>CANTUQ010000125.1:0-4800000 GCA_947683425.1 Excoecaria cochinchinensis | reverse complement strand
ATATGCGGTCAAACTACCATAATATTTCAAGTGCTTCAATCAATCAATTACTAATTGCTAATAAACAATTAATTAATGATACTACGACTTAGTAGTGCAAGTGTGACAAAATAAAATAATCAATGGAATGTACGAATAAAAAAAATTTAAGCTTAATTGCTCACGCTATATATATAATTTTTTTGTAATTTATTTATGTTGTGTCGCGTGTGCTGTATGAAATAATATGATATTTTTAATAAATTTGCGTAAATATTAATTAGTTAAAGTGTATAAATTATTTTGTCATGGAAAGTGCAGTGAGTTTTTATATATTATCTCAGAAATAAAATAAAATAGGAAAGTGTTAGTTACAAGCATGCTTAAAATGAGATATTCTCAAAAGTGGATTGGATGTTTGAGATATCACTTTTTTGGGTGGACGAGACAGCATCTTTGATATGAAGATTATGCTTAGTTTGCACATCCTTTATTTTAGTCATAATAAATCCTGAAAAGCTTATTTTTACATTTTTAATTATATAATTATATGTTAGTATTCAACAATGGGGTTTATTTTACTAAAGAAAAACCCCTTTGTAATCAATAATAATGACGTGTACCTACCTTTTGCATTTCTAAATGCCACCATTTGGCGGCTTCTCAATTTATGCAATGCTCACTATTCCAATTCCTCAACAAAACATTTTTTATTCTTTTTATTTATAAACATTAATTATCTCAATAAAAAATTATCTTACATGATAAAGTCATTTCTGACTTTATCGGGAGTATCGGGTTCTGTACGATATTGTCCGCTTTGAACCGGAGGTTTCACGGCTTTAAAAGGCCTCGTACAGGGAGATGAGTTGGAATTGGATCTTATAAGGGCCAATGACACCTTCTCCCTGTTCGAGGCTTTTTAAAGCCGTGAGGGTTCCGGTACAAAGCGAAAAATATCGTACAGAACCCGATACTTCCGATAAAGTCAGAAATGACTTTATCAATACAATTTCGTGTTTTAACTTGCAAGAAGGACTGTATCTAGTCGGAGCTGCCATTGTAGGGTCATTTGATCCATTCAAATAATAATAATAATAATAATAATAATAATAATAAAACACATTATTTATATTTGACTAATTCCAATTGACGAAAATAGATCCATTAAAACAAATATAATTAAATATTTTAATTCCATTAAAAAATGAAAATTGATATACTTAAATGAAAGGAATCAAATTAAAAGAAAAAAAAAGGAAGTGGAAAATGTAATAAATTTGAAAATTAAAGGATAAAGTGGGAAAAGGGGGTCTAAGTACACAACACAACGTTGAAGGTTTTACTTTTACCTTTAGCGGACCAAAGGTAAACCGTGTGGCCTTGTTACCACTTTACTTGACTGGTGTTTACTACAATTACAAAACGTCAAACGGGTCAATGGCCTAATCATACGGGGTTTACTTCCGTCAATTTCCAACAATGAAAACGCCGTTAGTGTTTCCCAACGACCAGAAGCCGTGATGTGGGAGAATCTTGACCGTTTGGTTTACATACTTTGTGATTGACCGTCAGATATGTCGCGCGTGACTTCTACTTTTGGATTATGCACAATAATTACGATAAGATACAGGCGTGGTAACAAAAAGATTCACCTCCCGACATAATTAACCTTAAAATAAGAAATTTACCCGACATTTCACTGACCAAACGCAGTAAAATTATCAGAAGTCACGAAATCATTTCCCAGAAAATTTTTTGGCAGAATGCCCAGAAAGGATGTTTTTATCAATTTTACTCTTGATGAAAATATTAAAATCTATTTATTTTTGTTAGGGTATGTAATGATATTATAATAATCACTTTTTCTGCAAAAAATTTTTCTTTAGGGTAAATTTACTTAATAATATCATGAAATTGGAGTTGATTTATTTAGCATAAACATACAACATTGCAAAAATGCATTAACTAAATAAAACAAAACCTTAAAAACTCGAAAATTATACGATATTGAACGGCCCTTTTCAGATTTTCACTTTGTTGTGGTGCTCTGATTGTTCTATCTTATGTCAGCTTTCCAGCAATTTCCCAACATTACACGTTCGCAAGCACATTTATATACAATTATGAAAATTT
The DNA here is from genome assembly GCA_947683425.1 of Excoecaria cochinchinensis. Lineage (NCBI taxonomy): Eukaryota > Viridiplantae > Streptophyta > Magnoliopsida > Malpighiales > Euphorbiaceae > Excoecaria > Excoecaria cochinchinensis. The sequence goes on along the minus strand of CANTUQ010000125.1, from coordinate 4,797,885 downwards.
AAAATAATTTTTTTGGAAATTAGAAATAGAAAAAAAATCAAATCAAATGAAAATCTTGAAAAAGGGGAGTTATCATAACATATCTGAAATTTTGTCACAGCATTTGATATTTACAACTTATATAATAGGACACAGAGTTGTTCATTTTCGTCCCATCCCTTTCTGCTCTGTTTCTGTCTTTACACTTTTCTTTCTCTTCTTTTTTTGTGACATTTATTATTAAATAAATTAACTTCAATCTTATTTTTCTTATAATAATAAAGTACATAATGTAAAAATATGAAACAGCGTAAAAGGTTGCCGGGGGATACACAGTGACCTGTCGGCGAACTTCGCCGTGATATTCTATTGGAAAAGGTAATGCTCCACAAAAGACAGACTACAATTGTTTCCTTTGGTTCCACATATTCACTTTGAGGGTAAATTTTACTAATTACGTTTGAAAATTATAATATACTTATTATTTTACCATAGGCTTAAGCCAATAATATTATTATTTTATAAATATCAAAATTAATTGTATAATTACTTTTCGACGTATAAATGAAAATTAGATATACAAATTTTATTGGTGAAAGCTCCAATATAAAGTGAAGCATTTCTTTATATGAAAAAACTAATCCTAATTTTATTGAAGAATATAGAATTTCATGAATAAAAATATAACATCATAAATTTCAGGGGGCTAACATTAATTTTTCTGAAAAAATATTGAATTTCATGGGAAAAAATTAATTTTAAAAATTTTAGAGAGGACGGTGGTTCCTTGAGCTAGGACATTAAAAAATGAATTGTATGGATCATAATAAAATTTGAATATAATTTATATAATATATTTTGTGAGAAGATGTATAGTTAAACTCTATTTTTTCTTTTAGATAAAATGTAATTGTAACCTAGCTAATCTATTTGTGAATATCCCTATTAGACTGGAGCCACCACATAGTTCATCCCCAGTACAAATGAATGACTTTACATGAAATTTTAGCTTATTATTAGAAAATTTATTACCTAAATCAGGTTTATAAAAATATTAAAAAATTGAATCCATCAAATTTGTTTATATATGAAAATAAAGTGACACTGTGTCAGGTAAGTTATCTTCTCTTGCTCTAAATCTATAAAAATATTTAAAGTTTCAATTTAATCATGATTATATGTGAGGAATAATAATTTTAAATAAAATTGATCATAGACTAAACAGGATATACCATTCATAATCCCAACTCAAACTCTGGCATGCCTTTAGATTTCTGGTTAATTAGCAAAAGTTCTTTAAAAAAAAAGCTTAATTAAATATTCTAAATAATTTTTTTTTTTCTCTTAAGAAAATTAAATATTTTTATATTATGCAAGTGAAAAGCAGAGTTGCTACAGAAAGGCCGAAGAAGCTTCTTTTCTGCATCAACAAAAACCAGCCCTTGAACTTGCAGAGCTAACCAGGCTGCTTTCCTCTTCCCCTTTCTCTTTTTCTCCATCCAAAACCATTTCCTGGTTTTATTTCATTTCATTCATAAGCTTCTCAATCCTTTACTGGTCTCTAATTTTTCAAGTTCTTAATTTGACTGAGAACAACTTTGATGTCTATGCCTAAAGAACATGATTACATAGGCTTATCAGAGACTTCTCCTATGGAAAAACTCTCTGAAAAGCTCTCTTCTTCTTCTTCTTCCTCCTCTACTCTTTCAACAGAAGAGAACACCAACAAAAACAATACTTCTCTTAACTTGAAAGAAACTGAGCTCAGGCTTGGCTTGCCTGGCTCACAGTCTCCCGAGAGAAAAGTTTCTCTTTTTGGAAAAGATATTGACACCAACACTACTGGGTATTCTCTTAGCCCGTTAAAAAATTTAGTTTCAGGTGCTAAGAGAGGTTTCTCAGATGCCATAGATGGGTCTTCTGGAAAATGGGTTTTCTCTGTTAATAATGGATCTGATGTTGATTTAAGTAAAGGAGCTGTTTTGTTCTCTCCTAGAGGTGATAATGGCAATGCCCAGAAATCTTGTGTGCCTTTACCGACCAAGAAAGAGGCTGCTGCTATCATTGCTCAATCTCCAAAACCGATTCAAGAGAAGAATAATCAAGCCTCTGGTTCAAATGAGAATAGCACTGCTCCTGCTGCTAAGTAAGCTCATCTCATTTTCTGCTTTAAATAGGTCCGTTTGTTTGCTTGGTTGTTTCGGTTTTGTTACTTTCTTTGTTGCATTAACCAATCTTCAATGGCCGTGGAAATTATGGTAAAAGGAAGATAATGAAACCATAGGCCCCCACAACACTGAAACAGTGACAAAATCAAACCGTTTGTAGTTCTTCCTTAACGTTCAGGATTTGGGAAAATAAATGGAGTAACTCGAACTAAGTTGACGTGTTGGCACAGAATTGTGTTATTAATGTGCTTGGGGACCAGCTTAAACTTTTCATGTGATCACTTCATTTGATTTTTTTCAATATTTGCTTCTTCTTTTTTTTTTTTAAAAAAAAAAAAAATTGGTTGTGGTTGTTGGTATTTTTATTAATTGATACTCTTGCATGTGATCTTGTTTGGGTGATGGTTAATTTCTGTTTAGGTTTCTGGTTTCACATCTTTTCTAATACTTTCAGTTGCAGCATCATTTTTTATTTTTTACTTCTCTATTACCCATATTATGTTAACATTCAGTGATTTACTTTGAAGAATTTTGTTTACCATACATGACTCTTGAAATGAAAATTAAATCTCATTTTTCTAGATGTATATATGGAGTTTACCTGTGTGCATTATATCAGTTCTATTTGTTCTTTCTTCTCATCTCTCAGACTCTCACTGTAGCTGACTTATCTTTTCCTTTCTTAGAATAATCTGTTAAATTTCAATGATAAATTTGGTGAATGCTGATCCATAAAGTTTCTAAAACAGGGCACAGGTGGTAGGATGGCCACCCATTCGATCGTTTCGAAAGAACACCATGGCCTCTAATTTGGCAAAGAACAATGAAGATGCTGAGGCAAAATCAGGAGTTGGGTGCCTCTATGTAAAGGTTAGCATGGATGGTGCACCATATCTTAGGAAGGTTGATCTCAAAACCTACAGCAACTATGTTGAGCTCTCCTCTGCACTCGAGAAGATGTTCGGCTGTTTCACCATTGGTATGCTTAGCTTCTTTCTCTCTCACACCTACAGCATGCACATATGGCCATTTATTGGTAAACTTTCTGGTGATTTCCCCAATTTGGTTTGATGCTGATAATCGAGTGCTTGACTTGTGATAAAAAAAAGTGAAAAGTGCATATTCTCAGAATGAGAAAAGTGCTTGACTTGAAGTGCCAAAAATAAACTGTTCAAAATAATAAATCAAACGAAGTTTTATCACAGATGGAGAATTTTTGACAATTCAGCCTAGTAAACAGGATTTGATCATGTCGTTTTCATTGACCAGCTCCACCACTGGGAAATTTTAGGATTGTAAGTTTCCCAGAAGTGTAGTAGTATGTCTTGTTACTAGGGAAATATTATTTTCTTCCAATCTCCTTTAAAAAAAATGCAAAAATGGATGCTTGTTGACATTTTTATCTGTACATATTCAAGTTTTGGTTGCTGACTTGTGTTTTTGAGTGGCTGTGATTCAGGGCAATGTGGTTCTTATGGACTTCCAGGGCGGGACGGCCTAACTGAGACTCGTATAAAGGATCTTCTACATGGTTCTGAATATGTTCTCACGTATGAAGACAAGGATGGTGATTGGATGCTTGTTGGAGATGTCCCTTGGGAGTATGTGCAATTCCTTTGCATTTTACTTGAAACATTCTGTTTTGAATTCCATGATTATTCACTACATGAAAATATTAATGGGATTTAGCTTCCAAAGTTGTAAAATTTGTTAAGGTTACAACTAAAACTGAGCTGAATTGCTGTTAAGTTAATCATCAGAAGTCACTTTGCATAAGCTGAGCTGCAACTTAACTTCCATCATCTTGTTTTTCTACCATCTTACAGGATGTTTACTGACACATGTAAGAGATTGAGGATCATGAAAGGGTCAGAGGCAATTGGGCTTGGTATGGCAATATTTGTTTTTATCATGTTCAGTGTACAAGCTTATCAATGCAATCTCTTATTAAATGGACTGGGCACAACATGTTAATCCAATCATACCATGTCATGTGCGAAAATAGGAACTTTCCATGTGCAGCAGTGTGACCAAATTGGTCCATGAAAACTCGGATTATGCGAGACACACATATTGTAATATAGCTAATCTTTTAACTCTGGGGATATAATATGGCTTTAATTATATTTGCTCAGGTTTTATTTAGATATGCACATTTTGACATTAATGCATCTTTCTTTATCATGAATTTTGATCCTTCTGCCTTTTTTTGCAGCTCCAAGGGCCATGGAGAAATGCAAGAGCCGCAATTAGTCTAGAAAACTATGCTGAAATTCTACGAATCTTGAAGATTGTGTCAATTGTCAAGTGAGCATTTTGCTTATGAGCAATATATGTTTTGAACTGTCATAAGTTTGCTGTATTTAGTAAACTGAAAAAAAAAAAAGAAGTGAGAGACAAAAGAAACTCTACTAGACAGAATGTAATTTAAGACAAATGACTAAGTTTGCTGTAGTTTACATATTCTATTAGCTTATCTTTGTTATGTGGACTTTCAATTTCTGTGTAAATGAATGCATTGCTTGCTTATATAATTCTATTGCGCTCTTGCTAAATTATTGATAAGTTCTGGAATGTTAGAAGTTTGTATGAGATTGTATGGGAATTGAGTTACATGTGAGCTAATCAAATTTAAGGCGGACGATCGAAACTGGGATGGATGATCAGACTGTTTTGATCATGCAATAAGACGAGTCCAGTTGGATCAAGCGTAAGCACTCTGAAAATGAAGTCAGCAATGCTTTTAGAGAGAAAATGTAGATAGCGGAGATCTCAAGACTTTTCATGCCTTTTATTTTCGAGATATTTATAGAAATTTGGAAAAGGCACTTGAGTGGCGTGTTCTGGTGGCCGAATAGGTAGGCAATAATGTGACTGAAAATAGACAAGAGAATAAGGCGATAGCATGTATAAGTAGATTGACATGAGTCGTATCCTGCAAGTCCGATCAGACTTGTATAGCTTGTTGACTTCTTTGGGTGTCTATGTCACATGTTTAATTCTCATGACTTTGGATCTAATTTAAACCTTGAGCTGAAATTAACTCAGGTCTAGTGATATTAACAATTATGAAGTGTCTTATTAGACAAAAACTTCTATGTTCCATAAGAAGATAGATCTGCTCAAGACAAGAAAAACAATGTAACAGTATGCTTGGCCCTTTTGCTGACAAAACAAATTGATCCAAGGAGATCTGACAACATCAAATGCAGGAACAAATATCAACACCAAAACTGCTGAACTGGTTGCAGTGATTAAGAAAATTGAATGAATATAAATTTAAAAAGAAGATGAGGAAGAGGGGAATGGGGAAAAAGGGAAAAGAAAATTGCAACGTTCATGCTGCAAATCTGTGGAGAAGATAATATTAACAACTTTCGTGTTTTCATCTAAAAAAAGCTAACAGCTCCAACATCCGCTCAGGATAGCTTTAAGATTCTTGTTCTGAGATTTGAAGATACACCATCTGAGTGTAGCCATTAAATACAGAAGTCTCCAGTCTACCTAGACCAAGCCGCTGGAACAGGTTGTAGCGTCCATCTTCAACAATAGGTGGTGTAGTTCGAGCAGGATCATACCGTGTTTGATGTGTGAGGGAAGGACCAGCTACTGGGGGAAGCTCCCAATAAACATCAAGAATCGATTCTATATACCGGCTGTTCTGAAAATGTTCCTCATAGGAGATCAGTTTGTTACTGTGATTAAAATTGTCCCGCATCCAGCCTCTAACGCCCCACCATGCTTCATTTGGACCACATAGTTCGTCCGTGTCAACTGCCTTCTCCCAAAATTTCTTCCTTTTATATCTAATCCGGCTCTCATCACTATCCCTAAAGCAGCTATGACCACCTCCTAGAATCAAGAAAAGAAAAAACAATTAAGAGAGGCATTACAATATGAAGTGAATTTTCATTAGCTGGTTTGATTTCTGAGATGAAAAAAAAAAAAATCTTAAGTAATTTACAGCTCAGTGTGGGATAAGTATCAAGGGGGCATCTAACAAGATAAACCAGCTTCTTTTTCCTACTCCAACCAGAGCACAGATATAACTGTAACTCATAAAGTATATATATTTTTTATAATGCTAACATCAATTAGTCAAACACTGCTTAAATTGTGATTTCAAAGGCTCAATTCTCAGCCGTCCTTCTTTACATACTTTTTAAACCCACCCACCCACACACAGAGAATGAAAGCAACTATGAAGTTTTCTGGAGCAAAAAGAGAAAATGTACCTCTTATATACAACTGATCGCATATCTGCCTCAGGGAATAAATATCCCCAGTTCCAGTATCGTAGTTATCCTCAAAAACAAGATGACGAAAACCAGCATTTAGGGCCTGCTTCACTCTGTTATAAAAACATTAATGAAGAAAAGTGAGCATAGAGAATTTAATAACCCATATGTGTATATGCGGATTGAATAGGGAATAACGAACATTAGCAAAACCTTTTTAATTCATTTTGATGGTCATCAAAAAAGGCAAGAACTCGATTGAGATCAGTAATCCCGTGTTTCTTCATCACAACTTTCCAATCAATACTTCCAAAATCCACAAAATCTTTGCCAGCAAAGTAAGTACAATTTCCATCAACATATGCAGGCCCCTTTCTTAGGTATTTCTCAGGATGTCTAGGTGTTATTGAAATAATTGGCTTGTCTGGCATTGCTTGCCGAAGAACCCAGGTGGAATGCCCCTTTAAAGCTCCACTCTCAATCATCAGATCTGGTTTCAACCACCTTGTAATAAACCAAAGCCCGAAGCTATGGTCAAAACCCATTCCATACATGTTATTTTTGATTGGCCTTGTTTCATATATAGGTACAAACTCTTCCAAGCCCTTAATCAAGTCCTTGGATGTCCACTCAACTCTTTTTCCTTGTTTCGATCTGCCTTTTGCCAAGGACAAGAATTAAAAGGGAGTAGATTATAAGAGCTCAAACTCAAGTTCTCAATAAATAAAAAATGCTGATTAGTGAAAAAGTCAGTGAAGCAAATATAATTCTTATGAACTTAGAAGAAAGTATAAAGAGAGAATGAAAATATCCCAAGTTCACAAACAAGGTCACAGACAAAGGCCCTGTACTGACATAACTTATTAAGTAGAGCAAAGTAAACACGATCGTTGCAACCAAATACATGAAAGATTTTAGACCAAACTTTCCATCGAACCAAATTAACAAATGGCAGTTAGCAAGTAGCTTTCACTTCAGCCATCACCCTAGTGGGAGCAAAAGCTCCAATTCCCACACATATCCTAGATCCTCCATGCTCTCCCTCGCATATATCTCACAGTTAATTTGGAGGAATAGAGTAATACAAAACAAACAGTTAAAACCAAATCAAAAGGCATAAAAGGAATAAACCACCACAAAAGGAACAAATTAACTGAACTGGAAAATGAGTGTTGAAAGCCAACACCTAAGATAAAGTGTCCTAGTAGAGTCAACTAAGACGCAGTTTACATTTATACTAAGGTTAAGTAATAGAGCAATTAATTAAATGGAGTTAAAAAAAAAAAAAGCATCGTTCTGTTCCTCCTCTGTCACCGAGAAAGAAAGAAAAACCTCCATTTTCAAAATCTCTTAACTTCTTTGTTTGCTACATTTTCCGGACACCAAGTAGAATATATCAAACGTAAAGATCCAATTTTTGCAATCCCAACCAATTAACAAGACCAAATCCAGATCTAAATCAAACCAATGAACACAATTCCAGTGATAAAAAAAAAGGAAACTTACACCAAGGAACACCAAGAACTCCAAAATCGGACTCAAGGCCATCGAGCCCAAAAAACCCGACACGGGTAGCCGGATCAAAAGGTGAAATGCAGACAAAGTTCCTAGAATGAATGAGCAGAGACGCAATGGATACAAAGGCCACAAGAAGGCAGAGGACGAGACATAGAGTGGGGCAGTGGCATACGTGGGACAAGCGGGAGACGTAATTGGTAAGCAATAAGGAGAGACTCTGTTTCTTGGTCTTGGACTCGTCGACGGAGATGGGGGAGGTGTCGGGGTCGGAAACGGCGTCGTCTGAGTGTGAAGTGGCGCGGCGAGATGAGAGGGCTCGGTCGAGCATCTTGTTGGAGGCGGAACTTGGGGTTTTGGGACTGAGCGGGTGCTTATGTGTGAACATAGTTAAAGATCGACAATGGGTTCTCAAATTCTTGTTAGTTTTTAATTTTATTTTTGAGTGAGATCGGGAACTGGAGATCCAGTTATGAGCTCTGCCCCTATTTCTACTTTAATTCTTTGAATGCGTGTGTTTTTGTTTTCTTTATATATATATAGAGAGAGAGAGAAGTTTATAGATTTTTCTAATCTTAAAAAAACATTCATATCAAAGAATAAATGGAATATTCAAGATAATACACAAACTAACATAACTTATGAGTAATGAGATACACTTAGTTCCCGACTTCAATTCCAATTGTGAATAAAAAACCCAAAGCGGTGAATTATATAATGACTCGTAATCGTAAATAAGTGACTAAATTATAAGAAAATATAATTTAAGATTTTGCTCAAAAATAATTGAATGGTTGATGATAAAGCCCGAGTTGTCTTTATCCGCAGAGGGAGGGAACGACCGATCGGGTGAGAGCGACCTGAAAAGAAGAATGTCCGGTCGGACCGGGCGTAAACACTCTGAAACTTAAGTCAGTAACTTTAGAGAGAGAGCTTGTAGAGAGAGAGTGCTCAAGGTTCAATACCTGAGGCCATCGTTGGCTGGGCTATTTATAAGAGATGTTGAGGGGCACTTGAGTGCCTAGGGGAGTGATCTCTGGTTGTCAGAGTAGGTATCCGGCGAAGTGACAGCGAGCAGGAGATTGAGGTGAGTACTGCCTTGTGTCAGGCGGCTGGTGGGACGGGATGTCACGTCGTCCGATCGGTCCTCCTTGGGCTCGCGTCTATTTGCTTCGCCTTATGGACCTTGGGTCTTATCAATATTTGGGCCGACTACATGGGCCTAAAGGCAAATAATATTTGCTAGGTTATCACTTGTCCCCCCCTCAAGAGGTCCGATCGGGCGTGAAGTTGCCATTGTCGTTCCGCTCGGGTGGAACGCCGCTTGAGTTGTCCCGATCCGAGGACGTCCATTAGCAGGACTAGGGATTTGGAAAGGCTGCCAATTTGAAGGGACGCGTCCGTTCACAAAGTTATTTTTCATTGATTGCTGTGCGCGTATCGAGGGTGACGCTTGGTTCTTCGTGTAGCCGTAATGTCTCTGGGCACGTGGCGGGGTTTTAATGGTGGAGCCACTGGGGCTCGGGCCTATAAATAGGCGCTTTCTGATACTTTGTCCCTTTACTTCTCGTTGCCCTTAGTGCTACCCTATGAAAATTTCTCCTCGATTCCTCGTAACTCAGCAATCCTTCTTGCTTTTCTTCGCGGCTCCTTCAGACCTTCTTGAAACAAGTAAGTGTTTTGTCTCCTTATTTTCGCCGGATTCCTTACTTCGTGTTTGCGCGTCATTCCTTGCGCATCTTGCCCTTTCCATCATTTCCAAAGAGTAGCTTTCGTTACCTGAGATGATAGGTTTTTAACACAACAACTTATCTCGTCTGGTGATTGTATGCAGTTGAAATGGCCGGTGGAAAGGATTTGAAGCAGATGCTGGCTGAGCGGGCCGGGCTAAAACGCGAGGCTGACTTAAAGGCCAAGCAGGAGAGGAAAAGACAGAGGTTAGCAGCTATTGAAGGTGCCCCAATTCACGTCGTACCCCTGTCTGCTATGACCCCGGGGAGCGCTTCGGCTTCGGCTCCACCCCGATCGGATAGAGAGACACACCATCCTGGCCCTGCTCGAGGGGAGAAAGTCAAGAGGAGGGGGCTCTGGTTATCGCTGGTGGCGCCGGCGCTCACCAAGGTGAGTCGCGTCAAAGGTTCAGCAAACGGCCTTCCCACATCGGGGGGTTTCTGGAGGAGCATTTTGGTAAAGACTGGTCTTCAAGCCAGGTAGCAAGCTTTATCTTCCGAGATTTGCTTCGGGAGGGTGACCATGCAGAGATTGCGGACGATAACCAGCTGGTCCGGGAATATCGTGTGCTTAGCCAACAGCTACTAGAGGTAGGGTCTCCCTATCGTATTGCTAGTACTTGCTAGAATTTGCTCGTCGGGGTCTTTTCCCTGTCTGCTCATCTTCTTCCCTTTCCTTTTGTTAGGTGTGCCGGAGGACTCAGCAACTCCACCTCATGGCTGGAGTTTGGAAGGGAAGGGCTGATGTTGTGGCAAAGAACACGACAGAGGTGAACTCTCGCTATGAGGCCGTCCGGAAGGACGCCTCGACCCTCCGCATGGAAGTGGCTGAACTTCAACGGGAGCATGCCACCCTTCGGTCGGAATCACAAGCTTCTGCCGAGAAGGCGGCCCAAACCGTTCAGGAGTTGGAACGGTGTCAGGCCGAGGTGGACAGGTTGAAGGGCGACAATGCCCGCTTGGCGGCTGAAGGCGCTCAGGGTCGGAGGCTGGAGCATCGGGTGACTGTGCTGGACGCCGAGTGCCACGAGTTGAGCGGTGAAAATGCCAGCCTCAAACTGAAGCGGGCCAGGCTTCGAGGGGAGCGGGATCAAGCTCGGGCCGAGTGCATTCGCTTGCGCAACGAGCGGGAGGCATTGAGAGTGTCAAGGCAGGAGAGGGAAGCTACCTGGAGGGTCGAACTGGATGCGGAGCTCGCCTCTCAGAGGGAGCAGCTTCTTGAGGAGTTAGCGAAGGCGCAGGCAGGGGTTCTATCACGTCTGATCCGTGAAGCCGAGAGGCGTTTTCCTGATGCCGACCTCAGCTGGATGGGGGATCCCGCAGCCTTGCCCGACCCTACCGCTAGTGATGATGAAGCGGATCTTCGAGCAGGGCTTTCGTCTGCTGGGGCTTCCCAATCCTTGCCTCCTGGCGAGGTCATTCGGTCCTCTCTGACTGTGGGACCTGTCTCTGAGGGGGAGGCTGCATTTCACCGAGCTGCCTTCGGTTCCTCTCAGGCCACCGACGAGGCTCCGTTGTCTTCAGGCATCGATCAGCCGCAGGCTTCCAGAGCTCTTGGAGAAGGCATTGTACATATAGAAGATTAGAAATTTATGTGCTTCTTCCTTTTTTCTTTTCTCTTTTTTTTTTGCTGTACAAATGAAATTGAATCCAATAAAACTGATTTTTTCCTCCTATCTTTGCGAGGTGTTGTGCCTTAGTAATTTCTATTATTTATGTGTCAAAATAATCTATGTGCTTTATTTATGGATACTTCCTGAATTGGAAGGAGTCGGGCGATCGGTGAGCAATCGGGCATCCCGCAGTCCGATGCCATACCCATGGCCTTTGCATAAAATTGCATGGTGGCCTGACCGTGGCCTTTGCATAAAATTGCATGGTGGCCTGGGGTCGCTGTGTGAGCATCGCATGATGACCCATGGCCTTTGCATAAAATTGCATGGTGGCCTGACCGTGGCCTTTGCGTAAAATTGCATGGTGGCCTGGGGTCGTTGCGTGAGCATCGCATGTTGAGTGAGGTCGCACCCGTCGATAGATCCGATCGGGAAGTAAGCGGTCTGCCTTTGACCAGTTTTGGCATCAGCGGATCGGGAAACTCTTCGATCCGGGCGCTTGCGATCGACCATTTCCGTAATTAAAATCGGATAGGTCGTCGGGCGCGCGATGAGCTCATCATTTTTGCATATTAATGCTGCGACATTCATTAGGTCGGTTCCATATCTTCGGACCGAGGAGAGTATTGGTCCTAATGGATTTACGTTGCCATCTAGGGGGGGCGGTGGCGGGGGGTACCCTCTGTGCTGTGCACCTGGACAAGACATCAAATCTAGTATACAGGTCAGATTATGCATGCAATAAACAAAATAAGAGATTAAGAACTTTTTTTTTTTTTGCTAATTGGTGAGTGCGGGTACGTTACTACAAATGGTACTTTTTTAGTACGTCCACATTCCAGCTTCTCGGGATATCTCGACATTCGATGGTTCGAAGTTTGTACGTGCCTGGGCCTAGGACTTTGGAAACTTCATAGGGTCCCTCCCAGTTTGGCATAAGTTTGCCGACCCCAGCATTTCCCGAACCCAGCTCTGCTTTTCTAAGCACGAGGTCGCCGGCGTCGAAGGTTCTTGGCCTTACTCTAGCATTGTGGTATCTGGCTATCCTCTGCTTGTACGCGGCTATTTCAGTGTAGGCATTTTCCCTCCTTTCTTTCGCTAGGTCCAGGTCTTGGCATCTTTCCAGAGCATTGGCCTGCTCAGTATAGAGTGCCGATCAGTAGGACGGGAGTCCGACCTCCACCGAAATCATTGCCTCGGTGCTATGAACCAGAGAGAATGGAGTCTGACGGGTGCCTGCCCTCGGCGAAGTTCTGTACGACCAAAGAACGCTTTGCAGTTCCTCGGTCCAGCTCCCTTTGGCCTCACCCAGTCGCTTTTTCAGCCCTTGGACGAGGGTCCGATTGGAGACCTCGGTCATCCTATTTGCTTTGGGGATGAGCAACTGATGTAAATCTCAAATTGATTTTTAGGCCTTGGCAGAAATCTCTGAAGGTAGAGCTGTCGAACTGTTTACCATTGTCTGCAATGAAAACATTGGGTAAGCCATACCTGCAGATGATGTTTTTCCATGCAAAGCTCTTGACCCTTTCGGCTGTGATGGTGGCCACAGGCTCGGCTTCGATCCATTTGGAGAAATGGTCGACCGCGACTATAAGGAACTTCATCTGCTTTTTTCCCAGGGGGAAAGGTCCCAGGATATCAAGGCCCCACTGGTCGAATGGCCACACGACCTCGATCGGCTGCTGATCCGCTGCGCTCTGTCGGATGATTCTCCCATGCACTTGGCACTGCGGACATCTTCGCACTTTTTCTTGGGCGTCTCTAAGCAAACTAGGCCAGTAATACCCCGTTTGGAGGGCTTTCCTGGCCATAACTCTGCTTGCCTCATGTGCACTGCAAATGCCCTCATGGATTTCCCTGAGGATGTAATCTCCCTCCTCCTCTGTCACGCACCTAAGCCAGGGATGACTGAAAGCCTTCTTGTACAGGTCGCCGTTGATGATGGAGTAGTTGAGGGACTTCCATGATGTCTTCCGGGCTTCATCCTTGTCCTCCGGAAGCTGCCCCGTTTGCAGGTATCACTTGATAGGGCCCATCCAAGTTTCATCCGCCTGATCGATCTCCATGATCTTTGGCTCATCCAGGGAGGGAGAGGTTAAACTCAAGACAGTGATGTCTCCCTCGACCGTGGTTCACTCGGAGGCGGAGGCTTTCGCTATCCTATCGGCTTCTGATGTCTGATCTCGTGGCACCTTCTGGAGGTCCCATTCGGAGCCTGCTTCCTCAAACGCTTTGAGGGCAGTCTTAACCTTTGTTAGGTATTGGACCATTGTGGCTTCCTTGGCCCCGAAGGTGCCCAGAACTTGGCTGGTGACCAGCTGGGAATCACTTCTGATGACCACAGATTCCGGTCGGATGGCATGCAACAGCCTTAACCCTTGGAGAAGCGCCTCATATTCTGCAACATTGTTAGAAGCTTTGAAGTCTAGCTTTATTGCGTACCCTATGATGATGTCCAGGGGTCCCTTGACCACTATGCCTACTCCTCCTCGAGCATCATTCGCAGCTTCGTCTACCGTCATTTCCCAGAGTCGCCGTCCGGGTTGACTTTGCGGTTCTTCGCCAGCAAACTCAGCAATAAAATCGGCCAAGGCTTGGGCCTTTATCGCCTTTCTGGGTTTATATCTCACGTCCCAAGATTGTAGCCTAATTGCCCAGCCTACCATTTTTCCTTCGAGGTCGGGGGTTTGTAGGATTTTTCTGAGCGGGTGTCCTGATCGGATGACAATGGTGTGCGCCTCAAAATACGGTCTGAGCCTCCTTGCAGACATCATAAGGGCGATAATCAGCTGCTCAATCGGTCCTTTCTTTAGATTTGCCCCCCTGAGCATCTCGCTAACGTAGTAGACAGGTAGCATTTGCGTTCCTTCCTCCCGAACTAGGGCTCCCGCAACAGCTTCACCAGAGGTAGACAGATAGAGATACAGGTTTTCACCTAGTACCGGACAGCTGAGCAGAGGCGGGTTGGCGAGGAACGCTTTTTGTCCATCGAAGGCTTGTTGGCAGTCTTCCCCCCAATTGAAAGTCTCGCCCTTCCTCATCTTTTTAAAGAACGGAGTGCATCGCTTAGCTGACGAAGATATGAATCTCCCCAGGGCAATAATTCTGCCGTTCAGCTTCTGGATGTCTTTCACGCTCCTGGGAGGGTGCATTTCCAAAATGGCTTTAATTTTCTCTGGGAAACCAAGAAACCCAGGAATTTGCCTGATGGTACTCCAAAGACGCACTTCTCAGGGTTGAGCTTCATCCGAAAGTTGTTCAGGGCGAAAAAGACTCTTGCGAGATCGGCGGGGTGCTCTTCGGGGCTACGGCTTTTGACGATCATGTCATCGACGTAGACCTCCACGTTCTGTCTGATCTTCATGAGGCGCTGGTACGTGGCCCCAGTATTTTTTAAGCCGAACGGCATCACCCTGTAACAGAAGGTCCCGTCGTCTGCAATGAAACTGGTCTTCTCCTGATCGGCGAGCCATATCAGGATCTGATGGTAGCCGGCATAAGCATCAAGAAGGGAGTATATGGCATGACATGTTGTGGCGTCTACCAACTGGTCTATGTTCGGGAGGGGGTAGCTGTCTTTGGGACACGCTTTATTGAGATCAGTGAAATCCACACACATCCGCAGCTTTCCCGACTTTTTCTTGACCAGGACTACATTAGCCAACCATTCGGGATAGTCTACCTCTCGGATTGTTCCGGTATTCAGTAGTCTATCCACTTCCTCGGAGATAAATTTTCTCCGATCTATGGCGTGCCTTCTGAGCTTCTGTCGGACCGATGGGTGATCGGGGTCCACATTCAACTTATGTGTGATGACATCGGGGTCTATCCCAGGGATGTCTTCCGGTCTCCATGCGAAAGCCCCTTGGTTCTTCACCAGGACCTGTACTATGGCATCTTCTGTCTTTTCGTCCATGCTGTTGCCAACTTGGATAATTTTGCCCGGAGCCAAAGCCCTTGTTTTTTTTTCTTCGGCGGGATCCATCCTCGGTCTCTCTTCCTGTTCTGGCTGTTCCAAGCCGGGTTCCACTGTTGCAGCCTCTCGCTGCAGCTTTATAGTGTTGACATGCGCTTCTCGTGATGCCCTTTGATCGCCCCTCACTATCGCGATGCCCTCCCGAGTTGGGATCTTCATTACCAAGTAACAGATGCAGATAATAGCACCGGTTTGGGAGAGCAGAGGCCTGCCAAGTATTGCGTTATAAGCAAAATTTATGTCAACAACTATAAAAGTTACCTCGCATCTATGCGCGACCGTCTCATGGCCCAGCGCTACAGGGAGCTCTACAGAACCCACAATCGGGATTCTGCCTTTACCGATCCCGACGAGTGGCGCGACGGTTGGCCTGAGCTTGCAAACAAGCATACCCAACCCCCTGTAGGCCTGTAAGGTGAGGATGCTGACGGCGCTATCGTCGTCCACCAGAACTCTTCTGACATCGAAGTCGTTGATTATGGCCCTCACGACGAGCGCATCTTCATGAGGAAATATGACATCCCGCGCATCTGTGCTGGATATGACAACTTCTGGGAGTCACTCGGGGCGGTGGGAACGCCTCTCTCCCGTCCTCTCCTGACTACCGGAGGAATCCGCTTGATAGGCTGGCTCTTGTGTGATCACATTGATGACTCCAGCATATGGTCTGCCTGGGTCCGTGCCTCTCCGATCCCGCTCGCCTTCATCTGGGTCGGAATCATCCCTTCGTGGCGTTGGCCGTCTGCAGGTGTCATCCCCTCTGGCCGTGCCTAGAAATTTTCTAAGGGATCCTCAATGTATGAGCTTCTTGATTTCCTTTTTTAGGGTAGTGCATTCGTCGATAAGGTGACCAAAATCTCTGTGGAATTCGCAAAATTTGCTACGATCTCTTTTGGCCCGGCTGCTTTCAGACAGTTGCCTCGGCCAATTGATCGGCTCTTACTTTTCTTTTATCCACATCAACACCGCGGACGAGGTGGCGTTAAGGGGAGTGTATGGCCTTTCGCTTCGATCCTCTGAGCGCCTGCGCCGTTCTGTCTCCGATCCCCTCCTCTTCCGCGAGCTTTGGGACCCGGATCCTTGTTCTGGACTTCTTGCGCTCCGATCGGATCTGGAGGCCCTGTTGGAGTGGAGGTCGCCTGAATGCTGCGACCTTTCCGTGCTGCGTGTCCTCCTTCCCCTGTTAGACATGATGGCGTCATCGAATCGAATGTACTGCCGGGCTCTCTCCTTGAGATCATTGAAGCTAGCTGGGGGTCTCGTTGTTAAGGACTCGAAGAAATGACGATCCGTAATGCCCCCGGCCAAGGTGGTGGTCGCCATTTCAATGCTAACGTTCCTCACCTCTGACATAGTGGATTGGAACCTGTCGACGTAGTCTCGCAGACTTTCGTCGGATCTCTGATACAAGTTGCAGAGGTCGTTCACTGTCCTCGGCGCGCACGTTTGCACGACGAACCTCGTGACGAATAGCTCCCGTAATTATCTAAAAGAGGTGATTGACCCCTCGGGCAGGTCATGGAACCACGTCAGAGCATCTCCGCCGAGGGTGGTGGGAAAAACCCTGCAAGCCACTTTCTCGTCGTAGGAGTAGACCTGTACTTTGGTCAAGTATTCTGCTAGATGGGTGGCGGGATCCATTTTTCCTGTGTACCTGTCCATGACAACATCCCTCCACCTCGGGGGCAATTCGGAATCAGTAATTTCCCTGCAAAATGGGGACGCGGTGTTACCGCACGTGTTCCCCTCGAAACTCCCTTTTCTGGGGACGAGTAGGGCTGTGCAAATGGTCGGTTCGGTTCGGTTTTGGACCGAAAACTGAATTTCTTAAAATAAAATAACCGAACCGTAAACCGAAATTTTTAGAACCGAAACCGAATAGACCGAAATAATTTCGGTCGGTTCGGTTCGGTTTGATCGGTTTGTGGCATATATATGTGTGTGTGTTTGGATCCAACCGGTTCTCTCTTTTCTTGCTCTCTCTCTCTCTCTCTCTCTTACCTGTTCTCTCCCACCCCTTCCCTCCCTCTCTCGTTCTCTTCTCTGTTCTCTCTCTCTCTCTCTCCTCTGTTCTCTCCCACCCCTCTCGTCCCTCTCTCGTTCTCTTCTCTATTCTCTCCCACCCTTCCCTCTCTCCCTCTCTTTGTGTTTTTTGCCCTCAACTCTCTCTAATCGGAGCCTCTAGGTTGCCATTGTGGTGGAGATGATGATGGAGGGAACAAGTTCAGAGAACCTCCGATCGGAGCCTCGGCGGCGGTGTCTGCGACGGCTGGATCCGGTGGACAGACTGGTGGTTGGTGCGGTTCTCTCTCATCGCACGCGTGTGTATATATATATATGTATATATATATTTTCTTTTGGGGTTAATTAATGGATCTTAAACCCATTTGTAATCTGTAAGTGCCCCTTCTGTTTTGAAGTTTTCTTTATTTGTTGTAATGTTGATTCAATTTTTGGCTTTGATCTTTGTATCTATTTATCGAAATTGGTTTTGACAAAAAAGAAAAAAAATTGGCATTTTCAAAATGCCAGAAAGGGGGATTTTTTCCTTTATTTTCATGGTAACCAAATGGATTTGTAATTGTTTTGGGTTAAAAAATCTGAATTTGTGATTGATTATTCTTTAATTGTAAAATTATAGTTTTGATAGTTGATAATTTTGGATGTAATTTGTTTGTTCCTATCAATTCAATATTTGGATGTGTAATTGATTTTACTGGAAGTATATACGGGTTGGGTTTGGATGCAATCTGTTTGTTCTTTATATATATATATATATATATATATATATATATATATATATATCAAAACGGTGAGTTTTATTAAGTTCGGTCGGTTCGGTTCTTTCGGTTTTACAAATTTAAGAACCGAACCGAACCGAATTACCCGAAATATAATTTCGGTTTAGAACCGAATGAACCGAAAATCGAAAAAACCGAACCAAATAGACCAAAATGTATTCGGTTCGGTTCGGTTTTCGGTTCCGGTTCGGTTTTGCACAGCCCTAGGGACGAGGACGTCGAGCCGCTCGAGCCCTTGTTTGAGCAACTGATCCCCTTTGCTCGAAGCCGTGGAGGAGGACTCGCTTTTGTGCTTCCTTGAGCGACTACGGCTCAGGGTGCACACGTAGGATATGTCATCTGCCACAGTTTGGGCGCCTGACCTACTGTGAAAAGGGGAGCTCAAGCACGCGGGGAGTGCCTGTTTGCCCTTGTCATGTCTGTCTGGGGTCTTGACAGTGCCCTTGCGGTTTTCTTGGCCTCTCATCTCGCCAATGACAATCCCTTGGGCCTTCCTTCTCCTGTGCCCCACGGGCTCTTTCAGAAGTTTCCAGCACCTTACCCTTCTTCAATGCCTGGGCGACATTTTTTGAGAAATCAGCAAGGATAGTGCGTACATCCCTGAAGGTGACAGGGTTATTCTCAGGCTGTTCTGCCGCTATGCCATCGAAGGCGAGGAGGAGATTGATCCCCGCGGGAGACCTGACGGGTCGTGAGGTACCTGACCTACCGCGGCTACAGCCGTTGTGGTCAGAATTCTCAGGGGTCGTATTCTCGTTCGATCTGGAGTTCGCCATACCTCTCAACGAAAACACCAAATGATAAAGCCTGAGTTGTCTTTATCTGGAGAGGGAGGGAACGACCGATCGGGTGAGAGCGACCAGAAAAGAAGAATGCCCGGTCGGACCGGGCGTAAGCACTCCGAAACTTAAGTCAGTAACTTTAGAAAGAGAAAGCTTGTAGAGAAAGAGTGCTCAAGGTTCAATACCTGAGGCCATTGTTGGCTGGGCTATTTATAAGAGATGTTGAGGGGCACTTGAGTGCCTAGAGGAGTGATCTCTGGCTGTCAGAGTAGGTATCCGGCGAAGTGACAGCGAGCAGGAGATTGAGGTGAGCACTGCCTTGTGTCAGGCGGCTGGTAGGACGGGATGTCACGTCGCCCTATCGGTTCTCCTTGGGGCACGCACCTGTTTGCTTCGCCTTATAGACCTTGGGCTTTATCAATATTTGGGCCGATTTCATGGGCCTAAAGGCAAATGATATTTGCTAGGTTATCAGTTGATATTTTATATTTCCCAATTTTTCCAAATCTTCTTCATAGAAATTTTCTCCTTACAAAAGGAAATAAAATCTAAATATTATAAAATTACCTCTTGAATATTTTAAAATTAGCTCTTGAAATTTACATAACATTTTGATTTTAGTAATGAATGACACAGATAATTTTTTATAGAATTTTTAAATTTTGTCATATTCTATTAAAAAATGATTTAAACATAATTTAATTTTAAAAATTAATTTATAATGTACGTGATAAGTTTCGAAATGTCAAAACTTACACAAAGTCGAAGCGCGATTGAATTGTAATGGCTAGCTGGACTTGAGCAAAGCTGATGAAGTATAGGATGGTCGAGTATGCGACGGGCGATTGGCTAATGCTATACAAAGCCGATTGTGTGCAATGGCCGATCTGTAAAACAGATGAAAACTAACTATTGGCGTGTAGGGGATTAGCACTTCAATGTCTAAGTCAAAAAAAAGATCATTTTTTGGGAAGTAAAGAAATAGGGTCTTTTAGTTGGGATTGTGTGTGTTGCCTGAATGTAAGTGCCTAAACATTTATATAAGTGTAAAAGTCCACTTAAATAGTCTATCATTATGTTAGAGTAGGTAGGCGATGATGCGAGATAAAATAATCAAGAAGATACGGAGGTAGTGTATGTCGGTGAATTGACAAGGGACGTACCCTACCAATCCGATCAGACACACCGCGCTGGCAGCCTGTTGATTTCTTTTTGTGCATCTTAAGTCATATGTCTGGATTTTATGGTTTTACGCTCGACTTGGGCCTTGGTTTAGGCTTTATGATAGTATGATTTGTTTAAATTTTTTGTAATTAGGTAACGTAAAATGCTTAACAAAATTATCATTATATCACACAACCGTCTAACTTCGTATTTAATAAAAGCAAGGTAAAGATTTAGTAATACAATATTCAGCTATCAACTTGAAGGAATAAAAATATGCAAATTGTTGATAAAAAGAAAACTCCCTTTTATATATAAATGATTGGAAATATTAAGTGCGAGAAACAAGAAATTAAGTGAAATTAATTTTAGCCAAGATCATAGACTTGCCGTCTCTGCAAATATTAAATATTCTCCTAATAACTCAATAAGCATGGCTTGTTGATGCGGAGCCCCAAGGCTAAAGAACCCGAAATCCCTTAAACACACAATATGGCATGAACATGAATAAGAAGAAACTCCCAATCGGGTTCTCTAGCCTTGGAGTTCCGCATCATTTATCCTCTGATGCTGCATTTCCATGCCATGATGACGATGATCATCTTTCTTCAACAGCCGATAAATTGTGTAACAAATAATTCGAAAACAAATTAGAACTGCTATTATAATCAGAGCTGATATTACATAATCTGCGACGGAACGATGCCGTTTGCACCCAAAAAAAATGGTTAGACACACCATGGGTATTATAAACAAAAAGTAGAGGACATTGGTGGATTTATTGGAAGCCTGGGATTATGATATTTAAGGTAATTCTTTGCTTGAGTAAATCGTAGATGTCAACTTTTGTATAAGGTTTCTTCTGTATTGGTTTTATCACTTCTTCTTTAAGTTTGGTATATTAATAGTTATTATTAATTTACTGGGTTCATTGTATTTATTAGTGTAAAAATAATTAAAAAAAGAATATCTAAAGAATCAGAAACTTCAAACAAGAATTTCTTGCCTCTTGATTGAGTTATGTCTTAATTTTGGTCCTATCTTTTTTGCCTATATTCGGTTCACATTTCTATTTATTAACCGAATAGATTTTTATTTATATAAAAAATATAGTTTTTGATTTTCTTACACGACCCTATATTACTAGCTATATTCATAACTCAAAGTCGGGGTGAGAATTTTGATTAACTGCTCCGATAGACTCGATTTCAATTTTTATTTTTAATATTTTCAGTTTCGATTTTTGAATACCGATTAACTGATTTATATATATTATATTTTATATTTTTTTTTATTTCTCTATGAAATTTACATAAAATAATATTTTTAAATTTAAAATGTATTTAAATTATATTTTTATTTTTATACCTTAACTTTTAACTTTTTTATAAAATTTATATAATACTTTAAAGTATATTTAAATTATACTATTCTTCTTAATTATATAAAATAATACTTATCTAAAATAATCAATTAACTTTTACATATGTTATTTCTTATTATATATATTGTCTATATATTTTAATTGATAGCATTTAATTATATTTTCTTAGATTTTATAATCTATATTTTAATACATAATTTTGTTCATTTTTTTTACTTATAATTAAACATACTAATTTCTAACAAATATCAAATTCACTTTATAATATTAGTTATTAATTTGTTGAAACCATAAGAAGTGGAACATGAATTTTGGCTAGTATATTATATTTATTTTGTAATTTTTATTTTGAATTACTTAAAAAATATAAAATTGAATTGAACTTTGCCTTTTTTTTTTGTATTGTATACTAAAAATTTTCGTAGTTAACGGAAAAATATTGATTAATCAAATCGAAAAAATTGAAATTGATAGACTGATTAACTAAATGTAACAAATTGGTTAATGATTAATGATTTTGAAAAATCGATATTAATGAATCAATTAATTTTTTTTCAAATAGACTAATTAACTAGTTCATACTCAATTTTAAATGAAAGTATAAAATATTACCCAATAAATATTATTATGTTAATATACATTTACAATGTTCAGGTAACATATTATAATAGGCACAGGTAATAAATTTTTACATAACGCTTAATTAATATTTTCTAGCTTTCAACTATAATTAATTAGTGATTAAAAAAACTATATTTAATTCGTCACGCTGATAATTCAATGTAACTAAAATATATATATATATTTTTTCTGTATTAATAGAGAAGCCAACTTTACAATGAGTTATCCTCACTAAGGATTAGATTTTTTCGTGAGTTTTGTGCACTTTTAGGGCAAAAAGAAAAAATAGGAGTCCCCTCCTGCCTCCTGCAACTTCAATTTGGCCATATTAATTTTCTTATAAATATTTAAAAAATTGGTAAATAACTATTCATTCCGTTACTTAATATGTGTCACTTTTAATAAAAATTTAAATTTTATTTATCTGTCACTTTTAAATTTTCAATATAATTTAATTTCTTTTTTTCAATACAAATGATCAATTAGATTTAAGTTTATATATTGAAACACTCAATTTTATCTTAAATTTAAGTTTAATTAATATTTTTTAATTTTAGTGAAAACAATAAAAGTGACCGTTAATAAACAACGGACATATTATTTTTTTTTAAATTTTTATGGAAAATAAATAACTAATTTAGATAAATATCCTTAATGTTCCCACGTGCGGTAGTACTGACCAGTGAAAAATCCCCTGCTTCGCTCGAAACGGAGGAAAAAGAAACAGATGTTCACTTGCAGGTCTATTCTCCTCTCGAGGTACGCTGTTTGTTTACCTAGAAAATTATGATGCCACTGATAGTAGTATTTGCTGATATTTCAAATTTGAAGCAAAATTACTCTTATTAGTGTGGTTTAAATGAGTATTGGATACTCACTGATTGTTAGCCAAAATATTCGCTGAATAAACCAATAGCTAATTGGAACTGTAGTCAACTTCTTTTTTTTTTTTTTTCGATTGGTAAATTGAGTTGTTTTAATTTAATTTATTATCGTTCTAGAAGGGATCGTGTGCTTAAGTTTGTGAATTTTTATGTGCACCTGAGGCCAGCCAATTACTTTCAGGTATGAAGTTTTTGACAGGCATATCTTTTTTGATGCTCAATTTTGTGGAAAGTGAGTTTTTGAGCTTGTGCTTTGCATGATTTTTTAGTACAGAACTTTTATTAACTTTAAGCTTCGTGTCTTCTTGTTGAGTGCATTTTGGATAGGTACCCTGGAACAGAGGGATTTGGATTTTTTTGTAGGATTTAAATTTTATAGATTCCTTTTATCTGTTGTTGGTATGAAATTATCAGTGGGAAATTGAAATTTTGGATGCATGTGAGAAGGCAAAATTATTTGGTGATGACTGAGAAGTGTTCATAAAAAAAGATGCATTTCTGAAGTCACTTTAAAGCATGGTTGAAGATTTTTCATTTCAGATTTTCAAGTCCATATCTTTAATCACTGAAATTGAACAAAAGGAGCATTAAATATCTCAGTAGTCTGCTATGTTTGTTCTGGTTATTACTTAAAAGGATGGAGAGGGAAAAAGAAAAGGACTTTTTTTTTAAACTAAAACGAGAGAAAAGGAAGCCTCCTATAAATACTTATAGAAAATGAAAGAGAATAACCATACATTCACAATGAAAAAGACAATTCTTGTACATCATTCCAAGGTGACAACCCAGCAGTCAAGACTTAGAATTTCTATCAGCAAGATTCAGAGAGGGAGGTTCATGAGAACTGTAGGCGTGCCTCTAGTTTCTATAGCTCATTTCAAATTCTGGTATGCCAAAAAAGAGTGAAAAAAGAAATTCTTTGCGCATCTGAGAGGTACTGAAGGTGTAAAAGGATAATTTCCTGGGTCATTAGTCATTGGATTCTTGGCTTAGTTTGAATTATTAAAGACAACTTTCTTCCATCAAAGTGTAATGCTGAATTTCAAAAAATCTTTTGTTTTTCCCTCCTTAATTCAGAAATTTTAGATGCAAGAATGGCAAAGAATAGAATTTACAGAAGTGCTGCTGGCTTAATTTTGTTGCTATAATGGTGTAGCAGGGAAATTGTTCTTATTATAGTTTGAGCTTTAATAAGAAGATGACAGGGCCAAAAGTTAGGTTGGATATCAATGCCAGGAACAAAAAACAGAAGACAGTAACTCATGTATGGAGACGAATCTCTACTCAAGCCAATTCAACTGAAGGTTAGTTTTCTTTTCTATCATGCCTTTTCTCATCATGAAACCGATTAAGATCACTCTTCCTTATGTTTATCTCTCTAGTCAATCTAGTAATACATATCTGTGCTACATAGCAAACCTGATTCTACACGGCAATAACACCTGCTGTTCTATCTATAACAACATGTATCTGCAAATTTTTCAATGAGAGTTACTGATCCGAGAATATATTCTTGCACTTCTCTAAATATTACGAGGAGTTTAACCATTAATTTTCTTGTTAGTTTATGGATTCGTATGAATGATTTTGAGATATGTATTAAAATTCTTTTCCCACATACCTTGATTATGTTAATCAGCAGATGGCTCCATAAAAGATACAGTTGAGTCAGAAGATGGAGGTCAACTTCATGAAGTAGATTCTGGTGCATCTAGCTCCATTCCAAATTCTGACCAAGTGATGGAGGTTGTTGAAGCAGTTAATGAAGTAGCAGACTCAACTGTCATTTCTAGCACCCTGGATAGTAACGTTCAAGATAGAACTTTGGAAGACTTTGTGCTTACTGTGGAAAAGCATTCACTTTCAGTTGAGGTAAGTTAGCATTTCACTTGTTGAGTTTTAAAGAATTTGTTGTGTTTATATTCTTCGGATGGGTGTTGGCTTATTCATATTATTTTTCTAACAGTAAATTTCTTTTCGGCTAACCCTCTTTGTTCCTCTATATGCTTGTGTTTGTCTCAGATAAAATGACTGTCTAATGAGGTGTTGGTAATTTGGTATCAATTTGCATTATACCTTATGCTTTTCTTGTAGTTCATGAGTTGCTTTAATTTTGGCTGATATTGTGTTTCAGCAGGGAGAATTCTGGAATTTTGTATATGCATTCTGATACTTTCCTTATTATCTATTTTATGTGATGTTCTGTTATAGTTTCTTCTTTGGAATTGACTAAGCATGAGATTATATTTTTTTTGGTTGCTCAGATGAAATCTTGAAAACTGATTTTGGGACTATATTTTTTATGGTTGCTCAGATGAAATCTTGAAAACTGATTTTGGGTCTTCTCACCTAAGTCGTCACAATCATATTTCTCGTCTGTCTACACTGAAATTTCATTTACATGTCCTCGTATCTGTCTGTCAACACATTTTCTCTTGCTGTTTCCTTTGGTGTCACATATCTTCTATTGCTATCATTCTTCTTCTTCTGTTTTTTCGTTAATATTTTTGAATCCTTTGGGCTCAGTTTCTCTACTTGGTTTTTAGGTAGATGCTTCTCTAATTCGGTTTATCAAAGGAAAAGGGTATGGTTTCAAATTTCAGCGTATGAAATTCTCAAACATAAATTATATTTGTGTTCTCTTATGCTCCCAAGTTACCTGCCTCAGAGGATCTACACAACAAAAAATTGAGGAGGAGATGGGAGTGAAGATTATCTTCCCATCATCAAAGGAGGAGGAATGTATTTGTAAGTTATCTACATTTTTGCAGAGATACATTTACTGTCTAAGAATGGCATAAAATTATTATACTAAAACTTTGAGAATATGACCTAATCCAATAGTTGATTCTTTAAATTTTGAACTTTTTGCTACTCTTAAAATGGCAAATGCCATGTCATAATGCTGATTGGCCTTCTATTTTGTTACCATGACATGGTTTTCTTTTGCAGTCATTGAAGGCAGTTCAATTGATAGTGTCAGTGGAGCTTCGAAGAGGATACAAGCTATTATAGATGAGGTCTGTGGCTGCTAAATGTTAATTTACTAAAGTTGCTTGGTTATATTTGTTATTTCAATATTATATATTTGAAAACTCGTTTCTTGGTTGGCATTTTGTTTATAAATTTCGATGGTCCATGTCTTCTGCTGAATGCAGAAATGGAAAATATTGAAGATGAGATGCTGTAGTGAGTAAATACCTTCAGTTATCAAGGGTAAAAATTTATGGGGAAAGGCTGACGTATGAAGATGAATTTTGACATTAACTAGTACATTGGAGTTAAATTTTGGCATGCAAGATTTTCTCCTTTTTCTTATTATTCGTGCTATTTTAATAAACCTATTCATATAAGTTCAGCTTAAAGCAAGTAATTCTTTGTACTTTACAGTATAGTTATTAAGTGCCTTATATTACATGTCAAATATACACCTGATTAATTGTTTTTAGATATATTACTAATGATATATATATATATATATTTTTTTTTGGGTTCTTGTTTTTTCTTGCTGGGAATGAGACACAGGCAGTTGAGAGCCCAAATCTTGATTATTCTCACTTCATATCGCTTCCATTGGCTGTACACCCTGAATTGGTTGAAAAACTCATCAGTTTTCAAAACTCCATACTTGGAAATAGCAATGCTTCCATGGATGAGACGATGGAAACTGATTCTAATGAAGATACTGATAATGATGATAAGGACCAAGACATAAGTAAAGGATGTGAGGTAGCAGTTAAACTTGATGTTGAAGACAACAGTCACGTTGAAGTGGATATAAAGAGCATCCCTCTTGTTAGTTATGCACCTAAGGCTTCAAAATCACCTACGTTATCTGGTAGGAACTAGCAAACTTACTAATTTTAAATTGAGAGATTTGTGAACATTCTTTCTTTAGTTGATATGTGCATATAGTCCCACGATAATTTCTTAAAGTTAGCAACATGTAATATTTTTTGGGAAACATCTCAAAAGTTGGTACCATTTTTTTTTTTTATAAACCATTTTGACAGGTAAAAATATCATTCTATGTCCATATGCCTTTTGGAAACCTAGAAAAACCAAATACAGCGGGTTTGCATACTGCTTGGCAAATTTACTGCAGCTAATACTTTTTTCATTTGGAAAATAATTTATGCCCACGGTTCTCTCTCTCTGTCGCACTCTTTCTTTCTGACTTGAATGAAAAGTACTGATTTATGTTGGCAATTGACAGACTTGGGAGTAGACAAATCCATATTTATCAAACCTAAAACATTTCACTTAACTGTGCTCATGTTGAAGCTCTGGAACAAGGAGCGAGTCCTTGCAGCTTCAGAGGTTTTGAAGGTACATCGTTGTTGAATAAGATATGTATATGCTGATGGCACTATTGATGAGTTGCTGTATGTTTGTATTTAGAGCATATCTTCAAAAGTAATGGATGCCTTGGATAATCGACCTGTCTTTGTCAGACTTAAGGGGCTGGTGAGTAGAACTGAACTTCATTCTCCATAATTCTAATTTGTTTTGCAAGTCTGTTAAATCTCGAGCTATATCATCAACTCGTTGGCTATGGACGCTTCTTTGTTTTAGTGCAGTATCTTTTGAAAGTGAAAATGACTAGACATTTAACAAGACCGGGTCAAAACAGTGTTTGTGTTCTTTGTTTTTCATGGTTTTATGGTGCTTGATTAAATCTTTATACAGGATTCCATGAGGGGTTCTATGGCAAGAGCCCGTGTTCTCTATGCTACTGTTGAAGAAATAGGAAGTGAGGATCGGCTATTACGCGCCTGTGGTATCCTTTTTTTTTCAAGCATAATAATCTAATGCCTTGTACTAAACTATTTTCTCATTTGCTACATTTGAAAACAAGAAAGGATAGAAAAAAGCGGCCTAGAACAATTAGGTTTGGGTCATCTCTTTGAGTTGGACTCTCAGATTTCCTTAGCTTTCTTAGAGGTTATTACCAAAGCATTTGTTGAGGCTGGACTTGTCCTAGAGAAGGATGCTAAACAGAAGCTAAAGGTGCGATATGTAACCTGTTTATAATACAGTTCTTTTATTTTTATTTGATTAAATTTCATATGATGATGTTATATTTGGATTTTTTTTTTAAAATAATCATGTTTCCTCCATGTGCTTTCTTGGTCCCTCAATCTTTGATTCTGGTTAAATTTATTTATTTCTACACAATAATCATCATCTACTGGGTTTACACTACATAAATATAAAGATTGGAAGCTTTTGTAAGCTTTGGTAGAGTGATCTCTGATTCATATAGAGCATAAGTTTCTCGTCTATATCCTCGCCCTTATTTCTTTCTTTCTTTTTTTTTTTTTCCAACCCATCTTCACTCATATTTTTTATTGGGACCTGATTAATATGTTTTCGGGCTGGACAAATATGGAATTGGTCCCATCCCCTTCTGATTTTACCATTTAGAATTGTATTTGTGTGGTGTTGACTATTCTGTGAAGGTTTAAGATGCTCGTTAAACCCTTTTTTACATTAAAGCACTTGTAGCTTTTGTATGCATGTATCCTGTCTAGCATTTTACAATAACGTTAAATTGAGTTCTGGTTCGTCAGGACCATTGTTCCATCATCTCCAATTCTTCATAGAAGATACGCAGAAATTTTCTGACAAAACAAATGCTGTTGTAACTAGAAATTTCTGCCAATAAGACTTTCATCATTTTAAAGTAGCCAGGCAAGAGATCCATATCAAGCATGAATCAGAATTATCTCATTATATTTACAGTAAAATATTCAGTTAAAATCATGATTGAGAATGATGTTGGTTGTGTTAAACCGGAACAATACAGAGCAGACTGCATGCATGCTCAGTGGTGTATAATTTGGTTGTAGAAGTACTAATATAGTTTATATTGTCTTGAACTGCAGTTGCATGCCACAGTGATGAATGCAAGGCATAGGAAGGGGTACTATTACTTGACTTTTTTTTTCACTCACATGGTCTCCATATTTCATTTGAATTATGCATGGATGACATACGGAACTTGAAAACTTTTCAGGAAGAGGAGAAGAAAACATTATTCCTTCGATGCACGAGGCATTTTCAAGCAATTTGGATCTGAGGAGTGGGGTGAGTATCTTATTCGAGAAGCTCATCTTTCACAGCGTTTTGTGTTTGATGAGAGTGGATATTACCATTGTTGTGCTTCAATACCTTTCCCGGAAGCCATGCAAACAGATTGATTACTATTCAGAGTTCATAGTCTAACACTGTCTCCAGCATGAGACTTGCAAGATCACAATAATCAAATTTCTTTATTAGTGGTGTTACATGCATGACTATTTTGGGACTTGATTGTACATGAATTTCTTGCTATTCCCCCAGATAATGGATGAATTTGGTTTCATTTTTGAAGCTGAAATTAAAGGTAAAAGCTGCAGTTTAACTATAAATACACATTGCAGAGATGATACAGCTTTTGTTGTAAAATTCACCTAAAGGATTGATTAACTTATTTGATGAGATTTAGAGATCCTGAGCACCAGAAGCCTCTGGAACCATTTTTCTTTATATTATTTTACTTTTTGTGAGATCAACCATGTGATGTCTTAAATTCTGTCGTCAGTTAAGTTATTAACAAAAAGAAAAATTGGCACTTTGACCCTTTGCCTTGTCCTTTGTCTTTTACGTTCTCTTTTCGGTTTATAAATTATTAATTTTCCCTAATCAGCATTTGAAGAGTGAAGCTGATCACTGAGTATACGTCTTTTTTCAGCAGCACTCCGTTTGTGTTTAAGCTCAGATATCTGACACTGTTAGAAACTTAACTCATTTGCCAGTGGAGTGTTAATATGGTGTGGGGGTCCTTTCTTTTTTTTCTTGATCGGACGGTCGGCATAGTGGCTCTTTTGCTTTGAAAAATTTAAGTTAAATATGCAATTTTTAAAAATTTGCGAGACAGACCATATTATTCTGATTTTAAGTACCATTCTATACCAAGTTTGTCTATATTATCTCGAATAATAAGCTGTTTATATACATTAATACAACATAAACATCTAGTCCAATGTAATTAATGATTTTCCATGTTTGTGATAATAAGTAATTGACACAGAGAACATGTGATGTTTCTACATATTTCCTTTCCTGGTGAATTGATTTACAAGATCTAGATGTTTTTTTGTCTACCAAACATAATGATTATAAAGCTAACAAAATCATGTCAACGGTGATGCAATAAGTGATGATATAATGGACGGTATTAATTATATGCATCAATTTGCATAATATTTTTTTATTTTTGATAAAATTGTACGAGAGAGGAAAAAGAAGAAGAAGAATGTAGAAATATCGTTGGCTAATTTACAACCACAAAATCCCATCTGTGAAGGACAATACAATCACACAGTGGATATCCGAAACAGCTTTTTCGAATAGGTGAAAAAGAAAAAGACACTGCTAATTACAATTTAAATAACAACACATAATTAATGGTAATAATATGGAACCAAACAAACCATCCCATCCCATCCTCTTTTTGGGATAATCTTCTTTCTCCAAAAATATGTCATACAGCTTCCTTTATTATCTCATTTTCTATTGGCCGTCCTTCGAATTACCAAAATAAATCATCATTTTTATTTATTATTTTTTTTAAAAAAAAATAAAAAGCCTACAACCTCCATCCTAATTTTAGAACATGGTCGGTGTCCTTTGTGGCCCAAACCCGCTCTCTTTTTCTTTTATCATTGTTATTTTCCTCCATTAGACCCACTCGCCTCCCCTCTCTCTCACTTGGAAATTAGCAACGTTAGGAAAAATTCATATTTGACCCTTGAAATATCATTTTTTTTCCTTTTTAAGTATATAATTTTCGGTATATTTTATTAAGTCACTAATTAAATTTTAACACCCGTTAAATCCAAAATTGGTCTATGGAAGAAAATGATTAATTTAAACAATTCATCATATTTGGACCCAATATATCTTAAAATTATTATGATACCATAAAGAAAAATGAAGGACTGGATAGAAAATAAATGGTATTATAGGGTACTAAAAGGTGTGTTTTGCCTAACATGCTAACATGGAAGAATCATTGATGAGCATCCA
The DNA here is from genome assembly GCA_947683425.1 of Excoecaria cochinchinensis. Taxonomy (NCBI): domain Eukaryota; kingdom Viridiplantae; phylum Streptophyta; class Magnoliopsida; order Malpighiales; family Euphorbiaceae; genus Excoecaria; species Excoecaria cochinchinensis. Next base: position 4,766,954 of record CANTUQ010000125.1, on the reverse strand, counting down.
GACAGTTCTAATAAAGTAAGTTAAAATAAAGACAGCTAGGATGGCAAGAAAGAACAACTCCAACAAGATATACTTGTCCAAATGTACGACACCTCCATATTCCTTTTATCCTCACATCAATTAAAATACATATACTATACCAATAATACCATAAACAACTCATGAATGCTTTTAATAATCACTTATTATCTTATATTATTCTTTTTTTATTTATTTAATATATTCAAAATTTATTTATTAATTAATTTGAATTTACGCTCTGAAAGAAAACCAAAGCGCATATTAATATTATACACATATTTAATACCCCTAACTCATGGTATATAAATATATGGTCTGATAAAAGGTTCTTTGAGCTATCAATAATTCTATTCTATCTCTATATCCCTACCTCTCTCCATTTTATTTTTCAGACTTCACTTCTCTCTCTGAGCTTTTGTCTCAAAAATGGCAATTGCCTTTGGTCGGTTTGATGATTCTTTTAGTCTAGGATCTCTTAAAGCTTATCTAGCTGAATTTATCTCTACTCTTCTCTTTGTTTTTGCTGGTGTCGGTTCTGCCATTGCTTACGGTTAGTTTCTCTGATCTCCTACCGCTGATCTATTTTTCTATTCATAAATGAGCATAATGATCTGGTTTAAACAATAAATTTTTAATATGATTATGTGATTTTATCTGTGTCATTAACATTGTTTTTATTGGTGTAGTACAGATAAATTGACAGGTAGTGCAGCTCTTGATCCTGCTGGTTTAGTTGCAGTTGCTGTTTGCCATGGTTTTGCTCTCTTTGTTGCGGTGGCGGTCGGAGCTAACATCTCCGGCGGACATGTGAACCCAGCTGTTACCTTTGGTCTCGCACTTGGTGGCCAAATTACCATCCTTACAGGAATCTTCTACTGGATTGCTCAGCTTCTTGGTTCCATTGTTGCCTCCTTGCTTCTCAAAGTTGCCACTGGTGGCTTGGTACGCTTACCATCTCTATTATTAAATTAATTAATTTGACTTTCCTAGTCCTCCTCATAATCGATGATTTATGCACGTGCAAGGGTAATTTTAATAATTTTATCTTAATATTTCAGGCAATCCCAACCCACAGCGTAGCATCAGGAGTAGGAGCAGTTGAAGGAGTGGTAATGGAGATAGTGATAACATTTGCATTGGTATACACAGTGTATGCAACAGCAGCTGATCCTAAGAAGGGATCTCTTGGCACCATTGCTCCTATTGCTATTGGTTTCATTGTGGGTGCCAACATCCTCGCTGCTGGCCCATTCTCTGGTGGATCCATGAACCCAGCCCGATCCTTTGGCCCAGCCGTCGCCAGCGGTCACTTCCATGACAACTGGATCTACTGGGTTGGGCCTCTAATTGGTGGTGGGCTGGCTGGCCTCATCTACAAGACCTTGTACATGCCCTCTAATCATGCTCCCTTGGCCAATGACTACTAGTAATTTTCTTGTGATTTCATAATCCATTGAATGTCTTTGTAATAAAAGAAAGAAAAGCAGATTTTATGGTTTTCTTTCTTTAATTTTCTCTACTTTTTAGTTCCACTTTTTATCTTTGCTTGCTGTAAAGCCTTTGTTGTGGTCAAACTTTTGCTTGATGAGAAATTAATGGAGTTTGATGATGTGCAGCTTTTAATCATTCTCACGGTTTGCTTTTCAAGTAGCATGGCCCTTGTTTTGTTTATTTTTATATTGAATAATTTCAGTATTTATTAATTTTGAAATTTCCTTAGATAATCCCAATTCATGCATTCTTTGGCCAAATTAATAAATATTATCATACAAAAAAAGTGATTTCTACAATTATTTTCATCCATAAAATATCAAGTATTTGATAATATATTATTATAAGCATGTCATTTAATATATATTTTTTCATTTCCATAGTTTTTTACTAGGTATGGTTTATTTGTAGAATTTTGGTGGTTCATTATGAGTAAATGGCATGAAGAGTAATTTCTCATCATGATGACATATGTAAGGGATTTTGAGAATTAAAAAAATACAATTATTAATGTGCTAGTAATTAATTAATACATATATATGTATATATATTTTTATTGTGACAATTCGGGAGGTAATATTTTCTCATATTTCCATTCATGAGCTTTCCACTCAGGCAGTTGCTGAACGACGACCTGCATTCAGTCAAAATAAAATATGTTTATTCAATTTCTTTTTGTCTTAAGAGAAAAATACATTAGCAATTAATTATTAATTTTGATTCTATAATTTGTTGAAGCATCATTATGGAAATCATAAAACTTGAGAGAGAGTATATATACAAACCAGTCCTTTAGAATCTGGATTACCAACTGTCGTTTGGCAAGCAAGTCTGTAGTTTTTGGGTTTCTGAAATTATGAATATGAAGCCTTTTAATAAAATAATATAAATTATTAAATAACATTATGTAATTATGATAATAAAAAATAGTTATTATATTCAGAAATTCAAAACTAATTTCAAAAGCTAATTATTAAAAAGGTTAATATATATGTTATAAAGATGTCATAACCTTATAGCTGCAAAGAAAGCACATAATTTATAGTAATTAATAATAGTAAATAATAAATATGATGATCAAATTTATACAAAAAAAAACCATTATACCCTTTTGAGAATATCCTTCTCTCTGTCTGTACGAGAGTTAAGTAGCTCCTTTCCCATTATAACCTACATTAATTGGAAAACAAAGTTGCACCTCACATATATATTATTATATGCAAAAATAATAATTGAAGACATCATTCAGTTCTATTCTATTCTATGTATGTTACATGTAATATGTTCAAATGACTTAAATAAATAAATAAACGGTAACCAAACTATTATAATTTGACTTTTACAAGCTCCGTATGTTGAGCTTTTAACTAACTTTACAAGCTTTTTGATGAAAATGCTCATTAATAATCATTGTCAATCTTATTTTAATACTTGAGTTTTGAGTTTGAATTTAGGTTTTAGGGTTCATGGTCAAAATAATAAAAAAAAGGGAAAACTATATATATAAGTTTGAAAATAAATCATAATTGGATAATTTACCTCCACCATGCAAGTACCACAGGTTCCTCCTCCTGCACAATTTAGCAAAGGTCTAGACTGAAAAAACAAATCAAACAATATATATAATTAAATAAAATACGACAACAAATACACATATACTAAGTATTAATTAATGTTAAGAAAAGGGAAATTAACTCACATAAGGTCCATACAACTCAACGTTCGAATCCAACATTATATCCCTAAGTTTTTGTCCTCCACAGGCTGTCCGAAAATGCACATCAGGACTTCCATCTGGTAATAACACAGACTAAAACAACACATAAACAGAAATTAATTTTTCATTTTCCACCATTTTTATTTATCCCCCAAAATAAATTTAGCATTACATTTTTCACTTACATGAACAAATGCAAAATTGACAGAAGGCGGTTCTTCCGGCTGCTTTTCGTCGGACTTGCTCTCGGGGACTGTGCCGACGGCCCGGATTTTCCCTCTTGAGAAACTAATGTTGCTTAAGGATTTAAGGTTTTTGTGATTATTGGTCGTGTGGCTCAAGTTATAGGGAGATTTTAAGGTACCTAAACCATAAGAATTTAGTTGAAGAGTGACCATTTTCTTTTATTTCTTTCTTTCTTTTTTTTGATAGTTTCTTAAAGATAGCTGTGCATTTGCATATTTGCATAGAGAAAAGTTTTAGCTTTGTCTGTGTGGTGGCTTTTATTTATCTTATCCAATAAATAATGTGATGTGTTATAGAAAAATTATCATGGGCCAAGTTTCTCTTTGATTTGGGTTGTATCCATTAACGAAAATTTAAAAGAAGGGGTCCAAGTTTGAATCTTTATTCAAGATCAAGATTTGGGTTTTATTTATTTTTTTAAATACTTTTCCAAAAGAAATTGGAAATTTCACATCTACAGCTGCTAAAACCCGTGCAAAATCTCTATCTAGAAATAGAGGATTAAAAAAGTTTCAATCTTGCAAATGCCCCAACTTTCAAGTCTGCGCCTTCTTTTCTCGCCTCTAAAACCCGGTGTGCGTTTCTCTTTCTCTAAACCCAGATCGTACTCTCTCCTAACTGTTCTTTGTTCTTCCTCTTCCCCATCAAAACGGCATCGTTCCACGCCAAACCTTCGGTCTCTCAATCTCGGAAGCAGAAGGAGTAGTACTTTTGGTGGAGAAACTAAAAACAATAGAAGAGAAAGGGACAAAGGGGGTACAATGGAGGAGAGTGGTAAAGAGACTATTGGGTTTAATAAGCGAAGGGCTGAGGGTAGAGATAATAGTGATAAACCCAAAAAAAATCTGCAGTTGAAAGTTCGAAAGCTCAATCCTACCAATACTTGCTCTTATGTTCAGGTAACAATTTTTGACTTATCCGAGATGCATATCATTGGTTCTCCTTCACTGAACTGCATTGCATTTTACCTGAAATAGTTTTCTTAGATTTTGTTATCAACACATTATTTTATTGATTTGTCTTTATATTTAGTGATATCGAGTCAATTCCGCTCTGTTTTAGATTTTGGGGACTGGAATGGATACTCAAGATACTTCACCTTCAGTCTTGCTGTTCTTTGACAAGCAGAGATTCATTTTTAATGCTGGTGAGGTAATCATGGAGTGACTATAGTGTTATGATGCTTACTACTTCCTCTATTATATGTATGTAATCGGTTTCAACCCAATATGATAATCGCTTTAAAAAGGTGAAAAAACCTGTATTTTGTTTTGATTTCCGATATTTTATTAGGTACTCGACTTCAGTTAAATTGATAAAGCTTATGGAAATTGTTAGGTCGCTCTTGCATTTATTTATATTATCTGAGCAGCATATGGCTCATGTGCAACTATAAATATCTTTTGCCTCCTTGGCACTGCCATGCAGGGATTGCAACGATTCTGCACAGAGCATAAGATTAAGCTATCAAAGGTATGAGATATACCAAAACAGAAAAATAACCTCACATACTTCATGTATTCAATTTATGTACAAAAAAAAATCTAATGTTTGGTAAAACTTTGGATTCAGATAGATCACATATTTCTCTCTCGTGTATGCTCAGAAACAGCAGGTGGAATTCCAGGTTTGTGTCGTTATATGTGATATGTCATAAATTATTTTCCATGTAACCACCAAATTTATGTTATCATGGATTTTTTGATACACGTATCTAAATTGCTCATTTCTTTTAATGACAGGTCTGTTGTTGACTTTGGCTGGCATGGGAGAAGAAGGAATGTCGGTGAGTGTCAAACTGAATTTAGTATATGTATATGGATGCCCTGTTTTCCTAATTTGACAAGTTCTTTCAATTTAAAAGTGAAGTTTTTGCTATTGTAAAGGTCAACATATGGGGTCCTTCTGATCTTCAGTATTTGGTTGATGCAATGAAATCTTTCATCCCTCATGCTGCCATGGTTCACACAACAAGCTTTGGTTCTGATGGTACTGCTCAGTTTAGTACAAATAACTCTGCTGATCCCATTGTCCTTATCAACAATGAGGTTGTCAAAATATCAGCCATCCTTATAAGGGCAAACAGCTCAGAAGGATCAGTAGTTAAACCTGGTGATATGTCTGTGATATATCTTTGTGAACTCCCTGAAATTATGGGGAAATTTGATCCAGAAAAAGCTAAAGCTCTTGGACTCAGACCTGGGCCAAAATTTGGCGAACTGCAATCAGGAAAATCAGTAAAGTCCGATCACCAGAATATCATGGTAGGTCCCATAGTCAATAAAATACATGCATTACGTTACTCTGAATGATGATGCATAAGATTTGTTTGCTCAATCGTGCAGGTCCATCCAAGCGATGTAATGGGTCCTTCAATTCCGGGTCCAATTGTATGTCTTGTTGATTGCCCAACAGAGTCTCATGCGAAAGAGTTATTATCCATACAGTCACTTCATAGTTACAATTTAGATTACTCGGATAACCTGCCAGAAAATGTGAAAACTGTGACTTGTATCATTCATTTAAGTCCTTCTTCTGTAATAAGCAGTCCTGATTACCAGAAGTGGATGAAGAAATTTGGTTCGGCCCAACACATTATGGCTGGACATGAAAGGTAAGGAACTTTGCATAGTTCTTCTTCTGAAGGGATACGGTATTGGCCTTACTTGGTAGTTACTCCTTAGTACTTCGTTCTCAACAGGAAGAATGTAGAAATTCCTATTCTTAAATCAAGTGCGAGAATTGCTGCGAGGCTTAATTACCTCTGTCCACAGTTCTTTCCAGCTCCAGGATTTTGGTCACTTAAGCACTCTGATGGCTCAAAGGTTGACTCCATTTTTCCAGGAGAGGTTTATTCAACATCTGCAGTAGCAGTTACTGATTCTATTGATCTTAAATTATTAATTGAAATTCCAATGCAAGTAAAAAGTTTGTTTTTGCTTCCTTGTACTAGGGTCGTGTCCCAAAGTCTCCTGAAAGAATATCAGCTGAAAATCTTCTAAAGGTATGCAAACCTTTTAAATTTTGCACCATTTTTAGTGACTTGATACTTTTGAATTCAAATCACTGTTTTATTCCTTTCTGCATAATGGATTGGTTTCTTTCTTCGTAGCACAAGGCGGCGCTTATGATTGGTGTAATCTTAAACTTAAATTTTGATGTATGGACTCAACTTTTGTTTGTTATTGGATGTTCCTAAGTTGATGAGAGTTTTTTTAAATTTTTTTTTCCTATATCAATCTTCATTAAGTGGGCCAAAATCATTAAGTGTTATTTTCTTAGCAACTGCTTTTCTGAAACTTGAAGATTACATAGGCTGCCAATGGTTCTGTGTTTTGACTTTTACTTGTTTCTTTATATATGCCCTCAAGCAATTATCTCTAATGGGACATCTGATAACATCAGAAAAAAGCAATATTATCCTGTCATGATTTGCAATTACCTTCAGAATGGCTTAATTATGTGGATGCAGAAGTCCACTTCTTTTAGATGATGAAGAATTTTCTTAATTTAATGTTGAACAGTTCACCTTGCGTCCCCATGCTCATTTGGGACTGGACAAGTCTAACATTCCAAGTTTGACGGCTCCCAAGGAAGTTATTGAGGAGTTACTTGCAGAGATTCCTGGAATTGTAGATGCTGCTCAACATGTCCGCCAGTTGTGGCATGGATCTGGAGAAAATAAGGGAGACATAGGTCTCCAGAAAAATAATGATATGATTGAAGAGCCATGGCTCGGAGAAAAAACTCTTCCTAGCTGTTTGGAAGACATAAGGAGAGATGATGTGGAGATCGTCCTACTTGGAACTGGTTCATCCCAGCCTTCTAAGTATCGAAATGTTAGTGCTGTCTATATTAATCTCTTCTCTAAAGGAGGTTTGCTCCTAGACTGCGGTGAAGGAACACTTGGACAACTGAAAAGAAGGTAAATCATGCAAATTTGTTATTATAATATTGCTTTATGATAAGCATTTTTAATACTCTATAACATGGAATGGTTTGTGTCCTTTGACCACAGATATGGCGTGGAGGGTGCTGATAATGTCGTGAGAAATCTGAAGTGCATTTGGATTTCTCATATTCATGCTGATCACCATACAGGACTAGCAAGAATACTTGCTTTGCGATGTGAATTGTTGAAGGACATGGCTCATGAACCGATTATTGTTGTGGGGCCAAGGCAGCTTAAGAGATTTCTAGATGCATACCAAAGATTGGAGAACCTAGATATGCAGTTCGTTGATTGTAGGAGCACAAGTAGAGCTTCATGGGAAGCTTATGAGGGAGATATTGAAGTGAATAAGGATCACTCATCAATGGGAAGTGAAAATAACCATAAAGATGTGAACAAACCAAAAGTGAATACTGAATCAACTTTTTTTGCTAAAGGTAGCCGTATGGAGAGTTGTTGGAAAACACCAGGAAGTCCAGTTGACCATAGCATTGCGTTTCCATTCTTGAAGAGGTTGAAGAAAGTGCTCAATGAAGCAGGGGTGGAAACTTTGATCAGTTTCCCTGTGGTGCATTGTCCTCAGGCATTTGGTGTCGTGCTGAAGGCAGCAGAAAGAGTAAACTCTGTTGGAAAAATTATACCAGGGTGGAAGATTGTGTACTCGGGTGACACAAGGCCCTGTCAACAACTGGTAGAAGCTTCTCATGGAGCAACAGTACTTATACATGAGGCAAGTAATCAAGTTCAATTGTATTTAGTTTTTAATCCTTATAATAAACAACACAATAATGTAACTTTCAACTGGTTTTCAGACTTGTTGATCAATAAAAATGGTAATAAGTTGATAAATTTTTGAACACGTTATGGTGGTAGAAAACTTTCTTTGATATGGGTTGGAAATATTTTTCTGATTCAGTAATAAATCTAGGGCACTTAAAATCTCAGATAGCGACTTATATCTCGTGAAAATGTTTATAAGGATGCCATTTTTGCATTAGGAGTCTATTTGGCCTTGGCTGGATGTTTTTTAGGAGAAAGAAAAAAACATAATGCGGTTGAACTGAAATGTTTTTGAGGGTATTACAGGCAACTTTTGAGGATGACTTGGTGGAGGAAGCTGTAGCTAGAAACCACAGCACAACGAAGGAAGCCATAGAAGTAGGAGACTCAGTGGGTGCATATCGAATCATCCTCACCCACTTCAGCCAGAGATACCCAAAGATACCTGTTTTTGATGAGTCACACATGCACAAAACATGCGTTGCCTTTGATATGATGAGCATAAACATTGCAGATTTGCCTGTGCTTCCAAAAGTACTTCCATACCTGAAATTGCTTTTCAAAAATGAGATGACTGTTGATGAACTGGAGGATGTTCTAGATGCTGCAAGTGCAGTTTCATGATAATTAGTTTATTGCAGTTTTCATTCAGTCAGTTCCTTTCCTATGGATAATTTAAAGGGAAGGTTGCTGGTGTTAGCTAGTCCAGACTTGATGGGCTCATGAAAGATAAGGTCTCTTCATTGAGTAGCCCCGTCATGGCTGGCTTTTGCAGGTTGAGTTCAGGTGGGTTGCGAAATGATAAAGGATTCCAGAGCAGAAATTTAGGTTGCCCCATTCCATCTGCGGCATCAAACATCTACATGTTATGAATTGATTATTAATTGTTACCTTCTATTGCTCATGGTGACTGATTCTTTATGGCCACACAATAATCCAATTCACTGTCTCGGAGCAAATCGCTATCCGCCACAACAACCATCATCAAAGGTGGCGGTCGGGGGGATGGTCCTTAGTAAAGGATTTTCTGGCAATTCCAAAAATGACTTGCTCGGCTCAGCTCATTGAGATTATTTGTCATCATGCATCCATTAGTGGAATTATCCCATGCAATATCATTCTACTGAAAAGATTCCTTGATTGATGAAAGTGTATTGATAATTATAATTATAGACAACAGGCTTAATTTTATTGGTAAAATAATATTGTTTGTCTTAAATTTGTTTGTAGATTTAGATGATGGTACATGATTAAAATCATGATGTTTGTAGGGACATAATTATATTCATTCATAGATATTTAAAACTATCATAAAAAAGAGGAAAAAAATCATATTTTGTTTTCTGTACTTTAATGATTTTATATATTGGCTCTTTATATTTTTAAAACTACATATTGAGTCTTTAAATTTTTGGAGGAGAATATATTAAGTTTAAAATGGATGGCACAAAAAAACAGTATAATACAAGTGCAAGTTATGTGTATTTTAACTAAATACGGTTATTTTTACTATTCGTTTGAACATAATATGTTATAATAGATAAATTTAAGAATTTAATATTTAGTTTTGAAAGTATTGGAAATCAATATTTAAATATATTAAAGTTAAAAATAAAATGTGTAATTTTTAAAATATAAAAATCTAATATGTAAAAACGTTAATATTCAAGAATTAAATTATGAATTTTTTTTAAAAGTTCATTTGAATATCTTAATTTTTCATAAAATCTTATATTTTTCATAAGGCTTTTGGCATTTTAAACGTGAAATATAACAACAATAATTACACAAAATACAAATACTATAATGTATTGTGTTATTGTATACCATCAAATTAACTTAAAGTAGAAACATGCCCTGGCTAACATACGCAGGCAGCACATATAGCAATACCAACCCGAACCACACACGACGTCGGCGGGTCACGTAAGCTGCTCATCTGTTTCTCGGTTCTAAACTCTGTCCATTGTCTATTACTCTTTCTTCTTCTTCCTTCCACATCTCAATTCCAATTTCTCTTTCTACCGATCTATCAAAAACCCCCTAATTTCTGTCAATTTTGAATCCCATGCTCAATCCTCTTTTCTGGGCTTTCATTTGATCTTATTTCAGCGCGCCGTATTCGATCTCTGGTGTTCCGAAATTTGGCATCACACTCTCATCATATTGACGGAATCCAAGGAAATTGTTATATATTAATGCAAAATATTTGAGCTCCGTGATCTGTAATTCGATTGATTAGGGGCCAAGTAATTGATTGATTGTGGAATTCGAGGGTTTGTGTTCAGTATGGATTCGAGTAGGAGAGCGGTGGAATCTTACTGGAGATCGAAGATGATCGACGGTGCAACCTCCGACGAAGACAAGGTTACGCCTGTTTACAAATTGGAGGAGATTTGCGAGCTCTTGCGGTCTTCACATGTCAGCATCGTTAAAGAGGTGTCGGATTTTATATTGAAGCGGCTTGAACATAAGAGCCCCATTGTTAAACAAAAGGTATGCTAGTTTTCGTTGTTGGATTGTTAAAATTGTGCTCTTTTAGGTAGATGACATATTGATTTGTATGTTCTAGTTCAATTGTAATCGACTTGGTAAAAACTTTAAGCCTATTGTCTTAAAAGTTATTTATTTTGAATTGTTGTTTCTGCTAAATGTTATATTATTCTAATAATTGATAGAAAGATAAGATATTGAATCCTTCACTCACTGTTTATCTTGTGGGAGGAATGGTGGATGTTTTATAGAAGACTTCTGGAAAGTTTTGGGAAATAAATGACTAAAGGCAATGGGAATTGTGTGTTCATGCTGTCTTTTACTATTAGGAATTCGGAGAGCTTGCATACTTGCTTGAGTGCAGAGTTACTTCTAAAAGATGCAAAATTGTAGTAGTTCTTTTTTGGTACACTTCATTGTCTGCTAAAGTGTGCATTAACAGGATTTTGAGAATGGTTATGATCTAGTTCATGACCTATTAAAAGTAGAAGGCGCTCTGGGTTAATATGATTCCTGTCAAAAATACCAAAGTAGTTAATATTTTGATATTGGAAGTTATTTTTGTCCAGTATTCATTTCAAAAGCTACCATCAATTCTTGAAGGGGGGAAAAAAATCTCATGCTCACAAATGAAGGGTGAATAGAATGTCATAGGATTATTGTTACCTTCAATAATTAATTATTCAGGCTGTATTATCCTGTGATGCTTGAATATTTGCAGGCCCTGAGGTTGATAAAATATGCTGTGGGTAAGTCTGGTGCGGAGTTCAGAAGAGAGATGCAAAGACATTCAGCTGCTGTTCGTCAGTTATTTCATTACAGGGGTCATTCCGATCCTTTGAAGGGAGATTCTCTTAATAAGGCTGTACGGGACACAGCTCATGAGTCTATTTCTGCCATTTTTTCAGAGGAGAATAAGCCAACAACTGCAGAAGACCTCAACAGACGGATTCAGGGGTTTGGGAGTACAAATTATGAAATGCCTTCAGAAGATAGGAAATCATTTCTCAGTGAGGTAGTTGGCATAGGAAGTGCATCTATTAAGCAGGGACTTAGCAGCTTTGCCCAAGGCAATTCATTAAGAAAGAATGATAATGGGAGTTACAAGAGTCCGAATCTTCACAGGTCATTGACCATAGAAAATGATCACTCAGATAGATATGAGCCTGTTAAGTTACCCAATGAAACTCAAGGTAATTCTGGACTTTCCAGGAGTGCATCAAGTGTACCTTGGGGTCAAGACAATAGGGTGCTGAATTCAGGGGCAAAAAATGGGGACTCTAGTTCAAGTTACACAGAAGGGAAGAGTCGTGAGGAAAGGCTTTTGGAGACTATTGTAACATCTGGTGGTGTACGTCTACAGCCCACCCGTGATGCCATTCAAGTTTTTCTTGTGGAGGCAGCAAAGTTGGATGCAGTGGCCCTAAGTCATGCCCTCGAGTCTAAGCTCCAATCTCCTATGTGGCAGGCATGGTCCTTGTTTCTTTCCCTACTAATAATAAATTGATAATTTGGAATATCTCTCTTTTCCTTGACCTTCAAGACCAACTGATTTACTGTTTTGCTGTTTTCATACCTGTTAGAAATTTCATCAATTTCTTGGCATGTTGTTGTATAGTGTTTGGTACAGCATTTTAGTTGTCTTGGAGAAGAAAAAGTTACCTTGTGCATATGATACTCCTATGTGCTATATATATCATTTTCTGATTTATTTATTTTTTTCCTCAATGATCATTTTTTATCAGGTTCGCATGAGAGCTGTGTGTGTACTTGAGTCAATTCTAAGGAAAAAGGAAGATGACCATTTTGCAATTGTAGCTTCATATTTTAGTGAAAATAAAGATACTATGGTCAAATGTTCAGAGTCTCCCCAATCTTCACTCAGGGAGAAGTCTGTAAAGGTAAGTGTTCCATATGATACTGTTTTTGGTTCCCTAATTTGCTTTTCCTTTGCATTCCCCACTCAGGCAAAGAGAGGAAAACTGTGATTAATGCATGAATGTGATAAGTTATGAGGATTATACATGTTTTCTCTAGATGCCAGGCTGGCTTATCAACTTTTGTTTTTAGCATTATTATTTTAGGACTCAGTTCTTAATATTAGACAAGCATGATATGTTTGGTGCACAACTGTCTGCCGCTCAATTCCCGCCATGGAACTTCTACTTTCAGCTTCATTATGGATTATCTAGGTCACAATTGTGCTTCTAGCATGGAAGAAATTAGCAAAGCAAACTTCTAATTGAATACTAATTTGCAGGTATTAAGACTTTTGGGTGGCGAAGAGTCAGGTGGCTTGCTGGTTAATACAGAAAAGTCTGTAAAGGTTGAGACGGTTTCTGTTCAGTTGCCTGACTTAATAGACACAGGAGATCCAAATGATTTCTTTGAAACAGATCATAATACAAAGAAGCAAAGTGATCAAAACACTGATAATCCAACTGCACCCATGGCAAGTCCTTTTGTGGATGATCTATTTGGAGATAGTTATGGCACTGGGTTGAGCTCCATGGAGGGAAAAAATGATGATGATCCTTTTGCAGATGTCTCATTCCACAATAGTGAGAATAAAGAACATGCTGATGATTTCTTTTCTGGGATGACTCTGGATAGTAAGCCAGTTACTAAGGAGAATCATATGCCAACAACTAAAAATGGACCAGAGTCATTTGACTTCTTTGGGTCAACTTCTGAACTTCTGCAGGAACAGAATCATAAATCGGATGTTGATGATTTAATGGCAGGCATGTCTATTAATGAAAATGTCTCAAAGATGAAGCAGCCAGGAACTGCTGCTGGGGCTGGTGCGCTCCCTGATAGTCTTTTTACTGATTCAAGTAATCATTCTGGACATCAGCTCTCAAATGATGCCTTAACTGGCATACTTGGTTCTCAAGTGACTGGAATGAATGCAAATCCAATGTTTCCTTCTGGTACTATGCCATATAATATACCTACTGGCTTCATGTTAAATCCAGCTTATCATACTCAGCCAATGAATTATGCTGCTATGGGAAGTTTCCTTACTCAGCAGCAACTTTTGGCGACAATGTCCAACTTCCAACACTTAAACAACATCGATCCACAAAATTCTGGAGTTAAACATAACATTGGGACTACTGGAGATGGATATCCTTCAGCACTTCCTGACATTTTCCAATCAAATTATCCAAATCAAGTTCCTACTTCAACGATGAACAACTCAAAGAAAGAAGAAACCAGAGCTTTTGATTTTATCTCAGTAAGTTTGAGTTCCAAACTCAATCTTTTGTTGCTATGTGATGTGAATTTATTGTTTATGCTTTCAAATAGTTGTTGTTTTTCCTGAAGTTGGTAGTTATAATGGTCATATATTGAAAATATCTAAAAATTCTGATTCAGTTTCAACTGCCAGCCTATGAGACGATGCCTGCTTGTTCATTTGAATGCATGAGCTTGCCTCTTTGCCTTTTTTTGAGATTTTTGTTCTTGAAAGTGGGATAGTGAGGAGAGAGCATTGGAGAAGATTGAAGCAAAGGACTTAATATTTTCTGTGTGGGAGGTGTCAGTGCATTGGGGTTGGAATTTATTTCAAGATTATCATATATATGTCAGAACCTTGCATGTGATTTTGCTCACAGAAGGCTGTGCCTTGGTGTAACTTTTTGATGCCAATACTGCATATGTTGCATTAGGCATTTGCATTATATTGTGAGTGGATTTTACGTGTATCTTTTAAAATTCTTTGTACAAGGTGATCAGTTTATGTTTCCTAGGTTAAGATAATTGCTCTTGCATTGTATCGGATGAGATAATTTCACAAACTACCATCACTATACATTTATTGCGCCCCCCTAGGATTTCAATCTGCAAGAATAAGACTAATAGTAAAAAGTCAGATTCTAGCTTGCTTTTGTCATAGAGTATCCCTACAAGTCAGCTATAAAATGCCAAGTATCTTTTTCCAAGCTGTCTCTTCCATGGAACCTCACGGACCCCATGCTTCATGTTTTACGCATTTTAATCCACATTTGGTTACAGGAAAGGATCAGTTAATGAAATATGTCTAAATCTTCCATGCTAAAAATACTAATCAACAACAAATTCACAGTTCAAGGTGCTTCTTTGTATCCAAAAGTACTTTGTTCTTTTTCAGACTTCTGATCTAATGTGTTGGCTATATCAGTTCATTTAGTATCAAGAAAATATATCAGAAAGCCACCTGACGTGAATGAATTTAACCTGGCCCTGTAGAATGAGTTTTTGGACTGTCCTTGCACTTTGTTAAGGCAAATGGGAGTTAACTGCAAGAAAACTAAAAGAGGGTTATTAAGGCTGACCAGACTGAAAGATAACTCTGCACCATTAATGTGTCCAAAAATTGGGAGAAGCTTTAATACTATAAATATGTGCAGTCGTAGTCTATATTGTGTTAGGCTTTCTGGCAGTCGTAGTCTATATTGTGCAGTTTGGTATCTTTGGAGAACTACAGAAAGTGAATGGTGATGCCATTGTTTAGAAACTTTTAGACATCATCTGTCTCTTCTTCACCCATCTACTGTTTGCTCCAGCTATTATTCCGTTGCAAAAGCTAGCTAGGCCTATCAGTTTCAACCTTTTTTTATAGAGTAATGCATGTCGCTGTTTTGAAGTAGGCTTTGAAATTATGGCTAGATCTTTGTACTTAAGGCATCTTGTCTTCTCTTGCAGGACCATATTGCGGCAGCACGTGACCCAAAAAGAGTAGCTTGAACCTTTTGGGCTTCATGTGCTTGATCTTTTGTGGGCCTCCTTGGTGCTGGGTTCAATTATTTATTAGAAGCATAAATTGAACCGGATCAAATATTCTTTGCCAATAATAGAATACAAATATGGTGGCATGTTTCCATCAAAATGGGATTGCTGATGCTGGTGTGGGGAGTTCCCGGGACTAGATTACTTATATTTGAGATTAGGAAGAGAGATGTTGTGCTTTTTAGCTTTTCCTTTCACTAATTCAATCAAGTGTATTTTTTTGGATTTGTAAAGTTTTTTTTTTCTTCTCAGCTTGTGTTTTTGTATTCCCCCACACTCAAAAAGGATGCTTGCGGTACATGTACTTGAAAATAGTTGGTCAATAAAGAGACCGTGTTGTTTCTCATGAAATCAGTATTCTTTCATCATCCACAATTTTCTGATGGAACGCATATGATTTGTTGTACTGGAATATGATGTGGGTTTTGGCATCTCATTTGGTGGAAAGATAATGAAGCTCTGTACACTCGAACGGTTAATTAAAAAATGAGAAAAATAACTTTTTATTTTTCCCTTTTTCGTGTCCTTAAGCAGTCAATAGAATTTTTCAAATTTTAAAAAGAGGGAAAAACTAAAGATAACAGCTTTACCAAACTGGAACTTCTCCTTTATTTAAAGTGCCTTCCTAATTGTTTCCAATTCTCCTACTGTTTTCTTCTGTTCCACCTATTTCAGTTCTAGTAGCTCGTTTTATGGGGACGTCTCATTTTGTAAAAACACCAAATGCAGAGGAGAGTTCATAGAGCAGCTGTTGAAGACGCCGATTTATATTATTATTCATTATGGATCAGTATACGTATTTACAAACTCTGCATGGTACGATGATGTACTATTTCTGAAGTAACAATTACAGAAATTTTATTAGACAATAGGATTTGTAGATTGATCCTCGAAGTTGATTCTAGATGGATCTTGAAAGTTGGTCCATGATTGAATTTCCATCTTCTTAGTTCTGTTAAGTTGTTTTACAACATCAAGCCGCTTGGAGGAGTATGGAGAAGGGATCTAATCACAGAAAAGGAAAACAGGATTATAAGAGAGGTGAAAACCAGCAGCATAAGAACAAATGAGCATAGGATTACCAATTGTGGCATGTATTTCTTGATGGCTGCTAACATGGCTGCATGGCCTACAGCAGAGACCTGATCATAAGATAATCGTGAGAAAGATAAGTCCTTTTCAAGTATTATTCTACTGCTGCTTACATGGACTTCTCTTCTTGTTATCTCATTTAATATGTCAAGCTTAACTACTTATGAGTACACATATGCAGATACACGGCGTTGTATGGACATACTTGATGCTCAGAATGAATAACGAGCTCACACAAGAAAGAATTAACAGGTAAGGAATTTGTCTAGAGTGAAAGCTTCTAAAATTCAAGTTCTTTTTCTTAAAACAAGTTCCTATAAATCAGGCATTTCCGCAGAACTTCTAAACGTAGCTTAGAAGTTGTGCAATTTGGCAGGTCTGTAACTAACATCCAAACAAGGACATTGTTGAACCATTACTGCAAGAAAAATTAAGCAAGCTAATTTTTTCCCTAGTACAGTCAAATATCACAAGAGTCAAGAGTTTGCAAAGAGTAATAGGGGCTTACAGGAAGTAGCATTAGAATTGTAATTGGAATAAGCATAGTGATGTCATTTACTGTTCTCTTTAACTTCCTTCTTTCCCTCCTTGAAATTTTGTGGCCCCTCAACTGCTTTAAGAGTAGTTCCAAAGAGTCCATAATATCTTCAAAGAGCAACTGAGTTCCCATCCACACATCCTTTAAAACAATTCAGTTAGCAATCCAGAATTCAAAATTTGTTTTAGAGTTAATCATTGGCAAGAAGCACGGTTCTTTTGACTTACAGAACTGGTAGAAACTACTTTGACACTGTATCTCCTTATTAAACTCGTATGCCGAGTACTTGATTTGGTGGAACTGATAGGGGTCTCTGCAAAGGTCGTTACTTTGGTCACAGAGTTTCCAGCCTGCTTGTACAGATACATGGAAATAGAAGTTATAAATGAAAAACAGGGACATCTATGAATAATATTCCACCAAATTGACAGAGATATATGAACACAGGCACACGAGCATGCACTAACAAGATGATGCATCCTTGTAAAAGAACATAATGTTGCACAGCTGTTGTTATTATCTGGCAATTGTACCTTTTCTGGCCTAACTTCTTCTTGACGTTCAACTTTAAGACATCCCTGTGCCACCAACTCACTTGGCTGTTGCGCTTCCAGTGCCACAGAAAATTTGTCTGTGCCTTTTACTCCAATAGCTGAAGTGTGATCAGAGGCACCTGCTTCTGCGGTCCTCTGTAATTCACTAAAACATAAATTACAGAAACATAGTTATTGCCAATATACATATGGTAGTTCAATTCTTAATTTCTTGTATAATAATATATCATTGAAAAGAGACGGTGTTACCAAGATCTAGCATAAACTACCCGGTAATCTTCCAGACACACAGTTAATAGGCTCTGGCTGAAAAATTGAGAGCAAAATGTTACAAAAATAAAATTTTCCACTGCAGCGGATGCAAAAATTGACAAAAAAGCTAAGCTGAAGTTGAGACATTGTTTACAACCTCCTGAGCAAGAATTCTAGTGATTCTGCATCTAAGGGGTGTTGAGTTGATCGGCTAAAGTGAGCAAAGCCTGAGAAAACATCATAGCAAACAGTATACACTGTTGATAATATAATATCTTTCTCTGCTTGAATTGCATGCTGCTTTGACCTTTTCCTTTCTTGATTGCTTAGAGGACGATACATATGATAAAAATCAAGCCATCCAATTTCTTCAATTACCACCTATACAGATGCATTCAATATAAGGACACATCATATAACTTATTCCACCAAAATTATGATGAGAACCCATTTACCTCCATGAAACGTTCATATGCTGATGAAGAAGCAAGTTCAGGGTAAATAAAGAGGATACCACACTCCAAATAACTGCAGGGAAGGCATTTGAACTGTTATAGAAATTATATATTGAAAAACTATATCAAATATTCAGGCACCTAGCAGAAATGTGAAATTACTTGAGGAAATCTTTAACCAGCTCATCAATATCCTTAACACTCATTCTTGACAAGAACAATCTAGTCTTTCTTCCCAGATAGGCAAAAAGTGCAAGAGTAGCCAAATTATCCATCTGAAACTGTTAAATTTACTGTCTAATAAGGAATGATAATATACTTTATGCTCGCAACTGCAATATATTGAAAGTATCATAAAATTCGAAGCATACAGGGGAATTTATATATATCAGATACACATAGCTAAAAGCACCAGATTAGGATTTGGATTTTATCATGTTGTATATGCTTAAAAACTTTCTCCAGCAAATGAGTTTCAGACCTCCAAATAAAATAATGTCTCAAAAAAAAAAATAGGAGAGACTTCTGCAGAGCACAGAAATGACGACTTCTGCAGAGCACAGAAATGACCTTTTGTAGACAGTTTTCTCTTCCTCTAACTACAATTTCTTTGTGGAATGCTACTGAGAGCTTTTGGTGAGCCAGGCCAATCCAGAATTCTAGCTCCTCAATGTCATTGCAAGGCAGAACCTTTGCTCCAAAATGTGATAGGAAGTTAAGTTCAAATCCTGCCTCAGTTGCTAACTGGTGCAATCTATCCGCTTCAACGAGACTATGTGAAAGAACGATCAGTTCCACTAGTACATCCTCAATTGATAATGTAAACGGAGGACACGGAATTTTTCCAGAACCCAGCTTCCCAACAGCAGCACAGCAGCTGATTGCTACAATGATCCCTGCAACACCACTGAATGCATATATTTAGGAGCTAAATTTACAACCCAATAACTATAAAGTAACTGCATGAAGCTAAAAGAGAATTCTCTCAACATACCTTCCAGCATATTCCATGGACCACTTCTTCAGTAAGGGAATGAAAAAACCTGCTATGCGAGGCAATTCTACCACTTTAAACCATTCTACTAAGTCTGCATTCTTCACTTTCAATTGATTTTCAATGTACTCCTCCAACAAGTTTATCTTTGGGGTCAAACTATAGTAAACAAAGGAGCAAAAGCATTAGACCTAGTTGATATCTTCATTTTCAGTGGTTGTATTAAAATGAAGACATAAATAGTGATGTCAGGTGAAAGATAAAACCAATGCCAGGTTAAAACTTCAATTGGATTACAACTTTAGTCCTAGGATGAAATTATTCTTTTAAAGGTTGAAGAAGCAACTAATGAAAATATCGAATGCAGGGATAAATTAGCTTCTGGTTCTACATCACTCCATTAGTTGAAACATATTAGAACAACAGGAAAAAAATAAATAATCACTCACATTTGTTTAACTGGGGATGCATTGTTTTGACGGTCAAGAGAAAGCAAATTCTCTACTTCAATTGCCGTTTTCAACAACGCATAAACAGCTACCTGGACAGCATAATAGTCAATGATTTTTCTTCCAATATTTCGTGTCTTCTAATGATTCAGAAAGATTGTTCCCCTCCACTCAATTAAATTATCTCTGATTGTGGTTAAATGCAAAAAAACAAATAGGAGCAGAAACATGTGAATGAACGTAGATATCAGTCTAAAGCGCCTAGAATATCAGAAATAAGAAGAAAAATTCAGATATAAGCTGACAACATTGCAGAATAATTGTATGAGTCATGAAATATTATGCCTATACCTGATAAGAAATGCGTCTATGCCATTCGTGGACATCCTTCCCATTCCAGGCCATTGCAACCTCTGCATTACTTCCTTCCAGTTCAAGTGACTGAGCTGCTTGAGAAAAGCTTGCAGCAGATTCATGTAATACCCATAAAAGGCAATTTACACGATTGAACTCCATTTCATTATTCTGAGCTTTAGCCACAGTAGCACTATTATCGCAATCAGTTTCTTCAACAGAAGAAGTGGCCATAGACGGTAATGCTCTCAAAGAAGCAGAACGTGAAGAAGCAATCGAAAATAGAAGTGAAACATTGTTTTTTAATGAGAGAAACTCACCGAGTTCCTTCCTGTTTAATTTCAACAGGTTATGTGCATCAGCCTTGGTCCGATTGCTTTTTGAGCCGAAAGACTTTCTGCGACACCATAAGAAAAACTAATCAATAATGAAATTTTCTGCGCACACTCATCAATAATACAAATTGGATATTTCTGCCTATGGAAAGAATGCAGGATCCTCAATTTTCTTCTATTTAGTTGAAACAGACTATTTATCTTATGAATTTCATTGGCATTAGCAAAAAAAAGGACAAAATCTACGATGCAATCTGTCAATCTAACAGATATGAGGTGTTCAAGCAGCAGAGTGTAATTTGAAAACTTTACGTTTCTGATTTCACTTATTTAACTTTGTTACTTCCGACTAACTGCAATACATTATACATATCCTAAAAAAATTCAACACTCAGAGGCATGGTTAGCTGAGTCCCATGAACTCAAATTGTTTTGGATCTAAAAAGCAATAATTGAACTTCTGATCTCTAAATGCGCAATCCTACTGATTTAAAAACACAGGAAGAGACCTCTTGTATAAGTTGTAGAACAATTTTTTTATTGATTAATTAAAGAAACCGAATAGCAAAAAGTTTAAGCACTTTCAACCCGACAATAACCTCAAATATACACATCAAACCTCGAATAATAATAATAATAATAATAATAATAAAGGAAAGAAAATCAATAACACCTATGGTTAGATCTAAACTCCCGTATAAACTTGGCCAACAGTATGTAAAGATTGTATAAAACCAAGAAATGAAAAGGAATAACATTTTCTTATCAATCTTTGTAAAACTCGCATATTCTTATCGCACAAAGTCGCTGAAGTACAAGTAAGAGACAGAGAAAGCTTACAAGAAATGAAATTGTTTGGTGAGTTGCAAGGAGAAATTGAAAGCCATGAAAAAAGAAGAAGATGATGAAAATGAAGTTACAGAGCGAGAAAGAGAGGGTAATGTGAAGCCATTGAAGGTTATAAAAGAAATAGAGATCGTTAGCGTAGCATTCGAGAAAGAAATTATTTTATACTTTGTTAGTTAAAAAAATAAAATGCTTAGGGTTTATCTCCCGCCAGCCGTTTTTAGTTTTGAAGTTTCTTGGACTGTTATAGAAACTGTGGATTTATATATTTGGTGCTCAGAGTTTTATTTGTGTGTGTCTAGTCTACTCACACCAATATAATCCCTGTACTTTGTTTTGAAATGCAACAGTCAAGTCTTCATACATATTTTGCTTTTACTTATAATCCACACCGATTTGAAGTAAATTGTTTTAAACTATGATAGGAAGTATTGATTGATTGGGATAATGGGAAATGGGTTGGGGAGAGAAGTTTTTTTTTTTTTAAAATAATTTAAAAATTATATTAGTATTTTTTTATCCATCGATTTAACGAGTTGACAAAGATTTTAATTTTAAAATTCTCACAATGCATAAAAAAATTTAAATAAGAAAAATTGTGACCTAAACAGAAAATAATTTGTATATTCAATTTTAAACTCTTATGTTATAGTAATTGATAACCGAACTCGCTGAACGGTTGCTCGGTTATAAGTAACTTCTAATGAAATAATCCAAGATTATTGAACTATTCGTTATCACGGTTACTTATAATTTACATAATCTTTTTTTTTTAATTGGCAAAATGTTTCGGTTAGTTGTTAGAATTTTATAATTTTGAAAAAATATCAATACAACCAAGTTATAACATATTAGTATCTAAAACTAAAACATATTAGTATGAGTATCATTAAACATTAATCCTTTGGACTACCAAGTCAAACTAAACATTAATCCTTAATGAAAGGTAACTCTCCGCTTATGAATTATTTGCTTGAAATTGCCTCGTACACGAAGCATTGTGTAAGAACAAAACGGTGCGTAGAGTACGACTTGGAAGTTGCATTAAACTAAGAGGCCAACTTGGTGATTAGCTAAACGGTGATTGCTGGGAAATCTCATTGGGTCATCACTTGATGTTTTATTGTTTCCATCGAGAGAAGAACATGCTTCATTCATAGCCCCTTTGTATTTAGCAGTCGAACCTTCAAATCTTCCAAAAGTAAAACCATACAAAACAAAAATAGTTCCATTATGATTGCCCCACTGCAGAAAATCAAACTTGCCCCTTGCTATAATTAATTACAATCCATTAGCTTATCTGCTTTGTAATGAATCATTGGCGAAATGAAAGTTCCAAGCAAATTAGCATATGAGAAATTCAAGTGCAATTCTGGGTTTTAATTGCCAC
This sequence comes from Excoecaria cochinchinensis, assembly GCA_947683425.1. Taxonomy (NCBI): domain Eukaryota; kingdom Viridiplantae; phylum Streptophyta; class Magnoliopsida; order Malpighiales; family Euphorbiaceae; genus Excoecaria; species Excoecaria cochinchinensis. The sequence goes on along the minus strand of CANTUQ010000125.1, from coordinate 4,744,222 downwards.
AGAAATGGATTGATTCTTGCAACTATAGATAACAACATGAACAAATATAATCATGATTTTGCTCTGATCACTAACTAAAACCTACAAGCTCTTATCATCTTGTTTCTTAAGCCAAGTATTGAAAACAACTAAAATTATCACCGCCATATGAGACAACACCTGCAGAGCTCTTCCAACTTGGAAACTCCAATTTGTTGTTCTAGAACACATCTATGACCACTTTCAGTTACTAATTCTCTCATTACTTCTCTCCCCAGATGCTTCCAAATTAGATTCCTTTCCAAACCCGAGCTCTGACATGTCTTGCCTCGCCATCAAGTTTCTGCAGAATTCCAATAGAAATTTCAGTTAATAAAGCAAGTCTCTATTCAACAGAACATTAATGACAAATCTCCAATATTCATACATTTTCCTTTCCATTTCAGCCATACTACATTAACATAGACTCTAAGTCAGACAAAATAACTGAATTTCTATAATTATTGTTAGTATTTCCATCTTCTTAAACATGCAAGTATTTTTGAAAAGATAAACTTACAATGATGTGAGAGCCAACAAAATTAACAGATACCTACAGGAGGTAGAAGAAAGATCACACCAGTTTCTGCCAAAAGGAATTACTCTATCTAAACCATTGGTGATTTCTTTTCTTAGTTTGCAATTCTTAACTCAAACAAAAATTTGGCTCAAAATAGAAGCTATCGTTTGGATTTGAAGGGCTGAAAGTTCAGCCCAAACCATAAAGTTACTACTGAACTTCTTAGTAGTAGATACCAGCTTCTCAATATATCTAAAGGCAAAACACTAGAAAAAGCTCTCCTTTGCATCATTTCCGGCCAACAGGATTGCAAGCAGAAATAGATTTTTTTCAAATCAATTAAATCATATAAGAATGATCTCTACAAAACAGACATCCCCAGCCATTTGTCCAATCCAATCAACTGAGACTTCTGAAGATCAAATGACAACATTCTTCCACAGAGTATATACAAATTCAATCATCTAATAACAGAATTAACAGGACTGATACAAATCCTGCAGCATGTATAGCCAAGATTTAGTAAAATTGCTGCCAAAACACACTCTAGATCAATTCAAATCTCTTAATAAATAGAAGAAACGACATCAAGTACTAGTTTAGTGATGATAAGAAACAAGCTAAGAAGTGATGGCCAGCCTCATGCAATGGTAACATTGCTCCTTCGTGGCCAAAAGAATACAAGTTCAACTTGTGGAAACAATTTCCTTGCAAAGATGCAGGGAGAATGCTGCATACATTGACAAAAATACTTCGATGCTTGCAAAGCAGATGCATCATGCATAGAGGGATGGACTTTATAGTGAAGATAAAAAGCATTTAAAATGTCCTGAAAATGGTGGCAGACATGCTATGAACAGATAACCAGTTAAATTTTACAAAATTGATACCATGATAACAATTTCCCATGCTTATAGGGCAGAGCGCCTCATACATTGAAGCATCCAATTTATAATGAATTTAAAAGCATTGAACTCATTTGATAATGCCTAAAAACAGTGTCAGACATGCCATCAACGGATCACATGATAAAATTTAAAAGTTGCCAAGCAGCTCATAAATGTTGCCTGTAGCATTTCCAATAAGTACTTGGCAGATAAAGTAAGTTCTGAAAGGGAAAAATTAGCAAAAAAAGATTACTGTCTCCTAGACTTTGTGTGTCAGCTGCTTTTAATTTATCATTTTTTGCTTGGATTATGTTGGTAGTTTATGAGGTAGTTGAAGCTTTCCTTCATAATTCAATTTCCATTTTCTTCCAGGTGGGTGTTCCTTTTGTGCAACAGTAAAACCAGTATCATGCCATTTGGGTTCCTCAGAAGAAGTGAAAAGGAAAAAGGAGAAAAGGTTAAAGAGTGTTTTACATCAAACAATCTAATGATAAACATTATGTCCTATACCAAACACAAGTTTTCCTCCATAAAATGAAGAACAGGAAATTTATGCATTTTCATTGGCAGACTCCCCCTCACACAAGCGTATCAGTCTCTATAAGATATGCAAAATCCAAAGAATATAGCTGTGAGCCATTAAATGTTTATCAAAAGCATAAACATCCATCTTAAGCACATTAAAGCAAACTTACTTTTCCATTCGACATTCCAAGTATTTTTTGGAAAATTGTCTACATTTTTCAGATTGATGACTTGAGGATTTGAGACAATTAAGGTACTCTTTCTTTTCCTGTTACCAAGCCAACATGGTAACTAAGTAAACCAAAATAGTAGTTGAAAAATCGATGAACACAAATAAGAAGAAGAACATCAATATTTCTTTCCAATGCACTACCACAAAAGAGAATTGTTTATTCCACAAAATCACATATTCACATACATTTTAGAGAAACTTTACCAAGTCACATTCATGCATGTGGTCCAAAGGGAAGACTCCTTTCTCTGGGGGTACAGGTCTTAGTCCTCTATTTCCACCGAATGCACCTCCTGAGAGACATTCATAATTTCTCTAGTAAACGAAGGCCACGAAATAAGGCATGTGATTTTTTTAATTTTTTTTTTTTGTCCCAACTTTGAAAGTTAGAAGAATTAAAACATCAATTTTTATTTTGAAGGATCAATTCTCCAGGTAAAACAATGCATAAACATAGCAGAAAAGCAAGGCTAGTTATTCCAAGATGAACAGATCTTTAAACTTGTAATCTTACTCCGACTAATCAAAAGTACAATTTATTGATTCAGGCTTTCAGTTCAAAGATAGCAATGTCCCATTTGTACCATTCACTATTAGCTCTGTATACAAAATGAACCAAAAGAAAAAAGAAAATGGAAAAAAAATCCTTTCAGATACCCTACAAAGAAACCCTATTGCATAAAAAATAAAATAAATCCCAATTAAATACATATAAGAAGGATCGAATGCAAAACAATTTTCTCCACAACCAGAGAAACTAGCAAAGCTTCTGTCTAACAATTTCTTTTGGTTGCTAAAAATAATACCGTTAAAACATCATGAAGGATTGGACTTCCCCACTTAGATGGTGTTTTGAGCTGTAAATAACAGCAGATCAACCAACTCAACACCAGAAAGTAGCATAAAATCGATGAGAGATATAAAGAATTCTGAGTATAGAGATTGTACCTGCACTCATTATAAGACAGTAGTAAAGCTAGGTTAATCGGTGGCACATTGAAGGCGGTGAACAAACAGTGAAAGCCTTCCGTACTACGCCCTTTTTTGTCCTTTTTTCCTTTTAGGGAGAGTAGGTGAAATTTGAACCTTCGTTGCTAATGCTTCAACTATTTGGCTCTGTACTTTAATTATCGAAACAAATTAGCTTTTTCAATTGAAATTATTGCATCAATCATCACCCTTATGAAATCAATTAAAAATTATTAGAAATTTTCTATTGCCAAAAGCAATATTTTTAGAGGTGGATCGGACCTGTCAATTCAGTTACGAGTCAAATAATTAGATCGAGTTGACTCGATATTTTTATTTTTTTAAATATAATTATTTATAAAAAATTAAAAATATAGTATATAAAAAATACACTTTAATAATCTATTAATTATCAAATATTAATATAAAAATAATAATTTTAAATCCAAAAGAGTTTATAAATATAAAAATTAAATAAATTGTTCCACTATAAATAACAAATATCTAAATAAATTCACATAATATAAAAAAAACAATCATTTAAATAAATTTATTTGACATAGTAATAAAAAAATCATCATTAATCATTAATTTTCGTCTCCATCTCCGTCTCAACTAAACTATGCTCCAAAGTATCTTAATCTCAACCAACCACCTAGCGGATCCACATTAGTATTCCTTACACTATAGTGGAGACAATGGACCATGGGAAATCATGAGCAATATTCTCAGTACACATTGCTAATTAACTTCAAAATCTAAATATATAGGACAAAATTTAGTATCAATTATGAGCCAATCTAATTGTTTTCTTCAATTTAGTTATCTCACACAACACAACTAACCCAACAAGCTAATTAATTTTTAATTATTCAATTAAAAAGCTGAATGTGATCCAGCTCATGAGTTATATAATATTATATTTCTCAGCAATTTCCTTCAAGCATACGCTGAGCTCTTCAGACTTCGAAAGCTAAACATTAATATAACAATGATTTATTCCCAAGCATAGGCCAAAACCCAATTCTCTATTTCACTAATAACAATCTTTATCCCATAAAAGACTTCAATTACTCTAACAAATCCCTCACGCTTGCCTACAGTATATCAATAAAATAACAGAAACTTGCCCAAAATTACCCATGATCTTACACTAAACTCAACAGATTCGTTGTTTAGATACGGTTCTGGTAATAAACTGGCGCATTTCTTTTACACTAAACTCAACAAATTCATTATACCCCTCTTCAATTCCCCATATAGAGTGCCTAAATTATGGTTCTAAAAGGTCATATGTGTTCAAAGAGAGCAGATGCTAAATAAAGAGAAAAACCAGGAAAAAAAACTCAATAATTGTGAAGGAAGAGCTAACCTGGAACTTGGGATGGATCTGTCAAAATTAAAAGTTATCCAGCGTTGTTTCTTGTTCGGAGACTTGATCGGTGGCCAAGCAAGAAGGAGTCGGCGTTGATGCAGAAAGCAGAGCTGCGTGATCAAGAAAGCAAGAAAAAAAAATGATAAAATTTAGGACTACGAGCTTAATAAATATTCCCTCCGTTCTTTATTATCTGTCACTTTTAAGTAAAATCCAAATTCTATTTATCTGTCACTTTTAGATTTCCAATGCAATTTAATTTTCTCTTTCCAATTTAATTTTTATTTTCAATAAAAATTGACCAATTACATCCATTTTTTTACATTAAATTACTCAATATGTATTGAATCACTCAATTTTTTTCTAAATTCAAGAGTAATTAATCTTTCTTAATTCTAGTGAAAATAGTAAAAGTGACAATTAAAAAAGAATGGAGGGAGTAATAAACACGAGAGTGGAAGAGCAAATAAATTAAGAAAATAAAATGTTCTTTATACTCCCTCCCATGCCTTATAAAAATTCAAATTTTATTTTATATATTATTTTTAAATTTTTAAAATAATTTAATTTTTTTTATTTTAATTTTTTTAATAAAAATAATCAATTAGATTAAATTTGTATATTTAATCATTCAATATACATTAAATAACTCAACTTTTTTTAAAATTCAATTCTAATTAATATTTCTTAATTCTAATAAAAACAACAAAAATAATAAACGGAGGGTGTAGTAATCTAATATTGATAAAAAAAAAATATTAAACTTGTAATTTATGGTATTTTTTTTATATATAATTATTTTTTTTAGAAAATTAAATTTTGATAAATTGAAAAATGAATGAATTTCATCCAGTCATAATAAAATCATTAATGGCCAAAATTATGCACTTAAGGGGAAATGAAAAAGAAAAACATCCTTATTTTTCTTATTTGTTTGTTTGGTTAATTGGTAGAACCTTAGAAATTGAATTGGCCTGGACATGTACGAGGTGAATTCTCAATTTGCCCTAGTAAATATAGATAATCATGTCAGCCTATTAATTTTGTTTCACTTGATCAATTGTCCTTAGTTTGGGCTATTTGATAGATTAAAGTATCAAATAGACATGTGAGCATTTTGGGCTGACTTAAGGGTCCATGGACCCCTTAAATTTACATGAATAATCAATTAAATATTTTATATTCGATAATATCAATTTTATTCTTAAAAAATTAAAATTGGGTCAAATAACTCCTAATTGAGATAAAATGTTACCTATTTTTCCACAGTAATATGTTTATATGCAATTATTTTCCTCTAATTAGCTATTTATATTTTAATTTACCATAATTTTAATAGTGAGTATTTTTGTCAATTAAGTTAAATGATTATTACATTAAGTCCTATTTTACTCAATTTTGACTCTTTATAGGATAAAATTGGCTAAATCGAAATACACGGATATTAGCTTACTATTAAAGCAAATTTAATGGATTGTTGGCAAACTTTGAGATTTCAGGAGCAGAGTGCAAAATTATGGAAAGTTGGAAGAATTAGAAAACTTGAAATGGAAATTATTGAAAGAAGAAGATCCTCAGAATCTTGGGATGCAGAGCCCGTACCTTCTTGACCTTCTTTCTCCCCTTGGGCCCAACTCTGCGCTGGCCTCTTATTTTTTTTTTTCTTCTCTTTAAAACCCAAAGGAACTTCCATGGCCGGGAAATGAACCTCAATATCTGAAACAATACAAAGAGGGAGAATTAAGTCCCAACAATCATGATTTGACTGAGAACAGAAAACTCGAGCTAACTACGTTTTTCTTTTTGTTATTTAGGAGGTAGATTATGAAGGATGTTTTTAATGTAATTATTTAGTTAAAATAAAGATAAACAAAAAAATTTCCATATCAGTTAGATTAAAATATTTAGTTTCCTAATTAAAAAGGACTTCCTTTGGATAATAAAAAAATTCAGATCAAGTTAAAAAAAAAATTTCCAAATTCTACACTATTACTTACCTAATTAAAAGCAAATTGCACAATCCTAAGACGGGAAGGATTTCTTAACAAAAAGGTTTCCTTTTCCGACCGCCCAGGATTTGGAAAATAAAACATCTATATGTAACATGTTTGCTCCTAATTAACTCCAATTAATCAAAGTTCAATATTATTGTGAGCTTTTCTTCTAAACACTCAGATGGCCAAGGCTGTGGAGACAATTAATGTAGGAGCCTGCAATTTCATGATGGTGCGGTGGTTACCTCCGCCGGCCGATTGGGTGAAAGCAAATTGTGATGGTGCTGTTAAAATCAGAAGAGCTTTTAATTGTGATGGTGCTGTTGAAAATAAGAGAGCAGCTTTTGCCGGTGGACTGATCCGGGACTCAACGGGCAATTTTCTGATCGGTTTTTCTCATAACATCGGGGATTGTGGCGTGCTAGAAGCAGAGCTTCATGGAATTCTGGATGTTCTCTCAATGGCCTGGCATAATGGGTATCGCAGAGTTATTGTGGAAGTTGATAGTAAACAAGCTGTTGATCTTATAAATGGATATTCTACTCTTCTTCTAAATGGATATTCTGTTCTTCTTCTAAATGGATATTCTATTGAAGAAGTCCCCAATTCAGTTTTTCAGCTTCTCCTCGACATTAAAGATATATTAAACAGAGAATGGTGTGTGATAATTCAACATATTTACCGACAAGGGAACTCCGTCGCCGATTGGTTGGCTAATTTTGGGACTCTTTGCCCTCCGGGTGTGCTTCAGTTATCTTGGGCTCCGGAGGCCATGGAACAGCTGTTATTCGACGATTCTATGGGCTGCGCTAAGATTAGGACGGTTTCTTTTACGGATTAGGAGGTCATTTGAAATTCAATTCGGCTTGTAAATAGTTTTTAATTGATCCGTTAATTTTTTCATACTGTACAAGTTAGAAATTCTGTTAGTTATTTCTAATGCTATTCTTTCTTTATGCTATCCGCTGTTGACAGTTACATCAAATATTGATATTCCAAACTGAATGGATAATTTCGTTTATAATTCCTCTCTGCAATCAATTTTCCATTTAGTCATACAACACATCAATGCGTAGAGAAATCACCTAAAAGAAAATGGGAAATATATACATTCTTTACAGATTTACATGACTTCTGTGGGCTGCACCCTACAGGGACCACCGAAATCAAAAGAAACATTTGTTACCTGTCAAATTTTCTATTTTTGTGTATTTTTAAAAACAACTTGCTGCCATATCTTGTCTTGCACCAAAAATTGGTTCCTCTGGCATGAACATAGAATCTGTATCAAAAATCTGCAGTGTAAAAAGCTATGCAAGTTGTGGGCGAGGAGAAGATATGGCTGTATCATGCAGTCTCAGAGGATGAGGATGCTGAATCACTACTACAATTGAATCCAGGGAGGCTTTATGGCAACTAGAAGAAACTGGCTGCATATGTATACAAATATTTTAGTAATAGAAAATGTAGTTTGCTTAAACAGATATTTGTCAAGAGAAAGCTTAATTTAATTCACTTACCACTCCAATTTGCCATTCATGACAATGAAAATCTTTAAATGTCGCTGCATCCATTTCCTGAGATAAAGCATTCAGATAATTAACGAATGGTAAGCATGTTAGTGAACTTAAGGTATAAATATTTCCCATCTTTCGGGCGTCCGGCTTAATCCCGCCTTAGAAGCTTGTCTTAGATGGTGAGTTTTGGGACATGTAAGGCACAGGACAGGCACAGCCTTTGCCCTTCACCAAAGTCTATATTGAACTAGATGTAATCTGCACTGAAGATATCTACTCTGGCACAAAATTTATGAGTATTTAGAATGTTCGATAGCCAAAAATTTGCAATCTTCTCGAGGCATGCTGTTGGATTGGAATAGAGAAATCATAGGATTTGGATGATCAAAGCAACAAGCAGCAATTCCAAACCAATCTCACCAACATACAAAAAAGTTAGACAACTAATAATGGCTGTTAATGTTAAATAGGAAAAAACTAGAATAGCAAGCACTGAATGGTTCTACAGCCTGCAGAGTAAGGCATGTAACCTACAGCTTTAATAAATTCTACCATAGAAAAGCAAAATATTCATTAACAATAATGAGTGAGGCGTCTTCTTGCAAGGCCAAAGATGGAAGTAAACTTACAATACTGTAAATTGGGGGTACCACTATCTCTCCTTCTGATTTCACAGTTGGCATCACAAAAAATCGAGGCGCTGAGTCTTGACACCGAAAAGTCCACCTATAAAAGAAGAGCACATGGAAAAAAGAGCTTTCAGATTTATTGGATGTACTTTTATTTATATGCAGACAATTTATTGGATGTCACCAGCAAATGGTAGGACTATTCATAAATACCCGATGTATAGCAAGATGCAGAACTGAGCCCATTCTCTAAGTAATAAGCGTAGCCAGTAATTTTCCAAGGAGGTAACCATGTTGATGTGTATCTGAAAATGATATGCTTAATGGCCTTATGGATCAATACAAAACACTGAATATTCCAAAGAAAAGATAATGGAGGCAAAATTTAATAGATTCATACCACAGTTTCAGCCATTGCTACTATTTGCATTGCAGCCTGAAATTTCCTACAGAATGATAGCAATACTTTAAAGTCGAGATGTCTTCATCAGAAAATTCTAAAACGTTATGCAATCAGCAGTATAACAATTAGTAAGGAACTAATTTTCTATGAGCAGCATACTTGAACATAATGTACTTTGTATAAACTGCATCATGCATATCTCGAACATCCTCGTCCTCTATAAACGCTAATTGCTCCCTCAACAGTGATAGATTTTGAGATATTTGGTAGAAAATCAGATAGAATGAAATTAAATAATTCAGCAGCAACAGGATCTGTACAAGAGCATACCAAGAGAAATCAGTGTATTGAAAAGAAGTTTCAGATGCAAAATAGAATTCCTCAGAATCAAGAATGTGTAACAATTCAATTGTAATTGACCAAAAGAAGCCAGGAAATTTACTGTGAAGTATGGCACTGAAGCTCTGTAGCCTACAAGAGTTAAGTAAAAGACACATCCCAGTGCAGCCGTAGCACGGCGCTCAGTGACCGAAAGGTGCTCGCACATGATGCAGTAACCGTGAGAGATAAGCAGAAAGGATACAAAAGAAGCTGTTTGAAAGAGCACACCAGTTATATACACCCCAAATGACAACCACAGTGAGCATATTTCATGATAAAAGCATGAATACCTGCAAAAATGTCCAGTGAAAATTAAAAAGGAGACACTCCTAGGATTAAGATTACAAAAATTGAAATACATAATAGAAATAAAATTTGCTTAAATTCACTCAGAATACCCTTTAATTAAGCAATATTTTGCATAAGAGAAACACGTTACTAATAAAATATTGCTTAATTAAAAACATTACTAATAAAAGGTTGCACAGAAACTTTTAAATCATAATTACATTTGTTTCTGCTACAAAAAGGAAACATACCAGAAGAGGAATGAGAGCATGAGTTGCAAAGCTTTGATCAATGGCACAGATGTCAGCATCCACTGCAGATTATTCGTCTGTTCTAGTTTAAACATAGTTCAGAGGACACAATTACAATCGAATTAATAATTACTATTAAGAACATGAGAAATATCCAATAGAAAACCAAAGCTTAGATGAAGTAATGAAACAAAACAATTTAATTCCATAACAATAATGATTGAAGAAGAAATGCAAATGAATAAACGTGGGGAGACTAGTTTTTAACTACCATTGTTTGGATCCCGGGAAAGTTTAAGTAACTAAAAGAACATTAGAACTCCAAAAAATCAGTATCTCAAATTCATCTCAACCAAGTTCGAAAATAACCTAAATCAGTAAATCTTCCTCTCTCAGAAACTGATAACCAAAATTCAAAATGGGTCATCCCTTCTTTCTATCTCAGATATCAAAGAGAACATAACCAAAATTCAAAAGGGGTCTTTTAATTTACATTTCCCTTGCTTTCTGAGCATCCAAACAGACCAAAAACAAAATCATTGAACGAGAAAAACAAACATTTAAACGGCCCATGTATTCAATAGCTAAGTTAAACAAATTACAACTAGCAGTATTTGGAATAACTCCAAATTAAATCAAAGTAAGAGAAATTGAGGACCTGAAAGTGGCGGTTTTTATAGGTGTTTATAGTCCAAGAAAAAGCAGAGACCATCCATATAAAGAGCAGAGCGAGGTATACAGAAGGAAGAGGCCGATACGATTCGTCAAGTTCGAGGCGAAAAGGCCAGATAGCTTCTGTTGCATTCATTTTTTTGAATCCGAAAGCTTCTGATTCCAATGAATTCAGTTTAAAGTTTCAAACTTTCAGTTATGGATTATTTTTTGGGGGTTGCTCTTGCAGGTGTGAATTTGCTTTTATACATATGCAAGCACTTCAGAATTCGGGTATATTACGTGCCTGATCATGGTTGGGTTCATTTTTTGAATTTGACATTAAAATTACAATTATATCCATCTTCCTGCTTCAAATAACAACACTGCCCTCAGTATGATTTATTTCTTTTTTTTTTTTCCTATTAAAATTAAAAAATTTAAATGGAATGTTCCTTTTATTTAAAAGAAACAACACGCAAAATATTATTCCAAAAATTAGATCTTAATTTTATTATTGCAAAAAGTCTTTGTGTGTGCTACACCAACCACTCTTAGATATGAAAATTAAATAAAATTTATTCAATTTTCAATTTTAGCTAGTCTAAATTGAACCATGCTATTAAAAAATACTCATTCCATCCCAAAATAATAGGAACTCTTCTACTTTCGCTAATTTAAAAAGAGTTAATTTTTATTATTATTAAATATAATTTTGCACATGATTTATCAATTATGCCATCTACTATTGAAAAATAAAAATAATTGTTAGTAGTGTATTAGGGTTTGAAATATAAATTGCCATAAATTATTTTGATAAGTGGAACTTAAATTTAATGTTGAGTCTTTTCTAGTGGTGGCTAGTATAGTGGAGGGATAAATATAGATATTAAATGTAGGAAATGAGATTAAAAAAAAAAATGAATACAAATTTGTGGTTTATTAAAAAATTAAATGAGAGTATTATAAATATTTCATAAATTAACAAATGGATAAAAATAGCAAGTGTCCTATATTTTGGAATGAATTAAAAAGGAAAGTGTTTTTACCATTTTGGAACGAATAGAGTATTAAATTGCAAATTCAAACTCATATCATGAATAAATGTTAATAGAGTAATGAAAATTTAATTTTTTATACCTATATTGTATATTCTCCGAAACAATGATAAATTACAAACTCTCATTGACTCGCAAGAATTTTTCTTAAGTAATACTAATTTTATCTGGAATTTTATAATTAAAAAGAATAAAGGGTAATAAAATTTAAGTATTAAAAAAAAGATTAATTAAAAATTTAGGGATAAATGGAAAGATGATGAGACACGTTTTGTTGGAAAATGAAGTTGGTGAGAATATAAGTGGATGATGCAGTCATTAAGCAAACAAAACCAATATTCCTTGTTTCATTACACCAAATTTTAATTGGGAGATCAACTAAATCATCAAAAACATTTATTTACTATTCTTCAATGAAACTCCATAGTCCAATTTGCTTTTTAATTGAAGATGTAAGAACCATTTATCTTTGTCAAGAGTCTCAAAATCACATTATTATTATTATTATTATTATTATTATTATTATTATTATTCGAGTAAATTGCTAATTGTCATGTTAAATTATATTTTCTGTTAATTTTATGACTTTGAAATAAAAATTAGTATGCATATGACCAACTACAATACAATACTATACAATGCAAGGTTTTGACATTCTTGAAAACGAGCCTTAATTCTTTACTTGGATCATCTAAATTAAATGCAACATTAATTAGGTGAACTAACTCATTAACAAACTAGTTTCCTCCTGTCCTACTTCATTCACACCTCGCCACATCACCTTTAGTAAAGCAAAGCTCAACCAATATTAGTATCTTATTTTATTTATATGTCTCATATTTAATAAATTATTATTTTTTTTAAGCACAATTTCAGGTTTAACCAATTAATTTTTATTTTTATTTTTTTGGTAGAGTGAACCGATTAATTTTAATTCAATGATACTAACCTTAATCTTTCACGTGAAATTAATGCAATTTATTGCAAACTTTTCTGGCCGAAAATTATTCAAACAATTTGTTTTATTTTACTGTGATGATGTACAAAACAAAACCCAACTCCATTATATTTATATGTGTAATTCATAATTTTGCAATAAAAAAATAATAAAAAAAAATTAGTTAGATCGTAAATGGGCTTAATACTTAACCTGCAAACTTGAGGCCCAAAACCCACCAAAAACCAAAAGCTAGGCTAGTGCAAGGAGTTATTGGTGAAGGCTTCAAAGCCTATCCATGGCTGGGCCTACTGGCCTAATACAAAGTTATATTTGAAAGGATAATTCCAGAAAATATTAAAAATAGATTCCTCACCCTCCCATATACAAGAATTTGACAAAAAAAGCAGATGGAATTTGCTATATGAAAAAGACATTACACATTGTGAGAGCTCATCAATTCCACGATTCATGATTTCGACATGCATGGATTTTCCTGTGATTTTGTTTTTCGATGCCTATCATTAATATTTATCGCAATTTCTTGTTTATTTGTGCGTTAAAATCTATTTTAATTTAATAATTAAGAAGCAAAAAATAATGTTTTTAGAATGGTTTCAAAAAATTAAAAAAAAAATTGCATATTTTAAAACAAATTATTAATATTCCACATTCACTGATTATAGATTAAAAAAAAAAAAGTGCTTTTTATAACAGTATAAATATTATTTTCTCATAAGCTAAATATTTAAAATTAAATTCGGTCTAAATACATATCAAAATAGCATCCAATTTAGCAATAATATTTAAGCTTTATAAGCTTATTTCAAATAATTTTCAATGTTCGAGTGAGTTTTAAATTTTGAACAGTCAGGAAATAATTTGAAATCATATTGGCTTTAATTTTAGCAAATAATATTAATCTAAAAGGCTCTAAAATGATTTTTCTTTTTATAATTAAAAAAAAAATTCTTACGAAAAAGAAATTGAAAGAGAAAATTAATATAAAAATAAAAATTAAAAGGAAAAATGAAAATCAAATTGTACCATTAATATTAATAGGATGAAGGTGCAAATTTACATACCCATCTATTTTTGCGAAAAATGTAATTTTACCCTTAAATTTATAAAATTTAAGCAATATTACTCTTGAATTTATGAAATTTGAGCAATATTGCCCTTGAACTTATGAAATATTACCACATCATGCATGATGTATCATTACTTATTGAGTCAGTTGCCATATGTTCGGATCAAAAAATAGAACTCAGTCAAATATAACAATAATGCGTTAATGGAAGGATAGCATTACTTTAATTTCATAAATTTAAAAAACATTGCATCCAACTAAATTAAAAGGAAGGACTATATTGCACTTTATAAAAAAATAGAGGGGGAGCTTTGCACCTTATCCCTTAATAATATATACAGGTCCATATCATGAATCTAAGTTTGTAAATTGTGAGTCTGTGACATTAATATCCTTATTTATTAGCATATGTTGAATATTATAATCTACAATTAAATCAAACTTAAATTAGGGAAACTTCTTATTGTAACTTGTTGAAATAATTAATTAACTGATTTTCTAAATCCAAATTGTTAACTTTAATTAGGATATCGTATTGTAGTTTATTTGTATGGATAACAACTGTGTATATACTAGTATCACAAATAATTTATAATATACTTATATATTAAATTTCCTTGTAACTAACCATTCAGAGAACATAAAATAACCACCTAATTTTTTTAAAAAAAATGAATATGAAATAATCACGTGCTGACACCACTAATCATAGATTAATTTGATTAACAAGTAGTGGCTTTTGGTTGGTGAAAACAAAAATAAAAAGAATTATTTCTCGAAGATTTGAGAAATGACAAAAATTACTTTTAAAGTTAAATCTAAAATGGTATGAAAATTCAATTCCCTTTTGTAATATAGCACTAAACCAATCAAATCATTATTAAAGAGTATTAAACGGTAGAGATCAATTTTAACTTCAATTAAACTGTGTAATTGATGCATACAGACTACAGAATTTCTGAAAATTAAGATCACAAATCAATAGGGAATAAAACTTTATGCCAGCAGACAAATAAGCTGTAGATGTTTGATGGATGAACAAATTAAGAATACTATGCATGTGATGATAAAATATAATTAATTTATAAGCTACATATATACATCAAAAATCAAAATCTCTATGTATATGTTTTGTTCTTTGTGAAATGCTGATTTGAAACAATTATTAAGATTTGGGGTCTAAAACTAAGACTAATTAATAAGAAACAAGTACGAAACTTCAACTCAAGTACATATATACTTTTATTTTTTATTTTTTTTGGTTTTCATACTTGGAAAAATCAAATCAAACAATATCACTGTTATTATAATTATATATGACAATAAACATTAATTATAATTAATAATTCCAAATCTGGGAAGATACAATGGCATCGTTAGGTAGAAGCCCAACTGACATTATATAAGCTAGCTAGTTGATATATATAAATTTATGCATCTAAAATCTCGACAAAGAACAAGTGACAAAATATATATATATTAATTTATGAGACAAAATATCGGAAATCTAATAATTGGGTAAAAGGACCCATTTGAACAAATCTTTGAGTTGTTTTTTATGAATCGTGTGCTGGCAGATAAAAAAAAAAAAAAAAAAAAAAAAAAAAAAGAAAATGAATGCATTCCTTGTGCTTAGTGCCCCTTGAATCTTCTCTGCTCTTCTTGCAGAACAGCAAATTAAATTATATATAAATATCAAAATATGTATGGATCTTCATAAATTGTAATTTTCAGCTTCATTCCAAAATAATTCTTAATGTGTTTTCAACTACTTTTCTCTGATAAATTACTGCAAACTTAGAAACCTTAATTTTAGGTTATATTCGTACCCATGTGACTTTATTTTAAGGGATGAGATATATATGTTAATAAAAAAGATCAAATCTCATGGATATTAATTCCGTTTGTAGATTTTGAGAGCCAATAGATTTTATATTGGGACAAGTTGAAGTTGAAACTAATTAGATATTTTTTATATAATAAATGTAAATTCCAATTGTTGAACAACAGCCCAACTACTTTTCACATTCTAAAATATTGGTAATTAAATCATCAAACTGCCTACAGCCTGCTAGAGAATTTGAAGGGTCCAATTCCAATATACATATATACATATATATATATATATATATGCCTATACTCACATGTGCACTTTGTGATGGCAAAAGTGGATTGCTCGTTTACCCTTTGTTTTTTTTTTTTGTTGACAATGATGTGATGATGATGATGATCGTGAAATGATATCATTCATTTATTTGCAGAATTATAGTATCTCAACATACGCAAAGAGAGAGAAATTAACTTTATTAATCATTGCCCTTTCTTACATTGAGGAGGTGACATCAAAATATGAGGACTATAATTGAAACCAGTTTATGTTCTTTAAGACAATCCCAAAACAAATATAATTACTACTATTTCATTTCAAAATATATTTCCATTCTTTTACACGATTTTTTTACCATAATTTTTATTACAATGATGTAGTGAATGGTGCAAGGTAAAATGGGTAAATTGCTGTAAATTAAAAATTATGCGTTAATTTAATCTAAAAATGTGATTATAAAATAAATTAAATACCACAAACAAACAAACAAAAAAATGGAGTCAAATTGCAACTTATAAAAAACTGAAGAAAACTTTTAGCAATTGATGTTATTACGTGTAAAGAGATTGTTCTTCCTGCCAAAAGAAAGATTTATTTTGTATATAAAATAAGAAAAACCCAGAAAAAGGTGTAGTGGGTTAGCTTCCAACTTTACAGAGAATCTAAAGAAGATGGTGTTTTTGTCTTTCTCCTCCAAATTTATCTCAATTTAATTTTGCTTATTATAAGACAACCACGTAACTCTCTTTTTAAAAGGAGAATGGTAAAAATAGGTTTATGATATGATGGATATTTCAAAATAATAATTACAGAAAAAAAAATTAAAAATTAACTATTATTATAAGAAGTTTAAATTTATAAAAAATAAAAATTTAAAATTACATAGATATAATATAGGATGTTAGAATAATTGTTTCTGACTATGCACGCGATAGCCTCAGACAATGAGGGTTATATTAAAAAAAACAAAAAATCATCAACGGACAAAAAATCAAGAGAGACAGAGAGAAAAGAGAGGTACGTGGACAAAGTAGGATAGAAGAAAAATAAATAAATTTAATTAAAACGTTGTTTGGTCCAATAGTGTTAAGTTGTATTTGTAGACCCCACTTCTTTCCCTTCTCCACAGGAGACCCATTCTTCTTTGCGTCCCACTCCGTCCCTAACTTCACTTCACTTCACTTCACTTCTCCTCTTTGCCCTTTTCTCTTATTATTTTTATTCTTTTTACTTTTTTCAATATAAAATAATACTACACCGTCACCCTACTTGTTATATATGTGTATAATACTGTTCCTCCTTTTTTGGGATTAAATCGTATACCATATTTAGATTTGAAATTTATTATATCAATTTTAAATGCATGTAACGCTCCTTCATCTGCATTGTTTGAATTATCATTAAATTTTAATTTAGTAATACTGGTACGAAAATTTAGGCTGTTAAATTTTAAATTTAAATTTTTTGAATTTTAAATATTATTGATGTACTCGAAATATATAATAAAAGATATTTTTGAAATTATTGAAAAAAAAGTGAAATTTATAATTTACACGAAATATAAAAGCATAGAAAATAATGAAGTGAAAGATGAAAACTTCCCCATTGTCTTAAGTCTTAACCATATGTGTAATGAGTTAGCAAGTTTTTGTCGTGGAAAATATTTATGGTAGGTTAAGGGTCACTATAAAGGAGCGTGTACCCTCTCCCTACATAAACCCACTTTCATTCTTCTCTTCTTCAACATTATATCACTCTCTCTCTCTCTCTCTCTCTTCAAATTCATAATTCTTCAAGAATCATCATCACCACCAACAATGTCAGAAGAATGTAGTAGTGGCAGCGCCGCCGCCGCCGCCGCCAGTAAGTCAAAAAAGAGAGCAAGAGATAATAATAGTAATAGTGATAGTAATCATCCAGTTTATAGAGGTGTTAGAATGAGAAGCTGGGGCAAATGGGTATCTGAAATTCGTGAACCCAGAAAAAAGTCACGTATTTGGTTAGGAACTTTCCCCACCGCCGAAATGGCGGCGCGTGCACATGATGTCGCCGCCATGAGCATCAAAGGTAACTCAGCGATTCTGAATTTCCCTGAACTCGTTGACTCGCTGCCTCGTCCTGTTTCGTTAATGCCACGGGATATTCAAGCTGCTGCCGCTAAAGCCGCTGCAATGGTCGAGTTCGATTCAGTATCATCATCATCTTCGCCATCTTCTTCTTCTTCTTCTTCTTCTTCGTCGATATTATCATCATCGGAATCTTCATCGACATCTACATCGTCCGTTTCAGTGTCTGAGGATGTGTCAGAATCCGAGGAGTTGAGCGAAATCGTTGAATTACCGAATATAGAGGGGAGTTTTGAGTTGCCCGAGTTACAAACCGAGTTTATATTGTTTGACTCAGTGGACAGGTGGGTTTATCCACCAGAGGACATGTGTGGGGAGTTTTCTGATACTGGGGTTAGAGACTTTAATTTCCAGCAACTTTGGAGCTTCGATTTGGAATTATAGGATTTAGGAGTATAATTTTTCTTAATTAAATTTGAAATAGTTTTTTCCGTTTTTAGTTTAATTATAATGAATTTCAAGAAATTTCCCAGAAGCCAAATGTTTGGTTTCTTTTGCTGACTTCTCTCCTTCTGCTACTGTAATATCATTTACACTGTTTATTTAGTAATAGTCTTTTTTAAGAAAAAGAAAATTCATTGTTTTTGTTTACATTATAAATTTGTTTTTTCAACTGCACATAATTTGTAATAAATATAATAAAGTTGAGATGTCTTCGCAATTTCTAATCGCTTTGAATTATAATTTTGTAGTAGGTTATGGAAAACAGTAATAAAAAAAAATTACCATTTATTTTTCCGTCCAGTCGTTTTATTTCATTAAAACTATATTAGTATAAGCTTTTTGGAAAAATAATTAGTATAATTTTTTTTAATAAGAAAATTAGTATAAGCTTTACACTTTGGAAATTGGTAGACTCTGATTTAATAGGGTATCTTGTCGGAGGCAAATAATTTGGTAGGATAAATAATTTTTTCTGAGTAATAGACAGCTATTAGATTCTCACAATCTTGTCAAAATAATGGCAACTTTATTTATTTATATTGTGGATCAATTAAATAGCCATAATATATATATGTATATATATATATATATGTATATATATATATATATATATATATATATATATATTCAAAACAAAATGTTTATTAACAGTGTGAATCTCCTTTCTAAGTTCTAACATTTACTGATTTCCAGCTTGATAATAGTCCTAATGAATGTAATAAATATTCTTGTAATTATAATATTCTCAATATGTCTAAAGTTGAGAAGTTAAAAATCAAATAAAATAATCGAAAAATTATAATTAATTCTATTTTGGACATAGCAAATTTGAGGGTTAATTTCACTTACGGTCATTCAATTTATCACTTATAGCGCAAAAGTAATCGATTTTTTTTTCAACTTAAATATCATTGAACTTTTAACATTTTTGCAAAAAATTCATATAGATCAAAATCCGGCGAAAACTCTTATCGGATTGATGACATGGCATATCATGTCAAAAATTACGTATCGTTTAACAGTATCTCCAATAAATGTTACATATGAGTCAATTTTACTCACGATCACTCAACTTATCACTTATCATGTAAAAAATAACCAATTTTTTTCAACTTAAATGTCACTGAACTTCTAACATTTTTGTTAAAAAATTATGTACCGATTATTCGTCGTCACGTGTCATATGCCATGCCATTAATCTGGCAAGAGTCCTCGTCCGATTCCGGTCTGTATGATATTTTTGCAAAAATGTCATGTAGACCGGAAATATTTAAGTTGAAAAAAAAATCAATTATTTTTGCGCGATAAATGATAAGTTAAGTAATCGTAAGTGAAATTGACCCAAATGTGATTAACCAATTGAGTGCGATAAAATATTTTTGATTGGAACATTATAATTCTTTAATTTGTTTTTTGACCGTACTGCAGATTGTGGTTGTCTAACGTCAAGGCTCCACGTGTATATAGTGGGCATATAAGTATATGTATTCCACCACATTATCTCGAACCAGTACAGGGGCGCAATGATGGGCGCCACATTTATCTTCCCTAATAAATCCGTAACATATTTGAAGAGAAATTGATGAAAAAATAAAAATGTACCGTTGGAAAGAATGGATCTTCCTGTTGACATGACGTAAGCAGAATGTGCCGTTACAAGAGAATATATATATATATATTAAGAAAAAATTTCACTGACTTCGACATGGGATATGTGGACATTAGATGGGACAACTTTAATTTGATGCTAAAAATATTTTCCTTAACAATCAACCCTAAAAACTAAAAAGCAATTCTAAAGAAACAAGATTATGTTCTTTAATTATGAGTTGTTTCTTTCTTTTTGTGCTTTGTTTTTGCATTAGAAATTTCTCTCTTTTATTTGTCTATAATTCTATATATATACTGTACCGTTTATTTTATTTAAAAATTAAAATTTTTATCTCAAAATGATAAAAATTAACCATTTTAACATTTTTAATGGCAAAGTCTAGCTATTTTAGTATTTTAGTGATAAAAATTAACTATTTTAATATTTTCCATGACAAAAAGTAAAATAAAAAATAAAAAAATAAACATTAGGAATATTTTATGACTAGCAAGAAAATTATAGGAAAAATAAAATTACCCTTAACCCAAATAATATAAGGAATTTGGCATATTCAAATTTCCTTCACAATATTTTTATCCACAACGTTTCAACAAGTCTTTTTCGGTTTCCTGTATATAAAATTGAAAATTAAACGAGCGACAAAATGATGCAACGGTACACTCCTTTTCTTTTTTTGAACAGAAACCCAACGGTATTTTTTTTTCCTTCATACAATGTTTGTAATTCTAACATTTAATTATGAATACGTGGTGCTTATAATATATAGATTGATAGTGACAAGAATAATTCAAATGATGTAATCCTTGTGAGCGTTGTCAAGCCAAAATCAGTTTTTCTAAAAACAATTTTATTTTTTTTTTAAAAGAAATCGTTTTGAATTTTAACAAAATTTTGTCAGTTCTTTTATCTATGCTGATTTTTGCAATTGTGTCCCCTTTCTTTTAATTTTTCATAACCCAATCATCACGTGACACGTGTGACAAATGGTGATGTTACTTCGTTCACGAGTTCCACAAGCATTTTTTTTTTTTCTGTTTTTGAGATATATACACATAATTTGTACAAATTGGAAAAAAAAATATACAATATAAGCTCAATTAAATATGAATTTTTATTAGGAAATAGTACTATTAGTTTTTTTTCCCGTGGTGCTAAAGTTTGTTGATGCCGTGAAGTATGTGTTGAGAAATGAGGCCGACATGGCAATTGACATGATGTGGCTATCAACATGTAAATTAATTTTACTAATTTTTTACTTATGTAACTCTATATATCTTTAAAATAATTGTCAAATCTTAAAGTTAGATATTTATTTCTTAGATAGTTAAACATCTAAACTATTACATCTTCGTTCTCTCGAGTCCATATTTGGAGACTTAAATGCAACGGTAATAAAAATTGAAGAATTTAAATAGAAAATGTGTTGTAATTTAGGGACTAAAAATGTATGATACGTGCAAAATAAACCGAAAAATACATATGGCGACAAATCAGTTCATCGCATCAAATATTAGCGCCAAATCCACACATTTTTCTATAAGGATAAATTTTATCCATAATTATTTTATTTATCCATTTATAACGAAAAAGTAAAAAAAAAATTTGTAATATAAAAATATCCAAATTTATCCATTTTAATTTAAAAAGTCACTTTGATTAGAAACCAATCAAAATATTATCGGAATGTACAACTAGCATATACCGATAAAGCCCATATGAAAAAAAAAAAACACGTTAATGGTACTAATACACTCAAAGTACATGTAAAAAATAGAAGCTAACCAATAAGTTGATCTGCCAACTGTATATTTCGGTAGGTTTTAATCGTTTTTCAGGTGAAGTGATACTTTAAACTAAAATAGGTAAGTTGAGGTATTTTTATATTAATTTTTTTTTTATTATAAATGCATAAATTTAATGATCGTGAATGAAATTGACCCTGTAATTAGAATTATAAAAGTAATAAGAGGTTGCAGGCTAGTTATGGAGGCACTGAGATAAGATTTTATATTAACTGGAGTAAAGTTTTAACACCTTCAATTCTTATAATAGCCCAAAATTTAAATATTGTATTTAGCACACATATATGAAAGTCAACATATAATATATATGTAGGAAATGTAAATTCTGAATAATGGACTGTCTCCTTCATCACCAGCTAAGGTGACTAGCTAGCTAAACTTTTATGTATTCAATGGTGAAAAACTCTATAATTGCTTAATGCAATCATTTTCAATTAATAGCCACCAAAAATTGAATAATTTTCAACATGATCTTAGGCGGCAAGAAATATATGCTACTGGATGGTGAAACTATACTTGCTGCTCCACTATTGGCTAGAATCAATAATATTTATATTTTTTTAAAAAGAAGTCAGAATTTTAAAGAAAAATAAGATTAATAATTAAATTGAACCATTCTTTTCTTTTCTTGATATTGTTAAAAATTGAATGAATCAATCTTATAATTTTCAGCCCGTGTAAAGTCTAAGTCATTGTGTTATTCTATTCCTTCATTAATTTCATGTATGAATTTTTCAATTTTTGGTGACACCCCAACTGGATAATTAAATATATCTCTCATGTCATGAATAATGCATTAGGGTTAATTTATTTGCTGAAGATTAATTCATGATTAGTTTAACTGCAATTTTCTCTATTGGCGAACATAAACAATGACCAAAAGAAGACTCCGAAATAGAACTACTAAAATATTCCCAATTTGTAATTTTTTCCTCTGCTTAATTAATTAAAGAAAAATAAAACACAAGAATTGAAGTATATATTATTCATGTGCTATACACCCAAACTTCTAACGTCTGAGTAGGTACAAAATTGAAATAAATATGTGAAGTTAATGCACATAGATCGATCTAAGCCATGTACTAATGGCCTGTTTTCAACCACAACAAAGCCTCGAGAAATTAATAATTGGGAACTAATTAAGATCACATGTCAAAATCAAGAACCCTAGTCCTTGCATTTTGGGCTTTACTTCAAAGAGACATTGGGATATTAGAAGGCAACTAATATATGAAAATGACATTTCTCTTTGGGTAGGACGATAGAGACCATTCATTCATATATATACATAGTGTCCTTTTTAGTGTCTTTTTAATAGCCAAATAGTGACAATTTATTAATTCCACTATCTAATCCTCCTAATAATTAAGTTCTTTAATAGCAAAGTTACTATTAATATTTACTTAACAATAATGATGTAACATTTTCCTTAATTTTAATCTAAATCACATTCTAATAATTGCAGTACCTCTCGATTTGTTCTATGATCCATGCAATAATTGAAGTACTTCAATTTCTGTCGGATGAAACTTCATATGTACGACTTAATATAACTTCAGTATATATTTGTATTATTGTCATATATATTACTGTGTGCGATATTACCACTAAATATTATATCTTGTTTTAAAATATGAATATTTGTAGACTCATTGACTTTTTATTTTTTCTTTGATAATATGTAAATAAATCAATTGTTCTTCAAATTCGATTTTTGATAGTTTTGACATGAGACATATACTACTAAAATTTGATGATTATCCTGTTTTTAATTTACCACTTGCGGTTGGATAGTTACTCTAGGTATTAATTTCTAGGTTTGTTTCAATAGGGCTTACGAATGGCAAGATTAATTAAATATAGAATATAGAAAAATGGTAGATAACTTGATGAGTTGTAAAAATGACCATTTTTTCAAAGTAAAATTACAAGACAATACCATATATATATAGTTAATTAATGTATTGAATATTCTTTCTTGTTTTTGTCAATTAATATATCGAATATTCCTTATATATATATATATATATATATATAATTTTTATTTAATGGTAAATATTTTCTTTTGATGACCTTTTGCATTTTCTGCATAAATAAATAAATTCCAATTGTTTAACCGAGTCAATTTTTTAATAAAAATTAAAGAATAAAATTGCATGTGCATCTGCTTTCTTGAGTATAACAGGAAATTGCAATTGTAATCTGCATTTCAGAAAAGCAAAAAAATCAATGAATATATAAAAGAAGTAAACAATTGGATCTTAGATTGTTTATGTGTTGAATTGAAATAGAAATGGTTTCCCACATTAATTAGATATTTGATAATTAATGGTTAAGTCACAGTGGATATGTTTATCAATGGAAAATCCCCAATTCCGTCTTTTAGTAAATATAGACCGTTAAATAAAAATATATATTGACTGACAATATTTATTACATTTAATATATCTAATTATTTTTGAATAGAGAAATAATTAAAAAGCAAAAAATAAACAAATTATTGTTGGTGGGCATTCTCCGTACTGCAATATTATGTTAATTTGTGGGTTCCTATTTTGACAAAATAAAACAAATATTGATAAGAGAAAAAGACTAGACAAGTGTAATAATGCTGCAAAATAAGCCACACATGATTCATAAATTATTCTCTATTTGAGATGAATCAGCTTGACTGAAAATAATTATTAATTTGACTTGTATTTTTATTATCAATCTAAAAATAGAAATTTCCAATAATTTTCATTACAAAACTAAACTAAAGTTGACAAATGAAATCATGGGTTTTCCTTTATTAACAACATTTCTTTCCCTACAAGTAACTTGTTTAAAATATACAAGTAGGACTCTGTAACAATAACTTATGGTATTGAAGTACCTTTTTTTTTAATCTTAAAAGGTGACAATGAAATAGCCAAAAAAAAAAAAAAAATTCAGGATTTTTGGTCTATTGCTAATAATTTAGGGGTGTGTACGGTTTGGTTTTTAATTATAACTGAATTGAACTGAAATAATTGAAAATCATAACTTGATAATAGAACAAACTGAACCAACATAACTAATTGAAATCGAACTAATTAACAATTTAAATAATTTTATTAAAAAATATTATTTTAAAATTTTTATTTTTTTAATTAGTAATCGAATCAATAATTGATTCGAAATTATATATTTTGCTAATTGAAACCGAATCTATTGTCCAAATCATCAAACCGAACTAATCGAATTAGTACAATTTGGTTCGATTTTCAGTTGAAATCGGACCGTGTAATGCATTTTCAAGGTGGTTGGAGTGATTTGATATTACTATATGTAAGGGTGACGGCACAGAAGGGCAAGAGGCCCATCTGATTTAAGGGATTGTCCTGCATTTACATGCATGGAATGGAGGACAATTTAAGGACATGGGCCTAATGTCAGTGTCTATTTCTCAATTCTCTCATATGTGGTTGCAGAGACAACTAAGGTGGGACTTAGTTGGGAATCATAAATATGAGGTTTGTATGCTATTGACGTTGATGAATTTTGTCCATTTCTTCAGCCAATTGCATTTACAAATTTGACCCTTCTTCACCCACTCCTTCCCCCAACTAATATCATAAAATATATATCTCGTTTTCCTTGAATCTTTTGCATTTATATTTCTCTTACCCATTAAAATAAAATGAATTAAAGAAAATGCGATTCTAACTAATACTCCTTTGTTATTTAATGTGTTCCCATGATAAAACTGACAGAAAACAGAATGCTTTCGGTTGCATTTTCAAAGGCATATATATATATATATATATGAAGAATTTCCTAATCTATTTGTAATTGTTGTGTTACCTTAATGTTAAAAATGTCCAAAACTTTTATTTTTGACATAAAAAAAACATTAAATTTGACCAACTGCAGTTATAAAATTTTACTGTAAAAATTCCTGGATGATGGCTTTCAACGAAATGACCTTTTAGCATTCATGACCCACTCAACTTCTTTTGGAATTTTCCTCAAACACCTTATAGGCATCAAAATTTCACTCAACTCCCATCTTTCATCTACTCTGCCTCTGCATATGCATTTTTTTTACTTATCATTTTAATTTTTACTTTTATAAGATATTGATATGTAAAAAATATTATTCAAGAAAAGATTGAATTTTTTCTTCGAAGTATGTTTCGCAGCTGTATTTTACTGTTTTATCTGTTTAAACTATTTTTAGAGTGAAAATGAGCTGATAAATTTAAACAGTTGATAAGGAGAAAGTAAAATTTGGTAACCAATCCAATGCCAAAATTTATAATCCATCCACCTTTATGTTTGTAGAAGTAAATGAAATTGATTAGAAGCAGCTAAGAAGTTTGCAATCCCATCATTAGGGGATAGGGTGATTTTGCGGCATTCCTGGCTCCTGTCAACTTCCCGAAACTTTGTACGTAGTTCGTAGTACAAAAACTCAATACAATTGGGACAGATTTGGTGGTTAAGATGGATTTCTTTTTATTCTATTTTTTTTTTTGGTCCGTATATTTATAACATCGCTGGAACGAAATTAATTACTTGTTGCCCTCATAAATGATTTAGGGTCTTGCCCTAAGAATTTGAGGTTGGGAGCCTTTTTTTTATTGTTATTTTTGCTTACCAGTTTCAGTTCAACCCCACCCTACGCTCGTGGAGGAAAAGGAAAAGTCGATAGCAATAAAATAGTACTGATGTGATATGAATATTTTCTCTTTCAAGGGAATAATTTTACAATGGATGTAACCCTACTTTGCATACAATTATTATTTTCATTCTAATTCTAATCTGCAAGGAGGTTTGAATTCATTAATATTTTTCAACATCAATGATATCATTTCAAAATAGAAAAATTGGTACGCAAACTCGATTTTCGGGTTTTTCATAAACTAAATTAATAATATAGTGGCACATGTGATTAGTAACAATTTTTCTATTGCTTTTTCAACTTTTTTTTTTATTAATTTGATTTGTAAACGTAACCATGTATCTGGTCGAGTAATGTCGTTCTATTTAAAAAGTTATCATTCTTGCTAATTTAACTAATGTACTTGAACTTATCGATATGTTCGCGCCCATGGCCTAATGGATAAGGCGCCTGACTTCTAATCAGGCGATTGTGGGTTCGAGTCCCACTGGGCGTGCCATTGCATCTTATTTTTTTTTCCTTGGATGGATTAGTTCCTCTTATATTCATTTAATTTTTCATTATTGTAATTTCAATTGGAAAAAAAAAAAAGAGAAACTATATTTCATGCATTATAATATTTTTATATTTGTCTCTCTTTTTAACGCGTCGAAGGTAAAACATATACATATAGAGAGCGAGACAGACACGTAACAGAAGGAGGCCAATGAAGTCATTAATCAGTGCTCTCTACATAAAAGCTCTAGATGCTTTTAGATATCTATGCATACTGACAAAAATTAAAAAAGAAAATGGAAAGAAAAAAGTCCATGTTTCACTTTGAGAAATTCATATACCAAATATGGTGGGTCCATAAATGTTTATGTAATTATCACATGTTCCTAAATTAGAAAAAGAAAAAGCAAGTAATAATGCAAGTGAGGCATTTGTTTTGATGATGCATTAAACTTTTAGGCAAACACTTTGGCCAAGTGTGAAAGAAGCAGTGTGGGCATGAATCAAATTAATAGTGGAACACTCAAATTTTGAGGCTAAAACATCTTCATGTCATGTCATGTCATATCATACATACATGATCATTTCCACATTCCCCACTAAATCATACTTTAGATCTATCATTGTTTTATAATTTATTGTCTTCTATACAAAGCTGGATAGCAATTATGGTGTTGGGAATTGTCATTTCCATGCTTATTGTTTAATACATGCCAAAAAGAAAATAATCCCTCCCATAATATATAATTAATTAAAAAGCAATTCTTGGTTCCACAAGTCATTTTTGTTGTTAAATTTTTCAAAATGGTTAAAAAATGAAATTATGAGGTGTCTTTTTGCATGTAGCTGTATCATAAATCAATCAAATGTTCCCTAAATGCACAAAAGTTTGGTAAAGTGTACTATCAAATTGCTTTTCTTAATCACTAATTAGGGTTCAAGTTAAGTAATTAGGCAGTGGGTGAAGCGTAGAATCAAAAGATAAAGTGTAATTTATAGGGTTTCTTGTGAGTAGATACATGAGAGACTTTAGGTAATTAATTGGGCCTACTTATTGTAATCTAATTCTGATTATTTGTAAGATATCATTACTTGAATATACCCTATTTGTAAGCTACAAGCCAAGTCGTTGGAATGATCATGAGATTCAAGACGTTAGACAAAGATCTTGATTGATTTAGAACCCTAATTATTGATTTATGAGTGTCATTTTCTAATTTTCACACTAATTAATTCCTAAAGAAAGAAGAATGGGAAACAAGTTGTAATCATTATGATATTGATCAACTGGTGATTTAGAAGCTATTAGATAATTTTGAAAATGGAGGAAAAGGAGACAAATTTTGTTACTTGGGAATCTTTGAATGTTCCCATAAACAACAATTTTAAGTGACCCCCTCTTTTTCTTATTCTACGGATGTCCCTCATTAACAAATCGCTATACTGTGGATGATTTGCTTAATATATAGCCCGTCTTTTTTTTTTTTTAAATGTATGTTTTTGAAAATTGAAAGCTACATTAACCAATTCATAAAGCTTTTTTGTTTGCACTCTTCTTCGGCCCATGGGCTTTAACAACACACAATTTTGCCACATCTCAAAAATTCGGACCCATATTTACGAGTAGTAATTTGCTATGTGCATGTATTGAATGCATACAGCATCTCAATCCCATATTCTTAACATTAAGAATTGAGCCTAATTTAGGCCGGCCCGCAAGTTCAACAAGTCTCAACTTCCTGTCATTTGGCATTTGCTAAAACGACGGCGTCTCTGTTGAAATCGATTACAACCCTAAATTGGTCTTCACGAAGCCCATGCAATCTCAGTGGCTTGATTAATGGTTTATTTGGCATTGTTGGGAATTTCGGTATTTAAAGCTCACTGGTATAGAAGGCCATAAATTAGAGCTTCAAACTCATAGATTTGTTTGATTTCTTCCAAAAGCTGCTCAATCTGCCTTGAGATTATAAATTCCAAATCCCCCGAAAAACCAGAATCTTTTTGTATCTTTCTTTGAAGATAATGGATTCGAATGATACCCAAATCGCTGCAGTTGTTAGGAGAAAAGCAGAGCTGCTGCTGAACTCTGATTTGGATTCTGAGGCAGAATTAATAAGCTAATAAACGAGCAACAAATTGTTCTCAAATTGAAAATTACTTCATCGATCATCATTTTATAGAACAAAGAGCTCTCTCATAACGTTGTACAAGTCAGAAAAAGAACAATATATATTGAAGTTAAGCTCAGTATGAATTTAGTGAGACAAGGTAAGCCTGAGCAGCCAACCCGATCAGAAAGCTTTTACAGGTGGTGTTCGTAAGTCGTAACTATGCAGCTCACTGAGCAGCCAATGAGTTCCATAATGTATTGTTTCTGTTTTTGCCATTAAACCTATGTCGTTGATTGTCTGTCATTCACTTATTCAAATGTCTACTGAGATTAGAAACAATTCCTTGTCGGATTCATTATTTGATTTTCATATACTCTTTCTTCTCCGGATACAATCAGCAAATTATAGCTTCTGGCACTTATTATATAATTTTTCATTGGTTCTCCTTTTTAGTTGGATTTTTCTGTCGGACACATTCGGAATCTATATCTATTAAATTAACAGGATATACAAAATAATCTTATCACTATCAGTTTTTTCTTTATTTGAAGAGGGTCCATATTCCAATAGTTGAGAATTAATTTTCCAATTGTCTTGTTATTGGAAGATTGCTGTTATTTTAAATAAATTATTCTATTTTTGGTCGACCTAATTTGACTACTTTAAGCATCTCTGTTTGTTTCCTCGAAGTTGCTGAGAAAAAAGGCAAATGAATTGAACTCTTGGAGGTTAATGAGTCATCAGTTCAGAAACTGGGGATTTGGGCAATTTTCAACTCCGTGTAGGACCCTTAGTTGGAAAAAGCCGAGTTGATCAGACTTGATTTATATATTTATGTAATGGTGTGGTCAGTGAATTTTCTATAAACACAGCATGACAGCAAACAATGAATTTCCGCGAAGGTTCTTTGAACACTGCATGCAGTTGCATAAGAAAGAATGTATAAAGACGTGCAGCTGTTCTTGTTTTCTCGGTATTTCCAAAAGAAAATGGATCCAAGGGTTTTAAAAGCCATTCGGGAAAACGACGTAGCATCATTGCAAAGGTTAGTTGAAGACGACAAAAAGGTGCTGGAACAAGGATCAGCTGGTTCCTGGACCACACCATTACACCTGGCTTGCATCCTAGAGCGCACAGACATAGCCAGAATCATAGTAAAGCTATGTCCAGACATGGTTTTAGTTGAGAACAGTTGCAGAGAGACTCCTCTACATGAAGCTTGTCGCATTGGAAATGCTGATATGGTGACATTGCTGTTACAGACTAGGCCCGCCGTAGCTCACAAGCTTAACTCTTTCAACCAAACCGCATTTTCCATAGCTTGTATTACGGGACGTCTTGAAGTGGTCAAGCTCATGTTAAGGAGCAAAGGGTTAATTGGCGATTTTGGAGAGACTACCGTTTCTGCTGCTCTCCACGAATCAATACTGAGAAAACACGCAAGTAAGTTATATTTTTATTAACACTTTCAAGTTTCAACTCTACCTAACAAATAAGTCAGGACAGTTTCAAAAAAAAAAAAAAAAAAACAGACAAACCAACAAAGAAAAAGAGGTCAGGTCACTACTGCCTAATAAGCCAAATCTTAATAGGAAAAGTTCAAGTCGGTGGTTGGGATTATATATCAGAATCGTCCCATCACTGTTCACATTAATCTGACTATTATGCCCTCAACAGTTAAGTTACAGAGCGTTGTTTTTGCAGGTATTGCGAAGGCAATATTGGAGGCAAGACCCAGCTTAGCTTTGACAGTTGACAGGGATGGAAGTTTACCGATGCACTTCGCTTGTGAAAATGGCGACGTAGAGATTACAAGAATTTTTCTGCAGATTGCCCCTGAAAGCTGTATGAAGTTCAATAAAAATGGTTGGACCCCATTGCATTTGGCGGCAATGAATGGTGAAGTCGCCGTCCTTGGTGAAATTATGGGGACAAATCATGAACCTTTCAAACTAATCACTCATAAGGGAGATACAGTCTTTCACCTTGCTGTCAAATCTGGTAAATATGAAGCCTTCATTTGCATGGAGAACATTTTTAAAAACAACATTCTCCTTCAGTCAGCAGACCCAAATGGCAACACAATCTTACATCTTGCCGTCTCTTCTACAAGCAGTTATAAGGTAAACTCTCCTCTTTCCACATATTCTTGTAAATTAACTTCTCTTATTTCTCAATTGGTCAAAGATGCAATTTTGTCCTATAATACTTGGTCTCAATTGATGTAGGTAAGGCAGTTTGGCAAAACTTATGAAAACAACTTATTCTATTGAAAAAATTGTATTTCAAAAAACTGTATATCGAAAAGTAGATAACTGTTTGATAAATAAAATTTAAAATGACTTATAAAATTAAAAACAGTATTCAACTGTTTGGTAAATGATATAATTAAAAATAGTTTTTTAGAATAAAAAAATAAAAAATGATATATATATAAAAATTTTAATATATTATATTCAAAATCTCACTAAATAATAACAATTCTCACTTATTTGTCATTATGAAATAAAATAAAGGATATTTTTGTCCAAAAAAGATATTAAATCTGATGTCCTTAAAAGCTGAAAATCAGTTTTTCTGAAAAATTTCAATTTGCAGCTTCTCTGAAAAACAGATTTTTTTACTTTTCAGAAAATTGATTTTTTTAAAATCAGTATTTACCAAACAGTTATTTTTGTCACATAATCAGCTTTTTATAAAAAAAAGCAGCTTTTTGGCCTTTCAAAAGCAATGCCAAACACCCCGTAATATTTTTTTTTTGAATTTTAAAATTGGAAAAATTTTATCTCTTTTTTTTAATAGCCTTTTGATATGCAGCACTCAAAATTAAAAAAAAAATTAATTTTTTTAATTTTAAAATATGAATGGTAACGTTGCATAAAATTATCATTTTTATCAAATATTAGACTCAAATTTTTTACCTTAACCTTTCTCTCTCACTCTATAGGTTCAAGGGTATATGAATTCAATTACACTTGCAATTTTGATTTAATGCTGGCCATTGGACAAAGACATAGGCAATATTTAACATTAAGAAGGGAATTTTAACATGTTCTAAACAAACATGCTACGTTTTGAATTTTATCTACTTTTTTAGCTGAAATTTTTTGAAAAAAAAAAAAATTAAGGGATTAAGGTGGCTCTCCCTGCCTCATATCAAAATTTGGTGGTTATATTTTATATATTTCGTAGCCTGCGTGTGCTTTAACATATCTTTTTTAATGTTCAGATAGCAGAGTACTTAATCAGCGAAAACATAATGAATCATCTCAATGTTACAAACAACTCGGGCTTTACAGCATTAGACATCCTTGTACAGGACATCGCCAGTAATTATACAGAAAAACATGCTCTTATAGCCCAGTTAATTAAAGCTGGTGGTCAAAGCACAAGTAAGTTAACAAATAAGGTCGAATCTACAAGTGGACAGAAATCAGGCCAACAAGAGTTAACCGAACAGATCATGGCTCATAAGCTGCAAAATATGCACACTGAGGCACTACAAAATGCTAGGAACACCATCATAATAGTAGCTGTTTTGATTGCAACAGTAAGTTTTGGTGCTGGGATAAGTCCTCCTGGCGGTGTTTACGATGAGGGGCCTATGAAAGGGAAATCAGTGGCTAGCAGAACAACAGCTTTCAAAATCTTTGAAACAAGCAACACTATTGCATTGTTCACATCTCTTTCAGTGGTGATTGTTCTTGTCAGGATCATCCCTTTTCGGAGAAAACCACTAATGCGGGTGCTTAAGATTGCTGATAGAGTCCTGTGGGTGGCAGTGTTGTTCATGGGAACTAGTTATCTCGCGGCAACAATGGTGATCACACCGAGTAGTCATGCCACAGAATGGATCCCTATGGGGGTGCTAGCTATGGGCAGTGGCACTCTGGGATTAACCTTCATTGTTATAGCTCTGATTCTGACAATTCAATGGGAGCGCAAAAGGAAATGGAGGAAGGTATTAAGAAGACAGAGAAAAAAGCCAATGAAAGCTTTAGAAAAATTACCATCTCTAGTTTCAGTAGATGTTGGAAGTGCACAATCAGTTGTTGAGCCCAATTATGGGGTAGGATTTCACTCATTTTGATATGCAGTATAGAATACCTATAAAATCCCTTTTGTCAAATTTTGTTTGTCTGTAAAATCAGGCATTCAATTGCTGTATATTTGCCATAAAATAAATGAAATGAAGCCAGTTATACATGGTCATAGCAACACACATATATAGTAATGTTTCTCTTGAATGTGGATTAAAAGTTTCCATATTGTGACAGGGGAGATGTAGCTTTATTATTTTTGGTTTGACCATATATCTTTTGTATTATTTTGTTATTAAAAAATATATATTAATCCATGTAATGTAATGTAATTTATTATCAAATCTAAAAACAATTAGCATATACGGTTGAGTTATTATATAACCCAAATCAATACGCCCATTTCTAAAACCCAGTACCCAACAGACTCAAAAATGTTTCCACGAGCTCTCTCTTTCAATTCAACAAACCCATAATTGAAAGTGTCCAAATTGATGCTAATATTTTGTCCTGATAATTCCCCATAAATGATTTGGAATTTATTGTTTGTTCTATCTAAAATTATTTAGTGTGAATCTCCATGCATTATAAAATGACATTTGAACGAATTTTGAATTATTTATACAGCTTTTTCCTCTTTTATACTACTTATATTTTTGAAATTATATATGTATACCGTTATATTTTTGAAATTAAAAACTAAAAAAGTTGTATTTTTTAAAACATGAAAAAATGACTACAATTTTTAAAATTTCTTTTTTAAAAAATTGTATTCTACATAATTTTCTCGAAATTATTTATGGCAAAATGGACAATGGGCACCCGATATCGGTTAGAAAATTGCAGCATCCAAACGACACGTCGTCAGAATAAATTCTCCTTGTCAATCTTGGGAGAGCAAAAACGACAAAGGTGCACGTGTGGAAACGAACGAATAGCAGGGACATTTTTGTTATTTTACATCTCACATGAATTGGCCTTTTGGCCCATTTTAATTCATCACCCAGATCGCTCGTCGATTGCATAACCCTCATTATTTTCCCATTGTCGCCATTTTTGCAGTTAATAAAAGCTTACTCGGTTGCTCTTAAAAGGGGATCAAGCAAACTTGAGAAATCGGTGAGTTTCGTTTTCTCTCTCATCTGATAACATGTTTAATTTTCTCTGCAGACGATTAGCTTCAAGTCAGAGAAGCATTTCTCTGTTCGACTCAAATGCTCAATCGGGTATGTCTCCCTTAATCTCCCTCAGATGCTTATCATCTCAGATTTCACCAAATTCAGGTGGGATCTCCCCAAAAGCTCCTAATTCTTCCCCTAATCTTGACAAAACCATCTCAACCAACACTGAATTGTTAAGTTCTGTTAGGGTTTCTGACAACTTTACTGAATCTGTCAAGAAAAATTTAGGGATGGGATTTGATCCTGCCAATTCTGCTTTTGCTGTAAGAAGTTTGCTTCCACAGGGTTCAATCGAAAGAGGCGTCCGTTTATTTTCAAGTGCTGCAGCATCAGTGGAAGTGCCAAAGAAAAGCGAAGCCGATAACAAGGAGACCTTTCGCCCCTTATCTCCTCATCTTCTTGTTTACAAGCCACAGCTTACTTCGACATTGTCGATTATCAATAGAATCTGCGCGGCTTTCCTAACCAGTGAAATTTTACTTTTTGGTCTTTATATGAAATTAGGTTCTTGCTATACCTATCCGATTGCCTACCAGTTCTTCTTCTATTCACCCAAACTCGTCCCGATCGCCCTTCAGTTCTCTGCCTTAGCGCTGTCCTATCATGTGTTCTATTATCCATATAAGTGGATGTCTCTGAAGCGAAAATGAAGCTCAAAGAAATAGTTTTGGAGTTCAGCAAATAAATGCAAAGCTTCATTTGCACATTGGGTAACACCAGTTAACTGTAGCCCCATGATCTTCTTTGTTACAAGTATTTCTATGACAATTGCTATGAGTAGCTTGATTTTGAACTGTCTTTTAATAATAGCCCCATATTTATCTTTTTATGGAGGTAATTATGTGACTATTGCTTTGAGTTGCTTGAGTTTAAAGGAGCCTTTAATCGTGATTTTCTTTGTTAGAAGTTGCTTTGAGTAGCTTGATCTGACCTAGCTTTTCAAGTTAAAATGGATTTCAAAGAACTAGTTTTTGCTGCTGTTACCTTGAGTCTAAATGTCCCAGCTTGCTTGCAATCTATTTGGAAATCTTTATTAGATGTTCCAATTCTTATTAGTAATTTGGTACACAACTTATCTTGCCTGACGTATTAGTTGTTCGACATTAGTATTTGCATTTTTTAAGTGCTGAAGTGTTTAAAGTCTTCTAGCAAATGAGATTGCTTTTTAATCAATAGTGATTTCTTGGTTTGATCAGTTTATGATGATTTGATTTTTTATAAACCCAGAAAGTTTTTTAGAGAGCGAGGTTTAATAAGCTTTGAACTACATGGCATTAGAAATTCACTCATAAATTCCATTTATACTTCAACAGTGCATAGTCCAGCGCAAGGAATTCTCTCTTTAGCAGTGGGGATGGGTTTTATCTTTCACAAGACCTTTAATTTTTTTTGGCATATCGGTTGGCTTTAATTCTCTCTTTAGCAGTGGGGATGGGTTTTATCTTTCATAGGACCTTTAATTTTTTTTGGCATATCGGTTGGCTTTCATGTGCACTTAATGCCTAAGTAATTATTATATGATGAAATCTGTAATTAATAAATGTTTATATTAGTTTGTGTAAGGCTTTACTGAACTCACTACAATATAGCCAATAAAACAAAAGAGAATAAAATCCTCCTCTGCCTTTGATAGCACAAGAAATCATGAAAAAGTATTGGAGTCCACAATGTCAGCATTCTAAGATGAACGATTAATCAGTCATTTTTCTCTGCCAGTAATTATAAACTGAATTATATCGGAATTCTATCTAATAATTCTCAAATCCAATCCAATAATTTGTGTTTGATGAAACAGCTCCCAGTATTTTCCTCAATCTCTATCATGCCTCCACCTGTTAATAAAAAATTACTAGAGTACTTGAAAGTGATTAATCTACCAATTACTGTCAATCGAGACTAAGTGAGAATATATTGGGACTTAAGACAAATGATCTAATGAAATCCATATCAAATGAGTTTTACAATAGGGTTATGCCATAATATCAATCGAAGCACTAAATTTTTGGAAAAAATAAAGTGCCAGTAACAAGTGGGAATCGAATGAATCAGGCACTTGTTCTCTTGATGGATCCCAAACCCCATCCCCATGATATCCAAGAGTTACATTTTCTCTCCCAGCCAAAATGAAATGGAAAGTGAGAGCTGTACAAAAAACACAAGTAGACAATTGTACAGAACAGAAGATGCAGTCATAGAACTGCCATTAATAAAAATTCTCAATTACGCGCATCAGTTGGAAAATGGATCAAAGTAAAGATATTTTATATTCAATTCAATCTCCCCATTTGTTTTCATCAAGAATTATCTGGCTTGTTAAATCATTCTCTACCTAAAGTTGGCTTGAACCCATAAGCCTCATCAAGTTTTGCGAGCCACCCGTACCCCTGATCTGGTTTAGCATATGTGGAGGGAGGACTTGGCTCATCTGTCGTGCATTCAGCCTTCTACTATTAAATCTCTTCAAATTGTTCCAGCTTTTAAGCAGATGCTTGTACCTTTCCAACAACTCCGTTACTTCTATAACTCGGAGGCCAGAACCCCGTGCTATCCTCATAATTCGCGATTCATTCATCAGTTTTGTGTTATGACTATCCAATTCTTCAGCACATCAAAGTAATTAGAAATCATGAACAAACTGACAATGATGAATATTTTACCCGTCCAAGACAGAACATTCTGAAGATGAACACATGGAAAAGCATTTACTTACCTTCATTTGTCATTGAATCCATAATGGTCATGTATCGTTTCATCTTTGCCTGGGTTTCCTTTTCGTCACCTTTTGGAATCAATTCAGTGCTGAATGCAGGAAGTATTGACAATATCTGTACACAATCCAAAATTTTTAAAATGGAAGAGGTTGACTATTAGGAGAAACATGGCAAAGATAGAACGTGTGAAATTCCAGCCAGAGTTCCAAGAGAAAGAAAAGAAATTAACAGCAGTTGTAGTTCACATAAAATGCAGCACCAAGAAATTATTGATTTTACTTGTTTCTGTTTGGTTATAGCTTACAATAATATGATTAAACCACAACTGAAACAATCATCTGAGTTTTCAAAAATCAAATAAGCCATGTTAAAAACTTTGATTTAAGATTTCTAAACCAATCCTGCCAAAGTAAATTTAGATAATAAAAAATCAAATTTATAGATCACAAGCCTAATCTACAAATTGAATGAGTAGATACTAATTGGAACTACTCACATAGCTAGTTTCCAATCAAATAATTTCACCATCTTTAAGCAAGCCTAGAGAAAAGTTATCCAATATTAGCAGGACTATAATCAGCATCAGACCAAGATGACAACCTGGCTAATAGGACCACTTCTGAGTATGTTCTGAAATGGCTCGTACATGGCCCTCAAGACAAATTTTCCTTCTGATAGTTTCTGTAGAAGCTCGGTCTGTTGACCCATTGGAACGACTTCATGAATTTTGTTCATGAATCTGGACAAGTCACCCATGCCTACAGGAAATATTATCACTATGTAATTACTTACTGCAATATTAAGCATTTCCGGTTAGAAGAGCAATATCACAGAAAACAGAAACTAATACCCAAAAGGCCGCTAACAGAAGGTTTAACATCAAAAACTTCAAAATTGTCCATATGCTCCCCTGTTCCAATAAACATGACAGGACTCTTTGTTGCTGCAACACTGCAAATGGAATACAAAAATCATTTCCTTTCATTCTATAGAATATGAGAATACAGAATTCTGAGTTATCACAATAACAATCAGTCACTCGCGCTAAGAGCACCACCGCCTTTTGCATGACCATCCATCTTTGTAACAATCACAGCCCCAACTGCGACACTTTGTTTAAATGCTTGAGCTTGATCAAATGCTGCTGTCCATAACAAATGTAACAAGATCTGGTTTCTGGAAGACACAGAAAGACATTAATACTAGTATGTATAAGTCAATGATTAGCAAAGATCATAGAAGCATACCGTTGCTTCAGAAACTTGGCGCATTTCTTCAAAAAGGGCAGCTTCCTGTTTTTGTCGCCCACTGGTATCAACAATTATAAGATCACAATTTTCCTTCTTGAACCTTTCCACTCCTTCCACAGCAATCGTCACAGGATCTGATTTCACATAACTGAAAACAAAATGCCAAAAGATATTCAAAGAGATAAAACGCAAATATAACCGATCCGCCAATGTTTTGATGGAAAAAACCACCTTCCATAAAATGGAACCTTAGATTTCACGGCATTTTGCTTCAGCTGATCAACTGCACCAGCTCTGAACGTATCAGCACAGACCAGTGCTGGTTTCCAACCTTTTTTTTGATGATAATATGCATATTTAGTGCATGTTGTGGTTTTTCCAGACCCTGAAATTTAATCAAACTAAGAAGAATAAACAAACGATGACAACAAGTATGTGAAATCTTGAATTAGATGCCCAATAGCCCCAATTCGCTAGGAATCAACTTGTGATCGACATACCTTGTAGTCCAACAAACATGACCACATTCGGTTTTCCCTTCACTGGAGTAAAAGATGGCTTCCCGGAATCCAAAATTTTGCAAAGATCATTAAAAATTGCCTACGAAAAATCAAGAATTTCAAAACATCAAATTGGCAGACAAGTCAGATTGTATAATAATTGGCATTTGCATGAAACTGGAATTACCTGCACAATGATCTTGCGCTTGTTGTGACCAGCAGCGAAAGTGTCAAGATTGAGGTTATTCTTGATAATGGTTTGCATATCGCGGACGATCTTGAACTTGACATCGGATTGAAGGAGAGCGCAGGTGATGTGGTTAAGACAATCATTGACGACCTTTTCGTCAATTATCGTTGAATTTTTCATCTGGTGGATTGCTCGGGATATGCTGCCTCCTAACTCTGCCAACACCATTTTCGATTTTTGGAAGAATCTCACACATTAGTTCCCGAGTTCCCGTTTGGATTGGCTTTGTTTATCCAGTTTCTGCGTTGCGCTAATAGAATGTTATTCCTTACATGGAAACGGGGTGAAAACTTTTTTATTTTATTTTTTTTTACTAAATTAACCCTTATGTTTCTTATATAGAGAAACACAGCTTTATACATCAATAAGAACTTTAAAATACTAAACCTGTAAAATAGTGATGTATTTATCCTCAATTAATTAATATTTATTTAGTTATTATAATATAAAAGACAACAAGTCCAAACATATACATGAATCTTGTGGTTTATTAAATTTCCTATCGTCAATAGAATTCAATTTACTTTTGAAATTGTATTAATTAGCTATATAATTACAAACACATACCTTAATTATAATAATCTTAATTAGGATATAGCCAAGGGTTATTTTTAATCAATGTATTTTGCACACTATTCCAATATCAAATAAAATCACCATCAGCATTACAGCTAAAACACATCAAGACCATCGCTAAAAATTGAACAAATCTGTAACATAAAAATTTGAAAAACCGTTGTTATAGGGAAAACAAATGCTGATGGAAATCAAAAGTACCGTCACTAAAAGTTGTCTATAGTGTCACTACAGCTGCAAACAAGTAGCTAAAACTCCAGACACCATTGCTAAAGAAAAGAACTATTGCTAGAAGTTGAAAGAACTGTTGCTAGAAATGAATTCTAAGTCGCTAAAAGTAAAAAAGTCGCTACATAAAGTAGAAACTGTTGCTAAAACTCAAAATATCCTAGGCTTTAGAGAATAAAACTGTTGCTAATATACATAAAAACATCGCTAAAAAAAACCGTCGGTTTAACATAGGAATTCGCCGAATGATATAGAAAATCGTTGCTAAATAAAATTGTTGCTAAAAGTATAAGGTACTGTGGATATAAAATGACCTAACTTTCCCTAAATGGTCGAAACTGCATCAAGGAAAATAACTGTTGCTAAAGTCAAACACTACGAAACAAGGCCGTAAACTTCCGAATTTATTTAGGGTCTCTCTCTCTCTTTTTTTTTTTAAGAAGGATTGGAGGACTAGGAGGGTTGTTGTTTATATGGAATACTAGTTGAATGCTCACACAATGCATGGATTCTTCCAATAAAATTTAAAATTACATATAAAATTAGTTTAAAAGAGAATTCAAACTTGAAGCCCTTCTACACTTTTGACGACATTAATATTGACTATCAGACTAGATTATGATAGTTATGATTTATGAACAAGAGTGGTCATTGGGAATCCAATGTAAATTTGAAGATAATAAAAGAAGATTAGTAATATTATGGTAAAACTTTCAATTTGAATTGGGATTAGGTTTTTGAAAACCAGCAGTAGAAGTGTAGCACATTGGAAGATGATTAATTTGGAGAAAACGTATGCACACAGCCGCATTTTGACATTTTGTTGACGTATTGATCCCTGTGATCACTCTTTCTTTTATTCTTTCTTTTTCAGCTCTATAAATTAAGTTAAAAAGAAAGGAGAAAAAGGAAAATTATATCCGGTGAATCGGGTTTAAGTGCTATTCTTTTATATAATTTCCAATCAAGGAATAATGGCGCTGATGACAATCCAGCACATCCAATTAAAACTATAACAAATAATAAAGTTTTTACCTGGCTAGAAATATATATATGTATATATATGGTGCTTATATTGAACAATTTCATACTCAGGTTGTAGTGTAAACTCTGCAAATTGAAAAGGAGCTTTTGAAATTTCTGCAATGGCCAGAGAGAATGATGAAAACCATGTCAGAATTTGGATTTTTTTGTTGATTGTGTTTTCTCATATTTTAACCAATAAATATGTTAATGGAAAAAAAAGTTCCATTTCAATGACCAGAAATTACACAATCGAGGTTTGAATTATCTCTTTCTCAATACTAATTCTTTAATTATTGATTTTTTTTGAAGGGATTTAATGTTTTTTTTTCTTTAAAGTTAATTAATTTTTCATTGCAGGGTGAGAATGGGGATGTAATTGACTGTGTTGATATCTATAAACAACCAGCTTTTAGTAATCCACTTCTTAAGGATCACACTTTACAGGTTATTCTTTATTCCCTTTGCATTTATATATATCTCTCTATTTTAAATTGACTTGAAATATTTTTAGCAATAAAAGCTCATAAAAAGATCAAATTCTTTTTCCATTAATTTAATTTATTAGTTTAATTAATTTGTAATATGATTGTACAGAAGAGACCAAGTTCATACCCTAGTGGAATCACAGGAGAAAATAAAGATGAGATATTTGAAGGCTGGAAAAAGAATGGAGAGTGTCCTAAAGGAACAATACCCATTCTAAGAACAAATGTGTTCACTTACCGAAAATCTACTCCAATCTTCCCAAATAGGACACGCCACAATGCAATTGATATTCTTGTTCATGAGGTACGTACTACTAATTCCAATTATTATTTTTTATTTTTTTTATATATTTTATTGGCGTAATGGATATATATAGTGATATTTCATTTCTAATTTCAATTTCCAATATAAATAAGTATGCCCAAGTTTCTGTGGATGCTGGCCCATACTATGGAGCACAAGCAGAACTCAACGTATGGAAGCCAGCAATCTTTAATGGAGAACTGAGTTTATCACAAATGTGGGTTGCAGCAGGCCATCGCCAATCTCTTAATACCATAGAGGTTGGCTGGCATGTAAGTTAAATTATATCCCAATTAATTTAATTATCGGCAAATTAATTATTGGTTGAATGTTTACAAATTTCATCATATGGTTTCAGGTTTATCCTGGTTTTTATGGTGGTAATGATAAGCCAAGGCTGTTTATTTATTGGACGGTAAATTTACGTCAAAATTTCAGTATATTCATTATAAGTTATGTCAGGTTCAGCAAGTGTAATTTGCCTATTTTGGTGTAATTTATATATCAGAGAGATAATTACCAAACAACAGGATGCTACAATCTTAAATGCCCTGGCTTCGTCCAAACCAGCCGTACAATTCTCATTGGCGGAGAGTTAACACCAGTATCCAGCTATAATGGACAGCAACGTTTTATACAAGTAATTATACACAAGGTATGCACATTTATCTGATTGTAGTGGTGCCAATTATGCCACAAAAAGTATAGAGAAAATAATGTTGTGCTATATATTCATATATATATCTGTAAAATCTTCAAATTTAGTTAGACCGTATAACTCAACCTGGATGGTATTAGGTCACATATTGTTAACGTGACATTTTATAACTGGAGGATATATTTTTATCACAACGTTATTATCTTTAAACCTGAACGTTTTATACAAGTAATTGTACACAAGGTATGCACATTTATCTTATTGTAGTGGTGCCAATATGCCACAAAAAGTACAGAGAAAATAAATGTTGTGGCAATATATATATATATATATATATATATTATTTGTAAAATCTTCAAATTTAGTTATGCCGTATAACTTTCAACCTGGTCGGTATTAAATCACATGCTGTTAACGTGACATTGCATGATTGGAGGATAGATTTTTATCACAGCCTTATTATCTTTAAACCTGAAATACATGCGGGTACAGGATAAGCAGAGTGGGAATTGGTGGCTGCGGGTGCAGGGTCGAGAAGTAGGATACTGGCCTGGGTCCATATTTACGAATCTGCGTGAAAGCTCAGAATGGATAACTTGGGGTGGAGAAATAACAAATTTCAAGAAAGGTGGGCGTCACACTTCAACTCAAATGGGGAGTGGGCATTTCCCAAGTGAAGGATTTCACAAAGCTGCTTATACTTCAAATCTCAGAATTATTGATCAATTTGGTGGCATTAGGGACCCTCAATTCCTTGAACCTTATGTTTCTAATCCTTCCTGCTATGATTTGAAGTTTGGAAGAAAAGACCATCGTTATGGACCTCATTTTTATTTTGGCGGCCCTGGATTTTCAGCACACTGCCCTTAGATATATAGAGAAAAGAAAAGAATAAATAATTATAAATGAAGAAGACCTGCCTGTCTACTATATATTTCAATAGTTTTGTAACTATAACTATTTTGCCCGATGTTATTTCCAAAATTACTCTTTTACTTTTCTCTAAATTCACTATGAGAAAAAGAAAAGTAAAAGAAAGAAAATAATTTTGGAATCAAGTAGAGCAAAATGATTGAAGTTGAATAATGGTGCTTAATAAATTGAACAAATTATAATTTTAGGACATATTAGTCATTAACAAAAAAATTTGAGGGTCACTCTAATAGTTTGCCAGTTTCCTTTTCTTCTCACACCTTATGAAATTGGACTCTAACAAGGAAAGTTGAAAAGAAAAAAGGCAATAATATCAAGGTTCCCAAACCAGGAATCATGGATGAGTGTATCCAGCGCACCCAATTAAGAAAAAAAAAATACTAGAACTTAAGGATAAAATTGATTTACGTTATTATAAAATAAAACTTTATTGGTTATTTATGAGAGGTATCTGGATCTTAATTTTGTTCTAATTAAAATATTAAATTTTCATATAACATATATCTCCCTGCAATGACTATGGAGAATCATCAAAACCATGTCAGAGTTTGGATATTTTTGTTAATAGTATTTTCTCATATTTTAACCAATGAATTGGTTGTTGGAAGAAAAAGTTCTAATAACTACACCATAAAGGTCTGAATCATCTCTTGCTTAAAACTATTTATTTATTTTTCTGAATATTTATTTTCTTGCTTTGAACTAAAGCTTTTTATTGAATTTGATTGCTTTGTTGCAGTGTGAGAATGGGGATGTAATTGAATGTGTAGATATTTACAAACAACCAGCTTTTAGTCATCCACTTCTCAGGAATCACACTTTACAGGTTATTCTTTAAATCCATTTGGCTATTGGAACAAAATTATTTACAGCAGGAATAGTTTATATCATATTAGTAATAAAAGCTTATATATATTTCAATTATTTTGGTTTAATATTTAATTAATTAATTCGTATGATTGTACAGAAGAGACCAAGTTCATCCCCTACTGGAATCACAAAAGAAAATAAAGATGAACTCTTTCAAAGCTGGAAAAAGAATGGAGAGTGTCCTAAAGGAACAATACCAATTGCAAGAACACAATTATTTAAGTACCCCAAAACTGCTCCAATCTTTCCTAACAAGACACACTCTAATATAAATTTAACATTTACACCCCCCGCTCATGAGGTACGATCAATTCCAATTCTGATTTGTATTTTTTTATACAATTTATTGGCTTAATTTTATGCATACTGTATAGTTGAGGTCCATAATTT
This sequence comes from Excoecaria cochinchinensis, assembly GCA_947683425.1. NCBI lineage: Eukaryota > Viridiplantae > Streptophyta > Magnoliopsida > Malpighiales > Euphorbiaceae > Excoecaria > Excoecaria cochinchinensis. The sequence goes on along the minus strand of CANTUQ010000125.1, from coordinate 4,699,750 downwards.
TTTTTTTTCTAAATAAGTATGCCCAAGTTTCTGTGGAAGGTGGGGAATACTATGGAGCAAATGCAAAACTTAACATATGGAATCCAGACACTTTTGATGGAGAATTTAGTATATCCCAAATTTGGGTTGTAGGAGGCCACGACCAAGAATTGAATACTATTGAGGGCGGCTGGCAAGTAAGACATTAAATTTCCTTTAACTAAATTTTGGGAGATTAGTGAAAATCCAATTTTTGGTTAACAAATTAAATCATGGTTCCAGGTTATTGCTGGTGATAATAAACCAAGGCTATTTATTTACTGGACGGTAAATTTTACTTTAATTTTCTTAATGGCTACTAGTGTGTGCGTGCGTGTGTGTTTTATTTTTTATTTTCCGGGAATCAGTGTTAAGAATTTAAGTCTATTTGAGGTTCAGCTTGTTTAATTAAGTTGAATATTTTGGTGTTTTTTATCAGAGAGATAATTACCAAAAAACAGGATGCTACAATCTGAACTGCCCTGGCTTCGTGCAAACCAACCCTATATATGCCTTTGGTGCGGAGATAAGTCCAGTCTCTACCTATAATGGGAAGCAATATATTATGGAACTAACTGTACACAAGGTATACGACAAATTTTATTGCATCTTATGTAGTTTTTACATTTCTTTCAATGATTTTTTTTAACCTTGGAGAAATATTGTTTAAACTTTTGGCAGGATAAGCAAAGTGGGAATTGGTGGTTAAGGGTGCAAGATGAAGAATTAGGATACTGGCCTGCCTCCATATTCACAACTCTATCAGAAAGTTCAAGATTGATAAACTGGGGTGGAGAAATAATTAATTCGGAATCAAATGGTCGTCACACTTCAACTCAAATGGGAAGTGGGCATTTCCCTAGTGAAGGATTTGGTAAAGCTGCTTTAGTTAGCAATCTTGGATTTGTAGATAATTCTGGTGCCATGATAGATCCTGAAAACCTTATACCATTTGTTTCAAAACCTTCCTGCTATGACATGATGCTTGGAGAAAAAGCCCAGTATGGTTTTGGAGTTCATTTTTATTTTGGTGGTCCTGGATTTTCACCACGGTGCCTATAAAGCCAAAAGTATTTTTATTTTTTAGACATGGGTCTCTATAGCTTCCTTAACTAAAAGACTGATAAATGCTACTGCACTTTAAATTTTGTTGTCAGATTATTTTTTTACTGTAGATTTGTGTTTCTTGCGAATGTAGTAGAATTTAGTAATTAATTGTGTTTGATCTTGTATTTAGAGTACTATAGTTGAAAAGTTGCAGCTATGCTCAACCCTCAAAACACATAAATAAGAAAGGATAATTAATTGTAGCAATAAATTTTGATAGGCGTTGGTAAAAAATTCAAATTTTCAGCCAATCGGTTCAAAACCGATTGAATTTTTGAATTTTGATAATTAATTTTTTTTATTACAATAATTTATTAATTACATATGTATAATGGATACTTTATTGTTAATTTCATATTGAATAAATAATTTTTAATCATTAAAACAACAATACAATTTGTATAATTTATTATATTTATATGTTAAACATTTTTAATATAATTAACCAAAATGTATTAAAAAAAATCGAACAAAAATCAAAATCAATATAACAGTTAATAAGATTAATAAATTAATTACTAAAATTGTGTGGGCTATTTTCTTCACTGGTATTTGGATGGGTGGACCTGTAAGTCTTCTGTTCCTACTTAGCACCAGTTTTTCTTCTTGGTGTCTAATCCCTTAACTAACGGAGCTTACTTTCCACCATAAAATTAATGTGGGGTCAATGCATTAATTATAATATAACGTTTCCAATCTTCTTCCTTTTTTTATTTGTTGGGCGGGATTTGCAGAAGATAAAGAATGTTGACACTTCATCAAAATATATAAATATATAAAAAAGCAATTTGACGACTTCATTAAAATTGAAGATGACAGTCTTACCTAAACCTGCACATGATTTGTCATGATCATGGTTACAACCTGATAATAACCTAACTTTTTAAAAGCTTTACTACGACAGGTCACCTGAAAAAAGTTTAGAAAATAACGCCGATTTTCGATTGTAAAAACTCCGACGACTAAGTCAATAATTTAGAGAAAGTCAAGTCTGTATTCAATAAGTCTAGAGATAATTTATGTACCTGTGATATTCCTTTTTATATAGTCATTCTTTAACATCTGAATAGGAAAATAATTTCCCAAATAAGAGGAGATCGTGCTGACTTTTTGATTAGTACTTGCTTCCTTATCTGTAACCGGTCAATGCATGATTCCTGGCACTTTCCATCTTTGATATCCCAGAATCTGTGCACTATCTAGGAAATATCCGGAGTTACTGACTTTGCATATACGATACCCGAACTGTATGAATATCCGAACTGTAAGCGCGACCCATGTCATTGCGACCGTTATCCTTGGATGTCCAGACACTGAGCTCCTGAAATGCATGCTCGGTTTACAACATAAGTCCAGAGGAAAATACCGGTCTCTAGCTCAACGAGCCCGATTATCATAAGTCCCCCCCAAAGAAAATGACATTCATGTCATTGAGTTGTAAAGGGACGCGCGTGAGCCGCAACTGTCATGTTTTCAAGACCTGTAGTGCGTGTGACTCCTTAAAAAATGTGAACAGATGCTTCGTTCACCGTGATCCAGCTGTTGTGTCAGTTCCTGCAATAATGGCGTCTCTTCGGTTACCGCTCAAGATGTAACCGTTGTCCTTGCCTCCAATCAAAGCCTGCCACCTGTCCTTACCTGAATGGCTTGGAACTCCTATAAATACCTGCTCCCTCCTCTTCTGTTCACTTTCATTTTCTTGGAGTATTTCAGCTGTTTTGCTTTTCTCTCTTTTCTGAAGATTTGTGCGATTTGCTCTTCATCAGTTCTTAGTTCCGTTCTTCGAGTTTGATCTTTTTGCATCCTTAACAAGATCTCATGTTAGTGTTTAACTTTTCTTTTTACTATTTCCCACAATGAGTGCTTCAGAGAGTTCCATTGAGAGAGGGGTAGTGGAGAGAGGCCTTATTACCGAGGACATCCTTGAGGGTCCCAGCTCTAGCCAGCCAAATCCAGTTAGAAAGAAATCACCGAGAAGAAATCCTCGAGTGGAGAGTATCGGCTCGGCCATAAGATCGAACGAGATGTTAGAGTTGCGTAACAAATTTGGAATTCCAGAGAGCTATAGTATCCGAGCACCTGGGGCCCATGTGCGAGCTCCTGCTCAATTTAATGGAAAAAAAACCATAGTTGTGTACGAGGCCGGCTTCGAAGCTGGGATGAGCCTCCCCCCTACTGCTTTCGAGGTGGCGTTGATGAACCACTACGGCTTGACCATGGGACAAATCCATCCAAATGCCTGGCGAACAATATCTGCCCTACAGATGTGGTGTGCCGAGCATAATATCAACCTAACTCTTCTGCTTTTTCAAACCACACACGTGGTCGGCCTAAGAATCTCGACTGAGGATCACAACTACATTCAAGCCCGAGCTGGATACGGGGTTTTCTCAGGAAATCCAGAATCACTTAAGAATTGAAAAAACCGATTCTTCATTGTCGAGAGTGATAAAAACTTCCCCTTTCTAACCACATGGGGCCGGTTTGTGAACAAAAACGATAACCCTTTGTTTCTCACCGAGGAGGAGGAGGAAACATTAGTTCGATGGAGGGCGTTAACTGCCCAAAAAATAGACATAAAGGATCAACTAATGCTCGGCTTGGAACTATCAGAACGACCTCAATCACGAAGAAAAGGTATATTCTATTATCAGCGCTTCTGTTCTAATATTTGCTCATTGTTTGCTTTTTTGCAGAGATGAAACGAACTGAGAAATCGAGCATGGTCGAGATGGTGAGGGCCAAGAGACAGAAAAAGCCGTCGGGGTCTAGCCGAGCCAACCGGCACCCGGACCCCTGGTTGAGGAATTTCCGCCAGGGCAACCGGAGCAGGCTCCGGACACAGGGTCGGTCCCAATTGTGGTAGCTGAAGGCCCTCTCCTTTTGACTTCTTCAGTCGAAGTGCCTCAAAAAAGCATGCAGACTCCTCCTGGCCCTATATCTCCAGATGGAATTGCCGATGGCCCCTTGGATCCCCACCTGCCGAGAAAGAACATGAGGGCCGTGGCGGACGAGCTGTGCGACATGTGGCAATAGGAGGGGGAGGGCTACTCCAAGGACAACCCGATCTTCTGTAATTTTGTGCATAAACTGGCTTGTATCCCCAAAAAAGTTTCCCCGCTCGTGCATCTGAGGGCGGAGGAACTGGGCGAAGTCCTCAAGAGGCACCAAGTTCAGGTCGGTGTTAATGCTATGAGCTCGGTCTGCATAATAATCAGGATCCTTCACTTATTATTTCTCTCTGTTCACAGAGTTCTATATTGACTGGGGCTATCCTGGCTAAGATGAACCGTTTGCTCACCGCCTATCATCGGGAGGCTAGGAATGTAGCTGGTCAGCGCCTCCGAGCGAATGCCGCTGAAGGGAAACTTGAGGATGCCAAGAAGAAGGCTTTGGAGGCCGAGGTCAAGGTGGCTGAAACCAATAAGACGATCTCTGAGCTATGAGAGAAGCTAGCTGTTGCCGAGCAGAAAAAGGACGAGCTGGAGATTGAGTTGGCTGGGATCTACTCTGAACTGGAGGCCACTAAGAAAGACCAAACCAGTACGGAGGAAAAATTAGCCGACCTCGAGTACAAATCCGTAGAATTGGCGGTGGACAAATGCCTTGCATTCAGCCAAAAACTTTTCAATGCTGTCAAAGGGCGTCACCCTGACATGGATTGGGATTGGCTGGACGAGGTGTACCCCGACGAATGATCATCTTTGTACTTGTCCTCATTATGTTAATGAAATTTAAACTTTTTGTCGTTAGTTTCTTGTTTTCTTTGAACTCTTGTTCGAGTATAATATGTTGTGCCTTCGAGTTATTTAATTTTGCTTGGGGTGTCCGTTTGTTGCCACCGGACTATCTGGGCCATTGTTCAGCAAATAGTAAGCCTGCCGAAAATATGATAAAATAAGTGTTGAAAAATCAATGATTACGAGTGTTGATCAACAAGTTATACGTGAATTGCTGACGTCGGTGCTAGGCAAGACGATATAACCAAGTGATGTGATTATAACATATGCAATGTCATATTTGAGCTGATGTTGAGGAAATAAAACTAAGTTACATAGCGGCTAGGTTGCCGAGTTAGAGCCGCACTTTTGGATCAATGTTTTCATGAATATTCCTCTTTTATTGATGTATTTGCTAGTACAATAGCTTTTATGGCGATATAGCCGAACTAAATAAGATTTAACATACAGATGAAATAATGCTCGAAGGCGTAGTAGCCAAGTGAGCGTATATAGCCGAACATATTACATGAAGAAGAATGCCCTTTGGCGCGGTGGCCGAGTGGGCGAGAGGAGGGATAGCCGAGCTTCCGAAAATGGATCACTGATAATATGCCTTCAGATTTGAAATGTTCCATGAATGGGGAAGAACCTTTCCAGCCGAGTCCTTCAACTTGTATGCCCCACCGCGAACCTCATGGATTATGTAAGGGTCTTCCCAGTTGGGATTTAGCTTTCCCACTCCTGCCGAAGTTTGTGCTGCAACAACTTTTCTAAGGACGAGCTGCCCAATCCGAAAAGTCATGGGCTTGACGTTCCGATCATGATAAGATGCTATTCTCTGTTTATAGACTGCTGACCGCATTTGGGCGAACTCTCTCCGCTCTTCTAATCTGTCGAGCTGACATAGCAATTGATCGTCATTTTGGTCTTAATCCAGGCTGGACGTTCTCAAGCTTGGCATGCCAATCTCACAGGGAATGACTGCTTCGGTTCCGTATGTGAGGGAGAACGGTTTTCCCCTATGGCCGATCTTGGAGATGTTCGGTAGGCCCAGAGAACGTTGTAGATTTCCTCAGCCCAGAGACCTTTTGATGTATCCAGCCTTTTCTTTATCCCTGCAACAATAGTTCGATTAGTTACCTCTGTCATACTGTTTGATTGCGGATGATATACCGATGTGAAACATAGTTGGATTTTCAACTCCGAACAGTAGTTTCTGAATGCTGCACAATCAAATTGCTTCCCATTGTCTGTTATGATGGAGTGAGGAATTCCAAACCTTGTAATGATAGCCTTCTGGACAAACTTGATTATGTTTGCTGGCGTGATTGTGGCCAAGGGTTCTGCTTCTACCCACTTCGTAAAGTGATCAACGGCTACAACTAAAAACTTCTGTTGTCCGGTTGCTATAGGAAAAGGCCCCACTATGTCCAAGCCCCATTGGGCAAATGGCCATGGGCTATAGATCGGTACCTGAGAGGAAGGCTTCTGATGGTTCAGATTACCAAATCTTTGACATTTGTCACATTTCTTGGCGAGCTCTTTAGCATCCTTTTCCATAGTAGGCCAGTAATATCCTTGTAACATGGCTTTCCGAGCTACAGCCTGTGCCCCCTCATGGGCTCCACAAATTCCTTCGTGGGTTTCCCTCAACACATAATCCCCTTCCTCCGTGCTCAAGCATTTGGTCCACGGGGTTGAAAAGGACCGCCTGTAAAGTTGGTCGTCTATGATGGCATATCGGCTGGCCCGCCTAACTATCTTCCGAGCTTGCAACGGATCCTCCGGAAGATCTCCGTTATTCAGATACTGGTAAATTGGGAGCCGCCACCCATCCATTGGCTCCTGCACGTGCACCTTGTATGTTTCATGGGTCGGGGCTGTTATGATAGACCAAATGATGCACGAATCAAATGACTGGTTCCGGAGACATGCCTGCTTGGCTAGAGCATCTGCTTCTTCATTTTCAGCTTGGGGAACCTGCTCGATAGACCACGCACATCCCTTCTTTTCCAATTGGGAGAGGAGCGCAGCGATCAACTCCTTGTATCTGACCATCATGTGGTCCTTTGCTTCGAACTTTCCGAGAATCTAGCTAATAACAAGCTGTGAGTCAGAATAAATAATCAGGGAGTCCGGCTTTACCTCTATGGCTAGCTGTAGCCCAAAACTGAAGGCTTCGTATTCCGCCACATTATTTATCGCCTGGAATGCTATGTATGCCATTCCCTGAACTACCATCTTCCCTGGCCCAATTAATATGACCCCGGCTCCCGCACCTATAGATGAAGATGCTCCGTCTACATACAACTTCCATGAACATGGACTTGGCTCCGGGACACTTGAATGTAGTTTGGCCACAAAATCAGCAAGGACTTGGCCTTTCATTGACGGACGGGCTTCATACCGGACATCAAATTCTCCCAATCGGGCCGCCCACTCGGTTATTCTTCCAGATGCCTCTGGTTTCTGTAGCACTTTTCTGAGGTTTGAATTAGTTCTGACAACAACAGTGTGTGCCTGGAAATAAGGTCGGAGCTTGATGACGGATGTTACCAAGGCAAAAGCAAGCTGCTCAAGTATATGGTATCGCAATTCGGCGCCTCTCAAGACCTTGCTGGTGTAATAGATAGGGAACTGCTAGCTGCCTTCTTCCCTTACCAAAATCGAACCCAAAGCCCCTGCTGAAACTGCGAGGTACATGTATAGGGTTTCCCCCGGCTGTGGCCGACTCAATAAAGGCGGGGTAGTAAGAAAATGCTTCAGTTCATCAAATGCCTTCTGACAATCTGGAGTCCACTCAAAGCTCTTCACTTTCTTAAAAGTGCTGTAAAAAGGTAAACATCTCTTCGCTGAACAGGAAATGAACCTACCGAGTGCTGTTATCCTCCCATTAAGCTGTTGAACTTCCTTTATCAATTTTGGAGACTTCATTTCCAGTATGGCTCGGATTTTTGTCGGTCGCCTCTATCCCCTTTCTTGAAATCATATATCCCAGGAGCTTCCCAGACTGTACGCCGAAGGCGCATTTCTCCGGATTTAACTTTAAGCTGAACTTCCTTAAAACTTCAAAGGTCTCCGATAGCTCGGTTGGCAGGCTCGCTGCCGTCTTACTCTTGACTATCATATCGTCTACATAGACCTCGATGTTTCTCCCCAACTGATCGGCAAACATCTTGTTCATAAGTCTCTGGTAGGTGGCTCCCGCGTTCTTTAGCCCAAATGGCATGACCCAATAACAGTAAGTAGCTCGGTGGGTCACAAATGCGGTTTTTTCTTCATCGTTCTTGTTCATAGGTATTTAATGATACCCTGCCGAGGCATCCAAAAAGGCGTACTCATCAAAACCCGAGGTGGAGTTAACTAGAAGATCGATGTTAGGCAGTGGATAGCAATCCTTGGGGCATGCCTTGTTCAGGTCCGTAAAATCCACAAACATCCTCCATTTCCCATTAGACTTTTTTACCAGCACCACATTTGATAACCAGTCCGGATACAACACCTCCCTGATGAAGCCGTTTTTCATCAGGATGTCAACTTCTTCGGACATTGCTAATTACCGATCAGGGGCATGATTCCTTCTCTTTTGCTTGACTGGCTTACAATTGGGCTGCACATTAAGACTGTGATATATTATTTCGGAGGATACGCCCTTGATGTCCAAGGGTCTCCAGGTGAACACATCTTCGTATTCCGATAAAATGGCCACTAAAACCTCCCTTTCCTTGCCCGTTTTACCAGCGGCGATCTTAATGACCCTTCCCGGCGATAGCTCCACCTCCTGCAACGAGTCTACGGGCTCGGCATTCCTGGTTGTTGGGATGTCCAGTGGGTCCAAAGGTAGAGCTTGGTCGGCCTCTTTTAACATTGTAACATAAGTTTCCTGGGCTGTCTTCTGATTTCCCCTTAACACGGCCACCCCTCCCTGCACTGGTATCTTTACGAGCAGCTTTCTCATAGAAATATATGCATCCACCCCGATGAGAAGAGGTCGGCCGATAATCACATTGTATGCCATAGGTATATCCACTACCATGAAATAGGCCTTGCAATTGCAAACACTGTCTTCATCCCCGAGCTGCAAGTTCAACACAACAGATCCTTCTACTTTGATCGGACGTCCGGATATGCCAATGAGGGGGCCCGATACGGCTTCCAACTTGTTGGCGAACATGCCCAGCGCCTTATATGCCCGCGAAGTGATGAGATTTACCACACTTCCAGTATCGACCAAAATCCTCTGGACCAGAAAGTCTTGTATTAATGCCTCAATAACCAACGAGTCAGTATGGGGGCTCCGAACATGAGTTCCATCTTCTCAGCGTGTCCAACACCCATTGAAAACACCTCCTTGGCTTTCCGCTTCCTTGACTCTTCGAAAACATCGTAATGCTTTCCCCCTGCTATGACATGAATGACTCAAGCTGGGGCTTTTTTTGCTTGGACCAGCCCCGTTGTTCGCACCGCACAGAGAGGGCGACCTGTTCCTTGCACTTCTCTCATTACTCTTTACAAACTGATCGAGCTTACCCCTCCGAATAAGATTATCAATCTCACGCTTCAGCTGCCGACAGTCATTTGTTAGATGGCCCTTGTCCCTGTGAAAGGAATAGTAAAGGCTCTGGTCTCTGCTAGGGTTTTCGATCATTGGGTGTGGCCAATCAAACCTCTCATTCTCCTTCATCCATGCTAGAATCTGGGACCTCGGCGTGTTTAAAGGTGTAAACCTTTCGTCTTGTTTGCCCCTGGGAGTAGACTTCGAAACAAGGAAAGCTCGGTTTGAACTACTGGAGCTTTTATTTCTTCCGTCGTCCCGGCTATTGTTGCCTCTTTCCTGACCTGTGCGAAAACCCCTATCCGATTCTCGGCCCTGTGAACTGTAACGGAGGCAATGAGCTTCATCCATCCGGATGTACTTATGAGCCCGGGACATAAGTTCGGTGAAATCGCTAGGTGGCTTTTTGCTTAAGGAATCGCTGAAATCCTGACACCTCTTATTCCTTATGAGTGTATTAATGGCTACCTCCAAGTTCAAATCTTGGATGTCCATAGCCACTGCATTGAATCTTTCGACATAAACCCGAAGTGCTTCCCCTTTCTTTTGATGAACCATGGTGAGGTCGGCTAAAACTTTGGTCGGCCTTATTGCAGCCACGAATTTAGCTATGAACATGTCGCTGAACTGTTCGAAACTATAGATGGAGTTCTCCGAGAGGTTTCGAAACCAGATCTGTGCAGAGTCGGTAAGAGTTTGGGGGAACACCTTACACAAGGCAGCATCCTCCGTTATATGGACCAGCATAGTGTGATGAAACTCGTCTATGTGAGCTCGGGGATCCGAGCTTCCGCTATACTTCGGCAAATTTGGCAATCTTATCTACGGGAACGGAGTTGTCAAGATATCCCGAGACAGAGGGGACCGAAAACTACCCTGGTACTGCAAAGTGTTTCAATTTTGGAATTTCTGCATTCTTTCCTCAAACATTCTTTCAAACTGTTCGGTCGTCATTGTAATAGTTGCTCCCGGAGCTAACGTGCTCGGCAAAGGAGGCGAAAGTTGGGTAGTTTGGGCGGGGAGTTGTGTTAGGATTGGTGTTTGAGCAGGGGGTGTTGCAGCGGCGTTGTTTTGAGGTACTATTTGGGGTGACTGAGCCGCTATAGCGGATAGGGCAGTTAAGAGAGTTTGAGCGGCTTGGGGGGTGATGTCCGGGATCATGGGGATGGGCATGGGTGCTGGTGGTGTTATCGGGGTTTGGGCTTGTAACTGGGGAAAGAGTTGTCTTATCTGGAGTGGGGAAATTTGCTCTGCTGAGGCTGGTTGTGGGTCTTGTAAGAGCTGGCCAAGGTGGTTGGTTTGGGGCTGGGGAAGTGCAGTGTTTTGGGTGTTGGAGGTAACACCGGTAGGGATAGATAAGTCAGGAAAAAGGTCCATTGTCCACTGAAATCTGAGGAGTATTCCATGCTCACCGCACCAAATGATAATAACCTAACTTTTTAAAAGCTTTACTCCATCAGGTCACCTGAAAAGAGCTTAGAAAACACCGCCGGTTTCCGATTGTGGTTGTAGAAGCTCCGACGATTAAGTCAGTAATTTAGAGAAAGTCAGGTCTGTATTCAATAAGTCGAGAGAGAATTTATGTACCTGTGATCTTCCTTTTTATAGAGTCCTTCTTTAACATCTGAATAGAAAAATAATTCCCCAAATAAGAGGAGATCGTGCTGACTTCTTGATTAGTACTTGCTTCCTTATCTGTAACCGGTCAATGCATGATTCCTGGCACTTTCCATCTTTGATATCCCAGAATCTGTGCACTATCTAGGAAATATCCGGAGTTACTGAATTTCCATATACGATACCCGAACTGTATGAATATCCGAACTGTAAGCATGACCGATGTCATTGCGACCGTTATCCTTGGATGTCCAGACACTGAGCTCCTGAAATGCATGCTCGGTTTACAACATAAGTCCGGAGGGAAATACCGGTTTCTAGCTCAACGAGCCCGGTTATCACAACCTATTAATTAAGATAAATTCAGAGTTTAATTTGTATGAGCATTTTCATATTCTTAACATTTCTTCAAATCCGCAATATATTTTTAACATTCAGTTATACGTTGCAGTAACTTGTATCCAATTCGAGACCTCCCACATATCTGATCACTGTGGTTCTCTACACAATCTTGTTCTTGCTTAGGTTGACTCAAAAGTCAAGAGACTACTACTCCTGGAACTTTCCTCCTTAGGACTAATCTATGCAAATTATAGTCAAAATCATGGGGACCATTTGCGAAGAAATTCGGGTTTGATCCGAAAGCGCGCGTCTTCCTCAAAAAATACCTGGAAATTAATAGATGGAAATATAATTCTACCACTACGCGCGCGGTTGTTAAACAGAACTTCGTCAATATATATATATAGTGCTTATGATAAACAAATTTCATACAAAGGTTGTAGTGTGTAAACTCTGCAAATTGAAAAGAGAGCTTTTAACATTTCTGCAATTAATGGCCAGTGAGACTGATGAAAACAATGTCCGAATTTGGATTTTTTTGTTGATTGTATTTTCTCATGTTTTAACCAATAAATATGTTAATGGAAGAAAAATCTCCACTTCAATGACCACAAATTACACCATCCAGGTTTGAATTATCTCTTGCTCAATACTATTCATTATTGAATTTTTTTGAAGGGATTTAAAGCTTTTTTTTTTTCTTTAAAGTAATTAATTGTTTATTGCAGGGTGAGAATGGAGATGTAATTGACTGTGTTGATATCTATAAACAACCAGCTTTTAGTCATCCACTCCTTAAAAATCACACTTTACAGGTAATTATTCTTTAATACCTCTATTTTACATACTCTTGTAATATATTTATTAATAAAAACTCATAAAAAGATCAAAACTTTTCATTTAATTTCATTCCTTAATTAATTTGTATGATTGTACAGAAGAGGCCAAGTTCATCCCCTATTGGAATCACAAAAGGAAATAAAGATGAACTCTTTCATGGCTGGAAAAAGAATGGAGAGTGTCCTAAAGGAACAATACCAATTCTAAGAACAACTTTGTTCAACTACCGTAAAACTGCTCCAATCTCCCCTGATAGGACAGTCTCCGATGCAAATGTTAATGTCGCTCATGAGGTACTACTACTAATGCCAATGTTAATTATGGTTATATATATATATATATATATATATATATATATATATGTATGTATGTATATATATATATATGTATGTATATATATATATAATTTATTGTCTTATGTGTACATATTAAATTTTCATTTCTAATTTCAAATTTTTTTTTTATAAACTAATTTCAATTTCTTGTATAAACAAGTATGCCGTATATTCTGTGGAAGGCGGCCCATACTATGGATCACAAGCGAAATTCAACATCTGGAATCCAGAAACTTTTGATGGAGAATTTAGTTTATCTCAACTTTGGGTTGTAGCAGGCCGGGACCAATCTCGTAATACCATAGAGGCTGGCTGGCATGTAAGTTGCAGATATTATACTACTTAACATTTTTTTTTTCTAAAATTCTAATTTAATTTTTAGGAAATTATGATATCAAAATTCTGCATATCCAAGTTTTTGGTTGGATGTTTACAAATTTAATTATATGGTTTCAGGTTTATCCTTTTATTAATGGTGGTAGTAATAAACCAAGGCTGTTTATTTATTGGACGGTAAATTTACATCAAAATTTCAGTATGTTCATTATAACTTATATATTTCAGGTTCAGCAAGTGTAGTTTGACTATTTTGGTGTAATTTATCAGAAAGATAATTACCAAACAGGATGCTACAATATTGTTAACTGCCCTGGTTTCGTCCAAACCAATCCTAGAGTTCCCATTGGCGCCGACATAGGTACAGTATCCACCTATGATGGAACCCAATATTTTGTACAAATAACGGTATTCAAGGTATGACACATTTATCTTATTAATTTAGGTTAATTCTGCCAACTGTGCCATGAGATGTGGATTATTATTATTATTATTATTATTTAACGTAGAGAAATTGTTAAAACTTTTGGCAGGATAAGCAGAGTGGGAATTGGTGGTTAAGGGTTGAAGATGAAGATTTAGGATACTGGCCTGCCGCCATATTCACAACTCTATCAGAAAGTTCAACAACGGTACAATGGGGTGGAGAAATAACTAATTCCGAAACAAACGGTCGTCACACTTCAACTCAAATGGGAAGTGGGCATTTCCCTAGTGAAGGATATGGTAAAGCTGCTGTAATTACCAATCTTAAATTTGTAGATAATTCTGGTGCCATCATAGATCCTGAACAGTTTACACCAATTGTTCCAAAACCTCCTTGCTATGACATGATGGTTGGAAACAAAGGCCAGAATGGTTTTGGAGTTCATTTCTATTTTGGTGGTCCTGGATTTTCACAACAGTGCCCATAGAAAAAGACTTTTTTTTAAAAAAAAAAAATATATATATATATAGATAAAGGGAAAAAGTTTTCCTTAACTAATTAAAAGACTTATAAGGACTGCTACATTTGTAGGTTTGTGTTACTTTCAAATGTGTGGAAGTAATTGCATTTATCTTGTATAAGTAGTTGAAAACACCATGATTTGATCTTATAGTCAGTACTTAAATAAAAATTGTGGAAGTCATACACTATCGAATTCAAATTTTCCTTTTGACTACATATAATTGGTTGTATGCTCTTTTCTTGTAATAATAATAATAATAATAACAATAGTAGTAGTAGCAGTAGTATAGTTGAATTTTATATCCCAAAAAATTCTATATATATTACAAAGAGAAAAAAAAAACACAACACTATCAGTAAGAGAAAATTTTAACATACAATTCAGTGAAAGGAAGATAAAAAGAGGAAAAAAATGTAAATTTTTATTCTCAAAACTTTTGAACACAATAAATACAATCAAATTGTTATTAATTAGATTGGATGAGACCTGCATCCAGACCATCTTGCACTTGCAACATCGGAGTTACTGGATTCTAATCCAAACCCTTCTTTTTCTGATCCTAATTCCGGCTCAATCGGAACAATCTTCTTCTTTTCATTACCCATCTCTTTCTTCCATTTCTGCTTCCTCATCTTATGTCTAACTAGCTTAACTCCCAAATATATAAAAACACTTGCCAAGCTACCAGCTCCTATAGCCAATATAGCCTCCACCATCCATTCTGTACTTTGAACTTGCGACGTGATGACCCATGTCGCTGAAACAAAAGCTGTCGCCATAAAAGATGTGGCCACCCACATCACTTTATGAGTGATCCTCAATAGCCAGATTAGTTTCTTTCTTCGGAACGGAATGATACTCACTAGAACGATCACAATGCACAATGATGTGAACAATGCAATGCTATTACTTATTGCGAAGATCTTGAAAGCCATTTTTCTACCAGCGATTGACTGTCCTTTCAGCGATCCATCCTGATAGACTCCTCCAGGGGGGTTCAGACCAACAGTAAATGTAACTGTGGCAATCAAAATGGCTACCAGTATGATCGTGTTTCGAGAATTTTGCAGAGCCTCTCGCTGTGTCTTGTATTCTCTATCCCGACGACTTTTGCGGAGCTCCGTCAGTTCTTTCCTGTGTTTCTCACTTAGATGCTTGTGTCGCTCTAATTTTTTTCCTGTTGACAGCCCTTTTTCAGAGTTATTACCCCGGAATTTTTCAGTTTTATTGGAAGCATCAGCTTCAATACTATCTAGTATTTGAAGTGCCTGATCAATCCCTAAATTTGTTATAGTCTCGGGGAGATTCTCAAGTTTCTGCTCTACTTCTTCTACATGCCCATCTATATGTTCGTCTCTTTACGGCTGAACCATTCTGAAGCTCATCAGCTATCTGACCAAAATTTGGCTTTACTTCCAATATTGCATGCACAATACCTGCCAAGTGCATATTCAGTTTCAACAGTTTGTTTGTTTCCCCGATAAATAACTATACACTTCGGAGTATGGGTGGCAAATTAAATACAACTCTTCCTGGCTGGGTTTTTGCCAGGTTTGGGCATGTTTTTTTTGGCAGATTTAAATGATTTTTTAAACAATTTTTTATGTGCAAATCCGATCCATAATCAAGTCTAGTGGCAAATAAATTGGATTGGATAGATTAATAAATGAATTAAAATTTGCAAGTTATACGCAGGCCAGATCGGGATGACTTATGACCCAAATTGGCCATTGTTAATCTATTTAGAAATGGGCTAGGTCACAAATGGTCGGGCCATATTTTATAACATTGTTTTTTTTTTATATATATAAAAGATTACATTAAAAATAAAGACTATGCAGGTACAAACTATAAACCAGTGTTGTAAAATAGGAAATTAAATTTTGTTTTGGTCCAAAAATATTAAAAAATCATTTAAAAAGAAGTAAGAACTTTTCTACAAACATAGTTGTTTTTATATCCATATTATATAAAACAAGTTATAAAATAATAACTAACATAAACGGATCAAGTTGGATCGTAAATGAATTGAAAAAAATTTTTTAGTCACAATTTTATGAACTAATTGGGTCAGATTCATGAATCATGTCAACTTAGGGGATTTTTAAAAGCATACATATATTAAATGAATTTTTTCTTTGTTACAATGGGTCATTGTGGAGATCGAATATGAAATCTTACCGTAATTAGATAAGAACAGTATTTGGACCAGATTTATAAAAAAATTTATGAATCAAACTAATGATAAAGTGTTATGCTGGATAAGTTAGTTGATGGAATGGAGGTTGCCATTCACATGTAACACTTTACCATTGGCTTGGCTTGGCCATAAAAAAGTTGTAAGGTGTGTAGGAAAGAATTTTCCATTAACGTAATTGGTAAATGGCATATATAACTGGAATTACTGGTTTTTTCTCCTGATAATAAATCTTGGAGTCCAGTTAAAGTGGTCCTATCTTCCTCGATGTCAATGAGCCAATGTTGGTTCAAGAGGAGCTTAACAACATCAAGATGTCCCATCATACAAGCTATAGAAAATGGACTCTCATTGATATTATTAAGTTCAGAGGCCACCCTTGGTTCTGTCTCTAAAACATCACTATATCGGCATATCCACGACGGCAAGCTTCATGAAAAGGAGACTCCCCATGAGCATTCTTTTCTGCAACCAATTCAGGGCATAGCTTTAATATTGCTCTCACCAAATCAGTGTGTCCCATTCTTGAAGCCCTGTGTAATGCGGTGTTGGAGGAAACAGCTGATTTCTGTTTCAGAATTCCTTTATCATTCTCTATCAATCTTTCAAAGGCAACTATGTCATTCTCCAGAATGGCTTTTGAAAGCCTTTCATCCATTTCCTTAAGACTTAACTCTAAGAAAACTATTCACAGAAAGCCAATGTTTTACGAGAATAATGTAGCGCAGGTCATAATATATAAGTATGCATATGTTCATGATTTTGTTAAGTCTGAAACCGTTGACTTTTACATGCCTTACTCGGAATATGATTGAGCACAGCTTAATGGATACAATACTATTTTTTTAATTAGTTGCCTCTAACTTTTTAAATGATTGAGGAACGTGGACAACTCACTTCTGGGAATCTTCAAGGAACGTATGCGAAAGTCAATGGTCATAGGTATTAACATGTCACCTTTTAAAATTTGCAAATTATCCAAGTCTTTAAATTCTGGCCTCTTTTCGTAATTAAGTCTCAGATCTTCACCAAATTCCTGAATTTATATATATATATATATATGAGACCCTCGGAATATATGCCGAGTCCAACCTAAAAAAAAAAAATTGTGGATAGGCAAGTGAATAAATATGAAATCTGATTGGGTTGATCTAATGGGCTTGCTTCTTTTTTACAGGAGAGAGGCAAACAGTCCAATCACAAATACTGAAAAGTAGAAATTGAACTCAAAACAATTATCTTTATTAATTGAGTTTTGGACATCCGATAAAATTTTATTGGTTTTCTAAACCATTGATTTTATCCAAGATAAGGATTTTACCAAATGTTATTAAAACCGGACCGGATATAGAACCGACAAATCTGAGGGTTCGTGATTCGACCGGGTTCAACCGGATTTTTTTCTATTTTTTAAAATATTATTAATTAGTATAATGTTTATAAATACTACTACTCAAATAAAAAAAAATCCATCAAAATATTTAGTATATATCACAAATATACTAATAATAATATTTTTTTCATCTTTTATTTTTTTAAAAAAAATTATTACTTGATTAATTTAAAAGTTAAATAATTTAATAACTTTAGGTGAAATTAAAGAAAATGGTAAACAATTATTTTTAAGTTAACCAAATTTAATAATTTATCCAATTTTTATTCTATTATATTTTATTAAATTATTAAACCATTATATTATTTTTATTAAATCCAAAGGTAATTAAATAGTAAAAGAATCAATTATTTGCTAAATAAAACTTATTAGATTATTTATTTTTTATTTTTATGAAAATAGTACTAATTTTTATTAATTATTTTAAATTAAAAGCATTTTTTCAAAAAAAAATAAAATAAAAACATATAATAAATTTTTGCCCGGTTTTTGCCCGTTTCTGGCCGGTTCTACGGTTTTTCCCGGTTCTGGCCGGTTTTTTCCGGTTCAATCCGGTTTTTTTCCATTCCAGTTTTCTAGTGTTGAACCGACCGGTTTGCCTACCGGTTCACGGTTGAACCGGCCGGTCCGGTTTCAATAACTATGGTTTTACCATACAGCCTTGATATATCATTCAACACAATCTCGAAAGTCAACAGACTAATGTTTGGGAGACTAGAGAGGATTCAAAGAAGCTGGAACTTTCCTCCTTACTTGCTGCTTGGATTTTGGGCCCCTTACAACTAGTAAATCCGAAAGCAGAAGTCCTCGTTTTTAAACTCTAAGGATTTCCACAAGGATTTAACGAAGTTGAAGAAAAAAAAATTTGCCTATTATCGTCGGTTAGAAGCAGAAAGTGAAATTCCAAGACAAACCTTCAAATTCCCAAATCCTTAGACTGTGTTTGGTAAAATTTTAGTTTTTAATTTTTAAATTCCAAAAATTATTTTTAATTTTTGTTATTTATTTTTTAAAAAACTATTTTATATATTTAAAAACTTTTATCATATTTTTTTAAATTATTCATGTATCGGTATGGTGGTAGTGGAGGCGACGGCGGTGTGGGTGTGGTGGTGGAAAAGATGGTGGTGGCAGCAACAGCGGCAGCAGTGTGGTTGTTGTGTCGATGGCGGTACAGTATGGTTGTGGTGGTGATAGTGGCAACAACAGCAACGTGGTGGTAGTGCGTAGAAGCGGCAACCTACTAGGCAATTGGACTTTAACTTTTTTTTTTTTAATGGAAAAGCTATACCGGCAGCTTTATATTGAATTGGTTTGGCGTGTCAAAAAATAAATAAATAATTTAAAATCAAAAAATAATTTCAAAATTCGATTTAATTTAACACACGCAATATATATATATATATATATATATATTATTTTATTAAAATAAAAATATTATTTAATTTTGATTATATATATAATGAATGCATTATTTTTGTTTTAAATTATTTTAATTATATAAAATATTACTAATTTTATATTTTAATAAATTATTATTGAGTTACAATTTTTTTGTCTTATTTACCAAATTAAGTTAGAAAAATATTTTTTTATACATTAATAAGTGAAAGGCAAAATTAAATTTATATATATTTTATTAAAAAAAAAAGGAGGGGGATGGAGAACCGGCAGCTTGTCCTTGGTTGCTGGTGGAGAGAAGGAAAGCTGCAGCTTTCCCATTAAAAACAAAAAAAAGTCCAATTCTGCAGTGCTGCGGAATTCGACATCCATTTCCGCAACCACGTGTTGCGGAAATGAAAAAATCACCGATTCTCCAAATAATTTTCAAAATACCGCAAAAATAAAATTAATTTTTTAAAACACATTATTTATAAAAAAAAGGCCCCCTATTAATTAAGATAAATTCAGAGTTTAATTTGTATGAGCATTTTCATATTCTTAACATTTCTTCAAATTAATCCGCAGTTATACATTATTGCAGTAACTTGATGGAAATAATAATCCAACTCGATATCTGATCACAGTGGTTCCCTACACAATCTTACTCTTGCTTAGGATAGCAATTGACTGAAAGTTAAACAGACTAATACTCCTGGAACTTTCCTCCTCACTTCTTAGGACTAATTTATGCAAATAATAGTTAAAATTACTGGGGCCATTTGTGAAGAACTTTTGGTTGACCCAAAAGCGCAAGTCTTCCTCGAAAATGCCTGGAAATAGATGGACATATAATTACCATTTGTTTTCTATATATTTTGTTCCGCTAGCTTTTTCAGGTTTTATGTATCTTAATTGGAATTACTTGAGCACAAAAACCGCATCTTCATTTGTGTCTCTGCCCGTCTGATTAAAGGGAATGGATCCAAGACTTTCTCAGGCAATTTTGAGAAACGATATACCTGCTTTCAAGAAATTAATTGAAGGGAGTAAAAGAATTCTTGAACGAAAATCAGCTGTTTCCTTAGATTCAGTGTTACACCTAGCTTCCAGATTTGGCCATTATGAATTGGCCGCTGAAATTGTGAAGCTGCATCCTGATATGGTTTCAGAAAAGAGCACGGAGCATGAGACTCCATTGCACGAAGCTTGTCGTCGAGGGAATGTGGAGGTTGTAAAGCTGCTACTAGAGACCAATCCTTTAGTAGCTACAGAGCTCAATCTTAAAAACCAGACTGCACTGTCAATTGCCTGTAGAGAAGGGCATCTATGTGTAGTGAAACTCTTGTTGAGCCAGTCCTGGTTAATGGAAGTCGAAGAGGGAGCGGCTGACTCAACTCCTCTGCATATAGCCACCTTAACAGGACACAGTGGTAGCACTCAGATTTCATTTAGTTATTTCTTTTAGTTCAAACTTTATGCACAAACCCAATATTCTTTACAAAATATGCAGATATAGTGAAGGAGATACTACAAGTGCGGCCTAATTTTGCTCGGAAGATTGATAAGAATGGATTTTCAGCATTGCATTGTGCTTGTAGCAAAGGGCTATTTCTGATAACAAAATTACTACTCAGCTTGGACCCTGATCTTGCTCTGCAATATAACAAGTACGGGTATACCCCATTACACCTCGCAATTATTAATGGATACTTATCAATTCTTGAAGTTTTCATTTCTACTTCCCCAAATTCGCTTCAATGTCTCACAAAAGACGGAGAAACAGTCTTTCATCTTGCCTTAAGATTCAACAGATATCGCTTGATCGTGTGTTTGACACAGTTTTGTGATAACTCTTCTAACCTTCTCCACCAGCAAGACCCAGATGGTAACAATTTATTGCATCTTGCTGTCTCTGCAGGAAACGCTCAGGTATAGCTCCCTCACTCTCAAACTCGAGCGAGTGAATTGTCCAACAACAAAGATTGCAACAAAATGTCCCACCTTTTTTATGTGCATTGCAGTTAGTGAAGTACATCCTGAACAGTACTACAGTGGACATCAACTCTCGGAATGATAAAGGACAAACAGCTTTTGACATCCTTAAACAGGCCGAAAGAGGTAAAAACAAAGAGGAGCTCAAGAAAATGTTAGAGAACCCTAATGATGATCGAAAGACGAAATTGTCATTTTTATTGCCAGAGCTTGAACAGAACAATCCGGAAGAAGCTCATAGATTTAAAGAAACTAGTCCTGAAGAAAAATTTACAACTCTACTAGGGTCTGAAAAAGTTCAGGGACTAGCAGATACCAATCCTGAAGAATCTGAGAAACTTGAAGAAAGCAATCCTGATGAAAGGATTACAGCTCTGCTTCAGACTAGGATCAGGCCTAAATTAAGGAAGATGCCAAATCCAAGTACAGACGAGAAATTTGAAGTTCCTCAGCCAATAATAGATATAGAGACTAATCAGGGAGTTGATGATCTCAATCAGGCTGAATTACGATCATCCGAGGCAGCTCAATTGAATGAACACAAGTGTCTAAGCCAAATACGAAGGGAAGAACAGCGCCAACTACACCAAAGTCAGCGCAATAGGCAGTATTTGAGTCACAGAGAAGCACTACAAAATGCTAGAAACACAATCATATTAGTAGCCATTTTAATTGCCACAGTTACTTTTACTGTCGGGTTGAATCCTCCTGGAGGTGTGAATGAAAAAGGAGGAGGAGCAGTAGCAGGGAGAAAGATGGCTTTCAAGATCTTTGTAATATGTAACAGCATTGCACTATTTACATCTTTGTGCATTGTAATAGTTGTAGTGAGCATAATTCCGTTTGAGAGAAAAAAGCTGATGAGGCTGATGGTGATTACTCATAAAGTAATGTGGATAGCTCTGGCTTTCATGGCGACGGCTTTTGTTGCAGCAACATGGGTGCTAATACCAAATGATGAAAATTCAAGATGGATAATTGAGGTTTTATTAGCTATTGGTAGTGGAAGCATGGCAACCATATTTGTCTATTTAGGAGTTCTATTAGTTAGGCATTGGTTGAGGAAGCAGAAATGGAAAAAACAGAAATTCAACAAGGATGACAAAGAAGGTGGTATCCAATCCGAATCATCCAACTCTGATGTTGATAGCTCTGTTTCCATTGGGTATCATACATACTAATTAATTAAGGACATATTGAAATCTAGATGGTAAATGAATATTGTGAAAAATGAAGAATATAATATTCATTTAATTAATCTTTACTTGCATAATTTCCAATTCCGATTATGTTATTATTTTAATATTAGCATCCGACTGGTCCTTGATAATGGCTTCAATGATTCTTATTTTTCAAGTTTGTTAAACAACTCCACGACTTTCCTGTGCTGGCCTAGGCATGTTTGCTTATATACATGTGATTGACAAAGCCAGCATTTTGTTTATTTTGCAAGCAACATTAAAAAAAATAATGTATATATATATATACAAGGTAGGGTTTTTTGTCGGAACCATGCCAAAATAATAATAATAATTGCCATAGTCTTCACTATAAAAACCATGGTGAAGAGAAGTAGGCACAACAGAATGATAAAAATGAACAGAGTTGTTGCAATTATAGCTTTCCATCTCACCATCTTCATCCTCTTTTCCACCGGAGAAACTCAGGATTTCGGACGACCCCTTGACCGGAAATTGTACGGCTTCAACAAACAAAAGCTCTCCCATTTTCGCTTCTATTTGCATGACATATACAGCGGTCCAAACCCGACTGTGATCCCTGTCGTGAAATCACCCTTTAACTCAACTATCGGGTTCGGGTTTATAAGCATGATGGATGACCCGTTGACCCAAACCCCACAAATGAGCTCAAAATTGTTAGGCAACTGTCAAGGGCTTTATGGGTCTGCTTCTCAAGAAGAAGCAGCGCTATTGATGGTTATGAATTTTGTGTTTGTTGAGGGGAAGTATAATGGTAGCACTTTGAGTATATTAGGAAGGAATAAAGCTCTGTCTAAGGTTAGAGAGATGCCGGTGATCGGCGGCACCGGGCTTTTCCGATTTGCTAGAGGCTATGTTCTTGCTACTACTTATAGTTTTAATCAAACTTCAGGAGATGCTGTTGTTGAGTATAATGCTTATGTTTTGCATTATTAGTTTTCTTTTTTTGATTAATATGTTTATCCAAATTTAATATTATCTTGGTGATGAATGAAACTTTGTTACCCAATTCTAAATAGGCTAAAATCATCTTTACTTCTCTGAACTCTGTAATTTTTTTTTTATTATTCTTAAATAAATTGGTTTCTTTAGCTTTTATTTAGATAGATGAACATTACTATATAGCCATTCATAAATAATACCAAAGAGAACAATGAAAATTGCAATATCACTAAAATCAAGTACTCAAAACACAAATTGTTCAGCGAAAAAAATAATAATACTAATAATACCAATTAACCGAAACACCCTGCTAAAGCTACTAATGCGGCAAAAACAACAACAGAGACTGAGCCAGTTCTAGCAGAGACTGGTGATCCTGAACTATGCCTCCATGCTTGTGGAGATGGCGCCAGCTCAGATTCATCAGGTGGATTTGCAATGGATGGAGGAGAATTTTGATGGTGCACACCCATAACTTCAACAATCAACCTCATCCCATTCCTGCAGTGCTTAGTATCTCCACTGATGAAGAAGAACGGTCCTGATTTGTCAAGTTTGAATCTACTTCTGCCATTGTTGAAGGCTACTATAGGATTGGTTGTGTTACAGTGGAAATAACCCCATTTCTCCACTTCAACAACTGAGTCATTCTGGTACTCAAACACTACAAAACACAACTCAGAAATCAGTAATCACACAGTTTTAAAAACAGGAGAAGATGTTATTGCAAGCAATAACTTACAAAGAGAATCTCCAACGCGAAATCGTTTACTTTCAGCCCAATGGATATAGAAATTAGAGGTGTTCCCTTCTGGCTCTTGCCATCCTAACTCATCACCCACCTTGAACACTCTTCCTGCATTGCCCAGACCAACCAGAAAAACCAGAAAGCAAGTACAGAGAAGACACATAAGAGATGCCATGCATGTAATCCTCGGAAAGTTCAACTTCAAATTTGATTAGTGTAACGTGAGCTGTGAGGGTTTAGAGAAAGAAAGTTATATAGTTGAATAGATAGTGGGTAGTTATTGTTGGAAAAAGGTAGTGGGGTTTTGGCGGTTAATTGTTGCTGTGGATCGTTAGAGAAGGAACGTGTCTGCTTAAGTGGTGGTGTTAGGCATTTGACATTTTCAAAGGGAATTTTCTGGGGTTTTTGACGGTTATAGTTGGAAACATAATGCTTCCAAGCTCAAATACAATATCTTTATTGTTTTATATGTTACCAGCATTAGTTTATCAACCTTAGTGTGTTATTTATTTTCGAAAAAATGGTGAACTTTAATTAGTATTAGCTTCACAATTGGAAAGTTTCGGACTATAATGCTTTAATTTCATTCAAAAACGCCTTAAATAGTATTGAGTTTGCAATTTAAGGCATATATTAAAAGACCATTTTGCATTTGAAGGCCTAATATGAAAAAATTATCTTAGCAAGTAGCAAATATTGATACTTTATTGTACTATTATGGCTAATGGAAAAACCATTTCCAATTTGGTTAACGGCTAAACAATTGACTCAATCCCATATAACATCTCGATGCCGCGACATAGCAAATGACAAATCATTCAACTGATTTCCTTTTTCTTTTAAACTATAATTCAATCAACAGCCTATTTTTTTGTCTATTATGACTGAGATCAGAACAAACTGTACTGTTCTCTCAGCCTTAAAATTACCCCAAAATGCCAGAGCAGTGTCAAATTTTCCCTTATGCAACCCTCATTACTCTGCCTCTGCTTATGATATAAGCTTACTAGCAACTGATCACTTTGGTGTTCAGAATTCTCATCGAAGTTGTCTTGGCAGAGATGCAGCCACAGCAATTCCGTAATTTGCACGATCACTTAGTCGAAAACTGCTTCCCGCAGCCAATCCACCCAATGCAAGCTCAAACTAGGATCAAACACTTTGCCAGATTGTTCTTTTGGCATCTTTGCTTATAAATTACCCACAGTTGTTTACTTCTTGTTCGTTAACTTTTCTTGCAACTCTGCACGCTTGGCAACTCTGAGATCAAGTATACTTGGCGGCATAGGCTTGATAGAGCCATGCAACTCAACTAGGTGAAAAAATTCTTGTTTGGTCAAACTTTTCTTCTGAACAAGTTCATCAACAACAGCATCCATCAGCTTTCGGTTTCTCTGCAGAACCTGAGACAGAAGCAGATCATTTGAGCAAGGATGTTATGAAGTTGCAGATTTTCCATTTTTTTTTTTCCTTTTTTTTTACTGTAACATGAAATACCTCTTTTGCGTGCTCATAACACAAGTTCACAATCCGTAGTGCCTCTAAATCAATTTCCTGCAATTTGCAAACTTCCATCAGATAATGCATCAAGTAGAATACTATAGCATCCAATGATAGAGATGGATTTATTATATATATACACGCACACATATATGTATGTATGTATGTATGTATGTATCACAGACAGTTTTAATAAATAGAAACAAATATGAAAATTTGATGCATAGTTCCCCCCGCAACCAAAACGAAGCCTGGAAATGTAGACTTACATTGATCCGATCTGCAACCCAAAAGTCAAATAAACCATGATGTTTCTCAGAAAGGCCACCAAGAACATAGGTTCGTGCTGCTGACCTAGCATTATCAGCTGTTTCTGCCCATATTGTGCTCAACTGAAAGTATTCCAGACAATAATAAAGATTTGAACAAATCATTTTACAGGCCCCACAATGAAAGATTACATTATATCTATTAATGGACAGTGATAATTATGAAAACAGTTTAAAAATTTGCAGATTTGATTGAAGTCTATGCAGCAGGTTGAAATTTGCAAATTGATTCTATTTAAATAGACAAGAACTTCGGCAATAATCAGTCCTAACATCCTCTTGTCCAAAAGTGCTTCTCATGTTTCAAACCAAGAAATCATTTGCTCAAGCAAATGGGCATTATAAAAATCTCAGGCTGTCAAATTTCATAAATTTCCTTTTGACAAAGACATTCCTTGTTTTGTAAATAAGCATGTCCCAGATGGACACAGGAGTGACAAAAAAATTTGTACATAAAGGCAAATCACCTGACCCTCCCCATTCCAAAAAATGCTGAACCATTTGGTCAATAATCTTGATACAGTTCTTCAAAATAAAAATAATAAATAAATAAATAATAAAAATTATCTTGATACAGTATCATGTTAGACAACATACAGTATGTAATCGGAACTTCAAAATTCAAAGCGGAAAAGCCCATCTACAGATCAACAAAATATCACGTCCAGCATCTTTCAGGCAACCCCAAGAATACAGTGCAGAACAAGGTAGTCAAAGAAAAATACTGCCTACTGACCACTTTTCACACAAGAATTTCTCTCAAAGGATGTTGAATCATACATGCACAGACAGGTATATTCTAGTTGGATCTTTACCTGACCCTCCCCATTCCAAAGCTCATCAGCTGCACGTGGTGCTAGTTGAACAGTGATATGATCCAGGAGGGATTGCCGGCTGCATTAAAGGAGTAAATTAGACAGCATCAGAAAGATAGATACAATTCCTTGTAGCAATTTCAATAAGCCACTGCCTGAATGAAAATTATTTAATTAGGGTAAGAGTACTCTTAAGAACATGCCATTCAGGAATCAGGACAGTGCATTGTTATATAAATCACAGTTTTGTGTAGTTGCTTTAAATCAAGAAAGTCTTGAATGGTTACATTATTTGTCCAGCTCTTTGAATAACAAAAGATATACCTAAGCAATCCCTCCTTAAATTTGACATGATCCATTTTCATCCGAACATAACCAAGTTCCCTGCCAGCCCTAGGAGCAATTGTGACCTGAAAGCAAAAGTAATATCATTCGCACATAATTCATTACATTTTCTCCACTCAATTCTGAAATCTGATGCAATTTGTAGGGCACCATGTTCCAAAATCTCTATTGGTGATAGCAATATGCAGAAGAAAGGGAAGTGGGATACACAATAATTACCACCAATAATCAGTTACTTTACCTCTAATTTTAAAACTGAAAACAGGTAATAATATGAGCCTCTTTTTGCTTAGGTATACACACAGTCACAGACACACATACATATTATACATATATATAAGGAAAGATCAATATTTCTGGACCAAGCTTTCAAGGGGTAAAAGCATAGGGTAGGAACTCGTTCCAAAACTAACCAGCTCCTCACCATCTAAGTGAAAGGCTCAGTAGCCAATTGGTCAATTTTCATTCTTATATACACACACACACACAGATAATGTAAAAGAAAATCTCACTCCAAATAATGTGACAGCCAAATTCCAGTATGACCAAGTGTAAGAAAAGGCCTAAATGAACAAGATAAAGACCATACAAACTCAATATTTTTGAGATCTGGAAAATTCACGGCTACAACAGCCATGGCTGCTTCATTAAGAGCTACTTGCTTCCATGTCTGAGGGCTTCTTTCCTTCCTATCTAGCATTCCTCTCTCTTCTATTTGTGCTGCTTGTAATAAATCATCAGTTGTAATCTGCACACACAAAGTCAACTCTTCACATGGGCAATTATTAACAACATCTGAAATACGAATCTGGGCAAAGACCAATTTTTTTGGCATCCAATAAGAAAAGGCTAATGAAGGAGAAGCAGTCATCAATTTAAACTGCACATTTCCTATCCTACAAGTAGGCACTTGGCCACCAAGCTATTGGTTCAACGGTCAGGTGGATGGTTTTTATCCATATGGTTAGATTCCAAACTTTGAGGCCCCATCATATATATATACATATACAAGTAAATGTCAACCTTCAGACCAATACCGCCCAAGAACTCACTCCAAAACTAATCAGGTAAGCACTTAAATGAGTAATATAACATGAATCTATCCAGAAAACGTAGGGAACAGAAAATACATTTCCCTGGATTCATTAAATACCAATACCTGAAACTTATCTCAGTATAGGTTGTAACTCCACATAGTCATACTTTCAAAATAATGTTTGGGACTGAAAATATTATCCCATAGACAACAAATGCCAAATGGAGATGATCTCAACAAGCCTTATTCAGAACTTGGTGTCTCATGTGCAAATACTTTATTTTCATAGAATATTATACAACTATTTCAGTTCCAAATTATACATTTCTCGCTACTTCTCTTCAGATTGTTGGGTCATGGAAATTTAAATCAAGCTGAAACATGAAGGAGGTAATCAAATTTACAAGAACATGCACTACCTCAGTTCTTCCATCCCTCATCATGTTAATTGCAGCAACCTCAATTATGTTAGCTAGCTCAGCACCAACCATTCCATCTGTCATACTTGCAACAGCCATGTAGTCCACATCATCAGCCATAGGTTTCTTACGAGCATGAACCTAATAGGAATTAGAAAAACCAAAATCAAACAGGAGAAAGGAAGCTATCAAGATGCAAAACCTATGCAAGATCCTTGGCAGTAATATCATCACCTTCAGAATTTCCATGCGCCCTATAAGACCAGGTTTTGGAATATAAATTTTTCTATCAAATCGTCCAGGCCTCACAAGTGCCGGATCTAGAATGTCTGGTCGATTGGTAGAAGCAATAGTGATAACTTCCCCTCTTCCTTCAAACCCATCCAAAGATACAAGGAGCTGGAATTTATCAAGAACCCTAAACATTAATCCAGATGGAAGTTTAACTGGCAACAACAACAACAACACTGATGATCCAAAATTATGAGCACATTTGATGGCCCAACCAACCTGATTAAGTGTAGCATCACGTTCTTGTCCACCAGAACCTTTGATAAGACCACGCTCTCTTCCAACAGCATCCAGCTCATCAATGAAGACAACAGATGGAGCCTATGCAAACAAGAAAAAGTACGGTGGCATGTTGAAAGTTTTAAATATCCAACAGAAAATCTAAGAAGAATGTGAAAGTACACGAGCTAAGTGAAAAAAGGATTAGGGTTTCAAATATACAATGTGAAATTCTGGAACATATTTATTTGAACTTTTGAGAAGAATCTGAGGGAAGAAAAGAGTTTAATGGTAAAAGGCATTTATTTATCATTGGAAGGATATTAACGGAATGGGTTCAAAAAAACAAATCAGCTACAAGCACCTCATTCAGAAAATTGTAGAAGTAGAACGAGAACAACTAAGACACAGACAACACTTACATTTTCCCTTGCTTCTTGGTAAAGTGATCGGACACGAGAAGCACCAACGCCAACATATATTTCCACAAACTGAGATGCAGAAATGGAGAAGAAGTTAACACCTGCCTCACCAGCCACGGCCTTTGCCAGTAAAGTTTTTCCCACCCCAGGAGGTCCACAAAGAAGTATGCCACCTGATCATAAAACCAAAAGAAGCAGAATAAATCATTCACTAAGGACAGGGAGTAGATAGCTTTAAGATTGGACTATAGAAATATAAATAGCTTTACAAATGGAGCAAGGCAAGAATAAATGATCGTAGAAAGCATGGCACAGTTAAATGTTATTATTCTTCTTCAGTTCAAATTGCTAATCTTTCTCAAAGATCTCTTAGCTAATATATCCTAGGGAAGTTCAATCAACACAAAACATGTGAGAATAAATTATAATGGTTTTCAAAATCTGACCTGGTATTTTCACTCCCCTCCTCCGATACATCTCCCCGTGAGTGAAAAATTTTACAATCTCCTCAAGTTCAAGCCTTATCTTCCCAAGCCCTGCAACATCTGAGAATTTGACATCCACACCCCTCTCGAGATATTGAGGTAGCCTCCTATTATGTGCACGTCTAACACGTGCACCAGACTTCATGAATTGCATAGCCATCTCTAAGTAAGCATTCTTTTCACCTTTTCCTTGCTCACTCTCATCCTCCTCCTCCTCTGCTGCAAGTCCCATCATCTCTCTTTCCAACTCTCGCATCTTCTTCCTCTCTTCTGCCTCTGCCTTCTCAATCTTTAACCGATCTTCATAGTCCTTCTTTTGCTTTCGATAGCTAAGCACCACCGTCCGATAAAATATCACAAAAAATACCAATCCTAACAATGTGGAAACATTCGAGTCCTGTGCTAAATCAGCCCACATATTTGCCATCCGTGTATAATCCTTTTGTGAATCACGCAATGACTCCTCGTACTTCTTTCTTCTAAGCTCCTTCCTTATCCTTCTCTTCTCCTCTTTCTTTTGCAATTTTATTGCCTTTTCAATCATTTCTCTTTCCTCTCTCATTTTTGCCAATTCTTCCTTTCTTTGCCGCTTAAATTCCTCTCTTGCTTTCCTCAACTCCATAGCTCTTTTCGATTCCTTCTTAGGCTTAAACTTGGATAAAATAAAGTCAGGAACTTTCCATAGAAAGCCTAAATATGGCTTAGGCATGTCTGGTTTCTTAACCGGAGGAGTATATGCATTAACACACAAAGCATCAATCTTTAAGTCATCCCATGAATCCCAAAACCGCTTATTACTCTCAATTGCAGGCAACACAGTCCTAAACACTTGACTATCATCCAAAACAACTAAAACAGGCTCTGCCCGTTGTTTCAAACTCGCCTTGGGAGCTTTAATTACATGTTTAAGCTTGCTGGTTTCTTTAAAATTCAATATTTCAGTATATGGTATCCTATTGGCTACCGTTGGGAGATCTTTAGACCATTGTTTAAGCTGGTCAGGGGTCAATTCTTGTGGTGGCTTTTTTTGGGTTTTCTTTTTACTAGCTTTCTTCACTGCTGCGGCGAGGGCGGGACGTGACGCCAGAGAGGTGGAGATTACAGTGAGAGTTATGGGCACAGTGAAAAAATTGAAATGGGTTTTAATAGCTTTATCGTTTTCCTGATCTGGGTCTTTTCTCTGACATGAAATGGAAGGTAAAGCACATTGCTTGAGCAGAAATTTATGGTGCTTTTGGGTTTTGGGATAGAACAGAGAGCTATTGGGAAAACTGACGGCCATGATTATGGAAAATTCAAAGATGAAAGTTAAAAATGAATTTGGGTCAAGCAGAGAGAAACTTACATTGTAGAAGCCGTTGCTACGAGGAAAGTATCTCGCTTGCACTGAATCAAATTGAAATTTCGCAGATAAAATTTTATTGAGCTTGCAGTATGCAGATAGAGCAGAGAGTTGGTCGTTCAGTTTTCAGAGGTAACGAGGCAATGCAAAACGCACCGTCTCGGCTAGATTGGTTAAACGACATGCTAGTCGAATGACACGACGTCAAAAATAAGTGAGAAGCCATTCGAGTGAACGCCACTAAAATATGCAAAACGACGTGTATCAGGGATGACCAATTCTCAAAACAGGAATTTTTTTTTTTTTTTTAAGTTCTTTTAGCTGCCCAAAGGAGGAGGGTGATTAATGATTATACCAAATGGAATGGAGCTTCTTTTTTTTTTTTTTTTAAAGCTTTTGGCTCTCTAATTTCTCTCTATGAATGAGATCTGTTGATTCTTCATTACCTGTAAATTTCAGCCCCACCACTGAACTAGTGATCATTTACTCTTTTTTTTTTTTTGTCAAGGCATTTACTCCTATTATTGCTCAGTTGGTAAGTCAGGTGCCATTTGTGTCCACCAAATATAGTTATTCAGCTATAAATATTAAATAATCAAAAACCCTCCCCTGTGCTAAAACCAACAGTCACCTCATTACCTACCGGTACCACCTTACCCAGTACCATTAGCACTAGAGTTTGAAAATTCTGATTATAAATATCTGGATTAAAACATAATAAGATACGCCATAAGCTCTTTACATAGGCAACTTAAACAAGATATACTACAAAATTTCCAACAAAATCAGCAGAACTAATTCAAAAGCATAACATATTTCCTAAAAGCCTACATGTTCATAGAGGTCTGCAAACATCCAATATAAAAGGCAATGAACTTCAGTACTTTGTCTCAGAGAGCCAAAGAACCTCCTGAACTGCCAATACAGCAAGCAAGAAACAGCTGAAGAACGCGAATCCTATTGACACAGCCACATGGTCGCAAAAGTAGTTCAAAGGCTTGCAGAAATTTGGTAAAGCTGTATGCTGGATTCCTGTGCGGTTCAGGTTGGTGACCCCCGATGCAGCAGCTCCAGCACTAACCATTGCATACGCAAACACCTGCAGATTTGAAGTTTAATCAGACCCTTACAAAAAGGGCAAGTTGGCATGAAAGATGCCAATAATTCACAAGTTATAAACACATCGCAGATGAGGATTCTTAAAAGATGCGCAAGTCAAGCACGATGAGAAACAAAATTCTCTGAACATGCAGTAATTATGTGTGGAGTAAAGGTCCGTGGTCAGCGAAGTAACTCTAGACTAAGAAAACTGAATCTTTTCTCCAGAATGGTAGAATGTGAAATTTCTGATGGCTTCACTGCTCTGGCATTTACAGTTTGTTAAAAATTTTCTTACTTTGAGCTTTGTCCATGCTTTCACATGAAGCTGATGAAGCTCACAGCATGGTCTAATGCAGGAACCTAGTCTTAATCTACAAGTGATAATGGTATTTTCACGACGAGCCCTTTGTCACTAAAATTAGAGGAGCTGTACTCTGTATCAGTCTATAGTAGGTTTCGATTTTGCAATTGCATATATGCTACAATAAAATGAAAATACTTGACACAATTAAATTTCATTTTCTTCAGCTCTTCAGCACATACAAATATCTTTCTCGAGATCAATACACCTGTCAATTAAGCATTCACTCAACGAAAAACCCAAGCAGATCATTACTTTAAGTGCACAACATTAGTTTGCACATACCCCACATATTAAAGGCAATAAGCAAGTAACTCATGATAAACAACAAGCAATATTGAATAACTGATTGTTACTTTAAGTGCATAACATTAGTTTGCACAAACCCCACGCATTAAAAACAATAATCAAATAACTCGCGATAAACAACTAGAAATATTGGATACCTGATCTCCTGCAAAAATAAGCCAAGCATGACTTCTTGATGAAATCACAGGAGATTTTCTAAGTAGCTTTGGCATGCTAATTATAATTTGCAGCAAGGAGTGTGCAGCTACAGCTGCTGAAACGCCAACTAGATATCTGCCATCACAAAATAACAGATTTAACAACCAACCATTCATCCATTTAACCTTTCCTAACTACCCGATTGCCCCTTAAAAATTAATGCATCCTTTCAAATCAAAGATTGCTTGAACCATTCATTTCTCCCCCTTTTAACAATTCTTGGTATAGAATGAATTCTATCTAAAAAGATCAATTTTTTTCTTTAAGAAATCTATATTTAACCACACTTACAGCAACTCTTTTCTCATAGTAATCATACCGTTTTAGGAATGAAGTAATAATGTGTTCAACCATTATTTTCACTCATTTCAATATCACCAACTTTGAAAATTCCGATTCAAACAAAAAATCCAAAATTGCAAAAAATTAGAAAACAAAAATTCACGGGCTTGATTCTGTTCATTTGAACGCCATGAACCTGGAAAATGGAAATACCTAAAATTTGTTTTTACTCGTAAAAGTAGAACATCAAAACCAAGGGCAATTTCGCCCGCTTAAAATTTCGAGTTCTGAATCCGTGTTTTATTTTTCTGCATAAAATGACAAATAAGCAATGGCCCGCCACCGCTTTTGTCTGTCAACTTGGGTCAATTCTGGTAAATCAAATCGCAAATTAAGGACATTATAGTCCATCTCAGAATCAAATGAAAGAGTGTTTGGTTGCTAAGAAACTGAGGAAAAAAGAAAAGATTTCAATACCTTAAACTCATTCGCCCTAAAAATAACGAAAACCCCAAAGAAATCTAAAAAACGATAGGGAGGACCTTCTCCGTTAGATCAGCAAACTGCAACGGTAATACCTTCAAAATTCCATTTTTCTATGATTTTCGCTCATTTTCTCAGCAACCAACATCAAATCATCATGATCATCAAACAAGCTACTTACTCGAAAGAGTGAGAGAAGGACCACTTGGAGTGAACAGGAAGCATAAACCCGTAAATGGTGACAGTGCTAGACTGATGGGCTGTGACCATAAACGACAGTGATACAACCGAGGTCACCATGCACAACAGCCTGAAGGTCACGTGCATGACGTCAGCTTTCCGACCAAAAGGCCTCACGGCACTAACAAGTGGCCCACTCATTGTGCCGCTGTTCTCCGTTGCCGCCACCTTGGACTCCGGAAGCTGAATAGCCACCTCCGGCAGTGGCATTTTCTGGCCAACCATCATCATAGCTCAGCTTCTTCAACCTTGTTTTTGATATTTCTTGTTTGAGGGAGTGTTTGGGTGGTGTTATAATGGATGTTTTCAGACTGGCAGAGAGTAATGATGATGGGGTTATTTATATAGGAGAGGAGTTTTGTCTCTGACCATTTATTCATAAAAATGCTATTTTACAGTCATCAATTGTACTTGATTTCTGCTAATTAGAAAAATGAGATTTTCATGGATTAAATAATCATTATTCCATTCCATTTGTAATCAACAGGAGAAAAAATAAAAAATCGTTAAATTTGATTAACCGAAAAATCGAACCGATATTTATTGTTAACGGTTAGTGTTTTACAAAAATCGATATTAATGGACTGATTTTTATTTTTTAGCTTATAAATTAGTTAATCAAACCGAAACCGATAAATGAACACCCCTATATTTTATTAATTATATTTCACTCTTTTTTATTTTTATTATAATTTTTTATTTTATTATTTTCATATTTAATTATTCATATCCTTTTAATTTTCATTTACTTTAAAATATTTCAATTTCATTTTAGTTTTTTTAAAGTTATTTTAGTTAATTTGTTAATTGTTCAATATGTACATATTTAGTATTTCTTATTATTTCCTGATATATCAATTTTTCATTAATTAAAATCAAAATATATTCGAAAAGTTATATATTAACTAAAAATTTCAAATAAAATAATTTTTTTAATATATGTGAAAATAGTATTTTTGAATATTTTTAGTTTATGCTTATTATTTGAACGTCATATATAATTATTATGTCGGATTATGTTTGTTTTCTAATTTTAAATTTTAAGTATTTTCAACAATTTAATTTTTTTATAAATGCATTTTACAATTATAGTGGTTAACCGAAAAATATTGGTTAACCGGTCCGAAAATTCGAAATCGATTGACTGATTAACCGATGGTAATTGACTGGTTAATTGACTGAAATTTTAAAAAACCGATATTAATGAACTGATTTTTTTGGGGGCTCATGGACCAGTTAACCGGTCCATGCTCACCCCTAGTAATTAAGGCCTTCAATTTCAAAAACTAAACAAAACAGATTGATAAGAAATATTTTAACATACATAAAATTACTGCCGAAATTGGATGCATAAGATTAATAACTAACTTTATTGAATTTAATTGACATTTGTTGAA
Source organism: Excoecaria cochinchinensis (assembly GCA_947683425.1). NCBI lineage: Eukaryota > Viridiplantae > Streptophyta > Magnoliopsida > Malpighiales > Euphorbiaceae > Excoecaria > Excoecaria cochinchinensis. The sequence goes on along the minus strand of CANTUQ010000125.1, from coordinate 4,664,479 downwards.
AATTTTTAATGGTAATCTTGTTAAAATAACCGAAATTCAAGTAAATAAATTGAAAAATATCTAATTGTAAAAAATATTAATTTTTTAAGAGCGAAAATATGATATCAATCCGAAGTGCATATGTAATAAATTTACGTATCTTTGTTAAGTCTGTTACGTTTATTTTTATTTGTTTATCTGGATTTTTGATATTTTTAATAATAAATTTAAATCAATTATATAATACTAAAAATAAATATGTATCATTTTTAATGTTTTAGAGGTAATTTTAGCCTAAAATATATTTATATAATAAATGTATATCATTTTAATACTTGAATAAATTGGATCCTTTACCTTATTATATATGATATTTGTTCCTGTAAACTATAAGAATAAAATGTCATTATCATTTTGCAAGTTGTTATCCATATATTAAAAAAATTAAAAAATATTAAATCAATTTAAAAAAATTGAGTCAAAATCAATTTTAACGGTTAACTAATCTAATTAAACGTGGATATAGATTTTAATTTTTAAAATTATAATTAATAGACTTGAATTTAAATATCTAGTTAACAAATTGGTTAATGATTAACCGAATTTATACGTAAATTTGCACATATATATGGATATAAGAGTAATTATTACATGTATCCATATTCCGTTCTAATTTTAGAAAATAGATGAATAATAAATTTATATTTATGTTATTTTATTTTAGTGTATTGGTATTAATGACTTGCATTTTATATTTAAAATTTAGATAATTTATATATTAATTTTATAGATGGATGAAAGTTTTTTTTTTTAAATTTAAAATAATCAGAATTATATATATTTAAATTTTTATTTACTATAGGTTAACCGGCCGTATTTTATAATTAATTGATTATTAATGAAATACATTAAATTTTTAATTTAAAAAAATGATATTTATAAACGGAAAAAAAAAAAAAAAGAAAAGAAAAAGAAAAAGCTATCCGCACCTCTACCGTACGGCACAAAATAAGTTTGATTATAACATGATCATTCCTCTAAGGAAGATTGGCAAGTTGAGATGGTTCCCACAATATTGAAGGAGGCACTAGTTGTAGGAATTAATTACTTGAACCTTTTGGTAAGGCGTCATCTTCAAATATTTCAAATAAACGTTATATAAATTATATATACTTCTATATTCCACTAAAATTAAATTGCCTTTTCTAAGGTATTCCTCATAGAGCAGGTATAAGTTATTACTCAAAATTTATGTGCACTTTTTTTAAGTAATTTTCACCCAAATATAATACAGAATCGTACATGAACTAAATTAATAATTATTTTTTATAAATTACAAGTAATATTCCATTACTGACAATGATTTGACTTAAATTCAATAAATACAATCGTGTTAAATAACTTAAATTGGCGAATTGAAGATACAATTAAATCTCTGGTATTTTCTAGTACTACTACTGGTAGGCAGATATAGATGGATTTAATTTTCTTTCATTCACATTAATAATGAAGTTACGCGTGGCATGAACTTGCTAGGCGATAACAGTAACCCGTGACTAAACAGTTTACAGGATTATGCAATTGGTCCATAATTTTGTACTTTTTCAGTTTTAATTTTCTAATTATTTATAATTAATAATAAGATACTAATCCCTTTCTATTTTTTTTTTTTTTTTGAGAAAAAGCCCTTGTTTTATATTCTATAATAATCAATACTATAATTTGTATATTCTGCATACGCGCTTTGTGTGATTTAGTTAATTTAAATTATGCCACACTTACTTAAAATTAATTATTTATCACTGTATTTTAGAGGAATATTCTTTCTTAATGCTGAATTCCAAATTATTGACCAATCAAGTTTTAAGCAGTGATTCAGAATAAATTCGGTACTTATTGTAAAATCAACAGTTGTAATAGTATAATACTATGTCTTGATGCTATGAAGAGTTTTAGAAGGTAAAGTTTAGTTAATTCCAACTAAAACGAATATCACCTCAATTTATTTTTAGTTTAATTGGAAATGTTCATGATATATAGTGTTGCCAAAATACCCTTCTATCAAATTGTTGATTTCTGAAGTTGGTTTTTTTTTTCTCAATTATCGTTTTTAGTAATAATAATATTTGAAATAGAGCATTTTTTTTTTATTAACTTTTGCCATGAACTATAGTGGTGAACATATTTTACTTATATATTTTTCAAAATAAGTAAATTTTAGATTTAAAATTTCAAAAATCATATCTAAACTTTGATTATAATTAATTCACTACTTAAAGATTATCTTTACAAATAATCATCTCTCAATTACAACAAACTGCTGTTATATTCTACATAAATGGATATTTTTTAATTGATTACCGCATGAGCCAAAGATAAAATCACCCTATTTTTAATAGTTTAGAAGCAAAAATCCAAAAAGAAATTAAAATAAATAACCCTATTTCTTAATTTCTTCCCCTTATGAATTCCGACGAAAGTTAAAATCACAGTGATTATACGAATAAAAAGTTATTGGTGTGACTACTAAAGTATGAATTTGGGGAAGTAACAAAATGTAACTAACAATGAAAACTGGCACACAAGCCATGATCATAATCATCACCACATCCAAATCAGGGAGAAGCCCTTGATGACAGCTAATGCCAAAGAATCTATGCACACCTTTTAACAACATTTTATAAGGAAAAAAGGTTTGCATGATCTAGATTTGGACAATTTTGATGATCTATTTTACCAGTTATTATAACCGAAATCATAAAACTATTTCTCATCTCAATTCAATTTCACTGGCTTCTTCTGCCCTGATTTTGAGGGTTCATTTACAGATGGAGCTCTGTGGCCTTCACATCCTCAAATGGGTGATGTTCTCCTAACCTATGGAAAACAGATTTCATAATATCAATTCCACTTGACACAGTTTTGTTACTCATAAAAAAGCATAAATGCATTCCCATGCTTGCAGCTTGAAATCAGGCCTGGGATTTGTTGTTATTTTCTGTTCTGTTGTCACATATTCATGTCTTGTTCTTTGTTTTTTCTTTTTTTTTTTTTTGTTGTAGTAATAAATCAGAAATAGAGACAGACCAATAGTAATGTTTTTGTTAGCTTTAATGCCAGTTTTCCTGTTGCAAGTCATTGAGTAATCATATTAAGCATAAAGTGAAATAAAATTTTCAAATATAAAACAAAAAACAAAAATAGATAACAAACTCAAGAAATTATTCAATACGTAAAATGTACGAAATATATTAAACATGGACCATTGAATGAAAAATCTAAAAACATTAATTTTTTATCCTACAGTTCATATTCACTAACATGCAAATATAAGTTGAACACACACACATTTAACACTCTGACAAAACACTCTACCGCGTCCCTTGATTCAACACTGATAACTACTAAAAGATGTTGAAAAACTTCAACACTCAAATGGACATTATACAATCTCTTTCCTTTTACAGAAATCAGATCTTAGGAAACCAGAACTGGATTTAACTAATATAGTGCACATAATTTGAATGAGACAATTGTTACTTGCTGTCACTAAGATCCCCAGTTATGTCATATGATGCTAAATTAAGAGCAAGCCAAAACTTATCATTGCATTCATTTCCGGCGAAAGAGTGGCTTATACCAAAAGGTGAGTTTCTTCTAATGCTTAAAACGATAAATTACATAGAATGAGATAAACTTATCTTATAAGCATGTGAACACCGCACGCAAGGAAGCGGCGAACGACAGAATAGCCAATTGTTATAACAAACTACTGCCATCTCACACCTTTGAGCAACCACCAGAAGAACAGTCTTTTATAATTTTGAATTTTACTGGAAGGATTATAATGCCTCTCACACAGGCATAAAAAACATATCACAAGCTAAAGAGATCATCGAAAACTCTCAATGTGATGCTTGAATTGCCAAAAGCTGTTATGCATCTCATGATAACAAAATGAGCAAAGCATTAACCTATATTCCAAACATGACATCAAGAATTTTGGATACTATAGACTGTGTTGGAGAAGCAATTCCACTTGCTGCCTGCTGGGCGCTGCCACTGCCATTTTGCAGATAGTAGGGGCGAGAAGAACCTTTTGATATATTAAATTCTGACCTTCTAGAAGATGGTGGTGGTGGTGGTAGGGTCATTGATCTCTGATTGTTAAGTTGGTCATTTAAAGCCTGGCTTTGCATTGGATCCACTGGCTTCACACCGATAATTAGGACCCCCCCATTTATTTGCATACCATTCTTGGCAAGAGCCTTTTGAGCATCAGATCGACTCTGCACCAGTAAAATGACAAACCAGTTAACACATATCATCTACAGACTCATAATTATGTTACATAGTGACATCATCTACTAAGACTAACAGCATTCATGCTGGCTTGCTAATGCAGCAGATGTGAAATTCTGAACTGCTTGATAAAAGTAGAGAGAGATAAAATTAGAACAATAATTGATCCTTGAGATTGGAGAACCGGGCACAAGCACAAGTTTTAAAAGAAGCTTAAAATAATTACGCCTAGGCAAAAGGAGAGAACGCAATTGCAACAGTAGCAGCAATTAAATCCTATTGCCTCAATTGCATTCTTCATAACATACTAATCCAAATAATGGTAATGATGCTCTAAAAACACATATGAAACTGAACTTCCGGTCTTCAAACTTTGGATCCCCTTCAGCACAAGTTAATAAAAACCCAAGCCACCAAGTGGACTAAGAAATGACAACCAGTGAAATCATTTTACATAAATGGGACTCATTCTTATTCTTATTATTAAGCTTCTTTGCACAATCACAGTAGTTTGACAAATTGTCCAAACTTACAACAATCTACAGCAGACATAAAATATAAGAGCCCAGCACAGACATGCATAGCCATTAATATCTCCTAACGAAGAAAATCCCATGGAACACTTCAGTGTACTATCAAAATTGACTGCATAAGATCACTCAAAAGAAGATAGTCCCAATTATTTCCAATAATCAGGGACCTCCTGCATTTATCAGTTCCCAATTATGTCCAAGTTAATCATGTTATGTCCTTTTATCCCTTAAATAAAATTTATTTCAGGCAACGATAGCACTTGAACTGACATATAAGTGCCATGGGACAAAGGATGAATTCCAACAAGGGTGCAGCAAATTATCATCTACAATAATCAGAGACCTTCAAATCCAAGTTATGTATTGTAGCATACAAGTGGAACTAGAACCTGATAAAGAATGTGCATCCAGTTGGCATCCTTTGGGCCAGGAATATGCTTCAAGATCACACCACATTTTTCAAACTCCCGGAAAATAAAATTGATATCTCCAGGAGGGAAGCTGAAAAGAAATGTTTAGGACCACTTTTAATTAGATCTGCAATGTTGAGGAGAAAGAGTGAAAAACTAAATAAATAAATAAATAAAACAAAATAATTTCTCAACTTGCAAGGTAAAACAAGGCAAAATTATAAGCCAGCTTTGGGGGGTTTCGATTCCTAGGGATACTTTCAATGATTCAATCACTCTAAACATTCACATTCACCAAAAGGAATAGCAGTGTTAGTTTCAGAAAATCATCAGCATTATGACAATTGCTTCTATATCTAACATGTAAACAGAGAATCAAACAGTGGTTGAAATGCTTGAGAGCAAACATATGCAAAGAAGCATTAAAATATAAAATAAATTAAAATAAAACAATCAAAATCAAAGAGTAAAAATAATATGTCCACTAACAATATTTCTGGATGAGTTCACATTCTTCCAGATAAAAATATGTAGACTTGAAACTTTGAAATGTCAAAGGCATAGATGTTTTCAGTTGCTGCAACAAATATCCATATTTAGGTAATGCTCAAGCATAGTATTGAAGGAACAGTAAAAATAAATTGTCTCAACTCCGGAAAAAAAGGTAGAACACTATTAAAATTCTCCCCATACTTTCCCCCAAGGTGTATACATTTACCAAGACTAGCATCTCTACTGATGCTAATATGAAATGATGCCACAACAAGAAGACAGAATAGATCCATGATTTAGGGTATTGAATCAGGTTCCATCAAGTTTTCAATTTATTTGTCCCAATATTTCATCATATATGTTCTCCTTCACACAAGATATGTACAAGAAAAAATCAAAAGCTTATGATCTAGGCACCAGCAATTTCACATGTAGGTCCCCTTGCTATGTGTATCCTCAAATGCTTAGAGGGGCATTTAAAGTACAATGATAAGAATCAAGGTAGCAACTAAGAATCTTGAAAAGGTAGCATATAAGAATCTTGAAAAGCCATCTTCAACTTAACCATACGTAACATTTCAATTTTATTGCTACAACTAGAATATTCTTCAACAACCTCAAAGAAAATTCATTAGATTTATATCAGTTGTAAACCTCAAAGAAAAGCCATGTATCGATTGAGAATTAGAGCCAAAAAGCAATATTAATTAAGAAAATGCATAAAGATTAGCAAAGAGAAAGTGAAGAAAGATATAACAAACAAGAAGAAAAAATACTGGAAAGGGCAAATAAATAGAGCAAAAAGTACATATAGCAAATACAGATGAAACCATACCCATAAACAGTAACCCATTGTCCCTCATCAAGATTCCCTGCAGGCAAACTGTTTCTTTGCATCTCTGGTCTTGCAACTTCCCTTGGTGGAGGAAGCGTGATTAAAGCACCAGGCTGGACCACACCCTCAACTGGAGAACCCCTTCCCCTGTCCTCTTGCTCACCACCACTAGCCTTAGCTGGTGACCACCATGTTGAACTTGCTGAACTCTGTTGATTTTGATGCCCACTGATCAAAGCAAGCGAAGTGCTTGCTTCTGATTTGCCTTTTGCTGGAGTCATGAATTCCCTTCCAGAACTTTGGAATGGAGTTCTTGGATCTGATTTGACTTCTGGGGAGAGGGGATAATCAGGAATTCCAGATTCAGGAGAGAAATCTGAACGGTCCTCCAAGGTATACATAGGTGGGGGTGGAAGATCTGAACCCCCAAAATTCTCACGCCACAGAGCAGATACTGCTGCCGACTGACCTGGACTTGAGAACTTTTCTTTGCGGGCAGAGACAGGTGATGCTAAATCTTGGTAAAACAATAATCTGCTCCCAGAGGATTTGGGAGTTCTTTTCTGTACTACAGTACTCATCTTATAATGCCTTCCCAAAATTATCTGACCATTTCCAGTGAGGAGCAAAATAATTAGTCTTTAGAGACAAATTGGAAAATAAAATTAGACAATTAGGTAAATAGCAGCTAGCAACTACGTAATTCATTATCAGAAATAAGTCGATTAAACCAAAACTCTTCTGTAACAAAAACTATTTCACAAAAAAAAAAAAATCACGCGTTAAGCTATAGCAAGTACAAAAACCACCCGATCCTATTACTTCCGTCATTCAGTTTCGATTAAATTTGAGACGGAATCAGACAATGGCATTCGAACTTTACCAAACCGAAGTTATTAACGAAGCTAAATGATCAAATCCAAAACACGAAATGACAAATAATCGGACTTCGTTTCGTGTACGATTTTGCAGAAAATCAATGGGCTCATAAAGAAAACAAGCAAGCAGGGATTGACAGCTTCCTTGCGATTTCAGGTTTGCATCAATAATTGGATTTCATCAGACGAACAAGACACAAACGCTCCAGTATGTGCAAGCATGTATGCGTGTGAATTGAGAGAGAGAGAGAGAGAGAGAGCCCACCTGTTGAATTGAGGGTTTTTGACAGTGTTTCCCTCCCAAAGTCCGAGCAGGGAACAAAAACAATAATTTGAAACCCTAACCCCCCGATATACTGTAATTCAAATTTTACTTCTAGCTCAACCAAAAATTTTTCAATTAGAAGTGAGATGACGAAAATATCCCTTTTCCTTACTTAGAGTTAGTGCTGTCATTAGACTGGTAATTTACACAATAAGTCATTTAATTTTATGACTTATAACACTAAAATCACTTAATTTAAATATATAGTTCTAAAATAATTTAATTTTAATTACTGTAAATAAAAAATTTAATTAACTGATTTTTTTAGTTCCTTTCAAATAACAGATGACAAAAATAATATTTTTCGATTTTTCTATTATAATCAGAGTTAGACAATATTTAACTTTTCTTATCTTTATTCAAATATCATTCTTGTTATTATGGAAGATAGAGAAGTAAAATGCTGAGTTCTTATTATATCAGAAAAATTGAAGAAATTCATCATTCATCTATTAACGAAAATAAATAAATAAAAATGAATTAATTGAACTTTTTTTATTGCAGTAATTAAAGTTAAGTTATGACAAAGAGTATCTCGCATGGCGTTTTCTTGATCAAGTCACATGAGAACACAAAAAAATCGTCGAATTTCCGATAGAGTAGGCTCCGACGATCAAATTAGTGATTTTGATAAGGTGGATAAGTTGTAAAAAATATTTCGAGAGGCTCAACGTGCTTTACTTTTTTCTTTTTATAGTCATTTTCTTGATTTATAACAGTCGCTCTATTGATGGGATTTTATTGAGTAACGGTTGTTTTCATAATGAGACTTTATTAAGTAACGATTACCTTTATGGCGGGAACCGAGCCCTGTTACCGAACTCATCGACTGAGAGCCCAGTTCGCTGTGTGCGTTCGGAGAGGTACTATCAACTTGTTGATCAGATAGTCCGATTATCATTAAGTAATTTTAATTAAAATTAAATGGCTTTTGTATTATAAGCTAAAACCATAAAATTAAATTATCTATTATATAAATTGAGACTTTTTACGTAAACTCGACTCGATCTAAATAAGTTTTATGAATCAAACTAATTATATGTTGTCATTTATATAAAATTAGTTGAAAAAAATAGTAGAGTAATGGTTAACATACATAGGTGGCTATTAGTTTTTTCTATAAATCATGATCGGTAATTTAAAAATTTAAATCAACTAAATATAAAGACTATCTTTTAAATCACAGGCTCTATATCATACTATCAGTCTTCAATTATATTAATTTTTAAATTAATAAAGTACTATTTTTGCTGCGAGTACCTTCAACAGACTCTAAATTTGGACATTGTAATTTTTGTATTTTATAGTTAGTGGATAATTGGATACATATTTTGCATCCATAAAAGCCGCATACTTCTTGATAAAATATCTCAATGCAAAATATTCACTAACTATTGAATAAAATGTTATTCTAAATCAATACTAAAAGTTGGACCGGAACCAACTTTATTAAGAGGATATTTGGTTTAACCGTTAAAACGGAGTAGCTATTTTTTTTTTAACAGCTCTTTTAAAATGTTTGATAAAATTTTTAAAATAACAACAATTAGCCCTTTAATATCAAAATAGTTGTCTTTTGAAAAACAATTTTTTAAAACTTGTTGAATGAGCTGTTGCTGATTTATTAATATAAAGACAAAATTATCTATTACTTTTATACATATATTATTTTTTTATACCTAAATGCATCATTTTTTTAAATTTATATATATATTTAGGTGAGAGATTAGTATATATTTTATTATAATAGTTTGTAAACTTGTAATAAATATATATTAAATGCATTTATAAAAATTTATAATTATTGATTATCATATTTTTTCTACACTAATCGTTTGAGTAATTTATAAATTTTTATACTATACTATTATTTATTTTATTTATTAATATGGTAAACATATACTTTTAATTAAAAAAATATATTCATTTTGGTAATTTTACCAAACAGTTAAACATTAATAACCAATCGGCTACCAACAACAGGTATTCATTGCTAACTGCTGTCATCAGCAAAATCAAACAAGGCCTAAAACTGTATGAAGTCTCAATTTGATTTTTTTTATTAACATTTAAAATTGTAATTAGTAACTATATTTTTTGTATAATAATAATAATAAAATTATTATTCCAAATGGGAAACTTATAGCCAAATCAAGTCCAACAATTATTAATATTTTCCACTAAGCATTAAAATCCAATTTTTACAACAATTAGACATAGTGAACACGAGTCTCGAATTTAAATCATCATTAGACGTAATTAAGAAGCAAAAAAAAAAAAGAAGGAAAAAAAAACATCAAAATGGAGCTGATAATGGCTCCTTAGGCGTCACTTGGTGGTGAGGGGATTGGGCGTCACTTGTAATGATGGAGCATTGGCATGGGCTTTCTAACATTATTTTTGCCTCTTCTTTGCAAACAAGCAGCTTATCATCATCTTCTCTATTTCCATTTTCCTCTATTCCATCTATTTCCTTCACTTGATTAACAGGTCTTAATCCCTGCAAACCAAACACAACTTATGTATTTGCACTTAATTACTTCCAATTTATATAATTTAAAATCTTTTTTAATTAAAAAAGATGAACTTAACCTCAACGAATATTATTGATGCTTGTTTTGGTTCCATCTTTTGGACCACATCTGCTGCCACCTCCTGCATATAGAAATCAGTTCCACTTATAATGAAACCAGTACAAATCTTTGTACCAAATCATCTCCGAGTAAAGAAGAGAAAAACCAATATATATAAAAAAAATAAATAATTTTGAGGAAATTAATATATAAGTAAAGAAATAAACAAAATTAGAAGACAAAAAGGAGTTATGAGTAATACCCTAGCATGGTTAAGCTGGCCTTCTCTCAAGGTTCTAGGCTCCATTTCAATAGAGCAACAAATATTAGCCATGGAAGATAAAAGAAACCAAAATATTTGAAGCAAGCAAATTGAATTTTAATTATATCCCATCAATTTCAATGATGTTCTTCTTATCCTTCCTCTTTTATAAAATACCCAAATCGCATCTTGTTATTTTCTTTTATCAATTTCCAGAAACTAGAGGTTACAAATCAAAGAAAACCCCCTTTCCTCATAGAACTCGTGCCATTGAACTGTGTAGTTCACGGAGTCAATTTTTCTTTTTGCTATTCCATTTCTGGATTGGTTGATCCTTCTTTTTTATTGTTGACCATGGGACTGTAATGATTACTATCAGCTGTATGACTTAAATCACCTGTAGCTTATAGCTAAAATTCTTACACTATATGTTTGATTAACACTAAATCAACGTTACAAATCAATTAAAAATAGATCCATCTTTATACCACTGATCCCATACCAATACTGAATGATATTGGCTCTTGAACAGGTGCAGTACCATTTTCACTACAAAAACTGTAGTAGCTGTTCCAAAAGGTTAAAGCAGTTAAATGCTTGTTAGGCTAGTTTTCAATTCCCATCCACCCTACCTACTTGCTGAAAAGATTTGCTTTTCAATTTGGACCTCTTAAACTCCAGATAGCCATGCATGGACTTGAATTTTGTCGTGGGTAGTGATAAGGATCCGTGACCAACGGCTCTAATAAGGGTTTATTAGGATCACAAAGATAGCCCAACCTAAATTTCAATCAAGCTCCAACCCTACTGTACTCATCTGCACCCGGAGTTAAATTACTTCCATTTTATGCAATGCTATTTCAAGAATTACATAACAACTCCAAAATTTCTTTGGCATTATTGCATTGAAGTAATCTAACTAAAATTTGACACTTAAACGTAAAAGATTATAAATTACATTTTGTATATAACAATGATTTTAATTAGAAAGATAGTAAACAATCGTATAGTATAATAATAGTATCCACCCAGAATCAAAACCCTGATACGCGTTGCAATACAGTGACGTATATATATAAAGAGAAATATAATTAATGTTAGTCAAAACAATAATCAAGGATATGATCTGGAGCTTTTCAAGAGAAAACCCAACTACCATGTGCCTTAAAAGCCTGTATAGTTATTAGGCTATTCATGGGCAGTCCATTCTCCAAATATGAAATAACTACTCCAATTTCATAGACATTTTAAAATTTTAATTTGTATAATATTAATATAATATAATTTAATTTCTTTTTAGTATAATCATATGATGTAAGAAATTCACTTAAATTTGCGCCGAATAAATTTATAAAAGAAAGCAAAACGCTTTCAATTATTATTTAATTTCTCTCTTTTTTAGCGACAAAATACTTTATATTTTAATTTCCCTGGCTTACCATCAAGAAGAAGCTACAGAGTTATAGGTGTGGAGAAGTATCTTTACAGAGCTATTACAAACCTATGCATGCAATGAGAAAGTAAATTTTCTCTCCACTTGTTTAATAATTTATTTTATTGAACTAAATAAAAATTGTTATATATCCTAAGAACCATGCCGACCTTTGAATTTGAACGTTGGTGTCTTCTCTTTTCACTTTAATTTTATATATTTATGCCACCTGTCAAGGGCTCAAGGCAACCCCACTCCTCCAAATGAAACCCTATGCTTATTTTAAAAAAAAAAAAAAAAGAATTAAACAAAATTATGTCCATGGCCACGTGAAGGAGAAGCTCAGAGAAATGGAGGTCAATTTATATATAATAGTAAATTTGAATTGATGATAAATTTATATATGAATTCAAATAAAATTTATAGGTGGCATTTTGGTTTAATTAATTTCCTTGTAATTAATAAAATGAAAATAGAAACAATATTGAAGAGTCACATCCTATTATAGATTTTGAAGCACTACACTATTCTGATATTCTGAAATCTTATGATATTTTGGAACCATAGTGATAGAGTTATGATACGCCCATGACTCTATATAGGATTGAGTTCCTATCCAGATTAAATTAAGTTATTTAATCTAAATTAAATTACCAAATCCTATCTCAGAAAGGATTCTGAGTTAGACTGGGGTTAAGACTCTAGCCTTTAGGACCTCTATAAATAGAGGTGAGGTCCTCATAATTTGGTAACGAGAAAACTTATACGCCGCAAGGCTGCTCGTTCCCACTCACTACTTTTTTGTGTTAATCTTTCAGGGACTTCTAGATTGTGATCTAGCTGCTATTATCCCGAGTGGGTAAAAGCCAGACCGGTGACCAATAAAGGAAGATCCTTGTACCGCTTCCGCAACGTGATTACCGCGCTACAACAAGTATGTATTTAATTCCTTTATTTATTTACTTGTTAATTTTCCATCATTGGTATCAGAGCCATTGTTTTATTGCGTCCTGGCATGTGGCTTTAAAATAAATCTAAAATTTTATGAGTAAAATTTATAGATTTAGGAAGCATGAAACGCAACAAAAATTTGTTTTTTGTGTGAAAAATATATATGTGTGTATTTTTTGGCTCAATTCCGTGTATGTGTACACCGAAACCCGAGGGATAAAATTGAATATTCGAAACGCTAGTCTAGAAATTGGGATTTTTATTTTTGACCATTCCACTGTGTTCACAGACCCCGAAAACCCCAGGCCGGCCGAAATCCGGAGTCCAAAAGAGGCCGGGAAGGTGGCGCGTGGCTTGCACGCGCCACCATACGTTGGGCGCGTGCGCGTGGGCGGTGGCCCACACGCACGCAAACACGTGTCGATGACGTGGCGCGTCATCGACACGTGGCCCAATAGGTAAGAGCCACGTGGCAGACTGAGGTCATGCCACGTGGCTCCTACGTGTCCACCGGGTGCCACATGGCACCAGGTGGACCAATAAGGGGTCGACACGTGGCAGAGCTGGGGCTTGCCACGTGTCATGATGACGTGTCAGGGGTACCCACGTGTACCAATCAGAGTCTGCCACGTGTCAAGCCACGTCACTGCCACGTGGCATGACACGTGGCTGCCACGTGTCCACATGTTGCCACGTGGGCAACACGTGGACCAGTAATGGTTGGACACGTGTCACACAGTGGTGTTGACACGTGTCCGGTTAGCTGAAGACGCGCGTGTGGCGCGTGGGGGCGCGTGAGCGCGTCCCCCTCCCTCTCGTCGGCGCGTGTCGGCGCGTGGGAGCTTATCCGGCCTCCAAATCAGCTCAATTTTTTGCGAGAATGTTTTTCAAAATATTTCTGATTTAATGGTCTATTTTTCAAAATTTTTTGATGACCATAAAATATTTTTGTTTATTTTTGAAAATAAATATTATAAAATAATTATGGAAAATGAGTTTTCTATTTTTAAAAATGTTTTATTGTCCTTATTTGTTGATTGAAATGCGTTTCAATCATATGTGTTTATACATGAGTGTATTAACCATTTGAATTTCTGTAATGTGTTTCAGAAATGATGATAAGGACACCTATGATTCCAAAAACCCCGCATGGGATTGCTTTGAGGAATGCAAGAGTGCGTTCATTAAGCAAGATGAGAATGCGGAGAACCTATCGAGCTGATGATATTGATGCTATTGTGCATCATATATTGACTATGCATGAACAAATGCAGGAGTGCATTTGGATTGGAGGTTTAAGCTTAGGAAGGGATGACAGAGATAAAATCAAAGCGTTGGTTAAATCTTTTGAATATCATCCAGTCCTCAGAGAGCTTTTGGAAACCACTTGGTACATAGGAGATAGAGTTTATAAGAATTCTATCATCAATTTTTTGGCTAGAGTTGCCAAAAGAGGAGTGTTGAGGAGCAACATTCCATCTGTGATGAAATTAAGGAGTGGACGTAAAGTGCATCGTCCATGGCTTCATCAGCGAACTTATGAGTTCCCTTATGAGTTGATGAAGTTGGTTAAAGAATCAGTCCCAGTGTCAGTGAAGGTCTTGAGGAGATCTAGTTTTCTAGATTAGTTGACATGAGTGTCAATTATAGTTAGCGTTTGATTTTATAGGATTTATGTTTCCTATTATTATTATTTGACATGTGTGTGTCTTATTTGAGAATGATTGGATTTAATTTATTGGTTGAATGAATGAGTTTATTCTTTATGGCTTTTAATTATTTTTTAATAAATGTGTTTATTTTAAAATGTTAATTGCCTTGCAATATTTTATGAGTAAAATGTTTGCATGTTTATTAAGTAGAGACTTAATAAAATAAAACCAATAAAATATCCCTCAAAAGTTTTAAGAACTTAGTAATCCAATAATTCTAATTTACTATGCATGAAATCTTAACCTATAAAGTTGGACATTAGAACTTAGAAGGTAATTGGTACTCTAAGTATACTTTTCGAATTTAAGTCTAATAGAAAATTTTATTAGGTTATTATTTCAGGTGTATAGTAAATAGCATGTATTGCCTAATCTTCCACTAATAACGTGCAACTTTGTTCCATTTGAATCAGAGGATACAAATGGCATCTGCTTCCAAATCTATTATCGCTGAATTAAATAAAGACTTGAAATTAAATGGCGACAATTATGAAATCTGGAGCATGAAGATCCAGTATGTGCTAGAGGAGCAAGAGGCTCTTGAAACCTTGAGTTCGGTTATGGCTGAACCCGAGGATGGCAACACGGCCCAGCATAGGCGGGACCGAGATGTATATCTGGCATGGAAGAAAAAGAATTCCACTGCTCGGATCATTCTCCTGAGTGCAATGGAGGATGATATAACTAAGCAATTTCGTAAGTATCAGAACGCAATGGATCTGTGGATCGCTTTGCGGGAGAAGTTTGGAGGAGTGACTCTAACAAAACTCCGATCTTTGACGATCAAGTTTGATACTTATCAGAAGAAGGCTGATCATACAATGAGAAAACATCTCAGAGAGATGGAAAATATGATGAGCGAGCTTAGTGAATATGGTCATAAGTTGACCGACGAGCAGCAAGTGCAAGCTGTCATCCGTTCCTTACCCAAGAGTTGGGAGCATATGAAAATGCAACTAACTCATATGGACAGTGTGAAAACATTTGAGGATGTCGCACGTCACTTGGAGCTTGAAGAGGACAGATTGGCATCGATTAAGGTCAATGCTGAAGTGCATGTGGCACAGTCCCGTTCTGGTGGAATGAGTTCCAACCAGAACAAAAGAAAGAGCTTTAAGGGTCGGGATAAGGAACCTGCCAAGAGAAACAAAAGGCAGAAAAAGGAGCAGAATACTAAAAGGTCCAAAGGCAAGAAAAAGGTAAACATTTCAAAAGTGAAATGTTTTAACTGCCAGCAGAAAGGACACTATGCAAGAGATTGCACTGTGCCCAATCAGGTACACTATTCTAACTCAAGAGTGAGTGAAATTTGTGTATCTAGTTCTGTATTTCTAACTGAATTTCATCCTTTGTGGGTGGTTGATTCAGGAGCAACGGACCATGTAGCAAAGGATCGAGATGCCTTTGTAGAGTTCCGACGAATACCATATGGAGCAAAATATGTGTATGTGGGAAACGACGCAAGAGTGCCGGTTCGAGGGATTGGCGCGTGTAGATTAGTCTTACGCAAAGGCCGAACCTTACTCCTACATGATGTACTTTATGCTCCAGATATTCGTAGGAATTTAGTTTCTGTTCTAGTGTTATTAAAACTTGGTTTTGATTTACACTTTAAAGATGACAGTGTGAACTTATGTTTAAATGATGTCTATTATGGTTCTGGTTTTATTTCGAACAATTTCATTGTTTTGGATATCGATCCTAACTTTATGAATAATAATAGTTTTTCTTTAATCTCTTCTACTTCACATAATAATGAGAATCATGTGAAATTGTGGCATGCTAGATTAAACCATATTGGGCAAAATCGAATGAGTCGGTTAGCCAAAGTTGGTTTACTAGGTGATTTGAATGAGGTCGAATTACCTACTTGTGAGCATTGTCTAAAAGGGAAACTAGTAAGAAAACCGTTCGGAAAGGGGACTAGAGCTGAATTTCCATTACAATTAATTCATTCTGACGTTTGTGGTCCAATGAATGTGAGGGCAAGGCATGGGGCCTACTACTTCATCACATTTATTGATGACTATACAAGGTATGGTCATGTCTATTTGATTTCTCACAAGTCAGAAGCATTGAGTTGCTTCAAAACTTTTATGAACTTAGTTGAGAATCAATTAGATAAAAAGATCAAAGCTTTAAGAACTGACCGAGGTCGGGAATATCTTTCAGATGAATTTAAAGCTTTGTGTGATGAAAAAGGGATTGAACATCAGTTGTCCATTCCTAGAACTCCACAACAAAACGGTGTTGCGGAAAGGAGAAATAGGACTCTCCTTGATATGGTTAGATCTATGATGGCAGAAGCAAATTTGCCCATCTCCTATTGGGGAGATGCTTTACTTACTGCCACATATGTTCTAAACCGAGTGCCCTCAAAATCAGTCGCATCCACACCTTACGAGTTGTGGACTGGTCGACAACCTGACCTAAGCCATCTACGACCTTGGGGTTGTGCTGCTTACGTCCATGATACCTCAAGTAAATTTGGTAAATTGGGACCAAGGGGTAAAAAGAGTATCTTTGTGAGATATTCTGAAGTATCAAAAGGATACGTATTCATGGGTGAGCAAGAGAATGGTTCTGTGACTGAATTTGAATCACGAGATGTCATATTCTTGGAAAATGAGTTTCCAAAGTTGGGCGAAGTGAATCAAGATTTCACCTTCTATGAAACTCAGGAAAGTGAACCATCAGGATCGCTCCATCCGAGTGGGAGGGAATTAGAGGAAGAAGGTCAAGATCTTCCTCCTCTACATGATCCGGATGTTCGAGACCCTGATTTGAGTGGGAGTATTCCTGACTCCAGTGGGAGTATGGAACATGGTCCCAGTGGGAGTATTCCGAATTACGATGAATATATGAGACATGTTTATCAAGATTCGGAACTGCGTAAATCTAAAAGGATAAGTGTTCCTCGCCGACGATTTGAGATCGAAGGCTTGAACGAAGCCCTTTTGATTACCCCACAAGATGATGAAGAGCCTAAAAACATAAAAGAGGCCTTCTCATGCCCAGCTAAAGAAAAATGGATCAATGCAATGGAAGAAGAAATAGCATCGATGAGGTCAAACCATGTTTGGGAACTGGTTGATCTACCAGAAGGACGCAAACCGATTGGGAACAAATGGATTCTCAAGGTCAAGCGAAAAGCTGATGGAAGTATCGAAAGATACAAAGCTCGGCTAGTCGCTAAGGGGTTTACACAGCAGGAAGGGATTGACTATGAGGAGACTTTCTCCCCTGTTGTAAGATTTACGTCTATAAGGTTAATTCTTGCCATAGTGGCAAGTTTAGACCTTGAGCTACATCAAATGGATGTAAAGACTGCTTTTCTCAATGGAGAACTGAATGAAGAAATCTACATGGAACAACCTGTAGGTTTCATCGAAAAAGGCAGCGAACATAAGGTTTGCCGATTGAAAAGATCAATCTATGGCCTGAAACAGTCTTCGCGACAATGGTATTTGAGATTTCATGATACAATCATGTCGAATGGGTTCAACATGATTGATGAAGACCATTGCGTGTATAATAAAAGCTCTAAAAATAACTTTGTCATTTTGACATTGTATGTAGACGACATACTAATAGCTGGAAATGACAAAGCGTACGTAAATCAAATCAAAGATTGGTTATCGTCCAACTTTGAAATGAAGGATATGGGTAATGCAGATTATATTCTTGGAGTTAAGATTTCAAGAGATCGTTCAAGAAGGTTGTTGTCCCTTTCCCAAGAGACATATATCAACAAAGTCCTTGAACGATTCAATATGCAAAACTGTAAACCCATATCCTGCCCCATTGCCAAGAATCAGTTTCTTAGCAAAGAGATGTGTCCTAAAACGCCAGATGAAGTGGAGCGTATGAGAGATGTTCCTTATGCCAGTGCCGTGGGTAGTCTCATGTATGCTATGTTGTGTACGAGACCGGACATTTGCTATGCAGTGGGCATGGCGAGTAGATATCAATCTAACCCAGGCGAAGCACATTGGAAAGCAGTAAAGAGGATACTCAGATACCTCAAAGGTACAGCAGATTATTCTCTCTGTTATGAAGGCAAGGATCTGCAATTGAGAGGATACACTGATGCTGATTGGGCTGGAGATGTGGACGAGAGGAAATCCACTTCAGGTTTCATATTCTTGCTTGGCAAGGGTGCCATCTCATGGAGTAGCAAGAAACAAACCTGTGTAGCCTTATCAACAATGGAAGCTGAATTCGTAGCTTCCGCAGCTGCAGTACAAGAGGCAGTTTGGCTAAAACGGTTGATGGACCATTTAAGAGTAACTACCTCGGAGGGACAAGTGACAGTCTTTAGCGACAGTCAATCATCGATAGCTTACACAAAAGATCCGAAATTTCATAGTAGGACTAAGCATATCGACATTAAGTATCATTATATTAGAGATGTAGTTGCACGGGGAGATGTGAACTTACAGTACATATCTACGCATGATATGATAGCAGATCCATTAACTAAACCTGTAACTAGAGATGTGTTTGAGAGACACATTAGAATTCAGGGTTTGCGTAGAATTTGATGTGTACTGACTTTATTTGTGTAATCCCTTAACATTATTATTTATGAATAATAATAAAGTTCATTGTTGGCAATACATGAGTGTGAATGTTTAACATGTGAACATTTACTGTTAATTATTTGAGTTTGAGCGTGTCAGACAGAGAAGTAGCCCACTCACAAGGGTGTTTACCTTGGTTTTGTCAACAAGTTGGCAAAGACTAAGATGAGGCGAATTTTGAACAAATGAGTATGCTCGAGAGCCTGTTCAAAATGAAAGTGCCGTCTTGCAGAAATTACAAGATATGTCTTGTTAAGGTGCAAGATAAAGTCATACGTAAGATTGTATGCTTTGGATTGAGACCCAAAATAAGGATCGTATGGAATCCGATGGATAGTTATGTGTAACTACCAAGTTCTGTCTTAAAAGCCAGAAGTAGTTCTTAAGTAAGCGAACTAAAGTTGGGTGCTTCGGTGCATCGCAACCTTACGCTTCTGTATGGTGTTTTTATATATCCACATTATTTTAATGTGAGACATGCGCTCCTTTAAGGGAAGGAAAGAACACCATAACACATGTTTTATACCGTGTGTGCTTAAGTGACCAAAGGGATGGGAATTTAATACAATTGATCTCAACTTTCCCTATTGTGAGACCCTGTAAATATATCGACCCTTAGAACCCTTAACTTATCCCTGAAGTATGGTTTGATGTGGCTAGCTTGGTTAGTCTCCAAGAGGTCTGGGAAAAATTTAGGCCTGGCGGATCTAACTAGAAAAGCGAGTTGAATCATGATGGATGGCATATAGTAAGAGGGGAAGATAACCTTTTGATCACATTCATAAGAATTCGTGGTTCACCGACATGTCTATTATTATTTCTATGAGTAGAAACATAATAGTGAACACGAATTACGTTTTATGAGATCATGAGTTAAAACGGTGATTGTGAGAAGGTGGTCTAGGGTTAGGCATACGTGAAATAAAAGGATCGCCCTTTTTTCGAGAAGCTATATATCCCTAACAGGTGTATAGCAATAGTGCTCTCGAGGTGTGCTGGTCACACAATCTATTAGTCTGTATAACTGAAGATTATAGATGGAATGTGTTCCGTCATGTGCGAGTGGGAGATGATAGAGTTATGATACGCCCATGACTCTATATAGGATTGAGTTCCTATCCAGATTAAATTAAGTTATTTAATCTAAATTAAATTACCAAATCCTATCTCAGAAAGGATTCTGAGTTAGACTGGGGTTAAGACTCTAGCCTTTAGGACCTCTATAAATAGAGGTGAGGTCCTCATAATTTGGTAACGAGAAAACTTATACGCCGCAAGGCTGCTCGTTCCCACTCACTACTTTTTTGTGTTAATCTTTCAGGGACTTCTAGATTGTGATCTAGCTGCTATTATCCCGAGTGGGTAAAAGCCAGACCGGTGACCAATAAAGGAAGATCCTTGTACCGCTTCCGCAACGTGATTACCGCGCTACAACAAGTATGTATTTAATTCCTTTATTTATTTACTTGTTAATTTTCCATCACATAGAATCTTAAAAGGATCCATATAAATTATTAGTTATAAGATCTTATGTATGATTAAATTTTGGTCAAATAAAAATTTATGATGAGATAAAAGTTATTTTTAGCCATTAACTATTAGAAATAGTGATTTTTGCTCCTAATTTTTTATATCAATTTTATCTTTAAACTATTTAAGTTAATGAAGAAATTTTATTCTTAAATTTTTCAAAATAGGTTCCTTTTGGCATCTAAATTTATTGAAGTGGATATATTTTAACTTAGCCTTACATGATTGATTGCCACATCAGATAAGGGTAAAATTGTCTATTTCAATTAATTCATAGGCAAAAATCAAAAAAAAAATTAAAAATAAAATTTCAAATAATTTAAAGATAAAAATCACATCTATAAATCTCATTTACTATACAAAAGAATAAAAACGAAGATGAGTATCTTAGGTTTCAATCAGGTTCAAAATTATCACAAAATTAGGTTGGAGCCAAATCAGTGAAGTGAAAGAAGACCACTACCCACTAATTCCATGGAGCCAGCCAAGCAATCACCAACTATATATAGTATTACCTACCGACAATGCCCCACCCTTTTGCCCATAATGACCCAAATCGAAAAATTATTATTACCATTCTCATGGAAATTTTCATCCTTGTAATAAAAGTATTTTTCATAATAATCAAATTCATTAATTGCAGTATATTAATTACTAGCTTGATTTAAATAACCCGATTATGCACGTACCATATATGTGCCATGATCATGTTCTTTTGACGTTATGCTATGTATATTTGTAGAATGATTTTTAAATAGTTTAAATATAAATTGAAATTGCCAATAATAACCCACACCGAGGCTTGAAAAAATGAAAGAACAAATTCAAAACAACTACTAATAAAAAAAAGTCAAAAAAATTCTAAAATAACCAAAGAATTAGAAGAAAAAGGAAAGAGGTAATTAAAACTAATAAAAAAAGGGAACTGTAAAAGTGAAATAAATAGTGGGAGAGGGAGGCGACAATAGCACTATCATCATCTTACCAAAATAACATGCAAAGATACCTACACAGTAGGCAACAAAACCCATTGTGGAATTTGGAGATATTATCCAATTAATTATATTATTTACTATAAATTTTATTTTTTAATTGAAAAAAGAAAGAAGAAGAAAGAGTCATGCACGTCTTGTAGTGCATGTGCTCCTCTTGCTTTGCTCACATGCATGTCTATTCTTCTACAAACTCACATGTCTATGCATGCATGCAATTACGATACCGACAATTTGCTCTTCTATATACGGTGTACTATACTGTGCACTCTTTATTTTATATTTATAGAATTTTAGCAATTTTTATACATAGTTTTATAATAATTTACCGTTAATCAAATTTATTTAATTGATTATTAGCTGATTTTTTTTTTATTTAGTTTGTGGAAATGGAAAACTTCATTGTAATTCGGGTTAATTTAACTGGTGGTCATCGAACTTATACCAAAATTAAGCAAAAGTAACTAAATAATTTTTTCTTTCAAAAAAGTCATTGAACTTAAAACTAATATACACAAAAGTCATTATGAACGGATTCCGGTCACTGGAAAATCTAACTACTTAAAATCATTTCACTGATGGTCATTGAACTTATACCAAAATTACACAAAAGTAACTACATAATTTTTTTCTTTCAAAAAAGTCATTAAACTTAAAATCATTATACACAAAAGTTATTATTAACAGCTTCCGGCTAGATTCCGGTGACCGAAATCCGTTCATAATGACTTTTGTGTATAATGGTTTTAAGTTTAATGACTTTTTTTAAAGAAAAAATTATTTAGTTACTTCTGCGTAATTTTAGTATAAGTTCGATAACTATCAGTAAAATCAATCCTTGTAATTCGAATATTAGGTATCAACTTATTATATATTTTTATTGGTAATAAATAAAATCAATGAAATAACAATACTCCGAGTAAGATTTTATACGTTAGATTAGAATAAAATACGAGTTTAGAATACAATTTAATTACGGAACTGTTATCATCATATACATAATTTAAAATTTCCTAAACTCAAAATGATCCTCTGCATGAAGAAATCTTTGACTTGATAGAGTGGATGCACGATCCTACGTAGCTTAGCCTTAGCCATATATATGCGAGTGAAATTAAAGTTAACAAATTATTAAAAATATGGATTATTTGACAAATGGCCACTCCCCCTTAGATTAATTAATCACAACCTAGGAAGAATATTTAACATTTGACATACAAATAAACATATATAAAAATATTTTCGGAACGTGGGACCTGTAAGGAAGAGCAAATGTCTAGGATCGAGTTGACAATTACATGTCACCTCCTAAGTGCACTACCTAATTAGTCAGTTTCTATTTATTTTATTCTAATTAATTTCTCATAACTTTTTCTTCACATGACCTTGTGCACCATGTTGCAAGCTAAGCAGCTAATTCCGTTTCAACTTTTCTATTTATTCTCGATGTTATCATACCTTTGATTTCATATTTAATTATTAATCCAATGTAGATGGTACGTACAGAAGACGATGTTTAGCTTCTTGCATAATCCCCATTTGATTATTCTTCACTGAAACCCGTGCCCAGTAGTAATTTACTAATTTTGCTCTTCCTCATTAATGAGTTTAAAGAATGGGTTATATGTAAATTTATATATGTTCAAATATAATAAGCAAAACACTGCTACAAAAATCTCAGCTCCCACTTATATAAACTAAGGCTTATAATATACTTTTAATTTATAGAGGTCTGGTGGAAGAAAACCATTTTCAAAAATTTTAAAAAGTAAGAAGCCTAGGGTGCGTTCGGAGAGGTTTTTGTTTTCGGTTTTTTGTTTTTTTTTTCAAAAATAAAATAAAAACTCGTTCGGCAAATTTTTTTCGTTTCGGTTTTTGCAAAAATTTAAAGAAATGATTTTCACATCTAAAACAGAAACTAAAAATCTTCAAAATGTAGTTTTTAGGATTTTGCTAATTTATTCTTACGCTACTGCCAGCACACCGCTACCATCATTGCTGCCTTTACTGTCACCACCACGCCTCCGCCTCCGCTGCTGCCACCACCGCCGCCGCTGGTGCCACCACCACACTGCCACCGCCGCCGCTGCTACCACCACTGTGCCTCTGCCAACACCGCTGCCGCCAACACCACGCCACTACCGCCGCTGCCATCACAACCACACCGCCTCCGCCACCACAACCACACCGCCTCCACCACAATCACACTGCTACCGCCGGCGCCACCACCACACCGCCGCCACCACCACACCGCTGTCGCCGCCGCCACCACCACCAGCCACTGCCACTACCACCACACTGCTGCCATCTCCACCACCACCACCGCGCCGCCGCCGCCGCCGCCGCCACCACCACCACCACACTGCCGCCGCTACCACCACAACCACACCGCCGTTACCTCGACCGCTACCACACCACCGTTACCACCACACTGCATCTGCTGCCACCGCCACTACCAAAATTATTATTATAATATACATAAATAATTAAAAAAATATGATAAAATTTTTAAATATATAAAACAGTTTCTAAAAAATAAATAACAAAAACTAAAAATAGTTTTTAGATTTTAAAAATAAAAAACTAAAAACCTGCAACTTTACCGAACACACCCCTAAGATTTACTCAACTGCTTTACTATATAATTACGAAGCATTGGCAGTCAAATTATAACTTAACTTTGAAACGAGGAAATATCAAAGACAATGAATTTTGCCAACTAACTCTTCATATGCAAGTGTATCTTAGGTTATGGAGACACCATACTTTCTGTGGGCCCAAGGTTTCTCTAAAGTTTTAGCACCATTTGACTCATTCCAGATATGATATGATATGGATATTTTCTCTTCTTTAATTATATTAATATCCACTAGTGTAGTGTATGAATCAAGCTTTTTTACTTAGGAACTAGAGAATTATTGTGAATTTTTTTATAGTCAAAACTCAAAATTGTATATTCTTGCATTTGAATATCAAATCCATCACAAATATATTCTACCAATTTTTTTAATTATTAATTTAAAATTAATACGAAATATTTCCAACAAAAATGAAATTAGTTTTAATTTTTGCCAATTTTGGCAAAAAAAAATAAAGAGTTTCATTATAGAGTCAACAAAATGAATAATTTCCTTGTCTTTCCTCCCTCTCCTCTTTAATTTTTCCTTTTTCCCCCTTAATTCTACCTTTTTTTTTTAGAAACGAAAAAGTTACAAATTCAAATTGAAGCCACAAAATTACCAAAATTAATCCTACAATGGGACCCATTAGATCATTTGCCTAAAATTGGGCCCAGCATGATGACGAATCAAGAAATCATCACCACCGTTGGATACGCCGAAAATCGAACTCTGATGCAGAAACTGTTCCTGCTGAGCTCGCTGCAATTCCTTCTGCCTTCTAAGCTCCAAAACTTTCCTATGTGAATTTGAGTGCTTTGCGCACACAAACGTTGGACTTGCTGCGGGTCGGTATTCGGGTACCAACCGCCCCGACTTGAACCTCACTCCACAAGCGTTACACAACGTTTTTGGACCCATTGGCCCAGTACGCCATTGAGGTGTCTTCTCCGCCGCACAATGAAGGCATTTTCTCACCCGAGCATCCGCTCCGGGAATTGGATCAACATTTCCTTGCTTCTTAGTGGAGGCTTTAGCAGTGGTGGGTGAGAGGTGAAGGAGACGGGTTGACCAATCACACGGGGCAGCCCGCGAGCGCTTGGAGCGGGCTTTACCGGGCAGTGGGGTATCGGGTTGAAATATAGGATTGTTAGCATTACGCAGTAATGGCTCCGGATTGGATTCGGATGAGGATTCGGGTGTATCCGGTTTGGATCCGGTTAGAACATGAAAGTTCGCTTGAAGGTTTTGCTCAGTTGAAAAGGAATCCTCCACGAAATTTGATAGCCATTCTAGCTCAGCTAAATCATCATACTGCAATACACCAATTAATTTCCAATATTAATCATAATTAAGAAGCTCAATGCAAAATTTTGCAGATTTTATTAAACATACCATTAATTAACGTATTTAATTAAGGTGTAATAACGAGGTAATTACCGGAACGCATAGCTCGCCGGAGAAGTGAGAATCGGCGAACTTATGATAACCGATATGATTGCCGGAAACGGAAGAATTGGAGCTGTCATTGGAAGTGAAAGCGGAGGAACCCGTCGTAGTTGCAGTGCAATTTTTAGCTATGTTATCAAAGAAACCATCGGTCATTAAAGCATCATCGTCGTTTGGAAAATCGAGGAGGTCATCGACGGCGAAATGTTCGCCAGGTTTCTGGTCAGAAATTATCTTCTCCGGCAAGTATTCCGCCGGTGCTCCTCCGCTAAAGTAGCCACCGACGAAGAATTCCGGCACCTCCATTGGTTCGAATGTAATAAATGCGTAGAGTAAGGCGCGTTTGTTTGCAGAGAGAGAAAGTGAGTGTTAAGGTTTGGTTTAGAGAGGGAAAGGGGGAGGATGAAGATGATTATGGTGGTGGTGGGGTGGATGGGTTTTGAGGAGTGAAGGAAGGGGCTAAATTGTAAATAATTGAAACTTAGAGCATCTTTTTGCATGGCAGAGGAATATGAATAAATAATAGGGAAGTGACTTGCAAGTCCTGTAAAGTTTTTTCTATTTATTTTTTCTGTTTTTAGCAATATTAATTTACTTCCAATAATTTCATGAAATAAAAGTAATTTATGTTCCTTTTTTTTTTTGCCCTCAATGAGTTGGCAGTGGTAACTTTTGGAATATTTATTTTAAAATATTGTTACTTTAAATAAAGCTAATAAAGATGATTAGTAACGAGTAATTTCAAAGGCAATTTAGTAATTTAATACTAATATTTAGCTGAGCAAGCAGTATTCATAATGATAAAATAGTACTATAATTTGTACGCAAAGGTCTTAGTTTTACTTAAATTAAACCCGAGTATAATTAGCAATAACAGCAAAGCCCTGTCAGTTAAAAGGGGGACAAATACAATAAGCCCACTTTAACATGCACTTAATCTACATTTTAAGCTACATCATACATTCTCATATTTACCCTCCCATTTTTCTTCTCTAATTACAATATATATATAATTAAAATATAAAATTATCTATATCTTAAACGATGGAAAATTTAACTATTTATTTTTTTAAAGTTAATTTTTACTTTCATTTCAAAACCGTAATTATATGTAAAAAAAAAAAAGTAGACCGTATAAAAAAGTTACTGGATTGGTCACAAGTCAATCATTAGTTTTTTTAATAAAATTAAGATATATAAATATAAAAAGGGGATTAGCAAAGATAAAGATGTTAATTAAGAGAAAAAATTGGAGTTGAAGGGTTAAAAAATGGAATTGTGGCAGAGGTTGTCTGTGTGATTCCTCCGTGTTAGTGTCCAAGTTTACAGCCGGATTCCTCTGCTCCAAATTATTTTTTTAATATAATTTCTCCACCACCATGACTGCTATTAATATTAACTTAATTAATTGCTATTTCTACTACTGCAATTTGGCCTATCATTACCTGCTCTAATTTTATTCCATACCCACGTTTAAGCACGATGCTTACAGCTCAACTCAATCCAAATAACGGTCACGATCTTATCCACCTGGCCTTTCTAAGATTTGTTTCTTACTTCTAAATTTTAATCATTCACTCATGCCCTAAATTTTTATTCATATAAAGTTTCAACAAAATGATTTACTTATTAATCAAAATATTACTTTTTATTAAACGGTTATTTATTAACATGTTGCATATTAATTGGATGATTAATAGAGTGATGACGTATAATTATAAAAAATTAATAAAATAATAATTTAATAAATATTTTATTAAATTAATAAAAAAATTGACCTAAAATGATGAAACAGTAGAATTCCTCACCCTACACACTTGTATTCTTGCAAGCATGTCAACCTGTTATATAATGTTTCAACTTTTGAATTTCTACTTTTGTAAGTTTGGTTGAATTTGACACAAACATTAATGAATCAAAGATTAATAATTGAATTTAATTAAAACGATGGATGCTCATTATTACACTCTTTAATTTATACTCCCTCCGTTCCTAAATACTAGTCACTTTTATTGTTTTCACAACAATTAAGAAATATTAATTAGTTTTGAATTTAGAAAAAAAATTAAGTGATTCAATATAAATTGAGTAATTTAATGCAAAAAAATGAATCTAATTGGTAAATTTTTATTGAAAATGAAAATTAAATTGGAAAGAGAAAATTAAATTGTATTGAAAATCTAAAAGTGACAGATAAATGGAATTTGAATTTTTGTCAAAAGTGACAGATATTAAGAAACGGATGGAGTACGTACGAACAGATTATGAATTTTAGTTATATTAATTTACAACTAATAGTTATAAGGAATCAAAACCTTTCTATATATATATATATATATTCATGACTTCAGTATTTAATTTAATTTTTTCAAGATTATATGATCAATTAATTCATAATTAGATATTATCGAACTCATAATAAGAAATAGTTATTTTAAATATGTACGCTTCTTGCATGAGACCAACCACATTTATCAATCTATATATTATTCAAAAAAAATTTGAAGAAAATATTTAGTTTGGAAGTAATTGCATTTCATCGGTAACATGCTACATAGAGCACAGTCCATTTACCCGTATTTCTTTTCAAATAATATTCCCTCACACTACTTTTTGAAAAAAAAAAAAAATTGTCCTACTAAATTGTTACTTTATATAATGCCAATAAAATATTTAATAACTCAATTAATTTTATATTTTTTTATATTATTTGCTTTGATATCCTAAATTAAGGGAAAATATTTTAATTTATTTAGTATAATTTTTCATAAAAATTAGCAAATTTAATGCTTATCTTAATATTAGTGTTTTTTTTTTGTAAAGAACGATAATTTAGTTAAACATAGTAATTAAAATAGAAAAAAATATCATGCAACACCATTAAAATTAATGAAAGAAAACACAAGTCAGACAATTTTATCCTATTATTTTTGAATGAATGATTAAAATTTAATAGATAATTTTTTTTTAAAAAAAAATGAAAAGAGAGTGGCTCTTTCTTAAAAGAGTTGAAGTTTCTTTATCCAAATTAATGCCAAAGTGTCGGATTAAACATTATTTTCAAATGTTAGAAACAAAGTCAGATGGACCCAAAGTTATTAATATTACACACTAATCCCTAGGTTAATTAAGTTATTATTTTTGGACCTTTGGTAAATTGGATAAGGTTTTGTTTACTTACAGCTTTTTTATTATAATATTCCCAATTTCTTAATAATTATTCACCTAATTATTGCTTTGATTTTTATTTTTTTATTTTTTTACAGAGCAAAAATAATACGAAGATCCTCTCTCAACTAATCCCTCCTTATAAAAAAGTAAATGAGTTGATTATTAATAAATTAAAAAGAAAAAAAAAATTTGAAGAAGAAGGGTGAGTGGGGTCCAAAGAGCACGTGACAAAGGAGGCGGTAATGTCAGCAATCATGTGAGTTTTTATTTTATTTTTTTATTTTTATTTTTTTAGGGTTTCATTTTCAAGAGCCAACCAATTGAGTTTGAGGAGGTGGGGTCATATTCCACGTGGCTTGCACCCAATTGAGACTTTCCTTTGATGCTTCTCCACACGTGCGTTTGTGCTTCATCATCAATTCATGTCTAACACTAACATGATAGCACGTGCTGGAAATCACGTGCATGGCACGTACTTCTCCTCACTCTTGAGTCTTTGAGTGAGTGCTCTGCTCTATCTACTCCTCTCTCTTTTTCTATTAAAGCATTAAGCAATAAATAATTAATAATAAAAAACCTAAAAATTTATTATATTTTTTAACCTACAACCAAACTTTAATTATTTATTGCTTAAGAGTAAGACATAAGAATTTGTTCTTAATATCTCCATAATTAGACTCGCTCGGAGCGTATTTATTATCAAATTACTTAATTCGAAACTTAATTTGTCAATGTAATCAGAAAATGTTAAAAGAAAATTATTATTTTTCTTGAATGAGATGCATTTTCTCTCATGTATCTTGATTTTAATTAATTATAATTTTATGTACGTGTACGCTAAAATACACTACATAATACATAATTACATATATACTTAAAAAAGAACTCAAACAAAAAAAAATCTATTTACCGTCATTCATTTTAATAAATAAAATTATGTTTAAGATTGAAACGGATTGAAATTGGTGCGCATACATTTTGAATGCACACCACATTTAAATCGTGCGCATTTAACATATGAATGCATCAAATTACTACTTGATTAAAACAATATTACTAAGATTTTTAAAAAGAAATCCATATATATACCAATTTCTTTTTCTTTTCTGATTTCTTTTTCTAAAGGCCTTCTCAAGCTTACACACATTCGTTTCAAAAAAAGAAAAAAAGGGTCGTCGGGGAAACGTTTTCTTACGCATCAACTAAGTATGCAAAGCATGTGCAATATTTAATAAAAATAAAAGATTTTAAACTGCAGAATGGCTCAAAGCCTTCAAAATTAAACATTGGGCCCTTTTGCATTTGTAATTATATGGTTTATAGTTAGTAATGATGGCCATCCAGTTAGATGTTTTGTAAATTAAATATCCTAACATTTAAAAGTCTTAATTTGATATTTTTAATATATAAATTATTAATAATTGTATTAGAATGGCGTAGGTTGTGGGCTGGGGATGATGTGCATAGAATTAGAACATATGGGGAGATGGAACAGACATATCCCCATTGAAAATTTGTACGAAGAGAATAAATTTTATTGTTATATTATCCATCGACATTTATGGCTACGTGTGTGTGTTTATTTTGTTAAATTTGAACAAGAAATTTAAAGGAGAACTTGCATTGAAAATTTGAAAATAAGTCACATTGCGGTTTCAATTGTTAAATTTTTTAGGTCAAATCACTAATTGAAAAACATATGAAACATTAAAGCAATCCTTTCTGTAAATAATGTTGGAAAATGATTCAAATTTGTTTTAAAATAAATTGATCACGTTTTTCTTCTATGTTTTTAGACTTAGTTTTTGGTTGTTGCATTTTTTTCCTTAATTTACTAATAGTTTGCAGTTTGATTTAGTGGATAAATATCTGTTTTCAATTTAGTATTTTTTCAGATATTTCGTATTTGTAAATCTATATATAGGCCTTCTTATGGTTGAATAATATATGAAATTTTCTAACACTTTTGGTTTTATCTTTGCCTATTCTATGTTCTACGAAATTATTTTGTATCTTCTATTAAAAAAACTAACATGGTATCAGAGCATCTTATGATTTTTAGGGGCTTGTGAATGTTCGAAAGGAAGTAGTGGCATGGAGTCCAGCAATACATTAGCTCTTTCACCTCCATTTTTAGTGGTGAGAATTATCAAGTCTGGGCAATCAAAATGAAAGCTTACTTGAGAGGTATTGGCTTGTGACAGTGAGTTGAAGATGAAAGGGAAATACAGCCTCTAGGAAATAACACAACACTCAATCAAATTAGAGCTCATGAAGATGAAGAAGCTAAAGCTCTAAGAGTCTTATCTCAAATTCATGTTGCTGTCTCTGAATCAATTTTTCCAAGAATCATGGCTTGTGAAACAGCCAAGGAAGCTTGAGATACAATGAAAGAACTCTATCATGGCAACGATTTAATAAGGCAGATGCAAGTATTAAATCTCAAAAGAGATTTTGCGATTTTAAGGATGGAAGAAAATGAGACCCTACAAGAGTTTTCTGATAGGCTAATGGCGGTAAATATAATTAGATTGATGGGAAAAGAACTACATGATAGCAAGATTGTGGAGAAAGTGCTTATAAGCTTGCCCGAAAGATTTAAGGCAAAAATTTCATCTCTAGAATTGTAACACCCCCTACCCATACGTAGGCGATTCCATCCGAATCGGAGTAAGATGCCGTATGAGTCAGGGTGTCACCACACAGATACAACACAAAACATACATTCATGCATCATAAGCATACATAAATATGGGGTAATTAAAAACTTAACTTACCTTGAGGGGCAAAAGCTGGTCACGCATACTCACACACACACAAGCTCTAAGCGGAAGCATACTCACATGCATACATACAATCATTCAGCGGAAGCATAAGACGAAAGATACAACTAACGGATAACTTGATACATCATTAAAATAATACATCCAGGTCCTTACATATGAATACATATACAAAAACTACAGAAATACATAATCCGAATTACAGGAACTGATAACAAAATAACAGAACTTTTAGCTCCTATGTGACCGACTTTGCAGATGCGCGACTCGAACTGAACCAATTTTGCCACCTGCACGGGAAAAGAACCCATGCTAAGCGATAACGCTTAGTGGGGAGAACACACCAGAAATATGGACGACCATTCACAATGGTCGCTAAGGGATAACACATTCACAATGACAAATGCAAATATTCATAACATATAGATAATCATGCTTGCATATTAACACTATACATTTAGTCACTTGTATCCACAACCATATATACTTTAACCGATAGGTCATCTCGATAACATGCTCATCCTATTTCCACATTCAATACTCATGTCAATTCAACCCAAAGCGGACAGAATACCTTACAAGATACAATATTATGATGCAGAAATCAATACAAACTCAATCGCATAAACTTACCGCATTCACAAGAATATCAGATATTAGAAGGCATATCACGCGTAATCGCAATATAAATAAATCTTGCAGCTGTCTTACCACAGTACCCATATACCAACCTAAGGCCGATTCACACATGATGTAACTTTCATGAAACCATCATACAAGGACGTACATACACACTAACTGATAATCGACTCTGGAGGTTAGTGCATTACACTACCCTACCATACTGTACACAAATCATATACAAAACTGCTAGAGGTCTAAACATACCAATATCATGCCATAGTGCACACACGCACAAGCCAAGAACCAAGGGACATCGTTAAAATACCACACTTCCACTGCGTAACTCTAATACATTTAATATCATGCCATGAAACGTAAGCACCTGACAATATGCCGAAGACTCTATGATAACTAAGACTAAAGAAATAAATAGAATCTCATTACATTATTGCACATGCACTTACCGAAAGCTGATCCACATGCATTGCACCACAATAATACACATACCATCCGACAATGAGATGAGAGCACATGCCAACATGCCGAAATCACTACTATAGCAAACTAGAGAAAACACATACCATAACACAATAATTATGGCATTCAATAGTCAAGATCACATTCATATTCATACTAATTCACATACTTAACCATGACAATCAACAGTGCGAAATCACATTCACATACTTACTAAATAACCATAGCATTCGGTAATTCAGGCTTGCATTCATATACATATCAATTCCCATTCTTATAACCATAACGGACTATATTCAAACACAGTCACAATACGATATATGTGAATAATCATCCATAATGTACATGCTTGAGTCATTTTTATCCCATTCAGAGGTTCATAATCACATTCTGATAAATAACTGATTCACATAACGGAAATCTTATACATTCGAATATCTTATTCACTTATTCATATTAGACAAAGCAAACAGAATACATGCTGACTCAAAATAGTGGATAACGAGTGAACTGACAGTACCTTACGGGTGCGAATCGAATACTGACATCACCTTACGGGTGCGAATCGAATACTGACATCACCTTACGGGTGCGAATCGGATACTGACATCACCTTACGAGTGCGAATCCAATACATAAAAGGGTTCGTGAGGAACCAAACGGGGACCTGATCAAGGTCCAAACGTAACTGAGGCTGCAGCTAAAGGACTCTATTAAGCATGCCTAACTATCTACTTACTTGACTCTAGCAGGTTGTACATCATTCAAATCATATGTCGAATCACATAATATGTACGTATATACATATATATATCATCATGCATAATCCAGATTATAGTAGACATGTAAATAAGTTCATATTGTCAGCCATGCATTATACAATTCATGCTACAAAGCATATAATATAATTCAGTCATACACTTTAACATCATTCAATATTCTTAAGCATATCAGGGTCAAGTATGGAAGCATTATTATACCAATGATTAACAATGCATAATCTGAATCATAAAATGATACAATATACACTCGAACATAGCATATTATTCTTAAATAAGGTTCATGAGTAAATGTATGCTTAATACCTTTCACATTTTAACATAACATGCTCACAATAATAATAACCATGAAACAGGGCATTCAACTCACTTGTATTCAAAATGTAACATGCGATATGAGTTGCAATAATTAACATAGATAAACCAAATCATCACCCTTACTAAGCATATCATAGTCAAATATTAGCATACTATCAATTCAATCATCACACACTTCAGAATACAAACACTAATAATAATTAGGCAAAAATATGTCCCATGCAATAGTGAGAAACGATGCGAAGTGAAGAAAATACCATTTTTGAAAACTAGAGAGAAAACAAGATAGACAGAAGAAGAAGCATTGTTGAGCAGAGCAGGGGCACGACTCGTGCACATGAGCACGACTCGTGCTCATGTGTACGAGTCGTGCTTGAAGAGCAAGACTCGTGCTCTGCCACCGAGGGAGAAGAAAAAGCCAGAGGGGAGGAAAGCCACCAGCACGTTTCGTGCTTCTAGAGCACGACTCGTGCTCTTTGACACGACTCGTGTCCTTGGAGCTCGTCTCGTGCTCATGGATGCAGGGAAAGAAGAAAGAACAAATCCGAAGGAGGAAGAACCAGCACGTTACGTGCTCTCGAGCACGACTCGTGCTCTTCGAGCACATCTCGTGCTCTTAAGCACGTCTCGTGCTCATCTCCTCACAAAGCCCACATTCATCCATGAACACGATTAAGAATTAAGAACACGATTAATCATACTTAAACCCAGAACGTCAAGAACAGGTTACCCAGATTCACGAAATTTCACTACCCAAACTCACATACCTTCAATTCAATCCTTATCATGCATTACTAACACATCTACCCACATAAATCATGCATATACACATGCCAAAACACTCAAAATTCCAGAAATTAAACAATACAAACACATTTACAACCTAAGTGAGAATTAGGGCAAAAATAACTCAAAATCTCAAATGCAGAAATCAAAGCTCCCAAACCTGGTAATGATGACCCAAAATCACTCTTCTAGCTTCAATCTTCAGTCCTTTCCTTGCCTTTAAGTTTCTTCTTGTCACCCAGAGCTTGCACAAACCAAAACCCAGAATTACTCTTCCAAAAACCCTAACTCAAAATAGCAAAACCAGGAGAAGAAGAAGAAGAACATGCAGGAAATCCTAACCCCAACTTACCTCTTCAAAGCAGCCTCTAAGACTTCCCAATCAACTCCAGCTCACACACAAAACTTGGGGATGAAGAGCAAGAAGAGAGGAGAAAGAAGGAGGAGAACGTGAAGAGGAGGAGGAGAGGGCATAACGTGATCTGCCTCCCTCTCTCTTTCTTTTCCCTTTTTCTTCTCTCCTCACTAATTACACACACCCACCAAGCCACATGGCAACCTCCTATTGGCTCCAACTAAAATATCTTGTCTTATTACTCTTTGATCCTTGGCAAACTCTTACTTCACTCACTCACACAAATATTTTCTCACTTGAACTTTAATCACTTCTTCAATTAGATCCTTAATTACTCAAATTCCATATGCACAAATTACCAAAATACCCATCACTTATCCGACTTAGTTTGCACATTCCAACTAGGCCCGATTTGGGGTGTGACAACTCTTCCCTCCTAAAAGAATTTCGTCCTCGAAATTCACTTACACCGAAAAGAATTCCCAACAATACACTCCAATACACCAATAAACTCATACACTTTGCTTTCAAACTACTTACTTGCTTAAACTTATCACCATCACTATACTCTTAAATCACTTTCTTATATTCGAATCAAACATGCTCACCAGAATAATCATTACTCAATTGCACATTAGAAATCAAAGCACAAACACTTCACACATAAACCCATTAACTTTCGCCAAAAACTACACAAATCCTTTAATACTTCAAAGATGTCCGTCAACATGCTGTTTCCCTTTACCAACAATACTTCTATCAAACTCTAAAACCTTTTTACATTCACTTGCATAAAATACCGAAATACTCTTTATATTCAACTTTAACCAAACACAGAACATTTTCCTTAACGGTTGCTATGCTCGCCATTCCTACCCCTAAATCTTAATATCAAATACTCCATGTACATCCTGTCAGCTTTCTCTCAATCAAAACGCATATGCAAATGTTTCTCATGTATGGTCAAAGGGATGATGATGCAATGAGATTGTGATGGCTCATGTATGCAAAGTTATGCTGAAGAAATGCAATTGATGCTATAATGATACACTTTGTCCCATCCCCACGATTCAATATGCTTTTTATTCAAATACTTTTTTCTGGAGATAGCTGACAGGTATACAAAATATTTACCAAAACCTTATAAAATCCAAATACCCCTGCATCTCAAAATACCAAAACAAACTTTACTCGAACATATCAAAACAAAACTTACCAGAAGGCTCTGCAGGCTCTGTCACTTCCCTGCGGTGTGCAACAAATCCTGATGGCACACGAGTGGCTCTAAGCAGTTCCTCTACATCCTTTCTAGCTTGCCGAACTAGATTCTCATTCATCTTTTAAGGACAATCAACAATTCGGTGTCCCACGCTGCCACACCTGAAACAAGCACTCGTGAACTTTCGACACGGGCCCTGATGTCGCTTCTGGCAGTGCTGACATATAGGCGGTACCCACTTCTTCTTACACTTGTCCCAATGTTGCTTCTGACATTGTTAACACATCGGAGGTTCTCGAATTTTCTTTCCCACTCTTTACCCGACACCTTTCTTTTCTATGGTACCTTCTGAATAGGGACTTGAGAAACCCGAGGCGCAGTCAACCTATCCAAGATTCGAATCAACCTTTGCACTAACGTCCTATCATCAGAAACAGGAACGGAATCTCCAACCGAAGGATGCTCAGAAACACTCTGATCAGCACTAACTAGATTCACACTTTCTGTTGTCTCGCCTACATTCTCACTAGGATCAGACTCCATCTAGACACGACACATAAGGCACATCTGCATTAGGCCACGACACGAAACCGAATCGCATACAAATACTCGACACATAACAAACAAGACAACCAGAACCACCAAAACTGGGCTCTGATACCACAACTTGTAACACCCCCTACCCATACGCAGGCCATCCCATCTGAATCAGAGTAAGATGCCGTATGAGTCAGGGTGTCACCACACAGATACAACACAAAACATACATTCATGCATCATAAGCATACATAAATATGGGGTAATTAAAAACTTAACTTACTATTCCACGTCTTTCTGTCTCTTCTCTCTTCACCTCTATTCCAATCAAAGCAGCAAGTTCTCATATCCATTTAACACTTCTTCATCTTCGTTCTTTCCATTATTACTTTTCAACTCAAAAAATCAATTTTCGATCATGTAATTACTTTTACGTCATAATCTACGCTCAATTATTTTCTGATTGTAAAAAAAAAATTGATTCATTGGCTAGCTCAAACAATTTCTCACTCACGATTTGTTTGTTGCTTTTATTGCTCTTTGTATTCTTTTATTCCGTTTTGCTCTGTGTCTTGGTTGCTAATGAATGAAAGAATGTGATGAAATATCAGATTTTCACTTGATCAGCTGAGCTCGGATAAAGGAAGGGATAATTTGGTCATTTCATGCCATTATATCCATCTTCCTCCGAGTTACTTTATTTTCTCTCCAAATTGGAGAGAACTGAAATGCTGAAAATAGAGTTAATTGGAAAATCACATTTCCCTTGTATTCCTCTCACCATTTTTGCCATTTAACAATTTAAACAAAGGAAAGTAAAGTAAATTAAACTTACTTTCTCCTCATTTACTTTTAGTTCTCTCGATCCAAACAATGTGTTAGTTTTTAATTATTATATTCTTGTTTCCTAATATACTGATAGTTGACAATTTAATTTAGTGGCTAAAATATCTGTTTTCAGTTCAATATTTTCAGGGATATTTTGTATTTATAAGCATATAGACCTTCTTATGATTTAATAATATATAAAATTTTCTAACAATTTTAGTTTTATCTTTGCCTATTTTCTGTTCTTCGAAATTATTTTGTATCTTCTATTAAAAAAACCAACAAATAACCCTGTAAGGTAATAGAGAGCGGAGATACACTTCTCAACTGGGTGAAAAAAGAGAGCCTTTGCATCTCTTTCTGAGCGATTTCCTAATTTCTGTGTATCAACCAGTCCCATTGGCTTTACCTTGAAAATTTAGCTTGTCTGTGTACAAGGATGCCATACAGCCGAAATCATGTTTAACATGCAAACATTTTGCCAAACAAGAGAAGCATTCTCAAATCGATTGCCAAAGATCCACCACAATCCCAAATCTCAGCCTATATGCGGATCGGAGCAACATTGAGAGTGAGCGGGCATTTGTGTGTCTACGAGAGAGAGAGAGAGAGCCAAAGACAAAGAGACACACAGAGACAGAGAGAGCACCAACTGCACTTTGACAATAATTAATTTAAACCAAAAGATTGATTGCGTTGGATACAAGATCTCTCTCGTCCCAATCAATGCAAAAGGACAAGCTATTCTAATAAGCAACAGAAACTCATGGTAAACAAGCAGAATGTCCACAAATCTCCTGCAGTTGGAGGAAAAACATCCAGGAGTTCCAAATTGATGCCCATCAGCTTGCTGAGTTCTCGTGCAATAGTACATATTCTCGGCTGCAAAAACTCAAATGTGTTAAAACTACTTTAGATTTTTTTTTTCAAAAAAAAAGGCAAAGGAGACGAGCAAGAAAAATATCAGAGAAGAAAACCACTCAAGGAACCTCTACTTCCTATTGTTTTTCAAAACATTCCATGTGAACCAAACCAGTTACCAAAATATCATTTTGGTCAGAAAGCCTTACTGAAGTGGGATAAGTATCATAAATTTTAGGGGTAGAGACAGAATAGCATCGTGAACATAACATGATAATACCATGGTTACGCCAGCTTCAAGAGAGACAGGTTCGCAGTATTGGAAACAAATAACGAAAAGACAAAAATTAAAATTGATATCTACAACCTAAGCACACTACTCCAAGCCATAACATGCGTCAGTTTCTCATGCTGTCTGGGCATGTCAATATCATGTTAATAACCCCTATACCTATGCTTAAACCCAAGTGAACCATCCATGCCAGATAGGGGATCAAGATTGCATAATACTCATCAACTGAGGCAAAAATTTGGAAGCCACAAGCTTACCTTGTATCTAATATTTATTTGCTCTCCTCCTTTTTTCCTATGGTTTGGTGATAAATCAGTAATCACATATAATTAACTTTATTATAACCCCAGCAAAATGTCACCAAACAAAGTGCCATATTCAGCATATACTAGAAATGGTGTCTCACATCTAATGCGTTCCCACTTTGAGAAATTATTGCATTTATGTAACTCGTACACCGTCACTCCCTCTTCCGTGCAGGTAATTTAAATACAGGTCTTTGTTGATATCATATAAGCAAAAACCAACTATTCGTTAAACAGCTTCAATCACCAAAAAACCTTAGAACCCGCTTGATTCTGGTATATCAGAAAACATATAAGATGATAAAAGGGGCTAAATAGTACAACAATTCTAGCAGAATATGGCATAAGGTATTAGACTGATAATGAGAGGAACAGGCATGTTTGCTCTCACAGTAGATGGCTACAATAACCCTAGTCAACCCAGAAATAAGTGCCTCTTTTTTAAAAATTGAAAAAAGAAATTTCAAATAGAACCTGAAAACTTCTTGCTTCACTAGATAGCCAAAACATATGTTCCACTTTCACACAAAGAATAAACAACCTGTACACATCATTGAGCCTACAAAGCTCTTTGACCTTCTCTAGCAATTGAGGAACGACACAAATAAGATATTTTAACAAATTAAAATAATAACTTTATTCTGGGAAATTTGAATAAATTTTTACTTCCAAGATTTAGGAAAAGGTTGCCATCTTCTTCATATCTCTAAAGTCCTATGCTAAAGCAAAGAGGCTACATTTCTTTTCCCCATGGGACAAACAAAATTTAACTCTTTTCGCAGGAAGCAAACAGAATGTCCTCAATCTCTTTATGCCTCCAAAGGGTTAAAAACCAGAGCCTACAAAAACCAGTTATTGACCTTAGATATCCTTCAAAACATACGTTTTCCTCAAGAGTTCGCTAATTCCCTCGAATTTCTACATGCCCAGATAGCAACCATGATATCGGAATTTGTCAAATATGTTCCTCTAAATTCTAGGATTACCACACTCAGAAATTATTTTCACTAAATACAGACCTAGCACTCAAAGTCAAAACCTTATTAAAATCCTATCCCAGATTTAAGACTCCTGCATATTGAGAACACAGGTATGCACAAAAAAGTGGTAGCAAGAGCAACCACTGAGAGTTACCCAGTACCTCAAATATCGACTGCAGATTTGAGCCATGTGTGCAAAGTGTTTCACCATATTGGCATAAAACAAAAATTAGGCTGTAATTATTAATTAACTCCAAATTCAGATAGCTCAAAGTACATCATCCAATAAACAGGGAGATATTTATTTGTAGAAGACATCATTGCATGTCAAAGGACAGAAGAGAGATACTATATCCAATGAAATAATAAAAAGACCCTTTATGCTCAACATCTAAATAACAGGCAGCGGGGTAGTGGTAGATGGGGGCAGATGTGTTGGTAGCATATTTGAATGTGAAAACAAGAACACATGAAGAACAATCTTATGAATAGTTGGTAAAATGACACTGACCATTACAGACAAGCAAACTCGGACACAGCCATACTGCTGTGAATAAATTAACATCAAGCTGTTTGGAGAATATATGGTGATGTAATATTTATTTGTGAAGACAGAACAGATTAAGAACATTTGTATGAAGAGGCCCCTTTTCAGTTGTTACAATGATGACAGGCATTAGGAATAGGCAATACTCAGATACAGCCAGATAGTTTTTGGGCAGAACAGAACTTGAAGGATGAACCTCAAATAAATATTGGTAACTCATAAATTTCAACTGACTGCGCAGATCAATCACCCAAAGAGAGATAATATAATTGCAGAAAAGCATATCACATAAACAAGAAGGAAAATGAAACTGCTTTGCAGGATCAGAGTGAAGAAGCAAATAAGCCTATACCATGACCCATGAATGAAAACAGAAAAAAAATAAACATTAATTAGCTGCTTACCTACTATTACCAAATTTAATTGTATCTTTCTCGAAAAGCTCATAATAACGTTGAGGTTCAATGGGATTATCCTTCAAATGCAGAGAGGAAATTAGAAACTATAACAACAAGAAAGTAACATTAATATAGAGAAGGTAATAAGAAAAAGAAAGAATAACAGCAACTAAATATTGGGATATATTGCTTACGTTAATGAAAGTTTTGTTCGTACTTCCAAGATCCATTATATAAGGCCTACCATTGCAAATAGAAATCAAAATACTAGACAAGGAACAAAATAACTTGCTTCCAGTCCATGAAAATTAAATCCAAACAGTGAATTCTTACCTTACTTGCTTAGATAAGGTACCATCAGGCTGCTCCTTCTCTATTTGTCTGACGAACCAGAAACATTAATTTAGAAAAATGTCCCAAAATATTAGTATAAAAAATAAGATCGCCGATAATAGAGCTACCGGAATTGAATAACAGCATGTTGCTTGCTACAGGATGGATGATCTGTAGGAATATCTGCTACCCTTCTTTCTCTCCCAAAAAGGTAACAGCTCTGGCGATGTACATAAAGGGGCTCTGCTTATCGACAAACTCATCAGCAACAAAAACATAAGCCAGAAAGAATAATCAAAAGCCCCCATTCATTAGAAATTCTATCACTGAGCAGAATAAATTGAAGGAAAATGTAAATGTGCAACAACGATGCCAAAAAAGCCATCAAATAAACAAAAGAAAATCACAGGGCATACGATAAATCATAGTTAACCTAGACATATTTTATGCTCATTCATGGACAATTAAAATTACTGCAACACGACAAGGTTCCTTAGTTCACAGGAGAATAGTGTCTTATGGTCTGAGAAATATATCTAATGTTCTATGCCCGAGGGTCCCAACTGCACAATACACAAAAAAAAAGGAAAAAAGAAAATGAAAAATGAAGGCTCTAGAGGACAAACCATTCAACGCTTCGCTGGCCTTAAAAACGTAAAGTCGCCATCTTATATCAGGTTTGCGAGCATCTGGAGGCTCATTGAACAGCAACGTAACACCTAATTGGAGTAAAAAAGAAAAAAAACAACAACAAAATAAAGTAAGAATGAAAATGAATTCACTGCAACAGTGAAAAAGGACATGACATAGAATGGTCACAGTGTGTGCAGGTCCCCTCAACTTCAAGAACAAAAGAAGAAAATATGAGCTTTTATGACATATCAAATACAAAGAAAATACCAAAGCAACCAACCAGAAAACAGAAAATGATATCTG
The DNA here is from genome assembly GCA_947683425.1 of Excoecaria cochinchinensis. Lineage (NCBI taxonomy): Eukaryota > Viridiplantae > Streptophyta > Magnoliopsida > Malpighiales > Euphorbiaceae > Excoecaria > Excoecaria cochinchinensis. The sequence goes on along the minus strand of CANTUQ010000125.1, from coordinate 4,622,094 downwards.
TTCGCCCCTAAATTAGTTAGTTCCTGAAATCAGAATGCAATTACTTTCCAACCATAATGTCCCAAAATACAATGCGATGCCAACATACGCAGGTAAAATGGGAAGACAAAGTGATTCAACAATACCACATAGCACTTAAAAACATGCCAATTATAGTGAAACCAAAAGCAGCACATATATCACCTACCTCGAAATCTATTGGTTTCTGCAGCAAGTTTTCCAGATAATTCAAACGAAGGTTTCTGCTGCAGTCACAAATATGTTTATCACAATTAAGGCAATATAATCCAATAAACAAGGTCAAACTTTTTACTAGTCAAGCATAATAGCAGAAGACACCTTAATGCTCAAACATCTACCAGAACTTAAAAAACCTCAGAACTACTTCATACCTTTTCCTTTGCTTCCAAGGCCTCCTCAGCAGCCTTCATCTTAGCCACAGAATCATCATCATCATCATTCCTGCACAACCAAACAATATCAAGGCAAGCACCAGCAATATAACCCATATCATAGCAAAAATTTTGAAAACAGTAAGATTGACAAGAAATTATATGCAACAGCATACTTAATCCTCTTTCCTAATTTAACGAAAAAGATTGCAAAGGACACATAATGAATAGGGGACCAATAACATGGTCAAAACTAACAAATAACATCATGCACACAATTATAACCCCACCTCCCCTTCCATCCCCCCAACACAACCCAAGCCCCCTCTCCCTTCTTTGTATTAAGAAACTAAGAAAATATCATTGATTCCTATTATCAAAGGTTCTCAAAATATGAAAAGTTCAGTAGAGACTCAGAAGATTTATGAAGACTAAACAGGAACTCCCGATGCTCCAATTTTTTATTTTTTTTTCCTTATGTTAGAGAAAAATCCTATTGCTTCAAATAGCTCATGCTTGATTGATTTCCATACAGAATAAAACACCAAATTCTGCTTCCCCATATGCTTTCACATTATCAAATTACATCAATGTGAAAATTTGGCTACTATGAAATTCTAAGATATTCATCTCATTATTATCACTATTCATAAAAATGACATCTGCGGCAGAAGTATGTTATAGTCTCTTTGGATGACACATATGGGAGGAAAAAGATCAAGAAGCAGCTTACCCAAGTTCTGTTCCTCTTGAGTCCATCACCTAAGAAGATCAAAGTTTTGTCAGGGACTTCAATTAAGCATCAAGAAAAGAAAGAAAAGCAACTCCCATAGTGCAACAAGGATTTGAGTACGTAGAAATTATAAATGCTTATCATTTTTGCGATCAATTTAAGATTGAAAAAAAAAAAAGCATTAGAATATTATAATCAGTAATGCTATCAGTGTCTTGCAACTTCCAGATGATTCAGAGCCTAGTTTATTTATGGCCAAAGCCTAGAGTAAGACAATTTAATTGCAAGTAAGAGATTTTCAAATTAGAAAAACCATAACGCAATAAAAAATAATATAAGATACTCAAGTATAAGATAGAACAATAAGTAGTAAATGTCACCAGAGACCTCATCATGTTCTCTCCTATCAACTCGAGATGGAGATTGAGACCTATGTCTGCTTCTGTGATGGTGATCTGATGGTGAAGCTGATTGCCCATTTCTTGATCTATAAGATTTGCCATTATTCTCATCTCTCCCCGATCTTCTCTCCTTTCTCTCAGTTCCATTTTCTGTACCCCTTTCTCTATGCATGTTTTTGTCACCAACTCTCCCATGATTCCTATCATGTTCTCTCTCAGATACTTGTTCAGCCACTCTTTCTCTATGTGTACTTCTATCATTTCCCCTATCATGACCTCTTTCACGTTCTCTCTCAGACAACTTTTCCATCTCTCTTCCCTTCCATGCAACTCTTTCATCTCCCTTGCCATGATTCCTATCACGATCTTTCTCCATCACTTTCTCCACCTCTCTATCAGCTTGTGCCCTCCTTAACCGCTTTGTCCTCGGAGAGGGAGACCGAGACCTTTCATGCCTAGGAGATTGCGCACGACTAAGCTTTTTCTCTCTTGTATGGGGGGAACCATCATCCCTTTGGAAGCTCCTATGCCGTGCTGGTGGAGGAGGAGAGCGGGAGGTCTCGCGTTTAGGAGATTTTGCACGAATAGAACGTTTCTCTCTCACTGAAGAGCTATCCCTATGGGAGCTTCTGTGTCTTGCCGGTGATTTTTCTCTTCTAGATGGGCTCTTTTTATGCGGAGAACTCTGACCTCTAGCAGGAGATGGCGAACGCTCAGAAACATTACGCCCCATTGGCCACCAATTTACGAACTGATCTGAATTTTTGAAAAGAAAATGTTAGGTACCAATATAAAACTCAAGAATCTGAACAATTAAAATTAGCTGCTCTCAGCCACCGGTTGAGGAAAGTGTCGGTGATTTGTGCATCACTGATACATATCTGTTACTCCATTCACGCATTAAGCTTGAACTATTGCTCTGAGGCACCAGTTGAGGAAAGTGTCGGTGATTTTTGCATCACCATACGAGTGCCATTCGCATCAAGCTTGCACTATCCCATTTGAATTTTATGTTTAAAAATAACAAAATTAGATAATTTAAGTATTTATTAGGTTGTTCTCACGTAAATTTCCCCTGTAAAAAATGGATGAACATTGACTCGTCAAGGAAAAGAAATGATAATAGAATGAGCTCCAAAAATTGATTTGGTTTTTCATACCATAAATGGAGCTAAATGTTACTTTTTAGCGCCAAAGTTTTGGAATTAATAAAAATAAATTTCACCACAATTTCTTTTTTTAATTTTTATCTTTAGTTTATTCTTGAGTAAAATAACAATTACAAAAGTATTCAAAAACTAACATGATTCTTTATACTTCAATATTCTCTCTAATTTTGGTTTCATGAAATTTTGAACTGAGAGCCACTAGGTTATGATTTTTCTACCCCCAAATCATTTGAATATCAGAGGTCGTGCAGGAAGTTGAAGAACTGAACTCATGAAAATAGGCATAGATTTTCCGTCCCTAGCTGGTGAAAAAATAATTTAATCCCAGAGTTTAAAAATGAAATGTAAATGCCCTGTTAACATGCTTCTTTCAGAATTATACTGTTAAAAAACCAATGATTGAAGGCTTACAACTTCCTCTTCTTGTTTTAGTATCCATGCACAACTGATATTCAAAAGCAACCAACTCCATTCTGACTCTCTTATATAAGAACTGAAATTATATGCCCGGCACAAAATATAGTATGAATTTAAGTTGACTTGAACCACCAAAGTCTCACAAAACCATTATATCGCTTCAAGATTCAGCCACATTCATACTGTAACGTTCTCATCCGGCTTATACATCAAATCGGGTACAGGGTGTTACACATACCATGTCTGCCACTCAATGAAAGATAAACAGAATCATGATCGAAACTACATATCGATAGCTTGCCTTTAGTTTTTCAAGCATACAATGCTAGTTAAATCAAGAATTAGCGACTCTCGCTTTTGTCACTCTTCTATTGATATGCTCTGTTTCAATCTAATGTCCTAACTCAAAGGATAGACTCAACAACCTAATTTATTCACTTGGCCCCTGCTGCACAGATAAGATTGAAAAAGCATAACTTAACATCCAAACATTGGAAAAACAAAAAAGGGACCAACAGAGATGCTCTATGCATTGACAAAGCAAAATGAATGGAAGTTGCAAACTACATGAACCATCCTTTCTCATAAAATAAAGTTTTACGATGGATGGATGCCAATGTCCAATACCTTTGTCTGAAAATTATCCAAAAAATAAACACTCCAGCTATGGAATAATATCAAGAAAAACAGGTTCTCAACATTTGAGAAAGTAATGGAACTAAAACAAAATCAAGTATGAAGGGAAAAAAAAAATCAAAGATTAAGATCTAGGGATCAACAGTTGTAACCTGTTGCCACTCCCCATCTACAGCTTCTTTCCATAATGTCACATTGTTATTCCCATCAGCAACAGCCAAGATATTTCCGGTAAGTGACCATGAGACTCTCCAGACAGGAGTCTTGAAATCATTCAAAACCCTACCTTCCCATTGATCCCCTTCCTTCGCAACAGTCCATATAATGACCTTCCCATCCTGAGAGGCACTAGCAATAGTAGATTTAGGAAGGCCCAGGTTGGGTGCCCAGGCCACATCTCTCACCCAATCAGCATGCATTTGAAGAGCTGGAAAGCAGTCCATCTTCCAAGTTCCATTGTAAAGCTTCCACACTTTCACAGTATTGTCACAACCTCCTGAGCAAAGCTTTTGAACAGGGTCAAGCAAACCAGAACCGACAAGTGCACCTGGTGCGGTCGATGGAGCCCATGAAACTGAAGTTACACCAACTGGGTGAGCTTGATCAATCCTTGATATGTCCCAACCACCATCTGCTCGTGCAGTAAACACTGATATATTTCCATCTGAAGAGCCGCATGCCAAACAAAGTCCAACCTCATGAGGTGCCCAAGCAATAGAATTGACTGATGATTTGTGGTCATCAAAAACATGAGCTTGGGTCCATTCATTCTGATTCCCCTCCTTCCATATTATCACACGCCCATCATAGGAACATGAAGCAAGCAAAGAACCAAACTTTGGGTGAGCCCAGGCTACTTGCCACACAGGTCCTTGGTGCCCAGTCAACTTAGCAAGAGGCTGAGAGGTATTGTTGCTAACCCCAATTATCTTAATAGTATGGTCAGATGAAGCAGTTGCAAGACGCTTACCATAGTAATCCATTTGCACATCGTGAACAGTGTCCTCATGACCTGTGTCTATCTTTTGAGCGGGCATTTTCTCTGATAAATGTATAACAATAGATTGTTCCAATGATAGAATTATTTCTTTCTCCTGAATAAGAACCAAAATTAGTCATACAGACAGTCTACTTAGGCAACCAGAGTATAAACCATCAGTGTGCAGTGCTAATCCCACTATGCCAAATGAATAATATGTGAATTCCCAGCTCCAAAACAATAAAAAAAGCAGGGAATTTTAATTTATTTATTTTCGAAAATCAATGAATACAAGTTGCAAAACTATCTCAGCTATCCATGATGGAACTTAAAATTACAGTTTGTCTTCTGATCAACATTTCTGAACTACAAAATACTGAAGTCAACAAACTAATCAATTCGAAAAATTAAAAAAATCACAATTTATGTAAAAGATTCTAGATCCCATCAATTCACGATAACATAAAATTCAGCAAAAACAATCATATTCGAATCCAAGATCAGTAATCAGCAAGTGCAAACACACCAAATATATCCACGTACATATAATTTTCGAGTGATTGATCTAGAAGCACTAGATCGAATCAAAGCACAAAACCCTAATTCTTGGAACAAATTCCAGATCTCATCAATGGCAAATAAAAAAAAAAAAAACCGAAACTAAATTTTATCGAACTTAAATATAAAAATTAAAGATGCAGATAAATAGATTCTTTCAACGACTGATTCACACTCAACAGATCGAACACAGAGCAAATGCTAATGTGGACTAAACTGCATATATAAAAAACCATTAACACGCAAGGATGCATTAGATGTAGAAAACAGACCTGAAGAAAGGAAGAACGACGTCACAGAACCGAGGAAATGAACTCTGATGGAGGATGAGAGGGAAGAAGAATTTGGATTTCAGAATTTTGTGCCATGCGAGCAGGAGTTTAAATATGATTTTCGAACAGAGAAGTGAAAGATGAAATTGCACCGATAGGCCCAATTATGAAAGCTATTGCAGTTAATGGGCCTTTGATAGGCGGATCTGAAATTGAGATCATTACTAAAATAAAAGAGATCATTAAACGCGACGTTTTTAAGTTGAACCGGATTCTGAGCCGGTTCAACGAGGTCTGATCCAATCCGAGATTTTCCTGTCCAAACTGAATTTTCGAATGTTACTATTTTTATGTTGGATCAAATCAATTTGGTCACTAATTTGCAGTTCAATCGGTTCAATCCGAGTTTTAAAACATTGGTTAAAAGCATATGCCGAAAACAACATTTATCTTCGTCTTCTTCTTTTTATTTTTTTCCCGCATGTTGGCTATGATAAATTGTTATTACATGATTAAAAGTGTTCAAAAAAACCGTTGTACCTAGTTACCTGAAAAACCGAATAAAAATCGATATAAAAAAATATGTTAACCGAACATATTTTTATGGTTAATTATTAGTGTTTTAAAAAATAAATATTAATGGACTGATTTTTTTGTCCATGTACCGGTTAACTGAATCGGTAACCGATACATGAATATCTCTAGAGTTTATTAACTTTATTTCACTTTTTCTTTCTTTTTATTACAATTTTTTTTATTTCATTGTTTTCATATTTAATTATTTATATTTCTTTAATTTTTATTTTATTTAAAATATATTTTAATTTCATTTTAGTTCTTTTTAAATATATTTTAGTTAATTTATTAATTGTTCATTATTATTTTTTAATTTATCAATTTTCTATTAATAAAAATCAAAATATATTCGAAAGTTATATAACATTAATATATTAACTAAAATTTTCAATAATTTTAAAAAAAATTAAAATTTTTAATATATGTGAAAATAATGTTTTTCAAGTTAAAAAAAAAATAAAAGAAAGTTGTTAGTATTGGGTAGATTTATTTTAATAATATTGCATTTTTTAAGTATTTTTGCTACACTTTTTTTTTCATTATCCTAATTATTTTGAAGTTTTTAATTTTTTTTTCAATTAAAAATTAGTAAGTATAACCGTCCATCTAATTAGAGTGATCATGAATCAATTAATTTATTTATTTATTAAGTCTTAATTTTTAAAAATAAAGTTGCTTATATCAATCAAAAACTTTTATTTTAACAGCAATTATATTATATTATAGTAAAGAAATTTTAATTTTTAAATATCTTGAATATTTTAATTTTATTTATAAATGTATCTTATAATTATAGTGGTTAATCGAAAAAATATTGATTAACCGATCCGAAAAAATCGAAACCGATTGACTGATTAACCGATTATAACGGATTGATTAAAGGTTAGCATTTTGAAAAAATCGATATTAATGAATTGATTTTTTTTTTTCATGGACCAGCAACATCCCTATATATGACTATGTCTTTTTAAAATTTTCATCTAAAAATCATAAATTAATGAATTATCAAATAAATTGATAAATAATTATCTTCTTAAAGAAGAAATAAATTAAAAATAGAAAAACAAATCAAATTATTTGGATTAATATGAAATCCAAATGCTCCAAAACTCAAATTTTTATAAAATTTTTTAACTCAAATCTACTAATTCGAATTGCATTTTTTATTCGATTTTTTTTTTTTTTCGGATTTTGCTCCCTATAAATTGTTAAGATTCAAATTTCACTAATATCAAATATGGCTACGCATTACTTAAAGAAAAAGACCAAAAAAAAAAAAAACTCTAATTTTATTAAAAAAAAAAAGAAGAAGATGCAACTAAAAATAATTTTATAATCACATATATGCATGAATACAAATAGCATCGGTATCATCATCCATATCGTTTTATTAATGCACATATTTATTTATACACCAGCTTTAAGTAAGTTTAAAGTCAAGTTTTTCCAAAACATATGATTTATACAGAAATAAATCTCAAAATTCACAAATTTCTTCCATCTTGCCGAATTGGCGGATGTTGATTGATGAATCAAGAAGAGTCAAAATTTCATTGTTTTTTCCTCAAACTTGAAAAAAGCCACCTAGAGGGCGAATTAGACGGCAAAAAATATTTTTATTTCCACGAATACCCTCATATGAATCAAAAAAAATAAAACAAATTCAAGTAAAAGCATAGGGGCTTGACAAATGTAGCATTGCACAGATTTGGAATTTTCAACTTATCATCAGACTTTCAACGCTGGCTGCCTTAAAAGAATTTTCTTCTTAGTAGTTAGTACACAAAGAAAGGCATTCACTTTCGGCCTTCTTTGAGTTCTTCTACTTAATAGTTAATACCCTTTCAAGAATATCAGAAAAGTTCTGTTTCAGGCTCTAATGTCTTCATAGTTAAAGTGATTCTCTTGTCGGATACGTCACCAATATTTGTTTCCTGTTTTTAATTCCTACTCAATATTCAGCCCCATCGTCGTCAATCTTGCTCGTTCTCAACCAGTATTCTCCTAGTTAAGGTAATTCTCTCTCTTTGTAGTAAGTTCTCTATTGATTCTCTTGTCTGTATTCGAGTTAAGTTGGAGAACAAGGCTAATGTTCTTCAAATAATTATTCTCACCTTTATTTGATTTGCATTATATTATATATTTAATGAATTGGGAATTCTACAATTATTTTTATCTTAAAAAAGTAGAATTTACTTGGTATGCAATGACAGAAAACAATAAGAATAAAGTATAGTAAAGTCAAATTATTTCTATTAAATAAAGTTTGTGTTAGTTCCGGACCTTCATATGTGGTTAACAACGAAATGAGAATTACATTCCTTTTAGGCACTTGGGGTTTTTATAGACTTTTGCCTTTGGTTTCTAGTTAGGAATGAACTCGGGAGCCTTTCAATTGCTAGTTTAGCTACAAGTTATTATCACCCAATTTTGATCTTCCCTTTACTGCCTCGCATCTAATTATCTAGTTCCTTTTGTCCATACTACTTCCATCTATCCACCACTTAGTTGATAAATTCTCCTAGAATTCATCACAGGGATCATTTTCATGGAACAAAATCTTATATTGAGTCCTTCAAGTGTGCACTATCACAGACCAAAAGGATTGGACAGAAAGAGGATTCTTCAGGCTGTTCTGATTTTAGCAATTTGTATGTGGTTGCTATACCTAATGAAGAATTCTCACCATAATAAGACCTGCAATAAGTGTCCTGAAATTCTTAATGAAAGGAGCTTAACCATAGCTTTGGGTCGCAAGGGGATAGTGAAGTATATAACTGGGGCTACAGCAGAAACTCTAGAAAAAAATGCTCTAGAGGAACTTGAAAAAAGAGACAAGAGAGTAGGAGATGATGAGTTTGATGTGAAAATTGATGAAGGTATAGAAAATTTATCGAAATTTGAACAAGAAACTAGGTTACTCAATGGCGAAGACGAAGCAAAAGATTCTGCAAAACAAGGCTTCAAGATGGAGACAGGACAAAATAATGGTGAAGATGTTCACAGAGTTGAGGTGTTTCTTGATGAGAATGGGATTCCACCAGGTGCCACCTTTTTTGTCAATTCAACTCTATATGAGCCTAGAGAAGTTAAGCTGAAGAATCTTGAAACAAGTCTAAATGAGTCAAGCAACCGAATTGAAGATGCAAGTTGATCGAACAAATACTTAAAAATTTCATCACAGGCGAGGGAGACAATATATTAACTATAAGATGCATACTTACAGGATGATGTATAGTGGCATGGTGTTCTCTGGCAGAAATAAGAGGTCTGAGCTCCAACCTGCTAATACTTAGGAGCAGGATGACCAAATCAACTTCAGATATGAGAAATTATGTCATGGCTTAGGATGAAACTTGCAAAGATAAATGTGAAGAAATCAATTATGTTAAAAATTAAACACATTTTCAAGAGATAAACTTTTCAGTTATGAATTCTGTCTTTTATGCCTCTTAACAATAATATAACTTGAACGACTTACTTAGGCCAGGGCTCAACCGAGCAATTCTGTCAGATAAACAACCAACCCTAGAATAATAGTTGGGCGGCCTGGGTTAGTGTATCTGAACCTTCTCAGATTCCCATAGCCTAAATATATATATTCATAAGCAAACATCAACACATTTTGGAAGCTGAAAATGCAACATAAATTTTATTTTCTCACTTAAGAAATAACAGTTTTCTATCAAGAGATAAACTTTTCAGTTGTGAATTCCCTCTTTTATGCCTCTTAACAATAATATAACTTGAACGACTTACTTAGGCCAGGGCTCAACCAAGCAATTCTGTCAGATAAACAACCAACCCTAGAATAATAGTTGGGCGGCCTGGGTTAGTGTATCTGAACCTTCTCAGATTCCCATAGCCTAAATATATATATTCATAAACATCAACACATTTTGGAAGCTGAAAATGCAACATAAATTTTATTTTCTCACTTAAGAAATAACAGTTTTCTATCAATTGAGCAACTCTTAAGATGGATAACAAAGCGGAGAATTATACAAAGGGATGGTATAATGTTGAAGGTTCAAGATTCCAGGATTAAGCAACTAGGATAAGCAAAACTCATGATGTAAAAAGCTATGAGTTTGCTAGTGGTGTTTTCTTTAAAAGTGATCTCCGTATGTAGCAAGTCCAGTAGCAAAGTATCAAGGGCTTGCCATCAAAACTTCCATTGTATAGTTTTCTGACTATGTCCCTGCCGGCAATTTAATTTACAAGCTGTCCTCAATTCCGCAATGTACAAGCAAGTTCTCAATAGCAGCCTGCACAGTGATTAAGAGGTCATGAATTCATTACAACAGAGAGGCGTATGATACACTAAACATGATAATAACATCATGTAAATTGGCTCTGAGCCCCCCTGAATTCTTGAAAGCGCGGCTCATGCTACCTATGTTTTCCGTGACAATTTGTGTACCAAGTACTTCACAAATGTAGCTGTCTGCAATATCTTGATGCATAGCATGTTTCGATTTTTCATATGGTCCAAAACACTCTTCTCTGTGCAAGTCAACTTTTAAAATGGTCCGAGTAATAGTTTTTTATAAGAACGAAAGTCTAAAAGCAATAAACCTAGACCAAAGAACTACAGATGAATGACTATGAGAATAACAAAAAATGAGTATGGGGGTTCTGCAGATATCGTTATGGGAATAACATTAGCTCAGGCATAATGCATGGAATTCAAGGCATCATTGGGTCCCCAAGATGTTAGGCAACTTGTTCAAATGTTGAGTGCATTTTACGAACAGAGTTGGAAACAGAACGATTACCTTTGTGGCAGCAACATCAAGTGCATTTGAATTTAGATCTAATGCAAGTCCAAAATTAAGAATTGCTTCGTCGTACTTCTTGCACTTTTGATAAATTTTACCAATCATAGCGTAGATGCTACTTTCTCGAGGAGCATACTCCTTGAGTTCTTCTAAAACTTTCAAAGCTTCATCAAACTTCTCAAGGCTCACCAATATTTTTGCCTTTTGGTAAAATGGTAGAGGGTTTCTGTCATCTGCAACAATGGCTTTCTCCATCATCTCCAATGCTTCCTCATTTCTCTGAAAGATTATAGGATAGAAGCACAAAAAGAAACGAGCAGTGAGATATAAACCAATGCTAATTCCTAAGCCTCCGAACTTTACATTTTTAACTTCTTCAAATTTTGGCAAATTCAAGGTTGTCAGTGCAGAAAAATTTTAATTGTCCTGTGCTGATAGATTTCTGTTGATTGCATAACCAAGCCCATCTTAAGTTAGCAACGTGACAGAGCCATTTTAAGTGAGACTAATTGAATGCCGAATAATAGGACATATAGATCATGTAATCATGGGCAATAGGAAAAAGGAATTTTGCAAAATTCACATGACCCATTACATGTTTAAATTATCTAGCTTCCATCTGGCAAAGGGGTTAAAACCTTTTATGAAAGCATGCTAAACATATAATGCATAATACACCAAGTAGGGAAAAGGAAGCATTATGCAAAATCCAATAATGACATGTGAATCTGCAAGCTACCAGGTTCATCCACATCTAGCCAGGTTATGCATGTGAATAGGAAAATGAGTACTTGCATTTATACTTCGCTTTGGCAGGATAATAAAATAAACAAACAAAGAGCCCCAACCTTTAGTTCATGTAATGTGGTTCCAATATAGCACAGGATAATCGATGAGCCAGGATTTATGCGCAAAGCAATTTGAAAGTGATGCTGAGCAAATTCGAGTTTTTCTTGGCAGAGGTAGATCATCCCAAGTCCATACCAGGCATTATAATGTCTTGGATCTACAATGAGGGCCCTCTGGTAGCACTTTGCTCCATTTTCATACTCTTCCAATGCTACACACCTGCCAATACGATTGTGCAAAATAACAACTCCATCTCTCTCATTGAGCTTTTCAGTCACACTGTACTTTGATTTGAAGTATATTATTTTAAATTGAGGAGTCATACTCATGACCCGTAAGGGTGAAAGCATATGCATGTCTTGAATTAAGATGTGCAGCTCGAGAAAAACATTTGAGTGCAGTTTCATGCTCTTTCTGCAGACTGTAGCTGTTTCCAATAGCACACCTATAAAGGCCATTCCATTTGAAATATAGCATTCATTCACAACGATTTCAGCTTGATGACAATACAATATGAAGGGAGATAAGTTTCCATATATTTGGTTCAATAAAAGGTCTGAAGGAGGTACCATGACTGGGAAGCTAAACGATCTATTGATATCAACTCCTGAGCTAGGTGGCTCAACCTCATGTCTTCCTGCAAATGCTGCAAAATGGAAGGATAATGCAAGACCAATACTGAAGAAATCTGAACATACAAAGTCAACCATAAATGCATGTGCAAATATTGTATTCCAAAAGATCATGTTGAAACATTAATCATATTTTTAGTCCCATAAATGCCCTAATTACATTGAAAATTTATACTTCACAAAATTTCCGATCAAGGATAAGCATAAAAAAAATATATCACTCAAAACATAAGAAGCTTCATTTACTTGTCTGGAAACATGTACTAGGTGACAGTTGTATTACAATGTGAGCCAAGGAAGTAAAAGATATATAGGTTCTAAGAGACAAGTAACTTTTCCCAAAACAATCTATGAACAAAATTTGGAAGAAAATAGGAACAACTTCATCTCATGTACCACTTTTCCCTAAAAAAACATAGGCTGAAGTTGAACAAAAGAACATACATCAGGATGGCAGCTGTTTACATTCTAACAGCTATACGCGAATGTGAAGGAAAACAGTTATTCCATTCTATCAGCTATAAACAACACAAAGCCTTTGAGCCCTGCTCCAAACAAAAGTTTCTTTCAATTCCTGATTCATAGAAATTTCCTAATATTTTCATGCTCATATGGTCTCTGGATTAACTTCATATTACTTTAGCTTAAATTCCAATAATCATCTGAGTCATATATAAAAATATTTTATTTCCAGAAAACACTTGTAAAAATTAGGAACTCATGCTTTTTAGAACCATAAAAAAAAACTAGAGAAGCTAAAGTTCAAATTTAGAGAACCACACCATTATTAATCAATTGCACCAGAAAGGCTAAAGGGAAAGATTGAAAAGAGGGATTGAATTGCACCAAAAATGAAACAGCAAATATTGTATGGCTACTAGTGCATTAATGACTGGGCAGAGAATGCAAGCTAGCTACTAGAGTACCAGCGATGGACTGGAGAAAAAAATACTCACATAAAGAATGGTAGAGTAAATATCCATTCCTTCCAAAATGTATGGGCAATATTGACGTGCAAGGCTATAAGCATATTCAGCATTCATATAATCTACTAGCTCATAGTATGCCCTTCCGACCTTCATAAAGAGATAAGAAGCAAATGCAAGATTTAAAGAATATATTAAAAGATATGAAAACGCACATGAATTATCAACTTGAGAAAATCAACTCCCGAATGCACATTAATCATTTAAATTTATCTTTATCCTCAACATAAATGCCACTGAATGTCTGATTTTCCTAGGCGTTTTGTCTAATCAGCAAAGTTCTGGAAATTTCAATATATGCATGTAGGGGGTTGCCATGCTGGGGTTGTTAATTTGAATTATTTTTTGACTTTAAGCATATATATACAATTTTATCTAACTGTTAATTTTATAATCAGCAGAGTCACAAAAATAACTCTGCAGTGATAATAATATAAAATTTAAATCTCATTGTTCCTTAAAACAGGCAAATATGTTGGATTCAAAAAAGAACAGGCAAATATGTTTGTGGTTTTAAACACAAAAATACTAGCAGCCACAAGGAATTAAAAAGACACCATTGTTGTCTATGCAGGAGAAGATAAAGATGGTAAAAAAAATCCCAAATAGCAATAAGGACAGTTTAATTACCTGGGACAGAACCCAACCTGTGTTATACTGCTTCTGGGAAAGCTTTTGAAAGGCCTCCAAAGCATCCTGCAGCGTTAAATGTGTTTCAATACATATAGAACTATTAAGAGCAGAATACTCTGAATTAATTGCAAACAACATATTTTTCTCTTGATTAAGTAATACCCGGCATCTGTACATGCACAAAAGCCTGAAACCCTCCCCAAGAAGACTCAAGAGGCAAATAGAATCTAAAATGCCAGATATCACTGTTGTCCCATGTGCCGTTAAGCCACCCAATTTCATCATTGCTTTCTCATGCTCAAGGAATCTATTACTGCCCAAGGAAGACACATATGAAGAAGTCGTATGCTGTGAAGAAGCATCATCACAGGTATCTGCACATCTCCCTGCATGCAAATTGATACTGGTCTTCTTGAAAATGCAGTAGAGCAGACCAAACTCGTCATAAAAGAGAAAGAAAAATTATATTTGAAATTCAAACGAAATATTGAAAACATGTTCACATTCAGATTAGATATAGAACAAATAAGATTTCATGAAGAACCCACATGTAACTTTTAAATATGATAAAGACATTGACCAACTATAGGATGATTAACGAACAGATTTCTATATGAAGACAGGTCGAAGACTTGATCGTGCAGTTGCCTAAAAGAGAGGCAGTTCACACTTACTATATAGAACATGAGCAGAAAGTCTTCAGACTTTATCCAATCTCTATCAATTAACTTGTATCCAATGCCATTACTCAGCTTGCAATAAAGAACCATTTTTATATCTAATTATAATAAATCACGTGAAATATGGTTTAAGTCCACAACAAATGAGAACATATTAAAGCTAACAAGTGTCAAGTTGTCTCTTATTCTGGCCCAGTTTGATTGCTTTCAAAATTAATATGGACAACAAAAAGGCCACAAAAAGTGGTTTCAAACCACTAAAACACTTCTTTTCTTTTTCAGGATCATCAATCAATATGATTATAGAAATTCATTACTTGGTTTCTCAATTGTACAAGGACAGAGCTGCTCAATTAATTTATTACCTTGACCTTGCTCCTTGCAATCCATTGAGGAAGAAAATGATGATGTAGATGATGACGAAAGACCTCTTCCATCACCTTCTAGTTGCACAGAATTTGAGTTTGCACGCATGGCAGCAAGTCTTGGGCTTCGACGGAGCCCAGAATCAGAAAATAATCGGCCCCAAACCTTCAAGATGACACGACAAAGACTAAATATGATTGAACCATTTTATTCAAGTGAAGAAATTAAATATCCAATTCAAACAACAACTGCTGGTCAAGTAGCAACATGATAAATGGGAAGGAATTAATGTATAAGGAGACTCAGGTAACATCCTGCACCTCAAGACTAATTTCTTTTTCAGACGTTAAAATTTATAAAGCAATTCTACTTGCACTTGACAATTGAAATATGCCTAAAGGCCTAGGGATGATCACGGGGCGGGCCGGGGGCAGGGAGTGGCTCCCCACCTACTGCCCCGTGCAGGGGCAGGGATTCCCCGTCCCCACTGAAGATGCGGGGGAAAAATGTCCCCCCATCCCCACCCCCTCCGGGATCCCCGTCCCCAATAAAATTACCCAATTTTAATAGAAATTTTCGATCTCGATAGAGATTTCCGACCCGAATAAAAAATATTTTACAGTATTTATCTTGCAAAATTTAATAATTGATAACTTAAAATTAAAAATATTTCATACAATTTAAATACAAATATAATACAAATATTTATAAACATTTTATATAATTAAAATACAAATATTTGTAAATATTTCATACAATTCAAATATTAATAATATTACTTGAACAATTTTCATACTGACAAATATCAACCTAAAAAAATTTAATATATATATATATATATTAATTTTTTTTTTGGGCGGGGACCCCGTTCTCCATCCCTGCCCCGAATTCAAGGGCGGGCATTTTTTTCTCCCCGCCCCTGCAGGGAAAAAAGTCGGGGATTCCCCGCCCCGTTCGGGTCGGGTCCTCACCCCATGATCATCCCTATAAAGGCCACACAAGACCTTCTTAGAGAAAAAGGAAGAGTTGAAGTTAACATATTTCCACTAATATCAACAATGTAATTGCCAATTGCAATATAAATTAAGATGACACTGACAGCCATGTGTACAAAAATGCATGAACAACCTTCCCTGATTTGCCTTCAGCAACAAATTTTCTTCCAGGAGCCTGAGCTGCAGTATTTAACAAGTTTTTGCTTCCCAAAAAAGTTGAATTAGGTTCCAGAATTCCACGAATAGGCCGTGGAGCAATATCTGACATCTGAAAGAAGTAGACTTTCAAAAGTCACATCATGGTGTGAGTATTTCAAATATGCATCGGTTTCAAAAAAGAAAAAAATTGAAATTTCAACTAAAAGCCCAGTAAATAATTGAACATTATCATCCTCTTTAGGAGGATTTCTATGATTAAACATAAGATTTATGTTTTTATTGATTTATTTATTTATCTTTTTTAAGAGAGCCATTTTCACTGCACCCAATAAACAGTGTAAACAAACATTAATTTTTCTTCTGCAATGTAGCATATTATTGATTTGCAACAGTTAAAGAAAACATGAGGTAAGCAATATACACAATGAAACAGGTGCGGGGGATTTGCTTAATCAGTAAGATGTTAGATTTCAGAATCTATTTTCTGTGCATGACATGACCAACACAACAAGAACTAAAATTCATGATCTTCCAATATTAGCGCAGATTTCAAACAGCTCAATCATTCTGCAAAAGCTGAATATAATAAAGAAATGTATTGATAGAAATATAAACACGATATAATTGCTGATAAGATGACAGTGGAATCTAATGAACCAGCTTATTACCTACCTGATATGAATAAGGTGATATATATATATATATAAGATATTTCATGTTAATTTTTATTTTCATTACAAGCCACCAACAAAAAGAGATAAAATAATATTCTCAATCAATAAAAATCAGGATAATATTTTACAATAGTTGAGAAAGCATAAATCTGAGCTAATCCAATAATATGTTGATATGCATATTATTTTTATGTATCTTATGCTAAAGTCCTCTTCACTTCATAAGAGAACAACTTAGCTGCAGCCATCAACTTGTTTCTCATGTCCTAGAACATAGAATATTGGATATGCCATAACACGAAGAGTGTCACACCTAAACTTGCTTCCATTCAATCAGGTTTCTCTATCATCAATGGTTTTCCAACTTTTTTTTCTTTTGCGTTCATCAAGTGCATCTTTTTTTTTTCCTGTGAGTAACGGATGCATAAAATTTTTCAGAATATTATACTGGAAATATATAGAATAAAATCTAAAGTTGTCTTTGGAAGACTACACGAGCTATTAATTGCCCCATCATTATTTACAATTAAGGAAATCAGCCAAGTTTTCATGTCAAGTTCTGGGAATAAAGAACTCATGTTGTTATCACAAACAAAATGCATATTCTAATATGCTACTCAAAGTTCAGCAGAGTAAGAAACAGGTCAGCAATTCCCCAAGTTTTTTACTATTCTTAGACATAGATTATTCTCAGATACAATGACAGAAAAGAGGGAGTCTAGGGGAACACTGAAGCAATATACAAATTTCATTTTTAAAGATAAAAGAAGATTTTAAAATAGAGGAATATTTTAATAGCAACTTGGTTAAACATAAAGTAGAATCTTTCATTCTGATAAATTTATGAAACTTACCTGTGTAACCATTGCTGAAGTTGTACTGTATAGTGACAGTTTAGAAGAAGGATTGTCAGTTGATCCAGCCAAAAAATCTGTTTCATGACAATTTCGAGAAACCTCTCTAACATTGTGCTCCTGATGCTTCAAGTGCCTTGTTTTCCCATCTGAATTTTGATTCTCATAGATTGTTTGCAAGTATTTTGATTCATCACCTGAGTAATGCTCTTGAACATAACTAACAGCTGCGCTGCTGAAAACAGCAGTTGCTTCTTCTGCAGCACCTGAAAATTGTAGAGTTCTGTCTTAGGAGAAATAAAATAGGTTGATTGTATAAGTGTAAATCAAATGAATGTTAGACATAATAGGAAAGAAGCAGCTGCTTCTTCTGCAGCACCTGAAAATTGTAGAGTTCTGTCTTAGGAGAACTAAAAGAGGTTGATCGAATAAGTGTAAATCAAATGAATGTTAGACATATTAGGAAAAACAGAAGAGCTGAAAATGTCTAAAGTGCACATTAATGTGGCACAAAAATTATATATGGAAAAACATCACACAAGATAAGGCCCAAATAATAGTTGGTTTTACAGTAGTATGCATGAAGGTCTATACTTTATGTGCAAGATTACAAGACATTTTTTATCCTAAAAGGGCAAATATTGACAAAACTAGCACCAAGTATTAATGAAATAGATGTGAACAAATTTAATAATGATAATTAAAAAAAAAAACGAAGAAGACACTCTCCAGGTCACGACTCACAACAAACACTTATCATCCTCATTTGCTCACAGGAATACAACACCAGAAACTTATCATTTCAGTTCCATTTATAGTACTATTGTAAAGAAACTTGGATATACCCTTTTAAAACATTAGACAGAATATGTACATGAAATTTAGAATAAATAGCCCATTCAATCCAACAGATAAAGCAATATTAATTCCTTTCCAGAAAATAACTTATTTATTACAGCAGCCAATTCATTTTACAACTAGTTCAGCAAATAATTGCAATCTGTCTATACTGTCCAATACAACATAATATTTCTTCATTGTCTCATGAAAATCAGGTGCAAGTATATTATTTGAACTGACCTAACGTACACAGTTCTTCATATGCTGTCCAAAATAATGGATCAATTGACAAGGCCTTCCTTAAGTGTTTGATGGAATTTTCCTTCCTATCAGTGTACCTAAAAGAGAGTGGATGTAGATTATTAACTGCACGTGAGAAGCTGATATGTTCAACAAATCAATGAACTAAAATGCATTAGAGTCTACCAGACAAAGTTAATCTAGGAAGAGGGCAGTAGCACTAACGTACCTAGCTGGTGAACTGATCATCCTTGCTAATTAATATACATGCATAAAAGTACTAACAGGCTATCTATATCAGATGGGTAGACGTGAGCAAGTTCCATTTTCTCAAATAAACGTCATTGTGCCCGACAAAATATAAATCCAGAATTCTCTAACGACTAAACAGGGCTTCAGAGGTTCCGACATTCATTATGATAAAATATTGTAATTAATTAACCCTAGTAGGACATGATAAAAAAAAAAATAACGAATATTTCCGTTAACCTGTATATAAGTCCAAGAAGATAATGACCAGCTGCACCATTTGGAACCTACATAAAACAAACAATAAAAATAAGCCTAACCTAGCAACTGAGATCAGATCAGCATTAAGCCAACAAAAGATCATAAATGCATGATGAATCAAAAGAAAACCTCAGCATCAGAGTTTCCACTAGGCAACAAAGCTGCTTCAGCTTCACTAAGAAGATCCATCTGAAAGCAGGACATTGCAAACAAATAGCGAGACTGAGGCAATTCTGTGCCTTCAATTTACAAGAAAACAAAGAATGAGAATTCCATAAATGATCAACCTTAATTACACAGTACGCATCAAGAAAACCATCATCAAAAGAATAAAAAACCGCTAAACTAGTACCTTTAAGGATGTGATACGCACAATAAGCTTGATTGTTATTCAAGTAACATCTAGCCAGTAAATGCAAGTTCACCTACATCATAACCAATTAAAAGAATTACGGAGTGCAAAATCAAAAAGAAACTTGAATTTCGAATTTCTGTTAAAATGAAATAAAATTAAAGAGGGTAAAGAGGAAAAACCTCAGAGGGGAACTCAGCGCAGAGGCGTTCGCATAGAAAAATGGCGTTTTTGAGCAACAATTGGTGGAGACTATTCTCTATACATTTCACCAGAACGGCTTCCATTTCATTGAATTTTTAGAGTTTTTTCTTCTTAGGCTTTTGAATTGTTTGGGTTTTTGTTTCGTTTTGATGAAACAGAGAAGAGACTGAGCGTCCAGTTTGAAAAGTCACCAGGCGCCGTTTCTGATGGTATCTAAGGCCGTGTTTGTTTTCCCCAAAAATGTAAAACACGTCATCAGCCCCCTTCGAATTTTCGTTTTTCTCCAATGAAGTACTTAATATTTTATTTCGCATAATCAAACATATCTTTAATCTTTTTACACAATTAAGTCCTCTGACATACAAATTTAGAGTCGATTTGGATGGCTATTTTCTATAAGATAGGGTATTTAAATTTTAAGTATTTTCAATAATTTAAATTTTTTATAAATATATTTTATAATTATATTGATTAACCGAAAAATAATATTCAAAAAGACTGTCTAATATACTATGTTTTTATAACCTTTTTTATTTAGTTTGACAGTATAGTGTAGTATTCTACAGTTCATAAGATAAATAAATTAATAAAAAATTAATTTTATCAGCAATTGCTCATTTGAATTATTTAAGATACATTTTTTTAATTAATCACTATTGATTAGGGGTGAGCATGGATCCTTTAATCGGTCTATGAATAAAAAAAAATCAATTAATTAATATCAGTTTTTTGAAATTTCGGTCTATTAACCAGTACATTCTATCGGTTAACCAGTCTATCCGTTTCAAATTTTCGAACTGGTTAATCAATATTTTTCGGTTAACCACTATAATTATAAAATGTATTCATAAAAAAATTAAATTGTTGAAAATACTTAAAATTTAAAATTAGAAAACAAACATAATTCAACATAATAATTAAATATGATATTCAAACAATAAAAATAAACTAAAAATCGGTCCGGTTAACCTATTTTTCGGATCGGTTTCGATTCGATTTCTCGGTTAATATCAAGTCCAACGGATTTTTTACTCACCTCTACCATTGATGCCTTGCCAATTTACTTTTCATAGAATAGTACTTTAATATTTCTAAAATTATTTAATTTAGACTAACAGAAATGATATTGGTGGAATTCATAATATTAACTAAATATTTGATCTAGCATGATATTCACACCAATACGAGTTTGTTATCTTCATTATTTTCATCAATCATCATTAACAAAATACAATATAAATCACAAAATTAACAAAAAGTCGCTTATGTTTGAGCTAATTTCAAAAAGTCATCATTTCCGAATTTTCCATCCAATTTGAATATGGTATTGGAGTCATAAGGACTAGTGGTTACATATATATACCTGCAAACTATATAGTTTAAAAAGAACAAAAATTGGATAAAATCTCACAAAGAATAATTAAGACAAACAATAAAAGCTTACTATTGTGATTAAGCTAATTCCGAAATAATTTAATTCATTTGAACCAATTATTACTCCACAATTATCATGTTTGATTCTTCAAAATCCACCCAATTCTAACAACTATATAAATTAAATCAATAATAAACTATCATGTGATTCAAGTTTAAGGCATTGCTAGCTTTTTGTTCGATAATCTCTATATAAAATACATAAAAATAAATGAAAAAAAAGGTCTTTAACTATTTTCATACTTGACATTATTAAACTGAAAACAAAATTAACAGATGACAACCTATGTATACGAATCAGAAATGCATACATTTTAATAATTATTAACGTACTATAGAATCCATATCAATATGTGAATTAAACAGGTATGAAAAATGTTTCATATTATATTTTTTAATTAAGGGTTTTTTTTCTTAATTGACTGGATTAAATAAGTAAAGTTACATATTAATTTCTTAATTAAAAGTTTTAACTTCTATTTTCTATTAATTACCTTAATCAATAGCGCTTCTAATTAAGAGTATAAAGCTTTTTATATAAAAGGTTAAGGTAAAGATAAAAAAAAGTTTTTATAGTGAAACTCTACTGAATTCTCCTCTAACCTGCTTTTCACTTCAAGTGGTTTATAAACTGTGTTTTAGTTGTCGTTATCTCACTCGTAGATATTACCCAGACCAGTGACGCCAAAATGGATTCTTGTAAACGTTTCCGCCAAAGTATTTGCGCTATAAGAGATAGATAGTGTATTACCCGATTATGTTAATTACTTCCAAATATGCATATGACATGTTATCACTATTCTTCATGGCAGTCCATCAACTTATTTGATTTCATTTTCAATCTATTTTTTAAAAAGCTGAAAAAAAAAAGAGTTTTAGATAAAGTAGAAATTAATATCAATCACATTGTATTCACAGGAACCGTACAAACAATGGAGCCACTAAAGCCATCAACCCATCTTATTCAAAAAAAAAAAAAAGGCCATCAACCCATCAACTTAGTTAGATATATATCTATTTCAATGAGCACATTTAAAGTTAGAGTTTAATTATTATAATAGTATAAATTAATTATTAGCAGCCCTTTGGGCCCTCTCATTTTGATTTCCATCTCTTTCATAAAAGCTGTGAATATTTAGCTTTTTTTTTTTTGTGGTACCGAACTTCTTATATCTTATGGGCAGGGTTAGAAGTTCGTGAATCTTTATGGTTGTCCAAAAATTGCGGTATATTTAAAAAGTTATGTCATTTTATTATCTACATATCTTTAAATACCTAAAAAGGTGTTGAAAGTATTGTAATTAGAGTGTGGGTGGCTTGAATGGCCTCGCACGTGAATTCTCAATTTATACATTACTTTCGCAGAAACAAATTAATAATTGTAGAAAGGGAGATAGGAAAATAGAGGAAAAAAGAAATTTATAAAGCTTAGCTAGCTACTTGTTTCCTCACAGGCACATTATGGAATATATGTGTGTGCTGTGCAATATGACACTTACATAATCATTTAAATCACAATTATTGCAATTTGTCTGAGTTATAAAGCAATACAATTAATTATGCATTTGGTTTATGATTTTATTTGTGAATTATCTCATTTTTTTATTAACACAAGTGAAGAATAGAGATTCGAAGTGAAATTTCTTTTGCATATTGAAATCAGTTTTATGACGAAGTGCATGTTATATAAATTTATCATTAATTTAATTCACAATAAATAAAATTATTGTCACTTTTTATCTTAAATTTTGATCAATTTGAAAAATTCGGGTGCGGTCCATAATAATAATAATCACACATATTGGTATTGGAGGGATACGTGGTAATATTCTGATTTTTTAGACCCATTCGGCCTATAGTAGAAATTTGGATAGTTGGTAGAAATTTTATGGGACTGTAATTAATGGAAATTATAATTGTATTTTTTTTTTTTCAGTTTTAAGGCGGACTCTTCTTTGCTCTAGTTAAATGAGTTTCTTCTTTTTCAAAAAAAACAAATAAAAAAAATGCTTAATATATTAAAATCCCAGGTACATGTATTTAATTTCAAAATTGATACCTAAACTTTAACTGTTTTAAATTTATCATCTGAATTTTGAAAAACCATAATAATTTACCACCTGAAATAAAAATTACAATTAAAAAGATTTGCGTAAAACACACAAGCTGCTGATGTGTAAAGGAACTAATGTTGACACGTGGCAAAATATTTTAAAATTGATACCTAAATTTTAATCGTTTTTAATTCACTACCCAAATTTTGAAAAACCATAATAATTTACCACCTGAAATAGAATCACAGTTGATGAATTTTGCGTGAAACACACGCGTGCTGATGTGTAAAAAGACCAATACATGATTGGCACGTGGCAAAAAAAAAAAAATCATCTTCTTCCTTTCCTTCACTCATTTACCACCTCCTTTCCTCCATCTGTTTCCTTTTCTATTCAAAACACCCAAGTCCACCTTAGTCTCTTTCTCTCTCTGTGTCTTCTCAAACCGAGCTCTAGTCCTTTATTTCAAATCTCGATTTCTTCTCCTATTCAAAAAACCCAAATCCGCCATCCATATTTTCAACATCAAGCATTAAAAAAGTCATTTTTTCATGTCTCACGTTCCCTGATTTCGTGCAGTTAAGTGGTAAATTATTAGCAACATCATTGAATTAGGTAGTAAATTATTATATTTTTTAAAATTCGGGTGGTGAATTAAAAATTTAAAAAGTTCAGGCATCAATTTGAAATTAAATACAAGTACATGGAGATTTAAAAAGGTCGTTTTTTCATGTCTCACACTCTCTTATTGCATGCATTTCACTTTTCGGTCCACATCAGTAACTAGGTGGTAAATTATTGGCAAAATCATTGAGTTAGGTGGTAAATTATTACACTTTTTAAAGTTTGAGCAGTAAATTAAAAACTTAAAAATTTCAGGTATCAATTTTGAAATTAAATATAAGTACGGGAGATTTAATATATTGAGCCAAAATAAAAAAAAAATAGTTAAAATCTTTCTTTACTTTCTTCCGAGCATTGGCCAAATGTCTCACTTTTTTCTCTTCTTTGTGAGTGCGAATTGCAATGTTTTATAACAATTATGGATAAAGTTTAGGCAAGAATCATGCATTATTATGATTATTCCATGTTTAATTAATTATAAACATAGTTATATTTCCAATGGATCAAAATGGAGAACCAAAAACATATAAGTAGATTTCTGTGTTTTAAACTAATTAGTGTCTAGTTATAACCTAAGCTTCAAGTAATTAAGGAACATAACATGTGACCAAAAAACAAATACCCATCTCTAATACCCTAAATACAAGGTCACATGTAAACTACTTGTAGAAAGGAATGGCAGACAAAAATCCAGACCAAAAAAAGGCAAAGAAACAGTTGAACATACAAAATATCTTCATATTTTCACGAATTGAAAACGATGCTCCATAACTGTTACAATTAACACCAACTTAAAAAGTTAAAAGTCATTTCGGTACTTTAATTGAAAAATCTGGAAAGTTCACGATTGTTCACGCTTCCGCTGATAAATTGACAAGTAAATCGTAAAACATCCACACAATTTAACTATCAAGAATCTCAAGAAGAAGAAGAAGAAAAACCATTATATATATATGTTCATCTTTACATACAGATGACATGCTTATACTTTGTAGTTTGGTGCAATACTACAAGTTCAGTCCTCCTTTTACAATCACTGAAACCCTAATTCAGCTTTTCTTGAATCTTGAATTTCGGAAACTTTGTGAGGTTATCTAAGATGGCACCACCACATGGAGAGGGAATTTCAAGCATTTACAGTAATACAAAGAAAAGCAACACAGCAAAGCCACCAAGACTATCAAAGGATAATCTTCAAAGAACAATATCCGATATCTCATTCGAGCTAAGCAAAGAGGCCATAGACATAAACAATCTTCCACCAATATCAGAGGTTGAAGATGCGAAATGCGAGTGTTGTGGGATGAGCGAAGAGTGCACACCAGAGTACATTGAGAAGGTTCGTGGAAAGTTCTTAGGGAAATGGATATGTGGGTTATGTGCAGAAGCAGTGAAAGAAGAGATGGAGAAAAATGGGAACAAAAAAGAAGAGGCATTGAATTCTCATATGAATGCTTGTGCAAGATTTAACAAGTTTGGTAGGGCTTATCCTGTGTTATTCCAAGCTGAGGCTATGAGGGAGATGTTTAAGAGAAGCACAACTAGGGCTAAGTCTATAAGCCCTAAACCTACTCAAAAGAATGGAGGAATTGCTAGGAGTTCTAGCTGTATTGCTGCAATTACTAGAGACATGGCTAATCTCACTGTGGCAAATTGAATTTCAATATTTTTATTAACCTTTTGCCCCAGTCATCCTTCTCTTCTTTCATCGTTTTGTTAACAATAACTTTTAATTTTTCTCTTTATTCTCTTATTCCAAAAAAAAAACATTTTATCTAAGCTAAATCTATAATTTTTTTTTTTTAATCAATTCGATAATAACTTATTATGTAATTAGTTTATATACATAGTAAGTTATTATTGAATCGGTCCAGAATAAATAAAATTATTCTATAGTATTAAGAGTTTTTGTGGATTGTTATCCATGCTTATTTTACTCTTTATAAAGCTGAGGGGCATTTTAGTTTCTTCCCTTGGTTGATTTTGGCATCCACCTTTCATATACATATCTGTTTTAGCCCTCTCTTGGGTTTTTTCTAGGTGGGTCCAAATTCTTTTTCCATTTTTATTTTTATTTTATTTTTTTTGGTGGTGGGTATGGTTCAAATTCTCCAGTCCCTTGTTGTTCCTGCCACTTGCTTTTTTTTTAGTACAAAAATTTCTAATGTGTAGCAGTTGTTTTCGTCGCCAAATTAGAGCAAATGTTAATTAATTAAACTGAAGATCAGTATATGAAATAACAGGGGTTTAGTTGTTAGATGCTGTGTGTAGGGTTTCCATAGTTCTCACTGTTACTCTAGCCTTAAGCTCTTCTTTAAGTTTATAGTTTCTAATCCCACTTTCATGTACTCAATTTATGTATCTGAAATATGTTCAATAAATTAATTAGTATGTTGCTTTGGCTAATTAGTATTTATATCCAACTCTTCTTTCCTTCTCTTTTTTTTTCTTTTTTTTTTACTTTTGGGAAAAAAAAAGGAACAATTGCCTATTTCCTTTAAAATCAAAAAAAAAAAAGCCTATAATTCGTGACATAAACAATTTTACATTCAAGCAATTGAAATATATATTACGTCATTATTTCTCATGCTCTTCTTAATTTCATTTTCCAAAATTTGAAACAATTATCAACCTGTGATTTGGATCAGACTGCATAATAATATTTTGCCCTTATGCTTCTTGAAGTTCTTTTTTTCTCTTCAATTAATAAGTACTATTATATGATAAATCATTCAGCAAAGACTTAAAACACCTTACTAAAAGCAAAGCAGAAGCAGTAGGAATCGATTAACATGATTAACTGATTCTTAAATTTATTATTCAGTTTAAATATAAATAAAACGCATGAACACCTTATGTTTTTCTCCTTTTTACCGAAGGTACAGTAGTTCATTTATTACTGTTTAACTGTAAAGCAGTTCGTTTTCAAAATTGTTGGTTAGGCTATTGGGTAGTGAGAGAGTAAGTGTGCGCTTTTTAGATAGGGAAAGGAGAGAGATAATGAATGATGCCGGTAATCATAAGTGTCTATTTTCAACAAAGAGCTCCACAAACACATCATGTGTTATAACTTGTGTATTTTTTTTATGGGTTATTTTTTTAAAAATTTTAACCCTCAAATTGTATTTTAAATGTTACTATTAATTAATTTAACGGTCAAAAATTAAAACTTAATATATATGAGAATGAATATATATTTTATAAACTATTAATCTCTTATGAAAAATCGAGTATAACGGTTGTATGTAAAAGTGTAGTGCGGATATAACTAAAAGACAAATTATATTGTATGGTTGCACAACTAATGCGCGCATGATATGAACATTCATTAATTACAGGGTTACAAGAATTAAGTTAATAATGTTTTACATTATGAAACGGCCATAGGCCAACAAAATTCTTGATGTTAACACTAAACATAATGATGAAAGGTAAGTATCATTGATGATGAGGCTTTTCCCAATTTGTCTATGCGCCGGCATATATAAAAATATGGCAAACCTACAACACTACCAATTATGCTTATTTTTCAAGATCATTTATGAAACCTTGTATTGAAAAATAAGCCCTAGATTCCTAATAATTGATTTAGAAAGTCAGCTTTTGGGAACTTAAATGATTTTATAACATTAATTCACAACGCCAATATGGTTTGATAATTATAATCCAGAAGACCATAAGCTTAGCAATAATTATTAGTTCTTTCCAGCTAATTTGATTTGAAGTTTGAACTACCAACAAAAATAATTTCTTCAACCATAATTAGGAAAATGAAAATTGCAATCACATCCATCAAAATTCCAATGCAAACATCACTTCTTTTTAAGCAAACCAAAACTACCTTCTAAAAGTAAACCCTATCCTACCCTCAGCAATCCATTTGGGCACCTTTCAGCCAGAAAATTAAAAAGAAACTGGGTCAATAACCAAACCAGCTGAAACAAAGATTTCGTTGCAACCCTAGAAATTACAATGTCAAATACAACCATCCAAGTAATTTCTAGGACTATGTCCATACACAAAATGAAGTTTAGAACATCACAAATGGACAAAGGCATAACAACTTAATATGTTCTTGTAAAGTATTTTTGAAATTGTTTCAGGGAAACAAGACAACAAAACAGGAGTCTGTCTCTTAGGACATTACAGGATTCTGGCCTAGATCTTTAGACAAAAGACCAGTTTATAAACATAAAGCAGATGCAATGCGCATTTTCTTCTTCATTTAACACCTTCCATGCCACTGCTCTCTCATACGAGACTGGTCTGCCCATGCTTGACAAACAGATACCACCTTGAAGACAAGCAAAACCCTAACAGGGGCAGGAAAACATCATATCAGATAATGCTTGCTAGCATAAGTCCACAATGCAACATATGTCATAACCTTTTCGAGCAGGTACATGGGAGAACTACAAACCTGTTGCATTATCTGTGGGAACTCTGAGCAGAGAGTCTTTCTTCCATGATCATCAAATATCTTTTCCAAAGTAATGTCTTGCAAAGCAACCAAAGTCGTCTCCAACATGTCAAGCCCTGCTTGATTTGCAAAAGTGAAGACTGGCAAAGCCTGTATTTGCTATAGTTTTAGATCAGACTGCCTCAATTATATAGATTGAGTGGCTAAAAAGAATCATCCTCAGTACACAATTGCATATGCATGTAATGAAAATAAGAGAAAATATTTATTTTTAGACAGATGTTAGGATGATGATGAAGGCAATGATAATGACAATTCATAACTTTTCATTGGTTCAATGCATTCTTCTAGCACTAAAGCAGCCAAAAAAAGGATCAGAATGACTATCTTGCTCTAATATATGGGACAAAAACCACTGCTGGAAGATAATACATAACAAAAAAATTCTATCAGATCCATCTTTAAAGAATCATGCTAATACAATAGCTCTGCAACATCTCCCTGGTAAGAGATGATAGAACAGCTCATACATGGGAAGTCAGATAATAAAGATTCCAACTCATAATTCGTACTGCAAGAGGGGAAAAAAAAAAAAAAAAGGAATGCGCACAAACCTTCAGAGAGCAGCACATAATTGCGTCTGAGTGATGCCAAAGAGTTTTAAGGATAGACTCGCTTCCTTCACCGCTAGATTTCAGTAGCTCCACACCCAAGTAGCACCTGAAAAGCCATGATCATCCAATGAAGCAAAATATGAAATCACCATTCGATTCAATATTTCTAGTCAATCACTTCTGAAATACTTTATCAGTTTGGACTTCATAACACCTCTCACAATTAGAGATTGCATGTGAAAAAAAGTTCTAATAGCATTTTTCTTCTTTCGCAAAAATGGATGCCAAAATATGTAATAAAGTTGCATTAGTAGGATGTCATCAAAGCCATAAATTTCAGAACCAACATTGATTCCTATTTCCAGTTCAAATTTTTTTGCTACTTGAAATGACAAAATCCTGTTAGATTGCAGGAAAATCAATTAATTAAACTATATCCCCCTTCAAAATACTGTTAGAAATGTGCATAATAAAGGATTTGTTGATTAGCCAACAGAGAAGACATGCATTACAAAAGGCTTACCAGCTGGACAATATCTCAATTATACAGTAAATCATTCCATTTAATGAAATGTAGCTTAATAATCTATGCCATACAGGTTGGAGTCACAGCAAAAAAGTTGGATCAGATAATATCATGGCAACTTTCAGTGACAAACCTATAGCTCTGGCAGATCCAACGAGCCAGTGTCTGAGCTTCAGGAGTACCGAGTGGTGAGCGAAGACCGCCATGCGACCCCAAATGAGAGGGAGATAGTGCTAACGCAACTCTTTGGACAGATGATATAATACTGCGGACATATTGACGAGCCATAGATGCTACATGTTCTTGCATATGGCTCTCATATGCAAATTCAAATGCAATTGTCATGACAGATCTCATGCAGCTAGAATTAGAAGAATAATCAGTGGATGATCTGTTTCCAGCAGGTCCAATTTCTAGAGCAGAAGCAAGATCCAGGGTGCGATTTGGGCTGGATGCTTCCTGCACAATTTTATAATTTTTCACTATATAATACCTAAGAGATAGAAAAGGACAAAAAAATAATACGAGCATAATTGCATGTACAACAGCAAACCTTTGCGGAATCAAGAGGAATGATACGAAAACCAGAAGGCAGAAGTGGCGCATCATCAGCAAAGGATGCATCAATGGGGGCAAAAATGAGCTCAGCACAGGTGCCAACAGCATTCTCATCCATACCACTGCAGAGCTGTCAAAACCGTTTCAAACGTGTAAACACAGCTATCAACACAAAAAAGGAGGCCACATATAAAGTAACAAATGCTACCAACCATGAAAATATACAATGACAAGAACCAGCATCTTCCCTACCAAATTTACTTAAATTCTGCATGAAACCATCTTGTTCCATGAACTTATTTAATTAAAGTTCCACTTCCCTGATCGAAACCATTCGCCCTTTCTGCTGATACACCTTCCATTCTACCAGGATTTCTTTCCTCATATCTTGTTAAAAATTGTTTCTCAAATTGATGCATCACATTTATTATACAGTAACATAATCAACTCTGTCCACCACTAGTCTTTGACCCATTTTTACCCCACAGGAAAGCCTCAATGGACTTTCCAGTTGGTAAAGATTAAAATCCTATCCTCACCAAAATGAAAGGAATTATAAAAACTCGAATCAAAGAATAAAAGTTCATCTAGATCAACCCAATTGTCAAGCCCAAAATGGATCAAGTTTAGTAACATGACCACAAGTAGTGTAAAGAATCTATACTTACTTGCAAAAGAAACATGTCCCTAGGCATTATTGGATCCTCAGGAGAATGGCCAACGCCTTCCAACTTAATGACCTCCAGGAACTAACATGCACAAGAACAAATTTGTCTCATTAAAGAGTTTCAGAGAGAAGAAAATAAAGAAAATAGCCAACTTAACTTCATGACATAGGAGATACAGTCTCCAACTTTACTCACCTCTTCATGCTCAATAGTGTGAGCCAGTGGAAGTATAACTTGACCTCCAAAACTACCAACTCGAGTCCCTGGTAAGCTACAAGGACCAACTTTAATTGCAGCAGCTGAGTAAGCATCAATATTGTTATCTGCCCATTCTGACCTGTGCTCCCGTAAGAACCTAAGAAGAATTGCAGGAGGAACATTCTGAAGAAGGAAAAGTATGTCAACACTGATGAAAGATACAAGAAGATTTGAGTGTACAACTTCAGAAAAAAAAAAAAAATTGCCTCCCAAGAATTTCAATCTTACAATGGAAATCCAAAAACAAGGGGTAACAAATTAATGCTAAACATCTATGAAAATATTATTGTCAACTGCAATACACAGAGAGTTGGAGAAATGTAATTTCCTATCAAAAAAGGCTAAATGCTCCCAAGAAGATTAATAAAAATAGCAAACTTAAAACTAAAGGAAATAAGTGCTTAAGCAGTATTTATTTCAGATAGTTTCCCATAATAAACCTAGGGGCTGAAAGAAAAATTCATAACCTAACCTGCAAAAGCATAGACGCCTTGGCACATAAAACCGCATTGCTTACAGCTGGAAATCCATTAGTGAAGGAAAGATTTAAACCCATTAACTTCTCTGGAGACAAATTCACGAGGATAGTCACATCATCCATGCCATCATTTCCCATTATTGACCATCCCTCATCAGTAAACCCATTAAGAGCCTCATTAAATCCCCTGCCACGCTCACATAATTAGATTCTAAATCATAGTTAAATATTAAAATACTGACTAAGATTCAATAAAAACAGTGGCAGGTACTAACCTGCTCAACCTCTGACTAAATGCTCGCAGTGCTGCTGGTCTTCTGCCCCAGTTGGTTACATTAGTCTGAGAAACCTCCTGAGCTATCTGCCTTAGTTGGCGCAGAGCCTGAATGATAGTGCAAAGGGCATATTTGGAACATCAGTTACCCTACTCTCTTTGATTCACTATCGCTCAGTTATGAAGCATATAGGCCAACTGTTTCACCTTTCAGAAAGTAAAAACTTGCCAGTATAAAGAAAATAGACTTAGAAACTTACCGCCATTGTTGTCTTCTGAGCAAGCACTGTTGATGATTCATACAATGGCCGCAGCACCTCCGGCACACTCCAAGGCTAGTTGACAAAATGAATACTCAAAATTATCACCCATTTTTTGGCAATTTTAAACGTTGAATCTCAGACATTATATTGCAATGAATATGAAGTAAACAACAGCTACCTCTAAATCCATATGATCTACTATGTGTATGATTGAACCACCCCCTTCACAAGGTCTTATGAGGTACCCACTAGGCAGCATTTCTGCTCTGACAAAATGCTGCACTGGAGGCATGGTCGGGCCATTTTGAATATTTTTAAGTGATCTCTCACAAATCTAACCAAAAAATAAAACTGTTGTTACATAAAAAGCAAAACTGAACAGCAGTCGTCAAGAAAAAATTGATAAAGTCAGGGAACATACCACAAGGCTGCCATCTTCTAGAACAGAAGTATAGCGCAACAACCAGAAATCACGAGCAGGCGCCAATGTTGTTGGCGCATAGAGCTACAATGTCAATAGAAGTTTTTGTATTGAGAAATGCATGCCATATTCCTTCATCAAAAATGAGACGTACAAAATTGAGCAGCTCTAACCTGCATGTATAGCAGCTCAATGGTCCCACCATTGGCAGTGGGCAGCACATTCAGCACATCCACAGCTCGGCAATCACGGAACCAAGATGGCCGATCCTTGAGGATTTCTGCAACCTGTGAGGAACAATGTATCGCATTAGCTTAGTAGCTCCAAAATTGATGATGACAGAGAAAGAAAGAAACAGTAATTCACTTACCCTTGTAGGTTCTAGACCCACCAGGCCACAGGCTCGTGCTGCCACACCAGTGCAACCATGAGAAATAGCAATGATTCCAATGGAATCCGGACCAGGCTGCACAGAATAAAAACATTTTGCAAGGATGAAATAAATTGGTTATGTAGCAACTAGCTCTATTGGAATTCCTTGTCAAAAATAAAGTTCAAATCAAGAGCACACTAATATTCCTTCAGGTGCAGATTTAAAATAATGTTAAGACATATTAAGTACACTTCTCTTTTTTTTTTGGTGAGGAAGTACACCTCATAATTTTTTGCATTTCATTTATTATTTCTTCCTTCGAAATGACTTTAGCAAAAAGATTAATCACAACACAGAAATCAAGAAATACAAGTACATGAGTTTAAAATTATTTAAAAGAGAAAAAGATTAGTTAATTAATAAAAATTTGAAAGAACAAAAAAAAAAGTGCCAAAAGGTACCTTCATTCCAGGCATTTGGACCCACTCCACAGCAGTTCCAGTGGCCTTTGAAAGAAACTCTGCTAAAGTCTCCTCTGCAATGGACAAAAGTCTGGAAAAAAAAACAAAGCGTGAATTCAATATTCCTCAAGCACACAACAAAGTGGTCACAAATCACAGTAACAGAAAAGGACCCAACAACTGTATCCCCACTAACCCTGCAGGACTCGCATCCCTCGGCGGATGCTGAGGTGTCAAGTGGTGTTGACCGCTTGTCACCACTGATTCACAACTTGTATCTTTGGTTGCAAGCGTTGTCTGCAAGAAAGCATCCCTTCTATGTCAATTTCCATACAACTCGCTATTAATTTAATTAAAAAAAGCATTCGCATTCTCTTGGTTACCACAAAAAAGAAATGCAATTATTTTTTAGTCTAACGAGGGATGGAGTGCAAATAAAATATCAAAGACTCAATTTTTTTTGCTATTTCTTAAATCAACTCGCTATATTAACACAACCTATTATATGAAGAATATCAAAAATGTTTGATTAAATTCTTACACTCTGGGTATGTTGACGAAAGTAGCCATTCTCATACACCAGCTGTGACACCTGCTTCTGCAACCTATCATTTTCCTCCATGAGAAGCTTGTTCATTGCAGTCAGCTTCCTATTCACAGCTTGAAGGCGTGATGCCTCTTTTCTCTGCTTCTCTCTGCATCTGAAAAATCAAAACAAAATGCAAGATATAAGAAATAAAAATCCTGTTCATTAAGGGTGAATCAAAACAAAACAAAATATAGAAAGAAGAATCCTTTTATTCTGTTCCATTTTCTTTCTAATATTTAGTCTTTTAGAAATAGATTAGCTCATTGAGGCAATCTTAAGCCCTTTAATTGCACTTCAGAAGACAGATTCCAAAATTTAAAGATAACAAAAGGAACAAAAATGAGATTCCTTGGATGTGAGAGTAAAAAGACATACCTCCTATTTTGGAACCAAACTTTGATTTGTTTGGGTTCAATGTTAGAGAGAATTGGGCACTCTCTAATGAACTGCTGGCGGCGAATGGAGCTGGGTTTAGGACACTCGTGATAGAGCCTCTCAAGGGCTTCGACCTGCTCAGGCGTGTAGCGGACATACTTGCCATTATCAATGTTCAGTGGTTGCTTACCATCCTTGCAGGACATTGCCATCTTCAAATTCAACTTCACTAAAAGCGTTCAGAAAATGGAACCCCAAAAACCCAGAATCTAATCAAAACCCGAGTACCTTTTTATTTCCTTCAACCCACTTTCAAAAACTTTTAGCACCAGAAAGAAAAAAGCCCGCAAAATTCAAACTAGCCAGGCATAACCAAATCAACACAGGAGTAATTTCCCTCAACCGCAATTTTCTAGTATTCAAATGAGAGTGTAATTGCACGAAATCAAACTAAAGAAACCCTAGTAGCTTCCCTTGAGCAAAATCAGAACTTCATGAAGCTCAAGAAAGAGGTAAAATTATACGAGTAGGACTTACTGGAGCTTGTAGCCACAAATTACAGAGCCCAGAAAAATTTCAAGCAAACCCACGAAGCTTATCCTCTAAAATCACAATCTCAGAAAGTCTTCTAGTTCTGAAAATGGGTGCAACTGCAAACCTTCAAGCTTTGGAATTACTCTAATGTAAGAGGGTAAAGCGCCAGGATAAAGAAAAAGCCACCAGAGACAGCGATATCCAGATTGGAGACATCGTTATCCTCGTTTTGGCTATAATTAGACAACCCCCAAACACAAGAAAAGCACAAACCTATCGAGATCAGAGCTCCACACCAAACGATCTATTCGCACCAAAACACTGAAAATGCTACCAGAAACCACCGGAAAAAAATAAAACAAACAACACCCACAAACGTATCTTCTGATTTAACCGATTAAACTCGCCAGCAATAAAATAAGAAGACGAAATCAAAGCCTTCTGTCAAGAGATCTCCCCCTTCAAGGCCAAAGAACAAGCCAAAACGGCGTTGTATTGCCGATCCAAGCTCCAAAAACAATCGTCCCCAGCCTCTGAAACATTTTCTAGTGGTTCACCAGCAACAAGAAAGCGAAGAAACAAAAAGGAAGCGTTTCAGTTTTTGAGAAAAGTTGAAGCTTTTGAAACATGTGAAGGATTTAGAGCCCAAAACCGAAAAATGAAATTTACAAAAACAAAAGGGTAAAGTTGTTTTTGAAATTTGTAGTGAGAGCAAAGAGTAAGAAGAATCTCAGCGGTTGAAACAGAGAAGGTGAAAAAAAATAAAAGTAAATACAATGTTAGTAAAGTACTTTGGTTTTGCTTTTGTTGCTTATTTTTTGTTTTGTTTTTATGAGGATTTTACTGTGTTTTTGTGTGTGTGGTTTTTTCATTGGTTCGTCGCTTTCGGCTACAGACAGAAGAAGAAGAGAGATAAAGTATTGTCTTTAAGCTCCACTGTGTGGGGAAATGGGAGGACTATTTAAAAATAAAAAATAAAAAATCTAATTGGTGAGGATTAAAATGACTGTATTGCCCTTCTTGTTGCCTTTGTGGATAAAATGTCATGTTAGGTGGTTAAACTTTTTTTCTAGTGGAATTACCATGACTATGACTTGCTCTAGTTAGGATTTACTATTGAATGTCAATGTTTTTGATGTCCAGATTAATCCCTCATCTACCAATTGTTTTGAAACCCTAATTTAATCCTTCTTATTCTTTGAATTCCCTTTTCAATTAAGTGAATGTTTTCCATTTACAGTTCTATTTTGACTTTATTTATCTTTATCGTCAAATTAAATAATATAATATTATGTCGAAAATAATATGACTTATGAATCTTAATTAATACATTGTTTGATAATATGAATGTGATAAGTTGTAGCTTTCTAGAGAGGTAAGAGGTTCCTAATAATTGCTTTTAATCTTTAATTATGTTCTAATTGGAACTAAATCATAATAAAAGCTTAATTGTGGAGGACACTAATATCTACATAATTTATTCAAAATTGTTAATCACATTTTTATTTTGTTACATTAAGCAATTTTGAGAAAGTAAATATTGATAAAACTCCTAAAAAGGAGTGGCAAAATGGTAAATTAGATGGAAGAGGGGAGGTAAAAAAATAAAAAGGTAGGAAAATGCGGGAATAGGGAGCTTATAAAATAGCAAAGGCAGAGAGAGAGAGAGAGGGGGGAGGGAAGGGTTTGCGTGGGACAGAGAGGACACCATGATGGTTTTTTTGCATGCGTCTCGCTTTTAAAGCTGAGTGAATCCAAAAAATATCACCAAAAATAAAACAAAATTTTATTTATTTTATTCTATCCAATTATATAATGCTACGTATCATCATGGGCCACACTGAAAACTTGCAGAATCCCGTATCATAGACGTGCTACAGTCATACCGAATCCCAACTATTATACATCAACACGATACATGTGCAGTATATGTACCTCGCCACTAATTTATTACATACGTAAACATCATCCTTAATCCATCCACTTTGACGCACCTTTTGCTGCAATGGACGTATAGAATGGAATAAGTGGAATTATATTTCTCATATTGTATTTGGTTAAGGGAATTAGCTGAGAAGGCAATTGAAATTCTTTTTCTAAAAAAGGAAAATTTGTACACAGTAATTCGATATTCATGTACCCAAGTCTTCCAACAAAAGCAGCTCTGCATAAATTCTAGGGGTTAAATTAATGTGTATATCTGCTCTACATAAATTCCACGTCCGCTATATTGAATATTTATTTGAAATAAATAAAAATAGATTTTATACAAGCCTGGTGAGGAAAAAACAAAACAAGTATTGATTTATAATATAGGGGTTTATAATTTAGATGAACGGTTAATTAAGTTACAATCTATTTTTTAAATTCAGTTTTTTAATAAAGGTTTTTCAAAATGTATATATAAGTCCAATCAATTAATAACCAGTTAACCATTAATCGAGTAACTACTAAATGCGGTTAGCTAGCCACTAATGACTGATTAATCATTAAAATTATTTAATATGTACAATTACCCTATATTTAATTACAAAAAAATATGCATCCGTAAATTAAAATATAAATTCTAAAAATTTCAAAAATAAAATACAATTCATTAATATTTAATGTTAATTGAATAAAAAAAATTACATAAGCGTTTTGAAATATAATAAAAAAATAATTTGACACTGATTTATCTTCATCAATATTAATAAATGAATAATTTTCGGTGATTATATAAGTTACAAAATATATCCATATTTATGTAGAATAAAATGGTATGAAAATTACCTTTTTGCTATATATATATATATATATAGGTGGCTCACAGGTGAGTGTAGGTGGCTCACGGGTGGTTATTTCCGATGTGGGAGCACTAATCACTATTTGGCTAGCTGTCATAAGTTGATTGAGACTTCTGGTGATCAGCGTGAGGCTAGTAGAGTGGGTTCGAATGCACCGCAAGCCAGCCGAGGTAGAGGTCGAGGTGGTCGACCTAAAGAGGGAGCTCCATCAGAGTCGTTTGATCGTCCTTTGACGGTTCCTGCTAGGGCATATACTATGAGAGCTCGGGATGAGCAGGATGCCCCGGATGTGATTGCAGGTAAGTTCCTACTCTTTGACACTGAGATTTATGCTCTAATTGACTCTTGTTTCACACACTCATATTTGTGTACGAATAAGTTATTTGATAAGTTGCATGATATTGATCAGTTACATTATGAGGTTTGTGTGTCCAGTCCCTTAGGGCATAGTATCAATTTGAGTAGAGTGTATAGAAATTGTTCTCTTTTGGTTCAAGGAGTTAAGTTTTCTGCAGATTTGATTGAATTGCCGTTTTCGGGAGTTTGATATGATCTTGGATATGCATCGGGATGTGGTTGATTGTCATAGAAAGGTGGTTGTGTTGCGAGATAGAGATCAGTCTTCTGTTTTGGTTAAAGGTTTGGGTTCGAGTTCTTTGAGTAATGTGATTTCTGTTATGCAAGCTAAGAGGTTTATAAGGAAACGCTGTGAGGCGTTTTTAGCAGTTGTGTTGGATTCTAAGCGTGATCAGGTTAGAATTTAGGATATCCCAGTGTTAGAGAGTTTGGGGATGTGTTTCCAAGTGAGTTACCTGGGTTTCCTCCCGAGAGAGAAGTGGAGTTGTCCATAGAGATAGTGCCGGGTACTTCGCCCATTTCGAAAGCACCTTATCGGATGACTCCTGCAGAATTGAGGGAACTTAAGACTCAGCTACAAGAATTATTGGATAAGGGGTTTATTAGACCCAGCATATCTCCATGGGGAGCTCCGGTGTTGTTTGTTAAGAAAAAGGATGGTACCTTGAGGATGTGTATCGACTATAGGCAAATTAATAAGGTCACAGTGAAAAATAAGTATCATTTGCCTAGAGTCGAGGATTTGTTTGATCAGCTCAGAGGTGCGGGTGTTTTCTCCAAAATTGATCTTCGGTCGGGTTATTATCAGTTTTGAGTTAAGGACGCGGATGTAGTTAAAACTGCATTTCGGACGCGATATGGCCACTATGAGTTCCTTGTGATGCCATTTGGTTTGACCAATACACCTGCGGCTTTTATGGTTTTGATGAACCGAGTGTTTAGGCCATATCTCGACCGATTTGTAGTAGTGTTTATTGATGATATTTTGGTTTACTCTAAAGATGAGAGTGAGCATGAGAAGTATCTTCGGTCAGTACTGCAAGTTTTGAGAGAACACCGTTTGTTTGCGAAACTTAGTAAGTGTGATTTCTCGCTTCGAGAGGTGTCTTTCTTAGGTCACATTGTATCAGCTAAGGGTATTCAAGTGGATCCAATGTTTTCAAAAGCGGATCGGATATCGACTCGGCGTGTCAACTGAGTCACGAGTTAACTGGTTAGACGGGGTTGAATCGGAGTTTTTATTTTTTTAAATATAATTATTTATAAAATGTAAAAAATATAATATATTAAAAATATAAAAAAACTATTAATTTTCAAATATTAGTATAAAAATAGTCTATCAATATTTTTGGGTTGAGCAATTAATGATGAAATACAATGAAAAAATAATAGGTTATTGTATCATTTTTAATGGATGCATGTTATTTTCGTTGCAAATTGGGTTTACTGGGTTTTCATTTTAATTTGTGGGCCTTTATTTTTTCTTTTCATGGGTTTTCTTTTCATTTAACTTCTTTTATTTTATTTTATTTTTAACCTACTATTCATTTTCTTCTTCTAAACTTAACCTAACAAATTAATTTCCTTAGTGGACCCATCATGCCGCCAACGCCTACCTTAGCTCATTGGAGGCAGATCCGACCTCAAACCTCGTTGCGCGCGTGCAGGAGCACCGCCAGCAGCAGCAGACACACGCGTGGTAGCTCCACCTGGTTCCAGTAGACTGTCGCCTCCACTGCGAGCGCAGATCTGGCCTCAAACGCTTCGCCCGCGCAGGAGCACCTCCACCAGCAGCCGACGTATGCGCAACAGACCGTCGCCCCCACCGCGTGCCCAGATCCGAAGTCCTCCCTGCCCAGCCAAGAACTGTGTGCAGCAGCTCAGGCGTCGTCCGTCGTCCCCATCAAATTTAGTCAAAAGCCCCATTTTTTAATTGAAACGGAGTCCGAACCGATTCAATAATTTTCAGTTCAATCCGATTTTATCCGGTTCTGTCTGAGTTTTTATATATTCCGAGTTTTATATTGAATCAAATAGATTTTCTTACTAAGTCACAGTTAAACCGGTTTGACCGTCCGAGTCAACCCGAGTTTTAAAATATTGAGTGGATCCAGCTAAGATTGAGGCGATTGTGAATTGGAAAGCGCCTAGGAATGTTCCTGAGGTGAGAAGTTTCCTTGGTTTGGCAGGGTATTATTATCGGTTTGTGAATGGTTTTTCAGTTATCGCTGCTCTTATGACCAGATTGTTAAGGAAATGAGTCAGATTTGAATGGTCGAATATGTGTCAAGCATGTTTTGAGCAGTTAAAGAGATTATTAGTTGAAACTCTTATATTTACTCAACCCATATCGGGTAAGGAGTTTATAATGTACAGTGATGTTTCAGGAGTTGGGCTCGGATGTGTGTTAATGCAAGAAGGTAAAGTTGTGGCTTATACGTCTCGTCAGTTGAACCCTCATGAGAAGAACTATCCGATGCATGATCTAAAATTGGCAGCTGTGATCTTTGCTTTAAAGATTTGGCGGCATTATTTGTATGTGGAGAAGTGTAGGATTTTCACGGATCATAAAAGTTTAAAGTATCTCCTCATGCAGAAAGAGTTGAACATGAGACAATGTCGATGGTAGGAGTTATTTAAGGATTATGACTGCATTTTGGATTATCATCCAGGCAAAGCCAATGTGGTTGCGAATGCTTTCAGTAAGAAGACGGTTTCAGCTTTGTTCTTGAGGCAGTTCATATGGAGATTTGATTGGGATGGGGCTTTGGTTGCCCAATTGAGAGTGAAGCCAACCTTGCGACAGTCAATTATTGATGCTCAGAAGGATGATTTGAGATTACAGCGGGTTTTACAAGAGGTTCAACAGGGTAAGCAGTCTGAATTTTTAGTTTTGAATTAGGTGCTTACGTATAGGAATCGTTTGTATGTGCTCGAAAGTGATGAGTTAAGGAAGAAGCTTTTAAGTGCGGCACACACTACGGTCTTTACTATGCATCCTGGTAGTAAGAAGATGTATCGGGATATGAAGCAGTTCTACTGGTGGTCGGGGATGAAGAAAGACATTGTGGAATTCGTGAAGAAGTGTCTGACTTATCAGCAGGTAAAGGTTGAGTATCAAGTTCCTTCGAATTGCTCACTCTTTTATCCGTTTCTATGTGGAAATGGGATGATGTCGCCATGAATTTTGTGTCGGGTTTGCCGGTGACTCAGCGAAAGCATGATTCGGTTTGGGTTATTATGGATCGGCTTACCAAGTCAGCTTATTTTCTGCCGGTTAGAGTGGACTACTCGTTGGATAAGCTGCCCAGTGTTTATGTGGATGAGGTAGTCCGACTGCATGGTGTGCCATTGTCGATAGTGTCAGATCGAGATCAAAGGTTCACATCGAAGTGTTGGAAAGAAGTGCAAAGAGTTTTGTGTACTAAGTTGAATTTTAGCATGGTATTTCATCATCAGACAGATGGTCAATCCGAGTGGGTTATCCAGATTTTAGAGGATATGCTTCGGGCATGTGCTTTGGAATTTTCTGACAGTTGGGACAAGTATGTGCGGCTTATGTAGTTTTCCTACAATAATAGCTTTCAGTCGAGCATCGGGATATCACCATTTGAGGTTTTGTATGGTCGGCCATGTAGGACTCTGGTTTGTTGGACAGAGTTAACCGAGCAATCTTTTGTTGGGCCAGAGATAATTAGGGATACCGAGGAGAAGATCAAATTTGTGCAGCGAAATCTGAAAGTAGCTAAAGATAGACAGAGATCCTATGCCTTAAGGTGTTGCCTTGGAGGAAAGTGTTGAAATTTGGTAATAAATGTAAACTTAGTCCTCAGTTCATTGGGCCTTTTGAGGTTTTGGAGAAAGTTGGTCCGGTAGCCTATAGGTTGGCTTTACCGATGGAATTGGTTAAGATACATGATGTCTTCCATTTTTTCATGCTTCATCGGTACCGATCAGATCCACCGCATGTATTATCGGTTTAGGATGTTCGGATTCAGTCGAATTATTCTTATGATGAGGAACCGAAAGCCATTTTAGCTAGAAAAGTGAGGCAGTTGAGAAGCAAGTAAGTTCATTTGGTCAAGGTTCTTTGGCAGCATCATGGAGTTGAGGAAGCTACTTGGAAATTAGAGGCGACGATGAGGATTTAATATCCATAGTTGTTCAATCCAGGTGAGAATTTCGAGGACGAAATTCTTGTTAGCAGGGGAGAGTTGTCACACACTGTCTTCCCCCTAGTAGTTTGAGCCATGATTGCATGTGTGTTTGTGAGTGTTTTGGCATGTGTTAATGGTATGTTTTGTGGGCTTTATTAGAGTGTGGGTGCATGTTTGATATTAGGGTATATATGTATGGCTCTTGTTAGTGTGTGTGCATGTTCATAGGGGAGTAGTGTGTGAATTAGTGAGGGTTAGTCTTGTGCGCAGTGTCTCGCATGGGTGTAGGGTGTGAGTGATCAAGATCCACCAAAAATAAGGTGACATGTGGCTAGGGTTTTAGTAAGTAGGTATAAATAGAAGGAGAGAGAAAAGGGAGCAGCCATTTTGCTGCCTCTTTCCCGTTTTTCTTCCTCTTCTTTTTATCTTTTCTTCCTCTTTTCTCTTCAAGTGTGCCCTAACTTGAATTCAAGTGGTTTTGGTGGAAATTGATCATCTCTTAAGTTTTAATTGGTAAGTTTTAGTGGGTTTTCTCTTCTTCTCCATCTTTTATTTTGATATTTGTTAGATGTGTTCTTAATCTAGGATTTTTGTGTTAGTATGGTTCTTGGGTTTTCAGGTTTAGAAGCGCTTACTCGTGATCCCAAAGGGAAAGAGAAGGTAAGTGGGAGTGGAGCTTGCAACTAGGAGCATAGGAATTTACAGGTTTGAGAATTTATTTGAATTTGTTGCATTTTTGTGATTTGGTATGTTTGAATGATTTTCTGGAAATTTGAGGTTTTATGAGGCTCATGTTAGTGCAAATGTTATGGGTTTTTGTTTGATTTAAGTTGTGACGCATGAATGATAAATTATTGGAGCAAATTTTAAGTTTGATGAACTTTACTGAAATTTTATGGGTTTGTCACTTTTAAGAAGTTTGATTATGTTAATTTATGATTTGATTGTGTTAATTATTTTAAAAGTTGTGTTTTTTGTTATTTATGATGTGGGTGATGATCAATTTGTGTGGGGTTGAGTTTTGAAATCAATTGGAGGTTTAGGTGATTTTGGGAGTGTGTTTTTCTGCAGATTTTCGCGTAAGATCTGAAAATCACGACTCTGTCTCTAGGTCGATAGAACTTGGTGAATTCAACATTTACGCGTGGCCGAGCCGCCGCAGTGAGAGCTTTCTATCGCGAGTGCGACAGAGCGCTCGGCTACCGAGCGAATTTGGGCAGTTCTCTGTCGCGAGTGCGCGCCTGTGCGTGAGTGCGACAGCTTTGGTTGGCCGCTCACTGTCGCGAGTACGACAGTGAGATGTGCTTCTGTCTCCACACGAGCGCAAAAACTGTTGCGATCGTGACCTGGGGCCAGTTTTATTTATTTCGCGAGTGCGACAATTAGCCTCCACCTGCCTTATTTTTTTGATTTTGCCATTTTCTTTTAAAATGAATTTCACATCTTTTCTAATTGAGTTTTTATTGCTGTATGGGAATAAATATGCTTATATATGTATAATATTGTAATTTTTTCATGATAAATTATATGTTATGCTTTAAGCATAATTTGTATTATGCATTACCTGCAATAGTCAGTCTAGTAGATAGTTAAGCATGCCTAATAGAGTTCAGTAGCTGCAGCCCTTTGTTCCGTTTGGACACTGATCAGGCCTCCTGTTTGGTTCCTCGCGAATCTCAATGTGTTTGGATCTTGTTTAAGATTCCCCCTGTAAAATGTTTTGGAATGAGAAAATGTGATGTTATTTTTCGATTCGTACCCGTAAGGTACCGCCATGCGTTCACTCGTTATCCACTACCGTGAGTTAGCAGGTGTTATATTTCGTTGTATTATCAGAATGTGAATTCGAATGACT
Organism: Excoecaria cochinchinensis; assembly: GCA_947683425.1. Taxonomy (NCBI): domain Eukaryota; kingdom Viridiplantae; phylum Streptophyta; class Magnoliopsida; order Malpighiales; family Euphorbiaceae; genus Excoecaria; species Excoecaria cochinchinensis. The sequence goes on along the minus strand of CANTUQ010000125.1, from coordinate 4,578,127 downwards.
ATGATTATAAGTATGTGAATCAGTTAATATATGAATGTGATTGTGAGCCTTTGAATGCTTACGAATGTGACTCAATTATGATTATCAGCATATGCCATTATGTATGCGTTTTGCCTCGACAACCATTGTGAATGGCCGTCCATATTATTTTTGTTTATTTCCCTCTAAGCGTTATCGTTTAGCACGGGTTTTTTATCCATGCAGGTGCGAAAAGTGCATAGTTTTTGGGAGAGTCGCCGCAAGTCAAGCCAATATGGAGGGAATTGGTGTTAGCACTTAGTTTTTTCTTATATGATTCTCTTTATAATAGTGAACTCTCATTGTATTTATTTTTTTGTTCCGCTTTCGCGTTGTGATCTTGGGAGATGTAATTATTTTGTAATATCAGAACAATTATGTAATGAATATTATTAGTACATCTATGAATGATCAGTTTGGATTTAGTGTTTTATTTTCGCTGTATTTATGTATGTGTATTATATGTGGATGTATGTTATTGTATCGTTTTGCTTGGTGACACCGTTGTTCATACGGGTTCTCACTTTCTTGTGGATGGGTTCTCCTACGTATGAGTAGGGGGTATTACAGCCAATGTTTTTAAAAACAGACTGGACGTCGACTCGGCCTGCCAATTGGGTCAATAGTCAACTGATTCGATCGGATTGACTCGAAATTTTTATCATTTTTTTAAATATAATTATTAATAAAAAATTAAAAATATAGTATATAAAAATATATTTAAACAATAAATTAATTATTAAATACCAATATATTAATTATTTTTTATTTATTTTACTACTTTTTTAGTAATAATAGTAAAAAATTAACCACAACAATTGATTTTTTTTATTAAATATTTGAATTAATAAGAAAAATGTAATTTTGAATTTATAAGAAAAATATAATTTTGAATTTATAAATTTTTTTAATTTTAATTTTAATTTCAATTATAATATTTATTTTTATGCATGTTTATATTCATTTATTTTTTAATATTATGTTATATTTAAATTATTTAGTTATTAAATATATAAAAAATATAATGAAAACAATTTCACGTAATATTCAATTTTATCAAGTTTAATATTAATATAAAATAATTTTATCATCAAATATAAATTTTTAATCTAATAATATTGAATAACTATTAACCCCAATTATAAAAATATATTTTATAAAAATATAATTTAGAATATATTCAATTTTTTCTGGTGCAACCCGATTTTGTACTGTTCATCCTGGTTTTTACAATGAATCGAACCGGTTTTTCATTCTGTTCGCGATTGAATCTGCTCAACCGGCCGGTCCGGTCCGTTTCCAAAACAATGGTTGCAGCTCACGCCTGATCTGACCAAATACTATTTCTTGTAGATTTCAAGTATCCGATCGGCTCTTTCTCACTTTTTTTTTTTCAGATAAAAACTCACACGTTTTACCAGTTATATTTTTAAATAGATATATAAAGGACCAAAACAAACTATAATAATTGGATGCTTAATAGTTTTTAAACGCTGAAAATCGAATCGGTTAAATCAAACTCTAAACCAACCGAATTGCTCACGGTTTTATTGGAGTTTCTAACTTCAGTTCAGTTTTGTTGAGCCATAATTATTCCGATCACCAACAATCTAATTAAGTCAAGCCCCTGGATTTATACATTTATAGAAAAATAAAGGTGTAAGATGGACATGACATGACATGACATATATAGGTGTGGGATGTAATAGGGTAGGAACAGATAAGGTGGTAGCTGAAGCTTGTCGTTTTGGAAGTTTATGTCTGTTTCTTAACTACGTGTTCTGAGGAGAGGAGAAACCATCGTAATCTTATTCATTCACTAATATTTAAGTAAGCATTTTTTTAATACAGAAAAATTTTGTTTCTCTTGAGAAGACAATAATTTCTTGGTAATTTTGCTTTTTTCTCCTTGTTTGCAGGAAAAATAAGCTTTTTTTTCATATATAATGCCATGAATCCATGATGCTACTTACAGTTCCAAAGTCACTTCAGGGATAATAAATTGCTATGAATTAATAATTATTTTAAAAACATATAAAAAATTCAACTAATTTGAAGAACGTCAGTGAAAACGTCGAAACTTTGTGTGCAAATAAATCGCGATTTTTCAAAGAAACAATAATGAGATAAATTATGTTAATTTGAACGGTGCATGGCAGTAAAATGACTACGTAGCTCATGTAATTCAATATTTAACCTTTTAGACAATTCTCATAATTTAAAAGGAAGTTGAAGTTTTTCTATTTCATGATAAAAAAATTATATAAAGTGGCAAATTTTGATTCCATTTGAGAATCCATCAACATTCTTTTTATGATCAAACACATTTAATCTGTAAAACAATTCAATTTAATTTGGCTAATTATGAGATTTATATGTCTTTTAATCTATTTATATTGTTTATAATTTTATAATATTTTTATATAATATTATCAAACTTAATCTACTTGTAATTTATTTAATAATAATCTATTTAAATTATAATTCAATATAATGAAATCTAATATATTTATGCTCCGTAAAATTTTGATGAATTTATAAACCAATACATCATTATTCGATTCAAATTCATTCTATTTAAGGTGCATGACACTTATAATTGATACACTATGTGCAAAAACTCTACAATAGGTCGTAATTAATAAATTCGAATTTGTACAGTGGATCATAAGTCATATGACTGAACATCTTCCAAGCTAATTTTTACTGTGAAATTTAATAAAATATTGTAAATTTTGTTCCTAGCTTAAATTTGTCAATTTTTTTTTAAAAAAAATAAATTAAACTCACAATACTGAAGATACATTAAAATTATAAAAATCATTAAAAGTGATTAATTTATCTGGCAACTAAGAATTATGAAGTGAATTTTCTCACCTAATTGAATTAGGATAAAATAATTTATATACAAATTCTAATTCTTTTAGATACATAATAATTTATTAGATTAATCCAAAATAAATCTTGTCTAATTGAGTATTGTTTGGGAGTGTAAGAAGCACAATAAAGGAAGAATAAAATATTATAGTATTGTGTACTGATTTACTATATTAGCATGAACGTATAAATATTATTGTGTTTAATTTAAATTAATTGGACTAATCTAAATTCAAAAGTAAAAACAAAATTTCGAAATTGAAATTTGATTGAATTTTGACGGTTTATGCAACGGAGCCAAGGTGCATGCTGCAGTAGCTGCGGAGTTGGCTCAGGATGATGCTATTGCTCTCATATCACATTTCCATATATGCTTCCTACTTTAGTTTCTATTTCAGACAATATAATATTCAATTGAATCTTCTGATTAAATTTATTTTAAATTTTCATATGAAATATGTATTTTTATTATAATGATTCAAATTAAATTATATATAAATATAATTGAGTGTTTTGTGATTTAATTTTTTAAAACATTATAAATTTATATTTATTATCATAAAATTAATAAATATCAGTGACTAAATTATTATTAAAATTTAAATATTATTAAATAAATTAAGAATCAAAATTTTGTGGTAAGTAAATGTAAATCCAACTAGCTTGTGCAACAAAATCTAATGGGAGAGACTGAATCTCGTCCAATTAGATATTTTTCTGTTGTGATTCATCAGATTATAGGTGGAGGTGAAGGCAGCCATTAGGCAAATAGCATGGGATAATGTGAGGTAGACGTTGAAATTCAAAGATGTGCTGCGAAATGATGATCAGAGCCTCCATCATTATTCATTACTTCTTCAGGAGTATGAGGATGTGATCGCATGTATTGACCTTTTCAACACTGGGCCCCCATATCTCCTTACTACCAGGGATATTGCAATTATATCCACCGTCCATTTTGCTGACAATCCTAGGTCACCCCCCTCACGCCCTCATCTCCTTCATTAAATATATTTTTAGTTGAATTCAGATATATTCAAATTCGTTCATAGTTATTCAAATCCAATATAAATACTCAATTAAAAATTTGTAGTAATTTACACGTGATATGATTAATATATTTCAGGTTGTATATTAAAAATGAAGAATACAATTTGATGGAGTGGGGATGAAGCTTGATCATCTTTCCCAAATCACTGGAGCAATTCTCACCAATTCAGCACTTGATCTGTGGGTTCGGTTCGGTTTATGCACTAGTGAGTTAAATTCAAAACAATCATGAATCATTGGTACCTAAATTCATTTAATTTTTATCCGATCTCTTTTTATTAAGATTGGAAAAAAAATATCAAATTCACTATTTTTCCTATCTATATTGGATTTAGACTTAGCTAACATTATTATTTTTGAAACTATGAGCAGAAAAATTTCAATTGAAGTGATTCGCTCACATAATTCATCAAACAGTTCTTTCGGGCCAGCTACCAAGAGTCGAATTTTATTGGATAAATAGATTTAATTGAAATGACTTAAAAATCAGCGCAAAACAATTATTATCTAATAAAATAAGTTTATTGCATGAGTAAAGTAAAAACTTAGCATTATTGACAGAAAATGATTGATTGGACAGAATCAAAATAAAAAATCAACCACCTTCTCCATTCCAATTCGAACTTAATTTCATCAATAATTACTTCTTTTTCTTTTTATTTAATTTCAAAAAAGGTCATTGGTTAATGTACAATGTGAGGCAATATATTATATACTAATTGGTAATCATTATTAGTGGTCGTATAGTATATAAATAGCATTTACAATGTTTGTCACGTGACATGCACATGATTCAAAGACATGGTTGGTTCACGTATATAGAAATTTCAATAGGAGTAGACACTAGACGGCCATAATCCCACAAACAGATTAATGGGGTCCATAAGAGAAAACTTGGAAAATCGAGCCAATGCTTAGCTGGAGGATGAGGTGGCATAACAGTGTGATGATTTGATTTAAGTCGGCGGCAGCAAAAAATTGGTGCTGGGCCTTCGTCTGAGCTCTACAATGCCGCAGCTGCCTCCCTACACGCCTTCGCACTGTTTGTGCCCCATCGTATAAATCGCCCATTTTATTTCTCTCTTCTCGCCCCCTATATTATATTAAAAAACTAATGCTAATTTTATAAAATTTGTTTATAATTTTTTATTTTTCATGTTTAAAATATAAAAAAATTAAAATTGAATTCATGAAATTAAACATATTTTCACAAAATTCTATCAAAATTGATGAAATTTGTAAATAAATTTCATATTTATAAAAGTTAAATTTAAAAAAATTATAATATCATTTTAATTATTTGTTAAAAATAAATTATTTTTGTACAACTAACGTAATCTGTTTTTTTTTTTCATTTTCTACCACTATTCTTCTGCCTCCCCTGCTACTGTTCTTCTATCATCCAAATTCACCATTCCGAGTTTTGACTCGCTTTCATTGGGTTTTCATTCACTAGTTTCATTGGTTGTCGGTATGTATGCTTTTTTTTCCGTTTTATTTTCTACTTTTTTCTAAATCATGATTGATGAAGTAGCCATATCAGCTTTTATAAAATGCAGTTAATTATTCTGTTTAAATTTTAATAGTAAATTTTTAAAAGCAGATTAATCATCAATATTGCTTGTAGGCTCTAGCCATCATATTGAATTGAAGATCGAATTATTAATTTTAAGAAATAAAATGAAATAATGATATCGTTTTTGTTTTTTAAATGTCGTTATTTAAAAGTTGTTCAATTTAATTTTTTTATCGTGGGCAATTGAAAAAATTTATCAAAATTGGTATTAAGTATATTTTAAGAAATAAAATAGAAATAAATTCATTTGATTATTTATTCTAAACATAAAAATAATGAATTCATTTTTAAGTCTATATTTTAATAATTTTATTTAAAGTATAAAAATTAATTTACAAATAAATTTTATATGAAATTCATTTATAAATTAATTTTACAATTTAAATTTATTTGCTTCAAGTTAAATTTAAATATGTATTTTTATTTATGTCGTTTTTTTAAATCGATAAATTTATTCCTAACATTTATTTTGAAGTAAATTTATTTATAATATTTATAAAATAAAATATTTTTATTTGAGCGTTAATTTTTATTATAATTGACCATTTAAATTTTAATTGACCGTTGGCGTTAACAAAATAGTATAAGTAGCGTGTATGCATTTAACAACAATTATGATAACAGAATGGCATTCAATAAGCTGAAGACACAAAATATCCTGTAGATTGGACTTTTCTCTTTATATGATGTTATTCTAGCATGTCATTAATGGCTAGAGCCACGAATATCCGATAAAAATTCTAATAAATGAGGATTAACTGTGTGCTACTTGTAAGAATCACCCTTATTAATGTTGATACTCGTTGAGTAGTTTGGATTCTCAAGTTTAGAGAGAATAAAAGAAGTTGATCATCAAATGGTATTAGACTATTAGTAACACTAATCTTTTGTATGTTGGATACGATAAATAAAGATAAAAAACCTAAATTTTATAAAAAGAAATTTTATATATTCCGATAAATGAATAAATAGATAGAAATCTCTTTATAGATAAATTATTAAAATATAAAATTGAAAATGAATTTCTTATTTTTATACTTGAAATAAATGAATTCATTTCTATTTTATTTTCTAAAATACCCTTAATATAAATTTTGATACTTTCTTTCAATTACTACCAATAAAAAAAATTAATCATTAATCATCATTTTAAAAATTTCGATAAATACTGAATCAATAATAACATAATTTAAAAAAAAGTAATATCCATATTAACATTTAGTGCTAACAACCAAATTAACTAATTTCATACTTCTACATATTCTTAAGAGACTTGCGGGGTGGGGTTTTGTGGGGGTAAAATCATCTGCTTGCTTGTTTTAAAAATTTTGACGACTATAAATATTTTTAAAAAATCTATTAAATTACTGAACTTATAAATTTGCTGTTGCCATAGGATGACTATGCAAGAGTGTTTATATAAAGAATTTCTTTAATTGACGTAATAAACAAGTAATTTCCAAATAATATGTGTTACAAAGTTGAACAATCTTCATATTTCAAATTTCATCACTCACAAGTGGTTGGCCACGAGGAGGCTCGAGTGCAGATTGTTGGTTAGCAACGCGGAGGCTTTGATCGGTGGCGGCTAAGGAAGCTCAGGTGTTTGGGTGGGAGAAGAACAGTTAAAGAATAGGGAGTAGAAAAGAATACGTTAGTAGGGTAATTTATTTTTAATAAATAATTAAGATGGTATTATAGTATTTTCAAATTTAACTCTTAAAAATATGAAATTTATTTGCAAATTTTACCTATTTTAGTAGAATTTGGTGAAAGTATGATAAATTTTATGAAATTAAATTATATAAATTCAATTCTAATTTGAAATTATAAATAAATTTGATAAAATTTTATAAATTTCATTTATTTTAGGCTGAGTCTGGCTTTTTTGTATTAAGAAACCTAAATAGGCCGAACTCATTTTTTTTGTAAAATTATGTATGCAACGGACACATCCGTTAACTGTCTTTTAATTGAGAAGGGAAAACCCAATCAATAAGGAACTACAAGTAAAAGGCCGTTTAAAAATATGTAGAGCCCAATTTCTGAGGGATTCGGCGCTGTGATTACTTCTTCGGACAAATGATGGGCTACAGTGAGAGAGAGAGAGAGGCCCACATCAAGGTTCACAGACTGCTAATCATAAATTAATTTGTTTTTATTTTTTATTTTTAACCATAAGAGTTGAAATGGGATTGTAATTATTGTATGGTCTATTCTTTTTTTTTAATAAAAGATATGGAACTTAAAGCCTTTAAAAATCTGTGAGCGAACATATCTTATCTAATCAGTAATAATTTAAAGAACTAACAAATTTTACATGCCGAATGATTTATTAAAAAAATAAAATAAAATTGATGCAATGATAATCACGCAAAAAGTTAAACTTAACTAGCTTTTTAAAATTAAATGTTAAACAGCAGTTCAGAATGCAGTTTATTAATTTTATTTGTTCAATTTTCAATTACTTTAGAGAAATAGTTATCGATTTATAAAGACTTAATACAAGATGATATTACTCCTTATATCTATAAAATAAAACATCCAAAAACGAGAATTGTTTACTAAAATGATAATGAATTTGAATTAAAAAATCATTTAACGTCGACAAGCCAAAATTGTAACGCTTTAAAACAATAATGATCCAAATAATGCTGTTGATTAAAAGATCCGATATCACAAAGTTAAATTCGAAAATTTGAGTACATAATAAATAATATTAAAAAAATATTTAATGAATAAAAATAATAATGCATATATATAAAGAGAGTTTATAAGAAGGGTTGAAGGGAAATACTAAAAGAAGAAAGAACCTTGATAATCTCTCAAAATTTTTCCCAAAAAGACCTAGATTATGAGAAAATCCAAGGAGAGAGGGACCGATAGGGGTATTTAATGAGGACCAAATTGAACTTTGTCAAATCAGCCCCTCCCTCTCCCTAGAAAAGACGCCGTTTCTCTCCCTTTCTCTCAAAAACGCTGTCGTTTTTTTTTTTAGGTTGGGATCTTCTCTTGGGGGCCACGTTCTAGCTGATTCTGGAGGCACCAATTTTCTTCCCTTTCTTAATCGGCGATTGGGGCTGTCACCACCTATCTTCCGCCATCGTTCCGTCCATCCACAGCCGCAGGTGATTTTATTTTCTTTCCTTCTTCTTTTTTCGGCGTTACAGCAGCAGCTTCTCCTCCCCCTCCTTGCTGCGTTTCTCTTCCCGTCACCACCGGCTCCGCTGCTTCTGTCAGCCGCGGGTTGCCAGCTTTCCTATATCCCTTTTATCTTATTCTCTGCCGGGTTTTGTGGGACAGCCCCAAACCGCGACCCCCACTTACCGTCGACCACCGAAGTCCACCAACTATTTCCGCCATGAACGGCGACTGAGAGGTGTACGTTAATGGCCAAAGGAAACTGAAAACCAAGAAGATTTTGGGTTGGAGGACAGATTTAGGATTTAGGGATTTAAATTCAAAATTTGATTTTTGGGGTTAGAAGTTTAAGAAGAAGAAAGAAAAAGGGAGATAAGCGGAGGCCTATGTGTATTCTTGTAGATTTAATTGAGACATTCTAAGTTGTTTTTGCCATACATTGAGGTTTGCGACCACTAAACTTACTTTTCCTATTTGTTTTACTGTATGTTTAAATTTTAAACCTATGGCATGATATAATTTCATTTGAATTAATCTAGAATTGATACATGATTTAGTTTATTGAAGTAAGTGATAATGGAATTTTGCATAGTTGTGAGTAAATTATCTTTTTTTTTTTTTTTTTTTTTTTTATGAGTTTGAATTAGATTTGTGTGTTATTGACATGAAAATGAACTTGTTCGATACACTAATGTGATGAAAAAAATACTTGCATGTCTGTATTCTTGTTTAAATATGGACTTAACTATAATTGGTGGCCCTAGGTTGTTGATACCTGGATGGATTGAACTGAAATTATTGAAATTAATGCTCAAGTTAGCATGGTAGTGAGGTTATTGGAGTAAGAAGTGGATATTGAAATGAATACTTTATCCGAGAAAGACTTGAATTTAAATTATTATCTACATAGATGTGAAGTGGGAATGTTAAGTACAATTAGAAATGAAACAAAAAAAAGGGGTAGAATACAAATAAGTAGAGAATTTAGTTCTAAAGTTATGCGACTCACTCGTTTTGAAATAAGGTTATGAAATATAGCTTTATAAGTGATGGATTTGATCTTGAATATGCTGAATGTTTGTTTCAAATGAATGTGTTAATTAAGGCCAAATGAAAGGAAAGGATCTATGAAAATTAGAGTGTGATAATACTGGAAAATTGACTGTGTCATTTGTTGGATTTATAAGAATGGATTAATTAGAGCCAATAAAAGAAAAATATACTATGGAAATGAGGATATGATGTGTATTGGTTTGAAGTGAAAAATGGGATGCAGATTTTGTGAATTGAAATTTACTTAATATGTTTATAAATGTGTAAAATGTTATGAATATTATAGCTTGAAATAAAGAAAGAAAAGAAGAATATCATTGTCTATAGTAAACGATAGAAAATATGGTTAGGATATAATTGGCCGGCCATGGGAAAGGAAAATAAATTCTTTGTGTTGGATGGATTTTGAAAATTTATTTGGTGTGTTAGATGACTTATTTTGAAAATTCATTCGTATGTTGGATGGCTCGTGAAAATTTAGCTGGTGTGTTGGTTTGTTATGGGAATTTAATCGGTGTGATGAGTGGAAATTCTAGCGGCGTGTTGGGTGGGTGGTGTGTTAGTTTAATGGTGATCTGTACTGTTCCCGTGTATACCCTCAATGTATTTCATCAGGTTACTTTGGGCATCAAAATAAGGTTTTTTTTTTTTTATTTAAAATAATTTTAAATATTGAATAATGACAAAATTAATTATGTTTTATTAATACAATAAAATAAATAAATAGATATACATGCATGTTTTATAGATTTGCTTAATTCTAGTGATGGTACATTGGGTAATGTTTGATTTATTTTTGTCCCATACATTGAGGTTTGCGACCACTATACATGCATATTTTTATCCCATTTTTCATAAATTCTGATTAAACCTACGATATAAATTATTTTGGAAAAATAATTTTAGCAGTTTTCACTAAGCTTATTGCTTAGCGCGCGTAGGCACGAAGGATGATTGTATGGAAAAGTAAGCCGGGATCTATCAAGAAGTGAGATGGAAACGCTTTAACTTCATGATGGATACTTGGGCTTAGAATTTAACTTTTTGTCATTTTTGAAATTGTTATTGGGTTGAAGTCTTTAAATTGACCACCAGATGTTAGATAGCATTGGTTACATAAATATATTCAAGCGGATGATGGGTTTCTTTTTGGTGTATACCTGTAGAATTTTTTTTTAGGGACTATCTATAACTGCTGATATATATATATATATATATATATATATATATATAAGTTATTCATGATCATGTAATGATAATTAACTGTATTTTCGGTGCAGCGTGTACATGTTCATATGTGGATATTAAGTTTTATCATTGAAATTTGCGGAATTGAGGTGGATGGGTAAATGTTTGTTGGGAATTACTTGGTTGAAAAATGGAGATAAGTATGTGGTTGACTCATAGGTTGCATTTGTTTAGTGGGGGATAGAGACTTGTATAGAGGTGATTCTGTCCAATTTTCTGTAAAAAAAGTTGAGTGGTGTGGATTTATATAATTAAAGTGTAAAAATAGAATTGATATTTTGTTCTAGAATATTAAGCTGTATAATATTTGGTATCCGATTCTCAACGGGTCGGGTACTGGCTGTTACAAAAACATTTCTAATGTTCTTAACAAAGATTAAATACATAATTTGACTTTTGAATTTGGAAAAAAAATGTATATGGACTAAATTAAAAGTCGAACCCACTCATTGTCTAAGCGGTTCAGCTTTAAGTGGAGCAGGGTACTCAGCTTTTCTTAATAAATTTAAGTGTAAATATCGGTTTTAATCAATATATGAGGTTAATCAATTCAATTAATTAGATTTGAACATATACTTATCAATATGTTATTAGTAATAAAATAGACCTTTTAATATATATTTTTTTTATTGTACTATATCATTTACATAACTTGTATTTTTATTTATGACTTATTATATTTTTATGTTTAAAATTTCTAAAATTTATATTTTGGTAAATGGTTCAATATATATATTTTTTTGTTATAGATGCTATGCTTCATAAAATAATTATGCGTACATAATTATCCTTTTCCAGTTTCCTGCATCCCTTTCACTCACACAACCTTCCCTTCTTTTAGTTTTCACTTTCACGTTTCCCTCACCCAACGCCGACTCGCCACCGGGCAGAGTCTCCGATCAAGAAGCAACGCCGGTGCTCTCATCCCAAGTTCCAGGTAAGCTCCCTTCCTTCTCAATATTTTGTTTTTACAGTATACCTTTGATTTCTATGATTTATTTGGGTTGATGATGAAAAAAATCTAATTAATCCGGGCACTCATGAGGGTCTACCACCTGAAAAGTGCTGGATTATTGTGATGCCCCCAGAAAGAAAAGAAATTGTCTATGGGTCGGTGAAATTTAATCTGTGTATTGATGAATTTGATCTAAAAAAATCATGTATATGAAAACTTCATGCTTAATTTGAAAAATTCAATGGGTTATTAATTATTTATTATTGATCTCAATTACTTTATAAACTCATCAAACTACACCATATCTTTCGGATGATGCCCCAAAATAAACATAGAAAAAATCTCAGCCCCGCCTACCGAAGGCCCATTTCAAATATTAACCACAATAATATTCGAGGAAATTACTCAAAATACAAACTTTTTAATTTTTTTTTAGAGGAAATTGTTGGTCCCAAAGATACACAAGAGGGAGATGAATTGGGTGTCTCAAAAATTTTTTTGCTGATTTTCTAATGGAACAGATTTAATAAAAAAAAAAAAACAGAATTCCGACTTTAAGAACAGAAATGTAGTGCAAGTAAAGATCATATTTTTTTAAAAACTTTTGCAATAGAAAATGAATGAAACTTGTTGTGACAATTTTAGAATATTTTCTTAAGAAATGATTTTGAAGTCACGACAATCAGAATTTTAGAAACAGAGTATTAGAAATTGAAGAGTATCAGAAAAGAGAGTAGAAAAGCTGACACACAGAAATTATAGTAGTTCAGCCAACTTTCCTACCTCCACTCCCTAAGATATAGTTTTTGAGTTTTTCTCTTCATTCTTAACTCTTTTAAGGGCAAAAGTCAAAGGCAATATACAATTCTAGATTTGTATAACTATCTACAATCTTTTTCTTAAAGTAAAAAATTAAAACACTTACTATAATTTTTTCTAGATTTCTAGTCAACCCAACTCACAATTTTTTACAATAGAATTTTCTCACACTAAGATTACAACAAAAAGTTATAACCAAATTGAGAAAAATATATAAAAAATGAAGTGCAAAATTGTGGAAAGTGAGATAAAAAATTTAAACTTTTCTCTTAAGAGTTAGAATTTCTTTCCAAACTTTCTCTAACCTTGTAATGGATAGAACACCATCTATTTATACTCAAAAATTAGTTTTGGATGCTTAAATCAAAAACTAGCCGTTTGTGGCTGTTGGAGGGTAAAATAGACCAGATAAAATCCAATTAGCCGTTATCTAGCCGTTATTTTGTCCTTTAGTGCAATTCTGAGTTTTGCCCAGAATTCTAATACGATCAGAAATTCAGTTAGAAATTCGTTTAGAAATTTGATACACATAAATTCATTTTCTCAAAAACCAATTTCTGACGAAAGACCAGTTTTGATCAAAAGTAAATTTTCTAACTTAAAAATATTTTTGTGCAATTTTAAAATTAAAATGTGTATGCATGAGTGAGAATATTTTGCCTTAATTTGATCTTACATTTTAATAACCTAATTTCCAGCAAACTAAGATAATAAATAAATTTACAACTTAAATTCATGCTGTCTTTAGAATTGTGATCCTTTACATCAGACAAATCCATAGAAAAGTTCCTGCAGAAATTTGCTTAGAAAAGAATTCTTAATAGAGTTTATTTAAGGTTTGATCAAAATCAGAGTGAGACCTTGGGCGAACAATCTCTCTCTTTTTGATGATGACCGTAGAAACTCAAGATAATGTGTTTTCTCACTTTGTATTAACATTTTAACATGAATATATACACGATACAAGAAAGGCTAAGTCAATAATGTTCCTTAATTTACTCCTAACTTTGCTCCTTAATTTATTTTTAACTTTGCAGCTAACCAGAACATATTCACACTAATCATATTCACACTAACACTCCCCCTCAAGCTGGAGCATAGATATCAATCATACCCAGCTTGTTACAAATATAATTAACCCGACTTCCAGGTAATGCCTTAGTGAACACATCAGCTAACTGGCTTCCTGTCTTGACGTGTGAAGTTGAGATTGATCCATCTTCTAGCTTTTCCCGAGTAAAATGACAGTCGACTTCTATATGTTTGGTTCTCTCATGAAAAACAGGATTATTTGCAATATGAATAGCTGCTTGATTATCACACCATAGGTTCATTGGTTTAGATTGAACAAATCCAATTTCGCCAAGTAAATGACGTAGCCATATAAGTTCGTCGGTAGTCTGTGCTATAGCCCTATATTCGGATTCTGCACTTGATCGGGATACAACACTCTGTTTCTTACTCTTCCAAGAAATAAGATTACCCCCAACAAAAACACAATAACCGATGGTAGAACGTCTATCTGAAAGCTCTCCTGCATAGTCTGCATCTGTAAAGCCTTCTATAGTATGGTGACCATGATTTCGATATAAGATGCCGCGTCCTGGCGCACCTTTTAGATATTTCAAAATATGAATAACAGTATCCCAATGTGAGGTTCTAGGAGATGACATGAACTGACTAACAACACTTACTGGAAAGGCAATGTCAGGACGGGTGATAGTCAGGTAGTTTAATTTTTCCACAACCTTTCTATACTCTTCAGGATTCTCGAGTAAGTCTCCATCTTCAGCTTTCAGCTTCACATTTGGTATCATAGGCGCATCACATGCTTTTGCCTTAATGAAACCAGCATCATCTAATAAATCCAGACAATATTTTCTTTTAGATAAATAGATCCCCTTATGACTTCGAGAAACTTCAATCCCTAAGAAATATTTTAATGGTCCTAGATTCTTTGTTCGAAAGCGACTCCCAAGGAACGTTTTCAACCTTGTTATCCCAGCTTCATCATTTCCAGTAATTACTATGTCATCCACATACACAACCAGCAAAATACACCCAGAACTAGATGATGTAAAGAAGACGGAGTGATCATATGCACTTCTTCTTAAGCCAAACTCAATCACAGATGTACTAAATCTCCCAAACCAGGCACGAGGAGATTGCTTTAAACCGTACAGTGATTTTCTTAATTTGCATACTTTCCCTAACTCCCCCTGAGCAACAAATCCAGGTGATTGCTCCATGTAAACCTCTTCACGTAAGTCCCCATGTAAGAATGTATTATTTACATCAAGCTGATGAAGTGTCCAATTGTAAGTAGCAGCCAAGGAAGTAAATAGACGAACAGAAGAAAGTTTGGCAACGGGGGAAAAGGTCTCCAAATAGTCCACACCATACGTCTGAGCATAGCCTTTAGCAACCAATCGAGCTTTCAATTGAGAACTATCAGGATTCATTTTAACAGTGAACACCCATTTACAGCCAATAGCCTTTTTCTGGGGAGGTAAAGGCACAAGATCCCAAGTATTATTCTGCTCTAAGGACATCATCTCTTCTTTCATTGCTGTTTGCCAACCAGCATGATCTAATGCTTCAGAAAGGGTCTTGGGAACAACAATAGAGTCTAAGGAAGCTACAAAAGACTTGAAAGAAGAGGATAAATCATGGTAAGATACAAAAGAAGAAATAGGGTAAGTACATGTGCATTTACCTTTGCGAAGTGCAATAGGAAGGTCAAGGCTGGTATCTGGCGGCGAGGAGGGATCTGAAGACGAAACAGGGGGTGTGGTGCTTGTGTCCTGGCTGATAGGAGGTGCCTCAATAGAATGGTGCACACGTCGAGAATACACTTGGTGAATAACAGGCCGAGGTGGAGGAGATTCTACCTGCTCATTGACAGTATAAACAAGAAAATCATCATTCGCATCGCTAATGTGCGAAGGAGAGGACATCGGGGAACCAAAGAAGGATGTATCATCAAACTCCTTGTGTAACCCGGATAGAATCAAGAAATCCATAACTTGAATTTGCCACGAGCCAAAATTAATTCTTCCATCAAATTTCTCCACCTCAAACTTTAATCCCGACATCTTAGAACACCTGAACAGTACCGTATGAACAGTAATATAATTATTTCTCCAAAATTCGCTACTTTTTCGGACAACAGTCCTAAGACTGTGGAAAAATAGCTGAACCAAACCTCTGATACCACTTGTTGGGAAAAATGACCCTTCTAATAAATGCGGAATAAATCAGGAGAAATTCATAATACAAGAAATTATAGTGAAAACTCAAAAACCGGAGCAAAACCACTTGTTGTCCGAAAACAACCAAGAAAATTTCACTAAATGTTTGAACAATTTTTACATTCATTCACTCTAGTATTTTCTCATACACCCAATAAATGGATACAAACCCAAGAGAATTTTCCCACAAATTCTCTAAGTTTCAAGCCTACAAATAAGCTTTCATTGAATACAAATCCAAGAGAACTTACCACAAATTCTCTAAGCTTCAAAGCTTACAAACAAGCTTTCATTGGAATTCTTACATTGAATCCAATTACACCCAACAATCTCACCAACATACAAGATGAGATGTTCTTTAAGACATATGCCTTGGTATTTATAGGCATATCGGGGATGGAAAAAATCAACAAAAACATGTCTAAATTGTAGCCCAATTATTTTTTTTGTGTGCTGTCAACAATTCTTCAATTCACATTTGGTAGTCCAACTATTTATTTTGTGTGCTACCAATAATTTTTCAATTAACATTGTAGCCCAACTATTCATTTTGTGTGCTACCTCCATTTTTGATTTCCTCCATTTTTGACCATTTTTTTTAGTCTAATACAACAATCTCCACTTAGATTAAAAAAACAACAACCACCATCGCCTATACCGGCGAAACAATTATCTGCAACCGATAATTAAAAATACATACTCCACCATACAAAGTACTTCACTTAATTTTGACTGCGTACCAACCAAATCACTTAAAACAACGTCCTTATGGCATGCCGCTAGTCTCCACAAGTTGCCATGATAGAGGATGTGTTACCACTAGCGGGTTTTCCGCACGGGCATTGGCTTGATTAAGATGCAAGGTGTGAGATAAATTTATGTCGATGATTGAGGAACTCTCGGAAAAATCAAGCATGAGAGTTGCACCATAATTTCAACAATTTTGTTCGACATGTTGCCGGAAGATTAATTACTTAAAATTTCTTAATTTTAAGTGAAATACTTTTTATGGTGGAGTATGTGTTTTTAAATTATCGGTTTAGATAGTTGTTTCGTCAAGTATAGGCGATGGTGAATTTTTTTTTAAAATCTAGGTGGAGATTGTTGTATTAGAATAAAAGAAAAAAATTAAAAATGGTATGTAGTCAAAAATGGTATGTAGTCAAAAATAGTATGGAGTCAAAATAAATTGGTATGCAGTCAAAAATGGAGACTGGCCAGCCGAGCATATTCATCCGCTGAAATAGTGACCAAAGGTGAGGATGATTGTGGAAATGGTAGGATGCCATCCTGAGTAGCTACATTCGCAAACCTTGTATTGATCTGACCTGAATTTTTAGCAGGCTTGCCATTAAATTTCCAACAATAGTTCTTAACATGTCCCTCACCTTCACAATAATAACATGTACGTAAGTTGCCACTGTTTCTATCAGCAGAACCACTGCGAATGCTATTCGAAGCATTACTAACCAATGGCACTGTGTCATTGGGCACCGTACAAGAAGGCAGATTGCCATCTTTACAAACTCGAAGCAAACGGGCATAAACTTCAGTAAAAGAAGGGAGAGACTCACTAGTTAGCAATTGTGTACGTACCACATATTATTCAGAACCCAACCCAGCTAACAAACATTGTACAACAATCTGCTCTTCTTGTTCTTGCATTTGTTTAATGTCAGCAACAATAGGAAACATAGCTCGCTTTTCTTCAAAAGCTTGTTTTACTTCAGTATAATATTGAAACAGCGAACGACCTCTTTGTTTCGCTCGATAAATCTTTAGTAATAAATCATGAACTCGAGACATATCTTGTTTGCAAGCATACAAAAATTTCAAATATTCCCATAGTTCTTTTACATTATCACAATGATTCACAACATCATCAACAGTAGGATCTCAGGTATTTTGGATTTGATTAAACAATTTATAATCTTCCATTAACCATTTCTTTCGATTAACGGCATCATCCTTATGCGATGGTTTACTAGTTAAATGATCCTCCAAATCTACACTACTCACAAATCTACGAATAGTTTTTTTTCATTCTGCATAATTGCTACTTCCAGTCAACTTCCTATCAGTAATTTTGGACGAACCCAACATAATTTCGGTAAGAGTCTTCTTATCACTATTCTCAGCTTTTTAAAGCAGTTCCAAATAAACACAGCAGACAATGTGAAATTCAAGACGGCACTGAATTCCCAACACAAGTAAATACTCAACCTTCTCAACTGAAGCAGAAAATAAAATAAGATAGAGACAAGATAGAACCTTTTGGAGCAGAATTTCAGGACAAATTAAGGCCAAAAGACCTTGCCAAACAGAAATAGAAGTACGTGTACGTGAGAGCAAGAGAGAAGCAGAACCCACACCAAGGAACAGAGTGCACGTGAGAGGCAGGAACACCGTTTGAGAAGAGAGAGACTGTAGAAGATACCAGATGAGTAAACCGACCCTACGGTCTGGTCGAAGATACCCAGGCGACGCCGGAGACGAAATCGGAGAACCGTTTGACAAGCCACCCGCCTCCACTCGCCGGCGCGTGAGAAAATAGCGACTTCTTTGATCGGTGCGTGAGTTTCAATCGCCGGTCGGATGGTCACCGGAAAATGTGGAGAGGCCGGAATGACGGAGGCGCTCCTTCCTGTGGTGGCGGTGAGGCAAGACACTGGTCACAAGCCGGTGACCCAAGAAGAACAGCTACTGTACCAGCAACCCAGAAATGAAGAAACTCAAATAGCTAATTCAGAGGCTCTACCAAGCTCTGATACCATGTAGAAACTCAAGATAATGTGTGTTCTCACTTTGTATTAACATTTTAACATGAATATATACACGATACAAGAAAGGCTAAGTCAACAATGTTCCTTAATTTACTCCTAACTTTGTTTCTTAATTTATTTCTAACTTTGCAGCTAACCAGAACATATTCACACTAATCATATTCACACTAACAATGACAAAATTTTAATAAACTCCAATTAAAAGTCTATCTAGGTTAGTAAAAACATGCTCCCCCTGAATATGTGCATGGGGGTAAAAAGAATTACTTAATTACATCCCCTGTACGCAACAATATAAACAACAGCAAATGCATAACCATAAGATCAGACAAGTCATTCATCCAACATATAAAAATCTCAGTCAACAGGAAGGATCACCAATATGCAAAATCCACGTAGAAAATAATAACCCAATCCTCACATCAGACAGTAAACCAAAAACCAACAACCAACATATCTCCCCCTTTTTGTCATCAGTCAAAAAGGAAAGAGTCAGTATCAAAAGCAAAAATAGTGTTCAACAATAAAAAAAAATATAATGATAAAACAGAATACCATAATCCCAAGAAGTTCAGGAGTCAACATTCATTGGAAGGGAACTGCTACCTGGCTGTCCAGGCTTTGGTGGATTTCGGTTCCTCAACACAGCATTGCGTGCAGACTTGTGCCTAGCATGAAAAGGTGGAGACTCATCTGCGGACAAAGATGGTGGCATTCTCACAGGAGAAAGGACAACAGGCTTTGGTACTTCAGCAGGCTTTGAGATGAGAAGAGGACCAGTGGCTGCCAATTTACTGAAGACCTCACCCAACTCGTGAAAGAGGGCAGAAGCGGATGCAATATGAACCTGAAATTTCTTTAGCTCATCTTCATTCAAATAGGTGGATTGAAGAACTTCTGTAGAAGCAGCAGGCGTCTTGACACTTGGAGATTTCTCAACTGCAGTAGCAGGACTTGAATGGGCATGCTCATTAGAGGAGCTTCCAGACCGCGAACCAGTGGGGGTGTGCTCAGAAGAAGTCTTGATTTCTGACTTTTCTGCAGACTTAGGAACATCATTAGCAGTAGATGAATCAGATGAGCTAGAGGACTTACCAGATGTGGTTTTAGTGGATGAAGCACTGGGGACAGATGATTGCTGGACAGGAGGTTGTTCTTTAATGGTCAGACCAGCATTAGATTTCATCCAAGTCATAAACTCAAGATATTTTGAGTGCAAAACATCATCCATTTTAACAAATTCAACTAGTTCCTTTCCTTTGGCAGACTCAGGGACAGATGTTTCTTCAAGCTTACGTTTATCAGCTTTGGCTTTCTTCCCCACTTCTTTGTAAAACACAAAATTTACCTTTTCAATCTTAAAATTTTCTCCTTTAGAGTTTTCATTGACTAGTTTTCAATGCTCAAATAATCTAGTCAATATCAGTCCATAAGGTTTTTTCTCATTCACAAACCGTGTGGCCATGTAATTGTAAATCAAAAAAGGCAAGTTGAAATCTTTTCGAGTATAGAATTGCCAAAGAAAGACAATATCAAAATCTTAAAGGTAAGACATACTCCCAACCCGTGGTGTGATATACTGACTTATGCATTTATATAAAATCTTATATTTGGGTAAAAGATTTGAAGCTAAAGGATTTTTCGATGCCCGACTGCCATCATTAGATATTTTTGCCAAAAATTCTTCTTTGTTTAGGTCACGAAATTCCAGTAACTTGCTATCTGACCTAGTGCACATAGATCCCTCAAGAGTCATTGAAAATACCTTAGCGATTAGAGCAGGAGTCACTGTGTGAATGCATCCTTGGAGTGTAACTTTGAAGCTTTCAGCACTGACGTCATATCGTGAGCAGTAGAACTCTCTTACCAAATCAGGAAAGAAACAGCTCCTTCGAAATGAAAGAAACCTCTTCCATTTTTGTGATTCAACGTAATGGGCAACATCGGGAGCTGCCTTCACGAAATCTTCCCAAACAATAATCTTGAAGGGCAACAGGGTGAAGGATTTTTCGAGCTCAGAGGGTGGTTTGGGTATACTAGGGTCGCTAGAGGGAGATGGATTAAGAGCGGCGCTAGGGTTTTGATCTTCTGTGGTTTTTTCGGATAGGTCAGACACAGTGCGAGAAGGTGAACGGCGAGGATGTCTCTTTGCCATGGATTTCGATCTTCCAATTTTTGAGTTGCTAGGGATTTGGTTTTGTAAGAGAGAACGAACATGAAGAGAGAAACGATAAAAGTAAGTAATATAAAGAAATAAATGAAGCTTAGGGAATTATAACTTACAGTAGGGAAGTTGAAAAGACTTGATGGACATCGTGTTCAGAACAATAGCTCCCACAGAGAAGCTGCACATTTGCAGTTATCGAAAGGCGGGAAGAGCAAAAAAACCGTATTACCCCTTGAAATTTTAAATCATCACAAATAGCTGATAGGAGCAAAAAAGACTTTTACACCAAATTATATCAACTGCAATACGTAATCTATCAAATCACGTTTAATAATTGTCAGAAGATAAAGAAAAACAAATCCTTAATCTGCAGGCATTAAAAACTGTAACGATCTTCACAATAATGAGCAGTAGTTTCTTTTAATAGAGATTAGTTCAGAAAATGTACCTTAGCAGAATTTTAAAATTTTGATACACCCATACCTAATTTTCTTCTCAGTTGACAGAACCTTTCTTCTTTGAGAGGCTTAGGGAATATATCAGCTATTTGATTTTCGGTTGAGACAAATTCCAATAGAATATCTCCTCTTTGCACATGATCGCGTATAAAGTGATGCTTAATCTCAACGTGCTTAGTTCTTGAATGAAGAATAGGATTCTTTGTCAAGTTAATGGCACTTGTATTATCACAATATATTGAAATATTGTCAAACTCTATCCCATAATCTTTTAATTGCTGTCTCATCCATAGAATTTGAGCTACACATTCACCAGCTGCTATGTATTCTGCCTCTGCTGTAGATAATGCCACAGAATTCTGTTTTCTACTTGACCACGTGATTAGCGAATTTCCCAGAAAATGGCAAGCACCAGAAGTGCTTTTTCTGTCAATCCTACAACCAGTGTAGTCAGCACCTGAATACCCAATAAGATCAAAAGATGTGTTCTTTGGATACCAAAATCCTAATTCTTGTGTTCCACATAGATGTCTCAGAATTCTCTTGACTGCAGCTAAATGAGATTCCTTTGGAGCTGATTGCAAGCGTGCACAGAGACAAACACTGAAATGAATGTCAGACTTACTTGCTGTTAAGTACAGTAGTGACCCAATTATGCCTCGATACACTTTTTCTTCAACATTCTTCCCTTTCTCATCTTTATCAATCTTTATAGTTGAGCTCATAGGGGTGCTGGCAGATTTTGCATCAAACATCTTGAACTTTTTTAACAATTCCTTTGTATACTTAGACTGATTTATAAATATACGATATGCACGCTGCTTAATTTGAAGTCACAGAAAGAATGTTAATTCACCCATCATGCTCATCTCAAATTCCTTTTTCAGAATTGCTTCAAATTCTTTGCACAAGGAAACGTTTGTAGAACCAAAAACAATATCATTTACATAAATTTGAACAATCAGAATGTAAGATGATTTATGCTTTATAAAGAGAATGGTGTCCACTTTACCTCTATTAAAACCATGAGCAAGCAAAAAATAACTTAATCTTTCATACCAAGCTCTAGGAGTTTGTTTTAAACCATATAAAACCTTTTTAAGTTTGTAAACGAAATCTGGATGTTTGTAATTTTCAAAACCTGGAGGTTGTTCAACGTAAACTTCCTCATTTAATAAACCATTTAGAAAAGCATTTTTAACATCCATTTGATATAGCCTGAAATTTTTAAAACATGCAAATGCACACAAAATTCTAATTTCTTCTAATCTAGCAACAGGTGCAAAAGTTTTATCGAAATCTATACCTTCCTCTTGATTGTAGTCTTGAGCCACCAATCTAGCTTTATTTCTGACAACATTACCTTGCTTATCCAACTTATTTCTAAACACCCATTTTGTTCTAATAACAGAACAATTTGAGGGTCTAGGAATCAAATTCCAGACTCTGTTTTTTTCAAACTGACTTAGCTTTTCTTGCATTGCAATGATCCAATTCTCATCATTTTGAGCATCAGTATAACTTTTAGGTTCAAGTTGAGAGACAAAGGCAACATTACCACAATATTCACGTAAGGCTCTTCTTGTCATCATTTTCTGAGAGGGATCAATTAATAGATTGTCCTTTGGATGGTATTTGTGGAATCTCCAATCTTTAGGCAATTCAATTGGTTGCTCAGATTGTTGCTCTATCTGATTTTCTTGTTTAATTTCTGTCCGAACTTCTGAACCATCTTCAATTTGTTCCAGAATTCTGTCATCCGAATCTGTTTGTTGCTCTGTTGATTTCTCTGTTTCAGCATTTTGTCTTTCCTTACCTTTTTCTTTCTCAAAACCTGTTTCATCATCAGACAAACTCATTTTTTCAGAATTTATGTTAGTAAAATCAAATTTAACATTTATTGATTCTTCTACTTTATGTATTCTTCTATTAAAAACTTTGTAAGCTTTAGAATTTAAAGAATATCCTAAAAATATACCTTCATCAGACTTTGCATCAAATTTAGCTAAATTATTTTTATTGTTAAAAATGAAACACTTACAGCCAAATGGTTGAAAGTAGCTGATGTTGGGTTTTCTCCATTTTCATAGCTCATATGGAGTCTTTTCCAGCACAGACTTGATCAAAATTTTATTCAAAATATAAAAAGCCGTGTTAATAGCTTCAGCCCAGAAATACTTAGATAGATTGTTCTCGTTTAGCATAGTTTTGGCCATCTCTTGAAGAGTTCTATTTTTCCTTTCTACTACACCATTCTGCTGAGGTGTTCTTGGAGCAGAAAAGGTGTGATTAATACCAGAATTACTGCAAAATTCTTCAAACTTCTTGTTCTCAAATTCTCCACCGTGATCACTTCTGATATTTGCAATCTTATACCCCTTTTCATTTTGAATCTTCTTGCTTAGCTTCTTAAATGCTTCAAAAGCATCATCTTTATGAGCAAGAAATAACACCCATGTGTACCACGTATAATCATCCACTACATTCAGAACATAAGACTTCCCACAAATACTTGAAGGATTGATTGGACCAAATAAATCCATGTGGAACAGTTCTAATGCTTTCTAAGTAGACACGCCAGATTTGAATTTGTGGGAACTCCTTGTTTGCTTCCCAAGCTGACATGCATTGCACAAATGGTCTTTATCAATTTTCATCTTTGGAATGCCCTTCACCAGATCTTTTCTCATCAGCTTCTCAATCACGTGAAAACTTACATGCCCTAATTTTCTATGCCATAAAATACTTAAGTATTCTTTTGAGATCAAACATTTTGCTTCACTTTTCTTGGTGTCTTCTAGGCTTACTAGATATATATTTCCTGATCTCTAATCCTTTAAAACAGATTTTCTTGTTTCAACATCTTCAACTCTGCAATGATCTACTTCAAAAATTACTCTTTTTTTCTTGTCACACAATTGACTGATACTTAATAAATTATACTTCAGACCTTCAACTAGAGAAACGTCTTCAATAACAGGATTAGTACCAATTGATCCAGTTCCAATAATTTTTCCTTTCTGATTGTCACCAAAACTAACAGAACCACCAGTAGACTTTACCAATTTTGAAAACTTGGTTCTGTCCCACTTCATATGCCTGGAGCAGCCACTATCCATATACAATTTTTCAGTTTTGGTGCTGCTTAGGCAAACCTGCAATAAATTCAAGTATTTTTAGTTACCCAATCTTTTTTGGGTCCTACAGGGTTAGCAGTAACTGTTCCAGAATTTTTAATCACCCATTTTTGTTTGATAAAATTAGGATTCTTCTTATAAAGACAGAATTTTGAAATATGCCCTTTTTTACAGCGATAAAAGCATGTAGCAGAAGAATTAGTTACTAATTTACCATAAGATGCAACCTTGTTAACTTTTTTCTTGGTATAATTTTTCTTATAAGGAATTATTGATGAACTTGCATGAACTGATTTCACATTTTCAACAGTATTATCATTGCACGCACAAACTTGTTTTCCTTTGTATTTTTCATGTAAAGATGCATATTTTGTTTCTAAATCAGAAAAATCATTTTTCAATTTTATCTCTGATTGCTTAGCATTCTCATGTTCCAAACTTAATGCCTCAAAATTCTTTTTCAATTCAGTATGCGTCTTCTTAAGCATGCAATATTTATGATGCAATTTTTCAAAACAATCAAGCATTTTTTCATACTCATTACCATCAAAATCAGAGTCATAATCACTTACTTCAGATTTCTCTGAATCATTAGCTGAAGCTTTCTGCTCTTCCTCAGAAGATAGATTTTGCTCTTCATGATCAGAAATTGCCATCAGACCAATTTCATCAGAATTTGTAGATTTTACTTTACTTGTGCTTGATTCTTCACTGTCACTCCACGTAGCCTTCATAGCCTTCTTCTTGAATCTTTTCTTATTTCTTTTCAAGTTTGGACATTTAGATTTGATATGTCCTGGTTTATTGCACTCATAGCATATTTCACCAGCAGATTTGGAAGAATTTTCTCCCTTGTGATGTGGAAATTTTTGGTGCTGTTTTCTGTAGGATTTCTTCCCTTTTCTGTATAGCTTCCTAAATTTCTTGGTGATCAATGCCATCTCATCATCACCTGTAGAATAGTCAATTCCGAATTCTGCCTTAAGGGCAATAGCTTTTAATTTCCTGTCTTTCTCTTTCTCTGCATCTTGAGATTTAATGTAAAGCTTATGCAAAATAAGGGATCCACATACATTATCAAAATTTAATGTGCTAAGATCCTTATCCAATAAAATTGAAGCTTTTGATTCCCACCGAGGAGTGAGACCTCTAACAAGGTTTGCTATTTTATCATGTTCATCTAATTTTTTACCTAAAGCTTTAGTATCATTTGTTAATTTCACATACCTGTTAATTACCTCAGATATGGATTCTTCAGGTTTTATCTTAAAGCTTTCATAATCAACCATAAGTACATGGAGCCTGGTATCTTTTACCTGATTTATACCTTCGTACGCAGCTTGAAGTTTGTCCCATATCTCCTTAGCTGTGTCGCACCCAGAGACTCTGTTAAACTCATTTGTATGTAATGAGCAAAACAGAATACTCATTGCCTTGGAGTTTAGCTGCACTAATCTTTTCTCAGCTTCCGTAAACTCTTTTCTCGTTTTTAACACAGTAGTGGCACCAGAAGCTCCTGCTTCAGTTGCTGGTTTCCTGGGAGGCTCATATCCGTCTTCAATAATGTCCCAGCAGTCCATGTCTTGTGATTGGATGAAGTGCCTCATTACAATTTTCCAGAACGGATAATTTTCACCACTGAACATAGGAGGACGATGAACAGAGTGCCTTTCCTTGAATGGAGTAGCTACTGGAGTATCAGCCATTTGTAGGATCACTCAAGGGTGTTAAGCCTTAGGGAAACTGAGTACTGCTCTGATACCAAATGTTGGTCCCAAAGACACACAAGAGGGAGGGTGAATTGGGTGTCTCAAAATTTTCTGGCTGATTTTCTAATGGAACAGATTTGATAAAAAAAAAAAAGAATTCTGACTTTAAGAACAGAAATGCAGTGCAAGTAAAGATCAGATTTTTCTTTACTTACTAGGATTTGTATAACTAGCCACAATTTTTTTCCCAAAGTAAAAGATTAAAACACTTACTATAATTCTTCTTAGGTTTCTAGCCAACCCAACTCACAATCTTTTACAATAGAATTTCCTCACACTAAGATTACAGCAAAAAACTATAACCAAATTGAGGAGAATATATAAACAATGAAGTGCAAAGTTGTGGAAAGTGATAAAAAATTTAAGCTTTTCTCTTAAGAGTTAGAATTTTTTTCCAAACTTTCTCTAACCTTCTAATGGGTAGAATAACATCTATTTATACTCAAAAATAAGTTTTGGATGCTTAAATCAAAAACTAGCCGTTTATGGCTGTTGGAGGGTAAAACAGATCAGATAAAATCCAACTAGCCGTTATCTAGCCGTTATTTTGTCTTTTAGTGCAATTCTGGGTTTTGCCCAGAATTTTGATACGATCGGAAATTAAGTTAGAAAATGACTGTTAGAAATTCATTTAGAAATTTGATACACAGAAATTCATTTTCTCAAAAACCAATTTCTGACGAAAGACCAATTTTGATCAAAAGTAAATTTTCTAACTTAAAAATATTTTTGTGCAATTTTAAAATTAAAATGTGTATGCATGAGTGAAAATATTTTGCCTCAATTTGATCTTATATTTTAATAACCTAATTTCTAGCAAATTAAGACAATAAATAAATTTACAACTTAAATCCATGCTGTGTTCAGAATTGTGATCTTTTAAATCAGACAAACTCATAGAAAAGTTTCTGCAGAAATTTGCTTAGAAAAGAATTCTTAATAGAGTTTATTTAAAGTTTGATAATCATCAAAATCAGAGTGTGACTTTGGGCCAACAGAAATTATTTAAAATACAACCTTTTAAACTTTTTTCCAGAGGAAATTACTCAAAATACAACTTTTTTAACTTTTTTTAGAGGAAATTAATCAAAATACAACCTTTTTAACTTATTTTTCAAAAATACATTTTTTTTTTCTTTTATAGTCTTTCATAAAGCTAGATCTACCCTGTATATTATTGCATGGGCTTTGTTGGCTGCAAGTGCAACCAGCGAGATTGGTGATTGGCTGCCATAAACGGCGGTGTTTTTGCGGCTGTTACAGGTTTCTTCAGTTCTGATTTTGAGACTTGTTTCGAATTCCGTCGAGGCGGAGCTTACCCATTGACCTAATCATGATCTCAGGTCTGTGTTTAGTCTTGTTTTCAACACTTTGCTATACTGCACGTCAATTGTTTGTTGAATTTCCCCTTAGAACTGCTTTTTTTTTTTAAAAAAAAAAAAAAAAAAACCTCAAGTCACTTAAATATATTCACTTTCACTGAATGGGAGAACTGCATTTTTGGAATTTTCGTTTTCAAAGTGTTTATCAAGCATCACATTGTTACTCAGTCATGAAATGCTAGAGTAAAAAGATCCATTCTTCACAGATAAGATGGCAGCGAAGAAGCTAAAACAAGGATACTTGATTATTACTATTTTTTTTAGGGAAGAATAATAAATACTTTGGCTTTATTTTGTGTCTTAGTATTATTATTATTATTATTACTACTACTACTTTGTTATTACACTGTCTTGAAAAATAAATTTGTGAGACTTTAGTTTCATGTTGCTCTTTGTTCTTTAAAGGGTTGACTACTGGTGGTCTCTCGCAGCCCAAATGTGTCATCTTGCAAACAAGGCATTCTCTCGGTAAGCTTTGCCTCTGTTATTTCCCAATTGTACTTTCTAATTCTTATATGTACCTCAAATGTACAATTGGTAATATAGCGGTATTGATCCCTTCAAGCATATCGGATTCAATGTTCTTGCATTCATATGCAGTGCTTTTAATATGTAGATAATTCTTGATATTACTATGATTGTCAAGGCTTTTTTTTTTTTTTTTTTGGCAAGTGAAGTTGTGAAGGTGGGGAAGCTGAATTTGTCAAGAATTAAGCCTCATTCATCGAGCATAGTCACCTGCACATTCACCCCATCGGATAAAAATACTTGTACTCATGAGGAACATGAACATAAGCGGCCTTTGGTTAAAATGTGTGGGATTACAACAGCTACAGGTGCTGCAATGGCAGCAGAAGCTGGAGCTGATTTTATTGGGATGATTTTTTGGCCCAACTCAAAACGTTCCATTTCACTTTCAACGGGAAAGGAAATTTCAAAAGTTGCAAGGGCACATGGAGCAAAGCCTGTTGGGGTCTTTGTGGATGATAATGCAGACACAATACAAAGAGCTGCAGATGAATGTGATCTTGAATTTGTGCAGGTATATGTGTATTGATTTTGACTTGGTTGTGGAAAGCATATTAATCGTTTAACCTTTTTATTCCATGTATTCTGCAGCTTCATGGAAATGGTTCAAGGGCGGCTTTTCCTCTTTTGGTGCAAGAAAAACGAATAATTTATGTTCTTCATGCAAATGCAGATGGCGACCTTCTAAATCAGATTTCAGATGAAGACTGTTCAATGGTTGACTGGATTCTTGTCGATAGTGCAAACGGTGGCAGGTTAGTAAATTTCTCTCCTTTCATGTTTTTTCTTGTAGTCTATATTAGTTAGGCTTCATTTTGTATGAATTTGCATTCATTCTATGAGCCCCTCGTCTCGATGTCATACAAACTTGGAACTGTATATTCTTATGCTATTGCTGTTGTTATTTGTTGATTAATTAGGCCTGTTGTAATGCACCATAACGAGTTTAATTTTTCTTTTATCTCTATATTTTGCCATTTCATCCCATGATATAGTCCATCAAGCAAGCAGTTAGGCTGTATTTGAATCAGAACAATCACATTTAAAATTCTAATTGTTGAAGTCAATTAATATTTGGTGACCGAACAGCCATTGAAATTAAACTTACCATACAGCAAAAATATTGGATTGCATTTTCGTCTTTCTATTAGAATTGCCCAATTTCAAATGTGCTATCACTTTGAGATTGAATTCTGATTTAATATTGTCATTCTTGGGGCTTGAATTTTTCATGTGAACCTGTTTCCAGTGGCAAAAGATTTAAATGGGTGCAGTTTAAGTTACCCCCAATTAGAAGCAAACATGGATGGCTCTTAGCAGGAGGTATCAAGCCCGAGAATGTTTGTGAAGCTCTATCTACCTTGAAACCTCATGGTGTTGATGTTAGCAGTGGTATTTGTAGCTCAGATGGCATTAAGAAGGATCAATCACGAATATCATCCTTCATGCACGCGGTCCATTCAGTGAGCTATTGATGGTAAAGAAGAAGGGAGGGGATGAATAATGGCCTGACTACAAACCATATAAATTTTGCAGAAAAACATTAACTTCTTAGTGCTTATTCAATTCTGTTTTTATTCAGCCACCGGAACCAGCAGCACCTCAAGATGTAAATTCAGCCAAAGCATGCTCAGTGCAACGGAGATTTATATGATTTATCATTCATTAAGGATATGATGGTTTTTGTTTTTGACAGATTAGCAAATTGAAGTTCTTTTATATATATATATATTATCTTTTAAATTTCGGATCCTATGGATAATGGTTTGGTGCATTTGCATTCTGTTGGATCATAAAAAAAAATTATTTTTTGATCCAAAGTGTATATCTAAAATAACAGGTATTTCGAGTCCTGAGTTATGTCTTCGTGAGAGTGACCTATCTTCTTTTTGTGCCGTACCATATTTTCCCTGATTCCTTTTCACTATGTAATCCATAGAGAGAGAGAAGTAGCCATTAGACAATAAGATGCAGGTGGGATGTAGATTTTCTATGAAAATAACATTGTAGAGCGAATCTTTTTATGTACATATCACAACATAACAGGCTAACAATATCTATCTGTAGCAACTCTTATAAAATAAGAAGTTTAGGCAAATTACGTGCAGGACAGAAATGGCTGTCATTTGTGGTTGTAATGCAAATATGAAGTACTTGTTAGAAGTTAAATAACTGGCTGGTTTCAAACGAACCTTGGCTTGTTCTGCTTCACTTGTACAGCTTCACTCTGTTTTCTCACTTGCAAAAAGATTAGGTTCTCTTTGGTAGTATACATCTCCAATATCACTTACATAGTGATCTTCTTTCATGCTTCTTGTAAGACTACTTAGCAGGTGAAATGGAATAGGTCCAGATTTCTTTGGTAGTATACCCCATTTCTAGTATATTGTTTGTTATCTTTGCAAATCAAATAACTTTGTTCTGTATTTGCATCTTACTTTGAGCCATTATTCATTTGAGCAACCTTTACAATTCAAAAGAAAAAGCAGAATTATACAAACTTATTATGAAAATTTAAAGATAATCAAACTTGGTGTTAAAGAATTAGAAAAACAAATGCACTTAAAACACTTCACATTTCATCTGAGCCAATGCCGGAAGGACCGGCTGTCCAGTACTTTCAAGAAATCCACTGCAATCACCAATAGCAAACACATCCTGCACAGAAGGGACTTGTAGCCACTCACCAATACCAATCTGGTTACCAAATCCAAACGTTTTCCCAAACATTTTCACTTTTCAT
Organism: Excoecaria cochinchinensis; assembly: GCA_947683425.1. NCBI lineage: Eukaryota > Viridiplantae > Streptophyta > Magnoliopsida > Malpighiales > Euphorbiaceae > Excoecaria > Excoecaria cochinchinensis. Next base: position 4,547,172 of record CANTUQ010000125.1, on the reverse strand, counting down.
CAAAACTTTTACTTTTGACAATTTTGGATTAATATGGCTATCTTGTGAGCAAACAATAAAAATGATAAGATATTACTTTTTTTCTCTTATTTAAAATTTTAAATCCATTCCTAAAATAATTTAGTTTGATTAAACTTAAAACTAATAGAATTTATTCTTTTTATCCTTTTAACCATTTTTTTCAAGTATACGGCAATTACATCCACGATATAGCAAGTACATGCACGGTATATAGCGAGTTCACACACATTACAACAATTATACACATATTATAGTATATAGTACACACACAGTTTATTGAAAGTACACTCACTGTATACATCAAATACACGTACAATATACTGAAAGTACACGCATATTATACATCAAGTAAAAAAAATACTCACCATATACAAAAAAATACAATGCATATTATACATCAAGTACACGCACATCAGACAACAATTACACGTACATCATACAGCAAGTACATGCACAGTATATAACAAGTACATGCACAATATACTGAAAGTACACTCACAATATACATTAAGTACACACATAGTATACAAGAAATACACTTACAATATACCGCAAGTATATGCATAGTATACAAGAAGTACAAGCATAGTATAAGAGAAGTACACATACAATATGAATCAAGTACATACAGGGTATACAATAAGTACACGGACAACAGTACACTGAATATTGTGAACTGACAAATAAAATCTTTGCACTTGCAGATAGAGAGAGAAGAGCATTACTATCATTTTTTTCAAAGAGTTGCATCATTATGAAAGGAAAAACACCAGCAGCAAGCTTAGAAATCATCTTAAGTAAGAGACAGCAGTTTATGCAGCTCTATTTTTTTGGTGTCTTTTTAAGTAGCACATTGAATCTCTTCCTAAAAGCATCTCTCTGAGGATACCAATATAATACCTAAATGTCATGTGGACACATAAAAATATATGTTCTGGCAGCATGCTTTTCATATTCATTTTGTGCCAATATTAGCAAATAATACCAAAAGCTAAAAAAATATTCATCTTTTCAAATTGCATAGTCACAAAGCTTTTCTAATTCATTTCTATAAAACTAATCACAAACAAACAACCAAATCCGCATCAATGTAATCGGCCAAAGTGCCCAGTTCCTAAGATCCCAATGCTATAATTTACAAACGTTTAACCAAATTTCAAACGAAAAAAGAAATTCACATGCCACTGCCATTTTCTAAAGCATAGTTTAAGAGATCTGAAGCTTCTCAACAAATGTGCCCTCGATTTTAAGAATATTAGAATTTAAAAAGAACCTGAATGAAGTTAAAACTAACAAATGCCACACAAAATGAAATGATTATCAAATAAAAAAAGATTCGAAACTCTCATCCAATACTAATAAGAGATCTGAAGTTTTCGCAAATGCAATTCTCAAGTCAATAAACCAGATGCTCATCAATCATGAGAAAAATGGGAATGAAAAAGTAAAAAAAAAAAAAGAAAAAAGCAGATGCCGTTCCCTTCCCTTCCCTTTCTTTTGTTTTTCACCCGGGTTGGCCGAATAAGCTTCACCTCGGTGTCTTTTCCGGTCAAGTAACCCAGGGATGGATCGGCATCCTTAGCGGAAGACATTTTCGCCGGCGATTGGTTTCTGTGATCGGTGGAAGAGATGAGAAATTGAATTCGAAGAAGCCATGAGAATGAAATTAAACGAAAAGTTGTATAAATGAAATTAAAAATTTAAATTGTTGTATAAATGAAAGAATGAGAAAATGGGTTGTTTTTTTTTATAATTATGTAAAAATTCGTAGAATTTAATTGTTTTTTTATTTTTAACCATAAGAGTTGAAATGGGATTGTAAATATTGTAAGGTCTATTTTTTTATGCAAAATGTGCACTTTTGTTTCTATCGTTTTCTTAAAAGTGTAATTTTATCTCTAACGTTCAGTTTGGAACAAATAAGTCTCTGATATTTGCAAAATGGTGCAATTTTGCCCCCATCGACTGTTGATGTTAATTTTAACCGAAACTCCTTTAGTTGACCGCATATGTGGCTTCATCGGGACATGTGTCGCGATTCTAGTGGATACATTATCGACACGTGTACCAAGAGTAAAAGCCACACGCGCCAGGTAATTTTTTTTTTTACTTTTCTGCACCTGCTTTCATCTCTTACCTGTTTCAATCGTTTTCCCTTCTTCCTTCCTCCATCGCTCTCTTTCCAGTTATAATCAAATTTCCTATTATTCTTTCCTCCACCACTATTTTCCTTTCTCTTTCTCTGCAGTTACAATCGATTTCCTTTTTCTATCACTGCTCTCCTCTCTCAGCCCTTGTCTCCCTCTTGCCTCCATTATCGCATTAGATCGAGATCGCTAAACGGACTGTCGTCTCTCTCTCAAGTTGTAATTGCTTTACCTGTTGTGCCTCCATCGTTGTTTAATGGGTCCAGTAGTTCAATCTCTGCTTAAAGGTCGTGATCTATTGTTTTAAAATAACGTTTGTAGGACTGGTTTTAATGGGTCCAACAGTTCAATTTCTGATTTCAATGGCTTTAGCTCGATCAATTCAAGCTCTGTGTTCACTTATCAGACTGATCAAGACTCCATTAATTGACGAAATTGAATTGGACGGAGAAATCCCTAAAATTATCAGTCTTTTCAATTCCAAACATCAATCAATTAAAGTTGTGGCTATGAATTGTGTTTGTGAAATTGCTTATTCAGCTCGGAAAGAAGTGATTGAAGTGACAAAAGAAGAGAGCTTGGTAAAGAAATTAATGGAGTTGCAGAGATCTGAAAATGGAGACAAATTCGAGAGCTAGGTGAGAAGATTTGCAGTGCAAATTGAACTGAGAGAAGGACTGAATGAGAAAGAGAGAAGAGAATTTAAGATGGAGATATTAAAGAGAGTAAAAGAGGCTTCTATTTCTAAAGCAGAAAATGCCTCCATTGTTGCAGAGGTTCTTTGGGGTTCTTTGCCTTGATTTTTCAGTTCTTAATCTTGATGATCTCAGGTAGGAGAAAGAACGTATTAGTATATATTAGCAAAAGGATCTGATGCAACAATGGAGGAGATGAGAGAGAGAGGCAGCAATGGAACTGATGTAGCAATGGAGAATATGAGAGAGAGGCGGCGATAGAACGATTGAACTAGAGAGAGATGAGAGTAGAAGATGAAATTGTTAAAAAAATATATTTATATGGTGCACGTGGCTTTCACTCTTGGTACACATGTCGATGACGTGTCCACTAAAATCGCGACACGTGTCCCGGTGAAGCCACATATGCGGTCAACTAACGGAGCTTCGGTCAAAGTTAACACCAACAGACGGCGGGGGCAAAATTGTACCGTTTTACAAACGTTAGAGGTTTATTTGTCCCAAACATAACGTTAGAGACAAAATTGCACTTTTGAAAAAACGATTGCGGTAAAAATGCACATTTTCTTTTTTTTTTTTTAAATAAAAGATATGGAACTTAAATGCATAAAGTGCCTTTAAAAATTTGTGAGCCACCATATCATCAATTTAAGAGACCTAATTAGTAAGATTTTAAATTAATTGAATTAACAAATTTGTTAGCAAACATATTATAATCAGTAAGAATTTAAACAAATTGAAATAATAATTTTTATATGCCGAATGATTTATTAAAAATAAAAATAAAATTGATGCTCCTAATAAAATGATAATCACGCAAAAAGTTAAACTTAACTGAGTTTTTAGAATTAAATGTTAAATAGCAGTTCAGAATATAGTTTATTAATTTTATTTGTTTAATTTTCAATTACTTTGGGGAAATAGTTGTCTATTTATAAAGGCTTAATACAAGATAATCTTACTCGTGTTTTTAAAATGAAACATTCAAAAACGATAATTGTTTACTAACACAATAATGAATTTGAATTACAAGATCATTTAAATCCAATCTATTGCATTTAATTATTGTGTAAATATAGTTGTTGTTACCATGCCAAAACATTTCTAATGTTCTAAACAAAGATTAAATACATAATTTGACTTTTGAGTTTGGAAAAAAAAAAATGTACATGGACTGCATTAAAAGTCGAACCCACTCATTGTCTAAGTGGTTGAGCTTTAAGTGGAGCTGGGCAATAAGCTTTTCTTGATAAATTTAAGTGTAAAAACCGGTATACTGCGATTATATTTGTTATATATGCTATGCTTCATAAAATAATGATGTTTTTAGTAGTTGACCTATTAATTAATAGTTAATAGAATATTTATGAAGTGAATTTGAATATTAATTTTAAAAAATTGATACTAATGGATTAAAATTAGAAAGTGGTACATGGGCCGATACTCGGCCTGTTTTCATATCCAGTTTTAGCTATAATATTTCGCTAAACTGAATTTTTATGTTTTTTATTGAAATTTTGTTAAAAAAAATTCTTATTACTTCCATCTTGTTAATGAAATTTTTTTATATAACAAGATAATTGTTTATAGTCACATAAATAAATGCATTCACTATTAATTTAGGTAACAAATTAAATGCTGATAATAGTAATATAAAAAAATTCAAACTATTTTGTCATGGATAAACTGATAATACGTGGCGTAGTATAGAAGAGCAGCTTTTTAGGCCCGGCCCTACCACAGTGAAGCTCGCGTATATCTTAAAAACACTAGATTATCACCCCCACCAATAATTAAAATGATTGTACCAAACTCTACAAATTCCTTAACTAAGTGAAGAAAGAAACCCTACACATCCATGCACCCATTGGTTGTTCTAGTACACACATTTATTATTATTATTATTATTAATTATTCAGCTACTCCGTCCCTCTATATATACTCCCCCGCTCTCCCCTCTCTCTCCCATCTCAAACAAATCTCCTTCTCTTTCTCTCTCTAAACTTCACACCAGCAATGGAACAAAATGTACCAGTATTAGCTCAAAGAGTATGGGAAACAGTGCGTATCATCTACTTAATGCTAAGAAAAGGCATTTCAAAGAGAAAGCTTCTTCTTGATCTCAATATGATGCTTAAAAGAGGCAACAAGATCGCCACCAAAGCCAAAGCCATTAAAAATCTCATGTTCCACCACCACAACCACAGTAACAGCGGCGATGGCTTCTCATCTTTCACTCCTCCGCCGCACGAGTACGAATTCAGCTGCAGCAACACTCCCATTTACACTCTCCCTTTCCATGGCGCCAACAAGCGCCGCCACCACAACAATAATAACTTCTTCTCCTGTGCATTCCACGCGCCTCCCACTCTCGATGATGATACAACCACTGTTAACGCTGTGAAGATGGCTTTGGAGATGTTTCAGAATAACAATAATGAGGCGGTGGTGGCGGCGTCGCCTATGTTGCCCGGGTTTGGTAGGAGCCCTATGGTGAGGCAGCTTAGGATAACGGACTCTCCGTTTCCGTTAAGAGATGATGATGATAACGGCTTTGTTGACCAGAAAGCTGAAGAGTTTATACAGAAATTCTATAAGGAATTGAGGAAGCAAAAGAGTGGCTAATCCTAATTTTGTGGTTACTAATTATAAGGTTTATTTGGTGTATTAATATTGTATTTGTTGTTGTTAACAAAAAAAATAAAAATAAAAAAAGTTTGTGTTATTAATTTTATAATATATAGTGTGTTGTTGAAGGAGGTTGTAATTAATCAACGAAAACACAAAGATGAGCTGTATATTTACAGGGAATTAGTACTTGAACATTCTTCTTCTCCTTTTTTTTTTTTTTTTTTTAATATTATCTGCTCTTTTGGAATTTAGATATATCCAAAATAACTAAATTCTTCATGCAATTGGATCTTCAAAACAAATTCATAATATCCATACAGGAGAATATTCTAATTTCGAACTACCTAATTTATAGATGCTATTTCATTTTATTAATTTCTGGTATTCATCTAAAAATATCAAAGAAACTGAAATTTCTCAGTAATTAAAGGTGACAATGTTTATAATTTGAATATCAACTTATTTTTTTTTAATTATCTACATAATATAGAAAAATTATTTGAGTTTATTTTTATGAGAGTTTAGTTGATTTATTATGACCTAATTTGATCATTTAATATATATATACATATATGTATTATTAAAAGTATATATGGATTGGTGTTTAATAATAGTATTAAGTGATTAATTTTATGAATTACTCAGCTTTTACTGCTTTTTTGGCAATCAACTCCACTTGTATGTGTCCTGATATGATTCCACTAAGTAAAAGTAACCACATTAGCTGGCCCCTCTACTTAATAAAATCAAGCTTTTTCCAACTTTTCCTTTTTTCCCCCCTCTTTCTTTATTGATTTTCCTAAATGCTATGAAATTTTATAAGAAACACAAACTACCCTTGTGTTAGGTCTTCATCAATTTGTTATTTTGGAAGTTATGAATTAATTTGTGGTCACACCCCCCAAAAAATAATTATATTCACTTCATACCACTGAATTTGCATAGTGATTGCACATAAGGTCCTATTGATTGCTTTCTTTGCTTGTCCATTTCCTTAATGCAAAAGCTTTTGACTGAACTTCTAAAAAATAAATAAATAAATAAATAAAAACAATTTCACCAATTTATTGTATAATTTTGTTTGTTATTAATAATATTAGTTTACTGTTAGATAATATTCTGATTAGCAGTTAAGATGGTCCAGTTATGGTAGACCAGTACTTCAAAATTGGACAAAATAAATCAGCAGAAATAATTTTTATTTACTGGTTGAGTTTTATTTTTATTATTTTTTTAACTGCTTAGCAATGGCAATAAGGATAAATGCAAAAAGATCCAGCAAAAAACGTGGATTTAAATTTAATCAGAGAAATCTGCCATTTTTTCAGTATATATATAAAAAAGGAAGATTTCAAATACGAAAAGAATTGATGATTACTCGAATTATATATTATTAAATGGAAAAAACAACACGAAAAAGACGGAAATAACTTTGAAAATAACTAAAGTAACAGCAATTATTAGAAGAATATCTAATTATATATAAAAATGTAAAGTAAATTGTAAAATAGAAAATGAGGTGGATTGTTATTTCTTGCGGGCAAGATCTTTGAGTAAAGTATGGAAAGAGAGAAGATCTAATAATAAACACAGAGATGTTTTTAACTTTTGGTAGATGTAGTGGAAGAGTGGACACTATAAAAAAAGATGCCTACTAACACATTAATTATATGAGATAAATTATAAGAGTTTTTTCTCTTTCAATTAGATACATAGAGTTTGAATTTTGAATATAAATTATTTTTTTAATATTTGAAATTAAATATTTTGTTTGTTTATAAATCTATTTAGTATAATTTCGGATTTGATGTGAATAGATATGGCCGGATTATATATAAAAAAAGAAAAAAATGGTTATATTAAAGCCAAAAGTTTAGGTATAATGGTTGGTGAAAGTGTGAAATTAAGGCCAATTGCGAGCCAGATGTCATCTTTTGAACTCACCATTGTTTTCTGAAAAAGATTTTAGAAGCAATTAACAGGTCTTGGAAGAGAAAAATACTTCCTCTGTTTTCATTAAGAAAAAACATATCAGTATATATGCAACTTACAGAGCTAAAAATAAGGAGCTAAAAATATTTTACTTCCTATACAAGAACATACAGCTAATATTTACCAAGTAGAATTATTTCTTTCTTATTTACAAGATTATTTCCTATTACCCCCCCTCAAGTTGGAGCGTGCAAGTCATGAATGCCCAACTTGTGAAGAAGATGCTCAAATTGCCGACCGCCCAATGCTTTAGTAAAGATATCAGCCACCTGAGAAATAGTTGAAACATAACTTGGCTGGATCATTCCCATTTGAACTGCATCACGAACAAAATGACAATCGATCTCAATATGCTTAGTACGCTCATGAAACACAGGATTAGATGCAATATGCAAAGCTGATTGACTATCACAGTACAGTCGGATGGGTCGCGAAATATGAATATTAAGATCCAATAACAATCCCTGCAACCATTTTAACTCACAAGTAGTCATAGCCATAGAGCGATACTCTGCTTCTGCTGATGATCGAGAAACAGTTTGTTGCTTTTTAGTCTTCCAGGAAATAGGAGAGCTGCCTAACTGAATATACCATCCAGTCAAAGAACGACGAGTTAAAGGACAGCTTGCCCAATCAGAATCACACCAAGCAGACAAATGTAAATCAGTATTTGCTGTCAATAAAATCCCTTGCCCAGGACTCCGTTTCAAGTAACGAACCACCCGCAAGCCTGCTTCCCAATGTTCCTTCCGAGGTTGTTGCATAAATTGAGCTAGAACATGCACACAATAAGATAATTCAGGTCGAGTAACTGATAGATAAATAAGCCGCCCTACCAAACGTCTGTAACGTTCAGGATCATGCAAAAAATTCCCTTTTGCCATAGCCAAATTGTGATTCTGTTCAATTGGAAAAGAGACTGGTTTAGCTCCAAGCAAACCGACTTCAGAAATGATATCCAACGCATATTTGCGTTGACACAAATAAATTCCTTCAGAACTACGCGCAACCTCAATGCCCAAGAAATACTTCAATACTCCCAAATCCTTCATACGAAAACAGCTATTCAAATATTGCTTAAACTTTTGAATAGCATAATGATCATTACCAGACACAATAAGATCATCAACATAAACAAGCACACTGATTTGCACCTTATCCTGTGTTAAGATAAAGAGAGAATAATCAGAATAAGATTGCTTGAACCCATACTTCTTTAAAGCGAAAGCCAGTTTGGCAAACCAACACCGAGGTGCCTGTCGAAGTCCATACAAAGACTTGTTCAAATGACATACCAATCCCGGTTTATAAGCATAAAAACCCGGTGGCATGCGCATGTACACTTCTTCTTGTAAATCGCCGTGTAAAAATGCATTGTGCACATCCATCTGATGAAGTTCCCAATTTTTAGCTGCCGCGACGGCAAGAAAAGTACGAACTGTAACCATTTTTGCCACTGGTGCAAATGTCTCATTGTAATCGATTCCTTCAACTTGCCGGTTTCCAAGAATAACCAAGCGAGCCTTGTAACGTTCAATCGTCCCATCTGCATTATACTTTATCCGAAACACCCATTTACAACCTATTGCTTGCTTGTCAGGTGGCAACGGTTTTATAGTCCATGTTCCATTATCTTCTAAGGCTTGTATTTCTTTCTTCATAGCTTCTCTCCATTTTTCATCTTTGACAGCCTCAGCAAAAGATTTAGGCTCAACATTTGCTGTAACAGCTGCTAAAAAAACACGATGTTGCATAGAAAATTTATCACAGTTCACATATTGTGTAATAGGATAAGAACTACCTGAGAGACGTTGATGAGGGAGTAAGGGTGCAGAAGGGCTCATTACTTTCACAGTGTGTAGAACAAAATCTCGAAGCAAAACAGATCCACGTTTCTCTCGATGGCCACGTCCAACCAATTCTTCGGTTTGCTGATTTTGTTCAATTTCAAGCTCATCCCCACTTGTAGCATCAAAATCGTGATTTTGTGTAAGATTATTGGGCTCAGTTGCATCATGGTTCCCTTCATCATTTTCTTGTGCAATCATGTCACAATTGTTGTCTAAATCATCTTCAATTAAACCAGTTGCACTCACATTCTGACTTTCTTTGTTACTGGTTTTATGCATGTAAGGAAATTTATTCTCCACAAATACCACATCTCTAGAGACAAACAATTCACCTGTGTCCATATCATACATGCTCCATCCTTTCTTTCCATAAGGATATCCAATAAACACACATTTGCGGCTTCTGCTGGCAAATTTATCTCCTTCTCGCCGTTGGTTGTGAGCATAGGCCAGACAGCCAAATACGCGAATATTTTCATAGAGAGGAACTTGACCATACAAGAGTTCATGAGGTGTTTTTCCGTTCAACAATAGAGATGGACTTCTATTAATTAAATATGCAGCTGTTAACACACATTCTCCCCAAAAATTAATAGGCAAATTTGCTTGAAAACGAAGTGCACGAGCAACATTAAGTATATGCCGATGTTTTCGTTCCACTCTTCCATTTTGTTGAGGAGTCCCAACACAAGATGTCTGGTGTATTATCCCATTTTCCATAAAATAATCAGTCAAACAAGTAAATTCAGTCCCATTATCACTGCGCACTATTTTCACATTTCCAGAAAATTGTCTTCGTATCAAAGCAAAAAAATTGCAAAGAGTCTGTCCTACCTCAGATTTATTTTTCAGCAAATAAACCCATACACTTCTTGAATAATCATCAACTACTGTTAAAAAATAATGTGCTCCACAAAATGTTGGGATTTTATAAGGACCCCACAAATCACAATGAATAATATCAAAAACATTGGATGCTTTATTTTTGCTAGACACAAACTCTTCTCTAGTTTGTTTTGCTCGAAGACAGACTTCACAACTAGTACTTTTATTCCTACTGGAGTTAACAATTGGCAATAAACTGACAATTTTATCAGAAGGATGTCCCAACCTTTGATGCCAAACTTCAAATGTATTTTTCCGTACTGCTGTCAAAGCTTTAGCACACTTCACGCCTGGCATTCTTTTAAAGTAATAGAGCCCTTCACGCCTCTCACCCACACCAATCAGCGTCCTCGAAGTGTGGTCCTGTATTACACAATGTCTGTTAGTGAACAGTACACTACAATTCATCTCATCAATGAGTTGTGAAACAGAAATTAAATTGCACTTTAAATTAGGCACATATAACACATCATTCAATTTCAGATGTTTATTTAACATCACAGTTCCTTCTTTGTTCGCCATGACTTCCTTTCCATCTGGCAATCCAACTGATACAGAATGAGCATTTTTTACGTTGCTCAATGAGTCAAAACTTCCTGCCACGTGATGAGAAGCTCCACTATCAATTATCCATTTCATAGTGTTATACGCACCATTCAATCTTGCTTGATTTTCATCTTTTTGGGTATTCAGAAAGTTAAGCAGCGTGTTCCATTGCTCACTATTCAATCCATCTAAGCCTTTTGTCCCAGCTTCTGCTCCCTTGTTTTCTTGTGATGTCACAGTCATTGCATGTGCTCTAACTGGTCCACCACGTCCTCTTCCTCCTGAGGTGTTTGACTGTTTAGATCCTCCTTGTCCACGTCCACGTCCACTGCCTTTTGGTCTCTCACCCCACCAATCCGGATAACCAATCAGTTGAAAGCATGAATCAGAGTTATGTCCTGGCTTGTTACAGTTTGTGCAAATTGTGGACTTATCTTTCACTTCTGTCCGTCCCTTTGATGTTGTTCCCATTTGGACAGCAAATGCCATATGTTCACTTTGCTGCTCTTTTCCACGAGCTATATTACGAACCCTTTCTTCTTGCACAATCATAGCATATGCTCGATTCAGATTTGGCAATGGTTCGGTGCTCAAAATATTGGATCTCACTGTTCCATAGATTAAATCATCTAATCCCATTAGAAAGTAATGCAGCTTTTCTTCTTCACGCTTTTTGTCCAATTCCCCTCCAATATTGCATTTACAGCCTCCACATTTGCATACTGGGTTCTGTTCATAGTTTCCTAATTCTTCCCATATCATTTTCAATTTCCCATAATAATTCACTATTGGGATGCCATCTTGTTTGCACTTCACCAGCTCTGTTTTAAGTTGATGAATACGTGGTCCATTCCCCACAGAAAATCGTTCCTTTATGTCATTCCAAAGATCCTTTGCTACCTCCATATACGTGATAGTTGATCGCAAAGTTGGTTCTATTGTGTTCAAAATCCATGATACCAGCATTGAGTTAACAGTCCACCAGTCTTCCATATCCGACGAATCGTCTGAAGGTTGCAGTATTGAACCGTCAATAAATCCATATTTTTTCTTGGCTCGCAGCGCCGTTCTTATCGCCCTCGCCCATTCATCGTAATTCTCTCCTTTCAGCTGAACTTGTGTGATAATGTTTCCTGGATTGTCATTCGTCGACAAAAAATATGGAGATGTCAATTTGGTTGAGACATCACCACTTGTTTTTCCACTCATGGCTCTGATACCATGAAAAAGATTTTAGAAGCAATTAACAGGTCTTGGAAGAGAAAAATACTTCCTCTGTTTTCATTAAGAAAAAACATATCAGTATATATGCAACTTACAGAGCTAAAAATAAGGAGCTAAAAATATTTTACTTCCTATACAAGAACATACAGCTAATATTTACCAAGTAGAATTATTTCTTTCTTATTTACAAGATTATTTCCTATTATTTTCTCTATACAAATGAGTATGGTTTATAAATAATAACAATAATAATAATAATAATATGTATATTAGTTTATATAAGATATTTGATTAGTTGATAATTGAATTGATATCATAACAATTTGATGTTATTTATACACTTCAGAATAATGACTATGTATGCATGCTAAATTTCTCTGCTTATAAATTTATAATTATCTTTAAACAGTAGCAATATGCATATTAGTTAAAAGTTAAAACAAAATTACGTAAAACAATTCAAAAAATATCTATACTTTTTTAAAATATCAAGTAATAGCAAAACCACATATCAGGAAACCATGCATGTGATGAAATTAGCTGATATATATATATATATATATAATTTTTGCACAAAGGGCCACAGCTAGATATTTTTGAGGGGCCCATTTGTTGCCAAAGTCATGCTATTGTACCCCCGAACTATTGATGGCAATAATTAGCAGCTGGTTTTTGGTTCAAGTATAATATGTGCAATGCCATAGCTAATATATTTAGAAAATTATTATGGTGAAATTTTCTGAATTTCAACGTCCAAAATACTCGATGAATGACATGTCATTATTTAAATAAATTTTCAAGTATATTATACAGTAAATATAAGTTATTTCGAATCTGATGATAATTAAATAACAATTAATCTTAATTTTTGCACCTATACTGAAAAACAAATTCATATTACCCTTAGTTATTTATAATTTAAGATTATAATAATTATTTGTTTGATAATTGTTGTCATTTTATCTTTGGAAGTAGCCAGTTAATTAGACAAGTAACATAAACCTACACCTAACCGCACCAAAGAAGCAAAAACTTTAGCAAAAGTTACTAATTTTATAAAGCATGTGTTACAAATTACAACTTTGACATTTGAAAAATATTTCACACCATGGTTGAATTATTAAGTTGTTTTAATTAATTGATTTTCCATGGGTGGTGGATATATCAAAATATATGATATTTAAGTTCTACCTTAATTAGGTCCCATATGTTTTGTTGTTTGCTCAACAATATCAACTTAGCCTTCTTTTCCTTGAATTGTTCATAAACAATAATAATAAAATAATAGTAAATTTGGAACTCTATTAAGGAACTCAAGTCGATCGGGTGATTCAATTATTGATTGCGAAATTCTTGGAGAAATCGACACCTGCATATTCAACTTTTAAACTCATATACTATCGTATTATTATATATATTATATATGCATGCTCAAATAATTGGAAACATCACAATTAATAGTCCTAATTTCTTCAATTTGAATTAACTGTACAGTAAAACTACGTACTGTGATTTGTGAAATATATTCATAATTTTTTTTACGTACCATGGAATTCGGTATTCAAAATTAATTTGTCCAAATAATTTAAATTTGAGCAAATTAAACTCATAAAATATAAATAAATTGCTAGATGCTGAATAATTTTTTATAAAAAAGAAAAAAAAAAGAAAAAATCGAGAGAAATGTAAAAATCCGATCCTTGTTTGTCCTCTGTACTTGAAAGAAAACAAGGTGGTTAGACTTAGATATTACTCAAAAACCATGAGCTTGGAAGTTTGCTAGAAACATGTGGCAAATATGGCAAAGTTGGAAAGTTCTCTTTTAAAAAAGTTCAATTTCTTTCATGCAAAGCTTTCTCCCTTCTCCTCCATTAAGAAATTAAAGTTGATTTTTTTTTATTCAAATAATGCTTTTCACTTTCAAACAAACAATTTTATATATATTCAAAATGGGACCAATTTTGATATTTTAATTTACTAAATTCTTTTAAGAGCATCACAAATCAACCCTTGCAATTCTCACAATAATAATTTTTTAGTTATCCAGTTAAATATATAAAATTTTATCTCACATAATAAACACTCTCGTTTCAACATAAATACTACTCCGTCTCAATTTAAGAGTGTTTTAATTCTAGAAAATTGCTACTACATGTAATAAGTTAAAAAATAAAAAAAAGCAAAACACATACTAAAATTTTTTAACTTATCGAATTTTGGATATTGAAATTCTATACGTTTATTTTATTAAATTATACATATACATACACACACATACAAAATACGTGAGACATAATATGTTTTAAGCCAAAAAAAACCTAATTCATATACATATATGATCAGTGGCGGAGCCACATATAGCCGAGGCACACCCTCAATTTTTTTTTTAAATAAATATAATCGGAATCCCATAATTTATTTTAAGTATTCTCTCTCAAATTTTGAGTGTCTTGATATTTTTGAATACATAAATTAAATTAAAAATTTATTTATAAGGGAATATATTAAGTGTTAAAAATTTAGAATATTCATGGCTAAAATAAAAGTAACAATGATAAAGCCATTGAAATTGTTATGAAATAAAGGATAATGGTGTGAAAGAATTAAAATTAGAGATTTAAGAGTAAATAAGGAGGGACTGGAATGGAAATTTAATCTCCCGCATTTTGGCCATTCCACTTCTTCTTTCTTCTTTTCTTCTCTCATTTTTCCCTATTATTTCAGATTATTTTTCTCTATTTCAGCCCACATCGTCTGCATCTCTCTCTTTCTGCTGCTGCCACTTGCCACCGTCACCGTCTTTTCTTCCTCCGATGTGCGACATCTCCGATCACCGGTTGCAGCTCGCTGGATCTACTGGTAAGCTTTTGAATTTTCCCAAAATTTCTATTTTTCTGTTTGATTTTAGCTGATTTTTATCAGATTGTCTAGTTTTTAGATGATTTTTTTTTTTGGATAGATCATTTGAATTTGATTTTTCTAATCATCTTTGCTTTAAATTATATAGGTTCTTATGCCTTTTGAGTTAGGCGACTTGTGTTCTGTTTGGATGCTGAATATGTTGATTATTGACTAACACTTTTGAAGTTTCTCTTTTCTGTTGCTTTGAGAACTTAAATTTTGCTTAGTTTGTTTTATTTATTTCAGCTTTGCTGAGGATCGGTTTTATTATATGTGGTTATGGTTATGGCTTAAGTAAACTAAAGTTTTGATTTTCTTTTGTTTTTGGGTGGTGGAGGTAAATCAATTTTTTATTTTTTCCAAGAAAAATTGCTTGGCTGACATAAATTTAGCAACCCTGTAAGGTTGTAAAATGTGTATTCTTATTTTTTTTTCATTGATATATAGGGTATGGATAAATTTTTTAAAAAACTATCAATTTATAATGAAGTTTTTCAAGGCCTTTTGAATCAAATTTTTTGAAACAATTTTGAGTTGAAATTAACTTGGAAGAGCTTCCATTAGATTATGGTATACACTCTAAAATGGCACATTATTATCCTAATGACAGAAATAAGATTAAAATATATTACTGGCAAAAAGGGCCATATCAATCTCGTCAATATGATTTTTTTAAGAGAAAATTTGAGAATAAGTGTCGTCGATTTTGTCTCTCTTGGTTTAACGAATTCAACATTTGGTTAAAGTATAGTATAGCAAAAAATACTGCATATAATTTGTGTTGTTATAATTTTAAATGAAATATATATTTATTATATAATGTATATGTATTTTTAATTTTTTATAATAAATTTTTAATGAGTCGGGACCGTTGATGTTGGGTCCCGGCAACGCTACATGAGACTTTAATATAGTATATGAACTGTTAGATAAAAAAATAATTTTTTTATTTTTTATCTGTCAGGTTAAATTTGGTAAGTGTAAATAAAATTTATATGTAAGAAAAAAAAAATGAAGAAAATGGCATGATATGGATGGATTTATTTGCATGTAATGTGTGCACGGACGATTGAAATGGATTAGAATGGATTCAATTTTTGTCTGGGAATTGAGTTTGGGCTACAAAACTTTTTTTTGGATTTTGAATCTTAAAAAATAAAGTAATTTTGTGAAAAGGAAATTAAGAAAAAGAAAGTAGTGGGTGAAAGGCTGCCAAATGCTAGTGCTCAATAATTGATCTCTTCACCTGTGCACTAATCAATAATCTATATCTCTCTGTATCTCTATCACATAATATTATAATAATAATAATATGACAAGAACATACTCCTATGATCTTTTGGCTATTCGATTTTTTTTTTTGAATATTCTAGAATTAGTTTTGTTAAACCATGCAACCATTCGATTTGAGACACGTGGAAAATTGTCCATCTTTTTTCTGATCGAAAGACATGTGGAATTTCCTGTTAGTATTATTTTTTTTATGAACTTAATCAAAGACTAGTTCCATCAAGGGGCGACCATTCAACACGTACAAAATAAACACTTTATAAGGTTAAAATCGGCAATGACGTTTCATTTTTTTTTTGGTCGGGACAATGACAATTATGTTAATTTCTAACTTTCTTAGAAATACGGCAAGCAAGGTCAATCAAGCAATAAGAAATTAACTATTATTTAACTATATTGATTTTTTTATATATAATTATTTGATGTTCGAAATTCATTAATCCGATAAATTAAATAAACTCACAAAATAGAATAAAGTACTTCTTATCGAATATTTAAAATAATTAGATCTTTAGAATCTGATTAAGGATTTGTTTATATCGGCAAATAGCTTTTGTGGATTGAAAATCGCAAGCTTTTATATTTTAATATCACCACTATAGGGTTAGGGCCGATTATATATTAAAATCAATTTGGAGTGGGATGGATAACATGAATTTATTATCTTTTAACTAAGGATCTCGTCTCGCATTTAAACTCTAAGTATATAGTTCATGCTGCTGCACACATTGATAAGCCAGCTACTTTAGGTAGACTTTCACAAACTCGATATATTGGACTTTTATATGAACTTTGGAATTACTAAATTTATTGGCAACAAATAAATATACTATTCAATAAATATAGTAAGCTAATTTGATATTATAAAAAATCTCTCCGCACCATCAAATATGATTGTTCCAAATAATTGGAAGGCAGAAAAATAAAAGAGTTTATTAGAAAAGGTGTATTTGACTTTTGTTTACTATTATAACACGAGAAGTTGCAGGTTTAAGTGAACAGAACTAAAGGTAGTGCTTTTTGGATTCTAAAGGAAAACTTAAAACTATGAATAAATAAAAAAATAAATAAATTATTGCTTTACAGGCCACTTAATTATTAAAAAGATTTATTGTAGTCTAAATTAACCTAAAACACATGGAAGTCTTAAAGCTTGTGCGCATCCAAACAATATATAAAATAAGATTAATGTGGTTTTGCTTTCTGTTACTTTGGTCACTAAGAAAGTTTTGTTGGAGGCAGAGGTGACAGTCCACAACCTTAAAATTTAACCTTTTTTTTTCCTAATATTCATACCCCAAATTTTTTATGTTAATTTCTTTTTCCATTCAATGGCATTTTGATTATTTAATATGACGTTTAAAGATTTTTTTTTTTTATTTAAACTCAATTCATACTGAATAATAATATTCTTAAAGTAGAATTATCATAAAAAAAAATGTTACAATGAACTTATAGATTTAATCACCCGACTTTATAATAGTTTTGCACTTAAGACCGAACATTTGCGGGTCTTAAGTGCAAATCAACACTTTTGTATATATAAACAACCAACGCGCGTGTAAAAAGAAAAGAAAGAAAAAGTTGAAAGTTGAAGTAGCAATTTTGCCCATTACAAAATAAATGTGTTAAAAATGTTAAAATAAAATTAAAAACTTTCGCCTACACGTTTCATTTGTTAAGAGCGAGAGACGTTTGATACTTTGCATTCGGTTACACAAAGCTAAAAATATAAAATGTTTCTCTTTAAACTTCCTCATATGTTGTATTCCGCTTATCTTTCTCTTTAAACAGAAATTTACTAATGGGTTTTACTTTTTCGATTAATGGATAGAATAATCCGGGATTTATGGGGCTCTTTTTTTCTTTTTAATTATAATTCACTTTTCAAGCTCTACCTATGTAAATAACATACGTAACAAGATTGAATCACAGAAATTATAAGCTCAGTTTAAAGGTAGCTCGGGTTATGCATATACATGTATGTTTTAAGCTGTGTTTACCTGTTAAAAGAAATTGCAGTTTGACTATGTCAATTTGATGCACAAAATTAAGATATATTATCCTCAAGACACGAGAGATAATGTTATTTTTTAGGATTAATTACAAATTTGGACCTAATTTATAAAGTATTTTTTAATATTTTTATCATCATTTGAAAGATTACAATTAGATTCCTCATCTCTCAGTCTCTTTCAATTGAGAGACTCTATCAGCAAATCCGTTAAATACTAACGGATTTGCTGATTCAACATGAATGTGGTTTCCACCTTTGGACTGTAAGCTGGCAACTCATCTTTCCTGCCCTGATCTGATTCAGCATGAAAATGGGTCCCATCTCATCTTTTGTTCTTCTTATTCTTCTTCTTTTCACAGCATACACAACAATCACCCTCTCTAGGTTGTATCCAACTCCACCAAAAGAAAAAACTAAAATTTCAATTCTTTCTTTCCATGCAATTCGATTCGATCAATATAAAGGGTAAAAATGGGCCGCTCTTTTTTCACTTGACTCATCGATGACCCGAAATGAGCTATTACGGGAGGCTTCGCCCCTGTAAGAGTCGACCGGCTCGAAACGAGCTTTCCAGAAATATATAATAATAAGCAATCGGACACCTGTAACAAAAGTTATGACAAAAAACAGTCATTAATGATGATTGGCCCGTTCAGATCGCTCCAAATACTAAAGGTCCAACTTGTCCGCATCAAACTTCTTTTATTATTTGTGTTTTTGGTCTAGCATTAGTAAGAGCTCTTTGGGTTGTTAATCGATAGTAGAGGATCAATGAGTATTACTTCTCCAAATCAAGATGGTGCTTCAACTTCAAAAGCATCGAAGTTTAGTCCAATTCCACTGCTTCTTACTACCGTTGATTGTGGAGTAATAGGTGAGACTATGCCATAAGTGGTTATTTGTTTCAATTGATTTTCTAATTTCTATTTTTTATTTTTTCCATTTTGTTGGTGTATGAGGTACGGGTGGGTTTGTCTACAATGGAGTTTTGGGGAGTTTAATTGGGCATGAATCAATTTTGGGTGAGCACCCTTCATTAGTGCAGCTGGTAATTTATACTGGAAAATGGATCAGGGCATGAAAGATGAGTTGGCAGCTTACAGGGCAAAGGTGGGACTCACATTCATGCTGAATTAGCAGAGCTATTAGTACTTGATAGATTTGCTTCCCTCGATTGAAAGGGACTGAAAGATGAGAAATATATTTGTAAGTTTCTAAATGATAGTAAAATATTGAAAAACATCATATATATATATATATATATATATATATATATATATATATATATATATATATATATATATATATATATATATATATATATATATAATCAGATCCAAATTTGTAATTAACTCTATTTTTTAATAAAAGGTTTCAGTTTTAAGTTCGGTATATAAAGTACGTTATCCATAGATTTAATTGGCACAAATTCAAATTAGTAAGATTAATTAGATTTGGATACCATTTTTTTTTAACCATATGACCCGATACCAAATTCTTATTAAAAATAAAAAGGAATATTAAAGCAATCATCTCTATTTCCTTAAAACAAATTTCTTTTCTTTCGTACCATTAATGTGTCGCAAGGTTACTAATTATCCTCTTTTTAACACCCCCCTCCTTTTTCTCCCTAAGGTGGAGATCAATTAATCCAATATGATCTTTTCCCTTAATTATACATCTGTCTAACCCTTTTTTTTAAAAAAAAATAGAGTTAATTTCATTCGCAGATTTATCCACTTATAACAGAAAATTCACACACAAAAAAATTATATATAACACAAAAATACTCTAATTTATCTATTTTAACCTAAAAAATTAGTTTGGCCAGAAACCTACCAAAACATTACCGCAATATATAGTTGGCATATATAATGAAATCCTAAATGAGGAAGAAGCACATATTAGAGGAATCAATGCAGTTCGAATACATGCAAAAAAAAAAATGAAAGTTAATTAATAAATTTATTTGCCAACTGATAAGTTGGTATGCATGCTAACGGTATATTCCAATAAATTTTGGTCAGTTTTCAGTCAAAATAATTTTTAAAAGTAAAATGTGTAATTTGGAGTATTTTTGTGCTATCAATTTTTTTTTTTGTAATTTTTCCGTTATAAATACATAAATGGAGCCAACTTAAATTAACCCAAACACAACAATAAGCAATACTGTCCTCTTTCTGAATTTATATAATATATATCTTTGGTTAGATCCAGCCTAAAATACATGGAAATATTCAATTATTCATTCATTGATAGCATCCTCTTTTCAGTTGGATAAGAAAGTCCATTTATTTTTCTATTTTGTTTCTATTATGTTTCCTGCTTTATTAATTATCTGGTCTGATTTCTTTTTTCTTCTAAGTTTGTTTTGAAGTAATATGCTGTACCACAAATGATTCTCTTCTGCACTACCTAATATTGGACAAAAGCAGCTCAAATAAAATAAAATATTCATTTTAAAACTAATGGATATAATATTTATTTTCTTTTGCAAATTAATCCTGTTATTATCGAAAAATATTTTCATGCCACGTGTGTAATCTATAGGTTTTATATGCTAAAGAAACAATAAAGTTGGTGCATTATATTTTGTTGTTTAAATCTCCTAAATATTGTGCTTATCCAAAGAATTCTATCTAGAGTTTGCGGTGTCTTTATATTCCCTAACTAGATTAGCAACACCCTTGCTACACAAATAAAGTGAACTTGAAAATTATAATAATTTTGCTTTATACATATAAATAAAAATACATCATTGGATCCCCACTGTATACTTAATGCTTAATCAGTCATTATACATTGGCGCTCCACATCTAATCCAATTTATAATTAAATGTTTTTTTAGGATCCAATCTTTGGATTTAAAGTTAATTTTATGACCTGGAGAAATTTTATCTTTATCCATTTTGGGATATTCATCTTCATTTCAAGTAGAAACCTCATGATTAATTAAAGTACGTAATACTCTATGAACTGCAAAATATATAAATAAAGAGCGTTAATCGTCAATTAAATTCATAATAAATTATTAAATTCGCATGTGTAATTTATTTTTCTTATAAAGGCCGAAGCAAGTAAGTAAGGATTAATTATAATTATATTCGCCAAAAAAATTAAAAATAATAAAATCTAACTGATTTTTCTCCCTTGAAAAATATATCAAATTTACAAATGTCAAGTAATAAATTAAAATGTCGGGTTGTTTAGATTGATTTCAACCTGACTCAACCTGATTAACCCGAAACTCGGGTTAATTACGTCCGTGGTCATCGAATTTTTGTACTTATAACCAAATGGTCATAATAAAATAATTTGTAACGTAAAAGTCATCAAACTTTTATTTTTTTTCAATTAAGGTAAAAATGATCGAAAAATTAATTTTTTTGTCACCGAAAAGTTACACAAATATGCCAATATGACCCTCCTACATGGAGAAATTGACACGTTAGTAAATATACGTCAGTAAAACTTTTTTTTTGTCTTTTTGTACAATAACACGTGTATTTGCTGATATGTCAATTTTTCCATGTAAACGGGCTATATCGCATGCTGAGTGGACACGTTCTAGAAAATTACTGATAAAGTAACATATTTGCGTGACCCTCCGGTGACGAAAAATTAATTTTTCGGTCATTTTTACCTTAATTGAAAAAAAATAAAAGTTTGATGACTTTTTTGTTACAAATTATTTTATTATGACCATTTGGTTATAAGCACCAAAATTCGATGACCACAGACGTAATTAACCCCCCGAAACTCATAGAAAAATTTAAATCCAAATCGATCAAATCATATTTTTAATTCGGATCCGATTTTGGTCATTCTACTAATTGTTTTGATTCTTCGTATCTGAGCAAAAGTTCCATGCAGAAAAATCGTAATGGTTTTCTAATTCTTAGTAGGCTTCTTGGGTACGAGGTCTTGCTGGCTAATTGTTTGGTTCACAATAATGGGCCTGTCTGGGCCATTGCTTTTCTATTGCCGTGTACATTTAGAAAGAAGTTCAGTAATAGTCCTAATTTGCAATTAGCTCAAACTTTGATTCATGAATAATAATTTGAATTTGGGTCTGTTTGAATAGTAAAAGAGATAATATATAAATTCACATGGTTCATAAATTTATATGCCTCAAGTTGAATTGAGCTAAAACAAAATTTATAATCAAATGTCAAATTGCTATATGAACTTGCAAACGAAATTCGCCTTAAATTTAGGTATCATTGTGGGTTTGGTGGTAGTCATGGTCCATGGGCTTCTTTTGGTCCTGCAAGGCTTAAATTTGACTGTGAAGGGCCTAGGATCTTTTTTTTTTTTTTTTATTAAACACAAGAATTAATTTTAAGTATTGATTTAGTGCGCACAATTGTATTTATTAACGGTATGAATTTATTGATTACTCAAATACATAATTTATTTTTTAAATTTAATTTATTAATATCGATTTTTTAAATTAAAATTAAAATTAAAATTCAATTCATTAACAATCGATTAACAGTTAAATCTTATCGGTTAACTATTAATCATTGGTTAATTTTTTTAAAAAATATTAACGGTATATGGTTATGATTATTTTAAATTTAATAGGAAAAACTTTCATCTATCCATTAAATTAAAATATAAATTTTTCAAATTTAAACACAAAATATAAATTATTCAAATTTAATATTAATACATTAAAATAAAATTATATAAATATTAATTCATCAGTAATTTATTTTTTAAAATTGCTGTTTTAAATTGTGTTAAATCCCAATAAGTTGGCAGTTTTGTGTTTTGTTCGTAATTAGTTATTTCTATATATGATAGCTTAAATTTTTTGATAAAAATACTTTATTCTTATTAAAAAAAATACATTTCTAATTGTCTATGTATTTTGTAATTGTACAGAAATGACTTCATTCCATTTTTCTCAGTTTCTTTAGGGTGTGTTCGATAAAATTGCAGGTTTTTAGTTTTTTATTTTTAAAATCTAAAAACTATTTTTAGTTTTTATTATTTATTTTTTAGAAACTGTTTTTTATATTTAAAAATTTTATTATATTTTTTTAATTATTTATGTATATTATAATAATAATTTTGGTAGTGGCGGTGGCAGCAGAGGCAGTGTGGTAGTTGAGGTGACGGCGGTGTGATAGCGGTCGACGTGACGGCGGTGTGGTTGTGGTGGTAGCGGCGGCAGTGTGGTGGTGGTGGCGGAGATGGCAGCAGTGTGGTGGCAGTGGCGATGGCGGCGCCGGCGGTGGCCGGTGGTGGTGGTGGCGGCGGTGTGGTTGTGTAGTTGTAGTGGTGGCGGCGGTGTGGTGGTGTAGTTGTAGTGGTGGCGGCGGCGGTAGTAGTGTGATTGTGGAGGAGGCGGTGTGGTTGTGGTGATAGCGGCGGTAGTGGCGTGGCGGTGGCAGCGGTGTTGGCGGAGGCGTGGTGGTGGCAGCAACGGCGTGGCGGTGGCAGCGGCAATGGCGGAGGCATGGTGGTGGCAACAACGGCAGCAGAGGCGGAGGCGTGGTGGTGGCAGTAAAGGCGGCAATGATGGTAGCGGTGTGCTGGAGGTAGCGGCGGCGACGATAATAAGGATAAATTAGCAAAATTTTAAAAATTATATTTTAAAAATTTTTAGTTTTTGTTTTAAATGTGAAAATCACTTTTTAAAATTTTTATAAAAATTGAAACGAAAAAAATTTGGGGACAATTTTTTTAATAATGTTTTTTTAATAAAATATTATAAAAATGGGGTGGGTCAGAAAATAATTGTGGGTGTGGGGTCTTTTTCGATGACGCAGCACGTGGCTGCGTCATCATGTCAGTCGCTGTCTGAAGACGCAGCACTGTGCTGCGTCTTCAGACGCCCATGTGACTGTTGTCACATGGGTATGCGACATCTGAAGACGCAGCACAGTGCTGCGTCTTCAGATGTCAGGTCCGGTCAAATCAATTTGACCGGACCGTTGGGTTGCGTTGAATTTGGGGTATTAAAACCCCAAATTCATCCGAAGGAATGCACACTTTGGCATTCCTTCGGTTTTTACTTCCTCCCAGCAAAATTCTTTAGTAAAATTCTTTGTTTCCTTCATTTTTTTTGTTTCCTTTTAATCAACTTCTTAGTTTATATTTGTTTCTTTCAATTTCTTTGTTTCCCTTTACTAAACAAACTATTATTTAATTTATTTCTTTCATTCGAGCTTATTTATTTTATTTTGGTTCCAGCAAAAAAATATTTTTTTATTTATTTTATTATAACCAAAAAAAATATTTGTTTTATTCAGTGCAGAAAAAAATTATAATCCAAATTTTTACGTTATTGTAAAATTTTCATAATTTTTTGACGTCATAAAAAATTAGAGTGTAAAATTTTTTTATTATATTTGAGAGTCAACGGGTATCGATAAAATAATATATAATTCAGTATTAAAAATTAATAATAATAAAATTGATTGTATTTTATTATTGTAATTGTAAAAATATTTAACTCTGTTGTATTATAAATTTCAGGTTATTTCTGACGATTTACTGTGAAGACGAAAAAATAAAAGTAAGTTATACCGTTTTATTATTATTTGGTTATTTACATTATTTTTTAATCTTACATATTAGAATAATGTAAAATAAAAAATGTAGTCTTAGGACTAATTAAAATGACATGCATTTATTGTTGACTTTATATTTTTTGTTTGATTATTTATCTATTTATATAGTGTTAAGAAAAAATTTATACGAAACCGTGTTATAATTTATAATATTAAAATGATATTTATGAAATATATAATTCGTATGAACTGGAAATTGAAATTTTTTTACATATTATTGATATTCATATTTATTTATTATAAAATAAAAAATATTATAATATTATGAAAATATGAACCTATGATGATAACAAATACGTTAAAAAAAATAAATTGACATATTGATTTTATTATTATATTAATTGACGAATATATTTGAATTATAGGAATTTTTTTATTTATTATTATGTTTACTATAAATTATGCTTTAAATATGCAAATGTAACACATGTTGTCATCCATGTGCAAATAGGTTAGTAAGTGATGGAAAATTTAAGAAATGAAGAATTCATGAATCCGGGACCGTACGTTGATGACCTACTCACCTTAAGTGGTAAGCATCGAGCTGATGCAGTATGGGCCGGAAATGTAAGTGTTTTGCCAGTACATAATTAGTTCTTGTGTCATTTGACAAATTTAGTATTATATATATTTGTCGCTTAATTTCTTTATTTTCAAGGTTGAACACAATGTTATGTTCGCCCGAAGAGCAAGCGTTGAAAGTCATTACAGAAATATCGACGAGCGAATTATACCGTACCTGAAATTAGCTGGATTCTACGGTGTTTCGCAAATCGGTGTGATGAATGTTAATGCGGATTTAATGACTGCTCTTGTTGAGAGATGGAGACCGGAGACCCATACATTCCACCTTCCAGTTGGTGAGACCACAATAACACTAGAAGATATACAGATACTGACCGGGCTACCTGTCGAAGGACGTGCTGTGACGGGGCACTTTCAGCATGATTGGGCGAATTTATGTGGTCGGTTGTTGGGCAGAGTTCCCCCAGAGGATGCCATTAGAGGGCTTAAAATTAGATTGACGTGGTTAAGTCATAATTTCAGTCATTTACCGGGTGGGGCCACGGATTACGAGATTCAGTGTTTCGCGCGTGCTTGGATACTGCGATGCATTGGTGGACTACTATGTCCGGGCACAACAAATAATTTTATACACTTGATGTGGCTCCCATTGTTGTAGGATTTAGCCCAAGCAAGTGAGTATAGTTGGGGATCAGCCGTATTGGCCTGGCTGTACAGAGAGTTGTGTAAGGCGACTCGTCTTAGGGCGAACGGTCTTGGTGGTTATCACCAACTAATACAAATGTGGGCCTGGGAAAGACTTAAGCAATTTCGACCGCCTTTTATGCACAATATTGTATTAGATCAGAGCAGACCCTACGGATATAGGTAAATTTTATTTAATCTATTCCATGATTGAATATTATTAGTAATATTGTATACGTCAATATTTGTGCAAATAACCTAATTTTTTGATTTGTATTAGGTGGCGATCCCCGTTGGACTTAAGAAACATTAATAATAAAGATGTGCAAAAATTTCGCCATGATTTAGACCTTCAGCGCTATGATCAGGTACGTATTTTGATTTTGGTTGTATTTATAGATTAAAAATTATATTACTTGATGTGTTAACTGAATAGATTAACTAACTGAACGCTATATGTTTTTGTAGATGGAATGGGAGCCGTACAGGAATGTAATGCACTTATTGCCACATTTTTGTACAAGCGGAAACGCGTGTTGGAGAGCTGTAGTGCCACTGGTATGTTTTCATATTATTGAGTGGCACCAACCCGATAGATGTTTACGGCAATTCGGGATGGATCAACCGATTCCATACGCGCCACAGAATAATGATGCAGTGCATTCCATTGATTTGAGGGGCCATACTGATCAGAACTGGGAGTTGAAATTTTCGAATTTCATTTTAGAATGGGTTAATCGACACAATCGGGTAGTAACCGGGCCAATTATAAATGCGCCGTTACATCCGAGATCGCAGTACATGCAGTGGTACATATCGAGGACAAGACGGTGGATTACCCCGCTCGGAGCGTCAATGGGATCATCGGTATGATTTTAATTTTGAAAGATATGAACTCTTTAATTGATGAGACTACAATAACATATTTTTTTCATTTAGGCCGATGGTGCGGAGCGCATATACCACAGCAATATTGCGGAGGTAGCTACTAAAGGACTTAATATTCGATTGACCTCAGAGGGCATTTTAGGTGCAGTTGGTGCATTTGACAGGACATATACTGATTATCCACGCCAGCCCGTTCCAGAAGCGGCTGAGATTCCGCCTCTATCAATACCATATGAAGATTTTCGTCAAAGTAGACGTAGTAGGCGAGGCATGTCAGAGAGACGTACACCAGTGGCACCTATTCATATGCATCCTGGATTGCACCCTGTCCCGCAGCCTTTGCAATGGCCCTTTAATTTTGAAGGTAACTCCAGTTCCTTCAGTATGCCGCCAGTCGACCAACAACAATTTTTCACAGATGTAGGTGGTCCTTCAACTTGCTATGACTTTGAAGCGGGTCCATCTAGAGTCAATGTTGATTTAAATGTGAGCTTGTCTGAAGAAATACCACCATACAATATTTATGGCCAGAGTAGCCAGTCGGTGCCACAAGATGATTTCTTTAACGAACTATTTGGCGGTCACGATGTTGGTGGAACTGAAGGTTTGGCCGATCAACCCATATATAGTGGTGGTTATAATGATGAATTGGCCCCACCTCAATATCCAAACCCTTATCCGGCGGATCCCCATTCTCAATCGGATACAACATCATCGCAGAATAGGAGATTTTGATTTAGTATTACTTTTTATTGTACGTAATCTATATTGTATTCAATTTTCGTGTATGTTATCCTTATAGTATGTCAACTTATATATTAGCGTTAATTTCTTAATAACCAATATTTACGATGATGATGGTTTGCATGCATGCAATAATGTTCCATTAAAAACACAGTTAACACATAATGAAATATGTTAAATTAAATTAAATTGTTACAATGAAGAGAATTTCAATCCCTACAATATTGACTGGAAGAGCTAGCTGCACCTCTGCAAGTCTTTTTATTGTGTCCTACATTCCCACACTTGCTGCAACGAGTCACGTTACCCCGCTCACGAGTATCCATCTCGTTGCGTATGCGCCTCGTTCGTGGCCGACCTTTCTTCCTCAATAATTGCATATCGGGTTTAATTCTGGGGCCATTATAATGTGGCCAGTAGGCTCTATGTGCCATAGGTCGAAAATGGCCATCATAACATTTAAGTGCTTCGGTTATGCTGTAACACTTATCAACAAATTGATACATTTCTAGATTTCTACTCATGCACGCTGCGATGGCATGTGAACATGGCATTTTTATTCCTTGAAACCTACCGCACTCACATTCCCGCCTTTCAAGACTCAAAATGTAGGTGTCTGGTGCAGCATTCCGGTCCGGTGCTCTACGATCAATGACGCTGAACAATTTGAAGCGACTATCATAGCTGATAACAATATGCGCGCGAGCAATGTTAGCTTGTTCTTGCATAGCTTCAATGCATCTTGGAGTGAAGAGTAAACCCTGTGCCATTTTAGTCATGTAAAAACCCCTCCTCTGCTCGTAATACTTGACCAACCTCCCGAAAGTGTGCTCAACAATTGCAGTGATCGGCATCATACACACTCCTTTCAGGGCGCTGTTAACACTTTCAGCGATGTTCGTCGTGGTGTGCCCATAGCGATACCCTCCATCCTCGGATAATGTCCATTTGTCCAAAGATATCCTCATCGCCCAATTATAGGAATCTTGGTCAAGATCTTTGATTTTGTCCATTTTCTCCTTAAACATATGCTTTTCAAATTGTGCGCCTGCAACAAAACATTACTTATTAGTCAGTTAGTAAAGAGAATTTAAATAAGATGTTTCATGGATGGGTTTGCTTACCAGCCTTGTACAGTAAATCTTTAATTGTAGGATTCCTGTGGTGGGTGTTGTAATTACTTACGAAATGGCGCAAACAAAACCCGTGGAAGCTGAGAGGTTCCTTCCACCCACTTCTTTCATCCCGAAACACTGACATTATACCAGCGTGTCTGTCTGATATAACTGTTAGTCCGACACGTACGGTTACATGCTTTCGAATCATAAACATAAACCATCCCCAGCTTGATTTGTTCTCCGATTCCACAACTGCGAATGCAACAGGGAACAACATGTCATTGCCATCGACCGAGCTGGCAATAAGCAATGTCTGTTGGAATTTGCCCGTCAAAAATGTTCCATCAATTAATAGAATCGGCTTGCAGTGAGCAAAACCATCTATGGCTGGTTTGAAGCTCTAAAATACCCGTTGAAACTGCTTCACATTTGCATCTGCGGTTTCTTGTAGAACGAACTCATAAACCGATCCCGCATTATATTCTTGCAAAGCAATTAAAAAACCAAGCAATCTCTCAAATGACTCAACATAATTGCCAAAAATGGACTCGATAGCTTTCATTTTCCCATACCATGCCTTAGTGTACGAGACGTCAAAATTAAATTGTTGTTTAATAGCAGCAATTATAACATCAACGGGAAGGGTTGGCTTTTTACTGACCATGCCTAGTATGCAATTCCGAATGATTTCCGATCCCAGTTGCCTGTGATCCATTGAAAGATTACCACCTGGGCATGAATGTGGTCCTTCAAATCTTGTGATTACCCAAAGCGGGCTTACTCCCTTTTTTATTGCTCTTAACCTCCACCTGCACCCACTATCAGATTGTGCGCACCTTACCACCCAGTAGTTTGGCTTCGATTCAATCACTCTGAAGTCAACATTTTTCATGATTGAGTACTTTTTCACACAAGATTTCACTTCGTCCTTGCAAGTAAAAACCAACCCAGTCGACAACTCCGAGCAACCATCCCACGTATTGTAGCGAACTCCTTCTGACACATCAACCTGGGATGCATCAAAATCCATGTCTGTGTAGTGCTCAGATTGAAACATGAAATTGACCGGGCTTCTATCACCGCTTGGATGCATTGATGCTAATGGACTGACGTCTTGAGTATTATCAGAATCATCACCATCTCCAGATTCAGAGCTACCACTTTCAACAAAAACATTAGCATGTTCGGCCTCTGCATCATCATTAGGCGAAAGATAATCATGGCTCAGTGAGAACACGACATCGTCATCATCGTCGCTCAAACTAATCGAAGGTTCATTTCCAACAGTAGCACTAGTGGGGTTTAAAAATGTGCCATCATTTTCCACCATATTTGCAGAGTTGCCATACCCACGAACCCCGACTAAATCACCAGGAGTAATATCTAAAATCTGGGAAACCGAATGACGTTGATTGATATCTTGTAGTTGCGACACTGGACTTCTGCGCCCAACATCCGGGACATGTGAGATTGAACTTCTATGTCTGACATGTGGGGTGCGAGAAACAGAATGTCGTTGATTGTCCTGTTCAATACATCTACTGCGCTCCATACCAGTTTCCTGAATAAAATTTCTTTCTCCAGAATGGCTTCCAGATCTAGTCCCAAAAATTGACCTGCTAAGAAAATTACCAACCCTTCGACTCAATGATCGCCTGGGCTGACTTGAAGAGGCAACAGCAATCGGGTTAATTGATGTGGGTTGATAATCATGCCGTACTCCGACAGATGCCGCCCTAGTTAACAAATTACCATCCCGTCGCCCGCTGGAGTTTCGTGCTTCACTTGGACGACGATCTCTTTCTAGGCTGTATGATGGTTGTTGTCGACTGACCTCTATATTTTGCATTTCACTGCCGCCAAATTGAGACAATATTTCATTGTCTTGTCTACTAATCGACTGCCTTGGCTGACTAGGCCCAACGTCATTCACACCGAATTGTTGAGGTGCCTCATTATTTTCCTCATGCACCCCTTCATTTACCATTTCATAATCGTTGTCATGCGTGTGTATACTGCCCCCTGGATTACCACCTGCATCACCCTCTGCTATTACAATGATTAATTCCACCAAGTTATAACCTTCATATCTTCTTAAATTCTCATATATTGCGTCTATGTCATCATCGTCTACTACATCCACCGACGTCCAACATAATGATCCTCCATTGAACATTGGTCTCTTATATATAATTCGAGAAACCATATCGTTCCTGTTTAAACCCAATTTCACATTAATTTTATGCACCAATTCAGCAAAAGTCGGCTTATTTTTAAGTCTTAATCTCCTGGTAATAGCATTCGGACCGGATATATCATATTGAAAACCTGACGCTCCATAACCAATTTCTCCTCCGGTGTGCAAATATAGTTCCGTATATGATGCCATTTTTCTAGTCCCTATCATTCAAAGACAATATTTTCATATTTTTTCAAAACTATTTGTCAACAATTTTATGATAAATTCATCAATTAATCTTACGCTATTTCATGTAATACAATACAAAAGTTATGATTACAAAATACTCTATAATTATAAATTATTTTTTACCTTTATTACCGCGATTACGTAAATCCCATAATTTTATCACACAATATTATTGCCTAATATTTTATCTGTTAACAGAGAATTTATTCATTTTTTATATTTATGCATTTCCACTATTTAAATTATTCAACAAAAATTTAGAATTTTTAATTATAAATTGTATAACACATATCAATTTAATACATTTATAATTAAGAAATAATTATATTTTTAACACTTATTTCTCATTTAAACTAAACTAACAAAATAACATATCACAAAATTTCTAAATATTATACAAAATATAAAACCTGATTTCAGTCACTGGTTTCACCTTGTCATCCTTGACTTGATAATTTTCAAATAGTGTCCGCTTCTACATAAAAAAATAAACATATAAATAGGTTATTATAATTATAACACAAATAATAGTATATATTAAATTATAAATGATATCCGTTGCAAATAATAACATCGCAAATTCAAAAAAATATTAATTCAACCAAAATTTTTTGTTGTCAATTTTTTCCGATTTGGTTAACTATTATTACTTTTCGGATTTGGTATACAATTTACACTACAAAAATCATACGTAAACTAATATTAATTTCATCGTTTCCTTTATTTTTTTTTTAAATCTCAACAAACATATTTTTTACTTAAAATAATTTATTATGTACATTATACTAAAATTTAATAATGACAATTACTTGAAACTAAATATAAAGTTATACAATACTTATAACAATAAATATTTATATATATATATTTATTAACATTTATTTTACCGTAAACAACAAAAAACAAAATATATTTAAATTGATACAATACCTCACATTAAAAGTTATTTCACTTGTTTCGCAAGCCGTTTCCTCCCGATTAATTCCTATTTCCAATTAAACAAACAACTTTTAAATTAAATGTGGATAAAATATAAATGATAATTAAATTGCAAATAAATAAATCTTACTCTTCCGGTTTCAAACGAACTTCTTCAATAAATATTCGGTTGATTTCCACAAAAACTAAAAAATTTTAACTGGTATTTTTCATTCGGTGACTGAAAAAATGCAAGGTCGGGAGCATTTATTAAATTCATTCCGTCTGAAGACGCAGCCAGAGGCTGCGTCGTCAGGTCTGAAGACGCAGCCACTGGCTGCGTCTTCAGACTGTCGTCTGACTCAGCCGCTGGGACCCACTTCGGAAAACGCTGCACTGTGCTGCGTCTTCGAAATCTACTCCAATCCCGCAAATATTTTCTGAGTACCCCCATTTTTATAATATTTTTTTTAAAAAACATTATTAAAAAAAATTTCCCAAAAATTTGCCGAACGAGTTTTTGTTTTATTTTTGAAAAAAAAAATAAAAATCTCCCCGAACGCACCCTTAGTCTTTTAATTATTTTTTTTAATGTGATTTGGTGCGTTTGAGTGCAGTGTGCACCAACGTGCACACTATTTAATCAATTAATCACTAAATCTATTTAAACTCGGTTTTCTAAACTAGTTTTTGACTTTTCAATTTTTTTTATCCAGCTATAACTAATCACATAAATAATTGCTTAAAATATTTAAAATAATGCAATGCAAGAAATCATGGGTTTAATTATTAATCACCACGATCCTGACTAGCTTAATTTCGATTTTCGACCAACTATATCATTTACAATTATCATATTTATCTCAACAATATCGTGATGGCTACCAGTAAAACCTTTATTTTTTATTTTTCATCATTTGACGTCTATTAATTTCTTATTTTTTATTATTTGAATTGACTTGCTGTAAATTATGATCAAAATAGCGCAGCAATTTTTTCATTTATTTTATTTCTTTCCTTACCAATTTATTATTATCATCATTATTATTATTGATAATCCAGTGGATATTAGAATGAAAATTAAGAGAAGCGTTGATTGGATAGGAAAGATGATCGGATGATCGGATCTGAAATGGATAATTTGACGATCAGACCAAAGATAGATGATCGGACAATTTTGTTCATGCAATAAGACGAGCCTGGTTGAATCAAATGTGAGCACTCCGAATATTTAGCCAATAATACTTTTAGAAAGAAAATGTAGAGAAATAGGGTCTAGAGATTTGAGAGAGACACTTGAGTGGCCTGCTATAATATTAGAGTAGGTAGGCGACGATATGATTGAAAGTAAACAAGAGAATAAGGCGGTAGCGTGTGTCAGTGATTTGACAGAAAGCGTGCTCTGTCAGTCCGATTGGACTTTATCTTGCTAACAGCTTGTTGACTTTCTTAAATATTTATATCACATATCTGGATCTTATAACTTTAGACTTAACTTAGCCTTAGCTGAAATTGTCTCGGACCTAGTGATAATTGGTATTATCAATCATTATTATTTTTTGACCATGCATATAATATAATACATTGTTCATCATGAATTTATATTTGATTGTCATTAAAGCGAAAATTTTGTATATGTATCAATTGAAAAAAAAATCATTTTTTAATATTTTCTTTTACAGGAAAGTCCTCTCTTGGAATCACAATATTATTAATTTGACTAAGGAATAAAGATAATAAAATCCTATTCAAGTAAAATTTTAAATTAAATTCTGACTAATAAATCTGTTTCAGTTAGTTTTAGGCCGATTTAATGCTGTCATGCACAATTATTTATTTTTAAATATCATTATATTAAATATATATATATATATATATATATTTATTTATTTATTTATTTATATATATAGGACATTCATTATTATCAAATTTCCGAAATCATTTCCCGTCTATGATACGAAGAAATTATTATAAACGAATCCCAAAACCAATTAACGGTCAAAATCAACCCAGCTTAACTCTCCAGTTCAGTGTAGAGAACCAGATCCAACGGCTAAAATTCACGAAACCCTCTAAAAGTACGTACACACTGGAACATCTCCAGGTCCAAAACACTGTGACACAGATGCCGTGGGCTAGTTTTGTCAGAACTCAGAACAAAACCAGCACTGGAAAGCCAAGCCCATTCTCGTAATTCCCGTTCTTTCCTTCTTAATTTAATTTCCAGAAAAACTAAAATTCCCTTAAAACCCAAATCTTACCGTCCATTTTCACCACATCCACGGTCAATAATCTCTCACGTAATAGTATATAAGAATTAAATATTTTTCCATTCCTTAAAACATACAAATTTATTAATTCTACAGTCTCCTCCTTTCTCCCTGTAAAGCGCACTGATATTTCCCCCTTGATTGCCCCCCCCCCCCCCCTCTCTCTCTTTCGCTCGCTCTCAGTTTATCTTTGTTACCCTAATTTTCTTACTCTCTAATTTAGTTTTGTTGCATTCTGATTCTACTCGCATTAAATTTCTTGGTTTGCTGTGTTGAGCTTCGTGTTGTTTCTTGGCGATTCTTGACGACTGGGAGAAGGGTTTTATGTACGGGTTGATTCTCTGAGTGTGGATTTTTTGGGAAATGTTCTTTTTTGTAAATTAGTCTTTTGATTTTGGGATGAGAATTGTAATCGGAGGATGAACGATGCCGGTTCTGCGTAGCGGAGCGCGCAGGGGCCGTGGAGCAGCAACACCAGCGAAGCAACGGGCGAAACCGACGGAGGCCGGCGGGGAGGCGATCGCGACAAGGACACGCGGACGGCGTGCGGCGGCGGCAGCCGTAGGGGCTGCGCCTAAAAACACCACTAATAACAACAATAACGATAAGGAGCAACAGCAGCCAGTAGATGGAAACGTAGTTCCTGTCGTTGCTGCTGCGGCGGTTGAGGAGCAAGGGGATAATAGGGGTTTAGAGGAGGGAGTGGCAGCTGTTGGTGGTGTAGTGGCGGAAAAGGAGGAGGCGGTAGTAGAGAAACCAATGGAGGACTATGATAGTGGCGAGAAGAGTAATGATAAAGGCAATGCTGGTGATGATGAAGGGAGCACTGATCCGCTTCCTGAGAAGGTTTGTTGAGTTTTAATTTCCATGAATGTTAATTGCTTTTTAATTGATATAAACGTTTACGTATAATTATTGATTGTTTCATAT
The DNA here is from genome assembly GCA_947683425.1 of Excoecaria cochinchinensis. Lineage (NCBI taxonomy): Eukaryota > Viridiplantae > Streptophyta > Magnoliopsida > Malpighiales > Euphorbiaceae > Excoecaria > Excoecaria cochinchinensis. Next base: position 4,511,884 of record CANTUQ010000125.1, on the reverse strand, counting down.
GTTTTTGAGTTTGTGTTTGATGTTGGGGAAAGCTTATGTTTTTGTTACGAGGTTTCAGGCTGAAAATGATTTTTTGACTGTTATGGGCGGGAAGTAGCTGACTTCCATTAGGAGCTACGTTTATTCTGGGGTTTCAGTACTTGTTTCTGATTATTGTTTTGTACGGCCTTAAATTAAGCATATTTGTGATGCTTTGCGTGCGTATATGGACTCACATTAAGAGTGAGAACTAAATATAGTAATGACTGTTACTTTGTGAGTTCTTGTTGGCTGTGGGATTGTAAATGAATTTTTTTTTGATAATTTGACTGCTTGCATGTGTCAACATTATAAGATTGACTCCATAGGTAGCCAATCTTCACAGCAGAATGCGTTCATCTTTTTTGTTATTGGTAGTGGAACACAATTTAGGATAGCCGACCTTGTTTTGAATTCTAGTATTTCAATTCCAATTACCCTCTAGGTTTTGGCATGTTAATTTCTGTGATCAATATAAATTTAAACGTTTATGTAAAGATTTGTCATTGATTGTGATGGGACGGTGCCCCAACTGTTGAGATAAATATATTTTTTGTGCAATCTATTTTACATTCTCATAACTTGAATTCTGTTTTGGATTAATTGAGTGCACTACTCATGGCTAAATTGTAGAATATGTAAAATTGGGTTCTTAGTATCTTACTATTCGAGAATATTATATAAAATGCTTTTAGACCTTTAAGGCGAATGACCCAAAAATTGGGAAACAAATTATAAGCAATATATTTATATTGAGTACCGGAATACCATTAAGTAGATGAAAGTTTTGGGAACTAAGCAATTCTATGTTCACAAGTGTCCATTTGTGCTTATACAAATTCATGTGAGAATCATGGGCAGTTGATGGTAATGGGGCAGGTGGTAGTAAATCATTCATCATGCATATGCATGTTATGGTTTTCATGGCTAGCCTTCCACGTGGAAGCTTTTCTTATTAATCCTTCTATTAGGGTGAGTGTATTACTTATTTATGCCCTTGATGGAATATCCTCTGCACTTATTAAGTTTCAATGTGTTTTCTTTTTTCCCACAAAACACTGCATTGGCAGTCTCTTTTTTAACGTGGTTATAAAGTTTTCCTTGTTACGATGCCACAGGTTCAGGTTGGGGGTTCTCCTTTGTACAAATTAGAGAAAAAGTTAGGCAAAGGCGGCTTTGGTCAAGTTTATGTTGGTCGGCGGATATCTCCTGGTGGCTTTGCACCTGACGAGGTATAGCTGCCAGTATTGTCATCCTAGGATTAGCGGGGGTTTGATGTCTCTTCACCCCTTTTTCTACTTTATATTCATTGACGGCCTGCAAGCTTTGGATTGTAGGTGGCCTTAAAATTTGAGCATAGAAGTAGTAAAGGATGTAATTATGGACCCCCGTATGAGTGGCAAGTTTACAGGTGAAGTGATTCTACCTGTAATTATTGTGTCTTCCTCCCCACATAAGCTGGGTAATATTTCTGAATCTATTTTACTTTTTTTATTACTGGAACAGCTATCTTGGAGGCACTCATGGTATACCGCGAGTACACTACAAGGGTCGCCAAGGTGACTATTATGTCATGGTATGCTATCCTTAGTTCTATTTGGTGGTTCAACATTGTAGGAATTATATTTTAAAAATATTCTTCCATTTATTGGTTCTATAGTTGTTTCTGATGGGAAATCCTTATGCCTCTAGGTTATGGACATGCTGGGGCCAAGTCTGTGGGATCTTTGGAATAATAATTCTCACACGTGAGTCCAATTCCCTAATTTCCTTCTATCCATTGGCTGTCCTTTTGTACATTATGGGTACTTATATCAAGAAATTGTTGTGATTACAGAATGTCTACTGAAATGGTTGCATGTATTGCCATTGAAGCTGTATCGATATTGGAGAATATGCACTCTATGGGGTAAGGTTTTTTTTTTTTTGTCCATTTTTTCATTATTATTTTGTCCATTTTTTCAATGTTTCTATATAATATCCCCATTTATTTCTGCAGTCTTGTCATAGTGGGTTGGTTTGGTTTGCAGTGCTGATGTAAACATATGCTTAGCATTTTGCTTGATATGCAAATCATTATGACTGAGATAATAATTTAATATTCTTTTTATCTTGTTTTCAAATTGTATAAAGAAATTGTGAATCTCAAACAAAACTGTCTCTTTTTTCTCTCTCTTTCTTTTTTTTTCCCCCAGTTATGTGCATGGAGATGTGAAGCCTGAGAATTTTCTGCTTGGTCATCCAGGAACTCCTGATGAGAAAAAGTTGTTTCTTGTTGATCTTGGATTAGGTAATGGGTCTAGATTACTTTTATTTTCCTTCTAACTGTTAGATGCATGCATTTCCGTGGTTACCCGTTACTCTAATGAATCTTTTTGGGAATCAGCTACAAAATGGAAAGATCTTTCAACTGGTCGTCATGTTGATTATGATCAAAGGCCAGATGTTTTTAGGTATTGCTGTTGATTGTATTCCTTTTGATGTAAATATATTAATCTGAATATTATTTTTGTGCCATCATTATATTTTATAGATACATTGCTTCTTGGTGTGCTAATTATTTGATTTTTGGCAGAGGCACAGTTCGTTATGCTAGTGTGCATGCCCATTTGGGAAGAACAGCTAGCAGGAGAGATGATTTAGAATCTCTTGCTTATACTCTCATTTTTCTTCTGCGAGGTCGTTTACCTTGGCAGGGTTACCAGGTCTGTCCTTTTGTTGACTTGAACAAAAATGTGCTGTTTTTCTGGCCACCCTTATCTTAGATTTACGGGTTCACGCACTGAATATACTTGCATGCATGTGCAATAATTCTTTTGACATCATGGTTTTCTTAGGGAGAGAATAAGGGGTTTCTCGTTTGTAAGAAAAAGATGGCAACCTCCACAGAAGCCATCTGTTGCTTCTGTCCACGGCCTTTCAAGCAATATGTTGAATATGTGGTGAACTTGAAGTTTGATGAAGAACCTAATTATGCAAAGTGCATTTCCTTTTTTGATGAGATTGCTGGTAAATATCTAGATACCAGACCAATTAACACAGATGGTGCTCGAAAGGTAAATGACATTGAAGTTTTGTTTGATCTATTAATGGTCATGACTTAAAGTTTATTCATTGAGCCATTGACATTGTGTCATGTGCAGCTTATTCATCAGGTTGGTCAGAAGAGAGGCCGATTGAGTATGGAGGACGAGGATGATGAACAACCAAAGAAGAAGATCCGTATGGGCATGCCAGCAACACAGTGGATTAGCGTGTATAATGCGCGTAGACCTATGAAGCAAAGGTATAAACTATATGCATAAAGCACTGTTTTATTGATAGTCAGATTTATAATGTTTGTCTCTCCCTTGCTCTCATATTTTTTATGAAAGTAAAAACTAAATGCATCAGAAATCAGGAGTTCTCCTTTCATTTATTTTAAAGAAAAATTTGATGTATTTTTATTGTCCTGGTTTCTTTGTTTGTGATCTTATTACAACAGTGTATTCAATCTCTTGTTAGATCAAGACCAGGGCAGGTTGAAAACTTGTTTCATGTGCTTTTGTAGATATCACTACAATGTTGCTGATGCAAGGCTGGCCCAGCACATTGAAAAAGGAAATGATGATGGTTTGTATATTAGCAGCATATCTTCATGTCAAAATCTATGGGCCCTGATTATGGATGCTGGAACTGGTTACACTTCACAAGTCTATGACTTATCACCACAATTTCTTCACAAGGTTCATACTTCTCTTTGAAGGACTTGTTTACTTGTGTCAAGCTGAACTGCTGAAATTGTTCTTTGTAATGTCTGAATGTGTGGTAATAATTTTTTTTTTTGTGTGTGTGCGTGTTCATGCATGAAGGAGTGGATAATGGGTCAGTGGGAGAAGAATTATTATATAAGTGCCATGGCTGGAGCTGCTAATGGAAGCTCATTAGTTGTAATGTCAAAAGGTAAGGTACTTCATATTTTTGCTTTTTATGTGATGTATACTTGGTTGTCTTTTGACTTATTGTTCTATTTGAGCACACAGGTACTCTGTTCGTGCAGCAGTCATATAAAGTCAGTGATACATTCCCTTTTAAATGGATCAACAAGAAATGGAAGGAGGGATTTCATGTTACTTCAATGGCCACTTCAGGCAGTAGATGGGGAGTTGTTATGTCTTGTGGTGCGGGATATGCACACCAGGTCATCCTTTCAAACGTTGCATCCCAGTATATTATCTGGTAGACAAGTCGTGAAAACTGACCAGTTTGTGGTATTATTTTCAGGTTGTTGAACTTGATTTCCTTTATCCAAGTGAAGGCATACATCGTCGGTGGGACAAGGGATATCGCATCACAGCAGCTGCAGCAACATGGGACCAGGCTGCTTTTGTTCTTAGCATACCTAGAAGGAAACCTCCAGATGAAACACAGGAGACACTTCGAACTTCTGCTTTTCCTAGTACTCATGTCAAGGTGGAATTTTATATTCGTAGGCCATCTACTTTAGTTACTGATATACCAGCATTGATATCTAAAATTTTTGATGGGTCTTGCAGGAGAAGTGGGCAAAGAATTTGTACATTGCATCTATATGTTACGGGCGAACTGTTTCATGAGCTGCTTACCTCTCTCTATGTCACTGTCTGCTTGAAAATTGAAAATCTGGGTTCCTGACAGGGCTAAATCTAGGCTTAGAGAAATTTTGACAAGTAAATAGTTTTTATCAATTGTAACCTAAGTATAGAAGCTTTGGGTTGTGTCTCATTTATGTGTAATTTCTTCTCCCAAAATCTGACCAGCCAAAGCCAAAGGGATGATGGACTTCTTTGTTTAACTTTTGTACAGTTTTTTTGTTTTTTTATAATTGCTTTGTAGGATAGCATTGTAGAAGTCATAACCCCTTGTGTTGATTGTTGATTTGCCCTAACATGTTGGTGATGGCTTCTTTTCCCCTTTCAAATTTTATTAGCCGCATGGAGGAAAACCATCCTCAGATGAATGCCACAGTCCAATAGACTTGCTTTGCAGGTGTATGTGAATATTTAGAATTCATGATTTTTACTCGAATTTTATCAGATGATGGCCCCAACTCAACAGCAGGCGCATTTGGATTTTCATATTGTAACCTACATGGTTTTAATCGAATTTGGCATATATTCTGAATAATAGTTTCGACCATTTACATTTTAGTTACTTGGGAATAGCTCATTTTCCTGAATTTACCAATATTTTGACGATCGGGTTTGAAGAGTAACTGAGCTTACAAAGAAGGCAAAATGAAAAGCCAAACTTCTGTATACGGGTGAGGCTTTAAACTGTCTCCATGCGTGATCAACGAGATATGGCAATGTGAGGTGGCACCTTCTCTCATTTGGCAATGAAAAATTACTTTCGCAGTCATAACAGTCTCTTATTATTATTCTTTAGTTAAAGAAAATGATTTTTTTTTTTCTGCCATAGATATTGTTAAATCTTCCATCTTTGATGAGAAAAAGAGTCTGAGTAGGGTCAATAAAAAGCCAAAATTGCAGAATAATCTCTTAGGGCGACGTTTTCAAAATTGCAGGCTGCTTTGGAAGAACAGTTTGCAACTTGTACTTGGTTAGAAGGCATCAAACCATTTCGTTTATAAACCATTCTCAGCTAATGAAATAAAGTTTAACACCGTCGATTGTGACCGGCAGCCTAGGAGATTTGAGATTTACTGCGTCGGTCTGCAACAAAGCCTCTTCAACTGAACAGCCTCCTGTGATTGAGCATCATAACTTGGTCAGCCAAAATTTTCAAGTGTTTTTAAGCACGCAAGTAATTGTTGCTTGAGGTTTTAGGATAGCTATGGCTAAATATGAGAATGATTTAACTTGCAACACACAGCTGACGCACAAATTCAGGGAAACCAAGAGCTAGCTAGCATGTACTAGATTTACCTCAAAATAATCATACTCGTAGCGAACCACAAAAATGCAAACGCAACCTGATGCATCATGTTGTCGTCTTTGGATTCCTATCACATGGGCATCACAGTAGATTGCTTGATCTTGGCGTTCCTGTAAATCAATGTAAATAGATATATGGTAGTACTCTTCAGTTTTCTGCCTTTAAACAAGCACAAAGAATGAATAGATATATACCCGAAAGCACAACACGAGGTCTCCAACTTGAACCTTGTGACACTCTGAAGGTTCTAAAGGAATAGATCGTTCTCTTACTGCACTTTTCACATTCACCCATTCATCATCTGTATTACGAAATCCAGCAAACCTTACACGGGCTTCCTACAATGCAGAACATTCTCAAAGCATTTATAATGTTGAATATCATATGATGAGAAAGAGAAAGTTGCTGTTCATGACGCCATTTTGAGCAGAATTGCATGATATGCACCCTTTTAGTTTTAAAAAAAAAAGTATGACTGAAGAAGTATATCAGCATTATGGAAAATCTTACAAGTTCACCATTGTGAAGGACTCTGTAGTTGAGGAAAGCAGCAACATCATACCTGAAAGACAGATTTTAGTTAAAACGATGTTAAGCATTACCCAGTTGTGAACTTTAACATTGATTACTGTCTTGGCTGGAACCAAAAACGAACTCCAGTTGTAGCTGAAAAAGCATGAAAAATTGTAAAAATCTAGAGAAAATCAGCTTTAATTATGTATTCACTAGAATTTTCCACCAGATCTCAGCCTTCATGAAAGATCAGATGTTAGGCACTGTATTTCACGCTTCATATTGAAGCCATTAGAAAGTTAATAAAAAAAATTGAAGCATTCCATATGCACCATAGTACTTACATTCCATCTTGTGCATAATAAGAAAAAATCTATTTTTTCAAGCAAAGTCATAATGGATTTCAAAGAAACATTGCTAGCTTTTAAATATATGTATTATTCATTTTAAATGATCCTTAATTAGTTAATGTATTCTTACCAAGCATAATCTCTTGATGATTTTGCTTCAAAAGACAAGTCTGAAAGATCAGAAACCTTTGTACCTGTAAAGAGTGAAGAATCAACACTTGCTAAGTTATAAATACATTTGGCAATCATTGCTATTAAAAAGTAATAAATGCATTTAGAAACAGTCACGTCAAATTTTACAACCCCACTTAAAACACTTGGATATATCAGGCAAAATCATAGTAGTCCAGAATGGTAACTGGAAATTTGTTGCAGACATAAGTAGAATAGAGATATGGAATACATCCCACATGTATGTTTAATACATGTAAAAACAGGCATTTGATGAACAACCATTGTCGAAGACTGGAGAAAAGAAGACATATCAATCCTTAGAAGATAAAAAGGGGGGAGATCTGCGATGATGAGATGAGAGAAATATAGTTGAAGAAGAGTGGCACTATACCTAAAAGCTACCAAAAAAAAAAAAAAAAAGCAAACATAATTGTTTAGATTAGCAGAAGACAAAACAGCTGCACTTTTTGTCCCAAATCAATATGCTATATTAAGATGTATGGCATGTTCAAAGCATAGAAGTCTAGCATGATTAGCAACAAAGAGCAAGACAAAAGCATTTAATTCTATTCAATGAATAAATAACCGTTTTGTTAATTAGTACGAGGATGCCACTATATATGCCTAAAAATTAAATCAGATGAAAAGAACAACAGTATGTTACAACAATCTTAATCGTAGTTTCCTCATGACAATTAAAATGATGACCTTTAGACTTCCGAGAACTTTCAAAGGGGTCACTTAGAATACTTGCATCAGAAAGATCAACAAATAATTTCAGACCCAAGGGTGGAGGAGTGAGAGGAGGTTGTGGTTCCTTTTCTTTATCCTGAAACCATCTTTGCACCTAGAACACAAGAACAGCAAATAAAAGTTACTAAGTGCTCAAAATTTCTCAGAAATTAAAAAGGTACAGAAAAACCTGTTCTGATGTTATTGCGGGCTTTCCAGCACGATTTGGAGCAAAACTGAAACATATTCAATGATATGTGAGTCAAATTTGTTCTATAAAAGTACATTCCACATATGAGAGTCCAAATATTCCTTTCCTCAAATTTGAGGCAACAGCAAGATTTTCCTGAATGAACCTCACCTAAAACTGGTTGCAAGCCTCTGGCAAAACTCTGCATTTAATGCTTCTGGTCCTATCTCCTTATACATATTCTCCATTTCCAAAATCTTCCAGCAAATGCAAAATTGTGCACGAGTCACTTAGATAGCAAAAAAAAGCCTCCATTGCTAATGAACAAACGCATAAGACAATATAACATAAAGGAACTGAAATCCAACAAGTAGGGGACAACTGATGGCTTCAATTCTCTCTATGAACTTTCTAAACTGGTGATTGCATCCTAAACAAACATACTGCATATGAATTGGTTGCTGGGAAACCCATAATGCCAAATGAACACCGTAATCATATACCATGATATCAGAGAGCAACCCATCAAAGGAAATTATGAAATTCAACGATTTGAACCACAGGAGATATAAAAAAGACCCGTACTTTAGGCAAGAATTTGGAGCTGAACTGAAAAAGTTCGCAGATTTTGAGGGAAAATAACAGAACCAAATAATAAAAAGAATAAAAAATAAATCGACACCCAATAAGAAGGAAGAGGGTTTAAGTTCATCTATACCTCTGCAAGTGTGAATTCAGTATGAGACTCCATAACCGGCGATCTCATCAAAATGGGAGATGAAGTCTACTTCGCGATTTTTTGACAGGGTTTTTGTTGCAAGTGAAGTTTTAGTATTTGCTGTGTGGGGTCTTTTAAGATTCACAAGAATAGATTTCTCATTTGAAAATGCTAATTTCAATTTCTTCTGTTAATTTGAAGAACAATTGTAACTGTTCTATTATTTTGTCTTTGATTAGATTATTTTATCGTGAATTGCAAGTAGTTATTTCTTTAATTATTAATTAATAATTAAAATTTTAAAAGCAGTCAAATATTCAAATTAAATTAGAAATAAACTTGAAATGTATTTTCATATATAACATATAGTATATGGTTTCCTTTAATAAAATCATTATTATATTAAGAAATAGGCTTTAAAACAATCATAACGTTCCTTTAATCTATGATATCCTAAGTTATTTGTGCAAAAACCAATCTATAACAAATTTTAATTTACTATTTATTTATTTATTTATGTGCTAGGCGCAGATGTATTTAATGTCTAAAATTAAATAATATATAATATTAATTATATAAAATTACTAAAAACATTTGTATAACAATAAATCATCTAATTAGTTTTTGAATTTTCTAGAAATTTTAATATATTACTATCCTTATTTGTCTATCTAAATATATAATGGAAAAAATAAAATTTACATGCTTAATGAAAGATTTACAACAAAATTATTAAAACAAACACATAATTGTTGAGTGTAATTTACAAATAAACATATTAAAAATGTGATAAATATGATTATAAATTTACAAATAAACATATTAGAAAATTTCAATTTATTTATTCTAATATATATATATATATATATATATATATATATATATATATATATATATATATATATATATAGATGTTATTCTTAACAAAAATTTAATTTATTTACTTATTTATCTTAATACAAATATAAAAGATGATTTTTTATATTTTATTTTATTTTATTTTAAGAGAACAGCGAGAATTTTATTCAATATCAGCAAATAAAGCATTGACAACAGAATGGGGAGTATAATCCCACTCCTTTAAGGCTAGCAAAAGAGCGAGTAGCAACACAGTTCGGGAGCTACTCTGTTGGCTTGCCTTTCGATCCAAGTATCCAACTAAGAAGATTTTTGCAGTCCTCAATGACCACTCCAAATTCCGAAAGATCCTCAGACCAAGACAGCACTGCATCCACGACAACCTTTTCATCCATTTCAACTAAGCACCATTGAATATGCTTTTCGGATTACCACTTCAACGCAAAAGCTTCAGCCTCCTTCGCTGCATTACAACTGATAATACTACCAGAGATTGCAGCAAGAAAAGCTCAGAGTGATGGCGAATAACAGCTCCAAAATTTCCCTTCTTCAATGTTGGGTTCCAAGCAGCATCGATATTACATTTGACACAGCCCACAGGTGGCTTCTTCCATCTTGTAATTGCTGCTTTTTCCGGTCTATCCCGTACTTCAAAGCAAACTGAACCGCTTCCCTTGCAGGCATGTCTTCATTGTTCCACACTTTACGATTTCTTCCATACCAAATGCTCCAGAGTATTGAGCAAAATTGTTCACACAAGTCAGAATTTAGCGACTGCAGAGGCCTATCTACTTGCTGGATTACACATTCTTGAGAAGATAATTAAACCTGGTTCCAAATAGCCCAAATATTCTGGGCATGACAAAAGTATGTGATGAGTCTTCCTCACCTGCACAAAAAGGACAAGATAGATCAATGGGAACTCCTTTCCTCCTTGGTCTTTCTTTCCAAGCTTTCAATCTTTGCCGGAATTTTCAGATGATTTTTGTTAATTACATTAGAGTATGATGATATTATGTTGGATGCCTTGAATTATGGTTTTCTTGTTTTATTAGGTTTTTGTTTCTTTTGTTTCTTCTTATATTGTCAAACATTGCTGTCTATCACATGCCACCGAATTCGGTGGCACAGTAAATCCCATGGTTGCACAGTTCAGTTTTTTTGCCTATAAAAGGCTTTCCCTCTGCCTGTGAAAGATATAACGAAAAAGAAAGTTATTAGATAATACTATGAGTAAAGAGTATTTTGGTGAGCGGGTATTATTGGGTTTTGGGTTGAGAGTATTTCTCCATTTGTAATATTATTTTTCTATAGTAAATTTATTGCTCCTCTTCTCCCGTGGACGTAGGCATATTGCCGAACCACGTAAATTTTGTGTGTTTCTATTTTATTACTTTGGCTATTTCTTCATTGTTGCCATAAAATCACCACTTAAATAGCCCGTCGATCCTAACAAATTGGTATCAGAGCTTTGGTTCGGCTATTTTTCACACTGCATTGGAAGTGCTGTCCGGAAAAGTAGCGAATTTTGGAGAAATAATTATATTGTCGGGAAGAGAAAAATATAAGGAATTTTTCGGTACGATCCGTTTCGAAAATGGGTGTAAAACGTGAAATTTGGTGAATAGTGGTACTATTCAAAGTGAAAATTTTTGCATTTGCATTTGCATGGTTTTCGCTCAAATACTGTTTCGTGGGCCACCAGTTACTATTCAGATCACTGTATCAGTACTGTTCAGATTACTATTCATAGGACTGTAGCAGATACTGTGCGGAGACTGTTTAGAGCACTGTAGCAGATACTGTGCGGAGGACTGTAGAAGGGTACTGTTCATACGGCACTGTTCACCTATACGGCACTGTTCACCTATACGGCACTGTTCACTTATACGGAATGGCAACTACAAGATTTGATATTGAGAAATTTGATCGCAATATAAATTTCTCTTTGTGGAAGATTAAGATGCGCGCCATCTTAATTCAGAATGGGCTTGAAAAAGCTCTATTGGGGAAGAATAGAATGCCGGAGTCAATGACTGAAGAAAAGAAGGAGGAGATAATCAACAAGGCAGTTTCCACAATTCAGCTCTGTTTGTCTAATGAAGTTCTTCAGGAGGTCATCAATGAAGATACAGCAGCTGGCTTATGGGCAAAGCTGGAGTCCTTGTACATGTCCAAAACCCTGACCGACAAGCTGTACCACATGACGCGGTTCTACACATTTCAAATGCAGGAAGGTACTTCAATTAAAACTTATCTGGAAGAATATACATCAATTTTAGTAAGTCTAGAAAATGTGGGTGCTAAAGTTGATGATGAAAATGCTGCTTTGAAATTGTTGTGTTCATTACCACCGTCACATAAAAGTTTTAGGGACACAATGCTTTATGGAAAAGATAGTGTGTCTTTGGCGGAGGTTAAGACAACTTTACTCTCTAAAATTATAATTGATAGAGGAATTGTCGGTAATAAAGATGATAATGTAGCAGAAGGCCTTGTTGCTAGAGGAAGGTCTAAAAATAAGAGTTATGGCAGTAGTAAGTCTAGGTCAAAATCTAGACATAAGAATTTGATATGTAACTATTGTCATAAAAAGGGGCACATTAAAGCTGATTGTTATAAGTTGAAAAATAAACAATCAACTGAAGAAAGAAGGGAAAAATCCGCCGAAGCTAGTATTGCCGAAGATGAGTCCACATCTGATATTCTTTTAGTCACTAACAATGAAAGGTGCAGGTTCAAAGATGATTGGATTATGGATTCAGGTTGCTCTTATCACATATGTCCCAATAGGGACTGGTTCTCCACATATGAATCTTTTGCAGGTGGAGTTGTTTTGATGGGCAACGATGCAGCTTGCAAAGTTATTGGCAAGGGCACAATCCGAATCAAGATGCATGATGGCGTGGTACGAACTTTGACAGACGTTCGCCATGCTCCTGACATGAAGAAAAATCTCATCTCTTTGGGCACTCTTGATGCTAATGGGTGCAAATACACAAGCGAAGGTGGAGTCATGAAAGTTAGCAAAGGTGCTTTGGTGGTGATGAAGGCTAAACTGTTTGGAAGACTTTATCTCCTACAAGGAACCACAGTTACAGGAGCTGCTGCTGCAATTACTACTCAAATGTCTGAAACCGACGTCACCAAATTATGGCATATGAGGTTAGGCCATATGAGCGAGAAAGGCTTAACCCTGTTAAGTAAAAAGGGTATTTTGTGTGGACAAAATACTAGCAAGCTTGATTTTTGCGAGCACTGTATTTTCGGAAAGCAAAAACGTGTCAGTTTTAGCACAGGTACCCACACAACCAAAGGTACCTTGGATTACATTCATTCTGATCTATGGGGACCATCACAAGTTCCATCAAAAGGTGGTGCCAGATATATGCTTGTCTTCATCGACGACTTCTCGAGGAAGGTTTGGGTTTACTTTCTTAAACACAAGGATCAGGTGTTTTCCACATTCAAACAATGGAAAACCATGATTGAGAAGCAGACAGGAAGGCAAATAAAGAGGCTGAGAACAGATAATGGCTTGGAGTTTTGTGCTGGTGAGTTCAATGACTTCTGTAAAAATGAAGGCATTGTGAGGCATCACACAGTTCGGATGACACCCCAACAAAATGGAGTTGCTGAACGGATGAACAGAACACTCATTGAGAAAGCAAGGTGTATGCTTTCAAATGCAGGATTACCAAAGAGTTTCTGGGCAGAAGCTGTTTCAACTGCTTGCTATTTAGTCAATCGCTCTCCATCAGTTCCAATTGGTTTCAAGACTCCAGAGGAAGCTTGGTCTGGCAAACCTGCAGATTATTCAAATTTGAGAATCTTTGGCTGCCCAGCGTATATGCACGTCAATGATGGCAAGTTAGCACCAAGGGCCAAGAAGTGCATTTTTCTAGGATATCCATCAGGAGTGAAAGGATATAAACTTTGGTGTCCCAAATCATCCAAAGTTATAATCAGCAGAGATGTCACATTTGATGAAGGTTCTATGCTTCACTCGAAAAATGAAGTATTAGTACCTTGCAGTTCTAATAAGCAGGTGGAGGCCAGTCAAAGACAGGAGATGAATGTTGAAGACTATCCTGCTCAGCAAGATTCAACTTCGCAGTCAGATTCACAACCATCCAGCTCTCAGCAAGGTGATTCAGATCCTAACTCAGTTGATCAGGAGCAGCCATACTCTATTGCCAAAGATAGAGAAAGGAGAGAGATAAAGAAGCCAACAAAATATACCGATTATGCAGATTTGGTGGCTTATGCTTTGTCAGCAGCTGAGGAGATCAACAATGTTGAAGAGCCATCCACATATTCAGAAGCCATTTCAGGAGCCAACTCAGATAGATGGTTGATAGCTATGCAAGAAGAAATGGAGTCATTGCATAAGAATGGCACTTGGGAGCTCGTTAGACCACCAAAAGGAAAGAAGATTATCGATTGCAAATGGGTTTTCAAGAAGAAGGAAGGCAACCCAGGCATTGAAGAAGCAAGATACAAAGCTCGCCTAGTTGCAAAGGGATTCAAGCAAGTTCAAGGTGTGGATTTCAATGATGTCTTCTCCCCAGTTGTGAAACATTGTTCCATTCGCATGTTACTTGCTATGGTGGCTAAGTATGACTTAGAACTGGAGCAGTTAGATGTCAAAACTGCTTTTCTACATGGTGACCTTGAAGAGCAAATCTACATGCAACAGCCAGAAGGTTTCAAGGTTGAAGGCAAGGAGGACCATGTTTGTTTATTGAAGAAATCTCTATACGGCCTTAAGCAGTCACCCAGGCAGTGGTATAAGAGGTTTGACTCCTTCATGACTAGTAATAATTTTTCAAGGAGTAATTATGATAATTGTGTTTACTTCAGAAGTTTAGATGATGGATCATTCATATATTTATTGTTATATGTTGATGATATGTTGATTGCTGCAAAGAATACTTCTGAAGTTGAGAAGCTGAAAGCCTTGTTGAGTAAAGAGTTTGAGATGAAAGATCTTGGAGCAGCAAAGAAGATTCTTGGAATGGAGATTCAGAGGGACAGGAAAGCAGGAAAGTTGTTCCTCACTCAAAAGAAATATGTTGAGAAAGTTCTAGAGCGTTTTGGCATGAAAGATGCAAAGTCTGTAAGTACTCCATTAGCTGCTCATTTCAAGCTTTCAGTTATACAGTCACCACAAACAGATGAAGAGCAGAAGTACATGGATCATATTCCATACTCCAGTGCAGTAGGCAGTCTGATGTATGCCATGGTATGTACTCGACCTGATATTTCTCATGCAGTTAGTGTTGTGAGTAGATTCATGGCAAATCCTGGTAAAGTTCACTGGCAAGCAGTAAAATGGATTTTGAGATACTTGAAAGGCTCAGTTGATACCTGTTTGGAGTTCAGTAGTGGTGATAGTAGTTTGGTTGGCTATGTCGACTCGGACTATGCAGGAGATCTCGACAAAAGGAGATCATTGACAGGCTACGTATTTGTTTTTGGAAATAGTGCTGTCAGTTGGAAATCTACATTGCAATCTACAGTTGCGTTGTCTACAACAGAAGCTGAATACATGGCAGTGACTGAAGCTATCAAAGAGGCTATTTGGTTAAAGGGCTTATACAATGAGCTAAATTCAGATCATCAAGTGACAGTTGTCTTTTGCGATAGTCAAAGTGCTATACATCTGACCAAAGACCAGATGTTTCATGGAAAAACAAAGCACATTGACATCAGGTACCATTTTGTTCGAGATATTATCGCACAAGGAGATGTTATGGTTAAAAAGATTGGTACTGCAGACAACCCAGCAGATATGTTGACAAAGTCTCTTCCTGCTACCAAGTTCAAACACTGTTTGGACTTGATTGGTGTATGTACGTAGCACTTAAAGCTATTTGGAGAAGGTGGAGCTAAGTTTACTGTTGATAAAATTCAAGTCAAGGTGGAGATTTGTTGGATGCCTTGAATTATGGTTTTCTTGTTTTATTAGGTTTTTGTTTCTTTTGTTTCTTCTTATATTGTCAAACATTGCTGTCTATCACATGCCACCGAATTCGGTGGCACAGTAAATCCCATGGTTGCACAGTTCAGTTTTTTGCCTATAAAAGGCTTTCCCTCTGCCTGTGAAAGATATAACGAAAAAGAAAGTTATTAGATAATACTCTGAGTAAAGAGTATTTTGGTGAGCGGGTATTATTGGGTTTTGGGTTGAGAGTATTTCTCCATTTGTAATATTATTTTTCTATAGTAAATTTATTGCTCCTCTTCTCCCGTAGACGTAGGCATATTGCCGAACCACGTAAATTTTGTGTGTTTCTATTTTATTACTTTGGCTATTTCTTCATTGTTGCCATAAAATCACCACTTAAATAGCCCGTCGATCCTAACATATTATATATAGATTTAAAAAATAATTTTCTCCATTTTTCGTTTATATGTAGTATAGATATATAGAAATATCGACACTTTTTAAAGTATTTTCGATTAATGATGATGGAAAATATCTTATTCTATTGTATAAATATGTAAAATACAAAATTTTTAATTCTCATTCAAAATTGAAAATGAGAGAAAAAAATAATCGTTATGCGCTTAAATTATACATTTTAATTTTAATTGGAATTAGAATTTTAATATATCTTTTTTCTTGTCTTTACAATTTCTTTAGATTTGTATAATCTTATTATTGATTTGATTATTTATGTGTATATTAATATTCACTAAATGAGTACATTTTTTAAACAAATCATAGACTGCATATACTAACACTAAGATCCTAAAATCGAAGAGATTTCGAAATCAAATTTTGCTTATTTTTATGTTAAATAAAGTCTATCTGTATCATTAGTGATGTTATTATTTTGTTGTGATTGGCTCAATCAAAATGGATGGAAAGAATAATAAGTTCTTAGCTTAATTAAGTACTGACCTTATATAAGTTTGATAATTCAAACTTAAATTTTTTTAAAAATCTAAATATACTAATTATTTTTTTTTAAAATCTAAATATGCTAATTTCAAAAAATAAGTACGTATCTGTATCATTAGTACTCTTTTATAGGGGTGAACAATGGTCAGTTCGGTTCAATAACCGAACCGAAAACCGATTTATTAGGATTTAGACAAATCAAACCGAATCGAATTCAAATCGAACCGATATTATCGGTCGGTTTGATTCGGTTAACTGATAAAACAAAATTTTCAAAATTATAATTAAAAAAATTATCTAAAAATTATACAAAATTACAAATTATAAAACTAAAATAAAATCATTCAAATTAAAAAATCTACGTATGTTTAATTTGAATTCAAACCCCTTAGATTGAATTAAAAATACAAAAATAAAGTTAATTTTTGTAAAAAAATGAAAAAAAAACTTATATTAATCACCATTCGATCGGTTCGGTTATTTTTCGGTTTTTGCCTTTAAAAAATGAACCGAAATAATATATTTTCAAAATCAAAACCGAAAAATCGAACCAAATTAAAAAAATCGATCGGTTTGATTCGATTTTTCGGTTTGAACCGAAATTTGCTAACCCCTACTCTTCTATAAGCAAGTAATGTGATTTTTTTTTCTTTTTTCAAAATGTAGAAGTGCAAATTAAAAAAGTCGATGTGTTGCATTGCTTGTATCAAAAATTGTTATAAAGATAAACAAAAAATTGGTAAAAAAGAGTGAAAACTATTGCCATTATAAATTGTTGGCCAAGGGAAATAGTCCTTCCCTTCTCATCAGCTATGGTAATGGTGTTGTTAAAGCTTGAAGGAGTATAGAGAAATGCCATTGCAATGTTGTCATCTTTCTCATTGTTGAAGATTGGCCTCCCTAACACATGCTTGTACTGCCCACCACTCAGACTCTGAGAAATAAATTAAAATAAAAAATTTTCATTTTCTCCATGCATTTAAAATAATAATAATAATAATAGTATTGTAACACATTAAGGTTAATTTTTACAATTATGATTGCAATTAATAGTTGTAAAGTGGAGAAATGACTTGTGATTTATATCATTGGTAAGAATCTATAAAGCTGAAATTATAATTACCAACACCTTTTCAGCTTGACAGTAATTATTTTGGTTATGAAGCATTATTAATTTTTGTTGGCCCATCTAAGTGACTTCAATGGCATACTAAGTTTCTACCATCTTTTTTTTCTTTAAATGTATAATCTCTTAAGTATTATTAAAAAAAAATAACATAAAACCTCTTGCATTTTTAATTGATAGCGAGCCCCTGATAAATCTACCATTATTTATTTTGCAAATATCCCAAATTTTAGAGATGGTATCACTTATGATTAACTGTCAAGTTGATATATAAAAAATAATTAAAATTTTTATAACAATAAATTACACAAGGTGATTTTAGAATCTTTTTTCTTGATTATAAATTACCATAGACGAAAAGAAACGATAATAAATTCTGATCGATTTAATTTATAAAATTATTCATAAATTCAGTTTAAAATAAACAATGTTCGTAATTTTATTCTACAAATCAAAGCTAATAAAAAAAAATGTTTTAATGTGTTAAAGAAATACCTGAATTTGATCTCCAACAGTAACAATGATTGAATCTTGCTCTGGGGAGAAAGAAAGCCAACCTTTCTTGGAGTAAACATGAAAGAGTGAAGAAGAATCAGAAATGTGAAAACACAAGGCATGAGAATAATCAGTTCCTCTTATAAGCATTCTTATCACATCATATCCCAAGTACTTATCAGCTGAAACAATTTGCTTATGCCTCTGAATACAACAATTCCACCCAACACTGTCTTCCCCTAATTCCAACATTTCACTTCCATAATTTGTCTTTTGCTCCCAATTTTCTTCCACAATTTTCAGAATTTTCTCTGCTAAATTCTCCATTTTTGATACTATGCTCTCCATTTTCTCACTGCAAATTATAACAACCAACCTGTTATATATGTTGTTGAAAATTATGTAAATCACGTAATTCCAATTTGATGGTTCTGTAGTTTAAAACTATGAAATGTGATAGGTAAGAACTCAATCTCCATGTTGATAATATATATATATAGAAAACTCCTTAAGCTCAGTTAGAGCTCAAATTTATGTCTGAATATTATTAGCATTTAAGAACCAAATTGCATATTCATGAACGTTACACTATTAATGACTAGTTATTATCTAGCATTAATAGCCTAACTTATTTAATATAATTTCATCAGACACTATATAAATTCTCATCATGAGTTTTAACACTCGTAGATTTTCTTTTATTTATTTACTCTCTCTTATTTGAGTGACAATGTTTTTCATTGAAAATTCACCCAATTATTTTCTTCTCATCATATGATCGAATCTTGTTATAGCTAGTCATGGTTCACAATTTTACATTTTGCTTATAATTAATTCATGTTTTACACCTTAATTAACAGTTTAGTGTTGACACCTAGATCTCCTATATTTTTCTTGAATACATTATTAGTAAACATGTGTACCTACATTTTTGTACTTCATAAACATTCATTGCTAATTTTTAAAGCATGATAAAATCTGCTAAAATTCACTTATTAATTCCATTTATTATTCGCACCAGAATGAATATATTGAAACTATATATGATTATGATATGAGGATTTTATTGATACTATAGCGAAGAGTTTCGATTGAAAGCAATGCAACATATTAATCATCTCCCATTATCATTAGTACTGAAAAATTATAAAATCTGAGAATAATAATAATAATAAAAAGAACAAACGTTGAAAGTTAGTTATGAATTACCTGAAATTTGAAAATCCAGAAGGCCATATTCCCTCCATATTTAACTTTAAATTCTTATCTCTACACCACACAAATTCTTCACTTACTGTACTTTCTTCCTCTCCATGAACTTCCTCAAACCCATACGGATTCTCCGGCGACCTCGTCACGGCTGCCCTTTTCTCCGGCGGCAATGCAAAAATTCTGGCAGCCATGGCGAGAACCAACTTGATCAAATCACTAGAAATCCCATAGTCGACCAATTGAAAGCACCCAATTGTTGCCAAAGAATCCAAAACCCTAAAGATTGAATCTTTGTGATCAGAAATGAGTGATTGGAAATCAATAATTGGTGGGGTTTCAACAAATTTTTGTCTGGGAAAAATCTTGTCAGGCAAAACTAAATCAGGAACTCGAAGTGAGTGCTCAAGAAATTCAGTGAGCACGTCATCATTAGCCACTGAAGATCTCCGGCCAGAGGCGATTGGAGATGGCGGCGGTGCACGGAAATCAATGGGATTTTCAGGCATTGGTTCAGGTGAAAATGCCATTGAGTGTATGATTGATAGTATTTAAAAGTGAAATAGCAGTACTACTTCAATTCTCGTTTTCTTGACAGATAATTTTTAATTTAAGGGTATTGATTCTCTTCTTCTTCTAATTTCTTTTAGTTTCTTTATGCAAAATTAAAGAAAAGAAAAAGAAAAAAAGAAAAGTGTGAAGGAGCAGCAATGATGACTTGTCATGGGCACTTCAGACATATGTACGAAGAATCATCACTAATCAAGGTTAATTTACTTTCTTTTGCACCATGCTTTTTATTTTTCCACCTTTACAACTTAAATTAAAACCATTCTAATATATCTAAATTTAAGAAGAAATTTTTGTTAGAAAGAATACAACAAAAACTCTAACTTTTTGGTGAAAGAATTTAGATGTTTAATTAATTGATTGCAAATCAGCATAATCATTGAATTATTTCTACAAACTTCCAATGTTTGTATATTGATGGATAAGGATTATAGGTTAGATACAGAGTGAGTTTGGACTGTATCATAATGAATGAATTCATAAATGTAATTAAAATAGATCATGATCCAAATGGGTTATTGATAAACATATTGAATTATAAATGAGTTAAGTTTTATGATATTAATTTTTTATCTTTAAACATAAATTTATTAAAAAAAAGGCATCTACACAAAGTTATGAACAAATATTTCTATATTCGCGTTGTATAAAAAAGTTATAAAATTACAAATAATGCAAACGGATCAATTCACTTTATGGGTAAATATATGGATGGAATCATAAATTGATAAAAAATTGAATAGAATTTAGATCATATTTTTACGGATGAATTGAGTAGAATTTGCTTATTATATCAAATTGGCAGTAAGGATGTATTTTGTCGAATGGATTTTGTTGAAGTAAAAGCAGAAGTTTGGATTAGAAAAAAAAAATCGAAAATTAGAGAGATAGTATGATAATAATTAGTGTAAGCTAAAGAATGAAGTGAATGGGGTAAAAGCATGGATGGATGCTCCAAAAAAGTAAGGTAATGATGAGAAACGTGAGGGTCTTAATTATAAAATTAGTGGTTTACATCTCACGATTCTTCATAATATACAATTAGGGTTGGGCCCTTTGCTCCATATTTCAGCTCCAGGTGGCCCTTAAATAATCTAGGAGTAAAGTTCACAATGGGCTGGCCAATCATTATTTTCTTTTCACATTTTTATGACACAGTTAAATTTGTGTTTTTTTCTTTTTTAGAGCATAGTTAAGTATATTCTTCTTAATCCGTTTTAGTTATAATTTAGTTTCTAATTTCGACACTTAAATTTTGAAGTTGGTTTTAGTTTTTATTAATATGGAATTAAAAGCTTTTTGTAACCTCTTTAACCATCTAATTTCGATACTTGAATTTTGAGGTGAACTTTGAAATTATTAGTAGAAGATATTTTTTTATGAAAAAATTAATTAAATTCATGGTATATTAATTGATTATTATATTCATTTCCTATATCAAAAAAATCTTAACTTTTTCCACCCTAGTTCCTACATAAGGATTATTTTTTTCCCATTATTTTTAAGATTTGTTTGATGTTTACTTTTTTAAGATGGAATTAATTAAAGGATCGAAACTGTTAAAATTTAAAACATTTCAAAGAGAGAATTTTTAAAGAGACACTTCACTGGTAAGTGGTAAATGTTGATTTTTATGTATTGGGAGATTTTAAATTCAAGCACTCGCTCTTCCTTTATATATATATATATATATATGTGAGATGTAATTATCAAAAAAGAAAGCAAAGAAATGCACATTTGCGATACTTTTTTTTGGATGGGCCAATAGAAACTTGAGGCTTAAAAAAATTGGATATTTGTACTTTAATAAACTTTGAATGCCCAAATGTCAAATTTTTTTTCAAATTTAATCCATTGACATGATTTTTAAAATTAAAATTTAAGTTCAATTCATTAATAATCGATTAATCACTAAAAACGGTTGATTAATCATTAATTATTAGTTAACTATTAAAAAAATTAAACATAAATTTCCTAAAAGATACTTTCATCCATCCATCAAATTAAAATATAAATTTTTCAAATTTTAAATATAAAATACAAATTATTCAAATTTAATATCAATATACTAAAATACATAAATATTAATTTATTAGTCATCTACTTTTTAAAATTAGAATAGAATATGGGTATATATAAAAATTACTCTTATATCCATATAAGAGTGATCATGGGGCGGGGCCGGGATTTCCCTTCCCCACTAGGGATGTTCACAGGGCGGGTATTTCCCGTCCCCGTCGGGGACCCGACCCGATCGGGGCGGGGAATCCCCGTTTTTTCCCCCGCGGGAGCGGGGACGGGGAGGAAAAAGTCCCCGAAAAGATTTCGGGGACGGGGACGGGGAGAGGGGTCTCCGCCCCGCGGGGATCCCCGACCCGAAGCCCTTGTATATATAATTTTTTTTTTAGATTTTGCCCTAATCTACTCTTTCTGCCTTATACCTCCAGCATCCACTAAACACAGCCAGCCTACAACCAGCAGACTGCAGCCGTGTCTCCCACTCTCCACCAGCCTTGTCATCGCCGTCGCCGTCGACATCACCAGCACAGCCCAGCGCAAGCACTTCAAGGTTTTAATCTCTCTCACTTTCTCTTATTGTTTAATTTCCAACATCTATATGATGCAAAAATCTGAATGGTTGGATCAAACAAAGTAATAGATGATGTAATGAAATTGTACCCAGATGATTTTATCACTCCAAGAAAAAAGAATGTTAGAGACCAATTTTTAAAGACGGCTTGAAAATTTTGTCCTTAAAAATTACAAATAAAAACCAGATTTCTGCTAGTTTTTGGATCAAGATTTGTAGCAGCTATGGGGTTATTTGGGATCGAATGATAAAAAATGGAGGCAAGTTCTCAGAATACACAATTGCTTACTGAAGGAGAAGAGAAACTAGCTAGGTGGAGCCGTGGAGGAGTATTGAATAAGAAAATAAGTAATAGGTTAACATACATATATTATGCAAAAATCGGTATAGTTGGGTCAAGATTTATAGCGGTTAGGATGGAATTATTTGAAATTTAATGGCAAGAAGGATGAATAGCTAGGTGGAGCCGTGGAGGAGTACTACTGAATAAGAAATTTATACTTGTACCTGTTACCAAGAATTGAATTATTCAATTCTTCTTGAAGTGAAAAATGCTCCTCTTCAACTGTCAAATTTTGAGAAAGTGCCATAGTTTTGAATTTTGATAGTCTTTTCTTGAATATATGTAAATATTATACATGTTAAAATTATAAATTATTGGTAGCCTTAATTGATATATAAAGTGTAATTTTGATACTCTGACCTTAATTTTCTCATTCTTTTTTTATAGGATTAAATTTTCAATGCAATCATATATATATATATATATATATATTTCATTCAATTTTACAACTCTAAATCTATTCCAACTGCAAGAATATAAATTTGCCTCTCTTATATAGACTTCAGTAATATTTGCACAACTACTTGGTTCAAGAAAAGATATTAAAACAGAGTTTAAAGGAGTAAAATATAAAAAGTATAACTATTAATAATGCTCAACATCTGAAATTTTAGATGCAAGCCTATGATGAAATATCAACTTCCAAAAATGCAACTAATCTTATTTGTGTACCATTGCCTAGTTTTTGTTTGTTTTCCATTTTATTTACTTTGTTTTCCTAACATATCAGTCTTTGCTATTTATAATTTCACAGCTTGGTTACACAAAAAAGCAAGAGGAGAGACATTTTCGAGGGGTTATCACATTGGAGGTATGTGTGCAACCCTCCTTTCTCTTGAGGTTATCATCAATTGTGATGTTTTGTTGTGAAGGCACCTGTTCAATATCTTTATATTTTATTAATTGAGTGCTGTAAATAAAAATCTGAATGGGGAAGAAATTGTGCATGTAAATCTGTCCTTTCTTCTTAAGATTTTAAATTGTAAATGCATTTTTGTAACATTATAATAATAACATTTGTCATAAAATGAAAGTAAAATTGAATTATTATATTCTATGATATCAGGTGGCATAATGGAGAGTGAAAGGTGAATTATTAAATTTACTTTCAATTTCAATTTATATTTCATATATAGCTAATTTGTTTTGTTTGATTAATTTATATTTCAGGTTGATATTCGTCTGTATGAAAAATGTCCAAGTAAAGTTATTAGGGGTTAATGAATGAATATTATTTTATAATTTAAATTGTATGGGATGTTTATTCTATATATAAATTTAAATTGTGTTAGATGTTTTTAATTTTAATTTTAATTTATTAATTATTGAATTTTTCCAGGTAAATTTTATGGAATTAAAAGTTTGACAAACTTATTTTAAATTTAAATTGAAATTGATTTCGGGTCGGGGAATTCCCCATCGGGGGCGGGGATCCCCGTCAATTTCCATCGGGGACGGGGAATTCCCCATCGGGGGCGAGGATCCCCATCAATCCCTGCAGGGGACGGGGATCCCCACCGGGGCGGGGACGGGGAGCATTTCTCCCCCGCGTCCCTAGCAGGAGCGGGGACGGGGATTCCCCGCCCAGGCGCGGGGTGGGGGGTGGGGAGCAACTCCCCGCCCCCGCCCCGCCCCGTGATCATCCCTATTCCCCACCCTGTATTGCCATTTACGTCAAGTGATGATATTATTTGCCATTTATTGTTTTAATTTTAAAAATCACAGTATAAATCTAATTACCAAGACATCTAAGAAAGTATAGTCTTCTTTAGAGACTCGATTACAATACCAAAGCTAGCATTGAGTATGTTTTCAGCATTGGGGGAAAACAAATATATGAAAGCAGGATGCTGGCAGTAGAAGAAGAATCAATCAAGAGGAAGATTGTCAAATAATCCAAATAAGAAATGGACCCAATCAAACTAAAGTTACTGAACAAGTGAGCACACATATTGAAACGCGGTGACTGAGGCAATGGCGGCAACAAGTGAACGGTGACTGAGGCGACAGCGGCAACAAACGAGGCAGCGACGACTGAAAACGGCAGCAACAAGAGAGCGGCGGTATGGAATTATACCCTATGGCTGTTTGTTTCGTTCGTGGATTTGGCTTAGGGCAATGATAAAGCCATTTCTGACTTTATCGGGAGCACCGGGCACTGTACATATTGTCCGCTTTGAGCCGGAGCTCTCACGGTTTTGTTGCAGGCCCCCATGACCCCTAACACGCGTTGGGTCAAAGACCCAGAAATAAAGCCGTGAGAGCTCCGGCCCAAAGCGGACAATATGTGCAGTGCCCGGTGCTCTCGATAAAGTCAAAAATGGCTTTATCATTTGGTGCTTTCGTTGAGAGACGAAGGGTACGAGGGCCAGCGTCCGATCGGCAGCGCCCAAAACGGCCAGTCCCGACAAGCGACCGGCGCCCGAAGACGCCCTGAAGACCTCTTCGGGAGGGGGAATAGTGATAGCAATGCTATCATGAATCCCACATCGACTGGAAATGAGGTTGAAGTGGACTTTATAACGCCTTGGACATCTCACCCCTGTACACGCGTCCACCAAGGAACAAAACCTTGAGGGTTAGAGGGCAGCGCCCATAGCGGCCAGCCCCGAAGACGACCCAAAGAGGACAATTTGTTAGCGGGTGCTCACCCTGAGCTATGAAAGCACTCAGAGGTCTAGTGGGCTGGCCCCCATGACCCCTAACACGCGTTTTGGGTCAAAAGCCCAGAAACAAAGCCGTGAGGGCTCCGGCCCAAAGCGGACAATATGTACAGTGCCCGGTGCTCCCGATAAAGTCAGAAATGGTTTTATCAGGCAAGAAAGAGGAAAACTGAAAAAATAAATTTAATATATATTTATATATATACCGGGATCCCCGCAGGGCAGATATCCCGTTCCTTGTCCCCGCCCCAAATTCAAAGAGAGAAACATTTTTTTCCTCGTAGCCGTCCCTGCGGAGGAAAAAATGGGGGATTCCCCGCCCCATTCAGGTTGGGTCTCCACCGGGATGAGGTATTTTCCGCCCCGTGATTTTCCCTATAACCATATATATGTGTAATATTACATATAAAACTAGTTAACTGTTAACTAACTAGTTAACTGGTTAACTAAACACTTAAATTTAATTCCAAATCTATTAACCATAATTTTAGAAATCAAGGTCCACATCTATGTCCAATCAGACTTATTAATCCCTAAAATTAGTTT
Source organism: Excoecaria cochinchinensis (assembly GCA_947683425.1). Taxonomy (NCBI): domain Eukaryota; kingdom Viridiplantae; phylum Streptophyta; class Magnoliopsida; order Malpighiales; family Euphorbiaceae; genus Excoecaria; species Excoecaria cochinchinensis. Next base: position 4,485,963 of record CANTUQ010000125.1, on the reverse strand, counting down.
AAACTCAATTTTTTAAAACGATTTAACAGTTTTTCGATTTTTTTTCTTTTTCTAGCTCTAAATAAAACTTTTCTATGTCAACAATTTCTTCATAAAATTTTAGGTTTGGATAAGATGTTAATGCTATAATAATATTAATCTGTTGGTGGTGAATAAGCCGAGTCAAGTGGATTCGGGTCAAATCATTATGGATTGAGCTATATTATTGAACTATAAATAAGTTAAAATGAGTTATAAATAGATTGGTTGGGTCAATAACCAAAATGAATCATTGTTAAATGAGTTATAAACAAGTTAGTTTATAAATGGGATGAATTAAACAGATAAGTTTTATGACATTTTTTATTTTTTTAAAATCATTAAAAAATATGCATGTAATTGTTTTATATTCACATTATATATATATATATATATATATAATATATATATATAAAATATGAAATTATAAATAATATAAACAGTTCATAAGCATGATATATGGGTCACATGAAATTTGATATAAACACTTTATCCAGGGTCAAAATGGATCAAGTCATTAATATATCAAAACATATTTAAATTATATTTTTATGAATGGATTAAATAGAGCCAAAATTTTCCACTCTTAACATTAATTGGCATAGAACCCTATTAAGAAAAATTTCTGAATTAAATTCTACCGAAAGTTTGAACAGGAATTTTGTTTTTAATTTGCACTTTCATAGAATAGGGAAAGTGGCAAAGCAAAAATTTGATAAACTGAAGCAGTTTCGGCAGTAGATTAAATGAGCACAGTACAATTGACCGTTCGATAAAAGAAAGTTTGAATTGGTATATATTTTTTCTTTTACAACATAGGAAAATGATGATAAAGCAACAATTTGGTAAACTAAATCAGTTTCGGTTGGTAGAAAGATAGACCAAATCAGAATTTCCTAGCTATCGGGTAAAACAGTTTAATTACATTACATGGGTTTCAAACCCAAAAAATCTCAGCCCAATTTTAGAATTCAACGAATGTTATTAATTAGATGCTTGAATTTATTAAACAGAAAAAGTCTTGAAGATTTATTTTAGTTCATTTCAAAATTACAAGTAAAATAAAATTTAAGCATTTAAGTGATTTATGACCTGATGCATAGGTTTGAAATGGTAAGAGTGTGACAATCCAATGGAAAAAAATAAGGACAAATGATGTTATTATTACAAAAGTAAGCTTAGGATACCTCGAATGGATAAGTTCGAATCTACTAAATTTTATATTTTTTTATAGGAATATATTATTTTTCTATTATAATTGAAAATATAATTAATTAATGAAATAAGGAGATCAAATTTAAACTTGCAACATACTCCTGTTTAATAATATTGAGATTCTCATCATATTCCTTATTCTTTTTACAAGTTAATCATTTTATTTTTCAAATAATTTCCTTATTTTCTATATTTTATTAAATTTATTTCCTCGTATTTCTTTTTTTCGAGAAATATTTCCTCATATTTCTGAAGTATAAATCACAAATACTTTTTAGGTTTTTTGAATGGATAATTGGATATATCAAGTTGGGATGATATTTTATCCAAAAATTGGATAATCTTAACTATTAAATTTAAAGGTCATTTCAAAAAAAAAAATCTACCAAAAAAATAAATAAATAAAAATAAGTGGCACTTGCTAGCGTATGAGTAATACTCCCTCCGTTACTTATTATATGTCGTTTTTGTGATTTTCACTATATTTAAAAAATATTAATTAGATTTAAATTTGAGATAAAATTGAGTATTTTAATATATAAATTTAAATTTAATTGGTTAGTTTTTATTAAAAAGAAAATTAAATTAAAAAAAATTATATTAAAAATATAAAAATAATAAATAAATAAAATTTGAAATTTTTTTGAAAAGCAACGAATAAAAAAAACGGAGAAGCAGAAGTAGGGGTGAGCATGAGCAAAAAAAAAATCAGTCCATTAATATCGGTTTTTTCAAAATACTAATAATTAACCAGTCCGTTACTATTGGTTAATCAGTCTATCGGTTTCGAATTTTCGGACCGGTTACCCAATATTTTTCGGTTAACCACTATAATTATAAAATGTATTCATAAATAAAATTAAAATGTTTAAGGTACTTAAAAATTAAAATTTTTTCACTATAATATAACATTATTGTTGTTAAAATAAAAATATTTGGTGGATATAAGCAAATTTGTTTTTTAAAATTAATATTTAATAAGTAAATAAATTAACCGGTTCATGATCACTTTTAATTAAATAAATTGTTATACTTACTAATAGCCAATTAAAAAAATTTAAAAACTTTAAAATAATTAGTATAATAAAAAAAAGTCCATGATCACCTTTAATTATGATAAATTATTATATAACTTTTCGAATATACTCTGATTTTTTTTATTGAAAATTTGACAAATCAAGAAATAATAAAAAAATAATAAATATGGACATATTAAATAATTAATAAATTAACTATTCGGTTTCGGTTCGGTTAACCAATCATATAAGTCAAAAATTATTAACTAGTCTATTAATATCGATTTTTGTAAAATATTAACTATTAACCAGTTTATTACAATCGGTTAATCAGTTTATCAGTTTAGTTTACATTTTTTTTTTTTTTGGGTTAACTAAGTTCATCTATTTTTTTCTCACCTGAGCATAACTACAGAGGTGGAAGAAGCTAGGCTCCGTGATAAAGATAAAAACGAGACTGATTATGATTGGTAGGTGCAAACGGACCCCACAAAAAAGTGTCCGTATGCACCCACAATCTCCTTACGTTGACGGTCCTATAATACGACAGCGTTCTGTCTCTTCCCCGCGTCGTCGGTGACAGTAGCTCCTTTCCATCACCAACCCCCCCAATCTTTGGTGGCTGGCAGCCCACGTGTCCCTTTTATTTTTTTAATTTTTTTTTTTCAACTGACTAGCCCAAGTAGTTTATCATTCCCATTCTTCTAATACGATGGATCTTATTTGAAAATAATATTCTTCGACTTTAGGGAATATTTCATGTAATTTTAAAAATTTATATAAAATATTATTTATATTTTGAATAAATTTTAATTTTTAATTAATTAAAGAAATAATATATTAAAATGTGAAAATTTCAGAGAAATTTATAACTCATTGTCCCATTTTTAGAATAATACATATCTAGCATTAAATATCCTAAATGTTTCTTTGTACGTTTAAAATTTCAATAATTATAGCTCATTGTATCCAAATTAAATATTCTATTATATCAATGGCTATTTGGCAACTTGACCTTCTGCAAATTAAAAATCTGTGAAGGAATAAAGTATATAATTGGATTGTATTATGTCCAAAAAAGAAATATTATTGTCATATGGAGTAATTCATATATATGCATGCATACGAGTACAAGGGTGACGTGTATATATGGTAGGTATGGTTTATTTATTTATTTTGTAAATGGAAAAGGAAAATGGAAGTTGGTTTATCAGAATTGATGTGTGGGACTGATAAAAATTTGCATATGGTTGGTGGGTAATTATTTAAGATTTTTTTTTAAAAAAAATAAAGAAATCAAAGGATCTCAATGACCATTTTGTTTGAAAAAGACATATACTTAATTTGATAATTTCATAACTATATGAAATATAATTTATGTTATTGTCTATAAAATAAAGCCATGAAGCTCTTCATCTTTGACTTAAAGGGCCCCTGTATTAGAATTAGTGGTTATAAACTTATAATGCAAAGAAGTGGATTGTGTTATCTCATGTTTTGAGTTTATATTTTTATTAAAAAAAACTTTAAAAGATTAGGTGACAAATTCATTCATCTCAACTAATAATATTAAGATAAATTCATTTTCCTGCTATACGTATTCCAAATTAATATTAATTCATAAATAGTAAAGGAGCTTGCATTTCAAGTTGCAACTGTAACATAGAATACAGAAACAAAAATACAATAAAATGGATAAGCAGTAGTAGAATGTTTACATGATTAACTTATGTATATCAGCTAGTTAATTTAGGAATGGCATTTGATCGGTTACAAAAAAAAAAAACCCATATTTGAACCCAAATTTCAGTTCAATTATATACATAAATATATTCAAATTCATTCCAAATATAATTATAATTATCCAAATATCCGAACATATTTAAATACCCAATTGACATGTAAAATTTAACTAAAAGTTTAATATATTTAATATTAGTAATAAATTTTAATTAAATTTATTACTCCTCAATTCCACTCAATGTGACAACTTCAGCTTTTTTTATAAATTAAAAAAAAAATCATTAATTAACATGAATTCTATAGAATATTCATCATAATTTACTAAAATATTAATTTTAATAATTCTCTATTATTATTATTATTATTATTATTATTATTCCTAAGCTAATTAATTAGAGCCGATGTTATTTTCCTTTGCTAATTCAACATTCTCCTTTTGACGGATATGTAAACAAAGTTCTGTTCATATGAATGGTATGAACTCATTTTCTAAACCAAAAAAAAAAAAAAATCACAGATAATGTAAAAAATTTGGGTGATGTAATAATGATCTCAAAATTACTCTCCATCATTTAACCTTTAAAGCTCTTCATTGACTAGAAGTTTGTATAGGTTTAGGAATAAGAATGGGATTAGATACTCTCTATTTCATATATAATATCTGTCATTTTTGTTGTTTCACTAGAATAAAAAAATATTAATTAGCTTTAAATTTAAATAAAATTGAATAATTTAATGTATAAATTTAAATTTAATTGGTTAACTTTTATTATAAAAAAAATTAAATTAAAAAAATAAAATAAAATTGTATTAAAAATCTATAAAAGTAACAGATAAATATAATTTGAGTTTTATTTAAAAGTGATAGATATTATGAAAATGATGGAGTATATTTTATGAGCTGAAGTAATGAAGAGTTGAAAACATGAGCGCATTATCCAATTGTAATTTTAAAATTATTTGCTTTTAAAAAAACAGAGAAAAACTTACATCCCTACAATTATTGTGCTACTTGATTTACAAGTATTTCATCCCTACAATTATTGTGCTACTTGATTTACAAGTATTTAATTGATGGAATTCATTACATCCCTACAACTATTGTGGTGCTTGATTTACAAGTATTTATTACTCAATTCGTTTTTTATTATCTGTCACTTTTATTGTTTTTACTATAATTAAAAAAATATTAATTAGACTTAAATTTACGATAAAATTGAATATTTTAATATATAAATTTAAATGTAATTGGTCAACTTACATTGGAAAAGAAAATTAAATTAAAAAAATTTAATTAAATTTTATTGAAAATTTAAAAGTGACAGATAAATTAAATTTGAATTTTTTTCAAAAGTGACAATTAAAAAAAACGGAGGGAGTAGATCGAACTCATCTTTCATAAGACGTACATTATATTTAATTAATTAAATCATTAATTGAAATTTGTGCATCTAACATTCCAAATTAAACGTTCAATACTAAATTTTCAGATGGGGTCTTCTCCCATTGACAAAACCACCCTAAAGGATTGAAAATATTGCAACATCATTTAATATTTCTAGACAAACACAATCATTTTTCCAAAGTTCATTAATAATACTATAGTTTTTGTCCACAAACAACAACGTTTGAGATAATTAAGAAACTGTCGTAACCACAATATATATATTTAGATATATATTTATATATATAAATTGTCTCACTTTCATTCCCATTATCACCACAATTTCAGGTAATGAATTATAGTATATATATATATATATATTGTGATTTGGTATTAAAATAGAAACCAAAAGGAATTAAAAAAGAAAAATTGTTTAACACTTGGTGTAATGTGTATACACAAAATCCTGGGAAAACAATCCATGCGGAACATTTTCAACGAAAGAAATCTTGTGCCGGTGGGAAATTTGAATTTTTATTTTTTTATCTAGCACGTTGAAAATATTGATAGACAACCAAGAATTAATATTGTCCTTTCTAAAAATAATAATAATAATAATAAACAGCAACAGGAATGTCCAGAATTATACTTATTTAGTGTTATGACTAAATTATGAGATAGACAATTAAGTATATATTATCTCTTAAGACATTTGATCTCTAAATTGTATATGTACGATCAGTAGTCAAGTGAGAAAATATAATAATTATATTAAGTGACTATTTGTGCTCTCCCTAATTCCTCCTTTCCCTTCACTAAAATATATTTCGTCTATAGAAAATTTGAATTCAATATTATTACTTTCTTGCACCCTAGATATTTAATTTTTGTTTAATAAAATTATCATAAGTGAAAGAGCATATTTAGTTCTACTAATAATGATGCAAGAAAGTCAGATATTAACGAAAATATTATTAACATGTGAACAGACAACGTACCTTTATTAATACTTTGAGATGTCAAACAATTCTAACGAAGGAAACCTATAAATTGCTTTCTGAAAAAAGTATACTCAAGTTTATTTGTCTTAAAAAATAAAAAGAGTGAATAAATTTCATGAGCAAATAAATTTTAAATAAAAAAAAAAAAAGGAAAAATGCAGTTACGTACTCATTCAACAAGTGTTCTACTACTATAATTTAGTTTTCATATAGTACATATATTATTTAACTTCTAATTAAACACATGTCTTCTTATTAGAATGCATACATCAATTAAATCATGATATAAAATAAAAATAATAAAAAAAACTCCATTTTTGCCACAATTCAACCAAAGGGACAGAAGTGGGTTTGGTACAAGAAGAAATATGGCTTACCTACCCTTGCAAACAAAGTCGTCTTTCCTCCATGAAAAGGGAATATACATTTTCACATTAAATATATATGGCTAAGCTAAAAACATTAATATATATATTTATTAGTATACATTGATCTATCATTTAAAGCTTTCTTAGGATTAGAAATAATTATGATGTTGTAGATTATATTGTATCTTTGACCTTTTCTGATGCTTGTTGCTGAAGATTTTTAGAATGTTCCATTTCAACGATTCTACGTATACATACGATTAAAAAAAGGTCAAGATTCTTGATTTTATATGTAAGAGGAGAAAAAACACATAAATTTTGAATTGATGTGAAAACCACAATGATAATTTTTATAGAGATGATATCGGAAAAAAATAATAATAATAAAATTAACATGCAAGAGCAAGATGCAACTGTCTTTTTTTTTTTTTTTTTAAGTTAGCTCTATAATTTAAGGGTAGTAATTCAGTACGTGCATACTTGGACTATCAGATCGCACACGTCCTAATGATCAAATGATTTAAACGCGCGTGCACCAAATTACATTTCATAACTCAAATGATTAAAAAAAAACACATTAATATTGGGTTAAGAATTTTCAATAGAATTTTTGGTTGAGAGGATATCGAGAACTAGAGTCTAAAGACTTACACCCCGTTTGGATGGTGGTTATGGATGTTTTTATAATGTATGGTATTGTAATCTATTTAAAGATGCTGTATAATTTTTTTTTAATGTGCTATTGATACCAAATTTGAAATTACTTTATAGTTGTATAATATATATGATTGTATTGTATAAGGATAAAATGATTAGATTATCATTTTTTGTAAATATCAGTTCAGAAAAAAATAATTATTATATTAATAATTTAAAATGTGGTTTCATTTTTTATTAGTCACTAATTATGCATCACAATTTTTTTATAATTAAATATTTGATATGATATATGGTAATGGTTGGATTTATCGAAGCGTCTTCTCGGACTGACTACCTGAAAAGCTTAACAAAATCGGAGGGTTTCCGATGATGGAAGGTCAGACGATCAAATCAGTGAATTGACTAAAAATAGGGATTATATATCAAGAATTCAGAAAGAGATAAGTGTATCTGTTATTCTTTTTTATATAGAACTCTTTTCCTAGACTAAATAGGAAATAAGATTCTCAATAGGAGAGAATCACCTTAATCTCTTGATTGGTGCTTGATTCCCAATTTGTAAGGATTTGTTGAGTGATTTTTGGTACTTTTTATCATTAAGAATTAAAATCTGCACAATATCTGGAAAATACCCGTGAATAATGACTTTCCATATTTTGATACCGAACTGTTTGGGTAACCGAACTACTAATATGGCAGATGTTCTAAGGAGCCCGATTACCTAACTCTTCAAATGAGAGTCCGGTTCACAACGTGTACTCGGATAAGAGCTACCAATCTCTTGCTCCAAGAGTTCGGTTATCAATATATTTAACTATTTATTAAAAAATGCAGGAAATGAGAGTTTTACCTGCGCAGTTGCTGGGAATGGAAGAATGGAGTGGATGGCTGGGAATGGTAAAAGGGAAATATCACAAATATATATAATAGGATAAAAAGGTAATATAAGAAATAATGTGAGGGCATTTCCAAAAATCAATATAAAAAACCATGTGGAAACATACATTTCTTCACAATTTTAACACCACCAAACACCAAAAAAAATTATGAAATTAAAAATACAATGAATCCAAACATAGTTTTTTTTGTGGTTTGCTACAACACAACACCACCCATTACAACCATCCAATTAAACAGGGTGTTAGTCCAGAGCTCCGATTAAGGAGAGATTTAGGAAATCAAAGTAACATAATACTATGTTAGGATCTGAATCACCTTGCTGAGAGCTGAATGGTTGTGAATCTGACTGCGAAGTAGAATCTTGCTGAGCAGGATAGTCTTCAACATTCATCTCTTGTCTTTGACTGGCCTCCACCTGCTTATTAGAACTGCAAGGTACTAATACTTCATTTTTCGAGTGAAGCATAGAACCTTCATCAAATGTGACATCTCTGCTGATTATAACTTTGGATGATTTGGGACACCAAAGTTTATATCCTTTCACTCCTGATGGATATCCTAGAAAAATGCACTTCTTCGCCCTTGGTGCTAACTTGCCATCATTGACGTGCATGTATGCTGGACAGCCAAATATTCTCAAATTTGAATAATCTGCAGGTTTGCCAGACCAAGCTTCCTCTGGAGTCTTGAAACCAATTGGAACTGATGGAGAGCGATTGACTAAATAGCAAGCAGTTGAGACAGCTTCTGCCCAGAAACTCTTTGGTAATCCAGCATTTGAAAGCATACACCTTGCTTTCTCAATGAGGGTTCTGTTCATCCGTTCAGCAACTCCATTTTGTTGGGGTGTCATTCGAACTGTGTGATGCCTCACAATGCCTTCATTTTTACAGAAGTCATTGAACTCACCAGCACAAAACTCCAAGCCATTATCTGTTCTCAGCCTCTTTATTTGCCTTCCTGTCTGCTTCTCAATCATGGTTTTCCATTGTTTGAATGTGGAAAACACCTGATCCTTGTGTTTAAGAAAGTAAACCCAAACCTTCCTTGAGAAGTCGTCGATGAAGACAAGCATATATCTGGCACCACCTTTTGATGGAACTTGTGATGGCCCCCATAGATCAGAATGGATATAATCCAAAGTACCTTTGGTTGTGTGGGTACCTGTGCTGAAACTGACACGTTTTTGCTTTCCGAAAATACAGTGCTCGCAAAAATCAAGCTTGCTAGTATTTTGTCCACACAAAAGACCCTTTTTGCTTAACAGGGTTAAGCCTTTCTTGCTCATATGGCCTAATCTCATATGCCATAATTTGGTGACGTCGGTTTCAGACATTTGAGTAGTAATTGCAGCAGCAGCTCCTGTAACTGTGGTTCCTTGTAGGAGATAAAGTCTTCCAAACAGTTTAGCCTTCATCACCACCAAAGCACCTTTGCTAACTTTCATGACTCCACCTTCGCTTGTGTATTTGCACCCATTAGCATCAAGAGTGCCCAAAGACACCTTAACTCCGCATTAGTATGATATTGTCCGCTTTGGGCCAAGCCCGCACGGATTTGTTTTTGGGCTCCTCCCAAAAGGCCTCATACTAATTGAGTTAGGTGAACTCTTTATATTCAAGGTGCTCCTCCCTTAATTTTTCGATGTGGGATTGGGTTGTACTCCAACAATCCTCCCCTCAAACCAAGGACCACACAGCTTATATCCTCCCCTCGAGCGATAATCCATTTGATTCGTCAAATCATCTTGCACCGCCGTTATCAACCAACGGGACACGCCGCCTGACCACCACAATATCAGGAAGACTTTCGACACAAGGCACCAAACACGAATCTCCAATCGTCTCGGGATCGTACTGGGGGAGCCTCCCACACAACGCAGTCCTCTATTCCGGATCGTCTCCAAACCACGGCTCTGATACCACTTGTTAGGACTGCCAAACACACCTTAACTCCGCATTAGTATGATATTGTCCGCTTTGGGCCAAGCCCGCACGGATTTGTTTTTGGGCTCCTCCCAAAAGGCCTCATACTAATGGAGTTAGGTAAACTCCTTATATTCAAGGTGTTTCTCCCTTGATTTTCCGATGTGGGATTTGGGTTTGTAACCCTAACATACTAGCATATTGGAAATTGACAACATTAATTGGAACAAAGATTTAAGTTGACAACATTAAAAATCAAGATTTCTCTCCTCTCTCCTTTAATATATTTTTTTTACCCTCTCCATTCCATTTTATGAGTTATTTTTGAGTAAAATCAAAATCTATGTATTTATTTTATATTTTTAGACTGCCAATAAAATTTAATTTTTTTTTTTAATATAAGTTAACCAATTGGATTTAAATTTGTGCATAAAATTATTCAATTTTATCTTAAATTTAAACTTAATTACTGCTTTTTAATTCTAATGAAAATAATAAAAATGACATATAAAATAAAATAGAGAGAGCAAGAGAGGAAAAAAAAAATCAAGAGTTGTGATTTAATTTAAATTGGGAAACATGGGTCAATAGTTGCCCCTACATTTCGTTCTTCTGACTATTTAATTTGTTTTCTAAGTAGTAGTAACTTATTTCATGGCTAATAAAGAATAAGAAAAAGAAGGGAATTTAGATATTAATTTTCTTCTTTAATTATACACTTTTTCATCAGCATTTTGCTTATAAAATTCGAAATCTGATATCTACTTCTAGATAATTTTTATTTGTAATTAATACTTTGTAGATTAATTACCAATTCAACAAGTTTAAACGTGATGATGTGGTGAAAATTTGAAAAAGAAATTGAAAAAGATGGCGAATTGTGTTATTTGCAGCTTAATAAATATTCTAAAGCGATCGAGGTGATTTGTTTCTTTCAATAGAAACAGTCAACAATTATTTTTCTTGTGAAGTAGTATATTGCTTAACTATAACTATATATATGTATATTCTGACAATACAATTCTAATAAAAGGCTCCAAATTAGAACATATACTCTAAGGTCATGTTTGATATCATGTAATCAATTATAATATAATAGATAACGTAATGCATAAAAAAAATGTAATGCAATATATTGAAATTATAATTATATTATTATATTTGGTTGCATTAGTAATGTAATATAAATATTAAATATTCTTATGTTTGGTATGTTTAGTTGGATTATATACATGAATTGTGAGGTAATTATATTTATAATTATCAACTAATTTTTATATGATTATTTTATTTTATTTTTTATAATTATTTTATAAACTTATATATTTATTATATTATAAAATACAAAAGTCCGAACTTGATAAAGCATAATATTTTTTTTAAATCTTATATTAAAAATACAATCTCATATAAAATAACAATTTTACTAAATTTGAGAAAATATGATTTAATTTGAAAGAGATGAATGTAATGGACCATAAAATATTATGAATTAGGGAATATATCTATTGATGTATTGAGAATTACATGTGCATTAATGTTTGCAATACATTGTAAAAAAATTGAATTAACAAACAAAGTAATCAATATATTATTCATTACATTACATTACAATTCTCTATACCTAACATGGTTTTAATGACATCTTATAATTAATGTACCGATCTATCTACGTTTAGTGACATATATATTATGATGGTACAATAATATATGTAATGACTTATTCTTAGCCAAACTTTTAATTCAAATCCAATAAAAATATATTCTTCCTAAAAATTCTGGAATAAAAATATATTCAAAATATATAATTTAATTGGCTAATTTAATTATCCCTTACTTGATTCATCATTTTAATTTTTTTGGATTTATTTAACTTATTATACAGTGGTTAGTTCTTTTATGCATATAAAATATACGTGGGCGGCGTCCAAGAATTGAAATTGATAATTATGGACTTATCATTTGTTTTAAAATGACTTAAATCATTCTAAATTTAATTTTACCGTAATTATAAATTATTCTTATTCCCTTTAAGTATACGATGTGACATTTTCTCTCGGTATATATGTGGGCGAAATTACTCTAATTTATATGGCAATAGTTTCATGAATTATTATTTTTATTTTTTTTTTTCACGAAAGTTGGTTTTCGAGAACAAATAATGAATTACATTTGATAGTACAAAAAGAAGTAAAAGATACGATCATGACTAATGCAATGATCACATACAGTCCATAGATGACGATAGTAACTTACTAGAAGAAAACACAAATGGCATGATTTTTAAGGTCCTAATTGTGTATAATTATCTTTTGAAATAAAGGAGGAAATGAGGATGCAAACTATTTATAGAAGAATCTTCTCTTAAAGTTTAAAATAGACACATAAAAAAAGTGTAATATTATTCTACTGACTTCAAGCAGGATCATGCAAGGAGAATGTGTATCAAGATCTTGATATTTGTCTACTTAATTACGTATCCACTTAAGCAAAAAATTCATTAATTTTATCAAATTTATAAGTATGTATGAGAATTGAGAAGGTTGACCTAATAAATAACAACTCCTATTCACATCATCTCAACAATCTTGATTCTTGACACGAATAAGATCCATTTCACTCCTTCCACTGTGTGCATTCCCAATTTTTCTGTGTGGGTTGATGGCCTAAACTTGTTACATTGAGTAGTAAAATTTTGTCTTTTTGTTTGAATTTGTTGAGAAAAATTGCCCTGATTGCAATTTAAAACGTCATTTTCTGAGCAACATGGTTTGCAAGTAGAGTGAGCAAAATCGAAGATTCAACTAAATTGCAGGTAGTTTGATATCTTCGATTCGGTGTTTTCGATTGGTTAGAATTTTGTTTTTTTATTAGTTCATTTATAATGTCAAACAATTGAATAGACCAAACTAACCAAAATTTATAGTTTGATAATTATTATTGTAAAATTATATATTTGTATCTTGTTGATTTATTGATTTTATTTATGTATATGATATATATATTCCCTCCGTTCCTTTTATACGTTACTTTTGACTAAAATTTAAATTTTATTTATCCGTCACTTTTAAATTTTCAATACAATTTATTTATTTTTTAATTTAATTTTTTTTTCAATGAAAATTGACCAATTAAATTTTAGTTTGTACACTAAATTACTCAATTTTATTCTAAATTTAAATTTAATTAATACTCCTTAATTATAGTGAAAATAACAAAAGTGACAAATAAAAAGAAACAGATGGAGTATAATTTATTTCATTATAATTATTTTACATTCAAAATTTAATCTGTTAATATATATTATTAAAAAATATATTTAATGTTTGAATATTTAATAAATTGGATGTTCTTAAATTATAATAATTTTTAATTGTTACTAGTATTGAATTTATTATTTGATATGGTTAAAATTATTCATTATAATTTTGCTATAATATATTGAATCAATTGAAATAATTTCAGTTATTTTTAGAAGCACGTGCTATAATATAATATATCCACCAGTAATTAACAAATAAATAAAAAAACGTGTGTAGAAAGAATGTACTTATACATTAATTTGGAAGCACTTGCTAGTTGAAAAACGCTGTTAAATGCTTAAATTTTTCTTTATATTCCGTTTGAATTATTTACGCGTGCATTTTTCTTTTTTCTATTTCAAAAATATAATCAAACAACACATAAGAAAATAAATTATTCATCCTTGATAATTTTCTTTCCTTCAGTCTCCTAGTACGTAATTTTCTCCTCTCCTACCAAACAAAATGTGATGGCAAGAAAATGAAAATCTGTTTGATTATTAAAATTTCAAATCTTTCTTTTAGGGACGGCTTTTTCAATTGATAAAAATTGTATTTCAAAAAAATAATTATATTTCAAAAAATAGATAACTGTTTGATAAATAAAATTTAAAGTGACTTATAAATTAAAAAACAGTTGTCAACTGTTTGATAAATAATACGATTAAAAATAATTTTTGAGAATAAAAAAACAAAAAAAATTCATATATAAATTTTAATATTTTATATGTAAAATCTCAATAAAAAAATAATAATTATTCCCACTTATTTGAACTTTTTATTTCTCTAAACTATTAAAATCATATATTTTCATATATAATTAAATAAAATTAAATATTATATAAAAAAATTAAATATATATATATATATATATTATTTTCGTAATTCATCATATATATTATTTTAGGCGAAAAAAAAGAAAAAAAAAAAGAAAATATATCTTTTTTTACGTCAGATGATTTTGGATGGTAGAACAAGAGAAAAGAGAAAAATAATCTTTTTATATAGTGTATAATTGTTATTATAAAATAAAATAATAGAAATTTTTATTTTAAAGAAAAACTAAATCAATTATCCTTAAAAGTTAAAATTCAGTTTTTTTTGAAAAATTTTTATTTCTATTTTTTTTAGTGAAAGTTTTTTTTTTTACTTTTTACAAAATTATTTTTTTTGAAATTAATATTTATCAAATATATGTTTTTTTATTTTTTATCATGTAATCAATTTTTTATCATTTAAAAAGCAGTGCCTAACGCGCTATTAATCAATATTATATTAATCTAAGTCTTCGTATAGCATAAGAATATCTAAATTGAAAAATCGACATAATAATATCAAATATAGACATGTGGGTTTTATTGGGTTACCAGTTACCACGAATTTTCCTGGATGAAAGTCAAATCATTAGCATCGAATTAAAAGAATAAAACAAGAAAAAACAAAAACCTTGCTTTATCATAGTCCTCAAAGGTGTTCTGAATTTCAAAACAAAGAAGACCCAAAGGTACCACTTGCATGTTTACATAGTCACAGTGTGCGATATGAACGCATAATATGTTAAAAAATAAAATAAAATTGAGAGGGCCACTCAACAACCGAAATTGAATTTTAAATAAAAAAAATTACTATACATGATGATAGATAAAATTTTAATATTGCCCACCCAACCATAAAATTTTAATATTGCCCACCCAACCCTCTCTTGTCACAATTCTAATTTTCTAACTCATATTAGTATTTTTCTTTAAAATAAATACTCATATTAGTATTTAAATTAAATGTGAAAAATTTGATCTAGTCGAAAAATTTTGCCAAAATTCGCTTAAAAAAATTGATACAAATTCAATCAAATTAAGAAGTATGTTCATCTGAACCAACTCAAAATGAACCATTAAATTTTGATTCGAATGAATATGTTCTATGTGCCCCAAGGGATATCAATTGTACCAAATGGGTTAATATAACAAATTTATACCAATTATAATTTTTTCACCCATTAGGCCTATTATGTGACCCATTTGGGTCACCACACCATACAATTCATCTGAGCTACCATACAATTTATCTGTACCAAAATATAGCAAAACCATAGGTTGGCCCGAATTTGCCAAATCCATTTGAATTTTGGCTTATTTATAACCCACTCGTTTAAGACCTGACCAAAATTCACCCAATTTAACCCATTTGCCACCTATATTTAAAATGATATTTATAATTAGTTATTTGGATGTATTTCTAGTTCAACAGTGTATGCGACTAATTTGGATATATATATATATCCTAGCCAGCTCGTAGGTGCACCTCCTATAAAATATGGCTAAACTCTACTCAATACATATATGGGGTTATCGGTAAATATATATATTTTTAATTGGATTTAATGGTGTAATTAGTTGTTGGATGCTGATAAATTGTATTATACCTAATCGAAGATAATTTTAGACGACTTCTTTCCCAATTCATTGAATGAAAAATATACTTTCCATATGCCTCATAACTTATAAGGAAAAGGTCCTACCTGAACCAAAAAAAATTGATGCAAAAATAATATTTAATTTTCAAACGTTTTAATTTTTAGTTTAAATTAGATACGTTATATGTACAGTATATTAGTCAATATGAAGTATTAGATAAAAATAATATTTTTATATTTTTTATTCAACAATTCATATTTAATATATTCATTAAATCTGCTGTATTTTGATACATCTCAAATCATGATGGCAGAAGTTAATTTTTTGATGCTCTATTCTTAGCTTATAAGAATAAGCTATTCCAAATTGGGGTACACAAAAATTGAAGGTATACTAATCAATCCATAAAAAAGGTTGAATTAACTTATTCATGATTTTATTTACCAATAAAGCTTTTATCTAATAAAATACTATAAATGTAAAAAAAGAAAAAAATATTTTTGTATATGATATTAAATTGAGGAATGAAATTAATTGCAATGCAAACGATCTCTGCTCCAAAACTGTAATTATCAAAAAGAAAAATTGAGAAATGAAATTGATACTTCATATATATATATATATGAAAAAAACAATGCATCAAGTTGGAATAGTGTAAAAATGTAGGAAGGAGGAGAGAAGAAAGAGGATACGGCCAATCAGGTTTGAACAAACATAAATTAGGAAAAGTGTAGACTTTCATACTTACTTTAGTATTCCATTAATACTTTAGTATTCCATTATTATATTCAAACATTCAAAATTCTTAGTTGGCAAACACTCTCTCTGTTTTCAGTATATATATCCACAAACTTCCTCACAAGAACTTCCATTGCTCTCTCTTTCACCAAAATCCAACTCTGATTGCAGAGAGAAAGAGAGAGAGAGAGAGACCTTTCCAAGATTTCTTGTAAAGAAAGTGAATAACATCATCCTCTCTTCTTTCCTCTTTACTAACCCAACCACACCTGGTAAGTGCTTTTTATTATTTCCTTTTTTTTTTCTTTTCACATAAGGATAATATACAAATTGGTTTTGAGTCAAAACCTTATAAATCTTGAACAGACCGGTAACATGATGAAGTGGGCATTTGAGTTAACCTTTTTAGTGAATTAGTATTCTTAATACAGAAAATGAACCGATAGCTGTTTGCAATTCAAACAGCTGCATGCTGAGTTAGAAGTTCAATACCACTACATAGCATACGAGAAAGAAAATCAAGAATTAGTCTAAAGTTGTAAATGCTAATGACAATGATTTTCTTGTTTGGTTTATGAGAAAATCATAGAAAAGAAAACAAGTCAACTCCTTTATCTGATTTTCATTTACTTACGAAAAATTAACGAAGTGGGTATGTTCAGAAAAATGCAGAAGATGGATGGAATGGCAGCAAGTAGGCGAGGAAGCCATAACAATATGATGAGCAGAAGCATAAGCAGAAGCTTTAGCAAGAGCATGGAAGATGTATTTTCAGGAGGCAGACATTCAAGGAGAAGTAGCCGCCATGCCGAGGAAGATGAAGAAGCTTTAAAATGGGCTGCCATTGAGAAATTACCTACTTATGATAGATTGAGAACAACTATCATGAAATCTTTTGTTGATCATGAACTTCATGGTTCCAAATTGGTCCATAAAGAAATTGATGTCAGAAAGCTTGATATGAATGATCGCCAGAAGTTCATTGATATGCTTTTCAAGGTTGCTGAAGAAGATAATGAAAAATTCTTGAGAAAATTTCGTCAGAGAATTGATAAGTAAGTTCTTTTTTCTTTATTTACTATTTTTTTAAAATTTTTTTTTATTAATTTTTACACTGATAATTTATAATAGAATTAGCTAATGATTTATAGGCCATATATAAAAACTCAATTTATTGGATTTATATGAATAATTCTTTTTCGTAGATAATAAAGAAAAATACTTGTAAGACTTAATTATACGAGTCTTTGGATAGTGATTTATCATTTATGGCGTAATTCATGAAGTCTTGACTCTTGTAATTATGGTTTTTGTGATTTGAATCAAGCACTTTCCAAGAAATTGAGATTTTCTACGTAATACCTATAAATATAAAAAAATTAAATTAATTCATTTAGCACCGGACAAAAACACAATTATAAAATAAAAGTTGGCTTTCTCAAAATAGAAATAGAATATCAATTAATTATTAATGTAATATTAAGTTGATGTTTTATATTCTTGGCCGCAAAAAGTTGGTGTAACAGTATACACTCCTTTTTTTATAAAATAAAATGTCAAATTATTGGTCTATCCAATATTTAACAATTCAAGGATTTGTTAAAACATTTATTTTTGTCTTAAATACGCAATTAGACAATTCCAACCTAACCAGTCAGTTTAGATATTTTTTTTTTTTATTTTGTGCTCCTTTTATTCTTTTTTATATGTCACTTTTACATAAAATTTAAATTTCATTTATATGTTATTTTTAAATTTTTAAAATAATTTAATTTTTTTTAATTTAATTTTCTTTTTCAATGCAAATTGACCAATTACATATAAATTTATATATTGAATCACTCAATTTTATCTTAAATTTAAGCCTAATTAATACTCCTTAATCTTAACAAAAACAACAAAATTGATAAATAATAAGGAATGAGGAGAGTACTAATCTAACTCAATAATTATAGCTTTCTAATTAACATTAAATTACTAATATAGTTTGTAATTACAGGGTTGGAATTCGACTTCCAACAGTAGAAGTGAGATATGAAAATTTAACAGTTGAGGCAGATTGCCAAATTGGCAGCAGGGCTCTCCCTACTCTACCAAATACTGCAAGAAATATTGCAGAATCTGCCATAGGGATGCTTGGGATTAATTTATCTAAAAGAACAAAGCTCACTATCCTTAAAGATGCCTCTGGTATTATCAAACCATCGAGGTAATTATTCATTTATTAATCATATTCTAAAATAAGTTACTCTCATGAAATTATTATTACCTTATATCCAGTTTCTACAATAGAAAATTCCCATAAATTGACCAAACACTGTTTTTTATAGGATGACTCTATTATTAGGTCCACCATCCTCAGGGAAAACAACCCTTCTGTTAGCATTGGCCGGAAAGTTGGACCCAAATCTAAAGGTCTGCAATCAATTTTACACATATTATTTATTTTTATGAAATGTATTAAAAATGATAATTTCTTTTTCAATAATTATAATAATAATAATTTATTATTATTATTATATACAGGTTAGTGGAGATATAACATATAATGGGTATAGGCTAAATGAATTTGTACCAAGAAAGACGTCTGCATATATTAGCCAAAATGATGTTCATGTTGGAGTTATGACTGTCAAAGAAACCCTTGATTTCTCTGCTAGATGCCAGGGAGTTGGAACCAGATATGGTAATTAATTAGATAATTTAGATTTATGATAATTAAAAGATCGATCAAGAAGTTTGCTAAATTAATTAATTATTATATTATATCATGTAGATCTCCTAAGTGAACTTGCAAGAAGAGAAAAGGATGCTGGAATATTCCCAGAGGCAGAAGTAGATCTTTTTATGAAGGTAATCAAAAGCTTAATTACTAATTAGTGATGCATAATATTTATAATAATAATTTAAATTATTTTTTGTTTTTAACGTGTAATTTTCAGGCAACTGCCGTGAAAGGAGCAGAAACTAATCTTTTCACAGACTACACTCTCAAAGTAAGTTTGAAGATATTTTTTAATAACCAAAAATTCTGTTTATTTAATTACTAAGGACAAGCATGTGAAGTTGGTGGAGATGTCAACATATAATTATTTTTTTATGATTTTTATTTTTATTCCGCAAATTAATTGGATCCCAACAAACTCGTAATTCTTTTGAATTTTCCATTTGTCAAGTATTTCTCCTTACCTAAAATTTGACTAGCGTCTTGGCTTCAGTTTGCTGGATTATGGGGGGCCCCATAATCTCAATTTTCCTTAATCCCCTTTTGGCTGGTGAACTAATTAATTTTAATTATTTGTTAATGATTTAATTAAACCTAAACCACCTACCACGCTAAGAACACATTGTCTTTTGCTTCTCAAGTGGGCACGATGAGGGGTCAGCTTAACAAACATTTATTGACCAAGGTGCCTTATTGTCTTGACGTCATTTATTAACATTTCTTGAATTTTTCATAATTATTTTTTGTCAATCTTGAATGAAACAGCTGTTAGGGCTTGATATCTGCAAGGACACAATTGTTGGAGATGAAATGCTTAGAGGGATATCTGGTGGACAGAAAAAGAGAGTAACAACAGGTTTAATTAATTTACTTATTACTACCTTCTTATGCTTAAGTTTCATTAATTATTAATATTATATTATAATGTCATTCTTGATTTTTCTGTCACAAATAAATTTTTGTCACGTTTTAATAAGTAACAAGATTGTGATCAATAATATTTTATACAAAGTCAGTTAAAGTTTTGAAATTATCTTTTGACCAAACTTTCACCAACCGTAATTCTTCTAATCAAACTTAATTATCATATAGTAAACAATTAACCAATTAATTATTAATTCAATTGCCTCTATTTGTCTAAATGTTCACATTGGAAGTTAGTAGCCAAAAAGAGAAAACAATATTATTAAATATTTTGATGCATCGCCCTTATCATCTGTACATTATTGAATAAATAATGCAGGAGAGATGGTAGTTGGGCCCACAAAAACATTGTTCATGGATGAGATATCAACGGGTCTAGATAGCTCCACAACTTTTCAAATAGTGAAATGTATGCAGCAGATAGTGCACCTCACTGAAGCTACGGTGCTGATGTCCTTACTCCAGCCTGCCCCTGAGACGTTTGATCTTTTTGATGATGTCATCCTTTTATCGGAAGGCAGGATTGTTTATCAGGGCCCAAGAGAACACATTCTTGAATTCTTTTACTCTTGCGGGTTCCGCTGCCCTGAAAGAAAAGGCACTGCTGATTTCTTGCAAGAGGTATAAATATAATTCTCAATTTATCCTCATACCAATTTTCTATTGAAAAAAATAAAAAAAGAAAAAAGAAAAATTCTTCGGGCCATTGGTTTGAAATGGACGGGCCCTTCAATTATAAAGGCCATAAGTATGAAAAGGTGGCCCATCTCGTATTCAGTTCAAGGAGGAAGAAAATTGGACTAATTGGTAGTGTAAATTCTTACAGGTTACTTCAAAGAAAGACCAAGAACAGTATTGGGCAGACAAAAACAAACCATACAGATACATATCAGTGCCTGAATTTGCAGAAAGGTTCAAGAAATTCCATGTGGGTATGCAACTCGAAAATGAACTATCAGTGCCATTTGACAAGTCTCAAGGTCACAAAGCTGCTCTTGCATTTTCAAAATACTCAGTTCCAAAGAGGGAACTTCTCAGGGCTTGCTGGGATAAAGAATGGCTATTGATTAAAAGAAATTCTGTGGTTTTCGTCTCAAAGACCGTTCAACTTATTATAGTAGCAATTATTGCATCCACAGTGTTTATAAAGCCCAGAATGCATACAAGAAATGAAGAAGATGGTGCAATTTACATTGGTGCACTTCTGTTCACTATGATCATTAACATGTTTAATGGTTTTGCTGAACTTACTCTTATGATCACAAGGCTTCCAGTTTTTTACAAGCAAAGAGACCTTCTTTTCCATCCTGCTTGGACTTTCACTCTCCCAACTTTCCTCCTAACATTGCCTATGTCCATCATTGAATCTGTTGTTTGGGTTTGCATAACTTATTACTCCATCGGATTCGCCCCTGAAGCTGCCAGGTAATTAGGATCTTAACCTTTAATTTTTCTCAGAAACATGATTACATTTGTTAAATTTAAGATTAAACATTGAATTGGAACTTGTTCAGGTTTTTCAAGCATCTTCTGCTAGTATTTCTGACACAACAAATGGCTGCTGGGATTTTTAGACTCATCGCTGGAGTGTGCAGGACTATGATTATTGCCAACACTGGTGGTGTGCTCATTCTTCTTCTTATTTTCTTGCTTGGAGGCTTCATTTTACCAAAAGGTTAGCTTCGAATCTTAAACTTTTCGTGCTATGATTCATCCAAAAATGTATGCATACTTAATTCCCGGCATTGGTGACAGGTCAAATTCCAAACTGGTGGGAGTGGGCTTACTGGATTTCACCAATGAGTTATGGGTACAATGCCTTTGCTGTGAATGAAATGTATGCTCCAAGGTGGATGGACAAGCAGGTATGTTTCTTATTATTGATTGACTTGCATTCAGACTTGTGTTTATTAGATGGAAATTGATTTAGTTGGATTGGATTGCAGGGTTCAGACGGCACTACTAGTTTGGGGATATCAGTGCTCAAAAGCTTTGCTGTTTTCCAAAATAAAGACTGGTATTGGATTGGTGCTGGTGCCCTTCTAGGATTTGCAATTCTTTTCAATGTCCTCTTCACCTTTGCCCTTATGTACATGACTCGTAAGTTCAATGTTTCTCGGATTCTTTCTCTTCTTCAAGCTCAGGTTGCTAATCTTTTACTTTGGTTGATGTAACAATAGCTCCTGGAAAGAAACAAGCAGTAATTTCTGAGGAAGAAGCAAGAGATTTGGAAGGTGAAGAAGACTCAAAGGGTCAACCCAGATTAAGAATGACAAAGTCTCAAAGTCGATCATTATCTTCTGATGATGGAAACAATACAAGTAATTAATTCAGAATACGAAATTATTGAGTTTTACACAGTATTATTAGATGGTTTATATTCCTAACAGAGACTTGAAACTGGAATTATCTCAGGAGAAATGGCGATCCGACGGATGAGTAGCCGAACCAATCCCAACGGACTAAGCAGGAATGCTGATTCATCTCTTGAGGGAGCTAATGGTGTTGCTCCTAAGAGAGGAATGGTTCTTCCTTTCACTCCCTTAGCCATGTCTTTTGACAGTGTGAACTATTACGTCGACATGCCTGCTGTAAGAATTAATCAATCAACCCCCTTTGCTTTGCAATCTTGTCCCCAAAATCCATTTGCATCTAATCAAATTGATGGTAATTTCAGGAAATGAAGCAGCAAGGAGTTGCTGAAGACAGACTACAACTACTAAGAGGAGTAACAGGAGCATTCAGGCCTGGCGTTCTAACAGCATTAATGGGAGTCAGTGGAGCTGGAAAAACAACATTAATGGATGTTTTAGCAGGTAGAAAAACAGGTGGATATATCGAAGGGGATGTTAGAATTTCAGGATTCCCAAAGAAGCAAGAAACATTTGCAAGAATTTCAGGATACTGTGAACAGAATGATATCCACTCTCCTCAAGTCACTGTCAGAGAATCCTTGATTTACTCGGCTTTCCTTCGCCTTCCCAAAGAAGTCAGCAAAGAGGAAAAGATGGTAATTTCAACACAAAAGAGCATCAATGTGGTAATTAAAAGACTGTAATGATGAAATAAATTTGTGGGTTTTTGTTATTTCAGATTTTTGTGGATGAAGTAATGGAATTGGTTGAGCTAGACAATCTCAAGGATGCTATAGTTGGGCTTCAAGGAGTTACAGGATTGTCAACAGAGCAGAGAAAAAGATTGACAATTGCAGTAGAACTTGTAGCTAATCCTTCAATAATTTTCATGGATGAACCAACTTCAGGTCTCGATGCAAGAGCAGCAGCTATTGTGATGAGAACTGTAAGAAACACAGTTGATACAGGAAGAACCGTTGTCTGCACAATCCATCAGCCTAGTATTGACATCTTCGAAGCCTTCGATGAATTGTTACTGATGAAGAGAGGAGGACAAGTTATCTATTCAGGACCATTGGGTCGTAATTCTAACAAGATCATTGAATACTTTGAGGTACTTTTTGACCTCGAAACCTGAAATTTTCTAAAAACAACAACATTGTCATATGACATAATCTTCATTCGCGCATGGCAGGCAATCCCTGGAGTTCCCAAAATCAAAGACAAGTACAATCCAGCAACATGGATGTTAGAAGTGAGCTCAATAGCAGCAGAAGTTCGTCTCGGAATTGACTTTGCAGAACACTACAAGTCATCATCTTTACATCAGTAAGTGAAAAATAAACTAAATCCAAACAATGTCACTTAACAGCATATGCAAATTTCTTCAAATTTTAACCTGTGAACATGTTCCAAAACGAGCAGGAGAAACAAGGCATTAGTGAAGGAGCTAAGCACACCGCCAGCAGGAGCAAAAGATCTTTACTTTTCCTCTCAGTATTCACAATCTTCATGGGGGCAATTCAAGTCTTGCTTGTGGAAACAATGGTGGACTTATTGGAGAAGTCCTGATTATAACCTTGTTAGATACTGCTTCACATTAGCTGCTGCACTCATGGTTGGGACTGTATTCTGGAAAGTTGGCACCAAGAAGTAAGTAGACTCGAAAACTCGAAAACTCGTCTCATTTTCCTACAACAATTCCATTCAGTAACTAAAGAAAAATATTGTGCAATTCAGGGATAGCTCAACTAATCTGAGCACAATCATAGGAGCAATGTATGCTGCTGTTTTATTTATAGGTATCAATAACTGCTCAACAGTGCAGCCTATAATTTCAATAGAAAGAACTGTGTTTTACCGCGAAAGAGCAGCTGGAATGTACTCAGCATTACCTTATGCACTAGCACAGGTAAAAACAAATTAATGTTAAAAACTGTCTCTTATCAGAATTCAAGAATCCTGACAGCGAAGGCCCAATTGTCTGAACTTTTTGTCTGTTCTTTGGCAGGTCGTGTGTGAAATACCTTATGTGCTATTCCAAACAACATATTATACATTAATTGTGTATGCTATGATTGCCTTTGAATGGACAGCGGCAAAATTTCTCTGGTTCTTCTTTATCTCATTCTTTTCATTCCTCTACTTCACATACTATGGAATGATGACTGTTTCTGTGACACCAAATCTTCAAGTAGCATCCATCTTTGCAGCAACATTCTATGCACTCTTCAATCTCTTCTCTGGCTTCTTCATTCCTAAGCCGGTAAAAATCACTTCTTTTCACTCATATTTATTCATAAATTAATGCAATTTTTACTAAAATTCTGTGTGTTGTGAAATTTCAGAGAATTCCAAAGTGGTGGATATGGTACTATTGGATTTGCCCAGTGGCATGGACAGTATATGGATTAATTATATCACAATACCATGATGTTGAAGACCGCCTTACAGTTCCAGGAGTTTTCCCTGATCCTACAATTAAAGGGTATATTCAAGATCATTATGGGTATGATCCTGACTTCATGGGTCCAGTTGCAGCTGTTCTCGTTGGCTTTACTGTATTCTTTGCTTTTGTCTATGCTTATGCCATTAGGACCCTTAACTTCCAAACCAGATAGAGAACGATATGACGCTACATATGCTATAGAGTCTTTTAAATTAATTTGTAGATATGTTTATAAATTATCATATATTGTATTAGAGAAGATATAAGGATGAAATTTTGGGGAATTAAGAGGTGTATTTTGTAAATGTAAAGATGTTTAAATCCTATAAATTTGAAGAAATTCATTTGTGCATTTGCAATGATTTTTAAAATTTACAGTGTCATTTTAAATTTATCAATTCAATTAATTTATATTTACATCGGATATATCCATAAAAGGGCTAAAATAAGAATTTTAGTTAATGTAAGGGTCCATTTCATTATTTGTGGATAGTTTTTTTTATTATTTTGATGGTAAGAATATTATTAGTTTTATGAATTTTTAAATGACAAATGTTAAGTGAAAATGAATTTAGACCAAGAGAGCAGAAGGTGTTGAATTTGAGTGTAGGATAAGTCAAAACAAAGTAGCAAACTAAGCTTGAAAGTTGAATTTGAGTTTTGTCCATCGTGGAAACCTTCCACAATAGTTGTTAGTTTCACACCAGAAGATAAAAGTGAAACGGATTTTAATACGTGTGGGAGTTTAATATCCCCTTAAAATAAACGTAGGAGTTCAATATCCCCTAATAATAGAACCAAGACAACCCATGTCCAATCTATTTAGAGAAATTATTTTTCTATCTAAATTCGATTCATGATTAGATCTAGTAAATATGAACTAAATATGCTTTACGCTGCTTGTACTCAATGTCAGCCAAACTCTATTTCAAAATATATGACATTATATCCCTAGTTCCGTAAAAGCTTTGTCCTTTTCTAACACTCTAATTCGTTAATTACAAATGGGGAATGAATTAGAAAATTCCATGCACAAGTCAAAAATCTAGGATGAGAGTATTTAAATTTTACGGGAAAGTCTCCATTTACTTCAAATTTTATGAATTTCAAATTCATGTTTCCATTATAGAGCAAAACTCTAAATTTATTGCTCACTATTCAACCAATTTAATTCACTGTTCCATTTTCTATTGACAATTCACATCGAAAATTGCAGCTTGCAGGCGACTCAATCTGCAAGTTATGTTGTAAAAATAAGGACCGGATTAGAGCAAAACTGCAGCTAAAATAGAGATAATAAGGAACACACAGATTTACGTGGAAAACCCCCAAATAAATCAGGGTAAAAACCACAGGCAAGACTAACAAAATTTTACTATAAAATAGGAGTTACAATCTCTCTATATTTTACACAAGAAAATATGAGAAACACTCTCTATTTATACTAAGAGACCTCAAGAATGAGATGATTAAACCTAAAACTAATAGGCTATATTTATAGTTACAAAAACTATTCATATTCTTCGGCCAACAATTGTTGGCTTCAAAGCCAACAATTGTTGACTTCAACAATCTCCCACTTGAAGATTTGATTGAGTATCAATCAGATCTTCACACCACTTTTCTATCTTGCCATTTTTCCCTGCGCTTAGTAATCTTTGAAAAACTAGAAATACATCAAACTTCCTCTTGATCGAATACACTCAACATCTCCTGGAATAGTTGTCTCCTAGGGATGAAACTGGTGTTTGCCATACATCAGAGTGAACCAATTCTTAGAACATCATTTCTAGAATTTTATGTGTTTTAACTTCAAACGATGCTGCTTTCTCATAACACATCCGCAGCTATCTTTTCTCCTTTCATAAGTACAAGCGCATCTCTTTATGATCCCATTTTCCATATCTTGCATCTCAAACATCCACTTGTCCTATAGACAGCAGATTCCTTTTGAGCCTTCCACATACATCATAGAGCATTTCCATCGTCGGAACAACTCGCCACATTTCCTTGAGAATTGGAATACTTTAGATTCCAGCAATCATTCTTCAAATGACCCTTCTTGCCACAGTTGTAGCATTTAATATTCTTCTTACTCCTGAATTTTGAACTACCATGATTGTGGCTCCCACTTGAGCCTCGTTCCGTTGATCTTCCTCTCATCACCGTCAAGGCTTCCACATGTTGTGAACTTGCCTGCCTGTCTTCCTTATTTTTGCGCCGATTTTCTTCTTCCAGAATAGCAGCTGCAACATCATCGAAGACTAGAGTATCCATATTATTTGTTAAATTAATGATGAGTTGATCATACGAATCTGGTAAACTTTGGAGTAGAATCTCAGCACGTTCTTCTGCCTCTATTTTATACCCCAACGAAGTGAGTTGAGAAAATAGAGTATTCAAAGTATTTAAGTGCTCCGTCACTGAAGTAGATTCCTCCATACGAAGAGTATAGAGTTTTCTTTTAAGGAAAATTTTGTTGTGGAGTGATTTGGCCTCGTACAATTTAGTGAGATGATCCCAGATCTCATTTGCTGTTTTTTTCTCTTCTATACTTGACAACACTCTATCTGCTAATGTCAGATGAAGATTTGCCATAGCATTTCCATCCATCTCGTTCCACTTATTATCATCTGTGAAATCAGCCGGCCTTTGACTTATAGCCGCTAGGCAATTATCTTTTCTCAATATAGCCTTCATCTTCAATTTTCACAGAGAGAAATTACTCCCGTTGAATTTCTCGATCTCATATTTTGCCGCCATTGCTTCTATCACGAACTTTTCTGCTCAAAAATCAGCTCTCACTATTTCACGTGAATAGTAACCGTATAGATGAACAGTGACCGTATACGTGAACAGTATCGTATACGTAAACAGTACCCAAGGAAATATCTTTTCTGATGTGGAAGATCAGGCTATGCTGCAACCACAGAGCATACTAAGACAGAACCTCGGCTCTGATACCACTTGTTGTAAAAATAAGGACCGGATTAGAGCAAAACTGCAGCTAAAATAGAGATAATAAGGAACACACAGATTTACGTGGAAAACCCCCAAACAAATCAGGGTAAAAACCACAGGCAAAACTAACACAATTTTACTATAAAATAGGAGTTACAACCTCTCTATATTTTACACAAGAAAATATGAGAAACACTCTCTATTTATACTAAGATACCTCAAGAATGAGATGATTAAACCTAAAACTAATAGGCTATATTTATAGTTACAAAAACTATTCATATCTTCAACAAGTTAGACATGTAAAATGACAGAAAAGCCTCTAATTAAAGATTTCTTGCAATAATAAATGACGTATGCTTTAGACTTCAGACAGTGATACATGTGATGATTTTAAAGAGTCGAATTTATACATGAAATGGTAAATTAAGAACGTGATAATTAGATGGAATACTATTCTCGACCCGAGTCGAAATAGAACTGATCGAATCTTGCATCTAAGTAACACACGTCATCATCCAACGTGTCTATTTATTTCCAAATCTTAGTCCTCTAATCATCTCCTTTAAAAAAAATCTCAATTAACTCTATCGTATGCCTTTCTTATATTAATTTTAAGCCTCACTGTACTAATTTTTCCTTTCTACATGTATTTCATGCAATAAATAAGTTCAAAAGTAAATTTAAAATAGCGATTATATATAAAATTTACAACCATGTAAATTTTCGCAGTTTAGTCATGAAACTTTCTATTTCAACTATAATTATTCATTAGACTTCCGTATCTGTGTAAATTTCCACTTGTGGAAAATTCAATTTCAATAAATGTCAAACACTCCCCAATTTTAAGTTGGTTTAAAAGTGTTTATTATGGAAACATCAAAAATCACTTCTTTTTTTCACGAATCATCATTTATCCAGAATTCCTAAACCATCCGGCCCAACTTATTTTCTGACATTAACAATTAATGACGTAGTTAAATATAATTAAATAAAAATTCTGAATCTTGATGTTGGTAAAATATACTTACCATTGTAGGTCATTTATCGCTTTTTTGAAAAAAAATTGTTCCATCAAAATTGTCATTTTATAAAATTCGGAGAACATTTATTACAATTTTCTTTTTTATGAATTATATCAACAATACATTAATGTTTTTATTAATATTTCTCTTTTTTATACTTTTTCTTGTTAGTTAAATATATATAAAAAAAAGATATTATATTATTTTTAAAATATTTTTATTAAATTAAAAAAAATAATAATTATCTTAATATAAGTTAAAAAAAATAATTATCTTAATATATGTTAAATAGAAAAAAAGAGATAAGTGACCTAATATAATTAAGACCATAAAGTGTTTCATAGTAATACATGCTTCGTAACAAGTGTCAATGAGGCAAGTTTAACACATAACAGCACCCAATGACCCTGATCTGAACAAAGTCAAACTCATGGCATCAATATTCTATACTTCACAAATTTAGCACTTGTCACCTTAGCGAAATAAAAGAAAAAGTCCAAAAAGTTTTCTTCTTTCTATCCTTTTACCATTTCTCAGAAACCAAACAACGTCACCACCACCCCCCATTTCCTTTCTCATCTCTTTAAAAACCCCTCTTTCTCTAATTAATCCTCTAAGTTTATTATTAATTATAAGTGTTAAATTCCTTAATCAAAACATGGAAAGAATAGAGAGTGCAAGAATTTCAAGCCAAAGAAACATGAGCAGAAGCTGGAGAAGAATGGAAAGTGTATTTTCCGTTGGCAGAAAAAGCGGCCGTCGTGGTGGCTCCGGCGATGAAGATGAAGAAGCTCTGAAATGGGCTGCCATAGAGAAGCTACCAACGTATGAAAGATTAAGAACAAGTATTTTGATGTCATTTGCAGAGAATGATGAAGTTCATGGAACTGAAAATAAGACAGTTGATGTAAGAAAGCTGGACATTAATGAGAAACAAAAGTTTATTAGTACTGTTTTTAAGGTTGCTGAGGAAGATAATGAGAAGTTCTTGAAAAAATTCAGACAAAGAATTGACAGGTATTTAAATATATATATGTATATATTTGGATGTATTTTAAAAAAACGATTTTTTTCTGATTTTTTATTCTTGAAATTTCAGGGTTGGAATCAAACTTCCAACTGTAGAAGTTAGATTTGAGAATTTAACGGTGGAAGCAAATTGCTATGTTGGTAGTAGAGCACTTCCTACGCTTGTAAATTCTGCGAAAAATACATTGGAATCAGGTCTTGGTATGATTGGGATTAGTTTTGCCAAGAAAACTAAGCTCAAAATCCTTAACGATGCATCTGGGATTATTAAACCATCAAGGTAATTAAGAATTTTTTTCATAATAAAATGTATGCATGCATTATTATTATATATAATTTGAATTTTTGCATAAGAAGAATCAAAGAGACATTCTAAAATGTAATGAAATAAAAATTATAAACATAGTATTTGAAGTTTCTTTTTTTTTTTCTTTTGAGAAAATACTAATATTTCAAGTTTTGATTGAAAAATGAGATTTTGCAGTTAAATTTCAATGGTAGTCTATAAAATATAAATCAAGAAATAATTTAAAGCATTAAAGTTTTTTATAATATTGCTTTTAAATTTTTATTAGGAGTTACAATATATCTTCCCCGTCATATATATATTTTAAAATTTTTATTCTTGGCAGTATTTAATTGAAAATGCAGGAAGTAATTTTGATTTTATTTATGAATATTTTAAGTTGTAATTATAAGATTTTGCATGTCTCTGGGAAAAAAAAATATATGTATTAGTAGGTTGGTTTTGCGTAATTAAGTATTTGGATATTATTGGACTTTTATATATTCTCCATTTGTTTTGTTATAGGATGACTCTATTATTAGGTCCACCATCCTCAGGGAAAACAACCCTTCTGTTAGCATTGGCCGGAAAGTTGGACCCAAATCTAAAGGTCTGCAATCAATTTTACACACATTATTTATTTTTATGAAATGTATTAAAAATGATAATTTCTTTTTCAATAATTATAATAATAATAATTTATTATTATTATTATATACAGGTTAGTGGAGATATAACATATAATGGGTATAGGCTAAATGAATTTGTACCAAGAAAGACGTCTGCATATATTAGCCAAAATGATGTTCATGTTGGAGTTATGACTGTCAAAGAAACCCTTGATTTCTCTGCTAGATGCCAAGGAGTTGGCTCCAGATATGGTAATTATTTATTTGATTATTTCTTAATATTTTTTTTTTGTAGATTAATAATTAATAAATCAATTGATTTGTTAAATTTTATTGTGTCGCACAGAACTCCTTGCTGAAATTGCAAGAAGAGAAAAGGAAGCAGGGTTATATCCTGAGCCAGAAGTAGACCTTTTCATGAAGGTAATTAATTATATAATGTGTATACACAAAAGCCACACTCTAATTAATAAATTAAAATTCAGTGGTGCTGAAATTTATTTTTAAATTTATCATATGACCAATCTGAATTTGATTCCGTTTTTAGGCAATTGCAATGAAAGGAGTTGAAAGCAGTCTCATTACAGACTACACTCTCAAAGTAAGTTCAAGATTGTTATACATATAATTGCTATTTTCTTTTTAATAATTATTTGTGAGAATGACATGAAAAAAATGTAGAATAATTATATTGATTCAATCGTTTTATATATATATATACAATTATTATTGTAAAATATGAATAATGGAACAGATATTAGGGCTGGATATATGCAAGGACACCATTGTAGGAGATGAAATGCTGCGAGGGATATCCGGTGGTCAGAAAAAGAGAATAACTACAGGTTGTCTATCACTATTTTACTTTTTTTTTTTATTTAATTTTGATTATAATTTGTTTTTTCTGTTAATCTGTCGTCATTCAACGCGGAAACCTATAGTTATCAAATTTTAAGAAGAAAATTAAAAAAAAAAACTTCTTCAAGAAATAATTAATGCAAGGAAGGAAGCTTGATGAGTTATTGTGGAAAAATCAGCATGTAATTATGATAAAAGATTTGACAGAATCCTATAGTTGTACTTGGAACAAACTTGACGCATCTGCTGATCTTTGCACGAACGGCCATATGTCAGCAATAAGAAAATAAGAAATTGACAAATTTGCTTAAACACTTTATTTCTAAGTTCTAATTAAAGAATTGAAATTTTCTCTTTTCAACGACGCCTTTTATCACATGGGAATTTGAACGTCCTTTTATTCATGAATTAAATCGATATTATTATTCAACATCATGATGACATGTGAAAAACATCATTTTTTTGTTTTTCACATTTAAGTAAGATCAGAGCAGTTCATGAATGAATTGTTCAGAGATTGGGGCGAGAAAGGAAAAATAAATAAATTTATTATGACAAATTATATTTTTTGAACCAACATACACTAATAGTTAAATAGTTGGAATATTTGTCATATATAGAAATATTAGATTTTTTATATACACAATTATATCTTCCGATAATAGAATGGAAATTGAACCATAGTTAAATGAAAAATTTGTCATGCTCTGATGCATATATTGTTATTCAAAAAAAATATATTTTATATATTTATTGAGCATATATTCATGTGCATGCATATACATATTAAAGCAACATAAGTGCTATTATTATTTTTTTTCGAAGATAAAAATTAATAGCATTATTAAATAATTAAAGGTTGTATTTTGAAGGAAATGTATAAACTTTTAAGTATTTATATGAATTAAATCCATAACATTAAACTATTAAAGTATAGATCTAGCCATTTTCTTCTTGATGCTTTCTACAATTGATGGTAAATATTAAAATACAGGAGAGATGATAGTAGGACCCACAAAAACACTATTTATGGACGAGATATCAACGGGTCTAGATAGCTCCACAACATATCAAATAGTGAAGTGCCTGCAGCAGATTGTACACCTTACTGAGGGTACACTATTGATGTCCCTACTCCAGCCAGCTCCTGAGACGTATGATCTATTTGATGATATCATCCTCTTATCTGAAGGCCAGATCGTCTATCAGGGCCCACGTGAGCACGTACTTGAGTTCTTTGAAAGCTGCGGGTTCCGGTGCCCCGAAAGAAAGGGCACTGCTGATTTCCTGCAAGAGGTACGATCATTATGAACATGTACCATAGCTTGTGTCGTAGCCTAACATTTCCAAAGAAAGGCCTCGAATCTCTTTTAAGCCCACTTAATAGCCGACCTACTTCAAACCCAAGTTTCATTTTACTAACACATGGGCTTAAGCTTTGTTGCCCACATTGGTTTATGACTATAAACCCCATCAATTATGTGATTAAATTCAGAAATAAAAATTTTTATAATTTATTTATATAGAGGGCACTATTTAGAATTTAAACTCAAAATTACAAAATTAAATAGTAAAAGGTATAGGTGGCAAATGAGTCGGGCCATATGGATAACATAAGGGGTCGAGTCACTTTGTTGATTATAAATAAGTCATGACATGTTGGATTTACTTTATATCACATTTTTATGGTCGAATTGGATTTCATTTATAGGTCAGATCAAGATTTGCCAACTCCTAAATTCTAAACATAGACTTAGTAATTTTATTATGAGAAATTGTATAAATTGAAGCTAATGCTGTAATCAATCTTGACACTAGCTAATGTAAGAGTGACAATTACAATAATCGATTAAAATAAATTTTAAAATATAATTTAGCTCAGATTGAATGAACACACTTTAAAAAAAGAAATCAATAATTTTTTTTTAATTTTCTTAAATGGGGTTAATAAATTTATTCCTCTATCTAATCAATGATAAAAGGCCAAGTATATAAAGCAAAGCTAATATATATACTTGAATTTGTATCACTACTTTGGTCAATGAATTGATTATGTGCCTACTTTACATTAAGTATTTTCTATTAACACATGTATATATATGTGTATGTTTAATCATTACCAGATATCATATGTTTGCACTAGAATGTGAAACCCAATTTCAGTACAAGAAGTAGTGTAATTATGACAGGTAACTTCAAGGAAAGACCAAGAACAATACTGGGCAGATAGAAGCATGGCATACAGATACATAACAGTTGCAGAATTTGTACAAAAATTCAAGAGATTCCATGTTGGTATACAGCTAAAGGACAATCTCTCAATCCCATTTAACAAATCTGAAAGCCACAAAGCTGCTCTAGTATTCACAGACTACTCAGTTCCAACAATGGAACTACTCAAAGCTTGCTGGGACAAAGAATGGCTGATGATCGAGCGAAACGCATTTGTTTACATATCCAAAACTATCCAACTTATCATTGTAGCTCTTATTGTATCTACTGTGTTCTTAAGGACAGAAATGCATTCAAGAAATCAAGAAGATGGTCAACTATACACCAGTGCTCTTACTTTTAGTGTCATACACAATATGTACAATGGTTATGCTGAGCTTTCGCTTATGATCTCAAGGCTTCCTGTTTTTTACAAACAGAGAGACCTTCTTTTTCATCCTGCTTGGACTTTCACTCTCCCAACTTTCCTGTTAAGGGTTCCTATTTCGATCATGGAATCAATTGTTTGGGTCGTTATTGCGTATTTTACTATGGGATTTGTGCCCGAAGCTAGCAGGTAAGCTGCATAATTGTATCAGGATTTCTGTCTCTATCAGGAAATGAGTACTAATAGTACAGTTTCAGGTTTTTCAAGCAATTGGTGTTGGTGTTTCTGGTCCAGCAAATGGCAGCTGGGATCTTTAGACTTATTGCTGGATTATGTAGGACTATGATCATCGCTAATACGGGTGGTGCTCTTATTCTCCTCCTTATTTTCATGGTTGGAGGTTTCATTTTGCCTAAAGGTTAGTATGAAAATATGAATATGCATACCTTTAAGTAAAAGAAAATTAACCTATAATGGTATGTTGCATTATTATGACAGGTAAAATTCCAAAAGGGTGGTCATGGGCTTACTGGCTTTCGCCCATAACATATGGCAATAATGCCATTAATGTGAATGAAATGTTCTCTTCAAGGTGGATGGACAAATTGGTATGTTGCTTAAGAAAATGATCTTGCATTAATTGAATTTATCGATACAAGTAGTTGTCGGTGACATATTAACTGTGCTGACAGGCTACAGACAATGTTACCAAACTTGGTATAGCAGTGCTCAAGGACTTTGATATCCCAGCGGATGAGAACTGGTATTGGATAGGCACGGTGGCTCTTCTGGGTTTTACAATTGTCTCCAATGTCCTCTTTACCTTTGCTCTCATGTACTTAAGTCGTAAGTCATTTAAGCCTCTTTTGTGTTTGTTGTTTAATTTTTGATTTCTGATTATGTTGTTGCTTTGTGTAATAGCTTTTGGAAAGAAACAAGCAATAGTCTCTGAGGAAACTAAGGATACTGAGGAAGGCTCCAAATTGAACCAATCTATACCTTGTTCCGATGGAAACAATTCAAGTAAGGAAAGTTAGAAGTTATTTTATTCATGTTTAAATTACATGTACAAGATATTGAAATTGGAATATATCAGGGGAGACAACAAGTCAGAGAATGAGCATTCAGTCTGATCATGATGCTGATGGAGCAAGCAGTGTTTCGAATAAAAAAGGAATGATCCTGCCTTTCACTCCTCTAGCTATGTCATTCGACAAGGTTAATTATTATGTTAACATGCCCTCTGTAAGGATCAATACCTTTTTTCTTCACAAATTCATGTCTTCAAGCATAATATCAATGAGGTAAACTTAAACTACTTTTGTAATGGTAACAGGAAATGAAGAATCAAGGAGTTGCAGAAGACAAGCTCCAACTACTTCAAGGAGTCACCGGTACATTTAGGCCTGGAATTCTAACAGCACTAATGGGTGTCAGTGGAGCTGGAAAGACAACATTGATGGATGTATTGGCAGGAAGAAAGACTGGTGGATATATTGAAGGCGATATTAGAATTTCAGGATTCCCAAAGAAGCAAGAAACTTTTGCAAGAATTTCAGGATACTGTGAACAAACTGATATCCACTCTCCTCAAGTTACAGTTAAAGAATCCTTAATTTACTCAGCATTCCTTCGGCTTCCGTTAGAAGTCGGCAAAGAGGAAAAGATGGTAACTTCACTACTTGTCCATTTCTCATAAAAAAAATACAAGTCATTTAAGTTCTAAAAAATTATGGGATTTTGTCTATTCAGAGCTTTGTTGATGAAGTGATGCAATTGGTAGAGCTAGACAATATCAAAGATGGAATAGTTGGGCTTGCAGGGGTTACAGGATTGTCGACCGAACAACGAAAAAGGTTGACAATAGCAGTGGAGCTTGTTGCTAATCCTTCAATCATTTTCATGGATGAACCAACTTCAGGACTTGATGCAAGAGCAGCAGCAATTGTGATGAGGACCGTAAGAAACACAGTTGATACAGGAAGAACCGTTGTCTGCACAATCCATCAACCTAGCATTGGCATCTTTGAAGCCTTCGATGAGTTGCTACTAATGAAAAGAGGAGGACAAGTAATTTACTTAGGACCACTTGGTCGAAATTCGCATAAGATAGTCGAATACTTTGAGGTAATCTAAGCCTCTGACCATTTTCTTCTATCAAAACAAAAGAACTAAAGTATTTCCTGCTTTAACATGTATTCGCATAAATACAGGCAATTCCTGGAGTTCCTAAAATCAAAGAAAAGTACAATCCAGCAACATGGATGCTAGAAGTGAGCTCTATGGCAGCAGAAATCCAGCTTGGAATTGACTTTGCAGAATACTACAAATCATCATCCTTATATGAGTATGTCAACAAATAGCTTACATCTATATCATTTTATTGTATTATTTTTCAGCTAAGTATATATTTACCTTATTAATAGGAGAAACAAAGCTTTGGTGAAAGAATTGAGTACGCCTCCTCCAGGAGCAAGTGATTTATATTTTGCTTCCAAATACTCTCAATCTACATGGGGACAATTCAAATCTTGCCTGTGGAAGCAATGGTGGACATACTGGAGAAGTCCCGATTATAACCTTGTCAGGTTTTTCTTTACCTTGGTTGCTGCACTTATTGTTGGGACTATATTTTGGAAGGTTGGAACTAAAAGGTCTGTCTCTATCACTTTTTATCTTCTCTTTTAATAACATTAAGAATTAGCATTGATTTATATCTTAATCTTCAGGGATAATGCTAATGATCTCAGTGTGATTATTGGAGCAATGTATTCTGCTGTATTTTTTATTGGTATGAACAATTGTTCAACTGTGCAACCAGTAGTAACGATCGAAAGAACAGTGTTTTATCGCGAAAGAGCAGCCGGGATGTACTCTGCATTGCCTTATGCACTCGCACAGGTTAATTTAGCAGCATTAAATGTTACAAATTGTACTTAGTGTCAGGTACAATTGGTTAGTTACTGAACAACAAACAATGCGAATTTCAGGTTATCTGTGAACTACCATATGTACTAGTTCAGACAACATATTATACACTTATAGTGTATGCAATGGTGGCCTTTGAATGGACAGCAGCAAAATTCTTCTGGTTCTATTACATCTCCTTCTTCTCTTTCCTTTACTTCACATACTATGGAATGATGACTGCTGCTCTTTCCCCGAACCTACAAGTAGCAGCTATATTTGCAGCTGCATTCTATGCACTCTTCAATCTTTTCTCAGGATTCTTTATCCCAAGACCTGTATGTTACTAAAATTATCATTATCTTCTCAATGTTTTTTTAGCATTTGACAATCATTAATCACATACTTGGTTTGAAATTTCAGAAAATTCCCAAATGGTGGGTGTGGTACTACTGGATATGCCCTGTTGCCTGGACAGTATATGGACTAATCGTTTCACAGTACCGAGATGTAGAGGAGACCATTAAAGCTCCAGGAATTGAACCTGATCCTAGTATTAAGTGGTACATACAAGATCATTTTGGATTTGATCCAAATTTCATGGGACCTGTAGCTGGAGTTTTGATTGCTTTCACTGTGTTTTTTGCTTTTGTATTTGCCTTTAGCATAAGATTTCTCAACTTTCAAACCAGGTAGAAATATAGATTTTGGAGCTCTTTTTCAGGATTTTAAATTATGCAATTGAAATATATACAAATTTTATGTGTGCTTTAGGGAGAATTTTGTGTAGTTGAAAAATAAATGAAAATCATATAAATGGAGAATTAGTTTAATTATTAGTAATTCAATGAAATGCTTCTCTCCTTTTGCTGCTATACATTTATTTGGGATATACTCTCTAGCTGACTAAATTATTTGGATTCTTCTTTTTTTCTCCTTTTTTTTTGGGCTAAACCAATCTTTTCTAACTTATATTTTTACCTTTTTTTAGCTACTTTGAGCAATTTGATTAGTCTAATCATAATATTTATAAATTATTTTTGAAGAATTTTTGGTAATATATATTTGGGGAGGAGAAATAGTGGAATTCGAATCATGATTAATTAGTAGTATAGTTAAACTTTCAAATATTTGAACTCCTGCTAATTTTCAACTTTTGGTGAATGTAATGACATTTGAGAAATTTTATGTATTATCTTAGTTCATAAATAAAATTTTTAACCAAACTAATGATATATTGAAATGTAAATAATAATAATAATTAACTCTTACTTTATAAGCATGTAATTGAAAGTAAATGCTATGAGGACATGGACTGAGGGATTAGTTGTTTCCCT
The DNA here is from genome assembly GCA_947683425.1 of Excoecaria cochinchinensis. NCBI lineage: Eukaryota > Viridiplantae > Streptophyta > Magnoliopsida > Malpighiales > Euphorbiaceae > Excoecaria > Excoecaria cochinchinensis. The sequence continues at coordinate 4,447,196 of CANTUQ010000125.1, read as the reverse complement.
GCTTAAATATTTCCCTGCAATTTCGTTGTCATTCTCTTTCTATGATGCAAATTTCCCTAAATTATCATTTTACAATTAGGCAGGCCCAACAAGTGATTCAAAACAAAACAAGTATAAAAGCTGCTTTTTGGCCCCTGTACTTTTTGGGGTTTACAGATAAGCCCCTAAAGCTTTTTTTTTTATGGTCCAATTCAGTCCCTAATGTTAAGTTATATTGGCTTCACCTAGAGTTAAGATAACGGGACTTGACTATCCCATTCATAAAAGGGCGGAATGGGCTGAAAATAAAAGGTTAGAGATTGAATTGGACCAAAGAAACTTTTAGGGGTTTATCTGTACATTCAAAAAAGGTAAAGGGACTAAAATGCACATTCAGAAAAAGTTTAAAGAAATAAAGAAATTCCCATGCTCTTGAAGTGATTATAGTCTCCCTAACTTAGCGTTCATATCAGGATCAGCCAAATGAGATGTTTTCCTCTTTAACTTATATTTTTTCTCCTTTTTATCTAAAAAGTTTCTTTCTATATATTACTCACATGTTCCTGCCTTCCACAATTTTGGTCTGCTTAACTTTGCACCCATGCTGACGTGTATTTAAACCACTTATTTTTTTAGTTTGTAAATTATTTTACCTAAATTCGATTGATGAATTTATTTATAAACTGCACCAATAGCAACATGTTATGCAGGAATAACAAAAGTTATTTTTACATTCTATTCTATAGTTAGCTTGGTACATGAATTTCAAATATTATATTTCACCCCATAGAATGAAATGAAATAGCATAAGTCATTTTTTCATAGTAAATTTAAATACTTGAAAGCAAACGAGTATTACACTCTTTTATGAGTCAATCCGTTACAAAATTAGATTAGTCTGCCTTATTTGACTTGAGATGTCAAATGGTTATATATATATATATATCATAATTTAGTATTATGTTTTGTTACAACTTCATAGAAGTATAGTTTAACTCAATCTCTCTGCTTGCCTCCCACAAAGAAAAGAATATTAATAAATTAATAATTAATACGAGATACTATCAAGATATGAACCTTTTTTTTTTGTTTTGAACTTAGATATGAAATTGTAATTAATAATTGAAAACCAAAATTTATTAATTAATTTTATTTTTACTATAATTGATTAGTTTTATGCCTTAAAGATTGACATCATATTACTTTTAGACTTCTAATGCACATTGAATTATTAATATTTAATAAGGCACTGTACATTTTCCGTTTTCTCAAAATTAATTATTTTTTTGTAGAAATTTACTTTTACTCAATCTCTCTCTCTCTCTTTCTCCCATCCTATGGTCATTAAACAATTTTACACTCCAAAAGAACGTAGTGCATGTAAAATCCAGCCATGGAAGATTCAGAAAACAGGTTTTCAAATCCTTTTCAAGCAAGAAAACAAGATGAAGAAGCTCTAACGTGGGCTGCAATACAAAGATTGCCAACCTACAACCGCCTAAGAACTAGTTTGTTCAAGTCTGATGGAAACCAAGAAACCAAGATTCTTGATGTTAGCAAGTTAGATATCAATGTCAAGAACCAGTTTCTTGAAAGAAATTTTAAGGTTCTTGAAGAAGATAATGACAAGTTCCTGAGAAAATTCAGAGATCGTATAGATAAGTAGGTTTTTCTTTAAACATTCCATTGCTTTCTTTTAAAATCAATAATAAATATTGTAAACTGTAATTGTAATTTCAGGGTTGGAATTCAATTGCCAACAGTTGAAGTTAAATTTGAGCAGCTAAGAGTAGAAGCAGATTGCTATGCTGGAACCAGAGCTCTTCCAACTCTTTTAAACACTTCAAGAAATATTTTGGAATCAGCTCTTGGCTTGATTGGAATCAATTTTACTAAAAGAACAAATTACACTATCCTTAAGGATGTTTCTGGAATTGTAAAACCTTCAAGGTACATTTGTATAGATTAATGTAGCTGTAATTTATTAAATTTTGTGATGAAAATGTGATTGTTAATGTTGTTGCAGGATGACCTTGTTGTTAGGTCCCCCTTCATCTGGGAAAACAACCCTTTTGCTTGCACTGGCTGGAAAGTTAGATTCAAGTTTAAAGGTAAAGTTAGTGGATTTGGACATTAATTAAAGTTTAAATGAGTTTAATTAACACTAAATTGAATATGAAATTTAGGTTCAAGGGGAAGTAAGCTACAATGGGTTCAAGCTAGATGAATTTGAGCCAAGGAAAACATCAGCATATGTTAGCCAGAATGATGTTCACTTGGGGGATCTAACAGTTAAAGAAACATTTGATCATTCAGCAAGTTTCCAAGGAGTTGGTCATAGATGTGGTAATAAATTAATCATATCAGTTTTACTTGTAATTAGCACCCTTAATGGAGAATTATTTAATTAATATACCACTTTAATTTCAGATCTACTATCTGAGCTTGTTAGGAGGGAGAAGGATTCTGGTGTTGTTCCTGACGCCGACATTGATCTTTACATGAAGGTACCAACTAAAAGGAGAGAAATTTTCAAGCTCTAAATGCTGAAAATAATTAATAATCTATAAGACAATTTAACCTTTTCTTTTCCAGGCAACTGCAATGGGAAACGCTAAGAGCAGTTTAATTACTGATTACACTCTCAAAGTAAGTATAGAAGTTGATTATACCATTATATAGAGAGAGAGATGGACAAATTACAATTAAATTTATTGGATGCAACAGCTACTGGGGCTTGACATATGCAAAGATACTTTGGTTGGAGATGAAATGAGAAGGGGAATTTCTGGTGGACAGAAGAAGAGAGTAACTACAGGTTAATTAGCTTATACAAACTAGATACGAACATCTCATGTATTTGTATGATTTTTTTTTATTTTTTATTTTTGTAAAAGAATCTTAATTGATTAAATGCTTGCAGGGGAAATGGTTGTTGGACCTACAAAAACTTTTTTTATGGATGAAATATCAACGGGTCTGGACAGTTCTACAACATATCAAATTGTTAGGTGTATGCAGCAAATTGTTCACCTTACTGAGGCCACTGTCTTGATGTCCCTCCTCCAACCTGATCCCGAGACATTTGAACTCTTTGATGATATTATTCTCCTTTCAGAAGGTCAGATTTTGTATCAGGGCCCTCGAGACCTCGTGCTCGAGTTCTTTGAGAGCTGTGGATTCAAGTGCCCAGACAGGAAAGGCACTGCTGATTTCTTGCAAGAGGTAATAAGTCCTATGCTAATGCAGAAATGCGAAATAAATAATAATTTTTTTTGCCCTGAATATAAATAACATTCTGTTATAGGTTACATCCAAGAAAGATCAAGAGCAGTACTGGGCAGATGAAAGCAAGCCTTATCGATACGTATCAGTAACTGAGTTTGCAGTCCTGTTTAAGGCTTTCAATGTTGGTCTTCGGCTTCGAGATGCACTGAAAATTTCATACAGTAAGGCTGCAAGTCATAAAGCAGCATTAGTGTCAAAAAAATTCACAATTCCGAAACTTCAGCTCCTGAAAACCTCCATTGAAAGAGAATTGTTGTTAATGAAAAGGACTGCACCTGTGTATATCTTCAAGGCAGTTCAAATTTTGGTCATTGCTTTTGTTGCTTCAACCGTGTTCTTGAGGACAAGAATTGGAATCTCTTATAATGACGGATCCTTGTATGTTGGTGCCATGATATTTGCCATGATTGTGAACATGTTCAATGGCTTTGCAGAGCTCTCCATTGCCATAATGAGGCTACCTGTGTTTTACAAGCATAGAGATCTGCTGTTTTATCCTGCTTGGGCTTTCACACTTCCGAATTTTCTGCTCAGGATACCGATTTCCATTTGGTGTTCTGCTGTGTGGACTATAATGACATACTTTTGTATTGGATTTGCTCCTGGTGCAAGCAGGTGAGGTTTATAATTTAACATAATCATTCTTGATTATGCAGTTATCTTTATGGTTTTGTGTTTTCCCCATTTTCAGGTTCTTCAAGCACTGGCTGGTAATATTTTTAATTCAACAAATGGCTGCTGGACTATTTAGGCTCATGGCTGGAGTGTGCAGGACTATGATCATTGCACATACCGGAGGGTCGCTTTCCCTCCTCATATTATTCCTGCTAGGAGGATTTATCCTTCCAAAAGGTTTTCTATTTTCTTAAAGAACAAAATATTAAAAATTTATGTTCATAAGACACTATATTCACTTAATTATTCTGGTGCAATGAACTTACAACTTTGAGCTCTTACTGTAACAGGAAGAATACCTATATGGTGGTCATGGGTAAACTGGATTTCACCTCTTAATTATGGCTTCAATGCTTTGACAGTCAATGAACTGCTTTCTCCAAGGTGGATGAACCGACTGGTATGTTTATATTACTTCCATTTTTCTGTAGTTCTGCAATTACTATGCCTATATTAGGCACACAAACACAAACCAAATCGAGGGCAAATATCGATATCTAGAAGAGGAACTTAAAATATTGCTATTACAGGCTTCAGATAATGTTACAGAGTTGGGTGTAGCAGTGCTGAATAGCTTTGATGTTGATCCCAACAAAAACTGGTACTGGATTGGAGTTGCAGCCCTTGTTGGGTTCATCATTCTTTTCAATGTTCTCTTTACTTTCGCACTTATGTATCTAAATCGTGAGTTTCTTTCAAGTAACCTATTTGATCGAATTATTTCGAGCCTTTGTTGTAATTTTTCTTTCATATTTGGCAATGACTGCTATCATGTCTGACACTGTTTCTTGTTAACAGCTCTTGGAAAGCCACAAGCAATTATATCTGAAGATGTAGCTAAGATGCAGTCTGGCAAGGACGAATCACAGGCAAACCAGAAACTCGAAATGAATATATCAATGGATGAAAACACTGAAGGGGAAATCCAAATGCAAGAACTAAACAATGAGGCCACAAATGGAGTTGCATCCAGGGGAGGGATGATTCTTCCATTTACACCATTGTCTATGTCCTTCAATAGCGTAAATTATTACGTGGACATGCCTGCAGTGAGTATCTGTATTTCATTTTCGACATATATAATTACATAACTATCGGGATAGCAATTAATTTAATTACCTCAATTGTCAAAATTTACAGGAAATGAAGCACCGGGGAGTGACAGAAGACAGGCTACAATTGCTTCAAGGAGTGACTGGAGCATTCAGGCCAGGTATCCTGACAGCCTTAATGGGAGTAAGTGGAGCTGGAAAGACAACATTGATGGATGTTCTAGCAGGCAGGAAAACTGGAGGATACATTGAAGGTGACATTAGAATTTCTGGGTTCCCCAAGAATCAAGAAACATTTGCAAGAATTTCGGGTTACTGTGAACAAACTGACATCCACTCACCTCAAGTTACTATAAAGGAGTCATTGATCTATTCAGCTTTTCTTAGACTCCCAAAAGAAATCAGCAACAAAGAAAAGAGGGTAAGAATCGACATTCATTTTTTATGGAATTCAGATATCTTTGTTTAGTTGACAAAGTCTGTTTCTTGGGCTTTGCTTTCAGGTTTTTGTAGATGAAGTGATGGAGCTGGTGGAGCTCACCAATCTGAAGAATGCCATAGTTGGGCTGCCTGGAGTAACAGGGTTGTCGACAGAACAAAGAAAGAGATTAACAATAGCAGTGGAATTGGTAGCAAACCCTTCAGTTATATTCATGGATGAACCAACATCTGGTCTGGATGCAAGAGCAGCAGCCATTGTTATGAGGACTGTAAGAAACACTGTAGACACAGGAAGAACAGTTGTCTGTACAATTCATCAGCCGAGCATTGAAATTTTTGAATCATTTGACGAGCTGCTACTAATGAAGACAGGAGGGCAACTAATCTACTCAGGACCATTAGGCCAGCATTCTAGCAAGATCATTGAATATTTTCAGGTGAATACATACATATTTTCCAGGAAATTGTTTATCCATGTATGTGACTCATACCATTGCTTATAATCAACTCCAGGCAATTCCAGGAGTGCCTAGAATCCGACACAGACAAAATCCAGCAGCATGGATGCTAGAAGCAAGCTCAGCAGCAACTGAAGTTCGGCTCGGAATTGATTTTGCTGAGCATTATAAATACTCGCCATTGTCCCAGTAAGTACTATAAAATCTAGTTTCAATTTATGAAGAAAAGTTTCAGGTTTTTGTTAACATATGGCCTGGCTGCTGTTTTATAGGCGAACCAAGGCTCTAGTGGAAGAGCTATGTAACCCAGTAGCAGATGCTAGGGATCTCCATTTCAGTAGTCAGTATTCACAATCTACATGGGGGCAATTCAAACTCTGCCTTTGGAAACAGTGGTGGACTTACTGGAGAAGTCCTGATTATAATCTTGTTAGATTTTTTTTCACCTTAGTAGCAGCTCTTATACTAGGCACAATTTTCTGGCATGTTGGAACCAAAAGGTCAGATATATGCAACTACCGCTATTATTAATCGTCTTACATTTTGTTTCCACATATTAATTGACTTGTGCTGTGCAATCAGAGAGGATGCAACTGATCTAACAATGATCATAGGAGCCATGTATGTAGCAGTTCTGTTTGTGGGAATAAACAATTGCTCAACTGTACAGCCCATTGTAGCTGTTGAAAGAACTGTATTCTACAGAGAAAGAGCTGCAGGGATGTATTCAGCTTTACCTTATGCATTAGCACAGGTAAGAAAAATTAAAAGATTAAAAACAAACCCACCATTTAAATAGCAAAAAGATTGATTTTTATTATTATTATTATTATTATTATTATTGTTTTGTAGGTGATTGTGGAAATACCATATATATTAATCCAGACAACGTACTATTCTCTGATAGTATACTCAATGGTGAGCTTTGAATGGAGATTAGCTAAGTTCTGGTGGTTCTTCTTCATCAGCTTCTTCTCCTTCCTATACTTTACATACTATGGGATGATGACTGTTTCAATCACACCCAATCACCAAGCTGCAGCTATCTTATCTTCAGCCTTTTTTGCTTTCTTCACCCTCTTCTCTGGCTTCTTCATCCCCAAACCAGTAAGCATTTTTCTCTTCTATAAAAATTCAAATTTTCGCACTGCACTTTATTAACATTTCTTTTTCTGAACTACAGAGATGGTGGATATGGTACTACTACATATGCCCAGTGGCATGGACAGTATATGGACTAATAGTGACACAATATGGAGACATCGAAGATACAATAAAAGTATCAGGAATGGACCCAGACCCGACCATCAAATGGTATGTCCAAAACCACTTCGGGTATGATCTGGACTTCATGGTCCCGACTGCTGCAATCTTAGTTGCTTTTGCTGCCTTCTTCGCCCTCATGTTTGCCTTGTGCATCAGAAAACTCAACTTCCAAAACAGATAATAGCTAGTTTTTGATCTTTAGTTTAGAAGCCGGACAGCACAATTTTTTGTTTAGGATTGGGCTGAAAGGCCCATTTAGAGTAGGATCGAAAGCCCAGGGGAAGAATATTGAAAGGGACAAAAGGCTCGTGGATTGAAGAAAACAATGACGTAATGCCTGTCTTTTTCCACTTTATTATTCAAAAGCGTGTCCTAGCGTCCCTAGTGCGTGGGAACACGTGTCGGATAACTATCCGTTTATTAATTGGTTAAATTAACATGTTCCTCGTTTATTTGTTTTGCAATTCTTGGTTTATGTTATTATTCAAGTCAGCTAATTGCATACTATAACATTACATTATTATCTATACCTGCAAATAAAATCATAAGCCAAATTTAAATGAATAAAACCTTTTTCCTAACACGACACAGGTATTCTAAAAAAAACACGACATAGGTTATATGGGATGGGGGCAATAACCATTCCATACAAAGCCAAATTTAATAAATTTTAAACAGACAAAAATGGAAATAATAGAAGAAACGTGATCTGATGTGTGCATATTATCACTGGATCTAGTGGAGACATTCAATTCAATAGTGTATGCGTAGGCTCGCTGAACTCACACTCATTAGAGAGAGATTGTTTGAAATGTGAAAGAATAATGTATATGGAGTATAACTAAGGTTTAGTAGAGGCGTGCAGGTGGCCACGTTGATATTTCAACTGCGTGATTTAATTTCAGGGCCACCAAAGCCCACCAAGCATATGAGTATGACTATACCATCTATATCCACCCACTCTTTTTTTCTTTTTTCTTTTTTCTTTTTTATTTAAACAAAAATAATTAATAGTTATCCATGTATATAGCCGCAAATTGATAGGATAGAGTGAGTTTAAAATTAAATTGGATTACATATGATCAAATAAATCAACTAATCAAAGACTCGGATCAAGTTTGAATTACTTTTATATGGAGAAATTAAATTGAATGAAAATTCAGCATGGTATCCAAGTATAATTATTCACCTTTATATGGACAAATCACATTTCCGTGGTCGCTCCATTAATAACATTCTACTTTTTTTTCTCCATTAACAATATAAAGAGTTTCTTTTGTTACTTAAGTATTAAATATATATTATTGGCAAAAAAGAAAAAGAAAAAGAAAAAAAACAAGCATGGTCAAGTTTATTTTGTGCCTACTTATATAGAACGTTCGTGATTATTTTTTTTTTTTCTCGGTTGTGCAGTAATGCTGGATCAAATATATCGATGATTTTTAAATGACTGTATGTGTTATTGTGGTTGGTATGTGAGTCAAGATGCCGCCAATTTCTTGTTTGACAAAAGTTGGTGGAAAATTCAATTGAAAAAACCATTCAAATACATCGCTTGTAGGAGACAAAAATTTCTTCAATGTCAAGACTTGAATTCAAAGCAAATAACAAAAATTACGAAACACATAACATAACCCGTCAGTTGGAAATGGCGACTAAAATTACTTCACGTCAAGTAACCTAATAAGCCTCCACCAGATATATTTTTTACTTTTCTTACATGATCCCATTTCCCAATAAATAAATGTACTCCATTTTTCTGTTAAATTCTTTACTATAGTACAAACAAATAATTGTCCCATTGCATATCTAAAAGGTAAAAAAATTGTGGGATTTAACTACAGTGTGTGTCATTTGAGCTATTATAATGAAAACGCGGTGAAATTAGAAGAAAATTGAAAATCACGAGTTGATTTTTTTATTAATTTTCATGAATTTATTATTGATTTTAATGTTATATGATTTATATATAAGTACGTTTGAAGTTAAATTATGTTTGAAAATGAATTCAATCTTAAGAAAAGAGAAGTGTGCTAAATAAAGTGATTAAATTTTGATCTTCTTTATGTTAATTGTGAAACATTGATAAAATTATTTTTAACTTTATCGGGAGCACCGGGTACTATATATATTGTCCGCTTTGCGTCGGGACCCTCACGATTTTATTTTCAGGGCTTTGCTCCAAAACGCGTAAACAGGGAGAAAATGTCCATGACCTTATAAGATCCACTTTCATCTCATTTACAGCCGATGTGGGATTAGGATAGCATTGCTATCAAACATGATCAAATGAATTAATTCGAATCTCTCCAAGTTGAAATTCTTCTTTTAATGCTTTAAGAAAAGTATAAAACTGATCCCCTCAAAGTGTGGTGGTTGGACCCTCCAACATGAAGGGCCACCCCACATGTAAATAAATAAAAAAAAAAAAGGAAAGAAAAAGTTGAAGGAAACTTGTGGTTGAATTTAGAAGAGACGTGGCCACTAAAATGGCCACTTGAGAAAGGTTGCTCATGCCTATAAATAGGCATTGAGTTTAGCCTTCAAAACACACCAAAGGGAAGAGAGCAAAGGCAAAGAATTAGCCTCTTAATTAAGTGAGTTGAGAGAGAAATTAATTTAGAAAAATATTAGGGATATTTTTCTAAAAGGGGAGTGACAAAATAGTGAGTTTGGGAAATACTTGTGTGCCACTATTTTGGGTTTATCTCAAATTATTGTATTGCCTCTCTCTCTTGTACCCATTAATTTATTATTGGAAGAAAAAATATTCGGAATTTGTCCCGTGGACGTAACCCAAATTAAAGGGTGAACCACGTAAATTGCTGGTGTCATTATTTTTACTCTGCTAATTTTATTTTTAATTTATCCGCTGTGCCCAACAACTGGTATCAGAGCCGGTCCCAATAAAATTCTTAGTATGCTCTGTGGTTGCAGCATTGACTGATCTTCCACATCAGAAAAGGATTTTATTGTCCAGTGAAATTCTGAGTATGCTCTGTGGTTGCGGTATTAACTGATCTTCCACATCAGAAAAGATTTTATTGGATTTATTGTCAGTTGAAAGGGACCTGCAATTGAGGCAAAAACTAGCAGAATGATCTACTTAAATGGCTCAAACTATCACATTTGGAGTAAAAAGATGAAAGATCTTCTAATCGTGACAAAGATGCATTTGCCGGTGTTTGCCGCAGCTAAACCCGAAGGTAAAACCGATGATGAGTGGAAGTTTGACCATGAGCAAGTGTGCAGTTTTATCCGACAATTTATCGAAGACAATGTGTTCAATCATATCTGTAATGAGACAGATGCCAGAACACTGTGGAGTAAGCTGGAGACATTATATTCTTCAAAGACGGGAAATAATAAATTATTTTACTTGACCAAGTTGGTGCAAGTAAGATATAGAGAAGGGACTTCCTTGCCAGACCACTTAAATGAGATGGAAGGGATCCAGGATCAGCTAAACAGAATGGGAGTAAAGCTGGATGATGAAGTATTTGCTTTATTGGTGTTAGCCTCTCTGCCACAGTCTTGGGAGACTTTGAAGATCTCTATCACCAACACTGCACCCAATGGTGTGGTAAACATGGAGATTGTAAAAAGCAGTATCCTGAATGAAGAAATGAGAAGGAGATCACAAGCCTCATCTTCTTCATCACAATCAGATGTTCTAGTTGCCGAATCCAGAGGAAGGAGACAGTCTAGGGAACAGAACCCTAGAGGCAAGAGCAGAGGGAAGTCAAATAAATATGCCAATGTTGAATGCCATCACTGTAAAAAGAAGGGCCACATTAAAAAGTTATGTAGAAAGTTCAAAAAGGAGCAAGAGAATCGAAGCAGAGCTGTGAAGAAAGACGACAGCAGTGATGATGAGCAGACTAATATCGTAGATGAATTCAATATCATTTATGATGAAGATATTGTCAATCTTGTATCTCAGGAATCCAGTTGGGTACTTGACAGTGGCGCTACCATTCATGCTACATTCCGTAGAGAATTCTTCTCATCATACACACCTGGAGATTTTGGTGTCGTTAAGATGGGAAATGAAGGCCTGTCAAAGATTATTGGCAGAGGAGATGTTTGCTTGGAAACAGAGAATGGTACCAGACTAATTCTGAAAGATGTCAGGCATATTCCAGATATGCGTCTGAATTTGATCTCTGTACGCAAACTTGGAAATGAGGGATATTGCAGCTCCTTCATTTATGACAAATGGAAGCTTACAAAAGGCTCCTTGGTAGTGGCTAGAGGTGAAAATCATACAACTCTGTATGTAATGGAAGCAAAGCTCTCCACCGACACAGCAACAGCTGTAGCCGTGGAGAAAGATAGTGCAATTGAACGATGGCATCAGAGACTTGGCCACATGGGTGAAAAAACAATGAAAAGCTTAGCCAAGAAGAAAGTATTGCCCGGTATGGATGAAGTGCACTTGGACAAATGTGTTGATTGTCTAGTTGGAAAGCAAAACAGAGTTGCTTTTAAAAGTTCCCCTCCTTCCAGAATGAAGAATGTGTTAGATCTGATTCACTCAGATTTGTGTGGACCAATGCCAAAGTCACTTGGTGGTGCTCAGTATTTTGTGACTTTCATTGATGATCATTCGAGGAAGACGTGGGTATATCTTTTGAAGACAAAAGATCAGGTGCTAGATGTCTTCAAAGAATTTCATGCCTCAGTTGAGAGACAGACTGGGAAAAAGTTAAAATGCATCCGGACAGACAATGGTGGAGAATACACTGGGCCATTTGATATTTATTGCAAAGAGCATGGTATTCGGCATCAGATGACACCTCAAAAGACACCGCAGTTGAATGGCTTAGCTGAGAGGATGAACAGAACTTTGATGGAGAGAGTCCGATGTCTACTCTCACATGCAAAGTTACCTAAGAGATTTTGGGGTGAAGCTATTCTCACAGTTGCACACGTGTTGAATCGTTCACCTTGTACTCCTCTCAAGATGGATGTTCCAGAAAGAGTATGGTCAGGAAAAGATATTTCCTATGATCATCTGCGGGTGTTTGGCTGTAAAGCATTTGTTCATATACCCAAGGATGAGAGGTCTAAACTTGATGCCAAGACAAGACAATGTATTTTTATTGGCTATGGTCAAGATCAATTTGGCTATAGATTTTATGATCCTATTGAAAAGAAACTTGTCAGGAGTCGTGATGCTGTATTTGTTGAATATGAGACCATTGAAGACATTGACAAAATGAAGAAGGATGTTCCTGATTCCAATGGCGATTTATCAGATTTAAAATTAATTCCTCCAACACCGGTGCCAAGAGAAGTTGGAGATGAAGACCAGGTTTATCCACCTGATAATGATGATGCTCCTATAGAAGTTGGTTCTGATGATGATGATGATCAAGATGATATTCCAGCACCAACACCTATGGCTTCTCCACCTCCACAAAGGAGAAGTGAAAGAACAAGATGGCCATCTTCCAGATATTCTCGTGACCAGTATGTGACTATTACTGAAGGGGGAGAACCTGAGAGTTATCAGGAAGCCATAGATGATGAATCCAAGCAGAAATGGATTGAGGCCATGCAAGATGAGATGAAGTCCTTGAATGAGAACAAAACTTTTGAACTGGTGAAATTACCCAAAGGCAGAAGGGCCTTGAAAAATAGATGGGTGTTCAGGATTAAGCATGAAGAACACAGTTCCAGTCCACGTTATAAAGCCAGACTGGTTGTCAAGGGATTCAGTCAAAGAAAAGGAGTTGACTTTGATGAAATTTTCTCACCAGTTGTGAAAATGACATCCATTCGAACTGTGCTGGGGTTAGCAGCAAGTCTTGACCTGGAGGTTGAACAAATGGATGTCAAAACTGCCTTCCTGCATGGTGATTTGGAAGAAGAAATATACATGGAGCAGCCAGAGGGGTTCAAAGAAAGAGGAAAAGAGAATTATGTCTGCAAGTTGAAGAAAAGCCTCTACGGCTTAAAACAGGCACCGAGACAATGGTACAAGAAGTTTGAGTCTGTTATGGGGGAGCAAGACTACAAAAAGACTACTTCAGATAATTGTGTTTTTATACAAAAATTCTCTGATGATGATTTCATTATCCTTTTGCTCTATGTGGATGATATGTTGATTGTTGGCCAGAATATTTCCAGAATTAACAACTTGAAAAAGCAGTTGAGTAAGTCTTTTGCCATGAAAGACTTGGGGCCAGCAAAGCAGATTCTTGGCATGAGTATTATCAGAGACAGAGGCGCCAAGAAATTGTGGTTGTCACAAGAGAGGTACATTGAGAAAGTACTTCAGAGATTTAATATGGACAAGGCTAAAGCAGTTAGTTGTCCTCTTGCTACTCACTTTAAGCTGAGTTCTGAACAAAGCCCTTCTATAGACAAAGAGAAGGAAGAGATGGATAAAGTTCCATATGCTTCAGCAGTTGGAAGTTTAATGTATGCCATGGTGTGTACACGGCTGGATATCGCTCATGCAGTTGGAGTTGTTAGTAGATTCCTTTCAAATCCTGGAAAGGAACATTGGGCTGCAGTAAAATGGATTTTCAGGTATCTTCGAGGAACTTCCAAAATATGTCTATGTTTTGGAAATGACAAACCTGTGTTAGCTGGATACACAGATGCAGATATGGCTGGTGATGTGGATTCCAGAAAATCCACTTCTGGTTACCTGATTACTTTTGCAGGGGGAGCTGTGTCATGGCAATCAAAGTTACAGAAGTGTGTTGCACTTTCTACTACTGAAGCAGAGTTTATAGCAGCAACGGAAGCTTGTAAAGAGTTGCTATGGATGAAAAAGTTCATGAAAGAACTTGGTTTGCAGCAAGACAAATATCGGCTATTTTGTGATAGTCAGAGTGCTATTCATCTTGGAAAAAATGCCTCTTTCCACTCAAGATCAAAACATATAGATGTGAGATATCATTGGATAAGAGATGTGATAGAGAAGAAGCTACTACAGCTTGAGAAGATCCATACGGAATAAAATGGGTCAGACATGTTGACGAAGATTCTACCAAGACAGAATTTTGAGTATTGTCGGCTAGCTGCAGGATTAGTGAAGCCCTCCATGTAGTCGGGTGGGGGAGATTTGTGGTGGTTGGACCCTCCAACATGAAGGACCACCCCACATGTAAATAAATAAAAAAAAAAAAGGAAAGAAAAAGTTGAAGGAAACTTGTGGTTGAATTTAGAAGAGACGTAGCCACTAAAATGGCCACTTGAGAAAGGTTGCTCATGCCTATAAATAGGCATTGAGTTTAGCCTTCAAAACACACCAAAGGGAAGAGAGCAAAGGCAAAGAATTAGCCTCTTAATTAAGTGAGTTGAGAGAGAAATTAATTTAGAAAAATATTGGGGATATTTTTCTAAAAGGGGAGTGACAAAATAGTGAGTTTGGGAAATATTTGTGTGCCACTATTTTGGGTTTATCTCAAATTATTGTATTGCCTCTCTCTCTTGTACCCATTAATTTATTAGTGGAAGAAAAAATATTCGGAATTTGTCCCGTGGACGTAACCCAAATTAAAGGGTGAACCACGTAAATTGCTGGTGTCATTATTTTTACTCTGCTAATTTTATTTTTAATTTATCCGCTGTGCCCAACACAAAGTTCAAAGAAAAATTCCACATATTTTTTGTCGTTTTTACTTTGAAATTAAACCACCGCTAAATCTCATCGCATGATTTCTGACCAAAAAAAAAAAATCCCATATCATTATAACAAATGCTAATTTTAAGTATATCTCAAATACTAACTTGGTTTTAAAAAATTATAATTTATTATAGAAATAACATCGCTATTATGGTTTAACATATTATATATTTAAACTAATCAAGTATCAAATTAATTTTAAATTTATTAAAATATAAATAATATATATTATACTATTAAAGACTATATGAAATTATCACCGCATTTGCTAAAAATGTCGAATTAAGCGATTATTATTCATGCAATATATGGTCGTGATTTTATGTGTTTTTCATGGTATTACATGTGTCTATATAAAGAAATAATAAGTTATTTTTAAGAAATTTAAAAAGTAATTTAATATTTAATTAGTCGCAAAATTAATACATTAAATAGTGAATTAGTCCAACTGAAATTTATATATTATTTCTTTATTGCAATACAATTTCTGGGAGGACCAGATTGATTTGGACGCAGTATCATAAATGGCACATATTTGCATCATATCATATCAGTAAAAGGTGTTATGTATATACATTAATCATTTTATTAGGGCTGGCTCTCTTTTTAACAATTATTACAACATAATTTAAGAAAGCATGTCAATGCTATTATACTCTCAACAACAACAACTAGCCGAACTTAATTTAACACGATAAAGACAGATATATTCCAATAAAAAGAGACAATAATTAGCTGCTTCTCAATCCAGATTATAGTAGCCTATAAATCAAATTAATTTGACCACCAAAGTTATTTCATAAATAGAAACAATCTCTAAATTAATTTAATTGCGGTTGTCTCAAAAGTCAAATTTAATTTGAGGCAATGTTTTAACAGAGTCCTATAAATTAATTACTAATGGTAAAAACTAAAATAATTAGCGTGAAAAATGTGAATGCTGATTTTGTAAAAAAGAAATTTGTTAATATATAGTCTCGGAGATGATATTACAGACAGCAATAGATACCGATTTTAATATATTAAAATGTTTTAAATTCGAATTTCTACTTCCTCTTCTCTCCTATCAAAAAATATTCGATAATGTAAATTAATTGGTTACATATGGCTTTCACTAATAAAAGAAGAGAAAAATAGAATGATGCGAATAGGAATTATTATTAATACCACCGGTATATGAGGCTCTTTTATTGCATACGTGTGGATTGAGCTTGCTTACAAAATTACAAGCTGAAGGACCAACTCCCAACTACTCTTGTTATCACCCACAAGCCACTAGTATTTGGTTTGCCACCCACCTTTCGTTAATTGCTAGGCAAATCCAAATCAATAATTATTTAATACTAGCTGGTTAAATACTATTTTGCAAATTATTATTATTATTAAAGAGAGGGATTTAAAAGGACTATATATGCACGTGAAACCAATCTTAAAAGGGCTGGAGGCACCATTAACTAGCCTTTGCTTGCTTTGATGCAGCATCAAAAGTAGAATGGAAAATGTCAAAAATACCCTTCTCATGTTGAGTCAAGTGACATCAGGTAGGATACAAATAAATAATGGCTGTCAATTTACTGTTTCTGTATAGTTGGGTTGATTTTGGGCAGCAAAAATCATTAACAAGTTGGGGGAGGGAGAAGTTCAAGAAGTGGCCACTTGAGCATCACCCACAAAATTTGTCTACACTTTTGTAAATATATTGTATACATATCAAGCTGTCTATTTTCATCCTCGATCTCTAAATCCAATCTCTTTCTGTTTTGTTTTCAATCAATATCATATCAATTATATTTTTTTTTTAATATAAATTTCAAGATGAATTATTTAAATAATATAGGGTTTTAATTATTTAATTGTTGGAATATGATGATATTAAATTCTATTTTACTTGTTTTAATTCGATCCTATCATTTTAGATTGTCGAAAATTGCTAATTTAAAAAGCTGATATATTTTTAATTTTAGTTCGTAAACGAACTAATATATATGGCAGCTCATGTCTTAGCTAAAGTTGATCTTTTCTATTACAATAATAATTAAAAAAAAAAAAGAAAGAAAAACTGTTGGAGCATGAAATTCTAATAATTATCACGTGGAAATTTTCTTGTTGGGGAAAAAGACATTATATGCCATGCATGCTTATTGGAATTAATTTATTAATTAATTATTTGAATTTTAATGTCCAAAAACATTTCTTTTGGGTACGATGAAAGTAAACTATTTTTATAAAAAAAAAAAAAGTGGGATATTCCTAGCTCTATGGAGAATGCCCCATTCTTGAAATTTCCTCTTGAAGGAGAATCTTATGTTTATAGAAGGAACAAGACGAAGCCTTTATGCTAATCTCAAAGTCCACCAATCCTACAGCTACTCTGCAAGATCCCACAGATCTTGCTATGGGATCTGCCATTTCATAATATTTCTCCGCAGATAAATATCCAACATGATGGACAACAAACCCTTTTTTTTTTTGCATTAAAAAAAAAACATTCAATTTTTTTATTTCTTTTACTTGTTCGGCATTCAATAAAAAACTGCAATTGCCTAATATATTATCTTAAAGGAAACTTCACATAATATAATTAAGCTTATAGCAATTAAATACTAAAAAAAAAGTTTGCAAATTTGTATGGTCAAATAATATGTTTATCTTCGACAAAGTGCTATATGAATTATAGTGAAAAAGTATTGCAATAAAGTACTCTAATCAATTAAAGAGACCAAAACTAGAGAAGAAAAACGATGTGCATTAAAGTTATAAAGTTTTTATATTTTAATGATTCAACTAATTATACAGGTTTATTGTGCTGCATATAGCAAATTATACAACTAATTTAAATCAATTAAATTATATTCTTTTTTCTTATAATATATTTATTTAAAGCGGGATTTTTTTTTTTTGGTTTATAACCGTGCGGTGTCCTGAAAGGGCCCCAACTGTGAGAAAGGCACCTTTAAGCCCCGTAACCACATCCAGACTAATTTTCACTCGAGCCGTGTCGGTCCCTTGCGGGAGGCTAAGTTCTGGTCCCAAGTATTTAAAGCGGCTGCATATACGAGAATTCGAATTTACGATCTCGCTTAATTCAGGAGAGTTTTCAACCAACTCACCTGCACGCCTGGGTTAAAGCGGGATCTATTAATAAATGACTTAGTATCGTAGAAACAAAAATTGGAGCTTTAAGAGTAACTCAAAAAAAATTAGGAACTTCTGCGTCCGTTTTGTCTCATAATAATAGTAGTAGTGGCAATAGGGCACATGGAATCTGCTTTGGATGGAAATCACCCTTCTTGTCACTATCATTTGTGGCCTGACACCCACTACAAACCACAAGATCTAAAGACCTGGTAATGCTATGTCCCACACATAAAGATCAGGTCCCACGCTAACCTTTTAAGGACATATCGGTAATATTTGGACAAAATCAGTTGCACACATGTCATTTGTAGAGAGAGAAAATCCTTAGAGAGAGAAAGTGTGCCGAAACACGTTTTTAGCTTCCTTCGTTGCCATTTCTCAAACATCGTCTCTCTCTGTTAAGTAGAGAGAGAGGGGGGAGAAGAGGAAGAAACCAGAGCTATAAAAAGCTTTAATCTTTCCTCGTTCAACTCTCTCTCTCTCTCTCTCTCTCTCTCGCTCGTCTACGTTCTTCCATTTTTGTCTCGCTGAAGTGTTTGAAGAACGCGAAAGACTCTGTCTTTTCTCCATTTTTTTCGCCATGATCTCGTTGAAAACCACTTTCCTGGTAATTTAAAACCACACCCATTTCAAGTTTTGTGATTCTAAGCTCCTACACTTAATCAAAAATTGATTTTAGAATCTAGTATCGTATAATCAGTTACTTGTATTCTATTCTTTTTAGCTGGTTTATAATTTCTGGGTGCGTTTCTTTTTTGCTCATTCATGTAAATTTATATGGGCGTACTTCAGATTAGCTTTCTTTATATGGGTTCTTGAAATGATTGTAAATTTACTCGAATTTAGTTTATAAAATTTATTGATTCCGTAGTTCGGTCGCATCTAGGCATAATCTGCTTATGTAATTCGTTTCCATATATTTTCTTTTATTGTAACATTTAGTCTGATTGTTGTATTTACAAAGATGTAAAGCTCCATCTTACCCTTTTTGTTTCCAGGATTTCTGTATTTTTCGTTTTACATCTAATTGAACTCAAAAGTATGTGGAGTTTGTAATGTTGATAATTTGTTGATGATCGGTTCTATTAACTCATCTCTCTTTGGGTTTTAAACAGGGCAATGCGGGCATCTCAGGCTCATGCAGCCCTTTGCCGGTGAAGCAGAGAGGACTAATCCCTACAGCTCCTTCTTCATTTAAAGTAGTGGCATTGAATCCCAACAGGGACCGAAACGGCAGCGTTTTGATGGAAAGCACACTGCAGGAGTTCAGAGATGGAGCCAGTGTACTTGACTTGGACTCCAAATCTACCGTTGCTGGGGGCGTGCAAGATGTATACGGCGAGGATACTGCCACCGAGGACCAACTTGTCACGCCTTGGTCTCTCTCTGTTGCTAGGTAAGTTTTACAAATCATTGTAGATTTTCTAGTATTTGCTTTTTTTGCTTTTCTTTTTGTTTCATTTTTATTTCAATTTGTTCATGTTTGAGTTCCTTATAATTTTCTTTTTTTCTTTTTTAAGGCGTATGTCAATGAGTGATTAGATAATAGAATCGGAAACTATTATTTATATGATTAGAAATGTTAATTTATTTTTGTAAGTGGAGAGAATTTTATATATTTATTAAGCAGAGTGCCCTGTTATTGAATTTAGTTCTTCTATAATTAATTAGTGCTTGTGAATCATTTATGGACTGTGATAATTTCTTATTCTTTTCTTTTTCAAGATTCCCCTTCTAGTTAGCATGAGGGTATATTCTTGCTGTTTGTTAGCAATAGTTCTCTCTGGAAAGACTGAACTGTGTAAGGGACTTGCATTGGAATCCCTCAATCTCATTTTTAGTTTCTGTGTTCTTTCACTACCGTTCTTTCTAATTCATTCCTTTCTTATGCCACAGTGGTTATTCTTTGTTGCGAGATCCACACCACAACAAAGGGCTTGCTTTCACTGATAAAGAAAGAGATGCCCACTACTTACGTGGCCTTCTCCCCCCAGCAACGGTTACTCAGGATCTCCAGGTTAATTACTTATTTCCTGCATTTCTTTACAGATGTTGATCTTATATGAAATGCTGATGAGCTGCTGGTTCTGCCACTTTCCAGGTGAAGAAAATGATGCACATTATTCGCCAGTATCAACTTCCACTTCAAAAGTACATGGCTATGATGGATCTTCAGGTATCTACAGAGTTTCCCCTATTTCTGGGGGCTAAATAAGTTGCTGGTAATCATCTTTAATGTAAAGAATTTTCATTAAGCCATACTTTGCCTGTCAAATGACTTGTCAGATGATGATGAGTTGCAAGGATACTGTTTATTATTTTTATTTTTTCAGGATATTCTAGCGAAAATGCTTATTATTCCAGAGCTCGTGCTACTAATATAATCAATCATATGAATGAGGAGTGTCCTACTCTAAAATTACTGTTTTTACTGCTAGTATTGGATTGTTTTGCCTAACTTTTGTGGAAGGCATGAAATAAATACATTATTGTTGCAGGAAAGAAATGAAAAATTGTTCTACAAGCTTCTAATTGACAATGTTGAGGAGATGCTCCCTATCGTGTACACTCCAACTGTTGGCGAGGCATGCCAGAAATATGGAAGTATCTTCGGTCGTCCTCAGGGTCTTTACATTAGCTTGCAAGAAAAGTAAACATCACAAAACCTACTTCCATTTATGTACTTGGTGTCTCAATTTTATTCACAAATTGTCTTTTGCAGGGGTAAAATTGCTGAGGTATTGAGGAACTGGCCAGAGAAGAATATTCAGGTCATTGTTGTGACTGATGGTGAGCGGATTTTGGGGCTAGGGGACCTTGGCTGTCAGGTGAGGAATATGACCATCTTAATAATGAATATGCCTGTCATTCTATCACCCCATTGGTCTCTCTCTCTCACACGTCTGCACATGTGCATGCACATAGAGAAATGTAATTAACTGAATTTTTGACACATAATTTCCTCAGGGTATGGGGATACCTGTGGGGAAACTTTCTTTGTATACGGCACTGGGTGGAGTCCGTCCTTCATCTGTAAGTAAAAACATAACAGTCCCTCTTTTTCTTTTTCCTTCTAAATTAGTTCCTTTTGTTCCTTTTTTTTTTCTTTTTTGTTAAGACATGCCTGACATTGTTAATTAATATATATTAAATATGTAACATATCACAGTGTTTGCCTGTCACAATTGATGTTGGAACCAACAATGAGAAATTGCTGAATGATGAGTTCTACATAGGTCTTAGACAAAGAAGGGCTACTGGACAGGTATGGCAAATATGCTAACCCGACTTGGCTGGAATTATCTTACGTTCAGGAGGTTCATTTGTAGATACTAGATGTAATTTTCTGATAGAATTTCTTCATTTCAGGAATATGCTGAATTACTGCACGAATTCATGACTGCAGTCAAGCAGAATTATGGTGAGAAAGTCCTCATTCAGGTAGTTAGCTACAGACGAAGACACTGATGAACTTTCTCTTGATTAATGCATTACTCCATCCATTTCTTGGTTTGGTTTAACGTGATTCCCCTTCTATGTGTTGCTTTCTACTCCTTTTTGATGTGATTTTTATCTATGGGTAAAACCTGCAGTTTGAAGACTTTGCAAACCACAATGCTTTTGACCTGCTTGCAAAATATGGCACAACACATCTTGTTTTCAATGATGATATTCAGGTGAATTTTGATTTTGTGTTTGTAATAAATGTAATAATTTGGATGGACATAGCTCTAATGCTTTAATCGGTTTATCCAGGGCACAGCATCTGTGGTTCTTGCAGGGCTTGTTGCAGCACTAAAATTAGTTGGTGGCACCTTAGCTGACCACAAATTTTTATTTCTTGGTGCTGGAGAGGTAAATAGATACTAATTTTTGTTTATAATACTCAATTTGCTGCTTAATGGCTCTTGCTGTAAGTAACATTGTGTGTCACTGCTTCCATTTACCCCCCTTTGTTCTCTACATCGTGTATCTACTAATGTGCTTTGTCTCATTGTGTTGCTGATTGCTTGATTTTAGGCTGGCACTGGAATTGCAGAACTCATAGCCCTAGAGATGTCCAAACAGGTATGTAGTACGTTGTTGTGCATTTGATCTTTCGTTATTTTCGTTCATTATGATTGTCAAAGCATTATATCTCAAATAATCTTCACCGTTACTTCATGGTGGCCCTATGCAGACAAATATGCCTGTGGAAGAGACTCGCAAGAAGATTTGGCTTGTAGACTCAAAGGTATTATAAACTTGTTCTAATTCTAGCACATCTCCTTCTCTCTCTCTCTCTCTCTCTCTCTCTCTCTCTCTCTCTCTCTCTCTCTCTCTCAGTTACGAAATTGTACACAAATTTCTGTTCAGGGGTTGATTGTTAGTTCCCGTATGGAATCCCTCCAACATTTCAAGAAGCCATGGGCTCATGAACATGAACATCTAAAGACACTCTTAGATGCCGTCAATGTATGTGCTTCTTGCTCTCTCTATTGCCTCTTGCCGTGCAAGTCAAAAACATCTTCTTATTCCCTTTTACTTTCCCATCTTCTTTACATCAGGACCTTAAGCCAACAGTGTTAATTGGGACATCTGGAGTAGGAAGAACATTTACCAAAGAAGTGGTCGAGGCTATGGCTTCCTTCAATGAGGTATGGGTCTGTCTCTCCATCAACTTTTCTGTTGGACAGTGAACTCTTAATTAACCATATTATGTATGTTCACATGCAGAAACCTATAATTCTTGCTCTTTCCAACCCAACATCACAGTCTGAATGTACTGCTGAAGAAGCTTATACATGGACCGAGGTATGCAAACCAATAGCACATTTGTTTGTACCTACCTACAGGAAAAGTAACTATTGTTAGCACCTTCCCATGGGAAAGTGTCATGTGTTTTCTTGGCTAATCTGCTTCCTTCTCTTTAGAGAACTGCTGGATTATCAATAGCTAACAGTTCTCTCTTCATAACTTGTAGGGCCGTGCCATTTTTGCTAGTGGAAGCCCATTTCCCCCTTTTGAATATGAGGGCAAAGGCCACGTGCCTGGTCAGGTAGGAAGCCTCTATACACTTTGAATGATTTGCATAGTTCAAATATTTAATTTGTTGGAGTTTGATTTTGGTTTAATTTTTGTTCAGGCAAACAATGCATACATTTTTCCTGGATTTGGTCTTGGTTTAATCATGTCCGGTACAATTCGTGTTCATGACGATATGCTTCTGGCGGCATGTAAGTGAATGAAAATTCAGAGTATTTGCAAATTTACCAGTAGTTACTATTTGAGAAAGGTGGTTGTGGGGAAACATGACCTTAAAATGCCAACTGAGCCTCTAAAAAGTCTCCTCGTTACAATCATGTGGAATTGGATAGTATTCATCTTTACTCACATCTGTCAGCATTCAGCAATATTCTTGTCTTTCAATTCTTGAAAGCCATCATATCCTCGAAATGGTTACGGAGGATTTACTTCTAGGTGTTTAATTACTCCGACCTTTATTTTTCCTTGCAGCGGAGGCTTTGGCTGCCCAGGTGACCCAGGAGAACTTTGACAACGGACTCATATACCCACCATTTACTAACATCAGAAAAATTTCAGCGCAGATTGCAGCCAATGTGGCTGCTAAAGCTTACGAACTTGGTTAGTCCTTTATATTTTAAACTTCAGCTTATGTAAGAGTCTTACATTGCATTTTGACACATAAATTTACTATCTCGCGATTACCTTGCTCCAGGTTTGGCTACTCGCCTCCCTCAACCGAAGGATCTTGTGAAGTTTGCTGAAAGCTGTATGTACAGCCCTACCTACAGAACCTTCCGGTAAAGTAATAGGAAGTTTAAGCTTCTGCCCCCAATCCCTAAAGGAAGGAAAAAAGGAAAGGTAGAGGTTCAATTCAAAGCTAGTTACATAATCAGCTGTATTAGAATTTTTTTTTCTCCCCTCATAATCAGCTGTATTACAATTTTTTTTTTTTCTCCCCTCTTTCGTTCTTCCAATTTTATGGTTCATCCTTTGTTTTATACGTTTTGCTGCAAGTGATTTAGTGGTTATGAAGAAGCACATGATAGGTGCTTGTAGTTGGCCAAAAAGCAGATGAATATAGGATGAAAAAAGTTGCGGACATGAAAATGAAATTCAATATTGTTCTTTGACTTATCTTATTGCCGTAATGGAAAAATATATAATCTTTGGCAGTTGGCCAACTCAATCCAACTCTAAATACTCTGAAGTTCCAGTCTATTCCCTTTTAAATTGAGCTGTACTGAGTTAAGCTGATAAATTGTCTTTTACTGGGGGTAAATTCCTCAGAAATATAATCATAAAACGGTTTTTTTCATTTAATCAGAACTAACCAGTTAATGATTTGCTTATAACTCGATTCTCCTACTTTCAAGTTGATTTTTTTTTTTTTTGAAACCAAAAACACCCAAATTCATTACAGAGAAACAAACTCAGCCACTAGAACTGAGTAGATACACGGAGGGGGATTCATGTCCCAATACATAAGGTTTGACATAGAATCGGAAGCTCGAGCCAGCATATGAGCCACCCGATTCGCACACCTCTTAACACAACCCCATTTAAGGTTGACAAAATCACATGATAAACTAATACAATCAGAAATAATAGTTCCCAAGTCAGAATCATAACGTCTTTTCTCTTGCAATGCTCTAATCACAATCTCAGAATCAGATTCAATGTAAGCAAAAGTGAAACAACTGTTTTTCAGCCAACTCAATGCTTCCCTGATCCCCAAAGCTTCAGCCACTGTAGGGGTCTAGAACACCCGAAAAAGACTTAGAACCAGCAGCAATGAATCGACCCAAACAATCCCGAACCACAAAACTAGCACAAGACTTGTTTGACACCGCAAAAATAGCAGCATCTGTATTAATTTTAACCCAACCATCCTCAGGAGGACTCCACCTCTCTATATTCGTCGAAGATAAAGTAACAGTCTGGTTATTTTGGCCTTGAATTCGGACAGATTGCCAAGAAAAAAGTAGATTAGATGCCATAGAAATAGCTGCAACAGGAGTATGCTTTATACCTTGCCACATAAGTGCATTACGGCAATACCAGATAGCCCAACAAATGGAGACAATAGAACAGCAATGATCCAACGAAAAAGTCTGAAGTTTATGAGTAAACCATGATTGAAAATCAACAAGATGCTGGTTAGAAAAAAGAAAACCTGCTCTATGCCAAATTTCTTTTGCAAAACAGCACTCAAGCATGATATGCATCACAGATTCTGTATTGGAGCCACAAAAAAGACAAAGATGATCAACCTCGATACCTCTATGAAGCAAAACCTCACGGACAGGAAGACAACCCATAATGACTCGCCACATAAATATCTTCATCTTTTGGGGAATTAACAAATTCCAAAAGCGTTGCCAACAAACAGGATTCATTAGATCAGGAAAATTGAGAGGTTTAACATGAATATTCCTATAAGCACTTTTGACAGTATACCTTCCATGCCTTTCAAAAACCCATTGCCAACCATCTGGAACATTCCTCCAACTTAGGGGAAGACTAGCAATTAAATTACGATCCCTTTCCACATAATTCGACAACAAATCAAACTTCCAGCATTTATTCACATCATCAATAAGCGAGGCAACAGGTAAATCAGCAGGTAAGTGCAACAAAGAAGAAGAAATGTAGGGGTTCACCTGATCTGGAAGCCATGGATCCTTCAGAATCGAAGTATCAAGACCATTCCCAATTCTCCGACGCAAGCCTTTTTTCAGAACTGGAATAGCTGAGAAGATACTACGCCAAACATAGCTTGGATTATTACCCAGTTGTGCCTGAAGGAGAGAAGTTTTTGGATAATATCGAGCCTTAAGAACTCTAGCCATTAGAGAGTTAGAGTCAGAGATGAGCCTCCAGCAATGTTTTCCCAGCAATGCCAAATTGAAATCATGAATTGAACGGAACCCCAAACCCCCAAATTTCTTTGGCCAGCACAATTTCTTCCAGGAAAACCATGAAATGCCCCTAGATCCAACTGATTTCGAACCCCACCAGAAAGAATTAAATAATCGTTCAATTTTTGTACACAGATCAAGAGGAAGAAGAAACACCGACATAGCATAGTTGGGAACCGATTGAGCCACAGTTTTTAGAAGTACTTCTTTACCCGCCCTGGATAGGAAAGTACGATTCCACCCCTGCATTCTCTTCCATATGCGTTGTTCAATAAAAGCAAAAATTTCTCTTTTGTTTCGACCAATAAAAGAGGGAAGACCCAGATAAGAAGAGCAGCTTGTGTCCTCATTAAGAGATAAAATAGAACAGACCTGTTCCTTGGCCAAAGAAGTGGAGTTCTTGCTGAAGCTTATAGCTGACTTAGTGAAATTAACCACCTGCCCCGATTCCTTAGCGTAGACTTCCAGAATGGACTTGACAATAGTAGCTTCACTAATAATAGCTTTAAAAAAGATGTAACAATCATCTGCAAAAAGCAGATGACTGACCCTCGGAGCTCCCAAGCAAACTTTACAGCCATGAAGGAGATTCTCTGCCTCCCTCCTTTGAATAAGAGCCGAGAGACCCTCTGCTGCAAGAATAAAGAGATACGGAGACAGGGGATCACCTTGACGCAAGCCCCTCTCTGGAACAATGGGACCCAACAGCTTCCCTTCACAGCTAACAAAATAACGCACATATCGTATGCACATACTCATCAAAGAAATCCAGGTACTATTAAACCCCATAGCCTGTAGCATCCTTTCCATATAACCCCATTCGAGCCTATCATAGGCCTTACTCATATCCAATTTGAAAGCCGCAAAACCATCTCTTCCTTGAGACTTCCTTTTAAGAAAATGCATAACTTCAAATGCCACCACTACGTTATCTGAGATTAACCGGTTAGGAACAAAAGCACTCTGAAATTCTGAGACAAGAGATGGTAAGACAAGTTTCAGCCTGTTAGCCAGCATTTTTGCCACAATCTTATAACGCACATTACAAAGAGCGATAGGGCGTAAGTCTGCCATAACTTCAACTTCCTGCTTCTTAGGGACTAGCACTATGGCAGTGTCATTCAATCCTTCTGGTAATTGACAATTACGAATAATATGCAGACAATCCCTGCTGACATCATCTCCTACAATATGCCAACAACGTTGGTAGAAGGCAGGGTTCATTCCATCCAAGCCCGGAGCCTTATCTGGGTGCATGCTAAATAGAGCCTCCTTTACATCTTCCTTAGTGAATTCTTGAAGCAAAAAGGCATTCTGCTCAGTTGTAACCTTCTTAGTCAAACAGTCGGGAATAACACTAGAAGTAGTAGCTGTAGCTTTAAAAATAGATTGAAAATAATCCATGATGACATACTCTAACCCATTCTCCCAGTTTCGAAAACAGCCTGAAGAATCCTTAAGCTGAGAGATTCTGTTATTTCTTCTCCTCTTTGATGCCACTGCATGAAAGTACTTGGAATTGGAATCACCCTCTTTCAACCAATTAAGTTTGGCCCGCTGTTTCCAAAATGTTTCTTGCTGCTGAAGAGTAATATGGTACGTTTGCTGAGTATCTAAGAAATCTGGGTTATTAAAAGGATCACCATGAGAGCTAAGTGAATCCAACCTCCTCTTCAAATTAGCCAGCTTTTTAGGAAAATTACCCATGATCGATTTTCCCCAATCAGCCAAAGCAACAGAACACTGGTATAACTTTCTATCCAAAGAAACAGAAGAGAATCTATTCCATATTTCAGAAATTAAAGGCAAGAAAGAAGCATCAGTAACCCACGCATTCTCAAACTTAAATCTTCTATTGGGACATGAAACCGATCGAGGACTTGGGTTTAGCAAGATAGGAAAGTGGTCTGAGCAACTAGCATGGATGTTACTTACTTGAAACATAGGAAAAGAAGATATCCAGCTGCTACAAGCAAAAGCCCTGTCCAGCCTTTCTTCGACCAATGAATCACCAGAACCCCTTGCCCAGGTGAATGGATAACCGGTCATCCCCAGGTCCACTAGTTCACAATCTTCCACCGCAGTTCTGAAGCCTTGAATCAACCTACTTGGTTGCTGCCGACCCCCTCTCTTTTCCTTCACGCTCAACATATCATTAAAATCCCCCACGATACACCAAGGGAGTTGAGAAGTAGTAGATAACCTGCGAATCAGGGACCAAGACTCATGGCGTTTATTACGATCAGGGACACCATAATAGCACGTTAAACGCCAACGAGAAGAATTTTGTAGGCAAATCTCAACATCTATATGGTACCGGGAAAAACTAATAAGTTTTGTTGAATTCTTTTGCTTCCAGAAGAAGGCCAAGCCCCCACTATGGCCCAAACAATCCACCCCAAACACTCCATCAAAGCCCAACATCCTCTTTATGAAATCCAATTTGTTTCTACTGCATAAAGTTTCAATTAAGAAAACAAATTGAGGCCTTTTATCAAAAACAAGGTCTTTCAAGACCCGAACTGTGCGTGGGTTGCCCAGCCCACGACAGTTCCAACTTAGACAACTCATAATGGCTGGCGGGCCTGGAGTCCAGGTCCCGCCAATATCCCATTTTTTGGATCAGGCAGAAGAGATACAGGGATGGGCTGAAGCCCATCACTCAATCCCAAACTTGCTTCATCCTCCAAACGTCTCCGTTTTGGTGTAGCTATCAGAACTCCTTGCTGAGCTGGATTAGTAGATAGATCAGCCACTATAGATTCTTTAGATAACCCTCCAACATTTGCTCCCACTAAATTAGCAGTTGTAACTGCCATAGAGTTCTCATCCCCCAAAATCTGTTTCCCACGATCCCCTCTATTTTCCTTATGGAGACCAGTGGACAACTCATCAATGTTCATCGCTTCATCGGAATGCTGGCCGGAAAGATTTTCAACTTCCACTGGAGGAGAGTACCTTAACCACTTGTTACTACTCAGATTCTGCTGCTTACGGTTTGGCACTCTAATAGACTCATCATAGTTCTTCTTCGCAACAACTTGGTTACTCTTGAACAATTCTAAACAGAATTTATCTATGTGACCCATCCGTCCACAAATGAAACAGAATGGTGGTAATCGTTCATATTGAAATTTAACCCATAACCAATCCCCACCTGCTCTTTTCATCTTCATCCCCTTCTTCAGAGGTATACGAACATCAATAGAGACCCGAATACGCATATAGTTTCGCCAAGTACCTGTGAAATTGTTTGCATCTGCACAAATAAAGTTACCCAAGAAACTACCAATGCTACTAGCCACTTTTTCAAACATAAATCCAACAGGTAAGTCATGAACTTGGATCCATAGGCTGGTATGAAACAGAGGGATACGCAAAGGTTGATCCTCAGGTTTCAACCGCTTCATCAGCAGCAAAATATTATCAAAGGTCCATGGACCACCCTCAACAATCCTTTGAACATCAAGCTCATGAAAAAACTGAAAAATAAAAAGATTAGAAGATAATTCTTTAATGAAAACTCCCATAACTGGTCTCCAAATGGAAGCAAGCGTGTTCTTCATAGCCCCAAAATTAATGGATTTATCAGTGAGAAACCGTCCAACTAGACACCATTGAAGGTTCAAAGGTTGCTCAGAGAGTTCTTCATCCTCAATCACCACCCCTGATTCGCCATCATCCTCAATAGAAATGTTTGCACACATCCCTTCAATGTTTACACTATTGCTAGATGCCATCTCGTGCCAAAACACACCAAAACCACTAGAAACAAAGAAAACAAAAGACAAAAAGTCAAAGACTTACAGAAAGATAAAAGAGACTGACTTGCTAGAAAGCAAGAAAGACAAACTTGCTAGAAAGCAAGACTCACTGTGTGTTTTCTTAGATTAGCAACAAATGAAAAAAAAAAAAAAAAATCCTACTTTCAAGTTGATTGGATGCGTATGGTTTAAGATAATTCTCGTCTGGAAAATTGATCGGATCCTTATGATTTGAGACAAACCATAAAATTCTTGTCGATCTTTGCGATTTAAGACAATTTTTTATCTACATTCAGATCGTGGCTTTTTCATAGGTCAGATCGAGCACATAGAAAATTGCCAAATATGATTAGTAAAAAATAACGTAACGTAATTCAAAATATTATTACCGTACGCATGACCTGCCTTAAATTCTTTGTCGGGCCCATTTAGAGTGCATACATTTTGGATATAATCTTTAATTTGAACTATATTGGCCCAACTGAATACCAGAACACCTCAGTCAAATTTTGGGCATTTGGGCCCAACTTTCAGAAAATTTAGATATTTTTAGCGGGGGCAAAAGCAAAGGAACTCGTCAATAATTCTTGGCAATTTTTTTTGGAGGTGAAGAAAGTGGGATTCAAGCTCTAATTAATTAAAATAGTAGCGTCTTTTAATTATATGTAATTTCAAAAATAATAAATTATGCTAAAGAATAAATTTACTTTCGGTAATTAATTTTAATTATACGAAACTCCAAATAAAATTTCAGCCAAATTTGAAAAAAAAAGAAAGGTAGGTGTGAACGTTGATTTTATGGTTGGAAGAGGTTGAATTTGGAGTCAATGTAGATAGCAGATATTTTCGCAGCAAGTGCAAAGAAAGTGGATCGAATGAGTGAAAGAAACTAAAGACTTAGAAATGGAAAATGTATAGTCAAATTAGGGTTGATGATGATGGATATGTTGGTTGGAAATCTTAATAATTAGACTATTCAATTTGAAAGTTGTATTGATTGTCTCCTTCCTTGTGTTTTGGGTACTATATTTTAGCATGTGCAAACACAATACAATAGTTCGTGTCTTTTTCTTTTCTCTTTCTAAATAAATTTTATTACTTTTGCTTTTTATTTTTTCTTTTAGAAAATGATGTAATAACTAATAATGTTTGGTTGTTATAGTAAAAAAAAAAAAAAAAAGTAGTAAATATTAATAATAAAATAATAAGAATAAAAAGGTGCAGAGAAAAATCCTAGATGGCACTGCAAAGAATAATCCCTCTATTTCTCTCCTACCAAAAATTTAGGAATCTTGGTAATTATATACGTTAAGAGAGAGATTAAGAAAAACTAGAAAGTTTTTCATGGATTGGACTATTCGGGCATATTAGGTAGAACCCATTATCTAATCAATGGCAATGGGTTAATGTTAGATTAATTCAGCCACATACATAACGTTTAATAAAATTATCCATAAACTTTTTTTTTTTTTGAAACTAATTATCCATAAACTTAGTTTATATAATTATGTTATGGCTACATTTTTTTTTTTATGAATGCAAATTAAAAGTCATTAATATAATAAAAAAAATGCATATAAAATTAATAAAATTATTATAAAATATTTCGTTATTAAGATGGACAAAGGCATGGCTACGATTGATAATACAAAAAATAAATAAGGTGTGCACAATATTTAATATTATTTTGGGAAAGAAAGAAAAAAATATTAAAAAAGAAAGTTATGGAGAAAGACCGAAAGAGGGCGGCTAAATCTCACACTTGACGAAAAAGAAAGGAATATAAGTGGGTGAGATTATGGTCAAAACTGTCAATTGCTTTTGATTAAGAAGTCAGGCACACCAAATACTTTCTTTAATTTTATTCATGAAATTACATTAAAAATTAAATTAAAGATTGTGATTGACAATAATATAATATAATCCGAGAAAAATGAAAAGAGCAAAGTAAATTAAATTGTATTTGTCCATTTCTCGTTTTCTCTTATCCTCTCTGTCTGTCCACTCATTTATCCAATGCTCAAATTTATTATAACCAGAAATTCTGTAATATAATATTCCTGCAAATCTCTATTGAAGATAACATACTTTATTTCATTTTATCTTCTTGTAAAACATTGACTTTATTTCCACCTTTCTTTAAATAATAAAAAAGTATTTGCCACGTGGCAGACAGCAACGGTACCCTATCCAATCTCTCACGTGACCGTACAATTGTGTTTATTTATATATTATTATATTTGTCAGATAAATCACAACTTCATTTTTTTATTTTTTAGATAAGGCTCGTCGCATTATTTATTATATAATTTAAGGGGGTAAATCATTAGATTATTATGTAACTCCCCTCGGGTACTTATACTGTGGGTTAAATATTATTGGATAATTGCCGGTTTCGATAATTAGATGTGCCAAAGCAACGACACGTTTATTTTTGGAAAAAAAAAAAAAACAATTTATATAGGTATAAATATATATAATCTTGTCAATCTAGAAAGTTTGACTTTTGTTTCGTGGAAAATCACGTGAAAAATAGTATTATCTTTCACAATATTCTTTCTTCGGCCTATTTTATGAATCACCCTAATATCAATTGCTTAATCCTATTAGATTGTTGCTTGAATTCAACGACTTTGCACCTTAAAATGATCCAGGATACACATCACTAACTCAAATTTCATAAGCCCCAATTTCAATGCCCTTTCACTTTCATTAATTAAGTCTAATGTGTAACTGTTTTAAAAGCTTTTTTTTTTTAATAAGGATAATGTTTATATAATAATTTAAATTTTATTCAAAAATTCGAATTGAGTAGCTCGATTATCATAAATATTATTGAGATTTAAGATTAAAGATGATAGCGTTACCATTTACATTTGTATAAAAACTCCGATGACCTCCTAAACTTTTACAGCAAACTTGTTAATCCTCCCAAATTGTTCGCCTATATATATATATATATATATATATATAAATTGAATAACATTTTTAAATTATATTTCTCAATTATCGCTTCACAAATGGTATTACCATTATTGAATATTGATTGTATTTCTATACTTTATTCACCATTCTTAAGTCACTTTCACTTTATACGGTTAAAGTAATTTGGCAAAAAAATCGCAAACTAATAATTAAGTTATCAAACTATTAATTAAATCAAAAGTCAGGCAATTATTATTAAATATGTTTTAATTTACCACTATTTTTTTTATTTTATATGGCTCTAAATTTATCCTTGCTTTTCATACTAAAAATACTTGTCAATTGGAAGAGTTGAGTCATTCTTATTCCAATAAATGCTTTGACAAATTGCCTATCATTCAAATGGTTATTTATATATATTTATATAAGATAACTATTCAATTCCAACTAAAATTCTAGGAAGTCAGTATAATTAAGTATTATCTTCAGAAAATAATATTTGTTTAATATTTTTTTAGGTCAATCAGTTTTTTTTAAACAAAATCAAAGTCCTAATTAATGTTAAACTTGATTTTTGTTGCTGGTGAATGACTTTCTCTCTCCCTTTTCCTCTAAATTCAAAGGTTTTATTTTTTCTATTTAATTTTAGAGCTACTGTTAGTCCATCTACTAGGGGTGACCAAAAAAATCGATGGACTCAGTTAACCGAAAAAAAATTCGAAACCGAAACCGATGGACTGATTAACCGATTGTAATGGACTGGTTAATGGTTAGTGTTTTGAAAAAACCGATATTAATGGACTGGTTAATGGTTTTTGACTCATGTGACTGGTTAACCGAACCGAAACCGAATTTTTAGTTAATTTATTAATAATTCATATAACAATTTATCCTAATTAAAGGTGATTATGTAATTTTTTTTCATTATACTAATTATTTTAAAGTTTTTAAGTTTTTTTAATTGGCTATTAGTAAATATAACAATCGGTTAATATATTTAATTATTATATATTAATTTTTAAAAACAAATTTGCTTATATCCACCAAAACATTTTATTTTAACAATAATAATATTATATTATAGTGAAAAAAATTTTAATTTTTAAATATTTTGAACATTTTAATTTTATTTATGAATATATTTATAGTTATAGTGGTTAATCGAAAAATATTGGGTAACCGATCCGAAAATCCGAAACCGATGGACTGGTTAACCGATGGTAATGGACTGGTTAATGGACTGAAATTTCAAAAAACCGATATTAATGAACTGGTTAATGGACTGGGGCTAATGGACCGGTTAACCGACCATGCTCACCCCTACCATCTACAAGCAGCAGTCCAGTTCCTATTTCTCTTGTTCCAATCTTTTTTTTAAATACCTTGCTTTTTTTTTTTCAATTCTATCTATAATAATTTTTAAATCAGTATAAATTTGAATTTCTTTGTTATTTTTAATTTTGTATTTCTTTGATTTTTTTAATTTTTTTTGTATTTTTGTTTCAATAAACGGATATCTCATCACAAATTTAATTTTTTTGTTAATTCCAATATTATTTATATTGTTTAGATCTTATTCGTTTTTGTTAATTAATTTTGAATGCAATTTATATTTTTATTGTGTAAGTTTATCCAACTCGATTTGGAGATATATTGTTGTCTTTTCTTATGAAAATTGTTGTCTTTTTGGAATGATGGAGGGTTCATAATTTTGCTATAGACAGCATAATATTATCATTTGTATATTTTAAAATTTTATATTTTTATTTGTATTTAGCATATGTACTTTTTATGTTTTTTTTTTTTCTGTTACAATGCTAAATACAATACAAATTATTTTTTTTAATATCTAAATTTCATGCAAGTTTAATTGAAATTTTATTTTACTATAATCTACTATTTCAATTTTCTTACTCAAAGTAATATGCTAAAAAGTCAATAATACTCTTTTCTTTCGTAATTATTAATATTTTTATTAATGAATTTGATGTATACATTGTTCAATAATTATTTTACAATCCAACAGCCATTTAACTTGAAATTTGATATGAAATTTTATTCTTTCTTTATTCTTGCATGCTGATGCGTGTTAATGTAATTAGGATCTCTCTATAACCTAATTTAAAGTTTAATTTTTATGATATGTAAATAAAATTGACGAAAAACAATGTGCTATTCCACTACCAATATTCTCATAATCACTATGAGATTGTTTTTTTTTTGTTTTGTTTTGAAACCAGTAAATGTAATTTGATATATGCCCATTTAAATTGTCGTAATAATGGAAAGCACGCGACATAATTATTAAAATTTGCGCACATCAAATTATTACCGGAGATGAAATTATTGAAATGTATTATTTTAAGTTTTTTTAACAAAGTGTGAAAAGTTGGGATAGTGCTGTACTGGATGTGACACCTAATTAGTAGTTTAACTTTTTTTTTTAATTGTTATTTTTTCATTTTTTATTATTTGTCACTTTTTTATTTTTATTAATATTAAAAAATATTAATTAAATTTAAATTTTAGATAAAATTGAATAATTTAATGCATAAATTTAAATGTAATTGGTCAATTTTCACTAAAAAAATTAAATTAAAAAAAATTAAAAATTTAAATTAAATTAAAAATTTAAAAGTAATATATAAATAGAATATAAATTTTATTTAAAAATGACATATAAAAATTAATGGATGGGAGTAACTAATTAATACTCTAAATTATTGCGCCTATTGAAGCAAAAGGCTTTTGAAGGACAAAATAATTAGTAGCCAGTATGGTGAGTATGAACCGATTAACCCGTACATGAGACTAAAAAAAATCAGTCTATTAACTATCGGTTTTTGAAAATCACTAACAATTAACCAGTTCGTTAATATCGGTTAACCAGTTCATCGGTTTCGGATTTTTTGATCGGTTAACCAATATTATTTCGTTTAACCACTATAATTATAAGATTTATTCATAAAAAATTATAATATCCAAAATACTTAAAAATAAATATTGAAAATCAAATATAATTCAATGTTAGATTCAAATTATAAATATAAACTAAAAATATTGTGTCAATATGCATGAATAGGATATAAAAATGTGATAAATAGAAAATTGTAATTTATAATTTTATTAAATATTAATTATTACTTGCAACGAAATTTTTTATTTTTAAAGTAAAATATATTTAATTCGAATTGTAAGTATTAAATGCTACCTATAAGAATAATAAAACTAAAATATTTTAATTAAAGAGTTAAAATTATTAAATTAATTATAATTAGAAATTAATTATATATATTAAAAAGTTTGAAAGGTAAAAAATTTTGTGTGTGTGAGAATAAAAATTTATCACATATATAACTTTTCGTTAATATAATAATGTTATATAATTTTTCGAATATATTATAATTTTCATTATTGAAAAATTGATAAATCAAGAAATAATAATAAATACTAAATACAAATATATTGAGTAATTAATAAATTAACTAAAAATTCGGTTATTGATTCGGTTAATTGGTTATGAGCCAAAACCATTAATTAGTCAATTAGTATCGATTTTTTCAAAATACTAACTATTAATCAGTTTATTACAATCGATTAATTAATTTTTTATTCAATTTCGGACTGATTTACCAGTTAACCGGATAAATTGATTTTTTTTTTTCTCATAGGTAGTCCATGGGAAAATCATGAAAGTGATATTAAATCCCTGTTATCTCTACACGTGTGCGGTTCTGAATGATTCAGACCCACAAAGTTGTTTGGCGGGGAACCCTTCTCCACGTGGAATAGTATGATTGGCTAGCTATACAATAGGCTTTTGTAGTCCTAATCCTAGGTCTAATTAATCGCTTATTAATTACCATAAGTTATATAATTCTGGGTATGCCCTCCTGCCTTGTTGTGTAACTGTCATAAACTGTATAATTTTTTTTTTTTTTTTTGGCATAAATGATGTTTTCTTTCAACTGTGGAATTTACATCCTCTACTTGCATCCATTTTGGTCATGAAATTAAATATCCAAACAACAATGGAAGACTGCCTTAAGCTTGTTCTGGCAAATTGCGGACCATGATTTTCGAAATTCTCTCAAAAAAAGGAAAATCCGTCTTTTAAAAAAATGAACTATCAAAAATGTGAAACAATGGTTTCAATTAGCTAATAAATTTGGTTATAAGAATAGTCTTATTTAAGATATCGCTCTGTAAAAATTTTAATCAAAAATATCTTATTGTCAATCAATGTGAAAGTAAAAAAATATGATGTTATTATTAACATATTATCGGAAAACATATTACTCTTGGTTGGTTATCCTCAAATTTAAAGGAAAAATTATCCAAAACTCTTAATAACTCTATGGTGGTGGTTAGTATCCTCGGCAAGATTATTGGATACAAGGCTATGTGCAATAGGATCAACGGGCTCTAGGGTACGATTAATGCAAAAATCCTAAACATAGGGAAAGTTTTTCATTGAAAAAAAAAAAAATTACCATGCCCTTATAGAAAGTCCCTGTACAGTGACGGAGAGCTACCTTTAAGTGGATCAATGGTGCCTAGTTTCAAGGTTCAAACTGCCTATGTTAACAAAGCAACAATGTGGGTTCACTCACCATTATTGAGAATATTGTCGTGGTTGAAAAAGTCATCTAATCCATGTATATCAAAAGTTGCAGGACAAGGTTTATGGCTATTAAAGTTGATTTGAAAAAAGTGTACGATAGGATTAAATGGAGTTTTATCTATGATACTCTTTGTGATGTGGGTTTGCTTGAAGCTCCTATTTCAATTATCATGCATTGTGTGACTTTTAGAAAGATGCATATATATGTTATGAAATGCCAAGTTGATCCATTCCTTTATTCCTTGTTGGGGCCTAATGCAAGGGTGTCATCTTTCTTCTTATCTGATTATCCTTTGTATGGAAACGACTTGCTCAAAGTATTCAAAAGGTAGTTTATGAAAGCCCATTCATTTAAATTGAAATGATCTTCACATGACACATTTTTTTCGCAAATGAGTATTATTTGTTACTGTGGATAGATCTCAAACTGGAATTATTAGTATAGGGTTCTCTATGAGTTTTTTGACCCTTCAAATTAACAGTGTTAGCTCTTTTCTGATAATCTCCCTCAAGTTATTATTTTGCATTGCTACTATCCTCCCCCACCTTCAACTTGCTATTCAATATGTATTTCTTATCCTCAGGGAATCTGAAGATCAAGTAATTATCAATATGATTTTGGGAAAAAGTTCTCCAAATGTTGCTTGTGTTTCCCTATCAAGAACATCAATTTATTGTCAACCTCTTTTATATAGATTTATGGGTACCCAATTCGATTCGACCATAGTAAGATGGGTTTAGATAGTATTTAAACGGATTTGTGATGTATTGGGATATTAATTTTACTACACGTGTTGAGTTCAAATTTATGTTTCTGTATACCTGAATCCATTTATAAAATTAATTATTACTTAATTAAAAAACAACACAATTTAATTTTTAATTAATTTTATTATATTAGAGTATAATTTATATTTCATAAATTATGTACACACTTTATTAATTAAAATCTACCACTAATATTAAATATGTTCATTTTTTAAAATATATCAATAATCTAATTAAAAATTTGTATGTGAATCGAGTTTCGGGTATCATCAGTTAACAGTAAACGGTTTTGGGAGGGATACGGATTGTTTGAGAATCAGGTTCGGGTATTTATATATTTATTCAGTTTTGAATTCAGGTGTGGTAATTTTCACGAATAGCCTACCAGTTGTCATACCTAACAATATTCTTAATGTTAAAATAGAGCGCTGTAAAACTACAATGATAGATTAGAATGACTTTTTTTTTGTTACACGAATTAAAGTTGGATTATTTTTATACTATAAATTAAAGATAAGTAACTTTATTATTAACTGATTTATAATTGAGTGACACGTCTCTTTTTTTTTTTTATTAATGTAGAAAAAGGAAAATAGAGATTTAAATTTAAATAATTCAATATCCTGAAATTAAAATTTACAGTTGGAATATCATATTGCAGACAAAAACTCATTATGATAATTGATAACAGACACGTTTTGAAGCTCTTTCCTGGGTAATTTAAACGTGGAATTTATTTATGGTTTAGTTTCATTCAAGGAAGCTTTGGTCACACGTCACGCAACCAACAAACGTACTTTTACTGGTCAATTTTTTTAATTTATCCAACCAAAATTAATATTCAGAAAATTGGACTTCTCAACTTTTCTTTTTATTTATAAAATAGGAGAAGTTTTAATTTTATCAATTAAAAAAACGTAAATTTTAAATCGTATAATTGTATTTGAATTAGAAGGAAACATCACTAAATTTAAAATCTATTATCCTCATCCTTTTCCTGAATAACTCGCACTTTGTGATAAAGTTTACCTAACAACCATTCTAAAGCTAAAAGAAAATTTAAAAGAAAACTCAAAACTCATCTTTTCTTTCATAAGAGGATTTGTTTTTGGCAAAAAATATTTTACAATTTCTCAGTTTATACCTTTTTTTTTCCTATTGAATCCTTTTATTTTTATTGTATTGCATTGAATGAATCCCTAATATTAAATTCCTATTTTATACATTAATTAGATTCAGTTTTGCCAAATTCGTGTATAATGATAGTATTATTTTAGTATATATTGACTCTTTAAACTCTTATTTTTATTTTATTAAAGTTTTATTTGAATCTAACACATATTAAAATAAAAAGTTGCTCAATAATAGTTTAAGAATTTAATAATAAAAAATGTATAAATTCAAGAACCCTAATTGCATTTTTTCGTGCTTTTCTAAGATTACGAAACATATTCAGTTTATACTTGACTTTTTTTTTAGAAATAATGTCACATTTGGGACATATACTAGGTTTTTCACTAATTTCTTTCATAAAATATGTGAAGTATTTTTATAATAGAATACATGAAAAGAAAATAAAATCTTAATTTTATGAAAAATATTTTTAAAAATGTTGCTATCAAAATAATATTTTAAAAAATAAATTTGGTGAGTTTCCAAAAAAAAAAAGTTAGGTGATTTTCTTAAGTAGCTATTTTTTTACAATTAAAAAATACACTATTATTTTTTCCGAATTAATATTTTCTATGATCTATCTTTCAGTTTTATTTATACGACTTTTTGTTGTAGTTTATACTTTATACTTAACCTTTGTTAACATGGCATTAGATATGTATTACTTATAAGATAATTTTGGTAAAGCTTTGTTTTACTTAATAAGAAAATAATCACCGAGAGATCTTCTAAAGGTAGTGGTATAAGGTATTGCATTATAATGTTATTAATAAAAAAACTATATAAAATTATAAATCCATACCATTTTTTTTATTATTATTGTCATTTTGATTTTTTAAGTACTTTTATTATTGCAAATGAACGCAAAATTAGTTTTATTTTCTTTTTATATAAATGGTAGTATTTGTTAGTTATTTCTAATCGTGGCAAAAATAAGAAAGTTTTATTTTATTTATTTATTTTTTTTTTGCAAGTCATTATCCTTAAAAGGACAAAAAAGTCAATACATTATTTAAGTACTGAACGATCCTCCGCTAATCTCTAAAGACCCCCTAAATTATCCCATAAAAGCTTTAATTCCCAAAATACCCTTTGTCATCGCAACCTCTCTTTCTTCCCCAAATAAATCCCTCGCCTTGATCTCCCCTCCTTCCATGCAACCCCTTCTTTCTCCTCTCTCCCTCAACTCTCTCTAAAACCCGCTAGATTTATTATCTGCTAAATTTACCCCTTTACTTGGTTTCTGGCTATTTTTCTACCTCCGGCGAACGCGGCGGCGATTCGGCTGAGTCATTCACCATGACTCGACGGTGCTCGCATTGCAGCAACAACGGCCACAACTCCCGTACCTGCCCCACACGCTCCGCCGGTGCCTCCTCCTCTTCTGCTTCTGCCGCCGCCGGCGTTAGGCTCTTCGGCGTTAGACTGACTGATGGCTCCATTATTAAGAAGAGTGCTAGTATGGGCAACTTGTCGGCGCACTACCATTCCTCGTCTTCAGCCGCCGCTTCTCCTAATCCTGATTCTCCCTTATCTGATCATGTCAGGGATTCGAATAACGTTGACGGGTACTTGTCCGATGACCCGGCCCATGCTAGCTGCTCCACCAATCGACGCGGTGAGAGGAAAAAAGGTATACTTTTTATGATTTACGCGGCAAAGATGACAGTAAATCTTTTTTCTTTTTATATGTTTTTTCAATGTTTTATTCTTTTCTTAATCCATTTTTCTTTAAATATTAAAAGAGTTCGACGTTATACATCTTTTTATATCATTTATATGTATATTTTTTTAATAATATTTTCTTGATTTTGGATTGAGTTGATTACTCTGCTGTTAGTTACGTAGATGCACAAATTCTATTTATTTTGCTTCTTAATCTCGTTTTGTGTAATCACGGGGATGCTTGTTTAAACGACTTTTGGATAAGGTACGGGATTTTTCGTTAAGAAAATCGACAATTAATTTTCTTGTTAGTTAGGTAACATGTTCATGTGTTACCTTCAGATGTGCTACCGATAGAAAATCTTAAAAATCTCAATCAATATTGTTCGTTTTATGCTTAGAAATTTCATATTCTCAAATTAGCTAAAATTTTGTATGTTGTATTTTTTGGACTAAATAGTGTTTTGTCTGTTAATCAAGGACCTCAATGACTTTAGTTAATTGTTGATAAATTCTAGAGAGACTTTCGTAGGGGACCACATGGCTAAAAGACGGTAATAGTAATTAATTAGGTGCCATTTTTAAAGTCTTTGTTCCTTTTAGATGCGGGCTGCCGTGTTTATATTTTTCCTGCATTGCGCATATATGCCATTTATTATTAATGAAAAATAAGTTATTTTGTTGTTTTATCTTCTGTTCTCAAAATGCAATTGATTGGATGTCGTCTCATATTTGTGAACTTCACTCTGTAGCCCTTTTGGGAATCTTCTTCTTACTTGGGCTTCAGGTGGAAGTTTCTTTTCCTGGCCTTGTTTTTCTTCCCTTTTTGTTTGATGCATGCAGGGAATCTTGTTTTTATTTAAAAGTTACAGGTGAACTGAAGTTTCAGTCTCAATAACTGATTCGCTCTAAGAAGATTGAATTGTATCGAAGTACACTGTTGTCTAGTAAATTAGAATGGAAAAAAAAGTTAAGGATGTTCTTTAACTTGAATTTCTGCGCCTTAAAGAATTATGTTAAGGACAATTACAACTAGAGGTAAAAAAGCAATGGGGGAAGAAAGAATGACAACAGGTTTACATGGTGCCTCAACAGCTGGCACTTGGTTGACCTTATTTTCCTACATTGCCTTCTTTGTTATAGTAACTGCTTCAAAAACGTGCTAAGAGCTTTTAAGTTATTGGGAAAAATGCTGAGTTTCAAATTTGCCCATGATAATTTCTGATATAATCGATAGCTATGTTTTGTGACATACTTTTGGAATGTGTTCCATCATCTACAAATATCATCTTCAATGCAATTCTGACTACATGGCATGAGGTTTAGTAGCTATCTTAATAAATAAGTTCAGGAAAGTTAGAATGCATCTTTCTTTTTTCTTTTAAGAGAGAGAGAGAGAGAGAGAGAAGAGTGCAGAGTGCAGCTTTTGATTCAGAGGATCAGATGCATCAAGCGTTACCCAACATTATTTTTTCTCCATACCTGTAAGGAATGTATTCTTGTTTTAAATCATCTGAAGGTGGTTTTTGCTGATCATAATCCATTGAGGGGAAAAAAGTGTCCTTTTTTCTTTGGAGAAAACATATGCCTTCAATTCCAATATAAACTTTCTTGGACCGTGGAAACTGTTAGTTTGCATTGAGATTGCTGGGATGGCATTAAATTACACAAACGTGTATTCA
This sequence comes from Excoecaria cochinchinensis, assembly GCA_947683425.1. NCBI lineage: Eukaryota > Viridiplantae > Streptophyta > Magnoliopsida > Malpighiales > Euphorbiaceae > Excoecaria > Excoecaria cochinchinensis. The sequence continues at coordinate 4,404,728 of CANTUQ010000125.1, read as the reverse complement.
TTTTACCGTTGGATCCATTGGCAGACATGCACTCCATCTGGATTATTCTCTAGGAGCAAGTATTTCATTGAACTTAAGCTCTGCATTTTGAGGTGATTTCTGTCAAAGCATTTATTTTTCTTCTTTTGCATTTGATGTAGTAAGTCTCATGGTTCCTTTTCTTATTCTTTTTTACTATTGAAGTGATTATGTTAATGTTTAATTGGCATTTTGAAGTTCTTTGTGTTGCTTTATGCATCTTTTTACCTTAAAAATATGTGAAACTGAAGATGCACAGTATTTTTACTCATCACTGTTTTTTTTGTTGTCTGTTCTTTTGGATCACGGTAATCATCAATGCACTACTTTTAGGAAGTCAGAAATAGCACAGCGTGCTGTATTTTGTCTGATATTGGAATGATGATTGTTATGGTTCCTATTTGGTCATCAATGTAAGAGTTGGCTGTGCAGTCAAACTTTTCATTTTTTTTGCATATTTTATCTGTCTGCTTATTTATTTTTATATTTGAGTTTTAGGTGTCCCATGGACAGAAGAGGAGCATCGGCTATTCTTAATTGGCCTTCAGAAATTGGGGAAAGGAGATTGGCGTGGAATAGCTCGAAACTATGTGGTTTCCAGAACTCCTACACAGGTAGCAAGCCATGCTCAGAAGTATTTTATCCGCCAGAACAATGCTGTACGAAGAAAGAGACGCTCCAGCCTATTTGACATGGTTCCTGACTTGGTTAGTTGTTGGTTACGTTTGTTTATTTATTACCGGTACTAGTTAAATCACTAAATCACGCATCTTTATGTACCGATTCATTGCAATGCAACAAGAACAATTGGCTTCAGCCTGGCAGCTGTTGTTCTTGGGCATGCAAAATAACCAGGTTATATTTCATTTTTGTAGAAGTAATCCCTAACTGCTGAAAATCCATGATGTAATTTGCTTAACATTGATGCTTTCTTTGTCAGTAATGCATTGCTTTTCATTGGATGACATAATGTGAGACAATTGCTACTCAAATTTTACTTCAATTTTGTCATTTGTATGCTCCAGATAAATGTGCAACCTAATGCATTGTCTATGGTCGTGTCAATCTTTATTAGGCCCGGATGGATATATTTATTTTTGCATTATTGTTCATCCTTAATGTATTTTGCAGGCCACTGAACCCCAGTCAGTACCAGAAGAACAAGAGTTGCCATCTTGTCAGCCTGGAGAAACTGATAATGCAGATACACTGCCATCACTGAACCTTTCTTTGAAGCCAGAATATGAATCCATGGAAGCTGCAACAGAGGAACGTGACGAAACAGGGCCAAGTTCTATTGAATCCATAGAAACCGTCCCCCAATCAAATGAATATGCACCACTTGTTCCTCACTTAAATGAATCAAATTCTTTTGTGCCTGGATTCTACCCTGCATATATGCCAATTCCTTATCCATTTTGGCCTCCAAATACTGCACTTCTTGAAGAAGTAAAGAGTGCAGAGACCTCAAGTCATGAGGTCCTAAAACCGGTTCCAGTCTTGCCAAAGGAGCCTGTGAATGTAGATGAATTGGTCGGCATGTCTCACCTCAGCATAGTTGAGATTGAGAGAGGGCACAGAGAACCATCACCGCTCTCCCTGAAATTGATAGGTGAGTCAAGGCAGTCTGCATTTCATCCTAATGCTCCGGTAAGTGGGTCTGACTTGAGCCAGGGCAAGGGTAGTCCTATACAAGCAATCTGAATTGGAGAAAAGGAAGCAATATAATAATACTTTTTCAGATTTTCTACTCTGTACAATCAATTTCCAATGGCCTTGTTTTTCTTACTTATTACAGTGTAAGTTTTCTGGTACTTATAACATAGGGTGAATTTGGTTTGAAACATTTATTCTTTCTAACTGTAATCAGCTAGAATTGTCAAATAATTGAATATGTATGGCAACGATTTTTGGCTCATCGAGAATTTTTTGCCCTTAAGACACTCGAGATTAACCATGCAGGTGCTGGGGTACTGTTTTCTTTCTTCTTCTTTTGTTTTGGTATCATATTTATATGCTTGTAAAGAATACTCTAATTCTTATAAGAAAGTTGTAAACTTATTATAACTTTGAATTTAAACTATTTTAAATCAAATCCATTATTGGTAAGAAAAATGTTGGCGGAAAAAATTATTAATAAAGAAAATAAGGATGATATTTAGAGAAAAAAAAATTATGGATTTAATGAAAAATAGCTTGAATATGATTCTTTTATATATAAACATTTCCCGCAAGGAAAAGGTCGAATGAAGGCCACGTGTCACTTGTCTACCAGATGAGTCTCTTATTTATTCATAGGGATCATGATTTGGCCCTTTGGTCAACTATTTAAGCCAAAGAAAGTCGCTCTTTCGTCTCGCTCCATCGCTTACTATATATCCAGCACCTTCTAGTTCGCAAAAAATCCCAGGTACAAGTCAATTTTCAATTTGATTGAAACGCGCCTATCATTGTTTCTTCTTCTTTTCTGAGGTTTCGATTTCCTTCTCTTACTTGTTCGTTGATGATTGATGAGATTTAGTATTTTGAATTCTCTTACTGGCCTATTTTATTATCTGTTGTTGATTATCTTTCATTTATGCTTGTTTATGTTGAATTCTTCATGCCCTCTTGTTTGCTACATGATCAAGACTTAAGTTACTTGCCAATTGCTATCTCTTTAGATGAAAGCGGGTAAGGATTCTGCCATTAGGTTAATTAAATTGAAATTTTGTTTGATGCTCAGTCGTTGCCTACTTTGACTGACATTGTTTGTTTTCGAGTAAATGCTCCAATGAAATAGTTCTGGATGGCTTTCTGTGGAGAAGAGATCGAGTCTTCGGAGCTATGTCGGTGTTCTCTTAGTGTTTCTAATGAAATAGCTTATGAGATCAATGTCGTAGAAATTATTGTTCTATAAAATGAGTGGATTAGATTTTTGACAATTGACACCATTTTTCTTTTTGCCACCATTTCAATCTTTTGCATCTTTTGATTGAAGTTAACTAAGTATTTGCCTTTGTAAATTCAAGATGTTGCTTTCATGCATTTCGAAATTGTAAGTGGTTCAATATATATATCTTGACTTTTTGAGCATATTGGAAATAGAATTTCTATATTTGACAATCGGTAGTTAGTTGTGCTGCTTAGAATTTCTATATACAATTAATGTCACTTTCCATGAGAGAACTAGAAGTAGGAGAGAAAAAAAAATCAAAGAAAAGAATTTTTATATGTTGTGGAATTACAATATTTGTTACTGCACTATAGCTTTTAGAGCTTTATTCAGTTAATTGTGAGATGCTGTGTTAATGGAATGATCATCTTTGAATATGCATTGGCATTGTATCTAGATGGAGATTGCTACGCCACTCATTATTTTCCTTGACTTGTGTTGATGTAAATACGTTAATTTAGATGACCTGGTTGAAAAACTGTGATTTAAAGGTAGTGTAGTTTTTTCTTCCATAATCTGCAAGTGCGAAACTGGTTGAATTTTTGAAGGTTTTCATTTTTATTCTTATACACAATAGCAAGGTTAATAAATTGAAGATTTATTAGGATTATACAGCTGATCTGCATAGAATTATTGATTGTCTTGGAGGAGGGAAAGAGAAGAGGGAATGATTCTGAAGAGACAACTGCAATTGTTAAGTATTACTATCTTTGGCTTTGGATATGCTAAAGATATGTGAAAATTGAAAACTTGTATAAAGCTTTATGAAGTGATTTCCAAGTCCATTTCATTCAAATTTAATAAAGTCCATACCTACCATGTATCATCTCATAAATTGTAGGCTCAGTTAAATTCTTTGGGGAATAATTTTCGCCCATATATGGTGAACCTGATTTTATCAGTTTCCATTAAGAATGGAAGCACTAGCATCTCCATAATGTTCAGTAAGAGCAAATGCTCTGTGCTTCTGGCTAAAACTCAACTGCATACAAGTAACGTGAGAGAGTAAGATGGGAAATCTTGACACTAGCGTGTGATCAAGAAATTATTAGCCTTCCTCATGAATGTCGAGTGGATATTTAGTTATTATTTGGTAAAATTTTCTTTTTCATTTAATGTAAATGCTGCAATGCAAACTGGAGACTAAAGAGCTCTACTGCTCCATTGAATCTTTAGTTCCTTCTTAGTTTAAACCATTAGAATGGCACCATTATGAGGAGGCTCATAAGAAGCTACAGAAGGGACATTATTCTTATTTAACCCATTTCTCTTATTGGACTTTTTGATCGTGCTGATAATGTTTGACTGTACATGCAGTCATCATTCACAAAAAAACATAGTTTGATAATAATACAATTGACTTTTGCATTGGCTGAAAAATTTCCTTGGTGGTGCTGCCATATCACTGATCAAGAATTCTTTAATACTATATGTCACAAATTATGATATCTATCTCACACTGAATAATATCTAATATTTAACTATTCTGTTTTACATACGAATGTATTAACTTCCCTTCTAAAAAGCCCAGTTTGGTGGGTATCTGACTCGGTAATGACTTTTTCTTCCGTTATTTTATTTTTGCTTTCCCTTAAAACAGTTTGTCAAGGTTCATTAAAATTCTAGAGAAGTTTTAATTGAATTTGGTTCGAGGCAAAATTCAAATTTAGTGATGAACTCTCATTTCCTGATTACATCTCATAAATCCAGAACATATATTGATGTAATAAATCCAGAACATATATTGGATCACTTCGCTAAATAGCTCAAATTTGTGAAATTTTACATGCATTAATTGGAAGATCTTTTAATTTATTTGTTTCATTATTGAGTCTGGGTTAACACTAAGAGTTCTATTCAAGAAGTGAAAGACATTCAAACCTACAATTTTTATTTCTATCATATGCCCCAATTTTTTCCTGCATTTTTGTAAGTTAGGGAGCCTTTTTCAGTGATCAATAACCTCATTTAAGATGATAGCAAAGTTTGATGCAACCTCTCTCTTATTAGAATACTAAAAATTCATTTTTCTTTTGAAGTTTCAGGCCTTGACAGTGGAGACATTATAAATTATCTAGTGCTTCTTTTTTCTTGCACAACCATGTATACCTACTATAATGTAATGGAAATTTGTGCTTTCCTTTTTGTACCTCAAAAATCTTCTCCCAATAATTAATATTATTCTCGTCAAATCCATTCAAGTTTGATTATATCCTGTCCTTGGTATTAATAACATGATTTTTCTTTTTGAAGTTCTCATGTGAGTATGAAAATTCTTTTATCCGAATTTTAAAGTGCAGATTGAGTTTTTTGTTTTTGTATGTTTAATTAACTTGATATTGATAAGCTTCTCTTGCATCATTGCTGCTTTGTTAGACGTTCTATTTATACAAGCTTTTCAGAGGACTTATTTCTGGAAGATTATAATGACTGATGAAATCTGTTTCACATTTACTTGAATTCTTTTTGGTTTGTAGACTTTGAAAACAAAATGCTGCATAAGGCCAAGCATTATGTAAAATTGGGGAAGCTGGGAAAAATGTTCCTCATTGTTGGCGTGGAAAAAAATTTAATACAATCCTAACTCCAAAATATCAATTACAAACGTTTAATTAATTTTGAAGGTTTTTGGTTTTCTCTTGGAGATTCATAAATAATCAGCATCTTTACTAATAATTAGTTTTCTGTTAATACCACTGTTTAAGAAAGGAAACAAATAAAAAAAAAAAATCCTCTCTTGGTTATGAGATAGTTTGGTGTATGAAGAAATTTGGCATATGTGCCCACTGTTCTACTTATCTCCATGTACATAAGTATGGCTGAGTCTAGATGGTGTTGAACCTATTGGTTTTCTCTTACCGGTTCCTGAATGATCTTGCCTATGAATGTTTTTCTTAAAGTATCAAAACAACTTTCCTGGTGAAAAATTTAACTTCTTATGAGGCACAAAATTATGATTACCATTCACTTGGCTACGTTTTGGTTCCCTCTCTCAAAAGCTTATGATCTTGTCCTGTTTTCAAGTTCTGTCATAAGTAATATGGTGGGCCTTTGGTCGTTTGCTTCCTTTCCAGGATTGATACAAGCATCAATGTCCTATTCTGTTTATTTGGATAAATTTTGTCAGACCGAACAAAAGTTGCCTATAGTGGGGGCTGCTGCTTTCAATAATATCTACTGTGCAATAGGATTCTTATGGGGATGAGCAGAATTGATGCTGCAAGGAGAATATCTATGTAAAGGTTAGTGAGAAAGCAACCTCATTTCTTGCATGATTGCATTAGTGCCCACAAGTTTTTAGATGATTCCCATGAGCACATTCTTGACGAGAGAAAAGTGATATTTTTTCGAGAAGGTCCTGAAGCAGTTAGATTTTTGACATGGCAACCCTTAACTAATTTCTTACTCAGAGGTGATGGTAGTGTGTGCTTTCTTGCTATTGAATCTACCAGGTTCTTTTTTCACCTATGCACCACTAGTATTAGATGAGCTTCACGTTTTCCTTTATTGTTCCGAGATTCAACTTGGTTCATTTTTCGTTATGTTTACATAGACAGTTATTCAATTTGAACTCCTTGAATTTGCTTCTTAGTATTTCTCCATGCTGGGAAAAAAAATTGATTTTTGACTGCAGCTGATTTCTGCATAAAACTTTCGATTAACAAGAGAACCTATTCTTATAATGATAATTATAATAAAATATTTTCTAATGGTGACTGTTTAGAATTGGAATCAGCTTTTATAATGACATGACTGCCCGAAATATTTATTGTCTTTTTTGTGATTTTAGACACAGTTACATCATGAATGGAAGAATTTCATCGATTAACGTTTTTTGTCTTTTCACTTTATGTTGAAAGCCACAAGTTATTTCTATAAATATGATAATTTAAGTAATTTTTTACTACCGACAGTGACAATTGTGACAAGTAGATGACGAACCTAACTACTGAATGATTCAAAATCGTCACCTTACAAATAAATGTAATCTTTAATGATAATGTTACTCAAATTCAACGCAACAAAGTCTTAATCTCAAAACTTTCTGAGGTGAGGTGCTACCACTTCTCTGGCAGCTTATATATGATAGTATGTTGTTTAGATGAGCCAGTGGTCATAGTCTCAGACATCTTAGCTTTTTTCTCGTCCTGTATTGGAGGAGATTACTTCAACTCAAACCTGTGATCCAATTAGAAATCTCCTAGCATTGAGCCACAATCAGGTGGCTATTATTTAAGAGATTCGATTGTTAGAATGATGCAGAAATCTTACTGTTTGCTCTTTTGGCAGGGAAAAGTATGAACGTCATAATTCATTGGCTGATGTAATTTATATCATGATTTGATTAAAATAAATATATATCAGTTTTCATTCATAAGCAAAAACCGATATTACTAGCTTGGATTGATCATTGTCCAGGGTGGGATTCTTATCAACATAGGAGACAGTGATAGGAAAAGAGAATCACTATCTATGCCAAAAACAACACAAAATCATATTCTGATCCCACTCCACCCACCCATACTCTCAGCTTTTTAACTCTTTTACTAAAGGACCCGATGTGACCACACAATAGCAAAAGGAAATGTGTTGTGGCACTCTAAACCTTCTCTTGCCTTCTCACTTTGGCTGTGGCAGAGGAATAAAGGGAGAATGTCTTCATGAACACTTCTTCCCCTTTTAACATCTTGCTAAATTTGCAGGTAGAAATAGAGAAAGGTAGGATCACTTCCTGCAAGGTGAGTTGTGATGTCAATCATCTTTGGGAATTTGTCCATTCTCGTATTTTCTTTAATGCCCACAATTTTTCCTTTTCTGGTCGCTTGTGATTCTCTTCTTGCTGACCTGTGCTCTTGTTGATATTCTCCACCCACAATATCTTACTACTTACTGTATCGTTCGTTCACATCATTAAATACGTAAATTATTTCTTTTTCCCTATGAAACACTCATAAAATAATATTCCATTTAGCTTGATATTATATATCTACTTGATCAATGACCTCTCCCTTTACAAGCAGCTTTTATGGATGTAACTGGAAGCTACAATTAAGAAAATTTCTTGTAGTTAAGCAGCTAGATAAGTCTTCTAAAGTATGCAGCCTGCAGCTTAGACCCTCTTTAACTATATTTTATCTCAACTTGACTAAATTCAACCTGTAATTTTTCTTTGTCTTTTTTTCGTTCAAGGGGATAACAATTGGTATGGTTTAGTTACAAAGATCCTTAGGTATTTTGTGGTTAGAGCCAAATAAAGCGTGTTGAATTATGTAATCCAAGTTCTTTTTGTCGAGTTCTTGAGGAATTAACCTTGAGCATCATATCGAATGATTTTCACCCACAATCACTTCTGAATTTTCAAGTCATTTTGAATCCATCTTTTGTTTTCTTCAGCGTAAGCACTTTAGTGATCTTAAGATTTGGATTATCAAACTAAAAAGTCCAGTGACTCGTCCATATGATTGTCAACGTTAATAAAGTCACTAGAGTATATGACAGTGCAAAGATTAAGCTCTTCATTTTGGCACGTGACTACCTAAAACTGGGAAAGGTGAAAGAAGAGTTGGCTTGACTTGTTGTGTGTGAAAAATCTTAGCTCCATGGAGTACTTGACATGAAATGATGTCGTTTTCATATTATAGTCTGTCTATCAATCATGGTAAGATTGAACGAAGAAAGCATACCGGACCTATTCTTGATGCTTCTGTTTGTTGGAAAATCTGCGGTGGGGAGTTAGGTTGTGAGAATAAAATGGTCACAGTCGATGCACATAATCCATCACATAACACATTTCATAACTACTAAAAACTCGTTGCATTTTTAGGAGGCATGTCTATTGTGCAATCACAATTTGTTTCCCTCGTAGTTTTGGTGCATATCTAGTCCTCTGTAGCTCCTCAGTACTTTTTTCTTTTTCTTTTTTTTTTTAACACCTTTTGAATTTTTGGACCCATCAAACACTTGTATACTGATATCTAGAAGCATGTACTTGCCATTTCCTAATATTTAAATACTTTTATGCTCGTAAGTATGTTCATTTTAATTCATATCAACATATAATTGTTTAAATATACCAAAAATTCAAAGTACAAGTGTCTATTAGGTGGAAGAGACAGATTTACAAGTCATGCTACTTAGATATTAATCCCCTTTTATTTTGCATGATCAACCACCAAATTTTTCTTCCTTTTTTTTAAAGAAAAAAGAAAAGAAAAGAAAACCTTCAGTGACCCATATACATAGAAGACGATGATTGCCTTACTTGCCCTTGAAGGTTCCCCTTTGTCCCCGCTGGAAAACGTTATTTAGCCCCCACTATCCTTATGATTTGGAGTTCAATTTGATTTGCCTACACTAAGCTTAGTTCCTAAATCTGCCCCTGAGCATTTGCGTGGGAAAAAATAAATAGAAAGATAATTTCCTTTAATTAACCTTAGGTCCCATGGGATTGGGGGGGCCTCCCATTTTGACCAGCCATCTTTCTTTGCATTTAGAGAGGAATTAAGTGGTAAAAATGTATGATACTCAGAATGTGTCAATTGTGAATTCCACATGATGATTGTCCCATATAATAAATTTTTCGTGCTTGGGATATAGTTGTTTATACTTCTCAAAGGAAGAGGTAAAAAAAAAAACTCTTCTAAAGAGTATTATTAAACAATATCTTTTTATGGAATGAGATGTTAAATGTTATTAAAAGCAAAGCATGTCCGTACATGGTCTTTCCTACAATCGCCTGTCGTGGATTGGTTTCCCCTTTTGTGTTAACAGTAGAAACACTAGAAGCCAATTATATGTGAGGATGGATATTATGATTTATAAAATTATATTCTCATAGTTTTGATACCCCGCAAAGCATTAGCAGAAAATCTTGTCAATCATATATATTATCATCAGCTATCAATTTATGGAATCGGCTATTAAAATTTAGCTTCTAAAGCAAATGCTTTCTATAAACAAATTCATTTGATGTCCTAAAAGTATCATCAACTGATTATAATATAATCTTGCACTGGTGAGAATTTATTTCAATTCGTTGGATTTAATTGGCTATATATGCTTGCTTTCTAGCATTCACCTCTTCCAGGATAAATTCTTTTCCTCATGCCATGCCAATTAATTTTTTTCAAATCATGTTTATTTTCTTATTTTGTGCAAGCCACATGATTAAGCTAAATACAGATATGCCAAGAATTTCTAGTTTGGCTGTTCTTGGCTCTTGTAAAGATAGCATCTGGTATACGTGAGAAGCTTAAAAGTAAATACAAAGAATATATGCCCACAAATACACCAGCAAAATATCGCAGCAGCTGGGCTGTAATTGTGATTATTCTGAAGTGGTATAATGATGGTATCATAGTGACTTGTGTGGTGAACGAAGTTGTTTGTGGTAAATATGATTAAATAGAATATAACACCAAGAAGAATATAAGACTTACTGTTAGAAACTTTTCAAGTTATTTGTGAAAGAAATTGCAAATTTGAGATTCGGTACATTTGCATTTCAAGGTAACTAGTCAATTGCAATTGATCTCATTGTTATTTATAAAAATTGGCAGAATCAAATCCAAGTTTTGAGTGCTTAAATTTCCATTTAGACAAAAGCTGTTGCATTAAAAATGAGCAAATTAAGAATCTCCATGCAATTTAGCCTTGAGATTTGAAATAAAATCTTTTGAAGAATTTATTTTTCTTTCTGATAGAATTTAGAATGTCACCACTCAGATACCCACATTAACATTGCTTATTTGTTTAGATACTAAAATCACTCTTTTCTCCTTCACAGCACACTTGTCTACGTGCATCCAGTCTTTCCAGTTCTTGCTCTTTCTAGGTAGAAAGTTGGCAGACTCTCTCTCTTCTCTACTATATAAAGCCCTAGCGTTATTGCATTATCACTCAAGCCTTGGACTTGTTCCCTTTCCTGTCTCTCCTTTCTTTCATCTGTTTGCTTTACCTAACATCCTTTTCTCAAATAATGGACAGAAGCCAATTGCATAGGCAGGTTGCTCTCACAAGGCAGGCTCTTTTTGATCAGGTTTTTACTTCTTAACATTGCTAATTATCTTTGTACGACTTATATTATTTTCCTCTTGTTTCAAATCAATGACTATCTCTAATTCTTGTTAAAATTTCCTAAAGAAAACTTGTTCTAAATCATCTGCGATAGCAGCTGCACTAAAAGAAAGTGAACAACTTCTAGATTGGTTGGCCTAGTAGTAAACATTTGAGACTCGGATAGTCGAGGTGCATATCACATTCAAGCTTATGTACTAGCTAATTGCTTATTTGGGTTCATTTTCTATAGCCAGTGGCTACATGCATCTTATTTACCAAGATGTTAATAAACTCGTGAAAATATTGGTTGTATTTTTAAGTAATTTTAAACTCAAAATATAGGTTGGCTCTTCAATTTACTTTTATACTTGTCATAAAAAAGTCTAAAATGGCATACTTTTTTGCAGGGATATCTTGATGATCAATTTCTCCAGCTTGAGGAACTCCAAGATGATGCTAATCCAAATTTTGTGGAGGAAGTTGTCACATTGTACTATAGGGATTCAGCTAGACTAATCCTTAACATAGAGCAAGCATTGTCAGTTGAAGACTTCCCTTCTATTTACAATCATTTTTCTGTTTTTTCTTGTCCCAATAATTACTGGTAATGATGTTAATTTTTCAGGGACAGGAATCCTCTTGATTTTAACAAGTTAGACAGCCTTATGCATCAATTCAAGGGAAGTAGCACAAGGTAAAGGGGATAAAGGCAAACTAAGATCATAGCATTTAAGATTAATAACGAATGCTTTAGAGGTATCATTAGGTATCTTCTGTGTTGGCTTTAACACAACAATCTTTTTCAAAGAAATCTATCCGTTTCTATTCGGTGCAGCATTGGTGCAAAAAAGGTGAAAGCTGAGTGCACTCTCTTTAGGGAATATTGCAGGGCAGGAAATGGAGAAGGGTAACAATCCATCTTCCACTTGATTTCTTAAAATATACTCCTTGGGACCCACTTCACAAATTTCATATATCCCCGTTAGATGCCGTGAAAAGAAAACTATGCTATGTTTTGATGGTTTCCCTTGTAAACAAACAGCTGCATAAGGGCATTCCAACAACTAAAGAAAGAATATGCAATATTGAAGAAGAAGCTCGAGGCGTATTTTCAGGTTCTTTTCTATCTAATTTCTGTCAGTATATGAAAATTTAGGGAGAACTCTCTAAATTGCCTACAAAAATAACCACAGTGATTCAACCTAGTGGTCAACACTTGATAAAAGGTGTAGGGTGTTTCAATTTCGTTTTCTTCTACTTCATACATCTTTTAGTTGTAATTAAACTATATGCCCTATAACATAAAAGAAAAGCTCACAAAAAACATATAATATACAACCTTTTAGTTATTGCCATTTTATCTTATTTGGTTCCTAAACCTTTTTTCTTTTTCATAAACTCCTCCTTAACCATGAATTCATGTCACCACATATAGGGAATGGTGAAAAGAAAATCTTTGTGCCATGACTTTTGTTGTACAATTTTCTCTACTTTAATTTTTCAGCTCGCAAGGCAAGTTGGGCCAGTTCAGACCGCATGCTGCCCCAAGTAAGCTGAAGAAAGTGTACTGTTTGCTGAAAATATGAAAATGTTTAGGGTGCTGGTTCCTCACTAATCCACCTTGTAATGGATTGGTTGTATTGAGTTTAGCAGGCTATAATTTCACTGTAAGCTTTGTACTAAAGGTCCATTGATGGAAGTAGTATAGAAGATTTGCTCCTCCTTTTACAGATTTTCTAGAGAAAAGGTATTATTTTGCCTCTATACTTGTTCGAAAGGAACTGATATGCCCCTATTATTTTTTTAGAGGAAAAATGCTTTTAAACTTACAAAATTCGGTCAAATATAATTCTCCGTCTAGCTACTGTTAAGGAGAGGGGTAACGGCGCTGACGTGGCGTACACATGGGATGGGTCAATATGACGTGGCGTGTGGTGATTGACACGTGACGGACACGTTAGCGCCACGTAAGCCATTGACTGTCAATAAGTACTGTGTGCAAAAGTAATCAAATATTAACATTAACCCGCTAGCGGGTTAATGTTAAATGTTTTATACTATTCTATTTTTTATAAGCTACAAAAAAATATCAGTAATTTTGTATAAACACTAAACTTTTATAAGCTACAAAAACATTAATATAGAATAACGTATCAAAACATTTCATTCATCATAAATTACAATTCAATTCATCACCTATAACATTGACACTAATAACTCTTACAATAACAGCATTGGAACAATAAAAAACCAAGTAATATACAATAATATTAAGCAAACTCTATATTTTCACTTCATTTTCTTGTTATCTCTTTCGCCGGCCATTTCATTATTTCTTATACTTTGCATTTATCTCTGTATTTCGGACAATTGAAAATCATAATCTCCTCCCATATTGCACATTCTTCTGATATACCTATTCTCTCTCTTTAGCTTATTTATCACATCAACTGCTCTTGGAGGCATTTCACTATCTTCCCATCGAAAGAGCTTACAAACTATATCCTATGCAAATATTATAATAATAAAACACAAAAAAAATACAAAAAAAAATTTATCAAAATATAGAGTATGTTCAAGTTTTTATAGCTTATAAAAGATAGAATAGTATAAAAAAATTAACATTAACTCGTTAGCGGGTTAATGTTAATATTTGATTACTCACATAGTGTTGAAATCCATTTTAAAAGTTGTACAGCATGAAATTATACTGATAAATTAGCAATGCATGATTTTCTTTGCAATTACGAGTATAAATTAGATATGACTATTTTGATCCCAAATTTGTCAATTTTATCAAACCAACAACCTGATGTCAAACCAATGAGCTCTCTTCAAAATTCAAATCAGATATAGCACAAAATGTACAAAAAATAGATATGATAATTTATAGACAAAAAATTTAGTATTTATACAAAATTACTGATATTTTTTGTAACTTATAAAAAATATAATAGTATAAGACATTAATTCACTAGCGGGTTAATTCTAATATTTGATTACTTTTGCACATAGTGTTGAAATCCATTTTGTCAATTCCATTTTGAAAGTTGTGCAGCATGAAATTGCACTGATAAATCAGTAATGCATGACTTTCTTTGCAATTATGAGGATAAATCAGATATGACTTTTTTTATCCTAAATTTGTCAATTTTATCAAACCTAAAGCCTGATGTCAAACCAATGATCTCTTTTCAAAATCCAAATTAGATATCGCACAAAATAAACAAAAAGTAGATATGATAATTTATAGACAAAAAAAGTTTAGTGTTTATACATAATTACTGATGTTTTTTTGTAGCTTATTAAAAATATAATAGTATCAAATATTTAATATTAACCCGCTAGCGGGTAAATGTTAATATTTGATTATTTTTGCACACAGTATTTTTTGTAGCTTATAAAAGTTTAGTGTTTATACAAAACTACTGATGTTTTTTGTAGGGCCGTGCAAAACCGAACCGAAATCGAAAATCGAACCGAATAGATTTTGGTCCATTTGGTTCGATTTTTTTGATTTTCGATTCGTTCGGTTCTAAACCGAAATAAAATTTCAGGTATTTCGGTTCGGTTTAGTTCTTATGATTGTAAAATCGAAAGAACCGAACCAACAGAAATTTGTTAAGCTCACTATTTTTCTTTTATATATATATATATATATATAAAATCTAAATCTAAATATACACTATAGTTACATTTATTTAGATGTATATTTTTTTTAATTAAAGTATATTGAATGTATTATTAATAAAAATTTATGTTGTATTTATTTTTAGTGTATATTTTTTTAGTATAATTTTAGTTAGTATTTATTAGGAAAATAATATGAAAAATTTATGTATGTTTTTTCCTTTTAGTAATTTTAAATTGTTTTATTTTCTTAAATATAAGTTAATTTAATTTATGAATCCATATAAGTTAAAAATCTAAAAAAAAGTCTATATTTGTGAAGAACCGATTGGACCGAACCGACCGAAATTATTTTGGTTTATTCGGTTTCGGTCCTAAAAATTTTGGTCCGCGGTTCGGTTTTAAAAATTTTTCAAATTCGATTTTCGATTTATTTGGTTCGGTCCAAAATCGAACCGAACCGATCATTTGCACACCCCTAATTTTTTGTAGTTTATAAAAGATAGAATAATATAAGACATTTAACATTAACCTGCTAACGGGTTAATGTTAATATTTGATTATTTTTGCACACAGCTTACTGAGGGTCAATGGCTTATGTGGCGCTGACGTGTCGGCCACATGTCAATCACCTCACGCCATGTCACATTGACACATATCATATGTACGCTACGTCAGCGCCGTTACCCTTTCCCTTAACAGTAGCTAAACGGAGGGTTATATTTGATCGGATTTTATAAGTTTAAGAATATTTTTGCTCTAAAAAAAATGATAGGAACATATCAGCTCATTTCGAATAAGTATAGCGGCAAAATAATATATTTTTCCAGCTTTCTATTTTAATTATATTTTTTGGACTTTATTTTGGAAGCCCAAAATCTTACCGGGTTTGTTAGGCCTTTGACAACATAAAAATATCGGTATAACTTTGAGTGGATAATGAGATATGAAAAAGTCGATGTGATATCCAAAACACTAACTGGGGTAGGAACCTGATGTGGATACCCTTTGTGTAGGCTTTGTGGATACCCTTTGTGTAGGCTTTATCAGATGCTCTGTTAAAAATGTGGAGGGTCAGGTCATCTAACAAAATCGGCAACTTTTGAATAGATTTATGAGGAATAGTTAAATAATCTCTTCAAGTTTTACTTAAATAGTTAAATTAACCCCTGCGTCTCAATTAAATTGACATTACGCCGACTAATAAATTGAAATCGGGCAATTAGGCCCTTATGTTAGTTTCCTGACATTAAGCAAACTTATTGATTAAGAGAGAAAAAGTATATGATGACATGCAAAAAATTAAAACACCTATCCCTATCCAAGTATCCATCTCTAATTTCTTACCGTTTTAGAAGCATTTTTTTTCACTGTACTATAAGCAAAGCAAATGGGTTGACGCCCACTGAATTCAATTCTCTAATTGGTGTTGACATAAGCAATTGGAAATGAGTTGACGATGAGTAATTTCAATTTTCTAACTAGTGTTTGAAATGTCCAGAGACTGGTCAAATGGAAATTGGAAAAATGGATGGACGTTTTAACCAGTTTTATGTCAACATGTCCCTTGTCTCTTCTAATAACCAAATTTGGGATGCATTAATTAGTATAGTACATGAAAATTTGTTGTTAAATTATGAGACATTAACACAAGTCCAATTTCAATTTATTAAGGGTAGTCCTTTCATGAAGGGAGTATCAATTTATTAGAGATATAATTAGTCCATCTGAAGGGTTTATTAAATAAACTTGCAAATCTTAAACATTTAAAAATTTATGTGTGGAAATCAGTAGTTTACTGGAAAACATAGCAGTTTTTTAAATGTTTTGAAGATTAAAAAAATTCAAATATCTATTAACACTTAAAAGCACATTTTTCAAAAAATAAAAAATAATAGCATTTTTTTTAAAAAGTGGAAAATATGTCCAAAAGAAATTATGTATGGCTGGCGTTGACGAGTTTGTCCAATTATAGATCACTCAATCTCATCATATTATTTCTTAACACTCTCATAAATTTCTTTATATAAGCTTTCTTATCTTAAAATTAAGATCAAATACTATATATGTAAATATAATACACATTTAAGACTACTTTTGTTATTTTCTTATGCTCTCTCTAATGTCTTCATACAGATTTTTATATGTAGAATTTACAACATACATACAAAATGCAATAAATAGATAATATAAATTATGTATGTATTTATTTTAAAATATTAAAAATCTGTTCTAAAATTTTAATATATTCAAATATTTCAAGTTTAAAATTTTGGGATGTGATAAAAGATTTTATTGAATAATAGAGTTTGACATTCTAGGAAATCTATAGGTTAATATTTAAATATCTACTACTAGGAATTTATTTATTTATTTTTGAAGCATACTATTAGGATTTTTTTTTCCCAATACTACTAGGAATTTATCTTCTCCAATTAAAAGAAATTTAATGTATTGGAGCATAGTTTATAATGTAAATTTACAAATTAAATTAAAAAGTCATCTTTTGAATATAGTAGAAAAATTAAAAATAAAATAAAAGCCGCAACTCAATTCTTTTTTGTACATACTAACGCAGATGTACATGTTTTCGGCCGATATTTGCTGATAAATTTCTTAAATCCCATCCAACCCAGCTCTTACTACAATCAATTATAACTGTACTCTGCAAATTAAATACAAAAGCACCAAAATTTGCATGCTTTCTTTCTCAAATCAGCTTCTTTTTCTCTTTCTCTATTTTATGTGTTTATAGATAGATACATGCAATCATATTAGGCCTCCAAATCCCCTTGCTGGGGTTTTCTAAAGCTTGATTTTTTTTTAATCATTCAATTGGGTATTTTTCTCTATCTAGGGTTTCTCGAGCTTCTGGGTAAGGTTTGGAGTGAGTTTTCTAGCTTCTACCAGCAAGAGGGTAGTGGAAATTCGTTTCTTTCTGCTGTAGTTTTGCAAAATCAAGAGTTGGGTATTGAAAATCTTTGTTCTTGGCTTTTTTTGATTGGTTTTCTGCAAGGGAAACCAGAATTGGGAATTTAGTTCTATGAATCCTACAAATTAATGAGTTCGGCAGTGAGCCTGCGATTAAGAATTAAAAAGACCAGATTTTGAATTTGAGTTTTGGTGTTTGCTTTGATTTATAATGGCCTCCTACAGGCCGTTTCCTCCACAATCCACATTGCCACCACCGCCTCCTCCGCCGTCACAACAACCGCAACAGCAGAGACCTAACCAGTACAATCAAAACTATTCCCAAATGCCCAACCAGCAGAATTTCCCTCAACATTACACTCAGGGTCCACAACACTCTGCTCCACCACCGCCTCCTCACCAGCAATATCCATATCAGCCACCACCGCCTCCACCACCACCAGAATCATCATTCCCACCTCCACCTCCACCTCCAGGATCAACCCAACAACCTCCTCCTCCTCCTCCTATGTATTACCCAACATCACAGTATTCACAGTATGGTCATCTGCCAATGCAGCCACCTCCTCCACCTCCCCCTTCATCTCCTCCTAGCTCTTCCATACCACCTCCACCTCCTCCCAGCTCCCCACCACCACCTCCTCCTAAGGATGCTGGAGTAGAAAGAGATCAAGTTATGTCTAGGGAGAGGAGAGAACACGGGCATTTGCATCATAGGGATAGTGGCAGAGATAAGCACCATAAGCCTCCAGTTCCACCTGCCGGAAAGAAGGCGAATGGGCCTCCAGGGAGAGTGGAAACGGAGGAGGAAAGGAGGTTGAGGAAGAAAAAGGAGTTTGAGAAGCAAAGGCAAGAGGAAAAACATAGGCAGCAGTTGAAAGAATCTCAGAATTCAATTCTGCAGAAGACCCAGATGCCATCCTCTCACAAGGGGCATGGTTCCATTGTTGGGTCACGAATGGGGGATAGGAGGGCCACCCCTCTACTAAGTGGGGAGAGAGTTGAAAATAGGTTGAAAAAGCCAACAACATTCTTATGCAAATTGAAGTGAGTGTTTTGACATAAAATTTTAGTTCCACATTACATGCGCTTACACTAGAAGCATGCAGATAATATAGACCATATTTTGTTTTCTTCTTTTTTTTTTTCCATTGAAACAACATAGAAAATACAATGCTATGTGTAGCTTCCTGCCTTAGCCGGTTAATTTTGGACCGGTTTCTTTGCAAATTGATTAGTGGCTCTGCAATTATGCTTGCTGCTACTTTGATTTCCGTGGATCTTAAATAATCGATTGATTTGGCGGCTTCAGGATATTTGGGTCATAATGCATTAGCCTTCTCAGAAGTATTATTTACTGTCTTCATATTAGGCACTTTCATGGAACTGTACATCTATTAAATTGATTTTGGCGCTTGCTTTAATAATGCTTCTACGTGATGGAAATGGAACTAAACAAATTGGAATAGCATGACCTTCTCCTTATGTCCTGTATTTGTGAATTATCAGATAATGCCTAGTAATGTTATGTTTTAGTGAATTTCTGAAATTGCTAAAACTTTTGTTGATTATTGAATCTTGTTCCTAATTTTTATTTCTGACTTTCTAATCACTACTAATGTCATCCATTAAGTAGGCGAGTAAAACTTTGGTATGAACGACGGCCTTTCAACTTTTAAGAAGTGCTCTGTGCACCAATACTGATGCCATTTTTTCCTTGTGTTCTTATTGAAGATTTCGGAATGAACTTCCTGATCCAAGCGCACAACCAAAGCTTATGACGATGAAGAAAGATAAAGATCGGTATGTGCATGCAGTCTTTGGGTCCTGTGAATTTTCTTTATATATATTTGTCTGCAATAGAAAAACTAGTTTCTGATGTATGACTAGTGAGGCTTACATCTAATTTCGTGCTTTTAGATTGATAAAGAGAAAGAACTTTGAATATAACTTTGAATTGAAGGATTAGATTAAACATGTGGCAGCAGCCAGAAAGAGAGAGAGAGAGAAAGGAAACTGATGCAATGCTGAGTATAGAAAGTGAATGTGACTCCATCGAAAATTGACAAAATCCTGTTTAAAGCTCTTTGATATTACATTTGCTATGTCAATAATAATACAGTGTCTGTTACGTTATTGAGACTTTTACCACAAGCTTCTGGGAATAGCAAAATCAATGGGGCAGGCCATGTCCATCTAATGTGACATATACAAATTTTAAACCAGCTATCTATGATAATATGGGATGTGGATATTTTTGGTGCTGTTAAGGAATCATTTTCTTGCTTGTAGAATATAGGACAGCATTGCTACGTGAACTGAATGAGCAGGATCATGTAGGATTTAGGTTTTTGTTATTTTGTCAATGTACAAACTATTAATGATGTGAAAGCTAGTGAAATTGCTTTTGGTTTTTGATAATGATAGGAGTTGCAGATTTTACATCATTTAACTTTTAGCTTCTACTGTAGCTTACACAGAAATGTGTGATTTTTATTGCAGCTCATTTTGTAGACTTTCGTTTCAAAATGTCCTAAATTAAGGGTTTGGTTATCTTTGTTCCCTTGCTGGACTCATGTACCATGCTCTGCTTACATTAGAAAATTATTAATATTAAACCCAGCGTCTTTGTTTTGCAGCTTTACAAAATACACGATTACATCATTGGAGAAAATGTACAAACCCCAACTATTTGTTGAGCCGGATCTTGGGATACCTCTTGACCTGCTTGATCTCAGTGTATACAAGTATTGTCTCATCATCTCTATTTCTGCCTGCTTTTCTTCTTCCATCTGTTTTTCAGATCTCATTAGTTTTTTCAACAAGACAGCCTGATCAGCATTTTTTTTCCCCTTTAAATAGCCCCCCTGCTGTTAGGAAACCTCTTGCTCCTGAAGACGAGGAATTATTGCGCGACGATGATCAGGCAGTTACCCCTGTAAAACGAAATGGCATAAAAAGAAAGGATCGGCCCACTGATAAAGGTGTTTCTTGGCTGGTTAAAACACAATATATTTCTCCTCTAAGTATGGAATCAACCAAACAGGTTGGTATTTATACTACTGTTTTCTTATTGACCTGGCAAATTGCTAATAGCTGTGTTGTAGTCATAAGCTTTCACATTTTCAGTCTCTTACTGAGAAACAAGCAAAAGAACTGCGAGATCAGAAAGGAGGCCGTAACCTTTTGGAGAACCTGAATAATAGGTATTTGCTTCTTGAACCTGTCTGTCTTCAGAAAATGGTAGAATGGAAAAATTGTGAGCGAACCTTTGTTTTCTTTTATTTTCTAAGGATGTTAGTAATGTTTGCAGGGAAAGCCAAATCAAGGAAATTGAAGCCTCATTTGAGGCATGCAAACTACCCCCTGTTCATGCTACTAATAAAAATTTGAAGCCTGTTGAGGTTCTACCTTTGCTACCTGATTTTGATAGGTATGAGTTTCATGCTTTTAGATGCACTACAGCATTTTGTCCCTTGAAAACAAAGTAAATGTCAATACTCTAAATGCACCAAACAAGTTTTCAAATCTGGTGGAATAGGTTTTATATATATGTTTCTAGCAATCTCACTCACAACTCCTGGACATACTGAAAAATTTCAAGTTTGAGACCTTTTTGGTGTTGAACTTTGACTGATATTAAAGATGTCGTTGTACCAGGTACCAAGATAAATTTGTCAGTGTGACATTTGATAGTGCTCCAACAGCTGATTCAGAAGCCTACAGCAAGTTAGATCAAAGTGTTCGTGATGCTTGTGAATCACAGGTAAGTTAATGACTAGCTGTGTTGCAGCTGTTGCAAAACACTAGTCAAATATGTACATCTGGTGTAAAGATTGGGTACCAGAATATTTGAAATGGTTTATGCATGCATTGACTACTACAATCATTATTGACTTACAGAGCAAGAATTCCATAGACTTCCTAGATGGACAAGAGAGTGATTTGGATGAACTAACTCAGGATCCTTAATTTTCTGGGTTCTGGAGAAATAAATATGTCTTGGTTAAATAACTTCATACCTGCAGTTTTATCATATCTCAAAAAAAGTTTCTTTTCAAGTTGTATTTGGGACAAATCGTCCTTATATTTGCTAATATCAAGAGTAATGTTTTGAGTGCATCTTTTTGTTTGGTTAGGCTATTATGAAAGCTTGTGTGGCATCAGGCTCAGATCCAGCTAACCCAGAAAAATTTTTAGGATACATGTTGCCTTTTCCCAACGAGGTAAATACACTGATCTAAAATTTCAGATTTCATATTCTGCTCATGGGAAAAGTTTTGAATTCACTGTAACATAGTTCAATATGATTATTACACCTGTTTTATTTATATCTTATTGTGGCAGTTGTCAAAGGATATGTATGATGAAAATGAAGATATGTCATACAACTGGATTCGTGAATACAATTGGGATGTAAGTGCCTCGAATATTTTGATGTTGCCGGGTGAGCTAGTGTTTAACTCCTGCATGAAATTTGCTTACCAACACCTGTAACAGGTACGAGGTGATGATGCTAATGACCCAACAACATTCCTTGTTTCATTTGATGACAATGCTGCTCGCTATGTGGTATGAAGTTAAACTGGAATTGTTTACTTTTCAACTGATGCAGACCCTTTTAGGGTGTTCCACTGATTGCATGCATTTTGTATTTGATCAGCGAGTGTGACTTATTATTTTCTCACTGCAGCCTCTTCCTACAAAGATTAATTTGAAAAAGAAGAGAGCCAAAGAGGGAAGAACTGGAGATGAGGTTGAACATTTCCCAGCACCATCAGGAGTGACAGTGAGACGAGGATCAGTAGCTGCTGCAAGAGAACTCAAGGATTCAGGGGTGTGTTCATTGGGTCAATTTTACGAGTTTATATGATTAACTCGAGATGTGTTAGATCCTCATGCCTTTGAATTGGTTATGCTTTCAGGCTGCTTCTAGTGCTCGGGGTAGTATCCAAAAAACAAGGATGGTAGGGTTAGATGATGATGACGAGCTTGGCAGAACCCATAGGCTTGCTCGAGACCAGGATGTTGGTCATTCCAGTGGTGCCGAAGATGACTTTTCTGAATGATTGGCTGCAATGTGTATGCTGCAACTGGAACAAAATCTTGATACTTCTATTGTTGATATATCAGGTACTAACAGGAAATTATTTATGTCAATGCAAGAGCATATAAAGTCAACGTAGAGATTCAAATGCATGCCAACCATCAACGTATACATGTTCTTTTCATAATGTAGCTGGTCTTAGTAGATATAGGTTTTTCAATACCATAAAAAGGCAGAGAGAATGTAGATGCCAAAGGAACCTGGACTTCAGAAATTTGAGTTTCATTTTCTTGTAAACATGTTCAAGTTGTTGAATCGAGGAATAATTAAATTTCTTTTTTAGCCCTCAAACGTTGCTTGTGGTTGATGGTTATTTTTGCCTTTTATTGTGTGATGGCATGGTTCTCTCCTTCTCTCATACCATTAGAACAGGGGTTTTGGGGATTCCATGCCAAATGGAAATGTAAAGTCTCGCTTCGGTTGGTAACTTGGTGCCAAAAAACTATTTTATTTTTAGTTTAAAATTCTTTTATTATACTATGTTGTTCTATTCAAAATGTTCTGCTAAAATCAATCTCTCTAGAAGAGAAAGTATGTTTTATATTTGTTCACAAAATGGCAGAAAACGCACCAATTCTGTGAGTTGAAATCTTTATGGTTCTATCTTGCACAGAGTTCTTAATCAGATGTCTCCATGGTGGCATAAGCACTAAAAAAAGTGTTTTGACCCGCAATTAATTCCGAGTGAGTTGTAATCTTTATTGTTTTTTTCTTTTTCCTTTAGAAAGGGGATGATGTCGTTTCCCTTGAAATTGATAGATTACTTTGTTGCTCAGACAATTATTCATTCTATTTGCTGTTTAGCTTGTAATATTAGTCTAGAATATGCTTTTCCTTAATATTTCATAGAACGAATTTTTCTTTGATTAAATATGGAGTTGAACTTGCTTTCACGAATGAGCAATAAATCTGAATTTTTTTTTCTACAAAAAGGTAACAGAATTTGGTTAGGAGCTAGAGAGGTTCCTTTATGCCAAAAGGATTAGTTATTTCGCAAAGCATAATAGTCCAGTTAAATCTTTTTTCAAGGGCAAATCTTTCTTATACTAGTTGTGATGAACAACATTTGAGCCATGATATCAACTTACTACTCGCTATTTATTCTGAAAAAGCAATGCAATCAAGCGTCAACTTGCACGTCCAAAAATGAGTTTTACACAACAAAACTTGAGTTTGTCTTGTATAACATATTTACAGTTGAAACATGGAGAAAAACATCATGATAATTCTTGAGGACGTGCCCCTTGTTCTTCAATAATGAAGACTTCTTGATGCAATTGATGCCCTATTTTGACAATCAACAGAAATCAATGGCGATGAATCTTACACCTTGCTTGGATGAGTTGTGCCATGGCATGGTATGTGGTATAGAATGGTAATATGTTTGAAAAGATAATAGGGTATGCAATACTATGATTCATTAATTTTTGATACGGGGGCAAAGTCATGGTACGATATACTAATTTTTGATAAAGAGGGAAAAGTCAATAATAATAATAATAATAATAACAATAACAATAAATGCTTTTGATAAGATAGAGAAATAAGTTCAGAATTATGTTAGGATATGTGGGATGCAGTGGGAGTTTCAAAAACTAAATGGGCGTAATAAGGATATAAAAACATAATAAACCATTGTAGACACAAATTTGGTGGTTTAAAAGTTTTGGCGAAAATTATGGTTTTAAAAAAACATGAGATAACATCAGATACCATGCCACAAATTGAAAATTTTGCTGAACAGCCAAATGACCAATATCATACTATAACATATCATCTCTAACCATCATCCAAGTTACATATATTAATGCTAAATCAATATACAGTTCTATAGCACTAACCAGGCTTGCCGGCACCTAACAGCTTCTTGACGAACAGCTCTCTTTGGATCATCAATTGCTCCAGATATTGCTTGTAGAACCTGACAATGAATAAATTTGCAGATGCAGAGATTGATCAAGGGAGAGATTAGCATCAACCCAAGCACAAGCATAAATGATAAATGCATATGTATATCAACGAGACTGCTGTCAACATTATCTACAATCCCACAGCTCATCACATTCACCACACAGACTGCAAGATACAAGTTTAATCCTCCGGGAAACTATGGTGTTTGTCCCTAAAATGGGGCTGGATAAGGGGTTACCAGAGGAGGAGGAATCATATGAGTGTCCAACTTTCCAGATCAAGCTGCAAATATACGCAAGAATTGAAGGGGTATCAACAAGCTCAACTAACCTGGATTCTCATAGGGTAAATCCTTGTGTAAGGCAGCTGCGACATGGCAACAAGACATTGAATTGCTGTCTCTCGCACAAGCTAAGAAAACCATAAAAAGTTACTATATCGCCACATATGAGAGCAATGATCATTATTTTAATGTGGACATATGAGAGCACAGAAGGTAGGAAGTTAAAAAGTCAAGCAGAACTTAAAATTCAAAAACTGGCCATTTGAATTCCAAATCCAATGAGAAAAAAGTTACAAAGTAAATTCCTGGAGGGCAGTTATGAAAATGAACGTAGTTTGAAACAAATTATAGCGAAAGAAAAAGGATACGGCATTTACTAGACAACAAAAGGGACCTAGGTTTAAATTGCCGTAAAACTTGCACATATATGGGAAAAAAGTTGCAAAAAATGAGAACTTTTGCAAAGAAGAAAGATTTATTACCATCACATAAGGGTACGCGACAAGCTCAACTAGGCATTTAATGATAATATGACAATTCTCTATCACAGCTTCTTGACCTGCATTGACAAGCAGAGGAGCACATATGTTACCATACCCAAACGGTGGCATGCAACATAGAAACAGCACCTCACACTGCAAGTAAAAAATGTATGCAAAACATATGATTTCATTTTCCAAGAGTTTGTAGAACCACTTCAAAATTTCTTTCCAAATCACGGTCATAGGCAACATGGAAGAGGAGGCAAAAAAAAAAAGTCATACAACTATTAGAAATAAGGCTTGGAGATGAAAAAAAAAATTGCTTCAACTATGCCCTTAGAACACATTCTTCAATGAACTAAACCTATCTTCCTAATGGAATACCTTAGGATTAAAGAAGGGTACAAGACACATCAAGCTCCACCATTCAAAGGCAGTCAGGGAAAGCAGTTGGTGTACAAGGCCGTGGCATTTTCTGAATGACATCTCATCATTCAAGAAACATATGTAAATTCCAGAATGCCATGGTCTCCTTAAAGGGGACAACAACCCATTTGTAAAGTCCCAATTGGAGATCCTAAAATAGGCACATAAGTCATAGTAGTAGATTTTTTTTTTTTTTAAAAAAAAGAAAAATGTAAATATATTTTCTACCAAATTTTTGTACATGGAATAGTTCAAGCCAAATACAAATGAGTAGAGCTTTATGATAAAGTCACCATGTTTCAACTTGTGTAAGTCTAAGCAAAAGTGAGAAATTGAAATTTTATTTAACCAAGGCATTCAGAGATACAAGTAGGCATACCATTTTCGTCTGTCAAGATTCCTGATAGTACTAGCAACAGACTGTACATGATATCTTTGTGCAAAATGTCCTTGCATAACAATGTTAAGCCATCCACCACCATTGGGATTAACTGTATAAAAGGCACCTCACAGAAATAAGTATATGCTTACTTGATAGAACCTAAGGTCCCAAAAGTTACGAGACATATAAAAGCAAACCTTCTTAGCATCATTCAAGATAACAATTAGCGGAGTGTCAGATATAAGATGCGAAAAAGCTCGATATAGCATGGATCTGATATCACAAAACACCATGTTATTAATAAGAAACACTGACAAGCCTATGAAAACATGATTAGCATCTTTTGTTACCAGCGATGCATCGTAATAAAATAACTGTATTTATAATGCAACCACCAAAAGAACATTAAGAGCAACTTTCTTTTTTTTTTTTTTTGAGAGAGAGAGAGAGAGAGATAGAAGCAATGGAAGCAGTGCACGCCTTTAGCAATTACTTTTTCAGATAAAACATGTAGATTCAGATAAATTTATGACAAACTCAATATTTCCATAGACACTAGCATGCTGCAGCAGTAGCATAAAGAAATAGACCAGAAAAGACCACAAAACCGGGTGATGAATAAAAACATAAAATATTGAAGTCTTGTAGAAAAACTGATATTGTTTCATCAAGGCCTCAAGGAGCCAGCTTTTAATTTATATAGAGAAGCCCATTATCCAATCAAATGTAAAACCAACTATGTATATCATTCTCTAGCACATCACTAATTCAACCAACAGTACAATGCTGACAGTAAGCAAAATAAGCAACTGATAAGCTCAAGAAAGATCATGTACCGTGATAATGATGAATCTGATTTAGTTATCAATGAGTATAAGATGGGCATCATGCTAGAAAAGAACCGTTGCTTGTAAAGTGGTCGTATAATTGCATGAAATTTGCGGTTCAAACAAATTTCTGAATCACTCATAAGGATTTGAAATGCATCTGCTGCAGATTTCATCAAAGACTGATGCACTGGGTTGCAATTGTTTTCTAATCGACCATGCTTTGGTGGCAAAACACCAACTTCATCACCTGATAGTAAGCACTTCAGGAACACCATAGTTATGTCTTTGACCTTTTCATTACCCCGCATAAGCAAACCTTTTCCAATCCATGCTAGTCCAACAATTGCAGGGACTTCATGCAATCCGCAGTTAGCAACACCAAGACATAGACTACTGAGATCCACATCATCCCCAAATCTTCTGCCACATCTCTCCAAATGGCCATTCTCAAAAGAACACAATAAGTTTGAGCTAAAAATTATATCCATTGCTTCTTCACAGGCACAATAACCTGAAATACCTCTATCATTGGACTTCATATCTAATTTGTTAACAAGAGAACCCAATGCTTGACCAGCAGTAACATAACCCTTAAGAAGAGCAGTTACAAATAAACACAATACTTTTCTTGTATTCGGAATGTGTGTTTGAGGATGCAGTGCTATAATAACAGATGCAAATAAAGAACAAATCCACTCATCTCTACTGGAAAATTTGTCTTTGGTTGGTTTGGACCTTTCAACTTGCACAGAGAAATCAGACATTAAATCATTTAGTTGTAATGAAGTGCTTGATGAAAGTACACCACAAGCTTTATAAATTATTTTGCTCTGGCTTTCCACTGAACAATATGCAACAGCAAGCTTCATTGCCTTCATTGTTGCATCAAGAAGATCCTCCTGATGATATGATATAGTTGTTATCACTTAGGCTAGAGTAAAAAAGATTAGCAGTCTAAACAATATTTTCTATCCCCATTGCAAAAACTGAATGTTTTCTCTCACTGCTAACAATCAAAATGAAAATTAATGACAAATTCAGAAGATCAAATTAGCAGCATTACTTTTTCTTGGATTGCATCACTGAAAGCCACACAATTTTCGATTTGGTTCCATATGTTGACCACAAATTGTAACAAAACTTCGTCAAAGCCTTCAGTTTTCTCAATCCTGAACATTCCAATAAAAGACATATTAACAGGAGAGATATATGCTAAATCATCCCCTTCCATAGTAAATTTCATAAACAAAAATAAATACATAAATACATGTTTAAAGAGAGATTGGGGAGGAAGAATAGGAAAGACTTTAGAAATGGAACAGAAAATTTATTGCCCCTTAGAAAAATTGATATTTATTTCATTGTTTGTCTAAAATTTCCAAAGGAAAAAAAAAAAGAAAAAGAAAAGAAGAAGGAGAAGAGTTTAGACTGCAGAAGGTGGCATTACCCAACTGCCAGACCAAGAGTCCATATAACAACAAGATTTAAGATGCACGCCTAACTCCAGAAAAGGAAAACATTTTGTTTTAAATAATTGAAAGAACAAGAATAGCACAGTCTAATCACATTCTGCTGTCAAAACTACATAAAGAGACTTAGATATAGACCACAGACTTTTTAAAAGTAAAAAAGAAAAAGAGTACATGATTGTGTTTCTTTCAACCTCCTTGCAAAGTGTACCTTTTGACGCACACAAAATGAGATGAATCACTTATATAACAATATTTGGAATGACATCGTGTCTTTTGTTTTTGAACAAGCTTTGAGCACTGCATGGAATTTGAAAACTAGTAGACACAAAGCAGCAGGGAAAAATGGCATGACAATGCATAGATCTTGAGGACTTGGACCATATTATAGCTTAACTGAAATACATGAGCTGAAAAGAAAGTAGGAACAGTCAAGGTAGAAGAATACCATGGAAGCAGCTCAGCAGAATAACAATCCAAAAGCTTAAGTACAATACTTGCTGACTTCAAATTTCCTTGAACCTATGCAAGCACAAGAGAAAATTAGATATTTTGCAGAAAGGGAGGAAAAACTATACCCAAGCTCAAGCATTGCCAAAAATGTCCTCAATTTTTCCAACAAATTTGAGCCATGGACATCATAGCACATGTGAAGAATGTTGGAAAAATTGAAGGATCAGCAGAAAATTCTATCATCCTTAAATTTGGTCCTTGAGCAGTTATAAAATAAACAGGTTACAGACCAGATTACTGAAGAGACACACATACATAAAACTCAGGTAGATTGGCAAGTATAGCTTCTTCCAATCCTCCAATAATTTTCAGCATATGTGTTTTTTCACTTCTGCCTATGCAAGAAATGGCTGTCACTTTGAGTGGCCATGGCATACTAAAATCAGCAGAAGATGCAAACATGATCATCTTGTCAACAACAATATCAATATAATTCATTGCCTTTCCAGAGTCATTGCACTCATGAACAAATGAGCCAATATGTACTAGTGCCTTCAAAGCCTGTTTCCATAACAATGTCTTGTTGAAATCCATAGTTATAGTAGATACAAATGTCATCAAAATATTGTCAAATGTCAACTTTGGTATAAGCATATAGCCTCCAGGAAAAGTTGCCAGAATCTGCAAGCCCTTCACTGTATGTCAATTCCAAAATTAAAAGCAATATAATTAAAATCCCATTATTTGATTCTTGTAAATTTGTCTAATTGTCAAAATATAAATTAATAGAAGGAAAAGTGAAAATGAAATGTTAAACAAAACCCTGTAACATGAAGAACAATAAGCAACATATATATTTTTTTCTTTTTTGTTGCTCACATCATATATCTAGAAACTGTAGCAAGCCAATATTTGTATCATGTGAAAAAATTTAATCCTAGAGCCCTGGATACCTACAAATAATAGTGCATGTTCTACCTCTTGAGAATAGCAAGACATTTAGGTGGCAGTTTGGCCACAGAGACCTGCCAAAAAATTAACTTAAACATCCAGCAGATGTCCAAACACACATGCATGTGAAAAAGAATCAAGTGCATTATTGATACTAATCAAACCTTGGTCAGTAGATTTCAAAGTATTTTTAGATGTTCGCTTAAGCTTGTTCTTTCTTTCTTGTTTTCTGATTTCCAACCTCCTTTGGTTTTTCTTATTGAGTTAATAAATTGATTCAAGTTTTGAGTATTGATTCTCCACCATCCAAATTTCCTTTACTTCTAAAATTTGCATGCTTCCCACCAGTGAAATTTTTTACCTAACAGAAAATAAAGACTCGGGTGTTTGAATTTTCATACACAACATTGATTATACGAAGCTCTCTGATAATATATTGTTTTTTCTCTAACTGTTCCTACCATAGTCATTTTATTGTATTTGATTCATTTTTCCTGTCTCACAATTTATTTACTTTTTGGATCAGTATTGCAGTGGACAACTACCTGATAAGCTGACAAATATGGAACTGACCCACAGAAAAAGTCAAGTAGTCATAACCTTATAGGCTTGGTTGCAAATTATGAAAAAAAAAAGAGACTAATTTCAGATTGAGTTAGGACCTGATAAAAAACCAGCATAATCCAACTCTGGACAGACTGATTTATTAGGAAGATCTATTGAGGGGGATAAAGCATGAAAGTGCAATTTTGAATAATTAAGTATGCACAGAAAAAGACACCAAAATTGTTATACTTGTTGCCTGACCAATAAGAATACGCCACCTTCAGATGTAACACAGAAATGCATGTGCATGTCTTTGAAAGCTCAAATACCTCTTCAGCTATGTCAAAGGGGCAGAGACAGTCAATAATTGGCTTAATTGCCAGGGTTTTGGTTGTTAGCTTCTAAAGTTCTTGGTAACTCATTGTCAAAGTAATTACCTCCAAGATACATATTTACACTGGGTGCATGCTCATCACTCCATGTTGCCAAAGTAGAACTGAAAATCTTAGTTAAAGAAGTAGACAAGCGCTGAAGGAAACAGCACCATGTCTCATTTGCAGATATACATTTCAGTATCAGATTCTCAGAACTCGAGACCAAATCTCTGCATGCTCCAAGAAGTTTGATGCAGATATATAAAGATCCATAATTAGGTTGTTTTGCATTTAAGCAATTGCCATTTGAATGGTAAGCCCCATATGTGTTTTCAACCGAAAGCTCCAGCACCTCCACCAGGCGGAGGAAGAAACTTTCAAATATTTTATTGCATGAGGAAAGAGATTCTTTTGCACAAACATAAAGGATGCGACCAACCATATGCAATTTCTGCTTGCTTTCCAAGGAAATCTCACTGTAACACTTGTAACTGTTGATGGTGTTGAAAATCATATTAATATGTTCATCAGCAATAATCAAACTCAGCATCAAGTCATTGTTTTGGACAATAAGCTTCTCCAGTAGTGCAAGAGCTTCTGCTGCTATTTCATTATTCTGATAGTCTGGATCATCTTGTGACTCAGAATTGGAGGACTGCATAGGCTCTTCCCCTGAACTATATATTGCACCTTTCAATGAAGACCAAATAGCTCCGGCATGTTTTGCTACTCTTTCTGCTCCAAACTTTAATGTGCAACAGTTCAGATACTTCAAAGAATCCACCTAAGAGTTCACAGAAATCACCATTCGACTTGCTTCAGATTACAAAGTAACATTTCTCTGACATTCAAGTGATGCCTGTGGCGCCACTATAGCTAAAAGAGGAGATGTTATATAAGACCAGAGTGCTGGTCGTCTAAGGGATCAAGATGGGACCCACCTTTGTATTAGAGGGCCAGCATGTCTAATAATTACATTGCCACAATTTAACAAGAGCC
Source organism: Excoecaria cochinchinensis (assembly GCA_947683425.1). Lineage (NCBI taxonomy): Eukaryota > Viridiplantae > Streptophyta > Magnoliopsida > Malpighiales > Euphorbiaceae > Excoecaria > Excoecaria cochinchinensis. The sequence continues at coordinate 4,372,943 of CANTUQ010000125.1, read as the reverse complement.
CAGTGAAACTAACCTTAGCAGATGGCAGGGAAGAAGAGAGTTTCTCAAGAAGCAATGGCATGGCAAATGGCTCAAAAAGAGAGGTGGAGGAGAATGCAACCTGCAGGAAGAGAAAAATTTTCAAGCCAAAATAGTAATTAGAAGGTTACACTTCTAACATGGATTCAGTAGCTACTGCAAACCACATGCATACACATTGAATATAAAATATAAAACACTAGGGCATTAAAATTAAACGGTAATAGGCTTTTGAGAATCATGTTATATCACTATAAAATATGCACTTGCATGAATCAAATTGATGAACCATTTTAAATGACTCGCAGGCAAAACTCGACAAGTACCAAATACCTCATTCCAGCTGCCACAAAAAAATTGGTGGAGCTAAGCCAATAGCAGGTACTTCGAAAAAGAACTAGACCCCTTTATATAGGGACAGGGGCAGGCATAATTATTAATTGCCTGTGGTCTCCGTAATTGAACCTATTTTCTGAAATTTCCTGTCCTATTCAACTAAAAATTGAAAAATAGTCACTTTAAGGGTTCAACATTTAATCTGTCCGGAAATATTTTCCATAAACAACTCATTTCCAAGACGTGAATTTAGCAGGAATCTCAACAGTTATTTGATATAAGAGAGTCTACCAAAAGAGGGACTTGAAATTTCTTTGAGAACTAATTCCCTGCTACTCTTCAGTTAGAATAATTTTAGATGACAAATCTGCAGTGGTTAGAGCATCACTTGCTCCGAAACCATGCTTTGCCCTTATCTTTGTATGTCCACAGCAACAAGATACTACCTACTTTATGGATTTTGTTTCATTATTTATACGTTTCTTTTATGTTCAAAATATTTCTCTATTTTCAAGAATAGAAATATCAAAATCTAGCTTTTCATACATTAGGGTCAACTTTCATTCTGAAATTCTTTCAAACAATTCTCTCATTGACATGTTCCATCAAAATTGGCAAGGAAATAATGATTAAGATATCACAAGAAGATAAGTAAATTGCACTACAAACAGGTCAAAAAATAGAAAAGACATTAAATATTTAACAATAATAACCATATAAGCTCTACATTGTGTTGAAAATACATGAAAGCCATCATGTATAAGTCTCCTATGAGGTAGAAAAGTTTCAAACTACATTACATACCATTAATGCCCTTGAGAGGTCATCCTTTGTCACATCAATATCCTCAGCTTTTGGCTGGAAAAGGAAAGAAAGAAGGATATGTTGAATCAATAAAATACCATGTTGCAATAAAGAAAGATTAAAAAAGATAAATAAATAAGCAATTATATTTGACACAGTCAAAAAAATTTAGTACAAAAGGCCAATCATCAAATTACAATCTAAAATTGAGAAGAATAAACAATAAAGCTGATATTTATGCCAATGCTTATAATTTGAAATGATCACAAAACTTCAAAGTAACAATCAGTTTCCTTTGTCTTTTACCCGTAGAATACACAGCGTAATCTCAACAAACATTACAAGGTCAATTTTCAGCATCGTATGATGGCATCAGGCATTTGCATTTGTTTCTTGCATGAGAATATAACATAACAGCCTTGAAGTAAATGAACGAACAGGACTCAAATCCTAATGAAGGAACAGGACTGAAATCCTAACATTGAACTCTGCTGAAATAAGTTTAGTGATACTCCTACTGCTCGATTTGCTTTTCCATGTCCAACTTTCTGTGAAATTCTAACTACAAAGGTATATGAAGCTCAGATTTGAATCAACTTGATCCACTGTGACAGTAGAGTGGATTAATTAATCAATATTTTAAATCTGGAGAACTGAAGGAATCTCAGTCAATGCCCACAGTCAAAATGCACCCAGCAAGTTTCATTGATTACTTTTCTCTCCCTATATGTTAAAATTTGCCACAAACAATGGTCTCATTTAGCATAATCTTTCCAGATATTGCAGATACTAATTCCAGATTCAAAACTATTGCAAATTTGTTTGAATATTAACTTTATTTACAATAAAAATTAATATTTTATTTTTATCACAAGCAAACTTCCTTCTATCCATAATCACAGCAGCTGGGGAAAGTCAAAGTTAAAAACCCAATAATCAATTGTCAAGTGTTTCAAAAATATTAATCTTCCAACAGTTTACATACTTAATTCAAATTTGTCTCAAATATGTCAATCTTCAAAGTTATCAACACTTGATTCCAATTCATAAGTAGCCAAATTCTGAACTTGAATCAGCATTCAAGTATAAAATGTATATTAGTTTTTTCCTACAATAATGATTATCTGTTGGCAATTCATCACCTTATATAAAATTGGGGAAATCAGATGGGAATATAAGCTCATCCTATTCTCTCTCTGTCTCTCTCTCTCTCTCTTCTACTTCTTAATTTTTTTTCTTTCTTTTTTTTTTTCTTTTCATCACAAAAAGTTCACAGAAGAGTTGAATTCTGAACTTGCTTTCAGCAGAACTTAAAAGTGAAGAGAAGCACTTTCTATCATTGAAAAACAAAACAAGCTAAAACATTTAATGTTATTAAAAATCTGGAAGATAACACTAACATTGGCATTCCCCTAGTGAGAAATAAACAGGTAACTAAGTAAAGTGGTTCTGACAAACACCATAACCTTAAAAATGAACTGAGCATAAAAGCCAGTGATTTTGTGCAAACATCCATTTTAGCATAGAAAGAAATCATGGCATACTTTATAGATCATGAACGGGACTTTGACCCCACTAGAACTGATTTCTTTCTATAATAGTTTATAGACCATAGAATGATTTCTAGAGGGGTCAAAGCACAAATATCATAGCTAAATAACAGTTCATTTTTTCAACTGTAGTAAACACATGGCAGGTGTTAAAAATAGGCTAGAGCAAGTACAAATAATACATTGAAGTACTAAAAGGAATGGGAGGCACTAAGCTTACATGTGTAAAATGAATAGGAAAGTAACAACCCAAAATGGCAAAAAGGTCACCAGCAAAACTTGAAAGTGGACCAGAAGGATCTGGAAATAGTTGCACCAACATCTCCACAATGTGAAATGTTAGGATTAGGCATTGGGGATCTTTTTCTCCATCAATAGCTTCACAAATTCCATAAATAAGGTCCTCACCCTAAACCACAATAAGCAATGTAATGAACATCTGAACAAAGATGAAACATAGGAAAACATCAATTAAGAAATTAAGACACATTAAGATTGGGAGAGAGGAAAGGAGTAGTGGTGCTCAACTCAAATGCACATAAAGCAAGTTTGCACCGGATATTCCATTAGTAGAATGACAACGGCAGCAATCCCATTTCTAAGGTTGTACAGGAGAAAACTAGCAAGTGATTAGTCTACTTTATAGAATTTTGAAAGACTACATTTCACGTTTCCAAGTCAATTACATTAATATTATAGGGCTTCTTGGTTTGATAATAATACATAGCTCTGGTAAGAAAGCTCCACAATAATTTGGAACTAACATTAACTACACATATGTAAGCATCAATTCTTCAACAATAATGACTTTTCATGGTTATGCCACACATTATGCTTAGTTTCCCCGGCACAGCCTAATGGTTCTATATGCCATGGGAGACCCAAATAAACCACACATTCCAAAGATACAAAGCCATAGTTGAAAGCACAACATTTGATCATCTCCTTGTATACACATAATTTCTACTTGCATTTATGTAAGGAATCATACATAAATAGCAGACAATCACTTGAAAGATGAATCCAGGGAAAGCAAAACACAAGTGTACTACCAGCAAAGCAACATCACCAGGATAATTTTCTAAGAGGCATTCCAGAAGTTCAAAGCATAGCTGCAAGAAGAATTTCGAGTCAAATCAAATAGATGAAATTTTACCGAGAAATTGACTTTGTAAGTGTTGACATCACATGGATAGGCAAATATACCTTTCTGTCATGTTGTGCCAGAGATTGCACCTGCAAATTCTGTAGATATGATTTAGCAACCCCTTGTGCATCAAGGCCAGTGACCACACCACTACTCTTTCTCCTCATCAGTGCCAAGCAACCAACAATTGCACCACGTAAAGCTCTCCAATCTGCCTGATTAAGTGTAATATCATCTATATAATTTTGATGCAGTTTATTGAATGATAATCAATAAACCACCAAGATTAAAATATAGGAAAAACTTTAGAATGCAAAGCCATGTCTATCAGTGTAATGAATAAGCTTATAAGCTAAAGATAGATCTTGTATCTAAAAAAAATGTTTAAAACAGATTTACCCCTATATTATCTCCTGAGGGCTTACAGATTGGAATGTTTTGAATCCCCTGTCAGGAAAGGGTTGCCAACCATCTATAGCATCAATAATTACCTCTTTCTAAATAACCCACAAATGTTGAAGCAACATCTTCCAAATAAGACAGGCAAATTTCCAGGATTCCTCAAAGTTATGACTAAAGTAAGTACATTATTTCAGAAATATTTTTAACATTGATGGTTGGGACCGGACACAAAATTTTAGCCCTCGGCACTTTTTTTGGTCAGTTTAAACTTCATAGTTCACACCAGTTATGGACTTCAGAAAGACAAGGGCCTTCAATAATGCAAATGGCAGGTAATTTGATACTTAAACACCAAAAAATTCATATTGAACCTTTCTCAAAGAGTGTGTGTGTACACAAACGAACATCTAATACACCAATTAGTTTTGGTGGTTTTTGTGAACATTGAGTAACTAAGATATGCTCCCTCAAAAAATTGTCAAATTATATAGGCATAATAGAAGAAGGTAATCCACCAAGTTGAACCTCTTTTTACACAAAATCTATCCTCTATTATAAAATTTCTGCCTAGCCAATAATCAATAATGAAATCAGATATTGCACCACAAGAACATGCAGCTTCCAAACAAGCATGCTGAAAGAAAGACTTGCCTCAATAAAGACACACCTCCATCACAGAGCAACAAGTAATTCATGCCACAAAACAACTCAAAGAAAGGCTTCAAAGTAAGCATCAGGTATCATCAAGAAAACCAGTGCAAGAAGTTAAACAAGAGCAATTCAAGTAATCTGTAGTTAAGACTGACCACTATTTGTTGAACATACAATTTTTAACAAATTTTGTTCTAAACTCTCCTTGGCATTGTCTCACAAACAAGTCAATATGCTGTTGTACACTAAATGACAAAAATTACAAAAAGCATAACTCAAATGTGACATTCAATATTGTGCTGAAGCACATTGCTACAAGAGATTCAAATAATAAGCATATGGAAAAATAAAGAAAACAAAAATTTATGAGCATGAGACCTAGAACATGATAAGAAAACACATATTATTCAATAGTACAGCCTTCCCAGGTAGATTATGTTGCTAAGTAAGAAAGCCAAGCTCACCAGCCGCTCCGTGAAGAATGTTATCAAGCTATGCATAGTTGTGTTCTCTAGTGGCCTTGATGAAAGACGCATCAGAGATTCTCCAAGAAGAAGAATGCCTAAAAAACCATTGGAAGAGATTATTAGAATGATTCTTTATTTTCCCATCATTTCAAAAGAAAATTAAGATGACATTGGACTCTCAGATAAAATAATACCCATGATAAAAATGATTCAGAAAGTCACCATGTTCTAAAATTGAGATGCTATAGACTTGTAACTGCATGCTAGCAATTATAGTGATAACCAGAAGAATTACTGGCCCTTAAGACTCTCATTTTAATTAATTTGCATTACCAATCAACATCCAAACTACATGTTTCAAGGTAAGAAAAGGTACCTCTTGCACGTAGTATGTCATCTGTAGTTGTCAAATACATCTCCATTTCCTTAACCTAGTTTTAAAAATGAGTACAGTAAAATTTTGTGGACTGGTAGAATTTATAAGCAAAAATTCATAGAAAGTAGCAAATAATACCAATGATCCTATAGTTACAGCATTCTCCTTCAAGAGGAAAACAATTGCATCCAAACTTGCAGCCTGCATTTGAAACCCAAATTAACTGTAAACCATAACAAGTCCAAAACATAGGAAAATACTATGTCAAACACGCATACAGAAGCACAAACCACATAAAAAAGTTGTCAGATATCACAATTTTTTTAAAGTAAATTAGATAACGTAGTAGAATTGAATTTTCAATTACTAAACATATTAAAGAACTCCTTGTTTCTTATTTATATAGTAGCTATCAACCAATATTAAAAAAAAATTACCGTAACATTTACTCAGATTGACAAATAATCAATGGATTATGGTTCAAAAATAACTATCTTCAAAAACCGATTTAAGCTACTGACAAAGCTAATTAAGAAAATGCTGCGAATAAGCGGGTTAGCCTTAAACCTGCTGAGTCGGGGACCGGGACGAGTCAACGTACGATTCGATATGCTGAATCAGCTGACTCGTTTCTGCCATCCTTTATGAAGTCACAGAATTTAGGGTTTTAGGAGTTCGCCAGGGTCGGTGAGGGGTTTAACCATTAAAGTGCTGTGGAAGAGGCTAAAAGCTGACAGAACGCGGACTTTATAAGGAACTGGACTATTTTAGAAATTAACCCCAAATATTTTGTATTTTAGAAATTAACCACCAATATTTTTTGTTATTTCTGCATATTTCCCGTTTCTTATTATGCTTTTCATTTGTTTGGATAAATAGTTGGAGGAGAGGATCATTTTTGCTTTTTTATTTATTTTTGCACTTTTATAAAATACATTTTATTAACAGCTTAATAATTATGTAAATATGCTAATGAAGTTTTATGGCGTCCCTAACTCTTTTTTTTAGCACAAATTGAGTTTAAATGAAACAAAAAATAATCAAATTACTATTTTTAACGCATAAATATTGTTTTCTTAAATGATCACTTTTTGTTGAAATAAATTTTAGATTTATTATGTGCTCAATTCATAATTTAGAAATTCGATAAGGTACGATAAAAAAATTAGGTATTCAATAAAGAAATATTAATTACTTCTCCGATGGGACCTAAAGATTTATTTTTTTTCAAATATAACGAGAGGGGAGCAACATAGGCCTGAAAGAACATGATTTCATGACATAAGGCAAAAAAGTTTCCTGCACAATATAAATTGGCTTTACATTGATAGAAATACAAGAAAAATAAATTGCCAAGCATATTGTGGAATACCATACAACAAAACATGGAGATAAAAATCTTCAAACATCAAGAAGAATGTTTGTCATCTTAAAGTATCAGCTTCTGTAGATTCCCCATCAAAAGAAACTTCATCAAGCATGTCAAGAAATCCTTTATGTGCAGTTCTTTGCAATCCAGATGCATTAAAACGAATCCCAAAAGTAGAAGCTGCTTCAAATTTTGTCCACAGTTCCTTCTTCAGAGTATTCTCACCCGGTTGCTTCCATATCCTCGCTGTACTTTCAGGTTCTTTCCATATAGGGGTCCTTTCTACTAGTGTCAAGTTGCCAGCTAAAGTTTCTGTTTGAAAAAAATAAGGATTTTCTCTCAGAATGCCGTCAAACGTATTATTTGACTAAAGAAAAAGTTTGTCCATAGGAAGAGACTAAATACCTTGGTTCAATGATGTATTGATTTGATGACAATCACCTTCATTGCATTCTTGGCCTTGATCGTTACAATCTTTTGATAGTATCAAATATTTTTCCTGATTATCATTAGCCAAACTGTCAAGTGGTTTATCATCAGGTGGCTGTAACAGAACACAGGTTTTAGGGGGTGAAAAAGACCAATAAGGGGATTCCTCAAAGTCTTTCTTTCCCATCCTGGATTTGCAGGCCTGTTGTATCCCCAAGAGCTCCGGATACTTCAAAGCCAGATCCTCCGAATCTTCACTTTCAGAGGTGGATTCAGGAATCTGTGAATGAATTCCAACGTGAAATGGAGTGCATTTCCGATATATGGCTTTGCCTTTATGAGAAGTTTCAGAAATGGGTTCAAGCAACACACAAGATTTTGGAGGAGACATCTTTACGCATGGAGTCATAACAAGAGCAGAGTGATCACTTTTGGTGAAGACAGGAGAGGAAATGGATTCAGAATCTTGGGTGGTCTTTGCTTTCGACTCAACCAAATTTGAAGCCTTGAACGGGGTTGGCTTTATGGATATACCTTCAAGCAGATCATCATTTAAATCACAAGAAACTGCGAGAAATGCTGGTATCTCAACAGCTGGGTCTGAAGTAATCCTTTCAGCTACTGATTTGGGCAAGTCCTGACATTTGGATGAGAATGTTTTCAACATAGGAAGAGGTGTAAGCAGAAAGAGCTGTCTACCTCTCTCAGTATTACACTCAGCTCTCCAGGAAACAAGGGGAGAGGGAGAGATCAATGAGTTCATCGTGGACTGGTCTGGACTTTGAATCTCAAAGTTTTCATCTTCATTTATGGCAGAAACAGTGTCATCTGCCAAACTCCGCCCCAACTGATTATCATTTTCAGCAGAGGGATTGGACAGGGCTTCTTGAAGTCTGGGAGCCCATGGCTGCAATCATCAGACATGATTCTACCATCACTTATTCAATAGTGTCAATGCAAGTTAAAAATGAAAGCTGACAAAACTAACCTTTAAAGACAAAATTATATCCGACAAGACATGAGAAAAGCGTTCAATTTCTCTTCTCCCTTGTTTGCTTGTGGCCTTCATTTTAAATGCTTGTGCAACAAGTTCATCTATCTGTCAATAGATAAAATGATTATGCATGCCGCAATCTTGAATTTAGCTCTCTCTTACAGAAAGGAGATTTTTCATTCGCACAAATCTCTTGCTCATTTTCAGAACAAGGAAAAACGGCCAATTTAATTGAATTCTTACAGGTAGAAAGCGTTGGTGGATAGAGCATTTGCCAATAGTTTACATCAGTATTTGCGGAACGTTACGGTTCTTTAGTGTCCAACTTCCCTGGATTGCCTTATGCTAAAGATAGGGGGACTAACCTAGGCCAATTCAAGATTGATGTTTTACCTTCAAGGTATTTGATCCAGTCCTTTCTTATTATCTCAAGAATAGACCGGATTCTATTCAATTACATACATCACATGAAAGCTTAAACAATGATAACAGATAACAAAAGAACAAGGAGACTTCAAGTTCATGCAAGCATAAATGTGATCCCTTATTCTCTAATTGATTTCTAACCACCTACAAAGATGATAAGGATCTTAACCTACACAAAGGTAATCCATTAAGGCAATTCCAGTCCAATCAAAGAGTCAAGAGCGTTCCAATTTAAACTGGAAATAAAAGAACCAAACTACCTACTATGCATTCTAATTGTGAAGCAGCTAAGGAATACAAACAAAAACTACAGAGCATACAGATTACTGGACATCAAACCTCAACATTCAGTTTGAGTCACTTTAAAATCACATAATCGCAAAGCATCGAGTGTTTTAAACTTTAAACCAAACAGATATTACCTGACGTGTGAGAGAGGACAGATCAGACTGGACAAGCAATAGGCGATCGAGATAATCTTCTTCTCTTCCTTCTCTGTGGCCTTCTTCCTGTTGAACCGCTGGAACCATATGTTGATTTTCGGTTTCCTTCTTCGAGTTCGATTTTTTAATCACATTCAGAGATTTCGAGAACCTTCCTCCACCATAACTGCTGCTAGAGTGACTAACATTGTTATAATTCGATAAATCCTTCAGTGCTCTCCTTGCCGATTTCGGTTTCGCTTCGTTTCTCACCATTTCTCTCTGTCTGAATTTGAATTTCCAACCACACGCTCTCTCTCTCTCTCTCTCTATATCCGATGTAATGTTGTGTTAATTTCTAACTCGAACAATCAATCAAACCGGCTAATCCAGGCCCACCGAGTTCGCCATTAAGGCCCAGGCCCAATAAAACCCAAAATACTGAACCTAGACGTGTTTGCTGTTGAAGTGAGTCCATAAAAATGACGTTAAGACTAGACGCGGCAACCATGAAGCGTATAAACCACGCTCCAACCACATACAAAAATACTACATTTCTACTTCTACATGATCAGCTTATCATTCTTCAAGCTCAGAAACTCAACGATGGTAGAACTCTTCAAGGAAATCAAAATTCCACATCAAAAGCACTTCGATTCCATTCCTTTCCCTTCTGTTCTCTCTCCAAATCCTTCCATTTCTTCTCCTCTTTCTCTTCTTCATCTGGCTGACTCCATTAAAACCCAAAAACCGTATCTCGATTCTCTGGTGCACAAATCAGGAGCTATTCTTCTTAGAGGCTTCCCCATAAACACAGCTTCTGATTTCAACGACGTCGTTGAAGCGTTCGGTTTCGAGGAGCTGCCTTATGTCGGCGGAGCCGCCCCCCGTACTAACGTTGTTGGTCGTGTCTTTACAGCCAATGAGTCCCCACCTGACCAGAAAATCCCTTTTCACCATGAAATGGCCCAGGTACAATTATTAATATTATGTACAAATAGTGATTGATTATTGATTCGAATATTTTCTAATAAATTTCGAATGTTCATTGAAAAAAAAAAATTCAGGTTCCCGAGTTCCCATCGAAGCTGTTCTTCTTCTGCGAAGTGGAACCAAAGAGTGGAGGAGAAACTCCTTTAGTACTTAGCCATATTGTTTATGAGAGAATGAAAGAGAAATACCCAGAATTCGTTGAGAAATTGGAGAAACATGATTTGATTTATAATCGAGTATTGGGTGAAGATGATGATCCTTCATCCCCAATTGGCCGTGGATGGAAATCTACATTTTTGACCAAAGACAAGGCCGTGGCAGAGGAGAGGTTCGTTCTTGGTTGTTTTTATGTTTTATTTAAATGTAAAGTTTCCATTTTTGTGTTCTGTTTCCTTGATTATGTGTTCTATTTAAACAGGGCAGCTAAGCTGGGAATGAAGTTAGAATGGTTAGAAGATGGAGTGAAAACAATAATGGGACCAATCCCAGCAATTAAATATGACAAGTCAAGAAATCGGAAGATTTGGTTTAATAGCATGGTGGCTGCTTATACAGGATGGGAAGATAAGAGAAATGATCCTATAAAGGCGGTAACTTTAGGGGATGGTGCACCATTGCCAGGAGAAATCATATATGATTGTTTAAAAATTCTCGAAGATGAAAGTATTGCTATTCCTTGGCAGAAAGGAGATGTTCTATTAATAGATAACTGGGCTGTTCTTCATGCCCGGAAATCCTTTGATCCGCCTCGACGAGTACTGGCTTCACTTTGCAAGTAGTTTCCTCTATATGTGAAACAGAGCTTCCTGTTATGCTCATTAGATGGGCAGTACGTTATTGTGTAAAGGTTTGCTTGACAAATACAAGTCCGTAGGTTAGGCCTATCCAATAATAAACTTTCATGGTTGGCATACATAGAAATCTGATCTGTCCAATCAGTAGAGGTAAATTTTTAACAGCAAAAGAATTTTTTTTGCGATACTATAGATTTACATTTCCATCTGTATTCACAAGGCACAATCCAGTGCAAGAGATTTACAATTCCATCTCCCTCAAACAAGAATGTCTCAAAATCATAAATTGAGATGAAATGGATAAAAAGACCAACATGTGCTATTGCAATAAGCTACTCAAAGCTATCTTGTCTTACAATACCAATCAAACCCTCCACCTAGTAGCTATATCACTAAATTTTACATTACAACAAAATTTCCATGTATACAAAATCAATAGTTGAGAAAATGAAAGATAGATGATATCCTGTAACAGCTGCCATATTACTGCTTAAGAAAAGCTACTCTGCAAGCTTAACTACAAAGATCGTGGGCGCTAAAGTAGGGAGAAATGGTGAGTGCGAATTGAAAAGGAGCTTGTTCAATTTTTTATCTTCCTTGGACTAAGCCACTAAATACCTGGCTATTTCCTGCAAGAGTTGCTTCCCATTCAATGGAGGATAAGAGGATCTGTGACAGTGAAATAACAACTTGCTTCATGTCAGGCCGTAGGATGGGATCCTCATCCACGCATTGTTTTGCAACCATAGCCATCTGCATGATAACATTCACCAAGAAAGAAGATTCATGAAATCATGTAACCCTGACTACAAAATAAAGATCGCCATTTCATCCAGAAACGAACATTTTCGCCACAATTAAAATTAAGATATAAAATAATGCTACGTTTTATGAGCCATCAACGATGCGACAAAGATACATATTGTTTACAACATAAATTAACATGCTATTCTGATTCTCTTTTTGTAAAAGGAAATAAACAGTAACCTCCATATCTAGATTAACTAGCATTTTCAAGAGTACAAAGGCCTTTTGATGTCCTCTCTATTAACCATCCTAAGTTACATGGAGAATGAACGTAAAAAATTGAGCACAGGTGCAGATGTACACTCTAGTTGCCAAGACAAAGAAAGATCATCTAGCCTCTATTGATAATTGTCACATGAGCAAGAGTTACCAAAAGTTACCTTGAATACACAATCGTGTGGATATAGATCCATCATATTAGGATCAATCTGATCTTTCAAGCCTGACATGCTCATGGAGTCTGGTGAGTTCTTAAGGGCTGCTAGCATCTGAATGTTCAAGCATGAATTAGGGCAGTGCTTTCAGGAGAGTAACAAAATATATGGATGCTTTAGCCAGTGAAACAATTGCCTGATGACGTGATATTTGCAACATGAAATAGTAATTGAAGAGGGACAGATAAATCATTAGGAGAAAGTACAATTAATTTTCACAAATCTAAGAGTTCATAAGAAGGGGAATTAAGACAAGCACAAAATGAGAATGCACAACTAAGCTCCAAAAATTATCTTCCTACTTCCATATTTAACCTTACCTTCTCAATCTACACTGCTGACTCGAAAATTCATCTTAATCTACAATTCTTATACTGATCTTCTGCAAAATTATTTGACCAATAACTACTAAGAATGAATCTGTACAGTTTTCATTTTTTTAGAAACTTGAAGGGAACATTGTACTCATGCATCAGTGAATAAATCATAATTCATCTCCAAGAGTAATGTCTAAAGCAAAACATGGACTCTCTAAACTATTGTGGATGCTAAGAACACTAGTGCAAACTATGGCACATGAAAGTTTTCGCACACATAAAACCATATATTATGTTAGGCCATAATGTTGGGGACCTTTCAGTAACTTTGTTAGAGAGAGTTATATATCTACAACCTTCACAGACCATGCACAGCTTTTGATTTAATATCTGATTCATGGTTTTTGTGGATGCTTATAAATACTTGTGAATGGCAAAACTTACAACAGATGCTAATGAACGCCTTTCAGGGTTTTTTGTTGCCGAACCCTCGGTTCGTATAATGGCTTCTCTACCAGATATAATCTCAAAGAGAACAACGCCAAATGCATATACATCACTTTTGGCTGTGGCAAGACCATCACTCAAGTATCTGCAACGGATCAATGATAAAAGTTAAGATTGAATGAAGGAAGGACTTACCAGGAACATAATACATGATTAAAACTGTATGTGCTTACTCTGGAGCCAGATAACCAAATGTACCAACAACTTTTGTTACTGTAGTTTCTCCATCACCTCTTTTACCAACAAGCTTTGCCAATCCAAAATCTGAGATCTAAGTACAATACAATCTGTATAAGAACCATATATGTTGAAGTTACAGAAAGGCATCAATGAAATCTGATATGTTAAAGCTTTACCTTAGCCCTGAAGGAACCATCTAACAAAATGTTGCTTGTCTTGATATCTCGGTGGACATAATGCGTTTTCGTGTGCTCATGGATGTATTCCAAACCTCTGGCAGCATCAAGTGTAATCTGGACCCTTAAGTTCCATGATAGCGGTGTATGGCCTTCAAGCAAGCAAAATTGGAATATCATAACAGGTTACATGTCATGTGTGCATAAACCATATTCAATGCCTACTCAGTAAAATAAATACATGATACATGTCATAGGTGCATAAACCATATTCGATGACTACTCAGCCAAATACATGCCACTAGTTGAAATATTAAAAAAGACTTGCACAATAAGTAGTCATGCAACAGAGCAATTGTGAATTTTTTTCTCTTTCTTTTTACACAGCAAGGTCACTTTATATTTTTGTCACACCGATTAATTACCAACAACTATCTTGAAATATTATCTCTACAAACAAACTAAAATTATATTGACACTCTTTCATTCAACCACTTTGTATCTGCATCCAAGGCCGACATTTAAGTTTCTTTTTTATCTGTCTTTTCAAATTTCTGTCTCCGTCATAAGGTGTACTTGTCTATAACTCTACCAGCTATTAGTAAACTCATAATGGATATGTTCAAGATTTTCTTAGAGCAAATGACAAGACTTTAACTCTTAAGCAGAACATGAGTAAGTAGCTCACCCTTATTCTGAGGATCATGTAAATGGCTTTTAAGTGAACCCTTCAGGGCATATTCATAAATCAGGAACAGCTCCTCATCACTAGCTGCATAGCCAATCAACTCTACCTTGACAAAATCAAACAAATATCAGAGTCAAAGCTCCAAACTCCTTAAAGCAACAGATTTGAAATCTAAGAGTACCAATGACCTTCACATTACAAAGAGCATTACCAGATTTGAATGGTGAACCTTGCACAAGATTTTCATCTCTGCCATAAATTCTTTAGTTTTTGTGGCAGTCATTCGTTTAATAGCAACTTCCTGAGAGGAATAAAATCATCAGTATTATTCTTTAAGAAACATCAGAAAGTATTATACCTAGTAAAAGGAAACAGCATGGCACCTGATCACGAATGTGCCCATAATATACAGAACCATATGTTCCATGCCCAATAAGACTTGAATCAGAAAATCCATCAGTTGCAAAAATAATTTCTTCATATGTGAAAACCACAGGCTTCTCCATGTCAAGCATATCAGTTTCTAGAGCTGCAAATAAGACTATAAGGTCATATGTTTGAAGCATAAAATTTGCAAGGAAATGGCACCCAAAACTTGAAAAGGGAATGCTTAATACTGACTTTTAGAAGTGTTCATAATACAATCCAAAAAGCCAAATCATATTAAATTAAACTAAATCAGAAAATTTGGTTCTGCTTTAAAAAAAAAGGTTTTGTATGAAAATATTAGGCATTTGTTTTAAGTTTCCTTTCACAATAAGCCAAACCAAACCATAAATTCTAATGTACGTATTAGATTTTTTTATTTGTTAGGATTTGAAGAAACTTTATATAAATAATATAAGAATATTAAAGTACAACATGAATAATATTTTTCTCACTAAAAAGAAAAAGCCAAAATATCAAATTCAGTTTGGAAAATTCATAGATTGTAATTCTTCTGCTTGGTTGCATGCTATGTTAAATAACTTAACCAAACCATGAATAATCCCACTATTGTTTATCAAACTAATGCCATTCCAGAATCTCATAAAATAGTTTCCTACAACCTTTAGGAATAGCTATGTGGTGGCCGCTAGTCTCGCCATTTGTTTGCTTCCAGTCTCCAGATTTACCAGAGACATACCTTCCTGAACCACAACAGAAACTTGTCTTGCGAAGAATATGAAACTTATGAGAAATCTTGCTATCAGATTCCTTAGCATGATCCCCTTGAGCTTTAGAAAAGCAGATAGAGGATTTCAAGCATACACAGAAGACTACACAAAATACAATCAGTGCAATACCGATCCCAAGACTCCCTACAATCCATTCATATGGTACCCGCCCTTTATGCTTCTCTTGATTTGCTGCAAACATAAGGAATCATGATCAATATATGACATACTAAAAGCAAGATTGCAGAAGAACATAGACATGACACATTCATAGAATTTGAACTGATATTTCAATATTATTTTACATGAGTCTAGCATTGCTTCATCATATACATAAGTAAACATAAATGGGGAAAAATAAAGTAATGAGACATGCAAGTTAATGCTGAATATCTGTCCACAGGCAATAGGGACAAGAGTTAAGGTATTCAACCTTCTTTCTTGATCGGCTTTTTTTGCAGTTAACTGCCTTCTTAAACTATCCATGCGTAGCATTCTATTAAGTCACTTGTTATAATTTCGCTAATGGCTGCTATATAACATATTCCAGTTACATTCATGATTTTGCTCATGAAATCACCAGCCTTAAACTTGTCACAGTCTTCGTAGAACCAATTAAACATGGAACTAAATTAAAGCTCAACCTTAGTGTGGGTTTGCGCAAACACTTATACGCATCTGTAGAGTGCTCATCTAAAAAGATATACAGATATACAAAGCCGTACCTGAGAAACTCTCAAGAGAAGGTTCAGGAACAGGGGTGGGACTAGGAGGAATATCCTTCAGCACAGGATATGGCTCACCAGGAACTGGGTAAGAGAAGAATAAGAGGGGAAGAAATTGATAATTAATAGCTGCCAAATAACGGATATTTGTACATTTACAGGAAATAAATAGAGAATTCATCCAATTCCAAAGTGCTGGACAGTATATACAACGTGAAAATACCATAAACAATTAAATTTGTTTTAAGTTAGTTGAGCAGTAAAACTTCCTTTACAAAACATAAATGAACCGCAAGCTATTTCCTTTTAATCCTCATCATTAAATACCAGCTTTTAAGCATCGCACAACTTTAGTGCATGCAACGTATGAATCCAGCAACATTTTGTAAGTTGAAATTTTGCAGTAACAATTTCATTATCAGAATGCAAGGCCAAGAGATGATTGCAGTACACAAACTCCAAGCATTCAAACAAAAAAAGTAAAATGCTCCCCTTCCTATATCCATTGCATTTGCATAATCCATTATGAAAATTTCGATTGCATATTAAAGCTGGCTCAAACTCAAAGCTGATTCACATATGCACCTTGACAAGCTCTTGCAAAATCAAAAGCTTAATTTTGGCACAGGGAAAGGCTTCAGACCTCTACCACTTACTGATCATTCACCTGGCTCTGTTTAGCCAGCAACCTATTCTAACCAAATCCAATCATTTATGTAATGTCTCTACTTGCAACAGAACTTTAATATTGGTTTCACTGGCATTTCCAATGCTCTTCCTCATCTCAGAAATAATTAACATGCCATTTGCTTCCAAACAGCTACAACATCGATAGATAGGTATACAGACATTTGTGTAAGTGCATTACACATCAAAAACCACTCGCCTGATGAAATGTTACCATTACATGTTCAGAGCAAAAAAAAAAAATCTGTAACAGAGATCATTAGTTAAATAATATTTCAAAAATTAAACTATTTCTGGTTTCCTCAAAAATAAAGTTACCGATTCAAAAGCTGCTCCTACTACACATAGCCCATAGGCACATTCAGACAACCACATTTTTACTTCCCAAACAATCTCAAATTTTCCAAATCGCATTTTGAACTTCACAAGTACAAAAGATTAAACTCAGCAATCTGCTTTTCTTCATCTTTAACCAAAATTTCTAATCCATTTCACACAAGGAGACATCTTTAACAATTAAGAGCCTACAACTATCCCAAAAAAATACAGTAAAATAACCACTCAATTAACCGCACCTAATAAAAACTGATCTCTACATTTTTCAATTTGACCAAACTGCATACCAAAAAATCAATTGATATTACATATGAAGAATGCAAAAAAAAAAAAAAATAATAAAAAAGAGAGATAAAATTGCAAAACAAGACTAACCTGAATTCAAGGGAACATAATATAAAGCTCCAACAGTAACATTATCAGGATTTCCTATTCCATTTACTGCCTCAATACTGTCCATACTAACCCCAAATCTACTTGACAACGACTCCACAGTGTCTTCTTCCCCCATCACATAACTCATCAAGTAATTCCACAATCCATTTGAACACCCACAAAACAACCTCAATGAAATCACTGCACCAACCCTGGCTTGTCTTGTAGTATTGGGCAGGAAAGCAAGCCCATCATAAGCGTTGATCACAATGTGATAAACATAACCATCACTTGATTTCATTGTATAAGTAGTATTAGTAGCATAAACTTTGGGTGTGGATAAGCAAGAGCAGTTCTTCTTAACGAATATGTAGCCATGATCATTGCCTTCTACTGTCACGTCTTGAGGTAACACATCAAACATGCTTTGGATCACTGGTAGAGTGTAGTTTTCTGGGGGTTTAAAGGCCAGAAACGATGTGCATAGGCGTGTGGTGTCCGTACAATTCATGGGTTGTGAAGAATATGAGTGTATACACAGGATTTGAACAGAAAGAAAGCATACTAGTAGAACAAAGCAATTCATTGCCAAGAGCTACCAAGAGGGTTCAAGACTTGAAATTGAGGAAGAAACTCGAAATAAACTAAAGAAAGGATTCAAGATTTGATCTTGATGAAAAGAATCTCAAGCTAAATATGAAAGAAAAGGATTGAAAGAACATTAATTTAAGGAATAAATAAATAAAATTAGCTAAATTTAGTGAAGAAAAACAGAGAACTTCAGCAGAAAACAGTAGAGGAAAACATGGGTTGAGTTTGGCACCAAATAAATGATCAAGAAGCCAAATGGGATCTACTAAAGTATGTATCTTTTTCAGTTTTCCTGTTTGGTAAGGGAGAAGTAAAATGATAAATATAGAACTAACAAAATCAAGAATCCAAAGAGACAAGAAAAAGAAAAGGAAAAAAACCCTGAAAAAAAAGAAATGGTGGGTTTTATGAGTTGAGTCGGTGAGGGACGTGAACAGAAGAAGAGGGAAAGGGAAAGGGAAAGGGGGTGTCTGTTGGAAACAGAGCATTTCTTTCTTTTCTTTTCTTTTTTTTTTTCTCTAATATTATTTTTGATTTTGTGGTGTTTTGGCGTAGAGTGGAGTCTGTAAACAGATGCTTACTGTAAAAGAATAAAAGGGACTTTGAGAGTTTACTGAAAGAGTCCTCTGCTATTGCCTACTGGACATTTAATCGCACTTTTTCATGTGACCATCAGCCTTTTGTTTTACTATTTATTTTTTTATTTACCGTTTTCGTTTTAAAACAATTAATAAATTTATTTATCTTAAAAATCAGTTCAGTAATTTGATAATTGAATTTTAAAAGACTTGTTGAGAAAATAGTAGTTAGTAGTTACAAAACGATAATACTCATCCTCATCATTGTTAAGCTTTTAATTTATGTATTGTTTATCCACCAAGAATATCATTCTTTTGCTAGGGGTAAATTTGGAATTTTAGATTAAGCGGATAAATTTAATATTAAAGGAGGACGCAAAAGTTAAAATTAAAGGAATAAAATTAAAATTTAAAAGAAAATTGTGCTAATTTTTCGTTTTCAAGATCATTTGAAAATAAAAATCAATAAGAGTTGGAAGTTTGAAAATAAAAATTTAATCATTACTTAAATTAAGATTAACCAAATAAATATTAAAATTATGAAATGTTTTGCTATTTCATTTTATTGTTTAATTAAATAAAGCAGAAGCTGTGATTGAAGGCAAAGGAACAAGAATATACTCATCACTCATCAAAACAATATAGCTTCAAATCTTCTCTTTTTCCTTTTTATTTAATGACTTAATATATTAAAAATATATATATCAACTTATCAACTCTATTTTTAAATTTATCAAATGCATTATGCTATATTAATAATTAAAAATTATGCCTCAATTTAGCGAATGCATTATGCTATATTTATAATTAGAAATTATGTCTCTTTCGTATAAAAAATATTTAACGAATGCTATATTTGATTATTTGAAAAAAATGTTTTAAAAGGAAATTATTTTAGCATTAATTCAGTACATAAACATATAATACACAGTAAATTTAAATTATTACATTGCACACATTATTTAGGCAAATTCACGATGAAAAGGAAAATGATTAATATAAGAAAAGATTTTAATGTAAAAAATAGAGGTAAGGGCAAAATGGTAAATGAAAATCAGGGGACTGTTAAGTGCTAAGCAATGCAAAGGCTGGTAGTGTTGTTGGGAAAAGCTCTGGCACAAAATACAAAGAGCTGAACGAACTGAGAGGGACAGTTTGGTTGGGTCCCGCATTCATCGCTATTAATCGCCGATTATTACTAATTTTATCGGGAGACGCTGTAAACTTCCGTTGACTCCTTCTGCTTGACCTAATTTACCGACACTTATAACTATTAACAATGTTTTAAAAATGGGGTTAATTCGGCATGTCAAACCGGATCAAATGTAAATCGATATGAAAATCGGTTTGATTTAATATAAAAATTAAGATATGCAAAAACTCGATTTGAATAATACCAAGTTGGACCGAAAAATCAAGTTGAACCGAAAATGCCTAAATTATATTTTTATATTTTTATAATGCAAGTTAATAAATGTTAGATATTGTTCAATTAAAATTTTATATTTGATAAAATCAATTCATATTAATATTAGACTTGATAAAATTAAAAAATTATTTAAAGTTATGTTCACTATATTTTTAGATATTGAATAACTATATAATTTAAATGTAATGAAATACTAATAAGGAAACGAAGATGAATATGATAATTATAAAAGTAATATCGTTAGGTAGCGTCATAAAAAATAAATCTTATAATTAAAATTAAAATTAAAAAATTTTAAATTAAAAATATATTTTTCTTATAAATTCAAATATTCAACAGATAAATTCAGTTATAGTGTTTGATTTTTTACTATTATTGCTAAAAAAGTAGTAAAATATATGAAAATTAATTAATACATTGATATTTTAAAATTAATAGATTGTTTGAATATGTTTTTTATATACCATATTTTTTATTTTTTTTAAATAATTATATTTAAAAAAATAAAAAATTTAAATCAATTCGGTTCAATCAATTAATTCATAATTCAGTTAATAGGCCGAGTCAATGCCCAATCGGCTCCTGAAAATATTGCTTATAATACTGTCAAAATAGGAGCTTTCAGACTAATTTAGGAGTAATATATCTGCAACAAAATAAGTGCTGCTTCAATCCTATAACTTTTGTCCATTTTTATTTGTTATAAATATTAAAAATTTATAATTATTATAATTGGCAGATAAAATTATTTCTGTAATTTTTATATTGTATTCATTTTAAATATAAGTTAGTAATTAAATATCATTAAAATTATATATTATCGTTAATAACATAATATGAGAAATTTAAATTGTAATTAATAAAATAATATTAAATAAATTATAGATTAATTATAATGTAAAAAATGAAAATTGACAATATTTTATGATAGACTAAAAATGAAATATGAACAAAAATTATGCATATATAGATATATGGAGTGTTATAAATTCTTAAATAAAAATGGAGTCTGGATAAAAGTTTTCCGAAAAAAGAAAAAATCCTCACAATATTCATTTCCTGGCCTTTTTAGTAAACTAAACTAAAAATATAAGTCCATTCTACAATTATTTAATTGGAATTATTGTGATCCAAAAATTAAATTTGATGACTCAGACCAAAATTCTAAAAGGTCGAATACAATTAATTTTCATATAGATATTTTCGATAAACTTTTTTTTTTTAATCCTTGTGATAAAAATAAATATTATTATAAAATATCATTCAAAATTTAAGAATATAATTTAGTTTTTTTTTTTATAAATGTTTTCTTGTGCACGCAAGCTTAAGGGGAAAAAAATATCCTCCATCGTATAAAAACAGGCTAATTTAGACGTTTGTCTTTAAATTGTAAGCCCATTTTGTAGACAAAAAGAATTAATACTTATTTTGAGGGCATTTAATTATAATATGTGTATATAATTGAATAAAGTCTGATTAATAAGGATTAGTTGGAGTTCTTTTAGACATTCGTTTGCAATTAATTCGTTGCTTGTGTTTTTTATAAAAAAAAAATTGATCGAATGATTGGTATTTATATTATATTTCAAATTTAATATATGATATTCATAAAATAAATATATAAGTTCGAAATATAAAAAATAAATTAAATAAGAAATGGAGTAGAATCTGAAAAAAGATTTAAATTTACCTTATCGAGTATTGATATAATACAATGATTAAAGTAAATAATCAAGTGGCTGCATTATAATGATATTACCATCATTTGGTATTCGTAAAGTGATTTTCAAGCAGTAACAGGATATAAAATCTTGTATGGATTGAAATAACCAAATTACACTTAGATTTACAGTCATCTAATTAAATACTAATCTAATTAATAATGGGTTTTGTTTTTTCTGCCTTTTAAAAAAAAAGTACAAGTGAAAAAGAAAAGAGGGAGAGGAATAATTGCAGAGGAGTGGCCGTTTATTGGCTTGGCGAGTTATTATAGTGGCCAGACGCGAGAGTACGTAAATATAATGGTTAGAGTCAGTACGATTAGTGTTTAATTGAAAATCAAACCGATTAGTTTGATGTTATTATTCGGTTAATCAGCTAGTAAGATACATAATGTTGGATTTGTGATTTTACTAAAATTCGATTTTTCATTCAATTTGATTTTGGTTTATGTTTTTTAAAAAAATTTAATTTTAATTATTTTTAATTTGATTCGATTATTTTATTTTTATTGAGTTATAATAGAAAATTGATAACCGAGCTATAGTCAGCGCCTAATCTGGTTATCGCCTGCCCATTGAAGTTCGGATTACCTATGTTTCTAAACTCGGTTCCCGAATAAAAACTCGTCTTATAAGAAATTCGGAAGCAAATGGATAGCTCGGTAGCGTTATTAATATGGCCGTTGCTTTTTAAAGATTCATCATAAAGGCGTCCGTTACTCAATAAAGGCACACTATGAAGAGAGCCGTTATATAATGAAAGTCCATTAAAAGGACAACGGTTATAAAGAAACAAGAGTGCGATAAAAAGGTATGCTCCATCCTTAGAAAGAGATCTTTATCTATCATATTTTTTCTTACAAAAAATAAATAACTTGATTGCTAATGTGACCGTCGGAGTATCCTGTAACGAAAATTCATCAATTTTTTTTGATTTCAAGTGACATTTTCAGGTATTCGGCATCGAAATTTTGGAGCTGTTATAATAGAAAATGAAACCGTATTTATTTATAGCTGATGGTCGCTATTAATTGAAAGATTGAAAAAAATAGTGATACAATGGAAGGAAGCAGGGGTGATGACTAGGTAGGACCACACGTGGGCAGAAGACAACTGTAAAACTATATGTGTTTGGTCAGCAGACAGAGAGATCTAACCTGTACCAAACACACACCAACATCGAATCACACTGTCCTTGTAAAACATTTCAATTAATAATTTAATCCATTTCCGATATATATACATAAAACAAAACAAGTGCAATTTTTATGTTTTGGTGACAACCAAAAACAATTAATTAGCTCTCAACGAGTGAAAAGGTAGAAAATTATTAGATGGGATATGACAAATTAAGATGATTAGGTAATTGCAATTTACCTAATCACGTTATCTAATAAATGTCTCATTCAAAAACTATTGCTAAATGTATAATTAATTACCTTAATATATAATTCCATAAAATCCTAATTGGAAAAACTTTGATAGATAATTTTTTTTTGTTATAATCATTTCTATTAGTTTTACTAAGCAAACTGCTATATCATTAATCATGAATGATGAGTACGAAATTAAAGAATACATTATTAACAAATAGAAAGTGGGACCCATTTGTGCATGTGAGATTTTAATCATATGACATAAGATATAATACAAGCTTTTTCTTTTTGATAAATCATATGCCACGTAGACTTGGGCATTTGAGGTATCAATTTAATTTAGTAATTAAAAAAAAATAGTACTAGTATTATGTGTGTTTTAGGAAGTAATCAATTATATCCAGACTGGATTTATGGTACACAGATATGCTTCCTTCATTCTTTGGTATTTATATTAATTAATGAATTAAATATGAAACTTCCACTCAAGCTTTGGATCTTGTCTTTTTTTGGGGATCTTAAAATGGTAACTATGCTTATTTATGCAGATAATAAATACTCAATATTTTAAGAAGCCCAACATTAGGCCCAATCCACATCTAAAGAAGCCCATTAATTGAAAATATATCTTAAACCATCTCACATCAAAGTTGATTCTTTTCTTTTTCTTTTATCTCTCTCTCTCTCTCTCTCTCTCTCTTTTTTAAGAACTATAAGAGTTATGAACACAAACAACAGTCATTTATAAAAGTTTATTTTTATTTTACAAACGTGATATTATTTGAAAAAAATATATTTGTGACTTAAAAATAATTAATAGGTGCAGTGATGAAAATATTGACTTAATTTAGATAATAACTATCACCAAATATACCCTACTGTGTAAAAAAATACTTAATTTATTTTTTATTTTGCAAATGATCCAATAAGGCCCAAAACGAGCCCACTTATTTAAGTTTGATGGGGTTGATGGATAGAAATTAGACAAATAACTTTGTGGTTTTAATATCTACATTTTCTGAGCTATGTTGGAAAATTCTTTATTTATTTACATAATTTGGATTGAAAAACTAAACTCGCACATTATATACGAATCACAATTTTAAGAATAAAATATATATTGCCATCAAGAGTAATAATTTTGAGTAAGAACCACACACAAGTTTAGTAGACTATAATAATTAAATCATAAAACCTTAAATTAATAATTTTGGCAAGAATTTAAGGAATTTGTTAAGAATCTAAGAATAAATGTGAAAATGTTGCAGGATTTTTTTTATTGTCATTCAAATAATTCCTCTTATTGGCTGAAGGGGCAGAGATAACGGTCCATCTCCGACCAACGAAATAAAATGGAAATTTTTTCAAAATATTTGCTTACGACATTTCCCAATACAGCTCACATGAGATAAGTCGTTGTCATAATATCAAAAGCTCATTGAATTTTACTTTCATTTTTCTTTAAGATATATTAAAAAAAAAAAAGAAAAGAAAATGTAGTATGCAAATTATCTAGTAGATAAAACCATATGATTATTATTATTATTATTATTATTGAACATAGCAATGTTTATCCATAGGATTAGGAAATGTGGAGAAGGAAGAGAGTGAAAGGGAAAATAATGGTAAGAACATAATTGGGTTTTGTGATTGGATGCCATATTTTTCATCTTTTTATTTTAATTGTCACATATGACATATTTCATAATAATAATTAATAATTTACGGCGCATGATGCGTTCACACCACCATAATATCCCGAGCATATGGCCTTTTTTATTTTTTATTTTTAATTTCCCAAAAGCATCACTCCAACAAAAATAAGATAAGATAGTTGACAACAATCAAACCACTCAGCTTCTGTTTTAGTATGAGCTTGGCAATAATAATTACTAATTGCTTTTTCTGTTTTTTATTTTTAAACCCAAATATTTTTGTTAATAAAAACACTAATATTTTATCATCTATTTATTACACTTTTTTAGATAATATATAAATTATTTTTTAAACTATTACCGTTTAATAAATTAATCTAGTGTTAAATTAACTGCAAAATTTATTAAAAATATCATATCAAATATGTTTCATGTCATAAAAAGCATGTAAAATTTAAAAGCACGTGAAGTTTGAAGAGTGACAGGGAATAATATGATATTTTTAATAAATTCAGTAGTATTTCATATGATTTTTATTAATATCTAATTATTACTTATATTTTTAATAAATTAAAATTGCGTAATGAATTAATTTAGAAAATAAAATGTTAAATAGATATAGTTTATGGGCAATTTATTCTATGGATTATTTCAATTGCCATAGAATAAATAAACAAATAATCCCATTTATGGATTTATATTTTGCGCATGCTTTTAACAAGAGAAAAGGTATCTCTTTTAACTTGATGCAGATCTTGACTTAATCAATTATCAATACAAAAATAAAAAGAAGGTCATCATAGAATTCAAAGAAAGTGGACTTGTTTACTTTAAACCCTAATTATATCTAAGGTGACTAATTAATTAATTTATTAATGGACCAACAAGCAATCAAATTTAAGAATCATAAGTTAAGGATTAAACTTCAGTCTCCTTTTCCATAGAAATTATAATTGCCTTTTTCCTGGAAGAAGAACCCCATATGTAATTATGTATGCATTGTATCATGAGCATATGTAATTAAAAATTATTAATTAATTAACCCAATAAAAATATAGGAAAGAGGGCTTTTTATTGTGCTTGTAATCAGCATCTTTACTTTTCAGACAACTAACTCGTGATTCTAATTATCACAATCACGACCAATACTCTACATTAGTGCTTCTCATCTCCTACTTAGAAACTTCAGAGCTAGGAGTACGTGTTCTTGCAATTTATTGATTTATTTATGACATATTATTCCAAGCCCTTTTATTTTACAAATTTATCAAAGATTTATATTAACTTTTCTTCAAATTTAAATAAATCAAATAATACTTATTGCATTCCACTTCAAGCGTTACTTTTAACTTTTCTGCATTAATTAAGATAATACTCTCTCCGTCCCACTTTAAAATGCTGTTTTCCCTTTTTTATTTGTCCCATTCTAAATGTTTTTTTTGCAATTTAAGAAAGAAATTTACGTATTTATCCCTATTTATTATATAATTTATTAAATATATATCACTTACTTTTTCTTTTCCCAATGTAATAAATAAGGACATTTTTGTCATTTTATATTTTTTTATGAAATTGATGTATTTCAATTATTTTCTTAATTACCGTGAAAAAAGGATAATAGCCTTTTAAAGTGGGACGGAGGGAGTAATTAAAATATCTCAATTCTCTAAAAAAAAAAATTCTCTTGCTAATTAAAAAAGAAAAATGACCAAAAAAAAAAGTAAATGCATTTTAAGAATTAAAACAAAACAATGATAAAATAAATAAAAAAAAATATATCCTTTGCATTTAAAAAAGAGACACGTGTAGCAAAAGCGATACAGTTGAACTGAGAGAATAAGTAAACGCATTATGTTTATATGCATGCATGTGTACAATTCACCCACCCGACTTATTTCAAAGTTAATCTACTTACAAATTTACAATCGTTTTTGATACTATTTGTCTAGAAAAATAATTAATCGAACAAAACAAGCATGCGTTGAGGTTGATCTTTCACATCGTAAATACCAAAATTAAATAGCGACATGCATGTGGTCACATATATATATATTATGGACGTGATCTTTTAATAGGATAGAGATAAGAGCGAATGTACGTAGTAATATTAATGTCAAAATCAACAAGTAAGTTTCACCAGGTGAAAATCTTGCAATTTTAGTTTTCCACAAATAGGTATTTATAAGCTTAGGATGAGTAAAGTAGTGGTGCTAAATAAAAATCCAATGGGGACTTAAGGTTAAGATTTTGTTGGGATTTTTCTAAAAATAATGTATTTCCTAAACATATTTTGAAATATGACGATACATTAAAAATATATAAAAATTTAGAATTATTATAAACCGGTAGTTAGACCGTTGATTTTAGTCATAAGTGGAACTTACAATTTTGTAGCAATGTGCTGATTTTATCACAATTCTCAATAAAAATTTAGAAACTGACGGTCTCACCGTAAGTTTCTAGTTACCTTAAATCTCTAAATATTTTTACTGTAGCGCTAAATTTTGATATATTTTTTTTAAAGTCACATTATTTAAAAAAAGATCCAGATTTTTTTTAGTAGGGCCGTATAACCATCATAAATAAAAGCACATAAAAACAAAAACAAAGCTTAAATCCAAAAGCTGAGAGCAAAGGAGAGGGTCCCAAAATTGGCATTCTTCTTGTAGCAATAGCTGCGCGTGAAACTAACAATAAAATGTCTAAATAATTATAATAAAAAGATAATTTCAATTTTATTTATTACAAATATTTATTAATTATTAATATTTTAAAAAGTCATATTGTAATATTTATAAAATAAAAAATATTAAAAATTTTACATATAAAATATAAAATATATATAACTTCTAAAAATTAAAAAAAAATATATTCTAAATTATTGGTTCAGTTAATCCAGAATAAAAGTTGATGGTTCTTGACAAAGAAAAAAAAAAGGAGACAAATGGCGGGGTATATGTGAACCCCACCGCATAGGAACATAGCTAACTAGCCAGCCAAGGTTGAGGATAATGTTATAGCATAGATGGGTTTTGTTATCATGCTACCGTGTTTAGAAACGTGGAAAGAGGAATATATTAATAACATGGAAGTTATTCGATATGCTATATGCTTGTATGTCAATTTGTGGAATAATTTAGATGCAATTGATCGAGTACTTTTGTTTTTTTGAATAACTATTAATTAACACGTGTTGGCTGTGTAGCAGTAGTAATAATAGAGTTCATAAGATGTTGAAAAAATTAAAGCATTGATTGATTATTAGTAATCTGTATCGAATTTTCAAATTACTCGAAACTAATATTTGTGTAAAAGCAGAAATGGAGTTGCTTTTCAATTTCATGTCAAAATAGAAATATTGATTGTTTATCATTCAAGGTATTGAATTCACCCTTTTTTTTTTTCTCTCATAAAGTTCTATTATTTTTTAAATAATAATCTTTACTAAAAGGGGAATTCAATTGGTCATCAACATTGAAGTCACTTCCAAAATTATATATAATTGTAAGTTTGAATTTCAATTAAAAGAAATAAACTTTTTTTATGAGGAAAAAAAAAGAAAAAGGAAATCCAAGTAACTTTCTTGCAAGGCAAACATTGGAATAGGCAAATTTCGTATGCTGGTCCATAATCTACCAAACTTTAAAAATACCAAAAGCATGAGATCGTGATAAAGGGAGAGCACAAGACAAAGGGACACATGAAAGCTATGGTTTTTCTAACATGACCATGCTAATGATAGAGACTTATCTAGACCGGTTGGATTCATGAAAAATGAATGCACGGAATTAATAAAAAAATGTCATGTTAAATACAAAAAAAATTAAAAAATTATAGGTAAATAATTATTAATTATGCGTTACAATTAAATGTTAGCTTGATATGTACAAAATTTATAGATTGAATATAGACAATAATAAGTTTTGGATGATAGAGGGGGTTTGTTTGGGTTTAGGCAAAATGGATTTCCAATCCATGTTGATTGCTTAAGGTTTTTGCTCCTTTTCCTTTGTTTGACTATTCAAGGTTTTTCTTTTTTAACAAAAAAGGAGTAAGAATTATTGGAATTGGTATTAAAAGGAAGTGTTTTGAAAATTGCATTCATTTTGCTGTATAGCTAGATTTTACCAACTTTTTTATTCGTGGTCATAATTAAATCTTGAATTGACTTGAATACATTGTATTAAGTTTAGTTTCTTTTGGAATTCGGTCAAAAGTAGATCAATATTCATACATAAATTATGAAATCCATGAAACCAAATTAATCTAAAATTTTAAGTTTGAATTATGTTTTTAGTTTAGCTTATTAATTTCAATCGCTATTCGCTACTTGCACTTATTTGATAAAAACAAAACATCTGTTGCTAATTTCAAAATTTAAAACAACTACAGTTGAATGTTGTGAATGTTTATGAACTGACGAGTCACAATCAAATGTTGAATTATTTGCTAGTAATTACAGAATTTATAATATGATTATAGCACATCCCATTGTTCGATCAAGTTGTTTGGAGCTCATCACAATTACGTGGTTTAAATTAATCACTAAATTATAATGATGTATTTCTAATTCTACACGTCACTAATCTATATTGTTTTGAAATTATCCGTAATTTAAATTGTTAAGAGCCTAACAATTCTTCTAATTGATCAGACCATTTTGAATTTCACCTTGTCGTCATAAATGATATAATTATAGAAAGAGTACATCATTAATTAATCAAAATACAGATTAGCCTCCCTCTCTCTCTCTCTCTCTCTCTCTATTTCATTTGCTGAAAATCCAAACACGCCCTTTGTTGAGACAAAATAACACAGTTAACAAACTTTTTCTGGACCACGCAAGGCAGTAGTATTCCATCAACGAAAAGAAAAGCATTTAAAATCAGACGGTGAGGATCAGCCCAATCAAATGACAACACCGTTAACTTTAGTGCGCCACATCTCTTACTGTACATACACTCACTGGACCAAAGCCATCATTAGTCATTACCTGTGTGCCCCATTCTCTCTCTCTCTATGATATGACATTTCTTTCACGAGCTGTTTTATTCTTTATCCTCTCTGCCCAATCATCACCCTCCATTTCCGATCAACGGTTGTCATGCGCTGATCTCCCTAAGATACGGATCTTTTATCATATAATGTTAGATGAGCCCTTAAGTACGGCATTATCGAGTATTGGGTTTAATCATGGGGGTGCATTTTTTTTGGTTTAGTGCGCGGAGCACTGGATTTATTGAGCTTCTAAGATTACAGATTCCACCTTCTACTATATATATATATATATTCAGACAAAATTAAATAAAGAAGTAAATAAAATCAAATAAGTCCTTCTCTTTTATCTGATTCAAAAAAAAAAAAAAATAAGTCCTTCTCTTTTATCCGTGGCACACCAAATTAACATCCATATTTTTACTAACTCAATATTCTTAATTATTTAAATGAAAAGGCACATATAACTCAATATAATATTACTCTTGCCACAGTACATCAATGGATTTATAAATAATAATAAATTCCTAAACAGTTACTTAAAAAAAAAAATTACTAAACAGTTGATTACGTCAATAATCCTCCACGCCGACTACCAAAGAGTAGACTCGTGCGTTAAAACTCGAGCATTTTGGGTGGTCGGATGTAAAAAAATCCACCATAAAGGACGGAGGAGGAGGTAAACAGGGCCCCACAAAATAATACGGAGTTCAAGATATGACACGTTGTAGAGCAAACCTAAGATTAATAGCAGCACGATAGCCAGCTCGATAAAGAGAGTAGGGGGTCGGATAGGTTTCGTTTCCCAGTATCCAACCAGACCAGCCGACCAGGCCTATGGTTACCCTATACGAGGTTAACCCATCTGGTTTGGTTAACTAACCTAACCTTGTTCTTCCGTTTATCGTTTCACAAGGTTGTCTTGTCCCTTACCGTATTAACTCACCGAGTTGTGTATTTAGGGAACAGGAATGACAGGTAGGACTTTTAAATTACCATGCTACCCTTCTCCACGTCCCCCTCTTTGGACTCGATTTCAATTATATTATTATTCCGTAATTTCTGGTTTCCATTTACTAATTTAATATTCACTAAAATGTTTATTGGACAAAAGATAACATTTCACGTTCAATTTATCATCAAAACCTTATCCATTTTTATTAGTTTTTTTTTTCCAAAAGATTTCAAATCATTAATGTACTTCATTTTGGATACGTTTAGGGAATTAGATTTGTTGTGAAAATAATTAACAAACTTGATTTTAAAATTTTTCTTTTAAATTCGATATTTTTATCGTCAAAGTTATAATTAGTATTTAGAATTAAAACAATATTATAATTAAGTGCAAATATGATAGTATTATTTAATTAACTGAAAAAGATATATATAATTCATTTCATTATAAATTGACATTTAAGTAGTAAAATTAATTCAATATTTTTTATTTCATTAGCTTTTTTTTGGGGACACCATTAAGTATTTACATTATTTGTTCCCATAAATGTTGCAATCATTATTTGCATAATTAAATACTCCATTCAAAACAATTATATTTCACAAAAAGTAGTTGATGTCCTTTAAAAGTATATATTTATTTATTTTTTCCCCAACTTACGATCGCCCAATTCCTTGAATAATAGATAATTTTCCACGAAAAATAAAAGCAAATAATTGTTCATCATGAAATGACAGAATGGAAAATTGGATGGTGATTAATTTTTTTTCTTGACCATCTTGAAATATTCATAACCATCATTTTCATTCATATATATTTCCACGTAACTCGTGTGGCAAAACGATGGCAACATGTGAGAAAATATAATTAAATGTTTTTGAATTTTATTTTATTTTTTCAATTAGTCATTATCAGTTTTATAGAATTATTTTAACTCTTTAACCAGCAATCCACACGTGGACGTGGTAGTTAGTCCAAAGGATCCAATATTTCAAAGTCTAAGAAAAATAAATATGCAACTAGCCTAATTAAATGGATTGCAACATGCAAATAGTCAAACTGAAAAATACATTAAATATGGCATTACTTGTATCTACTCATGTATATTCACTTACTTTCACTATTCTTATTTGATAATTGGACTATTTGTTTGGGAAATGTGTTTGGATTTTTAATTATCTTAATATTATTATTAAAAAAGTTATAATAATTAATGATGGACTATTATAAACAACTTTCAATAATAATTCGACTCATTCAATTCAGTTAATTCGAAAACTTTATGTTAATTTCTTTAAATTTAAACTCTTAATTGTATACAAATTTAACTGTTAATTGTGTTATTTGCTTTCACACGCATTCAAGCTGAAATGTTTTTTGAATTCAAACTTCGAAATTCATATTCTTTAGAATTTTTTTTTTGAAAAAACAAAGAACTGAATGATATAAAAAAATGAATAAAAATATATTATTATGAATAAGAATTTAGGCAAAACACGCAAGGGACACGATGGTCATATAGTAATAGTTCGGTTGGGTTGGTGAGCCACTTGTGTATATATAGAATTCTTTTTAATTTTAACAAATTAAAATACAATCCATATACGTACATACAGAGTTAATATTTATGTAATAATATTAATATATTTATATATACAAACAAAAAAATAAAAAGAAAAACCAATAAAAGAGTGCCTCCTTTTTACTGCTAAGATCAGAGTTAAGCTGAAGAATTGTGTCAGATTCTGCTAATTTCTACTCCCATCTCAAGAAAAAATAAAAAAAAAGAACAATCCGATGGTTGAAAATAATTCTCACACGCATCATTTGTGATAGAAACAAGCTCCTAATATTGTTTCCCAACTGACTGACCCTTTTCTTGAGATAAAGAAAAATACATAGAGCAGACAAGATCATAGGATCTGCATGTTTTTATTGCACAACCCCTGCAAATAAGGATCATGCGAATCCCCTCTCTCTTCTCTCTTTTTAAATTACAGTCACTTGAAGAAAATATTTATTAGGAAATAATAATTTATATATGTTAATTATCATGCACAGTAAATAGTGATATAGTAAATATTTTAATTCTTATAATGTTAAAAAAGAAAGTGAATCTAAAATTATGGGAAAGAAACAAAATAATAACCCCACAGACATCATTTTCTTGACCTCCTAAAAAAGCAAAATTGATATTATCCGATCTCAAAGTCTTAATTGAACCCTAAAGTCATAACCTTTCTTCCATTTCTAATCAAGATTACAACTTAATTAATTTTCTGACCCCTGTTCTTAATTCATCGTCAAGTATAATTAACAAATAAAGGAGTTGTCTTGACTAATAAAGTCTTCATCTTTCTGCCTTTTAACTGTGTGAGAGTGTAACTAAATCAACTTGAAATAGGAGAATTAATGGTTAAAGTATAGATTTAAGTAAAATCTTTCCTTGTGTTTGGTGGGTTTGTCATTTCATTTGCTACTCTATTTCTCACTAGACTTTTTGGCCTTTATGTTTTCTCTCTCTAGAGGCTCTAATAAAGGGAGATGTTTCCTCAGGGGTAGTGTGCTAATAAGGCTACGACTACAATGCTCTTGACACATTTGTGTGTTGGTGAGAGAAGAGAGAGAGAAAAGCAAGTATCTTTCTTTAAAGAGAGAGGTCAGCAATAGCACGCTTTGCTTCTTTAGCTAAACAACCTAACGTTTATTAGAGAGGTCTCTTCTCATTTCTGGGTTGCGTGCAATTTGATCTTAATTTCCCTCCGTTCTCTGGTTTTTATATATTTGCCTCTCTTTTTTTTTTCACTTCTCCGTTTTTCTTTCCTATTCTACGCCCAAATCATATTATCTTTCTCTCTCTTTGTCGTCTTCTAATCCTAAAAGCAAAGTGAACCCACTAAGCGTGCTTAGATAACAATACAAAACTCCCTATTTTATGCCTCTCTAGCTTTCATTTCACCTTGCCTTTGAGTTGTTAAAGAGATTATTTTTTTTTTTTCTTTTGAAGGGGTTTCTCTTTCTCTTTGTGGGGTTGGAGTAATTATTTTCTATTCTAAGCGTGCCGGTTTTAAGGAATTCTCATATGCTAGAGGCTTTAAAAGTTAGTTCTGCGTTTGGTATTGTTAAGATCCTGAGGTTCTCTAGCAAATTCCTACCTGGATTTTTGTTTTAAAGGTTAAAAAAGCAATCTTTTTGTGTCAGTTGAGGATGCGAGTCATTAAGTTCCTGAGTACTGGTTAAAGGATTGCTATCAAGAGGTGAGTTGCTTTGATTAAGTATGAAGTTTTCAAGTCTATATTTTGTTGTCAATATTTGAAGTAAGTGGCTTCTAATAGTGTTCTCTTTTTCATACTCAGTCGATTTTTCCTTGCATTATTTGGTTATTTGTGGTGATAGAAGTGAAAAATATGAAGGGTGGTTCAAAGAATGGGGAGGCATGTCCTCAGTTGTTGGATTTGTATCCAAGAGAAAGAGAATGGCTTGTTAGGAGACGTGAAGAGAAATCCTCATCAGAAGAGAAGAAGCTTGAGCTAAGGCTTGGTCCACCTGGTGAAGAATGGTCTATTAACGAGGCCAAAAACAACAACAGTGGACATAATAGAGAAAGAGAAGAGTCTCTTCTCTCTCTTGGCTACTTCTCCAATGGAAACCAACTAACCCACAAGTTAAAAGCTGGTTCTGGTTCTGGTGTATGGTTTAATCAACAAGCATCACAGCAAGCAAAGGGTGCCACACCTTCATTTCTACAGTTTCAATCAAACACAGCAACAGCAACAACAACCCAACAGAGCCTAAAGGAATCCTCGCAGCCCTGTTGCACTAAAGTGGTAGTAGACTTGCAGCAGACTGCAGAAAAGAATACAGCTGTGCCCAACAGCTCTCAGAAAAGGTACTTTCAGCTTTTAACTTTTTGACAGAGGATATTCACTCACATGTTCACCTTGCTTCATGATGTGTGGTGGTCCAGCATTCTTTGTTTCTTTGTTTTGTGTTTTCTCAGTTTCTGATTTAGTGTTAATTTTGTGCTTTTGAACACTCCTTTTACCCATATTATCAAACTGGTGTTAACTGATGATGCCCTCTTTAGCTATGTTAGGCCTTACACCGCTTAACCTTTATTCCTTCCTTTTCTTTGTAAGTTTTTGCTTTTCTAGTAATCTTTCCTTTCTCTGTCTGCTTACCACAGTGATATAGAACTTATCTCCTTGTATTGTTGTGTACTTGGAATGATAGTTCTTGATATAGAAACCCGTATATTGTTTTGATCTTTTTGCCTTTCTAATTCTTGAAACATGGAACTGCATGTGGGTCTTTTGTCCCTTCTATTTCCATGTTTTGTTTTTTGTTTATTGGTTATGTTCTACCATTTACTTAATATGTTTGATTAACTCTTTAATTGGGGTGTTTAAGCAGAACTGCCCCTGGTCCAGTTGTGGGATGGCCTCCAATTCGATCATTTAGGAAAAATCTAGCAAGCAGCAGCTCTTCAAAACCAGCTACTGACTCTCAAAATGAAAGCCCAAACAAGAAAGTTGCAAGTGAAAAACCAGTTGAAAATTGCAAGAAAGGGATGTTTGTCAAGATTAACATGGATGGTGTTCCTATAGGAAGAAAAGTTGATCTTAAGGCCTATGATAGCTATGAGAAACTCTCCTCTGCTGTTGATGAACTCTTTAGAGGCCTTCTTGCAGGTTTTTATCTTTTTTTTAACCTTCCTGGTTAATTATTTAGTACAAAAAGTTGTTGCTTCACCAATAATGAGCTCCCTTTTATGATCATTAAATATAAATATTCTTGATTTGATTGTCATGTCATCTAGCAAATTTTGTTTGCATTCCCTGGTAAAGAAACAGTCAATTTGCAATCCATGTCAACAAATGGCATATTCTCAATTTATTGGTAGCAAGAGAATTTTATACCTATCTAGTTGCCATGTGGGGAGTTTTAATATGATTTGGTGTCCTTTTTTATATTGTTTATTAGATGTCAAGTCCTGCATATTTTTTAAGTTGCTGCAGAACAAAGTTCATCTGATTTCTGTCATTTGTGTTATTATGTGTAGCTCAAAGAGATTCCTCTGCTGGTGGAATCATGAGCAAGCAAGAGGAAGAGAAAGCCATTACCGGCGTACTCGACGGAAGTGGCGAATATACCCTTGTTTATGAGGATAATGAAGGAGACAGGATGCTTGTTGGGGATGTCCCATGGCAGTAAGCGTCTTTTCTCACTGTGATATAGTGCAAAGTTTTTTGTTTATTCCATCAGATTATTATATTCTTAACACTAATGGTTGGTGATTAAGCCTATATCAAAACAATATTAGATGCTTATCCATGTCGTTTTGTGTGATTAAAATAACCGTATTAGATTCTTAATAGCATCATCACTTAAATCATACATATTTATTTTATTATATCAATGAAATCTCACAACTCAATGCCTTGTTTTTGCTAAAAAAGAAAAATAATAAGGCTGCGTGGAGTATAGTTTATTAACTATGTCGTAATGTGTTTTCTTTAAATTTGATTTATAGCATGTTCGTGTCAACGGTGAAGAGGCTACGTGTATTGAAGAGTTCCGAAGTTTCTGCATTGACCCGTGAGTTATTAATTAAATGAGTAATTTAGTGCCATTTGTCTCTAAACTTGGTGCTAATCAGAAATTATATGTTTGTCTTCAGTTGGAAGCAGTAAGCAAGCTAAGGTACCGATTAATTGAAGGAAGAGTTTTGGTGGGGAGGATGCTCTCCTTCTGAAGCTGGAAGGAGAATAATTGTATCTTCTTAGTTTTGTATGGAACTTTGCAATTCACAGTATATATAATGTCTGTGTAGCATATATGGTTTAACCACTTGTTTTAACTTTGCTCAATTTTACATTAATGCAATGTGTAACAGTGTTTAATAACTGTGTTTTTCAAGGTAATTAATGTAAAAGTTGTGTTTAGTTTTAAGAGCATAAATTTCAGATATTTATTTTTACACCTATAAACAGATTGATCAAAATAAAAAAGAATGATGGGCTGTAAAGCTCCAACACTTTATTCTTTCTGAATTCTAGTGGAACAAGTACCACTATTCAAAGGGTCCTTTCTGGCTTTGGGTAGGGGGAAAGTGTAGAATTTTATAGCTTTTTTGAGTTCTTGTTCAAAAGGGCAGAACAAGAATTCTTGCCAATTTATGCTTTAAAATACCTTTTGATAGTGATATCTTCTTAGATCGTAGAGAGTACTGTGCCTTCACTCGAGTCACTATCTGTGTCATTAATTCTCCACCATTGATCTTGAGATTAATTTGTGTGGACTTGAGATTTGTAGCCAGTTCAATGTACCTAGGGGGACTTGGGAAAAACAAAAAAGGGAATTGGCTAAGATGTTGAAATGGGATACAAATATGTTTGGGGGGAGTTTTGAAGGGTCGTTTTCATTGAGAACTGCCTAACTTGAAGGCGAAATACAAGCATGGTCTTAAAATATTCCATCGAAACTTTTCCTATTGGCTTCATATTAGGTATGTGTTTTTATTTATTCGTTAAATTAATATCTTAGATTCTCTTCTCTGCAATTAACTACTGAGATGTTTCAGGAGAAATCATATTTGTATGCAGTTGGTTGATTGCACTGGGACAATTTAACAAACACATTAGGGATATTTACTTGAAATTAAAACCAGCTGTTGGGCCATTATGCAAATTGCTAGCTTGATGAACAGAACCATGTTAACATCACAAGTAAAAACCAAAACTTGTAAAGGCAATTGGATTCATTGCTTTCTAATACACGTAAAACTTTAATTACATAATAAACAGTGCCTAATAAAATGGGCAAGAAAGTTAATTAAGCAGTGCCAATTCTAGGCAAGCAGAGGCATGAATGGGTTTGCTAGAAGTTTCTCAATTTCTGCTTCAAGTGCTAATCTACATTCAGCTCCAATTTCTGATACTGAGAACAATGTTGTCAAGTCTTCAACTTTAGGCTTCAAGTTCATTGAACCCACAACTCCAGTTTCACTCATTCTACCTTCTTCTTCTGCAACTGGAATCGGATGTGGATATGATTCTTGCGACGCACCCACAAGTCCATGTTCAAGCATTGTGTGAAATTCTGGTGGATCTTCAGCATCCGGGCCAAGTTCTTGAATCAGATATGACAGTGGGATAGATTCAACAATGTCCGCATAATTATCCACAAATTCAGTATTAGGTCTAGGGCTGTTGTTTAGCCTTTTCTTCTGCTGTTGAATTTGTTCTCCTTCGTCATCATCCAGAAACTTTCTCTTCTTCGAGATTGAAGCTGCCTCAGATTCAATGGCATTGAGTTCTTCTTCTCCTTCTTCATGATGTGAATTTTGGGCATCTTTGTTCCAAATTCTGCACAGTACATAATCATCAACCTGCAAGAAAAATTACAATTTAACATTAGTTAGAACAAGTTATTCAATCGCTAAGAAACTTAAAGATTATTTCGAGTCATGAAAAAAAAAGAAAAGAAAAGAAAAACCCTAGC
The DNA here is from genome assembly GCA_947683425.1 of Excoecaria cochinchinensis. Lineage (NCBI taxonomy): Eukaryota > Viridiplantae > Streptophyta > Magnoliopsida > Malpighiales > Euphorbiaceae > Excoecaria > Excoecaria cochinchinensis. The sequence goes on along the minus strand of CANTUQ010000125.1, from coordinate 4,334,573 downwards.
TAATTAAGCCTTGAATTCGTACCACTTTGTCTTGCAGTGAAAACTCAGTCATGAGCCAGTGTCCAGAAGAAGTATCTTTATTCTTGAGTTCAAAGACAAAGGCTCTCTTGAAAAACAAAACATTACCGTGTTCATCGTCGATTCGTGTTCTGTTTTCAGCCTTCCATGTCCCAAAACCACAACGTCTGTTTCTCTTCTTCAACTTGGTGAATACATAAACAAAATCAGTAGAATTTTGATCAAACAACTCCCATGGATTCTTATCACCATAAAGATCACATTCTTGAATGGGACAATAAGGCGATGGTTCTCCATCCAATTTGTTTCTAAGATAATACAAAGCTAGCTGTTTTTCTGTTGGAGAAAAGCAAAAACCAACTCCATATTCTTCCATAATAGCTTCATCAATGTTCTTGTTTTCTTGATCGTTTTCCATAGAAAACTATTTCACCAACTTTTCCTTAATTGTAAAGATGATTATCTGAGAGTAACTAAATTAAATTTAAGAAGAAGAACACCAATATAAATAGGACTGATTTATGATTCCTTGTGTCGCAAGGAAAAAGAACTATCCGTTATTAATTACTTTGTGTTGATATTCAAAAATCTGTTTGTAAGATGCTGATGAAGTATTTGTAGAAACGTACACCAACTCAAAACATGTAAAAATAATTAAATTAATTTCTCCTTATATCGTTGTATTAGATTACCATAAATTTATTAAAAAAAATAGATTTTTCATTTAACATGTATTTTTAAAATTAGTTCCATGAAATCTTATTAAAAACAAATATATAGTCTCGTGAAAAATATATGAGAAATTAATGTACAATAAGCATGATAATTTAAAGTAGCTGGAAAGACCCAATTATATTTCCATTAATTATAAGTCAAAAGAATTTTCGACACAGGTCAAACATACACATAAGCCCCCTGCAAAAAGTAGTTGGAGTTTTATTTATTTTTAATTTACATTTAATGAATGAAATAATATACAAAAATATAAAAATAAATAAACAACCACAGGTTTTCTTATAAATAAATGTATTTTTGTTTCTTAGCTTTTTCATGATCTTGTTGGGACCACCTATTTGATATAGTTTGTGGCAATATTATTAAAATCGGTCAGGGTAAATTACAAGAGAGGCAAATGGATTGTGGTTGTATCGGGTTAAATAATATTATTTTAAAAATTTTATATAAATATTATGAAAAAATTACTATAAAAAAATAAAAAACACTTAAAAAAAATACATTCATCATCAATGATTAATCATAAGACATTATTTACAATTTATTCAACATTTATATCAAAAATTAAGATAAATATAATAAAAAATCACAAATATTAAAAAAAATTAATCAAATACATATTATATTTTTTTATTTTATTCATAAAAAAATCATCAAAATCATCTAAATTTCAATTATTTTCCAAAAAGTAAGGTTGTATGAATATTTTGGACAAAATTTGGTTTTTCTGGTTCAAACCGATGTTTTAATTCAATCCACTTTCTTTTCGGTTTTTCACTGGTTCTATCCAATTTTATATTATGAAGAGATTTGAACTAGCTTCCGATTCACAATTAAACCGGTGGTCTTTCCCACTTTTTTTCACCAAAAATTATATATATATAAGAAAACAAAAAAGAAAGAAAAAATTAAAATAGTAAATATTAAATTTTTAATACTTTATTTGGATGGAAGTAAGTTACGTTTATTTTAATGAATGGAAAAAAAGGAAAATGAGAATAAAGGAAATTATATTTCTCTTATTTTGATTTACATTATTTGGTTACAGATAAATTCTCTTTCCTTTTCTCCCTTGGCATTTTCACTGTTCATCATTTTCTTCCTTACTTTCACTATTTGCTGTCTTCTTCCTCACCGTCACCTATCAATTTCTCTGTATCAGAAAAGGGTTAGGACAGTTCATCCGCACCTCCTTCACTATCGTCACCAACACCAGTTTTGCCACTAGCACCAACAACAAGATTTGCCCTCGCATAATTCTTCATTTTCATCATAATTTCATCACTATTCTTAATTTACTCTCATTTCTCTCCAAATTGGAAGGAAATATTTGGAAGGTTTGAGAGTAAATTGGAAAATTCAATTTCCCTTTATTTACTGCCACTTACTCTCCTACTTTGCAAGTCAAACAGAGAGAGTAAATTGAATTTCACTTACTTCCCCCCTTCCATTAACTCCCAATTCCATTGATCCAAACAAATGGTAAATCTAGAGAAAAAAAAATCGAAAGAAAGGCAAAAGTTATGAGATAAATTTAATCGGGACATTTTTTTAGATAATGTTTTTGTAAAAAATTATTTAGAAATAAGGGGTGTTTTGGAAAGTATTTGTGGTTTTGGAGTGAAAAAAACTGTAACATGTTGCGGTTTCAGAATGTAAAACCCATGGATCCTGAAAATAAATTTTCAGTTGCTCTTTTTACTAATGAAAAATCAGTCAAGATAATAAGACAATTGAAAATATCTAATTTTTTTCGGCAAAATTTGCTATTTTTGTGAAGAAAATGTGTGCAATTAAAGTTTTTAAAGCAAAGTTTAGAGAAATTAGGAAGAATTGTTTTGTAGTAAATAATTCATGATGGAGTGTCGGGAGATAGGTATTAAAATCTGCTGTGTTTGAAATGTATTCCTTAACTTTTGGGTGATGCGGGTTCAAATCCTACCACTTTTTTTTTTTTAATTAGATTTTATATTTTATTGAATATTTTTTTGGTTGCCAAAGATTTTCACATATATTATTTAATTTTATCTTTTCTTTTTCGTCAATTTGCTTTTATTTGTATATTTAAAAAATTTCATGTAGCAGTTTTATGATTTTCTTAAAAAAAAATCATGTAATTAACAGTAATATAGGATGATAATTCTATTATTTATTATCAGTAATGTTGAATAAATAACTGATTAAAAAGTATTAAATAAATAAAAACACAATAACATATTATCTAAACCGTATATGTACAAATATATTTATAAATTAATTATATAATAATAAATTGACAAATGTAATACCGGTAAATTAATTAGTGTATATAACAATTTTTTATTGATTAGGCTTGTAAATTTTTTTTAGAAAAAATTCAATGGCAAAATATGTTAAAAATAAAATTTTTATATTTGCATTAGTCCTGCGTGCAACTTTAGTATTTCTAAAACAATATTAAATAGGTGTAAAAACGTTATTAATTCTTCTCTGCATAAAAAAAACTATAAAAACTGCCAGAACTGCTACGTTTGAAACTGCGTCATCTTGCTGTGATTTCAGACAATGCAGCTTTTATAGCTGCATCCCTGCTGGTTTGACACAATACTGCAACCATCCACTCGGTATTGATCCAAAAAATTACAAAATTCTAAATATTTTTTCAAACGCCCTTATTTTCTAAATTGTTTTTCAAAAAACATTATTTAAATTAATGTTCCAATTTAATCTATCACGTGGTCCATTTACTTATTTTGTAATAGAAATTTTCAAATATCCTTTATGGCCGAGGTAGGTTATTGTGGAAATCTCATGAGTTTATAGTACAGCATTTTGACTACATTTGGGGCCACAACAAAACAAACAGCATTCTCTTCATCTCTTTCTCTCTAATCTACATCTACAGTAAACTTTCTTTCAACAGCAAAGAACCCATGGCCGCCGGAAACCAGCTTGGATCACATTTTCCGGCACTGGCAAACTTATCTTGGCCTGGTTTCTTCAAAGTCGTCCTAGCTGAAACACTGCAGCAGAAAAAAAATGGTAACTTTGTCAACTTTTTAGTTCCTTTTCCTTAAAGAAGTAAAACAAATGTCATTTTTTCATTTGGGAACTGATAAAAATATGATTTTTGTTCATGTTCTGCTGCTTGTTGTTTGTTTTCTCTCTTTAAAATCATTTTGAAGTTTATGTCGTCCTTGAGATGTAAGTTAGCAAATTATGTTTATGTTCTTGTTACAAAAGTAGAAATAGAGCACTTTGAGCAACAGATTTGATTTTAAAAATTTGACAAAATTAATTTTAAAATGACTGCAGATGTTTCCTGAGAAGTTTGTGATGGATTTTGGTGATAAATTTTCTGATGAAGTAAGCATAGTTGCTCCAAATGGTCATGTAAGCAAACTAGAATTAACAAGATCAGAGAACACAATATTCTTTGAAAGAAATTGGACTGAGTTTGCTAAGTATTACAATTTGGTTGCCGGACATTTCATAACTCTCCATTACAAAGGCTTCTCAACTTTTAAGGTACACATTTATGAAATTAGTGGGAGTGAGATTTCATATTCTAGTTATCCTTTGAAGGAAATGATTCTTGCACAAACGATAAAAGAAATGCAAGACACCAAGAACGCCAATTCATGTAGGAAAAAATTGAAGGCAAAGAAAGGTACTTTCTATTTAGCATTATATATGAAAAATGTACGTTCAATGAATGGTTAATTAGTAATGTGTGAATCTAATTTAGGTAAATCTGATGATGATGATGCCAATATTTCAAAAAATGTTGGTGGGTTTGAGGTTGGATTTAGAAAGGCATGCCCTAAATACCAAAATGCAATTCGTCAGTCAAGAATGTTCAAGTCTAAGAAGCCCAATTTCAGGGTTATGTTGCATGGTTCCAATTCCCATTTTGTGGTAATTCTTTTGATACAAACAAAAATATTAAATGGGTTTGCTGTATTTTTAATATTTGCTTAGCTATTTCAGTTTCTTGGTTTATGCAGTATTTGCCAAATCGATTTTCTAAATTATATATGAAAGGACCAAGTGATTTTTTCACACTTCGACATTCAGATGGAAGGGATTGGAGGGGTGGCATCACACAAAGAAACATTGGGAGATTAATTATAAGCAGGGGATGGAATATATTTTCTAAGGAGAACCAGTTGAAAGAAGGAGACATTTGCATTTTTGAGCTCGAAAAAAACTATGTATTCATAGTTTCCATAATTCGTAGTCCACAAAATGCTAGTACTTAGTGTTTTTGTTGCTATGCTTAATTTTATCTATGCTACTTGTTTGTTTTCTCTATTGAATTTTGAAGTCAAAATGATAGCATGTTGTTTAAAGATTATTTGATAATGCTGATAGCCTTTTTTTTTTCTTTTAATTTGGTTTCACTTAATTTCCTTAGTTTTTGCTATTTTCTAAATTTGAATAGCCATATGCGCTTTTTGGAAAACTTAGAAAATTCAGGGACCAAATTGCAAAATTGTGGAAGGTTAGAAGAAACTAGAAAACTTGTGTTGGAAATAATTGAAAGAAGAAGATCTTTGGAATCATGGGCTGTATTTGAATGCCAATTTGGGGAAGACTTTGAAGACCGAAGCCCACTCTTCTTTCTCTTCCAAATTGGGCCCGGGCCTTTTAATTGCATTAAGAGAGAAATCACAAATAAAGCAAATGATAAATTAACAAAATAAAATAGGGTTAAGGGCAATTTTTGCCCATATTTTTTTCGTACTAGTTATAAAACCTTCCAAATATAATTTTTTTTTTCAATTTTTACTGCTAAAAATATTAAAATAGTAAATTATTATCTTTTTTCAAATAAAATTTTCAATCAATTAACAGAATAAGACGACATCCAATAAAAGATGATAAATGAATAGTTGTGTGCGCCAAAAAAAAAAAAAAAAATTAACGAGAGTTTTAATATATATTACATGTTTTTTATTTGATCCATGTAAGTATTGATTTATTATTTTTCCATTGGGCGCCATTTAACTATTATGTTATCTTATTTGGATTTTGATTTTAATAGTAAAAATTGTACATTTTAATATTTTCGGTGGAAAAAATTGGCAAGAAAAAAACACTAGAAATATTTTCTAATTAGCATAAAAACTATAGGAGTAAAAATTGGTCTTAACCCAATAAAATAATCTTATTTAATCTAATAGAATAAAATGAAGAAACTCTCTCATATTATTAATTGTATCACCATGCACTAAACTCTAGAAATAGGATCTTAGTATAAACAAGCATTGGAGGAGCGAATAAATTAACAAAACAAAGTTTTCATACTAGTTTTCTATAATCTTTATAGTGTTCAATATTAATAGTTCCAAATTCTTACTGAAACTACAATGCACCCACCAACGATATAATAGGCTGATAACTATCGGTTACTTTCCTAGAACAAATTACGTAGATAGTCCAAACAGGAAAAGGATTTTCTTTTCCGACGAGGGATTCGGAAATCTAGCCGGCGCTAAGCAGATTTTCGAAAATTGGATGAGGTGCATTCCAAATGAGCAAGGATGGTTATCATATATCAAATTCGCGAATAGGCATGGAGAAATTGTGCTGGCTCGGGGGATATTTGAACGATGTTATTAGGTTTCATCATCAGAAAGTTTGAGATAGAAAATGGAGAAGCTGATAGGAGTAGGAAAATGTATATAATTAATATTATCACCGTGTTAACATTCTGCACCGATTAATTATTGTTTTAGGTATAGATAACAAAACTAAATCTCATCAATATTTATCGTTCAATCTTTTATTTTGTCTAAATTAAGGTGGAAAGTCTAATATACAAAAATAAATCATTTTAAGCTGCAATTCCAAAACAATATATGTCAATGTTATCAATCCAAATTTGAATCTTATTACTAGGAAAAATCTGCTATTGGGAAAAAAAATTTATTAATTATGAATATTAGTCCCCTTTGAATTCATAATCAGATAACAATAATAATAAAAAAATTCATTTGTATTCCAGTATACAAATATTACATGTAAGTGATTAACTTAAAAAATAATAATAATGATATTTTCTAAATTTATTATTTAAAATTTTAAATTATACTTTTAAATAATTTCCTGCTTCCATTTAGTGCATGAGGAATCTCATGCATAAAGCAATTTGTAAATTAATACATAAAATAATAGTTATGATAAAGTGCCACATCTATACTATGCTAAATGAAATTTGAAAATTGATATTCTTTTAGAAGAAATATCAAAAATAAACTATAGAAAAATCTGTAATTACAAGCATTTTGGACAAACCAGAAAACATTAATTATAGCGATAAACAATTACACCTTGAATTAATAATCGTAATTAATGTGGACTAACAACTTATTTTGGAGTTCACCCATTTTCCTTCCCAATTTCAAAGAGCAGAAAATTATAGTGCCATCGCTTCTAATTCTGTACTAGCTTTTGAAAAATATATCATTTATATATACACACAATTATTAAAGTGATAAACTAATAATTTGCATATAATGCTATAATGGCTTTTTGCTTCTTTCTGCAGACATTGTGTATAGCAACGACATTGTACAGGAAATATAGAGGTACAAAAACAATAATATTTAATCTACACAAGGGCTGTCATGCAGAGAATAAATTATATAATAATTAATCAAGTACCAGAATCATAGTAATTAACTGTAATTAATAACTTAAAAATTAAAATCACTCTTACATATTCTGATTCTAAGTAGTTCTCATAATATCTATGAATAATTTAATATTAGTTCATCACCCTAATGAATCCAAGAATATTATGAAAGAAAGGACAAGTATGTAAAGATCAGTAATGTAAATCAAAATCACAGAAACTCAATAATAATATATATGTTCTTGGATCAAAAACTTAAGAGAACAAGAATTAATATTCTGAGAAATGAAAAACTTATAAATAATATGCAGATCTTTCAAGAATCAACTATATATATATACTTACGAAAACAAATAAGCAGTACGTAGCTTTCATTAATTGATCTTGAAGTAGTTGTTTCTGCCTGGCTTCACCCTGTGTGCCATTATATATACACCTTAAGCATAAGCAAAAAGTGGAAGGAAGAAGCGTCGCCGTAAGCTCTGCCAAACTTGGAGGTGGAGCCACCAAGTTCGGCGGAGGTGTTCAGAAAGAAATGCCTCAAGAATAACCATTGAAAGTGAGCTTTTAATTTATTTATTTAGCTCCCACATTTGAAAGTGAAAGAGAGATAGAGAATGAATAGATGGTGGATTTTCGGCAATAGTGTTTTTTTTTTTGAAGATATATTTTACAAGAATACCATCACTTTTCTTGAACTACCCCAAAATATTATTATAACAACTAATAATTGCACTTTGAATTATGAACTCGATATAGACAAACAACTTAGTCGATCTGTTCTGTTTCTTTTTTAATCATAATCTATAAAATTAAGCAAATAATACATACTGTATTAAGTAGTTAGGACCTTATTAAATCCAGACAACTAAATAAAAGAAAACAGACATAAAACCCTTGAATAATATAACTGTTGTAATCTAGGAGAATGAAAGAAATATTTGTTAGATAATTAATTAGAATAATTAAGGGATTAGAAAACCAAAAATAATAATGGTGGTTTATGACACAAGTCAATGAATGTAATGTAACCCACAAACAAAGATAGGAAATGGTCCACCACAGGCATGGATCCAGTTTGGATTCTTATGTTGTATAAAAAGTTCGATAGAAAATGGTTGCAATCTTTCTTGAAATTTGTGTCACAGGCTATCAATCATCACTAACTGGACTTCACTAAGATGAGATTAACTTTCCAGGATCATCCTTCTTAACTTGTTTATTTTTTTTTTTTCTCAACTTCTTATAGTAATCACATTTTGCACGAATCTTTTTGATTAACACGACATTGAAAGGTTTCATTCAGACAACAAACTCCAGATACTAAAGTAGAAGATGTTTTTAGGGCAAAAAATAAAAAATAAAAAATAAAATAAGAGTGTGATTTTATTTTATTTTTTTTAATTATATCATTTTTCAATATCTTTAAGTTTATGAGATAGATTAATTTAGAGTCGAATATTGTCAGATTCATAAATGAATGATAGCTATTCCAATTACCTACATTGCATGCATAAAACAAGAATTAAATAAATAATATTATTTAAGGGAATTCAAGCATTTTTATTACTTGAACCAACTAATCCTTGATAGTATATGTTAACCACTTTTGTTTAAAACATGATTGAAAGGGCATCTAATCCCAAACATAAAGAAGCATATACATTATAAGGACAAAGATGATAGTGCAATTTGAAGAAATATTAGGGGTATTTTAATTGATAGTATTTAAACTAAATTCTCCGACTAAGGCAAGTGGGGGTGGAGGTGGCAGAGGCAGAGATGTCCATGAGAAAAAAGGAAAAATTCAACGAAGAAATTCATTTCCTTTTGGACTAAGCAAAATGAAAGAGAATTGAAGGCAGAAGGCAACATTTAGGTACCTTCCACTTCTAATGGAGACTTGCCCATTCGTCAAAACATAATCAATACTCTATTTTTCTTATATTAATTTATATAGAAACTTTGCCCCTTTTTTCAAAACAAACGTATCCCCAACACTTCATTCATTGTATACAATACAACTATTACAATTCCATTTTCTTTTTGTTTTTCTTCATTTTAACCCAAAGCACACTCCATACAATGTTGCAACTCAAAATTCTACAACTACCATAATTTTTCAAGACATATATTATAAACATTTTGAATTTGAATTTGAATTTTCATATACATATCTATCTAAGCTAGTATGGAATGCCATTTGTATCTATAAAAATGGATCTATGCTAATGTGAAATATTACGTATTTTTATGTAATTGAAGCTCAACTGATATAAAATGATATATATAATTTTTTAAAAAGTTTAGAGTTAACGGTGGATCCAAAATTTACGTGGGGAAACTTTTGGGTCCCCATAAGTCTTATAAAAAAGCCTTTAAAAAATATTTTATTTTGCAATTTGCCTCTCCTAATTTTTTGGTTTCTACGTATATTACATTTTGATCATCATTTTCTTCTCATATTGCGTCTGCTGCTATATAGAGTTTAGATGACATGCTATGCTCACAATAACTTTTTAGTGACATTTTTTTTTTCAAGTTTAGGAAACTTTCTGATAAAAAAAAAACAATATTTTGTCAACAATTAGACCATAAATCCAAAATATGCCATTTTTTTTAAAGCCAAAACATTCCGCTTAAAGCGGAAGAAAAGTAAAAAGAACAAAGGATTAGAATTTTGATTTAGAGATTACATAACTTCAATTTCAATGCTGTTTTGTTGGTTAAAAAATAAAAAAGGTGGGGCAAAGCAATGTCAATGTCAATGACCAAGTCTGATAAATAGCATGTACGAAAACATGGCAATGGTAATGATAAATCTCACTTCAGTTAAACAACATACAAAACCCATTTTCTAACAATTCCACAGGTAATGATGGATGATTCTATTCATGTCTCTTTGATTCTTATAAATAATTAGAACCTTCCATTCTGACTCTTAACGTCTGCCCACTACTGATACAACCACACCATTTACTCATGAGATTGAACTCAAAATTACATTCCTTTTTCAAAAATAAAAATAATAAGAATAAGAATAATAATTTCAGTGTTTCTGCCAAAATAAATTTGAAATTATTATTTGACTTTTCTCATATTTAATGATTAAAACACATCACATCTATGTTCAAAGTAACTTTAATAGCCTCTGTAAGATATAACTGTATCAAGAATAAGTTAACTATATAACAATGCAGATAGCAAGTAAAGAATTCACTTTTTTATTATCTCCACCAAATCAAATGTGAAAATCATCAGCAGGAACAATCCGGTGGAAGGCAGGCCGAAGCAGAAAGATTGGCTGCTTACCGGTCCCGCTTCGATATATTCAACCCACCTCTGCTACATGTTCTTCATGTTGTGATATAAATATTCACAGAAACATTCTTCCACATCCAAGTCTAACAAGAATGGCATGTAATAATTGGAGTAGAAAAGGAAAGAACAATGTGTAAAGAGGTAGCAAAAAAACCAAAAAAAGTTGACAGTAGTTGAGCTAACTTCTTAAAGATACTGAGAATGTGAGGCAGCGAGGAGAGCAGCTCCTATGCCAGATCCATCATTCGAGTGCACTATCTCGATACTTTTTGACACTTCTTCACCGAGCAATTCATTAAGGGTATTCTCCATGCACTTGCTATATTCATTGTAGTGCTCGTACAATCCGCCATCCAAGGCTATCACAGTCTTCTGTTTATCCCCGTCTTTGATTGCATCCTTCCCCATTTTCTTTAGGATACCCAAGATTCCTGCAGCTGCTAATCTTGCTCCACGTGTGGAAACAATATTGCAAAGCTCAACAACTACTTTTCTCATCTTCAAAGAGGTGTTCGGTATCTGAAATTGAGCAGACAACAATTGCAACTAAACATGAAAGGTGAAAGAAAAATATTCACTAAATTGTATAAATTTAACAGTTCTCAGACAATCTATACAAGTTTTACTACTTGCATATTCCACAGCAGTTAGTGGGCAAAAGGTGATTTTGTCATATGTTTATATGAGTGCATGTATACGTAAGAACAATAGATATGTATGTTACATATTAATCTAAAGGTCATTATTTCATAGACAGATTAAATCTTCTTTACACTAACTGTTAGCAACACAAATACGAACTCAGTTATAGCACATTAAGATCCTGTAAAAGACTAATATGAGAAGCTATAAAATAGCACACAGGAAGCTAGAGATAAAGAAAAGCAATGCAGCATTGAAATTAATTTAAATATCCAGGCTACACTGCAAGAGATAATAAGCACACCTCTAAAATATCCTTCAATTTACTGCCCACCACTTTAAGATCAGATGATGTATCATGATGCATTGCCGACATATGAGGTGTTCTGCATATTCAAAGCTCGCATTGTAAGTAAATTGTATTTCCTTATTCATAACACAAATGCATGTATTACAGGAAATATGCCAGTTGTGCTCAGTGCAAAGAGTACTGTTAGTCTATAACAAAATAAAGTATACAACTCATATTGTTACATATTAAGTTGTGTTGGGCAGAGATAAAGTGACATCTAACTATTCTTTTTCTTTTTTATATATATTTTTTTCGAACTGGACATCTAGATGATATTGAGGATTTGACCAACCAAAACAATGTAAAGCAGCTTGTCATTGGGCATACCAAAGCCTAGATAAGCCACAGAAAACAAAATTATGAAAATGAGGGCATGCTAAATTTTTAAATCAAATGAATGGTTTATGGAAAAGATATTGACACGGGGCAATATGTTACACCCGAAAAAATTAATGAAAAAAAAAATCACAAGGAGTAGAACCAGCAAAAACTTAAACAAATTTTAGAGCAAAAGGCGAAAAGAAGACTAGCGCAAGAGAATGAGACTTAAGAAATTAATACAGGGTACCAATCTCTGCACAATTTGTTATGCACAAATAGAAACAAAATTTGTTAACCAGTGGCGGTAGATATTATTTGGGGCAAGAAATTTATATTATATAGTATGACACAAATAATATCACATAGAAGTAAATATCACAGTGCAACCTAACATCTGATTGCGGTAAATTATTTTGTAAAATTCCCTTTGTGATTTGATTCTTCTGCTCACCTTCTTTATTAGATATAATATTTGCTATTTTTTTTAAAAGAGTAATATTCACAGTAAATTAGCATAACTAACCTTGTGAAGGTGCTTTTGGTTTTGGCACCTGCAACAATACAATCAAGCTAGCAACCAATGGCTCATAAATATTTGCAATTAGTCTCTAGGTTTACCCTTTTGTTTCTCAAATCTTATATGCAGAAAGGTGTATATTAAAAAATATTTGTCTTTTCAAATTATCTACATCAGTAAGCAAATTAGTCATTTGTGGAAAGGTAAATATTTTCAACAGTGTTGTGTGAGTAATACAAGTTGTCAAACAAAAGAGCCAAATTCATGACATAAGCTAGATTCCGAAAGATGCAGCAAACCTAAATAAACATGGTCAAATTTGAGAATCTGAAACAAACAAGCTTAAGAATTTGATATGGCTTTGAATAATGATGATTCAAATGGAAAGTTCAACTCTAAGCTCCTCCATACTCAATGATTTTTGACGATCTCATCAAAAGTGCAAATCTTAGATAAATTGAAAATCACATATCAGCATCCACGTCTCAGAATAATGGATTCCAAATTTCAGAGCCCATTACCTCAATATAAAGGGAATTCTGAGTTTTGGTGGAACAGTGTCACCAAAAAAAGCAGCTTCTTCAGCCATCTTTAGTAGAACCCTGCGTACAACTTCTCCCAAGTACATACCAGAAATCATCTTCTCAAAGATCTGCAAAGATCAATTTATTGACACAGAGTGAAGCAAGTTAGAGAGGCACAGGTTAGTGGACCAAACTTCATTTGAAAAAATAGAAAAGATCTAAAAATACCTGTTCACCAGGATTCAAACTTTCAGTGTCCAGTGCAAGGTCATATTCACTTAATGGAAGATGAGAGGACCTAAAGTTACCCCACTCCATGTTGATAACCTACATCCATTGTACGCAGAAGCTTAAATAATTTGAAAAAAGAACTTTAACATAAAAGGAGATATTAATGCATACCATTTCACCGGATTGAGGTAGAGGGCCATGCCATTTTGGTATTGCTTGTGCACGCTCCACATAAGCAGCATTTGTCCCAGTACCTAGGATCACAGCAGCAACAACATCCTTGTTGAAGTATTTGCCCCCAGCTAGGGTTCCAACTGTATCATTGACCTGGTACCAACATTCCGTAGCTTTAGATCAAATAAAAAATTATGTTAATGACAATAACATCCAGAAGAACTACAATAAACAAACATGCTAAGACAGACACATCAAATATCAGAAAATTAAGAAGAATAAAATGAAGCACTGACATGAAATTCTATTAATTCACATAGAAAAAGCCCAAAAGTTTTGACATACCAGAGCTGACACGTGCATATCGATGCCTAATTTATCCATAGATTTTGTCAATTGTGCCACCACATCTTCGCCGACCTATTTTTCAGAATCAAGATGAGTCCAGTCTTCAATTTTAGAAAATAGATGACTTGTACCTTCCCTCAAATAATTAGCTACATAAATGCTCCACAGAAGATAATGTGCTTAGCTTCTAAGAGTCACTATGTAATAGTATGCAAATAATCAAAGCATAGACATCCACTTCATGCATACCAAAAAAACATTATACTGAAAGAATATAGAACAGAACTCAGGAATTCAGATTCACCGCATCATCTATAGAGAAGCCTTTTGTCCACCTAACAAGTGTCCCAGAAGCAATGGATGTTTGTGTGACAGGAAATGAGAACGTAAAACCCAATTCTCTCTTTCTACCAGGAGGAAGCCGGAACTCTTCACTTTCTTCAGCAGCAAATTTAGCAAGTTCTGCTGCAATATAATCAAACAGTTCCTGAAACACCAATTCCAAGTGAGAGTTGAGCACCTCATGACTAAATATGGTCCAGAAAGTATTAGCAATTGTTTGAGAGACTATACTTACCTCTGAAGTCCCAGTCATCAGATTTGGAGGAATAGGCACCTCGGTAAATTCCTGATTGACAAGACCACCATCCTTCCCACCCAGGTGAACCCGCAATACACGGAAGTTTGTTCCACCAAGATCCAATGCGTAATATAACCCGTTCTCATCACTGTATTAAGAAAAAATAAAAGGGATCAACTTGATTGAGATCTTAAACTAAGATAATAGTGTCAGAGCAAATAAAACCTCTTTCATGCTTGTCCTGTTTATTATCGCGTTAGGAGAAATTTAATAGGTTAACTACCTGCATCCTTAGACAATATTCTAATGAAGAATTTGAAGAGAATAAGTCCATAGCAAATAAATGAAGTAACCTGTTATTGATGAAAAAGAGTTGAGCAACTTAATTCATAAGAAAAAACTGAAAATTTGGTTGCACATTTTGGACTGTTAAAACTCATTCTATAAAATCCAACTCTAGGAAACAACGACTCATCATTTAAAATACTAGTTAGACCATTTCAGCCGGTCTCAATTTGAGGCAGACCAGATTTGAAAAATTATGGTGAATATTACAAAATAACCAATTGCATGAGGAAATAAAACGAAAATAGTAAAAACCTTATCAGAAGGAATCACACCGAAGCAAAGATTGACCAGCGCAAAATGTGACGAATTTGTGAGCTTCTAATGACATTTAGACATGAATAACATGAACCTTTATATTTGAGCTAAATGGAGAGTGAATTTACATGCACTATCAACTCCAGAAATGCAAGTAAAATCGTATTAAAAGTTTTCAATTCAAATTGGATTTCGTATAAAAGAGTCTACAAAAATGACGATAAATAACAAACACCCACTAGCAATTGAATCCAAGCAGCTCAATTCTACAATAACACTAATAATCAAGAAGAAATATGGTTAATGCTTTTAATTGAATGGCATCTTTTCATGTGAGTTCCTATACATTTAGGCCAAAGTTAGAGCAGACGTTTACAATTTGAATCGGAAAGTATTGAACATACAAGAATACAATTGATTCATATGTTGACAATTGGAAAAGTGGATCTCAATGGAACATATAAATACATCCAATTATCCAAATACATCAAATGGCTGAAAATTAAGTATTTTCAACAAGCAAGAATAAAAATACCCGGTGGGTAAATTATCGACATAGCTGATTAGCATCTTGAGCTTGCTTCCACCTTCAGAGGCAAGGCCAGCATGCATCTCCACAACCATGGCATCAGCAACTTGCTTCAACTTCCCAATAGGAGTAGCACATTTCTCCTCTAACTCCTTCACTATCTCCATTGCTTTTCCCCATTTTCCATCTTTCCTCATTTTCCGCCGCACAAACGCCCCAGCCGTGACAGCTCCGGCCACGGCAGCCACACAAACCACGGCCACCACCACTTTTTTCTCCATTATCACCGAAAAGAAATCAAACCCAGAACCAATCCACCAAGATCTTTGAAAAAAGAAGCTCCTTTATGATAGATTTTCGTGTATATCAAGAATTGGAAGAGTGAGAATTGAGAAAGAACCAGAGAAACGAGAGTTTCTTGATTTTATTACTAAAGAGATCTGTGTGAAAAAAGAAAATTGGAAAAGGAGATATTAAAAAGAAAAACAAAAAAAGATTATGACGAAGCTGAGTTTCTGAATCTTGGTAATTGTTTTGTGGATTAATAAGGGAATTCTGATCTCAATTACTCAATATTTCATTCCTTTCCTTTTTATTTTTTATTTTGGTTTGATCGAGTTTGCAAGAGACTAGAGAGAGGGAGAGATTGTGTGGTTCTCTTACAATTTACAAGCAAGATTTGCTGCCACGTGTACATATATTTTTATTTTTTTTCTTTCTTTTGACTTCCAAGAAATAGTCTATTATGAATTTACTGAGGGCAAAAAGATCTTTTTGTATATTAAAAACCAGAAGAATATTTGAATAAAATTTGGAGTTTGAAGAAGCAAAGAATAAACTTTTTGCGAGTATCTTAGCTTAAATACCAAAAGAGAACAGTTGCCACACAATTTTGAGAAAGATATTTGAAGGAAAATAAAGAAAAATCAGAATCAACGTGGCTAATATCACCTGGAAATTTCAAGTTATATATTATATATAGAGAAAAGGACCAAACTAGAATAAAATAAAATACTCAATTAAATATTTATATGATCAAATTTAGATTTTATTTGTTTCTGTTTTTCTGTAACAAATTGGAAAAAAACATTCGACAGATATTTTTCTTTTTCTGGTGGTTTTTGATAGGCTTTACTCTAGTTATTGATATCTAACTTGTTCATTTTTCTAAACAAAAACACTTATCTGTTCTGTTAGTTATTACTCATTACATAGGTTATCTATCTGTTTAAATCGTTATCCTATGCCATGCCAAAGAGTTTAACCAAACATTATATGCCAACTTGCGTACTATGCCCGTATGTCGTTATTAAGGGCCTCTGAAATTTTTGTTTTGGGCTGTATTTTTGAAAAATTAAAGACTAATGGATCTCTTTGGGCCTCTATGATGCTATTTAAATAGGGATTTAGTTTATGTTTTTATGTTCCCGATTAGGGATGATCACGGGACGGGCGATTATTTAGGGATAATCATGAGGCGGAGATTCCTCGTCTTCGGAGGGGACCCGACCTGAATGGAACGGAAAATTTTCGAATTTTTTTTCCGCGGGAGCGGGGGCAGGGAGAAAAAAATTCCCGCACTTGAATTCGGGGCAGGGACAGGGAAAGGGGTCCCCGCCCCCAAAAAAAATTAATATATATATATATATAACTTTTTTAGATTAATATTTGTCGATGTGCAAATTGTTCCAGTGATATTATTAATATTTGAATTGTATATAATATTTATAAATATTTGTATTTTAATTGTATGAAATGTTTATAAATATTTGTATTTAAATTGTATAAAATATTTTTAATTTTAAGTTATCAATTATTAAATTTTGCAAGATAAATACTGTAAAATATTTTTTATTCGGGTCGAAAATCTCTATCGATGTCGAAAATTTTCATTAAAATTGAGTATTTTTATTGGAGACGGGATCCCCGCCGGGGCGAGGACGGGGGACATTTTTCCCCGCATCCCCAGCGGGGACGGGAAATCCCCACCCCTGCACGGGGCAGTAGGTGGGGAGGCATTCCCAGCCCCCACCCCGCTCTCTAAGATTATTCGATTTCGATGGGAATTCGATCCGAACGGAATGGAGAATTCTCGAATTTTTCTCCCGACGGAGACGGGATGGAAAAAAAAAAAATATTTCCGTGGATAAATTTAGGGTGGGGACCAGGAGTGGGGTATACACCCGGCGGGTTCCCCCGCCCCTGAAATTATATCTAATTTTATTTTGATTTCCTTATTCACTCTTTCCTCATTTCTAATCCCTAGCCTCAGCCGTTCTCTGCCTCTCTCACTCTCTTTGTCTGTCGTAATCTCCCTCACTCGACCCTTCCCTCAATCAAGACCCCCACTTTATCTTGATCTCAATCTCCCTCAAGCAACAGGTCTCATCGAGTCAGTCCATCTTAATCTCCCTCCGATCTCCCTCAGGCGACAGGCCATCATCAGTCCATCTTCATCTCCCTTAGGCGACAGGCCTTACTGCCTCAGACCATCTCCATTTTCCTTCAATGTTCCTCTGATCTCTCTCTGTCACTCCCGCAGTCTACTGACTCGCCTCCATCGCCCCCTTTGCCGAAGTTGCCTCCATCGCCCCCTTCGCCCCAACCCATTATCATCTCTATTCCTGATCCAATAATTGTGAGATATCTCATACAATAAAGCATATTATTGAAGGTCATTAAATTCGCAATGAGCTTATTAACCTAAAAATAAAATGAAAAATATTTAACTGAAAATGGTAAACGAGCTCATGGAAAATTCCACTAATACATCATTAAACTTTTTAAAAATATCAAATTAAAACAGAAAAATAATTACTCGTTGATAAATAAATTATATCAAACAGTACTTCCTCACTCTAATGGAAGACACTGTGAAAAAGCGAAGCAACACAAGAATACATAACACTACATAAACTAACAATATAATCAAAGCCTCGAATTGAAAATAAGCTTCTTAAGATAGACTAATCAAAAGACATGAAATTTTATTAGAAAAAAAGTTTCGATAGCAAAAATTCTCTTTTGATTAACGTTTCCAATGATAGGCAGGCCATATTGTTTAAGCAAGCAATCGAGCTGCCATACAGGCATAGTCTCATAATCGAGTCGAGTGTATCTTGGATAGTGCAAAGGCATTTGGAAATGCCCGCAGCCATTAATTTCTCCTTTAGATTTATTGATGCTCATGTTTGAGCTGGACTTCCTAATAATGACCCCATGTTGAATCGTTTGCTGCCCTCACTGATTTTTTCAGTCAAAAACAAGTTTAATTTCGTGCTCTCCGATGAGTTGCTTGTTGACAAGGTTTTGGGCCTTTTTATAACCACTCAAACGCCTACACGTGTCATTTGGTAGGCGTGATACTCAAACATGGTGACAGTTATGTAATTTAGTATTTCGTTAAATAAGGAAAGTGTTTCCTAATTTAATCAATTTATGTCTGTATATATATTCTAATTTTCGAAATGGAGAAATAGGTAAATGCTGACAAAAAGAATTATCCTGAAGCGGTCACAAATAATAAATTTATGGTAATCTAATACAACGATTTAAGGAGAAATTAATTTAATTATTTTTACATGTTTTGAGTTGGTGTACGTTTCTACAAATACTTCATCAGCATCTTACAAACAGATTTTTCAATATCAACACAAAGTAATTAATAACGGATAGTTCTTTTTCCTTGCGACACAAGGAATCATAAATCAGTCCTATTTATATTGGTGTTCTTCTTCTTAAATTTAATTTAGTTACGCTCAGATAATCATCTTTACAATCAAGGAAAAGTTGGTGATATAGTTTTCTATGGAAAACGATCAAGAAAACAAGAACATTGATGAAGCTATTATGGAAGAATATGGAGTTGGCTTTTGCTTTTCTCCAACAGAAAAACAGCTAGCTTTGTATTATCTTAGAAATAAATTGGATGGAGAACCATCGCCTTATTGTCCCATTCAAGAATGTGATCTTTATGGTGATAAGAATCCATGGGAGTTGTTTGATCAAAATTCTACTGATTTTGTTTATGTATTCACCAAGTTGAAGAAGAGAAACAGACGTTGTGGTTTTGGGACATGGAAGGCTGAAAACAGAACACGAATCAACGATGA
The DNA here is from genome assembly GCA_947683425.1 of Excoecaria cochinchinensis. Taxonomy (NCBI): domain Eukaryota; kingdom Viridiplantae; phylum Streptophyta; class Magnoliopsida; order Malpighiales; family Euphorbiaceae; genus Excoecaria; species Excoecaria cochinchinensis. The sequence continues at coordinate 4,314,947 of CANTUQ010000125.1, read as the reverse complement.
ACACGGTAATGTTTTGTTTTACAAGAGAGCTTTTGTCTTTGAACTCAAGAATAAAGATACTTCTTCTGGACACTGGCTCATGACTGAGTTTTCACTGCAAGACAAAGTGGTACGAATTCAAGGCTTAATTAGGGTTTTTCTTTTCTTTTTTGTTTTTTGACTCGAAATAATCTTTAAGTTTCTTAGCGATTGAATAACTTGTTCTAACTAATGTTAAATTGTAATTTTTCTTGCAGGTTGATGATTATGTACTGTGCAGAATTTGGAACAAAGATGCCCAAAATTCACATCATGAAGAAGGAGAAGAAGAACTCAATGCCATTGAATCTGAGGCAGCTTCAATCTCGAAGAAGAGAAAGTTTCTGGGTGATGAGGAAGGACAACAAATTCAACAGCAGAAGAAAAGGCTAAACAACAGCCCTAGCCCTAATACTGAATTTGTGGATAATTATGTGGACATTGTTGAATCTATCCCACTGTCGTATCTGATTCAAGAACTTGGCCCGGATCCACCAGAATTTCACACAATGCGTGAACATGGACTTGTGGGTGCATCGCAAGAATCATATCCACACCCGATTCCAGTTGCAGAAGAAGAAGGTAGAATGAGTGAAACTGGAGTTGTGGGTTCAATGAACTTGAAGCCTAAAGTTGAAGACTTGACAACATTGTTCTCAGTATCAGAAATTGGAGCTGAATGTAGATTAGCACTTGAAGCAGAAATTGAGAAACTTCTAGCAAACCCATTCATGCCTCTGCTTGCCTAGAATTGGCACTGCTTAATTAACTTCTTGCCCATTTTATTAGGCACTGTTTATTATGTAATTAAAGTTTTTACATGTATTAGAAAGCAATGAATCCAATTGCCTTTACAAGTTCTGGTTTTTACTTGTGATGTTAGTATGGCTCCTGTTAATCAAGCTAGCAATTTGCATAATGGCTCAACTGGTTTTAATTTCAAGTAAACATCCCTAATGTGTTTGTTAAATTGTCCCAGTGGAATCAACCAACTGCATACAAATATGATTTCTCCTGAAACATCTCAGTAATTAATTGCAGAGAAGAAAATCTAAGATATTAATTTAACGAATAAATAAAAACACGTACCTGATATGAAACCAATAGAAAAAGTTTCCATGGAATATTTTAAGACCATGCTTGTATTTCGCCTTCAAGTTAGGCAGTTCTCAATGAAAATGACCCTTCAAAACTCCCCCCCCAAACATATTTGTATCCCATTTCAACATCTTAACCAATTCCTTCTTTTTTCCCCAAGTCCAGACAAATTAATCTCAACCCTTCAATCCAAGATCAATGGTGGAGAATTAATGGCACAGATAGTGACGCGAGTACAGGCACAGTGTTCTCTACGACCTAAGAAGATATCACTGTCAAAAGGCATTTTAAGCATAAATTGGTAAGAATTCTTGTTCTGCCCTTTTGAACAAGAACTCATAAAAGGTATAAAATTCTACACTTTCTCCCTACCCAGCCAGAAAGGACCCTTTGAATAGTGGTACTTGTTCCACTAGAATTCAGAAAGAATAAAGTGTTGGTGCTTTACAACCCATTATTCTTTTTATTTTGATCAATCTGTTTATAGGTGTAAAAATAAATATCTGAAATTTATGCTCTTAAAACTAGACACAACTTTTACATTAATTAACCTCCAAACACAGTTATTAAACACTGTTACACATTGCATTAATGTAAAATTGAGCAAAGTTAAAACAAGTGGTTAAACCATATATGCTACACAGACATTATATATACTGTGAATTGCAAAGTTCCATACAAAACTAAGAAGATAAAATTCTTCTCCTTCCAGCTTCAGAAGGAGAGCATCCTCCACACCAAAACTCTTCCTTCAATTGATTGGTAGTAGCAAGTGTCCAAGTGTGGTTTTTGAAAGGTGGGAAGTGGTTATAGTTAGGCATGAAATGGGAGTAGTTACCAGTTGAAGATATTTGATGGATGTAAGATGGGAGATAGTTGGAATTGGTTATTTAAATGGTTAGAAGGGATAATTTAAATGTAAAATATGGATAGGTATGATATAATAATTAGGTGTGAATATTTATATAGGAAAAAATTAAAGCTAAAATAATAGAGGATAAAAGATACATTTTGTTGTAAATAAATAAAAAGTATAAATACGAAACAAAATTAAGACAGAGAATGATAGAGTAATGCATACTCTTATTATTTTTATGTACTGTTCTGTTCATATAAACAATCAAAATGGTTATATATATGGCTATAAAAACTTGGTAAAAACTTTGTTATTTGAATAAGAAGTAAATACATTTAAAAACAATTTAAGTTCCACAAAGTTTTGCTCATGAACAAGCTTGATACTCAGTTGCCAAACCATAAGAGTCTTGAAGCTTCATGGTCGGATTCAAATGAATATACCTGAATAATCAGTGTGCTTATACAATCTCAAACTACTTAGCCTTAGGAATTTTGTGCCATGTGTGATGCAACAATGGTTAAGTTATTATTAGCTTCTCCGAATCTTGAGGAGCTAATCATTCGAAGACATGAATAATTGCAGACATACTATTTGTACTCTGTAGATTCCGCGACACTGAAAAGGTTGACATATACTCTGGAGTAATAGATATAGATGGGACTGCTCATGCATGGAGCCACAAATAAATGTTTTAAGTTTGTAATTGATGCCCCTAAACTGGAATTTTTGGGGCTAATTGAATACGATGGTCAAATTATTGCTACAAACTTATGCTCCATAATTACTGCAACTGTTAATGTTATTATGGGTGCGGATCAGGTGGTTCGGCTTCTCACACAGATGCACAACATTCAATCCTTAAGCTTGTGTTCGTATCCTCAAGCTAATTCTTAGTTTGGTATTGACAGGCATACTTTCCATTTCACACATATTAAAAAAATGTAATTTCTTTTGAAATTATATAATTTATTTGTATTTTTACTAATTTATACTTATATATTAGAGGTAAAAAAAATGAAAAAAAATGAAATTGGCTATAATTTGGAACACATGAAAAAAATAAAAATAAAAATATATGTATCAATGGAAAGAATTAAATTCTAAATATTTTTATTATTTTTCTTTGTTTGCTATGTGGAATGTGCATTGCATATCTATTCTATCATTAATTCATGTTCTGGGGATTGTGAAAAAGAATCTGATAAATGTTTTTCCCTTTCAGTGTCTCAACGAATCATCCGATCATAATTTGCCTCTTATATATATATATATATATATATATAATTTGAGTCAATTGGCGGTGGGAGGTGAATTGCATGTGAGATGTAGTAAAAAAAAATCATTAATTTTGATCCAGTTATTCAAATGCTCACCCAATTTGAAACTTTTAACCTATCATAAGGTAAGTTTTTCACATGAACAAACTGTTGGATGTGGGTTTCCTCCACATGGTGGGGTCCACTCCATATAAAAGAAAGAAAAAAAATGGAAAAGCACATTGAAAAGTCAAAGGAGAAGGCAAATTTTTCATTCTCTCAACAATTACGGCGGCAGTATATTGAAAGAAAGAATTCAATATTTCAACAAATGATAAGTGGGTTTACGCGTAACAAACGCGAAAATTACGCGTATATTTTTCCTATAAATAAGCCTTCCCATATTTAGTTTAATTCAATCCTTCAGTTTTGTAAATAGAGAGAAAGAAATATTTTAGAAAAATATTTGGAATATTTTTCTAAAAGGGGAGTGACAAAATAGTGAGTCTGGGAAATACTTGTGTGCCACTATTTTGGGTTTATCTTAAAATCATTGTGTTACCTTTCTCTCTTGTACCCATTAATTTTATTAGTGTAAGCAATATTTTCGGAGTTTGTCCTGTGTACGTAACCCAAACGTTTTGGGTGAAGCACGTTAAATTACTGGTGTCTAAATTTTGCTCTGCTAATTTATTTTTATTTATCCACTGTGCCCAACAACTGATATCAGAGGCAAGGTTATTTCTTAGTATGCTCTGTGGTTGCAGCATAAACTGATCTTCCACATCAGAATTTTTTTTTCCTTGAGTACTGTTTACGTATATGGCACTGTTCACGTATACGGTACTATTCACGTATACGGTTACTATTCACGTATACGAGTACTATTCACCGTCATAAAATTTTTTTTTTTGGATCGAAGAAGTTCATCGGATTTCGATCTAAATGGAGGCAAAAAATAGCAGAATAATCTACTTAAATGGCTCAAACTACCACATCTGGAGTAAAAAGATGAAAGATCTTCTAATTGTGACGAAGATGCATTTGTCGGTGTTTGCCACAGCTAAACTCGAAGGTAAAACCGATGAGGAGTGGAAGTTTGACCACGAGCAAGTGTGCAGTTTTATCCGACAATTTGTCGAAGACAATGTGTTCAATCATATCTGTAATGAGACAGATGCTAGAACACTGTGGAGTAAGCTAGAGACGTTGTATTCTTCAAAGACGGGAAATAATAAATTATTTTACTTGACCAAGTTGGTGCAAGTAAGATATAGAGAAGTGACTTCCTTGCCAGACCACTTAAATGAGATGGAAGGAATTCAGGATCAGCTAAACAGAATGGGAGTAAAACTGAATGATCAAGTGTTTGCTTTATTAGTATTAGCCTCTCTGCCACAGTCTTGGGAGACTTTAAAAATCTCCATCACCAACACTGTACCCAATGGTGTAGTTAACATGGAGATTGTAAAAAGCAGTATCCTGAATGAAGAACTGAGAAGGAGATCACATGTCTCATCTTTTTCATCACAATCACATGTTCTAGTTGCAGAATCAAGAGGAAGGAGACAGTTTAGGGAACAAAACCCTAGAGGCAAGAGCAGAGGGAAGTCAAATAAATATGCTAATGTTGAATGCCATCACTGTAAAAAGAAGGGTCACATTAAAAAGTTCTGTACAAAGTTCAAAAAGGAACAAGAGAACCGAAGCAGAGCTGTAAAGAGAGATGACAGCAGTGATGACAAGCAGACTAATATCATAGATGAATACAATATCATTTATGATGAAGATGTTATTAATCTTGTATCTCAGGAGTCCAGTTGGGTACTTGATAGTGATGCTACCATTCATGCTACATTCCGTAGATAATTCTTCTCATCATACACACCTGGAGATTTTGGTGTTGTTAAGATGGGAAATGAAGGCCTGTCAAAGATTATTGGCAGAGGAGATGTTTGCTTAGAAACAGAAAATGGCGCTAGACTGATTCTGAAGGATGTCAGGCATATTCCAGACATGCGCCTGAATTTGATCTCTGTACGCAAACTAGGAAATGAGGGATATTGCAGTTCCTTCATTTATGACAAATGGAAGCTTACAAAAGGCTCATTAGTAGTGGCTAGAGGTGAAAATCATACAACTCTGTACGTAATGAAAGCAAAGCTCTCCACCAACACAGTAGCTGCCATGGAGAAAGACAGTACAATTGAACGGTGGCTTCGAAAACTTTGCCACATGGGAGAAAAATCAATGAAAAGCCTCGCCAAGAAGAAAGTGTTGCCCGGTATGAACGAAGTGCACTTAGAAAAATGTGTTGATTGTCTAGTTAGAAAGCAAAACAGAGTTGCTTTTAAAAGTTCCCCTCCTTCCAAAATGAAGAATGTGTTAGATCTGATTCACTCAGATTTATGTGGACCAATGCCAAAGTCACTTGGCGGTACTCAGTATTTTGTGACTTTCATTGATGATCATTCGAGGAAGACGTGGGTATATCTTCTGAAGATAAAAGATCAGGTGCTAGATGTCTTAAAAAAATTTCATGCCTCAGTTGAGAGACAGACTGAGAAGAAATTAAAATGCATCCGGACAGACAATGGTGGAGAATACACTGGACCATTTGATGTTTATTGCAAAGAGCATGGTATTCGGCATCATATGACATCTCCAAAGACACCGCAGTTGAATGGCTTAGCTGAGAGGATGAACAGAACTTTGATGGAGAGAGTCCGATGTCTACTCTCACATGCAAAGTTACCTAAGAGATTTTGGGGTGAAGCTATTCTCACAGTTGCACACGTGTTGAATCGTTCACCTTGTACTCCTCTCAAGATGGCTGTTCCAGAAAGAATATGGTCAGGAAAAGATGTTTCCTATGATCATCTGCGGGTGTTTGGCTGTAAAGCATTTGTTCATATCTCCAAGGATGAGAGGTCCAAACTTGATGCCAAGACAAGACAGTGTATTTTTATTGGCTATGGTCAAGATCAATTTGGCTATAAATTTTATGATCTTATTGAAAAGAAACTTGTCAGGAGTCGTGATGTTGTATTTGTTGAAAATGAGACCATTGAAGACATTGACAAAATAAAGAAGGATGTTCCTGATTCCAATGGCGACTTATCAGATTTAAAATTAATTCCTCCAACACCGGTGCCAAGAGAAGTTGGAGATGAAGACCAGGTTTATCCACCTGACGATGATGATGCTCCTATTGAAGTTGGTTCTGAAGATGATATTCCAGCACCAACACCTATGGCTTCTCCGGTTCCAAGAGGAACACCACCTCCACAAAGGAGAAGTGAAATAACAAGATGGCCATCTTTCATATATTCTCGTGACCAGTATGTGACTATTGCTGAAGGGAGAGAACCTGAGAGTTATCAAGAAGCCATAGATGATGAATCCAAGCAGAAATGGATCGAGGCCATGCAAGATGAGATGAAGTCCTTGCATAAGAATAAAACATTTGAACTGGTGAAGTTGCCCAAAGGCATGAGGGCCTTGAAAAATAGATGGGTGTTCAGGATTAAGCATGAAGAACACAGTTCCAGTCCACGTTATAAAGCCAGACTGGTTGTCAAGGGATTTAGTCAAAGAAAAGGAGTTAACTTTGATGAGATTTTCTCACCAGTTGTGAAAATGACATCCATTCGAACTGTGTTAGGGTTAGCAGCAAGTCTTGACCTGGAGGTTGAACAAATGGATATCAAAACTGCCTTCCTGCATGGTGATTTGGAAGAAAAAATATACATGGAGCAGCCAGAGGGGTTCAAAGAACGAGAAAAAGAGAATTATGTTTGCAAGTTGAAGAAAAGCCTCTACGGCTTAAAACAGGCACCGAGACAGTGGTATAAGAAATTTGAGTCTGTTATAGGGGAGCAAAGCTACAAAAAGACTACTTCAGACCATTGTGTTTTTGTGCAAAAATTCTCTGATGATGATTTCATTATCCTTTTGCTCTATGTGAATGATATGTTGATCGCTGGCCAGAATATTTTCAGAATTAACAATTTGAAGAAGCAGTTGAGTAAGTCTTTTGCTATGAAAGACTTGGGGCCAGCAAAGCAGATTCTTGGCATGAATATTATCAGAAACAGAAGCGCCAAGAAATTGTGGTTGTCACAAGAGAGGTACATTAAGAAAGTATTTCAGAGATTTAATATGGACGAGACTAAAGCAGTTAGTTGTCCTATTGCTACTCACTTTAAGCTGAGTTCTGAACAAAATCCTTCTACAGACAAAGAGAAGGAAGAGATGGATAAAATTCCATATGTTTCAGCAGTTGGAAGTTTAATGTATGCTATGGTGTACACAAGGTTAGATATCGCTTATGCAGTTGGAGTTGTGAGTAGATTTCTTTCAAATCCAGGAAAGGAACATTGGGCTGCAGTAAAATGGATTTTCAGGTATCTTCGAGGAACTTCCAAAATATGTCTATGTTTTGGAAATGACAAACATGTGTTAGCTGGATAAACAGATACAGATATGGCTGGCGATGTGAATTCCAGAAAATTCACTTCTGGTTACCTGATTACCTTTGCAGGGGGAGCTGTATCATGGCAGTCAAAGTTACAGAAATGTGTTGCACTTTCTACGACTGAAGCGGAGTTTATAGCAGCAACGGAAGCTTGTAAAGAGTTGCTATGGATGAAGAAGTTCTTGAAAGAACTTGGTTTGCAGCAATACAAATATCAGCTATTCTGTGATAGTCAGAGTGCTATTCATCTTGGTAAGAATGCCTCCTTCCATTCGAGATCAAAACATATTGATGTGAGATATCATTGGATAAGAGATGTGATGGAGAAAAAGCTACTACAGCTTGAGAAGATCCATACAGAAGAAAATGGGTCAGACATTTTAACAAAAACTCTATCAAGACAGAATTTTGAGTATTGTCGGCTAGCTGCAGGACTAGCAGAGCCCCCCACCATGTAGTCGGAAGGGAGAGAATTGTTGAATGTGGGTTTCCTCCACATGGTGGGGCCCACTCCATATAAAAGAAAGAAAAAAAAAATGGGAAAGCATGTTGAAAAGTCAAAGGAGAAGGCAAATTTTTCATTCTCTCAACAATTGCGGCGGCAGTATATTGAAAGAAAGAATTCAATATTTCAACAAATGGTAGGTGGGTTTACGCGTAACAAACGCGAAAATTACGCGTATATTTTTCCTATAAATAGACCTTCCCATATTTAGTTTAATTCAATCCTTCAGTTTTGTAAATAGTGAGAAAAAAGTATTTTAGAAAAATATTTGGGATATTTTTCTAAAAAGAGAGTACAAAATAGTGAGTTTGGGAAATACTTGTGCGCCACTATTTTGGGTTTATCTCAAAATCATTGTGTTAACTTTCTCTCTTGTACCCATTAATTTTATTAGTGGAAGAAATATTTTCGGAATTTGTCCCGTGAACGTAATCCAAACGTTTTGGGTGAACCACATTAAATTGCTGGTGTCTATATTTTGCTCTGCTAATTTATTTTTATTTATCCGCTGTGCCCAACACAAACATCTGTTGTTAGATTGTTGCCTTGAAGTTCACCTTATTAACAATGATAATTTTTAATTGACAGTCTATTTATGAGACCATAGATTGGCCACCTCTTGCCGAATTGCCTGAATGATATCATCTGTTGAGACGCTTCATTTTAGAACATTTCGAGACGATTCAGAAAATATGCAAATGATAGAATATTTCCTAAAATATGCAAAGGTTTTTTAAAAAAAATTAAAATTGTAACAGATAGAACGATGGTTGACGAGAAAGAGCCTTTGAAGAAGGTACTAATCTTCCCAAACAGCTCAAGCCAATGTCAAATTATTGTTTATGGCGCTCTACAGACTTTTGAATTCGCAGGTTTCGAAGAAAATTGTTAATGTTTTCTGCAAAATACAAACAAATTTTAATTCTCAATTTCTTCTTCTTATTCTAAAGAAAACAAAGCTTCTAATGTTACCAGATTATGGTTTTCTTGAACAATTTCTAATTGCTTATTTTTGTTATACATTCTCCATATTATCAGGGAAATCAAATACACACATATATATAAAGAAAAATTGGAAGAAATATAAACCAAAAAACAAGGATAATCCAAAAGTGAATTGAGTAGTCACATTGAACAATTTGCACTCGTTCAATTATGAAACAGAAAACGTAAGCAAGTCGACAAATAAAGGAACAAAAAAAAAAAGTTAAAACAAACATAGGCGTTCGTAAAGAATAGGAAACAAGTTGTCGCTGTCTGATCGAAGCAAACAACACAAAGCATTACGCTATGCCTTTGGCAACTATCAATAAGAGTTCAATCAGACATTCTTTATCTCATCATCATAAATTCCTTCAATCAAACTTCTAGTTGCATTTTTAATATTGAAATGAACCAACTTCAATTCCCCACTCCACTGTAAAACATAATCAAGATATTTGATTTAGTATAGAAAATGCAGCACAAGCAAAAACATGTGGGGAGAGAGATTTTAAATACTTTTTATATTACACGGTGAGCAATGATACAAAGATAGCATAAAGCACACTCCAAACCAACTTCATATCACAACCTCTAAAAGTTCTCGATCTCTCTTTCATGAATGTTCATTAAAGCCACTCTTGCCTCAATACCCAACCCCCCCTCAAACACTATGAAAATAAAAACATTAAAAGATTGGTCCCTCAATCATCATCCTTGCCTAAAAACTTCCAAGCCCATGATTAACTCATTTGCCAGGGATGCTTCGCAGATGCAATCATTTACACAACGGAAGAGCAAAGCCATACCCAAGCAGAGAGAGCTATTCTGATAGTGACCTCAGCATACCTCTGTTCAGCAAGCATGCCTGAAAAACACATTAACAAATGAAAGCCAGCAAGCAATTTAATACTTACCATACTGCTGGCTTTCTGTTTTCTTGGCCACCACTCGAACATAAGAAAGGATTTCCTCCACTCCTGATCCAAGATCTTCATGCTGTTGATGTTAGACTTAACCTGCTTTTGAAATAACAAGAAAAACAACCAAAAGGAGCAATATAAAGAAAAATATTGAACAAGGGACAGACGGAACATCATTCAAGAGTTCAAAATACATGCCTTATTACAGGCCTCTGCAAAGCTTCAGCATCAACTCCTCCAGCAGTTTCTAGTACCATCCCAACTGCAACATTTGGCTTCAGGCGCAAAGCCAAGAAACCCAAGTAGAAATTTAGTAAGACATATAATCATCCATAATATTAGATAAAACACATTACACCAATGTTTGAGAATGGTTAACTTCTCAACTGCCAGGTACACAGTTAAGAGCAAGTTTCCAAGTATCCAACTTGTAACAGCATAGAGCACAACAAGAATATTTTACATATCATATTTCTTCCCCCCGCCCACAATGCAACGAGTATTTGTTTCATAAGTTGGAAAGAAGTAAATATTCACTTGGCAACCCTTTTTTGTCAAAAAAAATAAAAAGAAGAAATTGACAGGAAACAGACAATGTTATGAATATGAAATCAAATGACTAAAATAGAAAGTAGAAGCAAAAGAACTTATATCAGAAACCTCGAACTCCTGCAATCCATGTTGGAATGTTCCACTGGCATCTGTGCTCACATTCCCCAAAAGAGACTCGGAATCTGCATCGCAGGAATCACTTTGAGAAGTTCCTGGATTGTTACTTCCTTCAACACTCTCATTGTTCCCTTCGCAACTGCCAGCTGCAGATTCATTTCCAATATCCTCACATGATCCAACCTCACCAGATATGGTAGTAATTGCACTGGAATTTGATGTACAACCCCCCTCAACATCATCAGAAGAAAATATATTTTTATCAACCTGTCCTGTTTCACTCCCTTCAGTGAATGCCAAGCACTCTGCTGACATCCCACCAAGCTTATGACTGAGAATGTCAGGAGAAATTGAATCCCTCCTCTGAGGACTAATAGAGCATCGTTTCCCAGACATATTATTTTTCACATCAACCTCATCAGTATCTTTTTTCCTTTTAAGGCCTCTCTCACCAAATCCATTCTTATAAGCACCAGCATCATCACCACATGGTTTGTCTGATTGCTGCTGTATACTGATCCTAGGATGTCGAGGGCGTCTATAACCAGCTGGAAAGACATAAGAAGGTATCTGCTTCCTTCGAACATGAGAGACATAAATTTCCATTCCCGGCTTCCAGAACATATACATGTTGATGGAATGTCTAAACTCATCTACTGTCCCTCGGATATCAAACTGCTGACCTTCCTGGACCATCTCACCCTGCTTCCTCTGCAAGCCCATAAAGAAAGCAGCATGGGCACATGGTTTCGAGGCATCCACGTACTCATGAGGGTAGGGATGACACTGCAACTTTCCATAGGTATCCCGCTCAATCTGCAGTTAACACGTGGAAAAATGGAAATGAAATAGAAAAAGATAATGCTGGTATTTTCTGTTCTTTTCAGAAGAATTTCAGAAAATTTGCAATAGGTGTAGAATACCCTTCACATTCTAAAGAGTGAAAAAATGGCATAAATATTACCATAAGAGTCAACTGCCTTAACCGAGATTCCACCCAGCCTCTCCAAGAACGCAAATCATCAACGTCAGCTGCAACTATGTCAACCTGCAAATAGTTCTTGTAGCTCTCAAAGAAGAGGTATGGCTCAAACAGAGTGCTCCATTGGGATTTATTCAGTTCTATCTCCTGAATTAAATGAAAGTAAAACTGATCAGCATCCAACAAGCTAATGCCACAGTCTACCAGCCTCCTCAAGCTTCTTACCTCACAAATCTTGTTACCATACTGGAACTGCTCCATCATGACACGTAGTGTGCTTGTTGAGACATTGTAACTAGAATTCATGCATGGATATGCAGGTGTTATGATTGGCATATGATGAGTTCGGTCACGAGGATTTTTACGTGGATCCCAAACAGAAAATCCAAGCTCATCCTCTTCAATGGGACACAGCATAACAGGATTTGGCCAACGCCACTGTGTATAGACCCTGAAAAATCTACAAACAAGCATACTGGGAATAGCATTAGGGTAAAGTTGGCACACACGAGCAACAAGGAGAGCCCAATTTACACCACCGAGAAATCCAGTCACCTGAACACAAAAACATCAAAACTCCAAAATCTGATCAGGGAACAAATCAGGACAAGAGAAGGATCATAGAATCAAAACAGAAGATAGTAGGCAATCAACCATAATAAAAAGAGATCACTCACATTGGAATAAACACCACGTCTTTTGGCCCAAAACTTCAAACATCGAAGTGCTGTGCGAAAATGCTACAATTTCAAAAGGAGTTAGATTTAGGAGAGAGAAAAAAATCAAGAGACAGATCACAAACTGCCAACTAGAAACAGATTGAAATTCAGCCAATAAAGCAATAAAAGAAAACTTAACTATCCAACAATGCACTTCACCTCAACATTGGGAACAAGTTTAAGAATTTGATCAGCAACCCTGCAGCCATTAAGGCTTCGACCAGTAGGCTCATCAACATCATAAAGAACAGACACATCTGAAATGTCCAAGTCCTATCCCCAAGACAGAAATAAAAATATGAGATAGAGACAGAGAGAGTCCTTATGCATAGACACAATTTAAAAGAAAAGAACTTATCCGCATAATCCACTGTATCCTAGGTAAAGAACTCGTTGCCTAATTACTATCCTCAAACTAAAGATACAACAGCATCCCAATAGATGAAAGGACAGGAAAGTTTACAGCTATCGGTAAATAAACTAAGTGTACAGTTCTCCAATGTCATAAATAGTGAACAGAACCATCAAACAAAAAGGTAAGATCAAACTTTTCCAGATTTCTCATAATGGATGAAAGAAAATCAACATGTCATGAGCTAAATAAGAACTTTAAAGCATTCTGAAAAATTGATACAGAGAAGAAAAGCTTTATGGAAAACTATACTAACAAATGAAGCATTTTCAATTCATTTTAAAAGAAAGGAATTGAGACATACTTCTGGTACCACCAACAGAGAGATACTTGCATAGAGAAGGTCAATTGATATTCCATCAAACTTGAATTTCATCACAGGGACGTGAGCATCTGGAACAGGTTGTAGCTCTGTGACTTCCTCCATTTCTGCTAAAATATTGTGCAATACAAAGAAGAAGTCCTCCTGCCAAAGACAACCTAAGATTAGATCCACAGTGGACATGATACCAGATATGTAAATCAACTAGCAAATTTAGCTAGCATTATTACCTCCCTATTGACATACGACGGCCCAACACATAATGTGTCAATGTCAGCCCCAGGACCATGAACCTGCCCACTCACAAACTTGAGTAGAAAACGCAAAAGCAAATTGAAACGGAAAATTTAAATCACAGCATGCGAAAATAAACACAAGTGCCTAGACGACTAGCAACTAGCTAATATATCCGATCCAGTGAAAAGATAATGTCGACAATGAAAGCATTTATCCAGAACACAAAAAGAGGCTTCACTAGACAACAAACATAACTCCAGAAAACATACTCCAAGATGATAAGAGCCGAAAGTAAAAATGACAGCATTGGCATCCTCCACCATTTGATCCGTGTACCCCCTCAAACGAGTAAGCTGCTTCACCCAATCTGTAACAATCTGAAATGCAAATATAAAATTTATCAAAACTTGGTATGAGAAAGCATGCAACAAAGTGAATGAGAAATTAAATAAAAACTGCAGCAGATATAGTAACGTCGTGTTCCAGACACTTTCCTTTCAATTTGTCCATCCATGGCAGTTACAAGCAAGATAAGGTATACTCTATTTTTTTTTTTAAGAAAATAAAAAGGTTATAGAAAGTGCCATGTCAACAGCAAAATTACCAGACCAATCAAGCTAATAAAGTAAACCAAAAATAAAAATAAGCCAAATCAAACTTAGGGTCCCTTCACTAGACAGTAATTTTAGCAAGATTACCAAAATGTAGTGATGGAAGAATAAGAGGGTAATAGTTTATAGATTAAAAAGTACACTGCCCTAGAATTATCCATTATTTATCTGACTCATCTCATGATATTAGTATCAATCATTTATTAACATTAACAACAAATGTGAAATTTATGATGATTAGTTAATGAATCAATATCATTTCTATACATTTTATTAATCCTCAATGGCTAATCTCATGCAGAGCGAGTAAATCTTGTTATAAAAGCTTTGCACCCTGTCACACAACCCGATCCTCTGCTCCTCAATGAACTATAGAGAAAACAGGAAAAAGTTATAAAATCTACAAGAAAAAAGATTCTGCCAAGGAGCAAAAAATTATATGCCAATGAACCCTAAAATAACCCAACAAGAGATAACTCCTCATAATTAATGCACATCATCCATTATCACTCAAAATCATTATAACTAAGTCACACTCACAATATGTGAAGACTCAACTGCCCAAAAAGGGAGATTTATCAGTGTTCCTAAAAACTCTACAGCTTAAACTCCCTGATGATCATCCTTCCTATATGTTTGGGAACATGATCAGAACAAGTACCTTTTACTGTTATCAGATTTCCAAGGTTGATATAAATGAAGAATTTGGCACAAATTTAGCTAATTCCCAGGCCAAAATTTTTAAAGTTTAAGCCTTCAGTTCAAATTGAGCAAACTGAGTGAAGACAACTAGAGATGAAAAAGAAAACATTCTTCTAAAAGATCTATCACTTGACTCACCCTTGTTCAACTTTATAACTAATGAAGTTCATCCAGAAAGCAAATATCAAATCCCTATCAAACGCTATTAACTTCTATACTATCATTTAAAGGTGCGCAAAAGATTATTTCTAAGATTTTGTTCTGATGCAAAAATGTCTTAATTAATCTCCCATAACAACTGCACAATCAACTCTGTTGTAATCAATGGACGCCTTTCTTGCCAAAACAACAATAAATAACTCGGAGAATGGCATTGTCTAATCAAAATCAATAAAAGAGCTGTACTTTTACCTGCCCTATCCGACCGAGAACCTCCTTTCTCTTGGCGGCTTCCTCTTTGCTCTCATAAAGCCCAGAATCAACCATAAACTTCGATATCACACAGGCGAGACAACAATCAGAATTTCAAAACCAAAAACCTTCAAAACACAAATAATAATCCAGAGAGACAAAAGAAATAAATAAACACCTTCTCTAATTCGCGGCTCCTCTGAATATCAACTTCGCTGGGCCCCGCCATCGATATAGGCTTCGTTACGCCGAACTGTTTAGGCGGCGGCGGCGCCCCCAACCCCTCCGAGCCCATCTTATCGGCACCGATCAAAACTACAAATTGTAACGCAACTTAATGACAAAAAAAAAACCTCAAACCCTAAAATTGAAAAAAAAAAAAATTCCCAAACCCGAAGAACCAAAACGCATAATAAGGAAAACCGCAATATCCACAGAAAGCAAAAGAAAAGCTAACAAAGAAACGATCGAAAATGAAGAAAAGAAAGGAAAATTAAGAGAGAAAGAGGAAGAGAGGGACACCTGGACAAGGAGCCGAGTGGTTGGAGAAATGGGAGAGAGGAATTCTAGAGAGAGAAAATGAAAGAGTTGATTTATTTTCGCTGATATTTTAATTCGGGGAGACGCGTTTCGGTATCGGTGCTTTTTCTTTTTCTCTTTTGTTTGCAGTTATATATATTTATTTACTGATTCTGTTAAATAAATTGGACCGACTGTAGAGTCTAAGTGGGAGTTGGATTTTTATTTTTATGATATTTCTGGAATATTTTGTTTGGGATCTCTCTCTCAAATCATATTCCAAAAGTACTTTTAATTTTTTCTTTTAAGTTTCTTCTACAAATTTTTTCTTTGAATAAGTTATTGCCTGTATAATAAGACCATCAATTTTTTTTTTGTTAAATTTTATGAATAAATATAACATATTTGCGTTATAATCTGATAATTTTTTTAATTGATATTTCCATCCTTAAAATTTTAATTTTTTTAATTAACATAGTAAATTTGGCATAATCTTGTTAAGTTGTATTGAAATTGTGAGGAATGCAAAATCGCAATTCAAATAAATATGATTAGAATTTAATAATTTATAGATCAATAAACATTATGAAATTCATTTAAAAAAAAAAAGAAAGTTTAAGATAGTGTCACGTGGAAAAAAATCTTGCAGATCTTAGATGAGATCTTAAGTTCATAAAATTAGATAAATTATCCAACTAGAGCAATATACTTGTGAAAGAAAGTTACTAAATCTCTGTTGTAGCCGCAAAGGATGATAAAAATGCGCCCAGATGCAGAAAAAGTTAGTAGTGGCATGATGATAAAGATGAAAATAACCAAGGCAGCACTGCCAGGGTATCGAGGCATAATTCAAGTGATGCTGCTGGTGACATTCTTAATTTACCAACAGCTAATAGTATACAGGCTTAAAGGTTTTCTACGAGTCAGTTTTTGGCAAAACTTATGAAAATAAATTTTTCAATTGAAAAAAATTGTATTCCAAAAAGCCGTATTTTGAAAAGTAGATAACTGTTTGATAAATAAAATTCAAAATAATTTATAAAATCAAAAATAGTTGTTAACTGTTTGGTAAATGATATAATTAAAAATAGATTTTTAGAATAAAAAAATAAAAAATGATAATTTTGAGTGGTAGAATAAGAAAAAAAACAAAAAAAAAATATATTAGATATAATTGTCATTATGAAATAAAATAAGTAATATTTTTGTCTAAAAAAATATTAAATCTGATGTGCTTAAAAGCTGAAAATCAGTTTTTCTGAAAAATTTCAATTTATAACTCTTTGCAATAGAGGGTTTTTTCACTTTTTAAAAAATTGATTTTTTTAAAATCAGTATTTACAAAACACTTATTTTTGTCCCATAATCAACTTTTTGTCCCGTAATAAGGGTCAGTTTGGCAAAACTTATGAAAACAGTTTTTTCTATCGAAAAAAGTTGTATTTCAAAAAGCCGTATATCAAAAAATAGATAACTGTTTGGTAAATAAAATTTAAAATGACTTATAAAATCAAAAACAGTTGTCAACTGTTTGGTAAATAATATAATTAAAAATAGTTTTTTATAATAAAAAAATAAAAAATGATATATATATAAATTTTAATATATTATATTCAAAATCTCACTAAATAATAATAATAATTCCCATTTATTTGTCATTTTGAAATAAAATAAATGATATTTTTGTCTAAAAAAAAGATTAAATCTGCTGTCTTTAAAAGCTGAAAATCAGATTTTCTGAAAATCTTCAATTTGCAGCTTCTCTGAAAAGCAGATTTTTTCACTTTTCAAAAAATTAATTTTTTTAAAATCAGCATTTACCAAACACTTATTTTTGTCCCATAATCAGCCTTTTATCAATAAAGCAGCTTTTTGGCCTTCCAAAAGCAATGCCAAACACCCCCTAAGTTTTTTATCCATTGAAAAGATATGCCAAACGGGCCTATGTCAATTGGCTAAACTACCGTATCCTACTGCCATGTATGGGACAGAACAGGCAGGATAGAGAATTTCAGGAAAATCTGGGGATTTGCTAATTTGGGACTAGCATTTGGTGTAGTTGAGGAGCAACTCATCCATATTGCGAAATGCTATTGCAGCATCAGGCATGTTCTGTTTGCAATTCTTAGTGAAATTAATATCTATTTGACAAAGCAACCATATCTTGTGATGAATACTACTATTGTATTCATCTCCAATTGTTTAAGATTTGTTTGCTGCACTCTTTCTTCATCTTGGCAATAACTTGATTTGAAGAGGATGATGCTTCAAATCAGGCCGAGCATGCTCCTTCGAATAATGTATGGTAAAAGGTTTTTGGTGGACCTGTACGTGATTACCAATACCAGTAGCAGATTGGCTAATATGTCTGCTAGCTGCCCTTTTTGTGGATATTTGGAATCACACCAGCATTTGTTTATTTAATTGTTAGATTTATGAGTCACCCTTTTCTGGCCAAATAAACCTATGTAAGATAAGTTCCTTGAGCCAAAAAATTGTTCAGAATCTGTTCTCCAGGCTATCGATCCATCACCTCCTGTTCCTAATCCAACCCAAAAAAAAATTAACGTATGTTAAGTATGCTCTAATAAGAAATCTGCTTTAAGACAAAAATATTTCAAACTGTCCAAGTCAATACAGTTGAACTGATTTGCTATAGGATTTCAGATATTTTTTTCACAAAAATGGACAAAATTACCCATCTTCTTGGGGATATAGCAGGCTCTAATTTCCTGCATTTGATTTTGCTGTAGTTTGTTTTTGTTTTATTTTCTCTTTATAAAATAAAATAAAGTAAATAAAGCTTGCAAGAAAGATCAATTCTCAAATAATAATAAAAAAAGCATATATATATATATATATATATGCAGGTACATACATAAAGGTATCTATGTACATACATATTTATGTATACATATGCACCTATATACATATATACATATATAGATATATATGCTATATTTGTATATATACGTGTACACATACGGATATAACTATATGTATGCATGTATAAAGAATTATTTTTAGTAATTGATATTAATAATATTTTTCTTTTTTTCTTTTATATGCTTTTAGTTCAATAGTTTTTTTTCGGAATTTAATAATGTTTTCTGAAAAGATATATGGATATTCAAGAAAAAATAAAAAAATGAAATTTTGAAATTAAAATTAATAATTTTAAAGGTTCTTATAATGTAAAAAATAATTATAAATATAATTTGAGTATCGATTTAATTCACCTCAAAATTAATAATTTATTTTATTTTACTGTTGGAAAATAATTAATTTAAATATGACATTTATTTTTTTATTTTAATATTTATTGACATTTTCAATTAAAGGTTGATTTGGAATGCGATTGAACGATAAATTATGATTTGTTATAAATTTTTAACCATTATTTTACTTGCGCCGTCGTTTTTGGCATCTCTGTCATCGGGGTTTTTTTGGCTGGCGGGGTCTTAGTTCCTGCATTTTCTCAGCTGGAATTGGAATTGGAATTGGATCGGATCAAATCGGTAACTTGTTTGGAGAAAAGGTAAAGCTTTTTCTTTCACCTCCTGAGTTTCGATCATGTTTTATTTTACCCGCAGAAGTGTTCTCCATTCTAGAGATGGGTTCACTGTCACAGCTCAAAACCCATCAATGGCGGTATCTCAATTCATTAGGTACTTAACAAGTCATCACTCATTTACTGTTTCTTACCTCATAAACAAATGTGGATTATCCCCGAAATGTGCTTTATCAATTTCTAAAAGGGTCCAATTCGAAACCCCAGAGAAGCCTGACTTAATTCTATCCTTTTTAGAGAAGTTTGGATTCTCTAAAACCCAAATCTCTGAAATGATCAGAAAATCCCCAGAAACGCTATCTCCCAACCCGGAGAAAGAAATTTTCCCCAAAGTTGAATTCTTCCGCTCCAGAGGTGCTTCAACCACAGACGTTGTAAGAATCTTCACTTCCTGCCCTTGGATGTTCAAATTGGGTCTTGAAAGCACATTAATTCGTGGTTTTAATTTTTACAGAGATTTGCTCCAATCTGAAGAGAAGGCTATTGCAGCTGTAAAACGTTCCCCTTATATCCTATCTTATCGATTCGCTAATGTGAAACGTAATGTCAACACTTTGAAGGAAAATGGAGTGACTGCTGCAAATATTTTACGTTCAGTTCAGTGTCAACCTGGACACATATTTATTTATTCAGATAAATTTTCAAAGATTGTGAAGAAATTGAAGAAAATGGGGTTAAATCCTTCCAAGTCAGAGTTTGTGATAGCACTCAGTGCTTTCATAGGATTTAGCAAATCTATAAGGGATAAAAAGGCTGATGCTTATAAGAAGTGGGGTTGGTCTGATAATGATATTCTTACAGCCCTTAAGGAGGAGGCTTGGTATATGACATTTTCAGAGAATAAGATTATGGCAATGATTGATTTGTATGTCAACAAATTGGGTTTAGACTCTAAAATCCTTGCCCAACGGCCTTTCCTTTTTAGGCTGAGCTTGAAGAAGATCATTCCAAGAGTTGCAGTTCTTCAATTTTTGTCATCCAAAGGTCTGGTTAAATTAGATTCTAGCATAGCTAAAAAGTTCAAGTGGACAGAGAAGCGTTTCTTGGAAGAGGTTGTGAATTGTCAGGAAGAAGCTCCTGATTTACTGAAGCTTTACAATGAGAAGTTAGATCTTTTGAAACAAGAAGATGATATGAGGGATAAAAAGGCTGATGCTTATAAGAAGTGGGGTTGGTCTGACAGTGATATTCTTACAGCCTTTAATAAGGAGGCTCGGTGTGTGACATTTTCAGAGAGTAAGATTATGGCAGTGATGGATTTATACGTCAACAAATTGGGTTTAGACTCTAAAATCCTTGCCCAACGGCCTTTCCTTCTTGGACTGAACTTGAAGAAGAAGATCATTCCAAGAGTTGCAGTGCTTCAATTTTTGTCATCCAAAGGTCTGGTTAAATTAGATTCTAGCATAGCTAAAAAGTTCAAGTGGAGAGAGAAGCGTTTCTTGGAAAAGGTTGTGAATTGTCATGAAGAAGCTCCTCATTTACTGAAGCTTTACAATGAGAAGTTATATCTTTTGAAACAACAAGATGATGTGAGGGATAAAAAGGCCGATGCTTATAAGAAGTGGGGTTGGTCTGATAGTGATATTCTTACAGCCTTTAAGAAGGAGGCTCGGTGTGTGACATTTTCAGAGAGTAAGATTATGGCGGTGATGGATTTATATGTCAACAAATTGGGTTTAGACTCTAAAATCCTTGCCCACCGGCCTTTCCTTCTTGGACTGAAGAAGAAGAAGATCATTCCAAGGGTTGCAGTTCTTCAATTTTTGTCATCCAAAGGTCTGGTTAAATTAGATTCTAGCATAGTTAAAAAGTTCAAGTGGACAGAGAAGCGTTTCTTGGAAGAGGTTGTGAATTGTCATGAAGAAGCTCCTGATTTACTGAAGCTTTACAATGAGAAGTTAGATCTTTTGAAACAACAAGATGATATGAGGGATAAAAAGGCTGATGCTTATAAGAAGTGGGGTTGGTCTGATAATGATATTCTTACAGCCTTTAGGAAGGAGGCTCGGTGTGTGACATTTTCAGAGAGTAAGATTACGGCAGTGATGGATTTATATGTCAACAAATTGGGTTTGGACTCTAAAATCCTTGCCCAACGGCCTTTCCTTCTTGGACTGAACTTGAAGAAGAAGATCATTCCAAGAGTTGCAGTTCTTCAATTTTTGTCATCCAAAGGTCTGGTTAAATTAGATTCTAGCATAGCTGAGAAGTTCGGGTGGAGAGAGAAGCGTTTCTTGGAAAAGTTTGTGAATTGTCATGAAGAAGCTCCTCATTTACTGAAGCTTTACAATGAGAGGTTATATCTTTTGAAACAACAAGATGATCTGAAGAAAACTGGGTAGATAATTCTTTTTTTTTTTTCTTATTAATTTGATGATATGTAATTTGGTAGTTATATGGACTAGCATTTGCTCTGAAATGTAATAGCAGCACGGAGTCATGTTTTGTTTGCTGTTCTTGAGTGAAGTTGGTGCTCAAATCTAACATTATAGACCCAATATAATACCAAAAAAATTTCAAAACAAAATACAAATATAATGTCCATCTAGTTCCAAAGTAAAAACATAATATAGTAAGTTTTCATTTTTATCTACATACAAACACAATTTTTCATCCAATTACATATTGCTACAAACGAAAACAATAGATCTTAGCTAATTTTTCATTCTCAGGATATATAATAAATACATAGAAACATTTATATATTTATTTTGAATAACAAGTATCTTCATTTTTCTTTTCTTCCCATTTCAGACCACACCGCAAGCTTTCTGGTCAGATCATAATTTAAATCCACCAAAATTATACCCGGATCCGTTCTAATATACCCGGATCCGATGACCTTAAACCCTTGACTTTCACTCTCTTCTACTTCTCTTTTTATCCAAATTTATGCATCTTACTGCAATCCAAATCTCAAATTTATATTGGTGTTTTAGCATCCAAAATGTCAAACAATTTCATAAAGAATATATATTTTCATATATAAAAACGTGATCTCCGATCATCTCCAGCTCTTTCTTTAACTCTTACATTACCCACCTGCGGAATTACTTTATCATCAGTTGAATATCTGGTGAATTCATGCGGGCTTCCTCTAGAATCTGCTCTCTTTATTTCCCAGAAGTTTCATGAATCCGATAAAAGTAGATATTTCTTAAACCAATTACAATTGTTCGTCAATACTTTTTTTTGCTAGTCTGCTTTCGAATATCAAAACTTTTTAATTGTATTTTCTAGTTACCTTATATTGTTAATGCTTATGTTCCCACAATCAATCTATACTACTTGAACTGTATAATATGCAAGCAAGCTGCCACTTAGAAATATTAGTTTTTTTGGGTTGTAATTGAAAAATTAAATCAACGTGCTGACTTCAACTGATACATTTTTATAACAAGTGAATATTTTATTTTAAAATTGAGTAGAGATTCAAAATGTGATGAAACATGTAATTCAATATTATATCACAGACTTCAGAAAAAATACATTAATACACATTTATATATAAACGACGTGTTACACCATCTCAAATAAGTAAAAATAATATATTGTCCACCCAAATTCGGCAACATGCGTACATTATTGTTTGATATGACTGTTCAATTAAAGAGAGAGTGCTCCTTTGGTGAGCAATTTGGATTTTTTTTTTGATGAAATTTAAAAATATTTAGAGATTCAGTGCTACAGAAAACATAGTTAGGAGAATAGGGTGTCAAAAAGATTGTCTTTTTTGATGATAGGCACAAAACAACACCGTTTTATGTCAACACATATTATTTAAAACACTCCAAAAGTCCAAATATTTTTTAAAAAAATATTATTTATAAAAATTCCCTATTAATTTCATATTTATAGAATGAGATTCAATTTTTATGGACAAACAATACTGATTGTGCACACTTAATTATTGCTATTAAACTTTTGCCCTATCGTTAGCTGCAGAGTTGTTAACGACTAGAGAGGCCAGTCCTAATCACTCCTGCCTGCTAACTCTGTTTTTTCACAGCAATTTGTTCTCAAAGTAAATGGGTATTACTTCTCTATGTATATATATATAAGTACTCATCGTTAAATTAAAATTTAATATTCTTTTATTTTGATGGAACAATTAATAAGCAGTATGCACATAATACTCAAGTGCACAGAATTAAATTAATTATACCTCAAACTAAAAGCTTGCAAATTTTTATTTTCCTGAATATTTTCTTTTTTCTTTTTCTTATAAATAACTTCAAAATTTGCATCTATGGCCTAAAAATCTTCATGGAGAATTCATGCCACTAATAAGGCAACTAGTGACTAAAGCTTAAGAATTTTAAATTAAGTATTACAAGTACCAATGATTATGAAGCTATAATACTTATTGATTATGACAAATACTAAAATCTAAAGTAGAAATAAACTCGTATCTATAGCAGCAATCAAATTTCCCTCGCATGGCACTATATAATAATAAGACTAATAGAAAAAACAATTGAGGTCACTGGGTCCAACAGTTTGATCAGTTTTCTTATGATGTTACTACCATCAACATCATCGATAATTTTTGACTGACAAATGCCAAGATCTTCATTCAAATTTTTTTAAAAATAACTACTTAAACATTTTGAAATCAATTCCATATTATGCACGCCAATTAAAAAATAAAAGAAACAAGGAAAATCATATGCAACTGATTTTAATATCCCAAGAATCAGGAAAATTGATGGGCTTTAAATACGTATGTGGAGTACTCTCTAAATTCTCTCTCTTCTTAATTACCATTATTGTCTTTTTTTACCAAAAAAGATTCAAAATCTGCATAGTCAAGACTCCATTTAACTAAACACCCTTTATAATATGATTATGAATCACCAAACTGAAAGATTTTCTGCAAAATCAATGGCAGATAAGACTGATCCACAAATCATAGAAGAAAGATCTTCACTATAACATAACAGAGAAAGAGAAGTCTCAGCTTTTCTTTTTGGCTTATTCTTTGAGACAAAGAGCAACTATAAAAAGTACTCCCCTTTAGTGGCTTTCTTCTCTTTAATGCTTTCTCCTAGTACTCTGTAGCACTGAAATAAGCTAGTAAACTAAAATTATTAACATATAAAATTGTTATTTTTTTTCAATTTCTGGTTTTAGAGAGAGAAAGAGAGCCCAGAAATACTTATATGGGCTTTGAAATTGAAGAGATTCACGGGATAGTAGTCAGTGGTTAGTGAGTATATATTTAGTACACGTTGCTCTAAAAAGTTAGAGAGAGATAAAAAAAAAAAAAAAAGTGAGAAAATTTATAAGAGGAAAAACGGTAATGGTGTTTTTTCCTTCTTTGTAGGATAGCTAAAGCCGGCGGTTTTTTGGTATTTTGAATTGGAGAAGTTGGGTAAGTTTCTTTTTATATTTTATAATATCTTTCTCTTTTTCAAATTTTGTTTTGTGTTTCTTGTTTGTGCATCCATGGTGAATTTTTGAACTTTATTATTAGTTTAAGCTCTATATAAATCTGTGTCTTTCTGTGACATGTGTTTGTCTAGTAATGCAGTTTTTCACGAGGTTGTGTCAGATGTTCCTTTCAAAAAGAATTTGATTAAAGAAAAAAAACTAATCTTTTATCCTTTATAATTTTATTTTTAAGATGTTTTCTCACTGTTCTCTTCACTTCTTTGCTTGCAACCTGTAAAGATTCTAAAGATTTTGCAGTTGTCACTCTCTCTCTCTCTCTTTCTATAAATCTCTATATTGGGTTCTTGTTTTCAGTTTTTGAAACATACATTTTGTTCTCTCTCTCTCTAGATGCTCCTTCTATTCTCTTCTCTCACTTCGAAATAAGGCAAACTTCTTTAACTATTAACCATTCTTTCTTTGATTCAGTGCTTCGCATTCTATTTGTATACATAGTTTTAATGCAAAGCTTGTCTCTTTGGAGTATTGGGTACTTGAAGTTGCTCCCATTTGAAAAGAAGATATAGAGATCTAAGATGGGTAAAGCTACGAGATGGATAAAGGGGTTATTGGGTATGAAGAAAGACAGTAAAGAGAAAGAAAGAGATGTTAATGGTGATAGTTCAAGTTCAATTTCAAGTTACAAAAAAGAGAAGAAAAGATGGAGTTTTGGGAAATCAGTAAGGGACAATAACAGTACTGTGATTCCACAAAATGTTCCTGTTAAAGATGCTGATTGGCTTAGATCCTACCTTGCTGAGACTGAAAGAGATCAGAACAAGCATGCTATTGCGGTGGCCGCAGCCACTGCGGCGGCGGCTGATGCGGCTGTTGCTGCAGCTCAGGCAGCCGTTGCGGTGGTCAGGCTCACCAGCCATGGAAGAGGGACTTTGTTTGGTGGAGGGAGGGAGAAATGGGCTGCCATCAAAATTCAAACTGTTTTCAGAGGCTATTTGGTAAGTTCAATTTTTTCTTTAATTATTATAAATCATTTTATTGGGTAGGATTTAATTTAAATTAACCTCAAAAATTGATTTTCTCATCTGGGTATATTTAGATTTTTGCAGCTTCCGTTCTGCTCGGTTAGATTTGTGTTTTTTTTTTTTTTTTTCTTACATTGTAATGAAATGTTTCCAGATGTGTCAGTAAATAGCAGTGTATTTTACAATGTAGTAATAATGGTACAAAATGTTTTTTTTTTTTTTCTTGATTCTTGCTTTGGTGTCTGTTTTTAAAAGCTGAAAACTTACTAAGGTTGATGAAACAGTACATATGCTTTTGATATGGGCAATTTTAGCTTTTTCCTCTCCTTACTTTTCTTAAATCTTACTCTCGTGTCTGTTCTCAAAAGCTGGAATCTCAGATTCAAATGCTATATATATTTTTATTTTATAAAATAAACTTTTGGTTTTGATCTATGAAGTGCTATACTTTACTTACTTTTGTTTCTGTTAGAGAAAGTAGATTCAAATGGGTAATGAAACAGTACCTTTGTGTTTTTAGAGTCAACATAAGGTACATATGCTCTCAACTTTCCTTTTGACCTGCACAACAAATTGTTGAGTTTGGGTCCCCTTTTCTAGCCCTCCAAATTCAAAATTTGGAACTTTTTGCCCTTTTGAGTATTGTTGGCAGTGTTTTTCTATTTTAGTTAATCAATTAGGCAATGATTGCTAATTCCTTCTTTAATTTCAGTCTCTCTAAGGTCCTTGCTGCGAGAACGGTACCACCTTAATACAAGATATAGTGTGGAAAGAATTTTGCAATTTGTAATGACTTCCGGATTGTTGCTAATTTTAACAGGCTCGAAAAGCGCTCAGAGCATTAAAAGGACTAGTTAAGATACAGGCACTTGTTCGAGGCTATCTAGTCCGAAAACGGGCTGCTGCTACTCTTCATAGTATGCAAGCTCTTATTAGAGCTCAAACTGCTGTCCGATCGCAACGAGCTCGTCGATCTATAAACAAAGAAAACAGATTTCAACCTGAAAACCGTCCTCGAAAATCTATTGTAAGGACTAATTTTGCATACTTTGATAATCTCCAGTCTTTAATCTTTCTATGCTGATTCTTTTTCTTGTCCTCATTTTCCAGGAAAGATTTGACGATGCTAGAAGTGAATTCCACAGTAAAAGAGTATCTGGATCTTATGAAATGAATATGTTCGATGAAAGTCCTAAGATAGTCGAAATTGATACATACAAGACGAGATCAAGATCTCGTAGAATCTCTACTGCCCTTTCAGAATGCGGTGAAGAATTTCCTTACCACGCAGTCTCATCGCCTCTTCCATGTCCGATTCCAGCTCGAATCTCGATACCGGATTGCAAAAACCATGAAGATTTTGATTGGTACTTCACCGGCGAAGAATTTAAGTTCCCTACTGCGCAAAGCACCCCAAGGTTTTTAAACTCAGTGCGGTCTAACACCCCTGCTACACCAGCCAAAAGTGTATGCGGGGATAGCTACTTTAGGCCTTACTCAAACTTCCCAAATTATATGGCAAACACAAAATCTTTTAAGGCGAAATTGAGGTCTCATAGTGCTCCTAAGCAGCGGCCGGAGCTGGGACCGAAGAAGAGGCTTACGCTGAATGAAATATTGGCAGCGAGGAATAGCATAAGCAGTGTTAGAATGCAGAGGTCATATTCTCAATTTGATGAAGGTTTAGATGTTTGAAAGATTTGTTAGTGATTTGAACTCTGAGCATTTTATTTCCACTAATGTTGACAACCAACAAAATAGAACAAATGAAGAGTGCTTTTATGTATATTCTTTTCAACAGTTTGTTGATCTTTGCCTTAGCAATGAAATGTGATCTCATTTTCTCCTTTGTTATATTTTGTTATGAATCTTGGTTTTGGAATTCAATCAAGAATTACTTTTTCTTTCTTTTTTCTTTTTTTTTTTTCTTTTTTTCTTTAAATAATCTATCCAAAAAAAGAGGAAATTTGATATTGTTTTATATATCCATTATTTTTTTTAAAATTAACTAATTTGACTTACTTAAATTTATTACATGAAGAATGAATAAATTCTTCCCTCTTAAATATTTAAAAATAATCTATATTTAAAATTTGAAATTAAAATGTGTAATTAAAGAAAAAGGAATCTCCATCATTTTTTTTAGTGAATTTGAAAATTGTTTTAATTGTATGCCCTAAAATAAGATATAGATTTCTTATATATATATATATATATATATATATATTCGAACTAGTAACATTTGACTTCAAAGAAACTTCCGTGTAACTTCATTATGGTAGTCAAGGCAGCCTTACCTAGGAGTTCTGCCATTGTTTATATATATATATATATATATATATATATATATATATATATATGCATAGCAGTCGTTACATTTCGAATTTAAAATATAATGTCATAATTTAATCATTTATCTTAGGTTGTGCTATGTTTCATATCCACATATATCTCTGCTTTCCATGTGTTCAGATGCAAATATTATCAAAACCAATTAAATTGTCTAAATGCATTCAGTCGAATTTTACAAAAATAACCCCATTGAATCCACTTAATGCACTCAAGTAGAGGTGTCAAAATTAACCCAAACCCAACAACTCACCCAAACCCACCCAAAAAAAATTGACCCAAACCCAACCCAACTAAAAAATTGACCTATTTAAACCCACCAAAAATCTACCCACATAAAATACAACCCATTTGGTTCATTCCTCCTCGACCCAATGGGTATTTTTTTCATTATTTTTTTAATATTAAAACTTTTGCCTTAATGAATAAAATTTTTTTCTTAAACTGTCCCGCTGTATTATTATTGTGTAATGTGTATGCGTATGCGTATTTTGTTGGTTAAATTTGTAATGACTGAGTTATCGGGTTAGTCGTGAATAGTATTTTTCGATGGAAAATAGTGCAAGGGGACAAAAATTACACCTGAAAGTAAAAAATATTTTATTTGACCATCGGAAAATACTAGTCACAAGGAATCCGAGGGTAGAATGTGGAGAAAAAATAAACTCAAATAGATCTCTAAAAGTCAAAAATAAAAAAAAAGCCCGGCTCATTTTAAAGGTTATCCGGTTTGACAAACATTTGACTGAACTTCTAAAAATAGCAAATAACCTCTAAAAATTATTTTAATGATATATATACACTTAGATTAATATTTAGAAATTTTTAACAGTGAAAAATTATTTTTTTGGTAACACTGAAAAATTGTCTAAACTGACTGATTTAAATGTACCAGATCGAAAAACGGACTCTGTTTGAGCTGAAATTTTGCCGGGAGACTAATTTATATATTTTAAGAATTATAAAATTAATTTTGAGAGAAATTGAGTTTAGAAACTGAGTGAAATAATTTAGGATTACATAATTGACTTAAAAATGAAAAAATGCCCACTTGGTTTATGAATTATTATGTTGTTGTACCTCTGTGTGTGACTATGGATTGTTTGAATTGCAGGAAGGGTATGTTATATATATAGCCGTTATACTGCCAAAATTTTTACCAAATGAATAGTAAATTTGACAGTTATAAGTCAACCGATATCCCGATCCATTTGGATCTCAACCGACCCATTTGGACCAACATTTTTATAATAATTTTCTTAGTATTCCGTTATTATATCGATAATTATTTTTTATTAAAAAAATATCAAATGGGTCGACCCAAACCCACCCAACCCATTTGGGTATTGACCTATTTATGACCCATATATTTTTGACCCATTTATGACCCACCCATTTACGACCCAACCCATTTATGACCCAACCCAAACCCGCCCAACCCACCCATTTGCCACCTCTACACTCAAGTCCTAATTCCTAAAAATTAAACAAAAAAAAGATTTTCTTTTTCTTTTGGGTAATTTTGGTGTTAAAAAAAATCACAAAAGTGGCATTAAAATTCAGATAATATTTTTTTGGCAGATAAATCTAGATAATCAGTTACAAGAGGAGTGGGTTGTAAAGAAAATGATGGTTAATGAACCTGATTAAATTAATATTAGGTTGAAATTTCCATAGAAATCAAGTATTTAATTGATTATTTGGAAAAATTATGAAAAAGCCTAAGAATTGCACCACTCTACAAAATTGCCATCTTAAGAGTAATTGATATATTTCTATAAAAAGAATAATTCCAAATTGGTGATGATTGTGAGAGGGAAAATCCAATAAACCTTTTGGTATATGGAAATGATTCACAAGTGATGATAGTTTTCGTACTAGACATGGACCAATTGATGATGTTGTTTTTTCACTTATCCTATGTTTTTCTGAATTATTACTCAAGCATGGAGTGAAATTAAAGCATACATTGTACTTATATATATGCTATCACATTTATATTGTTGGGGATTTGAATTAATGTCGTAGCAAGTCCAATTGTACAAGTCTAAATTATCAACGCATGGATTTTTAACAGTCACGTTTCCTCATAATTGTACCACTCTTCAGACGTAGCATATCTACTTAATCACAATATCTATTATTTCACGGATTGAGTAAACATAATTATGACTTACAAGGAAAAAATGCAACAATTTTTTAATAGTTGAATACATATTTACTGAAATTGATGAAAAATAAGTAACAACAAACTAAAATAATACTCCACTGTAAAGATGATCTCAAAAAGATACGATGAAATAATAATTTTTTTTTATTGTATGTCTCGAATTTAAATTTTAAATATATAATATTTTTAAAATTTTTAATAGAAAGCATTTTATTTTTTTATAACACTATATGACATTTATATTAATTCAATTAGTATATTTTAAATGGAGAATAATTATAAAAAAAATAGTATATTAGACTGAGCGATATATTATATTAATTAGAATAGGATAAATATGTTTTAAGAATAAACTTAAAGTGAAAATAAAATATTTTAGAAAGCAAGGTTAGCTAATGAAGATGCGAGACAAAATTCTTATAAAGCCTTGATTTTGTTACGTGTTTGATTTGATTGATAGATGGGTTGATATTTGTGAGAGGTTGCATCATCATTCTTCCCATTCATCTACTTTTAGCAGCACATAGTTTTTCCTATTCCATGGTAAAAAGAAGTATAATTATGATCATAGTAAAAATAATAATAATAATAATAAAAGTTTAATTATGATCCCTTATGGGCAATTTGGACCTACTCATCCCCATAAATTCATCCACTCCTCAGTTCTCCTAAATTATGTATCAAATAACAACAGATGTAGATTATTTGTTGTGAGTTTACGAGTTTAGAGGACTAAATTATTGGTCCAAGTGTTTAGAGAATTAAATAAATTAGGTCTTTGCATTATATATTATCTTATATCCCACATCACATTATGCACATGTACTGTATACATCATCCACACATTGATACATTCTTATTCTTAGACATGCCATCGAGGTGCGTGAGGATAAGGTCTCTTGAGAGTTAAGAGTTAAGACCATGAATGATGATGGTGTCGCATCCTGCACAATGATTTTATGATCCCAACATTGCCCTCTTATTGTACTTTTATTCACAAGTTTGTCCCACTTTATTGATAAATTTGTAGGTTTTTAGTTTTATTTATTTATTTATTTTTCTTTCTATTTTTTCAAATAAACAATTTAGATATAACAATTAAATAATCAAATCTCATTCGAATTTAAGAAAGAAACAAATAGATTTACTTTACGTTAATATATAATTAATAAATAATTTTTGAGCTAATTAAATGTCATATTAATTTTTAAAATTTATTTAAAAGTAATATCCCCATACTAATAAAAAACATTATATTATCTTTTAAATTTATTAAAAATATTATATTACTTCTGTCACTATTCATATTCTTTTTGTAAAAGTATTCCTCTAAAGAACAATCAAAGAAAATGTAAGTTATTTTTGATATGTTTCATACTTATGTGAAGTGCAGCAAATTTTCATTTTTCAATCATTGTAATATTAGATTAAAAATTTGAAAGTTAATTATTGTCATGATAAAAAAAAATTGTGACTAACTCATTATTAGTATAAATATAAGTGATTATGGTCATAATTAATTCATTATTGTACTATCTTTATTCCATTATACGTGATTTTTGTTGTTTTCACTAAAATTAAAAAATTATTAATTAAACTTAAATTTATGATAAAATTTAATAATTTAATTCATAAATTTTAATTTAATTGTTTCTAAATAAGTCAAATTTCATTGGAAAATATATTAAATTAGAAAAAAAAAATTTCATTAAAAATTTAAAAATATCAGATAAATAAAATTTAAATTTTGTATAAAAACGTCACATATAGTTAAATGAATGGAGAAGTATTTAACAATTAACATATGATAATAATCAGATTTTAATTTTGATTGATTTCTTCATAATTTTTCTTTTTCATAAAGTTTAATTATAAAATTCAATTTTTTTTTTCTATAACAAATATGCTTTTAGATGCAACCGAATATGCCGAGAGCAAGAATCATCTCTCCTACGTTTGAAGAAATAAAACAAAATTAAAAAAATTGATTCCTCGCTAATTAAAAATTGTGTCTCTTCTGATTCAAACACTTTGTTTTTAGGATTCTCTTCTTACGAGACCACGACGGTGCTATATATATGGCGGAAGGAAATTGCTTTCGTCATCCTAATTGTACTTACGATTAAAAAATAATTAATTAAATAGTATTTTAAGGCTAATCCTAGATTAGTCCATGAAAACCTATGATTAGTTTAGTTGGTAGTGCTTTGTTATTTGAAACTATCAATTTTTAGGGAAATTGGAATAGAATTTGAAAACGCTTCATTATTCAAACTTTTGCATTAATCACTTTACAAATTTCCATTTGGACGCAAAAACTAAAACAACAGTCGAAAACTACCGGTTTGACCGTCTTGGAATGTGCGGTTCTACGTATTGAGAGGATGGATATTATTGGAATTCTAGTATCTAAATATCACAATTTTTAAGTTAATTACTACGTAATTTCTCATGTGCTAACCACTCATTGCTCCTTAAAACTTAGTATTATAATCGCTAGCTATATGAAATTTGCAATCTCTTTTCTATGTTTAGTAGGTTGTTATTTAACAAGTAAGTGGCCTATTAGCTCAGTTGGTTAGAGCGTCGTGCTAATAACGCGAAGGTCGCAGGTTCGAGACCTGCATGGGCCAATTTTAGGTTTGAAAACAATTTGAGTTATTTTTCACTTTATTATTATTATTATTATTTTTTTTTTCCATTTTGGGCATCCTATTAAATTAAGATTTATTAATTAGTTCATTTTGATATAAAATGACAGTCTGCCTTTGTTTTTTTTTTCAAAACTTAAAAATTAAAATGATAGTTAACGTTTTCTTTTCATTTCATAGAAAAAGTCATGATTGTAATATTATATTGGCGTGCAATCATGTCATAATCATTTGGATAAGATTAAACAAATGATGATATCCACTATATTGCAATAAAAAAAAATTACACGTTAGTTAAATTAATGCCTACTATATCTAATTATTAGATTCAATTTAAATAATTTTTTGCAGCATTTAGATCTGAAAAGGATAACATTTTTTAATTTAATACTTGTTATTCTTAATTATATAAATTTCTCAAGACGGAAAATTATTGAGTAATTTTTTTTAAAAAAAATAAAATTATTACGTAAAAAAAAGAAAATTATTGTTTGATATAAGGGAAATACTTGCAAAACTTTCATATTGTTTTTTTTTTTAAAAAAAGTTTAAAATAATATGAGGGCCTGAAGGGCCCAAACAATCCATCTGGCTTATTGACCATAAGATGGGCTGGAAGCCCACTACGCTGTCAGAAACTAACCGTTACAATATGACAGCCTGCAACGGTCAAAAACAAACTAGAATTCAAATTTAAAATAAATGGCATAGTTTTCATCATCCACTTGCCAACGGTCATTTGATCATTTGATTTTCTGTCAGTAAGTCATATTCTCTCTCCCTCCAAAAGAAAGAAAAGAAATACACTTTGCTTCATCTAAGAATTTAGAAAGTCAAGGAAATGGATGGTTCTGATAGTAAGACCAATTCTTTGTCATCAAGTTCGAACAAGCACTCTTCACTCCCAAAAGGTAGGTACCCTTTCTTTCTGTTTTCCCTTCTCTGTTTGGTTCTTGGGAACATTTGCGGAAATTGAATAAAGGAATGTGAAAAAGGACTTTTTTTTTTTTAAGATTTTTTTTTTTAATTGAAAGAGCTTTTGTAATGTATAGGTACAGATGAGAATGAGCAAATCTACCAAGAGTCAGATAAACCAACTAAAATGACAACGATGAAGCATTTCATGTCTCCAACGATCTCTGCAACTTCAAAGCTCAATGCTCCAAGAAAGAAGATATTAGCAGAACGGAATGACTTTCTTGATAATTATCCGCAAAAGAATCAAAATCTTGATTCAAAAAGCATCCGGAAGGGCGCAAGTCTCGATTCAAAGAGCATTTCTAGTACAGAATTTGGTGACACTGAGCAAAATGATGACTTGTCATCGATTCCTTATGACCCATTATCCAATTACCTCTCTCCAAGGCCTAAATATCTCCGATATAAGCCTAATAGGCGTCGCCAGATACTTCTGCGAAGAGAAAGTGTGAAGAGAGAAGTCAAAGATGGTTATTTGGAGCCCAAGAAAGGGATTGATTTTGAAGGTGACTTGGATAGTTCCTTTGGTTCTTTGTCTCAAGAAGGTGAAGAAATTGACGAAAGTGATGATGAATTCGAGGAGGTAGATGAGGAAAGGGGCTGGGGTTTGAGGAAACTATTGAAAGTTCTGATCTTGATGGTTGTTTTGATGGTTTCTACTTCATACATTTCTTCTATGAATTCACCCACACGTTCGCCTGTTGTAGAAGCTGTTTCCGGTCTCAAAGATGGGTATCACATAATGCAAGAGCATGTGATTGGATTTTTGAAGAGTATTGAGCCTGGGAAATACATTTTATTTGATGCGGATGATGGGGTTGTTGAAGAAGGAATGATTAATGATGTTAAGCTAGGTGAAGCAGAAAACAGTAATGGGGTTATGGTAGAGATACAAACCGGAGAAAACAAAGCTACAGATATGTTTGAAGATGAAAATGAGGAAGAAGAAGTAGATATGTATGTTGAAGGAACAAAAAATGAAAATGGGGGGAATGAATATGAACAAGAGGAAAAAGAATCAATTGGTAATTATACTGACGGAGCAAAAAGTGAAAATTGGGAGATTGAAGATGAAGAAGAAGGTGAAAATGGGAAGATTTTGGATCACGAAGAGAAGGGGATTGAGGGCAAGTGGGGTGAGTTTATAGAGTTATTTAAGGAGAATGAGGCTGTTTATGAGGGAATCAGAGAAGAAGTTTTTGAAAGAGAAAGGGGTGGAATAGGAAATATTACTGGTGATTTTAATAATGGTAGTGGCGCAAGAAGTAACATGAAAGGAGGAGTTCTCAAACACATGGAAATTGATTCAATTTTAAAAGCTGTAATTGGGTTTTCTCTTGTTTCTTCAATTATTGCATCAATGGTGTTAGGCCTTCAGTTTAGAAAGAATAGAAATTCAAGAGAGAAGAACACTGATCATCCTGTTGTTGAGCCTCGTTTTGACTCTGTGGCAGCAGAGAAATGCATCTCACTGATTGCTGATGAGGAAGAAAAGCACACTAACAGTCCTGCTTCTTCAGCCATTTCCAAGTCTGTGATTAATTCAATGAAAGAAGATTCTAAAGCAACACAAAAAAGCTCTCTGATGAGTTTCTCCCATCAAAGCCAAGCACCAATAGTCGAGTTGCTTACTGAGCTTGAGGTAGGAGAGGAAATGAGCAGCTCTCTCAGGACTTGTGGCACGAAGAACATGATAATTGAGAGTGAAGCGAGCAGCCATTATGTTTCCATGGAGAAGGGAGTGTTTGGTAACAAGCCTAATTCAATCCATGTCCATGTGCAGCCTGCAACTTTCTCAGAAATCTCAACCGTGAATGACTTGCCTTCGTATTCTGATGAGAAGAAAAGTATGAAGAAAGAGGTAAAAGCTAACACTTTTTCTCATTATTTCGTTTTCTTTGCCTTGAATGATAATGCAAGAATGTTTAAAGAAACAAGACTGACTGCTGCTTTGACTTATTAATTTGAAATTGAGATTTAATTAGTGAAGCATCTTATCATGATTCTTAATGCAAATTTATTGTTATGATTAGATTAGGATATGACTAAAACCATTCTGATTTAACTTAAATTTTTCATAAGACTAAAATTTTATTTCTATGTTGTTTTGGTTTTGATCAGGAAGTGGTAACAACTCCATTGAGGCGATCAAGCAGAATTAGAAATCGTGCAGTATCTCCATGATTAATCTGCTGGAAATGGAACAGCTTTCTCTGATGTTTCATCTGAAAACAGCCTTTACTTTGAACTAGGATTGTCTAGTCCTTCGTCAGTTCTTGTAATTGTTGTCTTAATTTTCTGTTTTTGCAATTCCTGTAAGAACTATAGTAATTGCTTGACCATGATTCTTATCCATAATCCATATTCCCTTCTGATTCTGTTTGTATTGTTCTTGTAACTAAAGAAGGCATGTTCAAATGTTGTATGCTTTTTAAGATAAAGTGCTAAATGAACTGGATTCCATTGGCCTGCAAGATTAACCATTTAATAATACATGAAGATAAGGTTTGAAAACAAACAATGGTCTCCAAAAAGCAGCTGCTAGTTTATATAAAATAAACTAATTAAATTGGATAACATTTTTTTTTTGATATAATTATTGGTACTATTTAGTTCAAGTTTACGAAGAGATACAGCTCTCCTAGCAATGATTTTTATGCCATTTACAATAGTCGAACTTGAGAATTTACTTGAAC
Organism: Excoecaria cochinchinensis; assembly: GCA_947683425.1. Taxonomy (NCBI): domain Eukaryota; kingdom Viridiplantae; phylum Streptophyta; class Magnoliopsida; order Malpighiales; family Euphorbiaceae; genus Excoecaria; species Excoecaria cochinchinensis. The sequence goes on along the minus strand of CANTUQ010000125.1, from coordinate 4,278,412 downwards.
CACTCCAACAAACCAATGTTGGTTGGATAACATTTTTTTTATTGACATGGAATTATGGATTATACAAAGAGGAAAGGAAAGAAAGAACTCATTGTAGCAGTATCTGCAAATTTACACATAGGCTCAGAACTCATATTCCTTAAATACAGTCAGAAAAATTTGTTAATTAATTATACATAAACTTTAGTGATTAAAATTTCTTTTGAAGAGTATTTAGAAAACTGGCTCCTCTTCTACCTGATAAAGATAAAGATGACAAACAACTTCTTGAAACTTTCTTTGATATGATTGGCTTTGGTAGTGTGTACGATTTATGAGCATCTAATCCATTCCCATAGCTCTTACATGACTTCATCATTTTCCTTCTGCAAGGAATTTCCTTCTTTTGTAGATCTTCAATGTTCATCACTCTTGATAGAGATGTAAATGACTGAGATTTTCCTTCATAATACTTTGATAATCCTCTTCTGCAGTTACCAAAGATGCAAGATTAATTAAACAATAAATAATTACTATGAATTATAATTATAAAACATATATAGATATACTTACTTGATAGGAAGATGAGCCATGAGCTCAGATAATTCAAACAAAGGGCCATTAGAATTTGATGATGATGAAGATGTATCATCAACCACATCATGATCAGATGATGAACAAATTGATCCATTACTTGAATGATCAGAGGATGATGTGTTAGAAATATCATGATCACCATCTTCCATGATCATCACCCATTCATCTTTATGATTATTATTATCATGTTGTGAGAATAGAAGGGATGGAGCTTGAATCATTTTTTCTTCACTTTCACCCATGGATGAGAGTAATTATGTTGAAGGAGATAAAGAAAGTGCATAAATATATATCCCAACAAAGAAAATCCAATCACAATGGAGCTGAAAACATTCTTGGAGAAGAGCTTATATATACAATAATTAATGAACTGCAAGGATTATTAGGATGGTCATTTTAAGGAAAAAGAATCTGTAACAGGTAGAGGCATAGACTGTCCATGATACTCATCCTATAGTATTAATTTGACTTGTAGGAAATAATTTTAAAATTATCTTGATGGGAAGAAATAGTGACATGTGGAGTAAATTATTGTATGGAGATTCCATACGCTAAAGATTGTGATAGAGGAAGGTCATATTCACAACTCATATAGACATTTGCCTTATCTTTAGATTCGATATTATCTTGTCTTATGGTTTGAATATGTCTACCGTTAAAGGATAAGCTTTGTTGAGTCAGTATTTAATTAATAGTAATACCCAAACCCCTGCTAGCAACTCAATGAATATGGCAACTCATCCTCCTCATATATAATATATTTTTAGAAAAAAGAAAGAGCTTCAGGAGAGCAAAATCATGCAAGGGGCATTCATTAAGCTTATAATAATATTTTCTATGACTAGTATGGGTATCAATTGTTAGCAATTATCCAATCATCATTAGTAACACTTATAGCTATTAGTTTTTATACTATTTTAAATAATTTAAACCCACATAAAAGATTCATTTGTATAGGCAAAGGGAATATAAACTTAAAAGCAAATATATATATGGAGCAAACAATTGATACACTACACGTACGTGTGAATTTGAGTTGTGCAACAGCAAGAAATGTGAAACACCGAAGTTTCCTACCAGCAAACAACATCATATCCGTCAAACAAACCAATCCATCAATTTTAATTATGACATTTTACATCCTTAATTCCAAAACTATTCAACCATATCCTAACTTTTTATTATATAGTTTCCACTATTCTTTATATCGTATATTTATCCTTATTTTATAATTGCGCATGCCAATAGTAAACCATTTAACTGCTCAATCTTCAACTCCAACAAAAATTATTTAATCTTAATTTTATAATTTATAATTGCGAATATAAGTACGATTGCATTTACTCTTAATAAAAAATCTGTTAATTAGCTCAATTTTATAAAACTTTCATTTTAGTTTTCCTAAATATTGGAAATAAGATTCCAAGTATCTTTTTACTAATTTTCTAACACTACAGGCCTTTTATAATAAAAGAGAATTAATAAAGTTAATGGAGTATTACTTTATTAATTTTCTTTTTGAATGCCAAGAGAAAATTATAGTTTAGATTCAACAAACAAGGTAAAATATTAAAATAGTATTATTTTTTTTTTATTTTTTTAAAATAGTATTAATCTTTAAAATTATATATAATTTCATTATGATAATTATATATTTATTTAAAAAATATTTATATTCAATTTAAATTAGATTTTTAATATAAAAGTACTTAACTTTTGTATTAATATTTCATCCCTCCAAATATAAACTTCTAGTTCGGCCCTTTTTAATTGAGTGATACGATGGATTTGATATGTACCTAATTACAAAGTAATTTCCTATTCCTAAATACCATTTTTTTTGGGAGAACTTAATTGATTTATAGTATTCTACTATGCTTTAAATTGTTATTGTTAAATATGAAGATTATTAATACTCCGATTAAAACAAATAAATTTACATTGTACAATTTATTTATAAATCGATTTCATATAAAATTTATTCGTAAATCAATTTCTATGATTGGAATAAAATTACTAAAATTTATAATTAAAAATGAATTCCTTATTTTTATTTTTGAAAAAATAAATGAAGAAATTTATTTCTATTTTATTTTCTAAAATATCTTCAATGCCAATTTTGATACCTTATTCCAATTATTTACAATAAAAAAAATTTAACAACAATTAATCATAATTTTAAAATTTTTGACAAATACTAAATCAATTATAACATAATTTTTTTTTAAAAAAGTCATGTATATATTAACATTAAATGCAGAATAATAGTAGAAGAGGGAGAAGAACAGTCGTGAGAGAGAAAGAAGAACATACTACGTTAGCTTTATAAGGATAATTTATTTTTAACAAATGATCAAGAACATATTATAATTTTTTTAAATTTAACCCTTAAAAATATGAAATTTATTTGCAAATTCCACATATTTTGGTAGAATTTGATGAAAGTATGACAAATTTTATGAAATTAAATTTTATAAATTTAATTCTTATATTTTTTGTATACTAAATATAAAAAATAAAAAATAACAAATAAATTTTATAAAATTTTATAAAATTAATTTGTTACAAGCGGAATTTAAATATTTCTTAGTTTTCTAATATGTTTGTAAATAAATGATGAACACATTAAAAAAGGTAATTAAGTGAGGTTATTTAATGAAATTATTTATGGACAGGACAAGCAAATCGTTTGTATAATACTCATTTCATTTCATTATATGTGATATTTTTATTATTTTTATTAGAATTAATGAACTATTAATTAAATTTAAATTTAAAATAAAATTAAATAATTTAATACATAAATTTAAATTTAATTGAAAAAATTAAATTTTATTAAAAATTTAAAAATAACATATAAATAAAATTTAAATTTATGATGAAAGTAATTTATCAAAGAAACTAAATAAAGTAGAAGAGAGAGGATAGGAAATGGCGTGTGAGGATAAGGAAATTGACAAGAGAAAATTATATGCAAATTTGGTGGGCAGGTACGCCTCCACACAATCATGAATTTATGTAAATCTTATCCAAGAATCATGTTAGAGTTGCACAATTTACAGGACTTGGTACAATGTTAGTTGAAGGAGACCCAATCCATAGCTCCAAAGTGTCATGTCTTGGGATCGTGCATGAAACACATGTATGCATATATTAATTGACCTAATTCCATAACAAGGTACGTGTACCTATGGTTTGGTGACACATGGACTCATTCATCTTCCCATCTTCCATACATAACTTTGGGAGACATGTTTTTTGTATGTCATCAGCTCCTATTTTTTATAATAAACACCAAACAAAATTCATCAAAATATAGAAATATCAAAGGTAAAATCATATAATTGATCCGTTGACAAAGATTCACAAACTTTACCACTTGCCTACGTGTAATCAGACTTTTCATGCCCTGATCTTAAAAAAAAAAAAAAAAAGAAAAAGGAAATTTCATGCTCTTTTTTAGACATGACCCATATAGTAACATGGCATGATGAGAAGGATTTTTTTTTTTCTCAATACAAAATTTTCTCGTTAAATTTAGTATAAAACTTTTTTTATACACCAAAATTTTATAATGTTAACATACTCGAATTTAATAAAAATATATATTTTTTCCTAATTAACTAAAAATTATGAGTCTTTAAATACACCTACTATTTTTAATCAATTATTAAATTTATTAATATTAAGGGAAACATAAGGAAATAAAAAAAAAAAAAGAGACGGTGTTAATGAAAAAATGAAAAAAAAATGTAAAAGAATAAAAAAGAATAATTTTTGAGGTCTTTTATTTTGATTAAAAAAAAAAAAATTATCTATCATTTGTCATTTCGGTATTTGTCACCTCAAGAGGGTAATGGATGCATTGCATTTTTATAAATAAATTTAGGTGTATGATACATAGTTTGTAAAATTTAAATTTATAATATATGTATATATATATTTGCCAGGCAGAAATTACACATTAAATCTTTTTCTCTCCTATTTTATTAGCCCTACACTAAGTGATAAGGATTTTTAATATATATATATATATATATATATTCAAGAGGATATATATTAGGAATAAGAAAAGTATAGTTATTTGAAATGCAACATTTCCAGCTACCATTCTAACTAATCCAGAAAACTATTATTGTTAAACTCTTCAAGTATTCGTGTTCAACAAAATTTAACGGTTCTTGATTTTTTTTTTCTTAAAGTGTATAATATTTATTCAGGATTTTTTTCTGAAAATTATTCAGGATTTCAAGATATATTAGATTTAAGAATTTAATTTTATAGAAATTACTATGTTTACAAAATAAAAATATATTCATACATTACACTATTCCTTAAATACTTTAAATAGATAAAAACTTTGGAAATTTATGGTATCAACTTCTTCCTCTTGAAAATGATTTAAATTGAAGAAAAAAGAGAGAAATTCTCGGAAAAATCTTAAATAAAGAAAAAAAAAATGTGGGGAAGATGATTGTTGATAGTTTTCAATGGTAGAAATTGAAACCAAACTGCCCATCTTCCCGAAATCTAATATTGCAGGGAACTCTTTCAGATTCAAAGTGCATTTTCTTAAAGCACAACGCCGATACACACAATCCCTGCTCTTTTTCATCATCCAAAACCACAATTAGTCTAAATTTTACAGAATTTAATGCCAAACTTACAAGGAAAACACGAATTGATAGCGCAGAGAAGCAGAAGGAAAAGATCCGTTGACGCCTCAGGCTCTTGATTTTAAGCTTTATAAAGACTAGATTAGGGTTTTTCTGACTATGATTACTTATGTGGTATCTGGATCATAGTTTACGTTGGGCCCAAAGTAAATAAGATCGTCGAATTTCTGGCCCAAATAAAAGTTTTATTTCCAGTCCATGTCTGGACGAGAATATACCTATCTCTGGATCTATATTTCGGCTTTATAAAGCCTAAAATCAGGTTCTATTTGATTCGGTGGGTATTACAAAATCTTAGGCTAAAGCTGTGGCCTAAGGAGATAACAATCTAAGTGGCTTTTAAGCGTGATATTCTACTAATTAAAAGCCTGAGGCTCCTCCTATCCTCCTATTTATGGTTGAAGATTCTGATCCCAAGCAAGCAATAATCTCTCATTCTTTTGCCATAATTATCTCTTATCTTCCTTTGATTAAGAAATTAACCACATATCTCCATATTTAATCATGGAAACAAAGTCCTGTAATTATATATTTTTTAGTATATGCTTCTAATTTTTTCGCTTAAACCAAACTGAATAGTTATAATTGAAAGCTTCTGAAAAAAATGAATATCGTTAATTCAATTTATAGAGTAATTATTTATTTTACATGTACAAATACATTGAAATATTTGGACACTATGGCTTGAAAATTTGTATATATGTATCATAAAGTTTAAAAAGAAAATGAAAAAACATGCATAGAAGCAACATAAGCTATTTTAATTTCCAAGTACATGCAAGAATTATTGTGCACCAACTTAAAATGATAAACGACTTGGAAATCAACATATTCTTACTATATATAAGTTCTGCTTTTTTATTACATATTTGATATTTGGCAGTTAAAATTCAGCATTTGAAAATCGCAAAATGGATATTACGAGTGTATAAGCCATAACTATCACAACATAAAATGAATCTGAAAAGAACTAAAATAGTATAAAACCCAAAATATGCAAACTTAATTCAAGCATTACAAGGAGGAGCCTGAATCCATAAATTAAGAAAAGTGAAGCAAATCAAGAAGAAAAAGGCAATGGCCCTACAATCAAAGAAGAAAATATCACAGTTCCTGTCCTCACAAAAATTATTTTCCATCAAAATCATACCTGCCAATTCATGGCCAGCTGCAAGCCCAAACCAGAAACCAGAATTTGACAACCATGAAGCTAAGATGAGGCCTATAGGCCCTGTTCGACGAGGTAATCACCCAGCCTCTCTACTATCATGTTGCATTGTCCTGGAGTCAATGGTTCATTGTAAATACCAACAACAAGAGCTTGGCCGGTTTTCTTCACAGTGATGCCGCCAGAACCCTGCAGGATAAATGTATAATATATTGAAAACCATGCGCTATCTTTAGGTGGAAAATGAAATTTTGAGCCTCAACATGTCATATTCATTGTATAACACTTTAATAGATGGAACTTCAATACCTTGACATCTCTATGCACGTCAACTCTACCAACACATCAAGAATTGAAGCTTTTAGCTGCATTTACTTGAAATGAAAATGCATGCGCAGAACATAAATTCGCAGAAAATAATGTTATTTTCCTCATACTATTGTACAAACTCATTAAACCAAGTTGAGCAAAAAAAGGATCAATAATCATTATTTCTTGTGCACCTTAGAACAGGGAAATGACAGATCCAATAATACATTTGGGACACCTAACGGCAGGTCATACTTTGTTAACTAAAACTTTATTAAAGCAAAAGTAATCTGCCATCCATGTGTTAACATACACAAGTGTCTGCAGAAGGCTTAATATTAGGGACCAGTGAACCATGGAAAAAATAATTAAGAACTTTAAAAGGTTGCCTAAAATATGAGATTCTTGAAGCTTTATCATTATTTGTTAATGGACATGTGTGATTTAAGGCCCATAACAAAGTGTTGACACTTGACAGCATGAATAATAGACTTTACAGGGAGTTCTCGCTTGAGAATTTTGAAAAGCAAAATATGTACACCTATATGGTGGCCCCTTGATCATAATTTGCACGAATAGAAGTTGCATTTACGTCATATTTTCACAAAATATTGAATTCTTGATGTATATCTAGAGAAGAAAAGGACTTTTATCCTTGCAAAACCCTATTCATCTTGTTATACTACAAATGAAATTAGAATTTTACAATTTAGGCATCTTTCTAAGGTACATGGGAGGAACCTAGTCATGCACAAAATAATAACTTATATTAAAGCTTCAGCATATTCTAGGAGGCTAAAACATTAGCCACCTTTTATATGATTCATCCATTTATACTAAATCTAGACCAATTTTAATACGAAGAAGAATAGCAGAAACCCAATTATCCAAGTAGCTACTCACTTTCTTTCCACGAATCACAGCTCCAGACTCTCCTTGGATAACCATATACTTCGTGCCGCCAAGGTGCAACCCAGTTGGGGCCAGAGATCCAGGTTCGTCAAAATCTTTCATTATTGCATTAATCTCTTCTACCTTAAACTGAAAACAAATCCAACAAAGGAATCAGTCAATTTTCAGCTAATTTTTTGTATATACCAAACTCGTGCACAGAAGGAAAAAAAAACGTATTCGTATTGATATTCCAAATCAGTAAGCAAAATAAATTTCAATAACAATCAATAAGATGTAACCTAAATCTAGCAGTGCACTTGCAGAATTCTTAAAAGTGGGAATTTGATAGTATGACAATTGCCAGAAATGGCATTCCCAACCCTCAGAACCAGAAAAATCAAAAATAAATTTTAAGCCAACAAAAGCAAAACCCTTTTTTCATAGCAGTGAACCAAACTACGTTCTTTAGCAAAATTGATACTTTGCAACCCAAATCACATCAAAACAAACATCAGAGGCTAACTGTAAAATGCAGATCCGAAACGGTAGCATATAACAGATACAAATCGAGATATACAGCGCATCGATCAATAAACCATAGTCCCTTGATTAATACAGTCTCTAACACGAATCAGATTAGTAAAAATGATTATCACTGTGTCCATATCAATAAATCGAATCAAATCCAGACAAATTAAAGCAAATTAAGAAACAAATCAGAAATCCAAGGGAATGAGAAAGGACCTGAGGGAAGCTGGAGCTCTGGGCCCAGACGCTGCCATCATGGCCTATGATGGCGGCGGCAGTGAGACGGTTACCATCAATATCGCACATAAGGTGATCATCAACATAAGCTTGCCACGACATTTTCGATCAGATAAATCCTAACCGCTAATTCGTCTTAGTTTTGTGTGTATCCGTCTATGGACTTTCTCTCTTTTCTTTAACGTTGCTCTGAAATTTTCCGGTTTAAAGAGGAGAGGTATTTATAGTAATTTCAAAACGCAAAGAGAGTGTATGTGATAAGTGGGTCCCGAGATGATATGATTAATGGTGGTGTTGTGATTTGTGATGGGATCTTGGCCGTGCATCTTAATATGATTAAATGAGTGCTGTTCACGTTCTCCCTGAGTGTATGAGAAGTGAGAACTCACACCGGAAGTCATTCTGCCGGGTCATTATATTCCACGTGGCTTTTTTTTATTAGAGAATGGTATATTAACATATGGGAAAATAAAATTATTGAGTTGCTACATAGTAAAATTCTGATTACAGAAGGCCTAAGTCAGTTACAAAAGAGTGTAGGTCTCACATCACCCGTAAATAAAAAGGATAATCCATGTCAATATAAAATAGATGGACTTTGTGCCAATTAATTGAATATTAACAATTCCAGATTTTCTTGTCACTTTCAATTTGGCCTAATTTAACTCACCTAATCATATCGATTACGGATCAAGTCTATCAGTGGTGCCAATTAAGTTCCAAAATTATCAAAGTAATCCACCAATTGAGTTAATGTTAAAATTATTACAATGTCAACTTGTAAAACCAATAACAAAGTAGGGAATTTTACTTCTTAGTCAAAACAGAGGAATCAAAACTTGGTAGGGGAAAAGGGAGATGGTATCAAGTAAGTTTCCTTGAATTAAAAGATGCAAAATGTAACAAACAAGGGTGGTGGTGGGTGGTAACTAGAGAAGAAAACGCGTGAATCAACTTTCAGTGGTAGATGGCAAGTGCAAGGAAGGTCTCCTAATTAGGGTTTCAAAATCAAAAGCTAAACACACAAAAAAGTGTAAATATGACCATTTCCTTACAAGATAAGAAAGCTAGAACAAGGACTAACCGCACCTTCTTGGGTTTATAACCCAAAGTAGCAGTCCCACAAGGCATATGCTTTTCCCTTGAAAGATGTACCGACACAGTGTCATTCCTTAATAATGTCCAAATTATCACTGTATCACTCATATTTCCTTGGACTTTCCACATTTAACATCCTTTTCTATATATATCGATGGCTTCATCACCATTTCAAACCCAAGACAGTAGTAAAAACAGCACCAAGTCAGTCAATCATGGGTGGCAACAACAGGAAAAATAAGGCTTACACTACTACTTTTCCTGTCTTTAAGTTGTTCAGGTCTTCGAAGCCTAAAACAGAAGAAGAATGTTCAACCCATGGTGGACGACCATGGAGTGTGCGGCCTAGGTATGACGATGAAGGTCCATGGTCAGCTGATCCTCACATCAATGATAAAACTTCAGCTTTTATTGCTCGCATCAAAGCAACTCATGTCAGAGAATCCTGATGTTCCATGCTTGATAGCCCTTTCATGTGTGTGCTTTTGTGTGCCGCAAAATTCTGCATCCCATCTTCATTCATAATGTTGTACAAAATTTGTTTCAGAGCAGCATGCAGGTTAGAGTAATATACAGATTAGCTAATATGCTTATCTTCTAATATAATTTCTTCCTTTCTTTCAAAGACTGATTATTTCCTTGGCATAACTCAAACGGCCTCAATTCCTATCATTGAGCTGGAGCCCTTTCAAAAGAAAATGGAGTTAGAGCACTAAAAAATTAAAAATACTCGTGTGCATAGTAACAATATCAATTTTACTTGATAAGTGCAAAGAACATTGTCAGGTGTTTTCTACCAAATAAAAATGATCAATTTACACCAGTAAGATGAACATAGTGATACAGGTCTGCAGTGAAGACTCGAGTTCAACCCTATTCAGAAACCTTGTAAACACACACACACACACACACAAAAAGAAGAAGAAGAAGAAGAAGAAGAAGAAAAAGAAGAAAAATAATGACGAATTTGCACAAGGTAATAATGTTTAAGAGACACTAGTAGTTTTAGCACCGTGAATAATGCTGGGCTGAGATTGGATTACCACCATTGTGGATATGCTTCCATGTATTCATAAATAACAGCAAAACTGTTGAAGACCAGGAAAATGCTTTCCTTTGGAAATCTAATATTCAGGTTCATCTGCAAGATTGCCAAATTGTTAGATCCAGAAATTCACTTGTTCTAAAATATGTCACCAACAGACCAATGTGAAACTGCACTCAAGCTAGTTAAAATTCCAAGCCAGTAGCATGCTGTGGAGCTCATGCATTGAAGGTGCATACCATTATTTCCATCGTCCATGTCATTATAGTCATCGTCATCATCATCAAAATCAATGTTCTGTAATAAAAAAAACCAATTTTGACTAAAACCATGCGTCAAGTAAAGAAGACCTATAAATCTTCTGTATTATAAACATAAAATTAAAACAAAAAGTAAGGACCCTGCATTACCCTTCTTGTTGGAGGACAGAATCTATTAGAACAGAGGCTACAGAATGATTTCACATTTAAATGACCAGAGATTTTAATAATTGAGATTCCATGAAAAAATTTGGCCATCAAGTTAATGTCTCTGCCACAGCTACCCAAAAAATACCAAATATGTCGCTAAGAGGAACTCCAGCAGGGAACTTATATCATAGATGTCATAAATATGACTTGTCAATCATTAAATATAGAGATCCTTCAAGAACTTTGATATGCCCCAATAGCATATATCTGCTGGTTGAACAACGAATTAACAAATTTTAAGTTGAAGAAGCTGGGTGTCTGCCAGACAGCCCTGACTACAGAAATAGAAACTAAATCTCCAAGTTGTTCTGTTCCCCAAAAAATATTGTGAGTTAGCTAGGGAGAGTATAGCTAAGCATCTCATGAAGCGATGCTTTGTATTTGCAAGTCAGTTATCCTAAGAAATATGCTAATGATAGATACCATGCTTCTAAGGCTTAAAGAGTGCATTGTTGATAAAACTCTGTTCACTCCCATATACGAATCATTTAGTATAACAATTTTCTTCAACTGAAATCATCATCTTTACACTATCATCCATTTCCATCGATCATTCTTGGTGATGAGAAAACACTTTCTCCCATACAACATGAATATGACATGTCATTGCAATGAAAGAAATGGACGTATCATGTGCAAAAATCTTAATAGCTGAAGCCTAGAATCCTAAGAATTCTGTAAGAACCTGATTATAGTCATCATCACTGAATTCTTCCTCAGCTTCTTCGGCTTCTTCATCTTCACCTTCTTCCTCGTCTTCACCTTCTTTCTTTTCCTTTTCGCCTTTCTCCTCTCGGCCCTAGACATATCAATCACCAGAAAAAAGAATCTCTTAAAGTTGAAAGCCAAAAAGTTGAAAGCCAAAGAGAATGAAGAAAAATCCTGTAAATAGGGTTTCTTGACTTGCTATGATAACTACTGACCAAAGAATGTAGTCAGAATATTAGGGTCCCAAATGTTTTACCTGATATTTCTCTTCAAGCTTCTCAAATAGATCAAATTTTTGCAGGTCTGTGATGCATAATCCAAATCAGTTTGATTTAATATTAGAAAATATCAAGTGACATAACTGCTAAGCAAAAAAGCATGGGCATTCTATTGAACATGTATTCATTGAGGAGATAGTAGATCATGACAAACGACCAGAACTATATAAAGCACAAGCAACAACGGGAATCTCAACAAAACAATAATGCAGAAGAGCTAAATAAAGTAACAGGGCATGTGATATTATCAGACCTGAACTTGGATTCCATCGAACTTTTTGGGGATTCGGCTGCTCCCACTTTGCACCTGAATGGGGATTACATCAACAGAAGAGTCTCCAATACCATCACACTTGAAACAAACAAACAAACAAAAAAGGGAAAAATGGGAAATATATGTACGAAGCAAACCTGCAACAAGTTCTTTAGGAAAATTCATAGATCCAAGTTGTACAAAATTGCCAAGTACATCAATTTTTTCTGGGGCTTTTGGCTTCCCCCAGTCAGAAAATCTTTCTATGTCCATGCTCTGAACCTCTGTTGTCATGATCAGGGTGAAAGAAAATTTAAAAAGAAAATAAAAATAATAAGAGAAGAATCAAATTTGAGGAAACTAAAGGTCTAGCAGGAATTCAATGCAAAAAGTGTATGAAGCGAAAGGTTCTCTAAACTGTTTGGCCATGCATTATATCCAGTTCATATAAATTGCTATATAAAATGAGAAATAGATCTAGTTCATTTACAATTTCATGAGTGAAAAGAACATCAAGAGCAAAGAACTATTACTTTTCAGTAAATCCATAATTTTATTAATGTGTAGCATGAATTTGGACTAACAAGGAGCCAAATTCTCAAGTGAAGCAGGAAGGCTCACATTCTTTCCATCATAAATCAAATTATATGGGAAATAAAACATGCAACAAAGATAGTTGTAAGATTTTCATGCTTACTCTTTGATACGCTCTCTTCAAGATAACAAGGAGAGGATTTCCAAAAGTTGAACAACTTAGCATTAACAATAACCAAGGGTCTTTCCTCCTTCACTGCTTTGGGATCAGGCAATTCAATTTCCTGAAATTTGCACGTAGAAGACACTATTATGAATTCAAGCAAAGTCTAAACTGTGCTATTTCTATTATAGTTTCTTTTGCATTCCTAATTAAGATCGTTAGTTGTAATCAGCATACAGTTAGCTCATCAGGTTAATTGTCAAGTAAGTAACCCAGTGCTCAAGCAATGATCTTTCTTATAAAGAAAAATAAAACCTAAACGAGATTTAAATAAAAAAACTCACAGGAAATTCAACAAAAGGCTCTTGCCTTGCGTAGCCAAACCCACCTCCTCCTCTGTATCCTCCTCGCACTCGCCCTCTAAACGACATCTACACAACACATAGACAAATTGAAACTGGCAAAGTTCAATGCTTTAAGACGATTACAACCAGTGACTCAAAAATTACCAGTTTACCTCAAAGTATTCCCTAAGCGTATTGTCCTCTATTTTTCTGTCCAGAAGCAAAAAAAGAGTCAGCATGAGCACGTAAGGGATTTATCTGGGTTTTAATGGGATCTAAAACAAACAAGGAGAGAGACAAAAGCTCAATTCCTGAATGTAACAAATTTATTTCAATTAAAAATTTTCCAACTTAAATTCACACCCTTTAAGCAAGAAAGAACAAAGTAAAAAATAAAACTTAAATTTCACACATTTAATTTAGAACTGAGTAATTAGTTATTTGATGAGTGAAATTGCATGTAAATGATAATTAACTAAGCTTCCTATCAAACCAGCAAACAGCTCAACTAAACCTTACTAACTGCTAAAATGATGAGCTTCTTTGCTCTTAACAACTCAATTATTTCATTAGCCTTCACACTTATTTCTATATTGCCAAACAGTAAGTTCCGTGAATTCATGTGACTGTACGCTAATCAAGAAACTTTACCATGACAAAAGAAAAATTCGAATACGCCAAAACAATCTCGAGAAAAAAGCAATTGACAAACTAACTAGAACAGACATAAATAATGACAAACTCACCTGATGAGTGGAGGATAAAACAGAACAGGAATAGATGAAGTAGCTAGTTTCGGCGAGTCGATTGGGTATTGGCACTCTAATGGGTGTTGCGTCCGATCGGAAAGGAATGTATCACCGGTGAATGGCGTCGGTTACGGGTTATTTTAGACCATTTGGGCTGACCCGACAGATTTGAGCAACATTTATGGGCGGGGACTAAAATTTGACTCTATATATATATACCCTATATATTTTGATAAAGGGAATTACAAAAAAAAAAAAAAAAAAAAAGTGGAAGGTGGGAAAAGGATTTTTTTATTGCAATTGCTATTGCTATCATATTTGCATCGCCATATCTTAATTATAAGATTTCTATGTCGCTCTTGACATGTTTAAAAATATGGAATTATATTTAAATTATCAAAATAGCCTTTTGATATAATTAACTTCACAAGATATATATAACTATATAAGTAGAATGTAATAATTTATTTTAATTTTTTTAAATAAAATTTTAAATTTTGAATTTATTAAATATAATAAAAATTAAGACCTTACTTGTACAACCATGAATTTAAATAAAAATAACCATGTAAACATTATTTTATCTTGACAATAATAATAATAATAACTAGTTTACATTATCAGTTACTTAGGAGAAGGGAAAAAAAGGAGCAAGTTTTTCATTAGTTGAGCCTAAGAGGATAAAAATGAAAAATTTAAATTGCAATTAATAAAGTAAAATTAAATAAGAGTATAATAGCACGGCAGATTGTGGTCCAATTCGCAGTAAATGTCTTCAAAAGACTAATTAAAACTCATCCAAAAGCTCAAAAATATATAATTGGTCAACTGCAGAAATTGCAATTTATAATTATAATTTATTAATTCGGTGGCTACACATAGCCAACTATTATTGAGATAATATTACAACTTAAAAGATGATACGATATAAATCTAAGCAACGAAGTACATTGGATCAGGTAATTTGAAGGTGCGATTGCCGATATTAGTCCCCAATAAATCACTCCACTGATCCCCAACGTTACCTATGATCCTGTACCCATTCTTTTCCAGTTTTGCCCTTTCCTTTGATTTGTAGTAAACTGATGTCTTCCCCGAATATGTCGATGCCCTGTAAATTCAATCCCATAATTGTCTCATAAATTAACAACAACATCACATATATAAACGTATATATATAGCGATAACTTAATCAGCATGCACGGTTGGTTGCTTGCTTACTTGAGTGTAAGTTTCTCCCAGGTATTGTATCCAACATTCTTAAGATTGGTGGCAGTGGCATTTCTTTCACTTTCACCTCTTCCAGTAATAAACACAATCTTAAACCCAAGAGACACCAATTCCTCATATAGACTCAGTGTCTCCGGCAAAGCCGGAGCTACCGCTTTCATAACCCATTCTGCAAAAGCTGTAGCATTGTACGGCTCCTCCCTGAACCAACCATTTTTCGTCATTATCAAAGAAAAACCAAATGTCGTTTTCACTTTTTGATTGTTAAATAAACTAACAGTATCCTATGAATCATAAAGCTAACGATCACAAAGAATAAACAAAAAATAAATTTTATGCTTACCCAAAGTTAGTGTCAACATAGTAAGCTAAATTGGAGAGAGCAGTCTCATCAACGTCAAAAACCCAGACATCCTTGCCGTCGCCAGTGACATTAAAGCTACTAGCAAAAGCAGAAGCTTGTTTCACAACAATTTCCATGTCTGCCTTGTACTGAGCCCCCAACATGTAGTTTCCAATGTAGTCTATACATTCATCAGGGATTGCTGTCCATTCCACAATGTTGTCTGTTTCCACTGCTAGCCGCCAACTTTCACAATATATGCTGGCATTGTAGCTGCCGGACCGCGGCATAAGAAGGTGAGGGTGGAAGCGAACAGCCCTCGCTTCTGTGCCATGAGACGCTGATAATATGAATGTGTTAGGATTTATGGACAAATACATTATATATATTTAGGTTATAATAATTATATGTTATAACTATCATTTAAAAGACTTGGCCTAAGTATTAAAGTGATCTAATTTAATTGAAATTAAAGTGGGCCATAATAATAATATTATAAGTATGGGTTAAATGTATAGATACTCTTTTATAATTTCTAATTTTATGATGGGCTAAATTAGAAATAAAGAAACATAATAGGGTTATGGTTCCCAAATTATAGAGAGGACATCGTCTTTTCTGATTTCCCATCTGCAGAAGACAGTTTTTGATCCTACCTATCAATTTGGAAGATCATAGGCCGCAAAACTTCAGTATTCTCAACCGAAATCATGAATTCAGGTACGCTTCCGCTACAGATTTTATTTTCTTGATGATTTAACATGATTATTATAGCCTAGATAAATTCTAGGGTTTCCTACATTTGGTATCAGAGCCTAAATTTCATGTTAAATCGTTGAGTTTCTATTGTTGGTGTATTTTTTTTTTTTTTTTTCGGTTGATTGAATTGAGGATTTGCGGCATCATAAACTCAGTTGCGGTATTAATTTTTGGATTTGCGGTAATTTACATGAATACGGTGGTTTTATGATTGTGGGTATCATGAACTCAACGTCGACTTTATTATGGTCTGGAAATCATTGATTTGCTGTTCGGGAATATTTATTAATTTTGCCTAAATAATTTGCTTGGCTTTATGGCTTTATGATTCATGGTTGAATTTATGGTTTTATCGCTATATGGCTTTTGGGTATTTTTTAATTATACTTTATGTTTTGCGGAAACCATGAATTCTGGTGTTCATGTTTTATTGTTATTTGGATTCTATGTATATACAATGCTTTAGGGTCTGTCTTTATAATTTTTTGGCATTTTGTGGCTTTGGATTTTTTCTATTCTATTATAAATATATATTTCTTGAATGGGGTTGCAGAGATTTATGAGATTTATTGGTTTCGTAACCATTATTTCGTTTTTTCTTATTATATTCTTTTGAAACAATCATGAATTCAGCCACTGCTTTCAATTTTTTTTTTTTAATGAGCAAAATCAATTGTTTTCTCTTTTAGGAATTGTGTTTTGGATGACATATTTTATTGATATTGCTCAATTGCAACTGTTTTTTTGGTTTGCTTATATATATATATATATATATATAAGCAAATTTGATATTAAGACATTTTTTATTCTTGATTTCATTTGTTAAATTTTATGGAATTTAAATTTAAATTACAGTATGGCTATGTATATATTGAGATAGGTTAATTGAACCAAAATATGTTGCCAAAGTGACCTCTATGGAAGTCAATTGATTTGTTTTAATATATATAATTGGTATGTGTATGTAATTACATAAATATTGATTGGCCCAAAGGAAAATTGATGTTTAATATGATTACATATATATTTGTGGCAATTGGCATATGATAATTATTTGGTTTTACATGTGAATAATAAATCAGCCCAAAGGAAGAATTATTATTTGACATGTTATTTTATTATTTGTGTTTAATTGCTACACCAAGATATCACTTACAAGTTAATATTTTGTCCAAAGATAAAATATTAATGGAGTGTTAGATGTCTTGAGATGGGATTTAACTGTATTTAAATTTATTATTCAGTTTTGGTATTATGTTGATACTTATGTGAGTTTGTTTTATATGTTTTGTTCTGAATTCAGTTTCTGCTCCTGCTGCTAATATTACTGCTAGTATCAACTCTATTCCTATGCTGACTGGCACGAATTTTAAGGCATGGCAAGAGAGTGTATTGATCACTCTCGGAGTCATGGACCTAGACCTTGCATTAAGGGAACCTAAACCTGCTAATCTTACTGCTGAGAGTACCTCTGAACAAAAGAGGGAGATGGAAAAGTGGGAAAGGTCTAATCGCATAAGTCTTATGGTCATTAAGCGTGCCATTCCTGAAGCTTTTAGGGGCACAACGTCTGATCAGGTGGAAACAGCTAAAGTTTTCCTTGAGGACCTTGAGAAAAGGTTTGCTAAGAATGAAAAGGCTGAAACAAGTACAATCTTAGCAAAACTCATCTCTATGAGGTATACAGGCAAAGGAAATGTAAGGGAATATATTATGGAAATGTCTAATCTTGCTTCAAGTTTAAGGGCACTCAAGTTGGATTTATCTGAAGACTTGTTAGTGCATTTGGTTTTGATCTCTCTTCCTGCACAATTTGGTCAAATTAAGGTGAGCTATAACTGTCAAAGGGACTCTTGGACCCTTAATGAGCTCATCTCTCACTGTGTTCAGGAAGAGGATAGGTTAAAGCAAGAAAAGGCACCAAGTGTCCATTTAGTTTCCACCTCAAAGGACAAGAAGAAAGAAAATAAGAAAAGGAAGAATAAGGAAGCTGCAGAAATAGCACCACAAAAGAAACAACCTAAAGAACAAACTAAAGATGGTTGCTTCTTTTGTGGAGCTACAGGACACCAAAAGAAGCAGTGTACCAACTATCACGCTTGGCGTGCTAAGAAAGGTATGCTTCTTAACTTTGTTTGTTCTGAGGTTAATTTGGTTTCAGTACCTAGACACACTTGGTGGATTGATTCAGGTGCCACAACTCACATTAGTGTGTCCATGCAGGGTTGCCTGAATTGCCGAAAGCCTAATGATGGTGAGAGATACATCTATTTTGGTGATGGCAAATCAGTGGAAGTTGAAGCAATTGGAACTTTTAGATTATTATTAAGAACTGGTTTCTATTTGGATTTGTTTGAGACTTTTGTTGTACCGTCTTTTAGGCGGAATTTGATTTCTGTTTCAGCATTGGACAAATTTGGTTATTGTTGTTCATTTGGAAATGGAAAATTTAGTCTTCATCAAAATTCAAGTTTGGCTGGATCTGGTTCTTTATCAAGTTATGATAATCTATATTTAATTGATACAATTACTTCATTTAATGAATCCTTGCATGTTCATTCAATATGTAAAAAGCGCAAATTAACTATTGAGAATTCTGCTTCATTATGGCACAAGAGATTAGGTCATATCTCTAAAAAGAGAATTGAGAGACTTGTGTCTGATGGTATTCTCGATCCCCTTGATTTTACAGACTTTGACATGTGTGTGAATTGTATTAAGGGGAAACAAACAAAGGTTAGGAGATTTGATGCCAATAAGAAAACAGATGTGTTAGAACTAATACACACAGATATTTGTGGGCCATTCCCTATGGCTTCTTGGAATGGCCAAACATATTTCATAACGTTCATAGACGATTTCAGTCGATATGGCTATCTTTATCTCATTCATGAGAAATCTCAGTCACTGGACATGTTCAAAAGTTTTAAAACTGAAGTTGAAAATCAACTAAATAAAGGTATTAAAAGCGTTAGATCTGACCGTGGTGGTGAATACTATGGCAGATATGACGGTTCAGGTGAACAACGTCCAGGTCCATTTGCTAAATTCCTAGAGGAAAGCGGTATCGTACCACAGTACACCATGCCGGGTTCACCCAATATGAATGGTGTTGCTGAAAGACGAAATAGAACGCTTTTAGACATGGTAAGAAGTATGATCAGTCACTCTACCTTACCTGAGTCACTTTGGGGAGAGGCATTAAAGACTGCAGCTTATATACTCAACAGGGTACCAACAAAGGCAACTGGTAAAACCCCTTATGAACTTTGGACAGGTAAGAAGCCTAGTCTAAAGCATCTTCATATTTGGGGATGTCCAGCTGAGGCAAGGCCTTATAGGCCAAATGAAAAGAAACTGGACTCTAGGACTATCAGTTGTTATTTTATTGGATACTCTGAACGCTCTAGGGGTTACAAATTTTATGATCCCACAAGTAAGTCTATTTTTGAGACAGGTAATGCTCGGTTCTTTGAGGATGTTGAGTTTGCGGGGGGAGAAAGTTTTAAGGACTTTGTCTTTGAAGAGGAATATGTTGATATTCCTTTAATTGTTATGGACAATAATCAGGAACAAATTATCATACCAAATATTGTTCATGATGCAATTTTAGATCAAGACAATGTCATTGATCCTCCTATTCAGGCTCAAGGAGATGTTCTTGAAGAACAAACTCTACAGCCTCAAGAACCATTGCCATTAAGGAGATCCACTAGAGAAAGAAGAAATGCAATTTCAGATGATTATGTTGTGTTTCTTCATGAACATGATGTTGACATTGGAGTGATGGAAAATGATCCAGTCAATTTTCATCAAGCAATGGAAAGTTCAAATTCTCAAAAGTGGAAAGATGCCATGAATGAGGAGATTAAGTCTATGAAAGACAATGACGTATGGGATCTTGTCCCATTGCCTGAAGGTGCAAAACCTATTGGTTGTAAATGGATTTTTAAAACCAAAAGGGATTCAAAGGGTAATGTGGAAAGGTACAAAGCACGTCTTGTCGCGAAAGGCTTTACACAAAAAGAAGGCATTGATTATAAAGAGACTTTCTCTCCAGTTTCATCGAAAGACTCTTTTAGGATTATAATGGCATTAGTAGCACATTTTGATCTTGAGCTACATCAGATGGATGTCAAGACAGCATTTCTCAATGGTGACATTGATGAAACAATTTACATGGTGCAACCAGAAAACTATGTATCAGAAGATGCAAAGTCAATGGTTTGCAAATTGAAGAAATCCATTTATGGGCTTAAGCAAGCGTCTCGTCAGTGGTATTACAAATTTCACCAGATTATTATTTCTCATGGTTTTGAGATGAATTTGGTTGATGACTGTATATATCACAAATTTAGTGGGAGTAAGCATATTTATTTGGTTTTATATGTTGATGACATATTGCTTGCCAGCAACGATATAGGCTTATTGCATGAAACCAAGAGATTTCTAGCTATGAATTTTGAGATGAAGGATCTTGGAGATGCAAATTTTGTATTAGGAATCCAAATACATCGAGATCGCACTCGAGGTATTCTTGGATTATCACAAAAGGCCTATATCGAAAAGGTTCTTAATAGATTTGGCATGCAAGATTGTAAACCAGGAGATACCCCTGTGGCTAAAGGAGACAAGTTTAGTCTCCAACAGTGCCCCAAAAATGCTTTTGAGGAAACAGAAATGCAAACGATTCCTTATGCATCAGCAATAGGAAGTCTAATGTATGCACAAGTTTGTACGCGTCCGGATATTGCGTACATAGTTGGAGTGTTGGGAAGATATTTAAGCAATCCAGGAATGGTTCATTGGAAAGCAGCCAAACGAGTCATGCGATATCTTCAAAGAACAAAACATTTCATACTCACTTACAGGAGATCGGATAAGTTAGAGATCATTGGGTATTCAGATTCCGATTTTGCTGGGTGCCAAGATAGCATGAAATCTACATCAGGCTATATTTTTTTGCTTGCTGAAGGAGCTATCTCTTGGAAGAGTGCTAAGCAATCTCTTATAGCCTCTTCTACTATGGCAGCAGAGTTCATATCATGTTATGAGGCATCAAATCAAGCAATATGGCTGCGAAATTTTGTCACTGGGCTGCGAATTGTTAATGGAATTGAAAGACCACTTAAGATCTTTTGTGACAATAAGTCAGCAGTCTTGTATTCCAATAACAACAAGAGTTCGAGCAAGTCAAAGCATATAGACATTAAATTCTTGGTTGTTAAAGAAAGAGTTCAAAGTGGACAGGTGTCTATTGAGCATATTGGTACAAACTCTATGGTTGCGGATCCGCTTACTAAAGGATTGCCACCCAAGATCTTTAATGAGCATACTGCTCATATGGGTGTCATGTCTTTTGAGGATATTTAATTTTAGTGGGAGTTTGTAATCTTGCTTTCTCATTATAGACACATTTTTTGTTTTTTGGTTTATCTATATTTTTCTGCAGAAATGAAGTTGAGTTAATCACACTTTGATTCAGCTATGGATTGATCTCACTAAGTTTATAAAGTGGACCAGTTGAAAATAGACATGTTTAGATCACATTACATGTAATTTTCATGCTATGCATCCATACTTGATCTGTGTCATTTGGTTGTGTTTACATATGTGATCAGGGATAGATTTAGTTACAACATATAAGTAACAAAAGTTGCCTTGGTTCTATGTATGCATGATTGATGGACGAGATTGTTCAGGAATGTCTTTGGTTATGATAGTAAAGTTTAGAGCTCATATAGTTGACATATAATTATAAGGTAATATGCTTATATATATATATATGTATAGTCCAAGTGGGAGATTGTTAGGATTTATGGACAAATACATTATATATATTTAGGTTATAATAATTATATGTTATAACTATCATTTAAAAGACTTGGCCTAAGTATTAAAGTGATCTAATTTAATTGAAATTAAAGTGGGCCATAATAATAATATTATAAGTATGGGTTAAATGTATAGATACTCTTTTATAATTTCTAATTTTATGATGGGCTAAATTAGAAATAAAGAAACATAATAGGGTTATGGTTCCCAAATTATAGAGAGGACATCGTCTTTTCTGATTTCCCATCTGCAGAAGACAGTTTTTGATCCTACCTATCAATTTGGAAGATCATAGGCCGCAAAACTTCAGTATTCTCAACCGAAATCATGAATTCAGGTACGCTTCCGCTACAGATTTTATTTTCTTGATGATTTAACATGATTATTATAGCCTAGATAAATTCTAGGATTTCCTACAGAATGATGCAAGAAATAAGATTTGTAACAGTGGCATGGTACGTAGAATGCGAGCGAGAAAATGGTATGTGTTAATTGACTTTTTTTTTAATATACATGTTTGCTATTTATTTAAATAGGAAATTTCTTCTAATATGACCTTATGTTTGCGCTTAATTACATCTTATCCTGGCTCAAGGAGGACCATAAATTTTTTAATTCATTTTTGTGCAATGATTATATATCATATGAGATTTTTAATTATTTGTTTGAGCACATGTACTGAACTTTTTTAATGAATATCCATAATCATGCATGGCGCAAGAATACGTGGAAGATCGAATTTATGAATTAGTTAATAAGTCAAAATTATAGAAAAGTGATATATAAAATAAATGAATTGAAAAATTGAAAAAATAACCACAAATAATTACTAATTTTTATGTATTAATATATTATTATTGAATAAAAAATTTCCACAAAGACGTGGAATTTGTGCTTTCTTAATTTGTATATTTTAGCTCGAAATCTAAAATAAACGTCACATGATAATGAGATGCTGGACAACTTGACACGTGCCAAATTTGCACAAAAAATAAATGCCACATGATAATGAGATGTACTTTGTAGGACTGATGTTAAATATTCGAAAATCAAAATATTAATATTTAAACAAATCGAATCGAATTTATATGATAATCGAATTTAAATCGAATCAATATTTTTAGTCGTTTCGGTTTGGTTAACCATATAACTGAAATTTTAAATTTATAATTAAAAAAAATTGTATCTAAAAATTATAAAATATAAAATTAAAATAAAAATATCCAAATTGAAAAATGTACGTATATAATTTTTGTTCAAACCCCTTAGAATGGATCAAAAAACACAAAAATAAAGTTTATTTAAGTAAAAATCGAAAAAAATAACATATATTAATAATTGTTCGGCCGGTTCGATTTTTTTTTTGTTTTTCAAAACCGAACTAAACTGAAATAACCGAATTTGATAAAATTTGAAACCGAAACTGAGTCAAAAAACCGACTAAAATTAAAAAAATCGATCAATTTTGTTCGATTTTTCGATTTGAATCAAAATTTGCTCACTTATAGTACTTTTTATAAAAAAAAAGTGGGCACGTTTCCTGAGCTTTATTCATATAAATATAAAAAAAGTGTTTTAAAAGTATATTTAAATTTTAAAATGTGACGCGAGAATGGATTATGATATATTATATATTTTTAATAAATATAATTTTATTTTCAATAATTGTTTATAATTTAGTTAACTTGTATAGTTTGTTTTGTATTTTAAACTATAATTTACATAATCAAAATGTGATTTGTGGAACTATGAATAATTAAAAAAAATATGATAAATTTTTTAAATATATAAAACAGTTTTCTAAAAAATAAAAAACAAAAACTAAAAATTGTTTTCTAAAAAATAAATAATAAAAACTAAAAATGATTTTTAAATTTTAAAAATAAAAAACTAAAAACGTACAATTTTATCAAACACACCCTAAATAATTACGTGCCCAAATCCATGGTGAGCATAGTAAGGTAAGAGAAGTTTTGTCGATATCAAAGACCCAAATATCCTTCCGTCTCCGGCATGCTCGAGACTAGGTGTGTGCAAATGGTCGGTTCGGTTCGATTTTGAACCGAACCGAATAAACCGAAAATCGAACTTGATAAATTTTTAGAACCGAACCGCGAACCGAAAATGAATTAACCGAAATAATTTCGATCGGTTCGGTTGGGTCCGGTCTAATCGATTTTTCACAAATATAGTTTTTTTTAGATTTTTAACTTATATGGATTCATAAATTAAATTAACTTATATTCAATAAAATAAAATCATTTAAAATAACTAAAAGAAAAAAACATACATAAATTTTTTATATTATTTTCCTAAAAAATACTAAGTAAAATTACACTAAAAAAATATACATTAAAAATAAATACAACATAAATTTTTATCAATAATACATTCAATGTACTTCAAATAAAAAAAATATACATGTAAATAAATATAACTATAGTGTATATTTAGGTTTAGATTATATATATATATATATAAGTGTTTCAGTTCTTATGATTGTAAAACCGAAGTAACCGAACCGTTGTAAAATCGAAGTAACCGAACCGACCGAAATTTGTTAACCTCACCATTTTGCTTGTATATATATATATATATATATATATATATATAAAAACTTCGGTTTAGAATCAAATGAACAGAAAATCAAAAAAATCAAACCAAATAGACCAAAATTTATTCGGTTCGGTTCGATTCATTTTTGCACAGTCCTACTTGAGACTTTTAACAGAGAGAAAAGCCTCATTAACAACAGCTTTAGAGTCTTTTTTGTACTGATGGCCTAACATGTAATGCGCTACATACCCTTCACATGCCTCAGGAATTGTCTTTCATCCAATAATATTATATTGTTGGTTTAATTTCAACACCTAAAGGCACTATATGCCCAGAATATGACTGCTGGCCGCCTCGGATTGTAGCCAGAGAAGGTGGATATATATGGTTGGGAGTGCTTAAATATTATGAGCCATAGCAAGTGGAAAGAATTGTTCCAAGGAATAAAAGTTGTTAGCATTGCATGATGCATGTGGTGGGGACATTTGTTATCTGACATTTTATGGTGTGGAGTATCATCAACCTGTTGAACTGTACTGTGGTTTTGAAATGTTATCTTGTGTATTGAAATTTTTTGCTTAGCTCATAATTTATTATATTGTTTTAGTTATTAAATTATTACGAACTATTGCCTGTTCTCAATTTGTTGTTTGCTGTAATTATCATTCACTGAGCCACTGTATTCAAATCACGTTTACTCTACCTTCTTTGTTTTGCAGATTAGTAGTTCTATTCAGCTAGTTGCGGCTTTTATCCTTCTGTTGGCAAGGACCTTATTTCTTGTTGCTACTGAATTTAAATTAGACTATATTGCGTTTCAATAAAATGTCAGTCGAACTTTAGAACCTCAAATAATTTCGTTGTATTATGTAGAGACTCCATAGTTTAATTTTGGCATGTATTTGGAACGATAAGATTGGATCTTGAACTTTGAAACTTTTGCTTATTGAGGACTTTTTTGTGAATTGAATAATTTATATAGTTTTGATAGTTCAGTAAAATTATCATGAACTATTATTTAGATAGTTTATGTGCCGGTCATGACCGAATTTAGGTCGTGACTCACACCTTCTACCTGCTTCCTGTAACATCTCTGCTTACCTATTCTGATAGCAGAGTGGACCATTCAAGTAGATTTTCAAATCCCCTATAAATATTTCCGTGAACTATATAGATTTAGATATTAAATTCTTGAGACTCTCCCTCTCACTATTTTTCTTGACTCTCCCTCTCGCTATTTTTTCTCTCTAAAGTACTATTGATTTAAGTTTCAAAATGCTTACGCCTGATTCAACTGGATATATGTTATTGCAGGAATAAAGTATTACTGATTCGATCGGATCACGCCAACTCTTATACAGTCTCGCTAGCTTTTGACATTTCAGAGTTTATCATTAAGTGCATTATTTAATTTTTTTTTTTTTTTTTTTTTTTTTTTGCGGTTCCACTTTTATAGACTATTATTATTTTAAGTAGAAAATGATTGTGTTAGGTGCATAATGCTAATTATGCACATTGTCGATTCATAAAATAATAGTAAAAGTATATTAATAATAACGTACATTCATATACGATTAGTATTTAAACACCCAATTGGGATACTAATACCCATCCTTACCAAGGACCAACGACAACGACGACGATAATAATAATAATTTTTATTATTGAAGATGGCTGTGGTCCATATCCCATGCGTTTTCGGTGATAAACCCAAGTAGTCTATGAGGGAGGCCTTGGCTCCCACTTTTTTTTTTTTCAAATCCATGTAATTTTATATTGATTTTAAGTTAATTTTTAATTCGACTTTTTTTATTTTTTATTTCTTACTGTCCGATATCTTAATTTTTTTTTTAATCTCTCATACATATGGTAAATGAGTTGGATACATCGGACGAATTTGAGTCTGATAAAAATGAGCTAAGTTATAAATAAGTGAAATTTTACGGATAAAAAATGTTCAAATTAATAGACATAAATATTTGCCATAAAAAAGATTCAATTTAATTTGGAACTTATTTTCTAAATTAACTGAGCATTCCAAAAATATTTGAGAGTTATTTAGCCTAAATTAAAAGATTCAATTTATTAATTTGAAACTTATTTTCGAAATTAATTGACCAATCTAAAAATATTTGAGAGTTATTTAGCCCTCAAACTAATGTAAGTCATAACCACCAGAAATTGATATAATGGCCACGTACACTCGGATAAAAATTATAAGAAATCTCGAATTCAATTTTTTTAATGACATTTTTACAATTAAATATTATATATCTCAGATACAAAAGAAATAAATGTAAGCAATGGCATGCATGCCTAACTTTTTTTCTATTTAGTTTTTTTCCTATTTAGAAGTAATTGCTTGCTTATATATATGTTTATAAATTTATTCCTTGATTAAGTCCATAACATATTGTTACACATAACTTTTTAATTATATTGAACTTTAAATGATAGTACATAAACAAAGAAATTGAAAATTAGATAAAGAATTTTTTGATGTCAAATTGGGATCTAAATTAGAATGTGGAAATTTGTGGGCTTTAAATTTGAGGCTCACAAGCCTTGGAACATTGCACGTATCCAAATTTATGTTTTCTAAATGCCATGAGCTTTATAATAATTATGCCGGAGTGTAACCGGACAAGGGTGCAGTTTAAAATGCTTGCAAAACATTGTTGTCTTTACGCTTTCAAATGTAAGATGCTATATATAGTCGTAAATCAAATGGTTTATAAAAATATAAAAATATAATTTAGAATATATTTAATTTTTTTTCAGTTCAAACATAATTTTTCGGTTCAACCCGATTTTATTCGGTTCAACCCAATTTTTTCACTCCACATCTCGGTTTTTTGCCTGATCTAGTCTTTACATTGAATCGAATCGGTTCTCTGTCCGATTCGTTGTTAAACCGGTTCAACCGGCCGGCCCGGTCGGATTTTCAAAACAATGATTTTAATTGCTAATGAAAATAAAAATGGACAGGTGATTTTATAGTTTCTCCATAAATGCAAATAAAAATTGATATTTATAAAATTGATTTTAATGGCCAAGATTCGATTCATTTGGCAGGGGAAGAGGTAGCCGCATGCGCCCCCTGCTTCTCTAGCATCTCAACTTATCTCCAAATCCCATTGCCATGCCCATCTATTTTCAAATGAAAATAAAAATTGATATTTATAAAATTTATTTCAAATAAAATACTGAATTTTTATGGATATATGAAAAAATATTAGAAAAAAAATAAACCGAAGTATTCTATGCCTATTAGAAAAAAAAAAATATTACTGAAACCATATTAACTAATTATTTTTCATCTATTGAAAAAAGTAATGAGACTGCTTCTCATAGGATATGGCGTATAAATTTGTTAAGTAGCAAATATATATAGAAAGATTTCACTATATTGTTCATAGATTCAGACATTATATTATATGATATTTGTAAAGTTTCACTACACACAAAAAATATAATAAAAACAACCCAGAAAAAAATATTTATCTGAGGAGAACATCAAAGTGGTAGACATATATATATATAATCACTGATAGAAATTATTTGAAGATTATCTTTAATCCATATCTATGATAATCATGCTTAACATGCAATAAGCTTCAAGGGGTTGTAGACAATCAATTTATTGGATTTAAGAAGGCAGTTAAATTTATTATTTTCCATGAAGCTTATTTAGTAATTTATTAACTAGGGAATATAGTAGAAAGGATTAGGCATCTTAAATACTCTCAAGCCTGGACTAGTCCCACTGATATCACTCCATTGATCTCCAATATTACCAACAATTCTGTATCCTTCTTTCTCAAGTTCTGCTCGAATTGTTGATTTGTATGATTTAGCTGTCTCATTTGCGAAAATATCACTCCTGCTATCCACAATCAACTCAACGCATGAAAATGGATCCCTTTAAGAAACAGCAATAAATAATTGATTAGATATTAAATATTAATTAGCCAATTACTTACTTGAGTATGAGTTTGAACCATGTGTCATATCCAACTTCCTTTAGATTATATTCGGTCATGTTTCGGTATTTCTCTTCTCTTCCGGTTAAGAAGACAACATCAATGCCAACAGACAATACTTTATTGTACAAATTTAGAGTCTGCGGAATTGCTGGGGAGAATAGATCCCGAGGCCTGAAAAATGCATTAACCACACTACCAATAATTAGTTTAGTAAAAAAACATAGTAATAATATTATAATACAATATTATCTAAATCAAATTGTTAAATTAAAATAAGTGACGTATGAGTAAGACCACATTAACTGATGGCTTACTCAGATATTGTTTTGTTTATGAAATGATCCACATTAGAAAGAGCAGTTTCGTCAATATCAAAGACCCAAAGGTTGGCAAGACCTTTGGGTAGAGTCAGATTTGAAACATAGTCAATAGCTTCATTAACCTCCATATCTATATCTGCACTGTATTGGCGGTCTAGAATGTAGTCCTTTAGATAATCAAAACATTGATCTGGAGGTTTGCCAAATCCAAAGATGTTATGGGTTTCAACAGCCAATCGCCAACTTAGGCAGTTCATTAGTTCCCCGGATGGCTCGCCGGCCGCACTGCTTTGCGGCCGGAGGACGTTGATTTTTTTGGGGAGTTGGACTTGGCCAGCAACAAGACTTGCTGCTGCAAGAAGTAGCAGCAATAGCATGCCCATGTTCATGGTGTTTTTCCTGAAGGAAGAAAAGGTTTGATGGGAATGAAATTGGCTAAATTTCTCTGCTTTAAATATAATTCCATGTTCATATATGACCCTTAATGTTAATGTATTTACCTAACAACCTTTGATAACACTTTTGGTGGAGGGTATAACTGTGGAAACTAAAAGAAATGGAAACAATTGAACTAGTTTTTTTTTTTTAATAATTCATACCTACACTGTTCGATTAACGCCATATAGCTCATTTTAAAAGTAAATTATTTTTTTGTCAAATATTTAAAATAAAATATAAACTTTTTTTTTTTTTTCTAGTTTGATGGTTTTATAAAATGAAAAAAAAAGCCTAACCATAGTTAAGAAGTACATCTATCATTTTCTCTCACACATAAAATAAAGGCAATAGCCTAACACAAAAGTGCATCTTTGGCTAAACTACACAAATGCAGGCTAATAATTTAATTTGAAAAGCTGATTCATCTGTCAATACTACATATTACTTCCAATCAAGTTCCCATAATTTAATTGAATGAGGAATCTGATTAGAGACTAACTACAATCCAACCAATTTGTGTTTTCCAACATCAGCGGATAAAGAAAAAGACAAACAAGTTTGTTAGGTATAATTTTTAGACTATGAGTGAGAATATGGGTAGGCTAGGAGTTCTTATTTTTTAACCATGGTTATTATTATTTTTATAGAACCATCAAAATATAAAAAAGCTTATGTGTCACTTTAATTTAGGTGGCTATATGTGATTGGGCTGATGGTTGCCTTGCTGTCCAGATCCAATTCTACCCTGAAGAAAACACCCACAGCTCAGCTTCCGTGACTGAACAAGAGCTAGCCAAGTTCTTTTTTCATATATGAGAAAAACATTAATATTATATTATCAACAAATCGTCCCAATTATAGCCACAGTTTATCAGAATCAATTTCTTTGACTTGGATGCCAATAGTTTCTAGTTAATCTTGTAATCTCCATTTCATTTTCTAACTGAAATTTCTATTTATTTTAATTTTAGGCTTAACAGATTGTATCATTGGATAAACTTTATGCAACTCTCTTGGAAGATTAAATGGTTATGTTTAATATCTTGTCAGTCAAAGGAAAATATAAATTTATTGTACACAAAACGAGACATTAGATCAGATGATAATATAATATAAAGTTTCACTGCATAGCAAATATAAAAGTAACCTTCTCAGACAAGAAATAAAACAAAACTTTTATTAAAAAAGATAAGAAGAACTTGGAAGTATTGGCATGATTCTGTTTAATCCACATACTCATGCTTAACCTTGGAATAATATGCTTCAATGGGTTGTAGAACATCAATTTATTGGATTTATTCTTAGATTTTGAGAAGGCAGCTAATTTTTATTTTCCATGAAGCTTGTTATTAGTTAGTACTTAAGGAAGATAGTAGAAAGGGTTAGGCAACTTGAAAACTCTCCAGCCTGTACTGGTCCCCGTGATATCACTCCATTGATCTCCAATATTACCAACAATTCTGTATCCTTCATTCTCAAGATTTTCCCTGATTATTGATTTGTATGATTTGGCTGTGTGATTCGCGAAAATATCGCTCCTGCAATCCACAATTAATTAAGTACTCGAGATCCACTTTATATTATATACTCATTTCCTCTCAAAATAAATATTAATTAGCCAATTACGTACCTGAGTATGAGTTTGGACCAAGTGCCATATCCAACTTCCCTAAGATTATATTCGGTCATGTTTCGTCTTGTCTCTGGTCTTCCCGTTAAGAAGACAACATTAACATCAAGAGACAACAGTTTATTGTACAACTGTTGAGTCTGCGGCAATGCTGGGCAGAATATGCTGAAAAATTAAAAAATGCATGAATTATTTATTACCAATTGTTAATTAAGTAAAAAACATAAAATCAATAAGACCACATTAACTGATGACTCACTCAGTTGTTTGGTTTAGGATATAAGCCACATTAGAAAGAGCAGTTTCTTCGAAGTCAAAGACCCAAACGTTGCCGTATATTATCTCTGGGCAGATTCAGAGTAGCAACATACTCAATAGCTTCCATAGCCACAATATATGCATCTGCACTATATTGGCAGCTTAGTATGTAGTCCTTTATGTACTCTAAACATTCATCTGGAGGTGGGTCCCATCCAAGGATGTTATGGGCCTCAACACTCACTCGCCAACTTAGGCAGTTTACTCCATCGGCTAGCTTGCAGGCAGCCGTGCTTTTCTGACGGAGGATGTTGATAAGTTTGGTGTGTTGGCCTTGGCATGCAAGAAGTAGAAGAAATAGCATGGACATGTTCATGGTGACTGGTAACTAAGCTGTTTCCGTTTAGAAAAAAGAAGAAAATGTTGATGCGAGTGAAGTTGGCCAAATATCATTGATTTAAATAGACTTCCATGTTCATATAAAGATTCAATAAGCATAGTCCAAAATTTTTGAACCAGATTATTATTTATGATTCTAAATAATACAAAATTATCTTTTATATTTTTTTATAAATATTAAATTAAGGAATGATAAATTACATTACATTTCTAAATTTAAAATAATTGAAAAATAACTTCAAATTTACATCCCAAACATCAAAATTAATTAATAAAAAATACAATTTCTTTAATTTCATCCAAAATGGATACAAGTTAATATATTCCATCTATTTCATTTTATGTATCACTTTTGTTATTTTCACTAATTAAACTTAAATTTAGAATTAAATGTAGTAAACAATGAATAAATTATCCTTATTTTTATTACTTTCAAAATTGTAACTTAAATTTAATTGATTGAATAATATTGGAAATGTAATATAAGGTTAATGTTGTATTGAAAATTGAAAAAAAAAATTGATATTGTATTGAAAGTTTAAAAATAATATATAAAATGAAATATGAAATTTCCTAAAAACGTTAAGTATTATGGAACAAATAAAGTAATAATTTATTTTAAAAACATTTAATTCAAATAATCACAAATTATATGATAATTAAATTAAAATGACTATATTATTTTAAAATTTTCATTCAAAAAATCATTTTTTTTATTATATTTAGACAGTAATATATACACTTTTATCAAGATCACATGAACTTAATAAAGAAAATGTATATTCCAAAAAAATAAGAGAGTAATAATAGTTATACATTTTTGTCAATATCATAGAGTAATGCGTACACATTTTCAAATTCATGTGGACAAATAGGTTATTTTTATTAATTTCAGGTGCATAATATGTCAATAGTATGTAATCAAATTTTTTTTTTAATTACAAGTATGTTCTTATGTATTATCGAAAAAAATTTGTTCTAAGAATGAAAAGAACTTTTAACAATATATACTCTAAAAATAACGCAGTATATAGATTGAGACATTATATTAGAAGATATTTATGAGGTTTCAGTACATAGCAAACATAAAACAACTCAGAAAAGAAAAATATTATTAAAAAGGATAAGGAGAACACCAAAGTCGTGGATATGCATATAATCATATATTGACAGAAATTAGAAGTTTATCTTTAATCCTTTTATAGTCTTGCTCAACCTTGCAAAAAGCTTAACAGGGTTGCAGAACATCAATTTATTGGATTTATTCTTAGATTTAAGAAAGCATGCAGTTGATTATTTAGTGGTTATCTAATTATGGAATATAGTAGAAAGGGTTAGGCAACTTGAATGTTCTCCAGCCTGGACTAGGTCCCGTGATATCACTCCATTGATCTCCAATATTACCCACAATTCTGTATCCGACCTCCTCAAAAATTTCCCTGATTGTTGATTTGTATACTTTGGCTGTCTCATTCACGAAAATACCACGCCTGCAATCCACAAATGTTAACTCAATGCATCAAAATACCCTTAATAGTTAATCTTATATATTGTATATTCAGTAGCAAATTACTTGATTACCTGAGTATGAGTTTGAACCAAGTGTGATATCCAACTTCCTTAAGATTATATTCGGTCATGTTTCGATTTTTCTCTTCTCTTCCGGTTAAGAAAACAACTCTAATACCAAGAGACCGCACTTTGTTGTACAACTTTAGAGTCTGCGGAATTGCTGGGGAGAATAAATCCTCAGGGCTGAAAAATGCATTAACCGTTACCAAAAGTTAACATTATTAAATTTAGATCCCATTAACTCATGCTCACTTACTCAGATGATTGATTTACGAAATGTTCTACATTAGAAAGAGCAGTTTCGTCAATGTCAAAGACCCAAATGTTGGCATCATCTTTGGGCAGAGCCAGAGTTGAAACATAGTGAAGAGCTTCATCAACCACAATATCTATATCTGCACTGTATTGGCCGCTTAGCCAGTAGTGCCGTAGATAATCCATACATTCATCTGGGGGTGAGTCCCATCCAATGGTGTTATTGGTTTCAACAGCGAATCGCCAACTTAGGCAGTTTAGTCCCTTGCCGGCCGCCCTGGTTTGCTGGCGGAGGATGTTGAATTTTTGGGGCTGTCGGCCTTGGCCGGGAACAAGACTTGCTGCTGCAAGAAGTAGAAGCAATAGCATTGGCATGTTCATGGTGAGTGGTGAGGTGTTTGATGGGAATGAAATTGGCTAAATTTCGTTGCTTTAAATAGACTTCCATCTTCATATATCACCCTTAATGTTCATGTATTTACGTAACAACTTTTGAGAGCACTTTGACATTAAAAAAGTTGCATATTAATTAGTTTGTTCCAAACGTTCTTTCTTTGAAAAAAAAGAAATAATTAGATTGGTTGAAAGCTTTCAATAATTAACCAATAAATTTATCTTCAAAATTTGATATGTAAAATAATTTAAGCTTCGAAGATAATTCAGCTAATTATTAAGAAAATAATTTAAATTTCAATAATTGTCGGCCAAAAAAATTTAGAATCAACTAATAGTTTCAAATTTCTCATGTGATAAGCTTTCAAGTTTGTGAAAGAGTATAACGTGATAGTCAATTTTTATTTTATTTTATTTTTTCATTGGCAAAAGATAGTCAATTATGTTTAAAAAAAAAGATAGTCAATTATTTCACATGGCACGTTTTCTTTTATCATATATATTCTATGAGAAAAAAAGTAATATAATATTGTGAATAAATCTTGTCAATTATAGCCACAGGTTGTTAGAATTAATTTCTTTAAATTATGTCTTAATAGAGGCTAATATTATAATCCATCCCCAACCAAAATGATTCACCATGTGCACACGAGTTTTATTTTTATTTATAATATTATCTTGGGAGAAATCAGTACTCATCCGTCTGCTCAACAACTCATTTGCTAAATTTGAATATATATTGATATGATTAAATTGGTCATAATTGTTATGAAAGAGAATAATTAATCAAACTGATTAGTTATTATACAAGTTTATCAAAACCTCCTTGTCCTTGCTGAAAGAATAATAGACATTCATAACTTAGACTTTGTAAGAAGAATCTTAATTTCAGGTATTGTAATTGAGAAGAATAGGGATTAGTAAAATATATATAGGAATAGCCCTTTAATTGATTCTAAGTTTAAATCCCAAAAAAGAAAATCAAGTTCTAATAACAATTAAAATTTTATTTTCAAAAAATAAAAATTTTAATTATGGTCCTCCCTCTAAATTACCCTACACAATTAATATAATTATGGTTCCGTTCTTTACAGCCCTACTGTCAACACAATAGCCCATCAGAATGGGCAACAACCTTGTCCAATCCGTATCTGTTCTACACTAGGCATGATCCATGGGGGCAATTGGCAACCCATGTCATAGCAATCACCAAGAAGCAATGCAGAGTCTTCTTTTTATAAATTTTTCTGGAAGATGAACGCATTCATGTAATTGGTTATTGGTTAAGGCAACCGCTCAACAAGCAAACAATGATGCACTGAAATTGTGGACAACTTCTTGCCAATGCCAGTACAGTATAACAGTTCTCAAACTTTTCATTATCACCTCAATGGACTGACAATCCAACCTGTGATTGGATGCTTCCGGCGGATTCTAAATCTTCTATGCGAACCACACTGCAAACGTTGAAGTACAGACTATGTGATGGAATCAGGTGTTTATCCTTGCTGCTTAAGTTGTGCATACAAATCCACAGCTTCAGCAGTTCTCCCATTCTTCTCCAGACAATCCAGTAAGATGTTGTATGTTACAATGTTAGGGTAGCAAGCTTCAGTTATCATCTCATCAAACAATCTGCGAGCCATTTCAACTTTATCTGTCTTACCGAAGCACTCAATGAGCGTGCTGTATGTTACAACATCAGGATTCAACCCTTTCTCTCGCATTTCCCTGAACCTTATGTGAGCTTCATCAAGATCGCCATTCTTACCGACGCAATAAATCAAAGAATTGTAAGAGATGACATCAGGTTTACAATCACTGTTCTCAAGTTCTTCAAAAATTTGAACTGCTTCATATACCTTTCGTGCCCTACCGAAACTTGAGGTAAGAATATTGTAGGTGAAAATATCGGGTGCAATGCCATGTTGTTTCATCTTTTCATAAAGATCATGAAGATGGCATATTTGCTTTAACCTGCCAAGAGCTGAGAATACTGTATTATACATGACTGTATCCGCATTTACTCCTTTCTCGTTGACTTTAATCAGCAGATCAATAGCTTCTGCAGTTTTACCAGCACTGCACAATCTCTCTATCATAGAAAAGCATGCATCCCTATCCCCATCATGGTAGATCCACATGTTGCAAAACAACCTGTGAGCTTCATTTGCATACCCCAATTTGCTTAATGTTCTCACAAGATACGCATATATTGACCTATTCGTGTACTTCCTTGCTAATTCCACAACCTTATCTAGCTTCTGAAGTTTCCCATCAGCAACAAGAAGATTGAGAATCACGATATATGTAAATTCATTGGGCCGGCAATTTTTTTCTATCATTTTCGAGAAAAGGAAAATGGTCTTGTCAACCATCCGGCAGCCAGCCAGCGCCTGGATCATAGTATTATTGTTGGGAAATTTTTAAGATGAAGAATATAAATTTCATTTCCAATAAAGACTAGTTACATATGCCTATTTATAGGCTTACAATGAAACAATAAAATTAGGCCACTACCCCACTAACTCTACTAATTAATCCATAACTCCATTACTCCACTAACACCATTAATACCATTAATCCACTAACTACACTAACACCATTAAGTCCACTAACATCATTAACTCCACTAACTAAATAACAATTAACAAAAATATTAAAAACATGTTATAATCAAATTTAGTCACTATAATGATTTTGAATCAATTCTCCAACACGCTCTCTTGATTCAAAATCGTACACATTTAATTATTTCATTGGAGCACATCTCTCCAATTCACATTGCCTTTCAATTTATCTTTCGAAGCACTTATCTTCAATTCTTGATGCACGTCTCATCACACTTCAATTCTTGATGCACTTTCTCATCAATTTTTTTTTTTGCCATTAAATTTTTCCTTTTTGGAGCACTTATCTCTAACTATCAAAAAGGAGATTCTTCCTCTCGTGCCAAGTTAACTCGATCATTTGCAAACCTGCAATATTTTTTAATATGACCAATTTTTTTACAACCGAAACATTGTGTTTTACCTTTATGCCAACAATCATTTTCATCATGATTGTTTTTCTTGCACACACCGCATGGTGGAAATTTTCCTTTTTGGAATGCCGATGATGACTTATGTGTTGTTTTGGCAATGAATGCTCCCTCTATTGGTTTTTCATCTCTAATTGCTATTCTTTGCTCCACAGCTTGCAATGCATTAATTAATTCTGCAACTGTTATTTTTGAAAGTTCTTTTGAATCTTCAAGTGAAGAAATTTTTGACTCAAACTTTTCAGGCAAACTCACAAAATTTTTTTCAACAACTCTATCGTCTGGAAACTCTTCACCAAACAATCTGATTTTGTTAACAATTGCCATGAGTTTGTTAACATATTCTTTAATTCCTTCAGATTGTTTCATCGTTTGAATCATAAATTCTCTTTTAAGATTCAAAATCTGCATAAATTTTGTTTTTTCATTGTCTAAATACTCATTTCTTAACAAATTCCATACCTCTTTTGGAGTCTCGCAAGCCATGATATTGGTGAAAATTACTTCAGAAACTGAAGAGTACAAACAAGTTTTTGCTTTGAACCTCTTGATTTTTTCTTCATTGTGACTCTTAATTTGAGCTGAAGTTGAATGCGCTGGCAATAGTGGAACTTCACTGTCATTCTCAACCACATCCCACAAATCAAATGACTGTAAATATGTTTGCATTTTCACAGCCCATAATTGATAATTTTCTCCTGTGAAAATGGGAGGTGAAGTTAAAGGAAAAGTGTTTGAGGCCATTTTAATATGGATACTCACTTGTTTTCTCTCAATTTTTTTTTTCACAGACCCGTGATCAAGAATGGCTCTGATACCACTGTTGGGAAATTTTTAAGATGTAGAATATAAATTTCATTTTCAATAAAGACTAGTTACATATGCCTATTTATAGGCTTACAATGAAACAATAAAATTAGGCCACTACCCCACTAACTCTACTAATTAATCCATAACTCCATTACTCCACTAACACCATTAATACCATTAATCCACTAACTACACTAACACCATTAAGTCCACTAACATCATTAACTCCACTAACTAAATAACAATTAACAAAAATATTAAAAACATGTTATAATCAAATTTAGTCACTATAATGATTTTGAATCAATTCTCCAACAATTATAAGCAATTAAATTAGGAGAGCAACCCTTGCCTAACATTTCCTCGAATAATGCCAATGATTCATCAAGTTTACCAATCTTTCCTGTCATCCGGATCATAATTGTGTATGTGTACTCATCAGGCTCACAATGCCTCTTTCTCATGTCCTCAAATACCTTGTAAACCTGCTCAACCTGTCAAAAAGCTGCAGATCCGATGATCAGGCTCCGCGATGATGACACAACAGAAAACAAAAATCAGTAAACTGCAATCATCAACTACAGATAAAATAATCCATAATTTGTTAATTTATCAGCTTAATACTATTGGAAGATAGGTAGAGGAGTGAGGATGGATTAAAGGCATCCCTTGCTAATCCCAACTTTTAAAAATGTGAACCTGTATTATAATTTGAATTAATTAATGAGTCAAATTTATAGAAAAATGATATATAAAATAAATGAGTTGAAAAACTGAAAAAATAACCACAAATAGTTACTAATTTTTATGTATTAATATATTATTATTGGATAAAAATTTTACACGAATACGTGGAATTTGTGCTTTTTTAATTTGTATATTTTAGCTCGAAATCTAAAATAAAGGTCACATGATAATGAGATGCTAGATAACTTGACAAGTGCCAAATTTGCACAGAAAATAAATGTCACATGATAATGAGATGTGCTTTCTATATATGAAAAAAAGTGGACACATTTCCTGAGCTTTATTCATTTAAAATATAAAAAAAGTGTTTTGAAAGTATATTTAAATTTTAAAATGTGCCGGGAGAATGGATTATGATATGTTATATATTTTTAATAAATATAATTTTATATTTTATTTTCAATAATTATTTATAATTTATTTAATTTGTATAATTTATTTTGTATTTTAATCTATAATTTACATAATCAAAATGTGATTTTGTAAAATGATGGAGTCTGTATATGCCTATAACTCTCGATATGGATCTGAATCCATATAAATGTGAAAATTATCATAATATCAAAGATATTCATATCAGAAAGAAAATTATACAGATATGGAAAAAGTTTCATATCATATTTTTTAATTAAAAGTTTTTTCTTTAATTAAATTGATTTGAAATGGGTAACTTCCCTTTTCAAATTAATTCCTTTCTTAATGCTCATTAATAAGGGGCAACTCCCTTTTTGTCATTAATTTCACATTATTACTCCCTTCCTATTTTAGAGAAGAGATCTCTATAAATAGGGCTTAGATTTTCTGTAAATGGATATAGAAAAACTTTCTCCATACCGGAGTTCTGTCGAATTTTTCTCTCGCTCTCTTGACTCCAAGTGGCATTTAGACTATGATATAATTGTTGTTATCCCACACGTGGGTAAAAACTAGGCCAATGACGCCGAAAAGATCCTTATATACGCTTTCGCTAAAATTTCAGCGCTATAAGAGGTAGGTAACATATATATATTTATGTTATCTCCATGCATATGTGTATGTATTTTGTCCAACATTGGTTTCAGAGCCATTGTTTTTACGTCTTGGCATGTGACTAAAATTGGATCTAAAATTTTATGCGTAAAATTGGTAGATCTAGAATACATGAACACAATATATATTTTTTTTGCGTTAAATATATATTTGTATATATTTTTTGGCTTTAAAATCATATATGTGTACACCGTAATTCGAGGGAACGAGCATGGGTGTTCGAAACGATAAACTAAAAGTTAAGATTATAAAATTTTGACCACACTATTGAAATTAAAGACCCCAAGAACCCGTACCAGCCAAAATTCGGACAATAGATTTCGCAGGGAAGGCGGCGCGTGGCATGCACGCGCCGATACACGTTGGGCACGTGCGCGTGGCGGTGGCCCACATGCACGCAAACACATATCCTTAGTGAAGCACCAATGTCAACACGTGGCCCAATAGCGTCAGGACACTTGGCTGACCGAGGTCATGCCATGTGGTAGTGATGTGTCAACCAGGTGACACGTTGTCTCCAGGTGAACCTATAAGGGGGTGACATGTGGATGAACGAGGCCACGTCAACACAGTGATGTGCCATTTCTAACACGTGGCCTTGTAGTAATGTCGACACATGGCGATGTGGTGCTAACACGTGGCACTCAAGTGGGAGGTGTGCGTGATTACGCGTCTGACTCCCCTTTTGGCGGCGCGTGCAGCCTCATCCGACCACCAAATCAGCTCCATTTTTTTATAGATCAAATTTTAAATTTTTTTTTTGATTTTTTGGTCATTTTTAATTTTTTTATTATCAGAAAATAAATTTTTATTTTTAAATTATTAAAAAAATTATAAAAATTATGGAAAATGTGTTTTATGCTCTTGAATATTTTTGAAAATTTCTTTATGATTTTGCCTTTATTATTAATTGAAATATGTAGCAATCATATGAGTTTATATATGAGTGCATTAACTATATTATGTTTCTGTAATGTGTTGCAGAAATGGTGAAGATAAGGGTACTTATGGTTCCTCGCACTCCATTTGAGATTGCTTTAAAAAATGTAAAAGTGCATTTAGTAAGCAATATATGAATACGGAGGAAGATCCGAACTGATGACATTGATGCAATAGTGCATCACATAGTGTTTATGCATGAAGAAATGCAAGAGTGCATTTGATTAGGTGGTTTAAGTATGGAAAGGGATGATAGAGTCTTATTCAAAGTATTGACTGACACTTTTAAATATTATCTAGAACTCAGAGAGTTATTGAAAACTACCTGGTACATTGGATATAGAATTTATAGAAAATCTATCATCCATTTTTTGGCTAACGTTGACAAAAGAGAAGTGTTGAGTAGCAACAATACATTTGTGATGAAATTGAGAAGTGCACGTAGTGTGCATCGTCTATGGCTTCATCAACGAACTTATGAGTTATTTGATAAATTGATGAAGATGGTCGAAGAATCAATGCCAATGTCAAGAAAGATTTTGTGAAAATCTAGACTTTTAGATTAATTGACAGGAGTGTCAATTTTAGTTGGCGTTTAATTTTATTAAATATGATTTATATTTTCTATTGTTATTTGACACGAGTGTCTTATTTTGAATTATTGAATTTTATTTATTGGTTGAATAAATGCATTTATTTATTCTGATGGCTTTTAATTTTATAATAAATGTGTTTATTTAACTGTTGATTGCCTTACATTATTTTATGAGTAAAATAATTATATGTTTATTAAGTAGAGGTTTAATAAATTAAAACCAATATTATTCCCCTCTTAAATTTGAAAACTTAATAATTCAATAATTCGAATTTATTATGCATTAAATTTTAACTTATAAGACTGGATATTAGGACTTAAAGGGTAATTGGATACTATAAGTAACCTTTTCGAATTTGAGCCTAATAAAAAATTTTATTAGGTTATTATTTCAGATGCATAGTAAATAGCATGTATTGCCTTATTTTTTTTTTAAAAATTGTGCAACATTGCTTCATTTGAGATCAGAGGATCCTAATAGATACTGCTTTCAAGTCAATTGTTACCGAATTTGGTAAAAATATTAAGATGAATGGTGACAATTATGAAATCTGGAGTATAATAATCCAGTATATGCTTGAAAAGCAAGAAACTCTTAAACCCTTAAGTTCGGTTATGACTGAACCTAAGCATGGCACTACATCCCAGCATAGGCGGGACCGAAATGCCTATGTGGCATGAAAAAAGAAGAATTTCATTGCTCGTATGATCTTACTAAGGGCAATAGATGATATTATCACCAAGCAGTTCCACAAGTATAAAAATGCAATGGATCTGTGGATCGTTTTGCGAGAAAAGTTCAGAGGTGTGTCTCTAACTAAGTTTTTTATCAGTAGTGATCAAATTTTGTACTTATCAGAAAAAGTATGATTATTCGATAAGAAAATATCTAACAGAGATGAAAAAGTATAAATGAGCTTAGTAAGGTTGGTTATAAGTTAACTGACAAGCAGTAGGTCCAAGCTATTATTTATTCCTTACCTAAGAGTTAGGAGCATGTGAGATGCAACTAACTCATATGGACAAACATTAAGACATTTGAGGATGTCGCTTGTCATTTGGACCTTAGAGAGGACTAACTGACAATAATTAATGTCAATATTGAAGTACATATGGCACAGTCCCATTCTGATAGAAGGAGTTCTAATAAGAACAATAAACGAAGCTTCAAAAGAAGGATAAGGAAAGGGCTCAATAGCCCTAAAAAGCAAAAGGTAAAACAGAATCACTATAGGTTCAAAGGCAAAAAGAAGGTAAACATTTCAAGAGTGAAATGTTTCAATTGCCTATCAAAAGGACATTATGCAAGAGGCTGCATTATGCCCAAACAGATACACTATTTTGACTCAAGAGTGAGTGAAATATGTGTATCTAATTCTGAATTTCATCATTTGTGGATGATAGATTCAGGACCAATAGACTATGTAATAAGAGATCGAGATACTTTTGTTAAGAGTTCTATTTCTATTCTTGTTTTATTGAAATTTATTTTCAATTTACATTTTGAGAACAGTATATGCTTATGCTTAAATGATGATTATTATGTTTCTGGTTAAGTGCTGAATAATTTTATTGTTATAGACGTGCACCATGACTATTTGAAGAGAGCCAGTTTGTTTTTTAATTCCTTCCTCTTCACATAGTTATAAGAATAATGTGAAAATATGGTATGCTAGAATTAAACCAAATCAGATTAAACCGAAGCAGTCGGTTAGCCAATGTAGGGTTAATAGGCAATTCAAATAAGGTTAAATTGCTTAAGTGCAAGGATTGTCTAAAAAGGAAAAATAGTTAGAAAATTCATTTGATAAAAGAACTAGAGCCACGCATTTCCATTGCAGTTAGTTTATTCTGATATATTTAGTTAAATGAATGTGAAGTCAAGGCATGCGCCTACTATTTTATTATATTTATAGATTACTATACTAGGTATAGTCATGTCTATTTGATCTCTTATAAGTCAGAAGCATTGAGTTACTTTAAGACTTATATGAATTTAGTTAAAAATCAATTAGACAAGAGAATTAAAGCTTTAAGAACTGACCGAGGTCGAAAATATCTTTCAGATGAATTTAAAGATTTATGTGATAAAAAAGAGATTGAACATCAATTGTCCATTTTCAGAAATCCACAACAAAAAAATATTGCGGAAAGGAGAAATAAAACTCTTGTAAATATGGTTAGATCTATGATGGTAGAGGTAGATTTACTAATCACCTATCGGTGAGATAATTTATTGACTGACACATATGTTCTAAACCTAGTGTCCTCCATATCTGTCACTTTTATAACTTATGAGTTGTGAACTGATCGACAAGTTAACCTAGGCCATTTACGATCTTGAGGTTGTACTACTTACATCAATGATACCTTAATTTGGTAAATTAAGACCAAAAGATAAAAAGAGTCACTACAAAAAAATATTGATTTAGCGAATAAATTTTGTAGTCGCTATTTTTGCGACTAAATTAAATTTTAGTTGTGAAAACTTAGTTTTTCAATTGGAAAAGCAAATTAGCAACTAAATAGCGATTAAATAAAAAATTAGCCGCTATATTTTGCCGCGAAAATTTCGTGCCATGTTTAGCGACTAAATTAGCGTCATAAATTTTAGTCGCTAATTTTTAGCGACTAACTTTTAGTCGCTAAAATTAACAAATAATTTTGCGACAAAATAGCGACTAAATTTTCTTTCGCAATTTGAAATAGTATATTTAGCGACTGATAATTCTTGTCGCTATAGGATTACATTTTAATTTTACTAATTTAGTGACTAACTCGTGGTAGTCGCTAAATAGTCGCTATTTTTCGATTAGTAATCAGATCTAAAGAAACCTAAATCCCCAAATTCCTTTATCACCCAAACGAAAAAAGCAGACACCGAGAAAACCCATAATCCCCAATTTTCCCCAATCCCCCTCCACCGGTCTCGCTACCTGTTATCGCCGGAGTTCTAATCGACGATAGAATCTCCGTTTGCTCCGTTTGTTTGTATTGTGTGATAGGTAAGTTAGATTTACGTAGAACTCGTCATTGGATTTCATTTTCCAGATGTTTAAAAGTTGATCTGTGTGAGTGTAATTAATGTAAAATTGATTTTCTTTATTGAGCTTTCTGGCGAGATCGAAGACGCGAAGTGAGGAGGAAGGACAGCCGATCTGATTTTCTGCCATCAGAACCAAATCATGCGAAGTTTAGCGGAAAAAAAGGTATGTTCCATTTCATGAACCGTAAATTTTATTCTTCTTCTTTATCTGTAACCTTCAATCAATTGATTTGTGTGATAATAGATTTGATAAATTATTGAAAATTATAAAAAGTTTTTGTTTCATTGATTACTGGGTGTCTGAATTTGCACCATTTGAATAGCCAATGCATGTTATAGGCCATGTTAATTTACACGTGAAAGATGACAAAAAACCAGCTAATTAAAATTAGACACAAGTGGAGAACTGGACGCCCACAGGTTATAACTCAATTTACATAGTTTTGAGTTTTGGCATTTGTAATTCAATTGATATAGTTAGAGATTTGTCTGTCATTATAAAGAATCTCAAACAACCCGTAACTAAGTTAAAATTAGTTGAAGGCAGCTGCATTGACATCAGCTACACTCATTTAGGTTTAGGCAAAATTTGGTGTCCTCTTCAATCAGTTCTCTCATCTAACAAAAAATTTTAGCTCTACAGAAATTGAGTTAAAATTAACGTGTACCACCAAATTTTGCATGTAATAATAGTTTCTAGTTAATCTCGTAATCTCCATTTGATTTTCTAACTGAAATTTCCATTTATTTTAATTTTAGACTTAACAAATTGAATCATCGGGATAA
Organism: Excoecaria cochinchinensis; assembly: GCA_947683425.1. Taxonomy (NCBI): domain Eukaryota; kingdom Viridiplantae; phylum Streptophyta; class Magnoliopsida; order Malpighiales; family Euphorbiaceae; genus Excoecaria; species Excoecaria cochinchinensis. The sequence continues at coordinate 4,233,416 of CANTUQ010000125.1, read as the reverse complement.
ACTTTATGCAACTCTCTTGGAAGATTGAATGGTTATATTCAATATCTTGTCAGTCAAAGGAAAATATAAATTTATTGTACACAAAACGAGACATTAGATCAGATGATAATATAATATAATATAATATAATATAAAGTTTCACTGCATAGCAAATATAAAAGTAACCTTCTCAGACAAGAAATAAAACAAAACTTTTATTAAAAAAGATAAGGAGAACATGGAAGTATTGGGCATGATTCTGTTTAATCCACATACTCATGCTTAACCTTGGAATAATATGCTTCAATGGGTTGTAGAACATCAATTTATTGGATTTATTCTTAGATTTTGACAAGGCAGCTAATTTTTATTTTCCATGAAGCTTGTTAGTTAGTACTTAAGGAAGATAGTAGAAAGGGTTAGGCAACTTGAAAACTCTCCAGCCTGTACTGGTCCCCGTGATATCACTCCATTGATCTCCAATATTACCAACAATTCTGTATCCTTCATTCTCAAGATTTTCCCTGATTATTGACTTGTATGATTTGGCTGTGTGATTCGCGAAAATATCACTCCTGCAATCCACAATTAATTAAGTACTCGAGATCCACTTTAATATATTATATACTCATTTCCTCTCAAAATAAATATTAATTAGCCAATTGCGTACCTGAGTATGAGTTTGGACCAAGTGCGATATCCAACTTCCCTAAGATTATATTCGGTCATGTTTCGTCTTGTCTCTGGTCTTCCGGTTAAGAAGACAACATTAATACCAAGAGACAACAGTTTATTGTACAACTGTTGAGTCTGCGGCAATGCTGGGGAGAATATGCTGAAAAATAAAAAAATGCATGAATTATTTATTACCAATAGTTAATTAAGTAAAAAACATAAAATCAATAAGACCACATTAACTGATGACTTACTCAGTTGTTTGGTTTAGGATATAAGCCACATTAGAAAGAGCAGTTTCGTCGATGTCAAAGACCCAAACGTTGGCATTATCTCTGGGCAGATTCAGAGTAGAAACATACTCAATAGCTTCCTTAGCCACAATATATGCATCTGCACTATATTGGCCGCTTAGTATGTAGTCCTTCATGTACTCTACGCATTCATCTGGAGGTGCGTCCCATCCAATGATGTTATGGGCCTCAACACCCACTCGCCAACTTAGGCAGTTTACTCCATCAGCTAGCTCGCCGGCAGCCGTGCTTTTCTGCCGGAGGATGTTGATAATTTTGGGGTGTTGGCCTTGGCCTGCAACAACACTTGCTGCTGCAAGAAGTAGAAGAAATAGCATGGACATGTTCATGGCGACTGGTAACTAAGCTGTTTAGAAAAAAGAAGAAAATGTTGATGCGAGTGAAGTTGGCCAAATCTCATTGCTTTAAATAGACTTCCATGTTCATATACGACCCTCAATGTTAATGTATTTACATAACTTCCTTTGAGAACACACTACAAATACGAAAACAAAAATAAATGGGGAAAATTGAACTGAATTTGTCACGTTTAATAAACACTAGTTTTTAATTATATTATATAGAATGCAGGAACCGTGCATGTTACCGTATCCGCGCCAAATCTGGAGGGCTGCTAAGGTTCTCGATGCGAGGACATCGCCCTCCAGTTTCCAAGTCATCTACTTATCTTGTTTATATTTCATTCATCATTTTAAGTTTTTTAATCTTTTTATAAAGAAAATTTTTAATTCTTTTCATCATATGTCAGTATGTTACTTTTAAATTTAAATTCATAAATTTTACAATGTTTTAATTTTTTTTTTTTTAAATATTTTTATATTTATGATGATATAATACAAGTTAATATTTTATAATATTATTAAAGTAAGGAGTGTGTATCAATCGATTCGGTCTGAGTAATTTGAATATGAAATTTAAGAAAAAATTTCACATGACTTGAAATAAATATAAATATTCAATACGTATAGTCCAAAATTTTTGAACTGTATTATTATTCTGATCCCAAATAATCCAAAATTATTATAATTTTGAATGATAATTTATATTACATTTCTAAATTTAAATTAAATGAAAAATAACTTCAAATTTACATCCCAAACATCAAAATTAATTAATAAGAAATACAATTTCTTTAATTTCATCCAAAATGAATACAAATTAATATAATAATTTATTTTTAAAAATATTTAATTCAAATAATCACAAATAATATGCTAATTAAATTAATATGACTATATTATTTTAAAATTTTCATTCAAACAATCATTTTTTTATTATATTTAGAGATATATGTACACTTTTATTAAGATCACGTGAATTTAATAAAGAAAACGTATATTCCAAAAAAAAAATACAGAGAGTAATAATAGTTACATATTTTTGTCAATATCAGAGAGTAATATGTGCACATTTTTAAATTCAAAGGGACAAATAAGTTATTTTAAGCAATTTCAGGTGCATGATATGTCAATGTGTGTAATTGATTTTTTTTAATTACAAGTATGTTCTTATGTATTATCGGAAAAAAAAAATTGTTCTAAGAATGAAAAGAACTTTTAACAATATATACTCTAAAAATAACGCAATATATAGATTAATTGAGACATTATATTAGAAGATATTTATGAAGTTTCATTACATAGCAAACATAAAACAACTCAGAAAAGAAAAATATTATTAAAAAGGATAAGGAGAACACCAAAGTCGTGGATATGCATATAATCATTGACAGAAATTTGAAGTTTATCTTTAATCCTTTTAGTCTTGCTCAACCTTGCAAAAAGCTTAACAGGGTTGCAGAACATCAATTTATTGGATTTATTCTTGGATTTATGAAAGCATATGCAGTTGATTATTTAGTGGTTATCTAATTATGGAAGATAGACGACAGGGTTAGGCAACTTGAATGTTCTCCAGCCTGGACTAGGTCCAGAGATATCACTCCATTGATCTCCAATATTACCCACAATTCTGTATCCTTCCTTCTCAAGATTTGCCCTGATTGTTGATTTGTATAATTTGGCTGTCTCATTCACGAAAATACCATGCCTGCAATCCACAAATGTTAACTCAATACATCAAAATACCCTTAATAGTTAATCTTATATATTGTATATTCAGTAGCCAATTGCTTAATTACCTGAGTACGAGTTGGAACCAAGTGTGATATCCAACTTCCTTAAGATTATATTCGGTCATGTTTCGATATTTCTCTTCTCTTCCGGTTAAGAAAACAACATTAATACCAAGAGACAGCACTTCATTGTACAACTTTTGAGTCTGCGGAATTGCTGGGGAGAATAGATCCTCAGGGCTGAAAAATTCATTAACCATTACCAATAGTTAACATTATTAAATTTAGAACCCATTAACTCATGCTCACTTACTCAGATGATTGATTTAGGAAATGGTCCACATTAGAAAGAGCAGTTTCGTCAATGTCAAAGACCCAAATGTTGGCATTATCTTTGGGCAGATTCAGAGATGAAACATAGTCAAGAGCCTCATCAACCACAATATCTATATCTGCACTGTATTGGCCGGTTAGCATGTAGTCCAGTAGATAATCCATACATTCATCTGGGGGTGAGTCCCATCCAATGGTGTTATTGGTTTCAACAGAGAATCGCCAACTTAGGCAGTTTAGTCCTCCACTGCCGGCTGCCCTGTTTTGCTGGCGGAGGATGTTGAATTTTTGGGGCTGTCGGCCATGGCCGGGAACAACACTTGCTGCTGCAAGAAGTAGAAGGAAGAGCATTGGCATGTTCATGGTGAGTGGTGAGGTGTTTGATGGGAATGAAATTGGCTAAATTTCGTTGCCTTAAATAGACTTCCATCTTCATACATCACCCTTAATGTTCATGTATTTACGTAACAACTTTTGAGAGCACTTTGACATTAAAAAAGTTGCATATTAATTAGTTTGTTCCAAAGGTTCTTTCTTTCCAAAAAAAGAAATAATTAGATTGGTTGAAAGCTTTCAATAATTAACCAATAAATTTATTTTAATTGTTTTTTTTTTTCCATTGCCAAAAGATAGTCAATTATTTCACATGGTAAATTTTCTTTTTTCATATATATATATATATTCGATAAGAAAAAAATAATATAATATTATCAATAAATCTTCTCAATTATAGCCACATGTTGTTAGAATCAATTTCTTTAAATTATCTCTTAATAGAGGTTAATATTTTAATCCCCAACCAAAATGATTCACCATGTGCACACGAGTTTTAATTTTAATTTTAATTTTATTATTATCTTGGGAGAAAAGCAAAAGATATGGGAACTCATCAGCCTGCTCAAGCACTCATTTGCTAAATTTGAATATATTGATATGATTAAGTTGGTCTTAATTGTTATGAAAGAGAATAATCAATCAAACTGAGTAGTTATTATACAAGGCTATCAAAACCTCTTTGCTGAAAGAAAAATAGACATTCATAACTTAGACTTTGTAAGAAGAATCTTAATTTCAGGTATTGTAATTAAGAAAAATAGGGATTAGTAAAATATATATAGCCCTTTAATTGATTCTAAGTGATAAATGTTCCGCATCGCTTATCGTTAGAGTATCTTTGGGTCTTATAAGTGTTGCGACAATCTTCCTTTCACGAAAACTCTTTTGGAGTGGAGTTAGGCCCGACCTTATTCCTTTATATGGTATCAAAGCCCAAATTTTCTTGCGATGTGTTGTTGAACGTCCACCTACTGTCAAACTTCACGTATTCAGAGCCCTGCTCTGCGCAAGAAGAATGTGATAAATGTCCCACATCGCTTATTCTTGAGATGTCTTTAAACCTTAAGGGCACGTTTGGTTCGCTGTATTGTATTAGCCTGTATAGTATTAGTCTGTATAGTATTAGCCTGTATAGTATTAGTCTGTATAATATTAATTTGTATTATATTATACAGTGTTTGGTATAATATTATATTAGTTTGTATTATTTTATATTGTATTTGATATATAATAGTATATTGTATTGTTTTTAAATAAAATTAAAAAATATGAAAAATTAAATTATGTTTAATATTATCAATTTAGACAAAAAAATTAATTGTAAAATACAATTTTTTAAAAATGTGCAAAAATTTCTTGAAATATAAATATATAATAGTAAATAAATTAACAATCAAACAAGCAATTTAATTAATAACATTCAATTATATAATTGAAATATATTAATAAATGTGTTAAAATTAATAATTTTATACATAGTCCCATAACAAATCAAAATAAATAAACTTAATTATTATTATTTTATTATTTTAGACATAATCCAATATGTAACAGGCTCATAAGTAGAAAATCATGCAAAAAAGAATTTAATAATAATAATAATAATAATATTCAAACTAAATAAATTTAATAAACTATTATGACACACAAAATATATATTCACAAAATAAAAATGATAATAAAATAATAAAATAGAATTTATATAAAATGAGAAAAAGTAAAAATAAGGATAAACACCGTATTAAATAAACCCAGGGGGGAGGGGTGTACTATTTTATACTGTATATATAGGATAAAAACTAAATGTTGTATTATATAATATATGTATTATTTTTTAGAAAAATTAGCCAAACACCCTCTAATGTATTAGCCTGTATTATTTTATGCTATACTGTATACTATACGGGAAAACAAACATGGCCTAAAAGTGTTAAGACAATCCCCTTTTCACGAGATCTCTTTTGAGGTGAAGTTAGACCCCGACCTTATTTCTTTACACTAAGTTCCAAGTTTAAATCCCAAATGGCCAGCAATAGGGGTGTGCAAAAATCGAACCGACCCGAATAAACCGAATAACCCGAACCGAAATATTAATTCGGGTGAAGTTATTCGGATATTTCGGTTCGGTTCGGGTGTGAAAATATGTAAAATTTCGGGTTCGGGTCGGTTCGAGATAAAATGGAGGTGAACCCGAACCGCCCGAACAAACCGAATAACACCCCTCTTAATACAATAAACCCGGTCTGTCCCTCTTTTACTCATTTTCCCCTTTTCACAGTCTGATGAGCTAAATCTAAATCCCTAAAATCCCTTTTCTTGTTCTGCCCCGTTCCTCTCCATCTCTCGTCGCCGCTCGTCTCCTTCCTTGCTGTTGCCGCTCGTCGTCGCCGATTGTCTTCGCCGCCGGTAGCCTGATCGAAGGTAACTTCTTCTTCTTCTTCTTCTTCTTCTTCTTCTTCTTCTTCTGCCATCTGATCGAAGGTTAATTTGTAAGCTTGTATGTCTCATTTAGAAATAAAGATAAGAGATTGTATGTCTCAAAATAGGAGCACGATTTGCTTTAACTTTTTCGTTTGGATAGGTGGAAATAGGAGCACGATTTGCTGTGTGCTGTTGCCGCTCGTCGTCTCCGATTGTCTTCGCCGCCGGTAGCCTGATCGAAGGTAACTTCTTCTTCTTCTTCTTCTTCTTCCATCTGATCGAAGGTTAATTTGTAAGCTTGTATGTCTCATTGTGATTGTATGTCTCATTGTGATTTGCTGTGTGCCTAGGTTTTGATTGTAAGAGATTGTAAGGAGAACGTGATTCTAGTTGGTTTCACTTACTGATTTGCTGATTTGTTGTGTGCCTTGGTTTTGATTTGTTGATAGTAATAATACTGATTTGCTCTTGCTGATTTGTTGTGTGCCTTATTACTGATTTGCTCTTGTTGCAGATCTTAAATTCAAGTTTTAATTTCACCGATCCCTTCTCCTTTTTTAAACTAATTCCACTCTTTATTATTTAATTAAACAATTTAACTGATGGAATAAACGTTTAGCATTTGTTTTTCTAAGTGAGCTTCAATTAATTTGTATCCATTTATTAAATTCATATTATTTCATATTAAATATGTGGCAATAAATACAATAGAAATTTAATTAAATTATTATGTTTATTATTTAGAGAGTTTGTAAGCAGATTTGGAGGCTATTGTTGCCATTTGTAGTCGTTTTCATATACTTTAAAGGCATCTGCGAGTTTATGGACCAATTCAAGCTTAATTATATAGCATTTTCAATTTCATGTAAAATCTAATTTATTTTATTTAATTTTCTACTTGTTAATTTCATATTTTATTATTTCTCTTAATTTATATAAAATAGATGGTTCGTGAAGAAATCAAATATCGAAGATGGTGGCATCCAGTGAACAATTCAGTTTTAATTTCGTATCTAAAAATCAAGAATGTTGTTATTAATTTGCTGTAATATTTGGACATTTTAATCAAGAATGTTGTTATTAATTTGTTGTAATATTTGGACATTTTAAGATAGTGAACATGTTAATTAGGTATTTTATTAGTTATTTTTCATATTATATGGTTATTATATATTTAATTATATATTTTTCATGTTATATGGTGATTATGCTAATTAGATATTCAATATGTTATGTTAATTATATATTTAATAGTTTAGAATTAGATTTAATAAAAAAAATAAAATAAATTTCGGGTTATTCGGGTAATTCGGTTCGGGGCCCGAAATATTTCGGGTTATTCGGTTCGGGGCCCTACACGAAGTTAGGGTCGGTTCGGGTGTAGAATAACATGCAAAATCGGGTTTCGGGTTATTCGGGTTCGGGTCGGGTTGATCCGAACCCGACCGATGCACACCCCTAGCCAGCAATTTACCAAGTGCGGAAAAGAAAATCAAGTTTTAATAACAATTATAATTTTATTTTCAAAAAATAAAAATTTTAATTATGCTACTCACTCTAAATTATCGTACACAATATAAAACAAATTTGGGCATTTTCCCTTGAATGTATGTGCCATAAAATTTACAGTCAAAGGAAAAAGGAGAACAGAAAACGTTGAACACCAGTTACTCCATTCTTTTGATGGATGGGTAGCTCCCAAAATATTCAATTTAACCCTCAACACTTAGGCCTGTTCAATTAGTCGAGTCGGTTCGGTTTTGGACCGAAAACCAAAAACTGCAATACCCATAATTCATTTTCGGTTCAAAACCAAAGGACCAAAAACCGAAAAAATTAAACTGAACAGACCAAAATCCATTCGGTTTCGTTTTTGGTTCTAGTTCGGTTCTTTACAGCCCTACTGTCAACACAATAGCCCATCAGAATGGGCAACCTCCTTGTCCAATCCGTATCTGTTCTACACTAGGCATGATCCATGGAGGCAGTAGGCAACCCATGCCATAGCAATCAACAAGAAGCAATGCAGAGTCTTCTTTTTATAAATTTTTCTGGAAGATGTACGCATTCATGTAATTGGTTATTGGTTAAAGGCAACCGCTCAGCAAACAAAACAATGATGCATTGAAATTGTGGACAACTCTTGCCAATGCCAGTACAGTATAACAGTTCTCAAACTTCTCATTATCACCTCAATGGACTAACAATCCAACCAGTGATCGGATGCTTCCGGCGAATTCTAAATCTTCTATGCGAACCACTCTGCAAACGTTGAAGTACAGAGTATGTGATGGAATCAGGTGTTAATCCTTGCTGCTTAAGTTGTGCATACAAATCCACAGCTTCAGCAGTTCTCCCATTCCTCTCCAGACAATCCAGTAAGATGTTGTATGTTACAATGTTAGGGTAGCATCCTTCAGCTATCATCTCATCAAACAATCTGCGAGCCATTTCAACTTTATCTGTCTTACCGAAGCACTCAATGAGCGTGCTGTATGTTACAACATCAGGATTCAACCCTTTCTCTCGCATTTCCCTGAACCTTATGTGAGCTTCATCAAGATCGCCATTCTTACCGAGGCAATTAATCAAGGAATTGTACGAGATGACATCAGGTTTACAGTCACTGTTCTCAAGTTCTTCAAAAATTTGAACTGCTTCATATACCTTTCGTGCCCTACCGAAACTCGAGATAAGAATATTGTAGGTGAAAATATCTGGTGCAATGCCATGTTGTTTCATCTTTTCATAAAGATCATGAAGATAGAATATTTGCTTTAACCTGCCAAGAGCTGAGAATACTGTATTATACATGACTGTATCCGCATTTACTCCTTTCTCGTTGACTTTACTCAGCAGATCAATAGCTTCTGCAGTTTTACCAGCACTGCACAATCTCTCTATCATAGAAAAGCATGCATCCCTATCCCCATCATGGTAGCTCCACATGTTGCAAAACAACCTGTGAGCTTCATTTGCATACCCCAATTTGCTTACTGTTCTAACAAGATAAGCATATATTGACCTATTCATGTACTTCCTTGATAATTCCACAACCTTATCTAGCTTCTGAAGTTGCCCTTCAGCAACAAGAAGATTGAGAATCACGCTATATGTAAATTCATTGGGCCGGCAATTTTTTTCTATCATTTTCGAAAAAAGGAAGATGGTCTTGTCAACCATCCGGCAGCCAGCCAGCGCCTGGATCATAGTATTATAAGCAATTAAATTAGGAGAGCAACCCTTGTCTAACATTTCCTCGAATAATGCCAATGATTCCTCAAGTTTACCAATCTTTCCTGTCATCCGGATCATAATTGTGTATGTGTACTCATCAGGCTCACAATGCCTCTTTCTCATGTCCTCAAATACCTTGTAAACCTGCTCAACCTGTCAAAAAGCTGTAGATCAGATGATCAGGCTCGGCGATGATGACAGCAACAGAAAACAATCAGTAAACTGCAATCATCAACTACAGATAAAATAATCCGTAATTTGTTAATTTATCAGCTTTAATACTATTGGAATAATGTTGCATCAGATAGAGGAGTGAGGATGGATTTAAGGTATCCCTTGCTAATCCCAACTTTTAAAAATGTGAACCTGTATTATAATTTGAATCAAATTGCCTAATTTATTCACATAAATGCTTGCATTTTACATGAGAATTGTGAGCAGAAGTACAATAACACTCAGTCAACACATTAATTCACACATATAAATCCACAAACCAAAAATAATCGTCAAAAAAGAAAAAGCAAAGAAACTAAACCTTGTCATCTTTGGCTAAAGCGTCCAAGAGCATATTATAAGCAAAAATATCAAGCTTATATCCTTTTCGCTTCATCTCCACATAAACCCTAAACCCTTTTTCACTGTTACGCGCCCTCAGATAAGCTTGAACCAAACACCTATACGTATAACAATTCATTCTCAGGCCCCATTTCTGTATCAGCCCAATACATTTCTCCAAGTCTTCACTGTCCCCAAAAAACCCGATCAACATATTCACAGTGGATATCGTGCCACGTACCGCATTCTTCTCCATATCAGAAATGATCGTACGGACGAGGTCGAATTTATCAGGGAGGTTAGAGTTTGAGAGAATAAGAATAAGACGGGCGTAGGTGAAGGCATCGTGACGGAAATTAGGGGAAAGAGAGGGGCAAAGCTGGAAGAATTTAAGAGCCAAGGAAGGGCAATTTAGGGATTTCAGTATTTCAGAGGCTTCATCTGGAGTGAGAGAGATTTGAAGATTGGAGAGATAATCTTCGAGAGAAAGGAAAGGATTCGGGTCGATTTGTGGAGGAGAGGATGAGAAAGGGGATTTTTTGGTGGTCTTCCGGGGAGACTGGAGGAGTATTTGAGTAGCTTTGCAGATGATATAGCGGCGGGGGAGTGGGTAGCCGCGGGAATCGGTAGGGAGAGGTGGAGTAACTTCGACAGAGAGAGTGCGACCTGTGGAGGAGGTTGAGGTGATTTTGGCTGTGTATTTGGTGGAGTAGTGACGGCACACGGCGGTAAAGTAGATCCGATGGTGGTATTGGCGGTGATGCCTCATGGTTCTGTGTGGTGGCTGTTTTGGCGCTCACCTTCGCCGCTGCTAAGCAAACGGATGCAAGAGCTGCCGCTTGCTTCTTAGCTCGATATGCGTTATAAACAAAGGAACGCCGTCGTTTAGCATAGATGTCAACGCTGTTGGTGCAAAAAGGCCAACGTAGAGTTTAGGGTCAGCATGAGAATTTTTTTTTTTTAATAAATTGATCAGTATTTTAATTAATTGCTATTTTGATCTCAATTTGCAATTCGATTAGCTAATATTTTTTATTAATTACTAAAATTTTAACATATAATGATAAAAAAATTAGATAAAATTGAATATCATTTTAAATGTTTAAAGTAATTTAAAATAAAAATTACAAATCAAATATAATATAACTAAAGCCTTTTCTTTTCTTTTTTTTATAACTAATGAGTAATGAATTTATGTTTTTGGAAATATACATTATTTTTTCACAAGCAGACTCTAGAATTTTTTTTAAACATGTATAATAATATATTGTGCATAAAAGTATTACGTTTCTAAATCTCTAACTTATTATTTATATGCTATTAAATCTCTAAAATTATTTCAGTATTGCGTTAAAAAGATTATAGTACATAAATTGACAATTGAAAGAGAAGAAAATTTTCGCATTTTTTCATTATTTATCCTCAAAATACATGACTCAATTGTTCAGAAATTAAATAAAAATAATGATTTAACTATTCGATAGAATGAAAATAAGTTTAAAATCAAATTTATGTATTTAAAAATAACACTCAAACACAAACAAACTCTCTTAATTTTTTTTTTTTAATAAAATAAAAGATTGAAAGACTCGATTTCGCGCACTAATATTAATAGATCCTCTTAGCATGCGTCTCCAGATGATAAGTTGAAATTGAGGACACTTGTTTTACTACAATTCCTCTTCAATCGAAATTGCACATTATTACAAACCATGGTAATGAAAGATAAACAAACTTATTAACTTAAATTGAAACATGTTTCTTTGATTTTATTTCTCCATTAGGACTTGGGAGTAACAATAACATGAAAAACAAAAAATTTCAAAATTTTATCATGATAAAAAAAAATCATGCACATAAACATCTCTAATCCCTGCATAGTTGAGATACAAGATTGGACAAATCCAGAATAATCTGATGGTTAACACTATTTGATGACTTGCTTTCTCCTTAAATCTTTTTAGAAAAACTTCTCCCTCAATTGTTTTTATTTCAACTTCATGGACAAAAAGGAAACGGGATGGATGCAAACCAGGGTCCATCATCAACAGTGGCACAGGCAATTCCCAATGGCAACGCAACCTCTTCATTGTCATCAAGCATGGAACTTGCGGCTAACTGACTCGTAACTGGGAACATTAATAACTGCAAAGAAAAATTATAAGAACCCATTATAACTAGATTAATGTCGCAACAAAGATCCAGGATGTCGGAAATCTAGACAATACCATCCCCATAAGATGCCATTGTTAGAGGTGAAGAGATAATCTTTTGCGCGAGTTTAGTAATGTCATCTGGAGTGATTGCATCCACCACCTTCAAGAAATGCTCCACTGGCCTCCTGAAAGGATGAAATATACAAGGCAAGATGAACATAGAAAGCAAATATCACAATAACTGGTACAAAATTAGGAGTTATCTGGAAATATGGAGAGAATGAGGGTTTAAAATCGCAAACTTGACAATCAATGAAATAACTTCTGCCTAAATGACTACAATTTCAAAACCCACAAAACTGCAGCAATTGGCAGGACAAATACAATAATACAATTTCATTCTTATACTAAGAAATGGAAGCTGAATGCATATAACCAGACTCCAAAAAATTATTTACAACCACCCAAATGTCCGCCCTTATGGTTTTACTGAGTTTGAATCACATTTAATGTATATAATATCAGAATATCAAATAAGTAAAATAGAAACAAGAAACAAAGATCTCTGAGCATAGATATAGAGCAAAGGCTCATGTGCAGTGGCAAACCTTTCTCCATATGTCAGATACTGTCTCCCAATATCTTCAGTCACAATCATCTGCAAATACAATCATAGAACAGTTATAAGTGTCCCCAATAAACAAAAGAAATAATGGAAAAAACAGTAGAAAATGCAAGTAAAAACAATATATCTTTAACATCTTTCAAAAGTAAGACCTTCGAAATCAGCAAATCACTACCAGAGTAACATCAAAATCACCTCATCATCATCTTAGTTAGAGTTGCAATGTTAACTAAACAACAAAAATTAGCATGGCCTAGGAGAGAAAGATACACACTCGGGATTCCAGGTTCATCAGGACAGCAGATTTTGTGGATGCTTTTGCACGAGAAAGTTGTGTCCTATCAACTGCCATCATAATTAAAAAATAAAAGAACATTGAAAAGAACTATAAGACTTGCTTGTTGCAATAGAACAATTAAGTAATCCATCAAACACAACAACGAGATGAGACAAAAAGTGAAACCTTGTCCAGGTGCTGCAATTGCAAGCAATTCACCCACTGCTATGTCGACTGCTTGCGGCACAAAGTCGGAGGTCTGCCACAATAGTTACCCTTAAGTTTAAAATTTATATATATGATAATTAACAGATCTGTATGCACAAGTTCAAGAAAATATAGCCCAGCAATTACACTGTATTTAAAGAAAAGTAAAATTTTAATATATGAAGGCAATTAGCTAAGCCTTGAACCGGAATAATCCACAACAGTGAATAATGCAAAAAAAAAAAAGAGTAAAATTTATTAAAAAAAATTAAAAAAGGATGGTTTTTATGAATGTGTGTACTTTTCAATTTCATGCCTATTGAAGACATGCTTGCATGCGTAATTGCATCTCTCTTCAATTAAGCCTACCTAACTGAACTTCAAAACACCATAGCATAATACCAACTATAAAATCTGATTCTCCCTCAAGGGGCAAATTCAGCAGCAATTTCTGCAGTGAGACTAGTACTCATTGCAATAGCATATCATAGGCAGAAAACAATCAAGAAAGTAATGCAAGTTATTAATTAAAAACAACAATTCTGGGACAGCTGGTCTTACAGTGCTAGCATAGATGCCAAACAATCCAGTGGTATTGAAGATACTGTTGAATGCAGAAAAAGCTTGGAGCTCTTGATACTGATTCAAGACTCTGACATCTGTGTTCAAGTATATGCAAAAGATCAAAAAAAAAAACACGGAATATATATACAGCACAAATTGATTGAATACCAATACAATACAATAACTAAGCCTTAATCCCATACCAAACAAGAGGCATAACCAAAATGGAAATAAATCATTTAAGATAAAGTTGCTGGTTAAGTGAAATATGGTTGAAACTTACAAAGTCGTGAATGCATCCCTTTTCCAGGGCCCCCTGCAGAAAATGAGCCACCACCTCCCATAAGCATCTGCAGCATAATAAATTGCTATTAACCATACTTGATTCACTCATGAAATGTGAAAAGCCATAAAATTAGGCAGTGAAAGAGAAAGTGGACACAGAAAGAGAGGTCATGGTCAATATAAAGAACCTGAAGAACTGTCACAACTATAGCTTCTTTCTCATTAAGCCAGCCTCCAGGAACTTCGAAAGAAAGAGCAACATGTGTCATCTAGCCTCAAAACGAGCAAAAACATTATAAGTACCTAAGTGTAATAGATGACCGCACATATACAAAAGATTATATCCAATAAGAAAAAAGAAATATGCACCGGTGAATCAGCTTGGCGGCGATAATCCCCACCAACATACACAGATTTTGGCTCTTTAGGGCGTTGCACTCTTGGAAGATCAGACAGAAGTGGCTCTGCAACAGATACAAGCTCATCAAATTCAACACCGGAAGCGGCAAGAACCATCCGAGGAGCAGTATAATGTTCCTATGATTCAACATAAAAAAAAGAAAAGGTTAAAGGATAAGCAAAGTAGAGTTTATAGAGAATAAATAATTAAATAATAGATAAAAAAAATACAGATCCAAGGAATTCATCTTACAGCTATAAATTCCTCCAAAAGAGAACCATCTAATCTGTTTAGTGCCGATTCCGGGGCCAAAAGAGGATTTGCCAATGCACCACTATAACCAGCAGAATGAATTGCCTCCAGCAAGAGGCCCTGGGGATTGTTAGAGAGTTGTCCAAGTTCGTCTTTCAATTTTTTGAGCTGCACAAGCATAGAAAAATATTAACAAAATAAAGAATGATACAGATAGTGATGAAATTTAGCTGAAGGGAGCAGTCAAGAAGGTATTGATGAGGCAACCACTGGATATTGAAATTGAAAAGCTGCCCCCTAGCTAGTAAATATCGCAATCTTAAATTGGAATAATACTCGTAGGAAAGGCAGTATTTTGTATTGAATTTGCAGAGTGTATAAACCTACAAAGTATGGCATAATCTAAATATAACTAAGAGCAACTTTGTGTGGACCTTGGAGGTTTAAACATCCAGGAATATCAAGAAGACATTTTGAACCTCCAGCAGAATATGAAGATCTAAAATTACCTCTTCATTGATTTCCCAATCCAAGAAGACAGGATTTCTGACACAGTCAACAAGCAATTCAACCATTTCAGGAACATGGGTCCTAAGAGCATCAAAGGTGTATGCCATCTGTTCCCGAGAGGCTGTCGCTGCCACATTACCACCAATTGCCTCCACTTCCCGAACAATACGTAAATGGCTTCTGTTCCCAGTACTCTTGAATGCCATTCGTTCAAGTAAGTGTGTGGCCCCACATGACATGGGTGTCTCATAGATAGAACCACAATCCAGATACAAACCAATAGAGGCTGCAGGATTCTATATAACCAATAAAATGAATTCTCATTAGAGATGAAAATTAGAAAATCATGATAATGATAACAATTCATTATGCATGTTAATACTTCAATAAAATACATTACAGAATCAATAAAATACATTACAGAAAGTTTGAAGCAATACAAACATACTGGAGAAGCTTCTGAGACAATCCTGACACCATTCTCAAGAGTTTGTGACTTGACTTTGCTTGGTTCCACATAATCTGGAAGCGGAGGTGGGAGAGTAACACCTCCAAGTGGGGAGCTCAAAGGAGGAAGAGAACTAGACTGCTCTCCAGTAAGCCAGCTAAAGAACCCTGGCGAGGATGTCCTAGGGGTGACTGCAGTCGAAGCCGCATACCTTGTGGCCCCCAAATTACCAACGTGGCTCTATCAGATAATCACATTGGAAAACAGACACCTTTCAGTTCAATCAACCATTGAAAAACTACCTATAACCCAACTTATTCTGCAATAACGTCAACTTCATTGCTGGAAGCAAGGCTAATCAAATGCCATGGCGCTAAAGTGCATGGTATCAAAAATATATCATTCTATTAAAATAAATAAATAAAACACAAACAACAAATCATCAACGTATGACCGCCAGATAAATTGATCAGTTATACATTCGGGACCTAAAGAAAAATATGTACAAAGAAAAATTGATGCTTTCCAAGAAAAATATTGACGCGTAGGAAGCAAACTCAATACAACACCAAATATTTCAACTATTATTGGGCCTAAGTTCGATAGAAAATAAATATTCTGAATGCGCTTAACTGGGCAAAGTCATAAAAGGCTAAACCAAGAAATAGCCAAAAGAAAAACCCAAAAGTGAAAAATGAAATCAGATCTAGCAGCAATGCACAGAGTGTCGAACAATTCGATAATAAAAAGTCCATAAAATGATAAAAGTTTCAAACTTTGCCTTCAAATAATTATAATTCGATCAAAAAGACATTATCTCGGATAGCTTCGCCAATTAAATAAAAAGCTCTTCAATCTTCCTACATTTTCTCTAGAACCAAAAAAAAAAACTTAGGGTTTTCAGGAACTGACCTTGAGAGCTCGAAGTCGCGACGCTGCCGTTCTATACATAGTCAGCTTAATTTACTGTAAAACCCTAACAATTTGATTTTCAAGGCGGCAGCCTCCCTGTGTATTGAGGTACGATATTGTAAGAGCGAGGGTGGCTGGTTGCACAGAAGAAGCAGACCAGTTTTCTGGGACTGGGAAATTCTCTGAAATGCAGTGTAGACTAGTCGAGTGAGATCCAACAACATGATCTTGCCATGTCAGCAGAGTTTGATCAGACAAAAAAGGGCATTTCAAGTTTGAGTTTGACGTCGCAGATTTTATTTTATTTTCTATAATAATAATAAAAAAATGCAACCTTTGTTTGGGTGCAATATTAAGTAATTATTCTATAAATATAAATTTATTTAAATTTTTAGATGTAACTCAAAAATTTGAAAGATTTGAATTTAGACACAGACCTGATCCGTCAACTTCCAACTGTGGTATTAGAGCCCAATGGCCTCACCGCCCATGAATATATAAGGTCGATAATGTTGATGAAAGATAAGCCAAGGCCCACAAATCTGGAAAATCTATAGCCCAAGACCTGAAATCCAAAGAAAAAAGATTCAGTGGGAAAAACTCAAAACACAACCTGTGTGTGTGGCCTCTGAGGTTCAGGAGTACAAGTCTAAGCAGAAAAAACAAGGAGTGACACGTGGCATAGAAGACTCAAAAAGAACACAAGCCCACGATAATAAAAAATTGAAGGCAAGTCACAATTGGCCATCCTGCAATACTTATTTTCATTTTGCCTGCAACAATTTGGATCTCTCTCTCCCAACGATCAAGTATAATTCGGATTCTTGAAATTCCGATAGAACTCGAAATTGCTATTTGAACATTATTAGCATTTTAAAAATTATTTATAATTAATGATCGTCGATTACCTGCCATAAGTTAGTATTAATATCTCATTTAATATAGTATGATCATATGTTTGATTATAACTCTGATTTCTACCATATAATTTACATAAATATTGGATGGATTTCGTCAGTCTTGACATTCAGATATTTAAAATAGTATCATTTTTATAATGCTAAATGGATTAGCGTGCCTAGTAGTAACACTTCAACATCACTAGCATCACGCTTGGCTTTTTTAAATAATGTTTTAATATTAAAGGAAAATAAAGGACGACCTTATATGTATATTAAAAATTATTATTAAATTATAAGCATGATACATGATCATGCTTCTTGATGTATGCCTACTTTTCTTCTATCATTATATATTAATTTTAGATAAGAAATTTACAATAGGAATATCCTTTTCATCTCATGTTTTTCTTAAAATTCGATTTTATATACATATATATACACATTATAATTGACGTATTACTAGCAATGCCAATTTGAAATTCTTTGCTAAGACATTGTCTTTTGATGACAAAAAAAAAGTTCTCTGCTAAGAATACGTTGTTAGTAAAATAGTGTCAGATACGTTATTAGGAGTCGCCCTCCTCGACTCAACTCCTCCATTCTTTTAATGATGATGACCAAATATTTATATTAAATTATAACATTATTTTGCCTCCAAATTAAATAAATCTCCACCATTTTCAGTTTACAATCAACGGCTACAAATACGCCTCTCCTCTCCCTCCAAATCTCTGGTGTTTCTGCGTGTACTGTCACTTGCACTCCAAGCAAATGGACACCATTTCTAGCTCAGCTTCACTTTCTACTCCGCGGATTCGGTGCTTCGATCCGACAAGCTCTTATCATACAACCCACAATCATCGGCCTTACTTTCGCAGCTTCTCTTCAAATTCTATTGGAGATCACTCCTCCATCGAAAATTCTGGAAACTTCGACCCTAAAATCGTCTCCGGCAACGCTGGCTACGTTCTTGAAGACGTTCCTCACTTGACTGATTACATTTCTCATCTTCCTGTACTTTCTTTTTCAGTTTATTTTATTTTATTTTTGGCTAATAAAGTTATAATTATTTTTTTTAATCTATATTTCAGTTCTTCGTGGTCATTATTCTTATTTTTATGGTGTCTGATGCAGACATATCCCAATCCACTACAAGACAATCCTGCCTATTCGGTTGTCAAGTAAGTTTTTGAGCTTTAAACCTTAATTACATGATCAAACTAATTCGTACTTTTTTACCTTAAAAGTTCTGTTTTATATATATCAGGCAGTACTTCGTTAATGCAGATGATACTGTTGCCCAGAAGGTAACTTTTTTTTTTTTGGGTTAAAGTCAGTTTTTGTGATGGAATTTTTATTTTTACCATTAGTTTGAAAATAGAGAGATTTTGCTGTTACCCTTTTCAAAATATGAATTTTTTACAAAATGATTTGGTTGCTGTGGGAGAGAAATGCATTTTCTCTCTATTTTAAAAAGCTTTAATTTTAGGATAGAAACAGCAAAAAAAAAAAAAAAAATCCAATATCATTTTCTAATCACTTCGAAAAGTTCGATCTGTAATTTTTCTTTTCTTGAATTGGAGAGGTTTCTGGTTGTGATTTTTAACCACTTGTTGCTAATCATGATTAATATATGGATCCAGATAGTTGTACAAAAAGAAAGTCCAAGAGGAACACATTTTAGACGTGCTGGTCCTCGTCAAAAGGTTTGAAATTGCATCCTTAATTTTTGCTAATTTATGAAAATTTTAAATCATTGAACATGTAATTTGTTGTTAATCAGGTGTATTTTGAGTCGGATGAAGTTCACGCATGCATAGTAACATGCGGTGGGCTATGCCCTGGATTGAACACAGTGATTAGGGAATTAGTGTGTGGATTGCATTACATGTATGGCGTCAACAAAATCCTTGGCATAGAGGTAAGAACATTAATTTTTACTAGTTTTAATTAATTGGTTAGTGTTAGATTAAGGTAAGCATGAAAATTTAAGAATGGTTTTTGGATATACAGGGAGGATACAAAGGTTTTTATGCTAGGAATACAATATCTTTGTCGCCTAAGGCTGTAAATGATATTCATAAACGTGGGGGCACCATTCTTGGGACCTCAAGAGGAGGCCATGTTACCTCGAAGATAGTTGACAGCATTCAAGACCGCGGTATAAATCAGGTATAAGTTTTCTGCAATTTGTAATTTACATGATTAGTTAATTAAATTCCATTGTTTTGGTAAGAATGATATGTGATGTAAATGTTTTCAGGTTTATATAATCGGAGGTGATGGAACTCAAAAGGGAGCTTCAGTAATATTCGAGGTAATTCCACCCTGCAGCCTGCAGGCAAATAAAGGATTTGCTAACTTGTGCTGCATCATTAGTATAATGATTTTCCAGAGTGGTTAAAATTTGATTTAGGTTGATTATTCAACATTCTATTTTTTTTCAGGAAATTAGAAGACGGGGCCTCAAAGTTGCTGTTGTTGGGATTCCTAAGACCATTGACAATGATATTCCGGTAGTGTTCTTGTCATGTGGACAATTATAGCATCCAATCCAGCTTCTGATCCACCATGGAATGTAAATTCATGAGTTTTATTATGCCCTTTTCGGTTCAGGCTATAGACAAGTCTTTTGGTTTTGATACTGCTGTCGAGGAAGCTCAGCGAGCTATTAATGCTGCTCATGTAGAAGCAGAGAGCTTTGAGAATGGCATTGGACTTGTTAAGTTAATGGGCCGGTATAGCGGTAAGCTCTGCATCACTATACTATTCTGCAAGTTCCATACTCGTAAATGTTTTTAGAGTGTAGATTATTGAAAGATTTGGTAGCAAGATGTCTTTTTCTCTGTTGTCTCCTACTATTAGACTTGTTACTGGCATGCATCTTAAGCTTTTGAATGATGTGAAAGAAAATGTGTTCTAAGAACAAGCCGGACGTTGAATACTAATGTATGTACTCTTGCCAGCCAAGATCAAGACAAGTCTAAATTGATTTATTTTGCCAGGATTTATAGCAATGTATGCTACTCTTGCCAGCCGAGATGTAGACTGCTGCCTGATTCCAGAATTACCCTTTCACCTTGAAGGACCCGGTGGACTGTTTGACTACATAAGACGGAGATTAAAAGAACATGGGCACATGGTTATTGTAATTGCTGAAGGTGCAGGACAAGAGCTTCTTTCCGAGAGCATTCGATCCATGGATCAGCAGGATGCTTCTGGAAACAAGCTGCTACGAGATGTTGGTCTGTGGATATCTGAAAAGATAAAGGTACGAGTGCTGTGTTTAACCTATTTTCTGCAACTGTTAGAAATGATGTTCATCATCACTTATGTGCTGATTGGTTGTGCTAGCGTTGGGATAGATTTATTCTAAAGTTTGGAATTTAATCATGAATTCGGGATTAGAGTCCGTGTTTCATGCGATGGAATTAGGAATTCTATTCAGCAAATTAAATGAATGGATCATTTTTTTCATCAAGAAACGGAACTAGTTTTCTTCACGATTCAATACTTTGTTTGAATATATTTGACTGCTTTTTCAGGATCACTTTGCACACCGCCAAAAGATGAATATTACTCTCAAATATATTGGTCAGTCAACTATATATATATATATATATATATATATATTAATTTCCTCCATCTATAATTGGCACCAGCCATTATGAACAGGCAATGTGTTTCTTATATGGCAGATCCCACTTACATGATCCGTGCAATTCCAAGCAATGGATCTGACAATGTCTACTGTACTCTACTAGCTCACAGTGCCGTTCACGGCGCAATGGCAGGATATACAGGCTTCACTGTTGGTCCTGTTAATGGAAGGCATGCTTATATTCCATTTCATGTAAGTTTTCTGGTTTATCGTAAGTTGAACAGGGGCAACCAAGACGAGAATGTTCATTACCTAATCCAATTCATATCTTAATGGGATTTTGAATCCGGCTGGATTGCACACATTCTCACAACCTATATTTCCCTGTTTCAGTTATCAGGTTTTCTTTTCAAATTAATTGAAATTGTATCATGCAGAGGGTGACCGAGAAACGGAATAAGGTTGTGATTACTGATAGAATGTGGGCAAGGCTTCTATCCTCAACAAATCAGCCAAGCTTTCTGGACGGTAAACATATAATTGAAGACAAATTAGACGAAGAACCACAGGACCAATTAATTGGGGAGAATCACACTGATACACAAATAGCCTGAGTAAAAGGGCCACAAAACTACATGCCAAATTGAGCAAATTTAGACTCGAGACAAATTGAGAAAACTATAATCCAAATTGAGTAAAAGGCTCCAAAAGTATCAGTTTCAAATGCCAGTATTCCATCTGTAGGACAAACAAGAATGATCTATAAGAACCGTCTCTATTTTCTGTTTTATACTTTCTAATGTCGTTCGTCTTGCTTTTCCCAGGAAAGAGAATATGAGAAGCCCGCTTATACCAAATCACATATATTTAAGTATCATATTTACATCTGTTACATACCAAATTCATTGTTTCTAGGATGAAAGGGTAATAAGCAACATGAACATGATACACACAGAAGGCAATAGAATTGTCTTTTTTTCACCTGTTGGCAAATAATGACTTTCAACTTCATATGCTCCTTGTGAAAACAGCTTCAAGGACTTGTCTCAGATTAGCACAGCCAACGACTTTTAGCCTCTCAAAAACTAGATTTGAAAGATATTTTTCAGCTGGCTTTGGAACAATGCACATTTTATATCCCAGTTTTGCCACTGTATTCACTCTCTTTTCCATTCGGGGAACCTGCAGTTTCATGATAAGTACAGATAAAAATGGCTTTACAACATTTAACTTCATCTATCTCAATGAAAGATTTCAATTGAAGAAACGACTGGCAAACCTTTTTCTATAATTTTTTTATAATTGTATCTTATTTTTTCATATTTCAGTTGCCTCGTGTCAACACAGCAACAGTGACAAAATATGTTTATAGAGATGACTTATAATTTACAATGTTGCTTTCTTAAACATTGAATTTTCAAATTTTAAGTGCAATTTTACAAATTGTTGTTGATCAAACCAACAATAAAAAGTTTGACTTAGTTTCATGAGAATGGGAATCTCAATACGTAGGAGAAAGAAGAATGGATGATTTCCTGAAATGGAGGAATCACATTCCCATTCGAGACTTATTTTAGTGAACCACGATCTACTTTTGGGTGAACCATGAGAAGAGAAATCCAAATACTCCACAGAATATGATCTCATGTGCATTTCGTTTTAAAATGGAAAAAAGGCATGAAATGAGATAACACAACTTATTAGACCAAGAAAATATAAAAATCTTATTAAAAAGGACATTCTTTGTTCTTAGAATTGCTTCAGAGGTTTTGTATACTTACCATACGGAGCTCGCCACCAAGGCCAATTTCTCCAATGAATGCAAACTCTTTGGGAATGGGAATCTCCAAGAAACTGGGATGACAAGGAGCATAAAAACATGTGAGCACATGAAAATTTAAAGCTGACAGTGTTTTGGCAATTGCAAGGGAAACAATTACACTGCAAAGATCCTTGCACAAACACAATTTGTGTATAAATGAAGAGATCAGTTCTGGTGTGAGGAGAATGAAAATCGGAAAAATTAAAGTACAATTTTATCTCAAGAGCCTAAGTTAATGAGTAATTTTGCCAAAAGTAGGAATACTTATATCTTTTCTCAGTTATCTGACAGATTCCACAGTCTTCTTTTGTATCGAAATATGTAGTAATCTTTTGAAATTATTTCCCTCGATAAAAGCTTGCTAATTGACACTAGATAACTGCCAGATATTGGCTTAGGTTTTCTGAATATCAGCCAGACTTTGTGAGCTCTAACACAATTTGCAGTGGTGAAGATAATAAAATATTTTTACCTCTGGAAAAACTGCCTGATCAATTAGAAAGGCTTGTCAAACAATAAAGTTTGATCACTTACAAAAGTATTTAATTTCCTCTTTGGTAATTGCATTGGAAATGATAAAGAAAAGAACTAAATAAGAAGAAAACTTGCCTACTGCAAATTGCAGCTGCTATTGCAAGATCCCCTGCAGTATCTGTCAGTCCCACCCCGCTAACGACATTCAAAAAGATAGCCTGGTGCAAAAAATGGAACATCAGGAGAGAAAGTAAAAAGAAAGGAAAGAAAGAAATCCGACAATGATGGTTTTATACTAACTTGCAAGGCTATTCAATTACATATGATACTTTCAAGACCAAAGGACCAGAAAAAAACCGTTAACTTACATGGGCTTTTCCCTCTCTTTTTTTCATTGTATCAGTTGTTGCTGTAAATGTTCTTATTAACTGTGGCCTCTTTAATGCTAAGAGAAGATCTTTCTTATTCTTTTTTCTTTCTTTCTTTGAGATAAACAAAAATAGATGGGTTCACTTAGAATTTTTCAGATTTTCAGAAGCATTCAGTGATAAATGGAAAAGGTAATAAAGGCACTAGAGCACAACTAGAACAATGCACTCAACATAATTTTGCATTTCCATTAAGCTTGATGAAATGAAATGCAGAGTAAAAGCTTCATTAACAAGAAATAGAAAACCAAGCATAAATGTAATTTCAATCAGAAGGAAATGTGGAATGAAATAGTACTTACATTCTCCTGAAGCATTAGACCAGCTTGCTTCTTTACAACCTATTATTTAGGACATGAAATTATCAATTCAAAATTGGCATATATGCTAAGTTAAGGAAATAGTGCATTTATCACCACAACCCTTTAGCTCTATACCTTGAATGCTAATTATTACAACCATATGAGAGGAAACAACAAAGGTTAATGCTATATCTGAATGCAGATAAATGGGAAAACATGCATGCATAAATTACTTGAGAAGATCAATTACATTCATGCCTAAAAATTCTCATGCATGCAAGTGATGCACGAGACCTTGCTAAGATATTGCTAAAATATTATCTATTTTTTTACTTTTAAACCTATAAACTTAGAAATAATCTTCTGCATTCTGGTATTATCAATTAAAGAGAATTGCAAGTGTTTCCTTTGACAAAATTTCTCATGGTTTAATCAGAGGCAAGTTATTATTGCATAAGCGATGAAAATTTTCAAGGTATAAATCCTACCCAACAACTTCCACTCTTAAGACATTCTGAAGATAATAATTAGCATATTTATCCATGCAAGCAACTCAAAATACATGGTTAAAAAGATAAAACCAAAGCTTCTTAAGATCTAGTATTACTTAAAAAAAGTACCTTGAAGTTGAGCTTTACATAGAAAGGAAAGTAAAATATATTGAAAGAAAACTAGACAGGAGCAGTTGTGCATAGACATAGTAGATTAAAATACAGTACTCTTGGACACGATGCGAAATTTATTTAATACGATGAATGGTACAAGTATCATTTCATAGTTATAATGACTACATGTTAAGCTATCAGATAGCTTTTTTTCATTAAAAAAATTTGAGTGGTTTTCTCATTTAACCAGTAGGTTGTTTGATGAACATGCTTAAATCAATTTATATAATAAAACTTTTATTGAATAAAAGCATTTATTACTGAATATCTAAATTTACGGCACAGATATATAGAACATTTCCTAAACTTGAAAAACTGCTCATCCTAGGAATGAAAATAACAAATATCACCAGTTCAAGTAACAGAGGTCAAGCTACACACGAATAAAGAAAATATCGTAGATCATCTAATTTTCTAGTATGATCAAGGAATTGTATATCATAACAAGAAATAAAAAGCAGAAAACGATGCAACAGTGATGGCATGGCATGCATCTAACTCTTATCATAACAATAGGTTACTTACAGCAACAATCATTTCAGCTCTGCTTTTTTGGATCCCATTGACAAGAAATGAATTTGATGAACCAGTTGTACATAATGCCTATTAAAAAAATTCCAGAAGCAATAAGGAGGACTAATGAATCATAAATCATCCACAAAAATGAGGGACAAATAACTCAAATAACTATCAAGGAGACCACTTCTTATATGTGTGTTTGAAACTACCTGAATTTCAATGAGGAAACTTCTAGATCCATCCATTATTACAGCAATAGCTAGACCAACTAAAATCTCTGAATCTGAGTACTGTTCACATAAAAATATCTCACTTGGATTTGGAACAGCTTGCAGACCAGATTGGGACATTCCAAACACTCCAAGCTGAAGACAATAAAATACTTTATCAACAAAGCCCAAGAAAATCACTGATGTGAATAATCATATCATCATGGATTAAGCAACACAATCAACAACCACAGTCATCAATCCTTTTCTATTTTTTGAGGAGACTGCTTTTCCAACAGATCTAATATGATACAAAATACAGCACACGTTCTAAAATAATTTGTGGCAATGTACAGCAGAAGGAACTGCTTGAACAAAGTGCAGCGAAATAATCTCAGCCCAGACTGGGAAAAATAAAGACAAAGTGAAGGAAAAGCCTTCCCATCATTTTAAACTACTCGGATGATGATCATGAAGGGATTAAAATCCCAATTTAGATGCCTCTTATACATAGGTAGGGTGTCTTTTCAAGTACAAAGTTATGAAGCTTATTAAAAAAAAAAAAAATTCAGCAAGTTCTCATATTAAAAGTAAATGCGTTAAAGAAGCCTCCAGGCACAAAATTTAAATGTAATTTAAAAGTTTCCCATGCAAATACCATCTAGGCTTCTAAAAAAGGAACATTGGATAAAAGGCTGGCACTATAGTGCTCAGGTGTTCAGTGAGAAAAAGAACTGCAGCCTTAAGGAAGCAATGAACTTGCTGTTAAGCAGGGGCAAAAATAACTGCATCAACTTGCTATTTACTAAAAACAAATAAAAGTTGTAGCATCAATGCTGTGCATACCTCATCGGTGGATCCAAAGCGATTCTTCACTGGTCGAAGTATACGATGAGATGAGTGCTTCTCTCCCTGGTATGCAGTACATAACCATGCTCAGTGAGCTTCACAAACCAAGAATAAAAAGCCAAATATTGCTATGAAAACCCATCAGAACAAGCCTTTCATTATTAATGCCAAAGAGGCCCCATTTATTCAAAGAGTTTAACTATAAGTTCAAAATTGCTAGTTAATATTTGTGTAAGCAAATAGTAGAATGTAGGCAGTGGATTGAAGGCACCAGAAGGCAACAGATTATGTGCCTAATAAAAAAAGTTTATAATAAAGTACCCTATCAGAAAAAGAAATGTAACAAGGTACCAACTTCTAAATATAAAACAACATCAACAATGTGCTCCAAGACCCGTGGCCCTGCTATATCTCCAGATTTGTTTACATGTCCAATCTGTAAAACAATTCAGGGGGAAAAAAACAAAGAAAAGCACAATAGCATGAATTAGTTCGTTGCAAGTTACATGCAAATACAGATAGAAACTGCCAAATCAAATCCTAGAAAAGAGTAAAGCAATAAGGCATCACAAAATGCAAAGAAAGTATATGTATCAGAGAGTAATTGAAAATTTTTAAATCAGACTTCACAAAATGAAAGGGAATACTCAAGTGAAATATCCAATGAAAGATTTAAATTCGAAAAGCAGGCACAGTTTGGAATGTCAAAGAAAAGTATCCTACAAGACATTGTGGTGGAGCACTTAAAGAGGATGAGAGCAGTAATTTAAACATGGCCAGCAGCCATGGTTGCAGTGTGGCCACTGTAGGGAATTATAATAGTCACTGGAACCAATATCTTGAACTGGTTTACAAATTAGCAGTGTAATGGCTATGATAGGATGTAAGAGCTGCATCAAACTGCTTCACCTATGATTCTCAAATATTTTCCAAGAACAGCCAGGCAAAATACCACTACGCAAATGTTTAAAAGCTTGAGATAGGGATCAACCTTGGAGTAATGAATGGAATTATCCTCCTATTTTGTACCCTAATGAAGAGATCGAAATAAAAAGAACAAAAGAGAACAAAAGGAAGATTGAATGCTTGTAAACTATTAAACTCACCAACAGAACTGGTACGTTTGTTTTCTTTGAGAAACGCAGCAATGCTGCTGTGCATTCCTTAACCTGTTTACAAACCCAGACAACATCAGCACACAGCAATGCTATCTTGAACTCACTCCATATATTCAGCTTTATAGTTGTTTGAAAAAATAAATAAAATAAAACAAGAGCAGTTCAAAAAAAAAAAAGACTAATGTCAATTGCTATTGAAAATTTACACAAATTATTAAAGGTGATAAACTTTTAATGTACATTGCACCTCTCATGCTAGCAACTAGAAGAAGAAAAGCATGTATAAAGATGCCAAGTAGGTTCATCAAAGGCAAGTAGTTTAAATGTAAAAAATTCTTAACATATGGGATTAATTAGAACACACTTCCAGGAGAAACACTTTAAGGTTGTTCGTAATACTTCCTATGCATCATCGGGAAGAAGAAGGAAAAATATCACACAATAAAGGCCAAACATTTCGAGTAAAATCAGATACTTTGCACGGATAGGTTACTCATAACCATTCTAACCTGAGATATTCCTCCAGCACTTCCAGTAACTCCTTTTATATAAGCAGTTTGAATTGAATCAACAATAAGGGCACAAGGATATAAAGGCTGAACTTTTGCTAATATGTCCTGAAAAAAGAAAAGAAGAAAAAAAAAAGGAAAAAATAGCTATTACTGTAAGTGGCAGAGGCTTTCCAGATTCAGATGCTTACATAGAATGCCCCTCTGATTAATTTAACATATGATTAATAGTACTGATTGGTGTACAAGATTATTGAACCAAATTCATGACTTAATCAAATGAAGTCATAGCAATATGGAATCATAAAGGGATAGAATAAATGACATGGAAGGAAAAACTAAAATGATTGCCAAAAAGTGCAGCAATCTTAGCTACAGAATTATTACTTCAATATCAGTGCTAGAATACAAGAAAATATCCTCCACTCCAATGCTTAATCGGTCAGCTCTGTTAACAATTTGTTCAACACTCTGCCATATGGAAGAAAGAGAAATGAGAAATTGAGAAAAAATAACAACATAAAAATAAAATATTTAAAAATAGCACCTAAAACTTTTACTGTCTAAACATAGTAGAAGAATAAAATAACTGGGATACTGAATTCAAAGCCTTCTACATTCTCTCAAAAAAAAATTGTGGAATTGGTCTCCACTTTCTATTAGAAAAAGAAAGGAAAAAGAATCCTCATTTAAGGCAAGATTAAAAATTTTCACAGAAGAACAAGAAATCAAGTTAAATGCTCATGAAAAAGGAGAAATAAAACTTTCAATTATACCACTAGTCGGATTAATAAAGAGAACAAATACTACTCACCTTCTTTTTATCTTCAAGCAAACTCAAAAAAGAAAAAATACGACATATGAAAGTCAGAAAACAAGAAACACTAACCTCTTCCCCTGAGACATACACGACTGGAGCTCGTTCACCAACATCTTTTCCCTCAACTATTAAAGCAGCAATCTTTAAATTTGAAAGCCATCAGAACAGAACACTAAATGGGGAATGGGGGTGGGAGAAAAAGATAATTATATATCAAACAGGAGGATGGAACCAAATACTATGTGAATGTTAAAGAAATAAAATCAACACATTCCACAAAATAAAAGCACATTAGACCAGATGTGTCTAAAGAATCCCTCACCTGCAATAGCAGTGTACTCTTGCCAACCCCAGGATCACCACCAACCAAAATCAGAGAACCTTAAAATGCCAAAAGATAAGAAAACAAGATAGATTCAGGTCATCAATTATTTAAGAGCAAAGTAGACTGGCCAAACAAAGTAGCTGTAGCGAAGACAATATGAGTAGTCAAAACATAAAACTAAAGATATAACATGGGTTCATTATTTAGACCTTGTCTACACATGAAAGAGCCATGGCATTGAGAACTTTGGCCACATTTAGTGAGAATAAGGGAAGGCTAATGGTAATCATCTTATTATGTTATTCCAATCTCACAGCTGGTATTAAATCATGTACGGATATGAAAATAGGTAGGAACTTGGTTCATCCTTGATCTCCAACATTCATGAAACATGACCCTCATTTTGGTTTTCAAAAAGCTCCAAACATGGGGATAAAGATATGATTCTCATTCCCAGTCTGTTGTAGCTTGTGCGAAATGTAACCTTTAGTGTAATTCAGTAGTCGAGTACATTATACTTCATTTCAAAAGGCAAAAAAGTGCTATTTTTTATTTTCTGTTATTTCTAGTTGTTTTGCTTATAAAGGATATTTTATCCCTGAACAAGGGATGTGTTGCAAGTTCCAATACATAAAGGATTTAATAAGAGATAACACCTGGTCCACAGTATATGCAAAATAACTGCAGAAAAGTGTTATCATGCCATGAAAACCAAGTTGGATGACTAACCAAAAGTCTCATCTAATCCTTTGATCCAAATGAATAATATCTTGTTAATTAAGAAATATAAATACTAGAGAAATATAAAAATGCACAGTTCAACAACCAATGCCCACAATACTGTCCTCAAGTTGGAATGCATAGCTGGAAATGTTTAATTCAAAACTACAAATGGAAAATTTTCAAAAATCATTAGCAAAAAGAAATTAATGAATTAGCAGGAACTAAATCCTATGGTTCTGATTTCAATAACATCCCGTATTGCTCCTAACACTTCAAGCTAAGTTTCAGAAAACTAAAAAGTTCAGGTCATGAAAGTAATATCTTCAGATTTCAAGCAATGACTAATGTAAAGACAGTAACAAGTCAATCTGTCCACACCTGGAACAAGACCACCACCAAGCACCCGACAAACTTCACTTCCAAATAGCCCAGGCCTGAACACAATCGCACAAAGCTTATATAAGATTATAAAGAACAGAAAATAATTTCCCACTGTACAGTGTATGTCACGGACACCAATTCATTTATGTAAGACCATGGTATAAATCTCTGCAATGCAAGAATTTCCTATAATGGTTCACATCTTGCAAACACCTGAAAGTGACAGGTAGACTAGTTCTGTCCCATTGCAAAACATGTACTTGTGTATGCTGAAAAATTTGGAGGCATTTTCAAAGAAAGGCATAACCAGGGCAAAGAACAGAAGTTAAAGACAAGAATTGTCCATACTTCATAAATGACAGACTACTTTGGGAATTGCTGGGAGTTGACACGATGATATCCCAAATACCCTTCCTTCAAGTAAATCAATCTCATGACATCCTTAAAAATCTTCAATCCTCAAATAATAAAAGCAGTAAATTATATGCCAAAATCAAAGAAAAATAATAAAAAGGGCATTCGACCCAATGAGTACCAACCAAATTTTTTATAAGAAGTAATTAATGAATCGCCAATTTTATTACTTGTTCTTATTAATTCAAGCAACAGCCTATGACAACAAAGCCCAATATAATCATTTGGATTGGTTAAATACTACTTTACATTTCCTTAAAAACCAAAGCAAAAAGCACATTGCTTTTTCTCTCTCAACTTTCTGAAAAAAGATTTACTTACAGAGGAATCCTCCAATCCAACTGCTTCATTTTCTTGTTCACATCTGTCAATCTTAATGGTCGCACCTCACCAGCCTTCGATGGAAGCCAAGATCGTACCATATTTTCAGAAACCTCAATCCCATTCACCTTATTACTACTCGTAGGATCCCTTTCAGAAAATGGCTTCATTGTTCCTGCTGTTTTACATTCTCGACAAATCCCCCACCACTGCCCATCTGTATACCCACAACTCTCGCAAACATAAACAATTTTACTCTTTCCCTTCTTCCTATTACCCACTATATGCCCAGGCCCTGCCTCATTCACGAAATCAGCTTTCTTCACACCTCCGTATCTCTTTTCGAGCCTAGAGTCCTCACTTCCGTTGCCGTAACGAGTAAATCTCATTCTAGTTTTTTCTCTATCACTCAGATTGTCCCTCTTCGGACTTCTATAATCATTTACCTCTGAAGCAGCGTTAATTTCGTTAGCGGAGCTCGGCAATCCCCCAATGCTTTCTCTATCTGAATGCCTGATTTCCCTTGGGAGACTAGACAGACCCAGGTCGCCATTGCTTTCTTTATCTGAATCCCTGCTTTCCAATTGGAGACTTGATAAACCCGGGTCCAAGTCTTGCTCATCGCTCTTCTTATGTACAATTTTTGATGAATCTGGAAAATAAATACTCCAACTTGGAGGACCATTTGCGCTACTTTTATCATTCTGGGTCTCGCCAGACTGAGACTTTATTATGGGGGATTCGACTGCGATTTTAGACTTTCCTTCGCAGAAACGAAGGTTAGTGTAGTGGAATTGGCGTGGATGAAAGGAGAAAACCTTAGGGGTTCGGGATGGGTTTAATAAGAAAAGGTGTTTTTGAGTACATAGAGATCTAATGGCTTTCATTTCTGGTATTTGCATCAGTGGCAGAGAGACAGAGAGCAGAACCCTAGTGTGAAAAAAAGGAGTCTTTTGGGTTTAGGGTTTTAGACGGAAACAATTAAACCCGCCAATTTCAAAATGAAATGAACTTTTTCGGATTAGTTGTTAGAACTTAGAAGTTATTCCACATTGCGGCATTGTCGAGTGACTCTTAACTAGAGAAAGGTGCACAGTAGAGCTGTGCAAAACCGAACAGGAACCGAAAATCGAATCGAACCGAATATATTTTGGTCTATTTGGTTCGGTTTTTTCAATTTTCGGTTTTTTCGGTTCTAAATCGAAATTAAATTTCGGTTATTTTGGTTCGGTTTTTAAGATTGTAAAACCGAAAGAACCGAACCGACTGAAGCTTTTTAAGCTCACTATTTTATATATATATATATATATAATCTAAAACTAAATATGCACTGTAGTTATATTTATTTATATGTATATTTTTTTAATTAAAGTATATTAAATGTATTATTAATAAAAATTTATGTTGTATTTATTTTTAATGTATATTTTTTTAGTATAATTTTGCTTAGTATTTATTAGGAAAATAATAAGAAAAATTTATGTATTTTTTTCCTTTTAGTTATTTTAAATGTTTTATTTTGTTGAATATAAGTTAATTTAATTTATAAATCCATATAAGTTAAAAATCTAAAAAAAAAGCCTATATTTGTGAAGAACCGATTGGACCGAACCGAACCGACCGAAATTATTTCGATTTATTCGGTTTCGATCCTAAACATTTCGGTTCTCGGTTCGGTCCTAAAAATTTCTAAACTTCGATTTTTGATTTATTCGGTTCGGTCCAAAACCAAACCGAACCGACCATTTGCACACCCCTAGTGCACAGCTCAGGAGATACCAATTCATTAATGAAAGGCTGCCGCTGTCAACCCAATCAAACAACTCATATAAAGGATTGCCGTTTGCAAAAACGACAAAATTCTGCTCAAGAAATGCCAAATGTAAGTAGGCATGAAGGAGTCATGAATTTTATTTTAATGCAAATTCATTGATATTATACTGCATTTTGTGTAACACATGAATAAAATATATAAATTAATAAAGTAGTATGGGCAAAATAAAACTTTTAGTGGACGCAAATATAAAAATAATACAATCACGTCAATGTCTATTGCCCCCATCTAAATTCATCGGAGAACGCACGACGATTGGTACATAGTGGTATAGTTAATAGAGCATCTATAATTGGACCATATTTATTTTGATAATTACATTATTGAAAATCGGAAGGAGTGGGATTCGAAGTTTGTTAATTAAGATAGTAATCAAACTTTCCACTATTTGAATTAAAAATACTCTTAAACTACTTTACTCAAAAAAAAAAAAAAACTCAGCCATTAAACTAATAAATGAGTCGAGGAAAAAAAGAAAAACCTCATTTGGGCAATGAGTTGCCAAAGCAACTTTTCATTTGGCTAATTAAAAAGTCTAACTCATATTCATGATGACTTTTGACATTGATAATATTCATTATCTTCAGGTCCAAATGAGGGCCAAAGTGATAAGTATCAAACATGTGACACAAAATACTCCAAGAAATCAATAAGTTATCAGCATGGTGCGTCCGATCGGATTGACAGGGCACGCTTCATGTCAGTCCACTAACACACGTTATTATCTTATCCTCTATCTTACTTTCTTTCAAATCATCGCTATATAATCTATTTTGACATCAGAGTAGGTCATTCAAGTGAATTTATACACTTATACAAATATTGAGTTATAAGAACTCAGGTAACACAATTACAATTACAATTCTAATTAAGAGACTCTCTTTCTATCATTTTCTTAAAAACTCTTTTTAACTTAAATATCGGAGTGATAATTTCATGCACACCTGGAGTTAGTTTCCATCTACCTTGCAAATCAGTCACTACTTATAGCCATTCTACCATTACCTATTGTGAATCGGTTTCAGCATGTTTTGCTTTCTGTTATCTCGTTTTTAGTTCTAATATTTCAGAACTTATCAGTCATCGTGGATAATCGAGTATGTTTTATAATCGTCGTAGAGGGATTATCTATAGACTTTCGTATTGTTATTTGGGAAGATGCACCTTCTTCTATCTAGCTTGCTGTGCTTCACGATTTGTATTATGTTGTTTCTCTTTCACTACAAGCTGGTTTTTCCATAAAAGAAAAAAAAAGTCAACAGATTTAATTTTTGAACATAAAAACTAACTATAAATATTGAAAAAATAATTCAATTTTTTTAATAATATATTTTTGAAACGGAAAATGATGAAATTCAAAATATGATCATACAAAAAAAATTAAACTTTACTACAAAATTTTGAATGTAATTGAAAATTTGTTAATTAGACGAATAAGTAATTTTGACTAAAAAATGGAACCTGAGTGGCCAATTAAGTTTGTTGATTTTGTCATGATTCACATGTCCGGTATAGGTTCAAATTATTTTGATTTGAGCATCGTAGAGGAAATAACAATGATTTTTCTTTATAGAAGAAGGGATAGTTTATTTTTCTAGAGGGATTATTTTTCCTGGTAATACAAAGTTGGTATAGAAATTAACACCTTAACTTCCTTCAAATAATTAGTATTAATTTGCGTGCTGAAATTATCATATTAAGTCAAAACAAACTTCTTGAGAAAGGTCAGCAGATAATGAACAATAATTTTCTAGTCTTAGTTTGAATCATAAATCTCTTGTAAATATTCTGATATTCGCTTAAATAATTTTCTTTTTGTGAATGTCTAAAGGCCTGTTTGGCATTGTTTTTGGAAGGTTAAAAAGCTGCTTATTTGATAAAAAGCTGATTATAAGATAAAAATAAGTGTTTGTTAAATACTGATTTTAGAAAAATCAATTTTCTGAAAAGTGAAAAAACCTGCTATTAGAAAAAGCTAGAAATTAGAGTTTTTCAGAAAAGCTGATTTTCAGCTTTTAAGGGCAGCAGTTTTAATATTTTTTTTAGACAAAAATATCCTTTATTTTATTTAATAATGACAATTATATCTAATATAATTTTTTTTTTGTTTTTTCTCTTATCCTACCACTCAAAATTATTATTTTTTATTTTTTTATTCTAAAAAGCCATTTTTAATCATATTATTTATCAAACAGTTAACAACTATTTTTAATTTTATAAGTCATTTTGAATTTTATTTACCAAACAGTTATCTACTTTTCGACATACAGCTTTTTGGAATACAACTTTTTTCAATTGAAAAAACTGTTTTCATAAGTTTTGCCAAACTGGGCCTAAATCTAATTTGCATAATTTTTACCAAATTTTGATTTTTAATTATTTTATTTCTATTCGGTTTAACGAATGCGCTGACCCCTAAATCTCGCACATAGCAGCCACACACGATTTCTCTCGTCATACTTCACAAATGGAGCCAATGGCCCCTTTTATATTTATTTAAGTCACTTTTGTTACCGACATTAATGTATTTTTTATTACTTTTATTATTGTTAATATAATATTTCTATAAAAGTCTAAAGAGAGGGCAATTTTTTTATTGAAGGCGGCATTCTTAACAAGGTTAAAGTAATACAATTGGCCATGATAAAATATAATCCTGACAAAGAACATCAATTTAAAAACTTTTTAAGTGTCATGTCTTCAGGTTGTTAGAAAGAAAGAGATCGAAGCCTTCATGCTGAAGGTGATCCATTAGTAAATAGGTTAATATCTTTTGGATATTAATTAAGCTGTCAAGAAATCCTAAAACATAAATTAATCATAAAAGTTAAAAGGCTAATCTCATTTCTTATGCACTATAAATATGCTTGCTAGGGAGCATTACTTTTCCCCACATAACCAATTAAGCACCTTAAATTCACTAAATATGGCTACAACGCTTGTTTCCATAGCCTTAGAGGAGTTATTTAATATCATGGAAGAACATGTGAAGCGTGTAATGGGTGTAGATGAAGACATTAAAAAGCTAAAAAGCAATTTGCAGGCCATTCATGGAGTGCTGGCTGAAGCTGAAAGAAGAGAATTCGAAAGTCCAACCATTAAACAATGGTTAGATAACTTGAAAGATGTGTCTTACAGCATTGATGATGTGCTAGACGAATGGCGGACCGAAATTCGCAAAGTACAAGTTCAAGAAGACGATGATCACAGTTGGTTAGAAAGGCAACTCCTTCAACTTCAAATTATGATACAACAAGTATGTTCCTTCCTTCCAATCTCTTGCTTTTCTTGCACTGAACTATCTCACCGCGAAAAATTTGCTCGAGAGATCAAGAAACTAAACCAAAGGTTAGATGAAATTGCCAAGGAGAGAAAAAGGTATAATTTTGATTTAAATAAGGGCTATGAAGATGTCAGACCAGTTGTAGTTAACTCTGCCATTGATGTAGCTGAGGTAAAGGGTAGAGACCAGGATAAAAAAGCTATCATAAAAATGTTAATGGGTTATGATCAGACTAGTAAAAGCTCAAATCTTGAGGTAGTTTCTATTGCAGGGATAGGAGGATTGGGGAAAACTACATTAGCAAAACTAGCGTACAATGATAACGTAGTAGAAATGCATTTCGAGAACAGGATATGGGTGTATGTCTCGAAACCGTTTGATGAAATTAAGGTAGCTAAAGCAATCTTAGAAATTCTCACTGATGCTGGTTCATTTTTGGTTGAATATGAAGCTATAATGCATCAGATAGAGAAATTACTCAAAAGGGAAAAGATTTCTACTTGTGTTAGATGATGTGTGGGAAGATGGTCCTAGAAAGTGGGAGCAAATGAGAAATTCTTTTCTGTCTGCTTCATTAGGAAGTTGTATTTTGGTGACAACTAGAGATATAAATGTTTCAGACAACATGGGTTGCACTAGAGATCACTTGTATAGACTAGGAAAATTATCCTTTGAGGCATGTTGGTCAATTTTTAGTGAAATAGCATTCTTTGATAAGGATGATGAAGAGAAAGCACGATTCGAACCTATAGGTAGGGAGATTGTGAAAAAATGTGATGGTTTAGCTCTTGCTGCAAAAACTCTAGGATGTAATTTGAGGTTTAAAAATTCATGGAAAGAGTGGCAGAGTGTTCTGGACAGTGAGGTATGGGAAATAGAAGGGGTATGGAGTGGAAGTGGAGAGAGTAAAACCGGTTTTTCCTCTTTCTGGTTGAGTTATTATGACTTGGTTTCAGATTTGAGACCATGTTTCTCTTACTGTGCAATCTTGCCTAAGGACTATGAGATTAAAAGAGATGACTTGATCCAATTGTGGATGGCTCAAGGTTATCTTAGGCCATCACCAGCAGAAGACATGGAGAGAATTGGTGAAAAGTATATCCAACATTTAGCTGCTTGTTCATTCTTTGAAGATTTGAAGGAGAATAGTACTGGTAATGTAGTAAGTTGTAAGATGCATAGCATAGTGCATGATTTTGCTCAGTATATAAGAAAGAATGAATGTTTTAGCTTAGAAGTCAATGATGGTGAAGATTTGGAGGCAAAAATTCCTGATAAAGGACTTAGGCACTTAAGGATAATGCTTGCAAAAGAGGTTTCAATTCCCAGCTCCTTTTCCATGCTGAAAAAATTGCGTACTCTTTGGGTTCAGAGCAAAGGAAGTTCGCAAGTGGAGTCAGCCCTGCCTAAATTATTTATTGGATTAACTTGTTTGAGATCCTTGAACTTGTCAAACTGCGACATTGTCGAAATCCCATCCTCGATAAAAGAACTGATTCACATTAGACAAATTGACTTGTCTTATAATAAGGAACTGAAGGAATTGCCCGAAGCATTATGCGAGTTATACAATTTGCAGACCTTGAATGTCAATTGGTGTACTGGTTTAGTCAATCTGCCTTCGGGTATTAAAAAACTAATCAACTTAAGGCATCTGAGGAATGGGGGCTTCAAAGGAGTCTTACCGAAAGGAGTCAGGAGACTAGAGAGTCTAAGATCATTAGACCGGTTTAGCATTGGGCAGGAAAGTGAGGAACAATGTAGTCTTAAGGACATGAAGAACTTAAGCCACCTTCAGGGTTACCTTAGCATAAGGGGATTAGAAAATGTAGCCGATGTTCGCGAGGCGAAGATAGCAGAACTGGAGAAAAAGACAGGAGTCTCTCAACTGCAGCTTTGGTTTGGTAAAGGAGAAGCAGAGGCACAGAGGAGGAAACATCAAGATGCTGAATTGTTGAATGGATTAGAGCCATCACCATATGTCGAAGAGTTAAGAATATATGACTACAAAGGTAGTTCAGTGTTTCCAAGTTGGTTGATCTCATTAACTAATTTGAAGACTCTTCTGCTCACCAACTGCAAAACTTGTGAGCAGGTGCCTCCATTGGGGAAGCTTCCATGCCTTGAATATCTCAGAATTTGGGGTATGGATGGAGTGAAAAATGTGGGCGAAGAGGTCTTGGGGATAGGAACTGATGATCAGACAAAAGAATCGTCTATCGTTGCATTTCCCAGGCTGATAAAACTGCGATTTGTACGAATGAGGAACTGGGAAAAATGGGCTGATAAGTTTAGCGGAAGTGGAGTTGGAAACAAAAGAATCACAATGCCAAGGCTCCGTAGTTTATCATTTGCTTGGTGTCCGAAGCTGAAGGAAGTGCCTCAACAAATCCTGAGCAAAGAAACACTGCAGGAGTTGATAATCACTTGCTCCCCTATACTTTCACAGAGATACAAAAAAATAAAGGGGAAAGATTGGCCCACAGTTTCTCATATACCTAAGATCAAAGTCTGGGATTTTGGAGAGAAGCTGTTCATGACATTGCTAGAGGTATAGTAATCTTCTACTTGTGTAACAACTTATTATTTGGATTGTTTTAAATTTAATAATACTGACTTGTAAAGTGTTATTATAGGAGAGAGGACTGATCGATCATCTGTGATCATAAGCATATACAGGTGAGAGTTGCAGACACCATTCATCCAAGGGTAATTTTAGTTTTAAATTAGAGTGATGAGGACAAGTCAATAAAAAGCAAATAAAAAATGTTTAAATTAGACTTTTTTTTACAATTAGACAAAATTAAGATTAGGTTAATGGAATGGTTTATTTCATTTATAGTTATTGAATTTATTTGTAAATAATTAAATAGTAATAAAAAAATTATTATAAAAATAATTGAATTTAAAAAAATTAGTTTATAAAGTAATTTTAGCTATGGAGGCATGCCACCTCATCAATAGTTGTTCAAGATATAAGCTGCCACCTTCGCTGTCACGTAGGATGAGCACCATATTAGCATGCCATGTTGGCAGATATATTTTCAGAGTTGCCATATGAGCATGCTGATGTGGCTCAGACACCCGTACGGTTTGGGGCCACTCCACTAATGAAAAAATGCTTAAAAAGCGGTGATACTTTGATTGTAAACAGCTAATAAGGCATTCCATATTCGAAAGTGCAGATTGTAGATAGAAGAAATCAATTATAGCGTGGCAACAGGCAATAGAGAAGAATATTTTCCAAATTGGAAGCTCTTAGAAAGCCATGAGCTTGAACGTGAACTTGGATGTACCAGTTCAAAAGCTGATCAACTCCGTGTGGAGTTCAGCCATCCGACATGCTGGTTACATATGTTACGAAGAAAATCGACGAAAATTGATAGCTGAAACGGAGGAGCTGAAAGAGTTAAAAGCTGACATGCAGAAGGAGATTGAAAGTGCGCGTAATTTAAACGAGATACCTCTACAGCAAGTCATAGGATGGCATACAAGAGTTGCTGCTACTCTTGAACAAACCGATACGTTGATAAATCGCAATTTTAAAAGCAACGGCTGCATTCATCCTAAGAATTGTTCGTCCAGGTACAAAACTGGCAAGGAAATTCAAGCCAAATTAAGAGATGTTGCTTCTTTGAGAGAGAAAGTAGGTCGTTTTAAAACGGTGTCGTATACTGCTAATTATTGGAACAGTGAAACCGGGCCAATTATTAGGATTGAAATTGTTGAGGGTATGCGTGTTCGTCAGGTGCCTAACGAGCAAGTAATTTATTCAATGTTAAGGTCCAGATGATGCATGCAAGGGTTTTTAAGTGAATTGACAGCAATAATATGTATGATTTGTTGTAAGTAAAAATTTCCACGTTCTTGTTTGAACAACTAATGTCATGTTTTCCATGTTCAGCTTAAGTTGCGAATGCAATAAAAGCATTGTATTTTCTTAATATGACCTTCCCTTTGTTTCACTCACCAATTCATCCACACGTAAAGATTTGTTTTAAAAAAAAAATGTAAAGAAACAAATTTCCTGCATCTTTTTTTTTTTATTGCAACAGAAAAAAATTGACTCAATTGACGAATTAAATTTGATACTATCGTAAAAATGTAATTCACACTCGATTTGATTCGTAAATGAGTAATTTATGAACCGACATTTGAGCCATAAAGTGGCTTTGATCTAACATAATCTTTTTATAATTCGCTTATAGTTTCATAATTATTTTTTTAATGTGAAACTAATATGACCCTGTCTGTCTGGCACTTAGGGCAGCAATTTCAGAGAAATTAAAATTTCCGATGCCTAGGGGCTTCAGTTTTTGGAAAGCGAGCAGGCTTTTTATGCTGAAATCAGTATCGGAATAAAATTATATAACCAGGCAATTTAAACTCAGCTTAAATTACTTCACGTTTTAATTTAGAAGTACATATTGGTGCATTGATTTTTATTTTCATTTTTTTTATGCTAGCGTTGCAAGGAAAAAAATTTCAACAATTAATTTTTAGAAAATATTTTTAGTAGACCGAATCTATAAAATTGCTTAGGAATAGTTAAATCTAATGTAAAGAAATATTAATTTATTTCTTTACAAGACATTCTTTTCTTCACTTGCCGAGTTGGTTGTGATTCTTATTCTTGTATTAGATGATCAAACAGCCATTAACTTTCAGGTGTGCTTACGTAAAATGGAGGCAAAAGGTTGTTGATTTCTCGACACCATCAGACAAAGCTTGGAGAAAAGCATTTTCCCAAATTCTAAATCCAGGATCAAAGCAAAGCTATTGCATTGGAACATGAAAACGGTATAAATACAAGATAACAAAAATGTCCAGTGCAGAGTTGCTTCTTTCACCATTCAATCCTTGGATATGGCTTTCATTATGCAGGACGCAAGTATTGAGTCATTGTTGGAAAGCCTGAGGAGCACACTCCGACAAAAAGAGCATATATTGTCTGCGGACGAGGACTTGAGGAGGCTTGTAAGCGCAATCCAAGACATCCAATTTATGCTCAATGACCCCAAGAAAGCGTATACTACCGATGTCGCCCTCAAAAGTTGGTTGGATTATCTCAAAAGCAAGTCTTGCGAATTGGAAGACCTCTTGGAATTGAGCAACGCGGAAATTCTGAAATCAAAAAGTCAGGGTTCTCTCAAGCCAAATCAAAAGGTACTTTCCTTTATCCGTTCCTTTTGCTTCTGTGGTAGTGAAGTTGGTCATCAGCATCATCATTCTATTGGTGAGATACATGAATTCATTGAAAAACTGGATAGATATGGTTCTGCTTCAGTGAATTTGTATGGACAATGCATACCTTTGTCGTTTTTTGTAAACACAATAGAGGTCAAAGGTAGAAACCAGGAAAGGAATGACATTATTAAGATGTTGTTGGATAGCAACAGTGGAGAACATTGTCGGATGCCTAGTATCATTTATATATTAGGGAAAAGGGGCATAGGGAAAACTGCTCTAGCAAAACTAGTTTACAATGATATTATGGTGATAAACCATTTTCACAAGAGAATTTGGGTATCTGTGTTAAATCCATTTGATGAGATAGGGATTGCTAACTCAATCCTTGAATCTCTCAGTGGTGTTCCCTCAAATTTAGTTCATTTGCCAACTGTATTCCTACAAATCCAACAACTCCTACAGGGGAAAAGGTTTCTACTTGTATTAAGTGGTGTGAGTGATCTAGATTTCCAGATATGGGAACCACTGGAACACTTTCTTCAATACGGTTTGCTTGGAAGTAAAATTCTGTTGACCGCACTTAAGGAGAGTGTTCCAAGTGGAATGGGCAATGCCAACATTATGCAGCTAGTCATAGCCGAATTGTCCACTGAAGATTGTTGGTCAGTAATTAGGCAGATAGCCTTCTTTGGAAGGACCAAAAGAGAGCGGGAGTCTCTAGAAGACATTGGTAGGAGAATTGCATATAAGTGCAAGGGTCTGCCTTTTGCTGCCAAAATTATAGGAGGTGTCTTGCGCTTTAGAAAATCAATGATAGAGTGGCAAAGTTTCTTGGGTAGTGATGTTTGGGAATTAGAGGAATGTAAAAGAAATAGTATTTTAGCCCCTTTATTGTTGAGCTATTATGATTTACCTTTGGCGTTGAGACAATGTTTCTCCTATTGTGCCATCTTCTGCAAAAATGATGTGCTTAAAGTAGATAAACTGATTGAGTTATGGATGGCTCAAGGTTATCTTGGTCCTAGGATGACGCAGGCTAAAGAATTTGAGATAATTGGTGAAGAGTATTTTCAAATTTTAGCTGCACGCTTTTTCTTCCAAGATATTGAAAAAGATGATGATGGTAACATAGTAAGCTGTAGGATTCATCATCTAGTGCATGATTTTGTGCGCACTCTTTTTGGGAAAGAATCTATTATAATAAGAATTAGTGGTACAAAAGAGCAAAATGCACCCTCCTTACCTGAAGAAACCCATCATTTGAGGATGATGCTCTCTGATCAAGCCCCTGTGCCTACTTCCCTGCATAATTTGAAAAATTTGCATAGCCTCTTTATTCAATCTTGGGGAAACTCAAGAATCGGAGAAATGTTGCCTAGTTTATGTGATCAATTTACTCGTTTGAGATCGTTAGACCTAAGCAATTGTGGTATCAAGGAAATCCCATCAACTATAAGCAAATTGATACACTTAAAGCAGCTTATCTTGTCTCATAACAATGAATTGAAGGAGTTGCCTGAAACAGTATGTGGCTTGTACAATTTGCAAATCTTATATGTCGATCATTGCCATGGTCTAGTGAAATTACCTCATGGGATAGGGAACCTAGT
The DNA here is from genome assembly GCA_947683425.1 of Excoecaria cochinchinensis. NCBI lineage: Eukaryota > Viridiplantae > Streptophyta > Magnoliopsida > Malpighiales > Euphorbiaceae > Excoecaria > Excoecaria cochinchinensis. The sequence goes on along the minus strand of CANTUQ010000125.1, from coordinate 4,190,557 downwards.
CAATCTGAGGCATCTACATAATATTGGTTGCGAAGGGGTATTGCCAAAAGCAATTAAAAGGTTAAGTTGTCTCAGATCGTTAGATAATTTCCCTATTGGGCAGGATGGTGAGGTTGGAGTATGTTCTTTGAGCAATTTGAAAACTTTGAATCACCTTCGAGGTTATTTTTGTATAAGTGGGATCGGAAATGTGGGTAATGCTCATGAGGCTATCCAAGCACAACTCAAGAAGAAGACAGGAATCACTACTCTGGAGCTGCAATTCAGTGGCAAACAGTCAGGGGGGAGGCAAAGTCATGATCAAGAATTAATTGAGGTTCTGGAGCCCCCAAGGAACCTGAAAAGTTTATTAATAGAGGAGTTTCAAGGCTCTACCATATTCCCCAGTTGGTTGAAGTCATTAACAAATCTGAGGAAACTTTTGCTCAAGGATTGTAAGAATTGTGAGCTTTTGCCTCCCTTGGGTACCTTGCCTTCTCTTGAACTTCTAGTCTTGTGGAATTTGAATAGAGTGAAAAGGGTGGGTGTTGAGTTTTCAGGAATGCAAACTCAAATTGCATTCCCTAGACTGAGAAAACTAGTCATCTTGCACTTGAGCGAGTGGGAGGAGTGGGACGATGAAATGGAGATGCCATATCTTCGCTCTTTGTTTATTTATGAGTGCCCAAAGTTGAAGTCACTGCCGCACCAACTTCTTCGCAACACAGCATTAGATGAATTGAGTATCATCAAATGTCATCTTCTGGGCCTACAGCGGCAGTGGATTTCCGATACCAGTAGAATCCAGACTAATTGGGGGGACTTGCCACAGGAAATGCTAGAATTGAAACAGAAAGCTCAAGACATTACTGGAGCTCATCAACAGCCTGCTTCAGTCACCTGGAACCATCCACAGGTAATTTGTGCAAGAAAAGATAATATCTTCTCTAGTTCAATTTAAGTATATAGTTCTCTAGTTCTCATGTTCTTTCATATAGCTTGCTAATTCTTCACAATATATATAATCGCAGCACAAAGCAGGAGGCAGAGATAGCCCAGCTTTTTTTGGCCGAGATGAGGCTACCGCCAAAGTCCTGGTACCGCAGGTAATTTATTTTTTTTTTTATTTATTTTTTTTGCAAATTTAACTCCAATTAATAAGCATTGAGCTCACATCATGTTCCAACTCTTCGTTACTGAGATGATCTCAGCCAAAAGTCGACAGAAAAGACAAGCATGCCAAGGCAACTTATCCTGTGAAACCACCAGAAACGACTAAGGAGGAGTTCATGGAAGATGTAATTTCTGGATGCTATCTCTCGCATATTTCTATTCCTCATCCAACTATTTCTATGATATGTTTTTAATCTCAGGAATCATTGCAATGTAATGACAACGAAGACAAGGCAACTCAGGCTGCCAAGGCATCTACATCTACTAGTGAGGCAGGGCCAATATATTTTTAATCCACACCTCACTTTCCTACCTACTCTTCTAATTCGTTGATATATCTAATATTTGTAACTGCAGAACGAAGTAGATGAGGCAAAGTACCAATAGCTTATGGAGAAGATCAAGAAAGAAGATCTATTTTTACCGGTACTATATCCCACATGTGTCTATTTATCATCCTAAGATTGTAACCTGCTAATTATTTCATTGATTTGTTTCCGATAGCAGAAAAATTTGCAATGGAAAGACCACCAAAACAAGGCAACTGAGGCTTTCTTGGGCCCTGCAGCTACTAGCGAGGCAGGTCCTATATATTTTTTGTTTCATACCTCAATATTGAAACATATCACCCATATATTCTAATTTTTATGCTTGTTACTCTCAGGAAGAAGTGCATGGAGAAGACGAGGCAGACATGACAACTCATGATGTCGAGTCATCAACTCCTACTAAAAAGGAAGAAGTCTTCACTTATGAGAAAGGACGCAGAACGTTTAGGAAGTGAAGAAATCGAAGTTGATGGGCAGCAACTACAGAAAAAGGGAGCTGTCTGGGCTTCTGTTATTATTATTTGTTGGTTATTTGTCATTTCCTTATCTGCATTCTGTTAGTGTAACTAACAGCAAGAGAGAGAACAACATATTGTAATTCAGATTGCGTTGAGTACGAAATTGAATGAAAACAACTGTTATCTCACTGCATGTGAATAGATATTGTAATCCATATGTTTCTATCTATTACCATATATTTGTAATGGCAGGATATTGTGTAAAGCAAAACAGAGTTATCAGTTTCTGAAACCAACAATGAGGAGATCTCATCATCTCATCTAATTACTTTCTACTAATGAAATCATATATTCAAGCTGCAGGCACTATTTTTTACTTGCATTCATCAAATGTGAAACTATTCTTTAATATGACGTAGACTTGAAGTAGATGAAGTATGAATTTCCATATGTTATTTTAAAAAAAAATTCAAAATCAGAATTGTTCCCATGAGAAAATATAAAAATAAAAGAATCTCTAATGCTGTTCCTAATGCAGGGTATTGTGGAATGAAATTCTCTTCCCTTCAATGTCATGTATGGTCCACTGGTATTATATAATATAGAAGTGTATTTGAGGTTAAACTGGTTTATGTTTGTTCAAGGTTCTGTATTATATAATCCCATCCCTGTCCCCATCCCCCACTAATTGGTGCAAATGGCCCTTAATCCACCCTTGAAGAGGATGAATGACTCCCTGTACTCTTGTGATACCCCTCAGCTCTACCCATTTGCCATGGTCTAGGAATTTCAATTTGCCCAATGCCCAGTTTGCTGTTACATCCCCAAGAGTCCCTAGCCATTCAACGCCCAAAACAACATTCAACCCTCCTAGATCAGTCACCAAGGCCTCAACAGTGCTCACATAATCATCCATTTGGAGCTTTATCCTTGAACATTGCTTGTCAATTCCAATCATCCGCCCATCCCCCAATTTAATTCCTAGTGGTTCAATAGTACGTACCTGTATACCCAACATGAAAATAAACTGACTGGATACAAAGTTGTGAGTGGCGCCACTATTTACCAGCATCAATGTTGGAACACCATTAACTGTGTCTAACAGTTTGATTGTGTTTAATCCTATGCCCTCCAAGACTCCCGCCCCCATGAGATCGCCAACGCCTTGTAGCTCCAAAATTTTGCACTCCCCATCTGCCCGTACTTCCTCAATTTCCGCCTCTGCTTCGTAGTACTCCTCGTCGTCTTCAACCTCCTCTCCCTCGCCCAATAACATGACCTTCAGCTGTGCTTGTGGACACTTGTGTTGGGTAGAATATGTCTGACCGCACTGGAAACAGAGGCCTTTCCTTCGCCACTCTTCCCATTCGGTTTTGGGTAGCTGACGCAACCCGGTTCTCCGCTGTCCCCAATGTTGTGATTCAGTTGAAGGGGAAGAGAGGACTCGATGTGGGGCGGAAACAGTTGGGGCAAGTTTGTGCTGATTTGGGCTTGGGAGATTGGTTGGTGATGAACTCACTAGCCCAAAACGACCAGGCCCAGTCCAGCTTGATTGTGGCATGGAAATTTTACTAATCCCGTCCCTCTCCTTAAGTGAGTGTTGCAACGATCGATGCCCCCTCCTTTGCCAAACTGAGGCGTCGCCTCAATGGAACGCGCCAGTCGCATAGCCTCTACACGTGCAGTGGGTTGGTGAACCTTCAACCAGCCTTTAATCTCCTCTTTCAAGCTACTAATGAAATACCCAATGTATTATTGCTCAGGTAATCCTGGTGCTATAGCAGCTACCATTTCAAAGAGCTCGATATATTCCTCCACGGTGCCTGTTTGTTGCAGATCTGCCAAATCCTCAAATGGACTGGAGGAATATGTGTTACTAAACCTCCTCATCATTTCTCCCTTAAGTTGTTCCCAAGTCAAATCGGGATAAATATCCAGAAGCATGAGAAACAAGTTAATGGGCGCTTCCTCCATCGAGATTTCAGCCAATCGGATTCGCATCTAAGGGGCAATTTGATTAATGCGAAAGTATGTATCCGCTCTGATAATCCATCCCCGAGGGTCAAACCCATTTAACACGAGAAGTTTGATTTCTCTTAGCGATGGGTGAGGATCATCGAGTTAATTTGGGTTAACCTGGTAATTCATTCTAGGAAAAGAGTTCCGTCCCTGCTGATTTCCCTCCGTCGTCGTTTCTCCATGTGAGCTAACTACCTCCACTGATTGGGGCTGTTTATCGATTCGTTTGATCCAATTCATTACGAACCCCTTGAACTCTTTATCTTTCTTCCTATCGGCCTGGAACTCAGAAATAAACTTATTCATCTCATTTATGCTCCCAATGAGTTCGCCAATCCACTGGGCATTTTCTTCTATTTTGGCTTGTAAAAATTGTTGATGGGTCTCCATTTTGAGTCCGGCAGGTCAGACCAATGATAAAACTTAGATCAAGAAACTACACTAATGGCTATATTCCACGACTTCAAACAACAAACAACCAGCTAAAGAGAGAAAACAAACTGTATTGATATATAAATCTCAATTACAGCAATAAATTCTCAGCAATAGAACTAAAAGAACGTTACAATCAGTATTACGGAATCAAAAAAGAACAAACTCAACAAATGGTAAGGGCACAGGTGCCCTTCACCCCCAAAACAGAAAGGTTCAACCCTCTCCCCTGCTCCCTCCTCCCAAAATAACAGAAAAAGCATCCTCCTATTATGATCTGAAAACTATTTATAATTACTCTCTCTTCCTCCTCTTTTTCCTCCTCATGCATAACCACCTTCCTCTAGCTCAGCAGCCTCCTTCTCTCTTGTGGGCTTGCTATTCCTTCTTGCATACACCCTCCACACTTTGGGCCTCTGGGCCTGCCCCTCATTTCCTGAATCAACATCTTCATCAAGATCCCATCATCTCATCTAGTTACTTTCTACTAATGAAATCATATGTTCAAGCTGCAGGCACTATTTTTTACTTGCATTCATCAAATGTGAAACTATTCTTTAATATGACGTAGACTTGAAGTAGATGAAGCATGAATTTCAATATGTTATTTAAAAAAAAATTCAAAATCAGAATTGTTCCCATGAGAAAATATAAAAAGAAATGAATCTCTAATGCTGTTCCTAATGCAGGATATTGTGGAATGAAATTATCTTCCCTTCAATGTCATGTTTGGTCCTCTGGTATTATATAATATTGAAGTGTATTTGAGGTCAAACAGGTTTATGTTTGTTTAAGGTTATGCATTTCTCTCTTTCCTTTTTATCCTCGTGGTTTATTCCCAAACGTTACAAAATTACTTGCATATATATGGAATTTAAGTTTAAAATTCTTTGAAACTTAAAATTTATAAAGCAGATTAGGAATTTTGTGAAGATAATGAATAGAATTATAAGGAAAAAATAGTTTCTGTTTAAAATCATTATAGGGGGAATAAATTGCAATGAGGTGGATATTAGGGTAAGAAAAAAAAAATATTAGGGATATTGTCAAATAGTGGGCTGACTCTGTTAATCCTATCCACTTGCCATCTCTGGCTCTCTGCTATGGCTGATTCACTTGTTCATGTCGTCCTTGACCAGCTGAGTTCGATCGTAACTCGTGAGATAGAACAAAAGGTTGAGCTTGTTGTTGGGGTGGAGGGAGAAGTTGAAAGGCTTCGAAGCAATCTCTTAGCCATAAACGCTGTGCTGATTGATGCAGCAAAAAGACAATTCAGGGAGGCAACTGTGAAGCAATGGCTAGATAAGCTCAAAGTCGTATGCTACGATATAGATGACGTTTTAGATGAATGGAATACTGCAATTTTGAAATCCCAAATTGAGGCTGGAGATAGAGATGAAGCAGATTCCAACACTAGGAGAAAGGTAGGATCTTTCATCCGCTCTGCTTGCTCTTGCTTTTCTTGTACTGAAATTGGTAGGCGTCATGACATTGCTTGCAAGATACAAGAAATTAATAGAAAATTGAATGGTATTGCTCTTGAGAGAAATAAGTATGATTTTGCCTTGTTGAAGGATGTTGATTATGTTGAACGGTCTATAACTACTTCTGTTGTTGATATGGCAGAGGTGAAAGGAAGAGAGGATGATAAAAATAAATTGAAAAACATGTTGTTATGTGAAATTAGTAAAGAATCATATCCCCATGTCATCTCGTTGGTAGGTATGGGAGGACTTGGTAAAACAACTCTCAGTAAACTTGTCTACAATGATGGTGAGGTAGAGACCCATTTCCAGAAGAGGATATGGGTCTGTGTTTCAGGTCCTTTAGATGAGATTAGGGTTGCTAAGGCAGTCCTTGAATCTCTTAGTGGTGAGGCCCCAAATTTAGTTGAATTGCAGACCATACTTCAACGGATACAACGAAATCTCAATGGAAAGAAGTTTCTTCTTGTCCTTGATGATGTGTGGGAAGAAGATCCTAAAAAGTGGGAACAACTAAAACACTGCTTATTATGTGGTTCACCTGGGAGTAAAATTCTGGTGACAACCAGGAAGGAGACTGTAGCAATTATGATGGATAGTAGTCATGTCTACAAATTAGGAATGCTGTCTAGAGAAGATTGTTGGTCAATTTTCAGCAAGGTGGCATTCTTTGGAAGGACAAAAGGAGAGTGTGAACGTCTACAAGATGTTGGTAGAGAAATTGTGGATAAGTGTAAAGGTTTGCCTCTTTCTGCAAAGACTTTAGGGGGTCTTTTGCGATTTAAGAATCTAAAAGAAGAGTGGCAGAGTGTGTTGGATAGTGAGGTGTGGGAGATGGAAGAAGCTGAAAGAGATCTTCTTCTAGCTCCTTTGCAGTTGAGCTATTATGATTTGCCACCAGTATTGAGACGGTGTTTCTCCTTTTGTGCAATCTTTCCAAAAGACTACATGATAAGGAAAATGCATTTGATAGAGTTATGGATAGCTCAAGGTTTTCTTAAGAAAACAAGATGCAAAAGCTTGAATAGAGTTGGGGAAGATTATTTCCAAAATTTAGCTATGCGCTCCTTCTTCCAAGATTTTACAATAAGTGATGCTCATGGTGGCATACTTTCATGTAAGATGCATGATATGGTGCATGACTTTGCCCAATTCCTTACAAAGGATGAATGCATTAGCATTGAGATCAATAATATTCCTGAGGAGTTGAGGATTGATTCTTTGCGTCATTTAATGGCAGTGTTTCCTGAACCAGCAACATTCCCCAATTCCTTCTATTGTATGAAAAAATTGCGTACCCTTTTGATAGATTCCAGTTGGGATTTCAAGATTGAAGCAAGCCTACCAAATTTATTCAATCAACTGACTTGCTTGAGATCCTTAATCTTGGGTCATTGTGGACTCGTAGAAATTCCACTAAATATAAACAAGTTAGTACACTTAAGGGAACTGGATGTGTCTGAAAATGGAAACTTGAAGGAGTTGCCGGAAACAATTTGTGAATTATATAATTTGCAGATTTTAGATGTCTCTTTTTGTTGGCAACTTGTATTACCTCATGGGATAGGAAAACTAATTAACTTGAGTCATTTGTATAACCTTGATAGCATGAAGCCCTTGCCAAAAGGAATAAGGAGACTGAGTGGTCTTCAGAAATTACATTATTCCCTGTTGAGCATGATGGTGATCCCAGTTCTCTTGGAGATTTGAAAAACTTGAACTGTCTTGAAGGAAATCTTTTGATAGAGGGCATTGGAAATGTAGCTAATGTAAATGAGCTTAAGCAAGCACAGTTTAAGAAAAAGACACAAATCTCTAGTTTGGATCTAAATTTTGGTAGGGGGGAAGTAGAATGGAGGAAAAATCATGACGAGGAATTGCTTGAAGCTTTGGAGCCGCCTCCATATTTGGAACGCTTGAGTTTATATAAATATTCCCCTGTTGGATGATACCATTATCAAGTTTGAGGTGGATTTTTCTTTCAAGCTGTATAAATTGTGAACTTCTGCCTCCTTTGGGGAAGTTGCCTTCACTTGAACACCTTGAACTATGGAGTATGGATGGTGTGAAAAAGGTGGGTGTTGAGTTTTTGGGGATAGAAACAGGTGAAGATGGTGTATCATCATCTGTAAATTCATTCCCCAAGTTGACAAATCTCTTTTTTGGGTACATGAAGAACTGGGTAGAGTGGGTTGATGATTTTAGGAGAGAGAAAGATTCCATGGAAATTTCAATAATGCCATGTCTTGGCTATATGAATTTTGTGTGCTGCGAACAGTTAAAGGCAGTGCCATTTTACCTTCTTCAGAAGACAACGCTAAAGAAACTGGATATCTTAGATTGTCCTGTTCTAAAAGAACAATATGGGAAGGGCACAGGAGGTGATTGGCCCATAATCTCACACATTCCTAGCATCACAATTGATCAGAAGAGTTTGCAAGGATGACAAAACTAATAGTGATCATGCAGGTATTGTCAGATACAATATATTTCTCTGTTTGATGAAATTAATATCATCTTCCAGCTGCAGGTTATTTCTACTTTCATCTTCCTCTCTTAGGTAGTTCATAATATGATAACGTGCCATTTTATTTATGAATGATTTTGCTTTTATTACAGGGGGGAATGGAACAAACATCCAAGATGGAGCAGAGCAATGCATTTAATGGAAAATTTACGGATTCTAATGAGATTTTCCATTTGTAGGCTATTCCCACATATGACGTTGTCGCCAAATTTTGCATGAATTTCAAGGTTTTGAAGGCCCTCTGCTGCACTTTTTTATTTATCCTTGTGTGTGTTATATATATATATATATATATATATATATATATATATGCGTGTAATGTTTTAATTCTTTTAAAACTTGTAAATTAAAACAATAAATGATGAATTCGACTTGAATCTAAATTCTTGAAAATAATTTCAATATGAAAACTGATCGGTTATTAATATAGACATTTAGCAGTGATTAACACCATAACTCAAGTAATAATAAGATGTGGCGAGTTATAAATCATAAGCAGACCAGAAAATGTAGGACTTCTACTAGAATAATGAAACAACAAACTTGAAGGTCATTAATTAGTAACAATATTGTCATGGTCGTATTCAATGTTTTGGTCCATACTTCACAGCTTCATATTAACGGCAGCCTGTGAAACACTCATTTGATAATGTCTTCCAAGGATTTTAAGTTTTTAAGATGCTTGCTGGCTTGTAAATTCCAAGTTATAATAATTTTATTTTTATTTTGCACGAACCATTAGATAGATTTTATATGAACCATCCAATTCTCAGGACAAAGTAATTGTAGAATAAAGATTATTGATTAATTTATATATCTATTAGCGACGCATATTAAAACTGTATCTACTTTTCGTAATTAGAAGTAAAAAGAAGGAGAAAGTTGGGTAGGAAGAACATGTGGCCACCAGGATTTGTTATTAATGAAAGTAGGAAAAAGGAAAAACATGTGAAGACTTCCTTGCTTAACAACAGGTGTTAATAACATAATACACGTAGTTATTATTATTATTATTTTATTATTGGTAAATCACTACCAAGCCTTTATTCCACTACCAACTTCTAGAAATAAGCTTTTATTGAGTTAACCTACCTTTCTTACTATACTATTCCTTATTTATTATGGCTTGAACATAACTAGTGGTCTCATTTCTTATTATGTGTCACCAACTATATCATCCAATTAAAGATAAAAAAAAAAAAAAAATCTTATGAGTTATGAATTTTGCATTTCAAACAAAATAAGACGTTATTTATGTATGCGTTACTGATTTTTGTTATCGCCATAATCATGCAGGACAATAATTAACTTATATTATACTTTAAAAGAATCAAATTTTATTTTAGTTATAGTTGTCATATGTTTTGTTAGATATAATGAATGCATTATAGTTAGAGTGATCATAAATCGATTAATCGGTCTATAAATTAAAAAATTAACCAGTTTATATTAATTGATTTTTCTAACCGATTAATTAATATTTTTTATTAATCACTATAATTATAAAATATATTTATAAAAAAACTAAAATGTTCAAAATGCTTAAAAATTAAAATTAAAGATCAAACATAATTCAATATAATATTGTAACTACAAATATAAACTAAAAATGTTCAAATGAACACCAATATATATATAATAAAAAATAGCATATATAAAAGTTAATTAGTTACTTTATATAGATATTATATATAAAATTAAAAATAATAATATAATTTAAATATATTTTAAATTATTATATAAAATTTATAGAAAAATACAAAAACTTAAGGTATAAAAATAAAAATATAGTTTAAATGTATTTTAAAATACTACTCTGTGTATAATTTTAGAGAGAAATAAAAAAAAATTAAAGGCAAAAAAATAAAAAAAAAATATATATATATATAAATCGGTATCAAAATCGTAAAATTAAAAACAAAAAATCAAAAAGAAAATCGAAAAAATAATTAAACTGATCAAATAATCAAAATCGTCGGTTTTTTAAACCAAAAACCGAAATCGAAACTGAAAAATCTAAATATTACTAACTATAAACCGAATGAAGAGTTTCGATTATCCGAAAAATTTGTATTTGCATGCTATCTCTAAAATCCAATTTTAATTGCAGTCATTTTTTTTTAGAATAATTTTAATTACAGTCATATTTAGCCATAAAAGATTGTATTTTTATCAAATAAAAAGGATAAAGATTGGATATTAGTGAGCTAGAAAAGCATACATGCAGAACATAATCAGTTAAGCCTTAATAATTGATAAAGCCATTTCTGACTTTATCGAAAGTACCGGGCTCTGTACGATATTGTCCGTTTTGGACCGGAAGCCTTACGACTTTAAAACGCGTCGTAGGGGTGAGAGGGCTTTGCCCACTCAATCCACTGAGTGCTTTCATAGCTCAGGGTGAGCACCCGCTACCATATTGTCTTTTTTGTATTGTCTTGGCGCATTGTCCTCTAACCCTCAAGGTTTTGGTTTCCTCTGGGGAGAACGCGTCGTACAGGGAGAAGGTGATCCATGGCCTTATAAGGTCCACTTACAGCTTATGTCCAGCCAATGTGGGATAGGATGATAGCATTGCTACCACTATTCCCCCTCCAGAGAGGTTTTCGGGACTAGCAGTTTTGGGCGCTACCCTCGTCTCTCAACAAAAGTACCAAATGATAAAGCCATTTCTGACTTTATCGGGAGCACCGGCGAGTACTATATTGTCCACTTTGGGCTAGATCCCTCACGGCTTTAAAACGCGTCGTACAAGGAGAAGGTGGTCCATGACCTTATAAGATCTACTTACAGCTCATCTCCAGCCGATGTGGGATAGGATAGCATTGCTATCACTACTCGTCGGTGCTCCGATAAAGTCAGAAATGACTTTATCATTTAGTGCTTTCGTTGAGAGACGAGAGCAGCGCCCAAAACGGCCAGTCCCGAAAACCTCTCTCGGGAGGGAGAATAATGATAGTAATGCTATCATCCTATCCCACATCGACTGGAGATGAGCTGTAAGTGGACCTTATAAGACCATGGACCACCTTCTCCCTATACGACGCGTTCTCCCCAGAGGAAACCAAAACCTTGAGGGTTAGAGGGCAATGCCCCAAGACGACCCAAAGAGAACAATATGGTAGCGGGTGCTTATCCTGAGTTATGAAAGCACTCAGCGGATCGAGTGGACAAAGTTCTCTCACCCCTATGACGCGTTTTAAAGCCGTGAGGGCTACGGCCCAAAGTGGACAATATCATACAGAGTCCAATACTCCCAATAAAATTAGAAATGGTTTTATCATTTGCTGTTTTCGTTGAGAGACGAGGATAACGTCCAAAGCGGCCAGTCCCGAAAACCTCTCATCGGAAGGGGGAGTAGTGATAGTAATGCTATCTTATCCCACATCGGCTGGAGATGAGCTGTAAGTGGACCTTATAAGGCCATGAACCACCTTCTTCCTGTACGACGCGTTTTAAAGCCGTGAGAATTTCGGCCCAAAGCGGACAATATCGTACAGAGACCGGTGCTTTCGATAAAGTCAAAAATGACTTGATCAATAATTACGAAATCATTAATTTTCTTTTGACAAATAAAACAACAAAGCGGATAAATTTAATTACCAATCAATAATTGTATTCTTAAACAATAATATTAAAAATAAAAAGAGAGATAAAAGTACACAAATAAAGGAGGCGAATTTTTTTAGTAGGCCATCTCAGAAACATAAGATCAGAAGTACCAAAATATATATTGTTGTCCGAAATCCGAGGGAAAATCAAACAGATAAGTAAGTTTCCTCAATTAGGTGTATTAATATTTATTTATTTTTTTAATTATAAACTTTCTAAATTTTAAAAACGTTAAATTCCTATTCTGTGATTTTAAAATGAGTTCATGAAAACTAATCTTTAATTTTTTAGATATAAAATTTGTATTAAAACTCTCTTGGAAACAGAATTCTGCGAATATAAGAACCCATCGCTGTCTGTCTCTAACCAAAGTTTTGATTTGAAAACAGACACACACGTGATGGCTATAATCTCCCTTTGACATAAGACAAAAGCCCATCCTCCTAGGCTGCGTGTTAATATAAACATTTGGAATTTTTATCATAAACAAATACGATATTCAACACACCCATACAGTGACTTCAAACAGCAGTTCAGAATCAATGAGTCTTGCAAAGTTTCTATTTTAGTGAGTATACCTCTATATCTCCTTCTCAAAAAAATCAACAAAAACGGAAATGGGTTTTTGTTCTTTGAAGCTTTTTGGATTAATTTGAGATTAGCTTATATTGATTCTTCCGTTCTGTTCTGTTTTCAGTATGATCGGCTTTTCTTTGAAATGGGTTCTGCTTTCTTTGGCTTTTTTGATTATTTTCTGCGGGATCTTCTATGGTTTATGTTATTTTTTTTTTCCATTTTTGTCACTTTTAGGAGCTTAGACCAAACAGGGTTTTATTAATTTTGATTATCTTCGTGCTTTTGTGGTTTAATCTGTGATTAGCATAACTAAATCTTTCTAGTTTGTCCATGAACTTTCCGCAGTATGATTGATCATTTTGTTTCTTATTTTGAATTTTCCAAATTTTGTCTAGTTATGAATATTATCATTTGCATTTTGATTCTGGTTATATAGGCTTTAAAGTTATATATTTCTTTCTTTATTTGGAATTGAATTTTTCTTATTTTGCTTATCTGTTTGATGCGCTTCTTCCTATTTTTGGTCCCTGTTTGTTTGTTTTTTTTGCTTCTCTCTCATTTTATCTTTTTATTCTGTTTCACAATCTGATATTAGACACATTATTTTTGTTTCTTTTCTCTGTCTTTTAGATGGACGGTGATGAAGATGAAGACACATGATATGATATATTTCTCTCTTTCTATCTGAATGCATACATCTAAATGCAATGGTAAAAGAAAAGAAAGATATTAGGCCTGTTATAGTGAAAGTTGGGGTGGCCTTAGCTCTTTCTCTAGCTGGATTCCTTTATTCTCGCTTGAAAAATAGAAGGCCTAAATTTTCTCAGCCTCCTGACTCCCCATCCTCTTCAGGTTTGCTCATAATTTTTGTTGGTTATTTTTCTTAAATTTTGCATGGGGTTTGGTATATTGATCCCCAATTTGTTCGTATTATGTTTGTCTTCAGATGCTGTTGGCGAATTTGATGTTCGAAGAAGAGGAACAATGAAGAAAATAGCCAGTTCAGGTGGCCCAGAATCCATTTCAGTAGACAAACATGTAAGTTCTTTGCAAAATTTGTCTATAGAGTTTGTTCCTTTCATTGTGCTAACAAGAGACATGTCTGTAAGTTGTTGTCAAGACAGTTGATTATGCCTATTTAAAGTGTGTGGAATTTTTGAAAGTATATTGGGAAAATTTTTAACTTTTAAAGGTCTTACTTTTTCGGCATAATACTCAATTTGAAACTATTTCTGTGTTTCTGTGTAGCAGGAAGATACGTACAGGTTTAAAGTAGCAGTAGATAATCCTTCAGCTGTCATATCTCCAAGACAGAGTGGGGATAAAGATGGGTTCCTTTTAGCAGAATTTAATGATCTTGTGGATGAATATGACTCTGTTCCCACCAACGCTGAGATGTCTGATTGGGAAGCCCTGCGAGCATTTAGAAGTGAGGAAAATGATGGTTGTGATGAAGAGATTAGATATCTAAGAGCCATGGTTAGAAAGCTTCAAGAGAGGGAGAAGAACCTTGAGTTCCAATTGCTTGAATTTTATGGCCTTAAAGAGCAAGAGAATGCAGTGATAGAGCTGCAGAATCATCTGAAACTAAGCAATATGGAGGCTAAACTTTTCGCTCTCAAGATCGAGTCTTTGCAGGCAGAAAACCAAAGACTACAGGAACAAGTGGCTGATCATGCAAAAGTTGCATCTGAGCTTGATGCTGCGAAGAAAAAAATCAAATTGCTGAGGAAGTTGCTAAAATCTGAAGCTGAGCAAAACAAGGAACATATTTTAACCCTTCAAAAAAGAGTAACTAGATTGCAAGAGCAAGAATCTGCTAAAACCGGTTCAGATATCCAATTAAAATTGGAAAAGCTGAAGGACTTGGAGGTTGAGGTAGAAGATCTAAGAAAGTCTAACTTAAAGTTGCATCTAGAAAATTCTGAGTTGGCTCGTAAGTTGGACTCCACCCAAATACTTGCAAACTCTGTTCTTGAAGATCCAGAGGTAACTATTTTATTATCAATAAATGCTTATTTTGTTCCAAAGATCCATTATTTTTGGATTCATTAGGCTTATTTTGTGGCAGATGGAGGCGCTTAGAAAGCTTAGCAATCAGTTACAACAGCAAAACGAGGAGTTGGAAAAGAAAGTTGAGCAACTCCAAGCAGACAGATGTACAGATGTTGAAGAACTAGTGTATCTCCGATGGATAAATGCTTGCTTGAGATATGAATTGCGCAATTTTCAGCCGGAACATGGTAAAACAGTTGCCAGAGACCTAAGCAAATCCCTCAGTCCTAAATCTGAGGAGAAAGCGAAACAACTAATACTCGAATATGCATCTAGTGAAGGATTGGAGGAGAAGGGGATAAACATTCTGGATTTGGATTCCGACCTGTGGTCATCCTCGCAGACTTCCTGCATTCTAGATTCAGGATATTTTGATGATTCTCCAGTTTCACCGAAAAATAGTCACTCGAAGAAACTTAAAATTTTGAACAAGCTAAGGAGGCTTATCCGAGGAAAAGATGTTCAACATCAAGGGGCATCAGTGGACAGGACTACAGGAACAGAAGATTATGATTCTCGAAGTGGCAGTTCGACTGCGACTGATGCTGGAAGTGAAATGCCATCTAATAGAGTACGAAGTATATCGCTGGATATCTCTTCGCTGCCACCTAGAAATTCTGCAGATTTCCAGAGAGCAAAGAATGCAGAACTTGGTCGGAGAATTAGCGACATAGGATCATCTGACATACACAAGAGAGCTTTCTCAGATAGGATAGCTGCTAGTTATTTGTCAGCAGAAAATCAACTTGACCGAAGGGCTTATTCCAGTGAGAAATCTGAGCTATTGAAGTTTGCTGAAGCTTTAAAGGATTCTGATCGTAAACCCACAAATTGTCACAGAAAATCAATGTCACTGGGTTCAGCCCTTGGTTCTAGGCAGTCAACTTCAGATTAACCTCACCTCAGTTGCCTGTTTATACATACTCTCGTACAATAGCCTTCAGAAAGCAGTACATTTATGAGTGTAAATGCATAGTACATATAGAAACTAATATCAATAAATAGAAGCATTTTGAATTGATGATGCATATTGTTGTACAATTTACAAGCTTAATCAGCCTTAGGAGAAAAGCAATTTCTATACTTGAAATGCAGATTTTGGAATTCTACATTCCATGTTTTGCTTCTCCGTCTCCATCATTGTGGATTGATGGCTCAATCTGGATTAACATTAGGTGATTGAGATTAGCATTCGAGCTTTCATTTGATTTAAATATTGGGCTTCGTTAAAATTTTCTAAAATCCATGGCCAATATGGTTTGGGCCAACCGATATATCTGAAAACCAAATTTTCGGTTTGGGCCGAGCTGGTTTTTATATTTCCATGATCTAATTGAAAAATTCCAAAACTAAATCGAAAAGATTAATAATTCAATAGGGTATTGAGTTTACAAATTAATGCTATCTGATCGAAACGTCAGGTCGTTTACGGTATTAGCCCACGTGTCCCTCTGTGCAGATGGAATACAATTTTTACTATCATCAGGCACTTATACGACATCGTTTAATTAAAAAAAACCCCTTTGCATTCTTGTGGGGGCCGTCTTGGTACACTTTGCAATAGAAGAGGGCGAGTACAAATGGTTTTACTACTCGAAGCGAGGTGCTCCAACGCAGTCCCACGCCAAAGCTGCAAAAAAAGCAGAGAGAGCTCACCGTTATAACCAACAAAATTTTCCCTCCACTCTCTAAATCTAGTCTCCTCACAAGCCAAAAACCCATTTCCTCTTGTTCGCCATTTTTTTCTCTCTATCTCTCTCTTTCTTGGTTGGTTCAAAAGCAAGAAAATCAATGGCGGCTGCAACAATGCTGCTGCCACAGAGGGCTTCGTTGTATGTGGGTGATCTGGACCCGGAAGTCACAGAAACGGACCTGAAAGCCGTGTTTCTCTCCGTAGGTCCCGTTCTCTCTCTTCGCCTTTGCCGTTGTGCTTCCACTGGCAAGTCTCTCTGTTACGGCTATGTCAACTTCTTCACTTACTACCAAGGTATGCTCTCTATTATTAGAGGTTTCTTGAATGCTTCGCGATTCTTCTTTCTACAATGCGGATGCATGTGCACTATTTTATAGATTTTTGGGTTTTTATTGCTTTAGAAATTGAGAATTGAGTTCTTTCCCCTTTTCTTGATGGGGATTTGGTTGGTTTTCTTGTTTCTATTTTTCTTTCTGGAAAAATCGTTTCTTGTAACTTTTCATTTATATTCATGTATTACTTTAGAAATGGAGAATTGGGTTTCACTTCTTTGTGTGCGTGGATTTTGTAAAGTTGGGCACAGAGAAAATTAATTCAGACCGTCTTAACTTCTGGAAGAAAAATAAATTCAGGCTTTATGTATTGATCAATTGTCTTGGAATTTGTTGGTAGTGTGCTAATGGTGTTATGCTTCCGTTTCCATTTTGATCAGCATGTAAAGCACTGCAAACTCTGAATCACACGTACCTGAAGGGAAAACCTATGAGGATAATGTGGTCTCAGAGGAACCCTTATCCTAGGAAGACTGGCATTGGCAATCTTTTTGTGAAGAATCTTGATGCTTCAATTGACAGTGCTGGCTTGCAGAAAATTTTTAGCAAGTTTGGTACAGTACTATCTTGCAAAGTGGTTGAAGAACATGGAAAGAGTAAAGGTTTTGGGTTTGTCCAGTTTGATTTAGAGGATTCTGCCTTGGCTGCTAGAACTGCTCTCCATGATACTGTGATTGAAGGAAAGAAATTGTAGGTCCTGTTGACGTAATCTTTAAATTATATATCGTAGTTTATCTGAGTGATCTACTCAGTGCATTTTTAACTATTGTTTTTATGTAATGGACTCTAGAAGACTAATTAATACCTTTTATAGTTGTTTTGCTTGCTTTGTCTTTTATTTTCATCAGTATACTGTTGATATTAATTCCTAATGAAATTTCTGGGAGGGCCAAAACCCACTAATTGATTTTCTTAATGTTTTGGTTATGATTGTTATAGTTGTTAATTTAAGTGGCTGGTTTATTTTGTTGCCATTGGTCTTTATATTTCAAGGTTTTTTCTAGGTATGTTTCCAAATTTGTCAAGAAGAATGCGAGGACAGAAGCCACACCTTGTGAACAACCAAAATCAACGGATCTTTTTGTTAAAAATCTGGCACTGAATATGACAGAGGATGACCTCCAGAACCTGTTTTCTCCTTTTGGAAAAGTTTCTAATGTTGTTATCATGAAAGATAGTGATAGAAAATCCAGAGGTTTTGGATTTGTCAACTTCGAGTCAGAAGAAGATGCTAGGAAAGCTGTTGATGCTCTGAATGATTCTCAACAAGGCACTTTTTAGAACATGCTCCTCTTGGTTATCCATTCAATGTGAATTCACCATTTATCAACTTCTCTAACATATAAAATTGATTTTTAAATCAGGTTCTCAGACTTTATATGTTGGAAGAGCCCAAAAGAAAGCTGCGAGACTAAAGACATCACAGCGTGAATACAAGGACACTTTCAGCAAGCTTAATGTGAAGGACTCAAATCTGTATGTGAAGAATCTCGAGATTTCCATCAATGACAATGATTTAAGAGAACTTTTTAGACCCTGGGGAGAGATAGTTTCAGCAAAGGTGATGCGTGATGATAATGGGGTAAGCAAGGGATTCGGCTTTGTGTGTTTCTGTGGTGCTAGCGAAGCATGGGGCGCTCTGAACAGTCTGCATGGTAAGCCAGTTCCACATTATCTTTTCATGGTGCCTAATTGGTTTCCCTATTACCTAGGCTGATATTATTCGTATTTCTCCAGGATCCATACTTAGAGGGAAGCGTCTCTATGTAGCAATGGCTCAGCGTAAAAAGGATCGCCAGCTGGAACTCCAGAAGTACTTTGCACAGTGCCAATCACAGTCTGTATATATCTCCAATGGCATTGTTGTTCCACCTCCAATTAGACCATTTTATTTCAATTTCTCTACTTGCCCTCAACCAGTCCCTTATCTCCAAAATCCAGTTCCATATCAGAATTTTGATGCAACTATGGCGTTCCAGTATCCTCTTAGAGCACAGAGTTACCGACAAAGCTTTTCCGATTATGTAAGGATTCTACTTTTGCAACTGATTTTTCATTAATAAATCTCTATTGATTTCATTTGTCATTCTTGTATGGTTGGACAAAACAGATTCCGCTGGGCCAAATGCATCAAAACTCTAAAAACCATGCAGATGAGTCCTGGCAAGCCCATGGAAGTCACTCGCGTCCTGTTACTCAGAATTTTTTCTATGAGAAAAGGCAGAACAAGAGAAGTCAACCTGCAGGAAGCACTACCGGAGGATTACCTGCTTCCTCTTACACTGTCTTAACAAAATCTCCGGGTAGCTCCAAGAAGAGGAATCTTCTCCATCCCCATGTAGAGAATCTTCAGGTGTGTGGATTCATGAAGTCTTTCTTTTCTGTTAAGTGTGTGTGCTACATGGAATATTTCATAACCAATTGGCTCCTTCTTCCCCCTGTTTTTGTAGCCTGAACTTGAGGGAAATATGGGTGGAATATTGTTGGAGTCTCCAACCTCATTGGGTTTACCAGACAACAGAGGAGCTCAAGTGCTGAAGGAGGCTAATTCTTTTAAGAGTTCAGATTCTGGGGGACCTAAGCCCAAGTCTACTGCTCGCCGCTTGGGCTAGTAACTGTGGCATTTCTAGTTTGACATGCTTACTACTGTTGCTAACACACCACCTGTTAAAGGTTGATTTTCTTGTAATGACCTGAGATACTGTTGTCTTTTTGAAAGGGTATGATGTTTTCTTGACCTGTAAATCTCTACTTGAAGAGTTCTACTCTGGTTTTGCAATCCATAAAAATGTACATATATGACGTTTTAAGGCCTCTTTTTCTGATTCCTTTAGATTTTTCTCTTGTGCTTGTGTTTTCAGACCTTAAAAAGCTTGTCACCGTCAAAAGCATTGTTCTATAGGAAAAAAAAAGGTACTAGCGAAAATTGTTAAAGAAAATGTTTTTAAATATGTTGTATAGAGGATAAAATTCACATTAAACTTCTCAATTCTTATAATTGATACAGATTGACTTTGTTCAGCTACATGAAATTTAAGACAAGCTTCTTCAACAAATTTTGATTAAAAGAGCAGTAGAAAAGGTAAGTAGGAAGTAACTTGATGTTTTTACACAAATAAGAAAGAAGCAATATATATGATTAAAGAAGTGGGCATGTATATCATCTTCAAAGGAGGGCGAAGCCCTGAGTGATCAATGCATCAGCAAGGACTTGATTAGCAGCCTGAGAAGGATGCACACTGTCCCAAAATACATACTGGGTAGCATTGGAACATGTGCCTGGTGACTTTGGATTGCACAAGAACGATGTTGTCTCTACTGTTCCTGTACCACAGCAACCTCTATTTGCTTCCACAAAACCTGAACAAAAAATATATTCTTAATTGATTGCCATTATTCTAAACTTAAACCATAACTGAAACTACTGAATTAATGATTTATGCTCAATTTTGTTACCAAAATTTGAAGGGGATTTAACAAGGTCATAGAGTGGCTTGTAGATGTCAAACACAACAATCTTAAGGTCAGGAAACTGCTTTTTGATGCTTGAAGTAGCTGAGTTGATCTTTTTGTTAAAATTCTGGGCGTCAGTATTGATCCTGGAAACGCATCCATTCTCATGAAATCCAAATAAGGTATGAGCTAATGGCAGGCAACCTAATGGTGGCAGTGAAGTTACTCCAATTCTTCTAGCTCCCAATCCGTATAATTCCTGTTCATTAATTGGATTTCACACCATTATTAATTTATTATAATCTTCAAAACTATAGAAGATCGGAATTAAATTTGAGGATAAATACCTTGATAAAGCTTGTATAATAACCGACAAGGAACGAGCCATACTGATCAGGAGTGTAAACTTTGTTAATCCATGGATTTACATAGTAATTCTGGACAAAATCGCTACTGCCTGCACTCAACAGGTACAGTGCACCGGTGATGATTGTTTCTGATTGCTTACTGCCAGCCACCTTAGCTAGCTTACCCTTGTACTCCCTGAAGTACTGTAACTGCTGAGACAATGGAATTGCATGCTGCAACCAAAAACAGTAAATCTTGTTGAACTATACTCCAATTTAAGTCTTATTTTGTTATATTTTCAAACATAAAATATCTAATAAATTTTAATTGAGTGATTCTATTTTTGTCTCAGATTGTGTTCTTTAGTTCAAAACAGTTAAAAAAGAAAATTAATTTGTCCCTTTTATCTGTCATTTTTTCACTTAGCCCACAACAATCATTTTTTTTTTGAATATATATATAGAACATATATATTTTTTATGATTTTTTTTTATCCTAAACTATTTGAAATGGTAATATTTTGTCTATATACTTTTTAAAAGATAATTTTTTTGTCTCTAACTTACTGAAATTAATATATTTAAAGTGAACGACATATGTGATAAAGGGCAAAATCACCCTATTTGAATAATTTAACGGAAAAAATTGATAAAAAAAGGAAATTAAGGGTAAAAATCGTTCTTCAACAAAGTCAATTTTAGTCTCACTTAGTCCTTTCTTACCCATATGAAGTTGACACTTCATGTCAGTTTCAAAACGATCACACGGAGTTAATTAGAAGCAAATTAAATCTAATTTATAGAGGCTATGAAAGAAAAATGGCAAATATAATGAGCAGTTTAAGGAAAATAAAAGAAGCAAATGGAGTACATTTAACATAGCAGCTTTCTCATCATAGCCAGAAGCAGCTGATGCAAAGTTGGCTCCAATAAGAAGATTTTTCCCTGATGCATCTGGGCTAAGATAAGCTGGTGGGTAAGTGGTGAAGCCTAGAGTTTCAGCTGCCAAAACAAATTCATTTATGGATTTGAACAAGTGGAAGTTTCAAAATCAAAACAATCTTAACATAAGGAGTAGCTGAGGATTAAATGTAGTTACCAGTAATGTCGGTAGCTAATTTGCCATTGCAGAACCTTCCAGTAGGCTTCTGATTCACGAAATCTCTTCCATAAGGAGGATAATTGGCCTTGAAAAGAGTAGGAAGATAGTCATTGTTTCCTACATCAACGGCTGAATCACCAAATGTGATTATAGCAGGAACAACTGTGTCTTGTGCAAATGCACCATTCACTATTCCAAATGCTAATAACCCTAAAACCAGACTGATACCATCCATTTCTTGGTTTTGTGAGTGTTTGATTTGATCAGAGTTGGCCCTTTATAATGGAGTTTGAAAATGACTCAGTGAAGGGGAAGATAGAAGTTGAGGATGGCTATTAAATGTGAGTTGTTCAAGTGGCAATATTAGCATTTATATCCCTTAATTATCATATACAATTACTATACATTTTCCAACATATGCTAAGATATTTATTGTTTGTTTTGTCTATTTTGCTGTAGTATTCGAAATTCACTTAACTTAGTTAATTTGGCATAGTAAATATCTATAAAAAAGACGGTATTTCATTTCAAGTATTTAGAAATGTTCTATATGCTCCGAAATCGAATTTGAGATGTTAAATTTTATTTTTGTTTTTAATATCTTAACTTGCAATTTTGGTTGCCATCCATATATATACCTTGATCATTTTATAAATATATCGGTGAAAGTAGTATAAAGTCTACTTTCCAATGTTTCATGAAAGTTTTTCAATGTCAAAAGTGATTTAATTATACGTATCCAAAACTTTATGCATTACTTTATAGTAAACGTTACCATCGTAATTATGAAATTTCAACTGATGGAAGAAAAATTCTGTTAAAGAAAAAAGAAAATTAATGGAGGAAAACCATGTGGTAGTTGAGGGTGATAAAAGGATGAATGCGCCATATATAGACGTGCATGTGCAAGAGTTAATATTGTGCTGTCACTACCTAACTACGGCCCTCTGTACTGGGCATACAGTATACTATATGCCTCCTTATTTTCCTTTTTAGCAATAATATTTCACCCAAACTATTTTTAAAGGTCGTCATTTTGATTATATAATTTTTTTAATACTCATACAGATTGATACTCATATTGATGGATTTAAATTTAACTAAACCCCAAAAATTAATTAAATCTAACATAAAAATCATTTAGACGATTATAAAGTATTTTATATTTATTACTATCACATCAACTATATATAAGTAGAGACTATATGATTTAAGCTTTCCATGGACTTATAATAAATATAATTAAAAAGCCTGAATTTTCAGTTAAGAAACAGTATCAATGAGAAAGACCTTAATCGTTTACTTTTGTGTGTGACTAAGAAAGACAAATTGATTTCATAAATAGAAGTTGAGATTGGTCAATTGATTCAAGCCTTTTTCAATTGGATTAAAATTAGAATAGGAAGGCACATCTCAAACATGCATGTTGTTAACTGCAGCATAAATATCCAATTATATGTCCAAACAAGCTCCCTTTTCATCAAATTTTAGATTTCACTTGTATCCTTGTTCCACTAATAAATTACTTTCCAAGAAATTATATTTTAAGGGTATATATACCTTTTAGCTTATATGAACATGATCATGTCCGCTATGAAACTTCTGATCTAATTTCTCATTAGTTTTAAAAAATATTTTTCATTTTCCGTTTTCATTTTTATTTCTTAGTTTTCTATTTTCTATTTTTTAAAATAGAGAACTGAAAAATGAAAATCATTTTTTTTTCTTTACTTTTGTCAGTATTTTCATTCGTCACCTCTTTTATATTTTTTTTTTATATTCTATATATTTTATTGATATAATTACAATAATTATTATTTATATTAATAATATTTTTCTTTTTCAGTTTTCATTTTCATTTTTTATAAAACTGTTTTATATATTTAAAAACTTTATCATTATTCATGTACATTACAATAATAATTTTAGTGGTGACAGTAGCAGTAACGGCGGTGGTGATAGAGACAGTAGTGTGATTGCGATTGCTGCCACTATCGCCGCCGCCGGCAGCGTAATAGTGGTGACGATAATGATGGTAGAGGTGGCGACAGTGTGATGGTGAAAGAAACGACAACGATAATAGTGTGATTGTAGTGAGAGCGACGGTATAATTTTGGTGGTGGTAGCGGCCATAACATAGATAAATTGGTATGCATCATATCATATTTACTTAATTTCTTACTTTCTTTGGGGTTTGTTTTTTGAAGGCAAATTGCTTCAAGTTTAGATTGTCTGGAAAGACTTCACAGAAGATAAAATAAAAATAGAAAACTATTTTGACGTTCATGATTCTGAAGGAACGAGAAACACAGATATCAAGAACGAAATTGTCCAAAAGTAAATAAGCATAAGAAAGTGAACAATAATTATTAATGCCAATGGTCAATCTGATAAATGAATGGAGAACAAAAATTTAATTTTTAAAATTGAACTAAAATTTGTTAAAAAAGCAAACCGATTTGACAGATATTTTAATTCGGTTGAATCAATTTCGGCTATTAAATTTTATTGACGGAGCATATTTAAATATTAATAAATATTTCTTTAAATATTATATATAATAAAATAAAATGATGCGGTTTTTATAAATTTGGATCAATTTATTTTCTTTTATTTTTAACATTTGAGATTTGAACTGTATTGAATAGATTAAGAATCGAATAAACAAAAAAACCTTAATTACAATTGAATTCGCTTTTTGTTTGGTTGAATTGGCACACTCCTAATAATTACAAAATTTATGTGAATTGCAAACTTACTCCGAGCTAGGGGGTCAAAGGTTGAAACTTGATTTCGTGACAGTAATTATAGAACACAAAATTTAAGGTCCATCTGTGCCATGGATCACAAACCCTAAGCTCTCAACCATCAACAGAGTGGTCAGGACCTAAACTCCAATCTCCAAAACCTTAATAAATGTAGAGGTTCTGATTTTTTATTTTGGAGTAGTTGGGTCTTCCCTTGGCGTTGACGTTTGCCAGGTTGGCACATCCTTAAAAGATGCGGCATTGAAGGTAAAGATTTATTATAGTGCAGGGCTCAAAAAAGTCCATACTGAAAGCACCGCCATCGATGTTATTGAAACCGGATCGGATAAAGAACCGATAAGACTGAGAGTTCATGGTTCGACCGGATTCAATCAATTTTTTTTATTTTTTAAAATATTATTAATTAGTATTATTTTTATAAATACTACTACTCAAAAAAAAAAAAATCAATCAAAACATTTAATATATGTCTCAAATATATTAATAATAATATTTTTTCACCTTTTATTTTTTTAAATTATTACTTAATTAGTTATTTTCTGTTAAAATATTTTATTTTATGAGTTTTAATTTAAAAATTAAATAATTCAATAACTATAGGTGAAATTAAAAAAAAGGATAGAAAATTATCTTTAAGTTCACAAATTTTAATAATTTATTCAATTTTTATTTTATTGTATTTTATTGAATTATTAAATCATTATATTATTTTCATTAAGTTTAAATGTGATTAAATAGTAAAAAAATCAATTATTTGTTAAATAAAATTTATTAGATTATTTATTTTTTATTTTTATGAAAAAATACTTATTTTAAACTAGACCCGGTTTTAGCCGGTTCAACCTGATTATTTTCCAATATAGTTTTATGCAATTGAGCCAATCGGTTAGGCAAGTTCAACCGGACGATCCGGTCCGGTTTTAATAACCATGCCCCCCATTACCCTATTTCCCAACTCGTGCTTTAATTTTGCACCTATAATCTACTAAGAAATTGCCTTTTATTTTATTTAATTCATTTGAACGTAACACTAAGAAATTTCCTTGCATCTTAATTATATTCATTATGAGATTGTCACCCAACAAAAAAAAGTTTTTTTTTTTAATTTAAAAGAAATTAGAAAATTGGTGCTACAGGAAAAGTAATTAAGAAAATAGGGTATGGAACCCATCCTCTTTTTGCACAATTTTCACTCAAAACAACAACTTAAGTTGCCATTTTTCAAAACGCAAAACGTCACCATTTTGCTTCTGGACTGAAGTCTATTCGGATACGTCTTGCCTCTTGAAAAACGGTAACTTAAGTTGCCGTTGAGTAAAAATTATGCAAAAAGAGGGTGGGTCTCACACTGACAAAAAACGGTTGCCGTTTTCTGTCACCTTATTTTCTTAATTACTTTTCCCGTAACACCAATTTTCTAATTTATTTTAAATTTTACACCAAAAATAAAAAAATTCCAAAAAAAAAAAACAAATTGAAAAAGAAAATCTACGCACGATGTTGTTAGTATGGATTTATTGTGCCAGCTAAATTGAACTGGATTATTATTGTTAGTATTAGTAGTAGTATAGTAGATGATTCTGCAGGCTGACATCTAATAAAATTTTAAATCCTAGGTGGGCACGAAACAGAAAACAAAAAATGGATAAAGAAGAAATCTTTCAAGTACGTAAAGGCCATTTTCTAGTATAATTAAGAAAGTGATTGTTGCCCAC
This sequence comes from Excoecaria cochinchinensis, assembly GCA_947683425.1. Classification (NCBI taxonomy): domain Eukaryota; kingdom Viridiplantae; phylum Streptophyta; class Magnoliopsida; order Malpighiales; family Euphorbiaceae; genus Excoecaria; species Excoecaria cochinchinensis. Next base: position 4,164,503 of record CANTUQ010000125.1, on the reverse strand, counting down.
CAATGGAGACAATAGTGCAAACCAATTTCTTTGCAATATATTGATTCAATGGGTTAATAAGCATTGATAAATGCACATGCTGGAAGTTCAGAGGTAGATCCTTCATGGTTAGATGGTCCCAGATAATGGTGTAAAACTGTTATTCTTTACTCACTTGTGGTCGTGGACTGCTTCACATGATTACCACTTACCAGCCTTTAACAAGTCACCACTACTTTATTTTCCCGTTATTGTTATAAAAAAACAAAAATCAGTTAGCACGAGATTTGTTACATTAAGGTTATATAAAAAATATGATACAATATCATGACATTCACAATTTATATCTGTGACTAATTTGAGCCAATTGTTTTTCTCCAAATATATTCTTTTATTGAGGTTGTATGATATATAATAATATCTCTAAATTAGTAATGGGTATATGGCCCAACTGCACCAGAACAAATCTCCTACATATTTAGATAACGCTTATACTTGACTCTTAATTGCTTCACATAGTCATGAACCGTCATTATTTATATCAGATTGTATTTATGCTGAAAGGTACATGATATATATCCGAAGTTGCGCACACATGACCCTACTAATATTAGGGGTGAGCATGGTAGGTTAACCGGTTCATGAGTCCCAATCCATTAAACAGTCAATTAATATCGGTTTTTTGAAATTTCAGTCCATTAATCAGTCCACTACCATCGGTTAACCAGTCCATCGGTTTCGGATTTTCGGATCGGTTACCCAATATTTTTCGGTTAACCACTATAATTATAAATATATTCATAAATAAAATTAAAATATTCAAGATACTTAAAAATTAAAATTTTTTCACTATAATATAACATTATTGTTGTTAAAATAAAAATATTTGGTAGATATAAGTAAATTTGTTTTTAAAAATTAATATTTAATAAGTAAATATATTAACCGGTCCATAATCATTTTTAATTAGATAAATTTTTATACTTACTAATAGCCAATTAAAAAAACTTAAAAACTTAAAAATAATTAGTATAATGAAAAAAAGTACATGATCACCTTTAATTAGGATAAATTGTTATAAATTATAAAAAAATTAATAAATTAATTAACTAAAAATTCGGTTTCGGTTCGGTTAACCAGTCACATGAGTCAAAAACCATTAATCAGTCCATTAATATCGGTTTTTTCAAAACACTAACCATTAACCAGTCCATTACAATCGGTTAACCAGTCTATCGGTTCGGTTTTGGATTTTTTTTCGGTTAACCAAGTCCATCGGTTTTTTTGCTCACCCCTAACTAATATTACCACATATTGCACACCTTAATTCCGTTTTTAATTAGCGATTAACTAACTTATATAGTACATAGGATTAGGAAGCTTGAAGGATCGTTTGCTTGCAGGGACGTAGGTAGAAATTTAATTCAGTGGGGTTAAAAACTACAACTTGTAAAAAATTTATTTATATAAATATATAAATAAGTGCGAAATTTATTTTTGAAATATTGAAATTGACACAAATTTAAAATTTAAATTTATTTTTTAAATATGTTAAAATATTAAAAATTATACATATTTACTTTTAAGAAAGCAAATATGAACATTTTTATTAATGGCTAATATAAAAATATAGTTCTTATTTATCTCAAATTATTGAAATGATCTATATTTGCCACTCAAATTATTGAATAAGAGCAAATCTGTACTATTTTAATATTTTGATGGGCTTTCTTTTAAAAAAATAAAATTTAGAGACAAATATATATTATTTTTAATAATTTAAGAGAAAATTTAAACTTTATCACTAAAAAATAAGGAGCTCATTTAACTATTTTAGTGGAGTCAATTTTAAAAAAAATAAACTTATAAAGTAATTTTTAATTTTTTCGTAATTAAGTGGGATTATATTTTTTTTAAAAAAAATTGAAATTATAAGAAAAATTTTAAAATTTTTTATAGTTAAGTGGCGTGAATTGATCCCACTCAACAAAGGGCGGCTACCCCCCGTTTGCCTGCACCAGGTCCCAAGAGGTCACTCCATTGATCACCAATATTACCAACAATTCTATATCCGGCCCCCCTTCTCAAGATTAACAATTGATTTGAATTCTTTGTTGAAAAGTCAAGATATGTGGCTCACTCACCCACTTATATTGACTAAAAGAAATTTTGTATTCTCCTCACAATCCCACATCGGGAAAATGTAAGGGGAAGGGGGGATTGTTAAGTTATAAATATAGCCCCCCTTTCCTAATTCAATCCATCCCAAAATTGCCAATCTTTCTAAGGCAATTAGTAAATATTTCACTTGTATTATTTCTTTGAAATAGTGAAATATAATATTAGTAGTGTCCGAGGACGTAGGCATAATTGGCCGAACCTCGTTAAATTCTGGTGTTCTTTATTTGTCTATTTAATAGCTATTGTCGGGTATATTGTTAGTGAATTATTGTGCTGTTAAATTACTTAGTAAAATTCTATCTTGAGAATTTTACCTTGTGTGATTTTTCAGTACAATCGTTTACGCTTTATTCACCTGTTCAATAGTGTTCGAGGTGAATTTGATGGAAATCAACCCGAGTTTCCACAACAATTGGTATCAGAGCCAAGGTTTTTTCTTAGTATGCTATGTGGTTGCAGCATAGGCTGATCTTTCACATCAGAAAAGATTTTTTCTTGTGCTATTGGCATTCCGCATCGACAGCTATTGAATAGTAATTGTAGCTGAAATGACAAATCCATCCACTTCTTCTTCCTCGTCCAATATGATGGCAAATGCAAGAGTTGCGGTGGAAATTTTTGATGGTACGGGTCATTTTGGCATGTGGCAAAGTGAGGTTCTAGACGCTCTCTTTCAGCAAGGTCTAGACATTGCCCTTGAAGAAAATAAACCAGATGATGTTGATGAGAAAGAATGGAAGAAACTTAATCGTTTGGCGTGTGGTACAATTCGATCGTGCCTTTCTAGAGAGCAAAAATATGCTTTCTCGAAAGAAATTTTTGCAAGTAAATTGATGAAGGCGCTGAAGGAAATTTTTTTGAAGAAAAGCAGTCAGAATAAGCTTCACATGAAGAAAAGACTGTTTCGTTTCAATTATGTTGTGGGTACCACAATAAATGATCACATCACCAGTTTTAATCAGTTAGTCGCTGATTTATTGAATTTGGATGTGACATTTGAAGATGAAGACCTGGCTTTGATGTTGTTGGGATCGCTTCCTGAGGAGTTTGAGTTTCTTGAAACGACTCTACTTCATGGGAAGGCTGCTGTGACTCTCAGTGAAGTTTGTGCTGCCTTGTATAGTTATGAACTGAGAAAGAAAGACAAGAAAGAAAGCACAAGTGGAGCTACAGAAGCTCTAGTAGTGAGAGGTCGGTTGCAGAGCCAGACTAGAGGAAAGAAAGGAAGATCGAAGTCGAGGCCCAAATTGGGCAAAGACGAATGTGCCTTTTGTCGAGAAAAAGGGCATTGGAAGAAAGATTGTCCTAAGCTGAAGAATAAAGGCAAACTTGATAAGGGAAAGGCTGTTGCAGATTCAAATGTAGCTGAGTGTAATGATGAAGACTCAGATTTCTCACTTGCTGTTACATCGTCAACAAGCTCTTCTAGTGTATGGCTGCTTGATTCAGGCTGCAGTCATCATATGTGTCCCCATCGGGATTGGTTCTATGAATTTAGAGAACTAGAAGATGGAGTTGTTTATATAGCAAATGATGCCTCTCTCAACACACATGGGATTGGTTCCATTCATTTGAAAAACCATGATGGATCAATCAGAATCTTGAAAGATGTTCGTTATGTGCCCAGTTTGTCAAAAAATCTCATTTCCGTGGGAGCTCTAGAAGAAAAGGGTTTCGAGGTACGAGCAAAAGGCGGAGTAATGAAGATAATTTCTGGTGCACTTGTGGTGTTGAAGGGAATTCGAAAGAATAACAGATTGTACCACTATCAAGGTACTACTGTTATTGGCACAACAGCAGTAGCTTCTACTGGTGAAAAGAAGTTAGAAGCAACCAGGTTATGGCATATGCGCTTGGGGCATGCAGGTGCAAAATCCTTGAATCTCTTGGTGAAACAAGGATTATTGAAAGGAGTTCAGACTTGCAAATTGAATTTTTGCGAGCATTGTGTCAAAGGGAAAAAGACAAGGGTGAAATTTGGATTAGCAATCCACGATACCAAGGGTATTTTGGACTATGTTCATTCTGATGTATGGGGACCTTCCAAGACGACTTCTTTGGGAGGAAAACACTACTATGTGACCTTTGTTGATGATTTTTCCCGGAGAGTTTGGGTGTATACTATGAAGACTAAGGATGAAGTGCTGGGAGTTTTCCTTAAATGGAAAAAGATGATGGAAACTCAAACAGGCCGAAGGATCAAGCATCTCCGTACAGATAATGGCGGGGAATACAGGAGTGATCCATTTATGAAGGTGTGTGAAGATGAAGGCATTGTCAGACACTTCACAGTCAGAAATACACCACAACAGAATGGGGTGGCAGAACGCATGAACCGGACATTGCTGGAGAAAGTTCGGTGTATGTTGTCCAATGCTGGGTTGGGCAGAGAATTTTGGGTTGAAACTATTACATATGCTTGCCATCTCATTAATCGCCTACCATCTAGTGCTAATGGTGGTAAAACGCCATTGGAGAAATGGTTTGGAAAACCTGCTACAGATTATAATTCCTTACATGTGTTTGGTTCCACTGCATACTATCATGTTAAGGAATCGAAGTTGGATCCACGTGCAAAGAAAGCAATTTTCATGGGGATCACCTCTGGTGTGAAAGGATATCGACTTTGGTGCCCAGAGTCAAAGAAAATAATTTTCAGCAGGGATGTTACCTTTGATGAATCTACCATGTTGAGAAAGGTGACAAATGAAAGTGTTGAGCAAACACCAAAACAGGTGGAGTTTGAAAGTAAAATTGTTATCCCAGCAAATGATGAAGCAGATGCAGAAACTCCTATGGTAGATGAGGAGTCAGATGAAGAAAAGGTTTTAACCCAACAACCTCCGCAGCAATCTGAATCAATTGCATTAAGTAAGCCAAAGAGGACAATCAAAAAGCCTGCTCGCTATGTTGATATGGTGGCTTACGCATTCCAAATTGCAACGGATGACATTCCTACCACTTATAATGAAGCAGTCAAAAGTTCAGAAGCAAAGAAGTGGAGGAAAGCCATGAATGATGAAATGCAGTCCCTTCATAAGAATCATACGTGGGAGTTAGCTACTCTACCGAAGGGAAAGAAGGCAATTGGGTGCAAATGGGTATATGCAAAGAAAGATGGATTTCCTGACAAAGATGATGTGCGCTACAAAGCAAGGCTGGTGGCTAAAGGCTACGCTCAGACGGAGGGAATTGACTATAATGAAGTTTTTTCTCCAGTTGTAAAACATTCCTCCATTCGAATTTTGTTGGCTTTGGTAGCACAATTTGATATGGAACTAGTTCAGTTGGATGTAAAAACTGCATTTTTACATGGAGACTTGGAGGAGGAAATCTATATGGTTCAGCCCGAAGGATTTAAAGTTGCTGAAAAAGAGAATATGGTGTGTAAGCTTGAAAAATCATTGTACGGATTGAAGCAATCTCCGAGGCAGTGGTACAAACGATTTGACAAGTTTATGATGGGGCAGAAGTACACAAGAAGCAAATATGATCATTGTGTGTATTTGCGCAAGCTACAAGACGGATCCTACATATATCTTCTTCTTTATGTTGATGATATGTTGATAGCTTCCAAGAGTCTGACAGAGATTGAGAAGTTGAAGACTCAGCTGAACAGGGAGTTCGAAATGAAGGATCTAGGTGAAGCCAAGAAGATTCTCGGTATGGAGATAAGCAGAGATAGGGAATTGGGGAGACTTTGTTTGACTCAGAAACAGTATCTGAGAAAAGTGCTAAAGCGTTTTGGCATGAAAGAAAAGTCAAAACCTGTTAGTACTCCTCTTGCTCCTCATTTCAAGCTCAGTGCATCTTTGTCTCCAAAGAATGAAGTAGAACGAGAATACATGACAAAAGTACCGTATGCAAATACTGTTGGTAGCTTGATGTATGCTATGGTGTGTACAAGGCCCGATATTTCACACGCAGTTGGGGTTGTGAGCAGGTATATGCATGATCCGGGAAAGGAACATTGGCAAGCTGTGAAATGGATTCTGCGGTACATTCTGAACACCGTAGATGTTGGTTTGGTATTTCAGCGGGATGGTCAAGATGGTCAATATGTAGTTGGATATTGTGATTCCGACTATGCTAGTGATTTGGACAAACGACGATCAACTACTGGTTATGTGTTTACTCTTGCGAAGGCACCAGTTAGTTGGAAGTCTACTTTACAGTCAACAGTTGCTTTGTCCACTACGGAGGCAGAGTATATGGCAGTTACAGAGGCTGTGAAAGAGGCAATTTGGCTTCAAGGGTTGCTTGGTGAATTAGGGGTTCAACAGAAGCACATTAAAGTGCATTGTGATAGTCAGAGTGCTATTCATTTGGCAAAGAACCAAGTTTACCATGCAAGGACGAAGCATATCGATGTTCGTTATCACTTTGTACGAGAGGTTCTGGAAGAAGGTGGAGTAACAATCCAGAAGATTAGGACCACTGAAAATCCTGCTGATATGTTCACAAAAGTGGTGACTGCGGTAAAGTTGCAACATTGTTTAGGCTTGATCAATATTGTTAAGAATTGAAGTTGTGCGCTTTGAAGCGCATTTGGTGACACTACTGAAAACTGAGTTTTGTGATAGATTTGAAGATGTGGAGTTCGCCAAGGTGGAGATTTGTTGAAAAGTCAAGATATGTGGCTCACTCACCCACTTATATTGACTAAAAGAAAGTTTGTATTCTCCTCACAATCCCACATCGGGAAAATGTAAGGGGAAGGGGGGATTGTTAAGCTATAAATATAGCCCCCCTTTCCTAATTCAATCCATCCCAAAATTGCCAATCTTTCTAAGGCAATTAGTAAATATTTCACTTGTATTATTTCTTTGAAATAGTGAAATATAATATTAGTAGTGTCCGAGGACGTAGGCATAATTGGCCGAACCTCGTTAAATTCTGGTGTTCTTTATTTGTCTATTTAATAGCTATTGTCGGGTATATTGTTAGTGAATTATTGTGCTGTTAAATTACTTAGTAAAATTCTATCTTGAGAATTTTACCTTGTGTGATTTTTCAGTACAATCGTTTACGCTTTATTCACCTGTTCAATAGTGTTCGAGGTGAATTTGGTGGAAATCAACCCGAGTTTCCACAACATTCTTGGGCTATCGCGAAGGGTTCACTCCTGAAACCAAGAAATTGTTAAATCAAAACTAAAACATATGCATGATAGAATAAAACTGTCATGTTATGACAGAAAATAGCTATTTTGTTCTAATAGAAAACATATGTTATGTTATGTCCGACTTTTTATAATTTATATACATGCACATACACTCACATGAATGTGCGCACATAAATATACACAAGAGTAGACTGCATCATTCAAATTATTTTCTTTTTCAAAAATTATTTTGTAAAATGGAATTTTTTTTTTCCTAAATTGAGTAGGGTACACCAAATTAATGGTGTAATACTTGGAAAAAACTACTTTTCTAACTAATTTTTTCTATTTATCAATATACTATTGGATTGATCCATTATGCATTGGATATATAGATGAATTTTCCTTGTACAAAAATTGTATTGTGAAGCTTATAAAAAAAAAAAAAAAAAAACTCTCATAAGTTGGCTTTCAATATATGAAGATCAAATATATGCGAAAATATCAAGGTAACAAACAAAGTATTACCTTAGAATGAGCTTCTCCCAAAATTGATAACTAGCTTTCTCAAGATTACTTGCCGTGGGAGCTTGCAAGAACTCTTTTCTTCCAGACAAGAAACTAACCTTAATTCCATGTGACAACACTTCATTGTACAGCTTTTTAGATTGCGTCAATTCCAACGCTTTCGATTTGGAAACCCATTCAGGGAAAGATGGAGAATTAAGGGATTTTTTAAATTTTGGTGTTAATTTTAAAAAAATTTTAAAAAGTGGTGTAACGTTAAACAAAATTAGAGAATTAGGGTGTTAAAAATCGACACAAATATGTGCCGGTTTTCGTCAATGTGAACCCAGCTGATCAGATCAGCTAGAGTGCTAGAAACTGGCACTGGTGTGTGCCGGTTTCTATCATAATCCTGACACAAACCAGCACACATGAGTGCCGGTTTCCAGCTCCTTCACGTGAAGGATTGGGCATGGTTAATTTGCTGCTGTATTTGACTTTTGCATAAATTGTTCAATATTCATTTTTTTTTATGTTTATTTGATTAGTTTGAGTTGACAACCACCCAACTATTTTCGATTTGTTGACTACCCAAATATGAAGAAATAGGCCCATTCCAAATCGTTGAAGAAGCTGCTATGGAAGGCGTAGCTTTCTTTGCTGTTCTTCTAACAAAACAAAAAGAATTAGTAATTAGTATTATGTTCTTATCACTGCTAAAATGGGAAAAAGAAAACAAATTGATATATAAATATTATGATATATAAAATTTTAAAATATTATTATAATACTTATTTTTAATAAATAAACATAAAAATTATATTCTTATAACAAATATTTATTCATTGCATGTGCATGATGGATATTCTATTATAAATTTAACGTTGAATATATTCAATTCTTTTAATTAATTATGAAAATTTTATTTTTCATTTTTAAAGTATTTATAATTTCTAAAAATAACATTATCTCAATTCGGTTATTTTATCGTTAAAAAAACTTTCTTTTATATTTTATGGTTATTATTCTATAAGTCTAGTGAAATTGGTAGAAATTAACTTTACTATAGAAATCATCCAGGCACAAAAAAATTCTAAAAATTTTAGGGTTAGATTAATGATGTTTGTCTTCTCTTAAAACTATCTCAAATTTCAACTCTAGACGGTCTCATGCAATGCAGGCTAATTGTAACATATGAATAATATGATTGATTCATTAATTAGGTAAATGTGCGGCTGAGGTTGACGGTGTTGGTGGCCCCCTAGTTGATCTACCATCTGAAGCTATCCCACAAATCTCTTTCCAACCGCTGGCTTACTGTTTAGCGAGGAGAGGATGAGGTCAGCTCCAATCAATGAAAAAAAATAATATTAAAATTGCGTTGACTGCCACATTGTAATTTAATTTAAAAGTTTTATTTTCTTTTAAAAAAGTTCAAGCATTTCTTTCACTAATCAAAATTTTTCCCTTCTCGTCAAAATGCCATGCTTACGTTTTCTTTAATTTCAATTCCTGAAGGAATTTATTCTGACTAATTTAATCGCAATTCCATATGGGGACTTTATATAATGAGCTAAGTTGAAACAGAACTGAAATTTGAGCAATGAGATTACTTCAAATTAGAGTTACTAGGACCAGAATTAATTAAGACAAAATTAGGTTTTAAGGTTTTCATGATCAAAAACAAAAAGAATGAACAGTCAATTTGCCCCCGAAAGTTTTTTTTTTTTTTTTTTTTTGCAGTCATCAATTTGTTCCAAAATCAGAATTTGAGCGCAACTAATACAAAATTTAAGTTTTGCAATTAATTTACTGCACTCCATCCTGAAACTTGTTTTTTTTCCCCTCAAAGTTATTACTAGCCATTTACAATCAAATGCGAAATCATTGGAAAATTGAACAAAACAAAACCATCATAAATCGCCACCAAGTATTTATAACTACATATACATTTAATTTGTATAAAATGGCATAAAACTGTTGCTATTTTACTTATCAGTTGTGGTCGTAGCTGCTACATATGATTACGAGCCTTTAATTTCGTATATAATGCATAATAATAACAAGTAATACTTAATATCTTTTCCTATTATGGTGATTAAGAAAAAAGAAAAAAACGAAAAAATCAGTTGCCAGGAGATTTGTTACATTAAGATCAATTTGCTTTTCCACAAATGTATTCCTCACTAGGAAAACAATATATAACATCCCAAAATGGAATCTAATTAAGTTGATATCAGGAAATTCCTATGCAGTGGTCTATCTTGGACTAGGTACCATATCATCAGTGTCAATTGCCCCAACTGATGAATAGATTGATCTTGTTTTTCCTTCTTCCATGCTCTGGGATCTTACAACAGCAATTGATGTAGCCAAACATTCCTTCAATTCAACCAATACATGACTCATGTCTGCCCTTTCTATTGCAGGATTGAGTGTACAAGCCAAGGCCATCTCCACAACTTTCCAGGCAGAATTGGCATCGAATTCTCCATGTAACTTGGGATCAACAATGCTTCTAATATCACCTCTTTCAGTGATTGGTATAACCCATTCTTGTATTCGTGTGAAGTTCCCAGTCTCATCTCTTCTTACAGCGGGATGGCCACTTACCAGCTCAAGTAGAATGATTCCAAAACTATATACATCAGTTTTCTTATTAAAGATCCCAGATGCTTGAGCCCTAAATGAAGTGCAAAAGTGATTTGAGTACTTTTGGCGCGCATATCGTGAATTAAGTTAAAAACTTAATCAATGCTTACTCAGGATCCATGTAACCGTATGTGCCAGCAGGGGTCGTGGTTATATGTGTAAGATTTTCATTAGTGAAAGCCCTGGATAGTCCAAAATCAGCTATCTTTGCTTGAAAATTTTCATTTAATAAGATATTGGAAGTCTTCAAATCCCTGTGGATTACAGGTGGCTTGCATCCATTATGTAGATATTCCAATCCTGCAAACAATTACATAAATAGTCATTGATTAATAATCAATGAATTAAGTAATAGAATCATGTATAAGAGATGAGCTAGGAGAACCATATGCTGCATCAACTGCAATTTGAAGTCTCTGCACCCAGTTTAAAATCTTTCCACTTGTATCTGCAACCAATATTATGTTTTTAGACGGGAAACAAGCTGTATGAAAAGCAGCTTTGGGATGAACGCCGTTTCAAAGCTTTAGCGGATATACCAGATAAATGCTCCCTTAAGTTCCCATTAGCCATGTATTCATATATCAGTGCCTTTCTATCATTGTCGTCACAATACCCTATTAGAGTAACCAAATTCCTGTGATGAACAATCATCAATAGTTGTGCCTGAAATTCACATGACCAATCATCATACTGCATTTTGAAAAGAAACGAGTAGCAGCTCAACCACGTAAATTCGTTTTGAATCTGACCTCAGCTTGAAATTCCTTAAAACCTTGCTTTGAACATTGTGAGAGCAATTTAACAGCAACTTGTGTATTGTCCATTAGTGTTCCCAAGTAAACTTTTCCGAACCCTCCTTCTCCTATTGTGGTTCCAAAATTATTGGTAATGCTCACAATCTCTGAGAAACTGAAGGAACGATTTTTTGATATGCATGATGAACTTTCATTCTTGGATTGTGCTGTTGCTGGGGAAGCATTTATCAAAGATATATGTGATAAAAAGAGGTGCGCAAAATGCATTCAACAGAAATAATATATGTATATGATAATTTCCCAATTCAAAATCACCTCGTCCTTTTATTCTCCAAAATATAATCATTCCGATAAGGAAGAGAACAGCCAGAAGACTAATAATGGATATGGTAATGGGAACAAGAAAACTTCTCTTCCTTTTCTCACAGGACTGGGCTGTCTGGCATAGATTTGGATTTCCGACAATGCTGGTATTCACTACCAAAGTATTATTAGATACTAAAATGAACTAATTATAAGAGATTCAAGTGAGTGATTGGTCATGAAACAGACCTCAACTGCAAAATTCCGTCCCTGGATTTTTCCAGAAGAGACTGGGGAACTAAACCATTAAGCTTGTTTCCTGTTAAATTTCTGAAAAGAGTGTATACATGAATGATGTGAATCAGCCGTATTACCATGCTGAAATTCCTATGGCAGTATTGGAGTACTGAAATAATGAAATAACTTACAATATAGTTAAATTTGGCAGCTGGGCTAAAAATTCTGGCACTGTTCCACTCAGGTTATTGTATGATAAATTTCTAAAAGAAATGAAAATAATAATAAGTTATTGCAGGTAATTAATTGTAAAGGTGGGATCTTAATGCTCCAATGGATTAAAGAGATTTTAGTTGAAGAGCTACATACAAGGACTTTAACGCTTGGAGGGTGGAGAATGATGAAGAAATTTTGCCCTTCAATCCACTTGAACTGAGGTCCCTGTACGGGCACAGTTCACCCGGTAAAAACCAAAGATAAATACACTAAAGCTGAGGTCTAAATATTGTTTAGCTAGAATTTTGACCATTGGCGTTCTAAAGAATAAATGAAAAAACTCTAGTTTTTTGAGGGAGTTTTTTTTTATTATGCAAATGGAAATTATCGAATCGTGCACTCTTGGTTGTAATTAGGATAACTACGATGCACCATATAGTACTCACAGAGAGATGATTCTTGGAGGATTGGTGTCATAGCTGCAGTTGAGGCCTTCCCATGAATAATCTTTTGGAACACAAGGATCTCCTTGCCATTCATCTCTATTTATGTTGTATGCTTCCATGATCCCCATCATACCCTCAACTATATCACGGTCAGGAAGAAAAAGCAAATTTCAATCATTAGAAACTATATATATATATATATATATAAACGAAGTAGAAATATCAATTAATTAATGAACTTGCCATCTGCTGCGTAAGTAGGTAAATCGAAAAATGGCAAAATAGCAAGCATCTCCAAGCCATTGAATATAGGTGGAAGGTCAGATCGCAGGGTTGAATTCAAAAGCAATTGAATATTTCCTCCAATTGGTGATACAATACGACAAATGCTAAGTGGCTTCAGATATTCAAGGGTAATAGTTCCATAGTTGATGCCATTTATAGAAAGGGTGAATTCTCTTGTTTTGGGTTTTGCAGTACTGTTTAATATTTCAGCAAAGTAAAGGCAGAAATAGCATTCCATCTCTGGGCAGAAGAACCCTTCATTTATCCATCTGCGGGGACTAACGGGTTCCGCTGCACTTCTCCAAACTTCAACGGGTAATGTAGAGAAATAGTTGCTGCTATTGCTTTGGAGTTTGATATCTGATGTCGTGTTCAGTAAAATGTAATTATCAGTTGGTGTGTAAGTGCTCCAGAGACGATCATAAACATCATCCTTGTACCTTCCAAAATAGAAAATTTTATTCTGCTATAATATCAATTAATCTTTCAGTAAAAGAGATTGGCTTGGAGATAAATCACTTATTATTCTTAATTTTTAGTTACCTTTGTTAATTATCTATTGTACTTCTATTTAATTTTCTTATAATAAAATTTCTCCTATTTTAATTTTTTATAATTTCCAAAAACAATTTGCTTTTAAACCATGCGATACTTCTTTTTACACATAATTTTATTTTTTCAATAATATAATTAGTCGTCTAATATAAAGACGAGCATAACACAAAAAAATAATAGAAAACTTTTCTAAATATTTGTAAAAAAATAAAAATGGAATTATTTTTTGAGAATGAATCCAGGAAATACCTCACAATGTTATTTGTGGTTGAAAGCCCAATATCATATAGGTCGACGATTCTGAACGTTCTGGACTCATTTCTGTGATCGGAAAAGTTTAAAAGTCGCAGTTCCAAGGCTGATATGAAAGGTGTCCCGGACCCTGTATTCACCAGGCACACTTCGATACTATCAGTTGATGAAAAATGGATAATTTCCATTAATCCCCAATTTTCATAGTTGTTAGTAATTTGCGCTGTCTCCCAAAGATTAACACCAACATAGACAGAAAACGTTGGAGTTTGATTATTGGAATCATAATTTCCATACTTGAAAAGTGCTCTGATAAGATAATAATGGCTTTTTCCTTGTTCAGGTCGCAATCTATAACAATTCTTCCTTCCTTTTGGAAAGAATCTTACATTCCTCAGTTGCCGCCCAAGATAAGGAAGATCATTATCGTATTCAGGTGATATGTCCCGTTTTTCTCCTGTGCTTATGAATTCTCTGTCGGACCTGTAATATATTCCTGTTTCCTTGTCTACATAATCTTGATCTGCCCCGCAATCAATGCTGATGAAACCTTCAAGTTTTTGTAACAATATAAAGTTATCTATACTTGGAGAATATTAAATAATAAATGCATATATTATACAAATAAAAGTTGAAAAATAAGTAGCTAAAGGTGTGCCAAATTACCTGGATTATTATTCCCAAAGGTTGCAGGTAAGGAAACATAGATTATCGATAGTTTTGTAACCAACAGCAGGAGTTGCCGATAGCACATGCTTGTCAGCTACCAACAATTTTTTAGTTCTGCTGTCAAGATTATAAAATTGATATGAGTGCAAACAAATATAAAATCGTTTAGTGACTGGCAAAGAGTGCTCAAGGCATCATATGTTATTGGTTCGTTAAGGTATTTCTACAAAAGTCAATATATTGTTAATTTATTTTTTGTCCTTTATATATCTAGATGTTGTTTTGTAAATTTTTATTGATTGTCTTTAATTTCTGTCCATTAGTTTAACTGTCTTCTTATCATCTCTCTTGAAGTCAAGTATAGTCCTGAACCGGCATCGAGGCATGTTTTTGCATACGCTTTTCTACACGCTGCCAATCAATCTTATTCATTGGCTCTTTAATTTTGCGAAACTTGACTTTAACTCTTGCAAGCTAAAGACCGGCAGGTTTGAAAGCGTTAGGGCGGCAGCTTGTTTTCAATATCTTTTCCATTATATTTTTGACACTCGTCCACATCTTCGGCTTCTTGAAATTTCACGTTTTTAGCTATTAGGTTCCTGAATGGCTGAATTTATTTTTAATTATTATTAGGTTCTTGAATTTAAGTTTATTGACATCAAGTTCCTGGCTGAAAATTTCTGTTAAAATGACAAAAACTTGTGATATTGCTATTTAATGTAATAAAATAATAATTTTGTGCTAATTAATTAAATTAATTAAAAAACATATAATTTAAAATTTTTCATGGTAAATTATAAACATATTAAATTATTATTTTATTCCACCAAATCACGACATCTTAGGCATTATGTCTTTTTTAAGAAAATTTGTTATCTAAGAATCCAATGTCAATTAAAATTACATTTTAAGAATCTAATAGCAAAAAAATTTAGTTCAAGAAGTCAATAACAAAAAAAAGGTGAAAATATGCAGACTCATAAAAATATATATATTTTATTACAAAAGTGAACAAAAAATTCCCTAATTTATTCATATTAGATGCTGCCTTTAGATAGAAGAAAACATAACAAATTTTGAGCAAAATACTTGCACACTAACGACGAAACAACTGACCACTGATTGCTAATTAAACTCCTAAAAGCATGGAATGACACTGTCCACTTTTTTATCTGACTGAGAGAATTAAAACAAACAACTCAAAGTAAAAGATAACCAAGTAACAGAATTAAGCAAGACACTAGCTTAAAACATTTTGTCCAGGGAGCTGAAGTTCTATGAGGATCTCGAAGGCGTTGAGGATGGTTTCTAGGGGAATTAATGTCGATGCCGAATCAATAGAAAATGTTTACCTGGGTTACTGGAGCATACGGGGAGTGGCGGAGAATTAATTGCAAGGGCATAAACTCCCGGCAGTTTGACGTTATTTAAAGTAATGGTGAAACTTCTTGGGGCTCCGCCGAATAGTTCTTCTTCAATTTCGGCGAAGTGAAAGCAGACATAATGATCACATGTGGTACAATCAGATTCATGGGTGAATAATCTTAATGGATCAAGAGGAAACATTGACTTCGCCGCTGTTCTCAACACTTCAACAGGGACTCTATAGGGATCATTGCTGCTTTGCTTCTCAATAGCTGATGATGTGGTAATGTTAACAGAATCCGGAATATCACATCGCTGCCATATCCGATCTTACACGTCATCCTTGTACCTGACCCACAATATAGATTTGAGTTTACTATGATTACCTATTTTGACGGGAATTTCTTCCCTAGACTGTAAGCAATCCATTATTTGTATATGCAACTATATGCCTTCCTAACGAAAACAGCTCAATTTAGATTCAAGGATCTACCGCTCTTTAAAACCATATTCGATTTCATTTTTTTTTTACTAGAGCCATATTAATTTTTTTTTTTAAAAAAGTATTTAATTAATTCCAAAATTCAAGACAATTTGATATGAAATGTTGGCTTTTCAGGACAGTCCAATGATACAATTCAATTTGGATTTTGAATATTTTTATATACTAAGCAAAAAGATATTGTTTTTATAACCGTAACTCCAAGGCTGAAATGAAAAGAAATCCTTTTCCTGTGTTTATTAGACACACATATATTCTCTCATCTGAAGCAAAATGAATGATCTCATGATAGCTCCACGTTGAATTTGATGGATTCACAGATGCCCAAATGTTATTCCCGAGATACAGATCGAACTCTGGAGTTTGATTCTTTGAATCGTAATTTCCAGAATAGAAATATGCTCTAATAATATATAATGGCCTTTTCCCTATTCTAATAATATATAATAACTTCTCAAGTTATTTACTTGCTTTTGAAAATAAGGATTAATCTTAAACTCATCATTTACACCATGGTTTTCTCCGGTACTAATGAAATTATCATCAGAACTGTAATTTATTCCATTGTGATCGTCCGTATAATTTTCAGTCGACCCACAATCTATGCTGATAAAACCAGCAAGTTATCATGGCAAGACATTTTTATTTTTTCAAAACATAATAACAAGACAAAGTTAAAGATATTAATTGTCAAAAACAAAAAAAAAAAAAGAGTTAAAGATACTGTAATTAAATTCAAGTATAATAGTGTTCAAAATAAAAATGATTCTCTATATTTCATTAGAACAATTAAAATTATATTTTTTATTATATGAGACTCGTGAGCATATAAGAAAGAACGAAAAAAAAATGTGCAAGTTGCATATAAAAATTATCTATTTTTTTATTCTGATAAAATCATTTTCTGGTCCACCCAGTTACGGTTCAACTGGTTCTATCTGAATCTTGGCATTTATTGAGTTTTACCCCTAATCAGATCTGTACAGTAACTCATTCTCGGTTTTACAATTCAACCGGCCGACTTGATCCAAATTTCAAAAGGTTGCAAATTATTCACCCCATTCCAAAATTAATGTTCTTTTTTTTTTTTTTCAGTTTGTCCCAAAATATAATCCACTTAAATTTTTTAAGTTATAGTTAACTGCTATACCTCTATTTAATGTTATCTTATTAACTGTAATTTAAAATTTTCTTCTTGTGTTATTAATTATGATTTTTATTGTTTCTATATATAAAAAGACTAGAAGTGTATATATAATTCTGACGATTTTAACCAACATTTTTTAATACCTGTGAAAATTGAAATATGCCCATCATATTGGGACAGAGAGAGCACTGTATTTTAAAACTTCAAATATCATGTATAAAATTTCCATTACTGATAATTGAATTAAACAGGTTGTTCATCATGAGTTAAAGCAAGTACAATAAATTATAATTTGCAACACTATATACGTCATTAGAATTAGATTCCTTCAGAGATATCATCATAAATATAGTTTTTGGTATTGACATACTTTGCTAGAAAGATACTGTTATGATTAAAATTTGCAGCTATGTTGAAATGTTATCTGCTGACTTAAGGTCTTATTCTCAGTTCAAATAATATACTATTTCACTTAATGCTAGTTCTGAATCAAAATTTAATCATCTTTTAATTCAATAGTTAATGTTTTTGATTGATTGCTGTTGATCAGTTTATTCCACTAGAATCTCTGCTGGACAAGAAGCTCCACACAGTGATTGTAGGTATGAATAAAATTTTGCATAGGGTCAGAATTTATGATGTCTAAACTCCAATGTTGATTATGTGAAAGTCTTATGTCAAATTTGTGGAAAAAAAATAATAATAATAAAAGCATAACTTTACTGGTTACCTGAAATGATGAACAATTATAATTAAGTTATAAAACTTCTTAATTAAAGAAAAATTGTAAATTAAGCAAGTTTTAGTTTATCATTAATTATATGTTGGTTTTATACCTCCATTCCAATATAGTAGTACCACTATTATTTTCACATAGTATAAGAAAAATCAAAATTTATCTAATCTTATAGTTGGTTTAGCTATAAAAAGCAATGTTAGGATCGAGTGGCTATTTAGACAATGATTTTATGGCAACAACGAAAAAATAGCCAAAGTAATAAAATAAATACACACAAAATTTATGTGGTTCGGCAATGTGTCTACGTCCACGGGAGAAGGGGAGCAATAAATTCACTATAGGATAAACAATATTACAAGTGGAGTAACTCTCAACCCAAAAACCCAATTACACCCAATAATCTCACAAAATGCTCTCTTAATTAATTAGAGCATTAACTCTCTTAACACTCTCAATTTGTGATGCTAATACAAATGGAAAGGGGAAGCCCTTTTATAGGCAAAATGGGATGTGATTATGCTACCAAATTCAACACAAAGTTGGTGGCCTTTGAAAATGTAAATGAATTTCTTTCAACAATTTCTGCATCTAGAAAATTAGAACAAAGGTTTCAACAATTGCAACTTCTAGATGAGTTGAATGCAAAATTCAAGGCATATCTTACAAATCTCCACCTTGACTTGAATTTTATCAACAGTAAACTTAGCTCCACCTTCTCCAAATAACTTTAAGTGCTACGTACATACACCAATCAAGTTCAAGCAATGCTTAAACTTGGTAGTAGAAAGAGACTTCGTCAACATGTCAGCTGGGTTGTCTGCAGTACCAATCTTTTTGACCATAACATTTCCTTGTGCGATAATATCTCGAATGAAATGGTACCTGATGTCAATGTGCTTTGTTTTTCCATGAAACATCTGGTCTTTGGTAAGATGTATAGCACTTTGACTATCATAGAAGACAACTGTCACTTGATGATTTGAATTGAGCTCATTGTATAAGCCCCTTAACCAAATAGCCTCTTTGATAGCTTCAGTCACTGCCATGTATTCAGCTTCTGTTGTAGACAATGCAACTGTAGATTGCAACGTAGATTTCCAACTGACAGCACTGTTTTCAAAAGTAAATACGTAGCCTGTCAACGATCTCCTTTTGTCGAGATCTCCTGCAAAATCTGAATCGACATAACCAACCAAACTACTATCACCACAACTGAACTTTAAACAGGTGTCAACTGAGCCTTTTAAGTATCTCAAAATCCATTTTACTGCTTGCCAGTGAACTTTATCAGGATTTGCCATGAATCTGCTCACAACACTAACTGCATGAGAAATATCAGGTCGAGTACATACCATGGCATACATAAGACTGCCTACTGCACTGGAGTATGGAACATAATCCATGTATTTCTGCTCTTCATCTGTGTGAGGTGATAGTGCAGCTGAAAGCTTGAAATGAGCAGCTAATGGAGTACTTACAGGCTTTGCATCTTTCATGCCAAAACGCTCCAGCACTTTCTCAATATGTTTCTTTTGAGTGAGAAACAACTTCCCTGCTTTCCTGTCCCTCTGAATCTCCATTCCAAGAATCTTCTTTGCTGCTCCAAGATCTTTCATCTCAAACTCTTTACTCAATAAGACTTTCAGCTTCTCAAATTCAGAAGTATTCTTTGCAGCAATCAACATATCATCAACATATAACAATAAATATATGAATGATCCATCAACTAACCTTCTGAAGTAAACACAATTATCATAATTACTCCTTGGAAAATTGTTACTAGTCATGAAGGAGTCAAACCTCTTATACCACTGCCTGGGTGACTGCTTAAGGCCGTATAGAGATTTCTTCAGTAAACAAACATGGTCCTCCTTACCTTCAACCCTAAAACCTTCTGGTTGCTGCATGTAGATTTGCTCTTCAAGATCACCATGTAGAAAAGCAGTTTTTACATCTAACTGCTCCAACTCTAAGTCATACTTAGCCACCATAGCAAGCAACATGCGAATGGAACAATGTTTCACAACAGGTGAAAAAATGTCATTGAAATCCACACCTTGTACTTATTTGAACCCCTTTGCAACTAAGCGAACTTTGTATCTTGTTTCTTCAACGCCTGGGGTGCCTTCCTTTTTCTTAAAGATCCATTTACAATCGATAATTTTCTTTCCCTTTGGTAGTTTAACGAGCTCCCAAGTACCATTCTTATGTAATGACTCCATTTCTTCTTCCATAACTATCAACCATCTATTTGAGTTGGCTCCTGAAATGGCTTCTGAATATGTGAATGACTCTCCAGCATTGTTAATCTCCTCAGCTGCTGACAAAGTGAAAGCCACCAAATCTGCATAATCTTTATATTTTATTGGCTTCTTTATTTCTCTCCTTTCTCTATCTTTGGCAATAGAGTATGGCTGCTCCTGTTCAACTGAGTTAGGTTCTGAATCACCTTGCTGAGAGCTGGATGGTTATGAATTTGACTGTGAGGTGGAATCTTGCTGAGCAGGATAGTCTTCAATATTCATCTCCTGTCTCTGACTGGCCTCCACCTGCTTATCAGAACTGCAAGGTACCAATACTTCATTTTTCAAGTGAAGCATAGAACCTTCATCAAATGTGACATCTCTGCTGATTATCACTTTGGATGATTTGGGACACCAAAGTTTATATCCTTTCACCCCTGGTGGATATCCTAGAAAAATGCACTTCTTCGCCCTTGGTGCTAACTTGCCATCATTGACGTGCATGTATGCTGGACAGCCAAAGATTCTCAAATTTGAATAACTTGCTGGTTTTCCAGACCAAGCTTCCTCTGGAGTCTTGAAAATAATTGGAACTGATGGAGAGCAATTGATTAAATAGCAAGCTGTTGAAACAGCTTCTGCCCAAAAACTCTTTGGTAATCCAGCATTTGAAAGCATACACCTTGCTTTCTCAATAAGGGTTCTGTTCAGACGTTCAGCAACTCCATTTTGTTGGGGTGTCATTTGAACTGTGTGATGCCTCACAATGTCTTTATTTTTACAGAAGTCATTGAACTCACTAGCACAAAACTCCAGGCCATTATCTGTTCTCAGCCTCTTTATTTGCCTTCCTGTCTGCTTCTCTATCATGGTTTTCCATTGTTTGAATGTGGAAAATACCTGATCCTTGTGTTTAAGAAAGTAAACCCAAACCTTCCTCGAGAAGTCGTCGATGAAGACAAGCATGTATCTAACGCCACCTTTTGAAGGAACTTGTGATGGCCCCCAAAGATCAGAATGGATGTAATCCAAAATACCTTTGGTTGTGTGGGTATCTGTGCTGAAACTGACACGTTTTTGCTTTTCGAAAACACAGTGCTCGCAAAAATTAAGCTTGCCAGTATTTTGTCCACATAAAAAACCCTTATTGCTTAACAGGGTTAAGCCTTTCTCGCTCATATGACCTAACCTCATATGCCATAATTTGGTGATGTCGGTTTCAGACATTTGAGTAGTAATTACAGCAGCAGCTCCTGTAACTGTGGTTCCTTGTAGGATATAAAGTCTTCCAAGTAGTTGAGCCTTTATCACTACCAGAGCACCTTTGCTAACTTTCATGACTCCACCTTCACTTGTGTATTTGCACCCATTAGCATCAATAGTGCCTAAAGAGATGAGATTTTTCTTCAAGTCAGGAGCATGACGAACGTCTGTCAAAGTTCGTACCATGCCATCATGCATCTTGATTCGAATTGTGCCCTTGCCAATAACTTTGCAAGCTGCATCGTTGCCCATCAAAACAACTCCACCTACAAAAGATTCATATGTGGAGAACCAGTCCCTATTGGGACATATGTGATAAGAGCAACCTGAATCCATAATTCAGTCATCCTTGAATCTACATCTTTCATTGTTAGTGACTAAAAGAATATTAGATGTGGACTCATTTTCGGCAATACTAGCTTCGGCGAAATTTTCCCTTCTTTCTTCATTTGATTGTTTGTTTTTCAACTTATAACAATCAGCTTTAATGTGCCCCTTTTTATGACAATAGTTGCATATCAAATTCTTATGTCTAGATTTTGACGTAGACCTACTACTGCCAAAACTCTTATTTTTAGATCTTCCTCTAACAATAAGGCCTTCTACTACATTATCATCTTTACTGCCGACAATTCCTTTATCAATTATAATTTTAGAGAGTAAAGCTGTCTTAACCTCCGCCAAAGATACACTATCTTTTCCATAAAGTATTGTGTCCCTAAAACTTTTATGTGACGGTGGTAATGAACACAATAATTTCAAAGCAGCATTTTCATCATCAACTTTAGCACCAACATTTTCTAGACTTACTAAAATTGATGTATATTCTTCAAGATAGGTTTTAATGGAAGTACCTTCCTGCATTTGAAATGTGTAGAACCGCGTCATGTGGTACAGCTTATCGGTCAGGGTTTTGGACATGTACAAAGACTCCAACTTCGCCCATAATCCAGCTGCTGTATCTTCATTGATGACCTCCTGAAGAACTTCATTAGACAAACAGAGCTGAATCGTGGAAACTGCCTTGTTGATGATCTCCTCCTTCTTTTCTTCAGTCATTGACTCTGGCATTCTATTATTCCCCAATAAAGGTTTCTCAAGCCCATTCTGAATTAAGATGACACGCATCTTAATCTTCCACAAAGAGAAATTTATGTTACGATCAAATTTCTCAATATCAAATCTTGTAGTTGCCATTGCTTCTGTCACGAACTTCCTTTGATCAAAAAATAGCTCCCACTATTCCACGTGAATAGTAACCGTACACGTGAATAGTAACCGTATACGTGAATAGTAACCGTATACGTGAACAGTATCCAAGGAAAAATCTTTTCTGATGTGGAAGATCAGTTTATACTGCAACCACAGAGCATACTCAGAAAAAACCTCGGCTCTGATACCAATTTGTTAGGATCGAGGGGCTATTTAGACAGTGATTTTATGGCAACAACGAAAAAATAGCCAAAGTAATAAAATAAATACACACAAAATTTACGTGATTCGGCAATGTGCCTACGTCCACGGGAGAATGGGAGCAATAAATTCACTATAGGATAAACAATATTACAAGTGGAGTAACTCTCAACCCAAAAACCCAATTACACCCAATAATCTCACAAAATGCTCTCTTAATTAATTAGAGCATTAACTCTCTTAACACTTTCAATTTGTGATGCTAATACAAATGGAAAGGGGGAAGCCCTTTTATAGGCAAAATGGGATGTGATTGTGCCACCAAATTCAACACAAAGTTGGTGGCCTTTGAAAATGTAAATGAATTTCTTTCAACAATTTCTTCATCTAGAAAATTAGAACAAAGGTTTCAACAATTGCAACTTCTAGATGAGTTGAATGCAAAATTCAAGGCATATCTTACAAGCAAAATAATGATTAATATTATATAATATTGAAAACGTAATGACCATAATTTTGAAAAAAAAAAAATTCTTCAATATTATATAATATTAATCATTATTTTAAAAAGATATACATATTAAATTTAATTCCAAGTATATAAATGAAAAGATACAAAATTAACATATTAAATTTCACGTTACTTTAATTTTTATTTGGAAATGATATCGAAAAAATTAAATTTAAGATTCGTTGATTACTGATAAATTAAAAGTTAACTCTATAATAATAAGTAAATTATATTTTAGAATAAATTAGAAATGAAAAATGAACTATTATATTGAGAGATATAGAGTATAATTTATAGCTAGATTCATTACTTTAACATTTAAAATCTGAGTCAGAGTTTTGCCTCCAGCAAAAAATCTTTCAGGTTCAAATAAAAATTAGTCTGGATATTATACGAAATTAAAATTGTCTCCCACAGTTGATAAACAGCTGTATGAATTATGACTCATCTAGAATATTGCATGGAAAAAAAATAACATATATAATTAAACATAATTTTTTTTTAAGAACATATGTTTCTTGGTGCTCAATGTTTCCTTTTAAACCAATACATTTGCTTTTCCACAAATGTATTCTTCACTCGGAAAACAATATATATCGTCCCAAAATGGAATCTAATAGAATGTACTTAAGTTGAAATCAGGAAATTCCTAAGCAGTGGTCGTCTATCTTGGACTAGGTACCATATCATCAGTGTCAATTGCTCCAACTGAATAGATTGATCTTGTTTTTTCTCGTCTATCTTGGACTAGGTACCATATCATCAGTGTCAATTGCTCCAACTGAATAGATTGATCTTGTTTTTTCTTCTTCCATGCTCTGAGATCTTACACCAGCCATTGATGTAGCCAAACATTCCTTCAATTCAACCAATACATGACTCATGTCTGCCCTTTCTATTGCAGGATTGAGTGTACAAGCCAAGGCCATCTCCACAACTTTCCAGGCAGAATTGGTATCGAATTCTCCATGTAACTTCGGATCAACAATGCTTCTAATATCACCTCTTTCAATGATTGGTATAATCATTTCTTGTATTCGTGTGAAGTTCCCAGTCTCATCTCTTCTTACAGCGGGATGGCCACTTACCAGCTCAAGTAGAATGATTCCAAAACTATATACATCAGTTTTCTTATTAAAGTACCCAGATGCTTGAGCCCTAAATGAAGTACAAAATTAATTGAGTACTTTTGGCGCGCATATCATGAATTAAGTTAAAAACTTAATCAATACTTACTCAGGATCCATGTAACCGAAAGTTCCAGCAGGGGTAGTGGTTATATGTGTAAGATTTTCATTGGCGAAAGCCCTGGATAGTCCAAAATCAGCTATCTTTGCTTGAAAATTTTCATTTAATAAGATATTGGAAGTCTTCAAATCCCTGTGGATTACAGGTGGCTTGCATCCATTATGTAGATATTCCAATCCTGCAAACAATTACATAAATAGTCATTGATTAATAATCAATGAATTAAGTAATAGAATCATGTATAAGAGATGAGCTAGGAGAACCATATGCTGCATCAACTGCAATTTGAAGTCTCTGCACCCAGTTTAAAATCTTTCCACTTGTATCTGCAACCAATATTATGTTTTTAGACGGGAAACAAGCTGTATGAAAAGCAGCTTTGGGATGAACGCCGTTTCAAAGCTTTAGCGGATATACCAGATAAATGCTCCCTTAAGTTCCCATTAGCCATGTATTCATATATCAGTGCCTTTCTATCATTGTCGTCACAATACCCTATTAGAGTAACCAAATTCCTGTGATGAACAATCATCAATAGTTGTGCCTGAAATTCACATGACCAATCATCATACTGCATTTTGAAAAGAAACGAGTAGCAGCTCAACCTCGTAAATTCGTTTTGAATCTGACCTCAGCTTGAAATTCCTTAAAACCTTGCTTTGAACATTGTGAGAGCAATTTAACAGCAACTTGTGTATTGTCCATTAGTGTTCCCAAGTAAACTTTTCCGAACCCTCCTTCTCCTATTGTGGTTCCAAAATTATTGGTAATGCTCACAATCTCTGAGAAACTGAAGAGACGATATTTTGATATGCCTGATGAACTTTCATTCTTGGATTGTGCTGTTGCTGGGGAAGCATTTATCAAAGATATATATGATAAAAACAGGTGCGCAAAATGCATTCAACAGAAATAATATATGTATATGATAATTTCCCAATTCAAAATCACCTCGTCCTTTTATTCTCCAAAATATAATCATTCCGATAAGGAAGAGAACAGCCAGAAGACTAATAATGGATATGGTAATGGGAACAAGAAAACTTCTCTTCCTTTTCTCACAGGACTGGGCTGTCTGGCATAGATTTGGATTTCCGACAATGCTGGTATTCACTACCAAAGTATTATTAGATACTAAAATGAACTAATTATAAGAGATTCAAGTGAGTGATTGGTCATGAAACAGACCTCAACTGCAAAATTCCGTCCCTGGATTTTTCCAGAAGAGACTGGGGAACTAAACCATTAAGCTTGTTTCCTGTTAAATTTCTGAAAAGAGTGTATACATGAATGATGTGAATCAGCCGTATTACCATGCTGAAATTCCTATGGCAGTATTGGAGTACTGAAATAATGAAATAACTTACAATATAGTTAAATTTGGCAGCTGGGCTAAAAATTCTGGCACTGTTCCACTCAGGTTATTGTATGATAAATTTCTAAAAGAAATGAAAATAATAATAAGTTATTGCAGGTATTTGTAAAGGTGGGATCTTAATGCTCCAATGGATTAAAGAGATTTTAGTTGAAGAGCTACATACAAGGACTCTAACGCTTGGAGGGTGGAGAATGATGAAGAAATTTCGCCCTTCAATCCACTTGAACTGAGGTCCCTGTACGGGCACAGTTCACCCGGTAAAAACCAAAGATAAATACACTAAAGCTGAGGTCTAAATATTGTTTAGCTAGAATTTTGACCATTGGCGTTCTAAAGAATTAATGGAAAACTCTAGTTTTTGGAGGGAGTTTTTTGATTTTGCAAATTGAAATTATCGAATTGTGCAATCTTGGTTGTAATTAGGATAACTACAATGCACCATATAGTACTCACAGAGAGATGATTCTTGGAGGATTGGTGTCAAAGCGGCAGTTGAGGTCTTCCCATGAATGATCTTTTGGAACACAAGGATCTCCTTGCCATTCATCTTTACTTATGTTGTATGCTTCCATGATCAACTTCATACCCTCAACTATATCACGGTCAGGACGGAAAAGCAAATTTCAATCATTAGAAACTATATATAAATATATAAACCACGTAGAAATATCAATTAATTAATGAACTTGCCATCTGCTGCGTAGGTCGGTAAATCGGAAAATGGCAAAATAGCAAGCATCTCCAAGCCATTGAATATAGGTGGAAGGTCAGATCGCAGGGTTGAATTCAAAAGCAATTGAATATTTCCTCCAATTGGTGATACAGTACGACAAATGATAAGTGGCTTCAGATATTCAAGGGTAACAGTTCCATAGCTGATGCCATTTAAAGAAAGGGTGAATTCTCTTGTTTTGGGTTTTGCAGTACTGTGTAATATTTCTGCCAAGTAAAGGCAGAAATAGCATTCCATCTCTGGGCAGAAGAACCCTTCATTTATCCATCTGCGGGAACTAATCGGTTCGGCTGCACTTCTCCAAACTTCAACGGGTACTGTAGAGAAATAGTTGCTGCTATTGCTTTGGAGTTTGATGTCTGATGTGGTATTCAGTAAAATATAATCATCAGGTGGTGTGTAAGTTCTCCAGTCACGACCATAAACATCATCCTTGTACCTTCCAAAATAGAATATTTTAGTCTGCTGTAATATCAATTAATCCTTGTACTTTTATTTTTTTCTATATTTCAAAATATAAATCATTTATTATTCTTAATTTTTAGTTACCTTTGTGAATTATCTATTATTAGGGGTGTGCATCACCCGACCCGACCCGACAAACCCGAACCGAAAATGTAAATCGGGTAGGGTTGTTAGGGTTATATGGGTCGGGGCGGGTGTGAGAAAGTGAGTATGTTCGGGTTCGAGTTGTTGGGCACGGCGGATAAATAAAAATAAATTAGCAGAGCAGAATATTGACACCAGCTATTTAACGTGGTTCACCCAAAACGTTTGGGTTACGTCCACGGGACAAATTCCGAAAATATTTCTTCCACTAATAAAATTAATGGGTACAAGAGATAAAGGCAACACAATAAATTTTGAGATAAATCCAAAATAGTGGCATATAAGTATTTTCCAAACTCACTATTTTGTCACTCCCCTTTTAGAAAAATATCCCAAATATTTTTCTTTTTCTTCTTTTTCTTACTCTCTCAATCCTTTATACTTAGGATTGGATTGGAATGTGTTTTAAACTGAAGAATCAAATGCCTATTTATAGGCATTTTAGTATACTGTACATGCAGTTAATTTTAAAAAATTGCATGCCGTGCTGCAATTGATTTTTGACAAAATCAATTTAGCAAAAACTGCTACCAACATTTTCCTTTTTGACTTTTCAGTTTTTTTTTTTTTCAAAAGTTATGGGCCCCACCATTGTGGAGGAACCCCACAATCAACAATTCTCCCCCTTCCGACTACATGGTGGGGGGCTCCGCTAGTCCTACAGCTAGCTGACAATACTCAAAATTCTGTCTTGGTAGAATTTTCGTTAACATGTCTGACCCATTTTCTTCTGTATGGATCTTCTCAAGTTGTAGTAGCTTCTTCTCCATTACATCTCTTATCCAATGATATCTCACATCGATATATTTTGATCTCGAATGGAATGAGGCATTCTTTCCAAGATGAATTGCACTCTGACTATCACAGAATAACTGATATTTGTCTTGTTGCAAACCAAGTTCTTTCAAGAACTTCTTCATCCATAGCAACTCTTTATAAGCTTCCGTTGCTGCTATAAACTCTGCTTCTGTAGTAGAAAGTGCAACACACTTTTGTAACTTTGACTGCCATGACACAGCTCCCCCTGCAAAAGTAATCAGGTAACCAGAAGTGGATTTTCTGGAATCCACATCACCAGCCATATCTGCATCTGTGTATCCAGCTAACACAGGTTTGTCATTTCCAAAACATAGACATATTTTGGAAGTTCCTCGAAAATACCTGAAAATTCACTTTACTGCAGCCCAATGTTCCTTTCCAGGATTTGAAAGGAATCTACTCACAACTCCAACTGCATGAGCGATATCCAGCCGTGTGCACACCATAGCATACATTAAACTTCCAACTGCTAAAGCATATGGAACTTTATCCATCTCTTCCTTCTCTTTGTCTGTAGAAGGGTTTTGTTCAGAACTCAGCTTAAAGTGAGTAGCAAGAGGACAACTAACTGCTTTAGCCTTATCCATATTAAATCTTTGAAGTACTTTCTCAATGTACCTCTCTTGTGACAACCACAATTTCTTGGCGCATCTGTCTCTGATAATATTCATGCCAAGAATCTGCTTTGCTGGCCTCAAGTCTTTGATAGCAAAAGACTTATTCAACTGCTTTTTCAAATTGTTAATTCTGGAAACATTCTGGCCAACAATCAACATATCATCCATATAGAGCAAAAGGATAATAAAATCATCATCAGAGAATTTTTGCACAAAAACACAATGGTCTGAAGTAGTTTTTTTGTAGCCTTACTCCCCCATAACAGACTCAAATTTCTTATACCACTGTCTCGGTGCCTGTTTTAAGCCGTAGAGGCTTTTCTTTAACTTGCAAACATAATTCTCTTTTCCTCTTTCTTTGAACCCCTCTAGCTGCTCCATGTATATTTCTTCTTCCAAATCACCATGCAGGAAGGCAGTTTTGACATCCATTTGTTCAATCTCCAGGTCAAGACTTGCTGCTAACCCCAGCACAGTTCGAATTGATGTCATTTTCACAACTGGTGAGAAAATTTCATCAAAGTTAACTCCTTTTCTTTGACTGAATCCCTTGACAACCAGTCTGGCTTTGTAACGTGGATTGGAACTGTGTTCTTCATGCTTAATCCTGAACACCCATCTTCATCTTGCATGGCCTCAATCCATTTCTACTTGGATTCATCATCTATGGCTTCCTGATAACTCTCAGGTTCTCCCCCTTCAGTAATAGTCACATACTGGTCACGAGGATATCTGGAAGATGGCCATCTTATTCTTTCACTTCTCCTTTGTGGAGGTGGAGAAGCCATAGGTGTTGGTGCTGGAATATCATCTTGATCATCATCATCATCATCAGAACCAACTTCTATAGGAGCATTATCATCATCAGGTGGATAAACCTGGTCTTCATCTCCAACTTCTCTTGGCACCGGTGTTGGATGAATTAATTTTAAATCTGATAAGTCGTCATTGGAATCAGGAACATCCTTCTTCATTTTGTCAATGTCTTCAATGGTCTCATCTTCAACAAATACAGCATCACGACTCCTGACAAGTTTCTTCTCAATAGGATCATAAAATCTATAGCCAAATTGCTTTGACCATAGCCAATAAAAATACACTGTCTTGTCTTAGCATCAAGTTTGGACCTCTCATCTTTGGGGATATGAACAAATGTTTTACAGCCAAACACCCGCAGATGATCATAGGAAACATCTTTTCCTGACCATACTCTTTCTAGAACATCCATCTTGAGAGGAGTACAAGGTGAACGATTCAACACGTGTGCAACTGTGAGTATAGCTTCACCCCAAAAAATTTTAGGCAGCTTTGCATGTGAGAGTATACATCTAACTCTCTCCATCAAAGTTCTGTTCATCCTCTCAGCTAAGCCATTTAACTGCGGTGTCTTTGGAGGTGTCATCTGATGTCGGATACCATGCTCTTTGCAATAAACATGAAATGGTCCAGTGTATTCTCCACCATTGTCCGTCCGGATGCATTTCAACTTCTTCCCAGTCTGTCTCTCAACTGAGGCATGAAATTCTTTGAAAACATCTAGCACTTGATCTTTTGTCTTCAGAAGATATACCCACGTCTTCCTCGAATGATCATCAATGAAAGTCACAAAATACTGAGCACCACCAAGTGACTTTGGCATTGGTCCACACAAATCTGAGTGAATCAGATCTAACACATTCTTCATTCTGGAAGGAAGGAAACTTTTAAAAATAACTCTATTTTGCTTTCCAAATAGACAATCAGTGCATTTGTCTAAGTGTACTTCATCCATTCTGGGCAATACTTTCTTCTTGGCTAGGCTTTTCATTGCTTTTTCACCCATGTGGCCAAGTCTCCGATGCCACCGTTCAATTGTACTATCTTTCTCCACTGCAGCTACTGTGTCGGTGGAGAGCTTTGCTTCCATCACATATAAAGTTATATGATTTTCACCTCTAGCCACTACTAATGAGCCTTTTGTAAGCTTCCATTTGTCATAAATGAAGGAGCTGCAATATCCCTCATTTCCAAGTTTGCGTACAGAGATCAAATTCAGGCGCATGTCTGGAATATGCCTGACATCCTTCAGAATTAGTCTAGTACCATTCTCTGTTTTCAAGCAAACGTCTCCTCTGCCAACAATCTTTGACAGGCCTTCATTTCCCATCTTAACAACACCAAAATTTCCAGGTGTGTATGATGAGAAGAATTCTCTACGGAATGTAGCATGAATGGTAGCACCACTATCAAGTACCCAACTGGACTCCTGAGATACAAGATTAATAACATCTTCATCATAAATGATATTGAATTCATCTATGATATTAGTCTGCTCGTCATCACTGCTGTCATCTCTCTTCACAGCTCTGCTTCGGTTCTCTTGTTCCTTTTTGAACTTTCTACAGAACTTTTTAATGTGACCCTTCTTTTTACAGTGATGGCATTCAACATTGGCATATTTGTTTGACTTCTCTCTGCTCTTGCCTCTAGGATTTTATTACCTAGATTGTCTCATTCCTCTAGATTCTGCAACTAGAACATCTGATTGTGATGAAGAAGATGAGGCTTGTGATCTCCTTCTCATTTCTTCATTCAGGATACTACTCTTTACAATCTCCATGTTTACCACACCATTGGGTGCAGTGTTGGTGATAGAGATTTTCAAAGTCTCCCAAGACTGTGGCAGAGAGGCTAACACTAATAAAGCAAATACTTCATCATCCAGCTTTACTCCCATTCTATTTAGCTGATCCTGGATCCCTTCCATCTCATTCAAGTGGTCTGGCAAGGAAGTTCCTTCTCTATATCTTACTTGCACCAACTTGGTCAAGTAAAATAATTTATTATTTCCTGTCTTTGAAGAGTACAACGTCTCCAGCTTACTCCATAGTGTTTTGGCATCTGTCTCATTACAGATATGATTGAACACATTATCTTTGACAAATTATCGGATAAAACTGCACACCTGCTCGTGGTCAAACTTCCAGTCGTCATCGGTTTTACCTTCGGGTTTAGCTGTGGCAAACACCGGCAAATGCATCTTCGTTACAATTAGAAGATCTTTCATCTTTTTACTCCAGATGTGGTAGTTTGAGCCATTTAGGTAGATCATTCTGCTAATTTTTGCCTCCATTTAGATCAGAATTTGATGGACTTCTTCGATCTAAAAAAAATTCTGACGGTGAATAGTACCCGTATACATGAATAGTAACTGTATACGTGAATAGTACCGTATGTATGAAAAGTGCCGTCTACGTAAACAGTACTCAAGAAAAAATCTTTTCTGATGTGGAAGATCAGTTTATGCTGCAACCACAGAGCATACTAAGAGATAACCTTGGCTCTGATAGCAGTTGTTGGGCACAGCGGATAAATAAAAATAAATTAGCAGAGCAGAATATTGACACCAGCAATTTAACGTGGTTCACCCAAAACGTTTGGGTTACGTCCACGGGACAAACTCCGAAAATATTTCTTCCACTAATAAAATTAATGGGTACAAGAGAGAAAGGCAACACAATAAATTTTGAGATAAACCCAAAATAGTGGCACACAAGTATTTCCCAAACTCACTATTTTGTCACTCCCCTTTTAAAAAAATATCCCAAATATTTTTCTTTTTCTTCTCTTTCTTACTCTTTCAATCCTTTATACTTAGGATTGGATTGGAATGTGTTTTAAACTGAAGAATCAAATGCCTATTTATAGGCATTTTAGTATACTGTACATGCAGTTAATGTTGAAAAATTGCATGTCGTGCTGCAATTGATTTTTGAAAAATCAATTCAGCAAAAACTGCTACCAACATTTTCCTTTTTGACTTTTCAGTTTTTTTTTTTCAAAAGTTATGGGCCCCACCATTGTGGAGGAACCCCACAATCAACACGGGTCGGGTCGGGTCGGGTTAAAATCTTATTAAACCCGACCCGACCGAAAAAGAGATATACATAAGCAAAAAAACCCAACTTCAGTTATCCTCTTTCCTTTTCCCGATTTCCTTTCTCTCAAAAATCAAAATCCCTAAAATCCCAAATCCCTTCTTCCCTTGCGCCGCTGCCTATCGCCACCGCATCACCGATCACCGTCGCGTCTCTCCATCACCTAGCGCCACCAGAGGTAAGCATGGTCTTTCCTCTTCTTGCCATTTTTTGTATTTCACTAGCTGGTTAACTCTTTAGAAATTCTTAACTCGTTGGATTTTTCTTTTTTCCTTGAAATAAAAATCTAAGGAAACAAAATCTATGGATTTTGTTGAAATAAAAATCTAAGGAATATATTAACCGTTTTCTTTTTTCCTTGAAACAAAATGATTGGTTATTTAGCTTATCAAAGCCATTCTGAAATGCTAATGTGCTGGAGTAAAATACGATGGAATGAAAGGAAAAGAAATTCTATTTAAAACCATAAAAAATGACGAGCTTTTAAACAGTAGTGAGAGCATTTGATCTAAAATAGTTAGCGTACTGAACTTTCAGCCAGCTCATCCGGAATTACATCAATCTTATGAACTAGTTTAAAAAAAAAAAATTCAAGTACAGTAACAACAAAACTGCACAGAATTTGGTAATGATGTGCAAACCAAACTATTTCTAAGACACATGACCACAAGATAAGTTCCTTAAACTACCAAAAGTTACAACTTCTTTCTAAAAAGTTTGTTTCTTCAAAGAAACCCAAGAGCTGGTTCAATTCGTAATTAAGAACTTTATATGCATAACAGATATAAACCCAAAAAAGCTGAAACTGATGAAGACGAATGAAATGTTTGTCTGTATGACTTTGAATGGCTTCCTTTTTAGTATTTTATGGTTTTTTTTTAATAGAGATTGAGATTTTAATTTTGATTAATAGAATTTTTAAATATTATTCATTTTAAGGTTATTATGCTTGTCATTTACAATTAATCTCACTCGACTATAACAAACATAAACTGCCAATACAATTAATGTGTGAACCATTCTTGAATTTGTGTTTCAATTTGAAAAACAAATCAAAATTTATGACAAGTTAAGAGAAGTTGAGATTATATTGTTATATTCTATGTTTGAAATGGTTTTTGATATTAAAAAGAAGGCATAATCCCAATCATTTATCACTGTAGTTTACTTGTTGTTTAGTACCTCTCTTGCATATAATTATATGGTTAATGTAATTGAGTTGCTGTACATGTTAATTGTAATTATAAAATTAATTCATATTTCCATCCAGCAGTTATTTCCTATTTGTCAATAACACAAATATATAGTAATTTTCATTTATATACTTCCTATTGATTTGATGAGATGGCTTCTACTTATATTTACTTAAATTTGTTACTGCAATAATAGTAATTGATCATTTGTGTGCTGAAATATGTAGATGTCTCAATCAAATGAAATTGATTTGGAAGAGGAGATTGCATCAGCAGATCCTTTTAAGGTTCCCACGCAGCGTGAGCAGCAGCCTATTACACGTGAGGGTTCAAGCACTCCTGCAGCGCCATCCAAAAAAAGGAATGCACCTCCACAGCGATCTATAGTTTGGGAGCATTTCACCCAAATTTATGCCGTAGAAGGAGTCAGAAAAGGCAAGTGTAAATATTGTAATAAAGAATTTTATTGTGATCCAAAGAAGCATGGTACCACTACACTTAAGAACCATATGAATAATTGCAAAATGCACCCACATAGTGTAGAAACAAGACAATCACAATTGTCTTTACAGCCGTCTGTTGCTGCTGGTAGTTCTAGTAGTGGTACACTTACTAATTGGAAATTTGATCAAGAGTATAGTAGAAAATGTCTTGCTTTGATGATAATACTTGATGAACTTCCTTTTAGCTTTGTTGAGGGAGAAGGCTTTAGAAAATTTGTTGCTAGTTTATGTCCTTGGTTTAAAATGCCTTCTAGATGGACTGTAACTCGTGATGCTAACCAACTGTTTGCTGATGAGAAAAAAAGTTTGAAAGCATTTATTAGGGAAAATGCTCAATCTGTTTGCATAACTACCGATACATGGACTTCAGTGCAAAATATCAATTGGATTCACACGTGTCTTCTGGGTTGGGTGGTGCACCTACGTGGGTTGATTGGCGGGTAGTAGAAAGAATTACAAATATGTTGAAACAATTTTATGTTGCTACCTTGCGAATTTCTGGTTCCACTTATGTCACATCTAATACATATTGGACTGAAATTAGTGATTTGTATGCCAACTTGTATGATTGGAAGGCTAGCAATGATGTTGAGGTGATGGAAATGGGG
This sequence comes from Excoecaria cochinchinensis, assembly GCA_947683425.1. Taxonomy (NCBI): domain Eukaryota; kingdom Viridiplantae; phylum Streptophyta; class Magnoliopsida; order Malpighiales; family Euphorbiaceae; genus Excoecaria; species Excoecaria cochinchinensis. The sequence continues at coordinate 4,129,551 of CANTUQ010000125.1, read as the reverse complement.
ATAAAAATGCAAAATAAATTTGATAAGTATTGGGGAGATTATGACAAAATGAATAAACTCATATACATGGCTTCTGTGCTTGATCCTAGAGAGAAATTTGAGTATATGGAAGATGTTTTTGTTACAATTTATGGGGATCAAAAGGGAAAATATTTGTTTGAAGGTGTAAAATTGCCATGAATGAGTTATTTGATGAGTATAGGAGAAAATTGCAACCTGCATGATTGTAGTTCTGGAGTTGATAGCCGATCAAGCTCACTTTCAACCACATCTGATGCTAGAGAAAGAGGAATTTTAAAGTAAAGAATTAAGCGTGCAAGAGTAGAAAGTGGGGTTGCAGGAGATAGAAAAACTGAGTTGGATTTGTACTTACATGAAGCTGTGTATGATGATGAGAAAGGAGATTTTGACTTGTTGAAATGGTGGAAATTGAATTCTGAGCGATTTCCTATCTTATCTCGCATGGCTAGAGATATCTTGGCAATCCCAATTTCTACAGTAGCCTCAGAGTCTGCATTTAGCACTAGTGGGAGAGTGCTTGATCCATTTAGGAGTTCATTAACTCCTAAAATTGTTGAAATGTTGATTTGCACTCAAGATTGGCTTCGAGGTTCTAATGAACATATTAAGATTGAAGAAGATTTGGATGTGATTGAAAAGCTTGAAGATGGTATGTATTTTTTTTTCATGTTTAATATTTTATATATTTTTTTTGTAATTAAGTATTTATTTTCTAATTCTTTAACCATTTTATAGAGTTGGAAAAATTTAATCAAAATGAGCTTTCTAGTCAAGAGACAACATCAACCCCAAATCAAAGAACACCAACAAATTTGGAGAGCATAACCATCGATGAATGAATACTTGGTAGTATGGTAAATTTAATTCATATACAATTTAAATTTTTTTTATTTGTTATTTGTTTCTAATTTTATATTTTATTTTTTTTTATAATATATAATTAGGTTGTTCGTGAAAAAAATTGAAGACCGAAGAATGGCTACTTCCATGGATTTTGATGTTTATTGTTATTAAGTATTATGTAATAGGATTTTAATTTTTAAGAATTTTATAATTTTTAGTTTATTGTAATTTTTATATGTTTTATGAGGGTAAAATGTTATATTAGTTTAATAGGATTTTAAATTTTATGTTATTTAATGTAGTTTTAGGATGTTATTAGTTTTAGGATGTTAATTAACTTTAATTATATTTTATTTTGTTTTATATATATATATATATATATATATATATATATACACTACAAGAAAACTGATTTTTAACGACCAAAATTTAGCGAAGGGATAAAAATCCGGTCGTTAAAAGATACAAATAACGAACGGAATTTAATCCGGTCGTTAGAAATTAAATTTTATTATTATTTAACGAGAGGTTTAATTCCGGTCGTTAAAAGACTCAAAATCCGGTCGTTATTTACTTAAAACAAAACGGAGGAACAGGAACTTCCAAACCATACCTCCAAAAATGCCCTAAACTCACAAAAATGCATTTTCCCATCTACTGAACTTCTTCAACTCTCTACTCCTCTCCCTCGCTTCGTCCCCTCCATCGCGCGTCCTCTCCCTCGCGAGCCACCAGACGCCAGATCCGGCGTCGCCCCCACCCCGCCGCCGCTCATCCCCACCCCGCCGTTGCAGATCCAATCTTGCCGTTGCCGCTGCCTCGCGCATCGCTGCCTCTCACACTGTCAGTTCGCCGCCGTGGCCCGTCGCCATCGCCGCTCGTTCCTCGTCTCTTACTCGTTAACGACTCCGCCCTCTCTCGCACTGGTTAGTGTTCGCCATTTTCTGTCTTAAATTTTTATTTATTTGTTTATTTATTTTTGTTTTATTTCATCATCATTTAAAACATGGCCTTCTTCCTCCTCTTCTTTCTCAATAACCTTTCGGCGAATCAATAATTTGGCGAGTTAATCATTTTTTTGGTTGTGTTCCCTCCAAAAAAAGATAGAAGAAGAAAAAATGGGGCAGCTTCAACTGCAGAAATTATTAGTAACTTGATAGTGAATTGTATCAGTTTTTAAGGAGCTGATTGCTAAAGACTCAAACTTTGAAATTTCTCTTCGTTTATTTTCAATTTTGAAATTCTGAGTTTTTGGATTTTGAGTGCATCTGTTTTGAGGTTTGTGGGTCGGGTTTGATTTGGATTTGATATAGGTGGGTGTTTTCCTTGTTTTGGATCATCAAACAAGGAGGGCAGTGATGGAGGTGGTGGTGCCGTCAAAGAAGTGGCCAAGAAGGATTCGGTCAAAGAAGGTTCTGTTGCTCAGTCTTACCATGTTAATAGAGTTAGCTCAGGTAAAAAAGTTTGTTCTTTAAGAAGTTTTTGGTGAATATGCTATGATGTTCCTTTCAAAGATTAAATTAGTTGTAATTGGAGTTGAATTATGAATTTCTCGGTTTTAATAGAGTAGTGTTTCTGATAAAGCTCATTGCTGCTTTGATCTGTTTCGTTTATTGGTAGTTTACTTAATTGGAGGTTTCTTAAAGCTTTGTTGCTAGTTCTTTGATGGTTTGTATGTTTAAAATTGCCTACTGCTTGTGCTGTTTGAGGTTTATGCTAATGGAGTGCTGCTAGTGTTGTTTTAGAGATCTGCCCTTGGTTATGAGAACTGATGTTTTGGAATTTCTTATTATTAGGTCTTCTTTTCTATCATAATTGTCTAGTTAGTACCGGATGGTAGTACTTGGAAACTCTTTAATGCCCCTTTAAGTGGATGGTACAAATTGTTGATACTTTTTGTTCTTGTTTGAAAAATGTAGAGTATGAAAAACTTATGCTTTAATTAGCATTTTATTTAAGGTTATATTGTCACAGCCAATTTAATTTGGAGAAAAAGGCCATTTGCTTATTTACTTGATTGCAGATATGCATTTTTATATCCATTAGGTTATTTAAATATGTTTACAATAAGTTGCATCTCTATTTCGAACTGATGCATTTAGTCATACAGACAAATCGAAATCTCGAAATGGTTTTGATCATAAGAAGGAGCCATAGCTACTTGAATAATAAATAAATAAGTAAGTTCTTCTTCTTATTATTATTATAATTATTATTATATTCTATTATGAAATATATATAAATATATTTATAAAAGAAAAGCCTGCAGCCCCCGTACTTCCTTTGCCCTCTTACCTAAGCTAGCTAGCTACCTGCTTTTTTCTCTCTTTTATTTTCTTGAAGCTTTCATGTTTTTTCTTGAAGTTCTTTGTTAATTATGAAGAAGAAGATAGCTTCAAGTTTCAGCAGAAAATAACCTGTTCTGTTCTTTGAATTTATATCCTCTGATCAGGTAATGTTTTTGATGATTAATTTGTTCTTTTGAATTCCTAATTAGATATTCTAAGATCTAACAAGAAAAAGGTTTTATGATTATTTATTGTTGTTACTGTGTTAACTAACTTAACCATAAATATTGGAATGAATACAGTGGTGGAGAAGAAATCACTGTTTGATATATATCTATCTTTTGTGTTGTAATATATGTTACTGTATTGGCGATGAAGGAATTTTATTTATATGGCATACATTGTGACACTGTTTTGTATGAACTTTATGCATTTATTTATATTTTTACCTTTTTAAGCATATCATGTGTCGACTAAATTCCTATACTTGTCGTTTGATACTTTGGGAAAGGTATATTTCAGATGTTATAACTAGTATATGAAGTAGAAAATTCCCAGAAGAGTAGAATGATTTAACAATCTAGTTTGCTTTGGCAGTCTAAACTTATGAGGATAAAAAACAAAATATGGGAAAGCATCTTTACTATATGCTTTGTGTTATTAAAATATTTCATTATATATTGATGAGTACCTAATTCAGCATTTGTTTACTTTCTTAATGTAGGCAGCTGGCTTTCTATACTGGACCTACAGTTACATTAGCAATTTAAGGAAATGTCGCCTTGAAAGCACCTTCTCTGTTCATCACTTTCATTATCTTTTAATTTTGATTTACTATAGAAGTTTTGAAGAAAACAGCTTAAAAATTTTGACAGATTTGGCACCAGTCCATTTGTGAATTTGAATTCTTTTCTTTGCTGATTTTTGAAGTCTTTTCTTTGCTGGTACTTGGATGTGCATTCTTCAGTGGTGGTCTTGTGATTGCTAACAAGGAGCAAGTGTTTAATAAGGTATGCTCTCCTTTAATAATTAATAGGGAAAAGAAGCACTTATTCTTTACCTCACTCCTTTTTTTTTTCCTAAATCTCTTACATCTTTCATAACTTCACTGCTAATTTGAATCTCATTCTTAGGGAACTGCTACAGTGAATTCCCATTTGCTGTTGATGGCAGTAATGGGCTTGCTATTCCCTGCCGTCCTCCACTCTACCCGAACAGAATTGCATTTTGGGAAGTCTGAGTTGGCTCTATCAAAGGTTTAGTAGTTGCGTAATGCTCGTTGCTTATGCTGTGTTTCTCTATTTTCAGCTGAAGAGTCAGAAAAATATTTATTTCCCAGTAGATGAGGTTAGTCACTTTATTTTTCTGCAGAAAATAGTGAAATGGCTATTTTCTCTGACTTGTCGCAATTCCTCTAGTCTTCCAATATTGGATGGACTATCTCATACCTTTTCTACATGCGCATAAACAGAATTCAGCTTTGACATAATTAAAAAAAAAGTGCAAACTTTGACCAAATATTAATTTAATAATTAATAATAATGAAATGACTTCAGTCCTTTGGTTAGATGTACAAGTGGAAGAGGACATTATAGTTAATCATCTCATCTCTCTTGACTCAATTTGCCATCCACTTGGAATGAAGCATGAACTATTGCACTCTTGTTGTTTTACTAAATTTTCTTGGATCTGATAAATAATTGTGTTAACTAATGGCTTAAAATCAGCAGGACACTTCAACTTGTAGTGCAGATGAGGATGAAGCTCCCGAGATCTCAAAATGGGAATATCTCTTATAACCCTATGGATTTCAGTCCTCTCGGAATGTCTAGTTGATGCTATTGAGGTATATTTATTCCATATATGCCTTTCTTTGTTTGTGATTGATTTTTCTTTTTTTGGCACATTTGTTACTCGTGAATTCTATTTGATGTCTTGCCAAAACAATGCCACAAGCAACTTTTGAAAGTCCACATGCTTTTGTTCCCGTTAAAGAATACCTCTTGTTATAATTTATTATTTTTGCTTTCACAACTCAAGCATAAAGGATTTTTGTTGAAAAATAAAGCCTCTGTTATATCTTATCAATGATTAAGGTGTTTCATGGACAAAACTTCTGCACATAATTGGCATTTTTTTCTCATATATTTGAAGGAACAAAGATCTATTGTTAGGGTTTTCAAAGGTTTATGTGTTGGGAGAATATCTTTTGTTTGGCCTTTCAATTTATTGCCTTTATGTATGAATTTTAATTATAAATTTATGTTTTAAATTCGACAGGTCTTCAAAACAATGGACAATGAAGATATAAGGTTCATTATGCATTTTATTTTTTTGGATATATAGATAGGGCTGTTTTTATATTTTATACTTGTATATGATACGATTTCAAATAATTTCGAAATATCGATATATTTTGTATCTGATATTTTGCAATCTATGGAAAAACTATTTATTATAATTTTGGATATATATATGTCTGTGAATGATGTGTACAGGTAATAGTCAAATCCGTTACTATCTTTAATTACCGAATATATTTTCATTGATACTGAATACAGCAAAAGAAAAAACTTGTCGGTAAAAAGTATCTTCAACGACAAAAAATTTCTTAATTAAAAGCGAATAAAATTAGCAAAGGGAAAATCCGATCGGTAAAATAGTATTTTTAATGACAAGAAAGGTTGAAAAGTGCATATAATTAACAAAAAGAAAATTCGGTCGCTACAAAATATTTTTAACGACTGGAAATTCTTTCGTTGACAGTGAATATAATTAACGAAGAAAAAATTCGGTCGCCAAAAGGTATATTTAACGGCCGAAAATTTTTTCGTTGAAAGTGAATATAATTAACGAAGGGAAAATCCGGTCGTTAAAAGGTATTTTTAACGACCGGAAATCCTTTTGTTGAAAGTGAATACAATTAGCGAAGGGAAAATTCGGTCGCTAAAATATATTTTTGACGACCGGAAATCCCTTCGTTAAAGGTGAATATCATTAGCGAAGGGAAAATCCGGTCGCTAAAAGTCACTATTCAACGACCGGAAACATTCCGGTCGTTAAAGATATTAACGACCGGATTCAATATCCGGTCGTCTATACCTTTAACGAAGGGGCTTTTACCGACCGGATTTTCCGGTCGTTAAAGGTTTTTAACGACCGGATTTTAACTTTTAACGACCGGATTTCCCCTCGTTAAAGAGCATTTTTCTTGTAGTGATATATATATATATAATTTTCGGGTTTTTAGGGTCGGGGCCCGAAAAATGTCGGGTTGGTCGGTTCGGGCCCCTATTTCTAAACAAGGTCGGGTCGGGGGGGATTTTGGTGCCTTCCTCGGGTTCGGGTTGTTCGGGTTCGGGTCGGGTTGACCCGAACCCGCCCCTTGCACACCCCTAAATTATATACTTCTATTTATTTTTCTTATAATAGCATTTCTCCTATTTTAATTTTTTATAATTTCCAGAAACAATTTGCTTTTAAACCATGCGATACCGTAGCTCTACTTCTTTTTACACATAATTTTGATTCTTTCAATAATATAATTAGTCATCTAATATAAAGAAGAGCATAACAGAAAAAATAATAGAAAAAATCTTGTCATTTAAGTATAACAACTAATTTATATTAATGTCTCTTCCACCAAAAAAAAACAAAACTTTTCTTAATATTTGTAAAAAGAAAAATGGTGGAATTATTTTTTGAGAACCAGAGGGAGTAAAATTAAGATTATGGAAAGTTCTTTTAGTTTTTGAATACGAAAAAAGTTCTAACACGGATACTTAAGAATGAATCGAGCAAATACCTCACCATCCCAGTGGTTGAAAAGCCAACATCATATCGGTCAGCGATTCTGAACGTTCTAGACTCATTTCTTTGATCGGAAAAGTTTAAAAATCGCAGTTCCAAAGCCGAAATGAAAGGTGTCCCTGACCCTGTATTCACCAGGCACACTTCGATACTATCAGTTGATGAAAAATGGATAATTTCCATCAATTCCACATCTGCATTGTTAATAAGTTGCCTTATCCCCAAAAGATTAACACCAACATAGACATAAAACGTTGGATTTTGATTAGTGGAATCGTAATTTCCATACATGAAAAATGCTTTGATAAGATAATAATGGTTTTTTCCTTGTTCAGGTCGCAATCTATAACAATTCTTCCTTCCTTTTGGAAAGAATCTTACATTCTTCAGTTGCCGCCCTACATAAGGAACATCATTATAGTATTTAGGTGATATCTCCTGGTTTTCTCCTGTGCTTATGAATTCTCTGTCGGACTTGTAATATATTCCTGTTTCCTTGTCTACATAATCATGATCTGCCCCGCACTCAATGCTGATGAAACCTTCAAGTTTTTGTAACAATATAAAGTTATCTTTACTTAGAGAATATTAAATAATAAATGCATATATTATACAAATAAAAGTTGAAAAATAACTAGCTAAAGGTGTGCCAAATTACCCGGATTATTATTCCCAAAATTTGCAGGTAAGGAAACATAGATTATCGATAGTTCTGTAACCAACAGCAGGAGTTGCCGATAGTACATGCTTGTCAGCTACCAATAATTTTTTAGTTCTGCTTGTGTCAAGATTATAAAATTGATATGAGTGCAAACAAATATAAAATAGTTTTGTAAATTTTTATTGATTGTCTTTAATTTCTGTCCATTAGTTTAATTGTCTTCTTATCATCTCTCTTCAAGTCAAGTATAGATGTTTCTACACGCTGCCAATCAATCTCATTAATTGGCTCTTCAATTTTGCGAAACTTGACTTTAAGTACTCTTGCAAGCTAAAGACCAGCAGGTTTGAAAGCGTTAGGGTGCCAGCTTGTTTTCAATATATTTTCCATTATATTTTTGACACACGTCCACATCTTTGGCTTCTTGAAATTTTACCTTTTTAGCTATTAGGTTCCTGAATGGCTGAATTTATTTTTTTATTATTAGGTTCTTGAATTTTAATTTTATTGACATCAAGTGCGTGGCTGAAAATTTCTGTTAAAAGACAAACTTGTGATATCGTGATTTACTGTAATAAATATTCATGCCGTTTTTTTATCTATTATTTTTATTGAAATTAAAAAAGTATTAATTAAATTTAAAATAACATAAAAATATAATTTAAATTTTACTTAAAAATGACGGATAAAAAGGGCGAGGTGAGTAATAATTTTGTGTTAATTAATTAAGAAACATAAAATCACGACATCTTAGGCATTCCATCTTTTTTAAGAAAAATTGTTATCTAAGAATATCGAATAGCAAAAAAAATTAGTTCAAGAAGTCAATAACCAAAAAACGTGAAAATATGCATGGACTAATAAATATATATATATATATATATATATATATATATATATATATATATATATATATTGCGTTGAATATTTTGATAACTTGTCCTAAAGAGTCAGAGAGGTAAAAGAAAATGTGATATATCCATATTACTTATTATTTTAGCTTCTCCACTCTCGTTATATAACATGTATCTGGGCACAAGTAAATATTTTGATCCCGTGCTATAAAAGATTTCAAATTGTACACATATCATAAGGAGAGTAGAAAAGGTGAAACAAAAGATAATATAAAGAAAGAACAGAGCACGTATCATACGGTCACAAGACAAAGATATCCCTTAATAATTTCCCTTGTCAATATGGCCTGCAATACACAAAATTGCATAAAATCAAGATTATTTCTATAAGGACTTTCAAAACTTTTGCAGGCCTTTGAAAGAATTTACAGAAAAGGATACGTATTGTATATGAATATTTAGTTGATTAGCTTACATTGTATAATATATTCTAATTAAGCTAAGTGATTTAGTTTCATATATATATACATGTAATTCTTGAGAAATATACGTAAAAAATCTTTTCCCATTGTGTTTTGTTACGTGTTAGTTTCTGGTTTATGAGGTTTCTAATTTTTGAGTTTCTGTATTTTTCTCTTTTTCGATTGAGGATTCTGGTCTTTTTGGTTCACCGGCTCTGGTGATCTGTTTGTCTCACCGCCAATGTTGGAGAGTGTGCAGGGATATTTCCGGTTTTTCCACCAAATTCGGCAACTAAACGGTCCGCGAGTGAGTTACACGCGCTGTCGTAGTTTTCCCTCAGTTCCGCATGCACCGGCGAGTGGGAGTGGTGACTTGTCCGGTGGTCCTCCAATTTCATCTCCAGCGCGTCGCTTTGGTGTTTCCGTCGTTGATACGGCTTCTGTTTGGTCATCGGATTGGGTACCTTCTTGGAACTTTGCTTTGGCATTCTGGATTTTTTGTCCCTTCCCTGGACTTCATTTTTGACATTCTAGAATTTTGTGGTTTTTCTTCCGTCAGTTGCTGCTGGAATCTTCATTTTATATTTAGGATGAGTATAATAAAAAAGTTAACAGTAAAAAATTATTTCTTAACTATAATAATTACAATTTCTTAATCTGTATGAAAAATGAAAATGGACAAAAATTATGGAACACTCATGATTCATTAACATTATATTTTACTAAATGAATCTTTCATAAAAATAAGATAATTAAATGCCTCTTTTATAATTGTATCTTGAGAATTGAACATTTATTTGTTTAAATAAGGTTAATGTGGGAATTAAATGTATAATTATATCTCATTTTTTAAAATGGACATTTATTTAGGAACAAATATTTTAAAGTGGACATCTAAAAGGGAATAGATCGATGGAGCAGAAATTAACAAAATGTTCTTGAATAATTTGAAGGAATATTTTATTAACTGTGGACGTATGTATATTTTTTAACAAAATTATTTTGTTTAAGGGTTAAGTTGAAAAGTAAGGTTTGATATAAATTTATAATTTGACCCCAATGACAACAACTAGGGGTGGCAAATTGGGCGGGTTGGGGTTGGGTCATTAATGGGCGGGTCACAAATGGGCCAAAAAGTATGGGTCATAAATGGATCAAATGTCTAAGTGGGTTGGACGGGTTGGGTCAACCCATGGGCTGAAAAATTTTTGAATGTACAAAAAATTTATAATAATATGCAAATGAGTCGGGTGGTCCAAACGGCCGATTTTGGTCCAAACGGATTTAGTGGCCCAAACGGGCCGCTTGAGGCCCAAACGGGCAGAGATGTGGTTTGACTATTTTAATCTATTTTTAATAAAAAATAATTTTTGATATAATAAAAGGATACTAAAGTGACTAATGTGAAATAATTTGGCCCAAATAAATTAGGTGGTCCAAATGGACTGTTTTAGGCCCAAATGGGCCGAGATGTGATTTGATTCTTTTAATCCATTTTTAATAAAAAATAATTTTTCTAATAACAAGTGGCTAATATAAAATAATTTGGCACAAATGGATATACAAATAGCAAGTAATTGTTCATTTCAAAAAATTAGTTTTACAAAAATATTGTATATACAAATAGTAAAAAATAAGTGCTTTCCAATTTTAACTGATTATCACTTCACACTTTAATTTTGTTTTGAAAATTTAATATTTTTTCCCATGTGATATTGAGACTCATATTCAGCTGCAATAATAATAAATATCTAGTCAGAATATTATAATATTACGTCGGATTATTAATAAATTCCTGTAAAATTAAAATTAAAGTTTTAGTTGGCTTCTTTATCTCGTTTTTCTTCTTATAAAACTTTTGATTAAATGTTCCTCTAAAATTAATAAATTCCTCTAAAATTAAAATTAAATGTTCAATTTAGACAAAGTGTTTTTCGTTGAATGCTAATTACCTCCAAAATACTTTAGATTATGAACTACTCAAACGGAGAACTAAAGTCTGAAAATACTAGGATATGATGTTAACATCTGTCTCACTCACACCCTAAAATACCCATCACCAATCACTTTGCATCTATGTCCTTTAACGTGTCGTGGTGCACTTTGCAAGTCTTCCTACAGTCTTTTCATTTGTTATTTTATTTTTTAAATAAAAATATTACATATTTATGGAATCTGGATGCAATCCAGCATTAACAGTAGCAGTAGATTAGGAGGCTTTGAGGGCAGCAAATCGAGAGATGCGATCATCACTATTAGGGGCTGGCTATGGCGGATTCAGATTGGAAGTGTTTGCGGCAGAAAAAGCAGAAGAAATAGAAGGTCGAGATTTGAGAGCTTGGAAGCAACGATCAAGATCAGGGAAGAGATAATCGCGGGCAACGAGGGAGAAGGGGGAAAAGAGAGAAAAGAGGGAAAAATGGGAAATGAGAGAGAAATCGCAGAAATCTGATGGGGATCAAGTTTGTAGAATTGTGAAAGATACAGCTAATTTTTGCAGATTTTGGTTGTGAGGCCGGTTGGGCATTGGGGCCAGACCCAAACGGGTCAACTTTTTGGTGGGTTGGATTTGGACGGGTCCAAATGGGTAGAATATTAATTGGGTTGGGCTTGGGTTAATTTTTTTTGGAGGGTTGGACAAGATTTTTGGGTTTAGGCTAAATTTGACAGGTATAGGTATAATTAAAAATAAATAAATTAAATGGGTATTAAAAAATGAAAGAGAGTGGAAATAAGTTAATTAATGATTTAAGGCCATGTTTGGTTCTACGTATTAGATATAGGATAGGATTGTTTAATACAGTTGAATACGGTATATAGTGTTTGGCTAATTTTTTTAAAAATTAATACACTTATAGTATAATACAAATTCAGTTATTTTATACATGATAGACAGGAGATTATAATACACCACTATCCCTTGGGTTTGTATAATACGGTAAACACTGTATTATACTGGGATCAACTCCTGCAGCTCTTACTTTCGATGCTCCTCATCTCCGGTGCTAGTCTTACCCTCATCTCTGATCCTATCTCCGACAGATATTCTATTTCAATTTTTTTTTAAGAAAAATAACAAAACCTAAAAGCCCCAAATCTTACTGCTCGATCCTTTTATTCTTCCCTATCTCCCTCTATTCTTCTCTCATCCAGCCACCATCATTGGAGTTTTCGTGGCCGGTCACCGATCACATCATCGTTCGCTGACCTGATTTCTTATTTTTTGGTATGTATATATTTTTTATTTTTTTCTTTGTCTATCTCTTAGTTCCTAGTATTTGTGTCTCTGGTTCTTTTTCCTTTCTAATCCAAAACAGGGGATATGGTCTTTTGCTTGGTTGGGTTACTATATTTATTGTTAAATATTGCATTTTGTTCCTGGCTTTGCTGAGATGGGTTTTGTTTTTATGATATTTTGGGATATTGCTATTTGCTTTTGCTTGTGATGTTTGCCGCTTCCCTATCCATCGATATGTGAGGTTGCAAATTTGCTTTGATATGGTTGATGTGCAGCTCTCTTCTAGTTTTGATATTAGTTTTCTCTGCATAATTTTGGTTTTCTGCTCTGTTTTCAGAGTGTTGTACTTCCAGTACATTTTATTGAGTTTAAATGTCATTGCATTGCATTGAAGTGGTTGCTTGCTTAGTTCTATGAGCTTGACTAAACAAGCTTGAGGATATTCTGGATCAGATTATGATTGCAGATTTTTATTGGCTAACCATTGTGCAAGATGTTTTGGTGCTAAGCCTGTTTAAGTAATGAAATTAGTTGACTTGATTTAGTTTTTAAGGCATATGTATTTGATGGTCGATTGATTTCTACTCAAAATCATAAAGCATATGTCGTAGATCTTGCGAACATTAATTAGATATATGAGTGACTTGAAGAATTTTCATTTGACACTAATCTCATGAAACTTTCCTATAAATTGTTGGTGATCTAGTGCACCAAACTTGGCATCTCTCTCTAGTTTTTATTTTGAGGAATTTAGAAACAACATTGCATGTGTTTTCGGTTTGGTGTTTTAGTTTTTACCTTCAAGGTTTCTATTATTTGTGTGACATTGTTATGTTATGGTTTCATATCTAACTTAGCAGAACAAAAATGGCGGCATTTTGTCTTCTTAATTTTTTTTTATTATTATTGAATTTTCATATATGTTGTCTGTTTTTATCATTTCAATTATTGCATATAAAAATGTGTCCTTAACAGATCTCTTGGTGCATGTATTTGGATGTATCTAACCCATATATACACAGAATTTGTGATTTATCATTGAAAAAATATTGAGGTGTGTATTTAAACTCATTATTAGCAGCACAACTAATTAAACGCCATTTTTCTAAAGGAAGGTTCAACAGACCAGTTGTAGGTGGCTGAGGACTTCATGAAATATAAAATGCAGGCTTTAGGAGGCAAAGTTAGAAATATGTTGAATATGAATCTATTTAGTTTAATATTTACTTGCGTAGATAAGAATAACTGAGCACTTGATTTACCCTGCTGACAACTTTGGTTGTCCTTCAAACCTTTTTATTCATAATATGGTCGATGATATCTGTGTAATGAGATATGTTTTATCATAAATGAATATATATGAATCCTACAGTTGCATATCAGTAGCCACATGTTGAAGTTTTTTTGGTTAGGTTATATATATATATATATATATATATATATATATATATATATAAATTCAGCATGTGGCTTATATATATATATATATATATAGCTCATGGTTCAAAACTTAACAAAAAAAAATTCAGCTGAATTCAAAAAATTCAGCTTATATAGCTGAATTTTTTTTGGTTAAGTTCCGAACCATGTGCTATATATATATATATATATATATATATATATATATATATATATATATACACACACACTAAGTAATTGTTAAAATTAACTTTAACATAATTAAATGTCCGATTCTGCTTTTTTATAAGATTAAGATTAATTACTCTAATTTTTACTAATTAATTCTTGCAACAAAAAGATATGCAGTAGAGATAAGATAGCAAAATGTTAATGTAATATTGTATTGTTTCTTTTACCTGGTTTGTTTATTGAATTACTTCTTTTGCTACTTATGTTTTACTCTTTTTTGAATTGAAGTTAGTTGTTTTGTTTTTTTTTTCTAATTAATATGTGTTATCTATTTTTTTAATAGCTTTATTTGCTTCTAATGCTTCTCAATTTTTGATTTTTTTAGTAAATATGGATCAAAAAAATATTATGTTCTATATAATCATAAGGATATGGCATTTACATATGATGTGATTGCTATTGATGATAATAATTCAAATGGAAAATAAGAGACAAAAATTTTTAAAAAGGAGGTGATGAATCTGATGCCAATAGTGTGGAATTATTTAGAGAAATGTCTAAAGAAAGTGTTGAGCAAATTGCTACTGTTACTGGAAGATTTGTTAGGGCAAATGATGGCCGTTCTGACATTTATAAAGAGCTAAAGGCATTGGGTCTTTCTCCTGAAGATCATCTTGATATCTCAGCATGTGGCATCATTCAGATCACTAGAACCCGAAATTAGAAAGATATTTGTTCATAGGTTACTTAGACAAATAAACGGTGATTGAGTGAATTTTAAATGCACCAATTATGTTTTTAATTAGATTTCATGTTTCACAAAAATATATGAACTTTTTGTATTCATTGATTATTTGAATTATGTGTACAATAATAATGATGAATTTTATTTATTTTGATGTGTTATTAGACCATATATAAAATTATTAAGTTATGTATTTGATTGTTAATTTATCTACTAATATATATTTATATTTCAAAAAATTTGTTCACTTTCTTTTAAATAAATATGATAATGTATGAAAAATTATATTTTACAATCAATTTTTTTTATTTAAATTTGTAATATTAAAAATAATTTAAAATTGCATATTTTTTTAATTTTGTTTAAAAATAATACAGTACATAATTGTGCACCAAACACAGTATAAAATATTACAGGCTAATATAATATTATACCAAACATTGTATACTATAATACAAACTAATACTGTACAGACTAATACTATACAGGCTAATACAATACAACGAACCAAACGTACCCTAAGTGAACTAAGAGAGGGTATAAAGGGAATTTTTAGGCATAAAAATCTGCCCTAACCTAGCCCAAAACTAAGTCTTTTTTTGCTCTTCTTTCTCTTTCTTTTGAACGAGCCCCCCGTCTGCCCCTCTCCCTTTTCGTCGCCATCTCAACCGTCGCACTCCCCAGCAGCAGTCGTCGCACGCCCAGATCTAGAGCCCAGCCGTCATGCGCCCAGATCCGGAGCCCAGCCGCTTCGCCACCGCCTCCAACCCAGCCACGCCTACGTCGCCAGTAGCTCCCACCCTAGCCCGTCGCGTCACACCTCCGCCAACCCACCCCTTCCTTGCTTTATTTGCCAGTAAGCTTTTCTTAATTCCTCCAAATTATATATATATATATATATATATATATATATATATATATATATATATATATATATATATATATATATATATATATATATATATATATATATATATATATATATATATATATATATATATATACACACACACACACACACACATATTTATTAAATTTGTTTCTCCATTAATTGATTGAGTTCTTAAATACTCTTAAAAATCTTGAAATTTTACTAACAACATATTGAATTTCTAGAATCGAACTTGACCTATTGGTTATGGAATTTTAGAGGTTTTAATTATTGTGGATGATATTAATTGTTAATTTTATGGATTATATTGCTTTTACATATGATTATTTTTATGACTTGAATCTGTTAGGGATTTTTTTTTTTTAGAAATAGAGTTTGTGAGATTTTATTGTTAGTTTAATTGATTAAATTGTTGTGTTATTTGATGAATTGATTCGGCTAAGTTGAAATTAAACTAAATATGCAAATTTTTGGGGTTGAGAGAACGTGAATTGAGTTCTCTGTTGTTGGACATAATTAGAGTTAAATTTGATGCCATGGGAGCTGGCTTACCTCCAGAACAAAAACTAAGATTATGTGATGATGCTTGTGAGAAGGAGCTTGAAAATGTATGGTGAGATTACATAGCCCTATTTGTGTGCTTCGTTTTTAATATTTTTTTTCCTTGGTTTGGTTTATAAGAATTTAATTTGTATTGGAGCATTTGAGGACCCTAACTTGACAATATTTTACTTGCTTCTTATTGCACTAATTCAGAACTATAGAATATTATACTGCAAATTGTTATATACCTTGTAATGGCTGTATTGTGGCATTGGCTATAATCCATTATTGCAAAGTAAGCATTCCGCATATTGTTACTTGAGTTGGAGGGTTGTTAAGGAATATTTTGGCTCTTAATAGAAAGGGAGTGTTATAATAATGTCACTCGTGCATGTAACTGACCATTAGTCTGGGTTAACAATTGCTATTGGATTAGATTATAAATTTGTCATTTAGTACTAAACACAGAAGTAATTATCTTTCATGAAGGTACCTATGGTAACTACAGAATCTGGACTGCAATACAGGGATATTAAAGTTGGTGCAGGCCTTAGTCCTCCAGTTGGTTTTCAGGTATGTCAATGTCTCTTGTTTTTATGAATTGGGTATACAAGGAATAAGACAAGCTTTAAATGTTTTTATTTGTTTACATCCAAAATTTAAATGCTTCTCCTGAACACTTTATTTGTTTTTCATTTTGACTTGTCTTGTTTGAAGCATATTAACCTCAATTTTGTAGAAGGTAATAAAGATTTATATTGATTAACTGATTAACCTCAATTTCATTCATATATTATTTATACTAATTGAAGTTTCATAGGTGCAGGATGCTAATTTTTCAAATTGGTCTCACCAAGCTGTAGATTTCATTTTAGGTACACATAATGCCTCTTGTATTCTTATGTGGCTCTTTTCCTATATATCTTTTTTTTTTCTTTGACAAAAATCAGTTAATAGAAATATCTCAATATTTTGTTATGCATCATCCTAAGATGATTAAGTTAGAGCGGGATAGATTGCAAAATGATTAATGTATTTTAACTTAGTTATGCAGCATTTTAATTAATTGAGCATTAGTATATATAGGTTTCAGATTTTACTATCTCAAGTTTAATTTTATTTCCCTTATTGCTTTACTCCTCTAATGGTTTTTGATGTTTTTTTTACCTTAATACATTTTTCTTTTAGAATAATTCTGTTGATTTTTAAAATAAATTATTTTTCTTTAGTTCCTTATTTGTTTATTTTCTTTGGAAATTTGTTTCTCATTTCGGACTATTATGTTTCTGCTATGTAGGTCATCCTTATCTCATTGAAGCATTGACATGATTGGCACTGAGCTCAAATTGTACTCTTGCCATTACTAGTTCACAGTGTAGTTCTCCATCTACTCGTTGTGATTCTACCTCATAGCGACATCGTCACTACTCCTTGCTTAGTGCTTTATTCTTCTATTGGCAAGTACCTTATTTTTATTTGCCATTGGCTTTGAATTAGTTAATGTTATGTTTCAGTTAGCATGTTAGTGGAACTTTGGAACTTTAAAATTTCAAATAATTTTTTTGTATTCCATAAAGACTCAATAGTTTAAATTTTGGCATGTATTTAAAACTTTAAGATTAGACTTTGAACTTTAACACTTTTGCTTATTGAGGATTTTTTATGAATTGAATAATTTATGTGGTTTCGATAGTTCGGTAAGGCTAGCATGAGGTATTATTTAAACTAGTTATCTGCTGGCCATGACCGAGTTTGGGTCGTGATAAAAAACAATATATAACATCCCAAAATGGAATCCAATTAGAATCTAATTAAGTTGAAATAAGGAAATTCCTAAGCAGTGGTCTATCTTGGACTAGGTACCATATCAACAGTGTCAATTGCTCCAACTGAATAAATTGTTCTTGTTTTCCCTTCTTCCATGCTCTCAGATCTTACAACAGCAATTGATGTAGCCAAACATTCCTTCAATTCAACCAATACATGACTCATGTCTGCCCTTTCTATTGCAGGATTGAGTGTACAAGCCAAGGCTATCTCCACAACTTTCCAGGCAGAATTGGCATCGAATTCTCCATGTAACTTGGGATCAACAATGCTTCTAATATCACCTCTTTCAGTGATTGGTATAACCCATTCTTGTATTCGTGTGAAGTTCCCAGTCTCATCTCTTCTTACAGCGGGATGGCCACTTACCAGCTCAAGTAAGAATGATTCCAAAACTATATATATCAGTTTTCTTATTAAAGTTCCCAGATGCTTGAGCCCTAAATGAAGTACAAAAGTAATTGAGTACTTTTGGCACGCATGAATTAAGTTAAAAACTTAATCAATACTTACTCAGGATCCATGTAACCGTACGTGCCAGCCGGGGTCGTGGTTATATGTGTAAGATTTTCACTGTTGAAAGCCCTGGATAGTCCAAAATCAGCTATCTTTGCTTGAAATTTTTCATTTAATAAGATATTGGAACTCTTCAAATCCCTGTGGATTATAGGTGGCATGCATCCATTATGTAGATATTCCAATCCTGCAAACAATTACATATATAGTCATTGTCATTGATTAATAATCAATGAATTAAGTAATAGAATCATGTATAGGAGGTGAGCTAGGAGAACCATATGCTGCATCAACTGCAATTTGAAGTCTCTGCACCCAGTTTAAAATCCTTCCACTTGTCTCTGCAACCAATATTATGTTTTTAGACGGGAAACAAGCTGTATGAAAAGCAACTTTGGGATGAACTCCGTTTCAAAGCTTTAGCAGATATACCAGATAAATGCTCCCTTAAGTTCCCATTAGCCATGTATTCATATATCAGTGCCTTTCTATCATTGTCGTCACAATACCCTATTAGAGTAACCAAATTCCTGTGATGAACAATCATCAATAGTTGTGCCTGAAATTCAAATGAACAATCATCATACTGCATTTTGAAAAGAAACGAGTAGCAGCTCAACCACGTAATTGCGTTTTCAATCTGACCTCAGCTTGAAATTCCTTAAAAACCTTGCTTTGAACATTGTGAGAGCAATTTAACAGCAACTTGTGTATTGTCCATTAGTGTTCCCAAGTAAACTTTTCCGAACCCTCCTTCTCCTATTGTGGTCCCAAAATTATTGGTAATGCTCACAATCTCTGAGAAACTAAAGGAACGATTTTTTGATATGCCTGATGAACTTTCATTCTTGGATTGTGCTGTTGCTGGGGAAGCATTTATCAGAGATATATATGATAAAAACAGGTGCGCAAAATGCATTCAACAGAAATAATATATGTATAAGATAATTTCCCAATTCAAAATCACCTCGTCCTTTTGATCTCCAAAATATAATCATTCCGATGAGGAGAACGACCATAAGACTAATAATGGATATGGTCATGGGAACAAGAAAACTTCTCTTCCTTTTCTCACAGGATTGTGCTGTCTCGCATGGATTTGGATTTCCGACAATGCTGGTATTCACTACCAAAGTATTATTAGATATTAAAATGAACTAATTATAAGAGATTCAAGTGAGTGATTGGTCATGAAACAGACCTCAACTGCAATATTCCGTCACTGGATTTTTCCAGAAGAGACTGGGGAACTAAACCATTGAGCTTGTTTCCTGTTAAATTTCTGAAAAGAGAGTATACATGAATGATGTGAATCGGCCGTATTACCATGCTGAAATTCCTATGGCGGTATTGGAGTACTGAAATAATATAATAACTTACAATATAGTTAAATTTGGCAGCCGGGCTAAAAATTCTGGCACTGTTCCACTCAGTTCATTGTATGATAAATTTCTAAAAGAAATGGAAATAATAATAAGTTATTGCAGGTATTTGTAAAGGTGGGATCTTAATGCTCCAATGGATTAAAGAGATTTTAGTTGAAGAGCTACATACAAGGACTTCAACGCTTGGAGGTTGGAGAATGATGAAGAAATTTTGCCCTTCAATCCACTTGAACTGAGGTCCCTGTACGGGAGTTCACCCCGTAAAAACGGAAGATAAATGCACTAAAGCTGAGGTCTAATTATTGTTTAGCTTGAATTTTGACCATTGGCGTTCTAAAGAATAAATGGAAAACTCTAGTTTTTGGAGGGAGTTTTTTGATTATGCAAATGGAAATTATCGAATTGTGCACTCTTGGTTGTAATTAGCATGGTTATTGAAACCGGACCGGACCGGCCGGTTCAACCGGTTTAACCGCGAACCGGTTGGCAAACCGGTCGGTTCAACATCAGAAAACCGGACTGGAAAAAAACCGGATTGAACCGGAAAAAACCGGCCAGAACCGGGAAAAACCGGAGAACCGGCCAGAACCGGCTAGAACCGGTCAAAAACCGGTCAACAATTTATTATATGTTTTTTTTTTAATTTTTTTTTGAAAAAATGCTTTTAATTTAAAATAATTAATAAAAATTAGTACTATTTTCATAAAAATAAAAAACAAATAATCTAATAAGTTTTATTTAGCAAATAATTGATTCTTTTACTATTTAATTACTTTTGAATTTAATAAAAATAATATAATGGTTTAATAATTTAATAAAATATAATTGAATAAAAATTGAATAAATTATTAAATTTGGTTAACTTAAAAATAATTGTTTACCCTTTTCTTTAATTTCACCTAAAGTTATTAAATTATTTAATTTTTAAATTAATCAAGTAATAATTTTTTTAAAAAAAATAAAAGATGAAAAAAATATTATTATTAGTATATTTGTGATATATACTAAATATTTTGATGGATTTTTTTTATTTGAGTAGTAGTATTTATAAAAATTATACTAATTAATAATATTTTAAAAAATAGAAAAAAACCCGGTTGAACCCGGTCGAACCACGAACCCTCAGCCTTGCCGGTTCTATATCCGGTCCGGTTTTAATAACATTGGTAATTAGGACAACTACAATGCACCATATGGTACTCACAGAGAGATGATTCTTGGAGGATTGGTGTCATAGCTGCAGTTGAGGCCTTCCCACGTATAATCTTTTGGAACACAAGGATCTCCTTGCCATTCATCTCTATTTATGTTGTATGCTTCCATGATCCCCATCATACCCTCAACTATATCACGGTCAGGAAGAAAAAGCAAATTTCAATCATTAGAAACAATATATATATATATATATATATATATATATATATATATATATAAACCAAGTAGAAATATCAATTAATTGGTGAACTTGCCATCTGCTGCGTAAGTCGGTAATTCGGAAAATGGCAAAATACCAAGCATCTCCAAGCCATTGAATATAAGGTGGAAGGTCAGATCGCAGGGTTGAATTCAAAAGCAATTGAATATTTTGTTGAATTGGTGATACAATACGACAAATGCTAAGTGGCTTCAGATATTCAAGGGTAATAGTTCCATAGCTGATGCCATTTAAAGAAAGGGTGAATTCTCTTGTTTTGGGTTTTGCAGTACTGTTTAATATTTCAGCAAAGTAAAGGCAGAAATAGCATTCCATCTCTGGGCAGAAGAACCCTTCATTTATCCATCTGCGGGGACTAACGGGTTCCGCTGCACTTCTCCAAACTTCAACGGGTAGTGTAGAGAAATAGTTGCTGCTATTGCTTTGGAGTTTGATATCTGATGTGGTATTCAGTAAAATGTAATTATCAGGCGGTGTGTAAGTGCTCCAGAGACGATCATAAACATCATCCTTGTACCTTCCAAAATAGAAAATTTTATTCTGCTATAATATCAATTAATCTTTCAGTAAAAGAGATTGACACTACCAGCCCCTTCATCCTAGAAAAAGAGTCCCACTTTTATTATTATTATTATTATTATTATTATTATTATTATTATTATTATTATTATTATTTTATATATTTCAAAATAGAAATCATTTATTATTCTTAATTTTTAGTTACCTTTGTGAAGTATCTATTATACTTCTATTTAATTTTCTTATAATAAATTTTCTCCTATTTTAATTTTTTATAATTTCCATAAACAATTTGCTTTTAAACCATGCGATACTGTAGCTCTACTTCTTTTTAAACATAATTTTGATTCTTTCAATAACATAATTAGTCATCTAATATAAAGAAGAGCATTACAGAAAAAATTACAACTTCTCTTTCTCTGTTCACGCTTCCGTCATTGTCTTCTTGTTGATTCTTTCAATAACTTCAATAAAATTTTATAATTTGCATAAGAAGAAACGCCTCCATTTTCTCCTTTGATAAATCGTGAGTATACATATTCTGAAAGCATAAAACAAAAATATTTGACAAATTGATATAATTAATTTAATACGTATACATACAATTTAATTATAATCATAGTTTTTGTAAATATCTAAAGTTTCTCAAATTGTCGCAATACAATCAAATTCTTTTCCTAAATAAGATGAACTTTTGACAAAAATTCCAATAATGCATACCATGTATTTTGACGTGATACAAACAAACAAGAGAAATAATACAATAGCGGACTCAAATTTTTTATATAGACTTGCATTTTAATTAGTGGCCCTCGATTTTTACTTAATTACATGTCCAAGTTTTCTATATGTTTACTGTTACATTAGTGATGTTGATTTTCCCTCAAATCAAACAGCTTCCAATTTAATTACTAAGATCCATAGTGGACCAATCAATCAAAAACTGATGCTAATACAAAAGTATTGTTTTCATAAATGGTAGTTTTTTTTTTTTGAATTAGTTTATGTAGAGAATAGTTTCATCTAAATTCACTGAACTAAGATACTTTTAAAGATAAAAAAATGTTAGTTTTGTGCTCTCTGTAGCTTTTGTGCTTTTGATAGCTTTTGTCTGTCCTTGTGACACGTTTCTTACGTTTATCATGATGGAAGCAGATCTAGCTCAATTGAATATCCGCGAGGAGGAAGAGGAAGGATGGCAGATCGAAGAAATAGGAGGGAATGATGAGAGGGTCATCAAACCAAGCCAGAAATTAACGTCGTAGGCAGGTTCCTTACAGAAGCCACTATTAATTTTGATTATATGAGGAACACTATGGCTGATTTATGGCACCCTTTGGGGGGAGTTCATATATCCCAGTTAGGGGAAGGACGGTTTTTATTTCGATTCTTTTATGAGTGTGATATTGCTCGTATTTTGGCTGGGTGCCCATGGACGTTTAATAGACATCTATTACTTCTTCATAGACTTCAAAAAGAAGAGGACCCTCAGACAGTGTTGTTTCACCATAGTGCCTTCTGGATTCAAGTTCATGAACTACCTAAGGGATTTATGTCAGATAAAATGGCACAACGTTTTGGCAACCTAATCAGTACTTTTTTAGAGTATGATGCTAAGATAATCTCTGGGAGGCTACATCAGTTTATGCGAATAAGGGTCATGGTGGATGTTCGAAAGCCACTGATGAGATATAAAAAGATCATTAAGGCTGATGGAATGGTTCATATGGTGAAGTTTAAATATGAGAGGTTATCTGTGTTTTGCTATCTTTATGGTAAACTTGGGCATGTGGATAGCTGTTGCTTAATGAGAACTGGACCAGGAGGTATGAGTCTTCCATTGCAATGGGATGATAGCATCAAGGTTCAACCCCGCCGTAATAATTTACCGATGAGCAGTTGGCTAAGGGATGCAGGTGGGTTTTCTGTGGCTTATCCTAAGGCTACGATTACGGGTATGGGTAATGGTTTAGGGAAGTCTAATCAGATGAATTCGGAAGAAAACAGAATTATAGGAGATGATAAAGGGCGTAATTTGAGGAGACTAGTTTTGGCAGATGAGCCTAAAAATATGGAACATGATCTCAATAATAATTGTGAAGATGAAATGGGCTTATCAGGTGAGGCTGCTATGTTGGGCTTACAAGGTGAGACAGTTCCTTTGGGCTTTGAGGAAGGAAAAAAAAGACCCAGACATTCTAGTTCTACTTCTGTTTCTCTCATATTTGATTCAGGAGTGGATGCTAATAACATGCATAAGTCTTTGCATGGAACTTCTTCATCGGCGGGCGCTGCTATGCAGGCCGGCCGGTCACCATGAAAATCCTAAGTTGGAACTGTCGAGGTTTAGGCAACCCTCGCACAGTTCGCTATTTGAAGGACGTTGTCTTTCGGAACAAGCCAGGTATTGTCTTCCTCATGGAGACTCTGGTTCAAAAAAGTAGGATTGAAGATATCAAGTGTGCATTGGATTTTTCAGGTTGTTTTTCTGTTGATAGGCTGGGTAGAGGAGGTGGGCTTGCGGTTTTATGGGCTAAGAATGTTGAGGTCCATATTACTGACTTCAGCCAAAACCATGTGGATTTTGTGTTTAATGGGCCTGGTCGAATAAGAGTAAAGTCACCGGATTTTATGGTTTTCCAGAAAGGGCGAGGAGAACTGATTCTTGGCATCTTCTTTGACAGATAGGGCGAAATAAGTCCCTTCAAGATCCTTGGCTGGTGGTTGGTGATTTTAATGACCTTCTTCATTCTTCCGAAAAGGTAGGTGGTGGTATTCATCCTCAATTCTTAATTGATGGCTTTGGAGATGCTGTGAGAGCTTGTGATTTAACAGACCTCCCTTCTGCTGGCTCGATTTTCATGTGGGAAAGATTCAGATCTTCTAATTATTGGGTGCGAGAGAAGTTGGACAGAGGCATGGGTAATTCAGGTTTCTTCTCTTCCTTTCCTAATTGCTTCCTTCAAGTGGTTATTGCCCCCACTTATGATCACTCCCCCTTGATTATTGACCTGAATAAAAATTTTAATCTCTGGCGTCGGAAGAGATTTCGTTTTGAAAATTGTTGGTTTATTGAAGCTGATATTTTTAACATTGTAAAAGAAGGGTGGTTGAATGCTGGGAGTTTGGGTGTTATGAACAGAAAGCGAGATTGTTGTAACCTGTTGGAGAGCTGGGAAAAAAAAATTTCTAGTTTCTAGACAACGGAAATTAGAGATTGAGAGAAGGCTAGATGTGTTACAAACTAGTGATCTTATTCAGGATACGAAGCCGAGAAAATCACTCAGGGCAGAGTATAACATCATTCTTGAACAGGAGGAATTAAAATGGAGGCAGCGTTCTAAAGTTTACTGGTTGAAATATGGGGATCAAAACTCCAAGTTCTTTCATTCCAAAGCTAACGGTCGAAAGAAGAGGAACCATATCAGTGTTTTAAAAAATGCAGAAGGGGTATGGTTTACAGATGATAAGGGGATTAGTGGGTTAATCACTGATTACTACTCGGAGATGTTCAAGAAGATGGAAGTTGACTGCTCTTGGGTATCAGAGTTAGTAGAGAAGAGGGTTACTGATGACGACAATGAGGCCCTTCTTCGTCCTTTCACTGAACAGGAGATAAAAGAAGCAGTTTTTCAGATGAACCCTGACAAATCTCCAGGACCAGATGGTCTCAACCCAGCTTTCTTTCAAAAATGCTGGAACATCATTGGGCAGGATGTGGTGGCTGGATGTCAAAGATGGCTTAGTGATGGTATGTTACCTGATACCCTTACAGATACTCATGTTGTTTTAATTCCTAAGGTTGATAACCCTGAAGTCATTAATGAATTTAGGCCTATTGCTTTATGTAATGTTCTGTACAAGATTGTGTCTAAGACCCTTGCAAATAGGCTGAAATGTGTCCTTCCAAAAATTATTTCGGAGTATCAATCTGCATTTGTGCCTGGGAGATTGATTACGGATAATGCCCTAGTTGCTTTTGAATTAATCCATAGTATGAAAAATCATAGGGTGGGTAGACATGGGTTAGCAGCTCTTAAGATCGACATAAGTAAAGCCTATGATCGAATTGATTGGTTTTATTTAGAAACTATTTTGTTGAGGTTGGGTTTTTCTAGGCAGTGGGTGAGGTTGATGATAATGTGTGTTAGGGATGTGAAATATACTTTTTTATTTAATGGCATGGAAGTTGGCCCTATCATCCCTGAAAGGGGGCTTAGACAGGGGAATCCTATCTCTCCTTATCTTTTTATTTTTTGTGCGGAGGGGCTGTCTTGTTTGATTAAGGAAGCAGAACACATCAGGGCTATTCGAGGTGTGAGGGCGAGTTTATGGGGTCTTAGAATGTCGCATCTGTTTTTTGCTGATGACTCTATTTTTTTCTTTAGAGCCACGGAAGGGGATTGTTGTGCGATTAAAAGTATTCTCCATAGATATGAGTTGGCATCGGGGCAAGCTGTTAATTTTCAAAAATCAGGTGTATTTTTTAGTCCAAGTGTTTCGAGGTTAATAAGGCTCATCTGTCTAATCTTCTTGGTGTCAATACCCCACTTAATCATGGGCGTTATTTAGGACTTCCTTCTCTTATTGGGCGGAGTAAAAGGGCTATTTTTGGTTTTTTGAAAAATAAATTTGTTCATAGGATCTCTTTGTGGAATAACAATTTTCTTTCTAGATCGGGTAAGGAGGTCTTGTTAAAATCTGTTGCTCAGGCAATTCCAACTTATTGTATGAGTGTTTTTATGCTTCCCCTTTCTATTTGTGAGGAGTTACAGTGTATGATGAATTCTTTTTGGTGGGGGCGGAAGAGTGATGGGAAGAAAAATTTTCATTGGCTAGCCTGGGATAAGATGTGTAATAGTAAAGATAGGGGAGGCTTGGGTTTTAGAGATCTGCACTGTTTTAATATAGCAATGCTTGCAAAACAAGGTTGGAGATTGCTATCTAATTGTCATACTCTTGTGTTTAGAATCCTCAAAGCTAAATATTTTCCAGAAGCGAATTTTTTTGATGCTCAATTAGGAGCTAACCCTAGTTTTACTTGGCACAGTATTTTGCAAGCTAAACCTCTATTGAGAGATGGTGTCAAATGGCGAGTGGGAGATGGTCAGTCAATTTTATTCAAGAGTGATCCTTGGGTACCTAGAGAGGGTAATTTTTATGTGGGTGAGGGTACTGATTTTGTTGAGGATGGTGTTAAGGTTAGTGCTTTTTTGAAAAATAATGGACGGGAGTGGGATGCTGATAAGCTTATTGTGTTTTGTAATGCTGAGGATGTTCATGATATTTTGAAGATTCCCTTGCCTATTCTGAGTAGAAAAGATGTCTTAATTTGTCATTTTGATAAAAAAAGGGAGCTACACAGTAAAGAGTGGCTATTTCGTTGCTAGCGAGAGCTTGAGATCAGGAAATGGACGATCTAATAAAATTTGGAAAACCATTTGGGATTTGAAAATTCCTCCTAAAGTACAAAATTTTCTTTGGAGAGCATTTAGAAATATTATTCATGTTCGTTCAAGATTGATGCATAGGGGGATTAATGTTAGCCCTTTGTGTTTGCTTTGTGAGAACAGTGAAGATCTACCTCATATCTTTTTTGGTTGTCAATTTGCTAAGGAGGTCTGGAGCTGTTATGAACTTGTGCTTCCAAATGTTGAGGGGCCTCTTATGGATTTACTATCTGTTTTGTTCAACTCTTTGTGTAAGGAGAAGATTGAGGAAGTTTGTTTAATTTTGTGGCAAATGTGGAATGTTAGGAACAAGCTGTTGTGGAATAATGTTTTGATGGCTCCCCATAATATAGTTAAATCGGCTTTGGATTTTCTTGAGGACTGGAAGTCTTCTAAAGAGGTTCTCAATGGTGCTTTTGCTCCGATGGTTGATAGCTTGTTAAATGATGTTCCCTTATTAAATTCAACTAATGGTGGTTGGACTTGCAAGGTTGATGCTGCTATTTTTTCCAATAGAGACAGGAGTGGCTTTGGAGCTATTTTTTGGGATTCTAATGGGCGTTTTGTTCAAGCTCTCTCGGGTCATTGGCCAAGTGTGTATTCACCTCGCATAGCTGAAGGTTTGGCTCTTTGTTCAGTCTTATCTTGGGTTGAGAATCAACATCCTCACAAGGGTGTTATTTACACTGATGCACAAGAGCTTTATTTTTCTTTGAAAAGTTCAACAATAGATCTTTCTGACTTTGGTTCTATTATTTCAGATTGTAAGCACATGCTATCTCTTTTTTCGGATGTTTCTGTTTTTTGGATTGGTAGGTCCAACAATACTAAGGCTCATAAATTAGCTAAAGCTTCAGTTTTGTTCGATCCTTTTTTTGTTTGGGATGTTGTTCCGTCTTGTGTTTGATCTTTTCATTTATAAAGGTCAGCTTTTTTCTTTCAAAAAAAGAAAAGATACTTTTAAAGATAAAAATATACCCGAACTGAGATACTTTTGCATATAAAATCTCTTTGATCAAAAAAATTACCAAGATCTACAGAAATTCCACTGTGGCACATCACATTAACTTGATTATTCTAAAATGTATCACATGGCCAACTACATAAAATTAATTGCAATGAAGGTCACTAAACTTATATTCAAATTATTAGAAAGTGAGAAAAGAGTTTTTTTAGTGAGAAAATACTTAAATTGTATAATCCTTGTATGAAAAATTATTTTAGCTAGGAAATAAACTCTATAAAGAAATCCAACATGGCATGCAACCTAAACTCTAAACCTTATAAAAGCTGACCCATAGTATGTAATTTATATCAACATATATTTATATAAGTTCTCATTAAACATATAATATATGTACCATTTAATTTTAAAGAGGAATAATGAAAACAATTACTTACCAATTCAGTTGCATTAAATGAGTTCCTGCTGATGTTATTGATATATGTCACATTTTAAAAAATTTGAATTTAAGTAGCATGGAATGTTGGATTTATGATAGAGTTTGTAGCGTTCCACGACCAAAATGATTTATTATGTAAACATTATATATTCGAGTATTTTCTTATTATAAAAAAATGTGAGTTATTGCTTATATGGCCAGCCATGTGGCACATTCTAAAGGAATCATGTTAGTATGACATGTAGAATTTAAATAGGTTTTAATGATTTTTTTGGTTAAAATAATTTATATGCAAAACTATCTCAATTCGGTTATTTTGTCGTTAAAAAAAATTCTTAAATTAACCTTATTATAGACATCACCAGATACAAAAAAAAATTCTAAAAATTTTAGGGTTAGATTAATGATGTTTGTCTTCACTTAATCTAGTCGGTCTCATCCATAGCAGGCTAACTGTAACATGTGAATAATATGATCGATTCATTAATTAGGTAAATGTGCCGCTGAGGTCGTCGGTGTTGGTGGCCCCCCTAGTTGACCTACCATCTGAAGCTATCCCCCAAATCTCTTTTCAACCGCTGGCCTACTGTTTAGGGAGGAGAGGATGAGTCCACCTCCAATCAATGAAAAAAAAATAGTATTAAAATTTTGTGGACTGCCACATTGTAATTTAATTTAAAAGTTTTATTTTCTTTTAAAAGAAGTTCAAGCATTTCTTTCACTAATCAAAATTTTTCCCTTCTCGTCAAAATGTCATGCTTACGTTTTCTTTAATTTCAGTTCCTGAAGGAATTAATTATGACTAATTTGATCACAATTCCATTGGGGAATTTATATAATGAGCTAAGTCGAAACAGAACTGAAATTTGAGCACTGAGATTACTTCAAATTAGAGTTACTAGGACCAGAATTAAGGAAAAATTAGGTTTTAAGGTTTTCATGATCAAAAACAAAACGAATGAACAGTCGATTTTTCCCCGAAAGTTTTATTTTTTAATTTTGCTCTCATCAATTTGTTCCAAAATCAGAATTGAGCGTAATTAATACAAAATTTAACTTTTGCAATTAATTTACTGCACTCCATCCAGAAACTTTTTTTTCTTCCCTCAAAGTTATTACTAGCCATTAATTACAATCAAAAGCGAAATCATTGGAAAATTGAACAAAACAAAACAAAACCATTATAAATCGCCACCAAGTATTTATATCTACATATAAATTTGTATAAAATGGCATAAAACTGTTGCTATTTTACTTATCAGTTGTGGTCGTAGCTGATACATATGATTATACCAGCCTTTTGATTTTGTATATAATGTAGAATAATAACAAGTAATACTTGATATCTTTTCCTATTATATATGGTGGTTGAAAAAAAAGAGAGAGAACAAATCAGTTGGCAAGAGATTTGTTACCTCTGATGAATTCGAGCAAATTGCTTTTCCACAAATGTATTCGTCACTGGGAAAACAATAAATAACATCCCAAAATGGAATCTAATTAGAATCTAATTAAGTTGAAATAAGGAAATTCCTAAGCAGTGGTCTATCTTGGACTAGGTACCATATCATCAGTGTCAATTGCTCCAACTGATGAATGGATTGATCTAGTTTTTTCGTCCTCCATGCTCTGAGATCTTACAACAGCAATTGATGTAGCCAAACATTCCTTCAATTCAACCAATACATGACTCATGTCTGCCCTTTTTTTTGCAGGATTGAGTGTACAAGCCAAGGCTATCTCCACAACTTTCCAGGCAGAATTGGCATCGAATTCTCCATGTAACTTGGGATCAACAATGCTTCTAATATCACCTCTTTCAGTGATTGGTATAACCCATTCTTGTATTCGTGTGAAGTTCCCAGTCTCATCTCTTCTTACAGCGGGATGGCCACTTACCAGCTCAAGTAGGATGATTCCAAAACTATATACATCAGTTTTCTTATTAAAGTTCCCAGATGCTTGAGCCCTAAACGAAGTACAAAAGTAATTGAGTACTTTTGGCGCGCATATCATGAATTAAGTTAGAAACTTAATCAATACTTACTCAGGATCCATGTAACCGTAAGTGCCAGCAGGGGTCGTGGTTATATGTGTAAGATTTTCATTGGTGAAAGCCCTGGATAGTCCAAAATCTGCTATCTTTGCTTGAAAATTTTCATTTAATAAGATATTGGAACTCTTCAAATCCCTGTGGATTACAGGTGGCTTGCATCCATTGTGTAGATATTCCAATCCTGCAAACAATTACATAAATAGTCATTGATTAATAATCAATGAATTAAGTAATAGAATCATGTACAAGAGATGAGCTAGCAGAACCATATGCTGCATCAACTGCAATTTGAAGTCTCTGCACCCAGTTTAAAATCCTTCCACTTGTCTCTGCAACCAATATTATGTTTTTAGACGGGGAAACAAGCTGTATGAAAAGCAACTTTGGGATGAACTCCGTTTCAAAGCTTTAGCAGATATACCAGATAAATGCTCCCTTAAGTTCCCATTAGCCATGTATTCATATATCAGTGCCTTTCTATCATTGTCGTCACAGTAACCTATTAGAGTAACCAAATTCCTGTGATGAACAATCATCAATAGTTGTGCCTGAAATTCAAATGAACAATCATATATTTATATACGATTTTGAAAAGAAACGAGTAGCAGCTCAACCACGTAATTGCGTTTTGAATCTGACCTCAGCTTGAAATTCCTTAAAACCTTGCTTTGACCATTGTGAGAGCAATTTAACAGCAACTTGTGTATTGTCCATTAGTGTTCCCAAGTAAACTTTTCCGAACCCTCCTTCTCCTATTGTGGTCCCAAAATTATTGGTAATGCTCACAATCTCTGAGAAACTGAAGGAACGATTTTTTGATATGCCTGATGAACTTTCATTCTTGGATTGTGCTGTTGCTGGGGAAGCATTTATCAAAGATATATATGATAAAAACAAGTGCGCAAAATGCATTCAACAGAAATAATATATTTATATGATCATTTCCCAACTCAAAATTACCTCGTCCTTTTGTTCTCAAAAATATAATCATTCCGATAAGGAGCAGAACGACCAGAAGACTAATAATGGATACAGTAATGGGAACAAGAAAACTTCTCTTCCCTTTCTCACAGGACTGTGCTGTCTGGCATAGATTTGGATTTCCGACAATGCTGGTATTCACTACCAAAGTATTATTAGATACTAAAATGTGTTGGAAAAGAAGAAATATCAAAAATCGAAGTAAAAATAATCAAGAACACTCAAGAACAATTTCTGCAACTCTCTCAAATTTATATACTTGACTTTCTTCTTTTATTCTATGTTATATATTGCAGAGAGGGAGGGGGTATTTATAATAACACGAGATTAATACAAATCACATAAATACACCTACTACACATCTAACTTAGACTTATACATATCATAAAAACCATACATTTATAACACCATTTTCAACTATCTAACCAACTCTTGACCTTTAATTCATCATGTGAAAAATATTAAAAGATTCTTTGAGCTGGGCTTCAACATTTGGATCTGGGTTTAGATTAAAACAAGTTTATAATTCAACACTCCCCCTTAAACTTGTTTTATGAGACCAAGCAAATTTCTTATCCTCGCAAAATCTTCATATTTCAATAGTTTGGTGAAGATGTCAGCAATCTGATCATGTGACTTAACATACTCGATTTGTACATCATTTCTTGCAATGCATTCTCTAATGTAATGGAATCGAGTATCTATGTGCTTTGATCGATCATGAAACACTGGATTTTTTGCTAGAGCAATTGCTGATTTGTTATCAACACCAATCTTTGTTGGTTCTTCTTGTATCAAGTTCAACTCCTTCAATAAGTTTCTCAGCCAGACTACATGACAAACAGCTGAAGTTGCAGCTACATACTCAGCTTCGCAAGTTGAAAGTGTGACAATTGGTTGTTTCTTTGATAGCCATGTGAAAACAGTATCTCCCATAAAGAATACAAATCCTGTAGTGCTTTTTCTATCATCTAAATCTCCACTCCAATCACTGTCACTGTATCCAACAAGCTTGTAATCATTAGAAATGGAATAGAACAACCCAAAGTTGATTGTACCTTTGAGGTAGCGAAGAATTCTCTTTGCGACTTTGAGATGAGTGGTTGTTGGAGATTCCATGTAGCGGCTAACCAATCCTACTGCATAAAGAATATCAGGTCTCGTGCATGCCAGATAGCGTAAGCTTCCAACTAAACTTTTAAAGTATGTTGGATCCACGCTTTCTCCATCATCATGCTTGGACAATTTAACTCCACATTCCACTGGCGTGCTTATCAGTTTGCAGTTCTCCATTTTGAACTTCTTAAGAATCTCCTTTGTGTAACTTTCTTGTGAGATAAAAATTCCATCTTCTTGTTGTTTAACTTCAATGCCAAGATAGTACGCCATAAGCCCAATGTCTATCATCTCGAACTCTTTTGCCATTTCTTTTTTGAAATCTTTGAACATGTTGGGGTTGCTTCCGGTGAAGATTAAATCATCCACATACAAGCATACAATTAAGACGTCTCCATCTTTGATTTTGAAGTAGAGTGCATGTTCATATGGACATTTGATGAAGCCATTCTGTTGGAAGTATTTGTCGATGCGGCTGTTCCAAGCTATTGGTGCTTGTTTTAATCCGTAAAGAGCTTTCTTCAACATTAAAACTTTATTTTCATGTCCTTTCACGACATAACCCATCGGTTGTTCAATATAGACTTCTTCTTCGAGTACTTCATTCAGAAAAGCAGACTTCACATCCATCTGGTGAATCTTTCACCTATTTTGAGCTGCTAGAGAAATAATTAGTCTACCAGTTTCTAAGCGTGCAACAGGAGCAAATACCTCATCATAGTTAATGCCAGCTCTTTGACTGTATCTTTTTACAACAAGTCTCGCCTTGTATCTTTCAACCTCTCCATTTGCATTCTTCTTTAGTTTGTAGACCCATTTGACACCAATTGGCTTGTATCCTTTTGGAAGTGAAGTGAGTTCCCATGTGTTATTCTTTTCAATGGCTTTGATTTTTTCATCCATTGCATTTCTCCATTTTTCATCTTGTGCAGCTTCTTGAAAGTTAACTGGTTCACAATTAGCAAAATGACAAAATAATGTAAGATTATCTGATTGTTCAGTTACTTCGTATAGATCTCGAAGACTCCTTGTACGTTGCACAAATCTTTCATTTGGACTACCACTTGAAGATGATAGAGCTGATTCATCTTCATGGGTAGTTATTGTTGGTGAAGTAGGTGGTGAAGCAACCTCTTGCTGAACTTCTTCTAGTTGCTGAACTGGTGCTTGCTCATTTTCATCAATTGGAAAGAAGTTGAAGTCGTCTGTGGGAGAATTGAATTCCCATTCACCTTCTTCATCAAACATGACATCTCGGTTGATTTTGATCTTTCCATTGTTTGGATTGTACAGCTTGTAGCCTTTCGAACTTGCATCATAGCCGATGAAGATGAATCTTTCACTTTTATTATTAAGCTTGGTTCTTCTTTTATCTAGTACATGAACATGAGTTATGCTTCCGAATACTCTCAGGTGTGAGATGCATGGTTTTCTTCCACTCCATGCTTCTTGTGGTGTCTTTCCCCAAGTACTTCTTGTTGGAGATCGGTTGGACAAGTAGACAGCTGTTGCCACAGCTTCAGCCCAAAGCTCTTTTGGCAATTTCTTGCATTTGAGCATGCTTCGTGCCATGTCAAGGATAGTTATGTTCTTTCTTTCTGCGACTCCATTTTGTTGGGGGGATCTTGGGACTGTCAATGGCCTTCGAATTCCATTTGCTTCACAGAATTCTTGAAACTCCTTAGAAGTGAATTCTCCTCCTCGATCAGATCTCATTGCTTTAATCTTTTGGCCACTTTCATTTTCAACTGTAGCTTTAAATTTCTTGAATACTTCAAAAACTTCTGATTTCTGCTTCAAAAAATATACCCAGGTTTTTCTTGAAAGATCATCAATAAAGAGAAGGAAATAGTTACTTTTACCAAATGAACTTGGACTGATTGGTCTACAAACATCTGTACGTATAAGCTCCAGTGGCTTTTTCGCTCTTGAGTCTGACAGTTTTGGAAATAATTTTCTAAACTGCTTCCTAAGTAGACAACCTTCACAAAGTTGATCAGGATAATTGATGTTTGGCAGTCCCCTCACCATCTTCTTTTTGGACAGCAGCTCTAATCCTCCAAAATTGAGATGCCCAAATCGAAGATGCCATAACCATGATGCATCCTTGTAGCAAGCTTTCAAACATTTTGCAACATCATTTTGTATGTTGATAAGAAACATTTTGTTCTTTGTCATTGGCACTTTAGCGATTAGAATATTTCTCTCATCCCTGATAGAAAGATTATTATCTTTCATGTGAATATCATAGCCTTTCTCCAGCAGTTGTCCAAGACTTAAGATGTTACTTCTCATGATAGGCACATAGTAAACTTTTGAAATAAATTGATGTCTCCCATCTTTTAAACGGATGAGAATGTCGCCTTTCCTTTTTACTTTAACATTGGAATCATCTCCAAATGAGACATTGCCATTTACAGATTCATCAAGTTTCACGAACATGGTTTTTTTTCCACACATGTGATTGCTTGCACCAATATCAAGATACCAAGAGTTTTCTTGGTCACCATCATTCTCCTTCTTTGCTAGGAAAAGAGTTTCCTTTTCTTCAATCTTCTCTTCTACATAGTTAGACTTTTCTTCAACTTTGTTATTTGGAATTCTACATTCCGAAGCATAGTGGCCATACTTGTTGCAATTATAACACTGAATTTGAGATTTTTTATATCTCAAATTAGCAGTGCCTCTTCCACGACCTCTTGTAGAACTTTCTCCTTTTTCATAGTTGGAACTATTATTGTAATTCCAACCTCGTCCTCGACCACGATATCTTCCTCGTCCACGAGCTCTACCTTTACCTCGGCCACGTTGATTTCTATCATTGCCTTGACTTTCATGGATGTCTTTGACTTGTAGCTTAAGGGGTTGCTCAGCGATCCCTTGCTTCTTCTTCTGTTTCTCTTCATATGCTTGCAAAGATCCTTGGAGTTGCTCAATCGTCATTTCTTTCAGATCTTTGGTTTCTTCAATTGTTACGACAATGTGTTCAAATTTGGGATCCAATGAACGGAGTATCTTTTCTATAATTCTCACATCTTCTAGCTTTTCACCATTTCTTTTCAATTGATTAGTGACAGTTGCTACTTTGGAGAAATAATCTGAAATTTTTTCAGATGTTTTCATATGTAAGGATTCAAATTCACCTCTTAAAGTTTGGAGACGAACTTTTTTTACTTTTTCGACTCCTTTGTAAGAGATTTGCAACTTCTCCCATGCTTGCTTAGCGGAACTTGCTTCAGAAATCTTCTCAAAGCCATCATCATCTAAGGCTTGATAGATTAAATAGAGAGCTTTCTTGTCTCTCTTTCTTGAATCCTTCAAAACTGTCTTTTGATCTTGTGTAAGGACATCTTCATTTTTTGGCTCATTATATCCTTTTTCTACGATATCCAAGACATCGTGTGCACCAAGAAGAGCCTTCATCTTGATACTCCAGTTATCGTAATTGTTGTTGTTGAGTGTTGGTAGTTGGAAGGAAGCCACATTATTAGCCATATCTTCAAAACCTGAAGGAATTTGCAAAAACCGACTACATGGATGGATTCGAAACGTCGAAAAACCTTAAGATGAACTTACACCGAAAAGTCAAACTTTTGGTCAAAGTCAACCGCTGAAAAGTCAACGGTCAACTGGCTTGTCGGCTCGGTCAACAGGCTTGGCAGCTTGGTCAAATGGCTCTAACTCGGCTGACTCAGTAGATTGACTCGGCTGAGTTGACTCAATTTTCAGGCAGCAATATTCCGGCAGCGATTGGCGGCGCGTCCGACGTCCGATTGGGCTGATTCTGGTGGCGTTGGATTCGTCTCGTCGAGAGATTCGATTTGATATGCTACACGATATATTTCCAACAATGCTATGATACCAATATGTTGGAAAAGAAGAAATATAAAAAATCGAAGTAAAAATAATCAAGAACACTCAAGAACAATTTCTGCAACTCTCTCAAATTTATATTACTTGACTTTCTTCTTTTATTCTATGTTATACATTGCAGAGAGGGAGGGGGTATTTATACTAACACAAGATTAATACAAACCGCATAAATATACCTACTACACATCTAACTTAGACTTATACATATCATAAAAATCATACATTTATAACACCATTTTCAACTATCTAACCAACTCTTGACCTTTAATTCATCATGTGAAAAATATTAGAAGGT
This sequence comes from Excoecaria cochinchinensis, assembly GCA_947683425.1. Classification (NCBI taxonomy): domain Eukaryota; kingdom Viridiplantae; phylum Streptophyta; class Magnoliopsida; order Malpighiales; family Euphorbiaceae; genus Excoecaria; species Excoecaria cochinchinensis. The sequence goes on along the minus strand of CANTUQ010000125.1, from coordinate 4,092,749 downwards.
TCTTTGAGCTGGGCTTCAACATTTGGATTTGGGTTTAGATTAAAACAAGTTTATAATTCAACAAAATGAACTAATTATAAGAGATTCAAGCGAATGATTAATTGGTCATTAAACAGACCTCAACTGCAATATTCCGTCACTGGATTTTTCCAGAAGAGACTGGGGAACTAAACCATTGAGCTTGTTTCCTGTTAAATTTCTGAAAAGAGTGTATACATGAATGATGTGAATCAGCCGTTACCATACTGAAATTCCTATGGCGATATTGCAGCACTGAAATAATGAAATAACTTACAATATAGTTAAATTTGGCAGCTGGGCTAAAAATTCTGGCACTGTTCCACTCAGTTCATTGTATGATAAATTTCTAAAAGAAATGAAAATAATAATAAGTTATTGCAGGTAATTGTAAAGGTGGGATCTTAATGCTCCAATGGATTAAAGAGATTTTTGTTGAAGAGCAACATACAAGGACTTTAACGCTTGGAGGGTGGAGAATGATGAAGAAATTTTGCCCTTCAATCCACTTGAACTCAGGTCCCTGTACGGGCACAGTTCACCCGGTAAAAACCAAAGATAAATACACTAAAGTTGAGATCTAAATATTGTTTAGCTAGAATTTTGACCATTGGCGTTCTAAAGAATAAATGGAAAACTCTAGTTTTTTGCTGGAGTTCTTTTATTATGCAAATGGAAATTATCGAATTGTGCACTCTTGGTTGTAATTAGAATAACTACAATGCACCATATAGTACTCACAGAGAGATGATTCTTGGAGGATTGGTGTCATAGCTGCAGTTGAGGCCTTCCCATGTATAATCTTTTGGAACACAAGGATCTCCTTGCCATTCATCTCTATTTATGTCGTATGCTTCCATGATCCCCATCATACCCTCAACTATATCACGGTCAGGAAGAAAAAGCAAATTTCAATCATTAGAAACAATATATATATATATATATATAAACCAAGTAGAAATATCAATTAATTGGTGAACTTGCCATCTGCTGCGTAAGTCGGTAAATCGGAAAATGGCAAAATACCAAGCATCTCCAAGCCATTGAATATAGGTGGAAGGTCAGATCGCAGGGTTGAATTCAAAAGCAATTGAATATTTTGTTGAATTGGTGATACAATACGACAAAAGCTAAGTGGCTTCAGATATTCAAGGGTAATAGTTCCATAGCTGATGCTATTTAAAGAAAGGGTGAATTCTCTTGTTTTGGGTTTTGCAGTACTGTTTAATATTTCAGCAAAGTAAAGGCAGAAATAACATTCCATCTCTGGGCAGAAGAACCCTTCATTTATCCATCTGCGGGGACTAACGGGTTCCGCTGCACTTCTCCAAACTTCAACGGGTAGTGTAGAGAAATAGTTGCTGCTATTGCTTTGGAGTTTGATATCTGATGTGGTATTCAGTAAAATGTAATTATCAGGTGGTGTGTAAGTGCTCCAGAGACGATCATAAACATCATCCTTGTACCTTCCAAAATAGAAAATATTCTGCTATAATATCAATTAATCTTTCAGTAAAAGAGATTGACACTACCAGCCCCTTCATCCTAGAAAACGAGTCCCACTTTCATTTTTTTTTCTATATTTCAAAATATAAATCATTTATTATTCTTAATTTTTAGTTACCTTTGTGAATTATCTATTATACTTCAATTTAATTTTCTTATAATAAATTTTCTCCTATTTTAATTTTTTATAATTTCCAAAAACAATTTGCTTTTAAACCATGCGATACTGTAACTCTACTTCTTTTTACACTTAATTTTGATTCTTTCAATAATATAATTAGTCATCTAATATAAAGAAGAGCATAACAGAAAAAGTAATAGAAAAAATCTTGCCATTTATGTGTAACAACTAACTTTTCTTAATATGTCTTCGATAAAAAAAAAAAAAAAAAGTGGAATTATTTTTTGAGAACGGGAGGGAGTAAAATTAAGATTATGGAAAGTTGCTTTTAGTTTTTGAATATGAAAAAAGTTCTAACACCGATACTTAAAGAATGGATCCAGTAAATACCTCACAAATTTATTGGTTGAAATGCCAATATCATATCGGCCAGCGATTCTGAACGTTCTGGACTCATTTCTGTGATCGGAAAAGTTTAAAAGTCGCAGTTCCAAGGCTGAAATGAAAGGTGTCCCGGACCCTGTATTCACCAGGCACACTTCAATACTATCAGTTGATGAAAAATGGATAATTTCCAAGAATCCCCAATCTTCATAGTTGTTAGTAATTCGCGTTGTGCCCCAAAGACTAACACCAACATAGACAGAAAACGTTGGAATTTGATTATTGGAATCGTAATTTCCATACTTGAAAAGTGCTCTCATAAGATAATAATGGTTTTTTCCTTGTTCAGGTCGCAATCTATAACAATTCTTCCTTCCTTTTGGAAAGAATCTTACATTCTTCAGTTGCCGCCCAAGATAAGGAAGATCATTATCGTATTCAGGTGATATGTCCCGGTTTTCTCCTGTGCTTATGAATTCTCTGTCGGACTTGTAGTATATTCCTGTTTCCTTGTCTACATAATCTTGATCTGCCCCGCAATCAATGCTGATGAAACCTTCAAGTTTTTGTAACAATATAAAGTTATCTATACTTGGAGAATATTAAATAATAAATGCATATATTATACAAACAAAAGTTGAAAAATAAGTAGCTAAAGGTGAGCCAAATTACCTGGATTATTATTCCCAAAAGTTGCAGGTAAGGAAACATAGATTATCGATAGTTCTGTAACCAACAGCAGGAGTTGCCGATAGCACATGCTTGTCAGCTACCAACAATTTTTTAGTTCTGCTTGTGTCAAGATTATAAAATTGATATGAGTGCAAACAAACATAAAATCGTTTATTGACAGGCAAAGAGTGCTCAAGGCATCATATGTAATTGGTTCGTTAAGGTATTTCTACAAAAGTCAATATGTTGTTAATTTATTTTTTGGCCTTTTGATATCTAGATGCTGTTTTGTAAATTTTTATTGATTGTCTTTAATTTCTGTCCACGAGTTTAACTGTCTTCTTATCATCTCTCTTCAAGTCAAGTATAGTCCTGAACCGGCATCGAGGCATGTTTTTGCATACGCTTTTCTACACGCAGCCAATCAATCTTATTCATTGGCTCTTTAATTTTGCGAAACTTGACTTTAACTCTTGCAAGCTAGGACCGGCAGGTTTGAAAGTGTTAGTGCGCAAGCTTGTTTTCAATATCTTTTCCATTATATTTTTGACACACTTCCACATCTTCGGCTTCTTGAAATTTCAACTTTTTAGCTATTAGGTTCCTGAATGGCTGAATTTATTTTTTTTATTATTAGGTTGAATTTTAATTTTATTGACATCAAGTTCTTGGCTGAAAATTTCTGTTAAAAGACAAAAACTTGTGATATTGTGATTTACTGTAATAAAATATTCCTCCCGTTTTCTATCTGTCATTTTTATTATTTTCACTAGAATTAAAAAGTATTAATTAAGATTAAATTTAAGATAAAATTAAGTGATTTAATATAAAAATTTAAATTTAATTGATCAAATTACATTGAAAAACAAAATTAAATTAAAAAAATTAAATTAAATTGCATTGTAAATCTAAAAGGAATATATAAATGAAATTTGAATTTTATTTAGAAGTGACGGATAAAAAAAACAGATAGAGTAATAATTTTGTATTAATTAATTAAATTAATTAAAAAACATAAAATCACTAAATCTTAGGCATTCCATCTTTTTTAATTAAGAAAAATTGTTATCTAAGAATCCAATGTCAATTAAAATTACATTTTAAGAATCTAATAGTAAAAAAGTTTAGTTCAAGAAGTCAATAACCAAAAAACGTGAAAATATGCATGGACTCATATATATATATATATATATATATATATATATATATATATATATATATATATATATATCCTAAAAAGTCAGAGAGTGCAAAACATCACTTAACTCCACATTAATATGATATTGTCCGTTTTGGGTCAAGCCCGCACGGATTTATTTTTGGGCTCCTCCCAAAGATCTCATTACTAATGAAGTTAGATAAACTTTTTGTATTAAAGGTGTTTCTCTCTTAATTTTTCCTCCCTTAATTTTTTAATGTGCGACTTGGGTTGTACCCCAACAGAGAGATAAAAGAAAATGTGATATATCCATATTACTTATTATTTTACCTTCTCCAGTCTCTTTATACAACATGGATCTGGGGACAAGTAAATATTTTGATCCCTTGCTATGAAAGATTTCAAATTGTACACATCATAAGGAGAGTAGAAAAGGTGAAACAAAAGATAATATAAAGAAAGAACAGAGCACGTATCATATGGTCACAAGAGAAAGATATCACTTAATAATTTCCCTTGTCAATATGGCCTGCAATACACAAAATTGCATAAAATCAAGATTATTTCTATCAAGACTTTCAACAAACTTTTGCAGGCCTTTGAAAGAATTTACAGAATATGATATGCATTGTATAGGAATATTTAGTTGATTAGCTTACGCTGTATAATATATTCTAATTAAGCTAATTGATTTTGTTTCCATATATGTAATTCTTAAGAAATATACGCAAAAATCTTTTCCCATTATGTTTTGTTACGTGTTAGTTTCTGATTTCCGAAGTTTCTAATTTTTGAGTCTCTGTATTTTTGTCTCTTTTCTGATTGAGGATTCTGATCTTTTTGGGTCACCGGCTCTGGTGATCTGTTTGTCTCACCGCCAATGTTGGAGGGTGTACACGGATATTTCCGGTTTTTCCACCAAATTCGGCAACTAATTAAACGGTCCGCGAGTGAGTTACACGCGCCGTCGTAGTTTTCCCTCAGTTCCTCATGCACCGGTGAGTGGGAGCGATGACTTGTCCGATGGTCCTCCAATTTCATCTCCAGCTCGTCGCTTTGGTGTTTCCGTCGTTGATACGGCTTCTGTTTGGTCATCGAATTCGGCTACCTTCTTGGAACTTCGTTTTGGCATTCTGGATTTTTTGTCCCTTCCCTGGAATTCAGTTTTGACATTCTAGAATTTTGTGGTTTTTCTTCCGTCAGTTGCTGCTGGAATCTTCAGTTGAGGTTCAAAAGGTTAGATTGTGCATATCAAAAGCTTTAGATTTTCCAACCGCCAAACCGCGTGAAGACTTTCCAAGTCAAGTCAAGTCGTTTAGTACTACGTACGAACAAGGCTTCTCCTTAAGAGTTAAAATGGTGATGAGAGTTAATGATCAATAAATCTAATTAGTCTTTAATTTTCACTGTTTATTAACTTTTAAGTCAAACAAAATTACAATTTAATACTCAATCTTAAATTATATTTTAAATTAAGAATTTTGTTCAAAATTTATAATACTCTATTCGTACCATAATTTTGGTCCATTTCTCATTTTCAGTTATCCCAAAATATCGTTCACTTTCATTTTTTGCATTATGGTTAACTTATAAATTATCTATTATATTCTTATTTAATTTTATCTTATTAATTGCAGATTTATATTTTCTATTAATCATGATTTTTATAGTTTCAATAATATTTAATTGCTCATTTTATATTTAGGATGAGTATAATAAAAAAGTTACAGTAAAAAATTAATTCTTAACTATAATAATTACAATTAATCTGTATGAAAAATGAAAATGGACAAAAGTTAAGGAACTCTTATGATTCATTAACATAATATTTTACTAAATGAATCTTTCATAAAAATAAGATAATTAAATGCCTCTTTTATAATTATATCTTGAGAATTGAACATTTATTTGTTTTAATAAGATTAATGTGAGAATTAAATGTATAATTATATCTCATTTTTAAAATGGACATTTATTTAGGAACAAATATTTTAAAGTGGACATCTAAAAGGGAATAGATCGATGGAGCAGAAATTAACAAAATGTTCTTGAATAATTTGAAGGAATATTTTATTAACTGTGGACGTATGTATTTTTTAACAAAATTATTTTGTCTAAGGGTTAAGTTGAAAAGTAAGGTTTGATATAAATTTATAATTTGACCCTAATTGCAACAACACATATAAATTTAATATTTACATTATTTAAGCATATATATATATATATATATATTAGATTGTTTTTATGGATTTTTCTATATATCGGTAATAGATTTCCGATCTGAAAGGATAATTTCGAGACCAGGATCAGCACGCAATCACAATGGAGAAGTCATCATCTATCCGTAAAATATTAGGCTTTCCATCATTATTAGCAGCGCGATGAGCGTCTATCAACCGGTCCCCCTTTACAAATTGCTTAGTGAAATATATAAATAAATATGAATTTACAGTTTACACACTTATTTTTAATTCAATCCCATATTAAAACAAAAGCAGTTAGCTATTTCACATTTCTATCTGGCTTCAGGACCCATTTCTCCGTCAAGATCCACAGTAATCATTTCAAATGAATCGCTCAATCGGATAGTTTCCTTCTCCATCTGTTCACGAGCAATTTCTTCTGCTAAACACTCCTTTAATTCTGCAACTAAATGGTTCATGGTTGGCCTTTGAATTGAAATTGATGGTACACATGACAATGCTATCTCCATAAATTTCCATACAGAATTTGTATCCAAATTTCCTTGTAGCCTTGGATCGACAACGTTTCTTATATCTCCTCTTTCAATAAAAGGACTCACCCAGTAAACAATATGAACGTTCTCATCATGGTTTTTTATTATTGCAGGCTGCCCTGTAATTAGCTCTAATAGCACAATTCCAAAGCTATACACATCACTTTTCTCAGTTAGCCTGCTTGTTGTGTAATATCTGCAAAAATCAAACTAATTAATGAATATAGTAATTGAGGAGTATTTTAAAAAATCATAGAATTGCATTCATAACAGTAAGGTATTCCAGGCTTTAGGACTTACTCAGGATCAAGGTATCCAACTGTGCCAACAACTACAGTTGATAAATGACTTCTACTTTCAGATGGGATAAGTTTTGACAATCCAAAATCAGCAATTTTGGCCTGCAATTTGTCATTCAGGAGGATATTGGCAGTCTTCACATCTCTGTGAATTATAGGAGGCTTGCACCCATGGTGCAAGTACTCTAGCCCTGCATAATTAATTCTATGATAATTTAATATGGAACAACAACTTATCTTAGAATTTCAAATCAAACAGAGTTTTTATAATATTGTTCACCTTGTGCTGCATCCACAGCAATTTGCAGTCTTTCTTTCCAAGTAAAAATTTCCTTGGATTTGTCTGCAGGCATAACATAGCCAACCTAGATAAGTCTTAGAAATGGGAAAGGTACTAAAGTAAAAATTTGCAGAGTTGATACCTGATAGATATCGCTCTAAATTTCCTAAAGCCATGTATTCATAGATTATCCCAATGTTAGTAGCCTCATTGCAGTAACCGATAAATGAAGCTAAATTCCTGTGATGTACTCTCATCAAGAGATTAGCCTGTCAAGAATTATTTTCCAGCAGAAAAATACTATATTATAGTCACACATGTTATTACTTCAATTCAAAGATTTATAATAATTGTATCATACCTCAGCTCGAAATTGACTCGCGCCATGAGCTGATGTTGAAGACAGCATTTTGATAGCAACTTGAGCACCATCAGACAAATAGCCATGATAAACTGTTCCAAATCCTCCCTTACCAATAACTGTACTGAAGTTATTGGTAATTCTTACAATCTCAGCATAAGTGAATTGTCTGTTATCTGACTCTAATGATGATCCCTCCTCCTTATGGGATTTGTCAGAAACGATTGCCACTTCATATGGCATTGCAATTTTTCATTAGTTTAGCTGCCTCTAGCAACCTCTAGAAATCTGAATGTTAATCTAAATTCAACTGATTATTAGGAACATTTAGAAAATATATACCTATTTTTCTTTTATGTCTCCACAGGATAATGAACGCCATAAAGATGAATACCAGTGGAACAAGGGTTGCAACTACTGGAATTACAATACTTTTCTTCTCTTCTTTGCATCCGGATAACAGACAAAGCTCTGGATTCCCATCCAATCTATCATTAGGTCAATTGTTATTAAATTAATCATTCTCAAGAAATAGAAAAGGAGTTAATTTACAGGACAATTACGCCAAAGTGGGAAAATTATTACAGAATTGCAATAAACCTTAATGTTAATGACCCGTTAGTGGATCTTTCCATGAGAGCCAAAGGAACTGAACCAGAGAGTTTGTTTCCTTCTAAATTCCTGCATTTCAATTAAAAACCATCTCATTTTCTTTCTAAAGAATGCAGTTTTTTTGATACAGTACGTGTAACTTACAGAATCTTCAAATTTGATAGTTGTAATAGAAATTCAGGCAGAGGCCCTGTTAGGCTATTGTTAGACAAATCCCTGAAGAAAATAAACCATGTCTTTAATTATCACAAAGTTACATTGCATGCTGGAACAAACTTTCATCGGTGGAGGTGGATTTCTGTACTTACAGGGTCTGTAATAACTTGAATTTGGACAAAGAAAATGAAATAGGCCCTGTTAATCCTCTTGAAGACAAATTCCTGGATGCAATTAAGACCTTTGTCATAAGTAGCTGATTTTATGTTTTTTTTTCCTATTCAAATATAAGTACTCACAAAGAGATAATTCTTGGGGGATCGTAACCTCCATCGCTACAATTTAACCCATCCCAAGAAGGACGAGGCACACAGGGATCTCCTTGCCATCCTCTATCCGCGTAGCTCAACTTGATGTCCTCAATTGCATCAACTATGATTACAAATATAAGCAACTTAAACTTTGACAGAACACAACTTGATGTCCTCAATTGCATCAACTATATGTTGCTTGGTTATAACTATACATACCATCTTCTTGGTGTGTTGGCTGCTGCCAGAAATCCTCTACTAAATATATTTCCAGTGCATTTAGAATTGGAGGAAGCGTAGAAGTCGCAGACTTATACAGAGAGAAGTTAAGCTTGGCTCCTCTCACGGGCTCCGGGGTAGTTATAGTTGTTGATTGCAGGTACTTGAGAACAACACCTTCGCTCAACACCTTACCATTTAATTCAATGTTGAATTCTCTAGATTGGTTCGATGGCAAAATTTCCAGCTCAGCAAAGTGCATGTACACAGAGAATCTTATATTAGGATCTCCAATATCAAATTGGAAATTTAGTGTTTCACTACCATTCGTTGGCTTCACAGCAGTTTGCATCACTTTCGATGGCAAATTGAAGTCAGTACTTCTTAAGGAATCAACTGCATAGGAATTATTCAGCGTAGCACACTGAGGAAAGTTATAAGGATACCATATACGATCATAAGAGTCATCGTGGTACCTGATTCAGGCATTAATGAACAACTATGTTAAGCAGTAATCATTTTGGTTCATTTGCCATAAATCAAATGTATGCATACCTCACTATATCATTGGTTATTGAGCCAAAATCGAGCCGCTGGTAGAGAACTAATGCTCCAGATTCTGATTTATAAGTAGAATTATGGAAATGCCTTAGCTCTAGAGCTGATATAAAAGGAGTTCCTGAACCAGTGTCAAGCAGACAAACATATATAGAGTCCATTATAGGAACATGTATGATCTCCTTAATTACAACATGAGATGCATTGTCAAACTTCACTGTATCCCACGAATTAACTCCAACATACAAATGGAAGATTGGCAACTTGTTTAGATTATCATAATTTCCATACATGAAGGAGGCTCTAATCAAGTAGATGTTTGCTTTGCGTTCAGGTGGTCTCAAGGTATAGCAGCTTCTATTTGATTGAGGAAAACTCCTGACAGTCATTAGAGAAATTGGAAGTTCATCAGAAATGAAATCATCAGATATGTTGTTATTCACTCCAGTGTCAATAAATGTCCGATCCGAATTGTAATGAATGCCCGTTTTGTTATCTGCAGAACTGATTTCTTCTGATATTCCACAATCAATGTTTATGGCCCCTGTAATCACCAAACAGAGTCTGTATGAATGAATCAAATGATTTAATCAATATTTAATTGAACATGGAGACTTACTTACCAGCTATATCATCAAGTTTCCTTCTAGCAAGCTTTCGAAACATAAAAATAGTTTCAGAATTGGTAGTTCCTGAAATTCCAGAGGCCAAAACGGTAGTTGAACATTTTATCTCTGAGGAAACAGCTTTTACCAGCAAGATGTGCCAAAAAATGGAATCCCAACCCCATATTTTTCTGAATTTGAAAACCATTTTTTTCTTCAATGGAAGAAAGAATCGCTGTGTCTGTAAAAGTTAATTCATTAATGGATTGAAGACTTGAAAAAGACTAAAACCAACTCAGTTAAATAGTCCAGGGGTTGTTCCCATGAACAGCCTACAAGTTTTTATGTGATCAGAGCTTTGCATTTATAGCAGTGATTGGGATGTGTAGCGGTACAGAATTAGTTTTAAGGAAAACAGATCGAACAGGTTCGGGTTTGGTTTTAGTTCAGTTTTTTTTGGACGGGTTCAGATCGAGTCTAAAATTACCATTAGGATTAAAATATTGGATTGAAAATCAAACCGGTTCTTACCGTATCGAATAGAATAAAAAATAATTTGATATATTATGTCCTTACCATAATAATATTTTCAAAGAAAAAGAAAACCCAAGCCAACTATAACAAATATTTCATTTCTTAAAATGTTCAAAGGATTATTAGTTAATTAATTGATTATACTATTATCGAAATCAATACTATAACATTCAGTTAATAATTAAATTCTCCCCCATTTCCAAATTCAAAGCCATCCAAAGAATTCCACATTTTCTTAGGTGGCTATATTTTTGTATTACCTCTGCTAATTTCAAATTTCTCTTGAATTAATTGCAACATAAAAATAGAATTCTACATAAAATTCTATATATTATTTTAAATAGATATTTAGATATTTTTAGTAGCATTACATAATATAATTATATAAAAGATTTTTTTTTTTTTTTGTTAACCCGGGCAATGCACAAACATATAGCTAGTTTACATATAATAATGGTTACATTAGTTGCCATGTTGGAATATAACTATGGCCTATGGGAGTATATCAGCCATTGATGAAGGACAATATCACTTAACCGTTTTTCATTTATTATTATTTTGCAATTATTTCAACATTTCGTGATTAAAGTCATACTGTTGTCCCACGTCTTTAAATGCTTGGTTGCCAATTTGCTGACACTTAATTGGAAGGAAAAAATTGCAAAGTATAAAATAAAACTAGTCGTTTAAAGACATACTCTGTTACTTTTTATATCATTTATCTATTACTTTTAAACTTTGGAGTAGTTTTATCACAAAATAAACGCTATTGCTACTTTTTGGCCTTATAATTAACAGAACAACTGAAAAAATAAATTTAAAAGCTTAATATCTCCATTCAAAAATAAGTATTAATTTTTTTTTTTGCACAAAAATTAAAACTTTCATTTATTATTCTGTGTTTTAATTCATTTATCATCTTAAAAAGAGATCATTATTTATTAGTTATATTTTGAAAATTAAACTAATATTTATTGTGCAGAGGATATATTTGAGAGATCGTATTTAAATATATCATATTTTTGAAAAGTGAACATTTATTTCAAGTAAATACTTATTTGTGAATTGATCAAAGTAGAAAGATGGATTTTTTGTTTTTAATAATATATATTTGGAGGTAAGAAAGAGCAAGATTTAAATCCTGATTAATTGAGAGAGAGATTAACTGCAGTTAATTTCTAAAATTGAACAAAATTTGGGCCAATGTTTTCTCGGACATGCTCATAGAATTCTGAGCCCAACGACTTCCTGAGTTATACTTAGCAGTCTTAGCCCATCATAATGTGCCATACGGCCCACACCACATAATTATTTGTATCATTATATTATGCTAAGTTGCTAACGATTTGAAAATACGAATCAGTTTGAGGGTTGAGACATTCCATTTATATATTTTTTGAAAAAAAATATAATATCTAATTGCAATTATGAATGTTATTACATTTTTAATTAAGTATTAACCAAGTACATAAAATCAAAACTATCAAAATCGGATATATCTTGAAAAGTTAAGTGCAACTATTGATAGTTATGATCAATTGGATGAAAGTATATTTTCATAGTTATTGGTTGCTTTGCTAACGGAAAATGGAGGGATGTAACTAATGCACATTTATATTAGATTTTTACAACTGGATTATGTCCTTATTATCGGTGTTAATTAAATAATTACGTATGTTTTCTTATTTTTCATGTGTGGTCTTATCAATTAGAAAATTTTAAGTTGTTTCACCATATTATTAATTGATTAAAATAAAAAGATTAAACTTAACATGATAATAAGTTAGTGACTGGATTCATAAATAAAAATATTATTCATCACGTCTAATTAAAAAAATTATCATTTTCAATAGTTAGAGTTGTAATGGGGAGTCAAAAGTATTTCAATGCGGAGTAAGTATTTCATTCTTTTTACATCAATTTGCAATTTAGTAGTTGTAAAATTAGATTGCTAACAATAAAAACTAATGCGAACAAACTGTTGGTTGGCAAATACTGTGAATTTAGACACAAATACTTTGGCTCTTGATTTCGCAAAATGGTATGGTAAAAGCATCATGAGAACTGATAGAGTAGTCATTACAAATTGGGCCTCATCACTCCTCTCTAACAAAATAGAAATCAAATATTTCTATATGTTATTGGTGTGAAAATGCCAATTAAATTAGCCGAGTTGTATAGCTTACAAAAGATAATTTATAACCTAGAGCCATAATTCTAGCTAGTAACTAGAAATTTACATTTGAGGGGCCAAAAATAAATGTAAAGAATTTTTTATGTGAAAAAATCTAATTTGAGTTGAAGTAAATCTATAATAATAATTAATGAAATTCTATATAATTTTAGAGACTAATATCAATTTCCTTAAAAAATATAGAAGTTCATGAATAAAAATATAATATAGGGGGACTAATACTAGCTTTATTTTAAAATAAAAAATAAAAATTCAAGAATAAAATTTTAATTTTAAAAATTTCGGAGGTCTGGTCTAGTTCTACCACTAGTTTTATCAATTTTTCTGTTAAAATAGGAATTTTGAGTATATATACTTGTAAATTAAATTTAAAAATTAGAATACTCCAAGAGACTATTTCCTTAATTATAATAATAACAAATGAAAACTTATTATTAACCTTAATTATCTCCATTTTATTATAACAACTCCGATCTGGATCGAAGTTATTAGTTACAAATCTCAAACCAACAAGAAGTTATTGTTATTAGGTCCAACATTTAATAGACAATACGACATTAATTAATGGGAGGCAGTTGTGGGCTATGGCCCAAAAGAAGCATGACAGCATTTGCAGCAGGAATCAACTGGTGCTGGTGCGCAACACACACATTGAGGGCAAATAGTACGTCCTGCTATTCGTGGGACACCTGCAATTCATCAGAAACGGAACTTAAATTAATATCTTAATTCATGACTGTACATATACAAGCAGAGGATAGACATAGGACATCTGATAAACAAATCCTTCTCTATAAAATAATATACATATATTGATGGTTCAATCACTACAAGAATTTAAAGGTTTCCCGACGGAAATTCCCGACGGAAAGTCAGGATTTTCCGTCGGAAAATTAAATTGCCGACGGAATTCAATTCCGTCGGCAAGTTGATCGTAGCTAAAATTTCCGTCGGAAAAATTACCGACGGAATTTAATATTCCGTCGGTAATTTTTCCGACGGAATAGTAATTTCCGTCGGTAAATATTACCGACGGAAATTACTATTCCGTCGGAAAAACTACCGATTTTTTTTATTTTTACCGACGGAATTTTCCGTCGGTATTCCGTCAATAATTTAAAAAAATAATAAAAAAATTCCATTTCTTATATTTCGCTAGTTTTCTTATAAAATTTTTATTTATTTTTTTTAATGATAAAATTTCTAATAATATAAAAATTATAAGTAACAAAAAAATAATATAATTGAGAATATATTAATTATAGCAAAAAATATTTGCAAAAATATAAAAATAATCTATTATCATAAAAATAATTACAAAAATTAAATTGTTTACAAGTTCCTAACTAAGTACAAATTTATTATCATGGCACATCCTTTCTTAAAGAAAAAGAATTGGATAACATGGCACATCCTTTCTTTTCCTGTAAGCCTCACATGAATAGACAAGGTTTGAAACTGAGAGAGCATATTGAGCTAAAAAGAAGCTCTAGAAGGTATATATCACAACTTCTCAAAACTTACTGTTCTTCCAAGAAGGAAAGCAGCCCCTGCACCAATGGTGGCACCAACAGAATCTGCAATAAAACCCACAGGTAATCCAAAGAGATACCCGCCACCAAGCTGAAAGATGGTAACCAAGTTAGTGCAGAACTCATTACCACTTTGTCTGACTTTTAGCTAACAGAACAATATTGTATATAAATCAAGAATAGACAGACTAGACTTGATACTGCTCAAGCAGGATGTTAGACAAAAAATTCAAAGCAACTAAACCCAGGAATGTATGCTACAGCCCTGCAAAAGACCCAATGGCAGACAAGTTCCCAGAAACATAAGACTATGATCAATGCTATCCATGTCCAAACTGCATTGCTTTTCTATTACCAGAAATGCAGAAGAAACTTCCAGTAATATGGATTTTCAACATGTACTATTCTCAGTACAACCGTCAGTTTAAATGAAATTAAATAGCATATTAACTGGTAAAGGAAAACAAGAATTCAAGGATTGATGGCAAGTAAATTAGAAAAAATCAAGGCTTCCGATGCATGACTTACAGCACAAGGGGACCCCAAGGCCCAAGATCTTGCTCAACCCATAGTAGGAAGTCCTTCAACATCTGCAGGAAGACTACCGTCGTGATCAATACACATATACAAGGCTCATCATAAACCCAGTGATAAGCAATGTCGAAAAAATTGAAACAACTTCTGCAATTCATAAGCTAAGGAAATATGGAAAAGATCAAATCAAATATCTATATACCACTTCAATGAATAGAAAGTAAATTGAGTTAAGAATCAACCATGTCACATGTGCAACGCAATTAAAGTAGATATGAAACCTAGACATACTATTCGAAACTAACCCATTTGCGCCAAATTTATATCAATTTGAAGTGCGATCGCATCAAGCATCCCAGAAAAGTGCAAAGAAAACTTCACTAAAACAGATAACAAGGTCTTAACAGTTTAGAGCTGGCAGAATCACCAGAAAAATATTTTCTAGTTTCCAAATACAAATTGCATGGCTAATATAGAATGATTTGGAAGGTCTGGTTCGGTTGTTCAGCTATGTTCATACAGGCAATACCCTGAGGCAGTCTCATTTAACAATAAAATTGAAATAAATTGTCAATTTCTCAACAATTGATCAAATATTCAAAGTAAATCAAGCAATATTCTAGGGCAGATAAATGAAAATACAAAATGCATTTTACTGGAATGCTGATACCTGATGGTTGAAGCACTGACGGCGAGTGAGGAGCGGCGACCGGCGAGTGAGGATCGGCGACCGGCGAGTGAGGATCGGCGACGAGTGAGGGAGGCGGAGCAGATCTGTCGCACGAAGGAGGTGGAGTAGATCTGACGCGAGCAAGGAAGGCAGAACAGATCTGGTGAGCCAGGGAGGCGGAGAGCGGCGGGGAAGGCGACGAAGTGGGCCGCTGAGACGAGGAGGGAGGGAAGGCGGCGGAGTGGGCGGCTGGGGCCATGGGGGCGGCGGCGGCTGCTGCTAAGGTGAGCGAGAGAGAGAGGGGCGCGCGAGAGAGAGGGGCGGAGGGGGCAGGGTGGGGCAGGCGGCGGCGAGGGCAGCTGAAGGGCGGGCGGCGGCGAGGGCGGCTGGGGCGAGGGCTGGGGCGGCGGTGGAGTGAGGCGGCCTGGGTCAGCTCGCGAGAGAGAGAAAGAAATAAAGGAGGCCAGGGAAGAAAAGAAAAGCCAGAAAACTATTTTTAATATAAAATTTTTAGCGACGGTTATTCAAACCGTCGCTAAAAAATAAATATTCTATTTTATTTTTAGCGACGGTTGTAATTTCCGTCACTAAAATATATAAAATAAATAATTAAAATATTTTTAGCGACGGAATTTAATATCCGTCGGTAATTCCCGACGGATATTAAATTCCGTCGCTAAAATTAGCGACGGAATTTAATTTCCGTCGCTAAAATATATAAAATAAATTAGTTAAAATATTTTTAGCGACGGAATGTAATTTCCGTCGCTAATTCCCGACGAAAATTAAATTCCGTCGCTAATTCCCGACGGAATTTATTTTCCGTCGGGAATTGCCGTAGCAATTTATGCCGCCAAATTTACGCGCCCAATTTACCGACGGTTATATTTTTCGTCGCTATATTAGCGACGGAATATTTTGTCCGTCGCTAATTAGCGACGGAAATGTCTTTTCCGTCTCTAAATAGCGACGGTACATTTTCCGTCGGTAAATGCTGATTTTCTTGTAGTGAATAGCTAATATTTTTACCAAGATGATAGGCACGAAGAGCTTCGCATGGCGGTGTAGGAGACAATACCATGGCAACGATGAAGAGTTGCACCAAAACAGACTTGAAGGTAGGGGTGTGCATCACCCGACCCGACCCGACAAACCCGAAGGACCCGAACCGAAAATGTAAATCGGGTAGGATTGTTAGGGTTATATGGGTCGGATCGGGTGTTAATATGTATGATATTTCGGGTTCGGTTCGGGTCGGGTTAGAACCTTGCCCAACCCGAACCCGAACCAAAATACTATAAATATTATTCTTTTCCCTTTTCCCTTTACCCATATACCCATACCCATACCCATACCCATTTGGAACTTCCCATCTCCTCTCACGCTCACCTTCTCTCTCACACTCACCTTCTCTCTCTCTCACACTCTGCTTCTCAGTAATCCAAATCTCACGCTCACCTTCTCTCTCACAATCACCTCCTCTCTCTCTCTCACACTCTGCTTCTCACGCTCACCTTCTCTCTCTCACACTCTCCTTCTCTCTCTTTTCTTCTCAAACATATAGATATCAGATTCTCAAGCAAGCAAATCTCTCTCCCTCTCAAGCAAAATCGTGAACCAAATCTCCCTCTCTCTCCCGATCGAGATCAAGATCGATCTACTAGATCTCTCTCCTTCGACATCCATCTCCATCGCATGCTTGTTTCGGTGTTCTCCCGATCGAGATCAAGATCGATTTATAGCAGATTTGTTCTCTTTTTTTTGTTATTTTTTTTAGATCTGTTTGATATGTTCATATTTCATATTTTGTTTGTGACTTTCTTTTGATTCTTGTTGGTGAGTGTTGTAATAAACTTTGATTTCTCTTTTGTTATTGAATCTGTGTTGTGTTAATGTTTGGCTGAATTGTAATTTTTTTTTTCGCGTTGAAGCTCTGAATGTGAAGGATTTGTGAATTTCGGGTTAAATGGGTTTTTCGGTTCGGGCCCCGATAATTTCGGGTTTTTCGGTTCGGGCTCCTACTAGTAGTTAGGGTCGGTTCGGGGTGGGATTTTATGTATATTTCGGGTATCGGGTTATTCGGGTTCGGTTCGGGTTGGCCCGAACCCGCCCGATGCACACCCCTACTTGAAGGAATTGCTTGCCATATTGCGTAGTACTTGGTGAACAACGATAATAATAAACGCTTATGGATAATTATGATTTTTGATTTATTTATAATTTTAATTGAAGTGCCTATGACCTCTAATTTAAGAACAACAATATCACAAAATGTGCTTAGAGGCGTTTAGTTTTGTTTGAATTAGAAGCTTTGTTTTTCACAGTTTGCATTTAGTTGGTCCTATAATGCAGCTAGCACACAATATTTAATGTAATCTAACTATCTAAGAGTCATTAGTTGTATAATTTTTTATTTACCTTTAAGTGAAAATTAATTATAACGTTATACTACTATGTAAGTGGTTCATGAATTCTAATAAATTTAGTTCGTGAAAATAAAATTATTGTATGAGAAAACTGTTGATTTTTTCTGGTTGTTGTACTTGTGGTAACCAATGATTTAAAAAAAAAAAAAAAGGCAAAATACATCTTATTGCTCCCTTATATTTTATGTATATATACAAATTTATTTAAATGGACCCCTTTTGAATTTTCAATATTTTCACAAATTGACCCTTAAATTCTAAAATTTGTTCAAATTGCATAAAGTTTTTAGATATATTATCACATTCTTGCATTCAGTCTATTATCTCTAGTACTAGAGTAAATAAATGTACCATCACAGTTTAACCTATACAAAAGATCCAATTAAACCAATTAAGATCGCATATTTTTTAAAAGTTCAAGATTCAAAGATGCATTTTATCTTTATCAAAAAGGAAAAAAAAATGACTGATTGGAAATTTGATTAAAAACATTTAATTATTTATTTAATTAAGAGCAATAGTACAGTATATTGAATCCAAATTACATGAGGAAATTATTTAATTTCTGTTGGAGTCGGGATACGCCCATGACTTTTCGGGTTGACCCGGGATATATGTATCGGACCGGAAATACTCCTAAAATGAAAGAGTTCCATAATTGAAGGAAAATAAAGGGATTGTGTCCCTTGGACTTTCCTCCTCCTTATAACCTTCCCTTTAATATGTTATTAAAGGGAAGTTACTTACTCCCTTTAATGGGAGTTAGTGCTCCTATTTATGGGGCATTCATCTCCTTTGGGAGATGAAGGCCTATAAATAGGAGGCTCTTCCTTTGAGGAAGAAGAGAGGAGAAGTTTCACTTACCGAAACTCTGTCGGTTTCACCCCTCGCCGGTTTTAGCTTTCCAAGTGGCTTTTAGACTGTGATTTAGTTGCCGCTATCCCGCTCGTGGATATCAGCCAGACCAGTGACGCTAGAAGGGATCCTTGTAATCGCTTCCGCCAAAGTATCTGCGCTACAAGAGGTAGGTAGCATATAACCCGTTTATGTTACCTCCATATATGCATGTGGCATGTTGATATATAAATCCTTCATTGGTATCAGAGCCTGGTATTTTTGGCGTCCTGGCATGTGGCTAATAATGGATCTAAAATTTTATGTGTAAAATTAGTAGATTTAGGATGCATGAACCCGATATATATTTATTTTGTGTTAAAATATATATTTGTATATATTTTTCGGGTCTAAAAATACGTGTACGTGTACCGTAAATTGAGGGGATGAATATGGGTATTCAAAACGCTAGACTTAAAATTGAGATTTGTAATTTTTGACCATACCATTAAAATCACAGACCCCGAAAACCCCCCACCGGAAAAAATTCGGAGTCCAGAATCCGGCGGGAAGGCGGCGCGTGGCTTGCACGCGCCGTTACTCGTAGGGAGCGTGCGCGTGGGCGGTGGCTCACACGCGCGCAACACGGGTCCACAGCTGTGGACACGTGGCCCAACGGGATTCGGCCACGTGGCTGACCCAGGTCACGCCACGTGGCAGACAGGGTCCACCAGGTGCCACGTGGACCACTCCGGGGGTGACACGTGGACGAATGGGATCGTGCCACGTGTCGTGCCATGTCAGCACAGTGACATGTCACTGCCGCCACGTGGACCAATGGGTGATTGACACGTGGCGGACAGGTGTCGTGCCACGTGGGCAATGACATGTCCACCTTCTGCCACGTGGCAGACAGGTGGACCAATGGTGTTCTGACACGTGGCACCGTAGGGTTGTGCCACGTGGCAGGGCAGATTGGAGGCGCGCGTGAGGCGCGTGAGCGCGTCACTCCCTCCCCAGGCGGCGCGTGTGAGCGCGTGCGGCCTCCTCCGACCACCAAATCGGCTCCGGTTTTTTGCGAAACCGTTTTTCAAAATTTTACTGATTTTTTGGTTATTTTTCCAGAATTTTTTGATGACCAGAAAATAAATTATTATTTTTTAAATTATTAAAAATATTATAAAAATTATGGAAAATGTGTTTTCTGCCTTTAAATTATTTTGAAAAATATTTTTGAAAATTTTTTGTGGATCTGTCCTTATTGTTGGTTGAAATGAGGTTCAATTATATATGTTTATACATGACTGTATTAACTACTTTTTTATTTCTGTGATGTGTTACAGAAATGGTGATGATAAGGACTCCGATTGTTCCTCGCACTCCGTTTGAGATTGCTTTAAGAAATGCAAAAGTGCATTTAGTAAGCAACTTAAGAATGCGAAGGAAGATCCGAGCTGATGACATTGATGCAATAGTGCATCACATAATGTTTATGCATGAAGAAATGCAGGAGTGCATTTGGTTAGGTGGTTTAAGTATGGGAAAAGATGATAGAGTCCTGATCAAAGCGTTGGCTGACTCATTTGAATATCATCCAGAACTCAGGGAGTTATTGGAAACTACCTGGTACATTGGAGATAGAATTTATAGAAAATCTATCATCCTCTTTTTGGCTAGAGTTGCCAAAAGAGGAGTGTTGAGGAACAACACTACATCTGTGATGAAATTGAGAAGTGGACGTAATGTGTATCGTCTATGGCTTCATCAACGAACTTATGAGTTACCTGATGAATTGATGAAGATGGTCAAAGAATCAGTCCCAGTGTCAAGAAAGATTTTATGAAAATCTAGACTTCTAGATTAGTTGATATGAGTGTCAATCTTGGTTAGCGTTTAATTTTATTAAATCGGATTTATGTTTCCTATGGTTATTTTGACATGAGTGTCATATTTTGGATTATTGGATTTTTTTTATATTGGTTGAATTAATGAGTTTATTTATTATTATGGCATTTGACTTTATAATAAATATGTTTGTTTAACTGTTAATTGTCTTGCATTATTTTATGAGTAAAATAATTGCATGTTTATTAAGTAAAGGCTTAATAAATTTAAACCAATAATATTCCCCTCTTAGGTTTGAGAACTTGATAATCCAATAATTCAGATTTACTATGCATGAAATATTAACTTGTAAGGTTGGACATTAGGACTAAGAGGGTAATTGGATACTATTAGTAGCCTTTTCGAATTGAAGCCTGATAGAAAACTTTACTGAGTTATTATTTCAGATGCATAGTAAATAGCATGTATTGCCTTTTTTTTTTTAAAAATTGTGCATTTTTGTTCCATTTAAGATCAGAGGATCCTAATGGATACTGCTTTCAAATCAATTATCGTAGAACTTCATACAAGTATTAAGATGAATGGTGATAATTGTGAATTCTGGAGTATGAGAATCCAGTGCGTGCTTGAAGAGCAAGAGGCTCTTGGACCCTTAAGTTCGGTTATGGTTGAACCTAAGAACGGCACTACATCACAGTATAGGCGAGACCGTAATGCCTATGTGGTATAGAAAAAGAAGAATTTCACTGCTCGTGTCATCTTGCTAAGTGCAATAGATGATATCACTAAGTAGTTCAGCAAGTATCAAAATGCAATGGATCCGTGAATCACTTTGCAAGAAAATTTTAGAGGTGTGTCTCTAACTAAGTTTTTTATCATTGATGATCAAATTTGATACTTATCAGAAGAAGTCTGATTGCTGGATGCGAAAACATCTATGAGAGATGAAAATGATTAGTAAGCTTAGTGATATTGGTCATAAGTTGACTGTTGAGCAATAGGTCCTAACTGTTATCCGTTCCTTACCCAAAAGTTAGGAGCATATAAAGATGCAACTAACTCAAACAGACAAGCATTGAGACATTTGAGGATGTTGCTTGTCATTTGAAGCTTGAATAGGACTATTTGGCACTGATTAAGGTTAAATGTCATTGTGCATATGGCACAGTATTATTCTGGTGAAATGAGTTATAACTAGAACAAGATAAGAAGCTTCAAAAGTAGGATAAGGAAAAAGGTTCAATATCCTTAAAAAGCAAAGAAAGAACAGAATTTTAAGAGGTCCAAAGGCAAGAAGTCGGTAAATGTTTCAAGAGTGAAATATTTTAATTGCCACCGGAAAGGTCACTATGCAAGAGGTTGCACTGTGCCCAAACAGATACAATATTTTGACTCAAGAGTGAGTGAAATTTATGTATCCAACTCAGAATTTCATTCTTTGTGAGTGATAGATTCAAGAGTAAAGGATCAAGATATCTTTGCTAAGAGTTCTGTTTCTGTTCTTACTTTATTGAAATTTATTTTCAATTTATGTTTTGAGGATAACGGTATATGCTTATACTTAAATGATGATTATGATGGTTCTGGTTAAATGCTGAATGATTTCATTGTTATGGATGTGTACCATGACTATTTGAGAAAAAATAATTAGAAAATCATTCGATAAAGGAACTAGAGCCAAATTTCTATTGCAGTTAGTTCATTCTGATGAATGTGGTCAAATGAATGTGAGGGCAAGGCATGGGGCCTACTATTTCATTATTTTTTATAGATGACTATACTAGGTATGGTCATTTCAATTTGATTGCTCACTAGCCAGAAGTATTCTGTTGCTTCAAGACTTTTATGAAGTTAGTTGAGAATCGATTAGATAAAAGGATCAAAGCTTTAACAACTGACAGAGGTCGGTGATATCCTACAGATAAATTTAAAGCTTCATGTGATGAAAAGTGATTGAACATCAGTTGTTCATTCTAGAAATTCACAACAAAATGATGTTGCGAAAAGGAGAAATAGGACTCTCCTAAATATGGTTAGATATATGATGGCAGAGGCAGATTTGCCAATCTCCTATCGGGAAGATAATTTATTGACTGCCACATATTTTTTTAAACCAAGTGCCTTCTATCTCTGTCACATCTATAACTTATGAGTTGTGAACTGGTCGACAAGCTGACCTAAACCATTTATGACCTTAGGGTTGTGCTGTTTATATCCATGATGCTTCATGTAAAATTGGTTAATTGGGACCAAGAGATAGAAAGAGTATCTATGTGAGATATTCTAAAGTATCAAAAGGATACATTTTCATGGGTGAGCAAGAAAATGGCACTGTGACAGAATTCAGATCACAAGTCATTATACTCTTAGAGAATAAATTTCCAAAGTTGGGCAAAGTGAATTAGGATTTCACATTATATTAATCTCAGGAAGAGAATATCAGGATCACTCCATCCGAGTGGGAGGAAATTAGAGGAAAAGGTCAAGGCCTTCAACCTCCAAATGATCCGGATGTTCGAGATCCTGATTCAAGTGGGAGTATTTTTCACTCCAGTGGGAGGAAAGAATATGGTATTCCCAACTCCAGTGGGAGTAAGGGAACATGATTCCAGTGGGAGCATTTTGAATTACGATAAATATATGAGACATATTTATCAAGATTCAGAACTGCAAAAATCTAAAAGGAAAAGAGTTATGTGCCGACGATTTGAGATCTAAGGCTCGAACAAAGTCCTTTTAGTTGCCCCACAAGATGAGGAAAAGCCTAAAAATATTCGAGAAGCTCTTCCATGCCCATCTAAGGAAAGTAGATTAAAGCAATGGAAGAATAAATGGCATCCATGAAATCAAATCATGTTTGAGAACTGATTGATTTACTGAAAGGACACCAATTGGGAATAAATGGATTCTCAAAGTAAAGCGAAAGACTGAAAGAAATCTCGAAAAATACAAGACTAGACTAGTCGCCAAGGGGTTCACACAATAGAAAGAGATTGACTATGAGGAGTTTTTCTCACCTATTGTAAGATTTACGTACATAAGGTTAATTCTGGCTATAGCAGCAAGTTTAGACCTAGAGCTACATCAAATGGATGTAAAGACTGCTTTTCTCAATGGAGAATTGTATGAAGAAATCTACATGGATCAACCTGTAGGTTTCATTGAAATAGGCAACGAACATAAGGTTTGCAGATTGAAGAGATCAATCTATGGCCTTAAACAGTCTTCAACACAATGGTCCTTGAAACTTTATCATACAATCATGTCGAATGTGTTCAATATGATTGATAAAGACCATTGCGTTTATAGAAAAAGCTCTAAAAGTAATTTTATCATTTTAACTTTGTATGTAGACGACATACTAATAGCTAGAAATGACAAAGGGTACGTAAATATAATCAAAGATTGGTTATTGTCCAACTTTGAGATAAAAGATATGGGTCAAGCATATTACATTCTTGAAATTAAGTTTTCAAGAGATTATTCAAGAAGATTGTTGTCTGTTTCTTGAGAGAAATATATCAACAAAGACCTTGAACAATTTAATATGCGAAATTGCAAGCCCATTGATACCCCTGTTGCTAAGAATCAGTTTCTCAGCAAAGAGATATGTCCTAAGATGCTGAAAGAGATGGAACGTACGAGGAATGTTCCATATGCCAGTGTTGTGGGTAATCTTATGTATGCAATATTGTATACAAGATATGATATATGCTATGCAGTGGGCATAGTAAGCAGATATCGATCTAACCCAAGCAAAGCACATTGGAAAGCAGTTACGAGGATACTTAGATACCTCGAAAGTACAACACTTTATTCTCAATTTTCTGAGGCAAGGATTTGCAATTGAGAGAATAAAGAAATGTTGATTAGGCAGGAGATGTGGATGAAAGAAAATTCATTCAAGGTTTTATATTCTTGTTTGGCAAGAGTGTCATCTCGTGGATTAGCAAGAATCAAATCTGTGTAGCCCTATCAACAATGGAAGCTGAATTTATCGCTTCCTCAACTGTTGTACAAGAGATAGTTTGGCTAAAATGGTTTGTGAGTCATTTAAGAGTAACTGCCTCAGAGGTACCAGTGGCAGTCTACAGTGACAGTCAGTCGTTGATAGCTTATAGTAAAGCTAAGCATATCGACATTTAAGTATCAATATACGAGAAATATTGTTGCACGAGGAGAAGTGAACTTATAGTACGTTTCTACGCATGCAGATCCGTTGAGTAAACCTGTAATAAGAGATGTGTTTTGAGGAACACATTAGATCTTTAGGTTTGCGTAGAATTTAATTGGTACTGTTATACTTTAATATAATCCCTTAACATTATTATTTGCGAATAATAACGAAAGTTCATTGTTGGCAATACATGAGTGTGAATGTTTATGTGTAAACATTTACTGTTATTTATTTATGATTGAGCATGTCAGACAGAAAAGTAGCCCACTCACAAGGGTGTTTACCTTAGTTTTGTCAATGAGTTGATAAAGACTAAGATGATGCGAATTTTGAACATATGAGATTGCTCGAGAGCCTGTTCAAAATAAAAGTGCCGTCTTTCAGAAATTATAAGATGAGTCTTATTAAGGTGTGAGATAAAGACATACATAAAGTTGTATGCTTTGGATTGAGATCCAAATAAGGATTGTATGGAATCCGATGGTAAGTTATATGTAACTACCATGTTCTGTCTAAAAACGCCAGAAGTAGTCCTTAAGTAAGTGGACTAAAGTTGGATGTTTCGGTACATCGCAACCTTACGCTTCTGTATGGTGTTATATAAATGTAAGACATGCGCTCCTTTAAGGGAAGGAATGAACACTATAACACACGTTTTATACCATGTGTGCTTATGTGACCAAGGGATGGAAAGTCAATATTATTGATCTCAACTTTCCCTATTGTGAGACCCTACCATATTTCGACCCTTAGAACCCTTAACTTATCCCTGAAATATGATTCAGTGTGGCTAGCTTAGTTAGTTTCCAAGAGGCCATGGAATAATTTCGGTCTGGCGGACCTGACTAGAAAAGCGAGCTGAATCTTGATGGATGGCATATAGTAAGAGGGGAAGATAGCTTTTGGATCACATTCAATTATTTCGTGGTTCACCGGCATGCCTATTGTGGTTTCTATGAGTAGAGACATAATAGTGAACACGAAAATTGTTTTATGAGATCATGAGTTAAAACAGTGAATGTGAGAAGGCAGTCTAGGGTTTTGGTATACGTGTATAAGAGGATCTCGTCTTTTCGAGACGCTATATATCCCTAACAGGTGTATAGCACTAGTGCTCTCGATGTATGCTGGTCACACGGTCTATCTGCCTGTATAACTGGAGAACTCGACTGAAAATCGTTCAGTCATGTGCGAGTGGGAGATGTTGGAGTCGGGATACGCCCATGACTTTTCGGGTTGACCCGGGATATATGTATCGGACCGGAAATACTCCTAAAATGAAAGAGTTCCATAATTGAAGGAAAATAAAGGGATTGTGTCCCTTGGACTTTCCTCCTCCTTATAACCTTCCCTTTAATATGTTATTAAAGGGAAGTTACTTACTCCCTTTAATGGGAGTTAGTGCTCCTATTTATGGGGCATTCATCTCCTTTGGGAGATGAAGGCCTATAAATAGGAGGCTCTTCCTTTGAGGAAGAAGAGAGGAGAAGTTTCACTTACCGAAACTCTGTCGGTTTCACCCCTCGCCGGTTTTAGCTTTCCAAGTGGCTTTTAGACTGTGATTTAGTTGCCGCTATCCCGCTCGTGGATATCAGCCAGACCAGTGACGCTAGAAGGGATCCTTGTAATCGCTTCCGCCAAAGTATCTGCGCTACAAGAGGTAGGTAGCATATAACCCGTTTATGTTACCTCCATATATGCATGTGGCATGTTGATATATAAATCCTTCAATTTCACATTACAAAATTATAGGAAGGATTTCTGTGTTCAGACATTATTCTTGAATTAGTCCATAAGCCGCAGTCCATTAACCAGTCCATTAATATCGGTTTTTTGAAATTTCAGTCCATTAACCAGTCCATTACCATCGATTAACTAGTCAATCGGTTTCGGATTTTCGGATCGGTTATCCAATATTTTTCGGTTAACCACTATAATTATAAATATATTTATAAATAAAATTAAAATATTCAAAATACTTAAAAATTAAAATTTTTTCACTATAATATAACATTATTGTTGTTAAAATTAAAATATTTGGTGGATATAAGCAAATTTGTTTTTAAAAATTAATATTTAATAAGTAAATATATTAATCGGTCCATAATCACTTTTAATTAGATAAATTGTTATACTTACTAATAGCCAATTAAAAAAACTTAAAAACTTTAAAATAATTAGTATAATAAAAAAAAATACATGATCACTTTTAATTATGATAAATTGTTAAAAAATTAATAAATTAACTAAAAATTCGGTTTCGGTTCGGTTAACCAGTCATATGAGTCAAAAACCATTAACCAGTCCATTAATATCGGTTTTTTCAAAACACTAACCATTAACCAGTCCATTACAATCAGTTAACCAGTACATCGGTTCGGTTTCGGATTTTTTTTTCGGTTAACCGAGTCCATCGATTTTTTTGCTCACCCCTAATTAACAGAACACCTAGAAAAAATAATTTTAAAAGTTTAATCTCTCCATTAATAAATAAGTATTCACTTTCTTTTTTACACAAAAATTAAAAAATTCATTTATTACTCTGTATTTTTACTCATTTATTCTCTTAAAAAGAGAAAATTATTTATTACTAGTTGTATTTTAAAAGTTAAATTAATATTTATTATACATAGTGTATATCTGGAATATCGTATTTAAATATATCATATTTTTGAAAAGTGAACATTTATTTCAAGTAAACATTTATTTGTGAATAAACCAAAATAGAAAAATGAAAATGTTTTTAATAACACTCCATCCGTTCTTTATTATCTGTCACTTTTATTGTTTTCATTAGAATTAAAAAATATTAATTAGACTTAAATTTAAGATAAAATTGAGTGTTTCAATATATAAACTTAAATCTAATTTGTCAACTTGTATTGGAAAACAAAATTAAATTATATTGAAAATATAAAAATGACAGGTAAATAAAATTTGGATTTTTTTCAAAAGTGACAGATAAAAAGAAACGGATGGAGTATATATTTGGAGGCAATGAAATGTAAGATTTAAACTATGGTCAATTGAATTCATTTATTACTCTCTATTTTTACTTATTTATTCTCTTAAAAAGAGATAATTATTTATTAGTTGTATTTTAAAAATTAAATTAATATTTATTATATAGAGGGTATATTTAAAAGATAGTATTTAAATATATCATTTTTTTTGAAAAGTGAACATTTATTTCAAGTATATATTTATTTGTGAATAGACCAAAATAGAAAAATAAATATTTTTTTTAATAATATATATTTGGAGGCCAATAGAGGTTAAGATTTAAACTATGATCAATTGAAAGAGTCACTACAAGAAAAATAGAATTTCCCGACGGAAATTCCCGACGGAAAATAAGGAATTTCCGTCGGGAAACTAAATTGCCGACGGAAATGCATTCCGTCGGCAATATAGTCGTAGGCAAATTTGCCGACGGAAAAAATTCTGTCGGGAAATTTGCCGACGGAAAATAAATTACCGACGGAAAATTTTTTCCGTCGGGAATTACCGACGGAAAATGATTTTCCGTCGGCAAATTTCCCGACGGAAATTAAATTCCGTCGGGAATTACCGACGGAAAATGATTTTCCGTCGGTAATTCCCGACGGAATTTAATTTCCGTCGGGAAATTTTAAAAATTAAAAAAAAAATTAAATAATAACAATACAATTTATAAATAAATAATAATAATAACAATACAAATAACATAAATAAATAATAATAATAACAATACAAATTATAAATAAATAATAATAATAACAATACAAATTAACATAATAATAATAATAATAATAATAATTTAATAATTTAGCGATGGTTTTTTTATACCGTCGCTATTTTAGCGACGGATTTTTATTCCGTCGCTAAAAATACAATTAAGTTTTTTTTTTTTTTCAGCGACGGAAAAGAATTTCCGTCGCTATTTTTAGCGACGGTTTATAAAAACCGTCGCAAATATCGGTCGGCAATTTTGGTGGGAAATGTTGGCGCCATTTTTAGCGACGGATTTTATTTTCCGTCGCTATTTACCGACGGAAATTAAATTCCGTCGGTAAATAGCGACGGAAATTAAATTCCGTCGCTATTTAGCGACGGAGGTTAATCTCCGTCGCTATTTAGCGACGGAAATGACTCCGTCGCTAAATTTCCGTCGCTAATTAGCTATTTTCTTGTAGTGAGTAATTAAATTTTCAATTGTTTGAAATGCAAGTAATTTCTAAAAAGATAAACACTTATTTGTGAACAAAATGAGTACTAAAGGTATATTGACGTCCCAAATTAAATGAGGAAATATCTCGATGCTCATGTGTCAATTTCTTATTATGAGAAAGTAACACGTTTTCGAAAAATATATTTTTGAAAGCATATCTTTCATAAAAAAAAATAACTCATATAGTATTTGGCAACAGTTATTCTAAAACTTATTTCTATATATTTGGAAAAAACTCCTGTTATAAACTTTCACACCAATTAAAGTGAAATATTTTTATTTACAATATAAGGGAGAACTAAATAAGAATTGAATTTAATACTTTTTAAGAGGTCATAAGCAGTTTCATGAAGTAATATACGGTAGTTGAAAGGCTAATTGGTATAAATTATATATTGTTTAAATAAATTTGATTTTTTTTATAAGTAAAATTACTAAAAATTTATATTATTTACGAAATAAGCAGAGGTTAACGTAATTTTAATGTAATGCTCCTTACTACCATTATTATTATTTTTTTTTTTTAAAAAAAAGAAGTTCCTTGCTACCAAAAGGGCTGCTAATTTTGGTCCAGATAAAATGTGATAACCTTAAAATCTCCAACATGAATGTACTGTGGTGTTCTATGCAATTTTCTCCATAAACATCGCCAATTTGGGCCAATGTTTTGTCGGACATGCTGATAGAATTCTGAGCCTAACGATTTCCTGAGTTATACTTAGCAGTCTTAGCCCGTGATAGTGTGCCACACCACATAATTAACGCTTGAAATATTTTATTTGTATTATTATATTATGCTGAGTTGCTAACGATTTGATAATACGAATCAGTACCAGGGTTGAGACCTTTCATTTATATATTTTTTGAAAAAAAATATAATATCTAATTACAATTATAAATATTATTAAAAAAATACTTTGAAGAGTTAAGTGAACCATTAATAGTTATAATCAATTTGATAAAAGTATATAATCATAGTTATTGGTTGCTTTGCTAATGGAAAATGGAGGTTTAATTAATGCATATTTATTATATTAGATTTTTACGACTGGATTATGCCCTTATTATTGGTGTTAATTAAATAATTACGTATGTTTTCTCATTTTTCATGTGTGGTCTCATCAATTGGAAAATTTTAATTTGTTTCACCATATTATTAATTGGTTGAAATAAAAAAGATTAAACTTGACATGATACGTCTAATTAAAAAATTTATCATTTTCAGTAGTTAGAGTTGTAATGCGAAGTCTAAGTATTTCGTTAGTTTTACATCAATTTGCAATTTAGTAGTTGTAAAATTATATTGCTAACAATAAAAGCAAATGCAAACAAACTGTCTTGGCAAATACTGTGAATTTAGATCAAATATTTTGGCTCTTGATTTCGCAAAATGGTCTGGTAAAAGCATCATGAGAACTGATATAGTAATCATTACAAATTGGGCCTCATCACCCCTTCTCTAACAAAATAGAAATCAGTTATTTCTATATGTTATTATTAGTGTGAAAATGCCAAATTAGCCGAGTTGTTTGGCTTACAAGAGATAATTTATAACCTATAGACCCATAATTTTAGCTAGTAACTAGAAATTTACATTTGAGGAGCCAAAAATAAATGTAAAGGATTTTTTATATGAAAAAATCTAATTTGAGTTGAAGTAAATCTAAATATTTTTTAAGTAAATATATAATAATCATTAATGAAATTCTATATAATTTTAGAGACCAATATATATTTCCTTAAAAAAAAATATAGAATTTCATGAATAAAAATTTAATTTTAAATATTTCAGAGGCCTGATCTAGTTCTACCCTTAGTTTTATCAAATTTTCTGTTAAAATAGGAATTTTGATTATAGATACGTGAAAATTAAATTTAAAGATTATAATACTCAAGAGGCTATTTCCTTAATTATAATAATAACAAATGAAAACTTATTATTAACCTTAATTATCTCCATTTTATAATAAACTTAATAACAGCACCGATCTGGATCGAAGTTATCAGTTACAAATCTCAAACCAACACGAAGTTGTATAAACTAAAGAAAAGAAAGAACTCTTTTATCATCCAAATTAAGGATTAGTTTTGTTTAAGTTAAACTAATTATTATTAGGTGCAACATGTAATAGGCAATACAACATTAATTAATGAGAGGCAGTTGTGGGCTATGGCCCAAAAGAAGCATGACAGCATTTGCAGCAGGAATCAACCGATGCTGGTGCGCAACACACACATTGAGGGCAAATAGTACGCCCTGCTGTTCGTGGGACACCTGCAATTCATCAGAAACGGAACTTAAATTAATATCTTAATTCATGATTGTACATATACAAGCAGAGGATAGACATAGGACATCTGATAAACAAATCCTTCTCTATAAAATAATATACATATATTGATGGTTAAATAGCTAATATTTTTACCAAGATGATAGGCACGAAGAGCTTCGCATGGCGGTGTAGGAGACAATACCATGGCAACGATGAAGAGTTGCACCAAAACAGACTTGAAGGAATTGCTTGCCATATTGCTTAGTACTTGGTGAACAAGGATAATAATAAACGCTTATGGATAATTATGATTTTTGATTTATTTATAATTTTAATTGAAGTGCCTATGACCTCTAATTTAAGAACAACAATATCACAAAATGTGCTTAGAGGCGTTTAGTTTTGTTTGAATTAGAAGCTTTGTTTTTCACAGTTTGCATTTAGTTGGTCCTATAATGCAGCTAGCACACAATATTTAATGTAATCTAACTATCTAAGAGTCATTAGTTGTATAATTTTTTATTTACCTTTAAGTGAAAATTAATTATAACGTTATACTACTATGTAAGTGGTTCATGAATTCTAATAAATTTAGTTCGTGAAAATAAAATTATTGTATGAGAAAACTGTTGATTTTTTCTGGTTGTTGTACTTGTGGTAACCAATGATTTAAAAAAAAAAAAAAAGGCAAAATACATCTTATTGCTCCCTTATATTTTATGTATATATACAAATTTATTTAAATGGACCCCTTTTGAATTTTCAATATTTTCACAAATTGACCCTTAAATTCTAAAATTTGTTCAAATTGCATAAAGTTTTTAGATATATTATCACATTCTTGCATTCAGTCTATTATCTCTAGTACTAGAGTAAATAAATGTACCATCACAGTTTAACCTATACAAAAGATCCAATTAAACCAATTAAGATCGCATATTTTTTAAAAGTTCAAGATTAAAAGATGCATTTTATCTTTATCAAAAAGGAAAAAAAAAATGACTGATTGGAAATTTGATTAAAAACATTTTATTATTTATTTAATTAAGATCAATAGTACAGTATATTGAATCCAAATTACATGAGGAAATTATTTAAATTCACATTACAAAATTATAGGAAGGATATCTGTGTTCAGACATTATTCTTGAATTAGTTCATATATATTACTGAAAAAATTAACTATCAAGGAGTGGTGTTATTTGTCTGTCTCACAGCAGCAGCGGAACAGCATTTGCAGCAGTAGCCTGGACCTGGTGGAGCTTCACAGCAAGCACAATGTAAACAGTATACGTTCTTACCACCGCCAAGACCTACAACCAGTAAAACTCATCATATTAATTAGAACTACAATATTATATATATATGTATTAAGAAACTAATTAAATTAAAATTTATAAGAAAATAATTTAATTAATTACCTGGATAATCCTTTCTAGTAGGTGGATGATTTCTAGCTGCTTCAGTTGTTATCACCAAAGAAAATATCATGGAGAAGATGAAGAGAGTAACCAAAATAGAATTAGAGAATTTGATTTCCATTGCTCAATTATAAGAAAAGAAACTTACTAATTTAATTAATTAGGTGATCAAAATATAAGATGGAATGAATTATATATAAACTCTACGTGTTCATATATAGGTTTTAAGAGGGTGTTAGAGCATTTAGACATGCAAGTTGAACAGTTGATGAAAGTCTTCGACCCATTAGACACGTAATGCAAATCTTTTTCAATTAGGCGTTCTTTGAATATTTAGGAAAGTTCATGTGAAATTCGCATTAATATTTATATTGTTTTCTCATGGAGTTTGTAACGTTTTATTCAACTTAGATAGTTAAGACTTCCACAACTTCTAAAATTGAGTATTGGGAATGATTGATTCAACTCTACTTTAATATATTAAAGTTGGTCAGTCAATAGACTTTTAAACCCAGCGCATGAATTCATTCTTATATCATAAGTTGTTGAATATTTGTGAAGTAACAAATGCTCTTAAAACAGTAAATTGGTATATAAATGAAATAAGAAGTGGAGGAGTCTCATTTAAGAAACGCTTTGCTTGACTTGATCAGTTTCCTGGAAAATTAGGAAGATAGTTGCAACATCTCTCTTCCGGAGCACACAAGTCAACCACTGTGGATGGCCCATTTATTAAAATATTTAATATGGTTATTGGTGGGACAATAACTAAAAGAATTGAGTGCCTGTCTGTATATGCAAAGTTGCTTGTCTTAAATGCCACATTATTAATACAGAAACTTCTTGCCAGAAACACATCAAAAACATTGATATATATATATATGGATAAATATCAATACATCGTGTAACAAGTATTGCATATCAATTTAGTGGCTCAAATTTTCCCTTCCTAAAAATGTTCTAATCAATAAATTAAGTGACTCAATCCATTTATATAACACATGTACATATGATTCGACTTGTATTATAAGTAATTATATAACTTTTTATATAATGTGAATATAAAAATAATTAGTTAAATATATACTCCTTCCGTTCTTTTTTATCTGTCACTTTTGAGAAAAATTCAAATTTCATTTATCTGTCACTTTTATATTTTCAATGCAATTTAATTTACTTTTTTCAATTTAATTTTATTTTTCAATGCAAATTGACCAATTAGATTTAAATTTATTTATTGAAACACTCAATTTTATTTTAAATTTAAACATAATTAATACTCTTTAATTCTAGTGAAAACAATAAAAGTGACAGATAATAAGAAACGGATGGAATATGATTTTTTATTTTCAATAAAAAATTAAAAATTTAAAAATTAAGTGATACGTTTAAATCATTAACCCAATACAACCTAATTCAATCTATTTACTACCTATAAAATTTTCACCTATTTATAATAATACAATCCGTAATGACTCGATTTAAATACATTTGTCCTTATATATTTGCCACCTACACTAATATTGATTCATTCTTTTAA
Organism: Excoecaria cochinchinensis; assembly: GCA_947683425.1. Taxonomy (NCBI): domain Eukaryota; kingdom Viridiplantae; phylum Streptophyta; class Magnoliopsida; order Malpighiales; family Euphorbiaceae; genus Excoecaria; species Excoecaria cochinchinensis. The sequence continues at coordinate 4,058,561 of CANTUQ010000125.1, read as the reverse complement.
ACGAATTAAAAATGAGGGTGACAAATAAAATAATTGTTTGCACCCTTGAATATGAGATAACACGGTCAACAAATTTATTAAAGTGTAAGAGATCTGGGCTTCCATTATATAAGTCTTGATAATCAAGCACCAAAATAGTTATCAAGAGTAGGAACAGATTGAATCTTGGTATAATCTGCAAAGCGACGCAAAAGGTATTGAGTATAATCAAAAGGCTGATATAGCAAAGGATGGTCTTCATCCACTAGCTCTTCAAGAGCTCTTACGATGTACCCTTCCCTCGGCACTGAAAACATTGAAGCTGAATACCTTGCCTCATTTCCACCCATCATCACCCTGTGGTATGGACTGTACACTCTACCATTTGCCCATGCCTACAAAATCCAAATTCCCCGCTTTCAATCCGATTGCCTTTTCTATTGATAATTAAAAAAAAGAAAACAAATAAAAAGAAACTGGGCTTATGTATTGTTTAATGATGTCCAAGTCCATTAGCTTTGTCAGGCCGTGCTCATATCAGACTTGCAAGGCCTCAGTCTATGTAACATCCGGGCCAAGCTTGGCCCTCTAGTAATCAAGCTTTTAGTGGGTTTCAATTCAATAGCAAATTTCTTGCTTAAAAAAAAAATTATGAACCGTATGTCATATATAAAAATAAAAAGAAAAATTAATTCGCATGTATGGGAAAATGTTATTGGCTTAATACAGTCCTTTTCCCATAGATCTGTTCTAAATATTTTAGTTGTGGTTGGTTGTTGAATATTATTCTTGAAATGAAAAGAGAAATTACTTACATTGAGAGATTCCCCAATTAGTATGAAAAAAGAACCTGGTTTAAGTTTCAGAATTGGGATCCAGTCTCCATTTTTGGTTTGAATCTCTAATCCATCTACCTGATTTTGGTAGAAAATGCTTAGTATGTTCTTGTCAGTGTGAGCTTTTAATCCTGTCTGTTTCTCTAATGTTCGTGGTCCTTTATATTTGGCGACTCTTAGGAAATAGTAAGTCGAGTTCAAGTGCTCCTCTAAATATTTCTCCACACCCAAACTCTCCACAATCATCCTCCTTATCATTTGATCTATTTCCACCACCCGCTCACTAAATGAATGCACACCTTCACTGCCAAAAAAATTACAATCCATAAGTATATATTTTCATCAATCTTAGCATGAAATAAATTACATATTAATGGCTCAAACCTAAGTTGTTTATTTCCTTGAGGCCACAAGAGATTGGTGAAATTCTGGACATTGTCGAAGCTGTCAGGATCAGCTATGCCCAGGCTTTCGTATAGTGACATCGGTGAAGTTGATCCGAGATAGCCATGGAAAGGTTTTTCAGAAACATTACGTTGCTTTGTTTCTAGAGGTAATTGAAAGATTTCTTCTAATCCTCCATTTATTGCCTTTTCAAGCTCTTCAGGAATGTTGTTGAACAAGGCCTGGAAGCAACCATAATCTTCAGCTGCTTTTCGAACTTCAGATCTCACCAAGTTCCATGTAGAAGAGCCTGGCCTTAGGTCTTGCATGCAAAAATCTATCACTGGAAGGCTAACAATTTTTTCAGATCCCATTTTGTTGTTCAATTGTTCACTGTATTTTCCAAAACTACAATCAAGTCACTTATACAGAATTATTCTCTGGTAAAAAAATAAAGTTTGATGGGTATATCAGCATAATTAAGAGACTAAAAAACAATCATGGATTTATAATAATTCGCTTTTTTGTATATATTATTAAGCTTCATGATTGGACATGGTGATAATGAAAAATGTCATGATTAGCATATAATTGTCATATGCAAAAGATAAAAGAATCATAATTTGTATATCATATATCAAATTATTGTACTCTAAGATAGTGAAGGATAATATATAATATATATTGTGCATCATATTTCTTGTTGGGACTTCATTGAAAAATTAAAAATAATTTGGTCATTTTCAATTTCCAACCAATTTAATTTAGTGATCTCTGGATAAATGCAAAAATGTCTAACGAACGCACGCAGGGACCATTTGTGGTCCTCCTTCTTATGTTATATAATTGTATAATGTCAAGTTGCTTTATCGTACATATACATATACTTGCTATTTTATATTCATAACTTATGAAAAACTCATATTAGATTTACGCCAAAAATTTTCACGGTCGCTACAAAAGAGGTGCGCACACGTAATAGCGATTGTAACGGTATAATACTATTCTATAATTTATATCTAAAAAATAATTTCCCTCTTATTTTGTGATAAAAAAGTCAAAAATGCCAGGAGTCTTTTTGTCGTCGACAAGTCTATTTCACCATCAAATCAGATGTTCACGTCATTTTTCATGCGATGTAAGCTACTGAATGGAGCTCATGTGAGACAAAATGTTAAAAAAAAAAAATAAAAAAAACTTCAGATCTTTATCTGCCCTCTCTATCCGACCTTCACAGTGGCTGCCTCTTCCTTCTGATTCCATGTTCTCTGATTGTGTATGTTGTTGCTTTTTTATAGATCTTGACACTGCCACCGTGTGCGGTGGTGCAGCCACCGGCGCATAGATCACATTGGCTGCTTTTATGGTAGCTGTTTGCCTGTTTCCCCTGTAGATGTTGTTGCCGCCACTTCCGCATATTCCGGTGTGGCACCCATATTCCACCAACTAAATACAAACTGCGGTGCTTGTGGATTGAAGGGCTTGGTCTTCTTGTATACAGTCAATGTTTCTGTATCAATTAAAACCATTTTAGATCCGATTCAATATCCATTCACCAAAATTTAAAGCTTATCCACAAATTTGGATCAGTTTTGCCATTTTTAGATGCACAGAGAGAAAAAACTTTGGAAGAAGAAAGATGAGCGTCAATAGTTAATGCCCACTACCTGCAAATGGTTCTTCACTTCATCATTAATCAGCAAAAGATGAGGAAGAGAACAGGAGATTGAGAGATCTAGCAGATGGAGAAGAATAAAGAGAGATGGAAGTTTAGAGAAAGACTGTAAAAATTTTGAATTTTTTTTTTTATTTTCAGTTTTTTTTTAATATTTTGTCTCTTCTGATACGTGAGCTCCATTCAATTACTGACGTGGACATTTGCCGACGACTAGAATACTCATTTTTCGGCATCTTTTACTTTTTCAAATCGTATAACAATGATCATATTGTTACAAAAATACAAAATTGAGAAGTTATTGATGAAATTAACCCGCATTTTGGATTGGCTCAGAATTGGTTTGTAATAACTTTTAGCAACGGAGTGAAGGAATGTAGAAACTATACGCCGATCACTAGTTCGACATATTTGACTCTTTGCCATTCATATTCGACGATGGAGTTGTGAATTGAAGAACTTAGTCTTAAATAATTACAAAAGTGGTTATGCATGTCGGATTTCTCATAAACATTAACGCATAATTATCTATAACTTTATAGATAAATTTCAAGCATTTGTTTTTAATTAGGTTAATTAATGTCTATTACAGAGTAAAGGCGATGGTGTGATTGACTTTAGAGTTTTATATCACAATAATTTTATTATTGTACACGTAATTGCCAATTAGGCGATTGTACAGGCAAACTAATGTAGTGCTAGCTAGAGGTAGGCAGTTGTTTTATTCATATATATTTGGTAACTGGATCTGAAGCAAATGTACTCCTATGGCGCTTGCTTATCTTGAGGCTGAACAGAAGCAGTGCAACATTGGCAACAAGAACCAGGTGGTGGAGTGGAGCAACATGTGCACTGAGGACAGAAAGGTCCCTCCTTCAGACTAACCTCAACTATACCTGCAAACATATAAATACATTGATTATTATTGTTAACATTCAAAACCAATAAACATCAGAATTCCATTACAACTAATATAATTTATGGCCCATGATCGATGCGTATACCTTGATGAGTCAACCGAGCTGCACTATGATGAGGATAATTGCCCTCACAGACCTTTGATCATAAGTTGCCATAGCTATAAACACCAGATCACTGGTAAAAAGGTTGGTGGAGATACGAAATTATATAGCTGTTAGGGTTCATATTAAGGGTCGAATTTTAGTTTTTTTTTTTTTATTTTTTATTTTTTTAAGGTAGCGGTCATATTAGTATATCATTTTTTTGCCGTACAGTTGGAATTCAAAGTTCGATTTCGAATTGCTGATATAGTCACAAGAATAAATATAATGGTTGTAGATAAGTTCTATAATACATATTCTTGACTTGCAAGCTTATATTTTGAATAATTAATTAAAATGGATTTTGAAAGTAATTCCTTTTGTTACAGTATTTGTAATTTGATAATCGAAATTAATTAGGGTGACAAGTCTTTCACATACAACTAATATATTATTCTTAAGTATATATTAGCGCATCACATCCTTTTATTAATTTTAGTTTTTTTTTTAATATGTTATTCTAAAGCATATATTAGTGTAACAAGTTTCTCACACCGTTTGTTAATTTTAGTTTTTTTTGGATAATATTTCAAATAGTTAAAATTGGAATTTAGGGGTTAAATTGAGAGTCTTATATTTGTCTTAATAGTTTTGAGTGATTCAGTCGTAAAGAAATTGGCCATGCTAAGTACTCTAAATATTACTTTATATTTAATATTCAAATTTAAGATATCTTATTAAAAATAAAGGAAAATGACTTAATTTAGAAGTTTTTTTTATTATTATTATTATTAATTAATTTGGCTTTTTCAAACCGGCAGTACAAGTCACTTAAAAAAAGAGTTATTGTTTGTATTGAATTTCAATTTTTATTTTGTCTTCTTCGTCTGAAACAAGTGGATATCAAATCTCTGCAATGGCTAGAGAAATATATGAGAACAATTTTAGAATTTGGATACCTTTGCCATTCATATTCGGTGATGGAGTTGTGAATTGAAGAACTTGGTCTTAAATAATTACAAAACTGGTTACGCATAATGGATCTCTCATAAACATTAACACATAATTATCCACAAATTAATATCTAAATTTCAAGCATTTGTTTGTAATTGGACAAATTAACGTCTCTTACAGAGTGAAGGAAATGATGTGATTGACTTTAGAGTTTTATATCACAATAATTTTATTATAGTACACGTAATTGCCAATTAGGAGATCGTACGTATAGGCAAATTAATGTAGTGCTAGAGGTAGACAATTGTTTTATTCATATATATTTGGTAACTGGATCTGAAGCAAATGTACTCCTATGGCACGGAATTATCTTGAGGCTGAACAGAAGTAGTGCAACATTTGCAACAGGAACCAGGTGGTGGAGTTGAGCAACATAAGCATTGTGGACAAACTATTCTACCCTTCAGACTATCCTCAACCACACCTGCAAATACATATATATATACATAATTAATATGATTAGCATTCAACACCAATAATATCAGAATTTATTATAATTAATATAATCGGTAGCTGATGTTCCCTTTACCCTGATGGGTGAACCGAGCAGCATTGCCTGGTAAAGCCAAGGGTAAGAGCACAACAATGGTTAGGATGATTGCCATGAGAGACCTTTGATAATAAGCTGCCATGGCTGTAGATTATTGGTGAGATTGGTACATGTGTTTGTACACAAAAAATGAACTTATATAGGCGTGGAGATCTCGATCGGAGCCTTGCGTGTTCCTAAGGGCATAATTAATTTATTTAGCTAATTACTTATGTGCCGTCATATTTGAATTCAAAGATTAATTTGACATATAACCCTGTTCATTCGTCAACCTTTTGCTATTCGATTTGTTTTTTTTCCTTGTTTTAGAGACCCTCAATTTCAAGGTAATTGTAAGGGATTAAAAAAATAACGGTTATTTTGACCATCTACTGGGGGGAAAGAATTAAAACAAATGAACTTGACTGAAAGTCTTTTAATAAATACTGCTCTGCTGTGATGATTTAGTCTAATAAAATTTTTTTAAGGAATTTGCATAGAATCAAGCTTTATTAAATCTATGTGGAGTTGGAGAGATGAATTTGATAATTATGATTACACCATTATTTTAAAATGATTATTTAAACTGTTGTAAGTTAGTTTAATTTCACCACAATTAAAAACACTTCTTATTCTCTTTAATTAAGTATAACTGATTTATCTAGTTGTCACTTGCTTAATTTACTGTTTTATATCTACTTACGACTCTTTTCATCACCTTAACACAAGTTTCACTTTTTAATCCGGGCATTTCCTACCCTATTAAATCTATGTGGTTTTGGAGCGATGGGCTTAATAACTGTACGCTCACGATTGCTTCAAAATAATTTAAGTTATTCTAAAGTTAATTCCACCATAAGTATAATCACTTCTTATTTTCTTTAATTATCCACTATGAGATTTTTTCTTTTTTTTCCAACAAGCTCAACAGCAGGCATAATATGAATATTGAATTTTGTAGAATTTTTCTTGTTTGGATGAGGTCCTAAATTTTTTCAGCCAATCCAATCACAATTTGCCATATAATTTTTGCATAGAGATAAAGTTCTATTTTGTCCTAAAGTTTTTGTAGAAAAGAATTGAATTGCCCCTAACGTATTTTTTAGATATGATTTGCCCTTATTATTTCCATTTTTGGCTCTAAATGTCTTTTATTGTTCCCTCGATATTTTTTCAGATTTACATTTTTTATCCCAAATCAATTTATCTTTTTTCCGAAATTTATTTTTTCTTTTAAAATTCATTCAAAATCTATAAAATCAATCTAAAATGATTCTAACGAGGTTCTGATATATATCAATGTGAGCTTTCACTGTATTAGAAATTTTAACTCACCTACATGAAATTATATATAGAGCTACTCAAGAATTTTTCAGAAATTATTTTGGAAATTGAATTCAAAGATTTATGTGTTTTCTTAGTATTTGTTATAGTACAAAAAACTTGCAACAAAACCTCAATCTTTAATTTACAACAGTTTCTTTGTTGTGATAATGTGAAGGAGTCTATTCACTTCATCTTATATTTTTTTTAAGCGAAATCAATCTTGAAGATTTGGAATTTGAACTTTATGTATAGATCCTTACATATAGTTAAAAAGTTTTAAAGAGTAACTAAACTCTTTAAAACCTTTTTATCTTTATAAAAGATTGGGTTTAAAAGCACGCAACCACACTTTTGGCGTTCAAATGTAAAAATTAAAAATTCTGTATATACTTAAGGGTAATTTAGTCTCTAATTAAGTTTGAAACCTTAATTAAGGATAAAATTGAGCCAAAACAAACGTTGAATTTATTTTAGCTCCTGAAAGCAAATGTTGGAGTACATTAATTAGCACCTCCTTTTCAATACTTGAGTTGATAGTTTGTGATTGAATTGGTTTTTTCATGAATCCGATCCATGTAAATTTTTTCTTGTTTTATATTAGTGATAGTATACGTAGGGAGGGATTTCGGGATGGAAAATACCTATTTGGACCAAATTTATGAGAAAAGTAGTGAACCAAATCAATTACATATTGTCGAATACTCAAAATAATTGTTTATTAATACATGTTAAAATATTATTGGTTTGATATATGAAATAATATTTTATGGGCATTATCTAAAAAGTAAATTTCCTTCTGAAATCTAGTTAGTAATTAGTCAACCTGATATTTTTAGTTAGGTAAGAGGCTGTTTAGTTCTAAAAAATAAAGTCAATTTTTCAGAAAATTACTCCAAAAAAATTATAAAATGAAAAATGTTATTTAGTTGTAATATTTTTCAATTTAGAAAATTAGAAAACTATTTTCTGAATTTTTCAAAATTAAATTATTGTATGGAAAACACAAAAAATGTGTTTTCTTATTTTTCATTTATTAAAAAAGAGTTCAAATTCAACTACACTACTTTCTTTTCTAATTTATAAAATTGTAAAGTAAATGGAAAATGAAAATACTGATAAAATGAGAGAAGCAAGCATAATTTTCATTTTCTAATTTTTTATTTTGAAAAATAAAAAAACTAAGAAATGAAAATGAAAACTGCAAAAGGAAAATGTAAAACATTTTTTTGAACTAAACAGCCCCTAAGTATTTTCCTCATATTTGTGTTATAGGTAATTCAAATTTATTTGTCAGAAAAAAAAAAAAAATTGACTTGCTAAGTTTTGGAAATTGACACAAACCATAAGAAGCACAAAATTTTATATACATGCATATATATATATGTTCTAATCTTTCATGAAATTTCTTGTTTTCAATTAGAATTTCACTCGTACTATTTAAAGAGATCACAATTTAATGTTAGGGCAAATTCGTAGATTTTCTACTTCATTAATGTTATTGCAATATATGGAGGGAAACTTTTTTCTATTAGAATTTGGACTTTAGTGTAAATATCAACTTCTTACATGGTGGGCATCGATCGGATTCAGTGATGGGTATGAAATATTTTAAATTCAATAATCAAAAGTTGTAGACTTACAATTAATCATACAGTTTATTGAAAAGAAAAGAGGAGGAGGTTTCCTCGAGTACGTCATGTAACTATATATTTTTGTTATTTGCATATATATGATTGCCAAGGAGATGGTACAAACAGATGTATACTTTAAGATGAGCAATCATTTAATTTATTAACATATATATATTTGATATTATAATAAGCAAAAAAGATAATATAATATTATAAGTCCTATGGCATGGGATAATCCTGAGGCTGTACGGAACCAGTGCAACATTTGCAACAAGAACCAGGTGGTGGAATGGAGCAACATGTGCATTGAGGACAGAAAGGTCCCTCCTTCAGACTAGCCTCAACTATACCTGCAAATATATAAATATTGATTATTATCATTAACATTCAACATCAATAAATATCAGAATTTTATTAAATTTCATATAATTCGTTGCTGATGCTGCCTTACCCTGATGGGTGAACCGAGCTGCATTGCCTGGTAATGCCAACGGTAAGAGCATTACGATGATTAGGATAATTGCCATGAGAGACCTTTGATAATTAGCTGCCATAGCTCTAGATTAACACCAATACAACTTAATTACTGATGAGATTGGTACATCTATTTATACAGAAAGAATGAACTTATATAGGCGTTGATATCTTGGAGCCTTGTGTGTTCATAAGGGCATAATTAACTAATTACTCAATTGTGTGCCGTATTATTTGAATTGAAATTTTTTAGTTTGTACAATTTCTTAACTTGCTAGCTTAACCCTTTTCATAGTCAACCTTTTGCTATTCAATTTTCTTTTCCAAAGAATAGATATGTAGACCCTCAATTTCAACGTATTTATAAGGGATGGCGGAGAGGGATTGGTGATGTAGCTGAAAAGATCTTGTCTAATTCTAAGATCAAATCAATTATGAAGTGTCATGTAGCTGAAAAATTAGTTCTTTTTTATTTTTTTTTGAAACCCAAAAATTAGCTCTTGTATGTATTGAATGCATGATTTTTTTATAAATAATATTTTTTTTAAAAAATAATTTAATTTTTAGAGTGTTTTGAAAAATATTTGGAGAATTAGGATGTGTTTCATTTTCAATGCACAAGGTTGTGGAAATGAATTCTAATTCTATAGCAAAGTGTTATGGAATTGGAAACTTTTTTTTTTATTTTTTTTGGAAAGCCGCAATTCACGCATTCAACCGGCAACTGCCGGTTGTTTAATTATTTTATTTATTAATAATAAATATTTTATTATTTTTTTAATTTAATAAATAAATATTTTAATATATGTGCATGTGTTGGATTAAATTATGCAAACATATGCACATATATTAAAATATTTATTTATTAAATTAAAAAATTAATAAAATATTTATTATTAATAAAAAAAATTAAACAACCATCAGTTTTTCCAAGCAAAAGCTGCCGGTTGAAGAAAGCTCCGAAAAAAAAGGAAAAAGTGTTTAATTCCGCAACAACTTGCTACGGAATTGGAACTCAACACCTCAATTCTTCAAATATTTTTTAAAACACCTAAAAAATCACATTAATTTTTTTAAAAAATATTATTTATAAAAAAGTTGCTTAATCTGAACGACCAGAATATGGATATCTTTGTCAATCTCATCCTTTCAAAATTCAGAGTAGAAGACTTATTGATGGATGAAATTATTTTAATTCAACCACGAAAAATGAAACCCAAAAAAAAAAAATAACAAGTTATATAGACTTTAGAATTTCATCTTACATGCACATTGATAACTAAATAATTCTAAAAAGGAATATTGCTTAATTTGGGGTATTACCTAAACAGGAACATAGACTCCTATTCAGACTCTACTACATAACTCTATAAAGAGACAGAAAATGAGGTATTTCACTCTCTCGAATTCTCTTTGAATTTCCATTCATTATTCGTCAATTACTGACTTGACCGTCGGAGTATTCATAAATCTCCACAGGTCGTTTATTGTTTGTTGCAGGTAACAGATCACGGAATTTTCTCCACAATGTTATCATTGGTGCGGTGAGCGTGGACTCACTTTCAGATTTTCCAAGTACCAAAATCTGAATTTTGGTTCTTTGATCATATGCAATTTCCAGTTTGACATCAAAGTCCTTGACACGCAATCCCTTCAAGTGGGTCACGCAAAAAGAAATTTCAGGTTTGGTTCCTAAGCTTTTCTATGGGTCGTTGCCAATTATATCCAAAGCTCAATCTTCAATTCAAGATCAGAGATAGTTCAATTCAAGTCCTAATGACAATTCTTGCTATTACCTTTCATCATTTATTTGTTTGATCTGGCATGTTCTAAACTATAGATATTGCTGCCAATATTGAATATTAATTAACAATTAGTAGCAAGACTTGCATCATTTATTTGTTTTATTCACTATCTTGCTTTGTTTGGGCGATTTGTTACTTCGGTATCTTTGACTCTCTATTTCGGCATTGAAATTATCTTCAAAGTTAGAGCTTTTGATCAGATATACTCAAGACAAAGCCTCAGTTAATGGTTTGGACAAAGCCTCAGTTAATGGTTTGGTTTTTGTAAAGGAGAATGTTTGATGAAGGGAGGCACATGGGCTACAATGATCACTGTAGCTACCCCGATTTGTCTCTTATCTCTAAATCCGGCGATTTTGATGATGCTATTGATTATCACCCACTTCCACTTGGACCATATAGGTGCTCTCCTGTACTTCACTAAAGTATGTGGGTATAATGGACCGGCCTACATGATGTATCAAACATCTTTGGAGTTCTTGAAGTCGATTCTTCATATGGATGAGAAAAGGCTTTTTGATATCAAGCGTGATTTTGGAATTCTTGTAAAAAGATCTGATTTTTGGATGCCATTTCATGCTTAAGAGCATGTCGTTTTTTACTTTTTCTCTTTTCCCTCTTTTTGATCTTTATCTCGATTTCCACTGTGTGCAGGTCATGCATATTGGTTGTGCTTCTTTTTATTTCCTTGGATCAATTTTATTCTTTAACTCCCTTTTAGTTTTATAATCTATTTTTCTTAACAAGAAGGGTAAAGATGAGTTTTCTGTTACTATAATGTCTGAATAGCTAATAAAAAGACCCGTGGTGCTTTCAGTGCTAATGTTTTTGCAATTCAGGGTTTTGGTATTTTGGCTAGTGGGATGGTTGCTATTATAGTCTCTGCATTTTGCAGCCTTGGTTGCTAAAAATGCTAAACCCGCTGCTTCATCTGATATGGCCAAGGAGCTTGTGGTTGATTTGGTAGCAGAATAAATGAAGATGACAGATGGGAAAAGTGAAATCCTATGCTATTTGCGCGGATCATTACACTCAATACAGCTATGGATTATGATCTTTTCAAGCAACAAAGTACACCGAGCTACGCATTTGAGCATATCGAGCTATACATTTAACAACTTCTATCTAATCTTCACAGTAATGACAGTCTATGCAAACATGGAGAAGCACTCATCAATTCGAACAAATGGCTTGGCGAAGGAAAAAGAAAAACTATTCTAGAGGACCAAATATATTAAGTTGAAATCTCAATTGAGCTTCAGAAGCATCAGAACCTAGAGAACCCAACCGAAGTTGTTCAGAAGCAAACGGATTACTTATAGTTCTACCAGTCTAATCACAAGGTCAATGCTTCAATTCTATCATAATTTATTATTATCAATGATAGTTTTTATTCAATTATTTGACATCTAAATGATCTCTCTTCATTGTGCTTGTTGAGTGTTCTCATACGAATGGATTCAAACTGTGAAATTTTGGATTGCGATTGAATTTTCATTGATGCAATTTAATTGCACTATCTATTCGGCTTTGCCGTGAAACAATTTTTGAAGCCTTCCAGTGGTGGAATGGGAGGTCTCCCACTGATGGTTTACTTTTGGGCTTTTGTATTGTCTTGACTGGATGTGCTTATGTTCCAATTGTTGCTCTGCACTACTCTCATGCCTTGTTTGTAGTGAGAGGCTCAATGCTAGTTGTGGCTACTGGCCTATTGTTTATCCTCACGCAGCCACCGATTCCATTGGCATGCACTTACCACTCTGACATTATCAAGACAGCTCGTCAATCTTCTGAGGACATCTCCGTATATGGTTTTATAGCATCAAAACCTACTTGGCCATCTTGGCTGCTTATATTTGGCAATTTTGCTCACTTTAGCAGCCGTGACATCTGTCATACCCAGAAAGTATATGGTTGAGCTATGAGCATTTTACTTGATTGCTATTTGGGTTTCTCTTGGAGTGTATATATCTACTTAGTACTTTCTACAAGCTGTGGTTCTGTATGCCTTCATTGTTGTAACTATGGTCTGCACCTCTGTGTTTATTGTCTTCATTCATTTTTCCATCTGCTTCTAGCACAAAGCTGCCTCCTTGGGTGTTTGCGCTACTTGTTGCTCTCTTCCCATTTACTTATGTGTTGAGGCCAGGTCAGAATCAAGAGCATCTCTTTATTTCAAAGCTCGTTCAGGCAGTTTTGCCATTAGAGCATTTGCTTTATTAGCTCACTTAGGCAAGATCGCCATTCGAGCAACAAGTTCGGCTATATCGCCAGTTATGGCTCACTCGGCAGTATCGCCATCCGAGCAACAAGTTCGGCTATGTCGCCAATTATTGCTCACCTAGGCAAGTTCGCCATCCGAGCAACAAGTTCGGCTATATCGCCAGTTATGGCTCACTCGGCAGTATCGCCATTCGAGCAACAAGTTCGGCTATATCGCCAGTTATGGCTCACCTAGGCAAGTTCGCCATCCGAGCAACAAGTTCGGCTATATCGCCAGTTATGGCTCACTCGGCAGTATCGCCATCCGAGCAACAAGTTCGGCTATGTCGCCAATTATTGCTCACCTGGGCAAGTTCGCCATTTGAACATTAAGATCGGTAATTTCGCCATTTATTGCTCGAGTTTGGTATTTTCACTATCCGAGCACTTAATTTTATTTGGATTGGTAGTTCGGCAATCTCGCCATTCGAGTGCTCACCTTTATAACTCAAGATCGGGCGAGCAATAAGTATGCACTTGGAGATTTATTACTTTGCTCCTAACGGCTTTACGAGACCCGGGCAGTTATTCATCAGTTTCGTCATCAGCTCGGTTATTTTTCTAAGTCATTCAGATTTCAATCAACTCGGAACACCTCATTCCAAGCTCGGTTTTTGCTTCTTTGTCTAGTTCGGTCTCAGCGGCTTGATGATTTTTTCTTTTCCTATCCAATTACTGACATAAATGTCATATACTGGAGGGGGGACTTATGATAACTAAATAATTCTAAAAAGGAATATTGCTTAATTTGGGGTATTACCTAAACAGGAACATAGACTCCTATTCAGACTCTACTACATAACTCTATAAAGAGACAGAAAATGAGGTATTTCACTCTCTCGAATTCTCTTTGAATTTCCATTCATTATTCGTCAATTACTGACTTGACCGTCGGAGTATTCATAAATCTCCACAGGTCGTTTATTGTTTGTTGCAGGTAACAGATCACGGAATTTTCTCCACAATGTTATCATTGGTGCGGTGAGCGTGGACTCACTTTCAGATTTTCCAAGTACCAAAATCTGAATTTTGGTTCTTTGATCATATGCAATTTCCAGTTTGACATCAAAGTCCTTGACACGCAATCCCTTCAAGTGGGTCACGCAAAAAGAAATTTCAGGTTTGGTTCCTAAGCTTTTCTATGGGTCGTTGCCAATTATATCCAAAGCTCAATCTTCAATTCAAGATCAGAGATAGTTCAATTCAAGTCCTAATGACAATTCTTGCTATTACCTTTCATCATTTATTTGTTTGATCTGGCATGTTCTAAACTATAGATATTGCTGCCAATATTGAATATTAATTAACAATTAGTAGCAAGACTTGCATCATTTATTTGTTTTATTCACTATCTTGCTTTGTTTGGGCGATTTGTTACTTCGGTATCTTTGACTCTCTATTTCGGCATTGAAATTATCTTCAAAGTTAGAGCTTTTGATCAGATATACTCAAGACAAAGCCTCAGTTAATGGTTTGGACAAAGCCTCAGTTAATGGTTTGGTTTTTGTAAAGGAGAATGTTTGATGAAGGGAGGCACATGGGCTACAATGATCACTGTAGCTACCCCGATTTGTCTCTTATCTCTAAATCCGGCGATTTTGATGATGCTATTGATTATCACCCACTTCCACTTGGACCATATAGGTGCTCTCCTGTACTTCACTAAAGTATGTGGGTATAATGGACCGGCCTACATGATGTATCAAACATCTTTGGAGTTCTTGAAGTCGATTCTTCATATGGATGAGAAAAGGCTTTTTGATATCAAGCGTGATTTTGGAATTCTTGTAAAAAGATCTGATTTTTGGATGCCATTTCATGCTTAAGAGCATGTCGTTTTTTACTTTTTCTCTTTTCCCTCTTTTTGATCTTTATCTCGATTTCCACTGTGTGCAGGTCATGCATATTGGTTGTGCTTCTTTTTATTTCCTTGGATCAATTTTATTCTTTAACTCCCTTTTAGTTTTATAATCTATTTTTCTTAACAAGAAGGGTAAAGATGAGTTTTCTGTTACTATAATGTCTGAATAGCTAATAAAAAGACCCGTGGTGCTTTCAGTGCTAATGTTTTTGCAATTCAGGGTTTTGGTATTTTGGCTAGTGGGATGGTTGCTATTATAGTCTCTGCATTTTGCAGCCTTGGTTGCTAAAAATGCTAAACCCGCTGCTTCATCTGATATGGCCAAGGAGCTTGTGGTTGATTTGGTAGCAGAATAAATGAAGATGACAGATGGGAAAAGTGAAATCCTATGCTATTTGCGCGGATCATTACACTCAATACAGCTATGGATTATGATCTTTTCAAGCAACAAAGTACACCGAGCTACGCATTTGAGCATATCGAGCTATACATTTAACAACTTCTATCTAATCTTCACAGTAATGACAGTCTATGCAAACATGGAGAAGCACTCATCAATTCGAACAAATGGCTTGGCGAAGGAAAAAGAAAAACTATTCTAGAGGACCAAATATATTAAGTTGAAATCTCAATTGAGCTTCAGAAGCATCAGAACCTAGAGAACCCAACCGAAGTTGTTCAGAAGCAAACGGATTACTTATAGTTCTACCAGTCTAATCACAAGGTCAATGCTTCAATTCTATCATAATTTATTATTATCAATGATAGTTTTTATTCAATTATTTGACATCTAAATGATCTCTCTTCATTGTGCTTGTTGAGTGTTCTCATACGAATGGATTCAAACTGTGAAATTTTGGATTGCGATTGAATTTTCATTGATGCAATTTAATTGCACTATCTATTCGGCTTTGCCGTGAAACAATTTTTGAAGCCTTCCAGTGGTGGAATGGGAGGTCTCCCACTGATGGTTTACTTTTGGGCTTTTGTATTGTCTTGACTGGATGTGCTTATGTTCCAATTGTTGCTCTGCACTACTCTCATGCCTTGTTTGTAGTGAGAGGCTCAATGCTAGTTGTGGCTACTGGCCTATTGTTTATCCTCACGCAGCCACCGATTCCATTGGCATGCACTTACCACTCTGACATTATCAAGACAACTCGTCAATCTTCTGAGGACATCTCCGTATATGGTTTTATAGCATCAAAACCTACTTGGCCATCTTGGCTGCTTATATTTGGCAATTTTGCTCACTTTAGCAGCCGTGACATCTGTCATACCCAGAAAGTATATGGTTGAGCTATGAGCATTTTACTTGATTGCTATTTGGGTTTCTCTTGGAGTGTATATATCTACTTAGTACTTTCTACAAGCTGTGGTTCTGTATGCCTTCATTGTTGTAACTATGGTCTGCACCTCTGTGTTTATTGTCTTCATTCATTTTTCCATCTGCTTCTAGCACAAAGCTGCCTCCTTGGGTGTTTGCGCTACTTGTTGCTCTCTTCCCATTTACTTATGTGTTGAGGCCAGGTCAGAATCAAGAGCATCTCTTTATTTCAAAGCTCGTTCAGGCAGTTTTGCCATTAGAGCATTTGCTTTATTAGCTCACTTAGGCAAGATCGCCATTCGAGCAACAAGTTCGGCTATATCGCCAGTTATGGCTCACTCGGCAGTATCGCCATCCGAGCAACAAGTTCGGCTATGTCGCCAATTATTGCTCACCTAGGCAAGTTCGCCATCCGAGCAACAAGTTCGGCTATATCGCCAGTTATGGCTCACTCGGCAGTATCGCCATTCGAGCAACAAGTTCGGCTATATCGCCAGTTATGGCTCACCTAGGCAAGTTCGCCATCCGAGCAACAAGTTCGGCTATATCGCCAGTTATGGCTCACTCGGCAGTATCGCCATCCGAGCAACAAGTTCGGCTATGTCGCCAATTATTGCTCACCTGGGCAAGTTCGCCATTTGAACATTAAGATCGGTAATTTCGCCATTTATTGCTCGAGTTTGGTATTTTCACTATCCGAGCACTTAATTTTATTTGGATTGGTAGTTCGGCAATCTCGCCATTCGAGTGCTCACCTTTATAACTCAAGATCGGGCGAGCAATAAGTATGCACTTGGAGATTTATTACTTTGCTCCTAACGGCTTTACGAGACCCGGGCAGTTATTCATCAGTTTCGTCATCAGCTCGGTTATTTTTCTAAGTCATTCAGATTTCAATCAACTCGGAACACCTCATTCCAAGCTCGGTTTTTGCTTCTTTGTCTAGTTCGGTCTCAGCGGCTTGATGATTTTTTCTTTTCCTATCCAATTACTGACATAAATGTCATATACTGGAGGGGGGACTTATGATAACTAAATAATTCTAAAAAGGAATATTGCTTAATTTGGGGTATTACCTAAACAGGAACATAGACTCCTATTCAGACTCTACTACATAACTCTATAAAGAGACAGAAAATGAGGTATTTCACTCTCTCGAATTCTCTTTGAATTTCCATTCATTATTCGTCAATTACTGACTTGACCGTCGGAGTATTCATAAATCTCCACAGGTCGTTTATTGTTTGTTGCAGGTAACAGATCACGGAATTTTCTCCACAATGTTATCACACATATTCCAAGCACTGTTATATAGATTTGAAAATGGTTACGTGAAGAAATGAAATTTATATAGCCGTTGGATCTTGGACCCTATGGGTTCATATTAAGAGCATAATTTCAGTTAATTATTTATGTGAAGTACGGTTTGAATTCAAAGTTTGATTTGGTGTGTGTGTGTGTGTATAGCTAATACATATTCTTAACTTGCAAGCTTATCTTTTGAATAATTAATCAAAAAAGGGTTTTCAAAGTCAACTTTTTGTTACAGTACCTGTAATTTGTATGTGGCGATTAATATTTTAAGCGCGACTTGTCATATAACACGCCAGGAAAACGGGAAATAGCGACCGAAATAGTGAGGACACCAAATGGCGCTAATTAGGGACTTTAGCAACAGTTTTGCAAGAAAAATGAATCTTGTCGCTAAAGTAAGTGGCAAGATCAAAGGAAAAACATTTTGCGACACACCAGAGTACCAATGTTGCTAATTTTGTGTGCTAATCCCGTTATACTCGCTGAATAAGAATTTCCTTATAGGTGTTGTACAACTGATCATATGTTACTGTGAAGCGTAAATTCATTAATTTGAAAGGCAAACATTCTTTTATTGTGTTATAATAAGTCGGCTTAATATTTTAGTTTTAGGTTAGTGGTCCGATTTTATTTATCAAAAAGATTGAAACTCATACTTGCTAAGTTTATTAGAAAAGTTTTGATCCCTTTTAGAATTAGACACAAACATTCTAAGTTCCCTTGTTAATTAAAACTGTTTTATATATTACAATGGAGAAGGGAAACTAGTGGTAACCAATCCTCCTGTAATGAGGAGAGGTGAAATACATGTACAGAATAGATAATTGATATTCATACGGAGTGCTCTGTCACTTGCTCAGGCTCCAAAATAATCCTTCAAAGAAGATTCATAACTCTTACCAACATCTGCAAATCTGAGTTTCAAGAACTCCGGATATCGAAAAGGCTTAAATTGCAGAGGATGTTCTTCATCCACCAGCTCTTCTATAGCTTTTATCATGTAACTTTCTTTTGGTACTGTAAACAACAGAGCAGAGTACCTTGCCTTGTTTCCACTTATCATTACCCGATGCCGTGGACTATGTAATCTTCCATTGGTCCATGCCTAGCAATATGCCAATGACTTGTCAAGATTGTGAAATTTCAAGTTGAAACCACAATCGAAAAAGAAGCACAGGGGAAAGGAAAATGACTTACATTGAAAGATTCGCCAATTATCACTACAAGAGAGTTGGGAGAGAATTTCACATTGATCCATTCACCATCTTTGGTTTCCACCTCTAATCCATCAATTTGACTTTGGTACAATATGCTAGTTGTGTTCTTGTCAGTGTGAGACCTTAGCCCTGTTTTTTTCTCAGAGGTTTTAGGTGCTTCATATTTTGTGAGCCTGAGCATATTGTATGTCGAATTCAAGTGTTCCTCCAAATATTTATTTACACCAAAGCTCTCCACAATCATCCTCCTTATCATTTGATCTAGTTCTGCTAATGGCTTCGAGAACGAACTTACAGCTTGGCTGCCAAGAATCAAAACATAGTTCATTACAAATTTCCGTCAGAGCCAATAGAACGTTTCAAATTCGAACCTCAATGCTAAAAAAAATACTAATAATTTGTCTTGAAAAGACGTGTAAAACCTGAAATTTATGTTTCCTTGAGGCCACATGATATTGGTGAAGCTTTCAACCTTGTGAAAGTTGTCAGGATAAAATAATCCTAAGCTCTCGTACAAAGACGAGGGAGAAGACGATCCAATATAGCCATGGAAAGGTAATTCGGAGACATTAAGCTTCTTTATCTCAGTGGGTAATGCAAAAATCTGGTGCAATGCTTGATCCATAGCCTGTCGGAGCTCTTCAGGAATATTATGGAATAAAGCCTCAAAGCAACCATATTCCTCTGCTGCTTTCCTGACTTGGTATTTCACTTTCTCCCATTGAGTTGTTCCTGGCTTTAAATCTGCGCAGGAAAAATCTATTTGTGGAAGCCTAAGATTGGTCTGAGAACCCATGTTTTGTTTTTCCTACTTCCAGTGAACAAATGTGAAAGAAATTATGGTTTAGCTTTAGAGTTTCACAGTGTGTTATTGTAATGTCAGGTTTTTTTAAATGGGTATATGCTTATGACATTAGAGGACAAATAGAAAGATGCTCTTTTTTACGACCATTGTCATTGGGTTTGATTCCAATTAATAAAATATGATTTCATAGGTTTATGATTGATGTTCTGATATTGAAGGATTTTCTTTCCCTAGTGAATTTTTTGTTTAGAATTTAAGTCCACACTTAATGGTAAATACCCAATCCCAATGCTAAAACAGTAGCCCCTCCGTTACTTAATAGGTGTCACTTTTGTTATTTTAACTAGCTAGATTAAGAAATATTAATTAGTTTTGAATTTATAAAAAAATTGAATTATTCAATGCACATTAAGTGTTTCAATATATAAAGTTAAATTTAATTGGTCAATTTGTATTGAAAAAGGAAATTAAATTGAAAAAAGAAAATTAAATTGCATTGAAAATTTAAAAGTGACAGATAAATAAAATTTAGATTTTTCTCAAAAATGACAGATATTAAGGAACGGATAGAGTATTTTAAATAGATTGATTGATTTTCATCAAAAAAAAATGTAGACCCTAATTAATTTTTAGTGTCTGTATTAATACCAAATTTTTATTGTGATTTTTCTAATTGATTCATTTAAATAGTTGATTTATTTGTATGTGATAATTTTTTTATTATTATTATTGTGACTAAATCACAGTAACAGTGATGAAATTAAGTCTTTAACTTTTGTACGCTTATGAAACAGTTGTGTTCAAATTCGTCTTAATTTGAACTTCCTCTCAATTTCGTCAATGGATGCATGCACAATTCTAAAATTCCCATGGACCATTGAGGGTCCTTATCTTATTTCAATTAAGTTTCATTTTAAAATTTATAGTACTATAGCACGATTAAAACAGAAAGCCATAACAAATTAAGAGGCTGAAATTGAGTTTCGAATTATATCTTTAACCAAGTATAAGAAGTGGGTGAACCACTTAGATACAACACAACTGATTCTGCTTGCTATTTTGGCTTATTCAGTTGAAAACTATATATATGCTTCTTTAATCTTGAAATTATATCATAATCTCATAACATATATATTCTTTTTTATTGGATTTGATGCAATAGTTAGAAGCAAAATCAATACTAAAATTTATCACACACAGCTTAAACCAACAGCTGCTTGTACAAAAACTGTTAATTAACTATAACACGGCTAAATTTGAAAAACAATATTTTATCTGCGCACTCTAAGCTTGTATCCATCTCTCAACTTCTAATCTTTCAAGATTCACCATTTCAGCTTTGCTGGGAAGTACTGCAAGATTTTTACACAAAGATTTAAGTACTCGTAAACATTAACGAATAATATCAATAAATTAGTGCTTTAATTTTACCTTTTCGATGAGGGATAGATAGTACGGCTTGACCTTTTCCACGTCGATTCGGACTTTGCTCTTGCTGTAGAGATCATATTTGCTACATGGAACAGAGAAAAACTCAGAATCGCCATAATTATTTATTAAGTTTGATAACTCATTAAGTCAAGAATTATGTAAGATTTACTTGAATATTTCTAGCCACTCTAGGTTTTCTTTATCCTCTTCATTCATCAAGTGCTTGTACGCTCCTGACCTGTGTAATGCTGGTGCATAAAAGAAGTTCAATTAGGAAAATAAACACAAAAATGTTATATAATTAATAGCATTAATTAAATTCTTTAATCTTGGGATTTAATTACCATAAAATGAATGGTATCTGATAATGAAAAGAGCTGCTGAAGGTAGAGTTGTCTTATTCTCCTTGGCCACCTTAAATTAAATGCATAGAGTCATTTTCATGATCGGATTCTATAATAGAATAAGTCAATTATTCACATAATCAATTCATAGAAAAATTAGTTAAGTAATAATACCAGATACATATAATCGTCGTGTCCAAACGACATCATAACATTGTTTAATCCACATCCTTCTGAGTAAACTCCATATTTGGTGTTGTATGCAGGATTAGTATAGTCAGGATTTTCCTTGAAATACTGTGAATCCAAAATATATATATATATTTGTCAATTATCTCGGCAATTTTTCAAAATTTCAGGGAAATTATTTATAATATTATTAATCGAGACCTTCTGATGGACAATCGATTCGTCGAAAGCACATCCAACAGGGAAAGTGTCACCTGCAATATCAATGGTGATTAATGATGCTGACATGACATTTATATAATGTATTTATTTGAAGAAACAGACAGGATCCTCACCTACAACGGCCCACTGAGGAAGCTCGCCAAAGCTGGGCAGTAGAAGCACCTTTCCAAGATCTAATCAATAAGGGAGTTAACAAAAAAAAAAAAAAAAAAAAGTTGATTCAGATTGTTATTTATATTATTTATTTTCATATTTTAACATTATCTATACATACGGTTGGTCTTTTCACAACTACGTTCTATCTAAATGGGCCCAAGTGAGCAGCCCAATCCACAAAATGTGGGCTTGGGATTCGAAGATTGAACCCAAAAAAATTGCAGAGTGGAAATTTACCATGAATAAGGCCAGTTAAATGCAGCCAATCTTCATCGGGATAATCTTTTCTAATGGCTTCAGCAGTTTGCAATAAATGCTCAATTTGAGGCTCATCAAGATCAGGGTCACTCTCATCCACTACTTCATTAAGAAGTTCACAGCATTCCCATATGCTCATCTCTACCTTGTCCAATTTCCCATACTCTTCTCTCATTTTCTTCACCTGAAATTATATGTACATATATATTTTAATTTATTTTCACCCACCTTCAGTTAACTTAATTTTTAACAGAATAAATTTGGACTGAATATATGTATGCGTACAAAGTCATAGGTCTGGTTAATATGATTGATCCTGTAGAAATTCTCCACACCAGGTTGCCTCTCACCTTCAGCATCATAATCTCTGTTTTGTATAGAAAAAGAAAAAAGAAAAAGGAAAAAACCTGTAATTTTCAATCCTTAATCCTACATAATTATCTTGAATTTGAAAACAAACACATATATGTATTTATTTGTTTTGATTTAGCATCCAAAATTGCCATCTTGGGTAGTACATGTGGTACTTTTATCATTATGTAAAAAAAAAAAAACAAAATTATGCGGCATCAAGAAAAATTCTGGTCCAATTAACCATAGTTTGAATTTTACTCGCTCTATGTAAATATATATATTAAAAAAAAATCTTGAGATTTTTATTTCCATTACCACTTATATCCAGACAAGTGTCTACTTTTAATAAGA
Organism: Excoecaria cochinchinensis; assembly: GCA_947683425.1. Classification (NCBI taxonomy): domain Eukaryota; kingdom Viridiplantae; phylum Streptophyta; class Magnoliopsida; order Malpighiales; family Euphorbiaceae; genus Excoecaria; species Excoecaria cochinchinensis. Next base: position 4,035,816 of record CANTUQ010000125.1, on the reverse strand, counting down.
TTATGGGTTTATTATAGAATCCAAAAAAGAACAATAAAAGAAATAAATATGGATTGGTTATGATGAAAAGAATTAAACCTAAAAGTTTGACCAAAAGAGTTGGTATGAGGAACGACAAATCCACCGTCCAAAACCAGTTCTTTCTCATCATCAAGGATCTTCTTTTCCTCTACCCCACCTCCTGTAATCGATGAAAAACCAAGAGGGAAAAAAAAAGGGTTGTATAGAAGAAAATCAAAAGTCTACCCAGCATTTCAAACATAACCAAGATCTGCAAAATTTATAAAAGTAAAATTTCCCGATTTGGAATAGAAAAAATTAGGAAAACCAGTTTGCTTGGAGGAATAATTCATCAAAAACTATTGCATAATACGTTAAATTAAAATAAAAAAAATCAATCTAAAAATAAAAGAAAGAGATTGATGAAAAAATAATTGAAAGGAGGAAAAAGGTCTACCAAACTGTGGTTGCTCAATGAGGATAGTCATGGTGAATAAAAATTGAAATAATTGAAAAATAATATTAATTGAAAATAAGGGATGGAGAAGAAAAGAAGAGGATGTGGCATAATGGGAAACTAAAACGAAGGTATTTATAATTAGCCGGAGTCCTTCCCTGAGATTTTGCAGGTCCCAAGCCCTTACCTGAAAATCTTTTTTAAGTTTGTAATTTTGTTACCCTAATATATATACTTTATGGCTTTATTCTTCAATTATAAAAATCACATTTAAATATCGTTTTATTTCTGCTTTCCGTTTTATTCATTGGGAGTTTGAGATTAGAGAGAGACAGAGAGAGTCTCATGCAAGTTGACAACATGCAGAGAGAAACTGTCATTAGACTACTAGTTTCAATTTATCATATTATTACCAAATATATACATAATTTATTATTTTCATACTTTAATTCAGTTCATGCATATGTATCTTAAATAAAAAATCAGTGCATGAATATTTTCATACAACAAATTTATCTTCATAATACATTCAACCCATTTTGTCTTCTCATATTTTACACCTTTCTTTCAAAAAATAAAATAAACAGTACAAATTATATTGCTGTTTTAAATTTAATTATGATACATTAGTTTAAAATTATACATATTTTATTATTTCAATTTCCACAGTACAAACGATACGATATTGCAACTATACATAAATATTTGATCCGTTTACTAAATTATATTATTATTTTTTCTTCTTTTTAAACAGTGAAATTAGAATAATTATGGCGTAAGTGCCCAGTCCAATTCAAGTAATTGACGTTTATACTTTATACATTCATGAGTATTAAGACAAATAAATACTTTATTGAGTGGATTACTTAAAAAAAAACAGTATATACAACTAAAAAAAACTATAATTCGTTTTATGTTATTTTCATATTAAACACCAAAGGTCCTTCCAATCAAATTCTTAAAAAGTTTTATCCTTCAATGAAAAAAATAAGAAAAATTTTAAATATAAAACAATATTTTTTTCAAGCTGTAAGATATTTTCTGAGTTACTATTGTTATTATTACTATTTTATTTAAAGCTAAGTTACTATTATTATTTAATAATTAGGATTGCGTGTGGACCCACTCCATGCATATCTTCATACTCACAACTGAGTCAGACTTGCGTTGTAAACCACAATTCCTTTGGAGCACGTGACAAGATAGTGGGCTCCAGTGACGTGGCTTTGAGTCATGAACAGCGACATATCCCCGGTTCGAACCGGCATCTTCTGTCTTTATTTCATAAATTACTATGTGCACCCTCTTCTCACTAGTGCCACACGAAGTTGGTTCCACTGATCGATCATGTGTTACCATGCTTTCTACTTTTGACACGTGTCACAGCCCATCACACGTGTTTTTTTTTCCTTCTGGAAAGATCATCTTCTATGATATCAGCTCCTCCTTCTGCACATACACCTCAGTGTATTATATGGAAATTTCTTAGAAGAAATAATTATAGAAATGGCTGTTTTCCATAATAATTAATGTGGAATTAACTTGGTGCATTACATCCAGGATAAAAAGATCCAAAGAAATTCTCCCATAATATAAAATTAATAAAATACTTTTTTTATTATTATTACTATAAATATAATCAATTGAGAGATGAAAAACTGTTCCAAAATATAATAAAAATATTGCAATTGTTCTATTATAATAGCTTTACTGGTGTTTTCGTGATCTTATATTATTGCATCAATTTAAATATAATGATGCAACATATTTTTTGTATTATAGTTCAAAAATGTTTCAAATATATTATTTTATATATAAAAAGTAATAATCTTACACCCACAATTCAAAAAGTGTTATAGCATATGCATTATTTGTTAGTATATGTGGCATAATTTTATCTTAAAAATTATTTTATAATGCGTGTTTATGCACACAAAAACTTTTGCATGAATACTTTAATATATTGTATTATTATTGTTTCAATAATATTTGAATCTTTTCATAAAAAAAAATATATATATGCATCTTAAAATGATGGTTTAATCTTAAAATAATTATGAAGAACTTTAAAAGTAGACAGCAATTTAAACTTTAGTAGTAAGTTTGAAATTTCATTCCTCAATTATTTAATGGGGTATCCTCCAGCGGTTGAGTCCTTCCCTGCCTGTTAGAGTGCCACTTTACGTAGTGACATACAAAATTATTAATAAACTGTTATTCAATTAAAAACAGGGGTGTGGTATGATGCGCAAACGTATTTGATCCAAACGATTTTGTATTGTTAGATCAAATTAAATCTTAATCCAACAGTACTAGCTGAATGACGCTGATGGCTTAGGAAATAGATACCACGTGATCTCAAATATTTAGCCACCAGATAATATTTCTCGATCCATTTATTGTTAGAGTATTAGTATCAGGATTTTGGTTGTTTGTTAAGTATATATTAATTATATATTTAGCGAATGAATAATAATTAGAATATTAGAAATTAAAAATAGTAGTAATACAAATTCAAAGATAAAGAAACGTGTAACATTATATTGAGTGTGTAGCAGGTATAATGTCAGGAGTCAGTCAAGAGATTTGGATTCATTGTAGCTTATAGGTCAATTTTGACAATTGATAACTTATGACTTTGTTGTTATTAAAATATTTTTCGGTTGTTGATAACTTATACATTTCACAAATCACACATGAAAACAAAATGATAACAACAAAATGAATCGATAAGGATTGCTGACCCTTCAATTTCCAAATATTAGCTGGCTTCACAATATATACGTACAGAGAGAGAGAGAGAGAGAGAGAGATAAGGCGTTAAAATCCAATGCTGTAAAATGGGGGAGATGAAGTGATGAAGTATCAATAAAATAACGATATATTAAAAATGGTATTTCTGCATTTATCATCTAATATTTGGATTCAGACACGTGTGTGAAAAGGCTTTCACGTGATGTGACAGACTGCACCATACAAATATCTCATTGTGTGGACCAATTACCACCATACAAACTACAAATTATTATTATCTTTTTATAGAAACAAATTATTATAAATTAATTTAGGAAATTTCTTCTCTTCACTGTATCCACATCCACTACATTGGGCATGCGAATGGGATATTATTGCCGCGCAGAAAAATGAGTTACAAAAAATCCTACAATTTCTTTTTTAACTTTACGTATAACTTCTTTTTACATACTACTGTGCAAATGGCAAATGGCTTAATTCATGAGCAATGGCTTAATTCAAAAGCAAACCATACATTAAAAATGAAAAATCTTGATTTTTAACCTTTTTTTTTTATCTTATCTAGTTTTATTTTGCCATAATTGGACAAAGTATGAGATGTTTTTTTATCTGGTTTTTTTCCATTTTAATAATATCATTCACGATTTGATGATGAAAAATGAGAAGCACCATATATATAAAAAAAGGCCTTAGCTTCCACTGATAATTAGGCCATATCCAACAATTATGTGTCACTAATCCACCAATCAACTTATTTCTCTACACACTTGCATATATATATATATATATATATATATATATATATAAAACTTGTTCTTAAAGACTTTGACCTACAAATTATGCTCAATCATTTTGGAATAATATAAATACAAATCGATATTTAATAATTAAAGTGGAAGACTTTAATTATGAAATGATATTATTTTGTTTTTAACATTAAAGAAACTTTTTTGTTTTTAAAAGTCTTTCAGGATGAGAATTAAAAGAAAAATATAATCAATATAAATAAATAAATGTTATAAACAAAAGTAAAATAAAAGTAGAAATATAGAGAGAATGAGAATTATATTCTCTGATCATTTTATTGTATCTATTTAATATCTCACAATTAGCCTATTTATAGGCATAAATAACTAGTAATAGAATTTGATTAGCAATATAATACTAGTAAACTTAGAGTCTAATTAGAATTTAGGGTAGTCATCCAAATGGAAATATTCCACAATAATATTCCACAACACTTTCACTTGGATGACTATACACTATGAACATGACTCGTTAAAATCTTGCTAAGAAAAATTCAGTGGAACAAAAACTTAGCGAAAGAAAAATAGTACAATATTCATAGGTATTTTCCCTAAAAAATGAATGAATCACACTAAATTTTTCAATTGACGCATTCCAATATTGTGCACATGCTTCTTAAAAATTGAACTTGGTAGGATTTTTATGAACAAATCTGCTGGATTGTCACTTAAGCGAGCTTTGCAAACATCAATTTGTCCTTACTTCATAAGTTTATGAGTGTAAAAGAATTTTAGTGAGATATATTTGGTTCTATCTTCTTTGATATAGCCACTTTTGAGTTGTGAAATACATGCTGCATCATCTTCATGCAATTTTGTTGGCTTGTTCTCTACTACTAACCTACTTGCTCTTTTAATGTGTTGGGTCATGGATCTCAACCACACACATTCATAACTTGCTTCATGAATGATTAATATTTTGAATGATTTGAGGAAGCAGCAATGATTGTTTGATTCACAGATCACCAAAAAAATAGCAGTGCCACCATGTATGAACACATAACCTGTTTGTGACCGAATTTTATGAGGATCTGATAAATATCCAGTATTAGTATAACCTGCCAATTTTGACTTTGCTCTTTTGGGAAAAATAAACCCATGTTAAAAGTGCCACGAAGATAACGTATAACATGTTTTACACAATTCTAGTGCCTTCGAGTTGGTGCAAAACTAAATGTTGTTAGCAAATTAACTGCAAAAACTATATCTGGTCTAATGCTATTTGCAAGTTATAAAAGTGAACCTATTGTCGTGAGATATGGTACTTCAGGACCAAAAATCTCTTCATTATCTTCTTGTGGACGAAAATAATCTTTCTTGATAAAAAGAGAACGAACAACCATTGTAATACTTAATGGATAGGACTTATCCATATAAAATTGTTTCAAAATTTTCTCAATATAGATTGCTTGATGCACAATAATTCCTTTTGTCAAATATTCTGCAGTAATAGAAATCTTTGCTGGAGTCTCCACTATGTTTAAATTATCAACATAAACCGCAACTATGGCAAATCCAGAATTTTATTTTCTTGATAAAAATGCATGGACAAATGGAATTATTCTCATATCCATTTTTCACAAAAAAATCTGTCACGCTTCTGGCGAATTTTAAATTAATTGACAATATTGTAATATGTCTTGCATAAACAATTACTGTTTACTTTTTCCTTTTGATAAGCCATGCTATCAATCTTAAAGGGTAACAGATATTCATAATCATGGAATTTGTAGTGCATACTTCCCCTTGAATGTCCATTAATACATGTTGTGCCTCATTAAAAACCCTATTAGGAAAAACCTTGTGGGATAAAAACCTAGTGAAGGGAAAAAGAGTACACAATATCTTTAATATATATTATGAGTTGCCTCATTAAAAATCTTAACAGGAAAATCCAATGGAAAAAAACCTTAGTTAAGGAAAAAAATAGTACAATGTATATTTTTCTTCCCCTTATAACAATATCAATACACAACTTTAAACTTGTGCATAAAAAGTTATAATATGTCATATTATAAGTTCTTTTGTTTAAAAATAAGTCACATATTCTGGATATGCTAGTCATATATCTTCTGGATATATTATGCATGAACTGAAAAATAACAACTAAAACTTATTTTTTAAAATTACATGCTGTATCTTTACAAGTATGTATAAGTTCATCTCCACATCTTTCATTTCTTTAAGATGGAGAATTTATAAAACTTAATAATATGATAATACGTACAATAGGTACGTGATAAATATACTTTCATACAGGGGCGTAGCTACCATGTAGTAAGTGGGGTCAATTGACCCCACTCAAGTATAAAAAATTAAAAAATTACTTTTATAATTTTAATTTTTTTTAAAATGACCCCATTTAACTATGAAAAAAATTAAAAATCACTCTATAAATTTATTTTTTTTTTAAATTGACCCCAGTAAAATATTTAAATAAATTTCTTATTCTTTAGTGATAAAGTCTAAATTTGCTTTTAAATTATTAAAAATAGTACATATTTGTTTCTAATTTTTTTTAAAAAAAGAATTCACTCAAGATATTAAAATGATACAAATTTGCTCTTATTCAATACTTTGAGGGGTAAATGTAGACTATTTCAATAATTTAAGATAAATGCGAACCATATTTTCATATTAACCATCAATAAAAATATTCATATTTCCCTACATAAAAATAAATATGTACAATTTTTAATATTTTAACACATTTAAAAAAATAAATTTAAATAGCAAATTTGTACCAATTTTAATATTTTTTTTAAAAAAATCGTATTTATTTATATTTTTATTTACATGAATTTTCATAAGTTATTGTAATTTTTGACCCAATTGAACTGAATTTCTAGCTACACCACTGCTTTCATATCATATAATGGATAAGTTATATATTCTCAAATGGTTTTCTTAACCATTCTTATTTTTCTCTTAATTATCAGCCATTTCTGGTGGTGAAAATTAGTAATATAATAATAATACTTGTCATTTCTTGAAAATACCATTTCTATGGCTATAATTTTATATTGTTTCATTCACTTCAGGAAATGAAACAAATGCAATAAAATAATTTTTGTGACACATATACAATATAATCATATAATAACTATTACAAACGAATGCATTTAGTAATTTAAATCAAACATGTCTAAAGCAATACTTAAAAATAAATGAAAACAATTGAATTTCTCAAATAAAAATATATGATTATACAGAGAACTATAATCTTTAAAATAATATGTAATTTTAAGTAACAATTTGACAATTACCTTATAATGCATGATTATATAATACATCAATAGCAATAATAGCAATAATATATGATCAAGAAATATGTTGTCTCTAGTGACTTTACAACCATTGGGGTATTTAATGGAAAATAATTTATAAACATGTAATTACTTTATCAAAAATTATATTTTCAATTAAATAGTATTCGATTTTCAGGTCGATACAAAATTTAATTTTCAATATTTGTTAAAGTATTTCAAACTCTTCAAGAGTTCCAATAACAATCAAAATCATAAATAAATTATGATAATATGAAACATTATAATACTTCAAATCATACACATAAAATTTAATACATATTTGTATTAAACAAAATTTTTCAAAAATATCTATATATATTTCAGGCATGATAAATCTTTCAGGGATTTTTATGTAATAATTTTATTATTAAACAGGCAAATAGTATCAATTATTTACATATTAACATATTGCCAGATTGATAAATACTTTAAAATTATTGCATTCATATCTATTATAAGAAAATATATCTCTTCATAATAAATGTCAATTCATTGCAATAATATCATAAAATAAGTCATGTTTTATGACTTCATTGTACATTGCATGAATGTGCACCCAATTGGCATCATATTTTTCAATATTTGAACTATATGTCCAAAAATTCATATTATAGAATTAAATGCAATTAGCATATGTATTTTTCAACAAATTTAATTTCAAGATCCTCATTATGTTGAAAATATCAACATCAAAAATATTGCCGACAACTTTATCTTTTTTGGTTCATTTCAATGACATAACATATTGAGATCTCTTATTTAATTTCAAGTCATTTAACCACTTCCAGGATTTTGAAATTAGTTATGTTATATGTCGCTTCAGGAGCACATGCCTCCATAATATGACCATATTGATATATTTGCCCCTTATTTTTCAAAGATTTTATTTTTATTTGGAACCGAATAATTTACCCTACAGGACAAATTGTCCTACTGGGACATTACTTTGAATTGGAGCATTTGCAGCCGATACACATGAGATTCAATAAATCTTTACACACTAACAAAATACATTAATATCATAATTTGAACTTCAGGTTCATGATATGAGGATCTAAATTACACGTAATATATTTATTAATTTATTTTTCAGCTGCTTACTTCCCCTGATATTATGAAAACTATTTAATCAAAATGCAATTTTTAACTAAAAATTGCAATAGAGGAGTTTAATGATCTTTATTGGCATAATACATGTAAGTATTGCTTCAAGCAATAATATCCCTATATAAAAATGGGAGTATTGTTGTTCTCTTAAAAATATCTAGCAATTAATTAGAGGCTTTAATAAATATTTTGCTAGACCTTTTGAGACGGCCTTATAACAATCATTTACCCGCGACATACGATCACTAGTATTATCAAAAAAATGTCTTGATCGCATAATCTGGAAGTTGTGCACTTAATTTGAATAATCTCACAAACTACAGGTTGTGAGTTGATAATAAACACACATGTTACCATTTTATCGATGCATATCTCTCAAAAATCATAAATCATTTGAATGATTAACATGGTGGACAGTGGGCCCACATATATTATCCTTATTCATTCTAGAATGAAGGGAATGCAATCCCTTTATTAGCTAGTGATACTTTAATAATATTTCCTGAGAACAAGTAGCTTACGAGAATTTCTTAAATTGAATTAAAGAAACTTTTGGTTCTCTAATATATATGAATTCTCAATAATTTATGCATTATAATTGATCCGGTATGGTCAAGCCGGTCATGCCAAGTAATCAATTGTCATTTGATAGTAAACTTCAGGTTCACTATTTTTATTATATCAAATATTTATATCAATTGATAAGAATCAAGTTTCTTAATATTAATATCAATCATATAGTAAACTTCAAGTTTACTAATATTTGTATTTATCAATAAACTTCAAGTTTACTGATATTAGTATAATTAATTAGTAAATTTCAGGTTACTAATATTTGTATAACAGTTAGTAAACTTAAAGTTACTAATATTTTTATTTGTTAGTAAAATCAAATAATTTTCAAGAATATTTTTCAATACAAATATTGTCATATATATATTTCAATATTCTAATCTCAATCTCGAAGTGATATCCATTTCAGCGAATAACTTTTAGAAATCAATAAATTTATTTGAGAAATATTGAAAAATAATATATTTCATAACAAATTGTATGCGGATAATGGTATTACAGCTCTTCAGGAGCTTTCAAATAATTGTATTAATCATAACAATTATACAATTCATTATGCCATAACTCAATCTATAATTAATTTCATTGATTCACGAAAATTCAAAATTTACGGATTAAATTTACTTACCGTCTAATTCTTGAAAATTAAAATCTTGATTCTTTCGAACCGGGTTGTAGTAAATCACCGACTTTCAATAATTAATTGAGATTATTTTGCTGATAACGTGTTATAAATAAAAGTAAAATCAAAGTAGAAATATAGAGAGAATGAGAATAATATATTCTCTGATTATTTTATTGTATCTATTTAATAGCTCACAATTAGCCTATTTATAAGTATAAAGAACTAGTAATAGAATTTGATTAGAAATATAATACTAGTAAACTTAAAGTCTAATTAAAATTTAGGGTAGTCATCTAAATGGGAATATTCCATAATAATATTCCACAACAATAAACATGTTTTTACTTTTTTAACAATTAAAAACAATTATAATTATAAATTATAGAGTACCAAAAAATAGAAGATATATTTTTATTTGGATACAAACTTCTACATATACTTAAAAAGTAAAAACTCTCTATTGAATAATACTTTCCTTAAAAGTATGTTAGTAATTCGGTGTGCTTCAATTTCAGCATGGAAGAAAAATATCCGAAGATGCAGAGAAAAGCTTGAGACAATTAGAACCAGAAAATAATGAACAATTAGTCCATAAAAAAAAATAAAAAGAAAATGAAAAAGAAAGCATGAACAGCGACGTAGAATTTTAGTTGCACTACATAATCAAATACAAACAAAACATACTTGCATGGACGGACCGAATACGGGACTCGGTCCCCCCAAAACTATATAACTTTGGCTTCTTCAAAAAATGAAAACTGGATTCTTGTTTTGGTTACCAGACCACATAACATAACTCATATCCTATCACTCCACTTGCTATACTCCACCCTCTGGGCCTAAGAAAATCAACCCATTTGATTCTTTTAATTGACAGTTTTCAAATCCAAAACTCATTTTTAAAGCTTTTTTTTTTTTTTAATCTGCATTCGAGTCATAAAATTGTCTATAAATTTAATTAATAATAAAAAGGTAGATATGAATTATGAAAATAATTTCTCCTAATTCTTTTAAATATTATCCTAAAATATATATATAAACTATAATATATCAATAAATATGACAAAATAAAATTTAATTGAAAAATTCGGATCATAAATTCGTATCGGATTGGATCAAATTTTAGATATTTTCAGATTTTGAATTCAAGTCAGGTTCAACTTTAAATTTCTCGAGTCATTCAGATTTTTTTTCAATTTTAAGTACAGATCGGATTTTTGGATCGGGTCAAAAATTATCAAGTCTAATTTTAATAGTTAAAAGGAAAAGGACTTTTGAGGAAAAAAAAAAGAACTTTAGAAAAATTTATGTTCGGTTATTTTGTTTTTTGAAGGAGGAACATAATTTTAAAGATGGGACATTTCAAATGAGGGGGTTTGAGGTTGTAATGGAAGCATAACAGATTCAATTTTCAAGCAATAAGAATAGCAGTAGCATACATGTAATCAAAATGTGAACATCAATTAGATTGAAATGTTAGATATATCCTCATTTATCCTAGTTACAATACATCGTTGTCATCTGAAATAATAACAAGAGTTCTATATCAGTTAACAACAAAAGCATTCCCCTCTGCTAATTGACTAAGCCAGGGGGATGCTTCCATTTTTACTCTAGTATTCCCGTGTGCTCTTGCCTTTAAAAGAAGGCTTCAAACTTTAGAATTTCATTCTTTTGGCCGGACCTTGGTCAATAATTGGATCGACTGGAGGAGGCTGTGACTCTGTTCCTTGTTGGGTTTCGGAACCTTTCTCTGCATCTGTAGTTGGTGGGGGTACATAACCTTCAGGAAATGGAGGTGGTGGTGGGGCTGGTGGTAACTGCAAAATGGATTCCCAGAAGAATAATCCCTCTTTCAGATTTACTATAAACGAGCTAGGGCATATGATAGGAATGTAAATTCAATGAAATCTTATACTAAAAGATATTCTCTTTGAAAAACTAAAATTCATTTATCAGTTAATTCACAATATCATTCAGTTTTTAAGATCTTCATAACAGAGTTATGCATCAAAATCATACTTTGCAAATAAATTTTGCTCCAGTATGAGAATAATAATTATAAGTACCAACTTATGATCATTAAACATTGTCTAGGTATACATTTTGATCCATTTTCAATATAGGAAGGGTATAGAGACATTTAAAAAGTTACCTTGCGCTGTATTGAGGCAAGGATGTGATCTATTCGCTTAACTTCCTTGAAGTCAATCAGCTCTTTACCAACTTTTGATTCAGAAGGTACCCCTTCGCCTTCATCAACTGCATCAGAAATGATGTCAGAATCAAACAAAAAGATGATACGTTATAGAGCAGAATAAACTAATAACAGCACAGCAAACAGAAAAAGAAAGTGAGAGAATAACTATCATGCTTCAAAAATTGAATAAGTTAAATTCTGTTTAGAGAAAAGAATGCGTCATTGACAAAATGAGGAAAACTCCGATTTGTAAAACCTCCTGAACCATGATGTCACCACAAATATACATTCCCTTAAGGGAACTCATTCTTGCAAGTGACAGATTTAGAGGCAGTCGCTCAAGGAACCATGATATAAATGAGATGAAAGGATCCCGCAACATATCAGCAAGCAAGTGTATCCTTCCAGTTGACAGTGTCAATAGGATAAGACTAAACATATAAGGTAATATAAAGTTTCAGATAGAACTAAGGGAAAGATGAACATTTTCATTTGATGTAGCTCATTATCAAATCATACATATACCAGCATCTCCCTTGGCCTGGTACAAGGTGAAAACTAAAGCACTATCATAATCCTCAGAAAGAAGTCTGTACAAAATGTAGGCCTCTGCAGAAACCACAGAGCGGGAAAAAAATTTGTATTGCTGTTCACATCTAAGGAATCAGAACACGATTGGTTGGCTCCAGCTTTCTATAACACCAACTCCAACTCCTAACAAATAATCTGAAAATAAATAAGGCAGCTACCCTGCTCCTGGGAATTAGTAACGACACATGGAGTACACAAATCTAAGGCATGTCAAAGACAGTGAAAAACCACAGTGAACCTTATAATAGTTTCGGTCTTCAATACATTCAATTATTCACAAATATTTGGCATATGGTTTTTTTAGAGGAAATTCTGAAAGATCACATAGAAGTCGAACTGATCTTTTCAAGTAGACCGGAAAATCTGTTCTTCAAGCCAAATCCAGTTAATTATATTGAGAAGCCTGATCTTCTATAAAACACTATTTGTGAGACACATAGCAGAGAAGTCTAATATATCAGGTCCAATACAATCGTGAACAAAAACTGTCAAAAACTTATTTTGAAAGAAGAAAAACATGCCATCAATTACTAAGACACACCAACAATAAGGGCACTGCATCCAGGTTCCATCTAAAAGAAAAAAAAAAGTGATTTGTGGTCTTCCAAATGCATGAGTATTCTCATAATGACCAAGAGGGCAAAGTAGAATATGATCAATACCATATCCTATTTTTTCCAACTTCGATGCAGCAGTGGTAAAGGCCTTTGATATATGATACAGAGCTCGTCCCTGTCACATGGTCACAATCAATCAACATTGAATTATGATTAAGCTATGCAAACAATGGGAAGACGTAAGCTTCGGTAATATCTCAACATTTGATAAAAGTAAAATGAATAAATCAACCTATTGTGACACCACCTTCCAGTACAAGCTTTGAAACTCATAGCCCTGACTTCTATAATAAAGAGTGTCATCCAACAGCATATTTTACATGGGATTTTACTCCATTTTGGTCCTTTTGATGTTATACCAATTATTCAACAATCAAAGTTTAAGGCTTCAAGGTTTTTGTACGCAGAAAGAGAACTTGATTCTCTTTTTGCAGGTCTTACTATGAGAGTGCTACAAAAACCTCATTCAAATGTGAGCAACTAATGTAATTTTAGACAAATTATGGACACCTGAGATTCAAAGAAAAAGAGGAACATACAATTCGAGCTGCAAAGACATTGCAAAGCTGCGGTGCTTGATATATAGAGCCATCCAAGATATAATAAGTCAGCATAGGGGTGACTTTCTCCGGACTATCCCTCTTCTGTTTGCGAATAACAAAGAGATTTGGCTCCATTACTTCATTCAGCATGTACTCAACGCCCGTCATCTTCCTTCATAAAATGAAAATCCAAAAAATGGATCAAATTCCAACAAAGTGCAAATTTTGTTCCTCCCCATCTCTCTTCTTTAAGAAATTAAACAGCAATTGATCTCATAGGACGAATAATACCTAAAAATTCAAATCTTTCCCTTGCAAAAAAAAAAAAAAAATAAACAAATAAAAGAATTGTGTACATACTTACGAGAGGTGGGAGAGATCAAGGGGGTGAATGGAGCGCATCCGAAGCTGCTCATTATTGCAAGTCCAATCATAGAAAGGAGATAAAGCGAAGTAATCGAATATTAGGTTTCGATCGAGAGGATAGTTGTTGAGCCACAGCTGGTCCCTGAAGCAGATTCCCGTCATGTCCGTACCCGGCGGTTGCGGCGGCGCCGGAGGATTACCCTCCAAGCTTGCTCCCGGCGGTGGTGTGGCCATTTCAGTTGGGTTGATTAGGCGAGATACAGTCTCGAAGAGTGAGAATTTGAGTGTATTTTCTGGAATGCTCTGCACTCATTTCATTGCCTTTTATTTTATTTTTAAATAAGCATGTGTTTTGTTTTGTTAACATATTTAAATTCCCCATTCCTTGGAAGATTTTTTTGAATTGCGAAATTTGAGGATTTAACACGTAAAAGGATTTATGAAATTATTAAAATACAAATCTTGTAAAAGAAGGGTTAAATATTAGTAAAAATAGATTTCTTTTATTATCTTTTCTTAACATAATACTTCTACATTAAAACGGACAAAAGTTGAAAACCTAAGGGCCTGTTTACTTACAGAAAACTGCTCCAGTTTTTCAGAAATTTTTTTCACAGAAAACAGAAAATAGAGATCGTGTTTATTTTAGTCAATTTTCTAAAATAGAAAATAGAAAATAGATTTTCCAGTTTTCTAAAATAAAGAAAATATTGGAAAACTAATAAAAGATGTTTTCTAAATTTTCTAAATCATTTTAATACATATATACATGTGTGTATATATTTACACATATATATATACATACATATACATGTATGTGCATACATACATATGTATATGTATATGTATGCATAGACATGTATGTATCTACATGCATACGTATGTACATACATACATATACATATATGTATGTATGTACTTATATACATATGTATGTATATACATACATACATACATATACATATATGTATGTATGTACTTATATACATATGTATGTATATACATACATATACATATATATGCATGTACGTAGACATACACATACGTATGTGTATATATATATATACGTATATATATACATACATATACATGTACATGCACATACTTATACATATAGATACATACATATATATGTGTGTGTGCGCGCGCGCATATGCATATACATATACACATACATGCACATGCGCATGCATATGCATATGCATAGATATATATATATATATATATATATATACACACACACACGCATACATATATATATACACACACACAAACACATATATTTATATGCATATGCATGTGCTTGCTATTCATATATATATATATATATATATATATATATATATATATATATGTATATACATATATATATATATATATATATATATATATATATATATATACATACACATATATATAGAATATAAATACTCTAATTTAGCATTTATTGATATGTATGTGCATATGTATATGCATTTATGTGTATGTATGTACATACATATACATATATATAGAAAATAATTACTCTAATTTTTCATTTATTGATATGCATATGCATATGTATATGTACATACGTACACATATATATAGAAAATAAATACTCTAATTTTTTATTTTTTGATAAATAAACGCGTTTTCTAAATTTTATATAGAAAATAAATACTCTAATTTTCTAAGAAAATAGAACACAGAAAACAGAAAACTGTTTTCTGTAAGTAAACAGACCCTAAAAAACTCTCTTTTTCTTTTTCTCTTTCGCTCTCTGGGTTCCATAACCGCCAAATTATTAACCTAATTTTGGGGCTGCCGTCACTTCATTTTCTGGCGGCAGCCCCTTATCTTTTTTCTTCTATTTCTATAATAATTTTCAGATCAGTACAGATCTGAATTTTTAATTTTATTCGTTGTTTTTTTGTGTTTTTGAGTGTGTTATTTGTTTTAATAAATTCAGATTTGAATTTTTTTGTGTTTTTCTTTCGTTTTTGGATTATTGTGTTAGATCTGAAACCCTTTGTTTTTTGTTTCTGTGTTTTTGGTTTCAATAAATACAAATCTGATTTAGTTTTTATTTATTTTTTATTTTTTTGTATTTTTTTGTTTTTATAACCTCAGATCTAAATTTTCTGTGTTTTTATTTCGAGTTTGTTTTTTATCAAATCTGAAATTTTTATTTAGATTTAGTTTTTTAATTAAAATTGAGTGCAATTTAAATTTTTATTATGAAAATTTGTTCTCCAAATTTGGAGGTTGTGGTCTTCCTTCATGGAAGTTGGATTGTCTTCCGTTATGGAAGTTTGATAGTCTTCTTTTATGGAAGTTTTCATTTGAACAACAGATGGACGGAGTTTCCCGCTGATAGCCAGATTGCGCACCGCATGTTACCATTATCCACTGTTATTGTCGAAGAAGTTCAGAGATATAATCCAGTAACTTCATTTATTTCATACATCTTATGTACTTTTAACTTTTATAAGTTTAGCTGTACTTTACAGATGTATTTTTTATTATATTAATGAAAGTTTAATTTGCATTCAAAAAAATAAAAAAACATAATACTTCTACATTAACAATAATAGTTATTTAAAATCTTATATTTTTTCAAAAAATCATATAAATACCTAAATATGATTTGTTTAAACTTGTCAACATTATTTTTAAACACTTTACTCTCATTTCCTTTACAATGTAAGTAATAAAAAATATACAAATTTAGGTTGAACTAAATTTTATAAATTCTTATGACTTTTTAAAAATTTAAGAACAAAAAATATACGAACAAAATTTTTAAAAAATACAGATACTGGGGTTTAACCCATTTCCATTAAGCCTTGTCCTGCTATTTCCTTTTAATATCTTGGGCCTATTGGTGCATTATAAAACATATATAAATATTTAAGTACATATTGAATTATTATCATATTAATTCCAATAAAATATATTTCAAACAAGCCCTATTTTTGTACTTTGTAATTACATACTCACCTATATATAAATGCTTAATATATATATATATATATATATATATAGAGTAGCTTAAGAAATAGTATCCTTTCTAGTTGGAAAATGAGTCATGTTTAGGCGGGTTTGGATTGGCTTATAAATGGATGGATTATAAATGAGCCATTATTTATAAATTATAAATGGGTTAATGTCCAAATGAAATTTGGGTCAATTCATGGACTTATTACATGTTGGCCCAAATAAATTGCATGATGGCTCAAATACGTTACATAGTGTTCCAAATGGTTGCACAGTTACCAAAATGGGTTACATGGTAGCTTAATGGGCAAAGCTATGAGTGATCCAAATGAATCCCATCCCATTTAACTATTTTTAATGAAAATTCACTATCGATATAATTACGACATATTAAATGGGATGGACTGATTTTAGGCTAAACTGAGATGGATTGAATTCAGGTCGAGCTTAACCGAAATTTGAAATTTTTTTTTTCTGTACAAGTTTATATAAATAAAATACAAACTTACTTAAGGTTGGGTTGGGTTAAGTTTGGCTCGGATTGAACCATAATGGATTAGGCCTAATCGAAATTTAAAATTTTTTTTCTACACAAATCTGTATAAAATAAATATCTAGGCCTACTTTGGGTTTAACCGAGTTCAAGCCGGGTCCGGATGAGCGGAGCCGAGTCTAATCTAAATTTGAAAATCTTTTTTACACAAATCTGTATAAATAAAATATAAGCTTATTTTAGGTTGAATTGGGTCGGGTTTCGTTTGGATCGGGCTGGGTATGAGCAGATCCCACCGCTATGTCAACAAATGAACAAATAAAATATGACACGTAATAATAAATGATTGAATTTGAGTCAATTTTACTGTCAAGTCCGTAAATGAAATTAGTCAAAATTAACATAATATTTTAGCAGAAAAAAAATTATTCCAATTTTAAAACATCATATGCAATATTGCCACAAAGTAAATATTGAAGGCAAATTCCATAGTTTGCTAAATTTTAGGGGCATTTTTGCGTGGTTGACACTTTAAACTTGATGTTTGCGTTAAAGACTGTGTCGTGGCTATGTGACTTAGCCAGGTAGCTTGGAGTTGACTCCACAATGACTTGTTTGTATTTTTATTATATAAACTCTATTGCTTCGCAAATGTTACAGATTAAGTCTCTTCAGAACATGCATTTGCCTGTTAAGACAGTAAATTTGGGTGGTAGTAGGCGGCCAACTACGATTGCTTCGAGAAAGCTCGAATGTCAGGTGAGCATGTACTGTTTCTTAAATTCATACACAGTCGGATTTTCTTGCATACTTATTCTTGATTAATTTAAGTGTGGAACAGTTATTTCTGTTTGTTTGAATTTGGAGGAATTTGCTAAATGGGGTTTTGTTGATAAGGAATTTGAGTTTTGATCAAAGAAATAGCAAATAGCCAAATATTGGGTTAATTTCATCTATAATCCCCTAACTATTGCCCAAATTATACAAATTTAATGAAAAAATAAAATATTTATTTCCGTAAAAATTATTAAACTTAATTAATACTTATATACAGAAAATTACTTTAATTGGTTTTCGGTGAGAAGCTCCCTAGAAAATCCATGTGACATGTTCAATCAGCATGACATATGCACGTGGCAGTATACGTGTTGCCAACTCAGCATGCCACATGACACTTTGTCTGCGTCAGCCACCACGTGGCAATTGACTCATATGTCCAGTATACCGTGTCAACTGACGTGGCAAAAAATGCGGACTTGACACTTATGGCATGCCATGTGTGCAATATATGTTGATGGGATATACCACAAAAAATGCGGACTTGACACTTATGGCATGCCATGTGTGCAATATATGTTGATGGGATATACCACATAAATTTTTCGACGAGTCATTCACCATAAAAAGATTAAAGTAATTTTTCTATATATATATGTGCTAAATTCTCATTGTTTTGTGTAATTTAGACAATCATTCAGTAACTATGGTGAAACTAACCCGCCAAATGTTTATGGTTTATAATTTGGCAATCGGCACATATTTTACAGAAATCTCTTAGAATGACTTCATGAGATTGTAAAATGCAGTTATTTAGATATCAAAAACACACAGCCAATGAGCTTTTAGGTTAGTAGTTTTCACTGGTGTGATCCCTCTGCCTTTAAGAAATTTTGATGTCTCAAATGGAAACAAAATAAGCAGAGCATATATAATAAATAAAGACAAATTTGCTGGTGTATGCAAAACTTTTGAAGATTAATTTTGTCACTCGGCAATTTCATTATCTTCTCACAGTGAAGCAGTTAAAAAGACTAAGATGGAGATGTTACAATGTTTCTTCTTTGTGTTGCTTACAACCTTGGTTCAGGCTGAGGATCAATCAGGTGCGAATCTCAATCTTTTGAATGACAAGATAGTATCTGTCTGTCTCAACTAACATTTCATCATGATAAACCCTTCTAATTAATTACAATTTTTTCAGGTTTCATTAGCATAGATTGCGGACTACCAGACAATGCTAGCTATACAGATCCAGTTACAACCCTACACTATTATTCAGACACAGCAATCATAGATACCGGCATAAGCAAGAGTATATCATCTGAATTTAGTCCATTCTATCGGCAGCTACAGTATGTTAGAAGCTTTCCTCAGGGAGAAAGAAACTGCTACAAAATAGGTGTTAATCGAGACACCAAGTATTTGATCAGAGCCATCTTCATGTATGGAAATTATGACGGCCTAAATGTATTACCATCATTTGATCTGCATTTAGGACCTAACAAGTGGATTACTATGCAAATAGGGAATGCATCTCTCCGATATTCTCCAGAGATCATACATGTAACTACAAGGAACTATCTGTTTGTCTGCCTAGTGAATATAGGATCTGGCACCCCATTCATATCGGCATTAGAATTGAGACCATTGAATAATGAAACTTATAATACTCAATCTGGATCACTAGCACTCCACAAGAGGCTTGATCTTGGTTCTCAAACTAATTCATTTGTTAGGTAAGCCAAGTTACACCATCCATCAAACTGATTTTAGTTAGCACTATCAAGAATTTGTTTTGAGTGTTTAATTAAATATATGGTCGTTTCTCAGGTTTCCACATGATGTCTACGATCGTATTTGGCGTCCTTACAATATCGAAGCATGGATAAGGTCACAAACTGATGATTACCAGGAGCAAAATAAATACCAGCCACCACCAATTGTCATGAGAACTGCTATTACACCAGCAAATAGCAATGAGCCACTTTCTTTATCCATTAACACTTCTGAAGGTGTCGACAGTGAATATTATGCCTACATGCACTTTGCTGAAGTTGAAAGTCTTCAAGCCAACGAATCCAGGGAATTTGACATTGATTTGAATGGGAACAAATGGTATAATAGAGAAGTTCCCGAGTATTTGTCCTCAAACACTATATTTAGCACTTCAGCATTGACTGGAGGGAGATTTAATTTTACCCTCAAGAAAACTGAAGATGCAACCCTTCCACCCATTATCAATGCAATTGAGATTTATTATGTTGTTGAGCTTTCACAATCTCAATCTGATCAAGAAGATGGTATATTCTTTTCATTTTTCTTTTATTTTTGTATTTCATTGGCAAATTCTAGATTCTTATCTAGTTCTCTCAATTTTACTAATTTTTCTGATGAATCCATCAGTTTATGCCATACTAAATATCAAGTCGACATATAGAGTAAAAAGAAACTGGGAGGGAGATCCATGTGCCCCTCAAACTCACGTGTGGGCGGGCCTGAATTGCAGCTATGATGACAATGGCATGCCTAGAATTGTATCCTTGTAAGTCTAGGCTCTTTTCCTTCTTTTCCTCCTGAATTTGAGCCATCAGGTAGTAACATAACCCGGTAACTAATTAGGAACTTATCCTCGAGTGGTTTGGCTGGGGAGATTACACCTTACATATCCAACCTCACGTTGTTACAGTCCTTGTAAGTTTTCGGATCTCAAATGAAGTGATCATGTTGCTGTTAGAAAAAAAAAACTTTACTTACAATATTTTATTGTATTAACAGGGACTTATCGAATAATAGTTTAACTGGATCAGTGCCTGATTTTCTTTCTCAGTTGCTGTCCTTGAAATTCCTGTAAGTCACTTGGAATTAAGATTTAAAATGGAAGCTGCATTCCTGTCAAAAGTAGTAATTGCATGGAATGTGATATTTCTTTGTTATACTTTCCAGAGACATATCTGGAAACCAACTCACAGGTTCTGTTCCACCAGCACTCCTTGAAAGGTCAAAAAAGAATTTACTAACACTAAGGTGTGTATTTATATGCTACCAGAATTTGCAATAACAATGCTAATTTTATTAACTTCCTTTGCCTGTCATATATTTTATTTCTGCTTTTTGGCTATCATAAAGCCTGCATATTGTCTGTTTTCCATGAATTCATTTAATTATACTCCATGAAACATAAAAAATCTTTTTACCGGTATTGAAATATTTGCATTCAATTTAGTGCTGGCGGGAATCCAAATCTATGCACATCCTTTTCCTGCAAGAAGGAGAAGAAGAAATCTGTTGTTCCAATGGTGGCATCTATTGCTGCAGTGTTCATCCTCATGGCTGCTTTGGTTATCTTGTTTTGGTACTTTAAAAGAAGAAAACAGCAGGGTAATATAATTCAACACTTGAATATCTTTAAGCACTCGAAATTCTTACAAAAACTTAACATACAAATTTCATGTGAATATGGAAGCATTTTCTCATTAATAGTGGCCTTTTATTTACTGCTTAATAGAACTAGTTGAAGTTTTACCAGGCATGTATGTGGAGGACAGAATTACCAATAACCCGCCCGATACACCACAGTTAAAAAATCGACACCCTACATATTCTGAGATACTAAAAGTTACTGACAACTTTGCAAGGGTTATTGGTAAGGGAGGATTTGGAACAGTTTACCATGGCTACTTGGATGGCAATGAAGTAGCTGTAAAAATGCTCTCCTCAACATCAGTTCAGGGATGTAAACAGTTTCAGGCAGAGGTATGATTGGTAAATCATACTGTTGATTTCTGATATCCTCTCTGCGGACAGTGTGCTGAACAACGAAAATGGATTATTGATTTCTGATTACAGGTCCAACTTCTTTTGAGAGTTCATCACAGAAACCTGACAAACCTTGTTGGTTTCTGTAATGAAGGCACCAATATGGGGCTCATCTATGAGTACATGGCTAATGGAGATTTAGAAAAGCATCTATCAGGTGAATTTCAGTTACATTATCGATAATATGATAAATCTTAATTAACACAAGTATTGGAGTTTATAATTGGCATATACAACCTTTTCCATTACCATTGGAAATTTGAGATGCATCTTTTATGTAAATATAGATGCCAACAGAATTGCATTGAGTTGGGAGAGAAGGCTTCAAATAGCTGTGGATGCTGCAAAAGGTTAATAACTGAGATAAATTTTGCTAGATATCATTCTATTTAATGTTTATAATTTGTTGGCATAAGTGAACTAATACATGCAGAAGTTGTGTAGGATTGGAGTACCTACATAATGGGTCCAAGCCACCAATTGTACATAGAGATGTAAAGACCTCAAACATCTTATTAAACAATAAATTCCAAGCCAAACTAGCAGATTTTGGGTTGTCCAGGCCTTTCATAGCTGAAGGTGTCTATTACATATCAACAGATGTTGTTGGTACCCCTGGTTACCTTGATCCCGAGTGAGTGATTTATAATTCCTTTCTCCTTCATCCTTTGTGAAACTAAAAGAAATGTCTCAATGTTTTGAGTTTAATGATGTAGACTTATCATTTCATTGAGGATTTACATGGTTTGAATGCAATATTATGGCCTGTAGGTACTCTGAGACATACAGGTTAACAGAGAAAAGCGATGTGTATAGCTTTGGAGTTGCTCTTTTGAGAATAATAACGGGCAAGCCTGTTATTGGAAATACCAATGGAAGAACTCATTTAAGTCACTGGGTTGGGGCCATGCTCCAAAATGGAGATATTGAAAGCATCGTTGATCCAAGGCTAGCTGGGGATTTCGATATAAACTCCGTCTGGAAAGCTGTTGAAATAGCAATGGCTTGTGCATCTCCCACTTCAACTGGAAGGCCGACTATGCTCCAAGTAGTGAATGAACTGAACGAATGCTTAGTGGCAGAATTGAAATGTTCCAGTCCAATGATCAATAAATCCATACCCTTAGCTAGGTAGATCTGCAGTTTGCACAGCAAAGTGTTAATCCGTCTGTTTATTATGCTATTCTTGTTCTTCATAATATTATGTTTCTGGAGAAAGACTTACCTAGACCAACTTCATAAAACATTAGAAAAAATACTGGATAGATTGAAAAAGTAGTTGGCAGGTGTTACCAAATAAATGTGTCAAGACAGGTTTGATGAGATACGTATTATGACCAAATAAAACTTAAAATTTCTAGTATACAATTTTTAATTTGCAGCCAATTTAACTAGCTTTGACTTCGAAACTTTCTTGTCATTTTTCTCAATAATTTTATCTACTATGAAATGTTATTACAATTTCACGGTTGAAAAAAAAAAAAAAACTGTTCTTGAGGTTATCATCAATTGGCTGCAATATGAAATTTATGAGCTGATCATCAAGTCTAAAAGGTTATATTAATTAGAGTAAATTAATCATCACAAAAAGAAAACAAATACAAATCTACCGATTGTCCTTACAAATACGAATCTACGGATTATCCTTTTACTTTCGCCATGTTGAGGCTATCATAGGGAATGCTACCTAAGCATTACGATAACAATAAATAATTTCTCTACCTAACTTCAGTCCAGGCTAGTAAAGGGTTAAGCTTATCATGCTCATCACTCCATCAGCCCAAGCAAACCTGTCAAACTATTCTAAAAATATTTTTCTAGTATTAACAATCTTTATTATTATTATTATTATTATTATTTAACTTCTTTCGTTGTAGGGTGGGTGGGGGCAACTAGCATAAACTGTGAAATATTGACCAAGACTTGATTTTAATTCTAATTTTTAACATTATTTAAATTGGTCAGTTTACGTGATAGCGAGAGAAATATAAATTCTACGGAAATATTAGGGGAATTCAACCAAATAAAATAATAAAAAAAATTTAGATAAGGATAAGAATAAGAATAAAACTCAAAAAGTCTTGGCTAAAGACAGCGATTTAATAGTAATAAATAGGCATGTTTCATTATTTAATCATATGGAAGAAATTTTCAATCATTTTATCATATGGAAGTATAGAACGAAGACTTTTAGAATAAAAATAACGGTTTAAGACTTTTAGAAGAATAATTATTTGAATTTTATAATATATCAATCTTGTATAATTTTTATTTTAGAGTACAAATTCAAACTCACTTTCAAAATGTACAATTATATATCTAAAAAGACCTATAGAAGTTTAGGGCCGAATCAAAATAACTTTGAGCTCCACAACTAAATTTTGTAACAAATGTCTTCAATAGGATACTCCAGCAGTAAATACTGATTTGAACGCATCAATGAGCAAAAATCAGAAATAATAATAATGACAATATCACTAGTGACGGAATACTGTTACTAAATGTATTATTATGATTTTATGGTATAGCGACGGATATTTCGTTGCTATTTCATAAATTGTTTTTTTTGAATTTATAGCTGACAGAAGCTCTGTCACAAGTATCTATCACTATAATTTATTTGTTTTTAAATTTAATATTTATTTTAGTTTTTATATTTTGAAAATCATAATATTCAATTTATTATCATATGATCATATAATTTTTATTATTTTTCAATTATAATATTTATAATTAATGTTATAAATTTTTAAAAAATATATATTTTCTATGTTTCTTAAAAACAATCAATTAATAAGGTATTAATTATTAGTCTATTTATTATTATTATTTACTCTATCCGTTCCTTAATATCTGTTACTTT
Organism: Excoecaria cochinchinensis; assembly: GCA_947683425.1. Classification (NCBI taxonomy): domain Eukaryota; kingdom Viridiplantae; phylum Streptophyta; class Magnoliopsida; order Malpighiales; family Euphorbiaceae; genus Excoecaria; species Excoecaria cochinchinensis. The sequence goes on along the minus strand of CANTUQ010000125.1, from coordinate 4,010,939 downwards.
TAAAAAAAAATTCAAATTTCATTTATCTGTCACTTTTAAATTTTCAATGCAATTTAATTTTTTTTTCCAATACAAATTGACTAATTAAATTTAAATTTGTACATTGAAACACTCAAAGTGCATTAAATCACTCAATTTTTTCTTAAATTCAAGCCTAATTAATATTTTTTAATTTTAGTGAAAATAATAAAAGTGATACCTATTAAGAAACGGAGAGAGCAATTTTTTGCGATGAATATTAAATAAGTTCTACTCTCTAGTTTCTAGACCACTTTTTTAAACTTTTTTTTTATATATATAATATGAAATTAAAATTTGATTTGATAATTCAAAAATCAAATAATCAGTTTGATGCTATAAGAAATATGTAGATCCAATCTAACCTCAAAGTGACCCAACTTGAGATTGATCTAAAACTGACATGACCCGAATCAGTTCGATCCAATCTCTTTGACGGATATAATCTCAATAAATATAAATGTTATTTAAATAAATATATAGGATTGAAAATAAAATAATAATAATTTACGCAGGGGCTGAATCTTATTTTTTTTTAAAAAAATATTGTAGAAGTTTAGAGGTAAATTTTTATTTTAAAAATTATTCGGGGTCAAGCTTCTTAGTAGTTCGTGCCCTATAAAAATTAATAAATACGATACGTATTTTTTAAATGTAAAGAATATTTGACTTAGAATTCTAGTTCAAGATGATTTTTTTTTTTTAATTTGATGATGTCAAAGCAATCACGAATGTTTGTCACTGTCAGAGTTCCGTATCATTTGTGCTTATGAGAAAGCACATGGGATTTTCAATTGTATATGATGAGGTTCCTGCATATTTTGTTGACCCAAAACAAGTCTTTTTCCATACATTATTATATTTATGGGCTAGTTTCATGCTTGCTTAGTTAAGAAAACCTATAATTAAAATAAGCCATTGGGTTAGACTTAGCGATTGAGTTTTTAATTTGATTGGGAATTATTGCCCCTATCTCTAATTTTAGGGGAATTACTTCTTTAGCTTGAAATAACTTTTAAAAGATTGAACTATTAAGTTGTTGCAAACTAAAAGTAATAATTTTCACTTATTGGCTTGGTACTCTGACGGCACACACTTTAACCCATAATTACTGTTAACCTCACCTAGTCACCTTACATATAGAGAGAGAGAGAGAGAGAGAGAGAGAGGGGGAAGGAGAAGAGAAATTTGAATTCGAGATCTCCAATATATTGAGATTGGCATTTACTGCTATGATGTCCTTTTGGGACCACCTGGTCTCTTACTAATTAGTTTTATTGTATTATGTGGGCTACAAATGAGCATGCTAGTAACTCTATATATCCCCAGAAATAATAAAAATCAATTAAAGAATGGAGATCTTTTGCCAGTTCGTCTTCATATTTCTTGGTACCTTAGCCCTTGCAATTCTGGTTCATGGTCAAGATCAATCAGGTCTGCATAAAATTCTCATAATTTTCATGTCAATTTATATTTTCTTTCACTAAAGACCAACCATGCACTCTTTCTCTCCCTCTCAGGTTTTATTAGCCTTGACTGTGGCTTGCCAGCCAATACAACCTATCCTGATGCAAAAACAGGTCTAAATTATATTTCAGATGCATCATTCATCACTGGCACAGGTACAAGTAAGAGCATAGCTCCAGAATTCGGTACAAATACCATTGACCGATCGTTATGGTACATGAGAAGCTTTCCTGAAGGAGATAGAAATTGCTATAATTTAACAATTACTAAGGATACTAGATATTTGATCAGAGCTACTTTCTTGTATGGAAATTATGATGGTCTAAATCAGCTTCCTTCATTTGATCTCCATATTGGGCCTAATAAGTGGGATACTGTGCTAATACGCAATGCATCCATTCCTAGAATCAAAGAGATTATTCATCTTCCGAAATTCAAATACATATATGTCTGTCTTGTAAATACAAACTCCGGGACTCCTTTCATTTCAGCATTGGAAATTAGGCCTTTAAGAAATGGCACTTATGTAACCCAGTCTGGCTCACTCGCTCTCTTCAATCGACTTGATTATGGTTCGATAACAAACCAAACCATCAGGTTAGCCACTTTTAGCTTTCTATTATCACTTAGTTTCGTATACATGACAATTTATTATCAGTTTAGTCTGTAAATCAATGAAAATTTCTACTCAGGTATCCTGACGATGTTTATGATCGTCTTTGGTTTCCCAATCATTTCTTGGAAGGGTCAACAGAGTTGAGAACTGAACAGACCATTGATTTAACAAATCACGATATTTATCAGGCACCATCAGCTGTGATGAGAAGTGCAGTCACAGCAACCAACAGCAGCAGGGACATGATGATAGTTTTGGATGTTGAGGACAATAGATTGCAATTTTATGTGTATATATACTTTGCTGAACTCATCAAACTTGAAGCAAACCAGTCTCGTCGATTCAACGTTTCTCTGAATGGAAATAACAGCTGGTATGGACCTGTTATTCCTACCTATTTATACACCACCACAGTGTATAGCACATCGCCAATCCGTGGCGGAAAATATGAGTTTTTACTCCTGAAGCTTGGGGGATCTACCCTTCCGCCTCTTCTCAATGCGATTGAATTTTATTTTGTCGTTGACTTATTACAATCAGAAACAAACCAAGCAGATGGTATGTTTAATTATTATTAGCTATATAGTTTTGTTATTTTATTTCTATGTGGAATTTTGAAATGCTAATAATATATATAATTTAGTTGATGCTATCATGAAAATCAAGTCGACTTATAGAATAACAAGAAACTGGCAAGGAGATCCATGTGCTCCTCAGGATTTGGCTTGGAACGGTCTTACTTGCAGCTATAATGATACTACTTCACCTGTAATCATATCATTGTAAGTTTTTTGCCTTTAACAAGAATATTTATGTTCTTCATTTTATATCCTTATTATAATTTTTGATTGAAAAATTCAATCAGGAATTTGTCCTCGAGTGGATTGATAGGGGCGATAGATCCTGATATAGCCAACCTGAGAAAGCTGGAATTTCTGTAAGCATCTGAATTTTGGATTGAGCAGAGAAAGATTTTTGCAAACATAAAAAGTTGTGAAAGAAATGATCAGATCAAAATTTCAATTATAAATGCCAGGGACTTATCCAATAACAGTTTAAATGGACCTGTACCTCCTGTCCTCTCTCAGCTTCAATCCTTAAAATACCTGTAAGTTATTTGCAAGATGAGGATTTCATGAAAAAAACTTATCTGTGTTTTTGTCTTTTTCCTTCTGAAAATAAAAAAATAAAAATAAAAATGCTTCTGCAGAAACTTGACAGGAAACAAGCTCACAGGTACAATTCCAGCAGACCTCTATAATAGATGGAAAAGTGGGTCACTATCGCTAAGGTGAGGTCGACATTTGAATTTTCTGTTTTTCTTTTTTGCCAATTTGTTATAAATTACTTTATCTGCCACAAAACCTTCCGTCTTCCCAAATTCAATTAAACTGAATTAATATATAGCAGTACATGAACATGATAGAGATATTAAAATCAGATTCTTGTTCAACAATTGCAGTGTTAGTGGAAATCAAGGGCTTTGCCCATCTGTTTCCTGCAATAAAAAGAAGAAGAATGTTGTGGTTCCGGTAGTGGCATCAATTTCTGCACTTTTAATTATCGTGGCAACAGGTTTGACAACCGTATTTTGGATGCATAAACGAAGACAGGGAAAAGGTATATGTTCCATAAATAAATAAATAATGTTTAATTTTTACATATTTTTAAATTTACTTTCCATACCAGCCTTCAATTCCAACACTAATTCGGTCAACGGCTGACTTTTTAATTATTCAGAATTAAAAAATAAGAACGTTTGTCACGATCTGGACCCACATGACTGCCGATCTAACAATCAGGGCAGTCTAGTTGTTGCCTGTTGGAAATTCCTTTTCTTACTCTATTTCGTGTAACCATTATATATATATATATATTCTTATTTTATAGGTACCGGACTAGTTATAAATTATATTCTTGTATGGCTAGAACAACTTAAATCTATGTGATGACTGCTAGCAAGATTTTAGTAAGAGAAAAGTTAGTGAGAGTATACAAAAATAAAAGAGAAATTCTGAAAAGTAGAGGCTAAAAGAGTTCATATAAGTACGAGTCCTTTCAATTAAATGAGTTGAACTATTAGTATAAAATAACGGCCAATAATGACCTGCCATTAATAATCTATAATGTCTAAGAGTTTTTAAATTTTTGTAGCGCTCAGACAGCTCTGTTGTAAAAATAAGGACCGGATTAGAGCAAAACCGCAGCTAAAATAGAGAAAATAAGAAACACACAGATATACGTGGAAAACCCACAAACAAATCAGGGTAAAAACCACGAAAAAGACTAGCAAAATTTTACTATAAAATAGGAGTTGCGACCTCTCTATATTTTACACAAGAAAATATGAGAAACGCTCTCTATTTATACTAGGAGACTTCAAGAATGAGATGAGTAAACCTAAAACTAATAGGCTATATTTATAGTTACAAAAACTATTCATATTCTTTAAAAAACCCGATGTGGGATTGTAAAAGTTTTGTTTTTTTTTTTATTTTTTATTTTTTTTTCCTCATTTCTTCGGCCAACAATTGTTGGTTTCAAAGCCAACAATTGTTGACTTCAACAATCTCCCACTTGAAGATTTGATTGAGTATCAATCAGATCTTCACACCACTTTTCTATCTTGCTATTTTTCCCTGCGCTTTGTAATCTTTGAAAAACTAGAAACACATCAAACTTCCCCTTGATCGAATCTACTCAACATCTCCTGGAATAGTTTTCTCCTAGGGATGAAACTGGTGTTTGTCATACATCAGAGTGAACCAATTCTTAGAACATCATTTCTAGAATTTTTATGTGTTTTAACTTCAAACGATGCTGCTTTCTCATAACACATCCGCAGCTATCTTTTCTCTTTTCATAAGTACAAGCGCATCTCTTTATGATCCCATTTTTTATATCTTGCATCTCAAACATCCACTTGTCCTATAGACAGCAGCTTCCTTTTGAGCCTTCCACATACATCATAGAACATTTCCATCGTCGGAACAACTCGCCACATTTCCTTGAGAATTGGAATACTTTAGATTCCAGCAATCATTTTTCAAATGACCCTTCTTGCCACAGTTGTAGCATTTAATATTCTTCTTACTCCTGAATCTTGAACTACCATGATTATGGCTCCCACTTGAGCCACGTTCCGTTGATCTTTCTCTCATCACCGTCAAGACTTCCACATGCTGTGAACTTGCCTGTCTGTCTTCCTTGTTTTTGCGCCGATTTTCTTCTTCCAGAATAGCAGCTGCAACATCATCGAAGACTAGAGTATCCGTATTATTTGTTAAATTAATGATGAGTTGATCATACGAATCTGGTAAACTTTGGAGTAGAATCTCAGCACGTTCATCTGCCTCTATTTTATACCCCAACGAAGTGAGTTGAGAAAATAGAGTATTCAAAGTATTTAAGTGCTCCGTCACTGAAGTAGATTCCTCCATACGAAAAGTATAGAGTTTTCTTTTCAGAAAATTTTTGTTGTGTAGTGATTTGGCCTCGTACAATTTTGTGAGATGATCCCAGATCTCTTTTGCTGTTTTTTTCTCTTCTATACTTGACAACACTCTATCTGCTAATGTCAGATGAAGATTTGCCATAGCATTTCCATCCATCTCGTTCCACTTATTATCATCTGTGAAATCAACCGGCTTTTGACTTATAGCCGCTAGGCAATTATATTTTCTCAAGATAGCCTTTATCTTCAATTTCCACAGAGAGAAATTACTCCCGTTGAATTTCTCGATCTCATATTTTGCCGCCATTGCTTCTATCACGAACTTTTCTGCTCAAAAATCAGCTCCCACTATTTCACGTGAATAGTAACCGTATATGTGAATAGTAACCGTATAGATGAACAATACCCATATACGTGAATAGTATCGTATACGTGAACAGTATCCAAGGAAGTCTTTTCTGATGTGGAAGATCAGCCTATGCTGCAACCACAGAGCATATTAAGACAGAATTTCGGCTCTGATACCACTTGTTGTAGAAATAAGGATCGGATTAGAGCAAAACCGCAGCTAAAATAGAGAAAATAAGGAACACACAGATATACGTGGAAAACCCACAAACAAATCAGGGTAAAAACCACGGACAAGACTAGCAAAATTTTACTATAAAATAGGAGTTACAACCTCTCTATATTTTACACAAGAAAATATGAGAAATGCTCTCTATTTATACTAGGAGACCTCAAGAATGAGATGAGTAAACCTAAAATTAATAGGCTTCAAAGCCAACAATTGTTGACTTCAACAAGCTCAAGCTTATGTCTGAGTTTAGAATGAATTGGTTATGTATTTTGGTTATTAAACATTTAGTTAATTCACTCGATCGCACGAGTGCTGTGAAAAAAATGCAAATAATTTTCTGAATAAAATTATTTATTTACTAACTTATTTGTGTAGCTGGGAAGATGGAACGGGAAATCAAGAGGGCCCCACTGGAATTGAGAAAACAACAATTCACATACTCTGAAGTGCAACAAATTACCAATAACTTTGAGAAGATCCTTGGTAAGGGAGGTTTTGGAACAGTTTATGAAGGGTACCTAGATGGCACTCAGGTAGCTGTTAAGATGCTTTCACGATCCTCTGTTCAAGGTTATAAGGAATTTGAGGCCGAGGTATGTATATTACTTTATTTAATTAATTAAATGCAACGCATGGTTTTTAATTAACAATAATTTCATCCGAATTACAGGTAAAACTTCTGTTGAGAGTTCATCATAAAAACCTGACATCCCTTGTCGGATACTGTGATGATGGCACCAACATGGGGCTCATCTATGAGTATATGGCTAATGGAAATCTAAAACGTCATCTCTCAGGTTTGCTACTAAAAACTTGTTTCCTATGTATTCTTAGTTCGAATAATAAAACAGGAAAAGATAAAAGTTAGCTATCGTTTTGTGTTTGAACTTTTGTTACGTGTATCCAAATTATTATCCAATCTAAAAGTTTGCGGTGCAATTTGTACGGATCTTTTGTATTATTCGGTAATTTTCTTAGGCCCATTTGACCTGCAGGAATTTATAGGGTAGGGAGTTATTTGGATTAATTATAAGAAAATTCGATCTGCACTCTTTCTAAAATTTAATAGCAGAAATTTATCGCTGATTTTATCCAAAAATGTTGGCATCATTAGCCAAATCTTGTTAAATTTTTGTGTTTATTTCTCTTTTCTCTCTTATTGTGTGTGTAATTATGCATGGGAATTGCAGTTTTACATAACACCTTCTTCCTTTTATGTGCAAGCAGATAGCAACTCAGACGTCCTAAGTTGGGAAGGGAGGCTTCATATAGCCCTTGAGGCAGCACAAGGTTAAAAAATATATAATATTCATAATTCTAATTTTCTTTATATAAAATAAGCAGATTGACTTAATTCACATAAAATTTGAACTGCATGGTGCAGGATTAGAGTATCTTCACAACGGCTGTAAACCACCGATTGTACACAGAGACGTAAAGACTACAAACATACTATTGAACAATAAACTCCAAGCCAAACTTTCTGATTTTGGTCTTTCCAGAATTTTTCCGCTTGAAGATGGGTCTCATGTGTCAACCGCGGTTGCTGGTACTCCTGGTTACCTGGATCCTGAGTGAGTCTACTTAATTGATTGAGAGATATTATTAAATATACAAAATTTTTTTTGAAACAAAATATTCCTCTTTCTATGTGCAGTTCAATCAAACGATACTAATTATTGATGCAATCTAGAACAGTCAGAATAATCAGAACATAACAGTTCTATAATATAGATATTTAGTATCCGTTACACTATTAACTCTTGATGAAATTAGCATGCATTGAGCAAAAGGTATTTTTTTTTTTTGGTTGCAGGTATTACGTGACCAACTGGTTAACAGATAAAAGCGATGTGTTTAGCTTTGGAGTTGTTCTATTAGAGATAATTACAAGCCAACCTGTGTTATCAATGACCCGTGAAAAGAAACACCTGAGCCAATGGGTTAGTTCCATGGCTGAAAATGGAGATGTTAAAAAAGTGGTGGATCCAAGGTTAAATGGAGAATTTGACGTAAATTCTGTTTGGAAAGTTGTGGACATAGCAATGGCTTGTGTTTCTGCAACTTCTGCTGAAAGGCCAACAATGAACCAAGTGGTGATGGACTTAAAGGATTGTTTGGCAACAGAGATTGCAAGAACAAGGCACGGGCATAACTCTCCTCCCTCAAAGAATTCTGTTCACCTGAATGTGGATACTGACCTAACTCCCTCGCCAAGATAGCGAAACAAAACATACCTTTCCATAAAGGCATATTAAAGGAAATTAGATATCGGTGTGATGAACGGTTGGACTGGAATGGTAGCCAAGCCTATGAAAAGAATTAAAGAAATTATTTCTAAAACTTTGGGGTTGATGGGCCCAATCCATGTTCTCATGAAGTGGATCATGCTCAATGTGTGGGCTTCATCAAGTTAAGCCTTAAATATAGTTGGACTTGTTTTCAAAATGGTCCAGTTCAATTTGAACTGTACACATAACTGCGTTATCAATTAAGTTTCTTCCTTTTCCTGTTGAGGATTACCATTGTCACTTTGCCTTTTAATTTATTTTAGGCATATAGCAACTTAATTTATTAGTATAAAAGATTTATTGGAATGGTCCAAGAAATTTTTTTTATTCAACTAGGTCTATGAAAAATTTATGGACCAAATTAATCACATCTTGCCATTAATAAAAAAAATAACCATTTTGCGTACGTAACAAAATATAATAAATTTATTCCACCGCTTTTCTCGTAACACAATCCAAATAGGTATTTTCCACGGTTGAAAACCTAATCTTGAAAATATCTGGGCCAAGTTGAGTAATGATCAGTTAATCCAAGCCTCATCCCATATGTAAAATACAAGGCAAGATTGCCTAGGCTTATGATTCAAAAAATGATTTGGATAAAATTCAATATTGATATTCTACTATATGTTCTGATTTTGCACTATATATGTAGCCCAGCAAGCAAGCACAAATTCTTGGAACGAAAACAACATGCTTCTAGATCATCAACGTCCAAAAGTCTTTGCCTCGACCAGTTTTATGTAGAAATTAATGGGGATCTTTTTTAACCAAATTCCAATTTTATGTCAAGCTTAGTTGTGATTTAAGAGTTTTGCTACTATAGCTACAATATGCTTTGTCTTTTATTTGATTGTCACTCTAATGTCAGGCTAGTGGGAGCGTAATTTAAAGTTGAGGTCAACTTGTGGAGTTTCGTGGACTTTGTATCTTAGTTAGGGTTGACAAGTCAACTTTTTCTTTAACAAAGTCCTCACCTACTTTTTCGTTGGATTATCGGTATTGAGATTTTTTTTTTCCCTGGACAGTATCAGAACCCACGTAGTAATAATAACCGAATTACATAGTCATACCCTCCAAAACTTAAATACGACCCAAGTTTGTCGGCGTGTTAATGTTATTGGCTCTTATTTAAATTTTCGATTTATTTTTTTTTTTATAAAATTAATTCCAATTTATTTAATGATGTTCCATCGCTACTAAATACACTCTGCCTTTCACTGTTTTATTATGAAATTTCAGATGACTAAATTTTGGTTAGCAGTGATCACATAGAACTGTAGAAATATAATCCTCTCCTTAAAGCCAATACAAGTAATTGTTAGTTGCAAGGGAATAACCAAGAAAAGAAAAATGAAGGAAAAAAAAAGAACTAGGCTATATCTCGTTGACTTTTCTTCTTTTTTAAAGAGTTCTGAAGGAAAAATAGAGAAAACAAAAATGAGTAATGCCCCAACAATGAGGCTGTTTTTTCTACCAAAAATAGCAGCTGCTAATCCACATACTCCTAAGAAGCTTAATGCAAATGGCATCCCTCGTGAGCAATTATATGATTTTAGAGTTATATTCAATTATTTATCATTGTAAATAAAAAAAATTTTGGTCCATCTTTCTTTCTTCTCACGAAATTCTATCAGAAATCAGACTATTTATTCAATTATTGCTTTCTTGTTGTAGGGAAATTGAAAGTCGTCGTCACATTGCTAAGTATATTTCTGATACAAATGATTCAAGCTCAGGATGATTCTGGTATGGCATATAATTCTTGGTCTGTTTCCTCTCTTTCACCTACACAGTTGAACTTACTAAAATTTATTAAAATATGTTTCAGGATTCTTCAACATTGATTGCGGGATAACAAATAACTCGACCTATTCAGATCCAAAAACAGGTCTAAATTATGTTTCGGATTCTGCATTCATAGATACTGGCACAATTACGAGCATTTCAACAGAATACAGAGCATATGATATAGACCAGCAGCTACAAAATCTCAGAAGTTTTCCAGAAGGCGACCGAAATTGCTACAAGATTGGACTTAAAAAGGGCATCAAGTATTTGATCAGAGCTGTGTTCATGTACGGAAATTATGATGATCAAAACAAGGCACCTCAGTTCGATTTGCATCTTGGATCTAAGAAATGGGAAACAGTCGATACGATCAATTCATCTATGATTATTACCAAGGAGATCATACATTTGACTAGCATGAACTATATTTTTGTCTGCCTGGTCAACACTGGCTCCGGATCACCTTTCGTGTCAAAATTGGAACTCAGGCCCCTGAAGAACGCATCCTACAATACCGAATTCGGATCATTGGTTCGCTTTATCAGGTTAGACGTAGGTTCAACAACAAATCAGACTGTTAGGTAAACAAATTTTAAACCTGCAAACTGTTAAATATGATCAGGTCGATATTGTTCTTGCTTTGTGATCAACTGCAAATGCCTTCAGGTATCCGGACGATGTTTATGACCGCATTTGGTTCCCTTATCATTTCTTCAAGTGGGCAGAGATAAACACAATAGAAACTATTGATTTGCAAGCTCAAAACAATTATCGGCCCCCATCAATTGTCATGAGGACTGCAGCCACACCTGCAAATCCTGATGAGCCAATGATACTCTCTATAGACACCGATGACACTTCTCTAAAGTTTTTGGCATATATGCACTTCGCTGAAATTGTAAAGAACCAGACCAGGAAATTCAACATTTCTTTGAATGGACAGCTCTGGAATGGACCTGTAGCCCTTGATTACTTGTATACAACCACAGTATTCAGCCAATCATTGTTGAGCGGAGGACAATATCAGTTTTCACTATATAAAACTGGAAACTCAACCCTTCCACCAATTCTCAATGCAATTGAAGTTTATTCTGTTCTTGATCTCTCAGAATCCTTATCAAACCAAGAAGATTGTATGCTCTTTTCTCACATTTACATTTTCTGGTTCAGTCTATAGTACTAGTAATATTTAACTGGTGCTAATTGTATGTCTTTGTCTAATCAGTTGATGCGATTACTGATATCAAGTCATTTTATGGGATAAAGAGAAATTGGCAAGGAGATCCTTGTGCTCCTCAGGAATACTCGTGGGATGGTCTCAATTGCAGCTACAGTGAAAAAGATACGCCTAGGATCATTTCTTTGTACGTCTGTTGATTTTTAGGCTAGGCGTATAATTTTTAATTTGCACCTTTTTTAATTACAGTATTGAAAATTTTCAGGAACTTATCCTCAAGTGGACTAACTGGCGAAGTTCCATCTTCCATATCCAGTCTCACATCATTACAATCTTTGTAAGTCTGAAATAAAATGGTTTGCTCTAAATATATCAGTACCATAAAAACTGTCCTCTTTCAATCTCAGGGATTTATCAAACAATAGCTTGACTGGATCAGTGCCTGATTTTCTTCCGCGGTTGCCATCCTTGAAAATTTTGTAAGTTAATTAGGACAGGAATTCAAAGGGAGTAACATATGCCTTGCCTAATTGTCTTATTGGAGTTTCTTTGCAGGAACTTGGCAGAAAACAACCTTAGCGGTTCGGTTCCAGCTTCACTTATTGAAAAGTCAGAGAAGAATTTGCTAGAGTTAAGGTATGCAAATCATATCTATAACAATTGATCGGGAATTACTCTTGTAATCAAAATTCTAAGTCTTTCTTTTGTTGAAATGTATATTTTTTTTTACTTCAAGTGTTGGTGGAAATCCAAATCTATGTGGATCAAGTTCATGCAAGAGTGACAAAAAGAACTTGGCTGTTCCAGTGGTGGCATCGATTGCTGGAGTGATCATTGTCATAGCTGCATTGGCTACCTCATTTTATTTCCTTAAGAAAAGGAAAAGCAAAGGTATTATTAAAGCATCACTTGGTGGAGAAGAGGTTGGAAAAACCTGTAATGAATATGAGGCACTAGAATCGAAAGGACGATACTTCACATACTCTGAGGTTGTGAATATAACTAATAGCTTCCAGAAAGTTCTTGGTAAGGGTGGATTTGGAACAGTTTACCATGGCTACTTAGATGATAATCAAGTAGCAGTCAAAATGCTATCTCCATCATCAGCCCAAGGTTATAAGCAGTTTCATGCTGAGGTATCTACTATTACCAGTTCATGTTCTTTTTTTTTTTTATAATACATTTATGTTTATTAGTCAAAGATATGGTTTGCAATGATAGGTCAAGCTTCTTCTGAGAGTTCATCACAGAAACTTGACAACTCTTGTTGGGTTCTGCGATGAAGGCACCAACATTGCCCTCATCTACGAGTACATGGCTAATGGAGATATAGAAACTCTTCTGTCAGGTTAGTTCTTATTAATTAAATTCCATTATTGGGCTGCTTATAAAGCTAATTAGCATATTATGCAATGTATTATAATAAATGCAGGTTCAAACAGAAATGCATTAAGGTGGGAAAGCAGACTGCAGATAGTGGTCGAAGCAGCACAAGGTTAGCCATAGCCTTTGTTTTTAATTTCATTTACAATTAGGGAACTAATAAGGGTGGAATGTGAATGTAGGATTGGAATATCTACACAATGGGTGCAAGCCACCAATTGTCCACAGAGACGTGAAGACATCAAACATCTTATTAAATGATAAATTCCAAGCCAAACTTGCTGATTTTGGACTCTCCAGATCCTTCCCAGTTGAAGGTGGGAGTCATGTATCAACAGTTGTTGCTGGCACCCCTGGCTATCTTGACCCCGAGTAAGTAGTTTGTGCAAAATCGAATGACTTTGTATATAAAGGAAAGCTTATTCAATCAAGAACTGACATGGATGAAGTTTTTAATATGGGATTGCAGGTATTCTGTGACAAATTGGCTAACAGAGAAGAGTGATGTGTATAGCTTTGGGGTGGTTCTCTTAAAAGTAATCACAGGAAGGCCCGTCATTGCAGTAGTAGATGGTAGAAACACTCATATTAGTCAATGGGTAAAAGCATTGCTGGAAAATGGGGATATTAAAAATGTTGTTGATCCAAGTTTAGGTGGAGATTTTGACATAAATTCTGTGTGGAAAGCTGTAGAAGTAGGAATGGCTTGTACATCTCCAACTTCTGCTGGCAGACCTACTATGCGCCTAGTAGTTACAGAATTGAATGAGTGCTTGGCAGCAGAAACAGCCCGAAAGAAGCCGAGGAATGAGAGCCAAGCAATGGGCTACATGGAAGTTATGTCTGATACAACTCCCCTTGCTAGGTAGACTAGGACCATTGTTTTTCCTTTTACAAGTTAACTATGTGCAAATCCAAAGTGATTGTTCACTGTATGTTTGCAACAATAATCATGAGATAAGTAATGTTCTCAATGGGGTTCTCGTTGGAATTGATTCAAAATCAGTATTTTTACGTAGTAATTAAACTAATGAGTTTTATTTTTAAATATTTATAATGTTTTTATTTATTGTTATTTAGTTAGTGGTGTTAATGGTGTTATTATAGTTAGTGGATTTAGTGGGATAATAGCCTAAATTTATAGTTTAAATGCAAGTCTATAAATAGATATATGTAATTTATTTTTTATGGAAATGAAATTTATATTTTTGATCTTGAAAATTTCTCAACAATTCATTTTTTATTATATAGATTTCTGGCAAAATTTGAAACATTTTTCAGCTAAAATGACTTACCAAAAATATTACTAGTAACCGCCAAATATTAATCCGGTGGTCAGCACTCAATAAAAAGTGTAATAAATTTCAAATTTGATTCCTTCCGGTGACATATTTGTAATTAGATATTATGCATATGTTGTAAAAATAAAATCAGTTGAGTTATTTTTTTTTATTTTACAAAAATTTGTTGTTGTTGTTTGGTAATTTAACGTTAGAAGAATTTTTTTCACTGCTTGGTAATTAAAACATAACATAAGTTTAGTGGCCCTGTTGAAATAAATCCTATGTAACCATAGTATAAACCTGAACTGAAATCAGCTAAACTACGTGCAAACATTCTTCAACCATTTATTAAAATTCATAAATTAATTGTTAAATATTCATCTCTTCTTTAAAGATGTCCTTGATAGTGCTAGCTTGGGCTGGGGTTATCTTAATTATCATTCTTACATAGGCTATGTTCTTATATCAATTCATTAATTTAGTTAATAATACAGTGAACTATAAAAGGACCGACATTACGTTACAATTACAAATACGAAACTGATAATGAAAATTACTTCTCTTTCATGAAAAACCATTGTTGATTTGATCTAATTGCGTCAAGTCCACATAAATATTGATATCTTATATAAATGGATGGTATCCATTTACTTTCTAGGAACTGCTAATTAACAGTTCTGCATATTTATTTTGCAGTTGAGAAATTTTCTACAGACAGATTCTCAAGAAAGAGTCTTCTTACTTGCTTTAAATTCTACAGACAGATTATCATAAAAGAATCTAAGATAAGAAATTTCTTTGTAAGTTCCTTTTGGAATTTCCAACTGAAAGTCTTCTTATTAAAGGAAGCAGGAAGTTTCTCAGAAGTATGCAATCTATTAATAAGCTGCAAATACATGCTGTACTTCCACTTGTATATTATACCTACCCCAAAGCTGACTTCGTTATAAAAATGAGCATTATGCCTGTTGACCGAGATAATTTAAAATTTTATACGATTTTGGTTAACTTTCTAAATTCGAAACTCTCCTTTCATTGCTATCAAGTTGACGAAAAATTGGCAAAAGAAAATACTCTTTTCTTTTTCATGACTCTTTCAAATGAAATAGTAATTAGCAATCGCTTTTAGTTTTACCAAGTTTAAAAATAAAATAAGTATCTCCTTTTTCTTCTTAATGACATAACAAAAATTGATACAATGTCAAAAGTTGAGGGACGTATAACAAAATAAAAAAAATTGAATATACTTGATCTTACAAGAGCTTCAATTGTTTTGTCCTTTTCCATTTGTTTTTCTCCACCTTCCATATCGTTGACATTGAGTTAGAGATATAATAGATCGAGGTCGACCTTAGCGAATGGATATGATTACTCATGGATTAAAGTAATGCTTCTGTTTAATTAATTCAATGATATTGCTGCCAGTTGCAAGAATATTTGACTATTTCACTAACCACAATTCATATATATTTATAAATATATATATCACCATAATATTTTTGGATGCAAAAATTCAATTAATTGTTCTTCTAAACAAGAACAACTAATGATGCGGAACAAGGCTTTAAGCCCTTTAATTTTCAGTTTTCTTTCTGTTTTAGCTTTTACGATACTTATCAATGCCCAGCATCAATCAGGTTTACATCTCATGAATTTTTTTTTTTAATAACATTTCATATTTCCTTTCATTTTATTCGTGAACTAATTCATTTGGCTGTGTCTTTATCAGGTTTCATTAGCATAGATTGTGGTTTACCAGATAACTCTAGCTATACTGATGCAACAACAAGCCTAAATTATGTTTCAGATGCATCGTTCATCGATGCGGGTATAAGCAAAACCATAGCACCTGGTTTCAGTACAAATAGCATTGACCGACAATTATGGTATGTCCGGAGCTTTCCTGAAGGACACAGAAATTGTTATAATGTGGCAGTTGTTAAAGATACTAAATATCTGATCAGAGCTACTTTCCTGTATGGAAATTATGACGGATTAAATAAATTCCCGGATTTCGATCTGTATCTAGGACCTAATAAATGGGTCACAGTGGAAATCCTGAATGCATCTCTCCCTGTAAATAAAGAGATCATACATATCCCTTCATTGAACTATATTCATGTCTGTCTTGTCAATACTGAATCCGGCACGCCTTTCATATCAGCATTAGAGCTAAGGCCCTTGAAAAATACCACATATACATCACAATCAGGAGCGTTGGCGATATTCACCCGGTTGGACTTTGGTTCTGTGACAAATAAAACTGTCAGGTTAGTCATTTATATTCCAGAGTGTTCTGTTACAGGTAAATGTTATTGCTTACTTATTGATTTAACTCTGAATCAACTTCTGCAGGTATCCTGATGATGTTTATGATCGTTTATGGAGACCCGATCATTACTTCAAATGGACCGATATAAGTACTCTACAGAGAATTGATTCCCAGACTCAAACTGATTATCAGCCACCATCGACTGTCCTGATGACTGCAAGCATCCCGACTAATGCCAGCGAAGAAATGCAATTTTTTATAGACACTCAGGATCCAAGTCTCAAATTTTATGTTTACATGCATTTTGCTGAAATTGAAAAGCTTGAAGCCAATCAATCGCGGCATTTCAACATTTCCCTGAATGGCAAGATCTGGTATGGACCTGTTTCTCCTGATTACTTGTATAGCAACACTGTGTATAGCATTTTACCCATCAGTGGAGGAAACTATACCTTCTCGCTCTTCAAAATCGATAACTCAACACAGCCTCCTCTACTCAACGCGATTGAAATTTATTCTGTTGTTGACCTCTCACAATTGCAGACGGACCAAGATGATGGTATGTTTATTCTGATTATCCTGTGCATTATCACATCAAGTATAATGAATAAATCGAACTACTTTAATGTCACAGTTGATGCTATCTCGAAAATCAAGTCAATATATGGAATAACTAATAACTGGCAAGGTGATCCATGTGCTCCTCAAGTTTATGTGTGGGAAGGTCTAAATTGCAGCTACAATGATAATGCAGCACCTAGAATCAAATCCTTGTATGTAAATTTAAAATTTTTCCTACTTAATTTTGATTCTGTCTCCAATTATTAATTGTTTATTCATTTAGGAATTTATCGTCTAGTGGGTTAAACGGTGAGATAGCTTCTGATATTGCAAATCTGAAATCACTAGAATCACTGTAAGTCAAAGTGTTTGTCCTTGTAGCTATGGTACTATTCAATCATGAATCAACGACCCAGTGATACAGAGATTGTTCAATTTTCTTTTGCAACGTCAGGGACTTATCAAACAATAATTTGTCTGGATCAGTGCCTGAATTTCTATCTCGATTGCCATCCTTGAAAACCCTGTAAGTTTCTTGAGATCTGAGGCTAAAAAGTGGAAATTTCTAATCACACATTATCAAAAGATTCACTTATGATATTTAAATTTTTGCAGAAACTTGTCAGGAAACAAGCTTACAGGTACAATTCCAGTTGAACTCTTGGAAAGATCAGAAAATGGTTCCCTATTGCTGAGGTCTGGATCCAAATTAAGATTTATGTTAATTTGAGATGAATTAGATTTATTCATAAGTTACAAGGCCTTAAAATTAGTTGTCTCTTTTGAATCAATTAGTGCAAGTGGGAATCAACAGCTCTGTCCATTTTCCTGCAAGAAAAAGAAAAAGAGTGTTGTGGTTCCAGTAGTATCATCGGTGGCTGCATTTTTAGTCGTAGCAATTGCGTCGGCAGTTGTATGCTGCCGGTTCTTTGCACGTTCACCAGTTGTCACAGTGGAAGATAGAATAAGAAATGAAAGAAATGAGCCAATGGAGTTAAAGAACCGAAAATTTGATTATTCTCAAGTCGTCAGGATTACAAATAACTTCGCCAAGGTTCTTGGTAAAGGTGGATTCGGAACAGTGTACCATGGGATCTTAGATGATGGTTCTCAAGTGGCTGTAAAGATGTTGTCTCCATCCTCAGTTCAAGGGTATAAAGAGTTCCACGCAGAGGTAACCAACAAATTTTAAAGCTCAATTTTGATTCATTACGTTGTTCCTTCTTTATTGATGTCAATTTCATTTACAGGTTAAGCTTCTTTTGAGAGTGCATCACAGGAACTTGACTACTCTTGTTGGCTACTGTGATGAAGGCACTAATATGGGGTTAATCTATGAGTACATGGCCAATGGAAATTTAGGATACCATCTCTCAGGTTTCTATTCTATTATTATTATTATTTACTTAAAATCCTCTTTTTAGATGATCGATTCACTAGTACTAATACTGTACACCAATACTCACTGATGGACAAGAAAAAAAAAAAAAAAGAATGCGTATTTGTGGCACCGAATTAATATCTCTTCTTTTATTACATTTTTTTTAGCGGTAATTGATTTTTAAAAAAAATACAATTTATCCTCCGCGGAATTGTAACACAATTTTTTTGGTGAATGCAGTTAGTGACCCCAATGCATTACACTGGGAGGTTAGACTCCAAATAGCGATCGAAGCGGCACAAGGTTTGTATGCTTTAAACTCGAAACGTTGGGAAGTAATATTTAAGGTTAATTTCATTTATTGTCACAGAACTTATAACGCTAATATAATGAAAAAAAATTTATTTTCTTAAAAATCAATGAACTTAAATATATTTATAAAAAAGTCATTTTAACAATTTTTCGGTAAATAAACTACCGGAAAGTTCAGGTGGCTTGTACATTTAGTATTTCCTGCACGCGTGACTTGACACGTGAGAAAAAAATAATACGTAAGCATGACACGTGACAAGCTGACTTATCCAAATGTCTACGTAGCATGCAACGTGACATGCTTATATGTCATTTTTTCACGTGTCAAGCCATGTATGTACAAGTGCTGAATGTATGCACTAGTTGAATTTTTCGGCCGTTATTTTCGTCGAAAACGATCAAAATGACTTTTCTATATATATATATTTTAAGTTCTGTGATTTTTAAGAAAATAAAAATTCAATTATATTAATTTTATTTTAGTATAAATTCAGTAATTATGAGTAAAATTGACCCTAATATTTATTCAGATAATTAGCTTCTGTTTTAAATTAATGGAGTTTATTAATATGTATGGAATTTTCCATTAATGCAGGATTGGAGTATCTGCACAGTGGTTGTAAGCCACAAATTATACACAGAGACGTAAAGGCCACAAACATTTTATTAAATGATAAATTCCAAGCAAAACTGGCTGATTTTGGTCTGTCAAGAATTTTCCCAGTTGAAGGTGGAACACATGTATCAACCATAGTGGCTGGCACCCCTGGCTACCTGGACCCAGAGTAAGTAGAAAAAGAAAAAAAAAAATCCATGGTGGGTTCACTGAGTTACTGGTTGAACCACTGGTTTAACTGGATTCGGATCAAGTTTGAAAAATAATCAAACATGTTTTGGTTTGCACAGGTATTATGTGACCAACTGGTTAACAGACAAAAGTGATGTGTATAGCTTTGGGGTTGTTCTTTTGGAGATGATAACAGGGCGAGCTGTGATAGCTAAAACGGCAGAAAGAACTCATATAAGTCAATGGGTAAGCGCAATGCTTGAAAATGGTGATATTGAAAGCATCGCAGATCCAAGATTAGAAGGAAATTTCGAAGTTAATTCAGTGTGGAAAGCTGTGGAATTAGCAGTGGGTTGTGTCTCAACTCCTTCAGCTAGAAGGCCGACAATGAATCAGGTAGTTATGGAATTGAATGACTGTTTACGGATAGAAATGGGTCGAGTTAGAGAGGGCCATATCACTCAATCCAACAACTCTATTGAATTCATGACTGTCAATGTGCAGACTGAACTATCTCCTCTAGCTAGGTAGTTATAAACAGTTGTTGTAATTGAAAGCGTTTTGTACCTTCTAAGAAGCACAATTGGTATGTGACCAACTTTTGAAATTTGGCCATCTTGGTCTCCGATCTTTATGTTGCTTTTCAAGTTAGTTCTGGGGCAATAATTTCGTTATAGTTGTTAAAAATGGTACCAAACCCTTATAATTATTTAAAATGGTGTAAAAATTCCTCTATAATTATTAAAAATTGCATCAAAATGCTCAAATTTTAGTACTCTTTTCCATTTTTAGGAGTATTTTATCTCTAAAAATAACTTAAGAAACAAAATAGAGCTCGGAAATATTCTTATAGTTGTTGAAAATATAGTTGTAAAAAATGATACTAAAATACTTTTATAGTTGTTAAAAATAATGCAAAAATGCTCCAATAGTATTAACAAAATGTCCACATTTTAGGACTCTTTTCCATTTTGAGGGACATTTTTAAGTCTAAAAACAAACTTGAGTGATAAAATAGAGTGTCAGAAACAAAAATTTGGATTGAAATAGTACATTTTCTCATAAATAAATCCAAGTCAGTCTTCAAAAGAGGGACAGTATTTGAAGTTTAATGGGCTTAACTGTAGCGTAGGAAAGTGGACCTTCAGGCTCTGACTGCCTTCTGCCAAAGGGCAAAACTGTGGTCCGCCACACCAATTGCTAACGCCTATTAGTAAGATAAAAAGCCCACTTCCCCTTTCACATTATGACTCCACTAGCATGTTTATCTGAATTTCTACATTATATATGGTTAAAACTGTAATCTTGCTATTAAAATGTTTATTACACAGGCATATCCAATAAAACATTCCAGCACTAAATCTGATCTCAATGTAGTAGGAAGTGTCAAGTTCGAGTTCTCATTCCTTTTATCAAAAAATTTTAAAAAAATATATATTATGAAAATATACGACCCGTTAAATCTTTTTAAATGTCTTTCTAATTATTCAGACTCCTAAATTTAAATTGTTGCTCCACCATTGTATATATGATGGGCTTCTTTATATACCCTAACCGTGCAAAAACCAAAAATCTCAAGTTTTTTAACCCGCATAAAAATTTGTTATGTCATTAAATTAATCTACCTAAAGAAAGATAATATAATGTAAAGAAAGAAAAATAACCATAAATTCTTCATGGCTGAAATAAGCAAAAGAATATAGTATGTTATCTTTCCTTCAAATTGCCAGGTGCTAGAAAGCCAAGAAGTTAAATCTTTCAAATTTTGCGAGCCCCAGTCAAGATTAAGAAAAAAAAAATGTAATTAAGTCAACATAGTTGTGCCCATTGACAATTTCTGATTGGCGGACCAATAATTCATATTGAATACGTTTTCTATAGTTGTAACAAATTAATGAATGCTCCCTTCATATTTTATTTTATTTACGGGCTTTAAAGAAGATAGATGGCTTATGTATGTTTTGATTGAGCCACTAGTATTGTAATAGAAAACGTAGCTGTCCCAAACAATACAACCATATCATAACTGTTTTAACAAATAGTCAAATTTCCCACTTGTGGAAGCCTACAAAAATATGAGTTCCTTTGGATTTCTAAACACGCAAATTGGTTATTTTGGGTCCCCTGTAACCATTGTCAACTTGGATGAGAGAGATGATTTAAGTTTCTTCCACAACAGAATGTCTAAATATAGTATGTAGCCCCAACCACATAAATTATGGAAAATCTCTTCCATCATATTCATTTCTAAATTGGTGATATACTGTAATGTTTCCACAACTATTGCATTATGCATTTAAACCTCAAATATCAATAATCATTTTTATTTTTTTTTTCTTTTTTTTAGCTTGTTAATAATAAGTTTTCATATATATATTTTAGAAAGATAATGCATTCGTCCTGAAAATGAACTCAACAACAATAGAAATTTTGTGTGGAACAAGGATAAAGCTCATTTGATTATGATTTTTAGTACAAATATGAACAATTAAGGACTATAAAATTGTAACTTTTTTGTCTCCTAAAAATTAATAAATTAAAAAATACTTCTTAATTAGATCATGATGGGAAATAAAAAGAATAAATGGTGGTAACAATAAAATTGATACCTAGCTCTTGTAGCGCGTAAATCCCATTGCGGAAGCGACACAACGATCTCTTTTTATTTGGTTACCGGTCTGGCTTTTATCTACTTGGAATAAGAGCAACTAGATCACAATTTAAAAGCTCTTGAAAGATTTATACAGAAAAATTGTGAGTAGGAACGAGCAGCGTTGTAGCAAATATGTTTTCTCGTTATCAAATAATGAGATCTCTCATCTATTTATAGAGATCAAGAAGGATAGAAACTTATCCCTAGTCTAACTCAGAATCCTTTATGAGATAAGATTTGGTTATTCTAATCAGATTGAATTACCAATTTCAATCTAGATTGAAACTCGATCCATTATAAAGTCATGGGCATATCCTAACTCTATCATCTCCCACTCGCACATGACGGAACACATTTCATTTATAATCTTCAGTTATATAGGCTAATAGATTGTGTGACCAGCATACCTCGAAAATACTAGTGCTATACACCTGTTAGGGATATATAACTTCTCGAAAAAGGCGATCCTTTTATTTCACGTATGCTTAACCCTAAACGACCGTCTCACAATCATTGTTTTAACTTATGACCTCATAAAACATTTTTCGTGTTCACTATTATATTTCTACTTATAGAAACGATAATAGACATGTCGGTGAATAACGAACTCTTATGAATATGATCAAAAGATTATCTTCCCCTCTTACTATATGTCATCTATCATGATTCAACTCGCTTTTCTAGTTAGATTCTACAGGCATAAATTTTTTCCAGACCTCTTAAAAACTAACCAAGCTAGCCACATTGAACCATACTTCAGGGATAAGTTAAGGGTTCTAAGGGTTGAAATATAGATAGGGTCTCACAATAGGAAAAGTTGAGATTAATAGTATTAAATTCCCATCCCTTTGGTCACTTAAGCACACACGGTGTAAAACATTTGTTATGGTGTTCTTTCCTTCCCTTAAAGGAGCGCATGTCTCACATTTTAAAAATGTGAATATGAAATACCATACAGAAGTATAAGGTTGCAATGAATCGAAGCACTCAACTTTAGTCCTCTTACTTAAGGACTACTTCTGGCTTTTAAGACAGAACATGGTAGTTACATATAACTGACCATCGGATTTCACACGATCCTTATTTGGATCTCATTCTAAAGCATACAACCTCATGTATGACTTTATCTCGCGCATTAACAAGACTAATCTTGTAATTTTAACAAGACTAATCTTGTAATTTCTACAAGACGACACTTTTATTTTGAAGAGACTCTCGAGCATACTCATTTATTCAAAAATTGCCTCATCTTAGTGTTTGCCAACTTATTGATAAAACTAAGGTAAACACCCTTGTGAGTGGGCTACTTCTCTGTCCGACATGCTCAAACTCAAATAAATAACAGTAAGTGTTCACACATTAAATATTTACACTCATGTATTGCCAACAATGAATTTTATTATTATTATAAATAATAAAGTTAAGGGATTACAAAAATAAAATTAGTACACATCAAATTTTACGCAAACCCTGAAATCTAATGTGTCTCTCAAACACAACTTTCGTTACAGATTTAGTCAACGGATCTGCAATCATCTCATGCGTAGATATGTACTGTAAGTTCACATCCCCCCGTGCAACAACGTCTCTTATATAATGATACTTAATGTCGATATATTTAGTCCTACTATGAAATTTCGGATCTTTCGTGTAAGCTATCGACAATTGACTGTCACTATAGACCGTCACTTGTTCCTCTGAGATAGTTACTTTTAAATGGTCCATTAACTATTTTAGCCAAACTGCCTCTTGTACTGCAGCTGTAGAAGCTACAAATTCAACTTTCATTATTGATAAGGCTACGCAAGTTTGTTTCTTGCTACTCCATGAGATAGCACCCTTACAAACCAAGAATATGAAACCTGAAGTAGATTTCCTCTCATCCAGATCTCCAGCCCAATCAGCATCAGTATATCCTCTCAATTATAGATCCTTGCCTTGATAACAGAGAGAATAATCTGCTGTACCTTTGAGGTATCTAAGTATCCTCTTAACTGCTTTCCAATGTGCTTCGCTTGGGTTAAATTGATATCTACTTGCCATGCCCACTGCATAGCAAATATCAAGTCTTGTACACATCATAGCATACATTGGACTACCCACGGCACTGGCATATAGAACTTTTCTCATACATTCAACTTCTTCTGGTGTCTTTGGACACATCTCTTTGCTAAGAAACTGATTCTTAGTAATGGGGCAATCTATGGGTTTGCAGTTCTGCATATTGAATCATTCAAGGATTTTGTTGATATATGTCTCTTGAGAAAGAGATAACAAACTTCTCGAACGATTTCTTGAAATTTTAACTCCAAGAATGTAGTCTGCATGACCCATATCCTTCATTTCAAAGTTGGACGACAACCAATCTTTGACTTGATTTACGTACTCTTTGTCATTTTCAGCTATTAGTATGTCATCTATATACAATGTAAAAATGATAAAATTATTTTCAGAGTTTTTATTATACACACAATGGTCTTCATCAATCATGTTGAACCCATTCGACATGATTGTATCATGAAATCTCAAATACCAATGTCTTAAAAACTGTTTAAGGCCATAGATTGATCTTTTCAATCGGAAAACCTTACGTTCGCTGCCTTTTTCGATGAAAGCTACAGGTTGATCTATATAGATTTCTTCATTTAGTTCTCCATTGAGAAAAGTAGTCTTCACATCCATTTGATATAGCTCTGGGTCTAAACTCACCACTATGGCAAGAATTAATCTTATAGACGTAAATCTCACAACAGGGGAGAAAGTCTCCTCATAATCAATCCCTTCCTGTTGTGTAAACCCCTTAGCGACTAACCGAGTTTTATATCTTTCGATACTCCCATCAGCTTTTTGCTTCACCTAGAGAATCCATTTATTCCCAATTGGTTTGCGTCCTTCCGTTAGATCAACCAATTTCCAAACACGGTTTGATCTCATGGATGCCATTTCTTCTTCCATTGCATTTATCCATTTTTCTTTAGCTGGGTATGAGAAGGCCTCTTTAATGCTTTTAGGCTCTTTCTCGTCTTGTGGGGTAACCAAAAGGGCTTCGTTTATGCCTTCGATTTCAAATCGTCGGCGAGGAACACTTATCCTTTTACACTTACGCAGTTCCGAATTTTGATAAACATGTCTCATATATTCATCGTAATTTGGAATACTCCCACTGGAACCATGTTTCATACTCCCACTGGAGTCGGGACTACTCCCACTCAAATCAGGGTCTCGAACATCCGAATCATATGTAAGAGAAAAGTCTTGACTTTCTTCCCCTATCTCCCTCCCACTCGGATGGAGTGATCCTGATGTTTCATCTTCCTGAGTTTCATAAAAAGTAAATATTGATTCACTTCGCCCAACTTTGGAAACTCATTTTCCAAAAATATGACATCTCGTGATTCAAATTCAGTCAATGAACCATTCTCTTGCTCACCCATGAATACGTATCCTTTTGATACTTCAGAATATCTCATAAAAATACTCTTTTTACCTCTTGGTCCTAATTTACCAAACTTGCTTGAGATATCATGGACGTAAGCAGTACAACTCTAAGGTCGTAAATGGCTTAGGTAAGGCTGTTGACCAGTCCACAACTCATAAGGTGTGGATGTGACAGATTTTGAGGGCACTCAGTTGAGAACATATGTGGCAGTCAATAAAGCATCTCC
This sequence comes from Excoecaria cochinchinensis, assembly GCA_947683425.1. Classification (NCBI taxonomy): domain Eukaryota; kingdom Viridiplantae; phylum Streptophyta; class Magnoliopsida; order Malpighiales; family Euphorbiaceae; genus Excoecaria; species Excoecaria cochinchinensis. The sequence goes on along the minus strand of CANTUQ010000125.1, from coordinate 3,985,248 downwards.
CTAATAGGAGATAGGCAAATTTGCCTCTGCCATCATAGATCTAACCATATTAAGGAGAGTCCTATTTCTCCTTTTCGCAACACCGTTTTGTTGTGGAGTTTTAGGAATGGACAACTGATGTTCAATCCATTTTTCATCACATAAAGCCTTAAATTCATCTGAAAAATATTTTCGACCTCGGTCAGTTCTTAAAACTTTGATATTTTTATCTAATTGATTCTCAACTAAGTTCATAAAAGTTTTAAAATAACTCAATGCTTCTGACTTATGAGAAATCAAGTAGACATAACCATACCTTGTATAGTCATCTATAAATGTGATGAAGTAGTATGACCCATGCTTTGTCCTCATATTCATTGGACCACAAACGTCAGAATGAATTAATTGCAATGAAAATTCAGCTCTAGTTCCCTTTTCGAACGGTTTTCTCGTTAGTTTTCCTTTTAGGCAATGCTCACAGGTAAGTAATTCAACCTCATTCAAATCACCTAGCAAATCAGCTTTGGCTAACCGACTCATTCGATCTTACCCAACATGATTTAATCTAGTATGCTATAATTTCACATAATTCTCATTATTATGTGAAGTAAAATAAATTAAAGAAAAACTATTTTTATTCATAAAGTTATGATCAATATCCAAAACAATAAAATTGTTCGAAATAAAACCAGAACCATAAAAAACATCATCCAAACATAAGCGCATATTGTCATCTTTAAAGTGTAAATCAAAACCAAGTTTTAATAACACAACAACAGAAACTAAATTCCTACGAATATCTGGAGTATAAAGCACATCATGTAGGAGAAGGGTTCGGCCTTTGCGTAAGACTATCTACACGTGTCAATCCCTCGAACCGGCACTCTAGCGTCGTTTCTTACATATATATATTTTGCTTCATTTGGTATTCGTCAAAATTCTACAAAGGCATCTCGACCCTTTGCTACATGGTCCGTTGCTCCTGAATTAACCATCCATAAAGGATGATATTCAGTTAGTAATACAGAACTAGATACACAAATTTCACTCACTTTTGAGTCAGAACAGTGTACTTGATTGGGCACAGTGCAGTCTCTTGCATAGTATCCTTTCTGTTGGTAGTTAAAACATTTCACTTTTGAGATGTTTATCTTTTTCTTGCCTTTGGACCTCTTAGAATTTTGTTTTTTCTTCTGCCTTTTATTCTTCTTGGCAGGTTCCTTATTCCGACCTTTGAAGCCTTTTCTTTTGTTCTGGTTAGAACTCATTCCACCAGAACGGAACTGTGCCACATGTATTTCAGCATTGACCTTAATCGATGCCAGTCTGTCCTTTATCCTCAAATGTCTTTACACTATCCATATGAGTCAGTTGCATTTTCATATGCTTCCAACTCTTGGGTAAGGAATGGATGACAGCTTGGACCTACTGCTCGTCGGTCAACTTATGACCATATTTACTAAGCTCACTCATCATATTTTTCATCTCTCTGAGATGTTTCCGTATTGAATGATCAGGCTTTTTTTGATAAGTATCAAATTTGATCGTCAAAGATCAGAGTTTAGTCAGAGTCACTCCTCCAAACTTCTCCCGCAAAGCGATCCACAGATCCATTGCGTTCTGATACTTGCGAAATTGCTTAGTTATATCATCCTCCATAGCACTCAGTAGGATGATACGAGCAGTGGAATTCTTTTTCTTTCATGCCAAATAGACATTTCGGTCCCGCCTATGCTGGGCTGTATTGCCATCCTCAGGTTCAGCCATAACTGAACTTAAGGTTTCAAGATCCTCTTACTCCTTAAGCACATACTGGATCTTCAAGCTCCAGATTTTATAATTGTCACCATTCAATTTTAAGTCTTTGTTTAATTAAGCGATAAATGATTTAAAAGCAAAAGCCATTTGTATTCTCTGATTCAAATGGAACAAAGTTGCACATTATTATAGGAGATTAGGCAATACATGCAATTTACTATACACCTGAAATAATAACCTAATAAAGTTTTCTATTAGACTCAAATTCGAAAAGGTTACTAAAAGCACCAATTACCTTCTAAGTTCTAATGTCTAATTTTATAGGTTAAGATTTCATGTATAGTAAATCTGAATTATTGGATTACTAAGTTCTTAAACTTATGAGGGAAATCTTATTGATTTTTATCTTATTAAGTCTCTATTTGATAAACATGTAAACATTTTACTCATAAAATATTGCAAGGCAATTAACATTTTAAAATAAACACATTTATTAAAAATAATTAAATGTCATAAAAAAAATAAATTCATTCATTCAACCAATAAATAAATCCAATAATTATCAAATAAGATACTCATATCAAATATAATAATAGGAAACATAAATCCTATAATAACAGACGCTAACTATAATTGACACTCGTGTCAACTATTATAAAAAATTAGATCTTTTCAAAATCTTCACAGACACTGGGACTGATTCTTTGACCAGCTTCATTAATTCATCAGGTAACTCATAAGTCCGCTGATGAAGCCATGGATGATGCACTCTACATCCACTTCTTAATTTCATCACAGATGGAATGTTACTTCTCAATACTCCTCTTTTGGCAACTCTAGCCAAAAATTGGATGATAGATTTTCTATAAATTCTATCTCCTATGTACCAAGTAGTTTCCAATAGCTCTCTAAGTTTTGGATGATATTCAAAAGAGTTAATTATTGCTTTGATTTGGTCTCTATATATCATCCCTTCCTAAACTTAAACCCTCATATCTAAATGCACTCCTGCATTTGTTCCTGCATAGTCAATATATGACGCACTATAGCATCAGTGTCATAAGCTCGAATATTCCTCCGCATCCTCATATTGCTTACTAAACGCACTTTTACATTTATTAAAGCAATCCCATGCGGGGTCTTAGGAATCATAAGCGTCATTACCAAGATTTCTGAAACACATTACAGAAATTTCAATGGTTAATACACTCATGTATAAACACATATCATTGAAATACATTTTAATCAATAAAAAAGAACAAATAACACATAAAAAAAATTTCAAAATATTTTAAAAATAGAAAACACATTTTCCATGATTATTAAAATATTTATTTTAAAGAAAATAAACAAATATATTTTATGGTCATCAAAAAATTTTGAAAAATTGACTAATAAATTAGAAATAATTTGAAAAAAAACATTTGAGAAAAAACGGAGCTGATTTGGAGGCCGGAGCATGCCGCACGCGCCAACGAAGGGGAGGAAGGCGTGCTCACGCGCCACACGCGCGTCCTCCACTCGACCAGCCACGTGTCACAACCACAGTGTGTCACGTGTCTGATTTCTACTGGTCCACCTGGTGCCATGTGGCACACCGGTACACGTCACTGCCACGTGGCATGACATGTGTCATCCACGTGGCGATGTCTCATTGGTCCACATGTCACACATGACACGCCAGCATCGGCACGTGGCAGACCTCGGTCTTCCACGTGTCGACCGCTGATTGGGCCACATGGCGCCCGCGTGGCACAAGTGACACGTCGGATCCACGTGGCATGACCACAGTCTGCCACGTGGCTCACGTCTATTAGGCCACATGTCAATAACGCATCACGCTATTGACACGTGTTTGCGCGCGTGTGGGCCACACGTGTGGTGGCGCGTGTATGCCACACGCCACCTTCCCGGCTGAGTTTGCTCTTCGAATTTCGGCCGGTCAGGGGTTTTCGGGGTCTGTGAATTAATCCAATGGTAAGGTCAAAAATAAAAAATTCCAATTTCTAGTTTAGCGTTTTGAATATCCAAATTCGTTCTCACGGATTTCGGTGTACACATACACGAAATTGAGCCGAAATATACACGCATATATATTTTTCACACAAAAAATAAATTTTTATTGCGTTTCGTGCTTCCTAAATCTACCAATTTTACTCATATTTAGATCAACATTAAAGCCATATGCCAGGACGTAAAAAAACGCAGGCTCTGATACCAATGATGGGAAATAAAAAAAAAATAAATGGAGGTAACAATAGAATTGATACCTACCTCTTGTAGCGCGCAAATCTGGTTGCGGAAGCGACACAAGGATCCCATTTTATTTGGTCACCGGTCTGACTTTTACCCACTCGGGATAAGAGTAACTAGATCACAATCTAAAAACTCCTGAAAGATTAACAAAGAAAAATTGTGAGTGGGAACGAGCAGTCTTGCAGCAAATACGTTTTCTCGTTACCAAATAATAAGATCTCTCATCTATTTATAGAGATCAAGAAAGTTAGAGACTTATCCTTAGTCTAAGTCAGAATCTTTTTTGAGATAAAATTTAGTTATTCTAATCAGATTGAATTACCCATTTTAATGTGGATTGAAACTCAATTCATTATAAAGTTATGGGCGTATCGCAATTCTATGAGATCAGAATTTATTTTTTGAACAATTATAAGACAAAGAACACAAATATCAAAATTTATGCTAAACCCGCATATCATCAATTCTATCATCATGATCAATATCATTAGTTGATTGATATTCGAGGAATCATTGAAATTTAAAATGGGGAGAAGAGTATTCTTTTTTTAACCGTAACAAATTCAACCTCCTGCCAAAAAAGAAGCATAAACATGTGCTAAGCAATGAGGTTGGGGGTGATTTTCAAGGGCACGCTTTGGATTGAATCAAGGAGACAGGACCACTGACTGGACCTCACAATTCTTAAGAGAATGTCTCTTACATTGGTTAGATAACAAAATTAACATTAAAAAACATCATAAAGATCTCCAAGAAAGGTGAGCTTTAAGTACATTGGATACATTAAACAAACTATTAAAAAACAAACTAAAATGCTAATCACTTTCTAGCCCTTCATCTTAATCATAGGTGTTATAATTGCTATGCCTTTTTGAATGAAAAAGGCAATTATATCTAAACTATTTCCATCTCCAATTTTTACTATTTCCACTAACATCTTCACCCACATTTCCACTAAGCTTCTTATAATGGAAGCAGCAAAAACAGTAGAGAAAATAGCACTGCAAGAAAATTAAAATAAAAAGAAACTCTCTCTTTTGCTCTTGGGAGGTGGATGTAATGATGATGATAATTAGGAAATTAAACTATCATTAGTGAATGTCTTTTCAAAAGTTTGATCACAGGAACGTAATGATGAAGATTATGGTAAACGATCTTGGATTAGCTTTTGTACTTGTTTTTTTTTTTTTTTTTTGCTAGAAAATGGGCTTTGGATTCTTAATCATTGGAGATGGAAATGATGATAAGTGTGATGATTAAGGATCCATTTTTAATTTTTTTCAACTTTGAGGGTAGTGAATATGATTAGGGTTTTGGAGTGAAAAGTGAGTTTGCATGGGAAAAGAGTGGTGACTAAATGGCAAAGAAGAGAAAGCAACATTTGGTGATGGAGAATTTACTGTTTCAAGCTTGTGGCCAAGATTTTCTAGTGCTTTGACTTGTGACCTTAAGAACTTAAGATAATTAGCAGCCTCATCAAGCATTGATGCTGTATCCATCTTGCTCCCCCCTGGGACCAGCCTCTGCAAAACCCTAATTCTCTCACTTATCCTCTCTCTTCTTTGCCTTGCAGCCACTGTTTGTGGGTCAGCTGATATTCTCACATTTTTCCTCTTTGGCTTCTCCACCACTTCCAACCCTAAATTCACTGGCCTAAAAGCTGCTGCTCTATATATCATCTCCTTCATTTGTGCTATTGCTTCTGGATCAGGCTCTTCAATTGATGAACTTACAGATGAACTCGGCTGCTGGAAGTTAATGTTTGATGAGCTTGGCCGCTTCTCCGATCTCAATCTCTTTGCCTTTGGTTCTGAAATCAGCTTGAATCCACCTTCTGTATCAGATTGAAGAAGATCGAAATATGGATAATTGCTTCTCTTTATAGAAACTGGCCTAGAATTAGTTTGTGAAGATTTTTTATCTGTTGAGGCAGTTTCATCCAGACAACGCAATTCTTTGTTCCTTGTATTAATGCAAGCGTTGTTCTCCGATTCACCAGATGAAACTGCGCTATTAGCCCCAAAATTCCACAAGTTTCTACATTCTGATGAGAAGAGCATTGAGATCCCATCATCTTCCACTGATGTGTCTGTGTTGCTATTCGTTGCTGAGAGCAAGCAATCCAGCGACTCTGTCGAAACACCAGCCTTTCCGTTTGGTAAGATCAAATTGTTTATCAATGGAGAATTAAAGTACAATTCTTGAGTATCTTGCTGCAATCAATTCAAGAACTTAATGTTAGAGCTACCATTTATACAACATATACGTAAATCTAATACAAAGATTTCACTTACTGTTTCAGAATTTGGCTTTTGTAGTTCCTGAATTTGATTGAAAATGTCTTCTGGGAGATCCATTTTACCAAATAGGCTTTCTTGATTGCTCCACAATGGGGATGAGTGTGGATTATTGCTCCATGGGTTTGGAAGAACTTGCGAATCTTCCCATCCCAAACTATCCATGGATCTTCCTAGATCAAGAAAATCACTATAAATACCAAGAATTGGCAAAGTCAAAAGAGAGAAAGAGCAATTGGGTTATATAGTTGAAGAGGCAATGAGTAATATATAGAACATACCAATTAATTCCAGATCCAGCAGAGTGCCCAAAGTAGCCAATTAGACTGAAAAAACAAATATTTGCCAGAAAGTCCCTTTTCTTTTTTAATTGTAAATAATAGAGCCAAAGCTTTAAACAAATTTCAGCTTTCTTTATGTTACCCTCCTCTGTACAATCTGGTACTGTCACTAACCACCTCTTCTTTACTTCTGTAGAATAAAAACTGTGAAGATCACCAACAAAACAGCCATTGCTAACGTCAGTTTTAGAAACTAAAATCTTGTCAGCCACACTGTGATAAAGACAAAAATAACCTCTCATCAAGAAAATTCAAGAATATAAAGAGATATACCTCAAGAAAATGTTAACCAAGAGAGAAAGCTTGATCTCCACTATGTGAAAACACTGATACAGTATTATGGTTTCTTAATGAGTATGGCTTATATAGATAGGAAGAACGAGGATTGAATATTATAATGCTAAAACTGAAGTTGACAGTACTTGAAAACATTTAAAATATGAAAAAAAAAACAATAAAATATAGTTTAAATAGTTGAAAGGAGAAGTAATGGGTTTTGAAAAGATAAGGCTTTTTGGTCAGTTTGGTGGGGGATGTAAAGAGTATATTTTTTGGCAGATGGGAAGCATGAGATTTCAGAGAAGCATACATTACATATAAATATATTAATTGAATCTTAATTATTAATCGTTTAAATGGGAAAGCTCTGGCCCTTCTTTGGTTTGGTCATACAATTCCATGCGCACTGTGAAGTTTCAGTAAAACTGAAACATTACTGAGTGAAAGAATAAGCATCTTTTGACAGTGCACTTTCTTCCTCAAGCTTTTTGCTTAATCATAGTTTTAATCATGACTATAAAGAAAATATTAATGTTTTCACTTTCTATTACACTTCTTCTCACCTTTTCAATAATTGTATTTAAAATAGATTAGGTCAATAATTTGACTGCTTAAATTTTATCTACATCTCCATTTCAAGAAATTTAAGAGACGGTTTTCATTATTTTATTACTGTTTTAGCCTCTAATAAATGAATGTCCTCATTACACAGGGCATTTTGTCTGTATTTTAAGCTTACAAAAACCATGACATTGACATATGTAACATGACAGCATAAGAATTTCCGGTGACCTTTATGAGCTTATATAAGGCCAGACATTACTGGCCATATTAACTAACAAACATATATGGTAAAAAGGATGAAGATAAATAGAAAGACCGTCCATAAAAATTCATTTTTAGTAGTTGAAATATCTCCGCAAAATAGAAAGTAAATAAAACCTGAAAAGAAAGAGCAAGTACATTTTTTGTTTCATAGGATTGCAATTTTGAAATTAAAACTAGTAGCGGAGGAAAGTTTAGGACATCAGAGTTGTTGGCAGGCAAGATGATGCAGTCAGAGAAAAAAAAGCTTCCTACCTAGCTAGTTCTTTCATTTTATTTTTTTTTTATTAATATATTTCATCCGATATTTAAAATTTATTGATTCAATTAATTAAAAAACGTGTCAAGATCGTCTCTCTTCCTCTCTGTGTGTATATATATATATATATATATATATATATATTAAAAAGTTTTGAAAAAGAAAGTGAGAGAGAGGGAGAGAGGGAGAGGGAGGGGTATCTAACTGGGTTCTGAGTCCTACCCACATGCGCCCCATGATTACAGCTCAGTGAATGGGTTCCCACAGTATAAATTTTTGCCAACATTAACAATCTCTTATTGTCAACTGTCCTAATTTTCTTACATCCCTTTTTCAGAAAAAAAAAATGCATTCAAATCACTAAATTATATATATAATTTGTATTTATATTTGTTAAATTGATGGTATGCATATATATAAATATAGAATCAAACATTATGTAAGAAGTAAAAAATAAACGCCCACTAGCTATGTATATGATCCCGAGCACATCTTTTTGCAGGCACATGAAGGAAACAGACCATTAATACATTTGCATATCAATTATTGGAATTTTCATGTACCAATGCAGTTCTTTAATTAGGAATTAGCTACTTCTTTTCTAGTATGTTAATTATATTACTATAAAATTATTTATAAATTTATGATTTTCGTCACCTGTGAAATGAATAAAGAAATGGAAGCGTACCAGTTATACGACATTTTTCAAATTCAGAAAAAAAAAAGGCTTCTGAGAAATAATATTATATATATATAGTAATGAGAAATGAGATTTTCATGGTCTTATATAATTGCTTGAATTTCATTGATGTAGCTTTTAGGAAACAATACGATCACAATGGGTCATCCAATAATTAAAATATTTTAATAATGAGATTTATTTTTTTAATAATTAAGAAAACTCGAATCTGAAATCTTCAGATGTATAATTGAAATCAGCATTGAGTATTCTTAGTTATATAATTACTTGAATTTTGTTGATTATTGTATAAGTGTCATCAAATATTTTCATAAAAAAAAATGGCAGCAGATATAATATTTTAATATTGAATTTTATTTTACATGCTAGTGATTTAATTAATGACATAAATAAAGTACAAAATGAAGTCTTAAATTAAAATTTTATGATTTTTTAATAGCCGAAGGTCTTATCCCGTTGTTATCTTTATTTTGGAATAACGGTCAATTTGTCTAAAGATTTATTTGCAATTAATGATTAATTTGCTCCAAAATTAAATTTGGAATTACTTTAATTTGTAGCTAATTTTAAAAATGATTTTTGATTTTTTTGTTTTCATTTTCTCATTTATGAAGTGAATAAACAGATATTCGACCTTTTATCATTTTTTTTTTAAGCAGTAAAAAAATATTAAAAACTGAAAGGAATAAATAAACTTTCAACTTCTGTTAAAAATGGTTAAATTGTTAGTAGAGGTGTTAAGCAATAGTGATTGACCATCACATCTTAACCGTTAATCAAAGATAAAAAGGGGCCAGCAGAACACTTTGATACACGACAAGTAGTCTATAGAAATGTCAAAATCTGAATTAATGGCAATTTTTGGTGTCTTCCCTCGTTATTTATGCAATATCCCTTAACCGTTTGTGAGCTGTCGGCTCTTTCCTGGCTAGCCGGCTCCGCTCAGCTGGATATAGCAATGCGGTGATGTTCGTGTGGGGTGGTCCCCATATGAACTATGTAGACCCCACAATCTCCGGTTCCCTTACCGTCCGTGGTTCTATTATTGGTACTTGCCCACACGTGAACTAAACACACTTATTCACGCGTGGCGAGCAGTGATTGGATGGCCACCTGTAGAGATAGCCGCCTCCCACATGGGGAAATCAAAACGGTGGAGGAGCTGGTAGCTGGGACCATCTCATCGGAGAGTTTTGATTCTTCTTTCTTGTTTTAGAACATTATCTCCATGATTTTGATCAAGGTCTCTATCATCTTTTATGTGCATTTCTCGCACTTGATCAATGTAGTCTTATCAATCGTTTGAATTACATGAATTCGGACTTAAAGTAATAGTTGAATCCACTTTGAATTATCAACTTCATCAGTTATTGTTCCTTCCAATTTAAATAATTCACTATTAAATCGAATTAAATCCATCTATTCATTTACATATAACAATGACATGAGAGTACGTTGGCCATCTCATTTCAAGACATTCTGATAATACTCCTCTTTCTAACACTCTCTTTAATTATTTCATTTCGTTGGCTAGACCAGGAGCAGTTGCTATCTGTTTTGCAAATTAATCCCAATATCTAGAAGATGCTGATCGAATAGTCCCGGCCCATTTTTCAGCTTAGGTTCAATCTAGGCCCAATATTCTATCTGTTGTTTTTCAACTTTTCAATTACTTACTTATGAGATCACATTATACAGCCATTTTCAATCTTATGCATGATAATCAATCTAATAGGTTTTTTTTTTTTTTTTTCGTCACGCGTTATTCTGAATGCGTTCTAATTCATACAGCTGTTTACTAACCGTGAAAAATACCTTTAATCAGACTAATTTTCATTCGAGTCAAGAAAATCTGTTATGAAAAATAAAACTCTACTCCCAAGTTTTAAATAGCTGCGTATAGAAAAAATCGAACTCACGAACTCGTTTAAATTAGAAAAGTCCCCTGCAATAAAAGTGCATAATCAATCTACTAGTTAATCATGCAATAAAAGTGCAATTTTATGCCTACTCAAGTGCATAATTATTTTTTTTTTTAAAAAAACAACTAAATAATATGCAATCAAGTCAAGAATTTAATGGAATAAAATAGAATGAAATGCTTAAAAATAGAAACGAAATGAAAGAAGAAACTAGAAAGAATAGGCACAGGAAGGTAATAATAAGTGGTCCATGGAAGCATGAATGGGCATGGACCAATTAACTGAAACCAGCTTTGAAAATATTAAGATGGTAAACAGGTCGGCTAATTAGGATCACCATAGCCCCACATGCCGACTCTCTATTTCATTCCCACTTTATTGGCACTCTCCTCAGTTCATAGAATCTGCCTCAAGCGCCATGTCGGCAATATTTATGGATAAGGAACTCAACTGTGACCCCACAACCACACCACCCCCGCTGCCCGCCGAGGCTGGCTGCAGGAAATATTCAGTGTTAAAGATGATAATTCTCTATGATTTTATTTATCCAGATTTTTCGACTTATGTTATTGTGTGACTTGTTTATTATTATGTGTGTGTACCGTTAAGTTGACGTGATACATTGATCGTGCCCTCTCATGCATTTATGCTTATCCCTATGGCTTATGTGGCTTGCAAATTTAGTGCAACACACCTTCGTTATTAATTTGTTTCAATGTGTATATGACCGTTGAGTATTAATTGCGCTGCCCATTTAAAGTCCTTTGTGACGTTTATAGTGTGTTAATGTAGACAGCGAATATAACCACAAATAGTTGCTGACACTAGAATAAAAGTGTAAAAAATTTAATCGGTTTAAATTTTTTTTAGTAACATTTGTAGTTGTAATTAAGTTATATATATTTTTTCTTTGTAATAATGATTAACAAATAGTGATAATTGTCTAACAATTTTACTTACTTCTGAGAGAAAAAAATCGGCATATTGTCATTAAAAAAGACTTTGATGATCAATTTACTGGCTTGAAGGAAAAAAAAATAAAAGAAATAGCTTGATTTAAAGTTTAGAGAGCTAATCTAGTAAAAGTTCTTATATAATATCTAAATCATATCGTTTTAAATGAGTTGGGTTATTAATTTTAAATAACGGCTAATGATTAATAAAATAACATCTCTTAGTTACAATTGACAAAGTTCGAATACTATAATTTGAACTTAAAGAATTGAAATTATATAGTAATTCTTTAATTATATAGATCTGTTATCAAATATTGTCAATTTATGAATATTAAAATATTCTTTAAAATTATAGAATCGTGATGAGTTTGCAATGAAATCGAAGTTCAAAAGGAAACCAAAGTGAATAAAGTTGAAGAGGGTTAAAAGCTTAGCTGGTAAATGAATATATAAATGAGAGTGAAAGATTTGTCACATTGAATGGCATATATACCTCAACAACCTAAAAAGGGACCAATATATATGGGGAAGGGATAGAAAATATCCTTATCACCTCTAAAAATGAAAGGTCATTTTCCCTACATTTTCTAGAATACTTCAAGCTGCCTGCCCACTGCCCAGGGTGATGACACTGACTCCCACTCGTATTTTTTACATTACCTCTACTTTATCACATTTCTCCACTTTCTTTCCTATTGCGGTAGAACTTTTTGCCTCCCCTGCTATCAAGGGCAGCAAAGACTTACTTAATTACACCTTGAATCCAGCTATATTCATTCTGAAATTTGCCAAATAATTACTCATATATCATGATTTTTTTAAATACTGTAAATAAATAAATAAATAAATACTTGGGATGGAATAAAACATAGTTAGAAAAATGGAATTGCATGAAACTATTGATAGGTACTACGGTTTTACTGTCAAGTGGAATTCACATGCAGACCTGAATTTTTGTACATAGAATCCACTGACATGTTATACTGTTTATGGTAAATAGTCTTTTTAAAACAATTCTAGAAAAAAAAAATCGAAATAGGTTTTATCATTTATGTGACCCCTTTTTTTTAATTATGTTTCATTCCACCCACCATTTCAATTTTTTTTATGAATAAAATTACTAATATATTCTTTTCTTTCCAATTTAATAGACACTCTCATTTTTATAAAGATTAAAAAAAATATAATAATATTTTTTGAGTTGTATAATTTACTCACGCATATTTTTTTTTATTTATAACTTTCTAACATCCGATTTGTTTTTTTTTTTAAATTTATGGAATTAATTAATTCAGAGTCAAGTATTATTGGACATGAGTAACATTACATTTATTAGGGGTATAATTTGTAACATATATCCTAGCAATTACGTTGGTGGAATGGAATGCATATTGGGTAACGTAACAACTATGAAATTTATAATTCTGGAAAAGTCATCATATCTGGTGAATTGGGCTATGAAGTTATTGTAAACAAACAGAGTTGAATGTGTCATTTTAGTCTTAGGGTGGGGGTTAATTTAGTTGAATTTGTGCAACGGTTCAAATAGGAAAGTAACAAATTAATACATATGTCTACATTTTCAAGTAGTCATATTTTCAGGTCAGAAGTTTGAATTGTTCAGCACTACATTTCTGCTATGTTAGTCCAATAACACTTTTTAGTCTATAACTATTATTTTCGGCCCAAATACAGTTGACCTGAGCTGGGTTTTAGTCATCCAAAGTCAGATATCTCAAGCCCACTTCCTTTTTTCTTTTCTCTTTTTTTTTTTTAACAAATTAAAAGAAACTTAATTTACTAAAATTAACATGTTTAGAGTAGATAAAAATATCTAATTTAGCTCAAAATGGTTTATCCAAAATCCTATCGCTATGGTAATTTAATAAAGAAATTGTAAACTAAACGGTTAAATCTTGATCAAATTTCACTATTTGAACCAGTTCTATTACTATTCATCTTTCTCTTCCTTTTTGCTTTGGAGGGCCCATGAATGTTACTAATCGATGCATGATTGTTATAGGTCATTAAGAGCATTAAACACAAGACTCATTTAAAATCACATTATTAAGCACTATATAAGTTCTTTCCATTATGTAAACTTTTATAGTCCACATTTTTATTTTCTTATTTCTTTTCAAAAAATTAATTTAACTGTTAGAATTATTTTTTAATCGAAAATTATGGATATTCTTTCTTTTTAGATAAATAGTACCCTACCATCATCATTTTAGCTGGTGAAAAGAATTAAAGGCGAAATGCTAACTTTTTTCTTAGTGACTGGAACACTCTCTTCTTTCCTTTTAGACTTTTGGCATCTAAAACAAAGTTTTCTGGATAATTATCTTTTATGACAATAATTTTAGCATTTAATAGAAGAAAAAGTAAATAAATAGACTGAGTTTTGAGATTGATTAAAGGTCAAATCTTATGCACCACATTGTCAAATATTAAATAAGAATAAAATAGAGAATTAAAAAAAAGTGCACTATAATTTTGGACAAATAAAAAAAGAAAGTGTAGTACTTGATTCCAACTTTGTTGGGTGTTAATGGATGCTAATATAAATCTTGTTTGTCTATGCATACCACTACAATTTAAAATAGACAAAAATATGAAAAGCTTCTCAGTGTTTCTTATTTTTCTTTTTTGAGTTGTGACCTTTCTATGTATGTACTCCACAAATTTTATTTCCCAATCATTTAATCCATTTTTTTAACTAATATTTTATTTGTCAAATATATTATACATTCCTATTAATGTGCATAATAATCAACAAATATAAAATGTAGAAACATATTTTTAAAAAAATACATTAATTAAAATTTCTTAACACGTGTAAAAAAAAGTGAAAATGCATTGAAATCGAGAGAGCAATTAAAAAACTCAATCCACATTAAAAAAATTCCCACAGAATTTTTATAATATAAAAATAAGATGTAACAAAATTGGTGCATACTAAAAATTAGAGATTAATTATCTTGAAAATTAATACAAATTACTCTCTCCATTTTTTATTATCTGTCACTTTTATTATTTTCAATATAATTAAAAAGTATTAATTATGTTTAAACTTAAGATAAAATTGGGTATTTCAATATATAAATTTAAATTTAATTGATAATTTTGCATTGAAAAATAAAATTTAATTAGAAAGAATAAATTAAATTGTATTAAAAATTTAAAAGTAATATATAAATAAAATTTAAATTTTTTTTAAAAGTTATGATTAAAAAGGATAAGAGAGAATAATATTTTTTAAATAAAATATTGTTACTTGCCAAATGTAAACAGTAAGGTTTCATAAACGTAACTATCACGTGTGATATTTAGATACGGTGCACACAGAAATCCACGCACAATCTTTGTTTTCCAGATGAGATAAAACAATACTATAAAAAGAGTTACTCGATTCGGCACGCGCTATCAATTGCCGTAAAATAATAGACAGCGTATTTTGTAGGAGACCTCCTTGTGATTGGGCAGTGAAGTCACGCTCCGAAATGTGCGTGGTGAAGAATTTGGAGGGATCTCAATCTTTAACGAGTTTTTAGTTAAAGATTGGCCATATTTTAAGAAAGAAAACAACATGTGGCTATTAATATAAGTTTAGTTCGCCAATTACTCACATGTCAGAGAGACCCAGTCCTCATTCAACTTGAATTACTATCTGTTTCTATTTTTTTAGAAAAAAAGTTGACATTTTTCAGCCACTTTTCTTGCTTTTCTTCACCTTTTTACAGTTCTCACAATTCAAATCGTTAAATCCTACACTTGAGAGATTTTCGGTATGATTTCAATTATAAAAGATTTTAACTTTTTAAGATATTGAAATATCTGACTATTAGAGCAAATGCTTAGTTATTTTATTCATTCACTTTTAATCATCTTTCCATACTTTTAAAGCATAAAGTACAGTGAGGTACAAGGATTTTTTAATCATGAAGTTTTTATATCATACTTTTACATTGTACATTGGAGAAATAGGGTGGTGGGTCTATCTGAATTAGAAGGATCTAACACTTGTAGGCACTGTAAAAGGTAGCACTGGAGAAAAAAAAAATGAATGTTAGGATTAGGCAAGTATGGAGTTCTATCCGCTTTGGGACCTACAAAGTCCACATCTTTTCTGTCTTTGTAACTTTTGGGTGAGCTCTTCTCTCCTGGAATTCCAACTTCTCTAGCGAATCTATCTTTTCCTACATATGTCCTTTGATTCTATCTCCACTCAACTTTTGCTTTTTTGTTTTGACCTCAATTCTTTTCTCCATTCTCTCTTTTAATCTGCGCCAAATTACATTTTCTCCTCGTTGGCACCTGAATTTGAGGTACAAGTTTGGTTTTTTTGAGTTTGGTTAACTGTGGGTACTTGAAATTTGAGTTTAGGATTGGATTTTGTGATGTCGGTTACTTTTGGGCAATTGGATGTTTTGAGTTTTCCTCAGTATTCTTATATGCGCTCGAGGTTTTTGTTAATAGTTTTCAATCAGAAAGAGATTTGCTTTTAGTTGTGTATTGATCTTCAATAACTATTAAATTTCTAATCCTGCATCAAGTGGCTGCTTTGTCCATCTGGGTAGACCTGATTTGTGATTTTTCATGGTTGAATTGGTATAAAAGTATTCCTTTGGAAGTTTTATTGATTTTGGATATTTTGAGATTCTGAGTGGCAAATATTTGGTTTTGATCGTTGAATTTATCCAAGATGGTTATGATTAATCCTCAGTATTGTTGTGTTTCCTTGATGAGGAATTTGATTTGGCAATTTGGTAATTGGATCTCACTCTGAATTTTCTGAAAAAAAAAGTTCTAGTGAGTAGAATTTGGGTGAAGAAAGAGGACAAAACAGAGGGATGAGAGGTCTAAAAGATGAGGACAAAGTGATAAGTCCTATGTTTCCTAGGCTTCACGTTAATGATACAGAGAAAGGGGGACCAAGAGCACCTCCTAGGAACAAGATGGCTCTCTATGAACAGCTCAGTGTCCCCTCTCAAAGGCTTGGCTCTGGATCAGCAATCATGATGCCTCTTCCACGAAACAATGAGAGCACCTTGGTTTCTTCAATGTCCTCCAGCCATGTGAGTTGTAGATAATTATTTTTCGGTTTTCATGGATGCCTTTTTTCCTCCTTTGCTTAAAATTATCTTGTTAGCATATAGGTGATGAACATGCACTTTGCTTGATTAGCTTATTGGCAATGACAATCATTTGGATCGTGAGTAGTTTTGAACGTGGACTATATTTGATGTAACTGACGGGCAATGTATCATAGGCTTGGCTCTTTGAGCAATACAACAGCTAATGAGTTTGTTATATATCCTTTTATCTCCCCTTCAGGAGTTAGCACATTATAATCTTTAAGAAGTGAATATTTAGTTGATAAAACTAGAAGTTTGGATGTGTGATGGATTTTAACAAAAGCTCAGGGTGAAAAGTTCAGCCTCAAAAGCATATTTGAGGCCATTAGTTGACTATTGCCTTAATTTAGGTTGTCGGGTATGTTGAATGTTGTTTCGACCTTATGGTTTATGTCCTTATTTTCTTTCACCGTGGGGCAGGATTTAACTGTCCATTTGGTCCTTCCGATTTTCATTTAAATAGAATAAATGACTCTGTACTTTTAGGTAATGTAAATTTCTATACCTTTTTGTTTTCTATCAGTTTGGGTTTCAAGTGATTCATATTCACAGGCTGGTGGCTTTGAAAGAAATGTTTTTACCCCATTCAGCAACGCTTCTGCACCTTCACGTTCTGACAATTCTTTTACTCAGTACTCTGGCGGAGTTGAGGAAAGCACTAAGATGGTAAGTCACGAATGGAAATCCATAAATTCCATGGATGATCAAAGTTTGAGTTCCGCACAGCCATTGTCATCAGCTGCTAAATGCAATTCTATTCAATCACACAATTCCAACATCAAAAATTTCTCACCTAAGAAGCCTGGAGATGCAAATGATTTAAGAGTTCCTAGCTCTGTCCTGTCAGGAGCCATGCTGCATTGTAGCAGCAGTCACCATAGAAAAGACCAAGAAAATCAACCTTACTGGAATTTAAGTTTCTCAATGCGGCTTAAAAATATGTCTGAAAAGTGGAAGAGTGGAATTGGCACTAGAGATTTAAAGTCAAGAGAACTTTTGAGGAACCAAACTGAAGAGAATGGAAAAATGTCCAATGCTTGTCAGGATCAATCAGATAAAACTTCAGCAGACACAGCATTAAGTCCATCAGGCAAAGTTACTGAACCTTTGAAGCAAGCACACCCATCTTCTAATCAGGAAAATGGAAGGAGTTCGGTGGAGTTCTTAAAAAGCTTGCATACTATGAAT
Source organism: Excoecaria cochinchinensis (assembly GCA_947683425.1). Classification (NCBI taxonomy): domain Eukaryota; kingdom Viridiplantae; phylum Streptophyta; class Magnoliopsida; order Malpighiales; family Euphorbiaceae; genus Excoecaria; species Excoecaria cochinchinensis. Next base: position 3,967,350 of record CANTUQ010000125.1, on the reverse strand, counting down.
GCACGACTGGATCGAGATTTTGTTCTAGTGAGAGAAAAAACAGCCCATAAAGATAAGTTTTTGGTGGAATCTACTGGAGGCATAGGTAAGGAAAATGCTTCCAAGGTGACAAATGAGTCATGTTCTACGTTATCTCTTAGAGTTGATAACAGAAGGCATATTGTGATTGAGAATGGCAGTAAAAACCATGAAGACAGAAAGAATGTATCTTTGGGAAGGGATGATCCAAGACATGATTTATCAGAAACCTCCATGATGCACTCTTTGTCCGCTTTGGATATAACTCCTGACGATGTTGTAAGAGCAATAGGCGAGAAGCAATTTTGGAAAGCGAGAAAAGCTATTGTTGAGTAAGTACCTAATCTACTAGTTGCTATTCACATAATTGCGGAAACTCAACATCAAACTTTTGGAACTTGTTTTGCTTTCTAAAGCTCTTCTGCCTTTTGATATCCAAGTGAAAATTTGCCGTGTGTTGTTGTTATCGACCTTGTATGCACTGACTCATTGAATGCTTTTTGGATTTAGAGTGGTCTTTATTCAATTTCATGGACAAGTTCTAAGAATCTTCCGTAGTCTGCCCTTGTATCATTTACTTCCGGTCTTGGATTTAATTTTCATCAAGTTTGTACTGTTGGGCCTCACCAATTGCCTATTTCATAAATTTCAATAGGTGCAATAGGTCAAAATCAGACAATAATGATTTCCCCTTCACATGCATAAATTATATAAAATCAAGTTAATGCTTGTTTTTGTGAGTTGTCTTGCTTTATCATACGGCAAGCAGTGCTTGGTTTGATAAATGTCATGGGGCAGAATATGTGTAAGAGGAGAAGAAATTGATAATTAGAAAAGCACATTAGATATGGGGCAAGTGCTAGTAAATAATATGACAAAGAAGGGGCTAGAAAAATACTCTGCTACTACATTAAGAAACTTAAAACCAACCTCAAAACTCAGGCATCGAAGTTAGATGGCTAATAGATTATAAAGAGCACTCAACCTTGTAAGCAGACAACCTTTGGATTTATGAGAAGAAAAGGGGCCAAGAAGAATATATTTAACAATTAGGAAGGATTAATTTCCACGCACTGCACTTTGGTCTCTTTTTTGATTAGGTGGATCCCTATATCTTTGAAATTATGCACTTTGGTCTCCCGCTGACTCTTCTTTCACTTATATCCTGTGCCCTTTTCAGCATAAGCAGGTCATTGAAAGAGATATGTGTAGAAGAGTTATGTTTCATAAACATTTATATGGAATAATCAACTCATGATCTTTCTCTTTAATCTTACAGCCTATAGTTTTCTTGTTTCATTATAAATTATGCAACACATTTGAAGATTCTACATCCTGCTTAGAGCACATAGTTTTTGAACTAAAAATTGGAATTCTGTAGGCTGATAAACATCTTGGATCCCAGTTTCTCGCTCAGTACATTGGGTATTAGTATGAGAATCTGAATAGTGGATCATCTATGATAATGGTTGTCAAATTGTTGCTTAATTTAACAACTTTATTAAGAAGGAAAATGGAGTTGATAATACTTCTGTCAGTAGTGATGCTAGGTCATTCAGTTTATTAAGCAAACCTTGTTTTGCTCAATTGTTACAGGAACTGAGCTTTAGAAAATCCTAGTTTTTCAATGAGTTTATGGCATTTATCGTGATGAACTTTTCAGTTTTCCCTTCATTTCCCGATGACAATTGTAAGATTGCTGTCGAACATAAATTTTGTTAGAATGTGCATTTGCATAAAAAGGGCATTGATATTTCAGTATGACTTTTATGCGTGAGGCACTAATCCCACACACAACTGTCTAGCAGAGTGCTCACTGGCACATAGATGATCATCTATGTTATAAGAATGGTCTAATCTAGTAAGCATATTACTCCCTCTCAGCAAGAACATCAACTATTTTGCTAGTAAATATCACATATATTATAGGAATGGTGGTAGCATATAAGCTGATATTTAATCCTATATATTTCTGTCTTTTGGTAAGTTGCATTTAACCTTAACTGGTATATGCACTTCTCCATTCAACAATACTAGTGTTTGACCCTACCTTTTTTGGGTTTTTGTTTGCAGTCAGCAAAGAACATTCAGAGTGCAAGTATTTGAATTACACAGGCTCCTGAAGGTATGTAGCAATTGCCTGCCCAAGAGCTACGCCTTTTCTGACTTTGAGATATGCATATGATTTCTTTTCTTTATTTCTTGGATTCCTATGGAAAGAAAAACCTACCGTATGGTGTTGATTTGGAACAGGTGCAAAAATTGATTGCTGAATCGCCGGATCTATTGCATGACGATACCATTTATTTGGGAAAAGCATTATTGCAATCATCCCCAGCGAAGAAGGTTTCCTCTGTTTGTGCCATAGAACAACCACCACTGGTTGTTAAACAAAAAGACAATTCTCAGAAGCCATATTGGAGCTCTGAATTCGCTGATGAACATGCAGCTAAGAAGCTTCCCCTTCCTTCTATCCACATTGAAACCAATAAAGGACTTATACAGCAACCAAATCACGAGTCTCATTCAGGATGCACATTTCCGGCTGCTATTGCTACCGATACTAGAACATCTCCATGGTGTTTCCCTGGTCCTGGCAATCAGTGGCTAGTCCCAGTCATGTCCCCTTCTGAGGGTCTTGTTTACAAGCCCTACACAGGGCCATGTCCTCCACATTCAGGATATGTGGCACCTATTTTTGCTAACTGCTCTCCTCCAACTGGGGTTGGAGACTTTCTGAATGCAGCGTATGGAGTTCCAGCTTCTCACCAACAAGGGATTGGAATCCTTCCCGGTCTCACTCCATTTGGACAGACATACTTTCCACTGTGTGGCATGCCAATCATGAGTCAATCCGTTTCAGGGCCAGCAGTTGAGCAGGTGAGCCCATTTGCTGCATCTGAGTCAAAAAACAATGGCCATTTATCGGTTGCAGAAGTTAACTCTACGTTCCTTCATCAGAACTCATGTAACATGTCAAGTCAGATGAGTCATGCGATCTCATTCTGTGCTGGAAAAGTCCAAGCATTGAAGGAAAGTGAGGTACATGGAAGTACAGCAAGTAGTCTCCCTCAAAGGCCTAAAGCCCAGCCACTTCCTCTTTTTCCTACAGAACCAACAGCTCAGGTATCAGATCAAAATGCACAAAGTAATGAGCAGCAGACACGTGTGATTAAGGTCGTTCCACACAACCCTAGATTAGCAACTGAATCAGCAGCTCGGATTTTTCAGTCCATACAAGAAGAAAGAAAACAGTGCGATTAGTTTATCTGAATTCCATCCGGCTAGACATACTGATGAAAATGATAGTTTCAAATGCTAGCCTAATAAAAATGTAGCTTTTGTATCATTGTAGCTGTATTATACATATTATAAGAGCATGTAAATACATCTTATTCAATGAAAATAGGACTACTCTGAAGCATCCACATTTCAGACGAGTTGCCCTGTAAACTTTTTTTTTTTTCCTTAGTTAGGGGTCTAAGGGCACTGTGGTGAATATCCAGGACCTCCATAATAAAATAGGGTTGATTGTATAGGGTCATAATTTCCAATCTGGACGAAATAGCAGGAAGGACGTGAAGCATATCGATAAGTATGTCCAGGATCCACTTTGTTACCCGCATTATCAACGTAAATAATATTGTAAACTTCAGCAGCTTTTGAGAGTCCTTCTTTAATGCTCTGTCCACTTCCCATTTGAGTTGATGTGTGACGTTTATTTACTCGGTTATTCACTACTTCTCCTCCCCATCTTATGGATTTTGCAGGTCTACCTAGACTTGTAAAGATAGCGGCTGGCCAGTAACCTATATCTTCATCATACACCCGCAACCACCAATTTCCATTGTTCATATCCTGACGAAGATTAAAATGTATTTGTTATTATCTCGGTTTATAAATGAAAATATTACTACAATATTATATGCATTACCATGCGTACAAATAATGGTACGCTATATCTTTCGCCATTGGCGGACGATACAGGAGCCATCTCCAAATCAAAGCCATACTTGGTGCTGGTTTGCACGAACCCAGGGCACTCAAGATTGTAGCATCCTGTTTCTTCGTAATTATCTGCCTATAAATTGCCCATAATATATACATATATTCAAAAATTGTTAAGAAGAAAAAAATACAAAAAGATAGTAGTGGTGAGCAAATTGAAGTAAATTTTTACCGTCCAGAAAATGAAGAGCTTTGGATTTTGATAAGTATACCGAACCTGGAAAAATTATTTTAATTTCTCAAACATATCCAACCGAATTTGATACTCATAATAATTTCCTACAAATTAAATTGAATAATGTGGAACTTACTTGCCAGCCAACCTCAATGGTATTGGTATCCTGCCCAAAACCTGCTATAACCCACATTTGGGATGAACTAAATTCTCCATCAGATTCTACACTAGGCTTCCACAAGTCAAAATTTCCGCCTGCTCCATAGTATGCATCCTCACCCATCTCGATAATTTGGGCATACTTATTTATAAAAGAAATATAAATCAGAATTTTGAAATAATTTTATCCTTGAAAAGAATAAAATAAATATTCATAATTGGAATTAATATTACCTCATTGCCAGGGATGTCTTTTTCATTAGGAAACAGGGGTGGTCTGGTCTTCCGTTCCTTAATCTGAGTTCTTGCAATTGGTATTGTTCCTTTTGGACACTTTCCATACTTTTGCCATACTTGAAATGCCTCTTCTTTCTTTACTTCTTTTAATTCATCAGCACCAAAGCTAGGTCTCATCTGTAATATTAAAATTAATTATACTTTATTAGATTTGGTGGAAATAAAGGCCAAATATTTCAATAGTCAAATAATAAGTCACTCATATTTCGATTGGCTAATTTAACTCTTTAGAAATTAAATCAGATCAAGTAAACTTGTTCGGTTTTATTTACAAAATACTCAATGGCTAGAGTTGTGCCATATTGAAATTGCTAACTAAAATTAAGAATTCACAATATCAATATGTTAGTATGACAGAGATAAGTAAAATACTTATCTCAATTAGGATGTAATTGGAGCACTTTTGATTTTTTTAAGGGCTTAATTAATTAGTCTATTTTTAATTTTTTAAGGGTGAAATTCACCATGAAGGATTTGATTGACTATTGTGACAAACTTGAAGGATCCATTTTATTAATCAATTCATTAATATTGATTTTTAAAAATTGCTGGAAAACCTTTTAATGGAAATCTATTGAGGCCGTATTGTTACCTGTATAGTGTGATTTCTGAGAAGTGGATGACTAAAAGCTGGCTGTTTATATATATCAACACAATCAACTACTTCTCCATTCTCAGCCTGCAATTATTAAGTTGAAAAAAGAAAAAAGCATTTCATTCTTTCAAAAATTCAAAGCAGGAAAATAAATTATTAAAAAAAAAAGTCAATTTGTATTGAGCAAAGAGATAATACAAACCATTATGGTGTAGGTTTTCATGGCTGAACTCCAACTTCTTGTCCCTTCAACAAATTTATGGAAAAATATTATTGACAAAAATATCCAAATTCCAACATTGTAGTGATGATTCTCATTGGCCATTGGAGAAGTATGAAAAGCTTAATTATCGTCTTTTCAATTTGCAATGTTTTTCATAAAACCTAAGGACTAATTAATTAAGATGTATGGTTAATATATATACTTATATAGTTTCAATTTTTTCAAAAAAGAAGACATATTTTTAATATACAGCTAGCTGCTAGCGTCACATGCAAAGAATCTGTATCCAATTATACTACAATTAGCTTTTGCTGTGCCTTTCCACTTTAAAAATTTTTCTATTTAAGTTTGGATTTTTTTTATTAATTAATTTCTATTTAGACTATATTTATTTCTAGATATGCTTATCGGAATTTAATTACTTTTTTCCGTTAAAAAATTCATAATTTACTTCTAATTAATTACTGTTGGATGTGGGGTTCCTCCAAAATGGTGGGGCCCACATGTTTAAAAAAAAAAGAAAAAAAAAATAAAAAGGTTGTTGAAGAAAAGTCAAAAATAGGAGGAAGGGTTTTGGTTTTCAACAATTGCTGCGGCAATTGAATTTTATTTTTCAATTGCAGGCGGCTGCCCGCGTACCGAACGCGTAAAATACGCGTTTATATTTCCTATAAATAGGCATTAGTTCTTCAGTTTAAATTCATTCCATTCCTAAGAAAAATGATTGAGATAGTTTTGTAAATAGAGAGAGAGAAGTATTTTAGAAAAATTATTGGGATATTTTTCTAAAAGGGAGTGACAAAATAGTGAGTTTGGGAAATACTTGTGTGCCACTATTTTGGGTTTATCTCAAAATTATTGTGTTGCCTTTCTCTCTTGTACCCATTAATTTATTAGTGGAAGAAATATTTTCGGAGTTTGTCCCGTGGACGTAACCCAAACGTTTTGGGTGAACCACGATTAATTGCTGGTGTCGATATTTTGCTCTGCTAATTTATTTTTATTTGTCCGCTGTGCCCAACAACTGGTATCAGAGCCAAGGTTATTTCTTAGTATGCTCTGTGGTTGCAGCATAGACTGATCTTCCACATCAGAAAAGATTTTTCCTTGGATACTGTTTACGTATACGGTACTGTTCATACGTACGGCACTGTTCACGTATACGGGTACTATTCACCGTCAGAAATTTTTTTTGGATCGAAGAAGTTCATTGAATTCCGATCTAAATGGAGGCAAAAAATAGCAGAATGATCTACTTAAATGGCTCAAACTACCACATCTGGAGTAAAAAGATGAAAGATCTTCTAGTTGTGACGAAGATGCATTTGCCGGTGTTTGCCACAGCTAAACCCGAAGGTAAAACCGATGAGGAGTGGGAGTTTGACCACGAGCAGGTGTGCAGTTTTATCCGACAATTTGTCGAAGATAATGTGTTCAATCATATCTGTAATGAGACAGATGCCAGAACATTGTGGAGTAAGCTGGAGACGTTGTACTCTTCAAAGACGGGAAATAATAAATTATTTTACTTGACCAAGTTGGTGCAAGTAAGATATAGAGAAGGGACTTCCTTGCCAGACCACTTGAACGAGATGGAAGGGATCCAGGATCAGCTAAACAGAATGGGAGTAAAGCTGGATGATGAAGTATTTGCTTTATTGGTGTTAGCCTCTCTGCCACAGTCTTGGGAGACTTTGAAGATCTCCATCACCAACACTGCACCCAATGGTGTGGTAAACATGGAGATTGTAAAAAGTAGTATTCTGAATGAAGAAATGAGAAGGAGATCGCAGGCCTCATCTTCTTCATCACAATCAGATGTTCTGGTTGCAGAATCAAGAGGAAGGAGACAGTCTAGGGAACAGAACCCTAGAGGCAAGAGCAGAGGGAAGTCAAATAAATATGCCAATGTTGAATGCCATCACTGTAAAAAGAAGGGCCACATTAAAAAGTTCTGCAGAAAGTTCAAAAAGGAACAGGAGAACCGAAGCAGAGCTGTGAAGAGAGATGACAGCAGTGATGACGAGCAGACTAATATCATAGATGAATTCAATATCATTTATGATGAAGATGTCATTAATCTTGTATCTCAAGAATCCAGTTGGGTACTTGATAGTGGTGCTACCATTCATGCTACATTCCGTAGAGAATTCTTCTCATCATACACACCTGGAAATTTTGGTGTTGTTAAGATGGGAAATGAAGGCCTGTCAAAGATTGTTCGCAGAGGAGATGTTTGCTTGGAAATAGAGAATGGTACCAGACTAATTCTGAAGGATGTCAGGCATATTCCAGATATGCGCCTGAATTTGATCTCTGTACGCAAACTTGGAAATGAGGGATATTGTAGTTCCTTCATTTATGACAAATGGAAGCTTACAAAAGGCTCCTTAGTAGTGGCTAGAGGTGAAAATCATACAACTCTGTATGTAATGGAAGCAAAGCTCTCCACCGACACAGTAGCTGCCATGGAGAAAGACAGTACAATTAAACGGTGGCATCGGAGACTTGGCCACATGGGAGAAAAAGCAATGAAAAGCCTCGCCAAGAAGAAAGTATTGCCCGGTATGGATGAAGTACACTTAGACAAATGTGCTGATTGTCTATTTGGAAAGCAAAACAGAGTTGCTTTTAAAAGTTCCCCTCCTTCCAGAATGAAGAATGTGTTAGATCTGATTCATTCAGATTTGTGTGGACCAATGCCAAAGTCACTTGGTGGTGCTCAATATTTTGTGACTTTCATTGATGATCATTCGAGGAAGACATGGGTATATCTTCTGAAGACAAAAGATCAGGTGCTAGATGTCTTCAAAGAATTTCATGCCTCAGTTGAGAGACAGACTGGGAAGAAGTTAAAATGCATCCGGACAGACAATGGTGGAGAATACACTGGGTCATTTGATGTTTATTGCAAAGAGCATGGTATTCGGCATCAGATGACACCTCCAAAGACACCGCAGTTGAATGGCTTAGCTGAGAGGATGAACAGAACTTTGATGGAAAGAGTCCGATGTCTACTCTCACATGCAAAGTTACCTAAGAGATTTTGGGGTGAAGCTATTCTCACAGTTGCACACTTGTTGAATCGTTCACCTTGTACTCCTCTCAAGATGGATGTTCCAGAAAGAGTATGGTCAGGAAAAGATGTTTCCTATGATCATCTGCGGGTATTTGGCTGTAAAGCATTTGTTCATATCCCCAAGGATGAGAGGTCCAAACTTGATGCTAAGACAAGACAGTGTATTTTTATTGGCTATGGTCAAGATCAATTTGGCTATAGATTTTATGATCCTATTGAAAAGAAACTTGTCAGGAGTCGTGATGCTGTATTTATTGAAGATGAGACCATTGAAGATATTGACAAAATCAAGAAGGATGTTTCTGATTCCAATGGCGACTTATCAGATTTAAAATTAATTCCTCCAACACCGGTGCCAAGAGAAGTTGGAGATGAAGACCAGGTTTATCCACCTGATGATGATGATGCTCATATAGAAGTTGGTTCTGAAGGTGATGATGATGAAGATCAAGATGATGTTCCAGCACCAACACCTATGGCTTCTCCACCTCTACAAAGGAGAAGTGAAAGAACAAGATGGCCATCTTCCAGATATCCTCGTGACCAGTATGTGACTATTACTGAAGGGGGAGAACCTGAGAGTTATCAAGAAGCCATAGATGATGAATCCAAGCAGAAATTGATTGAGGCCATGCAAGATGAGATGAAGTCCTTGCATGAGAACAAAACTTTTGAACTGGTGAAGTTACCCAAAGGCAGAAGAGCCTTGAAAAACAGATGGGTGTTCAGGATTAAGCATGAAGAACACAGTTCCAGTCTACGTTACAAAGCTAGACTGGTTGTCAAGGGATTCAGTCAAAGAAAAGGGGTTGACTTTGATGAAATTTTCTCACCAGTTGTGAAAATGACATCTATTCGAACTATGCTGGGGTTAGCAGCAAGTCTTGACTTGGAGGTTGAACAAATGGATGTCAAAACTGCCTTCCTACATGGTGATTTGGAAGAAGAAATATACATGGAGCAGCCAGAGGGGTTCAAAGAAAAAGGAAAAGAGAATTATGTCTGCAAGTTGAAGAAGAGCCTCTACGGCTTAAAACAGGCACCGAGACAATGGTATAAGAAGTTCGAGTCTGTTATGGGGGAGCAAGGCTACAAAAAGACTACTTCAGATCATTGTGTTTTTGTGCAAAAATTCTCTGATGATGATTTCATCATTCTTTTGCTCTATGTGGATGATATGTTGATTGCTGGCCAGAATATTTCCAGAATTAACAACTTGAAGAAGCAGTTGAATAAGTCTTTTGCTATGAAAGACTTGGGGCAAGCAAAGCAGATTCTTGGCATGAGTATTATCAGAGACAGAGGCGCCAAGAAATTATGGTTATCACAAGAGAGGTACATTGAGAAAGTACTTCAGAGATTTAATATGGACAAATCTAAAGCAGTTAGTTGTCCACTTGCTACTCATTTTAAGATGAGTTCTGAACAAAGCCCTTCTACAAACAGAGAGAAGGAAGAGATGGATAAAGTTCCATATGCTTCAGCAGTTGGAAGTTTGATGTATGCTATGGTGTGCACACGGCTAGATATCGCTCATGCAGTTGGAGTTGTGAGTAGATTTCTTTCAAATCCAGGAAAGGAACATTGGGCTGCAGTAAAATGGATTTTCAGGTATCTTCGAGGAACTTCCAAAATATGTCTATGTTTTGGAAACGACAAACCTGTGTTAGCTGGATACACAGATGCAGATATGGCTGGTGATGTGGATTCCAGAAAATTCACTTCTGGTTACCTGATTACTTTTGCAGGGGGAGCTGTGTCATGGCAGTCAAAGTTACAAAAGTGTGTTGCACTTTCTACTACAGAAGCTGAGTTTATAGCAGCAACGGAAGCTTGTAAAGAGTTGCTATGGATGAAGAAGTTCTTGAAAGAACTTGGTTTGCAGCAAGACAAATATCAGCTATTTTGTGATAGTCAGAGTGCTATTCATCTTGGTAAGAATGCCTCATTCCATTCGAGATCAAAACATATTGATGTGAGATATCATTGGATAAGAGATGTGATGGAGAAGAAGCTACTACAGCTTGAGAAGATCCATACAGAAGAAAATGGGTCAGACATGTTAACAAAAACTCTACCAAGACAGAATTTTGAGTATTGTCGGCTAGCTGCAGGACTAGCAGAGCCCCCCACCATGTAGTCGGAAGGGGGAGAATTGTTGGATGTGGGGTTCCTCCAAAATGGTGGGGCCCACATGTTTAAAAAAAAAGAAAAAAAAATAAAAAGGTTGTTGAAGAAAAGTCAAAAATAGGAGGAAGGGTTTTGGTTTTCAACAATTGCTGCGGCAATTGAATTTTATTTTTCAATTGCAGGCGGCTGCCCGCGTACCGAACGCGTAAAATACGCGTTTATATTTCCTATAAATAGGCATTAGTTGTTCAGTTTAAATTCATTCCATTCCTAAGAAAAATGATTGAGATAGTTTTGTAAATAGAGAGAGAGAAGTATTTTAGAAAAATTATTGGGATATTTTTCTAAAAGGGGAGTGACAAAATAGTGAGTTTGGGAAATACTTGTGTGCCACTATTTTGGATTTATCTCAAAATTATTGTGTTGCCTTTCTCTCTTGTACCCATTAATTTATTAGTGGAAGAAATATTTTCAGAGTTTGTCCCGTTGACGTAACCCAAACGTTTTGGGTGAACCACGATTAATTGCTGGTGTCGATATTTTGCTCTGCTAATTTATTTTTATTTGTCCGCTGTGCCCAACAATTACTGTATTAATTAACTAATTAGCGCACTTCTTAATTTATCTAAAAAGAAAACTTATCCTTAATTACTGTATTAGCTAGCTAGCTAGCTTTTAATTTGTTGCAGTTTTAATTGAATGCGCTGGTTTCCCTTACCTATAATTCTTCATCTGGAAATTATACCATCTAAACTTGATTCACAGGATATTCTTTCCCTTTATTTTCCAGATTCTTTTTTATTGGAGTCTCCATTTCGATGAAGAGAGGAGCACAGTGCATTTTAATTAGTTACCAAATAATGACGACTATGATTATCCAAAAATAATAATAACAAAAATAATAATAATAATAATAATAAATAAATAAATAATAAATAGGGATAAAAAGGAAAAAGAGTGGATTAGAGTAGACATATGTTCGAAGTTTTCGGGTTGGGTTCAGTTCATGTTATTTTGAATGATAATAATATTGACCTGGTTAAAAAAATAAGCAAATCAATTCTCTGTGTTAAAGGAAAAAAAAAAGATTGGATTAAGAGAGTGATTGCTATGGACAATTCATAAAATTGACCTGATTTGTAATTTTATGAGAAGCTGCAAAGTCAAAGTATCAAGTACAACATACATGCCACAAGAGAAATGCCTTTTAATCAAGGAAAAAATCCGTTGCTAAAAGTTCAAATCTGGATGTTAAAAGCTCACTCTAATTTAGCGACGAATTGGACTTGTAGCAAAAAGATTATTTGCGACAGATCCCTAAAGATTGCAAAATGACGAAAGCAACATTTTCAGCTACCCATATTAAATCCGACGCTGAAATTAGATCGTAAAAAAATTATCTACAAGCATTCTACCTACCGAATGAAATTCATGGCTAAAAAGCATTGTTTTTAGTCCTGACAATCACAAAAATTCTATTGTTATTGATCACTTAAAGGCTCCATTAAAATTATAGACGACTGGATCAATTCCGGTCGTTAGAAAATTTGGTTGTCTGAATATGATCTGTTATCATTAAGAACTTCTCTTAATGATCAAATTTTTTCTTTCGTTTATTGGCTACAAAAATAAATTGTATGCATTAATATATAGCTCAAATCTCCAATTCGTTTTAAACATTTTATCCATGTTGCCATACATTGAAGCTCAAATTTGGGTATAAAATAACAAATACACTTACAATTAATAACCATCATTGTTGACACTTGACATAAACAATTTTATTTAAGGAAATCTGCAGAGAACTCCATTTTCATAATTGGAGTAGTCTAAGGGCAGTGTGGAGAACGTCCAGGACCGCCATAAAAAACATGAACTCTGTCACTATGGTTAAAAGCAGGAATCTGAATATCATAGCAGGAAGGATGAGAAGCATGTTGTACAATGTGTTGAGCATCTCTTGTGTTACTCAAATTATCAATATATCCAAGATTGTCAATTTCAGCTGCTCTTGAATGTCCTTCTCTCGAGAAATGTCCACTTCCCATTTGTGTTGCTGTGTGACGTCCATTTATTTTTTTATTCATTACTTCTCCTCCCCAAATTATGTATTTTGCTGGTTCAGATAGACCTGTAAATATGTTCTTTGGCCAGTATCCTATGTATTCATCATGCACCCTCAACCACCAATGCCCACTAACCGTATCCTGAAGAACAAACGTTTCGTTAGTACAAATAAAATAAAAAACATTAATTAGAGATACTAAATAAGCATTACCCTGCGTACAAATAATGGTAGACTATACTGGGGACCGTTGTAGGACGATACAGGTCTTATCTCCAGATTAAACCCATATTTAGAGCTGGTATGCACAAACCCAGGGCACTCGACATTGTAGCATCCTGTTCTTCCGTAATTATCTCTCTATAAAACTCGCCACAATACAATAAAATTACTTTTCTACTTCCAAAAATATTTAACCTGGAATAAAATAATAATAATAATAATAATAATAATAAAAGAAAAAAAGAGAATATTAGTTATGAAATTGAATTAAATTTACCGTCCAATAAACGAAGAGCTTTGGATTATTATAAGTATACCGAACCTGCAACCATTACTGAATTTGTCAAACATTTAAAATTCAGGAATTTAATATCATAATATTTCCTTTGTAGAAAATAAATTGAAAAAGAAAAATAGTAATTAATATAATATTATTTGTGAAACTTACTTGCCAGCCAACCTCAATTGTATTGGTATGATGCCCAAGACCTGCTGCAATCCAAATTTGGGATAAACTAAATTCTCCATCGAATTCTACACCTGGCCTCCATACGTTAAAATTTGCGTTTGCTCCCCAGTATGGACCCGCACCTACCTCTGTAACTTGGGCATACTTATTTATAAAAGAAATATAAATCAGAATTTTTTTCAACTTTACCCTTGCAAACAATAAAACAAAATTCAATAATTGGAATTAATTAATATAATTACCTCATGGCCAGGGCGTGCATTAGGGTTAGTGGCATCAGGAATGAGAGGTCGTCTGGTCTTACGTTCCTTAATCTGAGCTCTTGCAATTGGTATCGTTCCTTTAGGGCACTTTCCATAATTTTGCCATACTTGAAATATTTCTTCTTTCTTTCCTTCTTTTAATTCATCACCAGCAAAACTAGGTTTCATCTATCATATCAAATTATTTAAACTAAATTAGATTTTTTTTTTTTAACTCAACTAGGCCCCTTCTTTAAGTCCATATGATTAACTAATTTAGAGTCAGCACTATCAGACTTATAATTAGAGGCGCTCATATCATCATATACTCCATGTTCGGGATAAAAATTAAACTTAAAATCTCGTTTAAGGAAATATAAATTTTTTACAACTAAATTAGATTCTTATGCTCCAAAATTCATTTTTTTTAGAATAATATTTTAATAGTACTTATTATTAGACGAAAAACTAATTTGCATATTTGATGAACATACTAGAATAGAAGAGTAACCTGCATGGTGTGATTCTTGAGAAGAGGATGATTAAAAGCTGGTTGTTTATAGATATCAACACAGTCAACTATTTCTCCATTCCCAGCCTGCAAAAAAAAAATTATGTTAATTCAAAAAGAAAAAGAACAATTTATCTCTGATAAAAATTTCAAATCATTAAGAAATAATAAATAATTGAGTGGTATTAATTAATCAAGAGATAATACAAACCAGTATGGTGTAATTTTTCATGGCTGAACTTGAACTTCTTATCCCTTCAACAAATTTATTGTTTAGTATATGAGAAAATATTATTGATAAAAATATCAAAATTTCAACATTGTACTTGTAATTTTCGTCAGCCATTGAATTTCAATGCTTTCAATAAAACCTAAGGACTAACTGAGATATATATGTTAGTAATGGCTTGATGTGCCTTTCATGAAATCTGCTGGCGTTCACACTTTTTTTAAAAAAAGAAAAAAAGAAATCTATCTAAGTTAACTAGGATAACCTAGTTTCTTATGCAAGTTATAACTTCTTAATTACACTAGATTGGTTTCCATATCTATCAGATTTACTTTCCTATTTAAATTAGAAATGAAAATGAAATGAACTATGGATTTGGATGGCAATCGGATTGTGTCATGAATGTATCGATCTTCACAATTGGATTTGCACTTTTCTTGGCATAAAATGTATCTTCAATATTGGGTTTAATGGAAACAAAATTGAATTTACCAGAATTTTTTTTTTCCAAAAAAAAAACTAAATATTATATATATTGGAAGCCTTGTGAAGTTGCCACAATTTATTTACAATAATTAAAATATATTTTATTTAAAAAAACTGCAGAATTCGTTTATTTATTTAATAAAATGGAAATTTATTCGTTAAATTTCATAGACCATATCAATGATATGCTATTAATTGGTTTTATCCATGCATGAGTAATTTCATGGAGCCGGTTTAGGAGTCTACTGGCATGTATTTGAATATCCAGGAAATGAACTAAGTTGTGAGGGTCGAATGGTGGCACAATAATGTTATAACAACGAGGCTGTTCTGATAGTTAATATGGCATAAGAAAATCAAAATTAGTTCTAATTAATAAAATTACTATTTGTCTTTCTTCACTGTTTGCAAATATATAAATTTTTATACAAATGCATAGCCATGAGATCCAAATTAATTTTAGGATTAATGTGCTGAACAATGAATAAGGCAAGTAAATAATATCCTTAATTAATTACTTGAAATTATAGATTTTGGTGCAATTTTTTATTATATATGTGCTTTAACCAAAATTCCTCCATTAGAAATTAGTTATGCTAAACTTAATTATTGCTTGCCATTTCAACCGGATTCATTAAACACGGTTTCCTTTTATCTTCTCAACTTTTCTAGCTAGAGTCGAATTTCATTTGGAGTAAGGCGAGATCAGTACCAACTAAGTTTGCATTTAATTAAAATGTAGAAAATGAGATAATTAAGAAACGAGATTTAATTAGACATGTGAAATTCAACTGTAGAAACCTGTATCTACTTTATTTTATTAATTATATTTTGGATCCTACTGGCAGCGGTCTGAATATCCAGGACCCCCATAATAAAAATTAGTTCCATATACATTATCACAATTTCCAAACTGCATATTATAGCAGGCAGGATTTGAAACGTAGGATTAAGGTTTTGAGCATCTACTACCCCACCAGATTCATCAATATATTTAATATTGTCAATTAAAGCAGCTTTTGTAAATCCTTCTTCAGCAAAATGCCCACTCCCCATCTGAGTAGAAGTGTGATGTCCATTCGTTCCTTCATTAATTATTTCCCCACCCCAATTTAAGTAGCTTGAACTTTCAGCTAATAGGCTAAAAATGGCTGCCGGCCAGTATCCTATATCGTGATTGTTCACCATTAACCACCAGTTCCCACTTTGCTTATCCTGAAAATATATTTTTCACAATTACAATCAATTTTGAAAATAAATACATGAATTTGGTCTAAATAAAAAAATTTAGGTATTACCTTGTGTACTTTTAATGGTAGTCTGTATTGCGTACCATTGTAGATGGACAGTGGACTTAACTTCTGTTTGAGCTACGGCATACTAATTTTTAAAAGAAATTAAAAAAAAAATAGATATTAAAAAAATAATTGTGACCTTATATATTTGTAAATTGAAATTAAGAGTACCTCATCATGAGGTGATCCATCAGGTCTTGGAATGAGCGGTCTAGTCTTAGGTTCCTTAAATGATTGAATTCTTGCAATTGGTATAGTTTTAGGACACTTCCCATAATTTTGCCAGACTTGAAGTATCTCATCTTTGTTTTCCAGTTTTTTATGGGACCAACTGGGTCTCATCTGTTGAACCAAACAAATTAATCTGAATAATAATTGTTTTTTGCTCCAACAGTACTAAATATAGTGCTATTGAATTAAAAAAAAAAAAAAAAACTAATTAAGAGTAACCTGTATTGTGTGATTCATGAGAAGTGGATGGCTAAATGCTGGCTGTTTATATATATCAATACAGTCAACTATTTCTCCATTACCAGCCTGCAACAATTAATTAAGGGTTCAGAAACAGACATTTTATATGTTCAGAAATTCAAGTCAAGAAAATAAATTATTTGGAATTGAATACACTAAGCAAGAGATGATTTATACAAACCGCTATGGTATAATTTTTCATGGCTGAACTTGAAATTCTTACCCCTTCAACGAATTGATTGTTTAAAATATGAGAAAATGTTATTGATAAAAATAGCCAAGTCCTGGCTTTGAAATGATGATTAGCATCAGCCATTGCAGTAATGCGGAAAGCTGTGCTGTTTAATTTCCAAAACGCTTGAGTATTAATATATTAATTTTTATTTATTTAATTCACAGCCAAAAATAAAAAATAAATTGGATAGATTGGATTCCTCAGCCACCATTCCTGTCTTAGATTGGAAATCAAATAATCGTTGCTTATTAATTGGTTTCCATTTAAACCAGATTTGTTTTTCTTCTTAAACTGGAAATTACATAAGCATTACTGTCTAATTTGGATTTACAGGATGTGATTTCCCTTTCTTTTACATATTTTCTTATTAGAGTCTCCATTTTGGATGAAGATAATAAGACCAAAGAGCATTAAGTCCTCGTATTAACGTTTTTATATAAGAGTGAATCATCATTCACGTAGTCGGCCATTGTAGAAGAATCAACTTGATGTCGCAACTTTTCATTAGATTGGACATGAGAAATTGAGACAAACCAAAATAAAATATAAGATAAACTCCATGCAGTTTTATTCAATAAAAACAAAAAGGAAACTGTAGAAATCCTAGTTATATAAATACAATAATTTAGGGTCTACTTGCAATCATCTGAAAATCCAGGACCCCCGTAGAAAAAATTAACTCCGAGAGTTTTGTTGTCTCCAATGTGCAAGTCATAGCAAGAAGGGTTTGAAACAATGACTGGTGTAAGTTTGTCAGCATCAATTGCCATACCAGAATCAGAAATATATTTAAGATCGGAAATTACAGCAGCTTTCGAAAATCCTTCTTCAGGGAAATGTCCATTTCCCATTTGAGTTGATGTGTGACGTCCATTTGTTCTTTTATTAAGTACTTCTCCTCCCCATGTTATCACACCTGCACCTCCATTTAGACTTGTCAAGATTTCCGCTGGCCAATACCCTAATTCTCCAAATAGCAATTTCACCCACCAATTCCCGCTCTTCATATCCTTGTAAATCCACAACAGCCAAAATCAATTTAAATTTGGATACAGGTTAAAGCTCTTGGACATAGTTATTAATCGGTGACAAATAGAAGGGGAATCAAAAGATGTACAATTTGACATATTCAATTCAATTTTTTTTCAGTTTTCAATTCAATTTCGATTGGAGGATTAAAATCACAGTGAGTGTTATATGTTACCTTGAATATAGTTACAGGTAGAGTTGTCTGCCTCCCGCTGTAAGCTGATGGGACAAGAAGAGAACCTATGGGAAAGTTCTTGTTGGTTTGCACAAAGCCAGGACACTCATGATTGTAGCAACCAGTTTCTTTGTAATTATCTCTCTAAACAATAACATTAAACCAGCTAAAATTATATATATGCTGAAGCTCAAATATTTAATTAATACGAAGACTTTAAATTCTTTAGATCAATTGTCATAATCAAGAGTAGTACAGATGAAGCGTTGAAGTAAATTTACCGTCCAATAAATAAAGAACCTTGCTTGAGTTTGAGGAGCCTTAACCTGGATTATATATATAGTAATTTAATCTCACAATTTCCTGAAAATTAAATTAATTTGAGAAATTGAAAGAAAAAGAAAAAAAAGGGGGTGTGAAACTTACTTGCCAGCCAGCCTCGACGCTATTCAAATCTTGTTGGTTACCAGCATGAACCCAAATTTGAGCAGAGCTAAATTCTCCATCAAAAGTTGCTGGATTCCAATTGTTAAGACTTGCACTTGCTCCATAATACATTGAATCAATTGCTTGAACTACCGCATACTTGTTTACCCAACAAAAAATTATCTCAAATCATATTCAACAAAAACAATATGGACTTCCACAACATAATATATATGCATCAAATTATTACAAGAAATATTACCTCATGGCGGGGGAGATTAGGTGCCAAATTTATATAATTTGGATTTGTGGTATTAGAAAAGATTGGTGCAGTTTTACGGTCCTTAAACAATTTTGTTCTTAAAATTGGTATTGTTCCTTCAGGACACGCTCTATAATTTTTCCTGATTTTATCCAACAACTCCTTTTCGTTTTGCAGTCTTGGTTGTGAACTTGTGTCAGGGGATGAAGTGGGTCTCTTCTGTAAAATCAAACTCAATTATATTAATTTTAATATATAATTTAAAACCAATTACATATTAATTAATTAATTTATGCATATAGTACTTAAAAATTAACCTGTATAACGTGATTTTTGAGAAGTGGATTGCTAAAAGCTGGTTGTTTATATATATCAACACAGTCAATTATCTCCCCGTTCCGACCCTGCAAAAGTTGAGTTAAGAAACAATAAAAATAAAATAAAATAAAATTCATCTCCTCAAAATTTCAAAGCAAGAAAATAAATAATTAAAGTGGTACGAACCACTAAGGTGTAATTTTTCATGACTGAACTTGAACTTTTTATCCCATCATCACCTAATATATTGCTTAAAAAATAAGAAAATGTTAATAACGAAAATATCTGAATTTTGAGACGATGATTCTGATGATCAGCCATTGCATAAATGTGAATGTTTTTTCAATTTGCAAAATATAAATAGAGGAAGTCGGGAAGAGGATAAGTTTGGCAACAATTTAATACACAGCCATACAAGGGATGAGGTAAAGAAATCGATATGCTGGACTTTTCCTTAACAACCATCTCACAATTGGAAATTAAATAACCATTTCTCATTAATTACCTTCCTATTTTATCCAGATTTACATGATTTATCTATCTTTTTATGTTAAATAGCTTATGCTCTGATTGGAATAAATAAATTCAATTTGTAGAATTCATTTACAAATGAATTCCATATGAAATTCATTTGTAAATGAATTTCTATGTTTGGAATAAAATTATTAAAATATATAATTGAAAATGAATTCCTTATTTTTATGTTTGGAATAAATGAATAAATGAATTTATTTCTATATTATTTACTAAAATATCTGATAGAGTTGGGATACGCCCATGACTCTATAAAGGATTGAGTTCCTATCAAGATTAAATTGAGTTATTTAATCTAAATTAAATTACCAAATATTATCTCAGAAAGAGTCTGAGTTAAACTAGAGTTAGGTCTCTAGCCATTAGGACCTCTATAAATAGAGGTGAGGTCCTCATAATTTGGTAACGAGAAAACGTATACGCCGCAAGGCTACTCGTTCCCACTCACAGTTTTCTGTCTTATTTTCAGGGGCATTTAGATTGTGATCTAGCTGCTCTTACCCCGAGTGGGTAAAAGCCAGACCAGTGACCAAAACAAACGAGATCTTGGTAGACGCTTCCGCAACTAGTTTCTGCGCTACAAGAGGTAGGTACATTTATTTAATGTTACCTCCGCATGTTAAATTATATTTGTTATAATTTTTCCCAACATTGGTATCAGAGCCGCGATTTTTGTGTCCTGGCATGTGGCTAAATAGATCTAAAAATTTTATGTGTAAAATTATTAGATCTGGGATGCATTAATCACAACAAAAAATTTTTTTTTTTGTGTGTGAAAAATATATATGCGTGTATATTTCGGCTCGATTTCGTGTATGTGTACACCGAAACCCGAGGGGACGAACATGAGTGTTCTAAACGGCTAACTAGAAGTCGGGATTTTTTATTTTTGACCTCACCATTGGATTCACAGACACTGAAAACCCCCCACCGGCCGGAACCGGAGAGCCAGAATCGGTCGGCAAGGCGGCGCGTGGACAACACGCGCCAAAACTCGTTCGGCGCGTGCGCGTGGGCGGTGGCCCACACGCGCGTGCCACGTGTCAGCAGTATTGCGTCACTGCTGACACGTGGCCCAATGGTCGAGCGCCACGTGGATGGCAGAGGCCATGCCACGTGGCACAACGTGGGGTGGACACGTGGGCAAATCAGAGGACGACACGTGGCTGACCGAGGTCGTGCCACGTGTCATGATGACGTGTCATAGAGCTGACACGTGGCCCAATCGAGGATAGACACGTGGACCAATGAGGCGGTGCCACGTGTCATGCCATGTGTCATTGATGACGTGGCATCAATGACACGTGGCCCAATCAAGGGTCGCCACGTGTCAGACCGAGGTCTGCCACGTGGCAAAGCTGACGTGTCATGCGTGACACGTGGACCAATGAGACACCGACACGTGGCACCAGCTGGACCAATGGCATTCGGACACGTGGCGTGACTGGATTCGGACACGTGGCACTCTGTGGATGTGACACGTGTCTAGCCAAGTGGGAGGACGCGCGTGTAGCGCGTGGAGGTGCGTGAGCGCGTCTCCCTCCCTCTGTTCGGCGCGTGTGGGCGCGTGCGGTGCCGTCCGACCACCTTTTCAGCTCCGATTTTTGTCAAATAATTTTTAAAAATTATTTCTGATTTTTTGGTCATGTTTTAAAAATTTTTTAATGACCAGAAAATATATTTTGTAATTTTTGAAATTTAAATGTGTTTAATTTCAAAATAAAATATTAAAATTTGTAGAAAATGTGTTTTCTGCTTTCGAAAATTTTTAAAAAATATTTTGAAAATTTTTTGAGGTGCTGTCCTTATTTATTGATTGAAATGTGTTTCAATTATGTGTATTTATACATGAGTGTATAAATTTTACCTGTAATATGTTACAGAAAAGTTAAATAAGGGTACTGGTACTTCCTTATGAAACGCATTGGTTATTTTAAGAATTGCAAGGGTGCAATCAATAAGTAACATGAGAATGCGAAGGAAGTTTTGAGCTGATAACATTGATGCAACAGTGCATCATAAAAATACATATGTGAAAACAAATGCAAGAGTGCATTTGGACTGGTGGTCCAAGTATGAATATGAAATTTTGGTTTGAGTTACCAAAAGAAAAGTGTTGAGAAGTAACACTAAAATTCTGTGATGGTGTTGAGAAATGGACAGAGCGTGCATTGTCCATAACTTCATCAATGAACTTATGAGTCGCTTGATGAATTGAAGAAATCGGTCAAAATTGTAATCCTTATAACTAAAAAGATTTTATGAAATCTGGACTTCAGTAAAAGATGACATAAGTGTCAATTTGAGTTAGCAATTATTTTTGTTAAATAGGATTTATGTTTCCTATTAATATTTGACATGAGTGTCTTATTTTGGAATTATTGGATTTTAATTATTGGTTAAATAAATGTGTTTATTTACTTATTATGATGGCATTTAATGTTATAATAAATGAGTTTATTTTAATTGTTAATTGCCTTGCGATATTTTATGAGTAAAATAATTGCATGTTTATTAAGTAAAGGCTTAATAAAGATCCCCTCATAAGTTTGAGAACTTGATAATCCAATAATTCAGATTTATTATGCATGAAATCTTAACTTATAAGGTTGGACATTAGGACTTAGAGGGTAATTGGATACTATAAGTAGCCTTTTCGAATTTGAGCCTAATAGAAAATTTTACTAGGTTACTATTTCAGGTGCATAATAAATTGCATGTGTTGCCTTATCTCTTTTAAAATGTGCAATATTGATCCATTTGAGATCAGAGGATCTTAATGGATAATGCTTCCAAGTCAACTGTCGCCCTTAATATAGATATTAAGATGAATGTTGACAATTATAAAATCTGGAATACAAAGATCCAGTATGTGCTTAAAGAGCAAGAGGCTCTTAAATCCTCAAGTTCGGTTATGGCTGAACCTGAGGATGACACTATAACCCAGCATAAGCAGGACCGGGATGCCTATGTGGCATCACATCACTAAGTAATTTCGCAAGTATCAAAATGCAATTGATCTGTGGATCATTTTGCAAGAGGAATTTAGAGATGTAACTCTGAATAAACTCCGATCATTGACGATCAAATTTGATACATATCAGAAAATGTCTGATTATTCGATGCGAAAACATCTAAGAGAGATGGAAAAGAAAGTGAGCTTAGTGATCTTAGTCATAAGTGACTGATGAGCAGTAGGTCCAAACTGTTATCCGTTCTTTACCCAAGAGTTGGTAGCATGTGAGGATGCAACTAATTTACATGGATAAGCATATAGACATTTGAGGATGTTGCTTGTCATTTGAAGCTTAAAAGGGACCGGCTGACAATGATTAAGGTCAATGTCATAGTGTGTATGGCAAAGTCCTGTTCTAATAGAATGAGTTCTCATTAGAACAAGATAATAAGCTTCATCGATAGGGATAAAGAAAAGGCTTGAGAGCCTGAAAAGTAAAAGGAATAGAATCATGAAAGGTCCAAAGGCAAATGGGTGGTAAACAATTCAAGAGTGAAATGTTTCAATTGCCTAAAAGGATACTATGCAAAGAGACTGCATTGTGTCTTTAAAAATACACTATTTTGACTCAAGAGTGAGCAAAAATTTATGTATCTAGTTCTGAATTTTATCCTTTGTGGGTGGTAAATTTAGAACCAATGGACCATATAACAAGGGATTGAGATAACTTTGTTATGAAATTTAGATTCTGTTCTTTCTTTATTGAAGTTTGTTTTTCAATTTACATTTTGAGGATAACAGTGTATACTTATGCTTGAATGATTTTATTGTTATGGATGTGGACCATAACTATTTGAGTAAAACTAATTTTTCCTTTAATTGATTCTTATTTTTTCACATAGTTATGAGGATAATGTGAAATTATGGCATACTATATTAAACCATATTAGACAAAACTGAATGAGTCGGTTAATCAAAGAAGGTTTAATAGGTGATTTAAATAAGTTTGAATTGCCTACATGTAAGTATTGCCTAAAAAGGAAAAACTAGTTAGAAAATCATTCGAAAAAGGTGCTAAAGCCTAATTTCCATTGCAGTTAGTCTATTCTGACGAATGTGGTCAAATGAATGTGAGGGTAAGGCATGAGGCCTACTATTTCATCACATATGACTGTACTAGGTATGGTCATGTCTATTTGATTTCTCACAAGTCAGAAGTATTGTGTTGCTTCACGACTTATATGAGTATAGCTGAGAATCAATTAGATAAAAAGATCAAAACTTTAAGAACTGACAGAGGTCAGTAATATCTTACAGATAAACTTAAAGTTTCATGTGATGAAAGAGAATTGAATATCAGTTGTTCATTCCTTGAAATCCACAACAAAACGGTGTTGAGGAAAGGAGAAATAAGACTCTCCTACATATGGTTAGATCTATGATGGCAAAGACAAATTTGCTCATCTCCTATTGGGGAGATGCATTATTGACTACCACATATGTTCTGAACTATATGCCCTCCAAATCTGTCATTACCACAACTTATGAGTTGTGAAATGGTCGACAAGTTGACCTAAGCCATTTATAACTTTTGGGTTATAATGCTTACGTCCATGATACCTCAATTTGGTAAATATGAGACCAAGAGGCAGAAGAGTATCTATGTGAGATATTCTGAAATATCAAGAGGATACATTTTCGTGGGTAAGTAAGAAAATGGCATAATGACAGAATTTGAATCACTAGACGTTATATTCTTAAGAGAATACATTTTCTAAGTTGGGCGAAGTGAATTGAGATTTCACTTTCTATTAATTTCAGGTAGAGGAACGATCAGGATCACTCCATCCGAGTGGGAGGGAGTTAGAGGAAGAAGGTTAAGACCTTTATCCTCCAAACGATTCGGATGTTCGAGACCTGATTCGAGTGGGAGCATTCTTAACTCCAGTGGGAGACAAAGAATGAAGTATTCCTGACTCCAGTGGGAGTATGGAACATGGTCCCAGTGGGAGCATTATGAATCACGATAAATATATGAGACATGTTTATCAAGATTCAGAACTGCAAAAATCTAAAAGGATAAGTGTTTCATGCCGACAATTTAAAATTGAAAGCCTGAACGAAGCCCTTTTGGTTATCCCACAAGACTAGAAAGAACATAAAACCTATTCAAAAAGCTCTTTCATGCCCATTTAAGAGAAAAATGGACTAAAGCAATGGAAAAGGAAATTGGCATCCATAGATCAAACCATGTTTGAGAACTAGTTGATCTACTGGAAGGACACAAATTGAGAATAAATGTATTCTCAAAGTAAAGCGAAAGGCTAAAAGAGGTATCGAAAGATATAAGGCTCGGCTAGTCGCTATGGGGTTCATACAATAGGAAGAGATTGACTATGAGTAGACTTTCTCATCTATTGTAAAATTTACGTGCATAAGGTTCATTCTAGCCACAGTGGCGAGTTTGAAAGTAGAGCTTCATCAAGTGGATGAAAAGACTGTTTTTCTCAATGGAGAAATGGATGAAATAATTTACAAGTTTCATCGAAAAATGCAGCAAACATAAGGTTTGCTGATTGATGTGTTCAATCTATTGCCTTAAACAGTCTTCAACACAATAGTGCTTGAGACTTCATCATATAATCATGTCGAATGTGTTCAACATGATTGATGAAGATAATTGTGTTTATAGTAAAAGCTCTGAAAATGAATTCATCATTTTGGCATTGTATGTAGACGACATACTTAAAAGCTGATAATGATAAATGGTACGTAAATAAAATCAAAGATTGGTTATCGTCCAACTTTGAGACAAAGAATATGAGTTGTGCATATTACATTCTTGAAGTTAAGATTTCAAGAGATCATTCAAGAAGATTGTTGTCTATTTCTTGAGAGAAATATATCAACAAAGACCTTGAGCGATTTAATATGCAATACTGTAAACTCATAAATTACCCCATTGCCAAGAATCAGTTTCTTAGCAAAGATGTGTGTCCTATGAAGTCAGAAAAATTGAACGTATGAGGAGCGTTCTATATATGACAGTGCCTTGGGTAGTCTTATGTATACAGTGTTGTATACAAGACATGATATATACTATGCAGTGAGCATGGTTAATAAATATCAATTTAACCCAGGCAAAGCACATTGGAAGCAATTAAAAGGATACTTATATACCTTAGAGGTACTGCAGCGTATTCTCTCTATAATTAAGAAAATGATCTGCACTGAGAGAATACAGAGACGTTGATTGGGCAGGAGATGTGGATGAGAAGGCATCCACCTCAGGTTTAAATTCTTGTTTGGCAAGAGTGCCATCTCGAGGAGTAACAAGAATTAAATCCGTGTAGCCCTATCAATAGTGGAAGTTGAATTTGTCACTTCCTCAATTGCAGTATAGGAGACAGTTTGGCTGAAATGGTTTATGAGCCATTTAAAAGTAACTGTCTTAGAGGTATTAATGACAGTCTTTAGTGACAGTCAGTCGTTGATAGCTTATAGTGGAGCTAAGCGTATCGACATTAAGTATCAATACGCGAGAGATATTGTTGCACAAGGAGAGATGTGAACTTACAGTACGTTTCTACGCACGCAGATCCGTTGAGTAAACCTATGACGAGAGATGTGTTTTGAGAGACACATTAGATCTCGAGGTTTGCGTAGAATTTAATTGGTACTGTTATACTTAATATAATCCCTTAACGTTATTATTTGTGAATAATAACTAAAGTTCATTGTTGGCAATACATGAGTGTGAATGTTTATGTGTAAACATTTACTGTTATTGATATGAGATTGAGCATGTTGGACAGAGAAGTAGCCCACTCACAAGGGTGTTTACCTTAGTTTTGTCAATGAGTTGGCAAAGTCTAAGATGAGGCGATTTTTGAACATATGAGATTGCTCGAGAGCCTGTTCAAAATAAAAGTGCCGTCTTGCAGAAATTATAAGATGTGTCTTATTAAGGTGCGAGATAAAGACATACATAAAGTTGTATGCTTTGGATTGAGATCCAAATAAAGGATTATACGAAATCCGATGGTAAGTTAAATGTAACTACCATATTCTGTCTAAAAAGCCAGAAGTAGTCCTTAAGTAAGCGGACTAAAGTTGGGTGCTTCGGTGCATCGCAACCTTACGCTTCTGTATGGTGTTTGAGATACACATTATTAAAATGTGAGACATGCGCTCCTTTAAGGGAAGGAAAGAATACCATAACACATGTTTTATACCATGTGTGCTTAAGTGACCACATGGATGGGAATTTAATAATTTTATTGATCTCAACTTTCCCTATTGTGAGACCTTATTTATATTTCGACCCTCAGAACCCTTAACTTATCCCTGAAGTATGGTTCAATGTGGCTAGCTTAGTTAGTTTTCAAGAGGTCCGGGAAAAATTTAGGCCTGGCGGATCTAACTAGAAAAGTGAGTTGAATCATGATGGATGGCATACAGTAAGAGGGGAAGATAGCCTTCTGATCACTTTCATAAGGTTTCGTGGTTCACTGACCGGTCTATTATAGTTTCTATGAGTAGAAATATAATAGTGAACACGAAAATTGTTTTATGAGATCATGAGTTAAAACAGTGAATGTGAGAAGGCAATCTAGGGTTAGGCATACGTGAAGAAGAGGATCTTGTTTTCCGAGACGCTATATATCCCTAACAGGTGTATAGCACTAGTGCTCTCGAGGTATGCTGGTCACACAATCTATTTGCCAGTATAACTGAAGATTAAGACTGGAATGCGTTCCGTCATGTGCGAGTGGGAGATGATAGAGTTGGGATACGCCCATGACTCTATAAAGGATTGAGTTCCTATCAAGATTAAATTGAGTTATTTAATCTAAATTAAATTACCAAATATTATCTCAGAAAGAGTCTGAGTTAAACTAGAGTTAGGTCTCTAGCCATTAGGACCTCTATAAATAGAGGTGAGGTCCTCATAATTTGGTAACGAGAAAACGTATACGCCGCAAGGCTGCTCGTTCCCACTCACAGTTTTCTGTCTTATTTTCAGGGGCATTTAGATTGTGATCTAGCTGCTCTTACCCCGAGTGGGTAAAAGCCAGACCAGTGACCAAAACAAACGAGATCTTGGTAGACGCTTCCGCAATTAGTTTCTGCGCTACAAGAGGTAGGTACATTTATTTAATGTTACCTCCGCATGTTAAATTATATTTGTTATAATTTTTCCCAACAATATCCTTAATGCCAATTTTGATATCTTCTTTTAATTACTTTCAATAAAAAAAAATTAACAACCATTAATTATCATTTTAAAATTTATTATTAATTTAATTACTCTCAATTTTGATGTATTATTTCAATTTCAATTATTTTCAATTTTCAATTTTGATATTTTCTTTCAATTTCAATTACTCCCAATAAAAAAAAACCGTACATACCGAATGAAACTAATAAGTAAAAATCCAATGGAGATAAGTAAAAATCCGGTGATGGTGGTTTTGGATGACAGAAAAATAGTAATAGGAGAAGGAGAAGAACATTGATGGAATAGAAATAATAACAAATTACGTTAACTATATAAAAGAAATTTATTTATAATAAATAATTAAAAGGATATTATAGTCTTTTCAATTTTAGCTCTTAAAAATGTAAAATTCATTTGCAAATTCCATCTATTTTGATGGAATTTTGTGAAAGTATAATGAATCCCATGAAATTTAATTCTATGAATTCAATT
Source organism: Excoecaria cochinchinensis (assembly GCA_947683425.1). NCBI lineage: Eukaryota > Viridiplantae > Streptophyta > Magnoliopsida > Malpighiales > Euphorbiaceae > Excoecaria > Excoecaria cochinchinensis. The sequence goes on along the minus strand of CANTUQ010000125.1, from coordinate 3,939,028 downwards.
CCTATTTTTTTTTGCATTCTAAGCATGAGAAATGAGAATTACAAATGAATTCTATAAAATTTTGTGGAATTCATTTATTCCAAGTGGAGCCTTAGCTTTCTCGTTTAATGTTTTTGTAATGGTTACAATGCATATGGAGCATCGCAGGTTAGAGGTTTAACCAAAGTTTAACTTGCGTCTAATCGAGTTTTAAATATACATGTGTAAATTAAAGTTGAGATAAAAATAAAAATAAAAATAAAAAATTATATTATATATATTAAAATTTAAAAAATTAAAACTAAAAGATGTAGGAAACATCCGAAATTTAGTTCGGAAACATCCGAAATTTAGTATTATATGATAATCTTACGAGCCAAGTGAATAAAAATAGGAAACGTCCGAAGTTTAGTTCCTGAACTAAATTTTACACATTGAGTCCCTATATTTTAAAAACTATACATTGGATCCTTAACTTTAATGTGTTTATGCATTGAATTCCTATATTTTTAAAACTATACATTGAACCTCTGAACTTATCTATTAGAAAGTCTAAACGAACGGTAAAAACAACAGTATTTTGTTAAAATAAACGCATCTTTAACTGCGCTTGTATTATACTATCATTTGTACAGTCCATTTTAGAATTAATGCGTTATTCTCGAAAAATTTAAGGACTCAATGTTTAATTTTAAAAGTATAGGAATCCGATGTGTAAAATTATTAAAGCACAGAGACCAAAAGTATGGATTTTTCATAAAAATATTAAGAAAAAGGGATACCATGTGGAACCGTAAGAACACCATAAGAATAAAGTATTTAGATTGTTTTCTGCACAAGTTTTATCCAAATCATCTTCCAATGTGAATAACCAAGCTAGAACCAACATGAAAATGTTCAATTAAGGAAAATTGAGTTACCATCTCAAACCTTGATTTTCAAGAATCTATTACAAGAATTCTCATCTGTAAATGAGGCTTCTGAAAAATGCTACTCTAGATGGTGTCTATGACAAATGATAATGGATTTTATTGCACAAAAATTGACCACTATATTGAGAAAAAAAAATGGTGCCTAGGGTAAGCAAGAATCTGCTACCTGCTTTGGCTATACAAATTTCTCTTCAAGATGCTAAAATGCCGTTAAAGCATAACTCCATTCTTTTGAAAGGTTTAGTTATCATCCCAGCACTTTCAACTTGGACATGCATCCTCAAATTTGGAGGCAAAAGCACCTTCTGTTCTCAGAGATTCCTGTAGAGAATTGAGTTGAGAGCTGAAGCCTTGAAACATGGTGACAAAGAGATTTGGTTGATGGTCAGCAAAGCTCTAACAGACAAACACATTCGATATGAGGTGTGTGAGGAAACATGTCCACTGGCTGTAGGCTTTTGATTTTGTAACAACCTTTTATATTTTGCTCTTTCTGCATCAAGATTCAGAGATTAAGATTACAGATGGTCAAAATATTCACAAACAGAGAAGTTGGGAAGACTACATACCACACCATGGCAAAGGTAGTCGAGGTCACGTGCACAAGTTGCTGGATTGCATGATACGTACACAATGCGTGGAGCTTTAAGCTTTAAAAGAAATTTGATTAACTTCATGTGCATACCAGGACGATTTGGATCTGCAAAATTTCGGGGTTAAACAATTCAGACAACAAAGCATGACCTTTAAATATGCTACACTATAACTTCAGATACAATAGGCAGAGATGAACCTGAAATGACAATGTCAGGCTTTGGAAAATCATTGCCGAAACTGTCACTAATTTTGTTCAGATCTCCTTGCACAAATGTAGCATTAGTGATGCCATTTAGCTCAGCATTTCTACGGGCATCTGATATTGCTTGAGGAACAACTTCATAGCCATAAACATGTTTAGCCCTGGAAAAGCAAGGAGAGAGAAGAGAAAAATAAATAAATAAAGTGAGAAGGTATTACTCTCAATTGGGAACTGAGTGAACATAAGAGACATACCTTCTGGCAAGTGTCAGGCCAATGGTGCCAGTGCCACAAAATAGATCAAGAACAACTTCTGAGCCATCTCCTCTGAGTCCAGCACAGTCTTCAATGAGTTTATACAGAACCTCAGCCTATACAGTGTGAAATCTTTTCATTTGCTGGTTATGGATGGTATGCATCAAGGCGAAATGTGTTTGTTAATGCTACTTCATGTACCTGATGTGTATTTGTCTGGAAAAAAGAGTTGGCTGAAATTTGGAAGGTTAGTCCTCTTAAATTCTCTGTGATGGTGGATTTTCCATACAGAGTGTATTCCTTCTCCCCGACAGATGTGTTGCCAACAGAAGAATTTACATTATTCATGACGCTCACCTACCAGTTATCAAGAAAGAAAGGAAAAGGAATAAATAGTTTGGAAGTACAAGGAGTGACCTTATTAATTGATAAATGCCAGAAAGTAAGCACTGGCAGGTGAAAATAGATAATACCAAATGCAAGAACCAACATGTTAAGACAAGAATCAACATGTCAAGTGATGGTCAATATTGGATATTTGGCAAATATTCCACAGTGAAATAAATCAATAAGTAGTTAGAAACAATCATAAAAGTTACTCGACTACACATTCAAAGTTTTAATTGAATCTTTAAGAAAATAACCATAAAGTAGGAAAAAAGAGCTAAGCTTCAACGTTTTAATTGAATCATTAAAAATTAAGGAATTGGCCATACAAACCACTTCCTGAATAGATGAAATCTTTTCAACAAGAGGTTTCAGCAGCTCTGGTTTGTAGGTAGAGGTGACAAAGTTAACCATGAGCTCAAGCAAACCAGTTTCAGAATTCCTGAAACATAAATAATAAGTTATGATTTTTAAAGGGAAAAAAAACTAAGGGGAATTAGAATAGCAATTCTGAAATCTGTGAAACCAAAATGAACAAAACAATATCAGAACTAAAAGAATAACCCAAAGGAGAGAAGACTGCACATTAACTTTGCAAGCATGCATCACTATAAACTAGTTACATGATAAGATTTCCTGAGCATGAAAAGATTATTTCATGGGAAGCACACAAAACACTGGCAATGGATTTTTATGGTACAGTGCCATCCTCAGCCCTAAATCATTTGCTAACAATGCCCCCATACCATAAAAGTAAATCTACCTAAGGCTTAACTCCAAACCTTCCCATTCAATCTCTTCATACAGTGAATTCTCATGTTTTCATGTCGGCTTACAAGTTCTAGCCAGATTATAATATTTTAAATCCTTATGCTACATTTATGACAATAAGGTACATAGCTGACTTGGGCCTATTTGGAAGCCATTACTCACATCCCACGTGCAAAAGTTTTCCACACGAAACATGTATATGTGAGGTCTCAATCACTAGTGAATTTATTTCCCAATGTTAAAATTTGAGCCTCCTGCCACCTCCCCCTCAGCAACATAACCTTAGAATTGAGTGTCTTTCCTTTGCAAGTATTAATATGAAGCAACTAAACTTGAGGAAAATAACAGAATTAAGCATACCTTCCAGTTCTTAGCATTAGGTGCTTGAGGAACCCAGCGTGAGACTTCACATCATAAGGAGTAAGACTGAATTGTGGATCTCTCCAACAATCCTGAATCATTGCCAGAACCTGTAATGCAGATATAAGAGTGAGATGGCACGAAATGCACATTTTGTCTTACATAAATACTATGACAAATACTTCTTATATTAATTTCAATAGCAAGTGAAGATTAGGGCATTCATTTAAAATAATCACAACAGTTGCAAAGTTGACTATCCAGTTCAGGAAGAACGGCAATAGATGCTTTAGATATTAAGATAATACTTGTTTTGCTTCCACATTTATTCCCATTTCCTTTTTCGTTAACTAATGTGTCTCTGTGAGCCCAACACTGTAACACTTTGGTGTCATATTACCCAATAAGCTGATGCCATGGAAAGTGTACTTCTCAAACCTAGTTCAAACTAGGATGCTTTTTTATAAAACCTTCCATGAAGCAACAGATTCTTATTCACCTAGAAAACATTAGCTGCTGTACACCATGAGCATATAACATGACTTTTTAAATGAGATCCACAAATGCGGATCACCAGTTAACTGATACAACCTTGCTAAAATTTTCTCAAAACGTAGGCATAGGCAAATGACAGTTTATGAACAGAATATCTTAAAAAATCCGTATGCATGTTTGTAATAAGCAAGAAACAATCATACCAAATTGGCAGGCTCACTTTGTAACAAACATTTGCCAACATTTAGAACCTTGTCAAAAAAGCCTGGAGCATGCAATCCCAAAGCATAATTTTCAATGCCATCTTGTTTCTCTCCCAGCAACTCTCTAGGCAACCATTTTTGAGAACCAAAAGAGAACTCCATCTGCCAACAGAGTTATTAGCAGATAAAACATTTTTGAACTATGCAGTTAGAATAGCAAAGTGAAGTTCAAATAACTAGACACGATCAATGTGAGAGATTATTGGGACATGCACACTCTACAAGTACAACTGCGAAATAGTTGCATGACTACTCCATCTATTGATGCCTGAAAATTATCTTCAAGTATTATCCTCCCCGATCACTGTTGAGGCACCATAAAGATTATAATGGCAGCATTTGAACAGTTCAGGAAATGCATGTGCATCTATCATTGTGTCATTTCCTATTACTTCCCTTTTCTTCTTTATGCTTAAATTACACAGTCAGGTGCAATAAACATAGCAACAAGTAGTTTATATCCAGCTTTTGATTGGTTCTAACAATATTTTATATGAACTACTACCATGGGAATTTATTTATATGCCTGCATCGATTGGGCTGATTTTAGAAATAGAAGAAGGAAATCCGTCCTGATTCCCATTTTCATTTGTTCATTCCCAGTAACCAAAGATGTCACTGATACAGCCAATTTCTAAAAATTTTATGCTCTGTACTAACCTTATTTCTATAATGGAATTGAATATCACAGGGAACAATAGGCTTCATGGTGCTCGAGAACTCTGGTTGTATATCAGAAAGTTTTCCAATATGTATCATCAATTCATGGACTTGCTGTTCCTTAGCTTTGATCTGAGCCTCATAAGACAAGTTTTGTGTCTTACAACCTCCACAAAATGAAGCATACTCGCAAGGGGCATCTACAAGATTCCAGTGAGGAGATATTGTCTTTACCTTGGTTACCTGCCCTTATCATAAAACCAAACAGCATCACCAATTCAATAAAATAATAAATAAACAGGATTGCATCCTCATCTTAAATCATGCTACTGCCACGAATAATAAGGACAGAGTGAAAGCACAATGGAAACAAGACCCTTGTGCAGTCAATGAGTTTTTGTTAACTCGGAAGTTTAAGCTATGCATTAACAGGACCTTTGTTGACAAATTCCTTTCTTCAACAGAGGAAACTCCACAGAGTTGAGATAGGGTGCGCGCACATCTAGAATGTTAGATCAGATGGACGTGCCCAATCCAACGGTCCAGATGTGCGTGCACACTACTCAGCTCCACAGAGATAATTTCTGGGACTTAATTTCTGACAAAAAAATTAGAATTTTCTGAATAATATTGTACAAGAAAATGCAATGAATATGCAACTCCTAAAGAACATCCACACATTGGTAGAATTCCTTAAGCTTTAAGATAGCAGGGCAATTAAACAACAGTAAAGTCATTCCTTCAAGTCCACATCAGTAAAATTACAAATATAATACCAAAAAACAATTATTAGTAATGAACAAGTGCTTTAAACTTCATGGAAATAAACAGAGCTTGAACCCAATTACATTAGATATATCTGACCATCTTACCTAATTAAGCCGGTTCACAAAGACTCGAAAGCACATATTGTTTTTACAATTTTCAAACAAAAAAAAAGGAAAAGAAAGAGGAAACAATGTTATTTTTCTCAACAGCACAAATGCAAGATAAAGCTGCTATTTTTCAAAAGAAAAAGGCAACCAACCTCAGCATAACTTCCTTTTCTGCGGGTGACCCGGCCAATGAGCCTTTCACCAGGGAGTGCACGGTCACACATTAAAATAAACCCAGTATCTTCCACTTTGCAAACACCCTTCCCCTTGAATGCCAAAGACTCACAAACCAACTCCAAGGTCTGGCCCCTCTTTGGGAAATATGAACTAGACTTAACATCATCTGCATTTGATTCAATGTTATCCTTATTGTGGTTGTTATCGTTCTCAAGTCTCCTTTTCCGGGATCTTTCCCGTTGCCTATGATGCTGCTGCTGTTCCTGGTTTTCTGTGAAAGAAGAAGAAGGAGAAATTGAGGCTAAAGAGTGAAGCTTTTGAAGTTTTTGGAGTCTTTGCAGACATGGATAAGCGGTTGTTAGGTGTCTGAAAGTATGCGTTTGTATGATTGCCATGGCGATGGCGGTAGCAGTAGTTATGGTCTGGCTAGACTGAGAAAGGAAAAGGCTGGTGGTGGATATCGGGATAGAGGGTACTTTGGTTATTTTGAAAATTAGAGCAGGGCAAGTTGGTAAAAGCATTTAAAAATGACTCTGTTTCTGCTAGGGGTTAAAAAAATGATATATTATTCAATTTATTCTCTTTATAATTGATCTGATAATAATTTATTAATATTATATTTCTTTCCCAAAAAAAATTATAATATCTAAACACAACATATATAATTTTTATAAATCATGAAAAAATTTAAGTACATTTTTATTTAGAATATACTAAATAGGAATATAAATAGGTTTTGACTTTTGAACTATGGCTTGTTATATATTTTTAAAAATTATTATTTTATATATTACTTTGAATAATTATCCATGATTCATTTATTCATTTAATTTCTATATTTTATCTCATATTTATAGTAACATTCTATATAATTTAATTTTTTTTTATATAATTTTCCTAGTGTATTTATATTTTTAAAATTATATAATTTTCCTAATGTATTTATCAAAATTGATAGACCTATTAATTAATTTTTATTTAAAACTCCTTAAATAAAATTAACAGTTATATTTATAGTTAATAATTTTAAAAATCAATATCAATAAACGCTTAATAAAATTGCAAATAGACTAGCCTAACCTCAGCCGGGGGATCTGCAGTCTCGACCGCAATCTTCGTAAAAGAACCCTAGTCCCTGCCAATTGAAAACACAAAGCTAGCTCCTCTTTCTGCTTCTCTCCGTTATCGTGCCTTCTACGAATCACTAAACAGCAAATCAATCATGGGTAAAACCTAAATTTGCCTGTTCTCTCTTGGGTGCTTCGTATTCTCAAATCTAATGGTCTGATAAAATTGGGAGTTTTGATTTTGTGGTGCAGGTAAGGTGCACGGATCACTGGCACGTGCAGGGAAGGTGAGAGGCCAAACTCCGAAGGTTGCTAAGCAAGACAAGAAGAAGAAGCCCAGAGGCCGCGCCTATAAGCGCATGCAGTATAATCGCCGCTTCGTCACTGCTGGTCTGTTCTTTATCTTTGTTCTCTTTGTTAATAAACTCATGGTTCCTCTTCTGTTGCATAATTTATTACAAGTTTTAAAATTTTAATCTTGAGATTGTATTAGTTAATGTTGTATTTCTTGGCTGTTGCTTATTTTCTGTGTTCACAGTTGTTGGCTTTGGGAAGAAGCGGGGACCCAACTCCTCAGAGAAGTAATACGGCGAAGTTCTATGAAAAGATGTCAAACTTTTTTATTTTGGGTTCTATTATTATGTAGTTTTCTTTCAGTTTAGGTGAAAGCTTTTGTTTGTTGGATTACTTACAAGAAAGAAAATTGCAATTTTGTGAGCTGAATGTCGTAGTTTTGACTATAACTAAACGACAATTTATATGTATGTGCAGAATCTGGTCTGCTATGTCTCTAGCTTTAGTTCTAGTTTGAACAGAGCCTTTAGTTGTGATGAAGTTCGGTGCTAATAGGACCTAAAATTGAATGACCTCACAAATTTTTGGACAAGAGGTTAGCCAATTGTTCACCGATCGCAAAAGTATATTATCATCACTTCGTAGAAATTCTTGAAATGTTTATTCTTCTATTTTTAATACTTTTACTATATGCTCATTTCACCATCTGCACCTATTCTTATGGGCAATGGTGATGAGAATATATTGTTTCTATACGGTAACTAAATCAAATGATCAATACGGGAACAGAATCTGCCCATTTGAACAATTTTTTTGGAACAGATATCCTCAAACGCCAGCATACACCCCAGGGGCATATATAGTCAAAATTTTGCTCAATCTTAACATACTTCATGCAATTCCACTAGCACGAAACAGGAAGGGATCGGTAACAAGGACCCTTTTCTCGGGACAAAAATATAAATGGGGTGTTTGAAAAAAAAAACTAATTCCGGGATTGGTGTGGGTGTAAAAATATTTCTAGGATTGGGGTGTTGTCAAAAACCGCAGGTCCCACCTGCGGTTTCTGACAATAATTTATTTAATTTTTTTTTTTTTTTTTATAAAAGGAAGCTGATGCTGCCCTGCCCGGCAGCTTGTTAAAGCAAGCAAAAGCAATTTTGCTTGCTTTATTCAAGCTGCAATTTTAGCTGCAGTTTGTAGCTTTTTATTTTTTAAAAAAATATTATTTTATTTTTAATAAAATAATAATAAATTTAAAAATTAAATTTAAATATATACAATTATAAAAATTAAATTTAAATAATAATAATTTTTTTATTTTTTAAATTGAATATTAAATTTAAAAATTAATACAATTATAAAAATTTCATTTTAAATATAAATTGATTTAATTTTTTTAAAAATATATTGACAAATAAAATTAATAAAAAATTATTATATATATAAATTATTTTAGCAATTAAATCGATTTAACAATTTTTAATTTGATATTAAATTTTATAAAATAATAATAAAAATTTGATTCAAACTCAAAGAAAATTCATAAAATTTATCCAAAAATATATAAAATGCAACCGAACTCGTAATCTGATTTTTCAATTATTTTAACAAAATTATTAATTGATGAGCTCAATTAATAAATATATTTATTGTATAATTAATAAATATATTTACAAATTAATTTTAATAACACGTAAAATTAATAAAAAAATTAAATTATAGAGCCCTAATTTTTTTCGAAAAACAAACACTCGTATTTTATACTTACTTTTTAGGACAAAAAATAGCAAAAATTCAGTAAAAAACAACATAAGGTAGAAATTTATGTTCCCTACTTGATTATTATTTTTAATAAATGATGAATATATTCAAATTTTATTAACAATCATTGTGACTTGCGATTAATAAAATGGGTGCTATAAGGAAGAGACGAACAATCACTGTGTCTCAGAAATCTTTGTCTCCGTGGACATTGAATAGCAATGACACTGTAATAAATCTGAACAAAAATAGTGGCAATCCGAACTTCAAATTTATTACACTGTAATAAAAATAATAATCAATAATTTTGTTAAAATAATTGAAAAATCAGATTACGAGTTCGGTTGCATTTTATATATTTTTGGATAAATTTTACGAATTTTCTTTGAGTTTGAATCGAATTTTTATTATTATTTTATAAAATTTAATATCAAATTAAAAATTTTTAAATCGATTTAATTGCTAAAATAATTTGTATATATAATAATTTTTTATTAATTTTATTTGTCAATATATTTTTAAAAAAATTAAATCAATTTATATTTAAAATGAAATTTTTATAATTGTATTAATTTTTAAATTTAATATTTAAATTTAAAAAATAAAAAATTTATTATTATTTAAATTTAATTTTTATAATTGTATATATTTAAATTTAATTTTTAAATTTATTATTATTTATTAAAAAATAAAATAATATCTTTTAAAAAAATAAAAAGCTGCGGTTTGCAGCTTGAATAAAGCATTTGCTTGCTTTAACAAGCTGTCGGGGGCAGCTTCCTTTTATAAAAAAAAAAAAATTAAATAAATTGTTGTCAGAAACCGCAGGTCCCACCTGCGGTTTCTGACGTCAGAAACTGCAGGTGGGATCTGCTGTTTCTGACAATACCCCAATCCCAGAAATATTTTTACACCCACACCAATTTCGGAATTAATTTATTCAAACACCCCATTTATATCTTTGTCCTCCTTTTCTCTGCAGATGGGCTGCTTATACGAGAACTGAAATATATGACAAATGACAGTAAGCAAAGCTCCCAAAAAAATAAAGACAATTGTTGTAGATGCAATAAGCCACATAAACTACCAAGAATGCCATAAGTTGCATATTAAGAACTATTCTTGATTGAGAACATAGCATACCTTGAAAGAAGATCTAATCGCTGAGTTTATTGATAGACTCCACATGAGGAGTAATCCAGAGGATGGCATCCACAAGGTCGGCAATTGGACGACATAAAAAATCTCGGTGAAGAATAATCTTTGATATCGGATAATGGAGGAGCTAGGGCTTGTCTCGATTCTGTTGGAAGAGTGCAACACTGAAAACAAAGGACAAACGAAATCATAGAGATTGTTATAATTGATAGTGATTATACAAATAAATAAAGAAAGAAAGCCATATACTTAACATACCCCCTTTCTTTGAAACCTCAATCTCAATGCTTTGCAACAATTATTGAACACCGTCAGCAACTTGATATTATGCAATCGAAAATCTGCAATAATGGGTTCTTTAAATTAAATAAAACGCAAACAAACAAGTAACAACAATTGTTTATAATTATCACGTAGTAATATATTTATTATATAACTAATATAGTAGTTACCGTTGTCGCCAAATATTGATGATGCTCAAGTATTAATAACAATTACTAAATTACTATATAAATAGATTTGAATCTCTCAAAATGGTACAATACTCTTTTTATTTTAATTTTATTAAAATTTCATGGAATTTTTCTAATATCAAAGAAAACTCCATACTAACAAAAAAAGGAAGTGATATCATTAGCGTATCCCTGCCTGATTCAAACTTTGGGAAGTTAAAATTCATTTTCGACATTCTCTCTTCCTTGTTCTCAATAATTCTAGAGAACGTTTTCTCTTAGTTACCCCACATCGTGGCATATAAATATCTTCCAAACCAAAACGTTGTTCGTAGGACCACCGAATTAAAAATCAATTTAATTAATATCTTAACAAATCAACTTAATTACTGTGCTTACTAAGCATAAAAATCAACTTAACAAACAGTGTCATGATGCTAACGGTTTATCAAGAAAAAAAAAGTACTGATGAGACGGCAATAAATATTATGCCAAACATGATAACGATTTTTCTTGTTTTGTTCGTATAATAAAACTGGGATTTGGAAAGGAAAAATATTTGAAACTTGGTGCGGAGCAAATTACCAAACAGGTCCCTCTGGCTGGCCCCTTTTCTGGTTTAACGTACTCAATAATAGTACCAAACTACCAAACATTGTAATTAGGGTCTTCCTTGTAATTATATATATATATAAATTAAAGGTGTTATTATTATTATCATTATTATACTACTACTACAACGGAATTGACGTGAGAAATAGTTTTTTCTTTTGAATTTTAAATATCAATTCTATCAATGAATGTTGGATATTAGACTGATTTATTGTTCAGGTCATTTTTAAAAAAGAGCCCCACTTTTAATTTATATTTATCATAAATTATACCCACTTGCTTTTTAAATTATAATTAACCGATTAAATGTCAAATATATCCTTACTTTTTTTATTAATATCCTCTTAAATAATGTAATAACATATTGAAAAATGCATTTATTCAATTACAAATGAAACTATTTTTAAGATTGAGAGAGTAAGTTATATGGCTATAACTCTAATATCTTATTTAATTTGGTATTTGCATTTCGAAATTAATTTTTGTTCCTTTGATTTTTTTTTTTTTAATTTTTGAGTCTATATCCTTTTAATATTCAATTTGATTTTTCTAAATTTAAGAAATAGTTAGATAATATTACATTTATAATTATATGTGACTCTTTCATTGACATAAGTTGCATGAACGAGATAATAATTTTTATTTAAAAAAATTCAAATTTTTTATTACTTTGGCAAACAATGGTTTCTTATTTTAAATTTCCTTTAGTTCAACTTCTTAGCTAGATATTTATTATTATTATTATTATTATTATTATTATTATTATAAAGTTGGCAAAGCCAATGCAAGTAAACGAAACATCCAAGAATATGTAATCTGTATAGAGGAGAGGCAGATGTTTTAAAATAAAGCAAAACATTAATGAGGAACATGCTCCAAATTAGTCTTAAATTAGTATATAATGTCAGCTGGATTACTATAAAAGTAAACTCTAATTCTCAATTAATGACAAATCTATTTCTCATTCTAATAAATATTTTTTTAAAAAAATTAAAGGAATACAAAAAAGGGTAGAAAATAATAGAATTATTAGAAGGATGGTGGAGGAGAAAAAATGTATAAAAAAAGAAAAGAAAAGAAAAGGGATGGCCCACCTTATACTGAGGAAATGGCCGGAATTTGAAAGAACCAGACAAAATTCCCACGAAATAGTTCCTAGGTTTTGTCACTCCCACACGGCAAACGCAGCTTTGTCACTCTCCTTCTCCTTCAATTTCAGTTTCTTTTATTTCCCCATCGTCCAATAACTTCTAAGCTTTTAACTTTGCAATCAGATCACCTTAATCTTCTCTTCTTCTCTCTCTCTCTCTCTAATAAAAGCTTGCAACTTTTGAAAGCTGGAGGCTGGAAAGTGTGAATCGATTCTTAAATTGCTTTCCTAAACGTTTCTCTCATTTATTCAAACTTATATACTCTCCCTAACTCTTATAGTAACAATGCATTTTCTCTCTGTTTCGGTTGTTCCTTAACCGTAATTATTTTCCTTGATGTTTCCATACTTGCCAAGATTCTTGGAAAGTAGAATAAGTGGTTTGATTGTCAAATTGCGCCTTTCTCGCCCCATAATCCCTTGTTTCTCACATACCCATTTGCTAAAGATTTGATTTTTTTTTCCCTTCTTTATGATGATTTGGTTCTCTCTTTTTTTTTTTTTGAACTGAATTGGCAGTGATCAAAGTTGATTCTTCCTTTTGCTTTACGAGAGACAGTTTTGGGGATCCTAACTTTGTCATTAGGTGAGAGTTTGATGCATATATATTCTTTTTAAGATTTAATTACTGTATCCAAGATTGGTTCTAAGATGGCATTGGAGGACGGCAAGGAGCCTGCTATTACTGTAAGATTGAATCAGAGTAGGCCTTTGCCATTGAAACTCCTTCAAATTTTGTTGGCTTTTTTGGTTCTGGCTCTAGGGATTTCAATCGTTAGTATGTATATGTTTCGATATTTTGGTATTCAAAATTTGCCTGATGCTGTTGCAAAGTCCAATATAATTTTGCCATGCTTCGAGGAACCAAATGATATAGAGAACTGGATTAAGCCTCCATCAAATACGTGGCATCAGATGAATGATACTGAATTGTTTTGGCGTGCTTCATTTGCTCCACGGATAAAGGGATACCCTTTTAAGAGGGTTCCAAAGATTGCCTTCATGTTCTTGACAAAGGGACCATTGCCATTAGCACCACTTTGGGAGAGGTTTTTCAAGGGCCATGAGGGGCTTTATTCAATCTATGTTCATTCATTGCCATCTTATGCTGCAAACTTCACACCTTCATCCGTGTTTTACAAGAGACAAATCCCAAGTCAGGTATTTAACAATTTATTTTCTTAATACATCTATTGGTATTGTGCTATATTTATTTAGTGTTTTCTTTTCTTTTCTTTTCTTTTGATAAATCTGAATTATTTTCATAATTTGTCAATAGAATGTTGCTTTAATGAAAATTCACATTTTTTTTCTTTGTGTAGCAAACCGCCAATTATATTATATTGATATAAATTATAGATGTCAAAATCTGGTATAGACCTTTGAGATAGACGATTATAGAATTTCTCAACCTTGATTTGTTGGTTCTTGCGTGCATCTTGTACTTTTCATGTGGTAATGATTTGTTATAGTATCCTTGGGCTTTTTTTTTTTTTTTTTTTATTTAGTGGGAAAGGGTGGCAACATAGAATGATTAGAAAATATAGGGTAATATTATTTTGAGCAGAATATTTAGAAAGGACTCATGGGACTTCAAACTGATCTTGAAAGTCTGGGCTGTGATTAGATTTCTTCATAAAATTGAGACTTGCTTATTGCTGAGCAAGCTAGGCGCTTTGTCTATCAAGAAGCTGTTAGCATAGCTGCTCTGTAAATTGGACAATTGCTGTAGGCAAATAGCAGCAGAGGCATAAAGTTTCTTTAAGATTATTAAGTATAATTCTTGTATAAAGATTATGAGTGCTTGTTCTTCCTTTCTAGCCAAATATCGGAGAGACATTGCAAACAATTAGAACCAGATATTGAATAGGTAATTACATTGCAAACGAAGGATTGGCTGTGTATGAAGCCAGCAGAGCCATTATTGTTGTATTCCAGTTGGTCTTTGATCTATCCATGAACGTTTAACTTCATGCTTGACTACTTAGGCAATAAGTGTAGTATGATATTGTTACAGTTGTGGAGTTATTTGAGGAAATTTACTGTACTTGAATTATAATTATCATAGAGTGTTTGTATTAGCCCGAGGACTTCAATCGTTTGCAGTTTCAAATTTTTAGGCCAATCATGGCCTTCACTTTGGGTTTTTGTTCTTGTCATGTAATTTACTTGTGCCAAATATATATATATATATATATATATATATACATATATATATATGTATATATGAAGCATCATTGTATGAGTGATGCAAGCAAATAAAAATAGGTAATTTGCATTTGTAAAACTGATTCTTGAGTTTCTTTGCTCCAGCCACCCGTAATTGTGAATGGTTCCTACTATTGTTTTTCGTAAGAGTTGAAAAGGACTTATGCATCTATTCATTTTGGATATGAATGCTAGTGAACAACCTTTGTTGATCATATTTTCAAAAATAGGAGTGTAAAGTTCAGTACGTACAACAAATGAAATATGCTGTTTGTGACCATATATTTGTTTACCTTTATGAAAATTGTGTGCATATTACTTTTTGAATACTTGGTGTGAATGGAAAGCCATCACATAGTCTTGAAATACATGCAATAGCTATTCTGAGTAAACAATGCATTTTAAAATATCTGCTAATGTCATATGCATTTCATGTTTGCCATCCAAAATTAGGTTGCCGTAGATATCTAGTCGCCTCTGACTCTTGTCTACTGAACCTGTTTCTTCGCTTGAGAAGAGAGCTTACCTTCTTGTTTGTAGTGTCTTTCTAGAGAGGAAAATTGGAGTTGGATTTGAGTATTAATCCAAAGAATTGAGGGAGAAGAAATCAGTGTTGCTTTTTTCATGAATCGTGATTTAATTGTTGATCTAGACTAGGTTGTGGTTCTGGTGATTGAAGTGGAAGCAATACCACCTTCTGGAAATATAATACCACGTTACATACCTGTAGAATCTTTCACCTTTTCAATGTGCTTTGTATTTTATGACCCTTATAAATGTGTTACTTATTTGGTTCTTGCTTAATCATTTAGGATATTTCCTTTTGTTTCTATCTGCAATTCAAGAGCAAGCTTTTGTAGAGCAATTTGCTTTGAACTCATTCTCTTCCAAAATCCCATACCTTTTGACCACTTGAGCTATTCCATGTTCATTTTCACTTGATCAGCTCTTGAAATTGCTTATAAAGACATATGGCAAATTTACTGAACAGTATTAAAACATTTTGTCAAACAAAAAAAAAATATTGGGAGATGTGAAATATCTTTCTCTGTGGTGAAAACAAGAAATACATGCTATACAATACTGTTTGATGAAAGCGTTTGATATTTTTGTTTAGAGTTTGAAATTTATGAAAGTTGGTGAATGCAATAATTGCTTGGCTAGAGGTGTGTTTTCTTAGCAGCTGCTTTAACATATCAACTAATGAATAATCACTTTCGTGTTGTTCTGTATAGCTGGTAGAGTGGGGAAGGATGAGCATGTGTGATGCCGAAAGGAGGCTCCTAGCAAATGCTTTGCTCGACATTTCCAACGAGTGGTTTGTCCTACTGTCTGAGGCATGCATTCCTCTCCAAAATTTTAGCATTATCTACCGCTATATTTCCAGATCAGGCTACAGTTTCATGGGTTCATTTGATGAAGATGGCCCATTTGGTAGAGGGCGCTATAATTCGAGCTTGATGCCAGAGGTCTCTCTCAAACAGTGGCGTAAAGGATCTCAGTGGTTTGAAGTGAACCGGAGACTCGCACATTACATCATTGAGGATACCACTTACTACCCCAAGTTCAGAGACGGTTGCAAGCCTGCATGTTACGTGGACGAGCACTACTTCCCTACAATGCTGACCATCGAAGTTCCACATCTCTTGGCAAATCGGACCCTTACCTGGACAGATTGGTCAAGGGGTGGCGCCCATCCAGCGACATTTGGAAAGGCTGATATTACAGAGGAATTCTTCAAGAGGAGATTTGAAAAACAGTCGTGCAATTACAACAATCAACCAACAACTATTTGTTTTCTTTTTGCCAGAAAATTTGCTCCCAGTGCTTTGGAGCCTCTTTTAGATTTAGCATCCAAAGTTTTTGGTTATTGACTTTTGACATAGCTTGGTTGGTTAGACAGACTAGTTTTGGGAAGCTCCACCCTGGGCATCCTGAATTTAGTTGCCAGGCTTGCCCTGTCTATGATAGACCTGGGCAAAATATACTTCAGAATGAGTTAATAGGTTATCTCAAATATTGATGAGAAGAGATGTATAGACACTCAGTTTACATTCTTAAAACATTTTTATTTAGCTATACGATGTTTCTACTTGATTTTCTTTTAAGGTATACATCTTGATTTTCTTTTAAGGTATACATCCACTTTATGTGATGAGAATTTTCACTCAAAAGTAAAGGTCGTCCTTGTGGCTTTGCACAAACGAAAGGGCTCTGACTGATGTTGAATTTGTAATTTACTCTTAAGAGGTAAAAGGAGCATGATGATCTTGGCAATAATCAACTGACTCAAAAGTAAAGAAAATAAACTTTTGAGTCAAATTGATACGCAGCTCTAAACATGCATTAATTTATTTCACCATTAAAGACAATAGTTTTCCTAGTTTTCTTTTACAACAAAATCTATTTTACCATAAGAAAATGTACTGGACCACCTTAAATGCACCAAACCTGTGCAAGTAGTTGAAGGTGGACCTGGGACACAGATTTAGGTAAGCAGTTATGCATGCAAATGCCTTGTCTACTTTTTCACACCAACAACTGGTCGCTTCTTCTGCAGGCAAAAATATCATCATAAAAATGTCTACTTTTTCACACCACCAAGTGGTCACTTCTTCGGAAGGTAAAAAGTATCATCATAAAATCCATACTGTTGATTCATATTCCTCTTTTTCAAGTTATCGTTTGCTAAATTGGTATCCATAGGAAAAGAATGAATCTTGAGCTTGATATCACTATCTATCATCATTTGACAGGGCAGATGCTGTTGGGGTGGGCTCACATAATAATTGAAAAACCTTTGCTGCCATGAAACTCCTTCAGATCAGCTGTCGATAGAGAATTTGGAACTTGCAGCACTCATGCATCTCTGAATCTAGGTCTAAGCACTATTCAGTTCACACCAAAATGCCAAATTGAACCAAGCCAATTCAGACATTAACTAAAATGGTTTGAAAAGCTCTTCCATGAATATAGGGGAAATGATATATTTTCATATTGATTGACGAGTTTCAAATACTGAAAAAAATTAGGCATATTCGCAGATTGAATAAGCTATATATACGTGCGCATCATCAGAATGTTGACCTGAAAAAATTTAGATGCTTTCAAGTCAACAGTAAGCTTACGTTGATTGTGAAGTCACAAAGAATCACTTCACAGTTCATCATGATATTTTTTCTCCAGCAAAGGAATTTCTGATTGGAATTCAAGAAGATATCTAGCAGCCAATGACGCATGAAGTGCAGCACCATAAGGAAGGACATCCTCATTGACTTCGAACAAGGGCGAGTGCGCATATTGAAGCTGTTTACCTGTCTCATTTTGCATTCCAAGAAAATAGAAGTAACCAGGGACCGCTTCTTGGTAGAAGGCAAAATCCTCAGATCCCATCAGCGGTTGCATGTCTTTAACTTTGTCAATACCAAGCATGTCTCCTGCAACAATCCTGAAGTACTCATGCAACTCTTTATTGTTTATGGTAGTAGGAAAGAAGGGTTTCTCTTTCTCAAGGAAATCAACATTCGCTTTACACCTCTGCACAGAAGCCTGCCCAGTGATGACCTGTTGTTGAATACAGGAAGCACTTTGTAATGGTGGAGTATCGGAAATGAAAGGACAAAAATGCTACAAGGTTGAAAGTAATCTATTCCCATATCAAAACGCTTAATGTTATCATCATGAAGAATACCATAATTTAAAAAAAAAAAAAAACTTTTGAAGCATGATTATTGTAAAATTCATAGTTCAACTAAAATACCTCATCAATTCGATGCCTTAGTTGCATAAAACTTTCTTTTGAAAAGGCTCGAAAGGTTCCACCGATTGTAACAGAATCTGGAATAACATTGAATGCACCACCTCCCTGGAATTTTGCAACTGTCACCACCTGTAAGTGATTTCTCAAATTATGTCCAGTAGTAGCAATAACAATAATAAGAATGACACATAGGAATAACACAAAATATCCCTTGACATGACAACGCAAATTTCGCCATTCTACAAACTGAAGAAGTCAAATGTTATATTTCCTCAGTGGACAACTGGTAGATTTTTGGATACTTGTATTAAATTAAATTAGAAGTGCTGCAACTATATCTCAATTAGTACAGATCCCCCATGTTCAACCAGTGGATGTAAAAACAAAAAGAAGAAGAAGAAGATTGTCCCCTAAGGATTTAAATGCTAATTCAATGCCATCCTAAATTACTTTGTAAAATAACAACCACCAAATTGTGTACAGAAGACAAGTATGCAAGACCATCCAAAGACGTTGAATTTATCATTAACTAGCACAATAGGTGAAGCATCAACCCTCAAATGAAGCAAATAGGCAAGATAAACATATACAGTGGTTTGTACACCCAAAAGCAACAAAAGCAGAATAACTAATAACAACAGCTTATGAATTTGCCGGTTGCTTACAGGAAGGAAATGAAATCTACCTGCGAGTCCAATGGATCAGCTTCCCTTGAAACAAGGTGTTGTAAGCTGACAATGACATTTGAAGCTGCCAATATTGGATCTATTGAGTGCTGAGGAATAGCAGCATGACCTCCTTTTCCACCAATTACTGCTTCAAAAAAGCCACTCCCAGCCAGTAGAGGACCTGGTCTCGAGGCCACGTGACCTATTGGCAACCTTGGATCAACATGCAACCCAAATATAACCTCAACATTCTCTAATGCTCCTGCTTCTATCATTTTCTCTGCTCCACCACCTCCTTCCTCAGCTGGTTGGAAAACAAGAACTACTGTACCCTAATAAAGAAACAACAAAACAGAGTAAAGACAAATTATAGTGGATCTGAGAAATGTACATCTTTACTTTTATTTCCTTTCTGCACTCACACCCACACAAGAGGCACACATATATTTAATAGATGTGAATAAGTCCTCATAATCTACCTTTTTCTTATTTAATTAATGAAATACTGGTCAGTTTTTGCCCTAATTCTGGATGAAATTTAATCACTCAAGCCAACCTCTGGATGAAATTTCAGCAAACCAATGAATTACTTTCATATGACAGTTCGTGCCAAGTATTCATCAAAGTATTGAAAATGTTTGTTATAGTCAAAAGGTTCCCATGACAGAATATATAGTTATCCTTCCATTTTCCCACGACTCCAAATCCACTGGATGTTTTCTATAACCAAATTAATGAACAAGTGCTCAAGCACATAAGATTGGCTAATCCATTGTAAATATATTGGTCAGGATAATGGGATCCAGTGCTACTAAAGACTGATACAAGATGCTACTCGTTTTAGAAAATGGTAGATACTAACAAGAGAAACAGACCTTTAACTCTTCACGATGATCTTGAAGAATCTTTGCAGCACCAAGAAGCATAGCCACATGAGCATCATGCCCACAAGAATGCATCTTCCCTGGAACCTTACTCTTGTGCTCCCACTCCACCATTTCCTGTTAAATTAAGATGCCCAAACTATATACTCAAAAAGGCGAATAATTGCTCACTCCATAAGAACAACATGATTAAGGTATTATCTCAAATAAACTTATCATAATCTAGCAAAATAGTTGGAAATCAACCTAAACTAATTTCAGTCCAAATTAATAAACATCAATCAGGTCATCACCTTCTTGACAACCCCTATCACTTAAAAATGTTCATGAGAATAAAATTATCTATTCTTCAAGAAAAACTCAGTTATCATAATTAGTGGTAAAGGGGGCAAAAGTAAATATTGAAACAAAAATAAATCAAACCTGCAGAGAAAGAGCATCCATGTCCGCCCTTATCGCAACAAAAGGAGGTTTACCCGTCCCAATAAAGCCAACAACGCCAGTAATTGCTAATGGGTATTTATATCTAATACCTATTTTATCCAATTCTGCTCTAATAAGCTTACTGGTCTCAAATTCCTCAAAACCCAGTTCTGGTTTTTCATGTATTTTTCTCCTGACACCGACCATCCAATCAACAATCTCTTTTCTCTTGGCATAATTGAGAAACCTTGTTGAGATATCCGATGAAAACCCATCAAAGCTCGAAACATGGTTCGACAAATGCAAGAAGAAAACCAGAGAAACCCAACAAAAAAGACTCATGATTTCACAGAGAACTAAAAGCAACGAACCGAACTTTAATATAAAGGTAGGATTTTGAATTGTGTAGTAGTTGTTGGGCAGCTGTTAATTCGTAGTTCTAAGAAATGCAGAAAACGAGGGGAGCAATTTCCGTGGTGGGACTGTTTTTTGAGTTTCTGAAATGTACTCTCTCTCTCTCCTAACTCAACGAGCAGAGGACTTGGAGATTGTGGTATATATAAATATGGAGTTGGCGGCTACAAAGCTATGGCTTCCCTTTGCGACCGGGTGTGTGGTCACCACCATATCGTTATCACCAAAACCATGTGACAATTTTTAACTTCTTTTCACGTGCTTTAATTTAATTTTAATTTTCTTCCTATTTTTTTCGTTCTTACATCACTTCGCCATAGCCGATAGGCCTATTCGGAATTAATACGTTGTGTCATGTCTTATGTATCATTTTTTATTATTTTTTTTAATAATTTGTTTTCTTTTCTTTTTTTAAAAAAAAAATTCAGCTTGGAATATATGTCTTTTTTTATTTTTTTCAGAATGCATAAAACTTATAATATATGAAATTGCAATTTGATGTGCCATGTATAGTGCACATACATACACATTGTCCGATTAAACGTGAACAAGGGTGAGCGCATGGGCAGACGGTGTGCTTGCGCGGCACCATGCACAAAGGCAACGAGTATATATCCACACCAAGATATTTTTGAGGTAGGGGAAAAACAAAATAGTGATTGTTTTGAAAATCAGACCGGCCGGTTGAACCGAAAATTGAATAGGAAATCGGTTCGATTTAATGTAAAAACAAGAACAAATAAAACTGAATTGTACAACAAAAAAATCAGATTGAACCGGAAAAAATCAAATGAATTGTAAATTATATTTTTATAAAATATATTTTTCTAATTCGGGTTAATAGTTGTTAAATATTATTCGATTAAAAATTTATATTTGATGATAAAATTATTTTATATTAATATTAAACTTGATAAAATTGAATATTATGTGAAATTGTTTTCTCCATATTTTTATTTTATATTTTTTTAAATATTTAATAATTAAATAATTTAAATATAACGGAATATTAAAAAATAAATGAATATAAACATGATAATCATAAAAATAGTTAATATCATAAAAAATTGTTATTAACTTACAATTTTAACTTACAAAATAACTCAAAATTAAATAACACAATTAATTTCAGATTTTAAAAAATAACTCAGATATTTCTTAGCCCAGCCTATTTAGAAAAATCGATTCGACCTAATCGAACGAAATAAAATTAATTCGGTTCATTTGGTTTCGATCCTAAATATTTTCAATCTGCGATTCGGTTCTGTAAATTTTAAAAATTAGATTTTTTTTTTATATTCAATTCGATTTTTGGATCGAACTGAATATTTGTACAGTCTTAACTAAAATTAAGTGTTTTCTTCCATTCAAAACAAAAAAAATTAAAAAAAAAAAGTTGCTTGGTGCAGCTTTTCCAAAATGGAAAAGTTGCTGGGATGGAAAAGCTGTTCAGTGCTCACAAAATAAAAAATAAAAAAAGTTATGAATTCCATTTAGGCAGGGTGCTACGAAAATAGGTAAAATATCCCATATTTCAAAATAATTTTTGATTAATCTCAAAATAGTATTTTTTTAAAACACACCATTTAAAAAAAAAAAAAAAAAAAAAAAAAAAAAAAAAAGAAGAGTCCCCCAATGACCACTCGGCCGCCACTTTTAAACTACCAAAAATGCTTTAGTTTATTCTTCTCATCTTAGGAAGAGGACTTGTTGTTGCCACTCAATTTTATAAAAATATCAAGTTGTACTTTTTTTTCTTTTGGTCCACTAAATTGGAAGGACTACATTTATTATATTATCTATTGAATCATAAATAGTCAACTACGTTAGTGTAAATACTAAATACACACGTTGAAACAAAATACTACTAATTTTCTACTATATATATTCTCATGATATGTGCATAATTAATTATTAGTGGGCGACAGCAATGGCGATGCTTAGGATAGTTGATTAATTAATTGTTTCAACTAAAAGTTAAGATTGACAAGATTGGAGTGGAAAGTGACGAACTCATTATCACTAATGTTGGAATTTTGGCCTCATTAATGATAATACCTCATTTAGTTATTCATTATCTAAACAGCAAAAAAGCTATGATGAAAAGTAAAATAAGATCGTTTGATTAAGGAGATTAATTTCATTCATAATTATTTAATTTTTATCCAAATAATAATATGTTAATTATTTTTTAATTCGTAACAATAAAATAACTCGAGTATAATTTTGTAATAATAAAATAAAAATGTCGAAAAAATATTATTTTAGTCACATGTTTAAAATTGGATAAAAAAGATGAAATAAAATGGCATAAATATATTATCTTTTAATTAGAGATTTTGAATCGGAATACTAAAAATAAAACATTTTTAAATATCTGAAAAAAAAAATCGAACCATTAAAATTTGTGGATAAAATACTTAACAATGCCTTTTATAGATCATTAGAGCCATTTTTTTTTAACATCAAAAGAGGCTTCATTAATGAAGATCAATGGGCTAATAAAGCTGAAATTACAAAGCTTGGGTAGACAAGTCCCAAAAACAAAAGACCTGCCCTGCCATAGAATAAGAATTGCGAGCTATGAGATGCCCAACTTTATTCTCAGATTTCTTTGCAAAACCAATAATAGGATTTATATTTGAAAATAAAATATGACAATCATGAATTAACATACCCAAATCAGATTTAATACTAAAATTTGAATAGAACCATAACTTGAGAAAAGCTACGGTTTTTAAGTCAGGATAATGCCTCGCGAATATTAACAGTTTTTATTCTTAAAATATCAAAATTATGTCAAATATACTCTAACTTAATGATTTGTGTAATTTAAATGATGAAATTCCTAATGATTGAACTTGTGACATATTGAACATGATAACTAAAAGAAATAAATTGTAATATAAATATAATAATATGGTGGAAATAGGTAAAATATTTTTTTAATTAGGTCCATATAACTTAATTTTGATTTTTTTAGAGTTTATTTTCCGTAATTTAGTTTTTTATACGTGAAATTGGTAATAAAACCATTTTTTTCTCTCTTGACACAAATCATGTCATGTAAATCGAGAAACAAAGAAAGTTTGGCAATAGAAATTCTTGGTGTTTAGTCTTTCTTAACTATCATGACGAGGATTCATTTGTTTTTATAAGAAATGAAGCAATCAACTGGCCATAAATTTTATTAAATAATAGATAATACTAAATAAGTTAATATTGCCAGTGGGAAGTGGCAAACCTATTTACTACATGAAAGTTCGAGGATACGATTCTAAAAGCAAAAAAAATGTAATACTTGAATTAGAAAAATTGACTAATGGAGGATTAGGGCTCTATAAGGCCCACTTGAACAAGGTAACGCCTAGTGGCCCAAAAACTTCTGGGCTCTAACAAACAGGCCCCCTCTTGCTTGCTACTATTAACAACTCTATTCAAAATTACTGAATTTAAACTAAGATTCTGCATTTCAATTACCGCTTGCCATGATTTTCCCAAGGTATGAGAGTTTCATTGGTGACAATATAATCATACAATCAATTCTCTACTTTGCTTATGTTATTTCCTTCAACTGCAACAAATTAAATGCATATGAAGATGCCAAAATCGAAGATCTTGCTGATACTGAAATGAAGTCTGACTGGATTCATTCGCTGAAGACATTTACCTCTGCAACATATGACATTTTTTCATATTGAAATAGATACATCTGTAGACATGGTCTATATTGATCAAGTTACTTGAATTCAACCTCTATGGATCTTTGTTGTCTTGTCTTGAATTCAACCATTCGGTATCCCAATTACCAGACTAATTAATACAGACCCATAAAAGAGCAAATCACTTCTTGTCAAGTATTTAAAAATGCTTGCTAACAGAGACATCTCTGATAAATCGGATCCCACCCACGGGGTTGGTTTTTGATTTTCAACTATATATTCTGCAGAATTTCCTTTTACATTTACATTTCGTGGAAGTATATTCTAGATTAAAGAATATGATTTGCAAATAGAATATGGAATTTCGATGTTGTGCCTTTTTCTAATTGCCAAGAAAATATTCTTTTTCGCAGCCAGGATTAGCTTGCTGCATTCCAACAACTGTAAAGCAATCCAAGCATGCATGGTGGCGTAGCTGTGAAGCTAGCTAGCTGGCCTTATCTTGTGAAAAGCTATAAAGAAATGTTTCACAGTGCTGCCATGTAATAATTAATAACACAAAGTCCAGTGTTAAAAAGTTGTAAATCATCCATAAAAGCAGAAACAAAAGTCCTAGTTTTTATTGCCAGAACCAGAATCTGATGCTGCATGCTGTCTTCCAATGGTTCCCCTATATTAGCATAACTTTATCCTACTTCGAACGCTATCCTCTCTTTCATAGCAAGTCCTTGCTTCTCTTCACGTTTTTGCTCAGTCCATATGGTAAGAAATCAAAATCTCTCTTTGCTATTTATGTTTCTCTTGTCCTGTATGAGTCTAGCTAGCTAGTATCAGTTACAAATTTGAGGATGTGAATTATTTGCAGGATTACAGCAAGGTAGGCGGCAAAGAACAGTCAATTGCAAAGAAAAAGAGCATACTGGTGGGACCATGGGGAGGAAATGGAGGGAGTAGCTGGGATGATGGGGTCTACCACGGAGTAAGAGAAATCACCATTCTTTATGATCGTTGCATCGATTCTATTCAGGCTGTGTACGACAATAATGGCAAGCCTGTCACCGCAGACAAACGTGGAGGAGTTGGAGGCAGCAAGAAAGCTGAGGTTAGTTAGCTCCACATAATTGTATTCATAAACACATATATATACAGTCCTATGGCTGACTATAACAGTCGAAACAGAACGGTTGTGGTCTATCAGACAGCTATTTTCTATCTATCAGCTCATCGAAAATTTCCATATAATTAACACGAATTTGTTTCAGATAAAGTTGCAATATCCAGAGGAGTATTTAGTGAGTGCAAGTGGGCATTACTGCCCTGTGGTGCATGGAATGAGCCCAGTGATCCGATCCATAACATTCAAGAGCAACAAAAGAACATTTGGACCATATGGAGTGGAAGAAGGAACACCATTTACATTATCAATGGATGGAGGATCAATTGTAGGGTTTATGGGGAGAGGAGGATGGTACCTTGATGCGATTGGGTTTCGTTTGTCTAATTCTCAATCTAGCAAGCTTCTTAAGAGGGTTCAACAAAAGTTCCAAAGGCTTAGTAGTTCTGTTGCCAGATCTTCTGCCTCTAATAAAGATGCTGAGAAGGCTTATTAGTTCCCTAGTTTCTACGTACAGGCATAACATGTAATTTATGGATTGTAATAAGCTTCAGTTTGTATGTTTTACTAAGAGCTGAATTTTCCCAAGCTTTGTTGGCCAAATATATATATATATATATATATATATATATATTCTAGTGTACGACAGGATAAATGAAATGTAATATTTTAAATGAAAAATGAGTCTAATATGAAAAATTATGAGTTTTTTATTTCATAAACCAATTTATTGACAAAATATCACGAATGCTCTATCTTTTTAATCAAATAATTTTATAATTGAATTCATTCATAAAAAATTTATGAATTTGATTTAAAGAAGTATTTTCCTTTTTGAAATCCTTATGCTAAGTAATTTAGCTTCATATCTGTTATGGTTAAGAGTCATCAATGGCTGCTTCTTCTTCTAGAAATTCTGGAGGCAAAAAGTATGAAGCGTTTATCAGTTTTAGAGAGGCTGAAATTCGAAACAATTTTCTGAGCCATCTCCTGACCACTTTGAAAAGAAAACAAATTATTTTTCCGGGTAACCGTTTAGATTTTATTCAAACTCCTTCCCTTAACACTAGGGGTGTGCAAATGGTCGGTTCGGTTTTGGACCGAACCGAACAAATCGAAAATCGAAATTGAGGAATTTTTAGAACCGAACCGCGGACCGATTTTTTTTGAACCGAAACCGAATAAACCGAAATAATTTTGGTCGGTTCGGTTCGGTCCAATCGGTTCTTCACAAATAAAGATTTTTTTTTTTAAATTTTTAACTTAGATGCATCCATAAATTAAATTAACTTATATTCAATAAAATAAAACCATTTAAAATAACTAAAAAAATTATACATAAATTTTTCATATTATTTTTCTAATAAATTAACAAAATTACACTAAAAAAATATATTTAAAATAAATACAATATAAGTTCTTATTAATAATATATTTAATATACTTCAATTAAAAAAAACATATATGTAAATAAATATAACTATAGTGTATATTTAGATTTAGGTTATATATATATATATATAAGTAAAATGGTGAATTTTAAAAACTTCGGTCGGTTCGGTTCTTTCGGTTTTACAATTTTAAGAACCGAACCGAAATAACCGAAATTTAATTTCGGTTTAGAACCGAACAAACCGAAAACCGAAGAAACCAAAATCCATTCGGTTCGGTTTTCAGTTCCGGTTCGGTTTTGCACAGCCCTACTTAACACTATCAAAAGTCTATAAACTTTGCCCATGGCAATGATGACCCACAAGATATTAAAGTCTTAATTTTTGGATTGTAAAAAGGAGAACCAATTTTAAGTGGCAATTCAGTGTGCCGTGTGTGCGCTCCGATCAGAGGTAAATAATGGCATGAATGCTGATTGAACTGTGTGTCCGTGAACGCATACCAAAACACTAAATGATGCCGATTGGACTGTGTGACTAGGGGTGTTCAAAAATGGGTTGGATGAGTTACGATTGGTTTTCCATCCAATCCATCTAAAATTTTAAATGGATTAAACCCAACCCAATCCAGCTGATTTATAACTTAAACTTTTTATATTGGGTTGATTGGTTTATCACTGATTTACATGGGTTATGTTAATTTTCTAACATATAAATTTTATTCTTCATCGAAAGACTATCAGTGAAAATTTTGTCAAAAAGTTATACCAATAAACTTTATACTTAATATTTATTAGAACATAGAGAATAACATTGCACTTTTTATTAAAAATTAGGAATAAAATTGTAGCTTAGGCTTGTTAAAATTAAAAATAAATCTAAGAAAAAGTTCAGTTACCCCTCAAACATTTGACTTACGACAATTTAAGGGTACGTGAGGGAATGTTTCAAAATTTAGGTGCTTTTTTTAACAGAATTTTTAAGGTTAATTTATTAGGTTATTTGAAAGTAGGGGTGAGCAAAAAAACCGATGGACTTGGTTAACCGAAAAAAAATCCGAAACCGAACCGATGGACTGGTTAACCGATTGTAATGGACTGGTTAATGGTTAGTGTTTTGAAAAAACCGATATTAATGGACTGGTTAATGGTTTTTGACTCATGTGACTGGTTAACCGAACTGAAACCAAATTTTTAGTTAATTTATTAATTTTTTAATAATTTATAACAATTTATCCTAATTAAAGGTGTTCATGTACTTTTTTTCATTATACTAATTATTTTTAAGTTTTTAAGTTTTTTTAATTGGTTATTTGTAAGTATAACATTTTATCTAATTAAAAGTGATTATGGACTAGTTAATATATTTACTTATTAAATATTAATTTTTAAAAACAAATTTGCTTCTATCCACCAAATGTTTTTATTTTATCAACAATAATGTTATATTATAGTGAAAAAATTTTAATTTTTAAGTATTTTGAACATTTTAATTTTATTTATGAATATATTTATAATTATAGTGGTTAACTGAAAAATATTAGGTAACCGATCCGAAAATTCGAAACCGATGGACTGGTTAACCGATGGCAATGCACTGGTTAATGCACTGAAATTTCAAAAAACTGATATTAATGGATTGGAACTCATGGACCGGTTAACCGACCATGCTCACCCTTATGTGAAAGAGATATAAGAAGGGTCTTAGAATTTTTAGTATGGTAATATTTTGCAATTTGCAAACGCGGCCTTTGTCAGTTGTATTTGCTATTTGACAGCTTGTGTTTATTCATATATAGCTGTGCTATCTATTTTTGGACGGACGATTTGTAATCACAATTATAATGAAAGAAAAAAAAATAATTCCATCATCTGTTGATTAATTAGTTCAAAAAAAATTAACACACACACACACATATATATACATAGATATATCAATTTGAGTATGTATCATAATATAACTTATTTTTCTATGTGATCCAAAAATTAATTTTCACTTTTAAAAATTTCCTTACATTATTTGGAGTGAATCCATATGTTAGGTTAATTTTTCGGAGGTCTGTAGCATTTTTTTCAAGCCTGATCAAAGTATACTCAATTGCCGTTACTATTTAAATCGAACCGCGTCTTCTTTTTATTTTTGACTTTTGAAAGTCTATTTAAATTCAAATTCACCTCAAATTATACTCTCGGATTTTTCATAAATTGTACTTTTAAATGGTCAAATAAAATATTTTTCGATACCAGGTGGTATCGTTCACGAAAACTGAAATTTTGAAATATTATATGATAAGTATACGAGTTTAAATATGTTAAATATTTTGATATAAATTTGTATTATATTTTGATATAAATAATAATTGGAGTTAACATTTAAATGAGTTAGTTGGCTGAGTTATATAATAATCCATAACCTATATAAATATTTTTTAAATTTTAAAATGGGTTATATGGATTATAATAATCCATTAAAATTATGAAAAAAATTGGTTAAACGGATTGGGTTAAACGGTTTGGATGGGTTACACCATTTTTGAACACCCCTGTGTGTGACTATGAACGCATACGAAAACACTGAACGAGTCCGTGCCAAATTGAGGTCCTAGAATTATTTGTTTCATATTGAATGCCTTAATTTTTTTTTTCAATTACATTATGTTATTAAATATTTATTTTAATATAGGTTAAATCTAAATGTAAATTTAATAGAAAAAAATTATCATTTAAGGAATTAATAGTACTTTTATTTGTTTAAATTAGATTGAACGGCTGTTTAATTTAGTCTACGCAAGTCAATCAGTAAATTTCAAGATAATTTCTATCTTCTTATATATATGATTCATATTTTATGATCCCTTTATAAATCTTTAATTACTCCACAAAAACCCCTCAATGGCTTCTTCTTCCTCTTCCAGCAACGCTCAAGGAATAAAGTATGATGTGTTTATCAGTTTTAGAGGAGCTGATGTTCGTAACAACTTTCTCAGCCATCTCTTGGCTGCTTTGAAAAGAAAACAAATTGAAGCTTTCGTGGACGACACCGATCTCGAAAGAGGAAAACCGATCGCACCAACGCTCTTGAAAACAATTGAGGAATCATATGTTTCCATAGTCATATTCTCAAAAAACTATCCACATTCAGAATGGTGTCTTGATGAGCTTCACATAATACTTCAATGTACGGAAAAGAAGAACCAAATAGCTGTGCCTGTTTTCTATGATGTAGATCCGTCTGTTGTTCAAGATCTCCAACAGAATTATGCCCTTTCTATCCATGCTGGAAAAGTCCAAAATCTGAAGCTGGAGAATTGGAGAAATGCTTTGAGGGAAATTAGCAACTTATCAGGTTTCAATTCAGCATATCCCAAGCACAAGTATGTCTTTTTTCTCTTTCTCTTGTCATGGTTTCCATTTATTTAATTTCAATATATGTAGCGTCTTCTTTCAAATAATTTACTATATATATGTTCTTAGATTATTGACTTTACATGTAATTGAAACTTCTGAGGGATGTTATAAATGTTTGGGGCAAGATGAACTTATATTGTTGAATAAATATATTAGCTAGGTACGGTACAACATAATGTTAAAATCCAGAAGGAAATTATGTATGTGGACCAAACAACACACAAAGTCTAAACTAGATCTATATGATCAAATTCATATTGCTGTCAGAACTAATCAGCTTAACTAATTTTATTTCAATTCATTCAATTAGATATTATATGTTGCACATGATTATTTATAATTTTAAAGCCAATAATTGCTTAGAATTTTGTATTTTGTGGAACTTCAGAATTACAATCCACAAGTCATTCGTATTTGATAGAAATCAAATTGTATTAATGCAATTTTTCTCCTTTGTGAAGGCATCTAATTTGATTATTGCATTTATGAAATGGAAACATTTTTCTTATATGTGGTTAGGCCCGAGGCCAAATTATGTGATGAAATCACCAAAGATGTTAGCAAGAAATTAAGTGTCCTGTCTGAAAGTTACGCGCTTAACTACGGTTTATTTGACATTGATTCACGCATTGAGGATGTGGAATCATTAATTGAGAGAGAAGAGAAGAGTGTAAGCATGGTAGGAATTTGGGGAATGGGAGGTATTGGCAAGACAACTCTTGCCGAGAAAGTGTTCGATAAAATTAAATGCAACTTTGATGGTTACTGTTTTGTTTCAAATGTGAGGGAAAAATTAAGCAATAGATTGGCAACACATGATTTAAGAGATAAAATCGTTCGGAAGCTATTAAGGGATGACAGCATAGAGCTGGACTCGCCCACTATGATTGATGAATTCATTCGGAGAAGGCTTAAAGATAAAAAAGTGCTTATTGTTTTAGATGATGTGGATGATCCTATGCACTTAAAATCTATACTAGAAGATAGTGGTTTGTGTTCTCCAGGCATGTTTTGTGCTGAGAGTAGAATCATTGTAACAGGTAGAGACAGGCAGGTGTTTGAAAATGTGCCTATGAATAAACATATATACCAAGTTAAGCAGTTAGACAACCATCAAGCTCTTCAACTCTTTAGTTGGCGTGCCTTTGGTCAATATTCTCCTCAAGAAGAATATAAAGAGCTTTCAGAGAAGGTTGTAAAGTATGCTCAAGGACTTCCATTAGCTCTTGTTGTTTTGAGCGCTGATCTTAAAGGCAAAGGTCCAGAAATATGGGTAGATAAATTGAAAAAAATTGAAGATATTCCCCTTGGGAACATTCAAAGAATTCTGAGAACAAGTTTTAATGGACTTGATCGAGATGAAAAGAGAATATTTCTTGATATTGCATGTTTTTTTAAAGGGCATGCAGTCAAAGATGTGGAAAGAATATTAAAGTGCTTTGATTTCAAGTCAACAGTTGGAATAGACAGCCTTTGTGATAAATCTCTCATAAGTACTGTTGAAGATTTCGAAGTATTTTGGATGGATGAAGACAGATTTATAGAAATGCATGACTTGCTTGAGCAAATGGGCCAAGAGATTGTTGTTGAGGAAAGTGGGCAAAAAATTGAAAAGCAGAGCAGGTTATGGAAGCTTAAAGATATCCTCTATGTACTGCGAACTGATAGGGTAAGAATGACTGGTTGTTTTATATTTTACATAAAACTTATATTACTTATACAATAGACTTTGTTATCCTTCAATATAATTTATTACTATATTTTAAGTTTTTGAAGTTTTAAGCTTATTCTTCTCTTTGTTTTTGGTTCTCAGGGGACTGAAAATGTGGAAGGCATATCACTAAATATTAAAGAGGTTGATGATGATTCGAACATAAGTTCTAAAGCCTTCATCAATATGCACAAACTTAGATTCCTCCGAGTAGCTGGTTACTTAGACTACTTTGACTTAGCCACAAACAAAGTATATCTTCCTGATGGCCTTGAATTTCTTCCAAATAGTCTGAGGTATCTCAAGTGGACGTTTTTCCCATTGAGGCGTTTGCCATCCAATTTTACTCTAGACGAGCTTGTTGAACTTGACATGCCTCGGAGCAAGCTTGAAGAACTTGTTTGGGATAAGGTACCGTGTGATTTGCTCCTTTCTAGAATTAAAAAAGTTTGAAGGTTTTTTAAATATTAGTGGTCTAAACTAACATGTTCTTATCTTATTCTTTTTCCTTTACAGCCTCCTCGGAATTTGAAACGCATTCGCCTTCGTAATTCCAGTGATCTAATCAAAATCTCCAATTTAGGTGAAGCTCTGAATCTTGAATTTATAGAACTGTCCGATTGTGAAAATCTGGTTGACATTGGGTCATCTTTGGAAAACTTGCACAGCCTTATTGAGCTACATCTAGTCCACTGCAGAAGTCTTTATAAGATCCCAGAAGTTCCGTGTAATATAAAAGATTTATATTTAAGGGGTGTTGATACTTTCCTTCATAGGGATGTTGATACTTTCCTTCATGATGACGATGATGATGTTGATCTCAATTTTTTGGAATTCTCCGGTTTCTCAAAATTGACGAGTCTTCCAAATACTATTTTCAATTTGGGATCTAAATTTCAGAAGCTCGATGTTTCCAGATGTACGAATCTCAACATGCTTCCCGAGGGTTTGGGGAATTTGGAGTTTTTAAAGAGACTTGAAGCTTCTAGTAGTGGTCTAAAAGAATTGCCATCCTCCATTTGCAATTTGAGATCTCTCAAGATTCTTAATATTTCTTATTGTGAGAATCTGAACAAATTGCCAGACAATTTGGGGAATTTAGAATCACTAATGGTACTTAATGTGTCTGAAAGTGGTCTGGAATTACCAGATATTCCACAAAATCTAATAAGTCTACATGCAGCAAACTGCAAGTCTCTAAAATCAGTACCGACTAGGTTCAAACTTCCACTTGATCTTTTGGACTTGAGCAACTGTCAGAAATTAAATGAGGGGGCATCATCAATTATTCTACAAAGTCTACGGGAATCACAAAACTTATCAACATATAAGGTCTCTTTTTTTCCTCAGGCTTTACAAAATCTTGAAAATTTTCTTTTAGTATAATAAGATATTGTTGATGATTTTCTAAATGTTTATTTTTATTTTGCTGCCCAAGGGTGGTTTATGTATTGTGGGGAGTGAAGTGCCGCAGTGGATGAAGTATCGTAATAGCAGCAGTTCTTCTTTGTCTTATGAGTTTGACACTCATGGACATGCCATTTGGTTCATCTTTTGTGCGGTAATTGTTGCAGTCGATGATAGCTCAGATGCAGATGTAAAAGCTTGTTTAACAGATAAGTGCGGAAACAAGAAAGAATATCATTATCTACTTGCTATGGATTTGGATTTGGGAGAGATCGATAGTAATTTAGAGCACGTGATTCTTTGGCATGGCCAGATTGACCACAGTGTCAGAGGGGCCTCATTTGAAAGCTGCGGAGACGGTGAGGACGATCGGTTAAAAATTAAAAGTATTGGTGTCCATCCAATAGTTGAGAGAGGAGATGAGGACGACGAAACACAAAGAATGACGAAGGAACTACTACCTTTCTGTAGAGACGGAAAGAAAAAACGTGGGGAAAAAGATTTGACTGTGGCAAAATGAAAATTTTTTTACCAAAATGGGGGTGAAGCAACAGTATTTCCCGTGGGGGGTGGGTTGTGAAGACGCAGGAAAGTACTGCGTCTTCAGAGGGGTGGGGGCCCACCTTGCAAGCCCGGTCAAAGAGATGCTGCAAAGAAGGGCTGCGGCATGTCAGTCTGAAGCCGCAGTCCTTGACTGCGGCTTCAGTTTAATTTAATTCCCCCTCCCCATGCGTTTTCTTATTTTCCGAGAGGACCACAAGAAAATTTTTGTAGAGAAAGCAACGTCTGTGGAGAGCAACACAAAAATTAATTTTAGGGAAAGCAACGTTTGTGGAAAGCAACAAAAAAATTATTTTTAAGGAAAACAACGTTTGGAGTAAGTAAATCACATTCAGCAAAAATTTATCAACACGTTTGTGCAAATTCAAGGTACGGCATTGAAATAATTTATTTTATCTATTTTCATACGAATTGCAATAAAATAAAAGTATGTTAGTATTATAATATGTAAAAATGTTTATTAGGGGAAGCAACGTTTGGAGTGAATATACAACATTCAGCAAAAATTTATCAACACGTTTGAGCAAGAAATTTCAAGGTACGGTGTGAAATTATTTTTTTTTATCAATTTTCATACGAATTGCAATAAAATTAAAGTATGTTAGTATTTTAATATATAAATGTTAGCATGTAATAAAATTGGAAATAGTTTTTATGTAGTGTAAAAAAATTTATTATTGTAATTGTGATAGATGGTACGCACATTCTTAACTCCAAGAGCTATGATGAGTGATATCGCAAAGCAAATGGTCGCACAAAAGTGGAATAATTTGTATAACTGTCGGATTGTATATGGCATAACAATGTTTAATCATATTATTGCAATTAATAAAAGGCTACAAGAAATTATAATGAGTGGATATCCAATGGAGCAAGCGGAGATGGTTGAAAGTCTTTACATGACCATACCATTACGTTACTTGAAGTCTATATTGGATATTTGGAATAGCGATGATGTGACAAAATATGAAGAATTGGTCTTGATTTTTGTGAAAGATGTAATCGAAATTAGTGAAGATGAATATTTAAAAATTAGAGATACGATGCCAGTGAAACAAAAAATTTATTGTAAGTGGTACAATTACAATATGTGGCCTGCACACTATGTTCATTAGTTTTTTTATGTTTAATGTAATGGGAGTTTAGATATCATGTTAAATAATGTTGTAATGTGAAAAATTATAATGTAATGATTTTAGAGTGTCGAAATTGAAATATTAATAATATTATAGTTATAGTTACTGTTATTATTATTAGTTGATAAAATGTAATTAGTTAATTTCTTGTCAAACGATAAATAATATGTCCTTTTAATTAACCAAAAGAAGTCTTAAAATGTAATTAGTTTATTTATTATCAAGTGATAAATAATAAGTCGTTTTAATGAACGAAAAAAAGTGTTAAAATTTTGAAGAAACAATTTAAAGTTAGTAATCTTGTATTATAATATATAGTCAATTTGACGATGGCAGCATATACGGACTTTTATTTGCACACCGGTGGGCAAATAAGTTATGGATCTGGAGGATTTCAATATGATATATCTGGTCCGAATGCTATCACGAGGAGGCTAAGGCTTAGGAATAAGCCAAATTTTGCTGAACTGGTACATAAAATTCACGTTAAATTGGGCATAGAAATAAATGACGTCGTTTCAAGAATTATATACAAAAGTCCAATATACAATCGAGGGTCAATATGCTGGACATCGGTGGACGTGGTGGATGATGTTGATGTTGAAATGATATATGAAAATCTTAGAAGAATTGAAGATTATACGTTGGTGGAATTAATTGTTGTGGTTACTGAAGCAGATGCAGCTGCAAATATGGCGACTATTGATGTAGGTCAAAGTCAACCTATATATGTAGATAAGGTGGGTGGGAGTCAGCCAGAGCAAGATGTTAGTAGACATGACACTGAACTGTTATGTCAAACTAATTTATACGGTGGAGAAAACACCGATACAGGGTATAATGTACGCAACAGTCGACAAAGGCAAATAGATCGAAATGTAGTGGAAGCTGTTCCTATTCAGCCTAGGCAGTCAGTCAGTTGCATGCCCAGTGATTTGAGCAGAGTAGGGACAAATGCAGGATTCACGTACGGTGAGCTTCGTCGATCAGTAAGCCAGAGAGGTGCGAGTTCTGTGAGTCAACCCAGAAGATCAATTAGCAGGCGTGTCGGTAATTTTATTAGTAAATCATTATTTGGGATAAGAGCAGGCAGTAGGTCGAATGACTTAAATCCGGTTGCAGTTGAAAGTCATAATACAGAGCAAATTGGGTCACGACGATCAGTTTCACATATTTTGGATGACAGTCAACGACGATCTGTGTCCACATTTGCTGATGGTGGACATATGATGTCACAGATTCAAACTGAAGAACCAGATCAGCGAAATGAGTCGCGTAGTAGAAGGGACAGTGATGTGTTGGTAGATTCCATACCTGTCAACACTTCAGTTAACAATGCATACGATGTCAGATTATGTACTCAAACCAGCGCCGAACATGACAAAGAGCTGTCCTGTGAGATGGGAGACATGGAGGATGATGACCCCGATTTTTTATTAAGCAACGATGTCGAATCCGAGGATGATGTTGAGGGGGCCACTGCCAACATGAGTGGCGAAAGTGGGGATAGTGACACATCTTTAGCTACACAATATGCGAGTCCTATAGCATCACTCCATCCCGAAGAGGACACAGGCCATGCCAGGTACAACTTTCCTTCCGAGCACTATACCGAAATCGACTTTGATGCTGCACAAGTTGATTTGTCAATAGGAGGTGGATTTAACTCATGGGATGGAATGTCCGAGTTATCTACTGGTATGTTTTTCAACAGTAAGGAAGAAGTTAAATCCAGTGTGATTTATTTAACAATATTTTCACCGCAATAAAAAAGTACAAATTATACAACAAATTCAGAACCTCCTACTGTCCTGGCGAGTACTACGCGATGAACTATCGGCCATATTGTCCTGAGGATTGTACTCATTTGGGTTCGTCTCATGTGGCATATGCAGGACATCATCATAATTGCCACTGTATAGCGTACGATCTTGGAACCTGACTGCAGTACTAACATTCGGACTGTAAAAAAAATCGTTCATAAAATCATCAGGAGGGAGAATCGGATCGACGTGTCCATAGGTGCTACTCGGTTGACGATCACCCTCAGGTAAACTGACATTCAAATCCACATTCAGTCTAGAAGGGCCAGCATCAGACTCATAATAATTGGATGGACCGGCTTGAGTTTCATAAAAATGTTGCTGGTCAAATTGTTGATGATGACTGAAACTAGGAATGTCGAATGAACCTGGACTATCATCATTTAAAAATGGCCATGACATGGGTGGAGGGACCTGATGAACTCCTGGGGGAATAGGGATGGATGCTACTGAGGTGCGCCGCTCTGACATTCCTCTCCTGCTACGCCTTGTCGACCGAAAATCTTCATATGGTGTGGATAGGGGTTGAATCTGTACAGCATTCGGGACTGCCTGTCTGGGGTATTCAACTGATGTCCTTCCTATTTCTCCCAGCGAACCTAAAATGCTTTTCGACGTTAAACGAATTTCACCAGCATCAATTGATGACGAAGCATTGCCCGCATGGTAAATCCGTTCAACCCCATCGGCCTGCATTACAAGCAATTTCTGTTTAGAGAAAAAATAGCAAATGACTCAAACTTCATTGCAGTTAAGTGTCATACCGTTGATCCCATTGAAGCTCCAATATGGGTTATCCATCGTCGAGTCCGCTGAATGTACCATTGCATGTACTGCGATCTCTGGTGTAGGGGAGCATTTGATAATTGAGTTTGCACAGCCCGATTCCATCTATTTTGCCATTCAAAAATGAAACTGGCGAATTTTTCTTCCCAATTGACGTCGTGGTGCCCTCGCAAGTCCACAGAATGCACAGTATCATTATTTTGTGGCGGATATGGAATAGGTTGTTCCATACCAAATTGTCGTAAGCACCTATCTGGTTGGTGCCACTCGATAATGTGAAAACACACTAACGGCACTACTGATCGCCAAGTATTAATACCGTCTCTACAATACTCGGGCAATAAGTGGATCACATTGCTGTAAGGCTCCCATTCCATCTGAAAAAAATTTACATAATCAACTAAATAAGTTCGACTTATGTTCGCATTCCTAGGTATTAAATAATATTAATTAAATCAAAAACTAGACAAACCTGATTGGTCCATTGCATGTCTAAATCTAAACGATAGTCATTGACATTTTTATTATGGAAGCTTCTCAAATCAATCGGAGATCGCCACCTGACAACGGAAACAAATTATAAATTATTTTATGAAACAATTAAGTAAAAATTATGTGTGTGTGTCTGTCTGTGTGTGTTTAATTGTAAATATATACATTACCTAAAGCCATATGGCAGGGTCTGATTAATCACAACATTATCCAAAAATGCAGGCCGCATTTGAGTCAGCCTTTCCCACGCCCATAACTGAATCAGTTGCTGATAACCACCTAATCCATTTGCACTGGGACGTGTCGCACGGCATAACTCTCGATAAAGCCACGCTAGACAAGTCGATCCCCAACTATAATTACCGGCTTGATCTAAATTTTCCAAGAGCGGTAGCCACATTAGGTGTATGTAATTATTCGACTGTCCCAGACATAACAATCCGCCTATACACCTCAGTATCCACGCCCGGGCAAAACATTGTACAGTGTATTCATTTGCCCACTTAGGTGACAAACTAAAATTCCGACTGAGCCAGGTCATTTTAACTTGATGTCCTTTCAGGACATTTTCGGGCGAAACTTGTCTCAACAGCCTTCCACATACATCTGCCCAATTGTACTGTAAATGTCCAGTAACAGCCATTCCTTCTATAGGCAGACCGGTCAGGATTCCAACGTCCTGAAGAGTTATTGTTGCTTCACCTACAGCAAGATGAAACGTGTGTGTCTCCGGTCTCTACCTTTCTACCAGTGAAGTTATTAATTGGCAGTCCACATTTATAACTCCAATTTGAGCAACCCCGTAAAATCCAGCCAATCGAATGTACGTCATTATTCTCGGGTCAATGTTCCTGTAATGGCTCTCCACGCTACATCGTCGTGCAAACAATACTTGATGATCAACCTGCAAAATTATTCAATTCCAGTCGCACATCCCTAAACCATTATGTACTTTGTAAATAAATGAAAATATTTATAAAACTGGTCTCGTAGCTATATGATAACAAAGTAAAATCTTCCGGTTGTCTTCCACTTGAATCACCTGAAAAGAACCAAAAAAACCGTCGTGTGTTCCAACAGGGGAGATTTCGACGATCAAGTCAGCTAATTGACAAAGTAAAGGTTTTCTAGCGTAAGAAATCAGAGAGAGATCAATGTACCTGATGATTCCCTTTATATAGAGCTATTCCAAATAGGAAATAAGATTTTATTTAGGAGAAAATCACCTTCATCCCTTGATTGATGCTTGATTCCCCATTTATGAAGATTTGTTGAGTGATTCTTGGTACTTTCCATCCTTGTGAGGTCAGGATCTTGGCTATTTCTGGCGAATATTCGTTAATAATTGCTTACCATAATGCATGACCGAGCTGTTCTTAAAGACCGGACTGTTAGCACGTCCTACGTCCAGACGAGCCCTGATAGAAGGCCTCCTAAACTGATAGTTCGGCTTGAAGATGTGCTCGGAGCAAACCGGGCCGATCCCCTAAGTGGAGAGCTCGGATATCATAAGTCCCCCCCTCCGAGAGATGACATTCATGTCACGAAACAAGTACCGAATGACCCAACATAGCGCGTGTGTTTCAACCATTCCACATAAATAACAGCTGTGTGAGTGACTCCTCAAAAAACGCAAACAGTCCCCTCGTTGGCTGTGATTCAACGGTTGTGTCAGGTGTTATGATGAGGGCATCCCTTGGGTTACCGTGCAGATATTAATTGTCCTTCCACAGCCCCAATCATCAATCGCCACCTGTTCTCCTCTGATTGGTCTCCGCTCTCTATAAATACCCCCTTCCTCTGTTCACTCTCACTTTCGCTTTCTCTGGAGTTTTTGCTGTCGTTGGCATTGTTCTTCTTCTTTTTCTCAGTTTGCAGCTTCCTGTTTACACAAATCCTCCCTCTTCCCTGCGTCTGATCTTCTACTCTTTCTCAAAGCTTCGCCCAGGTCTCCTCGACTGCAGGTTTGTACTTTGTATTCTTTCTCTTTTCATTTTAAGAATGAGTGATCTCGAGAGTTCTCCAGAGAGACTGAGAGTGGAGGAGGGTCTTGAGCACGAAGATATACCTAAATCTCCTGGTCCCAATCAACCAGAACCATCGAGGAGGAAGGAACCAAGAAGGAATCCTCGAGTTGGGAGCGTTAGCTCGGTTATAAGAAGCAATGAACTGGTGGAATTGCAAGAGAGACTTGGGATTCCGGAGAACTATACTGTCCGAGCACCCGGAGCTCACGTCCGTGCTAACGCTACATACAACATCCAGAAAAAGATAGTAGTGTACGAGGCTGACTTCGAGGCAGGCATGAGCCTCCCTCCAACGACCTTTAAGACCGAGCTATTGAACCACTACAGGTTGACTATGGGCCAAATTCATCCGAATGCTTAGCGCACAATCTCCGCTTTACAAATGTGGGCGGCGGAGAACGAGATACCTTTGACAGTGAGGCTCTTCCGAGTTACTCATGTGGTCGGCCTTCGTGTGTCAACTGAGGATCATAATTATGTGCAAGCCCGGACTGGTTATGGGATTTTCCACGGCAACCCGGAGTCACTAAAAAACTGGAAGAACCGCTTTTTCATAATAGAGAGCGATGAAAAGTTCAAGTTCCAAACAACATGGGGTCGGTATGCCAATAAAAATGATGAGCCGATCCTGCTTACCGACCAGGAGGAAGAAACATTGGCCCAATGGAGAGCGCTGGCACAAGACAAGGTCGATATTAGAGACCAACTGACGCTCGGATCAATCCGAACCACATCATCTCGGCCGCGTCAAAGAGGTATATTCTGATATTAATGCCTCTGTTCTAATATTTTCTCATTGTTCGGTTTGTTGCAGAAATGAAGCGCACCGAGAAGCCGAGCATGGTAGAGATGATGAGGGCCAAGAGGCAAAAGAAAGCAGGAAGGCCTACCCCAACCGAGCCTACTCAAGAGGTTCCACCTGAGGCCTCAGAACGCAATGCTACCGAGCCCGACCAACACAACAGCTTTGATCCTGCTGCTGCATCTGGGGATCCCTTGCCTCGGACCCCACCCACGGCGATTCCCCAAGTTGATTTGCGGACCCCTCCTGAGCCGCACTCTCCGGTACTTGGTGACGAAGCTGGGTCGTCAAATCCCCGACCCTCTCCTGTATTTTGTGATGCGGCTGGGTCGTCAAATCCCCGACCAACAAAGAGGGATATGAGGGCTCTTGCCGAGGAGATATGCGATATTTGGAGGGAGAGGGGAGGAACTACTCCGAAGACAATCCAGTCTTCTGCAATTTCATACATCGGCTGTCCTGCGTCCCAAGGAGCATCAACCCCTTGCTGCTCTGGAATGCTGACGACCTGGGTGAAGCCCTTAAAAGGCATCAAGTGCAGGTATACATCGCCGAGGTCTCCCCTGTTTATTGAGTAATGAGTGTCATAACCCTTGACTAATGTTTGCATTTGATACAGGCTTCCATCCTTAGTGGTGCCGTGATTGCCAAAATGAATAATTTGATAAGGATGTGCAACCGAGAGGCACGGTCGGTTGCCGGGCAGCGCCTCAGGGCGAATGTTGCGGAGAGTAAGCTGCAAGATGCCGAAAAAAGAGCCCAGGAAGCTGAGGGTAAAGCTACCGAAGCCTTGAATGAAGTATCCGAACTTCAGAAGAAAGTGGCGAATCTGCAGGCTAGACTAGATGAGCTGGAGAAAAATAAAGCCGAGGCAGAGCGGCAGAGTATCGAAAAGGGCGTCGAGGTGGCCGATCTCCGGGCCGAGCTGGACGAGGTTAAAAAAGGCAAGGCCGAGGCGGAGGAAAAATTTTCAGAGCTTGAATACAAGTCTGTGGAGCTGGCTGTTGATAAATGTCTCGGATTCAGTCAGAAGTTATCCGATGCTGTTAAGCAGCGTCATCCGGATATGGATTGGTCCTGGTTGGACGAAGTGTATCCGGATGAATAAACTGTGTACTTTTTGAACGTTAAGGAAATGAAGAATTTATTTTTGTTTGTATGTGCCGAACCCTTCGTATTTTCCATATGCACAGTTCGATCGATAAAGCATGATAAGCTATTTAATGAATGAACCAATGTTCTTATGATAGTTCGGCTAAAAGAGTTCTTCGATAAGCAATGAAGTAAAAGATGCTTGGTAGTTGTAACCGAGCTGAATGTATTTCGACACATAGGTCATAAAATGCTCGATGGCATAATAGCCGAGTGAGCGCCGGGTGAGCACTAATGGTGCATTTCGTTGTTGAATATGAGAGTGTACGCCCTGTCGGTGGTGGTTTTGAATATACGCCCTATCGGCGGTAATATTGGATGGACGCCCTGTCGGCGGTTGTATTGAATCGAGTCATAGCGATTCTAGCACAGATAATCATAATAAGAGACATTGTGTTTTCATGAATGTACCTCATTTATTGA
This sequence comes from Excoecaria cochinchinensis, assembly GCA_947683425.1. Taxonomy (NCBI): domain Eukaryota; kingdom Viridiplantae; phylum Streptophyta; class Magnoliopsida; order Malpighiales; family Euphorbiaceae; genus Excoecaria; species Excoecaria cochinchinensis. The sequence continues at coordinate 3,896,328 of CANTUQ010000125.1, read as the reverse complement.
AGTTTTATCAAGTACAATTGATATATGACAAAAACCGAACTGAGTAAAGTACAGAGTATCGAAAAATTGACCGATGACTTGCTAGCCGAGAGAGCCATAAGAATACAGAGCCGAGCTATTGATAATAGGCCTTCAGATTCGAAATATTCCATGAATGGGGAAGTATTTTCCCGGAGTGATCCTTCAACCTATATGCTCCCCCCTTAACATCATGAACTATGTAAGGGCCTTCCCAGTTGGGGTTCAGCTTGCCCACGCCGGCCGATGTTTGTGAAGCGACTACCTTTTTGAGGACTAACTGCCCGATCCTGAATGTCCTCGGCTTTATATTCCGATCATGGTAAGATGACATCCTTTGCTTGTAAGCAGCAGATCGTAGCTGAGACTGTTCTCTTTGCTCTTCCAACCTATCCAGCTGACACAACAGGTGCTCGTCATTAGCTGCTTCATTAAATGTAGAAGTCCGGGCATTTGGCATACCGATCTCACAGGGGATGACCACCTCTGTCCCATATGTGAGTGAGAATGGGGTTTCTACCGTTGCTGCTCTTGGCGATGTTCGGTAAGCCCAGAGGACGTTGTATAGTTCATCCACCCAAAGACCCTTTGCTGAGTCGAGTTATTTCTTCAGGCCTGCAAGAATAGTCCGGTTAGTTACCTCGGTCATGCCGTTTGCCTGCGGATGGTATACCGAGGTGAAGCAAAGCTGGATCTTCAATTCCGAGCAGTATCCCTTGAAAGCAGCACAATCAAATTATTTGCCGTTGTCTGTAACAATGGAATGTGGGATACCAAACCTTGTGATGATGGACTTTTGAATGAACTTGATAATATTTGCCGGAGTTATGGTTGCCAAAGGCTCCGCCTCTACCCACTTTGTGAAATGATCCACTGCTACCACTAAGAACTTCCGTTGTCCGGTTGCTAAGGGGAATGGACCCACTATATCAATACCCCACTGGGCAAATGGCCAGGGACTATGTATTGAAGTCTGGGGAGCAGCTTTTTGATGGCTCAGATTGCCGAACCGCTGGCACTTATCGCACTTCTTAATCAGTTCTTTCGCATCGCCCTCCATACTAGGCCAATAGTATCCTTGCAATAACGCTTTTCGAGCTATTGCCTGTGCTCCTTCATGGGCCCCATAAATTCCTTCATGAATTTCTCTTAACACATATTCCCCTTCTTCAGTACTCAAACACTTTGCCCAGGGAGTCGAAAATGATCTCTTGTATAGCTGATCATCCAGGATCGCATACTGACTGGAACGCCGAACTATCTTACGAGCTTGTACTTGATCTTTGGGTAGAGCTCCGCTACTCAGATATGTGTAGATGGGGAGCCTCCACCCATCCATCGGCTCATGCAAGTGTACCTTGTACGTCTCGTGTGTAGGGGCAGATATGATAGACCAAATGACATTTGATTCGGCTGGTTGGTCTTGAAGGCAAGCCTGTTTGGCCAACACATCGGCCTCAGCATTCTCCTCCCTCGGCACCTGATCAATGGACCATGCACAACCCCGGCTTTCCAGTTGGGCGAAGAGTGCGGCAGTTAATTCCTTGTATCTGATCATCGCATTTTCTTTGGCTTCAAATTTGCCAAGCACCTGGCTAACGACAAGCTGTGAGTCAGAGAAGATATTCAAGGAATCCGGTCTTACCTCTAAAGCCAACTGTAAGCCAAAGCTGAGAGCTTCATATTCAGCTACATTGTTGGTTGCATGGAACGCTATGTGAGCCATCGCCCTGATCACAATCTTCCCTGGTCCAATCAAAATCACCCCGGCTCCAGCACCCATAGACGAGGATGCACCATCTATGTACAATTTCCATGAGCAAGGACTAGGCTCCTGTGGGGGTGCATGCAATTCTGCCACAAAATCTGCCAAAACTTGACCCTTCATAGATGGCCGAGCTTCATATCGGACATCAAACTCTCCCAACCGAGCTGCCCATTCCGTTATTCTCCCAGATGCCTCGGGTTTCTGCAAAACCTTTCTGAGGTTTGAGTTCGTCCTTACTGTCACCGTATGGGCCTGGAAGTAGGGTCGTAACTTGATAGCGGCAATCACCAATGCGAAAGCAAGCTGCTCGAGTATGGGATACCGCAGCTCGGCACCTCTCAGAACCTTGCTTGTGTAATAGATCGGAAACTACTGACTACCCTCTTCCCTTATCAAGACCGATCCCAATGCTCCCGATGAGACCGCCAGGTACATATACAGCACTTCCCCCGGTGATGGCCGACTTAGAAGAGGAGGGGTACTAAGAAAGTTTTTTAATTCATCGAATGCTTTCTGACACTCTGGTGTCCATTCAAAACCCTTCACTTTCTTAAGGGTGCTGTAAAAAGGAAGGCATCTCTTAGCCGAACAAGAAATGAATCTGCCTAAAGCTGTCACCCTTCCATTGAGTTTCTGAACATCTCTTACCGATCTTGGTGGTTCCATCTCCAGAATGGCTCGAATCTTTTCTGGGTTAGCCTCTATTCCCTTCTTTGAAATCATATACCCCAAGAATTTGCCAGACTGAACTCCAAAGGCACACTTCTCTGGGTTTAACTTCAGGCCGAACTCCCTGAGCACCTCAAACGTTTACGCTAGTTCCCGAGGTAAGTCTGCAGCAGTCTTGCCTTTGACGATCATGTCATCAACATAAACCTCTACGTTCCTCCCCAATTGCCCCGCAAACATTTTATTCATTAATCTCTGGTAAGTGGCCCCGGCATTCTTCAACCCGAATGGCATGACCCGATAACAGTAGGTAGCCCGGTGTGTGACAAAAGCAGTTTTCTCCTCATCGCTCTTCTTCATAGGGATTTGGTGATACCCGGCAGAGGCGTCCAGGAAAGCATATTCCTCAAACCCCGAAGTTGAGTCGACCAGGAGGTCAATGTTCGGCAGTGGGTAGCAATCTTTCGGGCATGCCTTGTTTAAATCAGTAAAATCAACACACATTCTCCACTTTCCATTGGACTTCTTCACTAGAACCACGTTTGATAGCCAGTCCGGGTATAACACTTCTCTAATGAACCCGTTTTGCAGCAGTGTATCTACTTCCTCCGACATTGCCAGCTGCCTCTCGGGAGCATGGTTCCTCTTCTTCTGCTTGACAGGCTTGCAACTCGATTGCACATTGAGAGCATGACACGTTACCTCAGCAGAGATTCCCTTGATGTCTGAGGGTTGCCAGGCAAATACATTACTAAATTCTGTCAGAACCGCTACCAACGCCTCCTTCTCTTTCCCCTCTTTACTGGCAGCAATCTTGACCGTCTTTCCTGGTGAGAGCTCAATTTCCCGGAGTGAATCCATGGGCTCCGCATTCCTAGCCGTTGGAATGTCCAGCGCGTCTAGGGGTAATGCTTGATCTGCTTCCTTTAACATGCTAATATAAGTTTCCCGAGCCGCTTTCTGACTGCCCCTCAGCACAGCCACGCCTCCTTCAACAGGTATTTTGACAAGCAGCTTACGCATCGAGATGTAAGCGTCCACCCCAACTAAAAGAGGTCGCCCAACGATCACGTTGTAGGCAAGTGGAATGTCAACCACCATAAAACAGCTCCTGCAACTGCACACTTTATCCTCATCACCGAGCTGCAAATCTAAGACAGCCGAGCCTTCTACCTTGACCGGTTGCCCAGATATACCGATGAGGGGCGCCGAAACTGCTTCCAACCGATTGGCTGACAAACCCAAAGCTTTATATGCCTGCAGAGTGATAAGGTTCACCGCGCTTCCAGTATCTATCAAGATCCTCTGAACCAGGTAGTCTTGTATCATTGCTTCCACAACAAGCGAATCGGTGTGGGGAGTCCGGACATGAGCTTCATCTGCCTCGAAAAATGTCACCGCATAACCTCCCAATCTTCGGCCTGCTCCCACAGAAAATACCTCCTTAGCTTTCCGCTTTCTGGACTCCTCAAAAACATCATAATGCAGGCCTCCTGCAATCACATGAATCACCCCGGTTGGAGCTTTTTTACTTGAGCTAGCTCTGTTATCTTGTCTTCTCGGTGAGGGAGACCTATCTCGCTCTCTCCTATCAGTACCCTTCACAAACTGCCCGAGCTTGCCCTGCCGGATCAAGTACTCGATTTCCCGCTTCAACTGTCGGCAATCATTTGTCTGATGGCCTTTATCTCTGTGAAAGGAGCAGTATAGGCTCTGGTCTCTGCTAGGGTCATCCATCATCGGACGCGGCCAGTTAACCCGCTCATTCTCCTTCAACCATGCCAAGATTTGGGACCTCGGGGCCGTTAATGGTGTAAACCGTTCTTCTTGTTTGTTTCTTGTGTTTGGTTTTGAGACCAAATAAGCTCGGTTGGAATGGCTAGCCCCCCTTCCTCTAACTTCATCTCTACCATTATTGCTTCTATCTCGCCCTGCGCGAAACCCTCTATCTGAATCTCTGTTCTGCGAGCTATATCTGAGCCTGCGAGCTTCATCCATGCGTATGTACTTGTGTGCCCGAGACATGAGCTCGGTAAAGTCACCCGGGGGTTTCTTGCTGAGGGAATCACTAAAGTCTTGGCACCTCGTATTTCGGATAAGAGCATTAATAGCCACCTCCAAATTAAGGTTTTGAATGTCCATGGCCACAGCATTAAATTTCTCCACGTAAGCTCGGAGTGTTTCCCCTTTCTCCTGATACACCATTGTAAGGTCGGCAGACACTTTAGTTGGTCGGATGGCTGCTACAAATTTGGCAATGAACATGTCACTGAACTGCTCGAAGCTGTAGATCGAATTTTTCGGGAGGTTACGAAACCATATCTGAGCCGAGTCTGTGAGTGTTTGGGGAAAGATTTTGCACAAAGCTGCATCTTCCGTTGTGTGAAACAACATAGTGTGGTGGAACTCGTCTAAATGAGCTCGGGGGTCTGTGCTACCGCTATACTTCGGCAGATTCGGCAAGCGTATTTGGGGAAATGGGGTAGCCAAGATGTCTCGAGATAGGGGAGACCGGAAACTGCCCTGGTACTGCAAAGTACTTCGGTTCTGATATTTCTGCATTCGCTCTTCAAATAATCTCTCAAACTGCTCAGCTGTCATTGTGACGGTGGTACCAGGGGCCAAGGTGCTCGGCAGTGATGGAGGTGGTGTTTGGGCAGGAGGATGTATATGGGTTAAAGTAGGGGGTGTTACCGTTTGAACCGCGGGTGGTGCCTGGGCCGCCATAGCCGACAGGGCGGTTAGCAAGGTTTGGGCAGTTTGGGGGGTCAAGCCCGGAATCGCTGGGATAGCCATGGGTGCTTGCGGTGTTGTTGGTGTTTGGATCTGTGTAGGGGGAAATAATTGTCGTGCTGGGAGTGGGGAGATTTGCTCTGGCTAAGCAGGTTGGAGGCTTTGAATGAGTTGGCCAAGAAAGTTGGCTGAGGGTTGGGTTGCATTGCTGGGATGGCTAGAAGCTGGGGCAGCAGAAACAGGTAAATCGGGAAAGAGGTCCATTACTGACTGAAATCTGTGGATCAACTGAAATCTGTGGAGTGTTCCACGCTCACCGCACCAAATGATAACAAAGTAAAATCTTCCGGTTGTCTTCCACTTGAATCACCTGAAAAGAACCAAAAAAACCGTCGTGTGTTCCGACAGGGGAGACTCCGACGATCAAGTCAGCTAATTGACAAAGTAAAGGTTTTCTAGTGTAAGAAATCAGAGAGAGATCAATGTACCTGATGATTCCCTTTATATAGAGCTATTCCAAATAGGAAATAAGATTTTGTTTAGGAGAAAATCACCTTCATCCCTTGATTGATGCTTGATTCCCCATTTATGAAGATTTGTTGAGTGATTCTTGGTACTTTCCATCCTTGTGAGGTCAGGATCTTGGCTATTTCTGGCGAATATTCGTTAATAATTGCTTACCATAATGCATGACCGAGCTGTTCTTAAAAATCGGACTGTTAGCACGTCCTACGTCCAAACGAGCCCTGATAGAAGGCCTCCTAAACTGATAGTTCGGCTTGAAGATGTGCTCGGAGCAAACCGGGCCGATCCCCTAAGCGGAGAGCTCGGATATCATAAGTCCCCCCCTCCGAGAGATGACATTCATGTCACGAAACAAGTACCGAATGACCCAACATAGCGCGTGTGTTTCAACCATTCCACATAAATAACAGTTGTGCGCGTGACTCCTCAAAAAACGCGAACAGTCCCCTCGTTGGCTGTGATTCAACGGTTGTGTCAGGCGTTATGATGAGGGCATCCCTTGGGTTACCGTGCAGATATTAATTGTCCTTCCATAGCCCCAATCATCAATCGCCACCTGTTCTCCTCTGATTGGTCTCCGCTCTCTATAAATACCCCCTTCCTCTGTTCACTCTCACTTTCGCTTTCTCTGGAGTTTTTGCTGTCGTTGGCATTGTTCTTCTTCTTCTTCTTCTCAGTTTGCAGCTTCCTGTTTACACAAATCCTCCCTCTTCCCTGCGTCTGATCTTCTACTCTTTCTCAAAGCTTCGCCCAGGTCTCCTCGACTGCAGGTTTGTACTTTGTATTCTTTCTCTTTTCATTTTAAGAATGAGTGATCTCGAGAGTTCTCCAGAGAGACTGAGAGTGGGGAGGGTCTTGAGCACTAAGATATACCTGAATCTCCTGGTCCCAGTCAACCAGAACCATCGAGGAGGAAGGAACCAAGAAGGAATCCTCGAGTTGGGAGCGTTAGCTCGGTTATAAGAAGCAATGAACTGGTGGAATTGCAAGAGAGACTTGGGATTCCGGAGAACTATACTGTCCGAGCACCCGGAGCTCACGTCCGTGCTAACGCTACATACAACGGCCAGAAAAAGATAGTAGTGTACGAGGCTGACTTCGAGGCAGGCATGAGCCTCCCTCCAACGACCTTTGAGACCGAGCTATTGAACCACTACGGGTTGACTATGGGCCAAATTCATCTGAATGCTTGGCTCACAATCTCCGCTTTACAAATGTGGGCGGCGGAGAACGAGATACCTTTGACAGTGAGGCTCTTCCGAATTACTCATGTGGTCGGCCTTCGTGTGTCAACTGAGGATCATAATTATGTGCAAGCCCGGGCTGGTTATGGGGTTTTCCACGGCAACCCGGAGTCACTAAAAAACTGGAAGAACCGCTTTTTCATAATAGAGAGCGATGAAAAGTTCAAGTTCCAAACAACATGGGGTCGGTATGTCAATAAAAATGATGAGCCGATCCTGCTTACCGACCAGGAGGAAGAAACATTGGCCCAATGGAGAGCGCTGGCACAAGACAAGGTCGACATTAGAGACCAACTGACGCTCGGATCAATCCGAACCACATCATCTCGGCCGCGTCAAAGAGGTATATTCTGATATTAATGCCTCTGTTCTAATATTTTCTCATTGTTCGGTTTGTTGCAGAAATGAAGCGCACCGAGAAGCCGAGCATGGTAGAGATGATGAGGGCCAAGAGGCAAAAGAAAGCAGGAAGGCCTACCCCAACCGAGCCTACTCAAGAGGTTCCACCTGAGGCCTCAGAACGCAATGCTACCGAGCCCGACCAACACAACAGCTTTGATCCTGCTGCTGCATCTGGGGATCCCTTGCCTCGGACCCCACCCACGGCGATTCCCCAAGTTGATTTGCGGACCCCTCCTGAGCCGCACTCTCCGGTACTTGGTGACGAAGCTGGGTCGTCAAATCCCCGACCCTCTCCTGTATTTTGTGATGCGGCTGGGTCATTAAATCCCCGACCAACAAAGAGGGATATGAGGGCTCTTGCCGAGGAGATATGCGATTTTTGGAGGGAGGAGGGGAGGAAATCAGCATCTGCATGGTGTTTCCCATGCAACTTCAGCAGCTCATCCACAATTGGACCCGGATTTATGTATTGCTGATTTCCAAATTGATTCATTTTTTTCGCCTACGAACAAATGTTACTGTAATTTTTACTAATTCAGCGACAAATATTCGAAAATATTAACTATTAATGTATGTTAAAAATTTTAAGTTCCTAAATTACATAATCAACATTCTATTCAAATACGTAACGTATTAACATTATGTTACCTCGCCCCATGCAAACTAATCAATCCGTTCTAATTTAATAAAATAATCTATTAATATTTTCATTCATAAATACCATTATTTTCATTCAATTCACACATGAAATTATTACTATATTACATTACATAATTATATATTGCATTACATAAAAAAATATAGATAAGTACCTTCTTCACTACGTCCTCCGGATCCTCGAAAAAAATCCTTCATAAAACGTATAATTGTAATTAAATATTTTTTCGTGCGTGTTGTTATTTCATAACGTTTCTGGATTCAAGTAAATTAACATAAATATTTTAGTTTTTTCATTCTAACAAATGACACACATAATAAAATATTAGATTTCACAGCTATCGTTCACAAATATATAATACTTATATTTTCTCACCCATATGTACAAAAATAAATTTCGACTCCGCTTCATGCAATACACTATTTGTCATTCATGTTCCATAATTAAATTTATCAACTTCCATCCGTAAATATAATATTTACATTATAATTTTCTAACAACCCCAAATTATTTTATAACGACTACATATTATTTGCGTTATATTTTTTGTGGGATATAAAAAAAAATTAATATACTACTCTACAATCATGTTCCATAATTTTTTCTACTCATTTTTTCCGTATATTGAATTTTAATAAGCAAAAAAAAAATTTATTAAGCATATTTACTTGCCTTTTAGGGATCCCTTTACCAATGCGCTTAATTAAATACCTATAAATTTAAACATAACACAGTCACATATTTAGTTAAAAACATTAACATCACAATAATTATAATAAGATGGCAAATACACATTTCATTATCGCAAAAAAATAAATCTTACCAATAGTTCTGTGCAATTTATACGCTATTACACAAAATACACCCTTGATTATCGATAAAAATGAAATCTGTGTAAAAATTACACAGATTTTAACCGAAAGATGTTTTTAGAAAGCAATAAGGAATGAAATAGAATTTTTTTGTTCGTGTTAATGCATACATTCATCCCTTATAAAGGGGTCGGACGCCACAAACTCTTCAATTACGTTTATTGAAGAGGATGAGCAGCAGTCACGCGTGACACTGTTCACGCGTGACTGCCTTGCAGGGAGCAGCTGTGAAGCTGCTCCCTCTTTGCTCTATGCCGCAGCATGTAGCTGCGGCATATGACGTCAGATGCCGCAGCTACATGCTGCGGCAACTGACTTAGATGCCGCAGCATAAAGCTGCGGCATTTGTTCTCAATGCCGCAGGTCAACCCTGCGGCATTGACTGGACAACCACCCCTTGGGAATTATTTTTTCTCCCACCCTATTACGGTAATTTCATCTCAAAATTGCCACATTCAAATCTTTGTCCCAAACGTGAAGAGGAAGAGGTAGTGGAAGAGTCAACTTCGGATATAAATTTAAATATCTCTCGCTCTTCAGCATCATTTACATTTATTTATTCGGGTCTGTGATGCTTTTATTTATTTTATGTTCACAATTTTATTTTTGTGGGGATTAATTAAATTAAGATTGGGAATTGATACAAGTGTATATATTTGTGTGTGGGTGTGGCTTGAAGGGTTTTTACTTTTTATAATTTCCTCTTCCATAGGAAGAGAGAGAGGTAACATGGCGGCTTAATTTTCCACAGGTACCAGAAAATTTTCTTTCTATCACATTCACCAAATATTTAGCCACTCACCCAATCGAAATTAATTCATACTTTATATTAGGGGTGAGAAAAAAAACCGATGGACTCGGTTAACCGAAAAAAAAATTTAAAATCGAACCTATAGACTGCTTAATGGTCAGTGTTTTGAAAAAATCGATATTAATGGACTGGTCAATGGTTTTTGACTCATGTGACTGGTTAACCGAACCGAAACCGAATTTTTAGTTAATTTATTAATTTTTAACAATTTATAACAATTTATCCTAATTAAAAGTGATCATATACTTTTTTTCATTATACTAATTATTTTATAGTTTTTAAGTTTTTTTAATTAGCTATTAGTAAGTATAACAATTTATCTAATTAAAAGTGATTATTGACCGGTTAATGGACTGGAATTTCAAAAAATCGATATTAATGGACTGAAACTCATGAACCGGTTAACCGACCATACTCACCCTACTAAGTATCCATTCTTTTAGAAATGCTAAAAAATTATATAAAAAAATAAAATTAGAAATCCATAACAATACAATACACAACTTAGGTTAACATGAACAACCTCCTACTCTGGTTGTTTCATGATTTTAGATGATCATACGTTAATAAATAGTAACGTTATTCATTGTTTGATTTTGTCAGCATAGTAATAATAATCACCGTATAATGAATAGGATAGTTTGCCTCATGAATTAATCTTTTTGCAATGATAAGTTACACAAGAATCAATTGTTTTTTAATCTATTATCCATTTCATTTTAGAAGTACTACAATCATCTCTAAAATTCTCACTTAACATAAATTAATATACAATATTACATAAATTATGAACTCACTTATGCAATCAAAGCAAGAATTAATTAAGAATTAAAATATATAAATTCCCTTAAACTAGATTTTAGGCTTAATTATTATTTTGTATATGTAATATATGCCATCAAGAATATTGCTTTTAATTATGAATATAACAGTATCGAACTCTAAATTAATAAATTGTATGTATTTAAAAAAAGATCGCCTTTAATTATGAATATGACGTTATCCAACTAAGAATCGGTAGTTTCCGTAAATCCAATAAATATCAAAGTCATGGAAAAAAATGCATGAAAATAACAAATGGTAGATACTGTTTAAATATTTAATCAGGTCCGAATCACCCCAAATATATATATAAAAAAAAAAAAAATTGTATATTCAGAGAAAATAGAATAGTTTAAAATAAAATAAATAAATAAAATTTGTAAATTAAATTATTTTTGGGAGAAATTAAAATAATTTATCCTTCGTGCACACTGGCGAAATAGAACAGCAGACGACGCGGTCACGCACACGGCAACACGCTATTTTTCAAAGGGGGCAATTCTGTAATTTCAATTGCAATATCTATTATTCTTCCTTTCCCTCGAAGCTTATATGAATAAACGATCGAATTCAAGTGCATAAACAAGTACCTTATTATAGGGTTCTCTTTAATTCGTTACTGATCATAAAAATCAAGAACCCTAGACCCTAATTCCTTCATTTCCAGTCATGGGTAACACAGAGAAACTATTGAATCAGATCATGGACTTGAAATTCACTTCGAAATCGCTGCAACGGCAGGCCCGAAAGTGCGAGAAAGAAGAGAAATCGGAGAAATTGAAGGTCAAGAAGGCGATTGAGAAAGGGAATATGGACGGTGGTCGGATCTACGCCGAGAACGCCATTCGCAAGAGAACTGAGCAGATGAACTACCTTCGGCTCGCCTCCAGGCTTGACGCCGTCGTCGCTCGGCTCGATACCCAGGCCAAGATGACCACCATTAACAAATCCATGGCCTCCATCGTTAAATCGCTTGAGTCTTCTCTTGCTACTGGTAATTTTTGTTTCTATGATCGTCTAGTTCTGAAAGTTTGTGATTTTGATTTTCAAAGATAGGTTTTTTTTTCCTCAATTGCGATAGACCAGTTGAGTCATGCCTTTTTGAAAAAGGATAGCTTTTGTTTATAATTGATGCCTGTATAAAGGACTCTTAACGCCAATGTGATGATTTATTGATGCATTTATCTACCAATATATAGCACAAAGGCATTTCTTTTTTTTTTTTTGGTTCTTTGGTTCAATTTTTTCATTTTTTTTGATGTATGAAAACCGAAATCTCAGTTCTTCGAACCCTTTTTGCTCCTGTCATTTGCAATGAGAAATTTTAGTTTGCATTGTAGGATGGTTTTGGTGTTGCTGAGCGTTCTCTTGTTCACTAGCTCATGCAAATTATGGGCGTTAGGCTTGTGTAAGATGTTACGTTAGTGATAATATTTTAATTCGTTGTTTGCTGCAGGCAATTTGCAGAAGATGTCAGAAACTATGGATCAATTTGAGAAACAGTTTGTAAACATGGAGGTCCAGGCAGGATTCATGGAGGATGCGATGGCTGGATCCACCTCACTTTCCACACCTGAGGGTGAGGTTAACAGCTTGATGCAACAAGTAGCTGATGATTATGGATTGGAGGTCTCTGTTGGGCTTCCACAGCCTGCTGCACATGCAGTGGCCACCAAGTCACAGGAGAAGGTTGATGAGGATGACTTGTCAAGGCGGCTCGCAGAGTTGAAAGCCAGGGGTTAAAATGTGTAATAGGATCTTTCCTATGCCAATGTGATATATAATTACATGCTATGTATGGTTCTCTGGATTATGCTTCATGCGAAAACTTAAAATCTGTAAATTTGGATGAAATTTATGGTGTAGACTCTGCTTGTTGAACACGGGTGATAATGCATTTGCTGATTTGCTTAAATCCTTGCAGTTTTTCTGGGGGCTGCCGGATGCCGTTGTAGTTTGAGCAATATGCTTATTTGACATTTATTTATATATTTTATATGAATGAGGTGTCTTTGTGGAATTATGAGTACCTATGTCGTGGGGCATATATGAATTCCTTCTGGTTTGCTATTGTTTTCTTGGGGATGTTTTTATTTTTGAAACACACTATTAAGATAGGATGTTGACATAACTGATTAATCATTATGCTTTCTAATATTTTTGCCCATAGTGAGCATGTGAGTGAGATTATGCAATTCCATTTTGTGCTGTTTATTGAATACTTTTTGACTAGACTCGGTTTAAGCAAGTTTTATGGATGAAGCTAATAATAGTCGCCATTTATACATATTAATTGACCGATCCAACCTACTCACTCATTTGTCAACCACAGCGATGTTTGCTAGGCAAAATTTTGCCTAACTTGGCAATTTGCTGTTATGAAGAAATGCCTTTTCCTCTTCCCCTGTATCCCCAGTTTCTTGATCAAGATTTTCTTTCTAGATGGAGTTCCGAATGTATATGGAAATAGGTGACTCCACTGTCTCTCTTGTCGTTTTCCAAAAACCTATATGGTCATCTCAATGATTCTCATTCATGCTATAGGGTGAGAAAATTAACTTGCATAGAACTTGCTGCATTACTGTGTTTCTTATTGCTGCACTTTGTCATGGCAATTTTTTCGATAGTAGTTTTGGTTTTCGAGAAATAAATTGACCAGGAAGCTCCTGCAGGGTTGAAAAAAAAAAAAAAAAAAAAAGGCCAAGGCAGTGGCATCTTGCCATTGCTATGTGCTCGGTTTATGTTATTGTGCAGATGGATTTTTGAAGGAGGTGAACGTTGAGTTCCATTTAGGTTAACAAGTGGCTGAATTGAGACGGCATTATTTATAAATGAGTTTGAAACTGCAAGAATGTTGTTGTGCTAAAGATTTAAAACTTGACTAAGATATTAAATTATTTATTTTATATAGTGTTGCCTTTGTATAATTTGACTTGAAAAAAGAAATGCTCCATGCAAATTGCAAACAACAGGAAGAATTTTACAGGTGACAATAATGATTCTATAAATGCCATTAGGAGAAGATAGAAGCAGGAATAAAAGCAAAACTCAATCATATACTCTTTGTCCTGTTTAAATGCTTTTATTGTCTGAGCAAGATCTTCCCTGTGCAAAAGAATAATGGCTGAGCAATTTCACTATCACCCTCCATTCCCACTCCCATTTGCAATTACTCACTGTGGATAATAATGATTCCAATTTTCTTCTTACAAAAATCGAGGATGCATAGAAAATCTCGCCAAAGGGATTACAAATTTACAATTACTAGTACTAACCGAAACGGCAAAATGAAGAGCAAAAAACAAAGAAACCGCCATAAATTCCTCCGACTCCACGTGTCTCTCTCCTTCCTCTCTATTACAACAAACTTCTTCCCCTGTACCCGGTTTCTCATACACTTCTTCTCTTAATTTCTCCCTCTGCGCTCATCCATTTCACGAAACTACATCTTCTACCTGAAAAATCATATCTTGGGGCTGTCTTGCGAGCAGAAGAAGAAATCCCTTTCCCTGTTTAAGCCATTTCAAGTGAAATTGTGATCAATTTTGTTCTTTCAGGTTCCTTTGATGGTAAAAATGGCAACCTATCTCTATTTCAGGAAAAGTTCACATCTTTTTGTATCACTGCAAAGATAGAGTCATCATGATGTTGTAGTCGGTAACCAAAGTTGGGATCTTTGGTTATTTACGCTTTTATTTCTCCTGCATTGTTTGTTAATTCTTGTTTTGAAGGGGTTGTGTGGGATTGGAAATGAATGGTTATGGAGAAGAAGAAACTGCTTTCGAGATGTGCGTGGTAGTTCCAAGAAGGAATGTGAAGGAAGAAGATGAGAATTGTGACTGCGTTGAGGTTCTTGTGAAGGAGTTAGAGAATGCGGGATTCATAGTTGATAGAGCTATGGGCCTAACAGCTGAGTTCATCAAGGTTAGTCTTTATGAACTTCTCTCTTTTATTTCAATCCATTTGTTATGCTCCACGATGTTCAGATCAATCTTGCCAATTCATTCATAGCTTATGCTAGTTCTTTCAATTAATGTTTGAAATTCTTGCACAATGAGAGAAGTTAGTATGTCTTTAATTGATGGGGGTTGGTGGGTTGTGGGGTTTAAGGATTCTAGAGGCAGGCAAAGACATTGTATCAGTCCTGCCGTAATGTGTTTTAAGCAACTCAACTGCTGCAACTTGAAACTTCTGTTGCTGTGGAGATCAATCAAATGTAATATCACTATAGGTCTAACTGTCTACTAGCTGAGAGCTACTTAGATGCGTTTTTTCACACCTCGAAGGTTGCATATATGGGAGTAGCGAATGGCATCCAGCCATGGTGGGATTGTTGTGTAAAATCATGTGATTTCTTCAACTTCAACCATATGCCACATGATTCTTGGTACTCTACTAAAATTTTGTCATCGACATTCAATTTTTTGTATTTTAATTTCCAAATATGAACAGCATGGAACTTGCATTGCCTTTCAGTGAACGCGGTAATATTATTGGTGTCACATGCCTTTTTCGCAAAATTCTTAGGGTTAGATTAAGCAGTTTGGATTGAAATGCTCTATATCAAAAGTTGGGAGATGTAAAAGAATTTGTTGAGGAACCCAAATCAATGTGGCTTATAGTCAAGGACACATGAAACTTCTACCTACTTAAAATCTTTGTATTCTTTCACACATGTGCAGTGTGTGAGACTACTACAACGTACTACTAGATTTGAACTAACAAGATTTCTGAAGTCATTTTGTGTTTCAGAATTATCTATTTCTCATTTCTTTTTAGTTTTTTCTTAAAGGAAAAAAAAGACGAAGAAAATTGATCGTTCAATATTGAATCAATGACTTCTTGTATTTTGCTCAGTATTACATATAATGGTGGCATGGTGATCTAACAATAATTTATCAATTGCTTTTCTTTAAAATAGTTGCATTATAAATGTGCCTTCTACTAATTTGTTTCTAGTTTCCTTCAGTTAGCAGCACCTCTAGAGGTCCTGGGGAAGGCTGCATCTGAGTTGCAAATGAAGAAGCCTACTCATATTGGTAATTGTTGTAATGCTCCAAAAAGCTGGCCTCTATTTCAGGGTCTTTTTGGACGACTTAAGTTGTTTGTTTACATCTATTTTTGATCTTAAGCTGATATTGCCATAATTCTTATGGCAAAGTATGTTCTCATTGGAGAACTGTAATCTTATCTCCACTTCCAATTTCAGGAATGGATCTGCAATTTGAATGGGAGGAGGTCAAAGCATTTGTCAGACAACCAGATGGTTCATTGTTTAGTTGGTGTGAACGTTTTGAGTGCTACCGTCATTTATTGTATGGGATTGTAAGATACGAAAGTCTATCAATTTGTTAACTCTTGTTTGGAACTCTCTCACACACAATAAAATAGATGATCAATTGGCCTTTATTTCCTTTTGTGATCAATATATTCATGATTCAAGTGTGATTCCTCGAGTAAATGTCTGATTTCCTGCTTGGAAATGGAACAATAGGCTCAAATTTTTTTGTTGAGGTAGTA
This sequence comes from Excoecaria cochinchinensis, assembly GCA_947683425.1. Taxonomy (NCBI): domain Eukaryota; kingdom Viridiplantae; phylum Streptophyta; class Magnoliopsida; order Malpighiales; family Euphorbiaceae; genus Excoecaria; species Excoecaria cochinchinensis. The sequence continues at coordinate 3,880,286 of CANTUQ010000125.1, read as the reverse complement.
CTTGGGAGGATTCAAGCAAATAATGTGATATCAGGGTGGCATAAGCAGAACGTCACAACCTAGAATGGGAGGACACGTAGTCCATGTTTATGTCATGCTAGGTTATATAATTTTTCATGCTTTGGATTGAAGAACATCTATGTTTAATATTTATGATTCTAGTAATTTTAGGAGCTGATATTATTTGTTCCTTTATTTTATTGTGTTCTATAACACTAAAATTCAAGTGTTCCTAGTTGTGCAAAGCCGTTTCCATGCACACATTGACACATATTTGAACTTAGCATGCCCCCATAAGCTGCTATTTAAAACTGAAACTAATGGGTAAACACTAGCAGGTTTTGTACTTCGCATGTCCTCATTAACTGCTATTTAAAACTGAATTTTATAGGTGAACAATAGCAAGCTTTATACAACTTTGAAATGGGCTGGCAAGGAATATCTCTGGGAAGCTGGGGAATCTTTGGTGCAGCAGTTGGAATTTGAAGGCATTGTTAAACAAGTTTTTCCTTTACATGGTATGCTAAATTTTCACATGCTACCCTAAGCCCTATAGTTTTGATGTAAACTCTGAAATTTGATTAGCATTGATTGATAGTTGAAATTAAGAGGAAAGAGCTTCTGAGAGGGTGGGTGTTGAACTGGCGGAACCATACAAACCAGCCAATTGATGACATGTATTCATATTTTGGATTGAAGGTAAGTTAGGCTAACATCGTATAAATACTGAATTAATTTAGTCATGGATTATGATTCCAGAATTCGTGCTCTGTAGATAGCCATCTATTTTGCTTTCCTTCGTATGTATACATGTTGGATGCTATTTCCAGCTGTGTCCGGGCTCATTGCGCATTTGATTGATCTTGGGTAAGATTCCTTAATTACTGATATACTTCCTGGCTGTTAAAGGTCTTAGCGCATCTCTTTTGACATTGGATATGAATTTACTTATTTTCTCTTGTAAATTTTTCCTTCTCAGACCACTGCAATTCCTAGTTCTTCCATTGTTCTTTATAAGCATAATAATATGGGCAGTGTTGTTTTTCCAGTTCTGGAAACGCAAAAACTCAGCTCTTTTAGCCAGGTACTTCATTTATTTTAAAGTTTTTTTTGTTCTTGTTCTTGTTTGTTATTTATCTTTTGGCCTCCTTTTCATGTACTTGAGGCATCATTTTTCTACATAATTATTATGTCTTTGTCTTGACTAATTTGTTTCTTTTTTTTTGTATTCTTTACTCTCTCTGGATCTATGGCATTGTAGATGGCAGATACATCATTCAGCTAGTACTGGCCCCGAGAATAAATTTTTGGGGATGGAATGGAATTCCTTACATTCACCATTTGGACTCGTAAAGAATTTGGGGATTGATAAAATGAAAGAGAAGGAAACATATCAAAGATATGAATGGATTGGACATCTCATGCGGTTCAGAAATAATTCTATCATTATTGCGAGTATTATTTGCCTCCAGTTGCCATTTGAGTTGGCCTATGCTTACCTGTACGAGGTTATGGATTTGGATGTGATGAAGTAAGATTCTGAATTTTATCTTATTTGCAAATTTTGCTTTATCTTTATGATTTATAGCTGCTATTTCTTCCTCAGTCTGTACATGTTATTACTTAATGGTTGCTATGTTCTTCATGTCATAGGCAAATAGTATATGCTTCTGAAAAATGCATGCATGCAAAAGATGTATGTCTTAAGTATGCCTTCCAGTTCCTTGGTCATCCCCATATCACTATCTTGCTCATCCCTTTCAGACTTGAGCTGCTGTATTAGGCTCCTTTAGCAACATCAATATGGATTGTAGAGCTCCTTTGCATAAGTAACTTGGACGAGTCTTTCAAGGCTTTTATGGTATTTCAAATGTAACTTTGACGGATGCTATGCAAATTTGTACTGAATGTTAAAGGTGATTAATGTGTCCAAAAAGAGTAACATTAGAGTAAATAAATAGCTAATGAAAAAGGTTGATCCTGATTTAGCAATAAGTCTATTGAACTATCCTTTAATGGCTGGATAAGTTTTATCTATTAATATGTGTATTTGATAACATTGTATATTAGTCTGGAACCTTACTAGTCCAGTCTCAAGATGGGATAAAATGTAAAGAAAAAAAAAACAGAAGAAAGAAACTCTACTTGCTGCAACCATGACCTTGAAAGATATTATGTCTTACTGTTCAGGATCTGATTGCAAGAGTATCTAGTTCTTGCAGTTTTCTTCATGAATGCAATGTTTAATGTTTTACCGTCAAATATCACATAATTTCATCTTTCCTTGTGCACTGTTGAATAATGTCATATGAAACCAAATACTTGGGCCTTTTTATCTTGTAGGAGATTGTGTTAGCTTAGCAACTGTTGGATATGTTGCATTTTCTCCTAATGCATACTGACTACTTTTTAATTGGCACATTACTACATTTTCAAAACTAATATCTTAATTTGTCACTTCTTGATCTCCTGTACCTTATGCAATAAAATGGAGCTGCTATTTTCTCTTCCTCCTTGTTTTTTCATTCCTAAAAGAATGATTTTCTTTTGGTTTCTTTGAAGGAAAAGTGAAATATATTCATCCGCCCTTGTTCCTTTTTATGTTTGAAAGGGGATGGTGCAGGCTTCCTTCGCTTAAAGCTGCCTCATTAGACCTTTTGTTTCCCTTAAATTTGAAGTTTATGTTTTCCCTCAAGTGTGCTGAACATGTTGTGTACTTTGTTCATGTTACTGTAGATGATTGACTTCAGAATCACAATAATGTCTTGTCAGCATTGATTTATGGCACGAACTTGCTAGTTTTGGTGACATTCCTTGAATTTCTTGTTTTCAGGTTTGGGTTGACTGCTGGTTATTTTGTTCTCATTCAGTACTTCACGAAGATTGGGGGCAAGATATCAGTGAAGCTCATCCAATATGAAAATAATGAAAACACGGAATATCAGGCTGACAGCTTAGTCTACAAAGTAAGAGTATGAACTGCAACATCCTTTGGCTTTTGTTCCTCTCTCAAATGGAATATTCACTCAATGATTTGCATGTGGCAGGTGTTTGGTCTCTATTTTATGCAGACATATATAGGAGTTTTCTATCATGCACTTTTGCACCGAAATTTCATGACGCTTCGGCAGGTTTTAATTCAGCGACTGATTGTATATCATGTATGAAGGGTGACTGATTTTCCTTTATTAATGTATTACGAATTCTTGAAAATCATCTTGATGAATGTGTTTTGAGTTGAAAAATGTTTTCCAGGTACTGGAAAATTTGCTAGAGAAATCACTACCTTATCTGAAATACAGCTACAAAAAGTACAGGGCAGTGAGGTGGGCATTTTTCTCAAGAACCCACTTTGCTTGTTCCTGAGATTTGTGTTTGATTTGATTTAAATTTGAACGATATACTTTTAATTATTAAAACTTTTCTTTCTGTGAAGAAACAAGAAAAAACAGGAGAATGCATTATTGAATCGAAAAGTTCAATTTAATTCCAAGGTGGAGAAAGAGTACTTAAAACCTACATATTCTGCAAGCATTGGCAAAGAACTAGAAGATGGCCTTTTCGATGGTAATATGCTGCAATTAAGAATAACTGGGGGATATTTTGAACCTATGATAGTTAAATAGCATTAAAATTACTAATTTCCATGAAGGCTGGCAAAAGGCAGGTAGGAAGGATCTAATTGGGAAAGATTTATAGTTAACACGAGGCTTTCTTCCGGTAAAGAAAATTGATATAGTGGATCCATACTTGAAATTATGATACTTAAATGGATTTCAAATCTAGGTCAAACTTACTTGATACAATTTTATCAATTTACTTTTCTGCGGTTGAAGTACTCCTTGTTCCATTCTTCTGCTGAAAACAAATTCCTTTTGCAGATTTTCTGCAGTTAACATTACAGTTTGGAATGATCATGATGTTTGCTTGTGCATTCCCTCTTGCATTTGCGCTAGCTGCTGTGGTATGGTTTCATCAGTTTTTCAGCTGATTGACAAAGACATTTGACAGTTTTTATATATATATATATATATATATATATATATATATTGGTAATATAGATTAAAATTGAGCTTTCTAATACAGAACAGCTTCACAGAAATTAGAACAGATGCACTGAAGCTGCTCACTGTGTTGAGAAGGCCAATTCCTCGTGCTGCCACAACCATTGGAGCTTGGCTAAACATTTTTCAGGTACTATGGTGTCAGTATTTTTAATCTCAGTCCGATTCAAGTTAATATTGTAACAACTATATGCTTCTAAAAAGTAAAGCTATTGCATTAGCTTTCCAGTCATGTTCTAAGGGCTTAGAATTCGATAGCTGCACATTTATTGTAATCGTTTAAAGAGTTCGATTTTACTGTTGTTGTTACTAATATGGAGATATCCCATTAAACCCCAGTTTCTAATAGTGACGTCAATCTGTACCAACTCTGCTCTACTAGTATGCTTATATGATCAAGAGAGAAAATGGAAAATAGAGCCCGGACTTGCAGCAATTCTTGTCTTGGAGCATGCCCTCTTGCTAATAAAATTTGGCATCTCCCGCTTTCTTCCAGAGGTAAGAACCTCTATTCCTGCTATTCCTGCTATGGAGATTCGTTAACCTGTAGCTATGCTTTCCTTGTCGGCTAAGGACACTTTACGGCTTGTTTGCCACTACTTTGCATGTGAGCATTTTAACCATTTCAGATGCTCATCATCCTTCAATTTTCCAACGGTCGCATATGATGTAAATTATTATGTGTGCAAAAACCATGTCTCTAAGCGCGTAAAGAAGTCTGGATTTGATTCTTTTGTTAACAGGAACCAGCATGGGTAAGAGCAAACCGAGTGAAAAATGTGAAACAGGTACAGGGCAAGTACTCTAAACAGCTATTGAGAAGCATTGCTGGAGGAGAAAAGGCATATGGACTTGAGAAGACTGAGTGAAGATTTAAGATTGTACAAATGTTTAATTGCTGTATGAATCCGCTGTTGATAAAACTAGTAAATCAGTAGTTTCTAACCTCTATCATTTTCAGAAACTCTTTTGCCTTCTCCACATTTTTGGCTAAATAGAAGTGTGTGCTAAACTCTGCTGGATGATGAAAAAGAAGGAAATGAAAGTGAAAGTGTAATGATAGATTAAAAATTGTGATTAGTGTTTTACTTGCACTTTAATAATGATTTTTTTTTTGTTCGTTATTCGTGGTCTTAATAATGATCTGGTATGCTCTCTAAGCCTTTCTATGCACTAATCTGTTGACATTTCCCTTTTCATGTTCTAATTGGTTAACAGAATTTACATTGAGTTTTTCAACATTTTGGCTTATGATAAATACAATTGTGTTAGTCACTAGAAAGAAAGTACATTCTGTAAGAATCCATGGCAACTGGATTTGCAAAGGAGAAATTATTTGATGAATTTAATTCTCAAATCACAAAAATAGAGTTGAACATGACACCCAAGATTAATATTTTTCAAATGAAATCATCATTGCAGCCAAAAAATAAAATAGAATCACATTCCAATTAAATTGAAAATGAATTCAGTCATAAAAAGAATGTTAAAAAAATCAAACAATTTCCAATTTTTCTCTGTTCTTCAATCCTTTCCTCTCCAAAAACACGAATCTATAAAAAGGAAAAGAAATCTATATATACAATTATTGAAGTAGCTCTCAAGTAAGTGTATATACAAAGTAACAAAAAGAATGTTGCAAATCTGTACAAGAATTCATTGCAAACTGAGCCATGGCAATCCTAAGAGGAATGGTGAGATAGGCTATGATCATCATTTGTTCTTGAACTTCCAAAACGATCGCTAACTTGGCGAGCATAAGCAACAACAGCCTTAGCCCATCTCTTGATCTCAAGCTTGAATTTTTTAGAATCAATATGGTTGAGAGATTTTGCTGGCTCCATTGACACCTCCATAAACGTAAAACATCGATTCATTTTCCTGCGTTTTGGTGTTCCTCCATCATTAACACCTCTACTTGTCTTGCTCTTGTTTAGAGAAACTATTTTCTTCACAGACATCAACCTTGATACTAAATTCGAAAGGAAGTGATTGTTGTTATGTTTGCTACGTTTTCTGCAACCTCAAATCTTTAGTATGTAGCAACAATGGTGTTTTGGATTTCTCGCTATATATATATAGAGAGAGAGAATTAGAGTAAGACAAGTAATTAACACGATATTGTAAAAAGAAACATGTATTATATTCCAATACGTGTATAGCAGACTAATATCATTGACTTGACTTTTCTTATTTGTATATACCATGAACTTGTCTCTTGTTAACTTGTTCAGAAAAAATATTAACAATTTGATAAGAAAAAAGAACAAGATTCCCATGATGCTTTTTCATATATATATTTTGTATTTTATTGAATCAACAACAACAATAATATAATAATATTTGTTTGGAGAGTAATACAATAATAGTTAAGTTGGACCGATTAATTAAGTTTAATAGTCAAACACCTGCTAAAATTATATTCAAGCATCTAGTTTTGACAACACAAAACTATGCCCATAAAACTAAATCTTATCGTCGACTATAATAACTATGGGTTAATTAAGAGGTTTGTTTGCAAAAAAAGGTTTCAAATTACTTATTCTCCAAGTCATCAAGCACCTAATAAATTAGCAAGACTTGGCAAATAAGCATATTTTAAAATTGGAAAATAAAGCAAGAAAACATGAAAAATCTCCGAGAAATTGATTTGCTTACTTATCTTCTATTATTATTGTTTGCATATCCAATTTCATAATAATGATGAGTAAATTTCTTTGTAACCTTTTCAAGATTATCATCCTTTTTGGAATTTATAATTAATAAAAAATGTTGAATATCCAGAGGAACTAAACTTCCACTGAAATTATTTATTTCTTGTAAAATTAACATTTACAGAAAGTATCACCGAACTCTGAAAAGTAAATAGAAAGTTGCTTCTCAGCTTATACATACATACATCCATATATTCTAGTAGTTACGAGACAAGTTATATTAATTTGTATTAGAAGCCAAGCAACTATGTTTTATTTCCTTAATCATGAATTCTCTATGTTAAATTTTATAAAAAAAATATTTATCAAATCAAAGATATGATTTATTTTTATGTATATGGATTAATAAAACCAAAAGAAGAAAAAGAGATAATACAAAAGAAGCCCCTCGAACTTGTTACCAAAAATCACTTGAACATCTGAATTTTAATTTTAACCATATATATAGATACCTATAGTTGGCAAATGTGCATGTAATAAACACAAAAATTTACATTGCAATATGCGTGAAACACACAAAAATAAACGCGCGTTAAGCCAAATTTGTGACTCTTTCCAATGGAAAAAAATTCAGAAATCTTATATTTAAAGGGCTAAATGGGTCTTCTTGAACATGTAGTTATCTTCTTCTTCTTCTTCTTCTTCTCCTCCCGTTGTATGGATTTCATCAAATTCGTTGGTGAGAAGAGAAGGTATTTGGTCTAAAAAATGCATCAAGGCAATGAGATTGTGTGCAAATGCAAAAAGGTAGTTGCTTTGAAGATTTCATGGTCGAAATCAAATTCTGGACGGAGGTTTTACTGTTGTGAGATTGGAATGGTAAGATTCTGTAATTTTTTTAATTTGAATCTGTATTATCTGATTAAACATTTGGTTTGGTTTAATTATGTGAAATTTACTTTAGATTGTATATTTGCAGCAGCGTGGTGGCTGTAATTTTTTCAATTGGTATGATGAGGATATGTTTGCCCAGGCAAGGAGGGTGATTTGGGGGTTGCTGAATAGAGTAAAAGAATATGAAAACCAAAAAAAGATGAAGGAAATGAAGATAAAGAAATTAATGTGGTGTTTGGAAAGAAATTAATGTGGTGTTTGGTTGTTGTAATCATTGCATTCGTATTGTGGAATGTTGTCCTGATGAACAACTGGCTATAGTTAGGTTGTTGTTGAGAACTGAATATATGTTGTTATTTTTGTGTACAGAACTTATCTAAATCAATGAACGTTTATTGCAATCTTTTTGTGCCTAATTGTTTGATAACAAGTTACAGTTATTGGCAAAATTTAATTGAGCAATATATGACAAGTTTGTTGGCAATGTAATAGACATTCGTAGCATATTACTTCAATGCAATCTTGACAAATAATATTATATTAACCCGCTAGCGGGTTAATGTTAATAATGGTATCAATACATTAACCCGCTAGCGGGTTAATGTTAATAATGGCATCAATCCTTAGGTGGGTTAATATTAAGCAATGTATGACAACACACTTGTAATACAAATGCCTATGCTTGTACTATTGAAGCTTGTTTAAGATTATGTACAATATTCATAGACAACAATTGTCTAACAAAAACATTCAAATATTAATTTCTATTATCACATAGCAAAAACATTGTCTTGAGAATTTGTCAACAATGTATCCTTAACTGTTACAACTATAACAAAACACATAATTTGAATAGTAAAGCATATTTGCTATCTCAATTACAATAATAATAAAGCAGAGTTAAATCTATCAATTCAAGCTAAATTTTTAATTTCCCGGAACATCATTGGGTGGTGGTCGGCTAAAAGAAAAGCTAGCATTGGCTGCAGTAGTATTGGCTCTTCGGGTAGCGGTTGCAGCAGTATTGGCTCTTCGGGTAGCAGCTGCAGCATTTCTCTATTGATGAAGCTGGCTTGCTGTCACTGTTTTCCTTGCCCTTTTTCTAGCAGCAACATATCTAAGGTCAATATTTGTGTCCATTGCATTCCTCACATTGGAACCTGTGTACAAGATTCTCTCAGATTGTCTCCCTGGCTGCAAATAAATTAACAATTTATATTAGTTAGTTGATTATATGGTATGGTGTAAAATACATGAAGATGATTGTGGTCTTACATTAAGAACTAATGTGATTGTATTTTCATCAACATAATCCAGTCCTTCTCAACCAGTGAAAAATTATCATTCTTAATAATCCAGTCCTCAACTTTTTCCTCACCCACGTATTTATCAATCCCGTCTTTACTAAATCTACCCTCATGGTGAAATCTAACATTAATAAATATTGTAGCCATTTTTTTTTCACTGAATTTCATCAATAAAAAATTCAAAATCAGAATATTCCCAATACTGTAAACAAAAGCACTAAATTTCTAATCTAATAACAAAAACGCATTCCCCATTTTATTAATCAATTAGCATTTCAATTCTCAAATAAACTAAAGCATACCTTTTTTAAGCCTTCCTTCTAGGGGTGGGCATCGTTCGGGTTCGGTTCAACCCGACCCGAACCTGAATAACCCGAAACCCGAATTTGCAAGAAATTTAACACCCGAACCGACCCTAACTCCTTATAGGATCCCGAACCGAATAACCCGAAATATTTCGGGCCCCGAACCGAATAACCCTAATTACCCGAATTTTATTTTATTTTTTTAATTAAACCTAATTAAACAATATTATGAAAACTATTAAATACATAATTAACATATTAAATATCTAATTAATATATAGTCACCATATAACATGAAAAATACATAATTAAATACCTAATTAACATATAACTACCTAATTAATTAACATATAATATGAAAAATACATAATTAAATACCTAATTAACATATAATATAGTAACCATATAATATAAAAAATACCTAATTAATATGTTCACCATCTTAAAATGTCCAAATATTACAACAAATTAATAACCCAAATATTATAACAATTAATAATCCAAATATTACAATAAATTCGGTTCGGTTCGGATTGTTCGGTTTTATATTGATTTTCACCCGACCCGACCCGAACCCAAAATTTTCCAAATCCTCACACCCGAACCGAACTATCCGAATAATCCTACCCGAATTTATATTTCGGTTCGGGTTATTCGGGTCGGTTCGATTTTTGCACACCCCTACTTCCTTCAATTGCTTTCGGACAACAAAAGGCACTATTTTTCACTACAAACAATAGATTTCTCACTATTTCTACACTCAATATTTCTGCAATTGATGGATTCTTCAATTTTCTCTCCCTCTTCTTCTTTTCTACTGATCTAAATTATCGATTTTAACAAAGATCTATTTAGTTTTACAATTTCTCAATTTTTTTCACTTTCGCATCTCTAACTTCGATTTGATAATTTTTTCCACTTCAGATGGTTTGGTCAAAGTTCAATACCATGTGCCAATCATGTCTATGGTGGACATCCATGTCTGTATGGCTCCATGTCTGTATGGCACGCGCTTTAATAATTCAGAGCATATAACATTTTGTGTTTATTACATGCACATTTGCCAACTATAGATGTTTATCTAGTCAAAATTAAAGTTCAAGTGTTAAAAGTGATTTTTTGTGACAAATTCGAGTGGCTCCTTATGTAATATGCCGAAGAAAAAACATTGAGATCTAAGATCCATCACAGCATCATATTATCTCACCTTTAAAAGGAGTTATCTTTCCCTGTATTCATCCATATAACATGCTTGTTCTTCAAATTTATATTGATAGGGCAAATATAACAAAAAAAAAAAAATTAACAGCACAAGCCAATGCCCAAACCTTGTGTTAAATATCAAATACCGAATTATCCAACAGAAATCAGAAACTCTAAACTTCGACATCTAACCATAAAACAAATCAAAATCCAAGGGAACTCAGGAAACAGATAATGATAACTTTTGGTATCTCGGAAAATGAAGGAAGAACAGAGCATATGTAGCCATCTATTTTACTACTCACTTCCTAGCACTGATCTTAAGGGCTTGCCTATTCTTCTTCTTGACACCAGACTTGGCAACCTTCAGGCTTCTGTGCACAACGCTCAACCTTGCAAGAGCTGCATTCTTTAAATCAGGCCTGTAATAGTTATCACCAACCTGAAAGTATAACACAGTTGAATTAACAGACACTATCTAAATCTTCACTGCAGAGATAACAAATAATGCAAGAATACCATGTGGAAACAATGGACCAAAAGAAAGGTATGCATGAGCACGTAAAGTAGGAATATAACAAGATTAGTATTGGAAGGTGCTTCCTCTGTCGTGTTACTGTATACAGAAACACATCCCATGACATTCAAAAAGGCTCAGAAGCCAAGCGTTAACAAGTCTATTTCATAGAAGAAACCCAGTGTTATGATTTCTTCTTATGTGTTAATGGCTCATCACTGCCAAGGAAGCTCATAAATTATTTGTTGAGATAGCAGTGTCTTCAGATGGACCACATTTTACCACGTAAAAACATTTAATAAGCATAACATATAGGAGACATGCTATTTCAGAAAAGCTCAGAAGCCAAGCATAACAAGTCAATTTCATCAAAGAAACCCAGTGTCATGATTTCTTCTTCCATGTTAATGGCGAATCACTGCCAAGGAAGCTCATAAATTATTTGTTGAGACAGCAGCCTTTAGATGCACCACATTTTACCAAGCAAAAACATTTAATAAGCATAACATATAGAAGACATACTAATTCAGAAAAGCTCAGAAGCCAAGCGTAACAATTATATTTCATAGAAGAAACTCAGCGTTTAGAGTTCTTCTTACATGTTAACAGCTCATCACTGCAAGATATCTGATACAATCAGTCCGTGTGGTTGATGAAGGAAAAAATATTTTACAAAAATTTTCTCTAGAGTCACAAAACATAAAAGCAATTTGCCCGAGTACCTTTACAACAATCAAATACATAGTAACTTTCGTAACACTGGACAGTGCATTAATATTTCCAGCTTCTCCAACACTTAAAGCCATTAAACAGCTAGTTTGGCAAAAAAAAAGTAACAAAAAAAAAGCATGCAACTCTCCAGGACAAAAACCGGCAATTCCAGAAATCAAATAAGAAAACCAAGGATTCATAAGTTACCTGGTTTACAACAGCCTTAGCCATCCTGCGGAACTCTTTCTTCATGACAGACTTGTGAAGCAATGCAGCAGGTTTGTTCTGTTTCTTGGTCTTGGTTGTAGCAAGAACCACAGATTGATCTTTTCCAGGCTGAATGGTGACTGTTTTCTTATTTGACAACCCTATTCAACCCAATAACACATAACACAAAACATCAAAACTATGGTCCCCCGGATAATGGGTATCAAAAAGAAATAAAAGATCATTACCTACTTTGCAAAAACAAACTAAAAAAGCTTGAAAAATATAAACTTTACAATTGAAATAATTAAGAAAAATATCATTTCAAATCTCTCAATCAAGTCACTCGTAATAAAGGGGAAAATTAACGAGCGAGTACCAGAGTGCTTGTAGGAGTTGAGATTGTAGAGATTATTAGGCTCTTTGCTGAACTGAACGCTAGCGGATCCTCTGCCGAACTGCTTGACCAGAAAAGAGTTGTTCTTTTTCACCATCTCCCATATCAATTGCCCTGGTACTGTCGCCATTGTTGATCTCCTTTGCCTGCACCCACAACCATAACAGATCTATAAGCCTAATACAATAAACTCCCAACCTAAGACATGACAGATATGACGATTTACAATAGAACCTGCTAGTGTTTTTGCTTGGTAGCTGCAAACTTAGGACTGGCGAGCAAAGAAGAAGCGCGAGTTTATGACAATTTATAGCAGAACCCTAATTTTGTGTCTGTTAATTCTAGATGACCAAAATGCCCCCCATTCGGAAACTTTTTCAAAACATTTCGGGTCGGATTCTGAAACCCGTTTTCTTCCTGGTCGGACCTTTATTTTGGTTTTTATAACTCTGGATCCTATCAGTTTTTATTTACCATTAAGGTTTTTATTTTTTAAAATTAAACGATGAATATTTATTAAAAAAATTATTTCTTAAAAGGAATTCAAATATCTCTTCAATTTTTAATTTATCACTCTTTTCATTCACAAATAAATATCCACTTTCATTTTTATACAAAGATTAATGAACTCATTTATTATCCGACATTTATACTAATTTATCCTTCTTTTTTTTTTGAAACACTAATTTATCCTTCTAAAAAAGATAATTAATTATTAATATATTTTAAAGATTAAATTAATATTAATTATATAGATGAAGCATTGAAATATACTTATATTTTTAAAAAATTAATATTTTTTTTTGAATATATCAAAATAGAAACACTTACTTGTGAAAAGATAAAAGATGGTGTGACACATCATGATAAAATGCTACTCCCTCCGTTCCTTAATATTTGTCACTTTTAATAAAAATCCAAATTTCATTTATCTGTCACTTTTATATTTTCAATAAAATTTAATTTTATTTTTTTAATTTTATTTTTTTTTCCTATGCAAACTAACCAATCAGATTTAAGTTTGTACATTGAAATACTCAATATTATCTTAAATTTATGTCCAATTAATATTTCTTAATCTTTGTGAAAATAGCAAAAATGACTACTACTATTTAAGAATGGAGGGAGTATTTATTTAGGGTTTGCCAATCAAATTTATCACATTGCTAAAATTCATGTTATTTTAAATTCCCATTCACCGACCCCCAAATATATACATATATATATAAGAAAAAAGGTTTAACAAATACTCTTTTTTAAGCCTCCAACCATATTTCCTTTGACTGTTTAGACAAAGAAAAAGGAATTATCGTCAGCTACAATTGGAGCAATTAAACTAGGATTCCAAGCAACATAAAAATGGCTTGAAATAAACCAAAGATCATGTCCCAAACCAGGCATGTAAAGAAAATGAAAGTTATTAGCCCCCCTGAACCAGCCAACCTCAGTTCATAAATTAACCTAAATATTAGGACACAAGTACCCCACTCCAGATCACCATCTTTACACCTCAACTAATGTTTACATATTTACAGTGCCAAAGCAGCAGCCTCATCCCTTTTTCTTTTTCAACTACGAGTTCCTTTTCTACAACAATGAAATAGTCCTGAAATTTTACAAAGGGATCCGATTCTACCATCAGAGTAGAGTAAAAATTACTAGTTACCAAGCAAAGCATGGCTCAAATGAGCAGAGAGGCTGAGAAATCCACAAGTCAGAATTAAAATTTCCCAAAACACCATAAACCAAATCTGAGGGTAGAATTCTATATTCTGCAAGGCTGCTGCAACTTTTGCTCAAGAACCAAATTCAAGAGTTGTTTGATGTCAAGGCGCGATGTGTTTGTCTTGCTGTACCATTCACTGCTTCATTTATCCTACTGAACACTAATTTCAGAGGGATACAAGCTATAACAGTATCCTTGGGTTTCTCTGCAACTGGCTTCTTATATTCTTCTTTGTTACCCGTTAACGAAGATAGTTTCCTGGTCTTTTTAGACAAAAGCCCGGATTTCCTTTTAGGGGATTTACTAGGTGAAAAACGTGGTTGCATTCTCATAAGCTTGGTAGGAACCCTTCCAGCTTCTGAATTCCGAATAGGTGCATATGCCAGTTCGCCAGCTAGATCACATTCTCTGCTGCCAATAATTGGATCGCAATGCCCATCAACCAGAGGCTCAATTGTTAGAGGACGACCAATAATGGCTTTACCATTCAATTTACTCATTAGGGAGACCAGTGGAACATTCTGTGGCTGGTAATTTGCTTTGACCTCAAGCTTAACATCGTAAAGTTTAGATTCAGTTAAAGTTCTGCCAGAAAAATCCGATGTCTGATATCTTGAGTTAACTGTAAAGCGCGATTGCCGCAAGGGAAGCAACCTTTGAGGGGGCATGGATGCCTCCACTGATGCAACTCTCAGATGAGAAAAAGATTTACTCCAATCCCGAACTCTGTCAACATGGTTATCTGCAAACCGTTTAGATTTCATGTGCAGGTTGCAATTGTATGAAACAAGGGACCTCCTAGTGCCATCACCGTCCACCTGATCAGAACCCTGAAATAATCCATCCAAGTGCTCTGTACCTGGCAAATAAGCATCTTGCTCGACAACCATAGCCATATATTTTCTCTTATCTTGTTTTCTATTTTTACTCATATGCCTCGAGTTCCTCTTTCCTTTCCACTGCCACTTTGAAGTGCCTTTCTCAATCCTCTGGCTGATATTATTAATATGATTGGCTGCTGAACTCGTCGAACCAGATTCATTGAATCCCTCACTTTTCAGAGATACAGCTTCTACTTGACTACTTTGACTAGATTGCCTCCCCAATCCACCGACTTGATGCCTTGCTGAGGAAGAAATAAAAGCAGGCGCAAACCCTGGAAAGCAAAACTAGAAATCAGCATTTCATATCTGGCAAACTGAGGCTCAGCAAATGCTAACTAAATGACATTGCAAGCTAAAAGAGGAGAATTCTATTGTTGCATAAATACTTTTAAAAAAAAAATCAGGTATAGCAAGTCTATGAAATACTGCAAAGCCCTGTGAACCAAAAAAAAATGATGATGATAATAAAGACTGTTCAATGCAGATGGAAAGTAAAAAATTACTGTGCAGGAACATATAAACAGAAAAGCATTAAAGCACATAAACAAAAACATCCAAGCCCCATGGAAGATATCAAACTATCAACCTTTAGCTATACTCGTTCAGGCAAATGAAGAGATCAAATGAGGTAGTGTGAGATTCAAAGAATACATTTGTCAGACTATCCTATAAAGGGAGATTAAACAAATAACTAGCAATCTAGGAAGGGCAACAAGTGAAAGAAAGGCAATGAAATGCTAAACTGGCTAAAAGGAAATGATTAAAAGAAAGCTCTTCAATATGCCAATGATCCATTAGAAAACTATCGGGGTTATTTATTACCACCCCAAGGAGACAAGTTCAGCACAAACCAGATGACAAATTTGCAGAGACTATTGACTGGTGATGAACCAAGAAAGATAAGAAAAGGGGAGAGGCTGGCAGCATGAGCTTTTCCCAAGGCATCCACAAGAAAAACCTATTTAAGGATGTGCTTTTCCCAGCAACCCATGCATCAGCACCCACAAATGCGTTGCAGTGGATAGTGCCTCAAGAAAGAACTCTTACTATTTAACTGCTTGCAGTTATATATTGTTTAACTCAAAAACAGTTTTCAAACAACACCAATGTGCCCAAACGCATACACTTTTACTCAGCAAAGTAAATATCATACCAAGAAATAAAGAATAGAAAGCACAAATTTGTAACTTTTCCCGGAAGCTCTACATCCGCACAACTCTCTCTTTTGCAAACTAACACCCAAAATCCAGGGAAAAATGAAAAAGTAGCACATCCAGCTCACTCATATGTGGCTCATGCTGGTAGCCATAACAACAGAACAGAGTTTCTCAAAGTATGCGTCCCATAATGACAGGACAGACCCATTCTAAGTTTCTCCATGCTTATAGACAAACATCTAAGCTTAGAGTGCACTATTGACATCTAAAAGAAAGCCCAAAAAGCACAGCTTGAGTGCAGCTCATTTAAAGGTGAAAATACTGCAGGCAACTATCATGGTATTCAGAAACGGAGCTGTTAATAAGCCCCCTAGCACATTCAGAATTTATCTAGAACAAAGATATTGAATTGACTAAAACCTTTAACACAATAATGGATCATGGTAAGAAAAATTATGAAGACAATAACAATTTGTGCTTGCTGAGACTAACAATTTGTGCTTGCTGAGACTTTTGTAGCATAACACATGCTACAGACCTCAGAAAGAAAGAATTCCTGCATGCAGCTTATTCACCAGCGGTCTCAGTTCAGCTTAAAAAACACGAGAAAAAATTACACATGCAGACTAAAAGAAAGGCACATTAACACTTTCATTAATCCTAATCATGCATACCTGCAGGATGTTTTTCCTCACCAACAAAAGGCACGTCAAATAACCTGTCTGAAGAATCATTCTCAGCAAACCCTGACACACCAGAGACATCATTCTCTTTCTTCAAATTGCAATTAGTGTGGGAAGCATCATAAGCATGTTCAGAAGGATTTAAAGATGCACCATTCTCGCATGAAACTCCAGTACTGTCTGAGTTATTATTAACTACTGCAGAAATGCTTTTCTTAGATTCATTAGATTCTATACCAGAAACCTTGCTCTCTGATAACCCATGAAGAGGTGAACCATTTGAATTAGGAAGTTGGTCACAAATAACTGGAACAGATACCATAGCCGTACTTTCCAGTACTTTTGTCAAAGGTCGACGGCGACTTTTTCTTTTCAAGAACTCGTGAACTGTTGCTACTTGTGTTCTCTTTCTTTTCATTGACAAGTTGTAATTTTTGTTACCATTCACTGGACTTCCATTTGAAAAACAATTCCCACCATTTGAATCTCCTACAACCATTCCAAGGTCCTCAAGTCCTCTCATACGCTTAATTCCTTCTGTTCCATCATCCTCTGAATCATTTGGAGTCTTTCTCCTCTTTCCCTGAACAGATTGTACCTTAGAAGCACCACAATGATTTGGCTCTTCAAAGGATAAACCAGATTGAGATAGTTCTGGTGCTGAACCTGAACCTGAACCTGAATCTGAATCTGAATCAGGACCACATCCAGAATCAGAATCAGAATTTGAGTCGTCTTTCAAATCACCAGAATCACCCTCTTCCTCCATCATACCCACTTCTTCTTTGCCAGAGTCAGATATGCTAGGCGACTCTTTGGCTAAACTACCAAGCTCACGACCTGAATTATTTCTTAAAAAGAAGTCAATATGATCCTTTCCTAGTCGAGCATTCTCAATCTCAAGGGCATGAAGAATGGCATCTTCCCTACGGGCATACTTAACTGCTTTCTTATTACCATTTGCTGCATTAGCCTTTGCTTTCTCAATGCAGTCATCATATTCGCCACATCGAAATGCCTTCACTCTCTTAGATTTTTCAAGGTTATACCAATCCCTAAAGCAATAAAATGCAGGATTTTGTCAAATAACATATATTATATGCACATTAAAAAAAAAAAGGCAGCAATTTCATTAGAGATACCAAATTCTTCATGCAAAACTTGGTGCTTCTGACCCACAAATAATAAAGACACTGAAACAAATTTTAAATCACTCCCTATCCAAGAAATAAACTATTTTTGCATCAAAAAAACAGCATTATCTTGCTATCGCAGTATCTTTGCATCCAAAAATAGAACAGTATGTTTACACATTCAAACATAACAGCACCTAGGACATAGTCATGAAACAGAAGCGACATGAAAAAACATAACCCAAGCACACTACTGCATATGCATTTATTATCATGTGCCAATAAATGAAGAAACTTATACTGCAGTAATTGCAGAAAAGCCCAGGTACATCTGCTACTAGATTTTACAACAGATCACTGTGCGAACTTTTGAGCTCTGCTTATACAGACCAGAGAAATAGATTATTATTTTCATATGTCAAGACTCAACTTGGAGCAAAGTGCCTTAAAAGACCCAAAAGCCTATCCTTATAATCTTGCAGTCTTTTCCTTAATCCATCTCTGCCTATCAAATGATGGGGGTACTCCATCCATAAGCTGTTTAGCTCCAATCAATCTCATAAACTACCATTAGATGGTGCAAGAATAGAGCCAACCAAACTATAAAACAGCCAAACAGTATTCCATTTCAAAGAGGCACCTTCATGGAAGTTCTCAATAATCATCAAATATATGCAAGCAAGTTCAAGTTTATGGAAATCTAATTCAAGTCTCTCTCTACCAAAGATACACCACAAGTAAGACACTAAGACATTATCCATACAACATACCCAAATAATTAATATCAATTTATAAGGACTCAAATAGGGCATTAGAAATTACAATATTAAAGGAATCTGGAAGAACATATACAAGACACTAAAATCTTAAAAGTGTAACACAAGCACAACATGTACTTAAAAAATGGTACACTGGGTTTTTCATCTAATACAAGTCTTATCTTCTTTACAATCAAACTGACAAACTTATTCCTCACAAGTTGCTTAATAGAATGCACACCTCCACAGAAGCTCAGGAAAATTTTATTCCCCAAGAGAATTAGGACAGATTCCTGATGCACAAGGTTTCTCTGCCCCTGCATTGTAGTTCCCCTTTTATTCAATTTTTCAGGAAGGCCAGAAGGGATGAGGTCTTTAAGCTATCTCCCAAAAATATAAACAAATAGCAGCATGTGATGTGAAAATAACTGAAGCCTTATGGTGCAATTATTTCCTGAATAAAGCACAGGCAGAATAAAGGACTATACCAATTAGATTAAACTGGATACAAATCGCAACATTTACAAAAGGAATAACCTTAAAACATGATAAAACTCTAGAAACATCTAAACATGTGATCATGCCTTTTAAAAATTGACTCATGAAACGTCTTGGCATGACTTCAGAGTAACACTTGAGAAGAGAAAAATAGTACCATGTGCAGTTAGGTGACTAAGCCATAACCAATAATGAGCAACAGAAGCAATAGGAAACAGATATTCAGAAAATGACATGGTTTAGCAGCCAAAAACCCAAGTAAATAAAAAGATGGGAAATCAAACGATACATCGGTAAGCACATTCCGAGACTCATATTAAATAAATATGGAGATTTGGAAGCAACAAAACATTGTATTGTAACAAAAAAGGATACTAAGCAGCAGTACATAACAGTTGCTTTAACAAACAAAAATTTCATTCATAGCAGCAGCAAATAAGAGAAAGCTGATACTTTCCAGCAATAAGAGTAATATGCTTCCACACACACACACGCGCGCGTGTATAAGAGAACAAAAATTACAGTCATGCGGCATTAAATAAGAATAAATTGATAACATACCAACAATCCACACAACTAAAGGCTTCTTTTTTGCCTTGAAACATTTCAGTGGTCACACAAAGACAGGTAAACCATGTCTGAATAAACATGACTTTAAATTCGAAAAGAAAGAGAAAGGAGATTCTCCAACTCCCACATAAACGTGGATCCAAAGCATAAATACAGGTTCTAACAGAGCTCCAGTTAGCAAAAATATCACCACAATTGTCTTTTATTTTCTTTTCAACTTATTGGACTTGATATCAGGGAAAAAAAAAAACTAACCGTAACAATACCCAGGGCCATCAAAATCATTATGAAATAAAGAGACTAGAAGAAAAAATAATTAATGGTTTCTCATTTCAACAGTTGGAGGAGAAGCTGAACTAACCATCAAATCTCACTACTCGCCTTAAAAAGACACAAACTACTTCAAGCAAAGAAACTAACAGTGATAAAACAAAGGCTCAATGAGTAACGCAAACTTACACACTGGCATCCTCTCTGCCAAGGAGTTTGACGGGAGTGCCTGATCTCGGTGACACCAAACTAACCTCCGAAATCTCGTCCATACCCATGATCCGACCCGGCCACCACGACCCGTTTCGACGCCGCACCCAAACTAACCCGCCTACTGAAGCATCAATGGCCTTCGTGGTGCTGCTGGGGTCATCAGAGCTACCCATCTCAAAAACCCCAACTCAGTTTTCTAAACAAAAAGAAATTCAAAAAATAACAGATAAACATAAAAAAAGTTGCTGCCCTACAAAGAAAAGATCTTTAAATTCAATGGTATCCTCTATTTTGAAACGAACCCAAGTGCTAAAAATCACTATAAACCTCGCTTTCATTGATAAATGCACATAAACCCTTTTAACACCTGGAACGCAAAACAAAGAAACGAACACAAATCAGCCCAAACATTAAAGGAGAAAAAAAATATACCGCATGCAGAAAAAAAAACCCTCAAAAATATTGGAAAAAAAATTAAAGAGAAAGCAAGAGACCTATATTAATGGGTTATTCGAAGGCGAAAGATCTGAAAGAGGAGGAACACAGATCTAAAAGGGCTTCTTTTTTCCTCTGGTTCAGAACCATGTGTATGTAAAAATGTTCTCCTTTCTCTGCATTTCTCTTTAGAGGTTATGAAGTTGCGGGTGCGAGTTTGTGATTTTATTAGTTTCAGTTCTACGGTCTGATACGATTTCGGTGCATCATCGTGTTCGAAGTGTCGGGAGCAGAGTGAGGGTACAATTTGGATCAAAAAACGGACCTTCGGTTCTCTTTTTTGGCAAGAGAGAGAGAGGGAGAGTGAGGTTTCCGCTATGGAGAGAGAATGATAAAAAGAGCACAGTTAAGATGCAGTTCTCCTCCTAAAATTTGTTCAATTGCAATTGTGTCCCCACTAGCAAATTAGGGTAAACCATTAATTTGGATTTTTTTTTCCCAGCGTTTGGAATAATTATTCTGTCAAAAAAAATATAAATATTTTTAATTATCAAATTTTTCAATATAAATCAAAAAATGTAAAAAAATAAAATTAAAAAATAAATCATTTAAAGTCCAATATGAAATATTCATTTTTGCATATAAAAGCTGTTTTTTTTATGTTAGTTTATGTTTATTTTTTACTTGGGTTGATAAAATTTTATTATTCACTCTATATCACAAGATAATTATAGCATTAGATTTATCGAAAAATTACTTTATTTGAACTTAATAATATATATTTATTAGAAGTAAATAAATTCAATCATTTTTATACCATTTTATTTATCTCGTTTTGTATAATTAATTTGTTAATATTATTGTGCTAAAAGTTTTATAGATGAATGTAGACATGTCAAAATTAATCCAAACCTAACAATTCACCCAAACCCACCCAAAAAAAAATTGACTCAAATCCAACCCAACTAAAAAATTGATCCATTTAAACCCACGTAAAATACAACTCATTTGGATCATTTTTTCTAAACCCAATGGGTGTTTGTTCTTTCTTTCTTTTTTCATTATTTCTTTAATATTAAAAATTTTTGTCTTAATGAACAAGATTTTTTGCTTAAACTGTCCCGCTGTATTATTATTGTGTAATGTGTATACATATTTTATTGGTTAGATTTGTAATGCCCGAGTTATTGGGTTAGTCGTGAATAGTATTTTTCGACGGTAAATAGTGCACTGGGGACAAAAATTACACCCAGAGGTAAAAAATATTTTATTTGAAAATCAGAAAATACTAGTTACAAGGAGTTCGAGGGTAAAATGTGAAGAAAAAATGAGTTCAAATAGATATCTAAAAGTCAAAAAAAAAAAAAAGCTCGACTTGTTTTAAAGGTTACCCGATTTGACTATAACTCTAAAAATAGCAAATGATTTCTAAAAATTATTTTAATGGTATATATAAACTTAGATTAATATTTATAAATTTTTGACAACGAAAAATTAACTTTTTTGTAACACTGAAAATTGTTGAAACGGACTGATTTAAATGTACCAGATCTAGAAATGGACTTTATTTGAGCTGAAATTTTGCAGGAAGACTAATTTATATATTTTAAAAATTATAAAATTAATTTTAGGAGAAATTGAGTTTAGAAAGTGAGTGAAATAATTTAAAATTACATAATTGGCTTAAAAATGAAAAAAGAGCCACTTGGTTTATGAATTATTGTGTTGTTGTGCCCTTGTGTGTGACTGTGGATTGTTTAAATTGCAGGAAATGTATGTTATATATATAGCCGTTATACTGCCAAAATTTTTACCAAATGAATAGTGAATTGGACAGCTATAAGTCAACCGATATCCCGATCCGTTTGAATCTCCACCAACCCATTTGGATCAACATTTTTTTAAAAATTATTTTAGTATTCCGTTATTATATCAATAATTATTTTTCATTAAAAAAATATCAAATGGGTCGATACAAACCCACCAAATCCATTTGAGTATTGACCCATTTATGACCTATATATTTTTTACCAATTTATGACGCATCCATTTATGATTCAACCCATTTATAACCCAACCCAAACCCGCCAAACCCGCTTATTTGCCACCTCTAGATGAATGTATTTTATTACTCTCTCTGTGCCATCAAATTGTCACTTATAATTATTAGGTTTACTAAATTTTATATAAAATTATACTAACAAACTAAAATATCCCAACTCAATTATCATAGTAAAGTGTGTAAAAAAGAGAAATATTATTTAAGGTATTACGGGCACGTTTAGTTCGTTATATTATATTAGTCTGTATAATATTAGTTTGTATAGTATTAATCTATATAGTATTAATCTGTATAGCATTAACTTATATCATAATATACTGTATTTAGTATAAAACTGTATTAGCATGTAATATTTTGTACTGTATTCGGTACATAATATTGTATTGTATTATTTTTAAAAAATTAAAAATAAACAAATAAAATTATTTTTGTGGTCAGTAATTTAAATAAAAAATTATTATAAAATTTAATTTTTGATATGAAGGAACTTTGCACGGAAATTGATCCATCATTCCAAAAGAATATTGCCACTGCCGATAATTGAAAGAAAGCACTTAATAAGATGATTTCTGTAACATAATTTTGTTGATTCTTTGTAATTTTGTTGATTAGGTTAATAATTTTCAACATTTCAATCACAATAACAAATCAAAAATTTGAACAAAATTCCAACAAGCAAATTTAAATTTCGCATGAATTTGATGAACAAAACTCAATCAATAGATTACAAATTAAACTATTGAATAAAAAATAAAAGAAAAATTTAGAACAATTGAATTTAAATAAATAAAGAGATAAGAACGTGTTGGAGATGAAGGAGATGCTGGAGATGGAAAGAAGATGATAGAGGTTTGGCTCAGTTTAGTATAATACGATTTTGACCATATTAAATAAACTCATAAATTAATGGTGTATTATTATCTCCGGTGTATATAATATAATGGAGCATGTACTATATTATGTTATTCTCTTATTATTTTTTAAAAAGATTTACCGAACACTAAATTCGTATTAGCTTGCACTATATTATACTATTATATGTATAATACAATGTACCAAATATACCCCGAATGTTTTGTTGACATTATATCATGTTAAAATTGAAAGTGATGCGGTTTCAAAAAAAAATTGAAAGTGATGCGTTAAATACTATCTTGAATAAGCAAAGTGATAATTTAACATAACAAATTTTTTAAAATAATGACAATTTAGTGGGATGAATGGAGTAATTTATTACCAAATATTTATTGGAATAAATTAGTAATTTTCCATTGAAAATTCGGTTGAATTTCATGTATTGACAATATCCATATTATTGTAATCAAGCACTTGGCTCGAGAAAATTTCATATAGGCTCAATTAATTCCAATTTTTCAATATGATTGACTTATTTGGATAATATCATATTTAAATTTTTTAAAATCGCCCGTTTATTATCACATACGCTAACTCAAACATTAAAACCAGCTTCCAGTCAGATCCATTCCCTAATCCAATTCTGTACTTTTCATTTATCATAATATGATTATATAGTAGAAGTCAAATAAAAGTTACATTTTGTGTGTGTGTGTGAAATTAGAAATTAGATTAATTTCATGTACCCTATAATTAATTTGGTTTGTTTCCACTCTATTATTGGTCCCTTTCAATCTTGTATTTTTCAGTTAATATTTACATTTCTTTGGATCTACTAAGTGGAGAGAAAGAGAACGGAGAATAGATTCATAGTAAAACTGAAGACTCAGCTTAAATTTTAACCATGCCATCATTGTAATTTTTTAGTTAATGTTACACTTATATGGATTTATCAAGAGAATAGATAATAGACTTAAAAGTCGAAACTGAATTCACCCTAAATTTTAGCCATGCCATCATCGCTTGTATTTTTTTAATTAATATTTATAGTTCTATGAATGTACCAAGAAAGTTGAGAGAAAGATAATAAACAATAAACTCGAAGCCGAAACTGGAGAGGAGACTCATCTTAAATTTCAATCATGCCATCATCGCTTGTATTTCTTTAGTTAATATTTACAAATATGGATCTACCAAAAGAGTGAAAAATAGATTCAAAGTCGAAACTAGAGACTCACCCTGACATCGCTTGTATTTTTTTAATTAATATTTACAATTTTATGGATCCATCAAATCAGTGGAGAGAAAAAGAATGAAAAATATATTTAAAATCGAAATTGAAGACTCGGTCTAAATCTGAGCCATGTCGTCTTCGATTGTGTGTTTTCTTATAGACATATAAAACTTAATTTACTTATGGATTTGTCAAGCTTAATCTATAAGGTTGAACTTTGAAATCATTTTTATTATTTTTTTATAAGAAATTAATTTTTTAAATATAATTATTAGTATTATTTAATTTAAGCCGATTCAGCTTGTTTTAAGAGTAGAGTTTTTATAGCAATCATTTTTTTTATAGATGATTAGTTTGTTCTAAAGAATTATTTATTTTTCATAACGTTAGGTATATTTATTTTTATTGATAAATTCTTATGCAATTTTAACATCTATAATTATTAAAACCACGCGTTTATTTTGGTTAGAATTTAGAAACTTATGGATTGCATTTTAAGAAAATAAAAGATGTCTATGTGAGTTGTAAAACTCCATATTTTCAACCTTACCTATTTGAAATACTCTTAGATTAAATTTGATATCTAATTAATTAAAAGGTCATGTTTTAAAATCTGTAAATAGATTAAAGTACGTTTTTATAAACTTAAAATAGTAATGCAAAATTATTTATGAACTAAATTCATAATAAATTATCAATATACCGTGTTAATAACCTAAAGTGTATTTTACAAATATAAAACAAACAATTTTTTTTTATATAATGTATTATTTTTTGTTATATTTAAAAATAAAAATATAAACTATTTTTTGTAAGTAAAATCTAAAAGTTTAAAATAACAATAACTATGCTTATTGAAAATATCCATATTTAATGTTTGGATTAAGAAAATTACATATCATTTCAAATATAAAGAAAAGAAATCATGGTGTTTCTTATGATTATAAAGTATAAATTGGGATTATTTTTCAGATAATGAACAAACAAAGAAGTTAAAATCCTTTAATTATTGTGAAAGGATGATAAATTATATATTGTATGAGTATAGGTGGCAAATGGGTTAGGTTGCGTAGATTTGGTTGGATTATAAATGGACCATGATTTATAGGTCATAAACGGATCAATGTCCAAATGGGTTAAATAAATTTAGATCGACCAATGAGTTTATTATATATTGGTCCAAATAGATTTAACAGTGTCCAAAATGGGCGCATAGTGATTCAAATGGATTACATGGCAACCCAAATGGATTGCATAGTAGATTTAATGGTTCAAGTTGTGGATCAACCCATTTAATCTAGTTTTTAATAAAAAAAACTTACATAATTACGACATACTAAATGGTTGGGCTATATCGGGATGAGTCGGTTTTAGATTGGACCTAACCGGAATTTTGAATTTTTTTTTCTATAGAAGCTTGCATAAAGTAAAATACAGGCATACTTCGGCCTGAGTTGCATTAGATTTGGTTCAGGCCGGATCGAGATGGATCGGGTTTGACTGAGCTGTGATGGGTGGGGTTTGAGCTGTATAGATATGAGTCGGGCCTAATCGAAATTTGAAAATTTTATATGCATAAGCCTGCAAAAATAAAATAAAAGTATATTTCGGACTGTTTGAGCTGAGCCAGAATGGGTCAGGTATAACCAGGATTTGAAATTTTTTTGTTTGCACAAATCTACATAAAGAGAACACAGGCCTACTTCGGGCTGAGTTGGGTTGGATTTAGTACAGGCTAAGTTCAGACGGAACAAGGATAGTCAGACCCAGTTTGAGATAGGCTGAGTTTGGACTGGACTGGATCTAACCAAAACTTAAAGATTTTTTATGCAAAAATTAATGTAAATAAAATTCAAGCATAATTTGGAATAGATCAAGTTCGGGCCGGACAAAGATAAGCCGAGATGGTCGGGTTTTTGCCAGGTCTAATTAGAATTTGAAGATTTTTTTTTTGTATAAGCCTGCATGAATAAAATCCAGGTTGACTTTGGGTCGGATTTGGTTTGGGTTATGATGGGTAGAGTTTGGGCATGGCCGAAATAGACCGAATTTAAGCCGGGATGGAGTGAGATGAGTCGGGTTCGGCTGAATCTAACCAAAATTTGAAATTTTTTTCCGCACAAACCTGCTTAAATAAAATTAAAGCACAGGCTGGGTTGGACCGGGTTCAAATCGAGATTATTTGAACTCAAGTTGGACTAAGTTGGCTGGGATGAGTCAAATTCAGGCCATACCTAACAAAAATTTGAAGATTTTTTATGCATAAGCAACATAAATAAAATATAAGCCTACTTTGGGTTGAGCCGAGATGGGCGAATTTTGGGTTGGATCGGGTTCGTGCCTACCTAACCGAAATTTGAATAATTTTTTATGCACAAGAGATTATAAATAAAATGTAGGCATATTTCAGATCGGATTCTGTTCGGAATGAGTCGGATTCAAGTTAAGCCTAACCGAAATTTGAATATTTTTTTATGCACAAGCCTGCATAAATAAAATTTAAATTAAATTGGTTTTGAACCAAGTTCGGACCGGATCGATTTTGAGTCTGGATGGGTTGAAATCGGACTGGACATACACTTTGTATAAAAAAATTATAGTTGGTACATATTTCATATTTTGATCTATTTAATATAGTTGATGTCTATAGGATCATATCGAACATGTCTATGTATTCTAATCATTTTAAATTGACTCAGATGGGTAAACTTTTGAATTAGATTGATTTTGAGTCTCTCGTTTTTTTTTAGCGGATTTAGGTTAATTTTTTGGGTTAGGGACAAATTTACGACTTATGCCATCGAATTAAGGCAAGGCCCAAACAAAACAAGTGGCACGTGGCAGTGCTTTTTCATGAGCTGACGTGGCTAGCTCAACGTCCTTCTCCATCAGAAACTGCAATGTAACGTCAGCCTTAACTAGAATCAGGGTTGGGTTTGGCCAACCTCCGGTTCTATGTTTACATTTCATACGCTGACCATTTGTTCGGTTTTTAATTTCTTTAGTCACAAAAGTATCTTTCGCTTCCACTCAAATTTATTTTAATATTAAAATTTTATTTTTATTTTTTGTTAAGCTCAATTTCACTTTTACAAATTAAATTAAGTTTAATAGGCTTTAGTTAGAATATTTTTTTAATTAGAATAAAAAGAAAAATGCAAATATCACAATATAGTTAGCAATTTCAATTGACTCTTTCATCAATAATAAATAAGAATTAAAACGTATAGAAATATATGAATTAAGTTTTATAATTCATATCGATAATATACTTATCTATCGATAATATATATTTATCGATTTTATAAATAATTTATATAAGTTTATATTATTTAGCAGTACACTAGATTAAGATAATATAGCATTTAAATCGTTAAGATGTAAATATGTATTCACAAATACACTCGTGTAATTATTATTACTCCCTCCGTCCTACTTTAAAAGGCTATTTTTCTTTTTTTATTTGTCCCACTCAAAATGTTCTTTTCGCAATTTAAGAAAGAAATTTACGTATTTATTCCTATTTATTATATAATTTATTAAATATATATCACTTATTTTTTCTTTTTTCAATATAATAAATAAAAAAATTTAGTCATTTTATATTATTTTTTTATGAAATTGATGTATTTCAATTATTTTCTTAATTATTTTTCGTATGGATCAGGGACCAAAAAATAAAAAATTATCACTTAAATTAAAACGGTACGTTTATAAGAAACTCTAGGTATTTTCGTGCTTCTAGTGTGATTTCGATTTCGACCAAACACCCTTCCAAAAGAAAGACTGATCAATAAAGTACATCAAAACGATGACTGGTAATGTTCGTGTTCTTCCATTTTCTTTTTCATGGTTTCCTGAATTTGTTCATAGATTTTGTAGATTCACTTGTTCAGTAAAGTATCAAGCTAGCAGTTTTAGACTGTGGAGATCGCACTTATCCAGAAGCTGCAATTGGATTTTCTTTTTTTGTTTGTCGAATTTTATGAGACTTAACTAATTAATTGACTAATGGAAGTACTAGGGATTTGGGCGTTATGGGAATGAGCTGACTTCAAAAATTAATGATGAAATTAATCTCTAAATGCTGTAACAAAGCTGCAAGCTTTATCCAATTACACTTGAGCTTCTGCCAGCTGTTATCTGAATGGATTTAATTGAGTTAGAAAGCCTAACAATGTTATTGTTAGCGGATTTTCATGTTCCCTTTGTGTCAAAACCATGATGCCAGACTACGCCCAGGAGCAGGAGATGGAAATTGAAGCTCTGGAAGCAATACTCATGGATGAATTTAAAGGTATGTGCCTATTTTGCTAGTGAATAGCTGTGGTTATTTGTGCCATGTTATCTCACACTTCTTTATATTTCAGAAATTCATTCGAGTGAGAGTGGTTTAAATACTTCAAATCGATGCTTCCAAATAACAATTGTTCCGCAAGTATGTCCTATCATTCTGTAATTTGCAATATGCTATTCTCTCGTATCTGTTAATTCCTTTTTATTTTGTGATCAAACTTAGAAATATGTGTGTGTATGTATATTTCCGTATATATATTCCTCTGTTTTGATAATGTATTTCACTAATCAGAAGGTAGTCACGTGGCTTACTAATTTAAGACCTTGAAGTTATATATTTTAGTTCAGCATTTTTCACAATGAGAAGGATATGATGAACTCAGAATGTCATTGAAATAATATTAACTGCTTATATTTTCTTTCTGTATTTACTTCTTATTTTAGATGTAAAATAGATCTTAAAATTACTTCGTCAGAAGAAGTGCAAAACTCTGACATATTCAAATTTTCTCCAATAGTGCATCTTGCATGATGCTCAACAAATGAGATCCTCTTTCACCATGTATTTAATTTTTTGTCTTTCTACTTCTTGTCAGGATGATGACGTAGATGAGTCAACTCAGATTCCAGGTTGCTATCTTTCTGTTATCATACAATTTTGTATTTTTTCCCTTGATGAAACATCTCTACAAAGTCAAGCTCATCTTTAGTTTATAAAAGTTTTATTAAACAAAATTTTCGTTTCCAGTCCAGCTTGCACTCATTTTCTCCCACACAGAGAAGTATCCTGATGAACCCCCGCTATTAAATGCCAAAAGGTTAGTATTTGGACAATACTGATTTGAAAGGTTCTTGAACATCAAAGTAATTCCCTTCTCTATGGCTGTGTCAGTTTGTCTGTTTGTGCTTTAATATTGCTCCAGTGTCATGACAATGCATTGACAGCTCTGTGAAACTAGCTACAGTTCTCATTGCATAATCAAAAATCAAAGTGCATCCTTTTGTCTGGCTGCTATCCAGCCAATGGACTAGAGATCTACACTTATTGCATTCTCCCTGTTTCTGGTTTCTTTCTTGTGCAAAGTATTCTCCATCTACTTGTATGACATCTATTCTTAGGTTGATAGCATGACCCAAAATAATAGCAGTTTCACTTGATTTTGCATTGCATTTTTTTTTATGGAACTGCAGTGTCCATAACTATTATTTTTTTTCTTTATAAGATAGAACTTGCCAATGTTACCAAATTGTATTTTGTGAGCAGACTGGGATCTTTTCCTATTTCATTTCATTTCTTGAGGTAAAATTCTGGTAATGGATCTTTATTGAATATGTAGCCTAAATGGGATGAGCTTTGTAATAAGTCAATATCTAATGCTTTTAGCATAAGATATTTGCTCTACAAAAAAACATGGTTCAAGTTCTGCTTGATCCCATATGGTTTTTCCCATTCTGTCGTTCGTATAAATGCACATAGGCTTAGCTCAGCTATGTCTTCTATCTGGGATTTTGCCATTGTATAAAAGACAGAATTGGAGAATCATTTAAACCATGTACTCTATTCAACTTGTCCTGTACTATTTGTTGCAACAGCTTCTGTTATTATGGCTGTTATGGAAAATTTGTCAAAACTTACTACTGAACATTTGATTGCAAAATCTGAAACTTCTACCTGGCTTCCTCATCTTCACAGCATACGAGGCATACAGGTAGCAGATCTCAAAGCATTGAAAGAAAAGCTCGAACAGGAGGTAACTAGATCCTTTACATTGTTATTTTCATTCACTCTTCTTCAAATTTTCCAAAGCTATTGCACTTGCAACAAATCTTGCTGATGATTCACTATATTTGGGAATCCTTAGAAAGATAATTAATCTCTCTTTTCTATCTTAGATATTTAAAATGTCCAGTAGGAAATTACTCTCTCTCTCAAACACACACACACACACATTTATGGAATTGAGTTATTGTGTCTTACTGTGAACATTGTGAGTTTGGCAAGTAGTTTTCAGAGTAGTAAATTCAATATCCCTAGAAAGTATTGTGCAGGTAGTAAATTTTATATCCTTAATATTCTGTGACATATTGGCTGGATTGTCAGTTGCTATAGATTATAGGATGCTAAGATGGAACTTATTTTAATTGGTAGAACATCGTCCTAGAGAATTTTAAGCAATTGTTCTATCATCATTCAGATTGTTTGTTTAATAATGATGTTTCACAGGCATCTGAAAATCTGGGTATGGCCATGGTCTACACACTGGTTACATCAGCTAAAGAGTGGCTATCTGAAAAATATGGTCAAGATGCTAGCAATGAGGAATTTGAAGATGAAGAGGCAGTAAAAGATGAGGTATGGATGTTTCCTTTGCATTTTTCTTTTGCATGAGTTGGGCTGTTATAGCTAGGTGCAACATACTTCGTGTTTTCCCAGAATTCATAAGCAACATATCCCCTAGATTCCAAATCTAGGCTAATTATTGTGCATTTACAATTTCGCATTGTTGCTGTTTTATGTGCTACTAAAAGATTTTTAGGGGTTGTTTTTTACTCTCTACATTACAGATAATTGTACCACATGGAGAGCCCGTTACCATTGATACATTTCTTGCATGGAGGGAAAGATTTGAAGCAGAATTGGCTCTTGAGCGAGCCAAGTAAGTTTAAGTACAATTTTACTAATTTTATTTCAAGTTTTTGTTTCTGAACTTTCAGGCAACTTGACGATTGGAAAAAAAAAAAAAAAACAGAATTTAACATAATTGAGAACCAGTATTACTGGTTAACATGACTGCATAATGGCTTTAAGATGCCTTTTTGTAATGGTTAGATTATAATAAGCTCCTGGCTTTTTCTTGTGTGGTGCTTTAAGGAACTTAGTGATGAAATTATTTCATTCATTTTTTTTTTTGTTCTTTTGTCATGAATTTCTTAGTTGAATGCTATAACTTCATGCAAACCCTCCAATGGGGGTCATTCCTTAAAGGTATATTTGTTGCTTCTTGAATATTATTTAAATTCATGTTTTGCTGGCCAAAAAAAAAAAAAAAAAAGAAAATGGAGGACCTCAGTGAGTATAAAGATAGTTTTTTCTAGTGCACTTTAAGGTTTCATTTTATTTGAACTTTACTGCAGTTTATTTATTTATTTATTTTTTTGTTGATATATATGTTTCCTTAACATCTAATTATGCTTTATGTGACTTTGAAAGGAAGACGTTTGATTTTCTTGAATATTTAATCTACTTGCAATTCATACATGTCCTATACCACATTTGATATTCTATTAATATATTTTCTGAATGCAAGGAACTGATAGAGTTATTTTAAGCTTCATACTAACAATTTGCCCAATTTTTCAGGCTGATGCCCGAATCTGCACTTACAGCCCCAAAGGAAAAGAAGCTTGCAGGTAGACAGTGGTTTGAAAGTGGAAGAGCGGTATGTCTTTCCTTCTGCCACTTCGTGTTATCAAGTGGAAGGATGAAATTTAGTTCCAACAACTAGAACATAGTTGTATTTAGGTGAATAATATATTGGTGCCTAGAGGTCTATCACTTTAAGGCCAGTATTCTAAAATGATACATGGTTGCACAGATATCATCCATCTTCATAATTGAGTCTGGAGCTGTTACATGGTGACTAAAACACCAATGCGAAATCAATGTCCTTATACATCATTAATCTGTTATATTATTGGCTGATTAGCAAGCTATGTCTACATTTGATTGTCATTTCGAATAATTAATATCTTATATGAACCTAGACAGATGTAAAAAGATTTGGTATGTTACCTACCATGGTGGCTCCAATTGAGACCCAATACCATAAGATTCAATCACTTTTTAAATTTCCAGTTTGTTACTAATGATTTGAATCATCTGCTAATCTTGGAAGTGCAATGGATATGTCATTAATTGGGCTAAGAATACTTTAAATGGAGATAGAAGGTCCTTTCAATGTGGAATGTTGTGAATCTGGACATTATGAATTTGGAAATCACATACATGTTATTGTCAGCAAACAGAGTTTAGTTTAAATGAACAATAAATAATGACTAAGATGGTTCTCTGGTATTCTGCAGAAAGGTGCAGCTCCAGTTAATGAAGGATCCGATGAGGAAGATGAAGAGGAAATCGATCTTGATGATGATGATTTTGAAGGTGATTATTTGTATTTGTAATGTCTTCAGTCTTTGTTCTGATAAATTGCAACAAAAATTTCTATTTGACTGCTCAAACACAATTGTCTTCCAAACTTTTATCATGTGTATATCTGATCAAGGGATATCCTTTCTTTGTTATTATGGCAGATGATGAAGAAGATATGCTCGAGCACTATTTGGCTGAGAAATTGGACACATCTTCACACTCTTCAAGCAGAGCGAACTAATGAATGTATGCTGTTGCTATTCGTATATGTACTGCTATACTGCATGGAGAAAGCACCAGTTTTTGCATGTATTGTTTTGCCTTACTTATTTCTTCAGTGAAGAGAGGGAGATGTAGAATAGTAATCATTGTTACTTTGATTATAAGAAAGTGTATCAGAAATTTTGCTAGGATCTGCAGAGGAAAAGGAAAAAAAAAAAAGAATGTAACTCCAATTGGAGAACATCAGCACCTTTAATGTTTCAATGTCCAAAAAAAAGGCTTTAATTAGTAAAACTTCAACCATTTCTAGCAATTTCGCATGTTTAAAACATTTTAGGACATTTCTTTATATAAAGAGTGTATTTTTTTTATGACCCTTAGGGAAACTGATTAACAAATAAATCGATTAGCCAGTTATCAAAGACAAATTAAATAAAAAAAATGAAATGTTTGCAACTTGAAATATTTTACCTTTTTAAACATTAAGGTGTACTTTCTAATAATTTGGATGTTATATTGCATAACGTAAAAAAAATTATTCTTTGCTAGCAATTAAGAGTTCAAAACCAATCCATGTTAATGGCTAAAAAACATTTTTAACTAGAAATCAACTCCTATAACTGGAGCATAGGGGGTGTAAGCATTGACAAAATACTTATCCTATCAAATCATGCAAGAATATGTTATAAAGCTGTCCTTCTGCATAAGATAACCAAATTTTATTTATAATGGTAAGCATAATGTTCCACAAGATAGCATGGAGCATCTAGACAGCTTTCAAGCGCCAAGAATAAGCACTCCCTTCTGGAGGCTCTTCCTAATCTACCACTACAATTAACCATATTTTTACATCAATTACGCTCAATAAATTTGGAACCAATCACCCAGTTTAGGACTCCGTTAATATTACAAATATGTTACAAGAACAGCTGTCGAGTCTTCAATGTCTTTTTGCATCAGCATAGTTGAATGAGATCTTTTATCCAAATGATGGCGTCCACGATGATCTTCGTTTCTTTGCCAAGACGACCCCTCAAGGGCATTACTCATCTGGCTTAGCATTCAAACAATCGAATATTATCCGGTACTGTCATACACATCCTTGATCAGTCATAGCTTGAGCAATAGTTAGAAAAGCAGATATTGCAGCTCCATGTAGTAGGGTTCTGTCATACAATGAAAAGAAATGCAGTAGAATTATAAAAATCTAATCTGTGGGATACAAGACCAGAATAACATAAATAAGAATTGATGAAATATGATATCCTCTCCACATCTCTTCCCCAAAACTAAGGACAAGGGTAAACACGAGGGAAAAAAAAAAACTGCTACCACATTTCTGTTAAGGACGCCTGCAACCTTATTGGTCAACAAGTAGAACAAATGATAAAGTTCTAACACGAGCCAATTTTGTTTCATGAAACACCACGACTACATTTGGTTGTACCGTACCATATCCAGATGCAAAGAAGAATGCAGGGAGAACTCTATGCTAAGTTTGGGACTCCATAAATGTATGAATAACATGGATGCTAAAAACTAGAGAAGTAACTGCAATAGTTCTTTCAATAGCAAAAAAAGAGATATCAGGAAGAAGTTCCAGTAATCATCAAGTTGTAACCCCTGAACCTCTAATTCATTTATGAATCTTTCTTCCCCTTCTGACAATCTGTTACATGTACTGGTGTAATCAGAAGAAATGGATGCATTCATTGCATGGAACCAGACTCTATTCACAACTGGTAAAATCTGATGCTCTCAGCTAGATCACAAACAACCTATCCAAGTGGCAGAGAATAATGATTTGCGAATGTGAAAAGGCACTTACTCGGGACTCTCTTTTGGGTAACCAAAATCACTTGCTGCCTTGAGGGCTCTTTGGTATGTCTGTTTCATTGCTTCCTGCCAGTCAAAAGTATAATCCGAAGAAATTCTTGTAGAACACGGCTTTAAAATATGCGAGTAAATTTAGACGTACCCCTCCACTCCACTTCTAGTCTCTTAAAAGTAATTGCAAAAGGATTAAGGAAACTATTAAACACTCCAAATTCTCTAAAAAAAATACTTGTAATTGACTAAATTATTCTTTTATTAATCCTTTTACTCATTAAGATAGAGTAATATATATATAGCAGAGATACCAATAAGAAGGGCAAAAATGAAAAAAAAAAAAACTTATTATTAATTTTTTAAAGGACAAAGTGGTAGAAAATATTTTAAGGTACTTGAAGGACATAATTTGACAGGGAGACATAATTGATGAATAACAAGAAGATAAGCTGAACCTACTTTAACCCACAATCAGACCCTCTCAAACTAAGTCTAAGTCATATAATAAAGTGACATTGAGGAAAGTTCGTCTAAGACACTTCTGGCCACCTCATCAGTGACATTTCTACTTCATCGTGAAAAAATAACATCTTTTAACAACAAAAATTTATTTTGAGTGGTTCTTGCACACAAATGACCATTAAGGTCGATCTGTCTGAGCCACAGGGTTCCTACAGTGTAGATATTAAGTATCATATTTGTAAACAATAATATAAAAGAAAAGAATAAAAGCTAACAGCCTCACCTGCAACTTAGTTTCAAAGTCCTCAGGTGACCAGTGCATCAAATTGCATTCATGGTTTAATTCAAGCTCCCCAGCAACAACCTGTGACCAAATAGATAAAAAAATTTAGAAAAAATAAAAAAGCATTCATTATGAAGGTCCAAACTCCCAAGAGAGTTCTGTTGATATATCTATCCCCCTTTAACTCTGACAAAGAATATAATTTGACAAAGCTAAACAGCAGTTCCTGTTTTAGATTGTTTAACAGCGAACAGTGTTTTCAATCAAATAACCCTTGAGAGATAAAACTGACATGCTTGCCGCAAAATAGATTTTGAGGAATGCTTTAACAATTGATTCCCTACACTTTTCGACTACCATTCAGCGGGAAAGGATCTATTTTCTGGCTATAGTACCATAAATTTCACTTGATAACATTTAGAAGAAAGACAACATCAAAACAAAACCAATAATTGATCATTCAGAAAAGAACACTTAAATTTCAAATAGCCAAACTATTCAAATTAGTCACAGGGATTTCTTCATCAATGAATCTCAAAGTTCAAGTAGTTAGATTAGAGTTAATAAGCCATCAACCATCAAGTTGGGTTGGTTGCACCAACCTAAATTATCTTAAGATTTAAAAAAATTAACACCGAATTCCGCAATGATTTCTATCATAGCTTACTGTTGTATTCTCTTATTAAAAACCTATACAACTATTACACAAATCAAAATTCAAACCACTATGTTGATTGTTCAAAAAAAATAATATATCCAATTACCCAAATATATCAAGCTCGTAAAATATCGTAGGCAAGCTAAGGATGCTGCTCATTAATTAAGCTGTTACCACTATCCATAAAACAAAAAATTAATTTTTTTAGGCTTGCACCAAACGCGTGTAAAAACAGCTTCCAAAATAATCAAGCAGCGTCTTGTGTAATTCAACTAAACTGACCTTCAGCTATTACATCCTGACATTTTTGTCCAAGAGAAAGAACTTGCTGGTGCTTAAATAATATAGGTATTTTTTGTAGAGGACTTAATTCTTAGATTTCTATTGACCTGCATTGTCTAACATACTTATTACACATGTAATTCAAAAAACAAAAGCTTCAAAACAAATCTAGTCAGGTTTGTAAGAGGCACCAAGTGTATAAAGAATTTAAGTTTAAGAGTCCCATGTCTTTAAATGCCATCAAATTACAAGTGTAAAGCATAAACTGAGGTATATAGTATTAAATAGTTCCTCAGAACGTTCTCAAAATAATTCACCTTCAAAGAATTTGAAATATTAGACTTTCTCAAAATTCAATTATTTTAAGTCCTCAAAATTCCAGTCTTTTGAGAACAAAAAATAAAGAACCAGTTAAAATGAGCCTTTCTTTTTCATGAGGTAAAATTAAAATCAAATGGTAAGGAACCAATATTTAAACACATTTCTGAGTATGAAGATAAATTTCCATAAATTTTTACTGGATACGCAAGAAAGGCTCATCATTCAGCGTCAAAGAGAGTAAATATCGTACCCCCCCAGCACCAGCTGCCATAGAAGGAGCAATAAGAATATTTGCCTTTTTCAAGACTTCAACAGCTTCAGGTGTACAGGGCATGTTTGAACCTAAGGAACACAAAATAATGCAATCCCTTATCAACAAATATGAATTTTGAAGAAATACATGAGGTCCAGAAGCAACAAAGGATGACATTGAGAACTGCAATTACCTTCTACTAGTATCCGACAACCTGAATTTACCAGATTCATGGCATCAGATTGCTCGATTTCATTATGGGAAGCACAAGGAAACGCGACATCACACCTTTCGCTCCAAGGTTTTGCAGCATCATAGTATTTAGAGCGAGCATACGTCTTTGAATAATCTCTGCAAATGACATGTGTAAGGATGGTATCCTAGAGCAACTAAATAATAAGACAAATAAAGAGAGTGGAAAACAAACCTCAAACTTCTATGCTGAGCTTTAATATCGCGCAGAAATGCTATTTTCATGTAATCAAATCCTTCATCATCCACCAAGTATCCCTTAGAATCTGTGCAATATTTTGAAGGTAAGGGCATGCATTAAGGTTTGCTTTTATATTAATACAATGGCTAAAACGTCATCTGCATTTTGACCATCTAAGTCCAACATTTTAAAATTATTGAAATCTGAAGGATCAAAAATATAAATCATACAGAGAAGTAGGTCTTGAGATATTAAATAAAACACCCTAAAAGTGGCATGATAAGTAGGTCTTGCTCTATTGAGGAGTTGAGGTGGAAACTTTTTAGGGAACTGGTTGAAATAAAAGAATCTCATGATCATATGAACTAAAAAGTACATGCCATGTTATAATTATTCCTAAAATATAAATGTAAGAAATGAATCACGTAGACTATTTACAAACCATGTCAAAAGATTTTTCCATAATATGCTCTTCAATCATGAGGTATTCCAGCATTTATGTTTCCCTGGCAGTTAATTTTCATAAATTAAGTTCCTTGCGGCTGTCTTTCAAATATTAATTGCTCTTTTGTAGGAAAAAAGATGTTAATAAATTTAATATTCCATGACCATCAAGAAAAAAAATAGATAGATCAGTTAAAATTTAATGCATTTTAATAGTTATTTTCGAAACAGAACATGGTGCTTGCAAGACTAGTTTCAAGTATACTAATCCAATTATCAAGATAAATTTGCAACCAAAAAGATCAGATTAACAGAAGAGTAACAAAAGCTCTTTGCAAGAAACAACTAGCAATGGTAACAAATGTGTTCTAAAGTTCAAGTGCCAAAATGAACTCATGGTAATTAACAAATGCAGATATGCATGTATTCCAGTTCCAAAAGAATTTTTATAAATTAAGAGGTCTTCCATTGTTTTAACTATCACAACAAAACCAACACCAAGTTGATTACAACAGTAAGTTTTGCACCTCCTTGTGAAACTATGCTATGTTCATCAATGGAAAAAGATTACCTGATACAGTGATAGGAAGAGCACCATAAGCAATAAGCTTCTCCAGAACATGCATTGCAATCTTTCCAGAACCACTTACAACACACCTGAACAGGAAATCATGGAAAATATAAACAAACTAAACAAAATAGTACAATGCTGAATACTCTTATATTTGAAAGAATAAAGGGAATAAAAAAAGGTCTCAATCCTCAAACAAAAGGTAATTTTCAGGCTATATTGAGAACAAGCAAGCTCTAGAGCAAATATTTTTATTTCCATGTTTTAACAAGAATTTAGAGTTAAGTGATGGACCTTAGGCCCTTGAGTTCTTTGTTCATATCTGCTAGCATAAGCTGAGCAAAGAAAACCTGCAGAAGCATGGTGAAATCATTAAAGGCCAGGATACTTAATTAAGACAAGACATGCATGGGAAGTTAACAGATTTCCCTAAAAGGGCAAATATATAGCAAAAATAGGAACTAAACATTTCGCACTCATGGATTTCACTATCAGCAAACAACCACTTCAAACAAGCAATATAAGAGTTTAAATGATGAATTTATTATTACCAGTCCATAGCCAGTAGCTTCAGTTCGAAGACTAGAGCCAGACCAAAATATCCTTGGCCCTGTAAAACTTCCCTGCATAAGTAAGGGATACACATGAAGACATAAATACATGATTTAACATTTTTTTATTTTGTGGAATATTTCAACTTGCAATTACTAAAAGAATAGTAAAGAACAACAAAGAGACAATACAATAAGAACCATGCATGTGTGGAGAAAAGATGAAAGACAACGCCCATTCCAGCAATAGGAAGAAAAGGCAAACATCAAAATAAAACTCATAATACTCATGGACTCAAGGACAGTTACAAACTTTTGACATGAGAAAACAATGTTCATAATCCTTGAAAGCAGACAGAGGCACAAAGGACAAAAAAAAAAGGATCATTCAAGTTAAATTATTTACTAATCATAAGGAAAAGGTCATGAACATTCAAGTTAACACCAAGATCAGAAGAAGAAGAACCTGATAGTGACCAGCAAGACGTCTATACTGCCCAAACAGATATCCCATTTCTCGAGTACCAACACCCATTTCCTCAGAAGGTAGGTCCTAAAATGTATGTAACATGAAAAAAGAGTAGTAGAGCAGAAAGTTAGCAATTAGAGATTGGACAGGTAAGAGCAACAGAATCTTCTTTCACTTACCTTGTCAGGACCCAAATATCTGTAGATCTCATTCATAAAACTTTGACAAAAGCGCATAATCTGCATATTTGAGTTTATGTAGAACATAAGAGAACTTCAAGAAACCACAAGATAATTGAGCACTATAATTAGAATGATTGTAACCTCATTATCACTTTTTCCTTTTGGATCAAAATCACTTCCACCTGCAGCCCCTCCCAATTTATAGGGTGACAGGGAATTCCTTAATGTCTGCAACAAAATGGAAAGTAAAAAAGAACGCATCAGTTGTCAAAATTTAACCTCTCGTGTGTGATTCTAAAAGGCATGTTAAATAATCCATTTTAGTTTTTCTAAAGTTGGCAACAGAACTTCTGCCTGATAGTATTTAAATATGTTCTTTTTTTAAAGTATTACTATAACATGCTCAGTCCTAACATGTAACAAGGCCACAAGCACCAATAATTCATAAATGTAAATCATCTAGAAGGAAAAAAATAGAAAATTTATAGACTGAGTTATCAAGTATCATTATTATTTGATATGCAAAAGTCTATAAGATGGTCCATTGACAACCAAAACATTGTACCTGTTCAAGAGCAAGAAATTTTGCAATACTTAAGTTCATGGAAGGATGAAAACGAATGCCACCCCTACATGGACCCAATGACTGGTTAAAGTGTACGCGAAATCCCCGGTTCACATGTGTCTCTCCCCTGTCATCTACCCACGGTACTCGAAAAATAAGCATACGTTCAGGTTCTAATAAGCGCTCCATGATGTTGACATAACTGAGAAATAGCAGAGTTACTGCATCAATAAGCGAATAAGAGAGGATGGGCAAGAAAAGGGAGACTCAGAATTAAAGATAAGGGAAAAAAAAGCATTGTATGGTAAGCTCACTGAGTATTTTTTGCAAGCACTCTTTCCAAACCATGAACAACTTCTTGAACTGATTGTATAAACTCGGGCTCATGTGGATCTCTTTTCAGCGCAGCTTCAACAATTGTACCAGCCGTTTTTGACATGAGAGCTTCATTTAAAAATGCATTGTGATGATATAGCCATCAGGAGAGCAATATAAAAGGGGGGATAGAAGAACTCTTGTTATATAATTTGTCGTACATATGGATCAAATTAGGCATGCAACCGCAAAAAAAGAATTAAGAAAATGCTCACTAAAATGTTAAATATTGACATTGAACAAACACAATTATAGAATGAGCTTCCAACCTTTTACATAGACAGGTTTATCAACAATGATCTTATCCTTGGATGCTATCTGAAGACGTAGAGCCTCTTTGTGAAGCAAACTATTGTTATGTTCTTCCAACGCACTCATCTGCATGTTCCTACTGCCTTCATTGCCATATGGATTCCTTCTATGTTTTCTTCCATATTCTCTACAAACAGAGCAAAAAATCCTTGCAGTTCCATCCTTCACATCAACATACGCCCACTTGTAAGTATCGGCCCATTCCTCTCTCCAACGCTTTACCACTTTCTTTTTCCTTTTTACTGGTTGTGACTTTGACACATCTAGATCTTCATTGGGGAGTTGAGAACTCATTGCCATATTTTTTACCTCATCATGTTCCTCAGTAGAAGGTTCACGTGGAGGACCGCTGATGAGAGGGGTATTAGCAAATGAAGGATCATCATCCCCGTGACTAATTTCTAGATCAATCTCCTCTCCAAGTTCCCTGACCAAGTGATGCCTCTGTGCCTGCTGAATCAAGTTCATATCATCCATCGCAGAATTCATCTCTGCTCCACCGTTTGGCAGCAACATCCAGCATGACAAACCAACCACGCTACGGGATCCAGCACAGGCTGTTATCACATAGATAGCTACCCTGCCAATCAACTATCAAATATAAATAATTTTGCGAAAATAGTTAAAGAAATGCTAAAAAAAGAAAAAAGAAAAAGAATCACACATATTGCATTAACTGTGACCCTGTGAAGATGGACACATTAAACCAATTGATACTATCGACAATGGCTATCTTACTGGAGTTCTACGTTTGCAATCTTACAATCATAAAATCAAAGAAGTAAGAATACAAAAAACATGACAACCTGTCAGTTAATTCAATTCGAGATACGAATCCAACACGCCATAACATTAATTCATTCATTGAAATCTCGCTGCATACAAGGCAGTGCAAGCTCTTTGAAACTCCTGTTACATTTTAGCAGCAGAACTCGCTTCTGACTCATAATTCACCACCAAGAGATCCTCTTATTTGTCCATTCAGAATCAAAGTAAAAATGATTACATCACCACCCACAGGTAGAGAAACTGATCCAAGCTTAGCAAGACAATTGTTCAAGCTCAGAAACCTTTGAATCTATTTTCCAAGACAAAACACATCACGGTTCATAAGAGCCAAAATCCGTTCCCTCGTCCACCAATCACTCTCGTTAGAAACACAGTTAAGAAGCGGACCATGACCACAAAAAAACCGAAATTCAACAACCACTTCGCCAATTAAGTGTCCAAAAGCTATTCTAACACCATAAAATCGGCAAATTTACAATAAAGGATGAATTTTTAGCACAAAATTCCCATACCCGGAACCGATAAAATCACAAAATTCAATTCTTTAACACATCCAGACGTTAACATTAAATTTTAAGCAACACCCAGAATTCTAAACTAAAAGACAAGAAATATCAAACCTTGAAGATTAACGGAAATAGCCAAAGCTGGCGTCTTTACAGTATGATTATTTTGTGTCGTTTACAACGACTAGTTTCTCCTCCAAAAACTGCTCCTCCTTAACTAACGGCAATGATTTATTGAACGCATTACGATAGTGTTATTACAGTGAGATCGAATACATAAGGGAAGGATGTGGGCCGCTTCTCTGATCAGTGATCCTCTCCCCCTTTTCTTGCCCAAAACTAGCTATGTTTTTATTTTAGGTTTTTTCTTTTTTTTTTTCATTATTCTTAATGTATTTTTATTTTGAAAGTAGGCAAAAAAATAAAAATGATTTTTTTTAAATTACTCCCTCGCTCTATAAATATATATATACTTAATTTATTTTTTTAATTAGTCCTGTAATGGAGTTCATTTTTTATTTATATTCTGGTTAATTTATTATTGTATAATATGTTCCTTATTTAACCTACCTAGTTAATTATGAATTATTCTTAATTTGTCACTCTACTCCTAACTAATGTAAGTGTACAATAAAAATTTATAGTTTAAACTATATTAATTAATTTTTTAATTTGAGAATCTTTTATAGTTAAGATGGTTGAGAGTTTGATAATTTTTTTAATTGATGAGTGTTTGATTCACAATTTATCTAATTTAAAAAAATTAGTTCTTTAATTTAACCTGCGTAGTTGATTATGAATTATTATTTTTTAATATATTACGGTACTCCTAATTAATATGAATAAAATGCATTGTTTTTATTATAATAAAAATGTATATTTTAAACCATATTAATTATGTTTTGACAGTTATTAATTATCTTTTTCAATCTGTATAGGAATTGAGATAAAAATCTATTATATGATCAAGCTCCCACTTTTTTTTTTTAATAAATATACTAAAGGATGATACTATTATTCGGAATTTCCTATAAATATGTATATGTCTAA
The DNA here is from genome assembly GCA_947683425.1 of Excoecaria cochinchinensis. NCBI lineage: Eukaryota > Viridiplantae > Streptophyta > Magnoliopsida > Malpighiales > Euphorbiaceae > Excoecaria > Excoecaria cochinchinensis. Next base: position 3,836,545 of record CANTUQ010000125.1, on the reverse strand, counting down.
AGTTTGAATTTCTTTTATTCTTTATCAATAGAGAAAAAGATGGTGATTCGTGAGATAAGGCCGAAAGTGGGATCTTACCCCTTTTCTTAAATAAATAAATTGCTATTCTTCTAGAAATAAATATTTTGATATAATTAAATACGGTATTAAAATTCCAGAGTGAGTTTGGCGCAACTAATGAAATTCTCCTACAAGGGATGAAATTCTCAATTTTGGTACTTTTTATTAATATTTGCAGCTATCATTATAATATATATATATATATCGTTGTCATACATCAAATACATCTTTTCAATAAGCAAATATAAATATAGAAAAAATGTTTTTGATGTATGACGAGACTATTGTTCAATGTAAAATGGACAGGTTAATGATTACATTACCACGTAATTACATATGAATAATTCCTAATTAAAAACATAATTTTAATTTGATTATTCCCTGCAGTCCCTTTCTTTTAAAAACTTGTCATCCAACACAATTTACTGCCATACCTTAAATTATATACCCCCTTTCTCTTCGAGTATAACGAAATTTCAAATGGAATATTTACCAAAAATTTATTGTAATTTGCTATAACAAACTCAATTCTAACCGGATATTTCAATAGTAAAATTAATTTCAATATAATAAAAATTTAAGGCTCGATCCCCTACTCTCCTAACCCTTGAAAAAAAAAAAAAAAGAAAAGAAAAGAAAAGAAAATTGAATCTGCAAGGACGGTAGCTATTCTCTGCTCTCCTACAAAGAATTGATACATTATGTTACAAAACTATTTGCCAAAAAATGGATACACACAAGAATGGAAATGCTTATATACAAGATGTTATTTTTCTCTGGACAATTGCCTTTCTTTTTATATCACCCCATACAAAAGCTCAGGGTGTTAACAGGTTGAGTTTGTAGAGGAAAAGCCAAGATCCTTTCCAAAGTTTAATCTTTTGAATAGGCATATTCCTTGATCCTTTGTTTAAGGTTCTGCAATTATTACAGTGAAAAAAAAAGCATTAGCCATGCAAAATAACCCTAGAGATAAAGGAATATAAATTTCAACTGCATTTCAAGGAAATCACCTGTAGTTCTTCATGAAGCACAATGAATATCTTTTTCAACCGTTTGTGTCTCTGCAAGTAATCATCAGAGTCAAATAAAGAATTCAAAAAGGAAACTCCATATATAACAAATAAATTGTCATATTAAAAATACTTCTTCACATGAAATTTACCAAGCTCAAAGCTAACTGATCCTAACCGTCTAAGAACATTAATTGCAAGTCTTGCTTATTACTGGATAGAAAGGCACAGTTGTTCAGTCTTATGAAGAAGTCACAAAAGTTGTAATATTTTTGGAAGCAGTATTTCCCAGTTTTCGTTAAATAAATCGTCCAAACCAAAGAGCTCAAACACAGAGAAAGTAATGAACTTATTATTAAAAATCTGAAAACAACACATGAATAATGCCAGCTCCAAGGACTGGTTCAACTCGTCCAAGCAGTTAAATTACTTCCATTTGGATATCTTGTTGGAATTGCTTTTTTCTTCTCAATTTTATAGTAAAATAGTAACATTAAGTTAAATTGTATGAATTGAAGAAAACCTAACTTTGTTCATAGCCTCACTCTAAAGAGGGAAGAAATTGTTTTAACAAGAATTCTTACTGTTATGCATACTTCAAAACCAATATAAAGAGCCTTTAAAATTACTTCTTAAATGCAAAACAAAACTCAACCAGACAGTGACTTGTTGAAACACTTGATAGGCTTTTGCTTCCACGTGGTGTACTAACTTCAAATATGTAAAAGGTAAAATGACATGAGCTAAACGATTTGCACACATAAGATTCCAATCATCTACAAAGATAAATATGAAGAAATAATATATCTTCACAAAATTAATTCCAAACTCCAGTAAGGAGCATAGTTTCAACAGCCACTGACTCTAACCGAATTCCCAATGTATGAAAAAAGCGATTGCAAGCAATGTCTTGCAATTTCAGCCTACAACCATCCGATATCATTTCAAATCTAACCCTTCAGTATTAGCTTCACTGATATCTTATCTCATCCATATAGTGCATGACAAACAAAGACATGCTCTGATCCCCTAATCTAAATTGACCTGTGCCTAAACTTGCATAACAAGAATAACTCTGGCTAAAATATGTTGTTGAATTTGACTACTCAAAATCAATGCAAAGTACAGAAGGAATCATAATGCATACCGCTCCACACTGATGATAAGATTCCTTTAATTGTGCTAAGATTTTGTGATATTTGTCCATATCCCTGCCTTTTGCAGATTCAAGGTCCTTTCCCATTTTGTGGAAATCATTCCTGTGCATAACATGGATCATGTCAAAACAGATAGACAACTCAAATGGGATCAGATGATTTAAACTAAATACACACAAAAAAATTTATCAACACATTTAACATGGCCAAAAATCTGCAAGATACCCTTATAGTACCTGTAGTTCTCCAGGATCTTGTTCAGCGAGCAGTACGTATCATACTTATTACGGAATTCATGCACATATTCTTTGTACCTATATTAAACATGGAACAACTTTTTAATTTCTGGTCATAAAAGTATGTAATTACATCCCCCACAAGAAAACAAGATAATTTCTATAGGAAAGATATTGCATCATTTAACCTGAAAAAACCAAATGGACTACTTACTGGGCAAGATCCTTAATTGGTTCCTTGAGCTCTGGTACATCCCTATCATACTTGGAATAAGAAGAGTTCTCTTCCTCAGAAGAAGATTCCCTTCTCTTTCTAACACTATTATTGACCTCTGTCAAAATTGGATCCTCCTGCCCATCTATCAATTGAGCCACTATACTTGATGAATGTGTTTTTTTCTCCTTCACTGGGTGGGAAGTAAACCCCCGTTTAGAGTCATGCAACTGCTGTACATTGCCAGGGGCTCTTTTATGGCTTTCTCCACAGCCTTCCATACCATTTCGTAGTTTTGCTCCAGCATCATTCTGTCTTGATCTACTACTTGTATCGGCCAACTTGCCGAAGTGAGATCCAACTTCAGTGTTGTCTGCTCTTGGAAGGTTTTGTGGATGAGACTGTGTTGTCTTATGGTGAGATCTTGTTAAATCCTCATTATGATGATCAGGGGACCTCTTAATTCCAGAAATCAGATTGGGTGGAGAAGGCTTTCCTGAGTCCAATGTTGCCCTCCCAAAAGGTTTTGCTCTACTTAGATCTGAATTACAGTTATCAGATGTGCTTGGTTTATTCTCTGACTGCTTAAAGGAACCCTTCCTTTCAAATTGTTTCTTAATTGGTGTTTCCTCAAGTGATGGCTCACGAAATTCTCCCAACTCCAATTCTGAAAGCTCTCTTTGGAGGATTCTCCCACCTGAAGCTGGGTATTTATCTACATCAACTCTATTGACATCCTTTGGTGAAGACCCCATGTGTGAGTTTGTAATTTGTGCAGAATCCTTGAACTTACCAAATGTTTCACCCTGTTTCCTGTAGTGGGAGTCAAAGGGGGTAGACTGCCTGCCCCCAGATCCACCTTCCTTAAAATTTCTTGGCACCTTTTTCTCCTTCACAAACGTATTCTCATTTTGAGTGTCTCTAGAAGCCTTATCTTTTTGGATGGGAAAACTTTCATGCACATTAGAACTCTTATCAGGAAATTTACGACCATGACCTGAGCTGTCAGCATGTTTGGATCTCCCTGTTGCATCGGAAACTTTTGATGGTGCATTTTTACCAGCAGTCTTTCTCCCAGGTTGCCGAAAATCTGAATTTGGTTTTCCAGGAAATGCATGGTTATATGCCTTTTGTGAGACAAAATCAGTATTTCCTTCCCTATCTGGTCTGTTCATAGCATTAATGGCCGGGCCCCTGTGAGTCTCCTCAATGTCTCCATTGTGAGGACTCTCAGATGATTGGGCATCCTTAACTTCAGAAATAGGCACTTGAGGGGAGCTTTTCAATCTTTTGGCACTTTCAGATTTCTCACCAATGTGCCTTGTATCAGGGCCTCTTTTGGAATTGCTTGTAAACATTCTCTCAGGACTGTCAGACTGGCCATGCCTGAAGCTGTCTGTGACAGTATTTTCATTGTCATCAAACAATGTTCCTATGAAAGTTTGGCGCTCTTGGAAGGCATCATGATCAGAGACAAGCAATTCCGCTCTTTCCGCAGGTTTGTCACCTTCTTTGCTGAGTACCAAATCATCATTTGCACCTAATTCGGCTTCCTTCTCATCATCAGCCAAATCTTTCTCCATGTCAATGGCATCAGATTCACGACCAACATCAAGACCCACAGATCCAGGACCATCAATATCAACTCCGTCAGATCCATCACCACCTTGCTTCTCATCTGTCCCCTTCTGTGCAGACCTCCATGGATCTGGTGATGCTGAGAACCCAGGTTCAGCCGCATGTAATTTATGTTGGGGTTGCTTGTCATCATCACTTAAAATATCTACATCCTCATCAGAACCCTCTTTACTGTTGGATGAAGCATCACTTTCACTATCACTGCTACTCCCACTCCCACTCCCTGCTGGGCTTCTGCTTCTGCTTCTGCTCCTACTTCGGCTTCCACTGTCACTCCCACTGTCGCTGCTGTCACTTTCACTATCACTGTCACTTCCACTATCACTAGAGCTGCCTGCCTGCCCCTCACTGTTGTCAGAGATTTTCTTCTCACCAAACATATCAGGTGAATAATGTTGGCTATCATTTTTTTCCAATGCATTCAATTCAACTTCAGCTTTAGAGTTTGATTGGGCATGCTCCTCAAAACCAACAGCAGGACTTTTCTCTGCAAATCTTGATTCTAGAGGAGGTCTGTGTTGATGGTTGGCTTCAGGAGCAAGTGTCCGTTGATTGTTATCTTCAGGGGAACTGAAAAGTAAAAAAAGTGTATATATATGTATTAAACATGTGCCAGCAAAAATACACATACAATGAGATTGCTCTCAAAGAGAAAAAATAGAAAAAAGTGCCCATTGATTGTTATCTTCAGGGGAACTGGAATACACACACACACAAAGAGATTGCTCTCGGACAAAAAAAGAAGAAGAAGAAGAAGAGAGAGAGAGAGAGAGAGAGAATAAAATCAGCCTCATGTATTCACAGATTATCAGCTTTTCCTATTACAATTTTAATCTCAATATGGTAGGACAATCATCTAGTTTCATCTTTCAACTATTTTAGCATGGTAGCAGCACCACCAAATGAAGTGTATCCCAGAGCATCATCTCACAACTATAAGTAAGATAAATCAAAAGATGAGAGAGTGATGGAAAAAATTTCCAAGAAAACTAAAGTTAAGCCCAATTAGGTTCAGAGCAAGACAAGAAAACGAAGTGAACCACATCTTTGGCTTAAAACTAACAAAGAAAACTAAAACTAAAACCAATTCAACATGGAGCCATTCAGACATTCGGCCAAGCAAAGTCAATATTCTATCTAAACCAATTCCTCAGCCAAGTGCCACTATCCTAGGTCTTCAGCAGGTTCTTCTGCTAAATACCCCAAACTCATTCATGCTTTCTCTGTGCGTTGTTAAAATACCTAGAATGAGTTCAGAGGAGAAAAACAAATGGCCAAGGTAAAATCTTCACCAGAGAAGCAACCATATCAAAGCGAAGTTTTATCAGTTAAACATGGCAGCTACCTTCCACTTTCAGATGAAGGTTTCTTGGAGCTTTCCAAATCCACTCCTGATTTCAAGAAATATCTTCCCGGAGCTTGGTAAGTTGCAATCTGATGCTCAAGATTAAATGAAAACAAATAAGATCATATTCTACTTTAAGCAATTAATATGCAATCAGATTTCAAACACTTACTCTTTTAATGATGGGCTCTATTTTCTTAGCAGAGTTAGGAATTTTATCCCCGACAGCTTTCTCCAAGGCCTATGATGCAAGAGGTTGAATATTGAAGAAGCCCATAGAAACCAGCAATGTATCAGTGAAAGGACAAAACAGAAGATTAAGCACAATGAAACAGATTGAATAAGCAGCCAAAAAAAAAATGAATTGTTCAGACGAAAATGAAAATATTCAAAATTTTATCATTATTTCCCTCACTTACCTTCAAGCTCATTCCTTTAGGATTTTCAGCCAGCAGAGTGATCAACATGCTCTGTATATCCATCGGTCTAGCCCCAAAGCTCCCTTTTTGTCCTGCGGTCTCCCGTACAGTACTAGAAGGCCTAGTGTGGATTTCTTTATCCAAGTTAGTGGCATTCTCTTTGACTTTTGTCTGGGTTGGTGTCACTTCTTCCGTGCCCACATTACTCTTAGCAGCATTTCCAGTTCCAAACGGAGATGCTGGAGTGAAGGATTGTTCCGGCGTAGATGGCAGAGGTGAAGATGAGCGTCTACCTTTAGCACTTGCAGTTGAACAAACTGCAGGTTTAAAGGTAGATTTGGGGACTGCAATTAGGGAATAGGTTAAGTAAACTCTCATAAGATGATGCAGCAGAAAAGGGGAAAAAATAAAAAAGGCCAATGTCCTGTAACAATATTAGATTTCTGAACTCACAAGAACAATACACAAATAAGATGCATTTTTTAATAAATGGAACTCGAACCTAGTGGTGGATCAACTTTTCGCTTTTTGAATGGATGGTCTTTCTTTTGCTTAAAGTTCCTCCATGGATTTGCTGGAAACAGGAGAAATACATCAGATAAACACTCAAAATTGGGCCTAGTGATGAAAATACCCTGAATTTGCACATTGTTTCCAAATTTATTCATTTCTTTTAAAATTTATCAATTTTAGATTAAAATAACTGTTACTAATATCATAGGTTAGATTAAATAAAATTAGAAAAATGGGATAAAATTAAAAGACATGCAAAGTTTAGGATTTTTATTTGATAACCAACCATTAGTAAAATGTTTTCACTTTAGCACCCAGTCCAAATCCAATCAAGTTCATTATACAGTATTATAGTTGTCGACATGCTGGCAATTGCTTATTAGACTATCCCTTTCTTGGGAAAATAAGCAATGAGATACATAAGCATCCGTACATGATACATATAGAAGGCACTGAGTCTAACTAACAAAAACTTACACTCAGCAGCTGCCATTTGCTTTAGTTGACTCTCCATGGAGGGGTTCCCATGATCCAAAACAATAGCTCTGTGATCAAAGAAGAAAAAGGAAATTAATACCCATATAGCACAAGGAAAAACACATTTAACAGCTTAAATGTTTTGATTTCAACATTAAACCATTCAAATGCAATTACTTTATCTACTTAAGTTTGAAAGTAGTAAAGGATCAGATGGAAGAGAGGCAGCGAGAACCAGAGAAGAATCCCATGTCCTTGAAAGGAACCTCTCATGAAGAAGAATGCTCTGCTTGATGCACAAATTTCGTAAATAAATAAATGACAATCCACAGATCAGCAATTTTATAGCCTAACTACAACTAAGAAAATTATTGTGTCCTAAGTTGCAGCACAAAATTGTCAAAATGCACCTTCATTGAGAAGACAAAATATAGATTCAGAGTGTCCATGCATGCTAGTAACAGATTAAGAGATCTTGCATACAACCCTTGCTGCTGAGATCCCATGATTCTAGTTCCAAAATGAACTCAAAATAAAGGGGGACAGTATATAGAAAATGAACTCAGGCAATATCTACAAGAATTGGTCTGTAACAGGCCCCAACACATATTTCTCATACATCAGAATTAACCCATTCAAGTGGATAAATGTATCAAATACATATCTAAAGCATGTTTACAGGCTAAGGCATGTTTAATATCTACAAGTAACAGTGACTAAGGCCATTGCTAGCAGAAAATAAAGAAATGAATTAGCAATAGGCATACTAAACTAAATCATGCATATCACATACTTTCGTGATTTATGTTTGCGTTCAGCTTCCTCTGACCGCATTTTAACATGGTTCTTAGTTGATTCATCCAAGGTGCGTTGGACATTCACCTTGCGCCAGGCACACCCAGATTCAACAAGCAAACCATTTCCATCTTCACCACCTTGACGTTCTTCATAAATGTCACAAAGGTCGCCAAATTCCCTTGACCATGTAAAGGTGAATTCCTTACCACCAACATCTATCACCTGATGTAATATAAATGATTCAATAAAACAGTTACTTGAGAAATGATAAGTCAAAACTCTATTAACAAATTTCCTAGATTCATTCTATAAAAGTTCAAGAATTACACAATCGATGGTCAACTGAAGTAAAACAAACAAGCAAATGAATACACAAAAACGAAAGCAGCCCCAATCAAAACAAAACCACAAAACACTAAATGATTTACCAATATGGAAATATCGCCACATAAAATCGTAGAATTACTGAAAAATACATGATGAAATATTAGTAGTAAGCTTAACCAGAAAGAATTACATCAAGAAGTCGAATGTTCACTTAGAAAATTCATAAAGTTGACCATTTATTTTCCCATAGTCATAATTTAAAGAAAACAGAGCCATGCCTGATTAATAACAGCCCGAGCATTACACAGACTACTCAACAGAATTATAACTTAACAACATTTGTCTAGTGAATGATTATTCTGTAGGATTGCAATACTTTCCACCAAGTCATCGACTTCAGGACAAAAATAAAAATCACAAACAAAAACCAGGAATTTCCAGTTTGCCCAATTGCAAGACCCAGAAATTTGGAAAAGCTAAACAAACAAAATAAAAGAGAAAGAATTAAACTCACGTTTCCATTGATACTACTGCCCATTGAATCAAACTTAATCCTGGCAGTACCACCCTGAGCTTCAACCCTCCTGATCTCATCCACCAAGTCTGGAGCCAATCTTATAATCATTGCAAAAGCTAATGGGTTGTTGCCAGGAATAAGAGAGAAGTTCTCTTCAACGACAGCTGTCGCCGCCGCCGAGGCAGGGGCGGGCACGGAGCGGTTGCGAGGATTGGAACCGCCACCGAGAGAGAGGCGGGGGTTAGAGGATGTGGAAGACCGGTGAGGTGGCGGGGGAGGGAAAGACATGCGCTTGGTGCCACTGGCACCACCCCCTCGGCCGCCGCCACGGCCACCGAGCTTGGAGGAGCCGCCGTACATTGGTGTGTGTTAATTAACTACTGAAATTTAAAAAGTACCATATAAAATACATATATATGGTGAAATGGAGATGAGGAGAAAGAGAGTGCAGAGTGGTTTTGGGTATGGAGATGAGATTGAAGATTCAATTGAGGGAAGGGGGAACAGCAGAGACAATGCTGAAAAAAGTTGGAATTTTTGAGGGGTGAATGAGCGATTTTATTTTATTTTACCTGCAAAAAATATTATTTTTTGTTTTTTTTTAAAAAAAAAAAATTGGCAAAAATCATTTCTTAGGTACCTGAATTATGATTTTTTTTTTATTGAATCTCTTAATATTATTTGATTATATTTAACTTTTAAATTAAACATGTAGTTTAGCATTAGTTTTGATGAATTAAATTAATTAATAGACCATTTTAAAATTATTTTCTTAAAAAATTCACATTTAAATTTTTATGTGCATTGAAATAAATATTTATTATTTAGAGATTTAATATAATAAAAAAGAAGTTAAATCACTCAATCAAAAGAATATTATAATTCAAAGACTTCAAGTTAACTTTTTTTCTCAAGTAATTTGGAGAAAAGAAAAATTGTATTACATGAATAATATAAAAATGTTATTTAAAAATTAAAATTATTGAGCAAGCATGTTTTGTTAGTCTAATTTATATAAGTAACAACATTAATAAGTAATAGTTGGATAATTTTAAATGCCAAAACTCGTAATATTTTTATAAATTTTAATTTCAATTTTATTATTTTTAGATTTACAATTGAGGTACATTACGATACACACAAGTAACACTATACTTGAGCTCCAATATAAGGACCCAAACTTTTCATTGCTAATACTTTTATAAAAGAAAAATTTCTATTCGCCCTAACTTTAAGGATTTTCTCCACTTATTATTCTTTTAGTTTTATATATTTTTCTCCATCTATACATTTTCATTTAAGTAATTTTTTTTTTCAAATAATCCGAGATACTCATTATTTTTTTTTAATTTCATATCATTTTATTAATTATAGTTTTTTCAATAATTTTTTTGAATACTAATAAGCAATAATAATAATAACTACATTTGTATGGTATTATATATATATACAATAAAATTATCCATTTAATGGTAACTTAATGTATAAATAGAGTAAATCTTTTATCAAATACTGACAGTGTGTGTTGGATCATGATTTTTCATAATATAATATTGTTACATGCTAGAAATAACATGTTTGGATGCATCGTATTTCTAATTTCATGATTTTGTGTGGGTTTATAATGTATTCTATGCTTTCCATTTTGTTAAAGGAATGGGAGGTTTCACAAACACACAAACTCGGTGCAGCTGTGTTCGGAGTGAGCAAAGTTTTGTTAAAATCGTTTCCATTTTAAAATTCAGGTAGGCTCGGTTTTGAAAGGTAAAAACCGAAAGAAAATTAAACTGACCGATTTACCCCTAAAATTATTAGTTTATTTATTTGATATTTAAAAATTAAAATATTATTTTTATTTTTATAAGTTGTATTGTGTATTTTGGAATTATATCTTTAATTTAGATTTGTTTTTTTTTTCAATTTACATGTTTTTATTTTAATTTTATGATTTGTAATTTTGTATAATCTTTAGACATAATTTTTTAATTATAATTTTAAAATTTTTGGTTAAATGGTTAATCGAACTGACCGAATATTTCGGTTTGATTTGAGTTATATTATCATATAATTTCGGTTTGGCTTGCCCAAATCACAAATTTTCGATTTTATCGGTTCGGCTATTGAACGGAACCGACCGTTACTCACCCCTACTGTTGTGTTTAGGGGTGAGCAAACTTTGGTTAAAAATAAAAGCCGATCGATTTTTTAAATTGGTTCGGTTTTTAAAATATAGCAAGTTCAGTTAATTTGATTCGGTTTTGAAGGTAAAAATCGAGAAAAATAAACCGACCGAAAATTATTGTTTTATTTATTTTATATTTAAAAATTGAAATGATATTTTTATGAGTTGTACTATCTATTTTGGAATTGTATCTTCATTTTAGACTTGTATTTTTTTAATTTGGACATTTTTATTTTAGCTTTTTGATTTGTAATTTTGTAAAATTTTTAAACACTATTTTTTTTTAATTATAATTTTGAAATTTCGATTATATGATTAAGCAAACCGATTAATCATATAATCGATTTGTGTTTTTTATTTTATCGGTTCGGTTTGTTATTTAACCGAACCGACAATTGCTCCCCTAGTTGTGTTGTTTTAACCGTTTTTTTTTCAAAAATTGTCCTTGGCAATTTACCAAAATTCCAACATTGCCCCCTCCCACACACATATATATAATGCTAGTGATTTGTTTCATCTTTCTTAATTCTTCCTCCTCACTATTTTTTTTTTCAATTTTTTTATAAATATATAATATTTGTATTAAAAATGCAAGTATTTTTTTAAGAACTATATAACTAAATTTAAACTATTATTATAATATGTTTAAATTTAACAATATTTCTAATACTATCATGTATCTTATATTTATTTAAATTTACTATTTTATTATTAATTAATTTATTTTAGAAATATGAAATGGCAAATTATTTTAAATTATTAATAAAATTATTATTTTAAAGGTATTTAGGTAAATTATTGCTTTTATTATATAATACAATACAATAAAAAATATTATAAAATTATACGTTTATTCCAAATATGATAGTTATAAAATCATACGAGATTATTAAATATATCATCATACCATATTATTATTAGCATACAATACAAGTAAAGATGCAATATTTTCTTTATCCACTTCTAAAAACATAAAAAGCGACTTTCAATTTTGACCCATCAGTGACCCGTTTTTGCAGTGGATACAACACACACAGTACCCATGTGAAACCCGGATGCGGATTTGGATCCAAACGGCTCCTCGCATATAAAATCAAAAATCGAAATCAGCCAAAACTCTCATCTCAAAGCTCACGTTTTTCCCTTTCCTCAAGCAAACGAGAATACACAGGCCAAAAGCCTCCGGACCCTCGCCTTCCTTTCTCAGTCGATCCCTCAAAACCCTAATCATGCTCACAGGTAATTTTCATCTTGTTATTTTATTTAATTAGGCATTCAGAATATACTTGCCTTGCTTCCTCTCTAATCTTCGTATAGATAATCAATGCGGCAAATATAGTTTGATTTATTTTTGAATTTCCTGAACTGGGTCATCGGTGGATTTTAGGTTTTCTATTGACAACTGCGTGTTGCAAGATATGTAAGGTTTAAGTGTTCTGAACTTCTGATCCTCAGGTTTATGCTCGATTTGTCTTAGTGCTCTGAGGTATAGTGAACAATTTGAACCTTTATAAAAAACCTAAGGGGCTTAGCAAGTTTTGTACAAATTTCATATCTGCGGAAACAAAAAGTACCTGGCTTTATGATATTTGAAGCTCTCTTTTAGTCGTCCATACGCTTTTATCAGCAAAGAAGTTTCCTTTTTTCGTCTGGGTTTTGATTATTAACATGGGAAGAACATTTAAATTATTGCTTTATGTTGGAATGGACTTTATGTAATAGGTCCCTTCAGCAATGCATCTTTTTATACCTTTGATTCTCTATTAGATACCAAATATGAGCATAAATTCTCTAATTAGAAATTTTGATTTATGGTTATTGGTAGTGGGCTGTTTCAGAAATTAGTCTTTGCGTTTGGTATATGCACTGTGATCTAATTAGGATGTATTGACCATCTCAATCAAGGTTTATGCATCATTGGCTTTGTTTCACACAATTACAATCTTAATCATCCTTCTAAGTTTAATATGGTAATTATTTCAGTGAGTGTAAAATGGCAAAAGGAGGTGTTTCAAAAAGTGGAGATTGACACAAGCCAGCCCCCTTATGTTTTCAAGTGCCAGCTGTATGATCTTACTGGAGTACCTCCTGAGAGGCAAAAGATTATGGTTAAGGGTGGTCTATTGAAGGTAATAAGTTAGTTTTGTGTAGTCAAACTCAGTATCTTGATTACTATGTGCTTTGTTCTTTTAGATTCATGTTCATCAATAGTCACTGTGTATAAAACATTCAAGAGTTTGCAATATGTTTTTATTGAAAGTGAAATTAGTGAATATCACTGTTCTCAACTTTATTTATTTATTTTTGCAATACAGGATGATGCTGATTGGGCAACAGTAGGAGTAAAGGAGGTGAATGGTCTTTATGGCGATTTTGAATTTATGTCTCTTTTTCAAGGTGGATTTGATGTTAAAGCACTTAATTGCATTGTTTTTCAATTACAATTTCAGGGTCAAAAATTGATGATGATGGGAACTGCAGATGAGATTGTGAAGGCTCCAGAGAAGGGTCCTGTTTTCATGGAAGATCTTCCAGAAGAAGAACAAGTTGTTGCTGCGGTAATTTGTTTCAGCCATTTTCTGTGCTGTGTGATATATGAATTTGGTGTGCTGTTTCATGGTACAGATTGTCAGAGTTTGTATAATGTTGGCACTCTCATGACCTTTTTCTTTCTTGTTAAGATATCTGTTAGGTAGATAGATTGTATAGATTGTATAACAGCTATACAATCTGTAAAGTAGCGTAATTTTAGGGATTTGTTTTTTCTGTTTTCAACTCTACTAGAATTGTATATATACCTGTATATTTTCCAAATTGAATAGATGAAATAATTCTCACTTTCACATGGTATCAGAGCCTAGTTGATTTCTGGGTTTTGGGATACTGTTGCCTAGTTGAATTTCTGGGTTTCGGGTCACGGGTTGTGGGTATTCTTTCTTCTGCTTTGGGTCAGTACCGTGGGGGAATCAGATCACCAGTTTGTGACTGACCCACTGTCTCACCGCCACCACAGGGAGGAGCGCCTCCATCAGATCGGCTGACCCACCTGTTTCCGGCGACCATCGGAGCCGCGAGTGGCCCTCACGCGCCGTTCCCATCTCGCCGCTCTTTGTCACGCGCCGGCGCGTGGAAGTGCGTCCGGCATCCGACGATCTTCCGACTCTGTCTCCGGTGTCGCCTTGTCATCGCCGGTCAGTATCCGGTGTCTTCGTGGGAAGATTTCTTCTGGTTGATGGTGTTTGATCCTTTGGAAATCTTCGTCAGCCTCTGTTCTCCAAGTTCTGCTTTTGTTCTTTTTCCGTTGGACTTCTGACTCCTTCTCCGGCCGTCGCCTGTCATCTCCGACCAGAGTCCGACGTCTCTTAAGGTAGTTTCTTTTGTTGATAGTGTTTTGGCTCTCGGGGCGTTAGTCTGTTCTTTGCCCAACCTGTGTGTGTGTTATTTTGGGTGATCAGTTGAGGAAAGTGGATATTTAGGATACTGGAATTCTGTTCCTTTTGAAGTAATTAAGGAGTTTAGCCATTTACACAAGTTGTTTTAAATATACGGTGTCTGCTCTATAATTGCTTAGAGGATTATTTTAAATGGCGGAGACTAGCGATAAGAAAACAGTTACTGAAATTATGCTGGGTTCATCTAAAATTACCGATCGAAAGTTAACTGGAAGTACAAATTATGCACAATGGAAGAGAACTATTCGCAGATTTGTAACTAGCGTAGATTTAGATGACCACTTAACTAATAATCCGCCACCTAAGGATGAAGCTAATGCTAGAAAGAAATGGTTAATGGAGGACTATAAATTATTTAATCAAATTCAGAATACTTTAGATCCTTCTGTTGATGATGTTGTGAATCACTGTGAGAGTGTTAAAGAATTGTGGGAATATTTGGAATTCTTATATGCTTGCAAACAAGATATGTCTCGTGTTCATGACCTTTTGTTGAAGATTTATCGAGCGGAACAAAAAGGCCGCTCCCTATTCCAATATTATACTGAAGTGAAACAAGCGTTTGAAGAAAAGCGGGCTATGTTTCCTATTTCTGCTGACATAAAGCAGATGCAAGAGGAGCAAATTGTGGTACAGTGTTTTTTGGCGGGATTGGGATCTGAATATGATGTGGCACGCACACAATTGTTAACTAGTGAGTCTCTCCCTTCTTTTACTGAAGTTTATGCTCGTCTACTTCGAGTTTGTAAAGACGGTGATTTGCCTTCTGGTATGGTGCCCAATGATACAGTAGCATTGGTTAGTAATGCTTCCAATGTTAGTCGTGGAGGCAAAGGTGGAACTAGTAATGGTTCTGTTGCTGGGAATAGTGGTAACTCTCGCACATGTCATTATTGTGGAATTGAGGGGCACATAAAAAAGAATTGCTGGAAATTGCATGGGAAACCCCCTAAGCACTCAGGTCAAATGCATAATAAAAGGTTTGCCAATATAGCTACTCAGGATGGCATCCTACCGATTCCATAGTCGTCCCCCCCTTCTGTTACTATTTCAGCAGATGAGTATGCTCGCTTAATTGCTACTTATGATTCACAGCAGTTACCTTCTGGAATATCAGCTTTGGCTAATACAGGTAACCCCACTGCTTGTCTTTCCACCTCATCTCGTAGTTGGGTTATTGACTCAGGTGCTACTGATCATATGACTGGCAACACAGGTATTTTCTCTTCCTTCAAGTCTACTGATAATTTACCTTGTGTTACTTTAGCCAATGGAACTATTGCTTCTGTAATTGGGCATGGGTCAGCAAATCCAACCAAATCTCTCCCTTTATCATCTGTTTTATGTTTATCATCATTCCCATTTAACTTGTTATCTGTTAGCCAAATTACCAAAAATCTTAACTGTTGTGTTATTTTCTATCCCAATTATTGTCTTTTTCAGGATCTTGGGACGAAGCAGATTCTTGGTAAAGGGTGTCTGGTGAATGGCTTGTATGCTCTTGAATCAACTTCTGGGCCTGTACCACGATCCATTGCATGCACCAGCTCGTCTTCTCTTTTGCAGTTTCATTGTCGTTTTGGTCATCCTCCTCTTTCAATTTTACAAAAGTTATGTCCTAGTCTTACACGGGAATCTACTTTAGAGTGTGAAGCTTGTCAATTCGCTAAACACCATAGAGTATCTTATTCTCCTAGACTAAATAAACGTGTTGAGTCGTCTTTTTACTTGGTTCATACTGATGTATGGGGTCCTTGTCCCGTTACTTCCAAACTTGGTTTTCGTTATTTTGTGACATTTATTGATGATTATTCTCGAGTTACTTGGCTCTATCCTATGAAATCTCGTTCTGAATTGTTTACTATATTTTGTGCTTTTCATGCTGAAATTAAGACTCAATTTAATAAATCTATTTGTATTTTGAGAAGTGACAATGCTAAAGAATATATTTCACATACTTTTAAATCTTATCTCTCTCAGCATGGTATTATTCATCAATCTTCTTGTATTGTTACCCCACAACAAAATGGTGTAGCTGAGAGAAAGAACCGTCACTTATTAGAGGTTGCCCGGGCTTTAATGTTTCATATGCAAGTTCCTAAAGTTTTTTGGGCAGATGCTGTTTCCACTGCCTGTTTTCTCATCAACAGAATGCCTTCCTCTATTCTTGACAGTCAGATTCCGTACTCTCTTGTTTTTCCTTCATCTACACTATTTCATCTTGCCCCTCGCATTTTTGGATGTACCTGTTTTGTTCAAGATATGCGACCCCAGGTTTCAAAACTAGATCCTAAATCTCTTAAGTGTGTCTTTTTGGGATACTCTCGTGAACAAAAAGGGTATCGTTGTTACTCTCCCTCTTTAGGTCGTTATTTGGTATCTGCTGATGTTACATTTTTTGAGCATACACCTTTCTTTGGTTCCTCTGAGTCATCTCCTTCGCACACTAGCGATTCAGGAGACGACTTTCTTATTTATAGTGTCAGTGAACAGGTTGTTTCTCCTACCTCTCGGCCTGTTATTCGTCAAGTTTATTCTCGACGTATGCAACAGCCTCTCGAGACACCTCCTGCTTCGTCTTCAGATCCTCCTTCTCAACCAGATGCTAGCCTTGACCTTCCTATTGCTCTTCGCAAAGGTAAACGAACATGTACTTACCCTATTTCTTCTTTTGTGTCTTACCATACTTTATCTCCTTCCTCCAAGTCTTTTGTAGCTTCCCTAGACTCTATTGCTATTCCCACGTCCATTGCTGAAGCCTTAGCTCATGATGGTTGGCAAACAGCGATGAAAGAAGAGATGATGGCCTTAGAACAGAATCATACATGGGATCTTATGCCTTTGCCCCCCCAGAAAAAGGCTATTGGTTGTAAGTGGGTGTTTACTGTTAAAGTGAATCCTGATGGTTCTGTTGCTCGATTGAAAGCTCGATTGGTTGCTAAAGGATATGCCCAAACATATGGGGTTGATTATTCTGAGACCTTTTCTCCAGTTGCGAAACTTTCTTCGGTTCGATTGTTTATCTCCTTGGCTGCTAATTATGGTTGGTCACTAAATCAACTTGATGTGAAGAATGCATTCTTACATGGAGATTTGAGTGAAGAAGTTTACATGGAGCAACCACCTGGTTTTATTGCTCAGGGGGAGTCAGAGAAGGTGTGCAAATTAAAAAAGTCTTTGTATGGTTTGAAGCAGTCTCCACGTGCCTGGTTTGGGAGATTCAGTACAGTTGTGATTGAGTTTGGCCTACAGAGAAGTGCATATGATCACTCAGTGTTCTTTACATCATCTAGTTCTGGGTGCATTTTGTTGGTTGTGTATGTGGATGATATCGTGATAACTGGAAGTGATAAAGCTGGGATCACGAGGTTGAAAGCTTTCCTTGGGACCCACTTCCAAACAAAAGATTTAGGATCATTGAAATATTTCTTAGGAATTGAAGTTTCTCGCAGCAACAAAGGGATCTATCTATCTCAGAGAAAATATTGTCTGGATTTATTAGATGATACTGGTTTTATTGAGGCAAAGGCATGTGATGCACCTATGATACCAAATGTGAAGTTGAAAGCTGAAGATGGAGACTTGTTTGAGGATCCTGAAAAATATAGAAGGGTTGTAGGAAAATTGAATTATCTTACCATCACTCGTCCTGACATTGCCTTTCCAGTGAGTGTTGTTAGTCAGTTTATGTCATCTCCTAGAACCTTACACTGGGATACTGTTGTACATATTTTGAGATATCTGAAAGGTGCACCAGGGCGTGGAATCCTATATCGAAATCATGGCCACCACACTATAGAAGGTTTCACATATGCAGATTATGCAGGAGATCTTTCAGACAGGCGTTCTACCACTGGGTATTGTGTTTTTGTTGGGGGTAATCTTGTCTCTTGGAAGAGTAAGAAACAAAGTGTTGTATCTCGGTCAAGTGCAGAATCTGAATATAGAGCTATGGCACAAACTACTTGTGAACTTATATGGCTACGACATTTACTTGGGGAGATTGGGTTTATTCAATCTAAACCAATGAACTTGTGGTGTGATAATCAAGCAGCTATTTATATTGCAAATAATCCAGTGTTTCATGAGAGGACCAAACATATAGAAGTCGATTGTCATTTCACTCGGGAAAAGGTAGAAGATAGATCAATCTCAACTTCATATGTCAGAACAGGGAACCAGTTAGCAGATATATTCACTAAAGCTTTACCTGGGAATCGAATTGATTATATTTGTAACAAGCTGGGCATGATTAATATCTATGCTCCAGCTTGAGGGGGAGTGTTAAGATATCTGTTAGGTAGATAGATTGTATAGATTGTATAACAGCTATACAATCTGTAAAGTAGCGTAATTTTAGGGATTTGTTTTTTCTGTTTTCAACTCTACTAGAATTGTATTTATACCTGTATATTTTCCAAATTGAATAGATGAAATAATTCTCACTTTCACATTTCTGAAATTTAAAAATGTACTAATTGAATCTGCATCGTTAATAAATATTGATCAGAGATGTGAGGAAAATGTCCATTCTGTTTAATGCTTGTTGCTAGCTGTTCATTTATTGTTGTTTGGTTCTATGCCAAACTAAGAAGCTCCTAAGTTGTGGGATCAAATGAAATCCTTGGGTCCTGCCTTTATAGCATTTTTAAAAAAAAAAAAAACTTATAGCATTTCTTTTAATAACTGTACTATTAATGAACCTTTAAACTTATATTCTGCTGGCCTAAAATTTTCATCCTGAATTTCATGACTTCGCTATATGTTTGTTTTTGTAATAGCTCCAAGTAGGGACACATCTCAATCTAAGCCTTGACCCAGCAGTGCACATCCATGTAATCCTTTCCCATGATATGAGCAAAGGCAACAAATCTGAGCCATGCTTTAGCTTTCTCTAATATTAGTAGAAGAGCCACAGTTTTTTCTATGGGCACGTCAAGGTCTAATCTTGTGGTTTGTGCTGAGTTTTTTCTTGGAATAGCAGTTTCTTGGCATGATAATCCTAGTAGTACTACAGATTGTGGGTTATATATTTAGCCATGGTTAAAGGCTAGAAATGTCCATCTGTGAATTGTCAGCTTTGTCAATACTTCATTGCTAATTTTGCTTGTGCAATGATGTCATTTGATTCGTACTATCAAGGCTTGTTGTGGTTTTTTTTTTTAAAATTTTTTTGATGGCTTGAATATTGAACATGTTATGTCTTTCTACCTCATCACTGCATTCTTGCTGAGAGATAAAACTAGTGTAGATGCAATCTTCCCCACCACTTCCAACACAACACACAATCAAATATAATGAAAAAGAATACCAAAGTGAAGAAAGGATTAAGATTGAATGTTGCAAGAACTTTATTATAAAGAATGAAAAAAGGAATGAAATTGAATGTCAATAGACCTCCATTATACAAAGTGGGTTTAGCTAATGCTTGAAGCTCTTGGATGAGGCCTATCTAAGCACTCTTATCTTATTTATGTTGGACTGTAAGTTATTATATGCTGGTGGAATGGAGAAGTCTCTCAACTGTGGTTGTCTGACCTTCAGTGTTAATATTCTACTATGAGATTTTTTGGGAACCTTCTCATCTTTTGTAAAAAAGCTCAATGTCAGTTTGTCTATGGTTGTACCTGTTTGATTTTCCTATCCTTCTCCAGCAGTTTTTGCAAACAAATTTTTGCTAGTCCTAGATTTGGAGTACAGTATAGTTTTACTCTGGCACAGTTCTCTTCCTTCATCAAGATTTCGGAGATAGACCATGACTGGTTTTGTATCATATCAAAGTTTGATATAGCCTGAACTCCTATTTGATGTTGTTAAATAGAAATTTGTAAATGCATCTTCACTTATCTATTGCCTTGAATTTTGGAGGTTCTGTAGTTCAACACACACACACTTATGCTAGTATCTTGTTAATTTTTCTTAATCAATGTTCTTGTTTAGCTTTGGCCTTTGGTGTATCTTGCAAATGCTGTTTCCACTTGCAGGGTCATACTGCTGGCCTATTCAATTTGGGGAACACTTGTTATATGAACTCCACGGTACAATGTTTGCATTCTGTTCCAGAGTTGAAGTCTGCTTTAGTTAAGTAAGTTATTGTATTCTGTCAATACGAGTTGAACTCTGCTGGCGAGAAAGTAGACAAGCACGTTTCGCCATCACTGACATGTTATACTGAATGTATAAATTTTGATTTAGGTATCCATCTGAACGAAGAAGTGATTTGGATCAGACATCTCACCTGTTGACAGCTGCAACTCGTGATCTGTTTAATGAGCTTGATAAAAGTGTCAAACCTGTAGCACCTATGCAGTTTTGGATGGTTTGTTCTTTTTTGTTTTAAATGTAACATATAATTTGCAATGCTAATTTTGATGGCTGTTTGCTACAACCTTTTCTGTCCAAATTCTTGCTGAAATTTTGGTGCATCCTGAGAGAGAAACACAGTAGCACATTTATTCTTTTCACTCTACCTGCAGGTGTTGCGCAAAAAGTATCCACAATTTGGTCAATTGCATAATGGTGTCTTCATGCAGCAGGTTTTTTCAAATATCCAATAGATGCCACTCGTAATAATTTAACCTGTTTAGCTCTATTGTAATGTTGATCCCAATACCTGAAATGGTGTCTTCGTTTCAGGATGCTGAAGAATGTTGGACACAACTTTTATACACACTTTCTCAGTCCCTTAGACCACCAACTCCCAGGTAGTTTTGGTTTTATTGTGTAACATGAATATGATGAATATGCAACACTGCCTAGAGAGTGTATGTGTACATTAAGCTAAATTTGACTCAATGAGTAGTTACTGAGTTATATGATTAGTCTTCTTACACATTTTGCCTAATTTCGGCTTGACTTGTGATCTTGCTGCATCTCATCTAATATTCTTGCTTGCCATTTTAAGGTTCATTTTAGTTATTCTATCCTCTTTAACTTATCTGCAGCAATGATTTGGATACAGTGAAGGCTGTTTTTGGAATTGAACTTGTAAGCAGGTATATTTCTTCTATCTTCTGCAATTTTGATATTATTAATTTACTATATATCAAATAAAAGCATTATTTGAAGTGGTTTTGAAGTGGATACAGAGCTTGCCTTTGAAGTGTTTTTGGTTGTATTCACTTGTCTGATGTCAAAGTCATGACAAACTTTTGATGTTGTTAGGATCCATTGCCAAGAAAGTGGAGAAGAGAGTTCAGAGACAGAGACAGTTTATTCACTTAAATGTCACATATCACACGAGGTGAACCATTTGCACGAAGGACTAAAGCATGTAAGTTTTACCAGCATTCAGTTGTCAAAACATTGAAATTCCTCTTGTGTGAATCTCATGTGCTAAACTCTTACATCTCATCTGTAAAGGCCATTTAATGTTCTGATTGTGTAATTTTCACTTGTCTTACCTGTTATTGAAGCCTTTGTGATAGTGATATTACCTCCTAAAATCTTTCCGAGTAACTCCAAGAATCAGGGCAGAGCCTGCCACTTGCTGATGACCACATCTTCCCTTCAGCACAACAACAGAGACATCAAATTTTCGTGTCTGCCCCCTCTGGTCATGTAGATGACCCCAAAATGACACTGGCTAGTGCCTTCTGTATAATGACATGATACACTGGTTATTCCCCCTCTCTTGTATAATCTCTGAGTACCAGTGTCTTTGATTTCCTAGGCACTTTGTTTATACACAAGTTTTTTAAAAGGAGTGAAAGAGGAAAATGAGACCAACCACTTTCTAGGCTTCTGCATGCAATATAGACAATTTTTGTTGTATTTCATAGCCATGGAAATATTTATCCTGTGATCTCATGTGAAAATCATGACATCAATAACGTCTCTCACTATTTGAATTGTATAGGGTCTGAAATCTGAGTTGGAGAAGGCTTCTCCTGCCTTGGGGCGTAGTGCAATTTACTTGAAAGAGTCCCGTATAAATGCCTTGCCAAGGTAACAGATGCTTATCTTCGAGTTATCTCGTGTATGATATTTGTACTCCTTTCTTTTTTATGATATTATGGTGTGCTAGCAGCTAATCTTTCAAAATCTGACTATGAGCATCTCCCAATTCAGTGTCTGATTGTGGGCAACATGCTTAAAATTTGTAACTTCTTTTATTTGATTTCATCTGTGCTGTTTTCATTTTCTAGTTCTATTATTCTCTACATTTAAGTTGTAATTATTCCCTTTTGAAGCACGAGTTCTCACAGTTGTTTATTTTTAAGGTATTTGACTGTACAGTTTGTTCGTTTTTTCTGGAAGAGGGAAACAAATCAGAAGGCCAAGATTTTACGGGTAACTGGGTGTCTCTTATCTGTAACTGTATCAGTGAACCAAACTTTTAGAATGATTTGATGCATAAATGTTTGAGCTTTTTCTTGCAAAAGTTTTGTTTCTACAATGATGAAAGAAGTGTTTCTCAAAAGTTTTTCAGTTTAAAGTGTCCTGGTTTCATGTCAGAAATTCCATTTGGAGTAAAGTTTATTTATTCAAAAGTTTCTATTGTGTTTCTTTCCTTTCTGAATGTTTATTATTTTTTTTTTCTTTCTTTCTCTTCTCAGAAAGTGGATTATCCATTGGTGTTGGATGTCTATGACTTCTGTTCAGATGATCTTCGCAAAAAATTGGAAGCCCCTCGCCAGGTATAGGATAGGCTTTTGAATTGAGGGAATTCAATTCAAATCTAGAATGCCCATATGTCTTTGTACTCTTTGGTGGTGATGATGGCTGTTTTTAACAACTAATGACTGACAGATTTTAAGAGACGAGGAGGGCAAAAAGGCGGGCTTGAAAGCTAAAGAGAAAAGCTCTGATTCAAAAGACAATGATGTGAAGATGACTGATGCAGAGGTAGGATGCTGATTGAGTGATGCCTGAAAGTACAAATACACAGCTCGTCTTTGACAATGTGCCTTGTGTCTTATTTTTAATTCTATTCTGAATGCAGGGATCATCAAATGAAAGTGGAGAATCTTCAAAGACTGCCTCTGAAGAAGGTAAAGCGTCGTAAAGATTTCTCTTGAGCTTGATCTAACATCGTGATTTTTATTAGATATCTGATTAACATATTTTTGGTGACATTTCTGCTTACTTTGTTTCTATGCCTATTTCCTGGACATTATATTAGATATTTGGGCCCTAGAGATTGTTTATGTTGTGCATAAGATGTTTCACTATTATGTTTCAGATGTTTCTTTCTGACCCCAAAATTTGCAAATTTGCCGAATTGCTATGATGGAAGACAGTAACCAATTAACCATACTCATTAAAGTTATGACTAACTGACATTGAATTCACTACTCTCCTTAAAGTTATTTTCCCAAAAGATGCATACTTTAATGTGCGAACACTTATATATGCTTAAGTGTATGTCTGAAATTGCTCAGTCTATTCAACATTCTCGCTGTTTGACCCAGGTGGTTCATCAGAAAAAGAATCCAACTTAACAGGAATATATGATTTGGTTGCTGTTCTGACCCATAAGGGGAGGAGCGCTGATTCAGGGCATTATGTTGGCTGGGTAAAGCAGGAAAATGGTAAACTCTCTTGATCAGTGAGTTCTTTCCTAGTCGTTTATTTGGCTTGAATATTTGAACTGATAAATTTGCCACTTGAACAGGGAAATGGATCGAGTATGATGATGACAATCCCATCCCGCAGAGGGAGGAAGATATAACTAAACTCTCTGGAGGAGGTGAGCTAAGCCTGAACCTGAAAAAATTATTTGGTTTTTGTTATATATATATATATATATATATATATTCCCAGTTGCATATTCCTCGATGACAGTTTTATGAGACTGCAATCAATCGACTATTAAAAAAATCTGTTTTTTGCATCTTATATATTCAGGTGACTGGCATATGGCGTATATTTGTATGTACAAGGCTCGGGCTGTCCCTATGTAACATGATTTTACATCCCTATTTATTGTTTTCTTTTAGATCTAAGTCAGAAAGGGACATTCACTGTAGATTCAGATCATAAATGTTCAATAGATATTTTACTGAATTTGCATTAATTTGTTGTGCTTTAGACGTTGTCATATGCTTGCAGTTTCAACCTCTAAGTTCAATGATTGGATTTGGTTTTCTAATAATATGGCATTTCTTTTTCGAAAGATTCAATGTGCCAAGCTTCAAAATGAGCATGGACCGACATGTTGCGACTTGCTGGTCAATGTTATTGAATTAATTTGAGGGATTTTTTCCCAAAATGACCAATTTAAAGGGGTATATATCACATTTAAGAAAATGCTACTTTCATTTGTCAAGGATCAATTCGCCTTAAATATATTTATTTTTATTTTCTTCCATTGTTTTCGTTGGATGTTCCTGCCGAGTGACTGCCGGATCGGTCCAAATAAGCGCACTGTGCACGTTTTATTTTATCACACTCCCTTCTTGCCATTTAGACAAATATGCCGGTGAGCAAGGATTTGGACAAAGAAAATCACTCCATCGTAATGGGATAAATTAACTTGGAAAGATTGGAGATGAAATGATTATTGCAGAATAATGAAATATAATTTTACAAAATCATGTTAAACTTTTTTTTTTTCTTCTTCCAATTATAAATAGATAAAAAAATGTGTAATAAATAGATTACAATTAAGTACAAATTCGGCCAAGATATTACAATTAAGTACTAAAAAAAACCATTTATACTTTAAATGATTGAAAGTTGAGTTATTTTTTCATTTAATCAGTATTCGGATTTGACTGTCTTACACCTTCAAAGATATATTATAAGAATTTCTATTGTTGAAATGAAAAATGAATTCTCAAATCATTAATAAAAAAGGATTAAACTAAAACATTTTAATTATATAAAATAATTGTTTATAGTTATAAGAAATGAATTTAATTTATAATGCTGAATTGAAATTAATAGACCAATATAAGATTAGTAGAAGTATAATGAGTGGATCCTATCCTATGATTGAAGTCTGAGGTTGTTTTGTTTTGTTTTTTTCCTGCTTTCTAACCATTTTTCTATTGAATCATTCATGACCATTACTTGAATTTGAATAGTGAAAAAGAATTAAAATAATGAAGTGCATGTGCACTTTCAGTCTCATAAACTGTATATAAATGAACGTAGTAATTCTGAATGTTAAACAAACAAGCATAAGCATTGATCAATGGCTGCTACTGCGTAAGACTCTCTATATATATTTTCTCTCTAAAATCATTCATTTATTTCTTTCTTTTTGAATTTTTTAAATTAAGTTTGGATAAAAGCATTCCAGAGATATTGCCCTCACCGTTGGATGCCACTTCTGAGCAACCTACACTCTTCGATGGAAGGCTGTATTTTGCGCAGCGAGTGTGTATCACAAGGAACTATAAGGTACCTTAATCTAATTCTTTCCATTATTTTTTCCATTATTTTAGACTTTTTGTTTTCTAATTATGAATTAATTTTGTATGTTTTAGGGATTACAGGATCAAATTAAGCTAGTTCCTCTAAACCTTCAAAGTAGGGCTGCTGGGTATGCAGAGAGTTTCATCTGCCAATAAGGTCCTCTTTTTGATGTTATGAAGTATTTTGAATATTCTAATGGAAATGCAAAATCGTTGTTGTAGGTGTCAGCTTTGGAACACAATGGAAAAATCATAGTGGAGAGTCTTGATTTGATCAAGTATTTAGATAGCAACTTTGAAGGCCAATCCCTTCTTCCAGATGTAGGATTAAACCTAACCTACCTCTGTTTCTTTTGATTAATTGGAAAATGGTCTTAACAAATTTGATGATGGCCCATTCTTTACTGGGCTTTTCAGTTTGGTAATTTTTTTAGCAATGATAAACTTATTTGTTGTTCAGGTGGATATAGCATATATAACATTTGTTGAAAGATTCCAAATTGTCTTATATGAAGTGTTCAAGTATGATATTACTGCTGGCAGGCCTGTTTGGATTCAGGTACATTTTACTTCTTTTTTTTAACTGATTTGACCCGATATCAAATGGATCGAATAAAATATAAATAATTAACAATTGGGTTGGAATTGTTGCTGTATGGGCAAAATTCATCGTACTTGGACTAAAAGAAAAAAAAAAATCAATTAAAAACTTTTGATGGAGGAAATGAACAAGATTGAGGCTTACAAGCAGACCATATTATAACACCTAATCTATATATGGATTATATTTATTTTAAATAATAATAACAAATAATTTCTTAAAACAACTTTTTTTTTTTATTTTTTTAATTATGTTTTGCTTGTATTTGGAGGCTCAATGATCATTTGGAATTCATCGCTAGCTGAACAAAAGAGTACTCTTTGCAGTGAAATTTATTATCTTGAATAAAATCCTTATCTATTGCATAAATGTTGCTTTTTATTATTTATGAACCGAGTTAATATTAAAGTATTTTATATTTGATATATATAAATTTGAATTGGATAAGAATTTCTCAAAAGTATTGCCATTTGCCATGCTTTTTAAGAAAATGCAGTTGCAATTTTTGAATGATAGACCCGCTAAGTCTAATTAAGGCCCATCCCCACCTAATCCCAAATATGTTCCAAATCAATAAATAACATCACTTCATATACAACAAAACCTAACTATTTGCCAAGGAAATGCAAATGATTGGGTGTGTCATAAGGATAAGGATGCCCAATTCTCGATTATTCTCAATCCGGTGAAAATTTGGTTCATTCGTCGTATCGCAAATGCATGATTAAATTATTATTCATTCGATAAATAAATGGATATACATTAATTTGAGACCCGGAAAGTAATACTAATAGTGTTAGATGATGACTTGTAAATTATGATAGAAATTAGGTGTTATTTTGATGTAGACAACATTCATTATTAAGGAAAGTCATAGCTGCCTTCCCTTTCAAAATTGGTGGGCATTGCAAGAAGCAAAATGCCAAATGCATAGTTCATCAAGAATTTCCCACTTGACCTTCAACAATTAGGACCATTATTTCCTTTACAGAGAAGCCTATTTTCATGTGAGTTTTGTGTTTATATCCATTGATCTTTCTTCCCCAATTGGCCCTACCTCAATGTCTTAGCCTTATAGTCTTAATTATACCCTATATGGCCCTATGGCATCCCCCCATTTTTGCCAATTTGGACAATTTGTCCACCTACACTCCTTAATCAGGACCAGCATTATAAGATAATTCTTGCCCAACAACTCCACCATTTTGGCTTCCTATTCTCTATTCTCAATTACCACTGCTTTAGATGTTTGCATTTACCAAACATAAGTAAGTTTTAATCATTTAATTTTTAGAGGAAAAAATACAAATATATATATTTTTTTGTTACACACGTTTAATTAATTTAATCTAATAAGTCGTTTTTATTTACATGTGTAGGGTATTGATAATTGAACTGTTAAATCTAATCTCATAAATTCCTATATTGTCCAAATTTTTATTTGAATGTACTTTCGTTCAAAACTTACTTGTAACAAATGGCTGATGATAAACTATTACGAGCTATTATTCAGAACTAATAGTTCATTTTATTATCTTTATCAATTTTTTTTTTTTTTTACACTAACTTGACTATCAAGCCTTTGTTAAAAATTAAGTAGAATTTATTTTAGGTGATTTGAAGTATTAGACGGTAATTAATTACTCCCTCCGTTATTTATTATCTGTCACTTTTGAGTAAAATCCAAATTATATTTATCTGTCATTTTTAGATTTTCAATACAATTTAATTTTCTCTTTCCAATTTAATTTTTATTTTCAATAAAAAATTGACCAATTAGATTCATTTTTTTACATTAAATCACTTAATATGCATTGAATTACTTAATTTTTTTCTAAATTCAAGACTAATTAATATTTTTTAATTTTAGTGAAAATAACAAAAGTGACAATTATAAAAGAATGAATGGAGTATATAATAAGTATATGAAAATTTTGATTTGACTAGAAATTGTGATTTTCTAGATTATTCCTCAAAATTTGAGAGTGATTATGGGCACATATTTCTGGAATTAAGGAGCCCCACACATGTGGTGCTCTGAAAAATGCAATGTTAAGCAAAAGAGTGGTCCAATTAAGCATCATAATGGAGTGAGGCCCATGAAGTAGGGGGAAAGTAAAACACTTTGATGATTGAAATTCTTGTATTTTGAAATAATTGTATTAAATTAGACAAATACGAATTAGTTTCCCACACTCTGCCATTGAATTACATTTTAGGAAAAATTGTCAAATTAAAGATTCTTAATATTTAATGGAAAGGTAGCTGTGCGACTGTCAACAAGTTGCATTCAATTGTCACTATTGCATGGCCTGGGATGCTCATACTCCTACTAAAATATTATATTCTTTCATCATTCTCAATCCTAAATCAACCCATTTTAATAGGTTCATCTAATTATGGGTGATCACGAATCGGTTAATCGGCTCACGAGCCCCCAAAAAAATTAATCCATTAACTATTGATTGTTGAAAATCACTAATTATTAACCAATATGTTGTTATCGGTTAACCAGTCCATTGGTTTCAGATTTTCAAATCGATTAACTAATATTATTTTGGTTAACTACTATAATTATAAAATAAATTCATAAAAAAAAATTAAAATATATATTCATGTTACTTAAAAATAAAAATTAGAAACTAAACATAATTTAATATAATATTCAAATTATAAATATAAACTAAAAATATTGTGTCAATATGCATGCATAGGATAAAAAAAATATAATAAATGAAAAAATTGTAATTTATTAATTTTATTAAATATTAATTATTATTTGCAATAAAATTTTTTATTTTTAAAGCAAAATATATTTAACTAGAATTATAAGTGTTAAACACTACCTATAAGAATCTTAAAACTAATGTTCCACATTTTAATTGAATATTATTTATCATATTCAATTTTAATAATTTAAATATAAAATATTTTAATTAAAGAATTAATATTATATAATTAATTACAATTAGAAATTAATTATATATATTAAAAAGTTTGAAAAGTAAAAAATTTTGTGTACGTGTAAATAAAACTCCATCACATATGTAACTTTTAGTTAATATATTAATGTTATATAACTTTTCAAATATATTATGATTTTTATTATTTAAAAATTGATAAATCAATGAATAATAATAAATACTAAATATGGACATATTTAATAATTAATAAATTAATTAAAATTTTGATTATCGGTTCGGTTAACCGGTTACATGAGCCAAAATCATTAATCAGTCCATTAATATCGATTTTTTCAAAACACTAACTATTAACCAGTTCATTACAATCGGTTAACCAGTATATCAGTTCGAATTTGGACCGGTTTACCAATTAACTGCATCGATCATTTTTTTTTCACCACTACATCTAATGTAATTTTCTAAATAGCAATTGATTTTATAAGACTAATTATGAATTCTTTATAATCACCCCAAAAAGTAGTCAGACTGTTAATTATTTGAACATTAAAGATCGAGTAAAAACTATATGTAATTCTAACGGTTGAAAATTTAACTATTTTTTGTGTTTGATCATAATTCAAATTTTATACTTTCTGCTCTCAAAGTTGTATTATAACAAGAATATAAAATGCTATTTTTGTGAAATAATATAAAAATGGAAGGCTGTATTTATATATAGTATAAGAAAAAGAATTGATTGAATATAGAGTAATGTTTTGTTTGCTCCAATTTGTTTTCTTAATCAAATTCAAAGTAGAAATAATGATTTAGGTATCGTGGGAGACAATTTCAACTAAAATACAGAATTCCGTAGGGTAGGCATAGGCTAGAGATGTGGAAATCGAATTACCGACCAACTAACAGAAGTAAATCCAAATTAAAGAGGAGGCAGGTCAACGAGAAAAATGAACACAAAGAAGATGAAAATAATACAATGGAAGAGAATTAAAACTAAAAAAAATGATATCCAAAAGAAAGAAAGTTGAAGTTTGTCTAGTCCTTGTAGGACATACTCCCAACTGATATAACTCATAGAGTATGGGGCTTTTGGATTTCCCATATCCAATCAAATCAAATCATCTTAGCTTATAAGCAACCACTGTGCCTTCTCCACTAACTCATCATATTAACGGATTCAAATCAATTTCTTTCAAAATACTTCACAAATACACTTACGTTTTATTTGTTTATTCCAACCTTCAAAACCATACTCTCAATTCGTCAAAATATGTAATTTTTTTTGGATAAAAAGAAAGAAAAATTAGAATTATAAGTTGAATTGATACGTTGAGATTAGTATTTATTACTGAAATGTCTTTTCGAAATTAATTATCATAAAAGATAAAAATATTTGTTTTTCTATTTTAAAACTTAAAATGTTAATAAATACTATAACTTACAACAGTTTTTTCCCTACTAAAACTGCAGAACTACCATTAAAAAAGGCAATCAAGAATAAATATAAATCCCTGCATTATCACTAATTAATATAATAATGATTACAAATATAAACAATATTATGCTTAATTCCTCCCTCCACACCAAAAATCACAAATCTTTTCTTCTTCATATGTGAAACTCATTCATACTGAAACCCACACAAAGACACCAAAAATATTCATGTAACTGCCATATATTTATCCTGTAGGGGTGCTCAATACCCATCACTAATATACCAAAATTAAGTAAATAAAAAGAGATTAATCAAAAATAATTTCCTCTCAATTCTCCCTATTGGAAACTAGAACCTGGAGTGTAAATAGCAAGATCAGGCCACCCATTACTGCTCCCCCAATCACCACTTTGCAAATAGCTCTCTCCGCCACCGCCGCCCCCACCGGCGCTGCCACCATCATTGTTACTAGTTCCTTGCACATCCAAACCTGGGTTTTGACCCGAAACAACATTTATACCCGAATTCAGGTCCTCATCAAAACCCCCCATTTGCACCATTTTTAGACTCGACCCATTTGGATTCAACCCCTCAAAAATACTTCCAAACTGCCCATTTGATGCCAAGAGCGAGCTAAAGCTCCCACCCATATCCAATACCTTACGATCCTGATCGGGTTCGACACCATACATACGGGTCGGATCACCCAACTTCGAATTCCCATTAGCCATCAATTGAGAAGCCGATGTTGCAGTTGTGGTTGATGTTGAAGAAGATGATGCTTCCGGCACCCTGCGGCTAAGCCTTGAGGGGTCGATATTCGGATCCGGGTTTGCACGTTTCGGGTTCGAAGAACGTTTACTGTTCTTCCGGCTGCCGCCACCGACGGGTATGTTTCTTAAAGCGCCACCTTTAGTCCAGTATCTTCTACAATTCTTGCAGAAATGACGAGGCTGAGAGAGATTATAATTGTTGTAGTAGCAGAATTTGGTGTTAGTAGAATCACAGCGAGGGCACTTGAGCTGTTCTTGCTCTGGAAATTGGGGTTTCATCGGCGAAAATGCTGTTGATGGATCCTGCATGATTACACGGGTTAGGACCCGACACAAAAACGATAAAAGAGAGATGGGTTTTGTGTGAATTGATGAAAAGACTTGAAATTTAAGAAGAACTCGATAATTTTCTGGAGAAAGATATGATTTTGAAACTTGGTGTGAACTGGGTTTTGAAAATTGGAGCTGGGTTTTCTTGAGAAGCTAGCTATTATACCCTTTTAAAAGCTGCGAAGTGGCGAAAAGGCAGGACAAAAAACTGAGTACACGACAAAAAGTTTGGATTTATCTTAGAAACAGACATGGATTTTCATGAAAGAGGAGAAGAAATTACACATAGCAACCATTAAATTGGGTAGAGGCCATAATTCTTGAAATGAAGAAGCAGAGGAAAGAGGAAGGAAACTTTCTTCAGGTGGGATTTGGATTAGTGGAAAAAGGAAATTGAAGAGAGAAAACGTTAAAAAAAAAAAGGTAAAAAAGAGATGAATAGAAGACAGAAGAAGAGATATTTAGGTGTTGAAAATCTTGAAGAAGAGGAGACGATGTCTGTGTGGGTATATGTTTACGCGTGAGAGTGACCACTGAAGTGAAGCCTTCAAATATAGATAGAGAGAGAGAGAGAAATAAAAATAAAAAAATAAAAAATAAAAGAAAAGAACAGTTTTGCCTTTCTCTCTCTTGGCTTCTTCGGTGGACAGTGACTAAGCTTATAATTTAACCGGAAAGCAACTTCCTTTAGGATTAAAATATAAATAACAACAATAATTCTCATGCTTAAATGATCCTTTTGGAAGCATAATCAAGCTTTGTGTTTTTCTTTTTCAAGTTGTGGAACTTCCAATACTTTATACTTGGCATGCAGCAAATGTCAATTGCAATGATGAAACAGCTCTCATTATTACTATTATTATTTTCAAAAACAGCTCTCATTAGTAAGTACATTCAGATTTTCTTTTAATTTAAAATAAATATGTTTTAAAATCCATTTCATTATAATAATAAGGATTTATTAAAAATTAAAATAAAATCCATAATATATAATGACATATGCCACTTTCTTAATCATAAATACTTGAATTAACCACTTTACTTAATATTATATGAAATCCATATCAAGTTCGGTAGTTGAAATAAAAAAAAAAAAATTAACCAATAGTTGTTTGACTTAGTTCAGTGCTTAATAAACTAATATGTGTTGGATTAGGTTTATGAATAGACTATTAGAGAAAAAGAAATGCTTTTAACCCTTTTGATACATTCCATTCAAGCAATGCACTTTATATATAAAAATATTGCATATTAATATATAACCATGATAAAAGAAAGCATGGAACAAAGCTGAATTAAATGAATTCATCCAACCCCATTTATTTTTTTTTTCTAACCGGAATTGGGGAACAACATTAATACCCACGTTTATATTCTCGTCATTTTGTCTTTATATGGAAAGGAATTTCTTTTGCACTAAAGTTCTTATTCTTAGCTTCTATTTGCTTTAATTAATGTGTACAGGTGGCAGTTGAAATCTATTATTATTAATTAATATTCTATCATTATATTGATGTTAAATAAATTTAGAAATTATTATGAAGAAAAGAGCATCGTAGTCCGAATAAAAAACTTGAAAATCACCTTTATCCTTTAATTAATTAAGCCAAAAATGAGTAATACTCCATTGAATTGAGGCACGTCGACTTAACTGAATGGGCCGAAACCACCGGACAGAGACCTTGTGGGGACAAAGATTTAAATAGGATATTTTGAAAAATTATTTCCTGAACTAGGCTAGTTTTAAACCTATTTACATAACTATGGCATTTTTTTCAATGCCGCAGCTCGTATTGAAACAGCAACACCTGTTGCTCAGTTATTTTTTTTATTTTTTTTAATAATCAAATGCGAGCTGCGTCATTCGATTGTTACTTGTTATCGCCAAGAGCAGCTTTTGGCTTTTTTTATTTTTTTTATAAAATATATTTTTAATAAATAATTTTAATATGATATATAATTATATAATATAATTAAATATTATTTTTTATATAATTACGGTTAAATAAGTATTTATTTTTATATAGATTAATTTAATTTTATTTGCACAATGCATATTTTTTTTCCTCAAAAGACAAAGCGTGAAAAATAAAAAGTAACTTTAAATATTCATTTTATATTTATTAAATGTTAAGCATTCAGTAATAAAAAAAATAAATACGAGGTAATTAAAAAAGCAATAATAAAAATATAAAATACACTGAATGTTAAAAAAAAAAAATGTGCGCGATCTGACGGTTCAAATTACCGTGCACCACATGCGTGTGCACATCAAATTACTTATTGTTTTATATTATGCGCAAAAAAATATTTATAATATTTTTTATTTTTTAATATCCAATTATACATTATTGTGCAGTGCACGATACCATTTCATTTCACATTAATGCTCATAATATTATTCCCATTTTAAATATTACTTTTGTAAAAATGGCAAACTATAATTTTGCAAATAAATGTTTATTCAAATAAGATATGAAGTCAACAAAAGGTTAAAAAATACACATAATCAAAGTGCAAAACTTTTTACATATAGTTTTCGCATCCCCACAAGAACAAATTTTCAGTGGTAATTAAACAAATTTAAAATAGAGGTAATTAAACAAATTTAGCTATTTTTTTCAAATTTTTATAGATATGAAAAAAAACAAATACGAGGTAATTAAAAAAGCAGTAATAAAAATATAAAATACACCGAATGCTTAACATTTAATGAATATAAAATGAATATTTAAAGTTATTTTTTATTTTTCAGGCTTTGCCTTTTATGGAAAAAAAAATATGCAGTGTGCAAATAAAATTAAAATAATTTATATAACAATAAATACTTATTTAACCGTAATTATATAAAAAAATAATATTTAATTATTTTATATAATTATATATCATATTAAAATTATTTATTAAAAGCTTTGAGCTGTTATTGGCTATAACAAATAACAATTTAAAAACAAAAATTAAAAAAAATAACTGAGCAGCACCTTCTGCTGTTTCAATGGGAGCTGCGGCATTGAAAAAAATGCACTAATTATGAAAATAGGTTTAAAACTACTCCAATTTGAAAAATAGTTTTTCAAAATAACCTATTTAAATCTTTGTCCTGACCTTGCGTGAAAATAAAGCAAAAGGCAGCCAATCGGCGGCGTCAATTTAAATGAGTTCCGAAATCAAAGCCGTCCATTTGTCAGCTCATGTGATGAAAGAAGGGGTGTGTCCATAATTACCACTTAGTTACGGTCACCAAAGAGCTAACATCACCCGCAATACGTGGCAGCACCCCCATGAGTGATATAATTACTAGTGTCCAATGTTAATACTGTATCAATTAAACATTAGCATAAAAGCTGTGGATTATAGCTGGACGTGGGTCCCATTCGACCTTAGTTTGTATTCTCATTTGACGGTCCTTTTTATTTTCTTACGTGGCAAATTTAAATTGTGGAATTTCGTTGCGTGGACTTGTCTAATTCTATGAGTTCGAGAAATGTTTTAACTTCGTAGTTCATAATAAGTAGATAAATAAATAAAACGATCCAATTTTGTGTGTGTTGAAAATTATATATATATACATATATAATCTTTTGCCATTGTACATGGATTGCGATTCCCTAATTCCTAAATCTCACTACTATAGTTTTATATCTTTCTTAAAAAATATGTCCTATTTAATTAGAAATGAGTCTTTTAGTACATAACATATTAATATTTATAACATATAAAAACGACTTTAAGTTTAATAATTTCATCATTATATACAAAAATGTCATTATTTTACATATAATAAGTCAATGTGCGTCGAGTAAGACGTCATTGATAAGCTTGGAGACAAATCTTGAATCAATATTTAAGTTAATTTTTAAAGTGATTGCTTAAAAAATTACTTACAATACAGTAGAAAAAAAAAAATAGAGGGAATAAGCTCCGATAAGCTTAGAGTTCACCTGTTTATACTTTGAGTGGCATTTACCCATGGATTTTGACCATTGTTTGATATAACATATCTCTAATAAAATTAATTAATTGACAGTTATGCTTGATGAGAAGGCTTGATTATCAAATTCAGGTCTTATGTGTTGGAGATCAGATTTTTGGCTCAAGGGAATAATATGATGTTATTAATACTTAAACCGATAATATAGTATATGTATTTATATTGTTATGAAGATTATAATTTAAAGTCCATTAATGGATATTTTCACTCAATTGAATTATAGATCAGAAAGCATTATGATATCTGCCAATCCTAATTTTGACCTAACCATGAATCTATAACAATAATTACGCACACAATTAGTGCGGCCTTAAGAATTTGGATTATAACTGTCACAAAAAAAAGAAAAGGATTACATAAAGGCATGATTCGATTGCTAAGAAAAATGGATGGATGGTGATGATTAAATCAAAATCACGAGAACCTAAAGACCTAAACCATGGAGGCGTGATTAAGTGTGGGTCAATATGCATTGGATTATGGTGGCACTTTGATTATATTAGTGGCACAGTAATTATTTAATACATAACATCAAAATCTATTTATAATGCGTAATTAATCTAAATTTGAACACCTTTGAGGTTAATGTTTCAGCGTCCATAATTAACAAAATCCTCTATATATCGAATGGATCAAAACTTGATGCAAAATTTACGAATTATTTTATTTTCTAATGTAATTATTTTATATTCAATATGAATATTTTGAAAAATAAAAGAAGTTTGTGTTAAAGTTTTGATTGAAGTACAAAAATTAAAGAGGAGACGAAGGGTGTGCCTTAAATTTTGACATGAGATTACAACGTCTGTAATAAAGGTAGGTCCAATAACTGAACTCAAGAATGCAAAAAAACTGTTCTGCATGGTGAATGGTGGTGGTGGTAGCGGGGGCGGTGGTGGAGGGCCAAAGAATGAAAAGAAAGGTGTAATATGTGTCCTACAAGCGAGCAACATGGTTCAGATGGGCATGCCTTATTGCCTCTCGTCCCTTCAACCATCTCCTCTCATTTCTTTCCGGATTCATCGGGGGGTATTATATATCCTTAATTCAACAAATTTCTGTCCTATCAAAATTTAATACTTCAAATTGTGTCAATTGCACAAGAAAAATGTTGCTTTTTTATTTTTACTTTCAATATATATTTTTATACATATTAATACAATTAATAAATTCATCCGTTTAACTAGACTTTTTTTTTTTCAATTATCTTTCTATCATTATATATATATATTAAAAATGGCAAATTTTAATTCAATCTACAAATTCAATCATATATGTTCATAAAAATATGATTCAAACATGATATGATCCTTCCGCTGGAAGTTAAACAGAATAAAACTAGATTTTAAGATAAGTAATTATGCGAGATGGAAAGTAATTGTTGAAAAAACAACATTATTCTATATTGGGGTAATACATAAAAACAAATCAGCATTTGACAAATTTTTTAGTTACACGCTTTAACTTTATTAATAATATTTTATATATTTAAATTTGACAAAAATAACTGAAGGATTTATATATCAACATGCCACATGCATATATGGAGGTAACATAAACGGGTTATATGCTACCTACCTCTTGTAGCGCAGATACTTTGGCGGAAGCGATTACAAGGATCCCTTCTAGCGTCACTGGTCTGGCTGATATCCACGAGCGGGATAACGGCAACTAGATCACAGTCTAAAAGCCACTTGGAGTACAAAACCGGCGAGGGGTGAAACCGACAGAGCTTCGGTATGTGGAACTTCTCCTCTCTCCTTCCTCAAAGGAAGAGCCTCCTATTTATAGGCCTTCATCTCCCAAAAGAGATGAATGCCCCATAAATAGGAGCACTAACTCCCATTAGGGGAGTTACTCCCTTTAATACATATTAAAGGGGAGGTTATGAGGAAGATGAAAATCAAGGGACATAAACCTTTGATTTTCTCTAATTATGGAACTCTTTCCACTTAAGTAGGATTTCTGGACTGGTAAATATATTCCGGATCAACCCGAGAAGTCATGGGCGCATCCCGACTCCAACATCTCCCACTCGCACATGACTGAACGATTTTCAGTCGAGTTCTCCAGTTATACAGGCAGATAGACCGTGTGACCAGCATACATCGAGAGCACTAGTGCTATACACCTGTTAGGGATATATAGCGTCTCGAAAAGACGAGATCCTCTTATACACGTATGCCAAAACCCTAGACCGCCTTTTCACATTCACTGTTTTAACTCATGATCTCATAAAACAATTTTCGTGTTCACTATTATGTCTCTACTCATAGAAACAACAATAGGCATGCCGGTGAACCACGAAACGATTGAATGTGATCAAAAGGCTATCTTCCCCTCTTACTATATGTCATCCATCAAGATTCAGCTCGCTTTTCTAGTCAGGTCCGCCAGACCGAAATTATTCCATGGCCTCTTGGAAACTAACTAAGCTAGCCACACTGAATCATACTTCAGGGATAAGTTAAGGGTTCTAAGGGTTGAAATATGGTAGGGTCTCACAATAGGAAAAGTTGAGATCAATAATATTGACTTCCCATCCCTTGGTCACATAAGCACACATGGTATAAAACATGTGTTATGGTGTTCATTCATTCCCTTAAAGGAGCGCATGTCTTACATTTAAAATGTATATATCACACCATACAGAAGCGTAAGGTTGCGATGTACCGAAACATCCAACTTTAGTCCACTTACTTAAGGACTACTTCTGGCCTTTTTAGACAGAACATGGTAGTTACATATAACTTACCATCGGATTCCATACAATCCTTATTTGGATCTCAATCCAAAGCATACAACTTTATGTATGTCTTTATCTCACACCTTAATAAGACTCATCTTATAATTTCTGAAAGACGGCACTTTTATTTTGAACAGGCTCTCGAGCAATCTCATATGTTCAAAATTCGCCTCATCTTAGTCTTTATCAACTCATTGACAAAACTAAGGTAAACACCCTTGTGAGTGGGCTATTTTTCTGTCTGACATGCTCAATCATAAATAAATAACAGTAAATGTTTACACATAAACATTCACACTCATGTATTGCCAACAATGAACTTTCGTTATTATTCGTAAATAATAATGTTAAGGGATTATATTAAAGTATAACAGTACCAATTAAATTCTACGCAAACCTCAAGATCTAATGTGTTCCTCAAAACACATCCCTTATTACAGGTTTACTCAATGGATCTGCATGCGTAGAAACGTACTATAAGTTCACTTCTCCTCGTGCAATAATACTTCTCATGTATTAATACTTAATGTCAATATGCTTAGCTTTACTATAAGCTATCAACGACTGACTGCCACTGTAGACTGCCACTGGTACCTCTGAGGCAGTTACTCTTAAATGACTCACAAACCATTTTAGCCAAACTGTCTCTTGTACAACAGTTGAGGAAGCGACAAATTCAGCTTCCATTATTGATAGGGCTACACAGGCTTGTTTCTTGCTTTTCCATGAGATGGCACTCTTGCCAAGCAAGAATATAAAACCTTGAATGAATTTTCTTTCATCCACATCTCCTGCCTAATCAACATTTCTTTATTCTATCAATTACAAATCCTTGCCTCAGAAAATTGAGAATAAAGTGTTGTACATTCGAGGTATCTAAGTATCCTCGTAACTGCTTTCCAATGTGCTTTGCTTGGGTTAGATCGATATCTACTTATCATGCCACAACATAACATATATTAGGTCTTTGTTGATTGCAATTTCGCATATTAAATTGTTCAAGGTCTTTGTTGATATATTTCTCTCAAGAAACAGACAACAATCTTCTTGAATAATCTCTTGAAAACTTAACTTCAAGAATGTAATATGCTTGACCCAAATCTTTTATCTCAAAGTTGGACAATAACCAATCTTTGATTATATTTACGTACCCTTTGTCATTTCTAGCTATTAGTATGTCGTTTACATACAAAGTT
This sequence comes from Excoecaria cochinchinensis, assembly GCA_947683425.1. Classification (NCBI taxonomy): domain Eukaryota; kingdom Viridiplantae; phylum Streptophyta; class Magnoliopsida; order Malpighiales; family Euphorbiaceae; genus Excoecaria; species Excoecaria cochinchinensis. The sequence goes on along the minus strand of CANTUQ010000125.1, from coordinate 3,796,841 downwards.
AAAATGACAAAATTACTTTTAGAGCTTTTATTATAAACGCAATGGTCTTCATCAATCATATTGAACACATTCGACATGATTGTATGATGAAGTTTCAAGGACCATTGTGTAGCAGACTGTTTAAGGCAATAGATTGAACTCATCAATCAGTAAACCTTATGTTTGCTGCCTTTTCTGATGAAACCTATAGGTTGTTCCATCCATTTCTCCATTGAGAAAAGTAGTCTTTCCATCCATCTGATGTAACTCTAGGTTCAAACTCGCCACTATGGCCAGAATTAACAGTATGTACGTAAATCTTACAATATATGAGAAAGTCTACTCATAGTCAATCTCTTCCTATTGTATAAACCCCTTAGCGACTAGCCGAGTCTTATATCTTTCGATACCTCTTTCAGTCTTTCGCTTTACTTTGAGAATCCATTTATTCCCAATTGGTGTCCTTTCAGTAAATCAATCAGTTCTCAAACATGATTTGATTTCATGGATGCCATTTATTCTTCCATTGCTTTAATCTACTTTCCTTATATGGGCATGGAAGAGCCTCTCGAATATTTTTATGCTTTTCCTTATCTTGTGAGGCAACTAAAAGGACTCTGTTCGAGCCTTAGATCTCAAATCGTTGGCGCATAACTCTTTTCCTTTTAGATTTTTGCAATTCTGAATCTTGATAAACATGTCTCATATATTCATCGAAATTCAAAATGCTCCCACTAGAACCATGTTCCCTTACTCCCACTGGAGTTAGGAATACCATATTCTTTCCTCCCACTGAAGTGAAGAATACTCCCACTTAAATCAGGGTCTCAAACATCCGGATCATATGGAGGTTACTCCCACTGGAGTTAGGAATACCATATTCTTTCCTCCCACTGAAGTGAAGAATACTCCCACTTAAATCAGGGTCTCGAATATCCGAATCATTTGGAGGATGAAGGCCTTGACCTTTTCCTCTAATTTCCTCCCACTCGGATGGAGTGATCCTGATATTCTTTTCCTGAGATTAATATAAAGTGAAATCCTAATTCACTTTGCCCAACTTTGAAAATTTATTCTCTAAGAATATAATGACTTGTGATCTAAATTCTGTCACAGTGCCATTTTCTTGCTCACCCATGAAAATGTATCCTTTTGATACTTTAAAATATCTCACATAGATACTCTTTCTATCTCTTGGTCCCAATTAACCAATTTTACATGAAGTATCATGGATATAAACAGCACAACCCTAAAGTCGTAAATGGCTTAGGTCAGCTTGTCGACCAGTTCACAACTCATAAGTTATAGATGTGACAGAGATAGAAGGCACTTGGTTTAAAAACATATGTGGCAGTCAATAAATTATCTCCCCGATAGGAGATTGGCAAGTCTGCCTTTGCCATCATATATCTAACCATATCTAGGAGAGTCCTATTTCTCCTTTTCGCAACATCGTTTTGTTGTGAATTTCTAGAATGAACAACTGATGTTCAATCCCTTTTCATCACATGAAGCTTTAAATTTATCTGTAGTATATCACCGACCTCTGTCAGTTGTTAAAGCTTTGATCTTTTTATCTAATTGATTCTCAACTAATTTCATAAAAATCTTGAAGCAACACAATACTTCTGGCTAGTGAGTAATCAAATTGAAATGACCATACCTAGTATAGTCATCTATAAAAGGTGATGAAATAGTAGGCCCCATGCCTTGCCTTCACATTCATTTGACCACATTCATCAGAATGAAATAACTGCAATAGAAATTTGGCTCTAGTTCCTTTATCGAATGATTTTCTCATTATTTTCCTCAAATAGTCATGGTACACATCCATAACAATGAAATCATTCAGTATTTAACCAGAACCTCATAATCATCATTTAAGTATAAGCATATACCGTTATCCTCAAAACATAAATTGAAAACAAATTTCAATAAAGTAAGAACAGAAACAGAACTCTTAACAAAGGTATCTGATCTCTTATTACATGATCCTTTGCTCTTGAATCTATCACTCACAAAGAATGAAATTCTGAGTTGGATACACAAATTTCACTCACTCTTAAGTCAAAATATTGTATCTGTTTGGGCACAGTGCAACCTCTTGCATAGTGACATTTCCGTTGGCAATTAAAATATTTCACTCTTGAAACATTTACCGTCTTCTTGCCTTTGGACCTCTTAAAATTCTGTTCTTTCTTTCCTTTTTAAGGCTATTGAGCCTTTTTCCTTATCCTACTTTTGAAGTTTCTTATCTTATTCTAGTTATAACTCATTTCACCAGAATAATACTGTGCCATATGCACAATGACATTGACCTTGATCAGTGCCAAATAGTTCTATTCAAGCTTCAAATGACAAGCGACATCCTCAAATGTCTCAATGCTTGTCCATTTGAGTTAGTTGCATCTTTATATGCTCCTAACTGTTGGGTAAGGAACGGATAACAGTTAGGACCTATTGCTCATCAGTCAACTTATGACCAATCTCACTAAGCTTACTAATCATTTTCATCTCTCATAGATGTTTTGGCATCGAACAATCAGACTTCTTCTGATAATTATCAAATTTGATCATCAATGATCAAAAAACTTAGTTAGAGACACACCTCTAAACTTTTCTTGCAAAGTGATTCACGGATCCATTGCATTTTGATACTTGCTGAACTACTTAGTGATATCATCATGCGTTGCACTTAGCAAGATGATGTGAGCAGTGGAATTATCATTTTCATGCCATATAGGTATTTTGGTCCCGCTTATACTATGATGTAGTGCCGTTCTTAGGTTCAGCCATAACCGAACTTAAGGGTCTAAGAGCCTCTTGCTCTTCAAGCACGCACTGGATTCTCATACTCCAGAATTCACAATTATCACCATTCATCTTAATACTTGTATGAAGTTCTACGATAATTGATTTGGAAGCAGTATCCATTAGGATCCTCTGATCTCAAATGGAACAAAAATGCACAATTTAAAAGGATATAAGGCAATACATGCTATTTACTATGCATCTGAAATAATAACTCAGTAAAGTTTTCTATTAGGTTTCAATTCGAAAAGGCTACTAATAGTATCCAATTACCCTCTAAGTCCTAATGTCCAACCTTACAAGTCAAAATTTCATGCATAGTAAATCTGAATTATTAGATTATTAAGTTCTCAAACTTAAGAGGGGATAATATTGGTTTAAATTTATTAAGCATCTACTTAATAAACATGCAATTATTTTACTCATAAAATAATGCAAGGCAATTAACAGTTAAACAACATATTTATTATAAAGTCAAATGCCATAATAATAAATAAACTCATTCATTCAACCAATATAAAAAATCCAATAATCCAAAATATGACACTCATGTCAAATAACAATAGGAAACATAAATTCCATTTAATAAAATTAAACGCTAACTAAGATTAACACTCATGTCAACAAATTTATAAGTCTAGATTTTCACAAAATCTTTCTTGACACTGGGACTGATTCTTTGACCATCTTCATTAATTCATCAGGTAACTCATAAGTTCGTTGATGAAGCCATAGACGATGCACATTACGTCCACTTCTCAATTTCATCACAGATGTAGTGTTGCTTCTCAACACTCCTCTTTTGGCAACTCTAGCCAAAAAGTGGATGATAGATTTTCTATAAATTCTATCTCCAATGTACCAGGTAGTTTCCAATAACTCCCTGAGTTCTGGATGATATTCAAATGAGTCAGCCAATACTTTGATCAGGACTCTATCATCTTTTCCCATACTTAAACCACTTAACCAAATGCACTCCTGCATTTCTTCATGCATAAACATTATGTGATGCACTATTGCATCAATGTCATCAGCTCGGATCTTCCTTCGCATTCTTAAGTTGCTTACCAAATGCACTTTTGCATTTCTTAAAGCAATCTCAAACGGAGTGCGAGGAACAATCGGAGTCCTTATCATCACCATTTCTGTAACACATCACAGAAATAAAAATGTATAAACATATATAATTGAAACTCATTTCAACCAACAATAAGGACAGATCCACAAACAATTTTCAAAAATATTTTTCAAAATAATTTAAAGGCAGAAAACACATTTTCCATAATTTTTATAATATTTTTAATAATTTAAAAATAAGAATTTATTTTCTGGTCATAAAAAAATTCTGGAAAAATAACCAAAAAATCAGGAAAATTTTGAAAAACGGTTTCGCAAAAAACCGGAGCTGATTTGGTGGTTGGAGGATGCCGCACGCGCTCTCATGCGCCTCCAGGGGAGGGAGTCACGCGTACACGCGCCCTCACGCGCCCACGCTCGCACCCCTTCTGCCCCGCCACGTGGCACATTACGGTTGGTCCACCTGTCTGCCACATGGTAGAGGTGGACACGTCAGCATCCACGTGGCACGACACCTGTCCGCCACGTGGCAATAACCCATTGGTCCACGTGGCGACAGTGACATGTCATTGTGCTGACATGGCACGATCCCATTCGTCCACGTGTCACCCCCGGAGTGGTCCACGTGTCGCCTACGTGGCACCTGGCGGACCCTGTCTGCCACGTGGCATGACCTGGGTCAGCCACGTGGCCGAATCCCATTGGGCCACGTGTCCACAGCTGTGTACCCGTGTTGCGCGCGTGTGGGCCACCGCCCACGCGCACGCGCCCTACGAGTAACGGCGCGTGCAAGCCACGCGCCGCCTTCCCGCCGGATTCTGGACTCCGAATTTTTTCCGGTGGGGGGTTTTCGGGGTCTGTGATTTTAATGGTATTGTCAAAAATTACAAATCTCAATTTTAAGTCTAGCGTTTTGAATATCCATATTCATCCCCTCAATTTACGGTACACGTACACGTATTTTTAGACCCGAAAAATATATACAAATATATATTTTAACACGAAATAAATATATATCGGGTTCATGCATCCTAAATCTACTAATTTTACACATAAAATTTTAGATCCAATTTTAGCCACATGCCAGGACGCCAAAAATATTGGCTCTGATACCAATGAAGGATTTATATATCAACATGCCACATGCATATATGGAGGTAACATAAACGGGTTATATGCTACCTACCTCTTGTAGCGCAGATACTTTGGCGGAAGCGATTACAAGGATCCCTTCTAGCGTCACTGGTCTGGCTGATATCCACGAGCGGGATAACGGCAACTAGATCACAGTCTAAAAGCCACTTGGAGTACAAAACCGGCGAGGGGTGAAACCGACAGAGCTTCGGTATGTGGAACTTCTCCTCTCTCCTTCCTCAAAGGAAGAGCCTCCTATTTATAGGCCTTCATCTCCCAAAAGAGATGAATGCCCCATAAATAGGAGCACTAACTCCCATTAGGGGAGTTACTCCCTTTAATACATATTAAAGGGGAGGTTATGAGGAAGATGAAAATCAAGGGACATAAACCTTTGATTTTCTCTAATTATGGAACTCTTTCCACTTAAGTAGGATTTCTGGACTGGTAAATATATTCCGGATCAACCCGAGAAGTCATGGGCGCATCCCGACTCCAACAATAACTTATTGTCCACCAGAATTTGGTAACATATACACAATATTATCCATTGATATTTGACAAAATATATAATTATTACTCCTGAATTTTTTTTAGTACATACATTTTCTTTGTTAAATATTTCACGTGATTTTAATAAAAGTATACCGTTATCCTTTAAAAATATAATAAAGAAAATGCACTAAAAGAAAAATTCATGTGGTAATGGGTATATTTTTGTCAACATCAGAGAGTAAAATGTGCACATTATTAAATTTAAATAAACAATAAATTAATTATTTTAGATGTATAAAACGTGATTTATAAAAATGACATGACGTGTGTAATTAAAAAAAATCAATTACATGTTGTATATATATATATATATATATATATATATATATGTGTGAAAAAAGAAAAATGTGATGAGCCCTCCACTTAGGAGATAGAGAATTTGAAATCTGAAAATAGTAATGGGTTCATAAATGTTGGTTGGCCGACTACTCGGTCTGCCTTCATTTAGAATGCCCCAAAGGGCATAAATCCCACCCTAAATTTAAGAGCATCTAATCAAATTCACTGTTCATGTGCCTAAAAATTCTATCAAACATTATGATAGATTTCTTCAAAGAGTTGAATTTGGGAGCTGAATGAAATAAAAAATAAAGAGAGAAATATTCTAATATGACCTTAGTGACGTTAACCATCTCCCTTCTTATATTCTCCTACTAAGGCTGCTGCTGTTATTTTCAACCGTCAATTTACAGCCAATTTAGAAAATTAGTGGAGAATAATGCATATACGACTATATGTTTTCACACACCAAATATACAAAATTCTCAATTTGATAACAATATAATAAGTTATTTGGTGGTCCACATTCAACTAAAAACTAAAAACGAAAGGGGTTTCGAATTTAATTTCTCATAGTAATATTTATTATTTGCACGTGTCATTTAATAATTAAAAGATCTACTTGTGGATTGAATTTATTTTCAACATTAATTTATGTAAAGAAAATGAGATTGTATCTTAGTTAATATAAAAAAAAATGGACTTATGAAATGAAAATCGTTCAAATTTTTATAAAGAATATTTGATTCTTATAAGTAGCGGATACAGAATACTTAATTTTATTAATCATAGTATATGTATGAGCCAATTTGAAACTTTTAAAAATTATTATAGGACGCGTATAACAACTTTGCGTATTTATTGTATTGAGGTGAGTTGGATTGGATAAAAGCCAAAACATAATAATAATAATAAATCTTTTAATGGAACTTGTATTTTTGACGGGGTGGGGCAAGCATGCCAGAAAAGGACTTAGATAAGTAGTACAGTCACATAATTTATCTTGTTTTAATTTCTAAACGTGGATAGGAAGGCTAAATCAGTCATATTTTGATTCAATTTACTAATTTAAGCTATATATTATATATATGTTTTTATTCAAATTCAGTTACATCGTCAACATCCAATTCTTAACAATAATTTATTTAAATCATAATCTAATTCAATCTGCAAAATTTTAAATTATTTATAAACCAATCCACCATATGGTCTGATTCAAATTGGCATGACCAATTTATTTGCCACGTACAGTAACATCACATCATTTCAATAATGGCAAATAAACATTTGTTTTTTCTCGAGAAAAGGACAGAATTATACTATTTCTGTTCACTGATTCATCAGCTTTGAGTTTGTTGGAAATGGATTTAGAGAGATTAATAAAAATTAGACATAATAACCAGTAATAGTAAAACCTCTGCCAATAATTTCACCACCACAAAACCAGGCAAAGCACTCGAGTCCAAACAGAGCAACAAGCCCACCATTCTCTATATTGTATGCTTCATTCTTCTTCGTCAGATTCTTCAAACAATCAAATTCCTTCCAAAATGCTTCATACCTATTAGGAATACTGTACCCACCACCACAACATATTTTTATTTTTATTTTTTGTTAGATGCAATCTTAATAAAATAAAATATATGAACATAGAAAAAAGCTCAAGTATTTATTTATTGAACCAAACGTACAAAATGGTTAAATTAATTTGCGAATAAAAACAAAAAGAATTGGGAGAGAAAAGAAAAACCTGGCAAGACGAGTGAAAAGGAGTTGATTAGACAGTAATTGACAAGTGTGAATGGTGGGTGGATGTTGAACGTATTGCTTGTTTTGGTCCAACAGTTGCTTGTAGTAAGCTTTTCCATTCTTTAACATCCCTTGCAATTGAGGCAGCTTTGATGTCATCCTCTTTTGATTTTTAAGTGACTGACTGTTTGTGATTTAAGCAAATCAAAGAGAGATACTAAACCCTTATTAATATGTTGGTTAATTCTTTGTTAAATTAGTGGCGACAAAGAAGGGCCAATGACTCGTTCTCTAACTGTTCTGTTTTAACTCTGCGCTTCAATTCCTATATTCACTCAAAAGCAGCTGGCAAAAAAGAGTTAATTTTTTTTTAATTTTATGTCGGTCCACAAATGAAGAAAATGTCTTTATACATGGATATGTTTTAAAAATAATTCTCTCTAGTTAAATCCTTTATAATAAGCTCATTTAGTTAATCAGTCAGTTCCTTTAGAGAGCTTTAGCATGCCCAGGCTTCTTAAATGTTGATAGCGGATTTCAGGGTGTAGATGAATAATAGAATATGCATGTATTGATTATTGCTTTTACATAATTGAGAAATGATATGAAAAGTTGAGAATGACTTGTATTTATAATTTACATAATTCTGTTTGAAGTTGAAGAACATAATTCAATTGTATTATTTGTAGCTGAAGATGACAAATTTAAAGCAGGGATAACAGAGAAACTTGAGCATCATTTACACAGTATAGAAGAAAACAGAACAGGCAACCAAATTTGATGGAAAAACAAGAGAATGGCTACACATGATTCAAAGCAATCCTTTATTTTGTCTATAAAGTCACAAAGAACAGAGAAAAAAGAAAGAAAAGAAAGTAAATTATAAGGCAAATACTGCTTGCTAAATAACATGGAAGATTTGGAAATTAAAAAGTCAGTAGTTTTAGCTACTTATCCATTCCTAGGGATAAAGAATCAAATAACAACAAAAAAAAGGGTCAAAATGAAAATCTACATTTTTATCTTAAGGACTAAAAGGATATGAAAGTTTCAAACATGACAAAAGAATCAATAAAAAAATACACTGCAAGTTTTCAAGAGCTCCTTCCCACCAAGATTTTGCGTAAAAGAACTACATTTTACCTTAAAGAGACCTAAGTGGCAAATATTGAACATCCTTTTAGTTTTTGTTGTAGAAGAGCTACAATCACATTTTCTTCTGACTTCAACCCAACACATTTTTAGAACAGACCGCAAATCTTCTATTTTTAGAAGATATGTGAGGAAGGCAACGAGAAAATAACAAAACAAAGGGTTGGGAGGAAGAAAATAGCAGAATCTAGCTGCCTGTCTGGGAATAAAAACAAGTTGCTTTCCTCGTGGATACTTCGACAGCCACATCTGGAGCTTTGATATGGTATTAGCATGTGTTAGAGATTGAAGGGGCATTTAAAATGTGAGGATTTGATGTAGCCTCCACCTAACTGGTTGGTGGGAATGGAAAAGAAATCTTCTCCAACAGCAGCAACCCAGAAAAAGTTAACCAAGCAAATACATTTCTCCTTCCACCGTCTTTATGCATAGTACATGTACAAGCTGTTTGCAGCAGCACAGGCAATTGAGTTTTCAGTTGGATGCCATGCTAGATGCAGCAACTTTGTTGTGAAATCAAAAGAATTTCCATTAGCATCAACTCCTGGGCTTTCTGCACCTGTTAGTGGATTCCAGATCAATATTTTGGGGTCAGTATACAATCACACAGACAAAGGAAAAAGAAGGGGCCGGGATGGGCAAGTATTGGCACTCACCCCGTCTTACAACGCGTGTTATACTGCTTAGCGATCTGGACGGCCTTGAAGGGGTCTGAACTTGTCTCCTATAATAAGGATAAATTTGTAAAGTTAGCCGTTATTGTATACGACATGTTTTGAGTTTGTTTATTGATATTTGATCAATCATGTAAAAGTACCTCATTGGATTTTTGCTGGCTTCCAAAGTGGTTGCCTCGGTACTTCCCGGGGCACAACCAAATACACGGAACAGATTGCTGGTTTCACATGACAAAAAAAAAAAAAAAATTGAAGTGCATGCAGAATGATGTTAACGTAAAGAAAATTAGAAACAAGATATGAGCACTATACACAGACCTGTAAGATCCTGTTGCTACCCGGAATCCATCACCGCTCAAACAACACTCAAATTTATCAAAGATTGAATCATTTTCATATAAATCGCACAACTGGATACATTTAAAGAGAATCATAATCAGCAAGAACAAAATTAGCAAACAACTTCCAAGGTAGATTCGTATCAAGAGAAATCTCACCTTAGGTCTTAAATACTCGTGAACCTGGAACGTTGCAACTGGACCAGAATCCATATTGATGTCCCACAACTAACAATGTAAAAACACGGAAATGAAACCAAGAAGAATCTACTACCCCAACTAAACTTCAAAATAGCAACCATGTAACCATTAACATGTTTCTAGAATACAAAGAACTAGTAGCTAAAACTAGTGTCATTATTCCAAATGAAAGATGCACGACAATACGAACTCAAACAGGAAAAAGTCTTCCAAAACAACATTGAGCCGCAAAGTAGATTGAAATCCACATATTATTCAACTTTGCACTAGCTTCAGGCTTTCTCTAGGATTAAACCCTCATCGCTTCCTCCCACAAAAAAGGCAAAAAAAAAAAGAAGAATATACCCACATAGCATGATTAATGGCAAGCAGGGACAAGCTTATTCTAATTGTAACGCTTGCTCTAAGTTTGAATCCTCTCCGTATCTCCACTTCCAAAGCATGTGATAAGCTCGCTCTTTCTAAAAGTACAATTTCCATAATAGTTGCCAAAGCCACACCAACTTATGCCCAGCATTAGGAGACTCGACCACAGGGCACGACAGCACATGAGGCATCTGAGGCACAAATTTGCTAAAATATGTATATGAATGACTTCATCCTTCTCCTTTATGAAATAAGATCTAATGGATTAGCACAAAACACATAACAACTTCCCCATGAGACCCAAACATAAATTCAACACCAATTTTGGGTTAAAACACAAAACACATCATCATGTTCACCTCATAAGAGTTGATTTTCTGTAATTGCATCAACCTTATTGACAATGTTGGTCACGAACAATTTGAAGAATATTAAAAAATTCAACACTATTTTCCCATGATTGTATATTATGTTTCCATGGCATAGGTGATACTTGTATAAATGTGATTATGGACAATAAACTACAATTATGATTTAAATCAACTCAAAATAATAGCCAAACCTTGAGGGTCATGTAATCACGACTGAGAATGTGTCTTCCATCCTTAGCAAATTTAATATCTGAGATTGAAGCAATTATCTCTGTAAAAAATGATCTAGAGCCAGGAGCCTCTTGTTCCTCGAACCTGCAAGTTTTGGATATTACTATCTCAGGGTGAAAGTAAATGACCAGACATCATATGTTTTGCTCCCAACTCCACCCACAACAGCTTGTACCAATAAAATTGCCAATATAACCGAGTACAGATATGCCCATGCTTTCCTATTTTCCCAGTCCAAATCATCTTTTTAATTTTTTTCCCTGAAGAAATGCACATACAACACAAACAGGACAAATTATGTTAAATACTTACAATTTGGCATGAGAATCACATAAAGCTGATTGTCGTAAATCAATAAGTCTGATTGAGCCTCTTGAACTGCTATAAGCTAATGTATTACAATGGCTTGGGTGGAATTCCGCAGATGTTATAACCTCTGCAAGAATCAATGAAATGAGGTTGATAGCTCAAGGTAATCATGATTAAATGGAAGGTTACCACTGAAAACAAAATGTAAGTTGATAAAAAAAAAATGGAAAAGAAAAAGTAAGCTCCAGGTCATACAATTCACAAGGAGCTATCCTAATAAGTAATACTATAAAACAGAACACAGGCATGAACAACAAAAGCCAGCTGATTGCCCAAGCAAAACAAAATGGGAAAACAAGTCTCCCAAGTAGCCCTAGATAAGGTGTAATGATGCTAACTGAATTCCATGAGGTTTTCACAAAGAAATCTGATGACAATGAGGAAATTATTAACAGATAGATAGGCATGAAAATCAATCCCAATATCAAAACCAGGATCCACCAAGACTGTTCATGGACAAGTCAATCATTCTAACATAGTATTTCAAGATGAAACCTAATACAAGAGATTAAGATGAATACCAGTTAGATCCTCCATATTTGCAGGTTTTACATCAACAATATTAAAACTTTGGTTGCTAATTTCCAAGTTCCAAAGATTGATTCGCAGGTCATCTGCTGATATAAATGTTTCACCATCACTGCAACATGCAAGAGGGAAGATTGGCAAAACTAACAAGTCAGCAACACAGATAGGACAAACCAAATAGGCTGCTTACAAATATTTCCAATAAGGCCTTGCATATTATTGTAAATTAACTATAAACTAGCATCACTATAAAAGACTCTTAAGGCACTGTTGTTCGAAGAAAAAAGTGAATCAGCTGTAGAAAAAAAATAAATAAATAAAAGAGACTCCAAGGCACAAGAACACAATGGCACCAGTGGCTTTCACTAACAAAAAATTCTTCATGCTCTATCAGGTTAATTCGCACTAAAGGTCATGTGGGAAAGTTAAAAAAGAAAAACAAAATTGAGAGAAAAAGAAGCTCCTTCATCTGCCACCTTATTTTAAATTAACTGTTGCATCAATATTCTTGGGATACACTGGGCTAAAAAAGAAGTATAAACAGAAAAAGGAAAAAAGTAAACATAAAATACTAGCCAGGGCTATTTATAACAATCTCTTGTTTTCTATTCAACAATACAATTTTAAGACTTCAAATCACCACGGATTTGCATCATCTCCCGCAAAAGGAAAGTACATAAACAAATTAATAGAATCTCTTTAAAGGTTCCATAGTAAACTGCTAGAATTGAATTAAGAATGACAGCGGCAGCAATAATAATAACAATAGTAGTAATAACGATGAATTAATAAAGCAACAGTTATTGCATGAGAGCATTTTCCCAAAAGACAGATATGCAAAAAAATTGAAACTGAAAAAACAAAGAAGATTGATATTGGGACTGGAACCACCTGTTATTCGAAATTGAATTGATGTGATAGTCATGTGCATGAGCATATACCCTTCGGCATCTAGCCACCAGGCTGGTCTCATTGCTAGTTACCTAGCAACAGTATAAAACAAGAGTTAGATTGATGCAAAACCTGATGAGCAACCCCGAAAATAAATAATCCATATCCACAACCCCCTTCCCCAATAATTAGCAACCCCATAAGCAAACCACAATCATCATACTCACCTGACTCCAACCAAAAATGCAAAGAATAATCCAAAACAGAGTTTAATATAAATCTCAGTTATTAAACCAACTAGCACAAGATGGTAAGTTTATTACATTAAAGAGTTTGAATAATCATTTGACAGTGCAATTGAGTTATGAGTTTGTTTATTAAACCAAATGTCAAAAGTGGTACATGCTGGTAACATGAGAACTAGCAAAATCAATAGCATGCACCATTTTTGAGATGTAAAGCACTGACATAATTGAGAAGGAAATATTAGCTGGTCAGAACATAAGCAACACAGGAAAAATAGATGAATTGTTCAAGTACAACTACCACAGGTAAACGGAGTGATGAAATGCCCCCAGGTGGAAAAGTGAAGTCATTGATTGGGTAACTGTATGACTTATCTGGCCAACCTCCATTTGCAAGATAAGGTTTAGCACCATTTGAATTACTTGAACTTGCAACACTACCATTTCCTACAGCTTTTGAAGGGTCCATATTCATCTCAGAGATTTTCTTAACCTTCTTTTCTTGAACCTGTGCAATTACCATGCAGACAAATCAAAGAAGTAAATATCTGTATAATTTATCCAACTATAAACCATAAAGTCAACAGCAACACTTAAAGGCAAGATCTCAAAAACTCATCATGCACCCATAAGTCCAATTACTAAGATGTTCGCTTCCAAGGAAGTTATATCATCCTGTATGCATTGTAATGCATCCATTGTATCGCCATGGCATGTCTAAGAAATTATTCCCCAAATCTAACCTAAACATAAGCATCTGACCAAACAAGATTCTAAATAATGGAAAACAGGAAAAGTGACAAACAGGGGAAAAAAGATCTTCGTCCAATAACAGTTCTGATAAGTTAGTCTACAAAGAGGATTCTGTCAGAAAAGGTCATCTAGCATACAAAGAATAAATACCATTCAGTAATACTTCACATTTAAGCATATATTCTGACCAAGAAGCAGCCTAAAGACTTGCTAGGTGATTAAAAATACCATACTAACCTTCTATCATACATTTATCATCCAGTGCAAAATTAATTGAAAAAATTGAAAATAGAAATGTTCTTTACCATGCTTCAACAAATTAAGCCAACCATACCTTCCAAAACTTAATGGTTTTATCATTAGTAGATAGGAGAAAAAGAGCACCATTGGCTGTTTGGCACCATCTGATTTTGTTGATTTTCTCCTCTATTTCCAAACTCTTGAGATAGTCAAACTGGAGCAAATGCAAGCAGACACGTTATAAATATTAAAGGTGTGACAGAAGAAAATAGAATGCAACTGAAATAAACCAGCGGTAACCGGTACAAAATAAACACCTCAGGTTCATGGCTTTGAAACTCAGTTTTGTAACGAAACTCAGGATGCCTACTAATAGTGTAATCCATTCTCTCCATATCCCTTCTGGATCCACCATGCTACATATAAGAAAAGAGAAGAAAGATATCACAATGCCGCCACTAAGACAACAGATCAACCAAAAAAAAAAAAAGTAGTTATAAACCAACAATCTAATGAACAAATGACGGCTCCAAGGGAAGAGCGGAACATACATCTTTTGTATCTGTCCTCTCAAAAAGAACTACACGGCCCCCACGGTCACCAGTAGCAAGATGATCACCACTTTTATCAAATTCAATAGCTGAAATAATATCAACTGCAAAAGGAAACAAAATTAAATTGAGGAATGCCCTCATAATCCTTACATGCACTTGTACAAGACAATGATGTTCTCGTACAAACTTATTAAGTATTTCTAAACTTCCACACTCCAATCTTGTGTATGCTCTCTTTTCTTAAGTTTCCTACACTGCAGTTGCTTATCTGAAAATAAGCCTACAGCCACTGGTTACATCCTACCCTCTCCTGATAGTGCTTTGCTTCTAAGAGTACATCTTAAACGCACATAATAAAATTAGAAAAACACACCTTAACATCACTACTGGATGTTTGCTCCTCGGGAACACTAATTTATATATCCCATGATTCTAAAGCTGTTTGACATATAGTCATTTGGGCTTAGTACTGATGCTGATGAAAAAAATCACAACTCCAATAAGAAAAAGGGAAATTTTGGCAAGAGAAGGAAAAAGAAAAAAGAGAAAATGAAAACTGAATTCAAACAGAAAGCTCATGTAAATCATCAATGCTTCAGATAAAGAAACAAACAGGGATGATTAATGAGAGGTCAAAGGGGAAAAAAATCAAGTTCACACCAATAGACAGTTCTCTTGCAAAGGAACATCATCAGTGTGTAAACTTGAATCCAGCACCTTAGAAGAGAGAATATCATCCACAAGTAATTTCACCATTTCCTGGATCACATGCAGAACTTTTGCACTAAATTACAAGTTACATTCAGAACAACCATACCAAAGTCACATTTCCACTATGCAGAGATAACTGATGACCAAGGTTTTTAGGCAGCCATTTCTATATCTTGAAGCACCAAAAGCAAACTGAACAGGCTGAAAAAAAAAATTGAAGAAGAAGAAGAAAGAAAATTTCAGTTGTATGCTGATTCATGCCCTTAACCCAGCGCCCGAGGGATAATGAGATACACAACAGATTTTCCTGGAATGAAGATAGCTATATTTTGTTAATCTCTTTCTCTTCCAAATTCCAGCCAGAATCCAAAAAAGGAAAAAAAAAAAAATTACCACAAGTGATGAATCTTTACTGTGGTAGCACTTGAGAACTCATTCCATTTATGGAGAACTAATTACCTGATACTGTTGTTTTGAATACACACATACCTTGAGTTCCAGTATTTTAGTTAATCCAATGTGTTCCAATTTAAAGTGGAGCATATTTTTAACAAGTCACTTCTTTTAATGCATTTGTGACTCTAGTGAGTTGCTTTGCACTAATAATCTCCTCTTAGAAGGGAGGTCAGCATCTGAACTAGGTTGTTGTGCAGCAACTGGATCCTTCTTGAACCAAAAGAAAGCATTGAGACCCACCAAAAACAGCCGTAATGATCATACAAAACGTTCTTAGTGTCTCTTTGTAAGACATGCACCTGAATCTAAAGTAAGATTAAAAAAGGAGGAGGGGGGGGGGTGACTTTCTTCAGCACTTAGAGGAAGAGTTAGGTAATTGAACTAATATCCCCACTTGCTATTACTTGAAGCTATAAAAATATAAGGAATGTCTTTCCCAACCACGATTACCCATCCAAAGAAGATTGTCTGAAGAACTCTCTGTCCTAGAGTCCTTATGGAAGCAATACAAGAATTCCTCAATGTTCTTCCCCAGAACCAAAGGACCTCATGTACATTGTTTTAGATTACACCAGTACTCACCCTCGACTACACAAATACTCTCTTTTCCACCTCTCGATTCCATGCAATGTTCGACCCCTGTTTCTAGCTTGATTTTTATTGGAGCAGGTCGTTACAATGTCCAAATAATCAGTTGCAATCAGCTTAAATTATTTGCCATCATTTACTCTTATTGCCACTTCATTTCATCTATATTTAAACGTCCTTCCTACACAAGAACAAATTCAAATATTGAAAGCCACCAATCCTTCATAGGAAGGTTAGATCAGGACATGAAACTTTCCTCCATTAGAGTTGTCCTGAGATAACCACCCTACCCTCCCAACACACACACACACGATAAAATAAAAAGAAGAGCCAACTCTTTTTTGGGTTGCAGTTCATCCAAACATCTTCATCGTGAGTCCAATATCTCTTTTTACAGTGAATTCAAACTCAACAAACTAAAAATGCCACTCTTCTGCAGTGTTTCTTTCTCTTAAAACTATTTCAACTGGTCACTCTCTTTCTGTGCATGGATTTAAGAAGGATGCTGCGAAATTCATTTGGTGGGCTCCTCAAAACCATATAGCAATATACATTCAGATTACTCTAGATTCATGCAGATCAAATGTAAATGTCTTTGGAGTTTGCAATAAAAGTAATATTTATATATATAATGTTACAACTATGAAGCCGGAATGGTTTCAACTTAAGTAATTAAGCTACCAGTAAATATGTTTCAAACATTCTGGGAACACAGGTATTACCACATAGTTTTAGAGTGGATGTGGATATGCATGTTGGAAAATGTGAACATCACTTCAAATATCTAAATCAACAATTTATACACCCGTACCACACAGATTTAGTGAGGGTAAAGTTTGAACCCTACTCCACATATCTAGATTAAAAATTTATTCCCCCTAAACAAAATGAGTTATGCATGTGAATATTAAAAGTAAATAAATAAATCAATAAATGAATAAACCTTTAATTCAGCAATGCACAAGTAAAAAACAAACGAAATGTTTGACATTGAGTAAAACCATAGGCCTACAAAATGTGGTTATAAACACCATGAACCAAAAAGCACTACCATTAAAACCAGAACTTTGACAGAACTATAGCTAATGTTTGGGCTCAAAATCCATATCGCCAATTTACCAACAAACATGACATAATAATAAAGATCCAAATAGTAGCCACCAAGTTAAGGAATCACAGCTCAAACAACCCACTTGTATTACTTGCCCATTGCATGTGGTGTGAGAAAAAACAATACCCAATTCTCCACTTACTTCACCGAGCTCACTTCCACACTGTATTTCCTTCAATCCATTAAATATGCAAATTTCTATCGCAATACTTTCCCCAAATCATAGCAATAATTGAAAACTGCTAATTGACCCATAAACCTAAACACAAATTACTCATCGACGCACGATCCATTTCGGATCCAGAATCCAGAAATGAGCCATAATAGGCTATAAACACAACAAAAACAAACTGGATCCAAATGAAACAAAACCTATGAATTATAGACAAAACACAAATACACAGATGTTACCTTCTTGCACTTCTTCGCCGGCTGTACGCTCGCCAAAGACCTGGGAGAATTTCCACTCCAAAGGCGGTGGTGGGCCCGCCGGAGCTGCAGCGACCTCATCGCCACCGTTCATTTTATCCTGTCCTCTCTCTCTCTCTCTCTCTCTCTCTTTCTCTCGCTGTATCCCTCTCTCCTCAACGATCAAATCCAGGGTCCAGATTAAGTCCCGACAATCAATCAAAAAGATCGCATCTTAGCTTATAACAAAACCCATCAAAACAACTTCCTTTTTTCCTTTTTTCTTCTGTCAAAAATGAGAGATTTTTATTTATTCAACCATTGAAACAGAGAGAGCTTTGTGTTAATATTAATTTTTTCTTTGTTTCTCCCTATATCTGAAAGACAAATAAAAAAAAATACACTTTCTCTCTCTACAAAAAAAAGTCCCTTGCTCTCTCTCTCTCTCTCTCTAAAAGGACAAATATGGAATTTTAAATGCTTTTTTGAGGTTAAAATGACTGAAGGGAAAGAGAGAGAAGGAAAGAGCAACAAACAAAACCGTTCTTCGACTTTGAAGAGAAAAACACATTCACATAACACAAACACTCTCTCTCTCTCTCTCTCTCTGTCTGCTTCTCTCTCAATAATGCTCTCTTGTTTTGTTTGTTTATGTGTTTTTATTTATTTTTTCATAATAATCTTTATGGGTTTGATAAATCCACTGCAATGTTATGATCCTTAATGTAACAGACGGCTTTGATTGGGTTGTGTCGTGGAGAGATGTTTTTTTATTGGTCGGTGAGGATAATGTATTATAGTGGTACATGTTAGGGTTGGTATAAAATGACATTAATGTCCTTGAGCTTTTCATCTCCTAGTTGTTTTTTTTCCCCTTGGCATGGAGATCAACGTAGGATAAAAGTCATGTTAATGGACGGCTATGATTGATTGTAAAAACAGTGAGGACGTGCATGCAATCTCATTTATTGAATTTTAGATGTGAAGGAATAATAATTAAAGGAAAAAATAAAAATAAAAATAAAAATCCAAAGGGGTTATACGAAGATGGGGTTACAAGAAATTAATTAAGGTCTTAAATGTGTTGCTATTTGCTAATCATAATTGAAGTAAGTTGTAATTGAGATGTGGTGGAAATGCTTACTGATTCACTAATTATACGAGTTTACCTAAAACCCTAATATTACTATAATAATTTTGAACAATTGTTACCTAAATTGTTACCGAAATATTACTATAACAATTAATTGATTCATTGAAAAGTATAAGCATTTTTTTGATACATCCTTAGAAAATTTCATTTATAATTAGTTTAATTAATTAAACCGGTATAACTTACATACTTATAAATCCTTCAAGACTTAAGTTATAAATTCAGTGTTAGAGACATTTTTTCTTGTAAAATTATTGTATATAATGCTATCATAATTAATACTTATTGATATAGAAATTAAAAAAATATATATATTTTATATTGCACTATATTATCTACTCAATTTATAAATAAAATTATGGATGGAATATAAATAAATTATAGTCAATTTAACAAGCGATGTGTTGAATTATATTCTTGGATAATAATCGTCCTCTTTTTCTTTTGGTGGAAATACAAAAAGGACTTTTTGTTATAACATTTGAGATGATGATCCGAGGTAAGATTTGAAGTTGTTTTCAATTAGACAAAGGAATGTTTTTGTCAAAACAATTTTAGCACAAGTTGCAAACGAATAAAATGAGATTCTTATATTCCATTTTAATTAATTATACCAAGAAAATGAAAGAACCAAAATAAGTAGGCATGCTATAATTAAATATAAAGGATAAAGAACAATACATAGGTTGATGTCATGCTTGGAAATATAGTGTTGGAATTAGGTGAATAAGTAGACTTAATGTCTCCTTGATCCTTTTCCTTTCGTTTTGCTATTCATTTTTCCATCTTAAATTACCGTCTAAACAAATATATTAAATTCACCAACACTTATATATATGGATGTACAACAAACAACTACCTTATATCTTATTCTCTTCCTTTCTTAACTATTATTACTTTTGTTTCTTCTTCATCCCATGAGTCTATCATAACTCTATACGTGGCTTATGAATCGAGTTGTGTTATAAGTATATCGGATAATATAAACCAATTAAAATTTCGTATATTATAAACGAGTTTGATATAGTCAGATAGAGTTATCGTTAAATAAGTTAAATGATAATTAAATTATTTTCAAGTTTTATGATATTATTTTTTATTTTTAAAAAATTTCCCATTAAAAATTTAAAATCATACACGTATTATCTATAGATTTAATTATTTTTATATTAAAGTTATATAAATAGTTACAAGTGAATCATATTGATCACATAAATGATAGATTGAATCGAATTATTTTGCAGATCAAATAGATCTTTATGAATGGATTAAATCGAATATATAAATTGATTCAAAATTTGCCGCGTCTAAATTTACAACTCATAATTATCATTGCAGTTCTTATATTAAAAATAATAATTAACTTAATGCATATCGAACTTTCTATAAACATCGGGATTTCCTAGCTATTACATTCCTTGTAATTTTAGTATTTAAAATATTAAATGGTTTAATGAACGATAATGCAAATTGAATGTGAGTAAAAAGAAATTGGTAGAAAATGTAGGTTAATTAGAGCATAGAATGAGAGTAATTTTATGAGTGGATTATAAAGCAAAGGCGATGGGCCCAGGAGTTCCATAAATAGGTGAAGAAGAGCAAGTAGATACAGTGGCAATTTGCTTATTCAGTTTATATGATTTCAGATGGGACTTCAATTTCAATGATTCGAAGGGAACTTCATGGTGGTCAGTTAGTGGTGGATATACTTTTTCATGGGACCCATTCCACCAATTTTGATTTTCCACATCAATTTATGGCTACACCAAATTTAGGCCTATTCATGCTTTTGTTTTAGGCCCAAGACCATCATATATTCCAATCCAACATTATTGAAAAAATGTAAGATAGGAGGACGATTCGGAGCGAGGGTGCATTGTATACTACGCACGGTTCGGTTGCACATTTTACAATGGATTAACACTCCTTAATGATACTGTTTAGGGGTGTACGTCCACTGAATTCGGTTTAAATTCAATCAAACCCGATCAATCCGAAATTCGAACAAATGCCACATATTTAAACCGAATTCATCCTAACTATAAAATAAGCCCGAAACCGGTTAACACAAAATTTATGGGTTGTTTCAGGCCGAACCGAACAACCCTTTTTAACCCCAATACTATATAGTACATATACATAAAACAATGAGCATTCTTTGAAAAACATACAAAAATTAAAAAACCAGAAATTAAAACCAGCAATGGTTATACGTAAAATAACAACATAAATTGAAAAACTTAATTATAAACCAGCAATCTTGGAAAAAAAAAATGAGCAATGAATTTGCACTCATTTACTCGTGACAATTGCCAATAGTCATAGTTACTGATAATACAGCAAATACCATTTGCTCTAAGACCCATTCAGTCGGCCCATTCAACTGGCAAGACCCAAAGCCTATCAACCAAACGTATCAGACACGAGTTTCTAGGCAATGCACATGCCCGATCGGCTGATGTGACTGCCAGTCCCATCAGCCGCCTGGCACAAGGCAGCGTACATGTCTACCATCTGCTCCTTGTCATGTCGCCGAATACCTACTCTGACAGCCAGTAATCACACCCCAGGCACTCAAGTGTCCCTCAACTATCTCATATAAATAGCCCAGCCAACGATGGCACCAGGTATTGAATCCAAGACTTTCTATCTCTAAACCACTTTATCTTTTTAAGCTACTAACTTAAGTTTCGGAGTGCTCACGCCTGATCCGACCGGGCTCCTCTTACTGCAGGTTTCTCTCATCCGATCGGATCGCATTCTCCCCTACAGATAAAAACATTATCGGTTTTATCAGTTACAATTTACTCATCGTGAACCATTTGATAGCTCAGTTTCTTGAATCAAGATCGTATTATAAATGCCTTAATAGCAAAAATTATTGTTGACTTGATAGGGACCGGATATGCAATCAATTTACGGGATAGCGGTTTCATAGTGGTGCGAGATGGATCCACCATATTCCGCTCACCTGTGCAGCGACATGACTTAATTTCACATATTAACTTGAGAGTGGAGATAATGGCGATATACCCAGCTCTGGTCAGGTTGGTTGTTTACGTTTCCATGCCCTCTCCACCATGTGTGTAGTGGGTTTTTTTGTATAAACCAGCAAGCAACAAAAAATCTTGCATTACTAAAGGAAAATAGAAAACCCAAATCTGAAAAAGAATAAGTGAATAACAAATTAAACATGGAATCCTAAATCAAAGTTTTCTTTCAAGAATTAAATTAAACACCACTCAAATTTAAAGATATCTCGTAAACACAACTCAAACTTAGACCTAACTATGGAAGTAAGAAAAAATCCAATAAATTATTAATGCGGGACAAATGATAGATGGCAAGAGATGTAAAATGGCTTTTAAATTAATTAATAGCATATGCTCTATATAAAATTTAATTTCTGAAACGATTAAATTCATCAATTGATTAAATGTAAATAGGGGTGAGAAAAAAAACCGGTTGATGCGATTAACCGGTAAATTAGCCTAAAACCGAACCGTTGTACTGATTAACCGATTATAATATACTGATTAATGGTTAGTGTTTTGAAAAAACCGATATTAATGGACTGGTTAATAGTTATTGTTTTAAAAAAACAGATATTAATGTACTGATTAATGGTTTTGACTCATGTAATTAATCGATTAACCGAACAGATAACCGAATTTTTAGTTAATTTATTAATTATTCAATAATTTCATATTTAGTATTTATTATTATTTATTGATTTATCAATTTTTCAATAATAAAAATCATAATATATTCAAAAAATTATATAACATTAATATATTAACGAAAAGTTATATATGTGATAAACTTTTATTTACACACACAAAATTTGTTACTTTTCAAACTTTTTAACATATATAATTATTCCTAATTGTAATTAATTTAATAATTTTAACTATTTAATTAAAATATTTTATATTTGAATTATTAAAATTTAATATGATAAATAATATTTAATTAAAGTCTGGAATGTTAGTTTTAATATTGTTATATATAGTATTTGATACCTGCAATTCTAATTAAATATATTTCGCTTTAAAAATAAAAAATTTCGTTGCAAGTAATAATTGATATTTAATAAAATTAATAAATTACAATTTTTTCATTTATTATATTTTTTTTATCCTATGCATGCATATTAGCACAATATTTTTAGTTTATATTTATAATTTGAATATTATATTGAATTATGTTTGGTTTCTAATTTTTATTTTTAAGTAATATGAACATTTTATTTTTTTTTATGGATGCATTTTATAATTATAGTGGCTAACCGATCAAAAAATTCGAAATCGATAAATTGATTAACCAATAGTAACGAACTGATTAATAGTTAGTAATTTTTAAAAGCCGATAGTTAATGGACTGATTTTTTTTAGATCTAATGAACCGGTTAAGATCACCCCAAAATGTATGTTATATAAGGAAAAATACAAATAATAGACATGAAAGAAAAAAAAAACTGAACAACCTTACTTTTGTATATCCAAGTAAAGAAAAAGAGATATCAAACAGAAGTTGACAAGAAAACTCATATAATTTGAGAGGTCCTGTAATAGGAACAAATCCAAGTACAAACATCTACTAATTAGTAGGGGTGAGCAAAAAAACCGATGGACTCGGTTAATCGAAAAAAAAACCGAAATCGAACCGATGTACTGATTAACCGATTGTAATGTACTGGTTAATGGTTAGTGTTTTGAAAAAACCGATATTAATGGACTGGTTAATGGTTTTTGACTCATGTAACTGGTTAACCGAACCGAAACCGAATTTTTAGTTAATTTATTTATTTTTTAATAATTTATAACAATTTATCCTAATTAAAAGTGATCATTTATTTTTTTTTATTATACTAATTATTTTAAAGTTTTTAAGTTTTTTTAATTGGCTATTAGTAAGTATAATAATTTATCTAATTAAAAGTGATTATAAACTAGTTAATATATTTACTTATTAAATATTAATTTTTAAAAACAAATTTACTTATATCCACCAAATATTTTTATTTTAACAACAATAATGTTATATTACAGTGAAAAAAATTAATTTTTAAGTATCTTTAACATTTTAATTTTATTTATGAATATATTTATAATTATAGTGGTTAACCAAAAAATATTAGGTAACTGATCCGAAAATCCGAAACCGATGGACTGGTTAACCGATGGTAATGGACTGGTTAATGGACTGTAATTTCAAAAAACCAATATTAATGGACTGGTTAATGGACTGAGACTAATGGACTGGTTAATCGACCATACTCACCCCTACTAATTAAACTGATGGATAGTTGAGCATGTAAATAATGCATTTCAAGACTGCAAGAATCACTATCACTCCCAATAATGAATTCTTCTAACCTCTCAAGACAACTCAATCTCCCAATTCCTTTTGGCAAGGGTTTTTTTAATACAATTGGCATTATATAGACGGGTCAAGTTAATTAGTTTTCCTACCCCACGAGGCAGAACAATTTCCCTACACCCACCGACATCTAAAATCTGCAAATTGTACAATTCACATATTGTTTCTGGCAACTTCTTTAATTTCTCATTTATAGACACATCAAGTTGTCTTAAATGTACGAACTTGTTTATATTTGATGGAATGTCTGCAATGTCACAACCCCTCAAACTCAACGATCTCAAACAAGTTAGATTATTGAATAAATCACACAATCCTACTTCAAACTCAATCTTCTCATAAGCATTAACAAGGTTGCGTATCCTTCGCACAGAGTAGTGCTTAGGATGTAACGAAAGGTTGCGTAACTTTCGCATATAGTAGGACTTAGGCAATGAGACTGATTTTTCAAACACCACCATTGCATGATGTGCTTCCTCACAAACAGACTCTGTCCTTAACTCCTCAGGAATGTTATCGAGATCAATGCTAAAGCATTCACCCTGTGTAAGGAATTTGGGCCAAATCATGCACCATATCATGCATCTTACATAATATTATTTTATCATCGATATCGGTATCAAATTCCTGGAAGAAAGAGCGTACAACTAATTGTTGACAATACTCTTCGCCAATGCTGTACATGCTTTTACCTCTTATTTTCTTAAGATAACCTTGAGCCATCCATAACCTGATCAATCCTTCACACTGTATCACGTAGTGCTTTGGAAAGATGGCACAAATTGAGAAACACCGTCTCAATGGTGGTGGCAAATCGTAATAGCTCAACAGCAAAGGAGCAATAACATCTCTATGAACTTTTTCTTCTTCCCACACCTCACTATCCAACACTCTTTGCCATTCTTGTTTTGATTTCTTAAACCGCAAAACACCACCTAGACTCTTTACAGCAAGAGGTAAACGCTTACATTTTGCTACAATTTTCTTGCCAATGCCTTCAAGATGCTCACATTCTTCACTTGATCTTCTAAAGAATGCAAGCTCTTTGAAAATGGACCAGCAATCCTCTTTGGGCAACTCACCTAATGGGAAGATATCACTATCAGTACTGCCCATAATCTCTGCAACCCCCCGGTTACGTGTTGTCACCAATATTTTACTTCCTGGTGAGCCACAAATCAGAGAGTGTTTTAATTGTTCCCATTTTCTAGGATTTTCTTCCCACACATCATCAAGGACTAGAAGAAACTTCTTTTCCCTGAGATTTTCTTGTAGTTGTTGCAGTATGGCCTGCAATTCAACTAAATTAGGAGTCTTACCAATGAGAGATTCAAGGATTGCTTTGGCAACTCTGATTTCATCAAAGGGATCAGAGACACAGACCCACATCCTGTTGTGGAAATGGGTCACTACCTCATTAGCATTGTAGACAAGCTTGGCAAGAGTTGTCTTACCAATTCCCCCCATCCCGACCAAGGAGATGATGTGGGGATTTGACGATGGTTCACAATTATCGCTCAATAACTTGCCCTTTATTTTATTTTGATCATCTACTCTGTCTTTCACCTCTGCTACATTAACTATGGAAGTTGTCATAATCCGTTTAGGTTCTTCAACTTCCTTTGATATAGCAAATTTATACTCTTCCATCTCCGTAGCAATTTCTTTCAATCTTTTTTTAAGATCTTGGATCTTCCCAGCAATATCCTGACGTAAGCCAACTTCACGACAAGAAATGCAAGAGCAAGCAGAGCAGATTAAAGAACATACCTATATCAAAACATTCTCACAAGATCAATCGGTTGTGTAAATGAATATGATATAATTAGTTATGTGATGTGATAACTTTTTATTGGTTTTTTCATATGTTTCTTTATCTGCTTATACTGTACCATTATAAGTTCCATACAACTTTAACTACTAAAAGTGTTTTTTTTTTAAATGTATAAATAATTTGTAGTAGATGGGTGCTCGTGTATTGATATTGTCTTTCAGGGTACAACTTAAAAAATATTTGAAATGCAGTAACAAATATAAAATATAAATAAATTTCATTTTTATTACATATGCTATATGTAACACTAGAGTTGGACAAAAAAAAAAAAAGTAAATTAAAAAAAACATTAAACCGATTTAAAAAATCGAGTCCAAACCTACTTTAACATTTAATCAATTCAATTGAATGTGAACGTGATTGTAGATTTTAATTTTTAAAATTATAGTAATAGAATTGAACTAAAACTTAAGTGTTTTATATGTAATTTTACTCGCATATATGGACGTAAGTGTAATTTTTACATGTATTTATATTCTGCCTTAATATTAGAAAGTAAATGACTGATAAATTAATCTTTGTTTAATTTTATTTTTCTATACTATTATTAAATTTAAATGACTTGTATTTTATATTTAAAATTTTAAAAATTTATATTTTAATTTGATAGATGAATTGAATTTTTTTATATGAAATTTATGTTTATTTTTTTAATAATTAACTTATCATTAATGGTTAAGCGATCGTATTCAGTAAGTGATTGAATTTGAAAAATATGTTATGGACTGATTAATTAGAGATTTATTTTAGGGATTTGTTTTAAAATGTTTTGGGATTGGAGGATTAAAGTTGCAAAAAGCCATTTTCAAAATCAAAAACCAAAAGTTGCGCCACTGTTTTTATTATTCCTTTTCTTTTCCTGTTGATTTCATTTTCTTTTTTTTTTTTTCAATTCTTTTTTATTTCTTCAATCTCGTCCTTTTTTATTTCATGTACCCATAAATATAACAGTCTATTTTATAGTTTCAGAAAAAAAGTCCATTTTTATTTATACTTTTATGTATTACATGAGTAAAAATAAATAATTACATTATATTATAAATATGTATTAACAATTAATTAAATTGTTTTTTTTAATTTCAAATACTATAAAAATTAAATTTATTATACTGTTAAATGCAGTAATACATCCTAAAAATGGAAATTTTATTTTAAAATTTTTAAAGAGACACAAATCACTTTTACGTTTTAAAGAGAAAAACCCATATTTTGGTACCTGAATTTTAACGTTTTTACATATTTGATTCCTATATTTTAAAAATAATACCATTAAATTCTCGAATTTTTCAAAAAACAAAATACATTAAATTCAAAATGGACGGTACAAAATATAGTATAATATAAACGAAATTAAAGTCGCGTGTATTTTAATAGAATACTGTGATTTTTAATATCTGTTTGAATTTAATGTGTTATAATAGATAAATTTAGAGATTCAATATGTAATTTTAAAAATATAAAGATTTAATGAATAAATATATTAAAATTTAAGAACTCAATATATAATTTTTAATATATAAAAATATTAAAGTTTATGGATTAAATTATGAGTTTTTCTTTTAAAAAGTTACGGAAAGAATATTATATATGATAAGAAAATTAAAAAAAAAAAATCACAATTAAGATGAAATTAAAGGGTACCTTTCTCCGGGGATCAGAAGCAGGCGGTGGAGGTTGATATGAAGCCTCAATCTTGGATTTGAGAATGGCAGTGTTCCATTCATCCAACACATCATCAATGTCACAGCATACATTTTTGAGTTTCTTTATCCATTGCTTCACTGTCTCATCTTTGAATTGCTTTCTCTCGGCATCACCCACCACTGCTTTGATGGCCACCATTTTACTTCTGAGGCTTTCAACTTCTTTCTTCGCCCCAACCACAAGCCTCACCTTCTGTTCTATCTCTTTAGCCAAAATAGAACCCAGCTGCTCCACAACCACCGACACAATTGCATCTGCCATTTTAATTTATTATTATGGTTTGCTTTGGTGCTGATGATCGAGGGCTTTAGCTTCTGATTTCCCATTTTTGTAGTGCATTTGGGATTCATTCTTTGCTTCTATGCTGGTTTCGGTACAAACTCTTCTCCAAGACTTCCAATTTGATGCCATGGAATTCTTCAAGCACCAGGGAATTCTTCTAGGGGTGAGCAAAATTCGGTTAAAACCGAACCAAACCGATTGATTTTTTAAATTTGGTTCGGTTTTGGTTTTAAATATATAAGTATATCGGTTATTTCGGTTCGGTTTGATTTTGAAAGAAAAAAATCGAAGAAAAATCGAACCGACCGAACTTTTAAATTTATATATTATTTTATTCAATTTTTACATTAAAAAAATTATTTTTGTATTTTTTTTATCAATTTAAGGGGTTTGAAATTAAATTATATATGTACATTTTTTTTAATTTGATTTTTTTTAATTTTAATTTTATGATTTATAATTTTGTATAATTTTTTAGATAATTTTTTTAATTATAATTTTGGATTTTCGGTTAACCGAACCAAACCGACCGATAAATTTGGTTCTATTTGAATTCGGTTATTATACAAATTCAGTTCGGTTTGGTTTCGTAAAATATTGTAATTTCGATTTTCGATTATTTCAGTTCGGTTCGGTTATTGAACCGAATCGACCGTTGCACACCCCTAGTTTCTTTATTCGCAGTTTCATTATCAATTTCAGTTTTGGAATCTCACTTTGGGCTTAAAGTTCTCTGGGCCTAATACTTTTTTCGCAAGAGCAACAAAGAATCAAAACTCAGCCCAACCCAGCCTATTCAATTTTGTTCATTTTTATCTCAATACTATATAGATTATTAGATTTTGTTCAATTTTAAATACTAAGAATTTCATAGCACCAAACTAATTTGATATTCATATTAACCACCGAGAAATGGCTTGCTGGTGGCCAACATTCTATGAAAAGTGCGGGAGCGGGAATTTTAGGTTCGATTATTCCATGTTTGTCATAATGAAATTTCATTTCACTTAAAAAAAATCAATATAATGTCAATAATTTTAATTGGGGTTAATTTTACATATTGTTATTGATATTATGATCAATTAATACTAAAGTCCCAAAAAATAAATAAATAGATGCCAAAACTACAATCTTAACATTATTACATAGGATAAAAATTGGCATGTACCAACTTAGGTCAACATCCAATCTAATGGCATGTCACTCAAATATATTCTAAAAATCTTATCATATTGTCATGATGTAAGATGTTATAAATTAATTGATGCCTACAAAAGAATTGCTCGACAAAATGAAGAATGAATATCACTAGGTGGTGACAATGAAAACATTAAGTGAATGTTTGTATTAGTGCCAAATATATCAGAACAATGTACAAATAATAAAGCTAATAAATTGATGGGGAGATAAAGTAGATTTAATAAAATAAGATTTACAATGGAATTGGCAAATTTTGCAGCCAAAATTTAATAAAATAAGCTTGAGCTGATGATGTGCTGTGGATAACGGGGAAAAAAGTAATCGACCAGTCGAACGCTGAAATAAGAAATTTTGTAGCCATTTGTTCTGGTTAAAAAATTGCTCATACCATTATAACTTATATTTGCCCTTATACACAACGGTCAGCGGTCAGCGCAACAATTTATCAGTTTTTTATATTTATTTTTATTAACATGGTCTATATTTTGAAAAAAAAAAACATTTTTTACCAAAAAAAAAGAAGTTTAAATGCAAGTAGTTACAATTTCAATAATTTAGATGCAAAATTTAGCTATTACGTTCACTTTATCCATATCTCGGGAACTTCTGCATCCTCGTCGAACACCATGCATTCTATAATCAGAAGTGTTTGTCATAGCATCTTGTCTTGATCTCCAAAACTATAACGAAAAAGACACAAGTTGTTAATCAACAATTTCTCTACTAGAGAAAGGAAAAAAAAAAATTAACTATTAATCAATTAATTAAGACCTTGAACCTATGATTTTATTTTATTGTCTAATGGAAACATAATTAATTTTTTTTTTATCAAAATGAATATTTCAATCCATTTACATTATTAAACCCCTCAACTCCTCAACTCTCAATTTATGTTTAATCAAGCTCTTTAAAATATGCAACTTTTTCCAATCTGATGAGTAGCACTCATGCGTGTGCAATTTGTGCTAACCTTTTAGGGCTGAATAGAAGAAAAATTAGAGATTCAAGGGCTCAATAGAATAGTTTAAAAAATTCATGGGCAAAAATTTGTATTCTTCCATAGATTAATTATAATAATAAAAAAAAAATTGACCAAAAATGAAGCACTTCTTTTACTATATATAAACCAGAACATTGTGATTATCACGTTTAACAAACATAACCATGAAACATTTTGCATTGTATTTACCATTCTTATATCTCAATCCGTTTCAGCCCATACAAATTCATTTAACAAGCGAAAACCATGCAAGCAATTTGTGCTATATTATCATGACATACTCTTCAATGGCACAGATGCATGCAGCCAATGCAACATCCACTTCAGTAACAAAAACAACTACTAAAACCAGCAAATTCAACTGTGGAATGATGGTTGTTTTCGATGATCCGATGAGAAAAGACAACCATATAGCTCCTCCGATGGCTAAGGCACAAGGGTTGTATTTCTACGACATGAAATCTACTTACACTGCTTGGATTGCATACACTTTGGTCTTCAAATCTACAAAGCATAAAGGCACTCTTAATATCATCTACTAATTAAACTGATGGATAGTTGAGCATGCAAATAATGCATTTCAAGTGGTCCATATATGTATATATATATCTTGGATGGTCGGTCCATTCACCCTTAGATTAAATTATAACTAAATTCAATCCACACACAGTTTTTTTTTTGGTGTTTTTTAAAGAAGTTTAGAATTATAGTGTTGCAACAAAAAATATTAAGAAATTGAGGTGTCAAAAAACTGCAACTAAATTGCTATTTTCTGTCATATCGAAACCCACATTGCAGACTCAAAAATTTGTATGAAAAATGGCAGGTTCATCTGCCATTTTCTGCCAGCCAAAACGCAACTTAAAATCTCAGACCGGACAATGAACTCTGATTTGAGTGAAAACGACAAGTTCACCCGCCATTTTTCCTTTTTTATTATTTTTTAATGGTCAAAGACTAAAATAAAATAGACCAAATGGAAAATAAAATTAGCTTGCCAGAAGACATGAGTCTTGTATATTAATCAATATCAATATTAAGTTTTTTTATTTCTTAAACAAATGTTTTTTTTTAAATTACATTTCTGGGGCAGAATACTAAAGTTAAATGCTAATTAATCGAAAATTCACTATTTCAATTTTTTTTAAAAAGTATTATTTTAATATTTATGCAAGGATTAAAAATGAATCTTTAAAGTTTTTATCTTATTATGGAGAGACTATAATCTTGATAATTTAAGAAGTTAAAATTTGGAAATGTGGTGCATTGCGCCAAGGCACAATCAATAGGCTAGGTAACTATTATTAACGCATATAAGTGGCTGTTTCCATCAGTATTAAGAATTGAAATGAGGTTACCTCTATAATATCCTCTTTTGCAATTAACTTTTTTGCTTAGCTTTTTTTCAAAAAATTAAATTTCTTTGGTCTATTCCACTAGTAATATCTATGGAACACAAAGAAACTAAATTTTTTCTATGGAGTGATGCAATCTCTCCAACGCAACTAGCAAGAGAAAAGACAAAACACAAAGAAACTAAATACTAATGAGGACTGTCGATAGTTAATTAAATTATTGATGATTTCATTCAGTCAATTTGCGCAAATAAACAGTGTAACTAAATGACCATGGAGACGTTTTTCGAAGAAATTGAGACATTAGGAATGTGGGAAACTTTTGACCAATCCTCTCCTCTGTCAACAGCATATCGTTCTTCTAGAATAGGACAACGTCTGATTTTTAAATCCTTCAACGGCGTCTTCTGCAGAAGGTAAGATGGCAATGCCTTTAACTTGTAGCAGTTTAGAAGCAACAAATCCCCTAGACACGGCATTATTGAAGTTTGGATGGAATCTCCATCATCAACCCACTCTTCCCAATTTTTCATGTATTGAAATGCCAGAGATGTCAATTTGGGGAACGATATAGCATGTTCATCATTTTGCATCCCCAGAAACTCAGCACCCACCTTTTCCACACCATCCATACCACATATATTAAGTCTTTCGAGCGAAGGCAGATTCCCAAAATGAGGCAAAACCTCAAAATGCCTACAATTAAAAAGATAAATCTTCCTCAATTTGGAAAATGATTTTAGCCAATCAACAGGCATTCTAGTGGCTTGGCAACACCGTAAACTTAGTACTTCCAAATTCGAAGGTGGCTCAAAGGCTTCAAGCAACTTTTCATCATGACTTTTCTTCCATTCTATTTCTTCTTCCTTTTCTCCAAAATCTAAGCTCAAAGAGTAGAGTTGAGTCATTTTCACAAATTGTGCTTCCTCAACCTCATTTCCATTGCCCGCATTTTCCAGACCTTTTATACCAAGATATCCTTGAAGACAGTTCAAGTTTTTCAAATCTGCAAGACTGCAAGAATCACTATCACTCCCAATAATGAATTCTTCTAACCTCTCAAGCCAACTCAATCTCCCAATTCCTTTTGGCAAGGGTTTTTCAATACAATTAGCATTATATAGACGGGTCAAGTTAATTAGTTTTCCTACCCCACGAGGCAGGACAATTTCCCCACACCCACCGACATCTAAAATCTGCAAATTGTACAATTCACATATTGTTTCTGGCAACTTCTTCAAATTTTCATTGTTAGACACATCAAGTTGTCTTAAATGTACCAACTTGTTTATATTTGATGGAATGGTTGCAATTCCATAACCCAAGCTCAACGATCTCAAACAAGTCAGATTGTTGAATAAATCACACAATCCTACTTCAGTCTCAGTCTGGTAAGAACGTAACAAAAGGCTGCGTAGCTTTTGCATAGAATAGGACTTGGGCAATGAGGCTGATGCTTCAAACACCACCATTGCATGACGTGCTTCCTCACAAACAGGTTCTGTCCTTAACTCCTCAGGAATGTTATCGAGATCAATGCTAAAGCATTCACCCTGTGTAAGGAATTGGGCCAAATCATGCACCATATCATGCATCTTACATAATATTATTTTATCATCGATATCGGTATCAAACTCCTGGAAGAAAGAGCGTACAACTAATTGTTGAAAATACTCTTCGCCAATGCTGTACATGCTTTTACCTCTTATTTTCTTAAGATAACCTTGAGCCATCCATAACCTGATCAAACCTTCACACCATATCTCTTCGTCCTTTGGAAAGATGGCACAAATTGAGAAACACCGTCTCAATGGTGGTGGCAAATCATAATAGCTCAACAGTAAAGGAGCAATAACGTCTTTATGAACTTTTTCTTCTTCCCACACCTCACTATCCAACACTCTCTGCCATTCTTGTTTTGATTTCTTAAACCGCAAAACACCACCGAGACTCTTTACAGCAAGAGGTAAACCCTTACATTTGTCTACAATTTCCCTGCCAACGCCTTCAAGACGCTCACATTCTTCACTTGATCTTCCAAAGAATGCAAGCTCTTTGAAAATGGACCAGCAATCCTCTTTGGACAACTCACCTAATGGGAAGATATCACTATCAGTACTGCCCATAATCTCTGCAACCCTCCGCTTACGTGTTGTCACCAATATTTTACTTCCTGGTGAGCCACAAATCAGAGAGTGTTTTAATTGTTCCCATTTTCTAGTATCTTCTTCCCACACATCATCAAGAACTAGAAGAAACTTCTTTCCCTTGAGATTTTCTTGTAGTTGTTGCAGTATGGCCTGCAATTCAACTAAATTAGGAGTCTCACCAATGAGGGATTCAAGAATTGCCTTAGCAACTCTAATTTCATCAAAGGAATCAGAGACACAGACCCATATCCTGTTCTGAAAATGGATTACTACCTCATTAGCATTGTATACAAGCCTAGCAAGAGTTGTCTTACCAATTCCCCCCATCCCGACTAAGGAGATAATATGGGGATTTGACGATGGTTCACAATTCTCGCTCAATAACTTGCCCTTTATTTTATTTTGATCATCTACTCTGCCTTTCACCTCTGCTACATTAACTATGGAAGTTGTCATTATCCGTTCAGGTTCTTCAACTTCCTTTGATATAGCAAATTTATACTCTTCCATCTCCGTAGCAATTTCTTTCAATCTTTCTTTAAGATCTTGGATCTTCCCAGCAACATCCTGACGTAAGCCAACTTCACGACAAGAAATGCAAGAGCAAGCAGAGCAGATTAAAGAACGTACCTATATCAAAAATCCACACAAGATCAATCGGTTGTGTAGATGAATATGATATAATTAGCTATGTGATGTGATAATTTTTTGATTAGTTTATCTAAACATTACTTTATCTGCCTATACTGTACTAATAGAAACTCTATACGACCATCTAAACTAAAGTGCACTTTTTATTTTTTTACAGTAAATAAAAATGTGTAAATAATTCATAGTAGATGTATAAAGGCATTAATGTAGTTATTTAATTTGTATATTGATAGGTTCCAAAACAGCAAATTACTATAAAGTCTTCCAACATGCATAATTTGGCAATATTTAAACTTCAGCCTCTAGTTTTTCAGTAGTACACTAAATTCCTAGAAGTGTACAATTTAAACAAAAAATAATATAGTTGAAATGTAGCAATAAATATGTATAAATTTAATTTTTAGATCATAAATATCTCTTTATCCTATCAAATAATTAAACTCAAAACAATTCTAAACTTTATTTTTTAGGACACTGTTATTTGGCAAAAATGGCAAAACAAGGTTCAGTATGTCAATTTACATATTTTCTTTGTCAAAAATACCCTTTGTAAGAAAATAAGATATATGATTTTAAACTTAAAAATATATCAGGACACCTTTTGTCATAAGGGAATGAATTTTTTTTTTTAGGCAGAAAAAAAAGAAAAAACTAATTAGACAATATTCATATTTGGTGTATAAAATCTACTATGACAATAAACTAATTAGATTTTCTTTTTTTGAGAACTCGTTATTTTGTATTTCAATCAGAAATTGCATTGGATGGTTATTTGAACTTTTTTATTTTGTTAACTTTCAATTTTTTGTTCAATTAATTGTCTAATTGCTATATAATATGAAAATATATGAATATGTGATAACAAAAATGTGATAAGTTATAATATGAAAAAAAAAACATTGTTCTTCGTGTCCACCTTAGCTAATTGCTATATAATATGAAAATAGATTAATAATATCATGAATTCATAAGCAAATCCAAAATTCATTTAATAGAACCCATCACATTAATTAATTTGTACATATTCATGTAACTAACGAACCAAATCAAATCATGTATGTAATTACGTGCTAAATCAATTCATGTTTATATATTCTTTTTTTTTTAAAAAAAAAAAACTCAATTCATGTTTATGTATTCTAATACCATAGTTATGCAAAAAATTATATTCTATCTCAAATTATATAAATTATTATTGACCAATGGTATAATCTGCGTGACATACTTAATCATGGGTTAAACCAAAACGTAGGCCCCGGCTAAAAAAAAAAGAAAAAAAATAGTTAAACCGGATTCCAATCGACTTTAGTAGTTAATCAATCTGATTGGATGTGAAAATAAATTTTAATTTCTAAAATTATGGTAATAGACTTGGATTGTCTGATTAACCAATCTGTTGGTTGACGGATAATCAAATTTATCTGTAAATTTACACGAATATAGACAAAAGAATAATTTTCCTTTGTATCTATATTTTTTCATAATCTTATAAAGCAAATGACTAGAAAAGTAATTTTATTTTAATGTATTGATATTAAATTTGAATAACTTATATTTTATATTTAACATTTAAAAAATTTATATTTTACTTTAATGGATTGATGAAAGTTTTTTCTAAGATAATCATAATTATATATTTCTAAATTTTTTAACATTTAACAAATGGTTAATAGCTAATCTCAGCAGTTAACAGCTTTTTAATGAACTAAATTTGAACTTTAAT
Source organism: Excoecaria cochinchinensis (assembly GCA_947683425.1). Classification (NCBI taxonomy): domain Eukaryota; kingdom Viridiplantae; phylum Streptophyta; class Magnoliopsida; order Malpighiales; family Euphorbiaceae; genus Excoecaria; species Excoecaria cochinchinensis. The sequence goes on along the minus strand of CANTUQ010000125.1, from coordinate 3,760,633 downwards.
TTTAAAAATTACATTAACGATCTGTATTTAAAAAATAAACTATAAATTGATTATGAATTGGTTAATTAATTCATACTCACTCTTACTAAAACGAGTTTCTCCTATATTAAGTGAAAAAAATAATTCAAATCCTAAATAATATAATTACAAATCAAAGAACTATATTGGTTTAATTTATTTTCACTTAATAACTGTTAATTTTGCTCTCAATCACTCTCACATCGTATGTGAATGTCAAACTGCTCTTCACATCAGCAAACTGTAATCCACATGCGATAATTTATATGGATTTTTAAAAGTTCAAATAGTTAATTAAATATATGCAAAATTAAAATATGAATTTTGAATTTTTTAAAAGTTTAGGGAGGTTCTTATATATTAAGCTTTTTTTTTTTTTTTTTTTTTTTTTTATCAGTAGTTTAATTTAGCAATTAATAAAAATCAATTGAATACTCAATATTGGTGGTTATAGGTAGACCCGGCAAATGGATAGAATCAAGTTGAAAACGTAACAAATTTTATGGTATTATTTTTTATTTTTTCATTAAAAATAAAAAATTATGCATGTATAAACTAAGAAAAAATATTTTTATATTTTCATTATAAAAAATGGTTTGAATTTAAAAAATATAAAATAATCCAAACAGATCACTTAATGGATCGAATTGGGTCATTTGACAGGTTAAATGATTTGGATCATAAATGAATCATTAAGAGGTCCAGTTTAGGTCAAAAAATACCGATCATAATTGTTTATGTATTTTAAGTCATTAACAGTGTTTATTTTTTCAGGTAATTAAAACAAGTGTTACTTTTAATTGAAATACATTGTATTTTATGAAGCTAAATATAAAAAATAAGGTAAAAGTAATACCAATATTCTTAGCTTAATAAATAATAACTTATGTTGGAAATAACGATTACAATTTTCATTTATTTCATTAGAATTTAGAAATAACAATTGTAAGCATGTCACTTTTTTTTCAAAAAAATAAAAAAATTGCAAACTAATTATTATTGTTAATTACATTAAAATGAATTTTCCCATAGCAGGATGAGATGACAACTCCAACATTGACCAGCACCATCTTTAAAAACAAACCTAATCTCACATTTGTTTTCTTTTGAATGTTATCTTCTAACATTTTATTAAAAAAACCTTTCAAAAAAAAAAAAACATTTTATTAAAAAAAGATAAACCTTATCTCACTATTGGAGATAATAATTTGGAGTAAAAATATTTAAAGGATAAAAATGTCTTTTCAATTATGAGATTAGTTTTGGCCAAATACATTTATCCTAATTTTTATTTTTTAAGAAAAAAATGTTTTTCAAATTGCATCTTAACACTTAGCTTCAAATTTCAATTTCTGTTTTTAATTAAATGCAGAGATCGATGTACTGTTTTTAAAATAAGCCATTGGAAAATATAGAAGTCAATGATTTCTAATATTCTATAGTTGGATGCGCGAAAAATATATATTATTGAAGAAAGCTAGGATCAATTTTATAATTTTTTTTTTTCTTTTGCAAAAGAAATCTAACCGCCCATTGCATTTATATTTTTGTCTATTACTTACATGCATAAACATTTATTACTATATTCTAATTAAGAAATTATAAAATAATTCATAAAATTAGTATATGTATTTTGAAAACTAATTACATGCACGGGTGATAAATTATTTTTGATAAATATCAAAATTACACATTTTTATTCATAACTTAAAAGAAAATTCAACTAAAAGAATTATTGTAATCACTAAATCAAAAGTGTAAATGAATGGATTACTTGAATATATACGGCACGTGTAAAAATAAAACATAAATAAAGGCACTTGAGGTTTCATATAAATTTTATAAAAAAAATGCAAAAATTTAAGATATAAAAATAAAAAATATAATGTAGATGCACTATACAAAATTACTTTATGCAAATTTAAAAAAAAAAATAAAAATACGTCATAAAAATAAAAATCGAAAGCGAATATATTAAACCAATTAACTGAGAACCGAATCAATTTTACTGTTAAGTAAATTTTCGATTTTTTATCTTTTTCCACCCCTGATATGAATAATAAAAGATTTTCAATTTAGTACCAAAATATTTAAATTAATTATTAAAATCGTGATAAAAATTCAGCCTGTCAAATTATAATTCGATCAACGTAATCCTTATACAAATCTAATCCAATCCGTAAATAACTCAATTATGACCTAACTCTAATTCAATTATGTGATCTGTAAAATTTTAAGTTGGAGTCGGGTCAATCGTCTTGACGCATACGGATCAGGTCACTGATTAACTAGTGTGAACTGTTAATATTTTTCTAAGAAGCTGCATTTAGCAGGGATGAGAAAAAAATCAGTTGGACTTGATTAACTGAACTAAAATTCATTCGAAAAATAAGTTAACCGAACTAATTTTAATGGTTAACAGTTAGTATTTTAAAAAAATTAATATTAATAGACTAATTTATTTTTTTAACTCACGGAGCAGCTAACCAAATTGATAAACTACACATACTTTTTCATTTTTTTTATTATATTTTTTTTATTTTTTTATTTTTATATGTATATTTTTTTAATTTTCATTAATTTAAAATATATTTTAATTTTTTTAAAAAAATATTTTAGTTAATTAGTATTTATTATTATTTTTTAATTTATTAATTTTGCATTAACAAAAATTAAAATATATATTAGAAATATTATATAATATTAATATATTAATTAAAATTTACAATAATTTAAAAAAATATTAAAATTTTTAATATATATAAAAATAATATGGGTCAAGTTAAAAAAATTAAAAAAAAAATGAATGCATGTCAAATTAAAAAATAAAAAACAATTATTAGTATTAGATAAATTTATTTTAATAATTTTATATTTTTCAATATTTTTGCTATACTTTTTTATTATCTTAATTATTTTAAAATTTTAAAATTTTTAATTGTCGATTAGATCTTAATTTTTAAAAATAAATTTACTCATATCTACCAAAAAAATATTTTATTTTAACCACAATAATATCATATTATAATAAAAAAATTTAATTTTTAAATATTTTAATTTAATTTATGAATACATTTTATAATTATAATTAATTAAAAAATATTGATTAATTAATTTAAAAAATTAAAATCGATAAACTGATTAATCAATTGTGATGTGCTTATTAATAATTAATATTATCAAACTGATTTTTTTAAAGTTCATAAATCGACTAGCATTTGGTTTACAGTGGAGAAATATGAGCAATTGGGGTGGAGTCTGTATAAACGCTTTCTCTTTTATGAATTTATGTTAGAAGCGTTAAAAATAACTCAATTAACTATTGCACAGAACTAATTCTAACATGTGCTACAGCTAATTATTTATTTCAAATTTAAATGTTTTTTCTTTAACAAAACTGTGTAAAACTCTATTAAATTTTCAGAATTTCGTGTTTTTATGCTTAAAATTATTGATGTTCTACTTTTGATTTATCGAAAATTTCAATTGATAGATTTTTTATTTCAAAAAAAAATCAAAGGATAGAAAGATTTCAAAAAAAAAAAATTATTAAAAAACAAACGGATCAAACCGCCACTCTCCATTCATTTTGATCAATTGGCAAATCCATCAGTGACCCATTTGGGCCGCATGTGATCCAATAAGACCAGATAGCCAGGTTTAAATTAAAAATATCAAAAATTTACAATTTAATAATATTGTTAATATTGCAAGCAATTTAATTTTTTTTTTTAAATTAAGATGAAACAAAAGCTAATTGTTTAATAATTAAGATGAATTTAGGATTTTTATCAAAAAAAAAAATGATGAATTTAGTGTGTGTATATATATATATATATATATATAGAAGAAGATGATGATGATGATGAAATTAAAGGGTACCTTTCTCATAGGGTTAGAAGCAGGTGCTGGAGGTTGATGTGCAGACTCAATCTCGGATTTGGATTTGAGAATGGCAGTGTTCCATTCATCCAACACATCATCAATGTCATAGCATACATTTTTGAGCTTCTTTATCCATTGCATCACTGTCTCCTCTTTGAATTGCTTCCTCTCTGCATCACCCACCACTGCTTTGATGACCATCATTTTACTTGTGAGGCTTTCAACTTCTTTCTCCACCCCAACCACAAGCCTCACCTTCTCTTCTACTTCTCTAATCAAAATAGAACCCAGCTGCTCCACAACCACCGACACTACTGCTTCCATTTTAGATTAAGAATTTGAATGGATGAATTCTTCCAGCAAAACCAAGTCTATGGAACCCAGCAACTTTACCTGTCTTCAATACTCGCAGATTGATTATCAAGTTCCTTCGCCATCACCACGGAGGGTTTTGGATTTTGACTATTGAGTGGTTCTGGTTAAATGGGCTAAGTTTTGGACTTCGGTTTGGGCTCTAGGTGCTAGGGCCTAATATTATTATCCAACAATTAAATAATTAAATAATTTCAAATTTTTTTTGTATAGTCCAATAAATTTATTTTTGGAAAAAGCAAAAAAAAAAATTAGCCCTATAACAATATCGGAAAATCTGGATCCAAAATTAATTACTTGCGAAAAAAAAGGAAGAGGGGGGGGAGTTCGAGAACATGTGAAGGTTAAATTAGTTCTTTTATTAGAAAATTAAAGGAGGAATTACGAGAGAAAAAGAAGGAATAATAGAATAAAATATATAAAAAATTTAAATGTATTTAATAGATAGATTTTAATACTTTGTAATATCTAGATTAATGGCTAATTATGGGTTATCATAATTATTTATAATGTTCATTCTTTTGTGTCAATTTATTTAGTTCGGCTAACTTGAGTCTGTGTGCTCGAGTTTAATTAATTTTATTAACAAGCTCCATCTAACTTATTTGGTATATATATATATATATATATATTATTGCTATCGGCATTCAATATTCAAAATCTATTTATTTAATTAATTCAAATTTGCATCGAGTAGAGTCACAGAGAAATAATATATTTAATTATAATCTTCTCTTTTTTAGTTCCTAATAACAGTCGTATTTCTCGAAGTATTCTCTTGATTTAATCACCTGAAAAATGTAACAAAACCGTCGGATATTCCGACAAGCGAGATTTCGACGATCAAGTCAGTAAATTGACTAAATAAGAATTATGTGTAAAAAGTTCAGAGAGAGAGAAATGTACCTGCTATGCTACTTTCCTCTTATATAGAGCTCTTTTCTTAGAACAAATAGGAAGTTAAATCCTGAATAGGAGGAAATCATTCTAACTTCTTGATTAATGCTTGATTCATTTTTTGGGGTTGATTTCACCCATGGTCACTCAACTTATCACTTATCGCGCAAAAGTAACCGACTTTTTTTTTCTTACTTAAATGTCACTGAACTTTTAACATTATTGCACAAAAGTCATGTTGACTGGAATCCGGCGACGACTCTTGCCGGATTGATAAGTTCAACAAATGCTACATTTAAATTAATTTCACTCACGGTCACTAAACTTATCATTTATCTCGCAAAAGTAATTAACTTTTTTTTTTCAACTTAAATGTTACTGAACTTTTAACATTTTTGCAAAAAAGTCATCAATCCGGCAAGGGTCGTCGCCGGATTCCGGTCAACATGACTTTTGTGCAATAATGTTAAAAGTTCAGTGACATTTAAGTAAGAAAAAAAAAGTCGATTACTTTTGCGCGATAAGTGATAAGTTGAGTGAACATGAGTGAAATTGACCCCATTTTTTGTGAGGATTTGTTGAGTGATTTCTGGTACTTTCTGTTATTGTCGGATCAAGATCTGCACAATATCTGAGAAATATTAGTAGATGATAGCTTTCTATAATCTGTTACCGAGTTATGAATAAGACCGGACTACTGATTTGTCGGATGTTTGGATGAGCCCGGCTATCAAGCTCTTAAAATGTAAGTTCGGATTTCAACATGTGCTCGGAGAGTGCACGCCGGTCTCTTGCTCAAGGAGTTCGGTTATCAATTCCATTGATGAATGGTTGGATTCAACTTAAATGTTACTGAACTTTTAACATTTTTGCAAAAAAGTCATCAATCCGGCAAGGGTCGTCGCCGGATTCCGGTCAACATGACTTTTGTGCAATAATGTTAAAAGTTCAGTGACATTTAAGTAAGAAAAAAAAAGTCGATTACTTTTGCGCGATAAGTGATAAGTTGAGTGACCATGAGTGAAATTGACCCCATTTTTTGTGAGGATTTGTTGAGTGATTTCTGGTACTTTCTGTTATTGTCGGATCAAGATCTGCACAATATCTGAGAAATATTAGTAGATGATAGCTTTCTATAATCTGTTACCGAGTTATGAATAAGACCGGACTACTGATTTGTCGGATGTTTGGATGAGCCCGGCTATCAAGCTCTTAAAATGTAAGTTCGGATTTCAACATGTGCTCGGAGAGTGCACGCCGGTCTCTTGCTCAAGGAGTTCGGTTATCAATTCCATTGATGAATGGTTGGATTCAACTTAAATGTTACTGAACTTTTAACATTTTTGCAAAAAAGTCATCAATCCGGCAAGGGTCGTCGCCGGATTCCGGTCAACATGACTTTTGTGCAATAATGTTAAAAGTTCAGTGACATTTAAGTAAGAAAAAAAAAGTCGATTACTTTTGCGCGATAAGTGATAAGTTGAGTGACCATGAGTGAAATTGACCCCATTTTTTGTGAGGATTTGTTGAGTGATTTCTGGTACTTTCTGTTATTGTCGGATCAAGATCTGCACAATATCTGAGAAATATTAGTAGATGATAGCTTTCTATAATCTGTTACCGAGTTATGAATAAGACCGGACTACTGATTTGTCGGATGTTTGGATGAGCCCGGCTATCAAGCTCTTAAAATGTAAGTTCGGATTTCAACATGTGCTCGGACAGTGCACGCCGGTCTCTTGCTCAAGGAGTTCGGTTATCAATTCCATTGATGAATGGTTGGATTCATTTTATCTATTTACTGTTAAATTAAAAATTTCAAAGCAGCAAACTAATTTTATATTGCATTAAAAAAAAAACTAATTTTATATTCATATTTACATGCTTTGATGCATAGTTTCTCACTCTCCTTTTTTTCCTTGTTTACAAGATAACTTATTCAATTTATTACCATATGGAGATTAATTTGGAAAATTGCATTAATCACTCTTAATTAATTGCAATGATTTGCATTTTAATTTCTAGAAATTGCAATAGATCACTTATAAAAAAAGAAAAACATTTTTTCTATCTAATTTTTTATGTTATTGTGAAGATTTATTTATTTATTTATTAATCTCTGTCTTATAGTGATAGGGCATGATTGGCGTGATTGACAAAGATTCAATTTATGAAAATAAATAATTTTTTTTTTTTTTTTAACACAAATCAATGCTAGCTCTACACGATAAATGAGTCAAATAGACTCTAATTAAAATAAATAATTTTAAGGCTTTTTACCATATTACATATTTATATAGTAATTTTTTTCTGAATAGTAATTTAATTTGTCATAAATCTAGCTGTTTGAGTATTTTATCGGTTAAGTTAGATGAATTATTACATAGTGTCTATTGATCCAATTTTAATTTTTTTTAGCTCAATCAAATCATGATAAGATATTTAATTGAGTTTATCTTCAAGAAAAAAAAAAGATATTTAATTGAGTATTAAAGCAAATATGAAGGGACTACTTAGCGTGTATATAGGTTTCAGAAGGAAACACAATGTATAAACAAACATATAAAAATAAATCCTATCATCTCATCTAATTTCTTAAAGGTTAGATTTGCAATTTTAATTTAACTAGTAGTGAAATTTTAAGGTTTTATGGCTTTATTCTATTTTTATCATAAATAACTGTTTTTTTTTAATTATTGTATAAATTTTTATTCTATCATAAAACTATACACGTATTACTATGCAGTTGGAGTAAAATTCAGAATTTGAGGAAGAAGAAGATATAAATTAGAGTTTCTAAGCATGAAATGAAGATATCATAGATTAAGATTAACCGCAAATTTTAAATTTCATAATTGATTTTGAGAAAAGCTTATCTTCCCAAAAAAGTTGAGGAAGCAAATTAATTCTTCACCGTAAATCAATGAGTTCAATTTTTTGTTAATTATTGAAAATCATTGACCATAAATTTAAGGGATATAAGATTAAATTTGTTTCTAAATTATGATATGAACCTGTTCTTAATTTTTGTTGTTTAAAACTATATTTTTTATTATTAAAATGACTCACATTTATTATTATTTGTAATGATTAATGCAATTGTGAGCTATTTTTAAATGATTCTAGTAAATACAAGAGTAAATATGTGACGGTTTGATAATAACATGAGCATATTTGTTATATGGTTGATTGATAAATTTTACTATTTTTTCTTAAATTCAATCATCGTGGAATAAAACTATATGCCGCCTACATCAATTGATCTTCAATTTGAAATTTTCATCTATCTTTTTGCCTTTTCTTTCCTCCTACATTTTCATTTTGGCAAAAATATAAAATATCTGACCAAATTACACGTTAAAGTTAATGGTCAGTGATGGCATATAATACAAGGAAAACAAGAAAATTAGGAAAAAGCAAACGTTTTTCGTCTTTTTAGCCATTGTGGAGCATGAATGGTGATGCATTAGGTTGAGATAAAGATCCATTCAGAAAATCAAACTAAGCAATTATCAAATGCATCATTGGCACACCCAAAACTTAGGGTGTCAGGTAGTGAAATTTTGCGGATTGACTATATCATAACATGCTCCAAATGGCTATGGAGCAGCATTCTTTTAGAAGCTTGATAGCAGATTACAAAGGCATGTGGGAGACACTAATTAATCCATATTTAATATTAAAAAGATAAGGGGAAAAGCATGTAGGACTCACTATTCATAATTACTTTTCTTTTACTCTTTCTCCGATTAATAGTATAGAACTGATTTGATTGTCCGTATATTTTTATTAAAATTAATGTATAAACCTTAAACGGATAGCACTATTTTTCAACTTGAGTAAGACAACGGAGAAGACAAACCGCATAGAATTTGGTGTAAAATCACTATAGCATATGGTGTCATGAAGAATAGTAAGATAAATATAGTGCAAGCACGTGCATTTCTAGGAAAAGAAACAAGAGATAGTAATCCAATATGAGTAAGGGATTATGTTAGTAGAATATAAATAGTGGCTAGCTTTCATGTTTGACTCAGAATTTGTGCCTATATTTAACTCTGTCTCATCACAGATTTAATTGGACAAGCACCTTATCTTTGATATCTTGTTGTATCTCTTGATTGAATTTCTCATTTTCATGTAATTTTTTTTATTATTATTTTCCATAACAAAATTAATTATATATTTTCAGTATAAGATATTAATTTTTATGCAACAAATGCAAACTACTTATAAAAATTATTCTTTGGACATAATAACAAGTTATTAGTCTCTCTCAAAAACAAATAAAAAAATAACGATTATTTCATAAGCAAATATAATTTTAAGTAAAAAAAATTTCATATTTGGTAAAACAATTTTTTTGTTTTTTTTTTTGTTTTGTTTGATAGGAACTGAGAAGACTCAAATTCAAAACATTTTTATTATATTTAATTAAAGTAGTATGCTGTTGGAATTTTCACAACAAATTTAATAAACCTCTTTTTATACATAAATGAAAAATGAAACGATAAATAAATTGAAAAACAGTGATGGTGCACTCTCGACCTTATCTAGCATAAAATCTGTCATTTCTCATTATTTTAATGTTATGTAATCATTGTGTATTTTCTTTTATATAATATTTAATTACAATTTTAAATATTATTAGGAAAATTGAATTCGGAAGTTTTACACTTTTAATAGAGTATTAGCCATTAGACAAACTCTCAGTAGTTGTAATCATCATATATTAATTAGCGCTTTTGCTTCAAGCAATTCAAAATAAATAAATTTCTTTTCACTAGATTATAACGATTAATAAAGGTTACGAAAAAAAGAAAGAAAATGTGATAAAATGATAAATAAAAAGTTTATTCTAATCGGATTAATTTTATTCCCATCCGGGTTACCAAACATGCATGAATATTCTAAAGTAATGGATTATAAGAATAGTTTTTCAGTGATATAAAAACGGAAATCCTTTGGCTGCTTGTTAAAATAAAGTTTAAGAATTATCTAAACAATAAACATGTACAACTGCAAAGCATTATAACTCATGATAAATGAAATTCACAGTATAGATTCAATGAATTAGACATCCAGTCATATCAATTATTTAAGAGGCAGAGTATTATAAAATTTAATTTAAAATCGGGAGAAATTAGCCTCATAACTAGCATTCAATAAAAGATATGAAATGTTTCAAATTTAATTTTTTTAAAACAAATATTTATAGTTATAATAGACATTTATACCTTCCTTATAATAATAATAAAAAATCTAATTTGAGTTTTATTGATCACGTTTTTTATATCGTACTTTTAATATTTATTTTTTAAATTTTAATATATAGTACTTTTAATATTAATTTTTTTTAAAATACTGACTTGACTTTTAGTACTCTCTCCATTTTTTATTACATGTAATTTTTAAAAAAAATTCAAATTTTATTTATCTTTTATTTTTAGATTTTCAATACAATTTAATTTTCTTTTTAAATTTAATTTTTTTTTAATGCAACTTAATCAATTAAATTTAAATTTGTTTATTTAAACACTCAATTTTATTTTAAATTTAAACTTAATTAATATTTTTTAATTTTTGTGAAAATAGTAAAAATTACTGTTATTTAAAAACGGAGAGAGTATTTCATTGAAAATGCACAAAGTATATTTTTTTTTTCCTAGAAATAAAAGTTCTCTTTCATCAACTACAACAAATTTAAAACGACGTTTATACTAAAATCTAAAAATGGGTAGGCATAAAACCAATTCCATTAGGATATAATACCAAAAACAAAAAGAAAACTTTTAATTCGCTTCGCAGCCACGCAAAGCTATATATTATTATGTGTGCATATAAGAGATGTTCTACGAATCAAGTTTAGGACTCTTCTTGGAATATTCTGCCCTATGTTAATGGCTTAAAAGTTAAGTGCGCTTCAAAGGTGGCCAATTGAATATAATTCCTTAGAATATTCCCTTATTCCCGCGGTTATGATTTCCCTCTCTAAATTCAATAACCAAAACCCTACCTAATGTTATTAACTAGTCCCACCTCTAACTAATACCTAAAAATCACAAAAAGATTATGTTTTTATGATACCCTTTTGGCCGTTGGATGGATTGAACCATTTCTCTCCACCTGGGCAACATCAAGAGTCATGAAATCTAACAGCTAGAAACAGCCTACGGTTTTGATGTTAAAGTGGATATGGTTACAGCAGAAAGTGACAATTCTAGAGACATCAAATTGGAATTGGAATGTGATTTGTAATAGACTAGCTTACCACATAAACATATTCAAGTAATATTCCTTTGGCATCCCAAAATCCATTTCTAAAAACTGTGGTTCTTGGCATACACATGTTAAACCCCATCCTTTTTCCACATATAAATACCCCCTTACACAGACACCCCATACAAGCCAAACACCTCATTAAATACCTCACATTTCTTAAAGAAAAACCTTATTAGTTTCTAACAATGGCAGGAATTGTGGTCGTTTTTGATTTCGACAAGACGATTGTTGATGTTGACAGTGACAATTGGGTTATTGATGAATTGGGTTTCACTGATCTGTTCAATCAGCTCCTACCCACCATGCCTTGGAATTCTCTCATGGTTAGTATCAAAAAATGTCAATTATTCATTTATTTATTTTTTAAATTGTTCTTTCTGCTAAATGTTCTTCTTTTGAATTCTGTAATTTGCAGGATAGAATGATGAAGGAGCTTCATTGTAATGGAAAAACTATTGAAGACATTGTTGATGTCTTAAAATGCATTCCTATTCATCCTAGGATTGTTCCTGCTATTAAATCAGCTCATGCTTTAGGGTAAATCTATAAACTCCTCTGTGTTTTTTTTCTTGATTTCTTGTTAATTTGATGTTAAATAATAATGGGTTTGTTGATAATTACAGGTGTGAGTTGAGGATTGTAAGTGATGCAAACATGTTCTTCATCGAGACAATCTTGAAACATCTTGGATTAAGAGATTATTTCTCAGAAATTAACACAAACCCGGGATTTGTCGATGAACAAGGCAGATTAAGGATTTTCCCTTACCATGATTTCACTCAATCTTCCCATGGTTGCACCCTTTGCCCACCAAACATGTGCAAGGTATATACTTTATCCTTTAAAAAGAAATGCTTAATTAATTATTCAGTTTCTGCTGAGTATTCTAATTTGATCCAAAATCTCTGGGACTTGAGTAATTTCTTAATTTAGCATCTGATTTGACATAATTTATGCAGAAAATATTGAGTTATTGTCAAGTTGTTGTCTTTATGATGGCCCCACATATTTGACATATGGTCCTAATATATATAAATATTAAAATTATATTAACAGGGAAAAATCATAGAAAGAATTGAAGCTTCATTAGCTAAAGAAGGGAAGAAGAAAATAATATATCTTGGTGATGGGAGTGGTGATTACTGCCCAAGCTTGAAGCTGACAGAGGCAGATTATATGATGCCAAGGAAGAATTTCCCAGTTTGGGAATTAATTAGCAGAAATCCAATGTTAATTAAGGCAGAAATTCATGAATGGAGTGACGGGGAAGAGCTTGAAAGGGTTTTGATTGAGATCATTGAAGAAGTTTTAATGGAAGAGGAAAGGAATAATGGTGATCAGTTGATTTCTGCTGATTGCAAATTGCAGACTATGCCAATTCCTTCTCTGCCCCGAGCTCTTTCTGTTCCTCAGTAATTAACCCAAATGTTTGGAAGGCTAAAGCTGTCAAATTGACATGATTTTCTTTTTCTTTCTTTCTTTTTTGGTTTAACAAGAAGAAGCAATGAGTTTGTGATGATTCTTCTGACCAAGAATTGATCTAAAGAAATTTATCAATAGATCTTCCATCTTCGGTGTGTCTCAACTTTGAAAAATGTTCTCTTTGGTGAGCTTTGGCAGCCACTCCTGTCCTGTTAAATAGAAATTGATACAAGTGAAGTGATAACAGAATTGTGTTATTTGAACATTATTCATATTTAAAAATTAATCATAATTATAATATTACGATATTAATAACTGCCCATTATTAACTACCAATAATTTAACTCATTTAATACAATCTTATTAATAATTTAATACAGTTTTATATTTTTTTTTTTACGAGAATTACTAATTTTACAATTGGAGTTTTCCTTTCGTGTAACCTTAAACTCAGCCATCAGAAAGGACTAAATACAAATTGGGTTCTACCTTAATATTTGGAGTAAAAAAACCAGCCTTTCTAATTTATATAAATCAACTGTTACCCATTATTTTATTGATTTGATACCTAAACCAACTTAAACATGGGAGAGACTGAGTATCAAAGACTTTACCCTACCCTTTTCTCCCTATTTTAAATTATCGATATGCGTAAAAAAAAATATTGAACGAATAAATATAACTATTATAAAGAAATAAAAAATTTGAGAATGTTGATGATATTTGCAGACCGCAATCTACAAATACACGATATGATTTTTTAAAATTTATAAAATTGATTAATTTAAATCGAATATTATCGGATCTATAATTAAAGATTAAAGATTATTTTTTAAATGGCATACGTAAAGTAAAAAATGAATCTAAAGTCTTGCCAAAGACAACTTGAACTCATTTGTTATATTTTATCATACTAAACATTCTATTATTATTAAAATAGGTATATTCTAAAACTAGCAACAGAATATATTAAAGTATTGTGTACTATAAATGAAATTATAGGAGTACAACATCTTGAACCACACTAGTTATTTAAGATCAAAAAAAAAAAGGACAATAATTATTCATGAATTCCTCGAAACAACTATACCTTGGCATATATTCGACTTATCTACATTTCTTAGAAGAACCTTTTATTATAAATTCTCATCTTCAGCTATATGCTTTGCTTCACAATTCAAGTTAGCATATCCACTTGAGTCATCAGGATTAATTGATTTGCATACAATTACTGATGTCTATGGGAAATCAAAACTTTGGTTACTCACAGTATTAGTTTTTTGGACACATTTATAATAATTAATGGGAGTTGCTATATTCACTGTAAAATCCAAGCTTTTTTAAATAACTGATAGAATACAATGTAATTTATTTTTTAAATTTCTTCTAAGAATTTCTCCTACAACTAGACCAGTATTCAGCTACAAGTTTAGAAAAGCTTGAATTGATCCCCATAAGCTTTGAAGGTTCATCATATTCCAGCAGTTTCCCTGCAAATTAAACATCCCACTTAATTTATTCCAATATTTATATATTAATTAATCTTCATTAAAAATATACATATATACATGAATTCAGTTGATGCAAGAATTAATATCAAGAAAAGATAAATGGAAGCATACCATAAGAGAGGACCATGACCATGTCACTATCAATAACAGTTGGAACTCTGTGAGCTACTGTGATTACTGTACAATCTGAGAATTCCTTTCTGATTATTCTTTGTAGAATGGCATCAGTAGCAGAATCTATGGACGCAGTAGCTTCATCAAGAACAAGAATTTTATTTCTCTTTAGAAGTACTCTCCCTAGGCAAAACAATTGCCTTTGCCCTGCACTCCAATTTTCACCTTCATCACTCACTGCAACAAGCATTAACATAAATTAGAATACAACATATGATCCATTTTCTACTGGATGAAGAATGCTAACCTAGGGAGTCTAGCTGATTAGGTAGGCTGCTAATTGTTGTCCTAAGCTGACACTTATCCAAAGCCTGCAAACAATAAACATATCATACATTGTATGCAGATGAATCAAAGAAACATTTTATCATGAACCAGTATGCTTACCTCCCAGATTTCATGATCAGAATACAAGCTTAAAGGGTCTAAATTACTCCTAACGCTACCGCGAAAAAGTGTAGGTTCTTGAGGAATGATGCTGAGCTTGGTTCTTAAATCTTTCAGACCAATACTACAAATGTCAATTCCATCTATAAGAATTTGACCACTTGCAGGTTCTATTAACCGAAACAAAGCACTGATTAGTGTTGTTTTTCCACTTCCAGTTCTCCCCACAACCCCTACTCTTGTCGCTTCTTTGAATGTGCAATTGATTTCTTTGAGAACTAATGGGGCATTTGGACGATATCTTATCTGCACAATCAATATAAACAACATGTCATTTTCACAATAGCTTTGCAAAACAGACACAACTATGTCAATAACTCTCACCTTCAGGTCTTGAAGCTCTATCCTACCCTTATCAGGCCAAGAAGATTGTGGCCTGTTGGTCTCCACAATGGCTGGAGGTTCTGGTGGGATTTGCATGAACTGCTTAATTCGTTCAACTGATATCATGAAGTTGGATAAGTTGCAGTACCAACGACTCAAGAAAACTTGGGTACCAGTAATTGTCAATGCATAAGACAGTGAAAGCCCTACAAGCCCTGCAGACCCCAAAGTTGTCATTCAAACAAGAATGTGAAATGAATAGAGTCAAATTCATCATTATTTGTGCCAAAAGTAATGCTACCTGGAGCAACAGTGCCTTGAGGTAGCAATGTAAGTAGAAGGGCAGCAGTGAATAAAGTCAAATTCATTAGTATTTCTATCCTTGTGATTAGCCACTCCATGGCTCCATTAGAATGGAAGAAAAGTACAGCATCATTGTCCACAAGCTTTAGGTAATTTTGGAAGAATCTATCCACCATTTTGAAAGCTCTTATAGTTACTACTCCTAGTGATGTCTCAGCTGCATAATTCATTACAGGGGCTTTCGTTGTACCATTGATCCTTATCAGTTCCGTTGCAGAGGCTAAATAGTAATCCTTTTAAGTACCAAAAAAATTAGGAAAAAGAAAAATTAGATTAACTCTTTCTTCTGATGAGACATTTTGTGATATCCAAATAGATTTTGAGAAATGTACTCACCTGAACGTATTTTGAACCTGCTAAAGCCAGTATGGCTACAATGAGAACTTGCCATGTAACTGAGGCCATGATTACTATGATTCCTATAAGCTCTATGAAAGGAGCCACCACAAATATAAAGGAGAAAGGAATGTCAAAATCCAAAATACTCAGATCTGATGAAGCCTGCAAAAGTAAATCAAATAGATGAATGATAAATGAGCTCAACAACGTGAAGCATTAAAGGATTTGAGGGTTCAAATGAACTTGGATATATCCTTACACGAGTCAGAATCCGTCCGACTGGTGTAGAGTCAAAGAAGACCATAGGAGCCTTGAAAATTGCATTGGTGAAACCAGAGAAGAAGGATGTAGAAGCTTTTAATCCAAGATGTACTGTAAAGAAGGATCTCAAATATACAAAGACAGCACTAAGTGTTGAGATCAGAGTGTAAATTCCAATCAAAATGCCACTATTGACATTAGGAATTTGGATAGCATATGCTAGCCAATAAGTTGCAGCAGCCTGAAGGACAACAAAACCAATTACTGATAATATGCAAACGCATACAATAAACGTTCCTTTAGATACAACCAGATAATCGACAAATGGCTTCCACCCAACATCACCGATTTCTTTCTCTTCTTCTTCTGTTAGTTGCACTCCTGCCACACCCTTCACAGAAATCTCTCCTTCATTGTTTTCTTCAGGACTAACCATATCTACCTTCACGGATCCTCGTTGACCTTGATCATTTAAAGGACCCAATACTGTTACTGCATCTTTATGTGCATTCACAAGCTGTTCAAATGCTGTCCCAGCCTTCAAGAGCTCTTCGTAGCTACCTGATAGAGTAATTTTCCCCCCCTCCATTACCTGTGGAAACCATAACCTACTTATTCTGAAGTACTGACACATGATAGATAAATCAATAAAGCAAATTTCTCTTATAAACTTTTTTACCAGAATTGTGTCGACTGATGATAGAAACTCTACTTGGTGAGTCACTAGAATGACAGTCTTGTTTGCAAGAGCAGTCATGACACAGTCCTGCAAATTATTTTCATGTAAATTAACAATATTTCTGCAATTATATCATTATTTAGAAGATGCATATAAGCTTTTGTTTTTAGTTTGTCCTTACGTTGAATAGAATTGCAGCCGTCTGTGCATCAACTGCACTAAAAGGATCATCAAGGAGATAGATATCAGCATCATTATAGACAGCACGAGCAAGTTGAATCCTCTGCTTCTGTCCACCGCTCATATTCAGCCCTCTCTGGCCTATTTCTGTAAGATCTCCATACTTGAAGCTATTAATGTCTTTGTCTAAAGCACACGCATTTATGGCATTCTCATAGTTAGCTTCATCCATTGGCTTTCCATAGAGTATGTTATCACGAACAGTTCCACTTTGGATCCAAGAAGTTTGAGAAACATAAGCAATGGATCCGAATACATTAACCTGATAGCAGCATAGTTGGCATAGATTAGAGATATAAATTAAAAGATGTACAAGTATGTAAGATCAAAGTGTTTGCTCTTTTAACTCACAGTTCCTGAAATCTTCGATATCTCCCCAAGTATGGCATACAGAAGTGATGATTTTCCAGCTCCAACTGGCCCACAAATTGCAATCTTTTGCCCACGTTTGACATCCAGGGTCACTTCTTTCAAAGTTGGCATCATTAGTTCCGGATCCCAGCTGAATTTACCTCCTTTAATAGCAACACTCTCATCAGAGTTATGAGATGGAATCTCAGGTAAGCATTCATTCTTGAGCTCATCATCAAGAAGAAAGTTATTGATTCTATCAAAAGAAACCTTGACTTGTATCATAACAGAAAGGGCCTCGGGTATTGTTCTGACAGGCTCCCCCATGGTCCTTAATGTTGCAAGAACTGTGAAAATGGTGCTGGCATTCAATGGGGCACTTCTGAAAAGAGCACACCCCAAGAAAATCACAGAAGAAATTATTGTCGGAGATAACCAATACAAAAGAGTACCATAAGCCTTGCTAAACTGTGCATCAGCCAACCATTTGAACTCTTTGTCTCGTCGGGATTCGATAAAACTCTTGAACTTTTCTTCCCATGATTGTAACTTTATGATTTTCATGCTGTTCAGGATCTCAGAAGTAGCCCTGAGTCTTTCATCCTGAGCAATCATAAATTCTGATTGACATTTTTGTAGAACCCTTGCAAATGGCACATTCAGAAATCCACAAATGAGAAGAGGGACTAATCCTGTCAGAGCACCAACACCAACAACCACAAAAAGAATGGTAATGGAAAGAAAAAGCTGCAATACAAGACACCATGTAGTGTGAAACCACCAGGGAAATTCTCCCATTCGATATGCATCCACCACTATGTAATTCACGACCTCGCCTGTGGAGTGCCTCCTCCTTCCCCAACTGGAAAGTTTTAGCTGTTTCTGGTAGATTGCTACCATCAAGGCTGATCTCATTCTCATTCCTGACCGTCTTGACAGGAAAAAGGAATGCCTTTGGGACAAAGATTCGACTAACTTTACAAGAACTAGACACCCTACTATAGAAAGACCTTGAGAGAGTTTCTGTTGCTCAAGTTTTGAGAAATTTACAAAGGCATACAATAGTAGAGGAAGAATTACCACTGCAACTGTTCTAAACAAAGCAAGTATACCTACAAATATATTCTCTTTGAAATGTACATTTACCACAGCCTCAAGAACCAAGTTCCTATTATTGCTTGAGTTCTTTTCTCTAACAAGGGGAGCCCAAGCATGAGCAAACTTTTGATAGGCTATATCAGCTTCATCTTCGGGAACTAAAGAAGGAATATCTTCAAGATTCAAAGGTTTTGAGTAACCTAACTTAAGCAAAGGATTAAGCCAAGAAAAGGTCAATTTGCTGATGAAGCTCGCCTTGCGTATCCTTGATCGATTGTTTACCTCCTTTTCACCCAATAAAGGTTCAGACAGAGTCTTATCAGGACAAGCAAAACAACTGAACTTTCTACAAGCACAAATTAGAAGTAAGAAGTTAACAGGCCATGGAACCATGTCAAGGACTTCGATGCCATAAGCCCTTGCAAAAATCTCAATGTTGACAATTGAAGCCAATAAAGAAAAAGAAATCCACCAGAGAGTAACAAGAATTGCAGTCCATTTAGATTTTCTAACGAGCAAGGAAACCGCCAATGAAATCCAAACTACTCCTCTAACAAGGTGAACCAACCAGCTCAGATTATTAAACTTAGCGTCTTCGGCTATTAAATCCCATAATCCAACACCAAAGTAAATAAAGCTAATAAGACCAGAACATATTGAAACAGCCACACAAATCCAGTCTCTTCTGTTACTTCCACTGGTTTGATGTTTCGCGACAGAACCCACCAGCAAAAACAGATAAAAGACTGCAAGGAATATCAGATTTAGCACATCTATGACGGTTCTTTGTGTGCAAGGAGAACCGAAGTCAAGCTTCCCCTCGCAAATCCAGGAAGCTTCCCCTGCATAAACAAGTGATAAAACCATCATTTTCTTTTATGTAAATTTCACAAAAAGGATATGTGCAGTTATTACTGTAGCCAAAAATATGAAAAAGAAATTCAAGACTTCCATTCTTGCACATATAAACGTTTTAAACATATTTCTTCTTCAAGAATCATCCTCCCTTCAATGCACTCAAAAGATTTCATTTTCTTTTTGGCCTGGAAAAGCACCAAGAAACTTATCCATGTATATATACATATGTATATAAAGAAAAAAAAGAACAATAACACGAATATTCAAGATTGAACACATACATAGTGAACTCTGCAAGAATGCCATTGTTGGGGGCATTTTCTCTGTAAAGGCAGCAAAGTATGGAGCATATAGTTAGTATTGAGATTTATTGAACCCCACTGATTTGAAAATTCTGAATACATTATGTCACGTTCTGCAATTATATAATATAAAGAACATGAAAAATATTGATTTGTCTTAGTATTCAAGTTAGTGGCCCTGATGAAAACGGCAACTCAAACTTGGTAATAAGGTTGTGGGTTCCTAGCTGCATTCCAATTCCAAAACTAGCAAACTCATTTATTAATAATCTATCAACAAGACTTCTTTTGTTTTTGGTTTTATGTTAATCTTTGATTTGATCTTTCCTTTGCATCCTTTTGATCTGTGAATTGAAGGCTAAAAATTTTTGTATTTTTTTTTTAATCCATGTATTTTATGTCCACAAATTTGCTAAAACTTATCCCTTACATTGAGTTATCCGCTAATTAAATTCGTCCAATTAAAAGAAATTTTGGATTATAAGGGAATTAAATTGAAATTTAATACAAATTATAAACCGAATTGATAAATTGAAGTTTAAAACTAAACTGTTTGATCATTTGAAAAAGTTTATCAGACATAATCGAATCATTTTAAAATTTGAGTCAGTATTTTTTTGTTATTAACTAAATTGATAACTGAAATTTACAAGAATTAAACCAAATTAAATTACTTTCATTTTCTATTAAAACTGAACCATAGTCTCTACTGAAATTTAGAACATAATTGTCTTATATTTAATGTACACTACCGACCTGTCATACTCTTTTGGCCTGTCATGCACAGATTTAATAGAACCAAAATTATAGTTGCGTGGATCATTAGTATGCTGAAATAAAATTATTTTCTTTTTTAATTTTATAAAATTTAGATTAATATGTATTAAGTATTCCTTCCGTTCTTTAATAATTGTCACTTTTTAGAAAATTTCATATTTCACTTTCAATGCAACAATAATTTTTTTTTCAATTTTCAATACGATATTAATTTTATATTACATTTTCAATATTATTCAAACAATTAGATTTAAAATACATATTTTGAAATAATAAAAATAAGGATAATTTAATTATTATCTACTGTATTTAATTCTAAATTAAGATCTAATTAATATTTTTTAATTATAGAGAATATAGTAAAAGTGATAGATATTGACAAACAAATGGAGTAATTATTTAAAGACTTGGAGTTCGAACAAATGATAGAGAAAAACATGAGAATAGAGGGACCAAATTATTCGTTTTTTTATTTTTATTTGTCCACAAATTTGCTAAAAGTCAGGCGACAGTGACATTGAGATTTAGTTGAAAGAAGACTAAATGGGAAACATTTGCCACCAAATAAACTGAAAAATAAAATTAAAAAAAATAGACGGATTAGCGAAAATTCTGAACAGAGAAAATGCTATTTTAGTAAAATTACTCGCATTTAATTTAAATTTTAACATAAATTTAGGTCTTATTTCTAAAATTGTCATATCTAATGTTGAAAAATGTAATCAGTATTATTTTGTATTTATTAAATTATATTAATATATATGAGAAGAGAAATAAATTGATGTTTATGTTGCTAATAAGCTAAATTCATGATTAATGAATTGAAATAATAAACATTATAAAGTGAAGTGGAAGACTCAAAAACCCCAATTATTTGTTTGGACTGACTTCTACTCTTCCGATAGAGGTGGCAAATGGGTGGGTTGGGCGGGCTTGGGTTGGGTCATAAATGGGTCAAAAATTTATGGGTCATAAATGGATCAATACCCAAATGGGTTGGATGGATTTGGGTCGACCTATTTGATATTTTTTTAATAAAATATAATTATCGATATAATAACGGGATACTAAAAAAGATTATTATAAAAATGTTGGCCCAAATTGGTCGGTAGAGATACAAATGGATCGGGATATCGGTTGACTTATAGTTGTCCAATTTACTATTCATTTGGTTAAAATGTTGGCAGTATAATGACTATATATATAACATACCCTTACTGCAATTCAAACAATCCACAGACACATACAAAGGCACAACAACACAATAATTCATAAAACAAGTGGCTATTTTTCCATTTTTAAGCCAATTATGTAATCCTAAATTATTTCACTTATTTTCTAAACTCAATTTCTCCCAAAATTAATTTTATAATTCTTAAAACATATAAATTAGTATCCCTGCAAAATTTTAGCTCAAACAGAGTCCGTTTCTCGATCTGGTACATTTAAATCAGTCTGTTTTGACAATTTTTAGCGTTACCAAAAAATTAATTTTTCGCTGTCAAAAATTTCTAAATATTAATTTAAGTCTATATATATAATAAAAATAATTTTTAGAGTTCATTTGCTATTTTTATAGATCTAGTCAAATCTTGGTCAAATAGGGTAACCTTTAAAACGAGCCGGATTTTTTTTATTTTTGACTTTTTGAAATCTATTTGATTTCATTTTTTCTTCACATTTTACCCACGGACACCTTGTGACTAGTATTTTCCGATGGTCAAATAAAATATTTTTTACTTCCGGATGTAATTTTTGTCCCCAGTGCACTATTTATCGTCGAAAAATACTATTCACGACTAACCCGATAACTCGGCCATTACAAATCTAACTAGGGGTGTGCAAAACCCGAACCGACCCGAACAACCCGAACCGAAATGTTTATTCGGGTAGGGTTGTTAGGATTATTCGGTTCGAATAGTAAAATTTACAAAATTTCGAGTTCGGTTCGGTTCGGGTGAAAACCATTAAAAACCGATCCACCCGAATAAACCGAACCCCATCCCATGTAAAAGGAAAAAATCGTGATGCTCTTCCATTTTTCACCTTTTCTCACGCACCAAAATCCCTAAATTTGCTCTGCCCTCTATTCTGCCTCCACCTGTACTCCATCACAGTCGCCGCTTGTTGCCGCTGCTTGTTGCCACTCAACCACTGCCTCCGACTATCGCCATAGCTTGTCTTCGTCGCCGGTGGCCGCAACAGAAGTAAGGTCTTCTTATTCTTTTTCTTCGTCTTCGTCTTCTTCTTCGATGAACTTTTTGTTTTTGTTTTCTTGATGGCAATTAGTATCATTCATCCTTGAAGAACAGATGTTTAATTGAGCATGTTTTTATTAGTGGTTGATATATAGAATTATTATAGATCCAATTTAATGTTGGCGGTGAGATCCAAATAGACCCAGAGGAAAATGACCCGTAAAAGAAATAATTTTCCAGAAATCAGAATTTCAAAACAAGCCAAATGGGTCTAATGCCATGTCAATTCTGGAATCTGTTAGGGGAACTTGTTGCCTTTGAATATCCTGAAGTTCCCTTAGGTATGTTCTAATCTTGAAATATGCAATGAATGCTGCCCATTGACTGAGTTCACTGGAAACTTTTTTTGGCTTGTATTTTATGAATCTCTGTTGCCATAACTGATATCATAGTTTATGTAACAAAAGGTCATTTGCTGCCTCCAAATTAACAGGTTGTGTAACGACCGGGCCCGTACGGAACAGACTCAACTCCCCGGAACACATCCCGTCTGGAGGAGGACAGAACTGGGTCCCAGCCATTACTCACAGAACTTCACACTCCCCTTGTGCATTTTTGCCTTCCGTGGGATTCGAACCAAGGACCTGGGGATAAGTCATTTAATTCTTAGAATCCCACTACCATTAGGCTAATGGTAGTGGGATTCTAAGAATTTAAGGACTTATCCCCAAGTCCTTGGTTCGAATCCCACGGAAGGCAAAAATGCACAAGGGGAGTGTGAAGTTCTGTGAGTAATGGCTGGGACCCAGTTCTGTCTGTTTCTCCCGACGGGATGTGTTCCGGGGAGTTGATCTGTTCTGTACGGGCCCGGTCGTTACAGGTTGGATTTGGGCAGACAATTTGCACTCCTTTAAGACCTCGGTGTGGAATATGCAGCATAAGCCATTTCTGCCCATCTGCATTTAAAGTGACCTCTAGTCCAAAATCCAAGGTGAATAAATCTAACATAGATAAGCTCTAAATCAAAATAAGTTGCTGGATTGGAAAATGAATCTGATTCATACCCTTCCAGCTTTTGTGTCGTGAAGAAATCAAATATTGAAGATGGTGGCATTCCTTGAACAATTCAATTTTAATTTTGGTAATTAAAGATCAAGAATGTTGTTATTTATTTGTTGTAATATTTGGATATTTTATGATGTTAATTTGTTGTGATATTTGGACATTTTATGATGGTGAACATGCTAATTAGGTATTTTTCATATTATATGGTTACTATGTTATATGTTAATTAGGTAGTTATATGTTAATTAGGTATTTAATTATGTATTTTTCATGTTATATGGTGACTATGTTAATTAGATATTCAATATGTTAATTATGTATTTAATAGTTTTCATGTTATTGTTTAATTAGGTTTAATTAAAAAAATAAAATAAAATTCGGGTAATTAGGGTTATTCGGTTCGGGGCCCGAAATATTTTGGGTTATTCGGTTCGGGACCCTACAAGAAATTAGGGTCGGTTCGGGTGTTAAATTTTTTGCAAATTCGGGTTTCGGGTTGTTCGGGTTCGGGTCGGTTTGACCCGAACCCGATTGATGCACAGGGCTAAATCTAACCAATAAAATACGCATACACATTACACAATAATAATACAGCGGGACAGTCTAAGCAAAAAATTTTATTCATTAAGACAAAAATTTTTAATATTAAAAAAATAATGAAAAAAAAAACATCCATTGGGTCTAAGAAGAATGACCCAAATGGGTTGTATTTTATGTAGGTAGATTTTGGGTGGGTTTAAATGGATCAATTTTTTAGTTGGGTTGGGTTTGGGTTAAATTTTTTTGGATGGTTTTGGGTGAATTGTTGGGTTTGGGTTAATTTTGACACTTCTACCTCCGGACCAACATGTAAATGTACTATTATTTTTCCATCACGTGCCTCTGTCTGGATATTTATGAGAGAAATTGCAGGAGGTTTTTGTCTAATTCTTTTCTATGATACATAATACCACAATCTAATTCAAGTCCAATTTGTTTCTTTATATTCAAGCAAAAAGTGTTAATTACAATTTTATATCTAAATTTTTACTTATTTTTAATTTAATTTTTAAATTAAAAATTATAATTTAACATCCGATTTTTAGTTATTTCAAATTATGGATTCTGTCAAAAAAATTATTTAAAACTAATAAAATATTTTGCATGATCTATGACATATTTTAGAATATTCCATAATTTTGGAGGTAATTTGAAATATAATTTTAATTGTTTTTAGTTTTGAAACTAATTAAACTAAAAAAAATGGAAATTTCAGATTTATTTGGTAAAAAAGAAAACTCATAATTAATATGAAAATTGGAAAGGTTGAAAGGAGGGATATGACATTCCTCTCTATCCCCAAATTATACATTTTGCCAAAAGGATTGTAGATGAATATTAATAAAGAAAAATTGGCTTATGTGGATGGAAAAACAAATTGAGAGGATGCATTAATAATATGATTGCCATTCATTGGAAAGAATTTCAAATGGAATTCGCTTCTCCAATTTCAAAATCTTTTATGGGAAGATTATGAATTTATGCAATTTCCTTCGTATTAAGATTTTGCCATTTTTTAGCTTAAAAATTAATGCGAAAAAAAAAATATCATGGACTTGAAGATTTTTTTAATGCAAATTAAACTTTTATTAATAATATAAAAAATTATATATGTGTAACATATAAATAAAATTGTAAAATTTTAAAATACACAAAATTTACGAAATTAATAAAATTACTATAATATATTTTTGAATTTTTTTTTTTATAAAAACAGTGGGTTGTTGATTTTTAACGAGAAACTCAATTTCTCCACCCACCTTCCGCACAATAATAACAACCACATTCAAATTAAAAGAATAAATAATATAAATAAAAAATAAAGAAAAGATAGATGGGGTGCCGCCGTAGATGGATTAAGAAATGACAAGCAATGCTTCCATACAGATAATATAATTATTAATTAAAGGATGCTGATTCAATTGATTATTAAAATAGATAAAAAGCAGGCAGAAAATGCGATGATGGTGATAATCTGGTCTGTTTTATCTTCTATAAATGAATAGTATTACTATAAATCACAATCGAATATTTGTCTAAGTTTGAAATTGAGGAATACAACTTATTTCCTTAAAAATTAAGCATTAGCAACACATCAAATTATTCCCTAAATCATTAGTGACATTGGATGCCATGCCACCTTATATTATAACTTGAGACAAATCAAAATGTTTTTGGGATTTGATTGCATGCCTTAAAAACTATCATTTCACATTATATGCATATTGACATTACACAGCTGGCATATCCAACATTTTAAGTCAGTTAGGTAAGGATAAATGCACCCTTGCATACTATACTTATACTTTTCTTTATTGAGTACTTAAACTTTATTTAGTAACGTCATATTTCTAAAATTTTATTTTAGTACGAATTGAATCTAAATACAAGTTTATTTAAATTAAAAAAATATCGAGAAACATATAACTTCAAAAATTGAAGGATTGGATAAAATGCACAATTTTTTTATCGATAAAAACTTTTATGTAGATTCAGATCATCTAATATGCATAATTGAATTTTCACCCCATCTGTTATAAGTTGCAAAATAGTTAGACATATATTAGATAATTTCAAACCATATAAAAGTTTCAAGTAGACTAATTTCACGTTGTTGAGGGGCATTTTTTAATTAAAAAAAAATATTCAAGTACAAAATTGTATAGCATAATTAAGAGACTTATTTATCCTCCTTAATAATTTGACACAATTTTACAATTTTCGAACAAATATAAATTTAAGAGCAAATCACATTGCTCTCTATTCATATCACGTTCTGGAAGGCTGTTGCATATCTTGGCCCATTCTGCATAACTATAAGAGCATGGGCTTTACCCCTTTTGAATGGCTCTTGGGCTTCACTGATTGTACGTCTATGGTAAGGCCCATTTCAAGATATTTAAGAGCTTTTGAAATTTTTACAAAAATAACATAGAAAAGTAAATGTGTTTTCAAAAATACCACCTCATAATATAATTTTTTTAAATTTTTTATTTTTAAAAATATCACTTTTTAATAAAAAAATTCTATTTTCACTCAACTTTCCGTTAACTCACTTTTTAAAAAGTCTCCTCCTTAAAATTAACTTTCTATTTTCACTCAACTTTCCTTTATCCACTTTTTTAAAAGTCTCCTATTTAAAATTTTAATTTCCATCTTTTTACTTTTTTCCTCTAAAATGATTATCTGTTTTCCAAATATATGTTTTTTTTTTCATGAATCAAGTTATTTTTTTTTATGCTAGTTTAAATTCAAAAATTTTATACCAAAATATACACATTAGTATATTAACTGCCAAAAATGTACTAACAAATTGTAGAATTGAAAATATCTATCATCCATTTTAGTATATCTATGTATGCATAGCGGTATACCAAATTGCATTATTACAATTTCTAGGCCAAATGTGCATTTTTGCCCTTATTGTTTGTTGAAATGGACAAATTTACACTCAACTTTTATTTTGGAGCAAATTTGACCTTAACGTTTGTAAAATTAGAGATTTTTGATCCTGCCATTAATTACCGATAACTTTGACCGTTAATACGTTAGTTGACCGCACGAGTAAAAATCTCTAATTTTACAAACATTAAGAGTAAATTTGCAAGTTTGAAAAAACGTTAAGGGCAAAAATACACTTTTAGCATCCAAACGTTTGATTCATGTGTCCAATGGATGTATGACACGTGTCCCACTAACAGTCAACTAACGTATTAACGGTTAAAGTTAATGGTACTTAACAGTAGGGGCAAAAATCTCTCATTATATAAACATTAAGGGCAAATTTGTCTCAAAATAAACGTTAAAAGCAAATTTGTCCATTTTAACAAACAATAGAAGCAAAAATGCACTTTTAGCCCAATTTCTAATTTAAAATTGGTATATCATATGATATATTTATATCATATGATATAAATTTGTCTCAAAATAAACGTTAAAAGCAAATTTGTCCATTTTAACAAACAATAGAAGCAAAAATGCACTTTTAGCCCAATTTCTAATTTAAAATTGGTATATCATATGATATATTTAATTTTAATATTCAAATTATTTATTTGTAACTATGTATTACCACTTATACAAAGGTGTATCAACTGAAAAATAGAGAAATTAATGAGTGAAAATACATGAGATTCGCATCCGCTAGGAAAGCGATCACCAACGGTAAAGGAAAGGCAGAACCTTGGGCAGAAGCACAAATCATCGGCTTGAAAAATAACAAGTAACTGTAAGAAAAATGTGAGATTTTTGGAAAATAATGGCACAATGAATATGTGAATATTGGTGGCATGATGTATAAAGCCACAAAAATAGATTAAATTTTATTAGGTTTTGGTTAAAATTTGGGGAAGAAAAAAAAAAGTTAAGGGAAGAAAGTAAATTTGCATTAATAAATTAGATCTTTCATTAATTGATAAGATTTATTCTAAAATATATAAAAAATATAGTATTTTAAAAATGTAAGTTTAAAAAAAATGTATTTTTTATACTAAAAAGACAAATATATTTTTAACATTAATAATGAAAAAAAAATGATATCCTTTATAATTTTTTTTTTTTTTTTAAGAATGGAATTTAAACCCTAATTGATTCAAAAACTAGTCACTCTATCGGTGATTTCATATTTAATAACCTTGATATTACCTGTATCCCATCCTACTGTGATTTTATCTAAATTAGTATTATTTGTCAACCTTATATAATCTTTTTGAAAAAAATAAATAAAAATACATTGAATAGGACCGACGTATCCTCTATTTATTATATCAGGATGCTTTCGAGTCTCATCTAGAGAGTGCCACCATACAATTCAATCTATCTAATAATTTCATTTTTTATTTTTCTTTTTTCCCATTTCTAGGCCTTTTTCGATTTCTTTCTATTTAATTATTCTTTTCTCAAAGGATTGACCTGATTGAAGGTTACAAGAAGGTTGCAGAAGAAACAAGAAGAGACCATCAACCATTCACCAATATTAAACTAATGAATGGATGGGCCAAGAAAGTACCAGATTGTTCTTTTTCTTTCGGTCATAAAGTTGCCAGGTTCCTCATCTCAAATACCTATATAAAGCTTTCTTCGCTCTTCTAAACTCGACCTGAATTACATTAAAGCAAAAGATAAGTGTTCATTAGCTCAATTCCTGCAACATCTCTATCAATATTTCTAGCTTCCTCATAAGAAAATGGCATCTTCGCTTATTCCCAGCTTCTTTGGCAGCCGAAGTACCAATGTATTCGATCCATTTTCTATCGACATTTGGGATCCTTTCACAGGTTTGTTCACCTCAGCACTTAGTTTGCCTTCCTCAGCAAGGGAAACCTCTGCTTTCGTTAATGCGAGAATCGACTGGAAGGAGACCCCAGAAGCCCACATTCTCAAAGCAGACCTTCCCGGACTGAAGAAAGAGGAGGTGAAAGTAGAGGTGGAGGAAGGAAGGGTCCTTCAAATTAGCGGAGAGATGAGCAAAGAGCAGGAGGAGAAGAATGATAAGTGGCACAGAATTGATACAAGTGATAACAGAATTGTGTTATTTGAACATTATTAATATTTAAAAATTAATCATAATTAACTGACGCTATGCTATTAAAATTAATCAGTTAATATTACGATATTAATAACTGGCCATTATTAACTATTATTTAAGACCAATAATTTAACTTATTTAATACAGTTTTATATATTTTTAATTTTAAGACCATTATTTTATTGATTTGATACCTAAACCAACTTAAACATGGGAGAGACTGAGCATCAAAGACTTTACCCTACGCTTTTCTCCCTATTTTAAATTATTGATATGCGTAAAATATATATATTGAACTAATAAATATAACTATTGCAAAAAAATAAAAAAATTGAGAATGTTGAAGATATTTGTAGTTCGCAATCTGCAAATACATGAATTTTTTTTATTTTTTACCTTCGATTTTCATTGATTAATTTAAATCGAATAATTTCGGATCTATAATTAAAGATTATTTTTTAAATGGCAGATTATTTTTTAAATGGCATATACTTGTTACATAAAGTAAAAAATGAATTATCGGTCTGAGCATGGATGTTCTGGATTTATGTTTTTAATATCTTGGCGTGGATATTGGCAGGAATTGATTGAAACTTTAGCATGGGCTCATGAATGTACACCTTTAGCTAATTTGATTCGATGGAGAGATAAACCAGTAGCCCTTTCCATTGTGCAAGCAAAATTTGTTGGATTAGCTCACTTTTTTGTAGGTTATATCTTCACTTATGCGGCCTTCTTGATTGCCTCTACATCAGGCAAATTTGGTTAATTTTTTTTGTGCTATATCCGAGAAAATATCATTTTTTCGATAAGTCTTACCAAAGACAATTCGAACTCATTTGTTATATTTTATCATACTAACATGCTATTATTATTAAAAATTAAAATAGGTATATTTAAAACTAGCAACAGAATATATTGAAGTATTGTGTACTATAAATGAAATTATAGGAGTACAACATCTTGAACCACTAGTTATGTAAGATCAAAAAAAAAAAAAGGACAATAATTATTCATGAATTCCTCGAAACAACTATACCTTGGCATATATTCGACTTATCTACATTTCTTAGAAGAACCTTTTATTATAAATTCCCATCTTCAGCTGTATGCTTGGCTCCACAATTCAAGTTAGCGTATCCACTTGAGTCATCAGGATTAATTGATTTGCATACAATTACTGATGTCTATGGGAAATCAAAACTTTGGTTACTCACAGTATTAGTTTTTTGGACACATTTATAATAATTAATGGGAGTTGCTATATTCACTGTAAAATCCAAGCTTTTTTAAATAACTGATAGAATACAATGTAATTTATTTTTTAAATTTCTTCTAAGAATTTCTCCTACAACTAGACCAGTATTCAGCTACAAGTTTAGAAAAGCTTGAATTGATCCCCATAAGCTTTGAAGGTTCATCATATTCCAGCAGTTTCCCTGCAAATTAAACATCACACTTAATTTATTCCAATATTTATATATTAATTAATCTTCATTAAAAATATACATATATACATGAATTCAGTTGATGCAAGAATTAATATCAAGAAAAGATAAATGGAAGCATACCATAAGAGAGGACCATGACCATGTCACTATCAATAACAGTTGGAACTCTGTGAGCTACTGTGATTACTGTACAATCTGAGAATTCCTTTCTGATTATTCTTTGTAGAATGGCATCAGTAGCAGAATCTATGGAAGCAGTAGCTTCATCAAGAACAAGAATTTTATTTCTCTTTAGAAGTACTCTCCCTAGGCAAAACAATTGCCTTTGCCCTGCACTCCAATTTTCACCTTCATCACTCACTGCAACAAGCATTAACATAAATTAGAATACAACATATGATCCATTTTCTACTGGATTAAGAATGCTAACCTAGGGAGTCTAGCTGATTAGGTAGGCTGCTAATTGTTGTCTTAAGCTGACACTTATCCAAAGCCTGCAAACAATGAACATATCATACATTTTATGCAGATGAATCAAAGAAACATTTTATCATGAACCAGTATGCTTACCTCCCAGATTTCATGATCAGAATACAAGCTTAAAGGGTCTAAATTACTCCTAACGCTGCCGCGAAAAAGTGTAGGTTCTTGAGGAATGATGCTGAGCTTGGTTCTTAAATCTTTCAGACCAATACTACAAATGTCAATTCCATCTATAAGAATTTGACCACTTGCAGGTTCTACTAACCGAAACAAAGCACTGATTAGTGTTGTTTTTCCACTTCCAGTTCTCCCCACAACCCCTACTCTTGTCCCTTCTTTGAATGTGCAATTGATTTCTTTGAGAACTAATGGGGCATTTGGACGATATCTTATCTGCACAATCAATATAAACAACATGTCATTTTCACAATAGTTTTGCAAAACAGACACAACTATGTCAATAACTCTCACCTTCAAGTCTTGAAGCTCTATCCTACCCTTATCAGGCCAAGAAGATTGTGGCCTGTTGGTCTCCACAATGGCTGGAGGTTCTGGTGGGATTTGCATGAACTGCTTAATTCGTTCAACTGATATCATGTAGTTGGATAAGTTGCAGTACCAACGAGTCAAGTAAACTTGGGTACCAGTAATTGTCAATGCATAAGACAGTGAAAGCCCTACAAGCGCTGCAGACCCCAAAGTTGTCATTCAAACAAGAATGTGAAATGAATAGAGTCAAATTCATCATTGTTTGTGCCAAAAGTAATTCTACCTGGAGCAACAGTGCCTTGAGGTAGCATTATAAGTAGAAGGGCAGCAGTGAATAAAGTCAAATTCATTAGTATTTCTATCCTTATGATTAGCCACTCCATGGCTCCATTAGAATGGAAGAAAAGTACAGCATCATTGTCCACAAGCTTTAGGTAATTTTGGAAGAATCTATCCACCATTTTGAATGCCCTTATAGTTACTACTCCTAGTGATGTCTCAGCTGCATAATTCATTACAGGGGCTTTCGTTGTACCATTGATCCTTATCAGTTCCGTTGCAGAGGCTAAATAGTAATCCTTTTAAGTAGCAACAAATTAGGAAAAAGAAAAATTAGATTAACTCTTTCTTCTGATGAGACATTTTGTGATATCCAAATAGATTTTGAGAAATGTACTCACCTGAACGTATTTTGAACCTGCTAAAGCCAGTATGGCCACAATGAGAACTTGCCATGTAACTGAGGCCATGATTACTATGGTTCCTATAAGCTCTGTGAAAGGAGCCACCACAAATATAAAGGAGAAAGGAATGTCAAAATCCAAAATACTCAGATCTGATGAAGCCTGCAAAAGTAAATCAAATAGATGAATGATAAATGAGCTCAACAACGTGAAGCATTAAAGGATTTGAGGGTTCAAATGAACTTGGATATATCCTTACACGAGTCAGAATCCGTCCGACTGGTGTAGAGTCAAAGAAGGCCATAGGAGCCTTGAAAATTGCATTGGTGAAACCAGAGAAGAAGGATGTAGAAGCTTTTAATCCAAGATGTGCTGTAAAGAAGGATCTCAAATATACAAAGACTGCACTAAGTGTTGAGATCAGAGTGTAAATTCCAATAAAAATGCCACTATTGATATTAGGAATTTGGATAGCATATGCTAGCCAATAAGTTGCAGCAGCCTGAAGGACAACAAAACCAATTGCTGATAATATGCAAACGCATACAATAAACGTTCCTTTAGATACAACCAGATAATCGACGAATGGCTTCCACCCAACATCACCGATTTCTCTCTCTTCTTCTTCTGTTATTTGCACTCCTGCCACACCCTTCACAGAAATCTCTCCTTCATTGTTTTCTTCAGGACTAACCATATCTACGTTCACGGATCCTTGTTGACCTTGATCATTTAAAGGACCCAATACTGTTACTGCATCTTTATGTGCATTCACAAGCTGTTCAAATGCTGTCCCAGCCTTCAAGAGCTCTTCGTAGCTACCTGATAGAGTAATTTTCCCCCCCTCCATTACCTGTGGAAACCATAACCTACTTATTCTGAAGTACTGACACATGATAGATAAATCAATAAAGCAAATTTCTCCTATAAACTTTTTTACCAGAATTGTGTCGACTGATGAGAGGAACTCTACTTGGTGAGTCACTAGAATGACAGTCTTGTTTGCAAGAGCAGTCATGACACAGTCCTGCAATTATTTTCATGTAAATTAACAATATTTCTGCAATTATTACATTATTTAGAAGATGCATATAAGATTTTGTTTTTAGTTTGTCCTTACGTTGAATAGAATTGCAGCAGTCTGTGCATCCACTGCACTGAAAGGATCATCAAGGAGATAGATATCAGCATCATTATAGACAGCACGAGCAAGTTGAATCCTCTGCTTCTGTCCACCACTCATATTCAGCCCTCTCTGGCCTATTTCGGTAAGATCTCCATACTTGAAGCTATTAATGTCTTTGTCTAAAGCACACGCATTTATGGCATTCTCATAGTTAGCTTCATCCATTGGCTTTCCATAGAGTATGTTATCACGAACAGTTCCACTTTGGATCCAAGAAGTTTGAGAAACATAAGCAATGGATCCGAATACATTAACCTGATAGCAGCATAGTTGACATAGATTAGAGATATAAATTAAAAGATGTACAAGTATGTAAGAACAAAGTGTTTGCTCTTTTAACTCACAGTTCCTGAAATCTTCGATATCTCCCCAAGTATGGCATACAGAAGTGATGATTTTCCAGCTCCAACTGGCCCACAAATTGCAATCTTTTGCCCACGTTTGACATCCAGGTTCACTTCTTTCAAAGTTGGCATCATTAGTTCCGGATCCCAGCTGAATTTACCCCCTTTAATAGCAACACTCTCATCAGAGTTATGAGATGGAATCTCAGGTAAGCATTCATTCTTGAGCTCATCATCAAGAAGAAAGTGATTGATTCTATCAAAAGAAACCTTGACTTGTATCATAACGGAAAGAGCCTCGGGTATTGTTCTGACAGGCTCCCCCATGCCCCTTAATGTTGCAAGAACAGTGAAAATGGTACTGGCATTCAATGGGGCACTTCTGAAAAGAGCACACCCCAAGAAAATAACAGAAGAAATTATTGTCGGAGATAACCAATACAAAAGAGCACCATAAGCCTTGATAAACTGTGCATCAGCCAACCATTTGAACTCTTTGTCTCGTCGGGATTCGATAAAACTCTTGAACTTTTCTTCCCATGATTGTAACTTTATGATTTTCATGCTGTTCAGGATCTCAGAAGTAGCCCTGAGTCTTTCATCCTGAGCAATCATTAATTCTGATTGACATTTTTGTAGAACCCTTGCAAATGGCACATTCAGAAGTCCACAAACGAGAAGAGGGACTAATCCTGTCAGAGCACCAACACCAACAACCCCAAAAAGAATGGTAATGGAAAGAAAAAGCTGCAATACAAGACACCATGTTGTGTGAAACCACCAGGGACATTCTCCCATTCGATATGCATCCACCACTATGTAATTCACAACCTCGCCTGTGGAGTGCCTCCTCCTTCCCAAACTGGAAAGTTTTAGCTGTTTCTGGTAGATTGCTACCATCAAGGCTGATCTCATTCTCATTCCTGACCGTCTTGACAGGAAAAAGGAATGCCTTTGGGACAAAGATTCGACTAACTTTACAAGAACTAGACACCCTACTATAGAAAGACCTTGAGAGAGTTTCTGTTGCTCAAGTTTCGAGTAATTTACAAAAGCATACAATAGTAGAGGAAGAATTACCACTGCAACTGTTCTAAACAAAGCAAGTATACCTACAAATATATTCTCTTTGAAATGTACATTTACCACAGCCTCAAGAACCAAGTTCCTATTATTGTTTGAGTTCTTTTCTCTAACAAGGGGAGCCCAAGCATGAGCAAACTCTTCATAGGCTATATCAGCTTCATCTTCGGGAACTAAAGAAGGAATATCTTCAAGATTCAAAGGTTTTGAGTAACCTAACTTAAGCAAAGGATTAAGCCAAGAAAAGGTCAATTTGCTGATGAAGCTCGCCTTGCGTATCCTTGATCGATTGTTTACCTCCTTTTCACCCAATAAAGGTTCAGACAGAGTCTTATCAGCTTGTTGATAAGCAAAACAACTGAACTTTCTACAAGCACAAATTAGAAGCAAGAAGTTAACAGGCCATGGAACCATGTCAAGGACTTCGATGCTACAAGCCCGTGCAAAAATCTCAATGTTGACAATTGAATCCAATAAAGAAAAAGACATCCACCAGAGAGTAACAAGAATTGCAGTCCATTTAGATTTTCTAACGAGCAAGGAAACCGCCAACGAAATCCAAACTGCTCCTCTAACAAGATGAACCAACCAGCTCAGATTATTAAACTTAGCGTCTTCGGCAATTAAATCCCACAATCCAACACCAAAGTAAATAAAGCTAATAAGAGCAGAGCATATTGAAACAGCCACAGAAATCCAGTCTCTTCTGTTACTTCCACTGGTTTGATGTTTCGCGACAGAACCCACCAGCAGAAACAGATAGAAGACTGCAAGGAATATCAGATTTAGCACATCTATGATGGTTCTTTGTGTGCAAGGAGAACCGAAGTCAAGCTTCCCCTCGCAAATCCAGGAAGCTTCCCCTGCATAAACAAGTGATAAAACCATCACTTTCTTTTACTTGTATGTAAATTTCACAAAAAGGATATGTGCAGTTATTACTGCAGCCAAAAATATGAAAAAGAAATTCAAAGACTTCCATTCTTGTCAATGCACATATAAACGTTTTAAATATATTTCTTCTTCAAGAATCATCCTCCCTTCAATGCACTCAAAAGATTTCATTTCTTTTTGGCCTGGAAAAGCACCAAGAAACTTGTCCATGTATATATATATATATATATAAAGAACAATAGCAAGAATATTCAAGATTGAACACATACATAGTGAACTTTGCAAGAATGCCATTGTTGGGGGCATTTTCTCTGTAAAGGCAGCAAAGTATGGAGCATATATAGTTAGTATTGAGATTTATTGAACCCCACTGATTTGAAAATTCTGAATACATTATGATACGTTGTGCAAGTATATAATATAAAGAACATGAAAAAGATGATTTGTCTTAGTATTCAAGTTATTGTGGCCCTGATGAAAACAGCAACTCAAACTTGGTAATAAGGTTGTGGGTTCTTAGCTGCATTCCAAACCTAGCATACTCATTAATTAATAATCTATCAACAAAACTTCTTTTGTTTTATGTTTTATGTTTTATGTTAATCTTTGATTTGGTCTTTCCTTTGCATGCTTTTGATCTGTGAATTGAAGGCTAAAAATTTTTGCATTTTCTTTTTTGTAATCCATGTATTTTATGTCCACAAATTTGCTAAAACTCGTCTCTTACATTGAGTTATCCGTTAATTAAATTCGTCCAATTAAAAGAAATTTTGGATTATAAGCGAATTAAATTGAAATTTAATAAAAATTATAAACCAAATTGATAAATTAAAAATTAAAACTAAACTGATTAATCATTTGAAAAAGTTTATTAGACATAACCGAATCATTTTAAATTTTTTAAAATTTGAGTCGAAATTTTTAGTTATCAACTAAATTGATAACTGAAATTTACAAGAATCAAACCAATTAAATTACTTTCATTTTCTATTAAAACTGAACCATAGTCGCTACTGAAATTTAGAACATAATTGTCTTATATTTAATGTACACTGCCGACCTGTCATACCCTCCAACAACTTTTTCGGCCCGTCATGCACAGATTTAATAGAACCAAAATTATAGTTGCGTGGATCATTAGTATGCTGAAATAAAATTATTTTCTTTTTCAATTTTATAAAATTTAGATTAATATGTATTAAATACTCCTTCCGTTTCTTAATAATTGTCACTTTTTAGAGAATTTTATATTCCATTTTAGATGTTATTTTTAAATTTTTAATAGAACATTAATTTTCTTTTTTTAATTTTCAATACAATATTAATTTCATATTATATTTTCAATGTTATTCAACCAATTAAATTTAAAGTACAAATTTCGAAATAATAAAAATAAAAGTAATTTAGTCATTATTTATTATATTTAATTTTAAATTTAAGTTTAATTAATATTTTTTAATTTTAGCGAAAATAGTAAAAGTGACAAGTATTGAGAAACGAATAGATTAATTATTTAAAGGCTAAGAGTTTGTACAGATAGAGAAAAACATTAGAATAGAGGGACCAAATTATTCGTTTTTTTTATTTTTATTTGTCCACAAATTTGCTAAAAGTCAGGCGACAGTGACATTGAGATTTAGTTGAAAGAAGAGTAAATGGGAAACATTTGCCACCAAATAAACTGAAAAATAAAATTAAAAAATATAGACGGATTAGAGAAAATTTATGAACAGAGAAAATGCTATTTTAGTAAAAATACTCGCATTTAATTTAAATTTTAACATAAATTTAGGTCTTATTTCTAAAATTGTCATATCTAATGTTGAAAAATGTAATCAGTATTATAATTTAACATCCAATTTTTAGTTATTTCAAATTATGGATTCTGTCAAAAAAATTATTTAAAACTAATAAAATATTTTGTATGATCTATGACATATTTTAGAATATTCCATAATTTTGGAGGTAATTTCTACCATAATTTCTGATTTGAAATATAATTTTAATTATTTTTAGTTTTGAAATCATATAATTTATCTATTATCTTGAATCACATTGCGTAAAATAAAAACAATCACCTTCCAATCGAAAGAATAAATTTATATTAAAAAATATAAATTAAAAAAATAAAGAAAAGAGAGATGGGGTGCGGCCGTAGATGGATTAAGAAATGACAAGCAATGCTTCCATACCATACAGATAATATAATTATTAATTAAAGGACGCTGATTCAATTGATTATTAAAATAGATAAAAAGCTGGTCCATTTGGTCTTCTATAAATCACAATCGAATATTTGTCTAAGTTTGAAATTGAGAAATAAAAATTAAGAATTAGCAACACATCAAATAATTCCCTAAATCATTAGTAACATTGGATGCCACCTTATAACTTTAGACAAATCAAAATGTTTTTGCCTTTATGCCTTAAAAACTCTCTTTTCACATTAAATGCATATTGACATTATACAGCTGCCATATCCAACATTTTAAGTCAGTTAAGTAAGGATAAATGCACCCTTGCAGGCTATACTTATACTTTTCTTTGTTTAGTAACGCCAATTGAATCCAAATACAAGTTTATTAAAATAAAAATATATTTATCGATAAAAACTTTTATGTAGATTTAGATCATCTAATATGCATAAATGAATTTTCACGAGCTTTTGAAATTTTTACAAAAATACCATAGAAAAGTAAATGTATTTTCAAAAATACCACCTCATAATATAATTTTTTTAATTTTTTATTTTTAAAAATACCACCTTTTAATA
This sequence comes from Excoecaria cochinchinensis, assembly GCA_947683425.1. Classification (NCBI taxonomy): domain Eukaryota; kingdom Viridiplantae; phylum Streptophyta; class Magnoliopsida; order Malpighiales; family Euphorbiaceae; genus Excoecaria; species Excoecaria cochinchinensis. The sequence continues at coordinate 3,721,818 of CANTUQ010000125.1, read as the reverse complement.
AAAATACTATTTTCACTCACTTTTTAAAAAGTCTTCTACTTAAAATTAACTTTCTATTTTCACTAACTTTCCTTTATCCACTTTTTTAAAAGGTTCCTATTTAAAATTTTAATTTCCATCTTTCACTTTTTTCTGGTAAAATGATTATCTCTTTTCCAAATATACATTTTTTTTTTCATGAATCATGTTACTTTTTTTTTTATGCTAGTTTAAATTTAAAAATTTCATACCAAAATATACACATCAGTATATTAACTGCTAAAAAAGTACTAACAAATTGTAGAATTGAAAATATCTATCCTTCATTTTAGTATATCTATGTATGCATAACGGTATACCAAATTGCGTTATTGCAATTTTTAATTTAAAATCGGTATATCATATGATATATTTAATTTTAATCTTCAAATTATTTATTTGCAGCTATGTGTACCCACGTATACAAAGGTGTATCAACTGAAAAATAGAGAAATTAATGAGTGAAAATACATGAGATCGGCATCCGCTCGGAGATCGATCACCAATGGCAAAGGAAAAGGCAGAACCTTGGGCATAAGCACAAATGATCGGCTTGAAAAACAATAAGGGCATGTTCACTTACAGAAAACTGGTCCAGTTTTTCAGAAAAATTTACTACAAAAAACAGAAAACATAGATCATGTTTATTTTAGTCAATTTTCTAAAATAAAAAATAGAAAATAGATTTTTCAGTTTTCTAAAATAAAAAAAAGAGATTGGAGAACTAATAAAAAATATTTTTTAAATTTTCTAAATTATTTTAATACATATATACATGTGTGTGTATATATTCATACACATATACATATACATGTATGTGCATACATATATATATGTGTATGTATATGTATGCATATACATGTATGTATGTATGTATGAACATACATATGTTGGTCCCAAAGACACTCAAGAGGGGGGTGAATTGGGTGTCTCACAATTTTTCGCTCAATTTCTGTCTCAGCAGAATAGAGTAGTTCTGCTAAAATTATTTAGGTTCAAACAGAACAGGTGACTATGATTTTAATCAAAACAGAAAGTGATGATTAACAGAGTACACTGTAAATTCTTTTGCAAATCAGTTTTGGATTATGCAGAAAATCTCTTCTTAATGACAGATTAAAAACTTAAGGATTTTCTTTGAACAGAAAATAGAATAGTTAAAATCCTTTTTGAAACAGAATAAAGAAGAGAGGAAAGAAAATAAATCAACACAACAGATTTATAGTGGTTCGGCCCAACAGCCTACATCCACTCCCCAAGACACCGTCTTGAGCTTGACTTCCACTAATAATTCTTTTTAAAGGGCAAGAATTAAGCCAATATACAATCTAGTATATTTTCTACCCACAATCTTTTTCCCAAGTAAAAGATGTAAACACTTACTAGAAATTCTAAGGTTCTAGCCAACCCTTTTGTTACTATCTTTTACAGAAAATACCTCACACAAGAATTACAACAGAAATGCTATAATCTAATTGAGGAGGATGATAATAATGAAGTGCAAGATGTGGAAATTAGATTGAAAAAGATAAAAGCTTGAATCTCAAGAGATATAATTGTTTTCCAACTTCTCTAACCTCTTTGAAATCAAAAACAACTTCAATTTATAGCCAAAAATACATTATAGCCGTTACAGATCAAAATATGGCCGTTAGAGAGAAGACAGACTGATTGTTTTGAAAAACTAGCCGTTATTTTGTCTTTTAGTGAAAACAGAAATTGTTGTTCTGTCTGTTTTGTTCTGTTGCGACAGATCAAAGGAATATTTTCTTTTCTGTTCTGTTGGTAAGAACTTCTGCTTCTGTTATCAACAGAACTTATATTCTGTTCTCGATAGAACATAAAATTTTTATGCAAGAAAAACTTTTATAAATCATGAATATGTATGCAATGCTCCTCAAAAGATCTTACAGAATTTAATACCCTATCTTCCAATGACCTTCAGTATCTTCAATGTCTTTAGATATATTGACTTGAACAATTTACTTGGATCTTGCTTTTCACAGAGTAGAATTAGCTGAAATGAAACTAGATGAATAGAATTTATACAAAGTTTATTCAAGATTTGATTATCATCAAAATTGAGATGTAGCCTTGAGCCAACAACATACATATACATATATGTATGTACTTATATACGTACATACATACATATATATACATATATGTATGTATGTACTTACATACATATGTATATATATACATATGTATATATATACATATATATATATATATATATATATATATATATATATATATGTACGTAAACACACACACATATATACATACATGTATGTACATACATATACATGCACATACACATACTTATACATACATATACATATATATATATGTGTGTGTGTGTGTGTATATATACATATGTATGTATGTATGTATGTGTGTGTATGCGCACACACACACACATGCATACATATATATATATATATATATATATATGCATGCACATGCACATATGCACATATGCATATACATATACACATACATGCAAATGCACATACATATACATATACACACACACACACACATATATATATATATATGTACACATACATATATACATGCATGCAAATGCACATGCATATATATATATATATATATATATATATATATATATATATATATATATATATATATATATATATATATATATATATATATATACATATGCACATGCATATACATATACATATATATATACATACATACACATATATGTAGAATATAAATATTCTAATTTACCATTTATTGATATATATGTGCATATGCATTTATGTGTATGTATGTATGTACATACACATATATATAGAAAATAATTACTCTAATTTTTCATTTATTGATATGTATACGCATATACATATGTATATGTATATATATATACATACATATATATATAGAAAATAAATACTCTAATTTTTCATTTCTTGATAAATAAACGCGTTTTCTAAATTTTCAACAGAAAATAAATACTCCAATTTTCTAAGAAAATAAAATACAGAAAACAGAAAACTGTTTTCTGTAAGCAAACACACCCTAAGTAACTGTAAGAAAAATGTGAGATTTTTGGAAAATAATGGCACAGTGAATATTGGTGGCATGATGTATAAAGTCACAAAAATAGATTAAATTTTATTAGGTTTTGGTTAAAATTTGGGGAAGAAAAAAAAAAGTTAACGGAAGAAAGTAAATTTGCATTAATAAATTAGATCTTTCATTAATTGATAAGATTTGTTCTAAAATATATATAAAAAATAGTATTTTAAAAATGTAAGTTTAAAAAAATGTGTTTTTTATACTAAAAAGGCAAATATATTTTTAAAAATAATGAAAAAAAGTGATATTCTATATAATTTTTTTTTCTAAAGAATGGAATTTAAACCCTAATTGATTCGAAAACTAGTCAGTCCATAGGTGATTTCATATTTAATAACCTTGCTTGATATTACCTGTATCCAATCCAACTGTGATTTTATCAACCTTATATAGTCTTTTTGAAAAAAATAAATAAAGATGTATTGAATAGGACCGATGTACACTCTATTTATTATATCAGGATGCTTTCGAGTCTCATCTATAGAGTGCCACCATACAATTCAATCTATCCAATAATGTCATTTTTTATTTTTCTTTTTTCCCATTTCTAGGCCTTTTTCGATTTCTTTCTATTTAATTATTCTTTTCTCGAAGGATTGACATGATTGAAGGGTACAAGAAGGTTGCAGAAAAAACAAGAAGAGACCATCAACCATTCACCAATATTAAACTAATGAATGGATGGGCCAAGAAAGTACCAGATTGTTCTTTTTCCTTTTGGTCATAAAGTTGCAAGGTTCCTCATCTCAAATGCCTATATATACCTTTCTTCGCATGTCTAAACTCGACCTGAATTACAATAAAGCAAAAGCTAAGTGTTCATTAGCTCACTTCCTGCGACATCTCTATAGATATTTCTAGCTTTCCTCATAAGAAAATGGCATCTTCGCTTATTCCCAGCTTCTTTGGCGGCCGAAGGACCAATGTATTCGATCCATTTTCTCTCGACATTTGGGATCCTTTCCCAGGTTTATTCACCTCAGCACTTAGTTTGCCTTCCTCAGCAAGGGAAACCTCTGCTTTCGTTAATGCGAGAATCGACTGGAAGGAGACCCCAGAAGCCCACATTTTCAAAGCAGATCTTCCTGGACTGAAGAAAGAGGAGGTGAAAGTAGAGGTGGAGGAAGGAAGGGTCCTTCAAATCAGTGGAGAGAGGAGCAAAGAGCAGGAGGAGAAGAATGATAAGTGGCACAGAATTGAGAGGAGCAGTGGCAAATTTTTAAGGAGGTTCAGGTTGCCTGAGAATGCAAAGGTGGATCAAGTTAAGGCCAGCATGGAAAATGGAGTACTTACTGTAACTATTCCTAAAGAGGAGGAGAAGAAGCCTGAGGTCAAGTCCATTGAGATTTCCGGCTAAGCAATAAACGCCAACAAAAACGTATGCCTTTGATTCAAAGGACAATCTGTCAGTCAAATAAACTCTTGCTTGTGTGTGTGTGTGTGTGTGTGTTCCTGAGCAAAGTTAATACCATAATTTGTGTTTGTAAAGATTGAAGCTTTGTATGTCATGAAATACGATTCAAATAATTGTAACATTATTAAGAAATCTTTTATATCTATAAGATTCAACATAAAACTAGACAAATCAAAGTTAAATGTCTCACTGCACATAATACAGAATGAAAAAGCATTGTATCAAGAAATCCAATATAAATGTTTGCCAACGGGTAGATTGGTTCCCCCAGGGAAAACGAAAAGAATTCTAATTTCTCCCGCTTTCCCACCATTTTGGCCTTTAAAGGGCAATTGCCAATGCAGGCCCCCATTGTTCTGAATAATTTCCTCTCTAATTAGTAATCAATCAATAGGAACAAAAGAAAATAAATTAACAGGAAAATGATTTCATTCAGCTCGTAGTAAGAATTTTTTATTTCTTCAAAAGCATTCTAAATGCCATTCTAAAATAACCCAATATCACATAGTCTCTGAATCTAAATAGTCGACTGCAACTCATACATTCATTTGTTACAAGACTGACAAAGCGACCGATATAAAACAACTTCCTAAGCAAAACTTACAAAAGCTAAGTGAAGTAATAGAGAGAACAAACCGGCTAATCAAAGCAGGTAAAGACAACTAAGCACAATTAATATGTATATACTCTATAAACAAATTCAAGGCCCGACGCCAGCAGTTCCCTTCAAAGCCTTTTTGATCTCCTCATTGACGTCCCCTTCTGATTTCTTGTCATTTCCTCTCCTCTCATTTCTACTACTTTTGGCATGTTTCATTCCATTTCTCTCAGAATATCTACCAGAATTGAAATCCTGAGATGGCAAACTAAATTTACCAGCTGCAATTTCCTGCCTGAGGTCTTCCACTGCTTTCTTCAATTGCCCATTCTCAGCTTGCAAAACCTCCAGTTGCCGCTTAACTGTCAAACAAGCCTCTGCTGTATCAGAAGTCCCCAATTCTGAGCCCAATTTCGTTGAGCTAGAGGTCATCCCTTTCGATTTAGAACCATCGCCATCCAAATGCTCAATGCCTATCTTATTCATCACCAAAAACGGTATCTTTCTGAAATTAATCTCAGCCGCCGAATCATCACCGAGACCGCTCTTCAATTCCGCGGGAACTCTAACACCCCACCGGAAATTCATCACTGCCCGACTCCTAACGGGCAACTTTGTACACGCCGCCACTTCCACACCGGAAAATGCCCCGACAATTGCCCTAGCCGTTTGTGGGGGTAAAACTGTAGCTTTCTTCCCCGGCAACCCATTAATTCCATTCATCAACGGAGAATCCACCACTTCAACTGTTCCATCGTCACTGCAATTCCCCAAAGGCCCAACGGAATTCCCTGCCTTCTCAAAAGCCGAAGACGACTGCGATTTTTTAATCGAGAAATCCCCAAATCTAGGCTTGAAATGGAGCATGAAGCTAGGGTTTCCCTTGCCAAGCAAATTAAACTCGGCACTCATAAGCATAGTGCTAGAGAAAGGCGACCCAAAGGGTCCCGTACCCGTCTTGACTATAAGAGAGAAAGGGTTCCATGCATCATTAGGACGATAAGCGATCTTGATGGCGGGTCCAGATTCAAAGAAAGTACCAAGATTGAGACTGAGTTCTTTGGACTCGCCGGCCACAATCCCTGATTGGAAAGGCAAACCCAATACGCTTAATGGGACTTTAGCTCTAATTAGTGGCTTCTGATCTTCACGGAACTTTAAAGAAGCTTTCATGCTTGAAAATTCTGAAAAGAAACCCTAGAATTTCAAATTCAAAGTTCCAAATTTGAATTAGGGGATTGGTGAAACAGTGAGCAGAGAGTGAAGTAGAAATTGATTCAATTTATAAAGTTCTGTTCAAAGAAAGGAAATTAAACTATCGGGTTTTCAGATTTTGAATTGAAACGAAGAAAAACGAGAAAACGGAAGAGAAATTACTAAGCGTAGATTCCGCCAAAGTTTGGCTGGATTTGGGGCATTGGCAGCGCGGGACAGTGTCATCGAGTTATTCTTAGGCGTACTATTCCGTTTGTGCCCCTTCAGTTTCTTGTGGCAACAAAGAAAAATAGGTGATTTCAAGAAAGTGTAAGGGTGAAAGTTGGAAAAGACGAGTTTGCGTTAGTGGTTAGCTGGCAAATGCAGAGCCGTTTAAAAATTAAAATGACAAAATTTTGCGACTATATATTTATTTACTATTTATTATTTTCCGATGAAATTTGAATATTTTGGTTGATTGATAGGAAGGTTATTCAATAATAAATTTCTAATTTAAGTAGTAATTAATTTTGGTTTTAAATTATAAATTGCGGTTATGAATTATGAGAGGCTTTTGTACAAGATTTGGATTCAAATTTTGAATTGATTTTTTGTCTCATTAATATCCTTAAATTAATTATATTTGCTTAGATTTTCTTCCACCCATAGGCCATATGTATCAAATCAAATCAAATCAAATCCACACTTCAGCCTCACTTTTTTCTCAAATAAATAAATATTTAAAAATAGTAATACCCTCTTAAAAAAATTAATTAGTTAATAGTAGAATAATGCTGTTATTTATCTAAATGTTTAGCACACTTTTATGTTTGCCATTGTATTGAAAATGAAATTTAATGAGAAAAAAAAAAAAGTTCCCAAACTCTATATTATCATAATCTTTAGGGCCTGATAAAAAAAATGGGCCCATAAAAGTAAATAATTGAAGATACAATGTCCAAAAAATGGCAGAATTGGGCTAACTCCTCACCTATTAGAATTAAATTATGGTGGTTTTTGGTGAGGGGATATGGGCCTGGGCCTTTGAGAATATCTTGGGCCAGTTCTCTCTTGAAAGTGAAAAAAACAAAAAAAAGGTATATCAAATAATTAGAGTAGACATTAAATGGGGAAGCAACCAGTAGGGGCCAAGAAGCAATAATGCATGAAAATGTGACCACAAGCATTAGTGGTTCTACTGATTATTCCAAATTTCACAATACAAAATTATTTCAAGAGACAATATAAAGACATTGACATAATTTTGCATGCACATAAATCATTAAATGCTTGAATTAATCACTATTTAAGACTAGAATGCCATAAACCCATTATTCTTTTCCTATTAAATATCTCTTCCTAAATCAAATCTTTATACTCATTTAATTTTGAAATCACTTACTGCTGTATTTATTATATGAATAAATAATATTTACTTTTCTCATTCTTAAAATTACTTTTTTATATAATTTAATTTTTTGTAGCTTAATTTAGGAATGAAATCCAAGATTAAATTACCAATTTAAGTATTTTATATAACTATCACGTAGCACGTTTTATTAATTGTCTATCGATAACATTCGAATTACCATTCTCCGAATAATTTTATTTAGTATGTAGAACATATTTATTTGATATGACCTTTTTTTTTTAAGATTATAATATTACTTCCGCCGTATCATAACTTTTATCTACTTTTATTTTGTATACGAATTAAAAAAATTGTACTTATTATAATTAAGAGACAATTTTTTTATTATTCCGGTCATAAATATAGAATGAGTAATTAATTATTATGAATACTAAACAGTGATGATGTTAAGAAAGATAGTAGGATATAATTAATATGGGGCAAATAAACAATGAAAGATGAACAATATTTTTGGGAGGAGGGTGTAGTGATTTAGTCCAAAAGCAACATGATGATAAAATCTTTGCACAAAATGATGTAAAAGAAATATATGGAAGAAGTGAAAAGAAAAAGGTTGATTTTATGTTAAAATGAAGGCAGGGTTTGGGTGGTGGTAGGGGTGATGATTGATTTGATGGGCCTATATGTTTAGCAATGGCTCCAATTGTTCATATTCATTTAACATGAAACCAAATTTCAATGAATCAACGCATACACAAAAGCAGCTAAGTTCTCTGTTCCAGAAATACATGAAAATCTCTTATCGCTTGTGACCCTCACTTTCATGCTACAATATAATCATCAAACATGCTTCAACCCTTCTTTTGCCAAAGAAAGTGCCTTACATTTGGCCCCATCTCTTTGGATCTTTTATTTATTTATTTCCTTTTTTTTTTTTAAACCCTTTGGTCAAACCACCAAAAATATAAAATTTGAACTGTTCAATAATAGTGACTAATTACCTTATGAAATGCAGTTTTATTTTTTAATTTTATAAATTTCATTGTAAAAAATTAATAAATTATGTTTAACCTATTTCTTTTCTAGTTTATTTCATAGAAATTTATGTTGCTTGCTTATGAGTAGATATGTTTATGGTCCGGGATTTTGCTGGTCTTGGATTAAATTTTTGGCGAGTTTATATGGCTTTTTAAACTTTTTTTCTATTTAAATTCGGTCCATGAATGGGTCTATTTGTGAGGTACTGTAATAATTAGAATTTGGAGTAATATAGGGATTTGATGTAGAAAAATGCAAATATTGGGAGAGTTTATTATGAATTTTGCCTAATTTAAATTTGAAACATTTTGAATTCACTGATAATTTTTCGACATGATAATGGATGGAATGATGGATAGTACCAATGTTGGTGACGCGATTGACCATTACTGTGGTTGTTTGGTAATATTTGTCTGGATTAGTAATTCTGTGAGGTTTTTCATCAAACACGTGAAAGACAAAAGCAACCCTGTAATCAAGCAATTGAATGCGATACCTTCGCCAGACATTTTACCTTTTCTATGATTCTTTCATTCATCCCACTTTCCCATCTTTTCCTATGAACATTCTGCTAAACTTCACACAAATAAATATATAATAATATAAATAAGAAAGAAAAAATCTAATTTAAATTATATTATACAGGCCAAAATTCTACATTTAAAGATATCATATATAATGATAGTCTGGAAATTATGATCAATTTAAAACTAAAAAAATAACTTTAGCAAATTTTCGGTAAGTGAAATTTTGATGGTTAAATTAGTATATCGAGAGATATATGATAAATGAAATCTAGTTATACCACAGTTTAGACTTTAAAAAGGTTATTATATGGTAAAGTTAAGAGTTCTTATATAGTACTCTCTCCGTTACTTATTACCTGTCGCTTTTGTTGTTTTTACTATAATTAAAAGTCATTAATTAGGCATAAATTTAAAATAAATTTAAGTATTTTAATGTAAAAACTTAAATGTAAATGGTCAACTTGTATTGAAAAAGGAAATGAAATTAAAAAAAAATAAATTGTATTAAAAATTTAAAAGTAACTGATAAATAAAATTTAAATTTTTATCAAAATAGACACATAAAAAAAACGGAGAGAGTATATAATTAAGCCATTAAGGTTAGCTAACAGTTATTAGAGCAACGCTTGTTGTTGCCGATATAAAACTACAAATTTATTAATTTTTGTACCTCATAGTGATTTGCATTCAAAAGTTTCATAATATTAGCATGATTAATCAAATCAATTGCTATATAGTCACATATGGTTAAAATGGTTGAAACTCATACGTTTTTGAATCCGAATTCCATTCTCCACCCGCCCCGTCTCAAATATAATTCATAGGAAATAAAACTAATTGCCACATAGTCACAAATATATTCCTTTATTTTTCAGTGCTTTTTTTTTAAAAAAAAAAAAAAATTGCACCTATTAAATAAATAAATCCTTGAATTTTTTTTTTTTTTTTTGTCAAATAAATCCTGGAACATATGTACTTCTGATTCGTAATTGTATATGATAACGTGGGACATGCATTCATGTCTTTTTATGTCATGGACATGCTCTGATTGTTGGCTCCACTGAAATCAAAACCTTAGGCCTTATCTTTTTACCTTTTACTCAAATAAAATCCCATGTTAAATATAAGAATTTTTTTTTAGTATTAATATATTATGCAGTATAAATCGATGCGCACCGTTCTATTGGAAAATATTTTTTTAGATGGTTTACCTTAGTGTGCATAGTTAGCACACATCCAATATTTCATAAAAACATGGATCTAAATTAAAAAAAAAATCATACTTTAATTAGAAAATATTTGAAGAAAATAAAAAAAAAAGTAAATTTTAATTTTATGTAAGACTGTAATAGAGCCATGTGATCCACTGCATGATGGGTATTGAAGATAGCTGACAAGTAGGGCATGATTCTTATGCAAAGGAAAATGACCTTAGAGTTGTGGGAAGTTAGTTAATCATGCCATTGCCATTTGTAATTGCATTACCTTTTCCAAACTTAACTGCTCATTTAATATCCCATTGTCCTGAAAAACATTCTAATAATAAACATATGCTTAAAATTAAATGTATTTATTTACGTAGACAATTATCATGCATATACTCTTTTATAATTTCTAAATTTGTAAAATGTGATAATAATTTTTGAATATTTTAACTTTAATTGAGTCTTATACGTACACAAGTTTTATAACATCCTATGCCCGATAATTATATCGAGTACCAGTATGTATGACATGCCAGTACTCAACCCAATATTCGGATATAGGGCGTTACAATTTTTTTTTTCAAGTATTTAAAAATTAATAAATTTACACATTCACATTGATAACTGAAGTATTTTAGTTTGACTCTCATATGCTCGGTATGCTGAACTCCTACCTAAAGGCTATAGTCATGTGTAACAAATACTCCAAGAATTATCAAAATTAATGTTGAACCATTATATAAGCCGTTACAACCACTAGTTACTTGGAATACTCAATGCAACAAATCCATGGACTATATAAACTCACTCGCCACTCTAAATTCTAATTAAACTATTCTTTTCTTTTTCCTTTCTCAACTTCACTATCTAATTTGTGTGTTGGAATTTTATGCAATGACTTTCAGCTCTTTACATATATATAAAAAAAAAATCATTAATTAACATTAATTTTATGAAATATTCATTATGATTTACTAAAATATCCTTTTATTAATTCTTATTATCTCTTTTTTTTAATACATAAACATAAAAAAAAAAATACATAATTATTTTTTCTTGAAATTTGAAAATTATCATTTTGAATAAAATAAAAAATCTCTCAAAAATGATTATGATACATAGCAAAAAAAAAAAAGGTGGAGATTTGGGGTGATATAACTAATCATCAATAATGTTTAGCTAGAATTGATAAAACGATAATAATTATGATTAATCACTTTCTCTTCATTAATTATAACTTAATTGGAAGAAAATGATTAAGAAAGCTACCCTTCTTTGACAAAGATCAAGCTATTAAAAGAAAGCCAAGTGGATGACAAGCAGTATAGGAAGGAAGTGTCATCCTAAAGGATCACATCAACTAGCACAAAGGGGTAAGGGCCATGTGGACAGTCAATTTGGTAGGGAACAATAACATACACATTACACATACCTTTTTTTTTTTTTTTTTTTTCTCTAATGATAATTTTGCCATAAGAATCATGAAATTTTGCAACCACATAAAAGTGAATATATTTTACTATTATGATATTTTTAGGATAAAGTGACGCTAAATGTACCCTACAATTTATTTTTTTATGAGTATGACTTAAATAGTATGCATTTTCCCAATCAACAACTAGTCCTTTCTAACATATGCCTTTCATCTTTTCAGCGAATGTTTTCTTTCTATCTCAATAACTATTATGATCATTCTCAAATGTGTTGTGATTCACTGCCTCAAGTGTTTAGTGAATATAAAATTGGACTGTTTGATTAATTTTAAATTATTTCGACGATGCATACTCTTCTCAAATATATTAAATTTAAATTGCATATCATATTTTTATTGTTTTATTCCCTCCTAATCTCAAACGCTATTTCTTCAGTGAACTGCAACTTTAGTAAAGGCTAGTAATTATTTTCTTATAATATCTAATCTCATTCAAGAAAAATTTCCTATGATGTCTTTGAAAAAATTGGAAGTTTATTAGTGATACGTCTAAAGTCAATTAAAACATGAGTTTAGTTTAAGTTATCATATGGGAAATTCTAAACATTTATAATTGAATGCATATAATTATATGGGATAAATGGTCAATTTTCATTTCTATTGTCATACTTCAAAAGAAAACATAAAAAATGGCTAACGTATAAAATACCCTCTAATTGCGCACGTTTATCAATTTGATCCTTGAATTTTATTACACTTTTATTAAATTGATCCTTCAAGTTAGTGCGGATTTTTTGGATTCGTTAGTTACAAAATGGTGGTTTGCTTCTTTTCAAGATGTGAACTTCGTTTTTTCGGTGAATAGTTTGATTCTTGTTGTGAATAGCTAAATATTGGTTGAGAATATATAATATATAAAATAAAGAGATATGATATCTAATTCTGCTTGAAGTGTCGAGAAGAGAAATCGAATTAGAAATCTTTTATACTTTTCATCGAATGTTGCCACATCGCAACTACATGTGATTAAAGTCTTGTATTCTTATTAACTATGTTGGACAGCAAAACGTCAACTCGATTGCATTGAATATGCCATTTTAAATCTATATATGTGTATAATTAAAATAAAGATGAATTTGTGCAAATTGAAATGTATTTTATGTTGCGGAAACTTGGGTTAATTTTCATAAAATTTATCTCGAACATTATTGAGCAGGTGAATAAAACGTAAACAATTGTACTGAAAACCACACAAGAAAAAATTAACAGGAAAGACTGGAGGGGTCACAAATTGTCCCACTTAAAACCCAATCTCTTTAAATATAATTTTTCTAAGTAATTTAACAGCACAATAATTTACTAGCAATATACCCGATAATAGCTATTAAATATATAAATAAAGAACACAGAAATTTAATGAAGTTCGGGCAATTATACCTACGTCCTCGGATACTATCAAATTATATTTCACTATTTCAAAAAAATAATATAAGTGAAATATTTACTAAAGAGAGAAAAATTTTTTGCCTTAGCAAAAATTGATAATTTTAGGATGATTTCAATTAGAAAAGGGGTGCTATATTTATAGCTTAACAAATCCCCTTTCTTATAATATTTTACGATGTGGGATTCCTAAATTAAGCCACTATATTTGACTTTTCCAACAAATCTCCACCTTAGCGCAATTTCACATTTTTAAATTTTTCATAAAACTCAATTTTAGTAGTGTCACCAAATGCATTTCAAAGCGCATAACTTCAACTTTTAACAATATTGATCAAGTCCAAACAATATTGCAACTTGACCGCAGTCACCACTTTTATCAATATATCAGCAAAATTCTCAGTGATCCTAATATTTTGGATTGTTACTTCACCTTATTACAGAACCTCTCGTATAAAGTGATAACGAATATCGATATGCTTCGTTCTTGCATGGTAAACTTGGTTTTTTGCTAAAAGAATAGCACTCTGACTATCACAATACACTTTAATGTGCTTATGTTGAACCCCTAATTTACCAAGCAACCCTTGAACCCAAATTACCTCCTTCACGGCCTCTGTAACTACCATATACTCTGCCTCCATGTGGACAAAGCAACTGTTGACTGTAAAGTAGACTTCCAACTAACTGGTGCCTTCGCAAGAGTAAACACATAACCAGTACTTGATCGCCGTTTGTCCAAATCACTAGTATAGTCGAAATCACAATATCCAACTATACATTGACCATCTTGATTATGTTACTGAAATACCAAACCAACATTTACGGTATTCAGAACGTACCGCAGAATCCATTTCACAGCTTGCTAGTGCTCCTTTCCAGGATCATGCATATACCTACTCACAACCCCAACTGCTTGTGAAATATCGGGCCTTGTACACACCATAGCATACATCAAGCTGCCAACAGTATTTGCATATGGTACTTTTGCTATATATTCTCATTTTGCTTCATTCGTTGGAGACAAAAATGCACTGAGATTGAAATGAGGAGCAAGAGGAGTACTCACAGGTTTTGACTTTTCATTCCAGATACTGTTTCTGAGTCAAACAAAGTCTCCCCAATTCCCTATTTCTGCTTATCTCCATACCGAGAATCTTTTTGGCTTCACTTAGATCCTTCATTTCAAACTCCCTGTTGAACTGAGTCTTTAAATTCTCAATCTCTATCGAACTCTTGAAAGCTATCAACATATCATCAACATAAAGGAGAAGATATATGTAGGATCCGTCTTATAGCTTGCGCAAATACACACAATGATCATATTTGCTTCTTCTGTACTTTTGCCTCATCATAAACTTATCAAATCGTTTGCACCGCTGTCTCGGAGATTGCTTCAATCCATACAATGATTTTTTAAGTTTGCACACCATATTTTTTTTTCAGCAACTTTAAATCTTTCGGGCTGAACCATGTAAATTTTTTCCTTCAAGTCTCCATGTAAAAATGCAATTTTTACATCCAATTGTACTACTAAAGACAACAAAATTCAAATGGAGGAATATTTTACAATTGAAGAAAAAACTTCGTTATAGTCAATTCCTTTCGTCTGAGCATAGCCTTTAGCCACCAGCCTTACTTTGTAGTGAACATCATCCTTATTAGAAAATTCATCTTTGCATATACCCATTTGCACCCAATTGCCTTCTTTCCCTTCGGGAGACTAGCTAGTTTCCACGTATGATTCTTATGAAGTGACTGCATTTCATCATTCATGGCTTTCCTCCATTTCTCTACTTCTAAACTTTTGACTGTTTCATTATAAGTGGTAGGAATGTCATCATTTGCAATTTGGAATGCGTAAGCCACCATATCAATATAGCGAGCAGGTCTTTTGATTGTCCTCTTTGACTTACTTAACGCAATTGATTCAGATTGCTGTGGAGGTTTTTGGATTAAAACCTCTTCTTCATCTGACTCCTCATCTACCATAGGAGTTTATGCATCTGCTTTATCATTTGCTGGGCTAATAATTTTCCTTTCAAACTCCACCTGTTTTGGAGTACCATCTGTCTGCTCAACACTTTCATTTGTCACCTTTCTCAACATGGTAGATTCATCAAAGGTAACATCCCTGCTGAATATTATTTTCTTTCACTCTGGACACCAAAGTCGATATTCTTTCACACCAGAGGTGATTCCCATGAAAATTGCTATCTTTGCATGTGGATCCAACTTTGATTCCTTAATGTGATAGTATGCAGTGGAACCAAATACATGTAAGGAATTTTAATCTGTACCAAGTTTTTCAAACCATTTCTCCAATGGTGTTTTACCACCAATAGCATAGATGGTAGGTGATTAATGAGATGACAAGCATATGTAACAGTTTCAGCCCAAAATTCTCTGCCCAACCCAGCATTGGACAACATACACCGAACTTTCTCCAGCAATATCCGGTTCATGCGTTCTGCCACCCCATTCTGTTGTGGTGTATTTCTGACTGTGAAGTGTCTGACAATGCCTTCATCTTCACACACTTTCATAAATGGATCACTCCTGTATTTTCAGCCATTTTCTGTACGAAGATGCTTGATCCTTCGGTCAGTTTGAGTTTTCATCATCTTTTTTCATTTGAGGAAAACTCTCAGCACTTCATCTTTAGTCTTTATAGTATACACCCAAATTTTTCGGGAAAAATCATCAACAAAGGTCACATAGTAGTATTTTTCTCCCAAAAAAGTCGTCTTGAATGGTCCCTACACATCAGAATGAACATAACCCAAAATACCCTTAGTATTGTGAATTGTTGTTCCAAATTTGACCCTTGTCTTTTTTTCTTTGACATAATGCTCGTAAAAATCCAATTTGCAAATTTGAACTCCTTTCAATAATCTTTGTTTCACCAGGAGATTCAAGAATTTTTCACATGCATGCCTCAAGTGCATATGCCATAACCTGGTTATTCCTAACTCCTAACTCCTAACTCCTTTTCATCAGTATAAGCCACTGTTATTGTACCAATAACAGTAGTACTTTGGTAGTGGTACAGTCTGTTATTCTTTCGAATTTCCTTTAACACCACAAGTGCGCCAAAAATTATCTTTATTACTTCATGTTTTGCTCGCACCTCAAAACCTTTTTCTTCTAGAGCCCCCACGAAAATGAGATTTTTTGACAAACTAGGCACATAACGAACATCTTTCAGGATTCTGATTGATCAATCATGATTTTTTAAACGAATAAAACCAATTCCTAGTGTGGTGAGAGAGACATTATTAGCTGTATAAACAACTACATATTTTAGTTCTCTAAATTCATAGAACCAATCTCGATTGCAACACATATGATGACTGCAGCCTAAATCAAGCAGCCATACACTAGAAGAGCTAATTGATGATGTAACAGTAAGTGAGAAATATGAGTTTTCATTATTACACTCAGCTATATTTGAACATGCAACAGCCTTTCCCTTATCAAGTTTGCCTTTATTCTTCAACTTAGGACAATTTTTCTTCCAGTGCCCTTTTTCCCGACAAAAGGCACATTCGTCTTTACCCAATTTGGGTCTCGACTTTGATCTCCCTTTTTTTTCTTTAGTCTGGCTTTGCAACCGACCTCTCACTATTAGAACTTTTGTAGCTCCACTTGTGCTTTTTTTCTTAGTTCATAACTATACAAGGCAGCACAAATTTCATTGAGAGTCACAACAGCCTTTTCATGAAATAGAGTCATTTCAAGAAACTCAAACTCCTCAGGAAGGGATCCCAACAACATCAAAGCCAGATCTTCATCTTCGAATGTCACATCCATATTCAATAAATCAGCGGCTAACTGATTAAAACTGGTGATGTGATTATTTATTGTGGTACCTGAAATATAATTGAAATGAAACAGCCTTTTCTTCACGTGGAACTTATTCTGACTGTTTTTTTTCAAGAATTTTTCCTCCAGTGCCTTCATCAATTTACTTGCAGAAATTTTTTTCGAGAAAGCATACTTTTGCTCTCTAGAAAGGCACGATCGAATTGTACCACATACCAAACGATTAAATATCTTCCATTCTTTCTCATCAACATCTTCTGGTTTCTTTTCTTCAAGGGCAATGTATAGACCTTGCTGAAAGAGAGCGACTAGAATCTCATTTTGCCACATGCCAAAATGACCCGTACCATAAAAAATTTTCACCGCAACTCTTGCATTTGCCATCAAATTGGATGAGGAAGAAGCAGCGTATGGATTTGTCATTTTTGCTACAATTACTATTCAATAGCTATCGATGCGGAATGCCAATAGCCTAAGGAGAAATCTTTTCTGATGTGAAGGATCAGACCACGCTGCAACCATAGAGTATACTTAGAAAGAACCTAAGTTCTGATACCAATTGTTGTGGAAACTCGGGTTAATTTCCACCAAATTCACCTCGAACACTATTGAGCAGGTGAATAAAACGTAAACGACTGTACTGAAAAATCATATAAAGTAAAATTTTCAGGAAAGACTGAAGGGGTCACAAATGGTTGCACTTAAAATCCAATCTCGTTAAACAGAATTTTCCTAAGTAATTTAACAACACAATAATTTACTAGCAATATATCCGACAATAGATATTAAATAGACAAATAAAAAACACCAAAATTTAACGAGGTTCGGCCAATTATGACTATGCTCTCGGATACTATCAAATTATATTTTACTATTTCAAAAAAATAATACAAGTAAAAAATTTACTAAAAAGAGAAAAAAAAAATTGACTTAGAAAAAATTAACAATTTTGAGATGATTTTAATTAGAGAATGGGAGCTATATTTATAGTTTAACAAATTCTCTTTCCTTTAATATTTTACGATGTAGAATTCCTAAATTAAGCCACTATATTTGACTTTTCCAATATTTTATGTGTTATAAAAAAAAACATAGTATATATCAACTTTCAACAACTACAGGTCCCATAAATAAATTAAGAGGGATCAAAATAAAACCATGGGCAACTGTAGTTGATTAGCTGTTGCTTGTATTTAAAAAATGAGTGTGGTTCACCATATTAAGGAGCATTTTGAACTTTGAATGTTCTTTCTATGTGGAGCTCAAAAATTTACTGTAAAAAATTCAGTATCTGCTCAAGGGACCAATAGAAAAGCACACTAATTAAGAATACTAATTAATGCATCAAATTTGAAATAACAAAAGTTCCCATATCTCAATGCCTTGTTGTTGTACTACTAATTGGACACTTCCCTAGCTGTAGCAGCGACTTTACCTTTACCAACATTACAACGCCCTCACCATTTAATGATGTTAAGATTAAGAAATTCCCCACTTGGTCCGCCATCTCATGCACATTAGAATAATCGTATTAATCATTTTTAATTAAATGCTGTTCATTAGATCGATTTCTTATAATTTTTATTAATTCTTTATCAAACCTAAATTTGAAAATATAGTCTATAAACGTAAAGTTTTCATTGAATTGATGATATTTTTTAGAGACTAACGAATAAATTGTATATAAACTTTCACCTATTATGATTATAACGACCGCTTTTTACATGTCTAAATTCTTTTATTATCGTTTGGTATGTAATCAATTAGTATTAAAAAATACGTAATACTAAAAGATTGCTACGAGACGAATATATATAGTTATCTTTAAAAGTAGAGTAGTAATATTATAGTAAGGGAAAGAGGACAAAAATACACTTTGGACGTGCATGCCATAATTTACATTAATTATTCTTAATCAAATCCATGAAATTAAACTAATGTATTTATAAATTTATGATTAAGATAAAAGACAATGAATCTCCTTGAAGTGTACAACGAGAATCACCATTTCCCATTTAAAAAAAAAAAATACTATGTGGTTCCACTAGATCCACCGCACGCCATTTATATTGGATTGGCTAAACCGCCATTCCCTATGCCTATTTTATTTATTAGAGCCAAGCCATGTCTTATAAATTTATGCGCACCATACCCTTTATGTCCTTTCTTTTTCGTAGATGAAAGTTTCAACACTTCTTTCAAAACATGTTTTTGTCTATTAATATCTCATCGTTTATTTCAATCATTTCTTAATTACCATTTTCAAACTAGTATTATTTGCATAATTAAGTGTGTATATATATATATGTGTGTGTGTGTGTGAGAATCAAAGTTAATGTGTTTTAACACGTAAGAAAATAAACTAAATCATGGTTTATGTATTATTAATTTATTATGTGATCACTACTATAGCAAGATTTTAATTACCTGAGAAGAGAACAATTTAATGAATTGAAATTCCAATCACTCAAGTATACTCGATGGTAATAAATGTCCTCATGTAATGTTTAACTTGATTATGTTAAACGAGTCAAGCTATTAATTTTATATAATGGCCAATAACAGCAAGGCATTAATAGTGTAATGTTCATCCTTTTCAATTTGGTTTTTAAATAATAACATCGCAATAAATTAAGCTATATCCAAATTTTAAAAGATGCCGACTATGTAGTTCGGTTATCATTTTTTAATTCAATTAGAACTTTTCAATAAAAAATGAAAACTAAAAAATATCGATTATAAATTTAAGAAATCATAGAATTTTTGGCTCTTTGTTCGTAATGAAATTTTCTAAAATTATCTCAAGGCACGTAACAATTAACAAAAATAACGGCTAAAAATATTATGAAAACAGATTTTTCAACTGAAAAAGGTTGTATTTCAAAAATTATATTTCAAAAATTAGATAACTGTTTAGTAAATAAATTTTAAAATGACTTATAAAATAAAAAACAGTTTGTCAACTGTTTGGTAAATGATATGATTAAAAATAACTTTTTGGAATAAAAAGACAAAAAATGATATATATAAATTTTAATATATTATATTCAAAATCTCACTAAAAAATAATAATAATTCCCACTTATCTGATTTTTTTTTATTTCACTAAATTATTAAGACTATATATTTTCATATATAATTAAATAAAAATAAATATAACATACAAAAGATTAAAAATATATATATTGTCTTTTTAATTAATTATACTTATTATTTTGGATGATAAAAAAGGAGAAGAAAAAAAAAGAATATAATTATTTTTAACGTTAAATAATTTTGGATGGTAGGATTAGAGAAAATAGTAAAAAAAAAATTATAATAGATATAATTATCATTATGAAATAAAATAAGAGATATTTTTGTTAAAAAAAATATTAAATCTGCTGCTCTTAAAAATTAAAAATCAGATTTTCTAAAAAATTTCAATTTCTAACTTTTTCTAATATAATGTTTTTTCATTTTTTACAAAATTAATTTTTCTAAAATCAGAATTTTTCCAAACACTTATTTTTATCATATAATTAATTTTTTATTAAATAAGTAGCTTTTTGTCGTTACAAAAGCAATACCAAATACACCCTAAATATATATTCCATTTATTTCATTTTACGTATCAATTTTATTATTTTCACTAGAATTAAGTAATATTAATTAGGTTCAAATTTAGGATAAAATTGAATAATTTAATATATAAATTTAAATTTAATTGATTAACTCTTATTGAAAAATAAAATAAAATTGAAAAAAAAAATAAATTAAATTGAAAGTCTAAAAATGTCATTAAAATATTAAAAGTGTGAGACAAATAAAATTTTAATTTTAATTAAAGATGGCACATAAAATAAAATTGAGATAATATTTTTTCATTAAATCCGATAATTAAGAAAGAAAACAGGGTAAGACCTAAGAAACACAATCTAAGGGAACAATAAAAATTGTCTTATCACGTTTTGCCTTGATTTGAAAACATTAAAACTACGTGATTATCACATAATAATAAAAGAGGAATATATTGACCAACACGTTCATATCCTCCATAATTAAGCACACCAACTTTGTCCTTTACCTTAATTAATTAACCATTTCTCACTCAAGACACCCACAAAATTCCGGATTAAGGGGATATTTCAGAGAAACCTAATTTTATAATTACAATTTTTTTAAAGAAACAATTAATTTTTGGTTACCAAACAAACTATAATCTTAAGATAATAATTTGGTCCTTGAAATGCATAATCAAATGATTCGCAGGTTCGAAAGCTGTTGGACATGATCCGTGGCACGTGGCGCGAAAAGTCATCTGTTACATCGGCCGCTAATACGCTGTCGTTTTATTTACCATCCCAATACAAACGGGCGATATTTCAATCAGGTTAATTTTACGGTTCCGCTCGTGAACTCGTGTACTCTATTCTTATTGTATCAATGATTATATCTTAAAAATTCGATGAATGGGACAGTCCATGATACCTGAGTAGGTGTGTGAACACATTAACTTACCCTAACTGAAAAAAGTAAATGTCGAGGGTGAAATGGCAGTTGGAGATACTAACGTGCGCCTTGCTGGCTGACAAACGGAAAACGTTGCTTATCGGGAACTGGTCTGAAGGGGACAGCTGAATAGTGTGAGCTAACCTGACGGAGATAGGTAACGGTGAGTGGGTCCCACAAGAGTTGTAGTGTGGGCCCAATACATGAGGTGGTACCCTGGTGCATGGGGCCCATTGGTCAAATTGGAATGGCTAAGAAAAGTTAAAATTCAATCCTAGAAAATTGCCGATTGTATAATTTGATCATTTCTTTAGGCTCTTTTATATTTCTTGCGTATATATATATATATTTAGAATACAAAAAAAAATAAATCTCAAAATCTGTAATTAAAGTTAAAATGTTTATAGCATTAAATAAATTGAAATATAATTAAAATAAATTAAATAAAAGCTTATTTTTGGGGAACGAAATTGAGGGAGGGTGAAGGATAGACAGGACAAAGTTTTGAGTTAATTTGCAAGTGATAGGATTTTCTCTTTTTGTGAGCATATCTGGTCTGGTAATTAAGGGTTACTGCCTTCTTACGTGAGATTAAAACGCGGAAAAAACGTTACACGTGTCATATTGAGAGCAATTGCAACTTCTTCACCATTGGAGTATCGTGTTTTTGTTTCTTCTAGGGAAATTAACTTCGGCTGTGATGCACTTTTGCAATTGTATGATAAAGATTTAGAGAATTTATTCAAAACAGTTGACAAATTGTATACAGTGTATGATAATATTATATCCAAAGAATTTTACCATTAATGTTAATAATAGTTCGTAGAGGTTTATAATCAATCCTTATAATGTTTTACTGTTATAAGGTTTTTAAAACAGTAAATAAATTAAAACAATATAAGTGAAAAATTGATTGAGTTATAAATAAATTAAAATTTTACTGAGTTATAAATGAATCGAATTGAATTGAGTAATAATTCAAATGGATAATTATGAAATGCATCAAATTTTAAAACAATATTGTTTTTTAAATTAAAAATTATACATATATAATCTATAATTTATAATTTATTTTATATGTTTACATTATGTAAAAAAGTTATGAGATTATAGAAATATAATGGAGTTATAGATAGATTGACCACATGAGATGGATAAAAATTATACATACTTAGGTGTTTATTATTAAATTCAGTGCGGAATGGATGAATGAATTAAATTAATAACTATTAAAATATAATGGACATAGTTTTATCACTGACTTTACCGTTAAAGTGAAGTTAATTTGAAAATAAGATTCGAAAGAGAGTGTTCGTTGATCTAATTGTAGGATGTGTTATATATGTTCAAATTGGGGAAAAAAAGAACAGAGAAAGGAAAGAAAAAGATTATTGTAACTTTGTTTTTTTAGCTTAAATTATATTCTTTGCTTTTCAAAAATAGGATTCTTGCTTTTATTTAAATTTCAAGTGCTTGTTTCCGTTATATATATATATATATATATATATATATATATATATATATATATATATATATATATATATATATATGTGTATGTGTGTGTGTATTATCATTATATATTAGACTAAAATAAATATTATTTATTACACTAACAATAAAAAGTAAATGAGGATAATTTTAAATGCGACATCTAAAAATATATGTATATGCGGCACCAGTAATAAATATTCTATGGTTGTGTTTTTAACAGGTATATTGATAAAAATCAATCGTTTTTTACTAGATGGATTGACATTCCCTTTTTTTTTTTTCATTATAGTCATCAACGCGTGGGGGAGGAATTGAAGAAGATTAAAGATACAATTAAATATCAATAACTACTACTATCCTTTTTTTTTTTTTTTAATTAGAATAAGTTATAAATAAAAGGAATACAAGTAGGTTTAACTTAAGCAAAACTCATAACTCCGCCGTGTTTGAAATAAAGTAACTTAACTTAGATTAAATTAAGTGAAATGATTGATCCGAATATATAAAAGTAATATAAATAAATGAAGATTTACCCACATATAAATAACCACATAAAAGTAAATTTGGCATGAAATATAATGCATGAAAGGAATTAAAGCACCAATAACCCCATACACTTTCAATTTTCAACTAAATTTAGCTATATAAAGAAAAATAATGACTTGGCTATATCTATTTATGCAGTACATAAATAGCGGCATAGGGCGTATAGCATGAGTGAGATCAATTGACTCCACTCAACTTACAAATTTTTTTAAAATATCGTTGGTGTTTTTTTTTTTTTTTCTCAAAATAACTCTATTAAATGGCTCATTAACAATTGATTCCATTAAAAATTGACCATACTGATATATTTAAATATTTTTATTAAAAATTAATCACACTAAAATGTTAAAAATTTGACCCCACTTAATTTAATTTATGGTTACGCCACTGAATATAAACACATACTATTGCATTATATATAATATATATTATCAATGGATTTAATGATGGATATTTAGAGACTATGGGCAGCATAAATAAAAATTATCAAAGTAATATATATATATAATTACTTTCACTTGGGAAACATTAAACTTAAGCAATTAGTATAAAATGAAAAATGTACATATTATGCTTTTGGTCAAACATGCAACATGGATATTATGAAATCTAATCCAATACGACAGTTTATTAATTGATGAACCTTTTTTTTTTCTTTTAAATTTTAAAAAATAGGAAGATGTAATTTTGAAAACGAAAATCTTATTGGAGAAGCAATTTAGTTAAAGATGAAATTTGAAATATGAACATTTAAGCGGGCTAACAAACCACAATACATACCTCAACTGTTACACTTTATTGATGCTCAAAGACCAAATAAAGGTCTATTACAAAACTATGAACAATTCTTTAACTCTTTTTTATTAAAAAAATTATAATTTCAACTTTTTGCATGAGTAAGATAGAAAGAGGAAATTCTTCCGTTCAAAAAATTATTTAAATATTAAACCAATAATACATTGACATGTCAGCAAAATAAATTAATAAAAATTACTTTTGCTATCAAATATTTAATTTGTGTAACTGCATTTTGCTAATATCTCATTGTCTTCTAAGAACAATGTTGTCTCAACCTCACAACCATGTTTGGTCTAACTTGTGTAGTTGTTTGATTTCTGCTTTAACACATGATGTTTCTGTTCTTTCTTTCAATTACAATAATGGATGTTAGTTTGGATGTAAAGAGGAGCATGTTAGACTCTGTGTTAGTTTCATTCTTATTTTTATTATGTTTGTTCCGAGTTTTGGTTTTATATGAGATTGAGTTTCAGTAAAACTTTATTTTGCTTACTTGTCAAAACGCTATTGGATTGAACTATAAGCAATTTCATAAATAAGGTATAAGAAAGAAATTTCCAAGACCTAATTTAATTACTGATAATTTTCGGTTACGTCAGTTTAATAGGCCAGACCGGTCTGATAGTGATTTGTACAACATTTATATAAACTCAACTCCCAGATTAAAATTACCACCGCATCCGTGTTAAATCCCATCACAGGCCATTCAATCACCGTCAAAGTTAATTAAGACGGCGAAGCCTTTGAAGTGGATCCCGCACGTCAACAATCAGTCAATCCTGATTGGCTGTGACGATAGTCATTCACACAGACACACATCCCAAAAAAACAGCTGAAACTCGTTGGGAATGAGTTAATGTGGCTACGCGCCGTACAACGTCTAAAGGGTTTCTTAAACGACAAAAGGCCACTAACCCAACCCTTTACCTTTCTTTTTTCTCCTAAAGATGGCGCCTTAATACGTTCAAAACCACCAAAACGACACTGTTTTTTATTAATTTAGCTTTAATGATACCCAATCCGATATTTAACAAAAAAATAAGGGCAATTTGGGTAATAAATAACCTGTCGACGGCTCCGCAGAAAAGCTGAAATCTGCAAAATCTATTATTTATAGTAAGGGAACTGTTTTTTTTTTTGGTTGAATTGAAGGGTATGTTTGTCATCTAACATTTTCGTGTAAGTATGTAACTTTAATTTACAGTTGCTTTATTTTTAAAAGTTAATTATATAAATGTAATAAAATAATTTTAGTGCGAGAAAATTAATTTTTTTTCACAGCTAGCAAGATTTCAAGTATACTTAAAAAAAATATTTCGATGAATTTTCGATGAGAAATTATAATGATCAAGCCAATGAAAAGATGAGAATGTATTGCGTGAATTTGACTATTAAGACTATATATCGACTTACGATTTAATTTTTTAATAACAGTATAATTCATTTATCAATTCTAAAAGATAGTAAATGAAAATTCAAAAACAAAAATTGTATGCTACAAAAATATTTAGGGTTAATTGTTTTGTAGACATCTAAAAAAAGTAAAAAAAAAACTAATTAAAATTGGGATGCTTTGTAGACAAATTAATGGTATTTCAATAAAAAAATCCATACTAGAAATAATTTTGTTACAAAAGTGAAATAATAGAAAATTTATTCAGATATTCACAGAACTGTAAGCACTGTAGATAAATAACTGCACACTGAATATAAAT
The DNA here is from genome assembly GCA_947683425.1 of Excoecaria cochinchinensis. NCBI lineage: Eukaryota > Viridiplantae > Streptophyta > Magnoliopsida > Malpighiales > Euphorbiaceae > Excoecaria > Excoecaria cochinchinensis. The sequence goes on along the minus strand of CANTUQ010000125.1, from coordinate 3,695,600 downwards.
AAATAAAGTAAAAACAATAATATAAAAAACGACGATCAGAGATTCAGAGCAATAAATAAAGATTTTAAAATTTTCACAGCCCTGTGTTTTATTTTAAACTGCAAGCTTTAAAACCAGGCAGAAAGTGAAGGTTGAGAGAGAGACACAAATCATAAATATTTTATAAGAGGAGGATTTTGTACTCATCTCCTCAAATTCAAGTGATATTGATTTCCTGATTGATTGTTTCTTGTAAGTAAACCCTAAAGATTCTTCTCTTCTTCTCATTTTCGCGCGCTCTCTTCCTTTCTTCTTCTTCTTCGTCTTCTTCTCCTTCTTCTTTTAGCGTTACCTGAAGTCTGGAGGTTGAAAAACCGAACTCAAAGTCTTTCTTTCAGTCTGATTCTGTCTTGTTCTTGAGTTTATCGCTTTTTATTTCCCTTTGGTATATAATGCGTTAAGTTTTTTGTTTGGAAGAGTTGCTTATGCTAATGTTTAAAGGTTTTGGATCTAATACAATTTAGTGAGTTTGTTTTTGATTAATATCTAGCCGTTGTAATTTTTTAAAGTAGTTTATGTTGCTAAATATATGAATTGATTTAGTAAATGTTTGTTTTCTTTTTTCTTTTCTCGCATTTTCTGAGTAACCAAACCGTATGTTTTCTTTTCATCATTGTGCTTTTTTGTATGTTAGGATACTTATCTTGGTTTCTGATGTGCAGGACTGTGTTTTTTTGTTTCAATTTTGAAAAGAGTTGTGGCTAGAGTTAAAATTCGAGGTTTAAACGTGACAATACGGTGGTCAAATCGTTGTGTGAAAGCTTCATATAAGCAGTGATGAGTAAATGATTTTATTTGGTTATATTTGGACAGACAGAGAAGAGAATCTGCAATCGCACTGCTCATCCAGGATCCTAAAAATCACTCATCTTTTTTTCACCATTTGGAGCTGTTTATTTCACTTCTTTGACCTATTGATTCGGAGGCTCAAAAAGCTATGCTAGTTTATGGCAGATAGTGAGCTGTAGTTTGATGTTGTGTCTTTTTCCATTTTGCCAAACAGTGTAGTTGATTCTCTTTGTAAAGTTTTTAGAAGAGCAAGTTGATTTTTGTCAAATTCGTGCCAGTGGAATCAGAGGTTGCTTTTTGGGCCAAAACGATCTATAGATCCTAAAGAATTTATGGGCACCAAAGAAAGACAACAAATTTAGATGAATGGTGAAATTGGTCTTGTCAATGAAGGTACCTTTGCGTCTGCTATGACTGGAGAGCGCATGGTTTTTTTGTCGGTGGTACATGTCTTTGAATCCAACACGGTGGGGGCAGAGCAATAATGCATCATACGTTTTTCTGTCTCAAGGCATTTCAATCGTTGTCTGTATCACTGTAGGCACTTGATGGGTCTTGGAAGTTTGATCTATTGAAGGACCAAGGAGGTTTTAAATAATTTTAGTGGTGGTAGTGATGAGTAGAGAGCAAAAGCGAGGAAAGCCAGAGAAAGGCGGCTCTGATGGCGCCGAGAAGGTTGTAGTTGCAGTTAAGGCATCCAAGGAGATCCCCAAAACTGCCTTGGTGTGGGCTTTGACTCATGTTGTGCAAGCTGGGGACTGCATTACTCTGCTCGTTGTTGTACCTTCGCAGAGTCCAGGTGCCTTTTCATGTCCTCATTTCTCGTTATTTTTTGCTACTTTGCTTCTCAAACTCTTGAGCGGCATGTGTTGATTGGTATATTGCATATATATTTTTACAAGCATCGATTGCTCATCTTTTTTTTTTTTCCTTCATCAATCGGTCCCCTTTATTTATTCCTATCTGATCCTGCTCAATTATAGCATGTTCTCGATATAGTTCAGAGACAGTGATTTCAGCTGGTACTAATAAAGGTACCTTTTGGTAAATGGGAAGGGAAATTTTGCTGTTCTTGTCCGGTTCAAGAGAGAAAATATTCAGCTTTCTTTGCTTTATTGATATCATGGCTTCTTCTGAGAAACTTTCAACTCGCTTTGGGGAATGAATTGAAGGTGGTTCTGAATTTGGTGGAATTCAGTAGCGTCATTTTGACATGTTTCCATCCTTGTTTGTTCGAAAATGTGATAAAACAACTGTTGACTCCTGTGATTCCTTAGGTCGAAAGTTATGGGGTTTCCCAAGATTTGCTGGCGATTGTGCAAGTGGTCACCGGAAGTCTCATTCGGGAGCAACCTCAGAGCAGAAAGGCGATATCACGGATTCCTGCTCACAGATGATCCTTCAGCTTCAAGATGTTTATGATCCAAATAAAGTGAGTGCATTGATGCATGTGGTAATTTATGATCAATGTCGATTCTGAACCTGTGTTGCTTTATTATAATTTGTGCAGATCAATGTGAAGATAAGAATTGTTTCTGGAACACCTGGTGGGGCAGTAGCTGCAGAGGCCAAGAGAGCACAAGCCAATTGGGTCGTATTGGACAAGTAGTACTTTGATTTATCTTTTTGTGGCTTGTTTATTTATTTTACTTCTTAGGATTTTTATTCCCTTAAAATGTAACCAGCTAAACTCTTAACATTTTAATAAAAAGTAGATCTTCCTGTTCACTCTCATAATACTTTTCCTTGCTCAAGCATTTATGTCTGAAATTTTCAGCTCACAGTATTTCATTCACTATATTTTCACTTGTTTTGCAGACAACTGAAGCATGAGGAGAAACGTTGCATGGAAGAATTACAATGCAATATTGTTGTTATGAAGCGCTCCCAGCCGAAGGTTCTCCGCTTGAATCTGGTTGGAACATCCAAAGAAGCTGAAAGTGCAGTCCCATTAGCTTCTGAAGCAGATGAAGCTTCTGAAAAACATACCAAAAACAAAAAAGATTCCACAGATTCCTTACGAGGACCTGTTGTAACTCCAACAAGTAGTCCAGAGCTAGGGACACCATTTACTGCTACCGAAGCTGGAACATCATCAGTGTCAAGTGATCCTGGAACATCTCCATTTTTTATCTCAGAAACAAATGGAGATCTGAAGAAAGATGAATCAGTTGGTATTAAGGAAAATAGGGATGTTGATGAATCTAGTTCAGACTCAGAGAGTGAACATCTCTCTCAAGCATCAGCAAGTTTGAGGTTTGAACCATGGATAGGGGAATTCCTGAGTTCTCATACTCATTCGTCGCGGCACATGGAAGAAGGCTCACAGAGAAGTACCAATACTGCTCAAGCATCAACAACTAAAGCTTTGTTAGAGAAGTTTTCAAAACTTGATAGACAAACGGGAATTGGGATGTCCAACTATAGGACTGATTTAGAGCTAAGTGGAAATGTGAGAGAAGCAATATCATTGTCCAGAAATGCACCTCCTGGGCCCCCTCCTTTATGTTCAATATGTCAACATAAGGCGCCAGTGTTTGGAAAGCCTCCAAGATGGTTCAGCTATGCTGAGCTGGAGCTTGCGACTGGCGGATTTTCACAAGCTAATTTCTTGGCTGAGGGTGGATTTGGATCTGTTCACAGAGGCGTTCTGCCAGATGGCCAGGCAGTTGCTGTCAAGCAGCACAAGTTGGCTAGTTCCCAGGGGGATCTTGAATTTTGCTCAGAAGTTGAAGTCCTAAGCTGTGCTCAACATAGGAATGTTGTTATGCTGATTGGGTTCTGCATCGAGGACAAAAGAAGGTTATTGGTGTATGAATATATATGCAATGGGTCACTAGATTCTCATCTTTATGGTAATTCCTCTTTCCCGTGCATGAAGAATTTAGTAGTTGCATAATACAGATGCCACTACTATGTGTTCAGATGATCATTGAAAGTTACTGAAGTAATACAATTTGATTTTTAGCTTAGACATGTAACCTCAATTTTTTTTTACAAAGTTTACTCCATGAATATATACTTGGATTCATGTTCTGCAGTTTGATTTTTAGTTGGAGGTTCATTAAAACTGTTGTCATAATTTCTTTTTGAAGTAATTTGTGTATGTAATAGTTGAATATACTGCCACCGTCGCCGTATATTTACCTTAAAACCCTGATTCTGTTTCAGGGCGCCAACGGGAGCCACTAGAGTGGTCTGCACGCCAGAAGATTGCTGTGGGAGCTGCTCGAGGGCTGCGTTATCTTCATGAAGAATGCAGAGTAGGTTGCATTGTCCACCGTGATATGCGCCCAAACAACATCCTCATCACCCATGATTTTGAGCCACTGGTATGGAAATTTCATTTTTATCTTTTCTATTATGCATGATTTGGGATCGTCACTTGCCCAACTCATTTGTTTTTGTGACTATGTTTTGCTTCTAGGTAGGAGATTTTGGCCTGGCAAGGTGGCAGCCTGATGGAGATACTGGAGTTGAAACTAGGGTTATTGGAACATTTGGGTATTTTTTATATCAATGCATCTGCTTTTCAGTTTCCTTCACGCAATTGCAGAATTCGGTAAGAAGTTTTCCTCTACTGCAGGTATTTGGCGCCAGAATATGCTCAAAGTGGTCAAATAACAGAGAAGGCTGATGTTTACTCCTTTGGGGTTGTATTGGTTGAGCTGGTTACAGGAAGAAAAGCAGTGGATCTTAACCAGCCCAAGGGCCAACAGTGCCTCACTGAATGGGTAATCTTTCTGAATCACTTGGCCAATTTTTGGTATTAATTTTTAGTATTAACTTTGTCCATTCTATGCCACATACTCTTAGATTTTCTTGGTCATATAGGACGTATATCTTCTGTAATCAATGGAAATTTCGACTGGAGATACACTACCAGGATATAAATCAATTTATTGTTCTATTTTGAGATTTTTTTTATTTGATCACATTCTTAGTTTTCATTATCCTTCTTAATATGGAACAGGCTCGCCCTTTGTTGGAAGAATATGCCATTGATGAACTGATTGATCCACGGCTTGGGAACAATTATTCTGAACAGGAGGTGTACTGCATGCTTCATGCAGCATCATTATGCATAAGGCGGGATCCTCACTCAAGGCCTCGCATGTCACAGGTGTGCAAAAACTTTCAATGGCCATATTTGATCCCTTTATTTATGCCTCTTTTTTGTGCTTAATTCCATTATGTTGGACTAGGTTCTCCGAATACTCGAAGGTGACGTGCTCATGGACTCAAATTATTCGTCAACACCTGGGTATGATGTGGGAAACCGAAGTGGAAGGATTTGGGCAGATCAGCAGCAGCAACAACATTATAGCGGTTCGCTGCCCAATGAAGCATTGGAAGGATTTAGTAAGCTCTCTCTGGACACACTAAGGCCAGCTTTCTGGGAAAGGGATAAAGCCAGGAGGATTTCGTGTGAAGATGATCTGTAAAGACTTAAAAACCAAGGTGGAAACTTTAATGGTATGCTAAACATGTCCCTGGCCTACCCTGTTTTTTTGCATTCAGTAATTGTATTTCTTTTTTTGCCTTAAATAGTATTTGGTTAAATGCCATTTAGATTTTGTTTTGTATAGTAGAAGGGGAAAGTAGAGTTAGTATTGCCTATGTAATTCTTTTGGTATATGATAGAGGAACTGATATTAAAATATTAATGATGCACGGGTATTAGTGGATACGATTTCCTTTTGAAGTCTCAGTTGCTTTGTCTTTTTCATGAGTCTGCGTGCATGTAATGTTGAATTATATGTTTTCTTTTCTCAATTTCGAGTGTTTGAGATCATGACAAAACTAATCTGAACTTTGTCTTGCGTTAAGAAGCAAACAAAACAAGCAAAACATTTATTCTGAATTGAAGGTTGCAGTAAAAACCTTTTTTTATTTTTTATTTTTGAAGTCTGTTAATGTTAACTGTAACAATTTTGAATTTCAAATATTCAAAAATCTTTATATGAAGCCAAGCATTAAATCTCTGGCAGATGACGAAGCCTGAACAATTTTCAGAACACATGTTTTGTTTTGCTGGTTTTAAGCTTGTGCATGAGGACAATCTCATTATTTGATCCTTTCGTTATCCACAGGAAGAAGTTGGTTGTCAATTTGTCTCATCTTATCTTGTATTCATGGCTGTTGATTATGAGTTTCAGAAACTTTGTCTGCACTTGACTTTGACTTGTCATGGACAGTAACCGGATTTTGATTATAGCTGCAATGCCATTGATGATGGGTCATTTTTCTTTTTTTGTATTGCATTCAAGCTTTTTGGTAGGCCATAATTATAATGTTAAGAGTGAGCCCCTAAGGAATGGGTAGAGGTGCCATATCTTCAACTCTATGGCACCATAAGCAAAAGAAAAGTGAAGTATATAAAAAAAAAAAAATTCCCAATATTGATTTGGAACCAATATGAACAAAATAAGTTAATTGAATAGATCTCAATTTATGTGTTTTTTTTTTTCTTGGTTCTGGATTTTAGGGTAGTAAATCATTTGTCTCACACACTATTTAATCTTTTTGAAGGTTAGAAATTAGGGAAAATGGCTAAATTTGTTCATAAAGTATTAAAAATAATACATATTTACCATTTCATTTAAGTATGTTTTATGCCAAGTTTGTCTATGAAATATTGAAAATCGTACATAATATGTTTTTAAGTCAAAATTACTCTTATCATTATGTAATTTGTTCAAATTTACTACTGAAACTAACAAAATTGTAAGTACACAAATAAATATATACATGATAGGTTGAGTTAAGTTACCTAAACTTGCCACATACAATAGTTAAAATTTTGATGTTAAGCTTATTAAAATAATTCAATTATAGATAAACATACAGGAACTATTTGATGGTAAGAAATTTTACTAATTTTGTTGAGAGTTAAAATATGTATCAATATAGAATGCACGTGTCAAGTTTCGTCAATTTCAATTAGTTTATAATGCTTGTTTTTATTTGTTTACTTGCAATTTCATTAATTTCATTAATTTCGATGGCAAATTTAAACAAATTACGTAATAGTGAAACATTTTTGGTTCAAAAATATACTTAATTCTACTATTTTTAATATTTTAATGCAAATTAGTTCCTTATTTCTAGAAATTAACTACTATTTTAGTTGTCTCTAAGGGAATGTTTGAGCAGTAATTGCTTAAACTTAAATTTTCTTCTCCTATCCCTTGTATGTAAAGAGCTTTTATTTTTTTTAAAAAAATATTAAATCGAACTTAATTACTGGTTTACAAAATCGTTCATGCTTGGACAAGTAGTCCATGAACGCTCCTGGCAAATGTTCTGAATATATAACGGCATTATGCCTGATTCATGTTTTTATTTTGCAAACAACTGTTCAACAATTAGAAAAGATTGCTAAATACACACTAAAAGATCGGATCGTCTATTGCTCATGTAATCTGCAACAATGCGTTTGGTTTGCGCAGATCTATCTTGCCAAAGCACAGATGAAATCATGAACTGTTTTACAAGACTAGAAGTCCCCAATTTTTTCCCAACTTTAATATGGTTTCTTCACACTGTTAACAAGAATAACAGTGGAAGCAGTTAGAATTGACCCTCTGTGGCTTTTACAGCATTGGCCATTTATGTTTAGCCAAAAAAGCCACCTGGTTTGCAAAAAAGCGGCAAATGCTTCATTTCTTTGCTGTTAGGGCTTCCTCATTTTGGACCTGGCATATCTGGACAGAAGAACCAGCGAACAAATACCCCCATTACTGTCACAATCATATATAAACACATTGAAAGAGCATATAAAGGTTTAAGAATAGTACTCTATGTGCATGCCACCTCGGTCTGATGATGGTAACAGGGTTCCTTGAAGATCTTCCATGGCTTTCTTAGCTTGTTCAACTTCCTGTGGAAAAGCAGACATAATGAGGAAATTGATGCAATAGTCAATTATAGTTGGAGTTGAATGAGATCTTGCGTACTGATTTATGAATGTTAACTGCATGGTTATTTATCAGATATGAGTACCAGAAACTTCTGTAATCTATGAAAGACAATCATCCAGGCTGTGGATCATGGCTTCTTAATGGAATGATGCAAGAAACTACAAGTCCAAGTTAATCAATTGATAAAGAAACGCTTCACAAACAGAATTTACCAATCGAATAACCTAACAGCCCACAGCAAAATCATTAGCTTATGGAGTCACGATATAAAAGTTTGCCAGATCTTCTGAATTGATGAGACATTTCTTATCATTTCCTTAATATTATGAAAGCTAAATTATATGTTAATATAATCTGAAATAGCATCTACAGAATTTTTAGCCAAGAAAAGGGCACAAGTCTCATATTAATTTAAGTGGAAACATAAGTACATGTAGATGCACAAGGACATATGGCAACATAAGCGCACAGAAAACAAACTTCAGCAGAAGCATAGAAAGATTGGCCCTTTTCTTACTCTAGACTATCTATGATAGTAATGAATGCAATGTCCTTTCTAGCCAACATCAATACCTCATAATCAGCAAAGGCAACTGGCATTCCACCCTTAGCACGCATCTTTAGCACATTGAATCCAGGATATCTGGAAGCAAAAGAATTGAAGCCGTCATATTCCTCACCTCGCATTAGATGATCAATAGAATATGAACATGGACACAAGGCATTTAGAATATATATATATTTTCCAGAAAAAGAACAGGAACAAGGAATCAGGCTGTAACTTACTGTGAAAGTGCATGCCTTAGCTCATCTTCTGTGCAGTTTGGACCAAGATTTGCTATAAACAATGTTGAACAAGGATGAACACCTCCTTCTGCAGTCTTCTCTGTTGGATCCTGCTGCAACCATTGAATGAAATAAACAGTCAAAACATACATGCATGAAAATCATATAATGTACTGAGAAATGACGATACAAAATTCCAAATCAGCAAACCACTGGTACAACATGAATTCTAATTTTAATGCCTATAACTTTCTTCACATGAACATATTCTTACCCTCCTCAACAAGTTTCACAATTAACCTTAAGACAGTTGCAGCAATATGGAGTGCAAATATGCAGAGACAATCAAATGGATTGGCAGAGAAACTGATATAGGCCAATGGTTGTTAAATTTCATTAGCTAGCTTTTTTTACCGACCTCACATTTTCAAACAATAGACTAAGATGCCCCACTACACAGTAAACAAGTTAGCAGAGCAAATAAAGTCAAAGCCTTGCCAAAAGAGTTGTTAGTTATTCTGCCTTGCAGCTGTAATCTGTAGATGCAACAAGGCCCCTGCTAAAGAGATTATTGAGCCAAGAACTCTTCACTTACGTTTGCAACCACTATAGTGTTGTCAGGATCACCTGCTTGCTCACTGCATTAATGAAAAAAAAAAGTATTTACATACATTCAACAAGCCACAATAACTTCATTAACCATAATCAAGCCCAAATGGATGTTATGCAATTCTAACTATAAAAGGTTCAATAAATAATAGAAAATGCCTTTTAAGGTGCCTGCTACCTTTTTGCATGCACTAAATTTCCCTGGTTGGCAGAATTAGGGTTGTCAGCTGCCTGTGCTTCATCAGACTCACTGCCTCCTGCAAATGTAAATAGAGTAATTCCATGCATAAAACTCTAAAATAGTTGAAAATAAGGAACTTGAGGGAAAACAAGAACCGAGAACACATATAAATGCACTATAGCTTTATGCATAGACATATATAATTCCGTAAGTACCATCATCACTTGATGTTTCATGGGCATTAGATGCCTTCTGTGTTCGTTTATCAATAACAACATAGGGTCCACTGCCTACAAAAATAGAATGTTAGTTAAACTTGTATGACATGTAGCTGAAGATAATTATTTCTTATTCCTATATTGGATATACCTGGTTTACGTTTCCTCCTTGAGTTTGATCTGGCAAGTTCTATATGCAGAGTAGATCCAGTTTGAGGATCAAATTTCACTCCCTAAAAGTAATTAAGTGACAAATGAAAAGGATGTTAAGATGATGCCCAAGTTCATAAATGCTTCAACTATGAGCATTGTTAGAAAGATATAAATAATTTCAAGCTATAAATTTCAACAATTCACTAAGAAGAATGACTAGAAACTGTACAAGAACTATATCCTAGATTACAATTAGTTGTGCAGAGCTTAATGTCTTAGTTCTCTAAAATTAACAATTCCCTTACACTCTAACATCAAACTTCTGAATTTAGCTCAGAAAAGAGCAAAAGACGCGTGACTTCATTGGTAATCAAAAGACAAAGGCAATAAACTAATTAATTTAGGATTTTTTTTAAAAAAAAGGAAGGAAGAGATATTCTAGTATACAAGAAAAACAAAATGCTCAATTCTCACATTTAAGGAGTGCAATGCCGCAATTGCTGATTGGTGATTAAAGAATGTAGCAAAAGCAACAACCTGCAAGCAAGAAAACAAGAAATTCTCCACTTAATAGACACTACTGAAACTGGCGACCCGAAATTTCACATATTTCCAGTAAACTATACGATTTTTGTTGGGAAACAAACAGAAAGAGGATTGTTTATTATTTTTAATGTTAAATGTAAAGCTATAGTAGAACGACCTGGTTGCCGCGACCGGTGTATTTGAGCTGGCAAGAGTCGAAGCCCGGGCGCCGGCGAAAGAGGTTGTGAATTTCACGCGGCTTCACGTCATCCGGAAGTCCCGAGACGAAAAGCGTGTTAATCCCGCCCCGGTCCGCCGGAGGCGGCTGTAACTGGTAATAGGGATCATAAGGCTGATGAAGATGCGCCATTTATTTTATTCTGTTTGGTTGAAAATAAGTTATTCGATCGAAAACGGAGCCGCCGATTGGTTTCTCGGCGGCGGTGGTAGAGCGGAGGAGAATAGAGTAGAGGAGAGAAGGAACATATGGGGAAGGACGTTCGGGTGCCCGACTATTTCCCGGTTTTTCGGAGCTTTAATCAGGGCCGGGCATTATTAAAATCCCAAAAGGCTTAATGGATCAAGGCCCGACTGGGCCATCTTTAGGAATGATGCTACACAATAAATATTGTTTTGTGGAACAAGTGCCAACCAATAATGACTCATGCATAGGATGGGAAATTTTACAATTTTGAAAGAAAATTATTATTAGAATAATTAGAATAATTATCCCCTTATTTGGAGTGGTTTGAACCTGTGGTTTGGACCAGGAGCATTCAAATAATCATAGTCTTATTATTATAATAATTTGTAATTATATGACATACAAGTATTTGGGAAAATGTATTGAAATGGTCCCGTAATTGTTTTAAAAGAACTAAAATGCTTGTTACGTTTTTTTCAAATTAAAAATACTCTTGAACTTACAAAATCGGTACTAATATGCCATGTTAACAGTACTGACGTGATATTGACACGTGTCATATTGCACCACGTGTCTTTTAGTCAAAAATAAAAAAATGTACTAAAATGCGCAGAGTACTAAAATACTCTTATAATTAATTTTGGAACAAAAATATCTCTAATATTAGGAAAATTTTAATATTTTTTTTTTCATTTTGGACTAAAATGTGCTGACGTGTCAATGACGTGGCATATTTTGCTACGTGTTAATACCACATAAGTGCCGTTAACATCCAATTTGATGGTAACTTAACGAAAGGACATATTAATACCGATTTTGTAAGTTTAAAAATATTTTTTACCTGAAAAAACGTAAAAGACATTTCAACTACGAGCATTTCAGTACCCATTCACAAAGTAATTTGTAATTTCTAAAACAACATATCAATTCATTACTTTTACATATCTTTAGCTAATACAGTGCTAATATGATTTTGATTTGCAATTCCCATGTTGGATCATCTCGGCATATTAAATTTAACTTATTTATTTATAGTTTAAATAATTGAAAGTTTAATATATTTTTAATTGATTAAATTTAATTTCTATTCCCTCCGCAAAAATGTATTTATAAAAAAATAAAAAATAAAAAATCGTACATATACCGTTATTTTAAAAGTCGAATTTCAACAATTTCATTTTTGGAGCAAGAGAGCTGAAAGAAACAGAGTATTTATAGGTGGGAAAGAGTAGATATAGTGCATAGTTATGTAGATTGGAAACAATTTTTATTTATAAATTAAATTGATAGTAAAAAGTAGTTTTAATTTTAATTTTAATTTTATTTGGAGATAACTAAGGCAGTAGTGATTAGCATTGAATTTGTTTCACCCACCATTCAAAACTTACAACATTCTCTATATCTGATCATCAAAATCAAACAAAACAAAAAATAGAAGTTGATCAAATCACGAAATTAGTGGATACAGATTTAACACAACAAATTCAAATTACAATCTCATATTTCCCCACCACACCCATCACCAAAATTAAACAACAAAACTCACAATCAAGAGGAAGATGAAGATGGGGGAGCCATCAAACCAGTAGATTCCTCGTCCAAGAACAAATCATCAGTTTTTCTCAAAACACCGTGAACCGCCACAATCGCCACCCCGATCAGCAGCGAAACCACAACATTCAAAGTCACTCCTGTCAACAACAAGAAAACCACCGTCAGCAGCGCTAGCACGATCAGCACCACCTTATCGTCGATCAGCCGTCCAAAGACCACCAACGGCTCATCTCTCAAGAAGTACAAAAACAACCACGCGACTGCCATCACTATAAACACGATCAGCGAAATTGGATGCCATAGAAGACTCAAGAACAATATTATTAGTACTATGATCGCGTAGTTCATGCGGAAGTAGGCGACGTTAGTCTTTAGCCGCGCCACCGCCTCTGTGAAATTCGACGGGAGACCGAAAGATCGGAAATTGACCATGAGTTTCCATGGCCGGCGAGTGCCAAGTCCTTCCTTGATTCTTTCTTTGGCCCTGGTTATGTATCCTGTGGTGGTTCCCGGCGAGGATGAGGTAGGGATTGTGCCGTACTGGGTCATGTTCCGATGCGATTGCTGCGGAGGACGGTGGTTGTTTCAGTTGAAGGTTTGACCTTTTGGTGTTTTAAAAAGGAAAAGAGAGAGCGTGAGGAAATGATATATATCTGGGAGGTGGAAATTATGGTGGACGGATATTTTATTTATATATTCGACAAAAAAAAAGAATTATTTATATTATAAAGTAAGTAGTAACCTTCTAAAGAAATAATTTTGATGAATCGGATTAAATAATTTTTCATTTTTAATTATATTAATTTAATTTCAAAACCAAAAAATCTCCTGAATTTCTTTTTTTTTTTTTTAATTTATTGGAAAGTCTTATGCGTTTCCTTTATTAGACCATTTCCAATATTCCGGACATTATAATTGAGAGACATTTTTATTTTCTTACGATCAAATTACTTTAACAATTTTAATGGCAGACTTTTGATCTTTTACTGATTTTCAGAAAAAAAAAAAGTTAGATCTTTTAATTACTTTATTTTATTTTTCTAGTAAGGAAAAAAAAAAACTTCTGGCAAGAGAAGAAGTTTCTTTTTTAAAGCAAGTTCAGTCTCATAAAATAATGGCAAAACGTGTGTGTAAGTTTTTCAAATTTTTAATTTTATTTTTAGCATTAAGGCCATGTTTGTTTTTCCGTATAGTATACAGGATAGCATAAAATAATACAGGCTAATATGTTAGAGAGTGTTTGGCTAATTTTTCTAAAAATTAATACATGTATTATATAATACAACATTTAGTTTTTATCCTATATACACAGTATAAAATAGTACACCCCTCCCCCCTGGGTTTATTTAATACGGTATTTATCCTTATTTTTACTTTTTCTCATTTTATATAAATTCTATTTTATTATTTTATTATCATTTTTATTTTATGAATATATATTTTGTGTTATAATAGTTTATTAAATTTATTTAGTTTGAATATTATTATTATTATTATTAAATTCTTTTTTGCATGATTTTCTACTTATGAGCCTGTTACATATTGGATTATGTCTAAAATAATAAAATAATAATAATTAAGTTTATTTATTTTGATTTGTTATGGGACTATGTATAAAATTATTAATTTTAACACATTTATTAATATATTTCAATTATATAATTGAATGTTATTAATTAAATTGCTTGTTTGATTGTTAATTTATCTACTATTATATATTTATATTTCAAGAAATTTTTGCACATTTTTAAAAAATTGTATTTTACAATTAATTTTTTTGTCTAAATTGATAATATTAAAAATAATTTAATTTTTCATATTTTTTAATTTTATTTAAAAACAATACAATATACTATTATATATCAAATACAATATAAAATAATACAAACTAATATAATATTATACCAAACACTGTATAATATAATACAAATTAATATTGTACAGACTAATACTATACAGGCTAATACTATACAGACTAATACTATACATGCTAATACAATACAGCGAACCAAACGTGCCCTAAACTCTTTATTCGTTAATAGATTATGTAAAAGTGGTCCATATTTATTACAGTCAGTATACATTAAAATTCAGCCGAATATATTACTCCATCCGTTTCTTATTATCTGTCACTTTTTAATAAAATTCAAATTTCATTTATCTGTTACTTTTAGATTTCAAATGAATTTTTTTTTTTCAATAAAAATTGACCAATTAGATTTAACTTTGTGCATTGAATCACTAAATTTGTATTGAATTACTCAATTTTTTTTAAATTCAAGTATAATTAATATTTTTTAATTACAGTGAAAATAATAAAAATAACACATATTAAGTAACGGAGGAAGTAATAACTAATAGTATAAGAAAACTTATTTAAAATGGAGAAAGTCATTTGAAAGAAAGAGACCGCCAATATATATTAATTATGTTCACAAAATTAGTTATCGGAGTCAAAAAAGTAAAAATTCAATTTCAATATATTACTGATAACACTGCAAATATCATTTGCATAATGATCCATTCAGTCGGTCCAATTGACTGGCAAGACCCAAATCCCAACAAGCAAGAGTAGAAGGCGTGAGCTCTAAAGCAGCGTACAAGCCCAATCGGCTGATGTGACCGTCTGTCTCATCAGTCGTCTGACACAAGGCAGCACACATGCCCATCAACTGCTCCCTGTCACTTCGCCGCACACCTACTCTTACTGCCAGTTATCACGTCTCAGACACTCAAGTGCACCTCAACTGTCTCTTATAAATAGTTCAGACAACGATAGCACCAGGTATTAAATTTATAGCATTTTATCTCTAAGCATTCTTTCTCTAAAAACTATTAACTTAAGTTTCGGAATGTTTACATCTGGTCCGACCGGACTCTTTCTCTTGCAGGATCTACTCATCCAATCGAATCACACGCTACAGACTAGCCAACTTTCCTTCTCTTCCGATAAAGACCATTCTGTGCTTTATCAATTACAAAATAAATGTTGAGATATTTAATTCCTAAAATAACTGAATTGAAACATTTTAAGTTTTTAAAATAAAATAACTTATGGAGTTTTGAATTAAGAAGTAGAGTTCCCCAAAACGTGGGCAGCATATAAAAAAATTCTTGGTCTATATCCTTAAATTGAACCAGGACAAGTATTTATTTATTTGGATGGTAATGACGTGTCTTTCAATTGAAAGACCAACTATTGTGTATTGCTAACTAATTCTGATTATCTATTTTTTAAATTCTTTATTAAAACTTGTATTGTTCCCACTTTTTTATTAGAAATCTCAGCATCCGCTAGTTTTCTTATAGGCTTCGTAACTTCATGCCTCCATCAATTGAATTAATTAAAATTATCTTCTCATTATAAGATAATAAATTCGAATTATCTAACTATAATCTTATTCATCCACGTACGTTCAACTATTTGTCAAAAAAATTACTTGAAATAAGTTCGAAAATAAACTTAATTCAAAAGTAGTGAATATAAATTACTTTTATGAATAATATAACATATCTTAAAAATTAAATTTTAATCAATTGAAAAAATCATTTGATTCGTACTAAATTAATTAATAAATTAAAATAATATGAAGAGCTTAAAAACTTACTGACAAAAATATCTTAATTATCATTTACCCCCTACTCCTGATAGATTGATTATCAACTGCTCCTTCAATTAGTCTAAAACAGACTGGACTCTTCTGCAGACAAGACCACACCAGCCGTGGTAGGGACGGCATTGATAAAGAGACGGCAAGGCAGCACCGAGGGCGGCCAACTTGCCCACGTGTCATGTTCAAATTACTAGAAAGTTGTGCACAACTTTACCATAACATTATAAAAGTCATGCGTCACCATTGTTAATCCTAAAGTACAAAACATGTACAGGTGGCACGATGACATTGCATTTCGATTAAAAAGAAACCAATCAGATCATGCCACATCGCATACGAGAATAGGGAAGCATGCAGGTAATAATTGGAAAGAAAACAAAGTCAAGGGGAAATTGCCATATGATGATGTAAAGCAAGTCGGTTGTGATGTGCGGTAGGAAATGAAATGGTGCAAAGTGAAATTTTGTGTTTGTGATGATATTGTTGTAGGGTTTTACTTTGGGAGCACATGAGTAAAGGAATTTGCCTATCACATTAACATCACTTCTTACACCCACTTTAATGATTGAGATAATTATTTATCAGAAACAAAAAATTCAAATACAAAATTCTATTTTAATTTTAGAAATTTGTTACTATGTATTAATCAAAAAACTAAGTCAATAATATAGTGTTAGTGTAGGAATATTAGTGTCTATTTTAAGATAAAAAGGCATCTTGCACACATGAATTGGCTCCTTAACATTGTAAGCCCACAGGCTATGTGGGCTTACAATGGGCCTTGGAGAAATTATTCATGGTCATTGTACGTTTATAACTTTTTTTTTTAATAAATGTTTATAACTGAATTATAATTTGGTGTGTAAATACATGCACGCATATTTTATACCATTCAATTGTATACGTGCATTTAGATCGACTCCCATTCTTTATAAATAACTAGGTATTGATAGAATTTTTTTGGATTAATTACAATATTACAATATGAAAGTTTAGATATAAATTTGTAATTAAATGAATTATTAAGTTTTCATATGAATTTGTATATGAAAATTGTAAATGGATAGTGTGACCTTCTTTCTTAGTAAATATGAATAACAATTTTAAATGTATTTTAGAATCTGAATTAGAGAGGAAGAAACTTTAACTTGAAGTAAAATACTGTAAAAAGACTTGAAGGTTGTCTCTAAGACTAGTAGTGAGTGGAGAATTTTACAAGTTTTTCCAAATTTGCATTCTAAGTTTTCATTTGCTTCTTATTTTACCTACTTTTATATAAAAATCTCACAAAAGCCCATTATTCCAAATTAGATTTTGAGTTCCCGATTTTTGTTTTAAAAAGGCCAATATATAGCAATGGAAGTAAATCAACAATTCCTCCATGGAACACTTGAAGCTACAATCTTTGATGCAACACCTTATGCATCGCCATTTCCCTTCAATGTAAGTTTTATTTTTTTTTCTCCCTCTTGAAATGCATTAATTAACAAGAGTGCAATGGTTATAGAATGCAAGTTTTTATTGGACTATAGATTATAAATTCAACTATGTTTCCTTTTAATCCTTAAAATTCATGGAATTTCTTTCATTTTGTTTGTTTGTTTTCTTTCCTTTTTCTTCTTCTTTTCTGTTATCACCATTATTGTTAAAGGCATAAGGAGTAATACTATGTCTGGAAATCTTAATAGATTTTTATAAGGGGGAAAGTTTTAATATGTTATAAATAAAAATGACATAAGTGGGGCAACTGTTGGCTCGGCCCCTGCAAGTAGCCTAATATAATAATAATGAAAAGGATAGATAAAATAGAGTTAATAGACATTTACAAGATGAGTATGAATAAACTTATTATAAATTAATCTAATGGCGAACTTAATATTATTTTACATACAAGACAGACAGTTTTGTAATTGAATTGGTTCGTAAACAATCTGTATATAAACAAGAAAATTCGATATTTAGCTATAATAAAAATAAATTTTGCAGTGTTTATTTATAAAAGGAAAGCCCAGTTACGTAACCATAAAGATAAACAACAAGAAGGTAGCAAAGACAAGTGAAGAACGTGATCGTTTATGGAACCAAACCTTTCAAATTCTGTGTGCTCATCCTCTTGATTCAACCCTAACCATTACTCTCAAAACAAAATGCTCAGTTTTGGGAAAATTTCACATCCTAGCACACCAAATACTCACAGAAGCAACCCTAATTAATGGGTTTTTCCCACTGATAATGGAGAATGGGAAACCAAATCCTAAGCTCAAGCTTAGGTTCATGTTATGGTTTAAACCAGCAGAATTTGAACCAAGCTGGACAAAAATTATCAGAAATGATGAATTTCAGGGACTGAGAAATTCAACATTTCCTCAAAGATCTAATTGCCATGTTACGCTTTATCAAGATGCTCACCATCTCTCTAGCTTTCAGCCTCCACTTGATCTTTGTGGGTCTCCGACAAAATTGTGGGAAGATGTGTATAAGGCCATTGATGGGGCTAAGCATTTGGTTTATATTGCTGGCTGGTCTTTCAATCCCAAGATGGTGCTGGTAAGTTAAAAAGCCTGTAAGATGCAACTTTGGAATTATTATCATTATTATTTTTGACTTCTTGATTTGTCCAAATTGTTCAATTTGGTCCCTCGTTAACTGAATTTTGTTCAATTGAATCCTCCAATCTCTAATTTTTGTTGTGTTGAACTTAACAACTTTTTGGATAAAACCGCGTAAAATAAAGTAAAATATGTAAAAATTATTAAGAGAAACGGCATATTTTAGCCTTTGAAGTTTTCAGTTGCTATCAAGCCACTCAGATTTCAATTTTTATTCAGTTGGGCAGTATAAAATATGCATTTCATTACATTTGGCATGTCAATACCCATTGGAGTTATAAATTTTGATCCGATCCAATTTGCCCATAAAAATGTGACAAAAACCTATTCGATTTGTTTTTGACATGGAAAATGACTTAATTTGGCCCATCTTATAATTAGTATGAACAGATATGTCTATAATCTGATTGTGATATATTTATGGTTATTTTTTTAATATGTTATTTGCAATTTTTAATATAAAACTTTTTAAAATATTAAAAATATGTAATAAAATATGATTTATTTATGACTAAGATGTCATAATTCGACCCACTTGATACCTATAATGTCCGCTTTTTTTTTTTTTAAATTAAATAAGGATTCGATACATTGAAAATCAGTGGTGTTGAGAGCTTAATTAATTGGATAGAAATTCAGTTTGAAGGGCCAAATTAAACAATTTGAAAAAGTGAAGAGGCTAGAAAATGTAATTTTTCTTAACACGCAAGTAACGAGATAATATAAACACACATATATGCACAGGTTAGGGATCCTGAAACAGAAATACCTCATGCGAGAGGAGTAAAGCTCGGAGAATTACTGAAAAGAAAAGCAGAAGAAGGTGTAGCAGTGAGAATTATGATTTGGGATGATGAAACTTCATTGCCAATCATCAAGAACAAAGGTGTGATGGGAACTCATGATGAGGATGCTTTTGCTTATTTCAAGCACACCAAGGTTATATGCAAATTATGTCCAAGATTACACCATAAGTTCCCAACTTTCTTTGCCCATCATCAGAAGACCATAACGGTGGACATTAGAGCTCATGATCACACCAACATTGGCAGAGAAATCATGAGCTTTATAGGAGGAATAGACCTTTGTTTCGGCCGATTCGATACAGAGCAGCACTCCTTGTTTCACACACTCAATGTAGACTCACATTGCAGTGATTTTTATCAAACAAGTATAGCTGGTGCTAGTCTTCACAAAGGAGGGCCAAGAGAGCCATGGCATGATACTCATGCTTGTGTAATTGGCGAGGCAGCTTGGGATATACTGACCAATTTTGAACAAAGATGGACTAAACAATGTGACCCTTCTTTGTTAATTCCTATCAATTCAATTCAAAATCTGGTGCACCCACCTCAAATTTCAAGCATTTCCAATGATAGAAACTGGAAAGTTCAAGTCTTTCGATCCATAGACCGCGTATCGGTTGGTACCCGGATGGGGAGAAATCAGTTGAAGATTGAGGCAAGTATCCACCAAGCTTATGTAGAAGCAATAAGAAAAGCAGAAAGGTTTATATACATAGAGAATCAATACTTCATTGGTGGGTGCCATTTATGGGAAGAAGATAAGCATTGTGGATGCAAGAACTTGATTCCAGTAGAGATTGCACTAAAAATAGTTAGCAAGATCAAGGCCAAAGAGAGATTTTCAGTGTATATTTTGATTCCAATGTGGCCTGAAGGGGTCCCTGATAGTGAAGCTGTTGAGGATATATTGCATTGGAGTAGAGAAACTATGGCAATGATGTATAGGCTGATTGGGCAAGCTTTGCAGGAAAGTGGACACCCTAATTGGCATCCAAGAGATTACTTGAATTTCTTCTGTCTTGCTAATAGGGAAAAACAGAGCCAAGGAGAGTTCTTGCCTCCTTACTCACCTCACCCTTCTACACAATATTGGCTTGCCCAAAACCATAGAAGGTTCATGGTTTATGTCCACTCTAAGCTCATGATAGGTATGATTTTTTTTAACTCCTAATCTTGTCTCATTTTCTTCTTCCTTTCACCTAAATTTTATGTTGTGATCATATTATTGCCTAAAATTGATTTATGTTTTCATTTATATTGATTAAACAGATAATACACTGCCATATAAAAAAATAAATTTTTTAAAATAACAATAATAATTTATTATTTTCTTTAATTTATTCATAAACCAACAGAGACATATAATTCATGGTCATATATCAAAGAATATAGAAATTACTGTTCTTAAATGAGAATGTATTATTAATTAATTTTTTTTTTCTCCTTCATTGCAGTGGATGATGCATACATATTAATAGGGTCAGCAAATGTGAATCAAAGATCAATGGATGGGCAACGTGACACAGAGATTGCAATAGGATGCTACCAACAACATCTACAAGATAATTATACACCTAAAAATCAAATCCAAGCATACCGTATGTCACTATGGTATGAGCACACAAGCCTGGCAGATGAAATTTTCCTAGAGCCCCAAAATTTAGAATGTGTGCAAAAGTTATATTCATTGGGTGAAAGAATGTGGAAAATTTACAGTGGCGAAGAAGTAGTAGACATGGAAGGTGTGCACTTAGTGAATTATCCAGTCAATATAACAAAGGATGGTGTTGTTCAAGATCTTGTTGATGGCAATGCCCACTTTCCTGATACTAAAACCCCTGTTAGGGGCAGAAGTTCCAAGATTTTGCCTCCTATTTTCACCACTTGATCAGGATATTTATTTTATTAAACATGTACATTTATCTCATATTTAATATATATATTATATATATCACGAAAATATCTCAATTCTTTAAATATTATAACCAAAATCAATTTGATTAGAAAATTATGAATTTAGTGCAAGAGTATTAACTTGACAAACTACCTCAGTTTGGAACATTTTATGTGGCATATTTTAAAATATTTCATATGATATATTAAGAAATATTTTAAGCTGGCATGGTGTGTGAATTTATAATTTTGGTACAAAATATATAATTTTTTATCTGGAATGATTTAATTGGAATATTTGAAAAGTTAAAATATCTTTATGAAATAAATGTTTTTTTATATCTAAATTGTAATTAAGGAATGAATTGAACGAGAATACTTAATTCAAAAATTTCCAAACTCCGTGCACTAATTATTATTTCTTTTTTGGGTAAATTCAAACTTAACAATTATTGAAAATAAAATTATGATGTGAAGACAAATTAGTTCCACTCAAAAGGGGCAGAGAGAGGCATTTATTTTTCTCTAAAATAATATTTTATCTGCAAAAATTTTATTTAAGAGTAGACAAAAATTTAATTTGCTAAAGACAAACTTTATCATTTTGCAAGTAGCCAAGTGGGATATAAAAAATTAGTTCGTGATTTCAATTGAATCAAAATAAATAATTGAAGAAGTTTTAGGGACGATAATAAATAAGATAAAGTATGATTAAGCACCACATAACATAAGTCATTAGGTACCAAATTCCATAAAAATATAACATGATTAATTTTATCAACTATATAGATATAATGAAGCCAAGGACCATAACCTTCTCCTTATCTTTTCAAACTTTAATAATTATCATTGATAAGAAAAGCTATCTCAACATCTCCTCTTTCCTTGCATATAAAGATTAATTTTATATGGCATATGCGCCTTAATTAATTCACTCACCAATCAGGAAACAAACAAATAATTTAATTACACTCATCTTATTGTTTTTTCTTAAAATGATTAGATATCACTCCATCAAATGAGAATAAGTTTCTTAATCACCAAACTTGAATTCGAGTTTGATAACATTTTAAATATTTAAAATTGAACATTTTATTTATTTTATAGAACTTTTTGATGTAAATATGAATTAGTTAAATAAAGGAATTTCAAATATCGAATGATTATAAAAAAATTAATTAATTAGCATATTTAAATCATATATATATATATATATATATATATATATATATATATATATATATATATATATATATATATATATGTGAATGAATGAATGAATGAGATGCTGAATCTAGTATTTTATTTGTTCTGTTTAAAATGTGAATAAAGCCTCCACCTTCAATTATTTTGATGTGGACATACATGTGCAATAATATAAAAAAAAAAAATCCTATTAGACCGAATTAAAATGCAAACTAGTAAAAATTTTTTATACATTAAAAATTGGTATACTAATTAATTAGACTTATAGGATTAAATATTCTTTAAAAAATTTAAGTATATTATAATTTTGTTTTGATAAATAAGTATATTATAATTATATTGGTTATACAAAAAAAATGTTAATCTCCTCTAGAAAAAAAAAACATTATAATATAATATACTTCTTATGACAGGCGGGATTAATTAAGATTCAACCGTTATAACTTACAAGTAATCTTTCCATAACAGGTTCCTATGAAATATGGTGGTTGGCCTATTAACCCAAAACCAGAATTCTTTCTCATATTTGGATTCAATTCAACAATGAGCATGTTCTCCGTGGTACCGTCTTTGATCTTACTCTATCTTCTTCTTCTTCTTCTTCTTTTTTTTTTTTTTTTTTTTGTAATTTTTCTTTCAATGATCTCGATTGGGTCTCTTCCTTCTCTTCCTCTTCATTCTCTGCTTGGAAAATAGAGAAAAGAAGAGAAAAACAAGGAAATAAATGATCTTTCTTGGTTAAAGAAATCGAAATCGAACAAAAGAAAGAAACCCATCAAGATTTTTGTTGTCTTGATTGTTTTTTCCTTTATTTATTCGTAAATTAGCTGAACTACTTATCATTTTTTTTTAATAAGAGATCGAGCTCTTTGACGATAAGTGAAAGACTGTGTGCAATTTGTATACCATTAATTGAAATTGCAGAAGCTGTAATCCTTAGTTTTGCTGGTTGCTGTAGTAGTTGTAGTCCTCTTCCTCCGACACTTCAGTTCAGTTATAGCGACCTCAATCGCATCGCCAGGAACACTCTGTGTTCGTTTCTTTGCCTTTAAGAATATGTAATTTGTTTTTATTTGATTTGGGTTTCTTTTTGTTTTTACTTTTGTGTGTGTGTGTGTGATATTGCAGTTACAGTCAACGAGGTGGAGGCTTTGCTTGAACTATTCAAGAAGTTGAGTTGCTCAATTATTGATGATGGTCTTATACACAAGGTAATTTAACACACACTCTCTTGCCTTTTCTTTCCATTCTAAACTTTAAATTTTAGAAGTTTCTTATGCGTTGTGTTTTAATCTTGTGATACTGTGATTAAAGAAACTCTTGTATGTTTTGTTTGGTTGATGTTGTTTAATTTGAATTCTTTTTTATTTTCTTTAATTTGCACAAACGTTCAAGTACTCAAATTCCAGTTAATCAATAAATGGGGTATGCCCCATTTATTTCCTGAAATCGAAATCAATTTTGTGGAGTTTTCTCTCATGGGCCCACATTTATGAGTATACTTATTTGAAGTTTCAATGTGCAGGAACATATGAGAACATAAACAGGACCCATCATAGTATAGATTTTAAACATTGTGGAAAAGTTAGTGCATGCTGGATTACTTTGTTAGAGATTTTGCCCATATTCTTTTTTTTCCTATTTTTTGATTGAAAGAGATTAACAAGTATTGCATCCATTTAATAAGGTCATCTTAGAAGCTAACAGGTTGCACTTTTCTGAATGTGTTCTTTTATCATTTGCAGGAAGAGCTCCAATTAGCACTATTCAGGACTCCAGCAGGGACAAACCTTTTCTTGGACAGGGTAAATTCATAAGCAACCAATGATTCTCTCTCAAATGATATATATGATTAATGTTAGTTCATACTGGTTGAATGATGGGATGTTTGGGTTTCATTATGATAACATGACAGTGCAAAAGATTATTGAGGAGATATTTTTGAAACTGTTCGTTGATAGCTGTGAGGCTGTGTCATGGTCAGAATTTAGCTTCAAAGAGATTTATATGCATTTTCGTCCTCATTGTTTGAACATTATTTTCTGTTTGCATTTGCATAGGAAAATAACTGGGTTCTTCGGATGCTAACGCTTTTTTTTTATCTGCTGGAAATGTAATTATTCCATTATCATTCCATTATGGTTTATGAAGCTGATACAGTGGCTACCCTTTTTTTCTAGATTTTCTATCTTTTCGATGAGAAGAGAAACGGCTTTATTGAATTTGAGGAATTTGTCCATTCACTCAATGTTTTTCATCCTCGTGCTTCCATGGAGAGTAAAATTGATTGTAAGTGTTTTCTACACATTTTCAGTCATTCATTTCATAGGAGTAAACATTGAGACATTCATTTTAAAAATACATTGGTTTCTTTCTCCCTTGGATTTTGTGCAGTCGCATTTAAGTTGTATGATTTGAGACAGACAGGATACATCGAGCGGGAAGAAGTGAGTATTTCTACATAATGAGACACATTCAAAACATAGGTTCCTTTGTGCAGTATCAGTTTGTTGTAACTGCCTTTGTTAATCAGTAGACGGACTTGCCCTTGTTGGTTCTGATACACAATTCACGTGACATCAAAAACCGATCTTTGCAGATTGAATTACTGACAGTATCATCCATTCTTCTGATATATATATATGTCATAGTAGTCCAGTGGGTGAAATCTTGCGTCCTAATGTTGTTTACTTGCACCTTGCTTGTAAGTTCAGCCAGTGACTGTTATAGTAGTTTTCAGGTTAGAGAAATGTTAAACGCCACTTTTCAGGAATCCGGTGTGCAACTCTCGGAGGCTTATTTAGAAGAGATCATTGATAAGGTGGAGATAGATTCCTTTTTCTTTTCCTTAGTCTCTTTATCTTGAGAAGAAAAAGGAAAGGAGTTTTCCGCGTCTTTTGAGCTTAGCTTACATTAACAGTGACTTCTTTCTTTCCTTAGACATTTGCAGATGCAGACGCCGATAAAGATGGAAAGATTAATAGAGAAGAATGGAAGGCATTTGTTCTTCAGCACCCAAACCTTTTGAAGCCCATGACCCTTCCTAGCTTGAAGTAACTACCCTCTTCGTTTTAATTTAAAGTAACATAACTACTCAACATATATGACAGTTAATCGTTGAATTGGTTATGAATTTGTCAGCAGTGTAGGCATAATTTTAACATGACTTTTCTCTTTGCTCACAGATTTACTGGCCCTACTTTTTTTATTCCATAACAATTAATAGGCGTCACACAGAAATTTGGATTTGGGTCCGGGTCCGTCTTCATTTTTAATTACTGAAAAGCATATAAATTATATGAGATTCTTGCTCCAAAATGAAAGCAAAAGGGAATATTTCAGATTGAATTTTTGTAAACAACTTTAATTGGCATGAAACAGTCCAGACATGAGTTTTTGCATTACTAATGTTTGTCCACTTTCTTCTGAGTTTTGATTTATAGATTCAAATTTCATCATTGATACACACACAAAGTATTGGGAATACCATGTAACTGTTGTATTTGCATATAACAGGGATATAACCACAACGTTCACGAGCTTTATTTTAAACACTGAAGTGGATGACTGAAAGTTTGGACAACAAAGTTAGGTACATCCACAATTTTGAAGGCAAAAGAAGATAAAAGGATTGTGAATGAGACAGCAGAAGGCATTAGTGGCTGGTACGTATAACTTGAATGCCTGGAAAGGCTTGGAGGGCCCTTCCACATCGTTTGCTCATGGGGTATATTTGATTGATTAATTGCAGATGGGTCAAGCCCCTCCCTCGCTTTGTTCTCTCTCTCTCTCTTAGTTTCATTTATTTATTTTTGGCAATTT
The DNA here is from genome assembly GCA_947683425.1 of Excoecaria cochinchinensis. Taxonomy (NCBI): domain Eukaryota; kingdom Viridiplantae; phylum Streptophyta; class Magnoliopsida; order Malpighiales; family Euphorbiaceae; genus Excoecaria; species Excoecaria cochinchinensis. The sequence goes on along the minus strand of CANTUQ010000125.1, from coordinate 3,669,449 downwards.
GTACCAAAAATTTCATTACATTGATTTGGACATTACAGCTAAGCAATGGGCAGTATTTTCCTGAGTTTTGGTAGTGCTAAATGTTTATTTCTCTTGCCCTATCAAAACACATGGGCGTTGAGTGGGATGGGATAGGGGTTGTCAGCCACGGATGAATTTTGTGACTCATATTTTCTGAAGAAAGAAAACAGGATAGGTAAATCCCACATTTATGTAAGCCAATATATATATATATATATATATATATATATATATAAGAATCCGACATTTATGATATTTGTGATTTTGTTTGATGGCAAACACCGGTTCATGAGCCAAAAAAAAAATTAATCTATTAATATCGATTTTTTAAAATTTCAGTCCATTAATCAATCCATTATTATCGGTTAACCAGTCCATCGATTTCGGATTTTTGGATCGGTTAATCATTATTTTTCGGTTAACCATTATAATTATAAAATGCATTCATAAAAAAATTAAATTGTTAAAGATACTTAAAATTTAAAATTAGAAAATAAACATAATTCAACATAATAATTAAATATGATGTTCAAACAAAAAATATAAACTAAAAATATTCAAAAATATTATTTTCACATATATTAAAAATTTATTTTTTTAGAAATTTTAATTAATATATTAATTTTATATAATTTTTCGAATATATTTTGATTTTAATTAATGAAAAATTGATATATTAGGAAATAATAAGAAATATTAAATATGTACATATTGAACAATTAATAAATTAACTAAAATGACTTTAAAAAATTAAAATGAAATTGAAATATTTTAAAGTAAATGAAAATTAAAATGATATAAATAATTAAATATGAAAATAATGAAATAAAAAATTATAATAAAAATAAAAAAAGAGTGAAATAAAATTAATAAAATATATTGATGTTCATGTATCTATTTCGGTTCAGTTAACCGATTTTTAAGCTAAAAAATACAAATAAGTCCATTAATATCGATTTTTATAAAACACTAACTGTTAACCATAAAAATCGATTCGGTTAACCTATTTTTCAGATCGATTTCGGTTTGATTTCTCAATTAATCAAATCCAATGATTTTTTTGCTCACCCCTAAACTTTATATACTACTCATTAATTATCTTAGGATTTTTATTATTGTCCTTCAAAAAAAAATAATTAAATAAAAAGCCTTTAAAATCTACTCATTAGAGAAGTAAAATTGAAATAAGATGACCAAATATATCATATTTTTGATAAATAAATACTTAAATGTAAATATATATTTTTTAAAACAAATTAAACACTTATTTGTAAACAGAACAAGTATTATTTGCAAAACAAAATTTCTCTAAAATTGGATGACGCTCTCTGAAAATTTGGATGCCTTTTATTGATGGGCATGATTGACTAGTCACGCTACGCCATCGACGATTCCATAGCCCATTGACAACAAAATAAACCTTTCCATTTTAAAGATTTGCTTGAAGTAAACCATCAACAAATTTGCGTTTAAAAATACTACGTTCAGATTTTGCAAGGTAGACTTCTCTTCCAGGGAGAATGGAATTTAATCATCAATTTCTGCTACCTAAAATATAACAGTTTTATAGATTGTTAAGATTCCAGTGAGAAAGTAACTGATTGCACATTTCAGAATATCAGCTTAATACATGATTCACAACCTCAATTGAAGAAATATTAGATTGCATAGCATCAGAGAAATACACACTAACTCATCAAATTTTGAACTTCTATTGGAAAAGAACAACACCACCAGAACCTATTCAATCAAAGTTTGGGGGAGAACCACATAGAAAAATCAGAATTAGAAGAACAGATAGATGTTTAATGTAATTAGGTAACAGGCACATCAAGGAGTAAAGTGAACATCTTAATTTGCGTAAGCAACATAAAGCAAAACTAGAAGCTGCATCCAACAATTTATGAGGGCCTCATAGAAGACACAACGCAGATATTACTCCTGTGAGTGAAGTTTTCATTCAGGATGATTCCAGATTACAGCTTAAACCAACTTTTGTAGGTAATACTGCTGAGTTTTTGTTAATGATAAATTACCTGTCGTTTTTTAAAACAATTAATATATATATATATATATAAGTAATTGCCCATGATTGGTCTCCAAGAAAACATTCCAGCAGTAAAATTAATTCTAATACAGTGGAATGTCTCAAGTTCGAGCCTCCACTCCCCCGTACCCCTATCAAAAAATAAAAAAATACAGCCCATGATCGCTGCAAGTTCGGACCACTAAGTATGATGGCAAGCTTGTTTCACATGAAGTCATTCTGCCAGTTACAAGTTTGTAAGAGGCTCTTTTGATAGAAAAGTTTGGCTTTAGAGGGAGAGAGAGATAGAGGAAAAAAAGAGAGAGATAGAAAGATCGAAGTGATAAGTTTCCAATCTTAAAGCCAGTTTGGCAAAACTTATGAAAACAGTTTTTTCAATTGAAAAAAATTGTATTTCAAAAAACTGTATGCCGAAAAGTAAATAACTGTTTGGTAAATAAAATTCAAAATAACTTATAAAATTAAAAACAGTTGTCAACTGTTTGGTAAATGATATGATTAAAAATGACTTTTTAGAATAAAAAATAAAAAATAATATATATAAATTTTAATATATTATATTTAAAATTCCACTAAAAAATAATAATAATTTCTAATTATTTAAATTTTTTTTATTTCACTAGACTATTAAGGGCACATATTTTCATATATAATTAAATAAAAATAAATATAACATAAAAAAATTAAAAATATATATATTATTTTCTTAATTAATCATATATATTATTTTGGATGATAAAAAAAGATAAGAGGAAAAAATAACGTAATTATTTTTAACGTCAGATGATTTTGAGTGGTAGAATAAGAGAAAGAAAAAAAAAAATTATATTAGATATAATTGTTATTATGAAATAAAATAAAGGATATTTTTGTCTAAAAAAATATTAAATCTGCTGCTCTTAAAAGCTGAAAATCAGGTTTTCTGAAAAGTTTCAATTTCTATCTTTTTCTAATAGAAGGTTTTTTCATTTTTTCGAAAATTAATTTTTCTAAAATCAGCATTTACCAAAAATTTGTTTTTGTCCCATAATCAGCTTTTTATCCCATAATCAGCTTTTTCTCCTTGGAAAAGTTATGCCAAACGGGGCCTTAGTCGGCCCCTTTTTAAAAAATTAAAAAGAACGTCTTTTTTCACTTTCAAGCAATTTTAAGAGAAGAATATTTCATTTATTTTATTTTGCAAATGTAATGAAGGAAATAGGCATGCCTTTCTGTGGAGCTTAGAGACCATGGGGAGATGCATTGTCAAGCTACCTTCGCAGGAGTGGGCGGATCACTTTGAAAAGTTTCAATGGTTCTCCAATATATTATACCAGCCTTTCCCTGACTTCTCAGAACCAGCATTCCATCTGCAGAACATTAAAGAAAATATAGTTAGATTAGAACGAGATATTGCAACTTCAATTGATATGATGACACCATGACAACAAGCAAGAAGCATAATTTATTTGTAATTTATCTTAGGAAGGTCTCAACAATAATTATATGAATATATAAACACTATGCCATGAATCATGAGCTTGCTTCTGCTTCTATAATCACATAGTAACTATAATTTTATGCAACTAACTGCTCTAGCATTACACTGCACCAAGACAAACATTAGAACTCTAGCTTTTATCTCAGTTCCTCCTCCTCAAACAGTCCAGCAAATATACATTGTCTTGGCTAAATCTGCTAGTATAGTTGCTAAAGCAAAGAATTGAACATTTGCATCCATTGTCTCCAACTTCTCATCTTCCCCGTTAATGCAATAAAGCATCTTCTCATTTAATTTTCAGCAATAATGCATCCTTTTGTTTATCAGAGACAACCCTGCTGACCTTCAAATTATGCAGAGATACAGGTTCATATTCCTGGAGAATTTCTTAAAGAAATCTGGTAGAAGATGTCAAAAGATAAAACTACAGAAGTCGGCCATCAACAACTTCTATAGAAGGTCAATTAGTTATCAGGTAGCCATACTTTCACAAACCCAATGCACCCGAACCCAATTTCACACTTCCGAATAATTCTTTCAAAGCCTCAGCTAGACAAGGTCCGACGAAAAGATAACAGAAGAATAATTAGACGGTTGACTTGAAAAACGTTTGTTATCTTTTCTCAACCAAAGCCTAGATGGAAACATCCTCAACTAGTGGCAGCATTGACCAATCAATCCAATCTGAACAAAGATGATAACAACAATACTTTCTCCATTCTAAATTAGGCATGACTATAGAACTAAATCATGCCATGTAAATATCAGAACCATCCTTCCTGATTCAACAATCTCATTTATGCTGCAAAATAGACGTGCCACAGAAAACCAAAAATGCCATTTGAACAAAAATGTCTCCACTTCCTACAACTGTCTCATGGCTCCACAGTGACACTGATGTACTTCAGAAGACATCAAATCAACCCATCAGATAATACCTCTTTGCATGCCTTATAGACTACTAATTTTACATGTTCCTTAAAAAATAAGGCCTAAAATGGTCTCGATCTTGCACATTCGCATACTTTGCCTAGTCCTTGTGCATGCCTCATCCTAACCTCCTATTCTCCAGCTACACAAAAATACTTTTTTCCATCTCATCTCACCGTTAAGAAGATATTGCTAAGTATCTATATATATATCAAGTAATAGAGGTCTACAACTCCGGAATAGATGAGTATTCCAACTTAAGTGGGTCGATGGGATTTCTTCTACAAGAGTACCAGTAACCTGGTTCATAGCACTGCAAAGATGTTGTTAGAAGAGGCTTGTATTATCAGGAACATGCAAGCTCAGAAGAAACGCCTTAACTTGTAGGAAAGATCAATGTAACCAAAGGTGAGAACCTAGATGCCTAGAATGCACTTCCTATAATTACATAGATGTAAATTAATCATTAATTATCAATGAAGGATATGACTACAGTTTGCAGCGAATTAAGATTAAATAGAATAGTCATTAAAACTAGCTAAAAGAAAGAGATGTTTTATCGACGAAATCCATATAACAATAGACAGAATACTTGCCTATGAAGTATTTGCAGTAAGCCTCATCACATGGAATGCTCATCGTCCTTCAGAATTCTGGGCCATTTTGATGTAAGATGCAGCTTGAATAAATTCAGGAGGCTCTTATCTCGTCTATGGAATGATGTTCAGAGTAATGCAAATAAAAAGCGAGGGTTGTAATTATGTTGCATGACCATGGACAAGCAGGAGAGCTAGACAAATTTGATTAACAAGGAAATAGCAATCGCCTTATTCCAACATCCAAGCAATAAGATATTACTACCAATCCCAATGGTCATTTTCAAGTGTAACAACAATGTCATGGATACACAATAAGTCCACCCAAGAACTCAGATATATCTTACACCTTTCCTTTACCACCACTTATTCTTTTTCAGTTACCCCCACCCACTGCATGTCAATGAAGTCCAGTTAAACCCTCAACTGGAGGTAACGACAAAATTATGTAATCAGTCGATCCACCAAAACCCAAATTGTGGAAAAGTGCAGTCTTCTAGCACTTAATAATAAACCAAAATCCGCTACACTTCGAATCACCTTAAATAGATGCACGAAACTAAGCTACATGTACCAACTGAACATGTAACTTTAGGAATATATATCACATGTATAGGAGCTCTCCAATTTTACAATCTAAACCATCTAACGAAATAGCATGAAATACACCTAGATTAGAATTTCTCATTCCTCTGCATGTAGTACATTCTCCATACTCAAGAAATGAAAAACTTGGTCCCATAAACAGAATATACAAATAGAAAGCTCACTTCAAATTATTCCAGCAACAAAGGCACAAACTATTCCACTCTTCCAATGCCACTATAAATTTGTCCTGCTAAGCACTTAATATTGAATTGCAGAGTCCACTTATAAATTTCCATCAATGGATTGAACCAACAGAATAAAGATACAAAAGTGGAGCTCAAGCAATTAGCTACAAAAACATGTAAAATACGGCTCAAGAAGAAACTCCTATAATTAGAGAAAGCCTAAAACCCATCTATTATTTTTAATCACCTGGGTGATTTAGAGAACAAAAGAACCAACTAATCATCTTAATAGCATTAGACGAGAATTCACATTGAGGCACTTCCAACTATGATAGCATCCTATATTGAATAGCTCCTGTCAAACAGCAATTTATAGACAACATTTTCTATAAAAGTATTCTGATCTTTTTCATACTAGAAGTGAATGCCATGACCTCCCAATTGCTATCTTAGCCTGCCAAGCTCACAGAATATATCCTTACGTAAAAGTTGCCAGCCCATAACACTTTATAGACATTCAGTTCACCACATAAACAACCATATATAAGGTTGCATTTGGTTTGACAAAGAATTGGCTGCACCAATAAAGATCAGAGAAACATCAGACATCCCTGCAGGCATCATTGTACCACTTCCACCGTTATAATATTAAAAGAAAAAAAAAGGCGCTTCAGGTCCCCTTACAGCTCCGAAAACAGAATTTCAACATTGATGTTTAAAGAAAGAATGCTTATTCCTTAACATATATCCACCTCAGGACTCTGACTAAAAAGAGAGGAACAAAATCCATAAGAAACATTCAGATTCTATGCAAGAAGTAAATCACATAGCTCAGAAAGTAAGGCAAGATAAAGACTTGACATAAATTATAAGGGTCAAGAGGCAGGGATACAAGGATGGAGCCACAATATTCAAAAATCCACACTACTATGACAAATAAAGCAAATCGACCAAGTCAGATAGAATAACTAACAATGTATTCAGATAAAAAGACTACTGGTGTGGCATGCACACGGAGATGAATGCATTTCTCGCCTATTTTGATATTGGACAGGATAGCAGGCAGTGCCAGCAAAAGATGTGCGCTTTTTTAATTTGAACAGCAACTCTCTCAACGACGAGGTATGCGGGCCTTGTCCCATGAAGCAGGACCTGGAGCAGGAGCACCCTGTGCAACAAGAGAAAAATTTTCTTAGAAAACGAGATACGAATTACTGAAAAACAGAAGCCACAATGACAATGATGAGCATGCGTACCATATGAAGCCCATACCCATCCCCATATGGGGCAGGAAATCCCTCACGGTTACCATATTTCATTCCATATGCTCCACCTTGAATCAAAAAGTATAAAGATAAAGAAATAAGCAACGAACAAAGTGGACACAACAGTAGCACGAGGTAAATTTGAAAAAGGATCTGGGTCAGTTCACAGTAAGTTCACAACTGTATAACAAAGACCTGTATAAAAACAAAAATATAGATGGAATTCAACATCAAGGCTTGCAATGGCCAACCATATATAGTAATACTAATGCTTAACATTATGATGAATCCACTAGTAAGGAAAGCTAATGCTCCTCTACATCACAGAAAAAACTGAAATAATTCTCAGCTTCTAAAAAATGTGATTCACCCAACACTAATCAACAAATAATAGGAAAGTCCAAAAACACATGACCACAGAGTAGATAGTACAGAACAAATCAATTAATATGAAGAAACTCCATAAAAATAAACTTTTGAAAGAAAGTCAGTGATAGGAATACCAGCAGCCCAGGGTCGAGCATCCACACTAGCAAGTTCAGCCCGTAGCTTTTCAACTTCACGTGCCATGGAAACCATGTTCTTCTCCATTGCCTGTCTCTGCTCCACTAACTCGATGTTTGCTTTTTTTTCATAATCAATAGCATTTCTGAAACATAGAGTCTTAATTTTAGCACCTGTCTGTTATTGTTTCAGATTTTGATTTTGATTTTCTTTTTCCTTAAAGAAAAACCAAAATGTGTTTGATTAAAACTGTTTAAATTTTAAAAATTCAACTTTTATCATAATCATTTAAAATACCAAAACTCATTTTACAAAACCCCATATCATGGTTTGTAGAATTTCATTTTCCAAATATTATATCTCTTGTAACAAATCCTATAAACTTTTGAATGGCCTAGGTTGGAAGGAAAGTGAGTTGGTGGTGACAATTTATGCCATTGGAAATTTCATCAAAGCTTAGCCTCTAGTTGTGGTAGTGGCTTATGATTGTGATTGAAGGTTTTGATTAGGTTCTTTAACGATTTGGTTGGACTTGAAATTGATGGTCATCTTTGTGATAACAATGGAGATTCTGGAGGTTATTGGTGATGGAGATGGAGGTGGAGGTGGAGAAGGAGGTAGTAGTGGTAGTGGTGGTGGTGATCATGGTTAAAAAATGAAGAGAAGAAGAGAAACGGTTCCATTACAATGTGATAATAAAATTTAAAATTTCTGTTTCGAAAAAAAAAAATATTATAATTTTTAGCTAAAAAACAGATTTTCAAGAAACAAATTAAAGAAAAACAAAAATTGATTTATAGTTTTTTAAAGATAAAGAACTAAAAAAAAAACATAGAGTGATAATGGGCAAGCCCTTAGCATTTATGTTGATGTTTCCGTGCAGCAAAAAGGGGTTTTAGCAGGAATTTATTAGACTGAACTGCAATCACTTAAAAGGAATCCGAGCACAGACCTAGCATGCATAAGCTCCTGGTGCAGGCCCTCAATCTCACTACGGAAAAGGGGAATCTGTTGATTATCTGCTTGTGATCTTGCTAGGTCTTGTTTCAGTGTCTGAATTTGGCCAAGGAGCTCTTGCTTCACTTTGTTGATTTTCTGAACTTCTGCACGGAGTTGTACAGCCTCATTCTTCAAAGGCTCAGTTGCCCGGAGATCAGCCTCCAGCTTCAAACCTTTCTCAATAAGCTCCCTTGAGTGCACTTCCTGTTCTGTTCGAATTTCAGCTATGACAAGATTTAAACGATGAAGTTCCTCCTTGGCAGCACCAAGCTCTTGCTGCAGAGCCATTCGATCTTCCATCAGCCGGCGATTATCAACCAGAAGCCTGCGGATTTCAGCATGCTGCATTTCCAGTTCATCCTCCAACATGGCAGGGTGTGGAGGTGGATGTGGCATAGGAGGGCCACGAATGTAAGGTCTCTCAGGTGGAAACCCACGCCTGTCATTATAGGCTTCACGAGGAACGCGATTTCTGCTTGCCATTATAAGTTATGCTGCAAAAGACAGGAGCAGGAATAGAATGAGGACATACTATTTCTATCAAAATATTTTTTTTTTTAAACATTTGACGAGCAAATTATATTTTGACATACTTAAACCTTAATTTAACACAATTACACCCAACATGATAAACATAAAGAACTTCTTAAAACAAAATCTGGAATTCAGATAACTACAGAAAAATGTACATATAATGTTGCAGCTTAAATGCATAGATATAGAACTTCGCATTCAAGGTGAAAGGAGCGGACAGATAACAAATGAATTAAGGAAAACATCTTCATAATACCCTTCAACATTCTTTAAATCAGAAGCCGCATATAGAAATGATAGCCTTTTCTAAATCCTAGAAGAGTAATTATAAACTTAAATATTTGGTTTCCTTTCCATCAGATGCCCAAACCTCACTGTTTCACTTGGAATTGGTACATGAACAAACTCTAGGAGCCCCGCTCTATTTTATGGCTTGTTAAACAATCCAATTTGGAAAGAAATGAAAAAACCATCCGAATATGTCCATTAGTAAGCTTCCTCTTTCTAATCTTTTCATAAGCAAAAAATACTGCTCTTCACTTGTAACATAAAAGGTGGAATAAAGATTAAAAAGAAACAGGCCCATAAAAGACACCATCTAGTCAGATTCACGGAAGACCTCAGTATAAGCTTCAAGAGTATCAAAAAGCTCTTCGCTGCCAAATAGAATTAAAGCACAAGTGGCTATTGCATTTTTCCTTTGTCATTATTTTGAAGGTATGTGTTAACATTAAATTCAATAATGCAAAATGGCCAGAACCTCTATTCCATCTCTTGAACACGAATAAAATATGATATGATGCCTGTCCTATACCTCAATCTTCCATGGACTCTTTTCATAGTTTCACATAGCACAATACTATCATGTTTCCATATGATGACAGTCACAGCAAAGATAGTAAATATCCATGGTCCTACAGCTCCATCGGTTCTGATATTGGCATGGGAATCCCATTGCCCTAATATTTAAACAGCATTCCCACTGTAGAATTTGCATTATTATATATGCAAAGATATAGTTCCTGGCAAGTCTAGATAGAAGATCAAGACAAGCACACTCAAATCTACTATTTGATGATATATGGACGGCTCTTATTGGTGCAGTTGATGAGTCAAATGGTAAAAATAGTTTTCTTCCTCAGTTCTTTAGTCTTACTTTGAAAAGGGAACGCCTCAGAAGGAGCTATATTCAATCATGGCAAATACAAGAATAAATAGAAAATAACTGCTAGCTGAGTCTCAGGACACAACAAGATTCAAAACATATTACAAAAATTTCATTCCAAAAACTCTACATTTGATTATCACCCTAACGATCATTACCAAAATCTAGAATATAGAACACAGAGTAGCATAGCTATATTGCTTATCCGACCAAATAATGCCCAAAATAGCAAATGAAGCATACATTTCCCAGCCAAACCCTAGTCAGATTACACCGAGCATAACGGGATGTTTCTTCATATATCAAAAAATTTACAAAAAAAAGAGGGGGAAAGAAAATCCATAAATCTGGATCAACAAATGAAATTGCACTCATATTTCACATTGAACATCAGACAAGCCAGCAATCAAAAAGAAGGTAAACCAGCACAAGCTAACAATTAAATAAAATTGAACATAATCAAAATTTCGATTCATGAACCAGAAAGCTGCACCAACGATAGTTTAATAAAAAAATAGCATAGGCCACGAAGACACCGAAAGAGAGAAATAAAGAAGTAGATAAGCAAATATACGAATTATCTAAAATAATAAGCACGCAGAAGAATTGAATACGAAATTGGAAAGGAAAACGAGGAAGAGAACAGAAACCTGTGAAGAGAAGATAGATTGATATTCGACAATCTCTTCTGCGTGCGAGAAGTCTATTGATATTCTTCGAACAATGAGAAACTTGGTGCTCTTCTTGGTTTTGGTTCACTAGGTTGGTTCCCTGGCCAAGTCATGAGCAGAGTATTTTTTTCGTTAAAATAAAGCGACAAACCAATGCATCAAGACGATGTCGTTTTTGTGGTTGGGGCTTTTTGATTTTGAGTAAGAACTTCATTTGGGCTTAATTAGGAACTAAGCAATGGCTCTCCGGGCTATTAGGCCCAATGCGACACCATTGCCGAACTTATGCCGGTTCGGCTGGGAATCGACAAGAAAGGCTTCTTTATACTTTTGTGATTGTCTTCATCCATTGTTTCACCATCTCACTTTATACTTTTGTGATTTTCTTCATCCATTTGTAGTTTAATCTATTGTTTGTGGAAAAAGATATTTCTTTTGCTATGCTTATTTTCTTTAGTCGAGACTGACAGTTTTGTTTTTCTAATTACAACCAACGTTTTTCATATGACTGTAAAATGTCTCCATAGATTGGTTACATATATTTTTTTATTTATTCTACTTTAAGGATAAGGACCAAGACATAAATACAGCAAATTTTCATCCCATTTGAGAAATTAATTAACTTTATTTATAAATATATGATTCAAACTTAATATGATTTGGTGTTGACTTATTGATGATACAATTCATTTGATTCGCTCTGATTTCTTTATAATCCAATTGTAACATGTTTGTATTATTTGTGATTATGTAATTTTTTTTATATAATATAAAAATAATAAAAATACTTTTTATTTTATGCATGTATAATTTTGTATTTTTAATGAAAAATTAATAATAATTTATTTGCGTCATGATTCGATCTTATTCAATTTATTTTTGATTCATTTATAGTCCAAATCAAATCCATCCCAATTCGATCCGTTTGTCACCTATGCCTATATTACTTAATAACAAGTGTCATTTAAATTTATTTCGTGATCAATTAATCTCAAAATTAAGTTTTGAATTAAATTATTAATATTTTCAATTTCATATCATTTATTTAAAATTTTGCTTTAATTGTAAATCAAAATTCGCAATAAAAAGAATCATGACAAGTTAGAATTTGAATGTAATAAACCAAATATAAATTAAAAAATGTGTATTAGTTAAATTTAAAAGATTGAATATTGTTAAAAAAAATAATAAAGGAGGAAATTGATACTCCATTCATACTAACTCAATCTCGTATAAAAAAATAATTATCATGTAAAAGCTTTAGTGACTTATGAAACATGAAGCTAGATCCAGTCATCTCTCTGTTCGGTGGGCTAATGGTTACATAAGCATTCCGATTATTAGGTTAATTAATATCCAATTGAGTCTTAATTGCGACATACATAAGCATTAGAGCATTAATTAAGCATTATCTTAGGGATGAAAGATAAATTTATTCTGATTTTATCGTAATGATGAACAATCATTTTCTCTCATAAAAAATCATCATTTTCATTTTGTTTTTTGAAGGGGATGAGTGTTTTTGGAAAATAAAATTGAAAATATTTTTGCCTAGATCGGAAAAATTTATATACTTAACCAATCTTATCTTGATGTATATAAAAAAATATAACTATTTTACATACGTGGCAAAGTGTAATTAATTAGTTTTATCCACTATTTTTTTCATAAATTTAGTTTAGATGAATATTTTTCAATGAAATTTCTAAGATGGAAAATAAAAGTTTAAGTTTAAATTTTATTTTAGAGAAAATGCAAAAAGTTGGAGTGGTGAATTTACTTGAGCGGATTGATTAGATAGAAGCAGAAACGCATAATAATATGATAAAGTTCAAGATTAGTGGAAGATTATTTGTTAATTATTTATAGCAAAAGCAATTTATGAATGGTGGCCCTTCTTAATTGAATTATTAATTGTTTAGCAATCACCAACATCCTTAATTATTCAAAACTTGAATATGCATTAAAATACATATTCGCATGAGTTGGTATGAAAATGACGTCGTTTTCATCTTAGCCATGATCATAACAGGCCCCTCTAAAGCAAAATGATTATATATATATATAATAATTACTAGTCTAACTAATCTAAATAGATCCGTGCTTAATAAGGTTGGAAGCAAAGTGCTAATGGTTACAAAGTTATATAGAATACGTAAGTGTATCCTTTTAAAGAGTGATTAACAATATTAATATTGCTCATTAATTGATTGACTTCATTATCAAAGGTGTGGAATATAATTGGAGTATTAAGAAATTGAATCTATTCGAGTTTCTTCTCATCAGATAATCAATAATTAATTATCAATTGAACCATATACTATATCAGTAATTCAATTTATTATGCTAATTAAGATGATTGAAGCTGGTCAAACATACAATCGGTTGATCTAAATAATAATTTTGAATGGATGGCAATGAAACCATCACTAATATTCAAGAAAGTAAACCTAATAAGGATTTCAATTTGAAATTATCTTTAAATAAAATCAGAAGTTTGAGATGTTAATGAGAGCCTTAAATTAAATTAGTTAGCACCATTACACGAATAAAATTGATATCATTAAACTAAGATTTATTGATAATTATCGTTTCAAATCAAATTGTTCATCTTGGGACCCTTGAACACAAATAATTGGCTATACCCACTACCTGAATTCACTCTGTTTTACAATTGTACATTATGGTAAGGTGAAATATAAAAATAAACAATGTAAAAAAGTGATAAATATCATATAGCAAGGGCCCCTCTAAAAAGAAGAATTTTATATTCTATAGTTTTAATTATATGTGCAATACCTATTTGGAAGAGGACAATTGTTGTCAGTCTTTGTTGATGCCCCCACACGTGTGCACTGCATCAATTCCTTAATTAAATAATATTTTCAGTTTCTATCATTAGAACTTTTTTCTAGGCCAAAGTAATTAATTATCATGTAATGTGATTAATGATCTTCTTTCCTTTTCACCCAGATTGGCATCCTTCTCTTCATTCTCACTGTGGGGAAATTTACAATCGTATCTTCTTCAGCCACCCAACTGCATTCAGATTACAATATAAATAATAAATAAATAATTAACACTTTTTTTTTTATAAAAAAAAAAAAGTCATGCCATAATTTTATTTATGTATTTAGCTACTAATAAGATGAAATAACATGACAAAAATATCTTATTTATTAATTAAAAATTTTGAATTCGAATCTTAAATAGAGTATATTTTTAAATACTTAAAAGATAATATTTTACTATTTTTTCAGTCTTGCCTAGCGTATCAACAAATTTCCTCAAAATCTTATTGTTTGAAAACTAGCCAAATCAAAGTTAGACCAACAGTTATATAATAATGTTGTTTCTTTCAAGGTGTGCCACAAAGAAAAATACAACTTGTGTTTCTACTTGCTGCTAAATGACACCTAATGAACCCTAGCAAAAGATAGGGTTTTTGAATTTTGGTTGTATTTTTTTTTTTAAATAACATCAAACATTAATTCGTCGGCCTACACCTAAATTTTGACCATCCCATTAAATCAAGTGTGATAATGAATTTTGGTTTTATCTTTAAATAACACCAAATTGAGTTTGTCGGCCTAGACCTAAATTTTGACCATCCCATTAAATCAAATGTGATACCTATATAGAAAATTTAGGATATTTGCACCCACTTAATTTAATATCATTGACCACTGTTTTGAAAAATAATTACTAATAGATTAGGACATCAATTGTGATTTCAATGCACTAGGCTATGTATATATATATATATATTTCTGCAATGCCAATTGTCCTTATATGTATATATTAGATTTGACCCTTTAGCAAACAAAATTTGTACTTAGGTAGGTGTAGGGAACATCAAGATCCAATTCAAGATCCAAAATAATAATAGAATGGCTATGGACAGCTGCCTTATATAATTAAAGATTTTGATAAGTAAAAATAATTATGAGGTGAGAAATTCTTGGGTTTGTAAAGCTTTGATTATCATCTTTATGTGATATGTTTGTTCTTTCATTTTAGGAGGTTGAACAACATTCAATAGCCTAATTATAATTACATATTTTGTCAGCATGTTGCCTATATGTATATAAATATTTAATTTAATAGACATATATTTAATTTTTTATATATTTAAACTATTTACTCGTCATTTCTTTTATTAAGTTATAAAAACTCAAATACATATAGTTATCAATTTCAAATTAAATAGAGAAATGTGTAATGAAATATTATACAATATTTAAGAATTTAATAGAACAAAATCGAAATTTCGAATTTGTAAAAAGGGAGAGAAATGCAACAAGCTAGTGGAACAAAGATTTGTTATGACAAATTCTTAAAGTGGATTAAAATAATAATTGAGAAAAGAAAAGAAAAGAGGTTTTTGTTGGAAGCAAGCAATTAATTTAAAGAAATGATGCTTTGTGAAAGAAGTTCATTTTCTCAAAAATGGCAGAAAGTTGAATGTCATGATTTTGTTTTTGTTTTTGTGTGTAAAAAAGTGGTGGAAAATGAAGGATTTATTTATGCATGACAACTTCCAAAAACAAAGATCAGTTTATTCTTTCCATAAAGATACCATTCTTGATCATTAATTTCTTATATATTTATTATACAGAATAATTTTTCTTATAGAAAATCAATTATTAGGGTTTTCTCCACATATCAAATCAAGAATGGAATATAACATAAGAAAATTGATTTTGAATTTTGAACACATTTAGATGAGAAATGAAAAGATGAACTAATTAATAGAGGTTAAGGAAAGAGTTACCTAAATTGAGTGACAAAGTGGTGTAAGAAAATGGAAGCTTCCAGCCTGGCCAAATCAAGTCCTGGACATAATCTTTGTCCACCTCCAAATGGAATGAAGTTGCTATTGCTCATCTCCTTGTCCTGTGCATCCCCCACATTTCCATGTCTTAGATGCTTAATAATGACAATAATAATAACAATAATAATAATAATTCTTACTTGCCACCTCCATGGATTGAATTGATAAGGCCAATCATAGTAATTTTCATCAAGATGGACGGATCTAAGGTATACAAAAGCACACCATCCCTTTGGTATCAAATACCCTTTTATCTCTACATCCTTCATGGCCTTTCTCATCACTCCTATTATAATGTTTCCAATTCTTAATGTTTCTGTAATCACCTGTTCAAATAAGAAATTAAAATTAAAAAAATTAATTTCTGTTTTTACTTAATTAGGGCAATAATTAACAATTTGATTACCCTTTGTGTAAATGGCAATGACAAGTAATCATTCCAACTTAGTGGCTCTCCAAGCTGATCTTTGAGACTTTTCAATTTCATGTTCTCATCCTGAAATTATAATTTAAAATGTCAATTTATGAAAGGAACAACCTTAAAATAAGAACAAACAAAATGAAACAATAAAGTTATAAAATGATAGTTACAACTCACACGTGGATCATCAAACAAACAAATTAAGACATTGATAGGTTACCTAATTAATATTAAAATTTGACCCAAAACAATATGATCCAAAAATAAAAGAATTTGAGTTTCATTTCTACACGTATCCATTGATTTTCTGTCTTTTCCATACATTTCAAGACAATTAATTTTAATGTTTTTCTTAAGCATTATATTATTTTCTCCATTCATAAATAAAATTATGAATGGAATTTAAATAATTATTTTTACTTTATATATGAACACAAACAACTCTATTAAATAAGACAATTTCTCAATCATGATATGAAATAGTAGAAATTCTTTATTTCTTAACTAGAAATATCAGTTTTCGTATTTAATTTGTAATATCTTTAAATACCCGTAAAGAAGCATTTTACTTTCATTTATAGATCTAGTTAGTACGAGTTGAAATTAATCTGACCAATAATAATGCATATATATGTGATGAGCTAAAAAAGAATGATCCTATTAAATGATGATATAAAAAGAAATAAGCATCAACTCATGAAAGAGATTTGGCATAGGATGCCATGAAATGTCCTTTTATTTTGATATTAGATAATCATATAGAAGAGTGGGAAAATGATTTCTCCAATGAGAAAATGAATGCATATGGTAGGTGATGGTGGCATACAAAGTACAGTAAATTAGTGTGGGCACAAACCCTAGTTAATACTCATTTCAGTATTCCACCTCGTGCCTATGAGACCTATCACATTAAAACTATTCAATTAATAAGGCAATGAGATAAGAAGATTGAAAATGACATTCATTGATTCTATACATTCACACTAGTCAAACACCATGATTCACCCCACTCTCCAATTTCAATTTACACTAACAAAATTAATCTTATACTAATTTAGTAATTAATAATTAAACTTAGAAGTAATTAAGAGAAGGATTAGTATAAACATACCGTTAATTGCTGCAATGCAGAAGGGCAATCTGAAAGGTATTTGACAGCTAAAGTCATAAGAACTGGAACAGAATCCTCTCCAGGAATCATCATATCAATCATATTATCAGCGATTAAATCATCTGTCAATTGTTCATTTGCATCATTAAGCAAAACCTCCACCACATCCTTGGGTGCCACCATTGATGAACTCATCCCACCATTATCTCTTTTAGATTCAATAATTTTTTGCACCAACTTCACCATTTTCTTCTTCGCCTGAAACCACATTAGTAAAATATATTAATCTAGTTGTCATAGCCCAAGCCAATATATAATTAAATCGGTGTATTAATTAAATTACGTGCCTGTAAAGAGCGATAAAGTTGACTTCCAGGAATATTAATAGGTAAAGACATGAGGCCAGAGATAAATTCTTGAAAGTGTTTCTTGAG
This sequence comes from Excoecaria cochinchinensis, assembly GCA_947683425.1. Taxonomy (NCBI): domain Eukaryota; kingdom Viridiplantae; phylum Streptophyta; class Magnoliopsida; order Malpighiales; family Euphorbiaceae; genus Excoecaria; species Excoecaria cochinchinensis. The sequence goes on along the minus strand of CANTUQ010000125.1, from coordinate 3,651,664 downwards.
TATTTCCATTTCTTCACCAGGATCCAAACTAATCAATGCCTTGACTAGGACTTGAAAGGCAATCTGGAGCAAAAGAATTGTTATTTCTTAATAACTTTTGCAAAGAAACTATATGATATAATTATTATGAGTCTGATTTTGTAGACAATATGATTTCATGCAAAATTATTGTGAGCCCCATACTCCTCTCACTAATAATATGGTTTTGTTATTTTCTAGGAAAATCATTTCTAACTTAAGTAGAAGCCAGAGATACACATATAAATCATTAAAAAAAAAAATAAACTCTTTCCTTCTTTTTAATAATTATGCTATTTTGAATGAATTTCTAAAGCTTTAACATAAAAAAGATTCTATGCAATATTGGGGATATTTAACATGTGATATGCTTTGTTTTTTCCTGTGTATCCAATTGAGACTGATATTTTGGTGCATCGATGAAACGGTATATTAAATGATATTTACTATCCAATAAAAAATAAAAATTAAATATTTTTACATGATCGGACAGTGCATATTATGTAGCGGACTGCTGTACGGCGTATTAAATCGTGACTCTAATTGAAACTCTTTTTAAAAAGATTAAAAAAAAAAGAAATTGAAATTAGAAGAAACTAAAAGGATAGGATTCAAACTCCAAGGATAGAAATTCACTTCATCAAAACCACACAAACACAAAAAAACAAAACCACAAACAGAGAAACCTATACAGATAGAGAGAGAGGGAAGAACTAACATTTTTTGTTTCATCTTGAATGTAAATGGGTTGATTATGAGTCCATTTACTCATAGATTCTTGAACATAAACTTGCATGTCTCTAGTGATTTGAGCTTTGAGATGAGAAGACTTGAAAAAAGCTCCAACCAGTCCATGAATTCTCTTCTGTAAGCTCCCATTGATAAGCAAAATCGAAGATTTTCCCATCAATTCCGTCAGAGATTTCGGGTAAGAAGGAACAAACACCTTTGCATCACTTTGCAATATAAATTTACTCACTTCCCCATCTGTTGATACTATTGTAGGACACCCAAAAATATGTGACTTGAACACTTTACCATACCTGAAAAAAAAACATTTTTTAATAACAACTACATAGTAACTAAGAAAAAAACCTTAAAACATAATTAAGTTGTGTAATGTGTATATGTTATCCCTCAACAGAACAGCTGTATTCTATCATACATATACTTACAGTTTGCGACGCTTGTCCATGAAGCTCTCGGGTTTGTCTGTTAAAGCACAAGAAATGAACTCAAGAGTTTCACCGATAAAAGGCCAACCAAGATTGCCTAAAGGAAGTGAAGTTTTGTATTTTGATGATCTGAAGAACATAACACTAAAAAAGCTGTTCCTGTACAAGATTATTATGGACAACAATAAGATTGGTAATACGCTAATCATCCACAATAACTTGTCCATTATGAGAAGTGTTGGATGTCTCTTGCCCGCATGCACACGCACACGCACACGCACCTACACTGTTCTTTCTCTCTCTCTCTCGATATATATATATATATATTTTCTGTCTCTATAATGTATCTATGGGGATTTTTGCTTTGCTTAAATATGCTTAATCATGGTGACTAGAGGCCATGATGATGACTTTTTTTTTTTAGATTGGAAATATATATATAAATAGGAATGTTTTGTGTGCATGTGTACGTGCACGCGGGCGGAAATTTAAGAAAAAGAAAAAATGAGTAGTGTAAGGTCGGAGCTTAAGTTAATGTATTTATGGGAGAAAGAATATTTGTATTGGGAGATGTATATATTATATAATAAGATATTACTATCTTTGCCTTTTTTAGGTATATATATGCTCACACAATTTCGAATCAATATATATATATATATATATATATATATATGTATATATAACCAAGGAACCAACCTAAATATTATTTGGTTGGTTTAGTTCTATCGGTTTGATTATATTGATTTTTTTTAATAAAAATTCAACCAAACTAAATAAATTTAACTCAACAATATATATACAGACCGCAAATTAAATAAATTAAATTTTTTTTAATTCAGTTCACTTTACACACTTCAAGATGTCATTCTTAATTAGCTATTTTTTTATATGATTACCTATAGTTTTAGAGTTTCAATTAAGTTGTTTTTTAAGCAAGAAATTTCTTTATATATGTATATAAGTATTGTTATTTGCTTTGATCGGAATCGGGTCAGATTGGCTTAACCAGAATTTTATTTTCCTATATAATAAATGCAAGCATGTGTTGGAAGTTATTGACCCACTGATTTAAGTTTTTTTTTTTTTCATTTAGTATTTCGGAGAAAAGGTATTCTTACATTGACAAGAATTTTTAATTCTTAAATCAATTTCTATTATTATTAGATTTGATTAGATCGGTGAATCGGCGATTATATTATACATTAATGATTATGAATCTCTTTTGCAATAAAACTAATTAAAAGATCAATTTATTAACACCTCAAAATGTTAGAAGATTGAGTTTGTTAAATGGTTAATATGTCACAAAATTAGGGTGGCAAGTAAGGATCAAATTATGATCATTATTGATTACGATACCCAGATAGAACAGTAGTCACCTTATATATACATACAATATTGTTAATTTGTTACATTAATAGAAATTTTAAATTAATCTTGTTGTAATTAGAAACACTAATAAAAAGATTCTCTATCTTATAAATAGATGCTAGCTATGATAATATTAATAACAACAATTTGATAATATATGTGCTTTCAATTAATTATGTAACTTCATATTTATGAATAAAATAAGTTTCTTATTAAAAATTAATAATTTATATAATTATTTTCGGAAAAAGAATTTCATAAATCAAATTCGCGATAGCTCATGGACCAAACCAATAATATATATAATGAAGCTTTTTTTTTTTCATTTAATGGATCTATACGAATTCAAACTAAAAGGTTATAAGAAAATAATAACTTGTAATTAAGAAAGTTGTGAATTTGATAAGAAGGTGATGAAAATAAAATATAAATAGAGCGATAGATATAGAAGTCCCCACAAGTGCATGATTGTGTGGTGGCACAGTGGGTGCTCTTACAGGCGCAGCTGGTGGCCTCGTGCGTACATGTGAGACTCAATAAGTCCAACCACATTCTTCCTCATCATCATCTTTCTTCTCTCTCTCTATACTGAAATTATCACCTAATCCTTCATCACAATTCACATACATACAATCTCTCTCTCTCTCTCTCTCTCTCATGTTACTGTCATTCCCATATTCTTCTTATTTTATATAGGAGAGACCACATGTGATCTAAGCCTATTCAATCTTTCTTTTATAAGACTGTAACTATAAATATCGCCAAAAGAAATCGAACTCAAAATCTCGTATGTGTTGGCTATCGTCCACCATTGAACCTTAGTGAAAGAAGAAAGTTAATGGACAACCATGATTGCCTCCAAATTTATTGTATGATATTAATTTTATAAATGGATATTAATGTCCATGAGTTGTATTTCAAATGAATGAATGGAAATTAAAGCCATTTCTTTTGGGGAAAAGCTTATTATTTTATGTTTTTGAACTTTCAAAATCTCTCTCTTTGACTGTTTCCATATAATTTGCCATTCTATGTGTGGCCCATTGTTTGATTGCAATGCATTAATTTTTTAATTGTTATGCTCCATTCCTTGGCTTTCTTTTAGCTATTATCTGTTCAAACTACCTAACTTATGATTTAGTATCTTTTAACATATTAATGCTTTAATCAATTATCATAATTGCATTACGTCTCTCTCTCTCTCTCTCATAAGTTGATTTGTTTAGTTTCATTTCTTAACTTTTTCTATACCTTTAAGACTTAGAGAATATATTGGATATGTTTCTTATTTCTTTTGAATGTTTTAAGTTTAGGACTTTAGTGCTCTAGGATATACTCCAAATCTTGTAACATCTCATAATAGGTATTTTAATTATTTTTTAAAAGAAAAGAAAAAGAATTATTCAGTAGATAGAACGATATAGATCTCTTTTTTTTCTAAATGAGAGGTTTTGAATTCGAATTTTAAATATGAAATATCTTTAAATACTTATAAGAAATTGAATTCGAATTTTAAATACGCAGTATCTTTAAATACTTATAAGAAAGTATTTTGTCATTTTATAAATTTATTAAGTACACATTTATACTAGTCAGATCAGTAAATTTCGGAGAATTGATGCTTAAGAAAAGGGAAAACAAAATTATTTGGAGGTTGGAAAACCAATCTATTTGGTAGTTGAATTTGGTTTGATTTTGGAAGGATGCATGCTGTGGGTACTGAGCATGCAAATTGAGTATGTCCACATCCTTTTTGGAAATTGTGAATGCTTTCATTAGGCCCATGTCACCATGTGAATCTCTTCAATTTTTTTTACAAGTTAAAGAGAATATGATCCATTTCTAATTTTCTGTTATTGTATAGCAAATAAGATTGATAACAATCCTTCCCTGAAAATGATGTTAGCAAACTGATGCTAATATGACAAAAATGACAGCAAGGACTGACTTACCTTTTTCATTTCTTTTTTACATTCTCTGCATTCAAATTTGCAATCATAGAACAATGAACAAGAATTCTAATCCCATCATTTAACAGAAGTTTAGATGATGAGAAAGGTAGAGAGAGAAACAAGAAAATTTCTCATAGATAGTCTCTGTTTTAATCATGTAAAGAAACATATAGTCATCTGAAATTATAGATCACAGCAGTACTTGTCTGCTTTTTTCAGAGGCCAGGACAGGGACCCTGATATTGCAATATACCAAAAGTGTACGTGCTTTGCATAAAATACTAATTCATCTAAGCCAAGCAAACCAATTGAATTGATTATATGTACAAAGCCAAGTACAGATCAGTGAGAATCTTCCACCAGTTGACATAAATATCACCCTTTTTTCATAAACAAACCAACAGTAACAAAGAAGATCTTTAGACACACTGAGAATCAGTAACTGCATTGATTTCCATCAGTAGCAGCACTCAAACTTCATAACCAATCAGAGAAAACTTCTGCTAATCTTAGGTTTTCTTAAGAACGTAATTTATTAAATGCTGGGAATGGATTTTGCTCCAATGAACTGTTTAAGGATAGCTTTCTCTTCATCAATGCGTTTTTTCTCTTCTGGATCTTTTGGTTTGGCCTTTCTTTTCTCTTCCAAAATCCACTTGAACAATTCCCTTTGTTGATCCCCCGGGATAGGTTCACGGGGCTTCACAGGCTCTGAAATGGTGGGCAGCGAGATGGCTGTCTCAGTAACTGGGACAGTAGCTGCAGGGGTGGATGTTGCTTTAGTTGAGGAAACATCCTCTCGGCTGGCATCCTTTTTCGTTGTTCTTAGGAGTACATAAGCTGCACAAATTAAGCGAAACTTAGTCCACAGGAAGCAAAAGTAAAAATTTTCAGGTACTATTTCACACAATTGAATCAGAAGCTTCAAAGATCAGTTCCATTCCACAAGTGTAACTACAAACCAATAACAATGGGGAACATGTCTTGACTATCAGATAACGTATTATCACTTCTCAATCAAGAACAGCTCTAAAAGAACTTTGAATAATGAAAAAAAAGAAGAAGCAAGACTAGAATAAATTTAAGAAGCATACATGAACAATGCCACAGAACAAATAAAATTGCTTTGTATGCACAGAACAAACCATCTCAATGTAACAAGTAGTGACAATCTTAATAACTAGTTAAAATATGATTAATTATGGGAATATAAAGGAAATGAACACATAAATAAAGGTTACTATTGGAATGAACAGCGCATAATTCCTACATGGCCTTGATCAAGTGGTTCGGGAGGAGTGAAGTGTGAGCGGAGATTCCATGTATGAGATTCAAACAGGAATGCTCTCTTCTCATATCAAAGGATGGCATACATGAACACACCCTGATGTGTGGGACCAGCAAATGCTTATTTACTCATTATATATGTTATAAGATTATACATGATGGACACTTCACAGCTGTACTGCAATATGTAACAAAATTTTAAAAGCAACATAAAATGGAACTCTGGCAAAATCTACTAGTTACTGTAAATTTTACAAAATTCTATAAAGATAAATTAACTATGAAGACAAAAGATTACTCTTATGCTTTCAGTTGTTAAAACAATCGACAAAAATTTGCAGACAGCATATTCAATTTTATATTGTGCATTTCTGTAGCATATCAAAAATATTTACCCAGATCTAGATAGAGAAAATGACCATTAGATTCTTTTTCTGTCATATTAAACATATAAATCATCCCATTTAGAAATAACATTGTAATGCTTTTAAAACAGAATCTTCAACTCACACTGTCATTTATTCTGGAAAGCAGGAAAATTTTTCTGTTATCAGCTAATTCAGCAATTCTGAGATGCAGGAGCACAACATCATCAAATTATTAAAGTGACAGAGAAATTTGAAAGTCGCCCATCATTATTTTTATGCATTAACAATTCACCGGGCAAAGTAAAATTGATATGTTTGTTTGGGAATCCCCTTAACCTTGCTGATACACCCAATTGGAACATGTATAACAGTTAAATGTTTAGGAACACATCCAAATTGCAATAATTGTGTCAGTCAAACAATGGTACTTCAACGTGCCCGGCATTTCATTCTAGACCTAACCCCAATGCATTAATAAAGAAAATTTTGAAACGGAGACAAATATTGTCCACAGAAGTAGCAGATATAAGATACTCCAGGTATATAGTAGAAACAAATTAAGCAACAGATTTAACACAAGACATGGTGAAAATACAAACAGTTAGTTGTGGTTGATAAGTCAGCCAGTATAGTTCATCCAATTTATAAATACAAAACAACTTCTAGATTGAAGGGCAAAGGAGGAGTGCCATGTAAGTTATATACATTCACAATCTTCAGATTGAAAATAAGCATGGGAAAAGCAAAAAGAGCTTCAGTTGATGGAAGAACAATTAACATCAAATATGCGGCATAACACAATTTAAGAAATTTGCACATGATACTCAGAGGGGCTAGCTAAACAACTGAGCAATATAACATTTTCATGATCCAATTGTCTCGAAGTCAACTTTCTTAAAATCCTCATCATAGTAATCAAAGGATGTATTTTAAATATTGACCATTATCTGAATTACTCTTTCAGTATTAATAGTATCTGCATGTCCTTCGATTAAACTAAACCTAGCATTGCTTACTGTTATGAATTATACAAGAAACGAAATATAATTAACTAGATGGACTGTCAATACTCCAGTCAATTAGAGACTTTATTGACAAGACATTCCTAATTAAATAAGAGGAAATCCAAGAAAGAGAGAGTTCTTTCCTATAGGTTAATCAAATTTTGTTCACCAAATAAGAAGCAACCAAATGGTTAAAAGATATAGGGTACATGCTAATAGTAATTTACAGTTTTTAGAATGTCCTGCTTCTGGTTTTCTAACTAACACCCAAAGGGGGAAGCTTTTACTCAATGGTGACCCTTGATAGCTTTTCAGTTCAAAGAACCAAAAAAATCCCTCCCCAATATGCTGCATCAGTGTACATTTCAACTTGCACTCAGCTTCTTTGATTTGAACAGACTAATCTCAATTTCACGATATTGCATATTTCCTTCAAAAATTGTTCTGAACTTCTTACACCCCCCCCCCCCAATTACTGAAGCATTGACTCCTTATCATGATCAATTAATCACCCAAAAGCAAAGGTATCACATTGAAAGGCCATATTTCTTTCATTCTCTCTCTTCTCTCTCATGGCACCAGGCATTACATTCCCTCACAGGACCACATACCCAAATTAAAGGCTGAGGATGTTTCTACTGCAGCTAATTATTTTTAAGATGCTTCCAAGTTCCAACACTTAATATGGAGAAAATGCTAAGCTATGAATTAATTACATATCCAGCGGCCATATCAAACATAAATTCTGTCGAGTGTCGCAGCATGAGAAAAGTAGGAGAAACAGATATTTTATATATGCACGAGATAATTTGAAAAATCACCGAAAGGAAAAATCCCCTCTAAAGCAAAGCCAATGCTATGAAGAATTCACTACTTAGGTTTGGATCGTTTAGTGCACATTCAACCCATATGTTCAACATCTCTAAAACTCAGTTGCCCACATCAAGTCCATGTTTTCAAAAGAAATCCCAAAAGCTGGGCTGTCAACTACACATTTCTCACTTGTCTTATCAAGAAACATGATCATCCATTGCTAAGTTCTCTCTCTAATACAATCGTCCGTTCTTAAAAAAAAATGCAAAACATAAAAAATCGTCAAAATGGAATTAGATATCAGCATTTCCAACCAGGGTAGTAAATAAGTACCTTTCAATAATAAAATCAAGGATGCACCCAGAAAAAAATCCAAATACACATTTCAGAATTACAAGCATTGAAAAAGTTAATTCAAACGAATAAATACACACAAGTACATAAATATTAATCCCAAAACCAAGTGAAACATTTAAGCAAAGCAACCAGAGATTAATACCACCATATCCCATAAACCATTCAAACAGCAAGAATATCAGGAGGCAACCACTAATAGCAAATATTTAAACAAACGAACTTCTTTCAGAAAACCCAGATACCAATTTCAGTATTCCAAGCATAAGATAAGCAGACAAGCATATACATAGTCATAAAACATAGAAATCAATAAAATAAAACAAGAAGAAAGAAAAAGATTACTTCCAACAGCAAGATTCGCAATCAAGAAAATGGGAAAAAGGAACTTGTAACGCTTAGCAAAGGACTCCTTTGGAGGCGGTGAAGGAGGAGGAGGAGCTGAAGACTGAGACCCCATTCTATACGACGCAGCAGCTGCTGTCGTTTTGGAAGTAGCAGTTGATGTTGGGTTAGAGAAATCCTTTGGCTTTTGTTGCTCTTGGAATTGCTTAAGCTGTGCTGCTAAATCCCAAAAAATAAAAAATTAAAATTAAAATTAAAAAAAAAAAAAGAATCGAGTCAGCGACGCAAAACCACAACCCAAAAGATGATCTATAAGAAGAAACGAATAAAGAGAAATGTAAGGAAGAATAATGGTGGTAGTTGAGAAGCAAAAAGACTATATCTTTATTGCCTAAAGAAGAGGCAGAGTAAGAGTTGAAGTTGTTGCCTTTCTTGGGCTTGTTGGTGTAAAGCTTAGGAGCTTCTTCAGTCATTGTTAAAAGAACTCCGTTCTCGATCGCTCTGCCACTTTCTGCTGCTCTCTGTTACTGTTACACTCGTATACTGAGATCCCCCCCTTAATGAACCAAGCTTCTCTCCCCGATACCCAAGCTTATATACATCCTTTTTTTTGTTTTCTCTTTTGTAAAACTTAATTGTTTTTTTTATTATTATTCTTATTAAAATTAAAAAATATTAATTAAATTTAAATTTAAGAAAAAATTGAATGATTTAATACACATTAAATATTTTAATATATAAATTTAAATTTAATTAGTCAATTTATATTAAAAAATTAAATTAAATTATATTAAAAATTTAAAAATAACAAATAAATGAAATTTGAATTTTTATTAAAAATTACAGATATTAAGAAATGAGTATTTTTTAGGAAAATTTTTTTTAAAGCTTATTTTCTATTTATATATGCATAACTCGTAGTTTGTAATTTATGTAACAGCAGGTACATTGACCAACATTTTTATTTTGCAGATTTAATTCTTTCTTATTTTGATTTAGCAAAAATAGTATGCTTGGTTCCAATTGAAATTAGAAATAATGACTTTAACTTCTCAAAAATTATTTATTTAATGCAGTGAAGTTGCTCTAGGATTTTTCTTTTCTTTTTTTTTTTCCTAAACCTAAATAAGCTTATAAATCCATCAAATGATAAACTTACATATAGGGATGATCACGAGGCGGAGGCGGGGAGCCACTCCCCACCTACTGCCCCGCGCAGGGGCGGGGATTCCCCGTCCCCGTCCCCGCTGGAGATTGGGGGGAAAATGCCCCCCGTCCCCCGCGGGGATCACCATCCCCACTAAAATTATCCATTTTTAATGAAAAATTTCGATTTCAATAGAAATTACCGACCCGAATAAAAAATATTTTACAGTATTTATCTTACAAAATTTAATAATTGATAATTTAAAATTAAAAAAATTTTATACAATTTAAATACAAATATGTATAAACATTTCATACAATTAAAATACAAATATTTGTAAATATTTCATATAATTTAAATATTAATAATATCACTTGAACGATTTACACACCAACAAATATCAACTTAAAAAAATTTAATATATATATATATATATATATATATATATAATATTAATATTTTTTTCGGGGTGGGGACCCCTTTTCCAGTCCCCGCCCCGAATTCAAAGACGGAGATTTTTTTCTCTCCGTTCCCGCCCCCGCAGGGGAAAAATTCAGGGATTCCCCGCCCCGTTCAGGTCGGGTCCCCGCCAGGGACGGGAAATCCTCTCCCCATGATCATCCCTACTTGCATACGTACAAATCAAAACTGCTTCACATAAATTTCAAGTATCATCGACAAGTATTGATACATTGCCTCTACACATGGGCAACAATGTTATTATGCAAGATCACAGAGTGGGTTACTGACCATACGTGAAATAGCATCACAGCGGTAGAAACACAAAATGTCCTAAACAGCATACAAATAAAAGGAAGAGGTTGATACATGCCTGTAAGATTAATGACTAAAAATATGAAACTTCCAACAATATAGTACATATTCAGTATCATTGGTTTATAATTCCACTGGGTTATCTTACAAAGCTAAGCAGCCTATATTCATAGGCAGGTAACAAATGAAATTGACAAAAAACATTTAGGAGAACGTCGTTTATCTGCAGGACATCTCTACATTTTAGTCATACAAGTTTTCCCTCCATGGTTGTCACTGAGCTCATAAACTTTAGTCATACAAGTTTTCCCTCCATGGTTGTCACTGAGCTCATAAACTAGCTCCAGGAGCGACCACCACCATAACCCCTCCCACGATCGCGGTAACCCCCTAGACCTGATGAAAACACAGGGTAAGACTTTAGCACTTAAGAAAACAGTTGTAAATGCACAAAATTCCAATGGATGCCCAACAATCCAGAGGAAACCAAAATCTTGTGTTGGTTTATTAGAATCCATAATCTAGTGGCACAATCACAAATTACCATCCTTCATAATTGTAAAATCAAACGTAAATTTAGAACAGAATCAATTTCTTTAGGTTACAAGATATTACCATATTAGTTGTCTCCAAGGCAATGAATTGCAAGTTTAAACCCCCAGTCACCAAAAAAAAAAAAAAGAATTGTGGTATTAAGAGGGAAGACAGTGTATCACATTCTTAATAGCTCCATCAATAGATGCAATATAGAACTTAAAATCACAGAGGACGGTACAAAAACAGCATCATAATTCTATTGTCAATTGTCCACTGATGCTTAAAGTTTCATGTTCAGACTTACAGTTGATGCAAAAAAAAAACACATTGGATATATTAATTGCCACATAATATGCTTACCTAAACCAATCCAAAATTCCATTGCATCTACACCCCCCACCTATTTGAGTCTCTCAAACAATCTATGAGGTAAAGAAGCAGACAGGCAAGAGCAGACCCCAACTAGGAAGAGATGTGAGAAGGTTCTGCAGGATGGCTTGGTGAGAGAGAGTGCCATTACTGGAGGATATACAGTACTGGCAGTCCTGAAGACTTGATGGACTAAACAGCTTGGGAAATCTGACCTTGTAGAGGGGATGAGATTTTGAAACAGATGGTACCACAACACCAGTAAAGAAGAGAGGGAAAGATCCTAACCAGAGGAAATAACAAAGTCTATGATACAGTCAATCCTTCCCTAATAGTGGCAGGAATGTCATGGGTGTACTAAAAGTAGGTTTTCCACATCATCAAAAAGAATAGGAAAAAGCAGGTAAGAAGCCTTTAAACTTAAAAACATATATACATGCATGCCTCTGTGGACAAACCTGATGGAGGAGGAGGTGCACCACGAGCCATTGCAGCCAATTCAGGACTGACCTTTTGCCCAGCCTCCTCAAGTATGGTGATAAGTTCCTTAGCGAACCTGGCATTTGAAGCAGTAAAGAAGGTGTAGGCTGTTCCTTTTGCCCCAGCCCTTCCAGTTCGTCCAATACGGTGTACATAATCCTCAAGAGATCCAGGAAAGTCGTAATTAATCACATATTTTACATCTTTCACATCTGCCACCAAAATAAAATAATAAAGAACCGGATAGTTGGACAGGCAAGTCAAGACTTCTTACCTCCAAACGCAAGTTAGTTCACCCTTTAAAAAGGAGAGGTCAGATGACCCAAAAAAAATTCTTTAACTCCATCAAATTTCTAAGTAAGATGAAGTACCTAAATTTTCTATTCATCGTCACATTGATCAGAATCAGAAAGACTATTAAATGCAAGATGAGGGAAGCATTAACAACGGCTCTTCAGATGAGGATAATTATTCTTTCAAGATTGAGATTGTGAACATGCAATAAAGGGAATGTTTCAGGATAAAATTTCAGGCAGCCAAATTATATCAGGATTCATGAACAAGAAAGCGCAAGTAAATACCAAGAACAAAGAAACATAATATTTGCCATATTTTGTATTTACCTAAGCCACGAGCAGCTACATCTGTTGCAGTCATTATAGGACTTTTGCCAGCTTTGAATTCTGACAGGACCCAGTCCCTTTCAGCTTGACTTTTGTCACCATGAATTGAAAGAGCAGGCCACCCATCCATGCGAAGCTGCCGAGTGATCTGGTCACAACCTTTCTTTGTGTCCATAAAAATCAAAATACGACTTCCATCCATTATATCCTCGAGCAACTTCACCAGCCTGGTAACATATCCATATTCCATAAAATGAATATGACTAGAATGATTAGTGAAAACTGAGTAAATAATAAATAAGGTATGTTCTACTTGTTATATTTCTGATTTTCAGAAATGATGTCAACATGTTGGCGTATTGCATGATTGGCTTTCAAATCAGCAGAGCCTATTATTACCTGCATATATCAATCAACAGTAAGCCAGACTCTGAAATGGATAAAGAAATTCAAGAATACTACCAAATACAAACAAAATACACAAGTCTCCGAATATTTATAAAGATAACCAAAAAGCCTAAGAGGTACAAACATTCAAAGTTAATAGGAAAATTATGGCAATTGCATGACCCACAGCAATAAAAGCAAAATCAATCGCAGGTAATAGCATGCTTTTTTGCATAAAGATAGCAGAAACACTGTCCAGTATCTTACTTTGTATGGGCTGTAAAGAAATTGCCTAGCCAACTGTTCAACCTCTTTAGGCCAAGTAGCACTCCAATACAAAGTTTGACGATCAGGTCGAATCTGCATAGAATAAGCAAAAAACATAAAATAAGCAGCAAAATAAATGTGTTTGATAATATGAGAGAGAGAGAGAGAGAGAATCAATCTGACCAACTTATATTTATTTTCATTATGGTGATTGCAGTAGGACTCATTTCATTGCAAGATATCAGATATATTTAGTCAACAAAACTCGCTGTGTGTACTAACTAATTAGCAACATGGGATCAAAGAGAAGCTTTTGAGGCATATTTGGACATTGGACCTTTTCAACATACACCAAAAAGAAAGGCATAAGCATATGTTCTACCTTTCATCCGCTAGTACAGCTGAATGCAAACTTGAATACATGAATAAAACCATCAAACAAGGAAATTTAAAAGGAAAAAAAAAATCCAGGATGCCATAAATATAAATTATGAATTTGAAAAAGGAGCAAAAGGATGGGTCTAAAAGAATTCCGGATTAGTTTAAACATTTTGTACCTTTATGATAGTGCTATGAATACAAAGGAAAAAAGAGGTTGCTTAAAGAGACTAAAATAGTAGCAATCACTAGTAAGTATTTAAGTTAGTTATGCCATGAGATTTGACAACGTTAAAGAATTAAAGAATCCAAGAGTAATTAGATGTCAAATTTCATGTAAGTTGAGCACTTGCTAACAGTTTCCACCTTTCAAAGATCAACTGTTGATGGGACTCATATTTCTAAATATTAATAGGAAAGTAACAATGCTACCATCAATTTACACCTCTGATAAATAACATGATATATAACAGTATGATCAGAGTGATTTTGTTAAAAAGGTTCCACACTTTCTAATCAGGAATAGGTTCCAACCTGGGCAATGATTTTTCGCATCTGAGGTTCAAACCCCATGTCTAGCATCCGGTCTGCCTCGTCCAACACTAGGTAAGTGACCCTCCGCAAATTTGTATGATGTGATTCCAACATATCAATCAACCTCCCTGGTGTGGCAATGACAATTTCAACACCTAGAAAGGAAGGGGAGAAAATAATGACTATTATATCTTTAACAAATCATCAACTGCAGAGGTAAAACAATAGCAAAGTCATATCAAACTCAATTACCATGTATAACAGGATAGCCAGTTCATGAAAGTCAGAATACAGTATAGAAGCAATGTCTTCTCAAACCTTGCCGCCACCTACCTTTCTGGAGATCGCGGACCTGAGGTCCTTTTGGAACCCCACCATATATGCATGTATTTTTTATTCTTGATGATGCACCAAATTTAGCAGCTTCTTGTTGTATCTGAACAGCAAGTTCACGTGTTGGAGCTAAAACTAAGACAATTGGACCATCTCCAGGAGCTGGATTGAAAAAGAAAAAGTGTTAAAACTTATCTGCAGTTAACAATCAAAACCATATAAAGGCATATAAAATTAGTAATGAGAAGTTTCAGGAACTATTGAATTAGACTTTACCTAAAATTGGTTGGGCATTAACATGAACAATTGCTGGCAATAGATAAGCTAGTGTCTTCCCAGATCCAGTTTCAGCTATACCAATGAGGTCACGGCCCTTCAAAGCCATTGGCCACCCTTGAGCTTGTATAGGTGTAGGTTCAACAAAGCCTGCTTTTGTTATTTCTTGTAAAACATAATCTGGAGTAAAAGCAAATAAATTCTATAAGTAGCTATCCGATGAAAATATTCCAATGGAGAACATCTTCAATTAAAAAAATTTCACAACTCTCACCAAACTGATTTGAAACTAAGATGAACATGACCAAAATACAGCCAATCCAACAATCAGTGATAGACAAAGAAGATAGAATAGAAAATGAAAGGCTGTATGATAAAACATTATCTCAATTTCCTTCTAAAAAGCTCCTTGTCTCCCTTCAATTGACATAGAACGTATATAGGCCAACTTGAAAAACAAACAACTCTACATTCAGTAGCTTTAACTGGGTAATCGTCACAGCTACCATCGTTAAACTATCAGAAATAGGACACCAAACATACTGAAAAAAATTCCAAGTTCTCACTTCAAATCTGCCTTTTGATGATTCACAAACAGAAAAAACAAACATGTATAATACAGAATCAAAAAATTAACAATAATTACAAGAATTCAATGAATAGGATTTCTCAAAATTTACATTGATTACCTGGAAATCCCACATCAGAAAAATTCTTGACAGGTTTAGGTACATCTCGACCCTCTACAGTAATTTCTCTTCGCTGTCGATACTCTTCAACCTCCCTTTCTGACATTTTGGCCACTGCTGGAGACTCCACATAGAAGTTCTTCTCGAATGGAGTCAATGCATCCAAATCTGATTTCCTTGGTGAGTCTTGATAGTCCCTCCTCTCAGATGAGGACCGACCAGAGCCACCATAAGTGGCAGCCCCACCAAAGCCTGAGTCACTAAAGAAACACAAAAAGTCGTAATAATGAAGCACCAATGAAACCAAAATCATCTAGGAACAGCAGCAAATAAAGGGAACTAGTTGGTGCTTGACATACAGTCAATAAAGGGAAAGTCCATATTTTTGTTGCAGCTGAAACTTAAAACCTCAAACACAATTGCTAATGAGTAGCACTCACACTCACATTTTCATATGAAAAAGAGTCCCTACAGAACACATACCAGTGCACTTTTAAAGACAAAAAGTAAGGCCACAAAGATAAATTCAACGCAGGAACAATGAACAATCTAAGACACGCATAAAACTATCAACTAAACAAGAGTTCGATATTGGGTAACCAAACAAACCACGAGAAAATGATTCAATTGAGGAAGAGACAACTGATGAGAACCAAAACACGCCCAGAAATAACTAAAACGACATAATTTGGGGCAGATAAATCGATATTTACGAGTAACAGAAGCCCACAATCCCCTCACATACAGTAATAAGTATGCTGGTATGTGTTACCTTCTCCGGTCACGATAGGAAGCGGGGTCGCCGGAGCGGCTGTCGTATCTGCTCATGCTTAAAATTGTGCCCTAATCACTGCAGATTATAACAGAAGAAAATAATAACTGGACACAAATAAACAGAAAATGGATTATTTTCCGGTTTGGGTTTTTAGGGTTTTAACGCAGTTTCAGTATTTGATAAAACGGAAGCGAAAGAGAACCTTCCTCTGCTATTCAATCGCTTCTCTCTCTCTCAGTCCTCTCTCCCTTTCTCCACTCCCCTTTCTGTCCAAAATGCAAAGACAAATAAACAGATAGAAAATAATAAAAACAAAAAACTTTTTTTTATTATACCATCTTCACGTTAATTTTTGTCATAATTATATAATTATTTAATTTAAAAAGAATATTACATAAGAAGCCACTCGAATTTGTCAAAAAAATCACTGAACTTTAATTTTAATAAGATAAACACTTATAATTGATAAATATGCATATAATAAACAAAAAAGTGATATACTCCGAATTATTAAAGTGCATGCTATACAGACTCGATGACAAGAATGTCCAACATAAGGACACGTGGCATTTAACTTTGACTAAACCATCTGATGGAAAAAAATTATCAAATTAAAGTTAGAGATGTCAAAGTGCAAAAAAATTGAGAAACCCTATACCTAAATCGATCTCTGTCAAAATCGATAGTTTAGACTAGTAGAAAAGAAGAAGAAAAGGGAGAAAAAATTGAAGAATCCATCAATTGCAGAAATATCGAGTGCAGAAATAGTGAGAAATCTATTGTTTGTAGTGAAAAATAGTGCCCTATTCATAATTTGCAATGAGAAATCTTTCGATTGCAGCAATAGCAGAGCAAGTAAGATAAAATTTATATTGTCCGAAAGCAATCGAATGAAGGCTTAAAAAATGTATGCTTTAGTTTATTTGAGAAATTGTGACAGTAGATATGCTTTACTATTCAAATTATGTCTTTTGTTATAATTGTAACAGTTAAAGATACATTGTTGACAAATTTTCAAGATAATGTTTTTGCTATGTGATGATAGAAATTAATATTTGAATGTTTTTACTAGACAATTGTTGTCTATGAATATTTGTACAGAATCTTAAACAGCTTCAATAGTACAAGTATAGGTAAGTGTTTTGTCATACATTACTTAATATTAACCCGCCTAAAGATTGATGGCATTATTAACATTAACCCGTTAACGAGTTAATGTATTGATACCATTATTAACATTAACCCACTAGCGGGTTAATATAATATTATTTATCAAGATTGCATTGAAGTAATGTGCTACGAATGTCTATTACATTGCCAACAAACTTGTCATACATTGCTCAATTAAATTTTGCCAATAACTATAACTTGTTATCAAACAATTAGGGACAAAAAGATTGCAATAAACTTTCATTAATTTAGATCAGTTCTCTACACCAAAATAACAACATATATTCAGTTCCCAACAACAACCTAACTATAGTCAATTGTTCATCAGGACAACGTTCCACAAAACGAATGCAATAACTACAACAACCAAACACCACATTAATTTTTTTATCTTCATTTACTTTCTCTTTTTTTGGTTTTCATATTCTTTTACTCTATTCAGCAGCCCCCAAATCACCCTCTTTGCCTCGGCAAACATATCCTCATCATAACAATTGAAAAAGTTACAGCCAGCACGCTGCTGCAAATACACAATGTAAAGTAAATTTCACATAATTAAATCAAACCAAATATTTAATCAAATGATACATATTCAAATTAGAAAAATTACAAAATCTTACCATTCCAATCTCACAACAGTAAAACCTCCGTCCAGAATTTGATTTCGACCATGAAATACTCAAAATAGCTACTTTTTTGCATTTGCACACAATCTCATTGTCTTGATGCATTTTTTAGACCAAATACCTTATCTTCTCAGCAACAAATTTGATGAAATCCAGACAACGGGAGAAGAAGAAGAAGAAGAAGAAGAAGAAGAAGAAGACAACTATATGTTCAAGAAGACCCATTTAGCCCTTTAAATGTAAGATTTCTGAATTTTTTTCCATTGGAAATAGTCACAAATTTGGCTTAACGCGCAATTGTTTTTGTGTGTTTCACGCGTATTGCCATGTCAATTTTTATTTTTATTACATGCACATTTGTTAACTATAACTGTCTATCTGGTTAAAATTAAAATTCATATATTCAAGTGATTTTTGGTAACAAGTTCGATATGTATTATCCCATTTAAAAACTTATAATCTGCCACATAATAAGTACAGTCAAAATGATTTCAACAAAAAAAAACAGTACAGTCAAAATGACAATGGTAATAAACAGAAAATGAGTATAAAATTAATTAATAATATCATCAATACCATGTATATGATCATTATAGATGTAATAGAACAATTAAGAATTGAATATTACACATCATAAAAACTAATGATTGCTTCAAATCTATATGCATTATAAGATAAAGGCTATTTTTCAAATTATTGGAATAATTTATCTCAACAGTTTCATTGTTTCTGTTCTATCAATTTTAGACTTATAAAAACCCAATTGGAATAAATTATTTCAAAGTTTGATTGATTCAAGTCTGTCAATTTTAGACTTGTACATACCCAACCGAACCGATTAAAGCAAACTTTTTCTAACTTTATCTTAGAAACCAACTGTCAAACTGAATAGACCAAATTTTAGAGGGTTTGATTTTTGGTTCAGTTCGGTTTTGGAGATGCCTATGAGCAAGCATTATTTCACCATGCACTACAGGCACATATCTGCCTTGGGAGAAGGCCAAAGAAAGCATTCCTCAGGCCAAAATTATAGAAGATACTGAACCAACTAGTTCTGAAATACAACCAATATTCTTCAAACAACTTTACTCATCAAAGAATAGGAGATACAATGTGCACAGATTCATGTCTTACAAAGCAGAAGGCAAACAAGTAACTTTCCCCGAAAAATATGCATATACAAAATGGTTTAACACGAACTTCCTTTGGCGTCTTCCCATATTCGAAGATACAAGACTCAGAAACGCCTTCAGATGCCACTTCAACCCAGTTGTACTTCACTGTCTTGCTTGCTCACCTACAAGAAAGGAATTGCATATGAATCGAGATTTTAATGTACTGAACGCATAAGCGTCAGGAAACTAGAAAAGTAAAAGATAAAAAAAATATATATACTGTTTATGAAATTACTGTCTTACATCAGGATGTATATGTGATATTTGCAGAGATACAAAGATTTAACAAAGATCAAATGAAATTCCCATCCTTAATCTAACAAAAATACATTCTAGCTGCATATCCACTGAGAATGAAACCTCCTTAATACTGGCTTTAAAATACTTTCACCGTTTCAACATATCAAAGTGCTGAAATAGTCACAATCCTTCAAATTCCTGATCACACGAGACTTGTCCAGCTCAGGCCAGAAAACGATCATGAGGAAATACAAACAAGGAGTCATATAGAAAGAGCGATAAATGGATTAAGGACCTCTAGCTCCTAAGGCATCAGAAACTCCGAGGCTGCTTTAAACTCCAAAAGAAATATTCAAGATTTTGACTTGTAAGAATACAAAGCACACTAGGACAGATATCTGCGATGCTCAATTTAAAGACTGAACACAAATCTGAAAGGTTTTCAGGTGATTTAAATGTGAAATAGATTGACCAAAAAAGCGCCCCCAAAACAGCCGGCCTAAGCTCTAAAAGGCTGCTTAGAAGGGGAGAAAAGAAAGGGGGAAGAAAAAAGAAACAAAATCCTTCGAATATCAAGAGTAAATGCAAAAAGAAGGAAGCCAAAAGCAGCATTCAGACATGATGAGTACTATGGCAACATTAGGAGGCTTATAACAAAGTTAGAATATATAGGAAAATAATGTCTCAACACTAGTCAAATCAAAGAATGTAGAATTCACAGCATATTGAGAAAATTGTTTTGAGCTTTAAGTTTCCTCTTAAGATAAGAGCGAAAACTTCAAAAAAAAGGAGATCAATGAGCAATCAAAGGTATATTAGGGAGGCAGAACGTTTCTTAGGAAATTTATATTTTTTGTTCAAGATATACAACTATTGGACAAACAAAAATGAGCTAGATTTTACTTGTATCCTTGAAGGAAGAAAGAGAGTCACCGGTGAGCTGGAGGGGTACATTCTTAGCGCAAACCTCAGGTTCTGCGATTCATAGTTGATTGCATATACTTCCAATGAATATATTATTTCATGATGTGCACTTGGCTATAAGCCAAAAAAAGGTAACTTCTTAAACATATAATAGTTAGAACTTGGAAAGTGATTTTATTAAATTGCCTAAGATTTGGGTAGGAGAATTGAAAGATGACTGGTCATTAAGAAGTGGCATAACATGGCAAAATGGCTGGAGACTTGTGGAAATATATGCAAAAGAAAAATGCATACACAACAAGTATATAGAATCAGGTTGATGCTGCTGATAGGAGACAAAGGATCCATGTCAATACTTTTTTAGCAGGGATCCAGATGATAGGTGGAAGAGAAAAGAACAGAATAAAGAAGATACTAGAGAGAAACACTGGCAAGGAGTGTATGCAAAGCACAGCCGATAGATCCCCACCTCATGTTTACGACTAAAATCTATAGGACGGACACTTGTTGGTAAGGCAAGTATTAACCCATAGCATTATGGACCCATCAATGTCAGCCACTTGCAGCAGAGGCTTCATTCCGAAATCAACAGGTATGCAATCAGTGGCCTTTGATTAAGCACAAAAGTAACCCCATGGGCCCAAAATCCCCAGAACCTCAAACTTAAGGGGTCTCAGCATCATCTCTGGAGTGGCCTACATGGCATCTATATATTGCCTTTGGCAACATATTTTACTAAGAAGTTATTGGTATGGGCTGCTAAGGTGCTCAATAAAGTTCTACAAATTTCAAGGTCCATTCGAGTTTGTTGAACTTACGGTCAGCTTCCTCCATATTCGCTTGTGTAGACAAACCAGTTGAAAATCCCAAATTTAGCATGATTTCTTCCAAACGATTTACATTAGTCAGGTACAACTAACCAACCTACAAAAAGTATCGCAATAGTGTGAGAATACAGACAAGAAAAGATTTCTACATCACAAATAATGAGTTTCTTCAGAATATCAAGCAAATGAATTAGGTTCGCCAATTGATCAAGCGAGTAAAAAGATCGTATATAACCAGAGCTCATTACTGAATAGCACCTGAAGTAACTCTAAACCAAGACTGATAGGACTATCAGGTTCCAGATTAGATATTCAGCCCAACTCTTTTCCACAGCCAAAAGATGCATATATGCAATAGAATTACTTTCCTGTGGAATCCTTTTCAGAGGAAGGATTTCACAGTACAGACACAAGATGAATATTCATGCATTGCAAAGAAAAAATCTTTATTTCAGCACCATCATTTACACAAAAAAGAATCTCAAAATTAACTAATTTGTGTATCAAAAGGTCCGTGATGTTACTATTGGAAACTAGAATGTAAATGAGTACTGACCAGTGTTTCCAGAGAACATGCTCCGTTATAAACTGCTGCTCCAGCACGCTTTTTTGTCCGCGATTTTGCTGAACCAATATTCTTTCCCCAACGCAGGACATCTCTGCATTAAAAATTATCAAATGCCATTGATTAAGGCAGATTTTTACAATTAATGCGCATATCAGTATAAAATAATGATCCATTTTATAAGAACTTTGAGGTGATTTTGGACAACTGTTAAGGAATTACAAAAGTTGGCAGAAGATGGATCTTTGTTATTGAATGTCATGTCTTTAGGAAGTATGAAAAAATTGGAGAAGATTCAACCCCATTACAACATGTCCTTCCGCCTTTGCCATAGAATGCTTATAAATCTACCTAAATTAGTATATCATTATAAAAGAACACTTAAGCACCCAGTGGATACTACTGCCTTTGTTTTTCATTGGGAGCAACTCCTCCCTATCATTATTCATTAGACCCCATAAGCATCAAAGGCATTTTGACTTACCAATATAGATTAATAGGACGACTAATATCATTCAACAACTACATAGAGGCAACTACTTTAATGATTACACCAATTTCTCCCAGCTTCTTTGGATAACCTTATCATATGTTTCATAGTTCTTCCCTAAGGAAGTTTATGGCACCGTCGTAGTCAGTCACCTTCAAAACCCACTAAAATGTATTTGACCTTCACAAGCTCAGATCTTCAAAGAGTCTCCAATAAATTATCTCATCCAGACATAAAATTTGATATCTTTGCAGCTTAAATTTTCTTGCTGGAAAAGCAAGCCTTTCTATTCTAATAATAAACAAATCATCAAATAAGACATTCTTCCCAAGAAAGTATGCAATTTGATCAATATTCATAATCTTCTAAGGATAGTCGAATAACAATTTCATGTTTTCTAGTCTCAAATGTTTGATGATATTTGACCTGTACATCAATGATTTTCTCAATTCTAATAAACAAACTGATAGCCCAGTATTGTACCAAAAGCCATCTTCTCATTCAAAAAACAGCCACAAACACCTTTCAAACTGATCCTCAGCCAGATATTTTTAGTTCAGATTCTTCCAGTTCCCATAAACTTTGGGAACCTAATAAAACAAATACATTTTATTTTAACAGAATTCTGTCCAACAGCTGTCCAACATTTTCTCTTGATCATACAATTTAGAATCCCTAACAGAAATTGCTCCATCTTCAATCAGCTATTTTATTCAGAGGCTGCAGCCTTGTGCCCCAATTTGCATGTGGCAATGCCACCTAAATAAAAGGGTGTCTAAGAATAATTCAACCAGTAGCAAAAAGTAGAGCCCTTTTTAAAGCCGTGGGAGTTGAAACAACAGATTTCTTCTACATGTTCCTCTTAGATGAGTAAATTTCAAATTTACATGTTCCTCTTAGAAGATCAAGTGCAAAACTAAAGGATTCACAATTTTGAAATTCCTATCTAAGATAAACATACAATTCTTAAATTGCTTTTCTAAACTTTTCTCCATTTTCATTATGATACCATGGAAGATACAACTATGCCAAGCCACAAACTGAAAACCTTAAAGAATGCTAATTCTTTCACCAACCTTTCTTCTGCTGATAG
The DNA here is from genome assembly GCA_947683425.1 of Excoecaria cochinchinensis. Lineage (NCBI taxonomy): Eukaryota > Viridiplantae > Streptophyta > Magnoliopsida > Malpighiales > Euphorbiaceae > Excoecaria > Excoecaria cochinchinensis. The sequence goes on along the minus strand of CANTUQ010000125.1, from coordinate 3,628,295 downwards.
GCAATTATCATTAAGAAGTTTCTGGAGCAATGCATCCTGATTTCATGAAAACAAGATATTAGAATGTCTATGAGCACAAATAAGTAAAAAAATTTAGGTATAACGGTTTAGGGTTATGCAAAAGAAAAAAGCCAATGGTTGAATTTTGTAAAATATATTAATCAAAGCAATTTTTATCCTCTCTGCAAACATTTTACCATCCACACAAACAAAACTAACATCAAACACCAAAAATAGAGAAGCTTCGGAATTACATTACAATGACAGAGATTTACTGTGTCAATTTAGCCTTAAATAACATTTAATTAGAGTGAGGCACATGAATAAGCTTTAGAGAGAGGAAGCATGTCAACCTTCAAGGAAAGAAAGAAAGGATTTTCTTTCCACATATTCAAGGCTGTTAACACCAAATAAGAATCATATTTAGTCACTGAAGAAAGAGCAGGTTGGAAAACTGCGTTATTCCTATTTCTGAATCCATTTGCAACTTAAGTTCACAAGTTATAGCAGACGTTAATTCAGAGGGAAAAGTATGTAAAAGCTTGCCAAAGAAAATACGAGGGCGTTATGGATTGCCAAAAATAAAGAAAAAGTATACAGTAACTGTTACAAGTTTATGTTCTTGGTTAAAGAATAAATGGCATCCTGTAATAAAACAATATCCATGAGAAAGCAATTGCAATGAGGTACAGAGTTTTACAGAGAATTATGTACCTGTGCTTCGCATCGCACCACTGCTGTCACACGATCATTGTATTCCTCAATACTCAAAGGAGGAAACAAAAAGTATCTGCGAGCATATAGCTGGTGGACACAAATCACATCATCAATACCTTGTCTTCCAATTTCTAAGTTGAATGTGTAAGGAAAACATAGTACATAGATTCAACTGCACTTGGATGATGTCATAATTAAATTCCTTAAATTTTTGCCCCCATGAGAAGTTATTCATGATATTTTTGCTAAGATGTCATGCTGTTTTTGAGCTATTTTGCTTTGTTTCACCAAATGTAAACAATTCATTGGCAGCAAAAACAGGTTCAACCAAATCAGAATTGTAAAAATCAACTTCACGACATATACTAGAGGAAGTACAAGGAAGGAGACAGGCTTGTGCTGAAAAATTGTTCAGGAAGATCTACATGCAGTGTTTACAATTGGTAACTCTACGAATTAATGGTGAAAACTATTGCTGCTTTGATTGACAATATGTCTTTGCGACTTATAAGAAGTTACAGGCAGCTGATAATGGCTGGGAAAAATGATCCTACAAAACTGCAATGAATCACAGGTTCTCTTGGAAACATCAACACCGTAAATATACAGAAAACTGATACTTCTCACGGGTTCTGAAGATCATATGGGGCGCAGGAATTTACCGACTTTACTGGCAAGTGGCAACATATTCTCTCAAAACAAGCTCCACTTCTTTGACCACTCCTAATCTTCTAAACCACACGGCTAACAATTCTGAAGCTTCTTTACCAATCAAGATTCCCTCTCGCTCCAAACCCATCAGAAAGTTCAGGGCTCCATCAAGATCATTCTCCTTCTCATAAACAGCCAACACCAGGGATATACATTTATCGCTAGGTTCAAGACCACTCTTCCTCATATTTTGATATGCAAGTTGTGCCTTGTGACTTTGTCCTGCCATTAGGTGCGCATTTATCAGGAGTCCACACATCCTAACATCTGGAGGAATACCCGCAAATTGAATTGCATTGAACACCCTCTGAGCTCCATCGGCATCACCCACCATGGAATATGCTCTTAACAATGCCTTGTAAACTTCGGTTCCTGCCTGAAGTTCTAGGGCATCCATTTCCACAAGCAGAATCTCTCCTTTGTCAGGCATTCCAGCTCTTATGTAGGCCATGATCATCGAGTCATATGCTCTTCTATCTAATGGGTGGCCAAGCAGCTTCAGGTCTTCAAAAATTTCCTTAGCATGCTTAAAATTGCCAGCCTTGCTGTAAATGTGAATCATCGTAGTTAAAATCACCTGATCAACCACGAAGCCTCTTTTCCTCATGGCTAAGAGAGCATTTTCAGCATCTTGAAGTTGGTTTTGTTTGCCATAATAATGAATCAGTTTTGTGTAGTCACGGATATTGGCCTCAAAAGATTCTTCTAGCAGGGCAAGCTCGGCCACCTAAGATATAGGCAAGAAACCATGAATTCAGCTACCAAATGATAAAGCTTAAGCATGCGTGAAATCAACAAGGGCTTTTGAATTTATCTAAGGAAAAAGTGTAGTACCTGAAGATAAAGAGGATGCTCCATCTTCTTCAATTGTTTAAGAACGGAAAGCCAGTCAGTTCTCCTAGGCTGCATAATCCTGACCCAAGCACCCAACAAATCTGATAAAGTGGCATTTTGATCTTGGTAAGAGGAGCAGATTATCTGCTTCATCAGTGCCTTGCATCGATTAGTCATCGTAGGTGGCAGTTGAGATATAGCCTCATTTTGTGCCTCTGTGATATTAGACCCAACCTCGACCCACTTAAACCTTGGCTTTTCCTCTTCTTCCTCTTCTAATTTTACTGTTCCTTCATCCACATCTAATACCGGCTGAATATGACATCTACAGAAACAGAAATTTACAGGTTTTTGAAATAATAACTTGCCCGTGAACTGAACGTAATTGGGTTTCGTAGTTTCAATGCTTGATGAGCAATTTGAGAATGGCAATGGGAGAATGTTACAAACAGAGATCGCCATGACAACAGCTGAACCGTAAAATGCACACTACGGACCTAATGATGCAAGGGAGAATAACAGAACTCTAATTTCTCATCGTTTACCACCAAATTGATAGAGTTGATTTCCTTTGCTCATTGAGTAACAAATAAAAGAAAGCAAATAACTTTTCTCCACCCAATTCCCTCAGAGCAAACAAAGGGCTATGAATTGTAGTCAGTTCCCAAAAAAGCATTCGCAGGAACGATAATGGAGAAGAGAGCCCTTTTGTTTTTTTTGTTGGATTCTTTTTTCTTATACAATTGGTTTGATGAAGTATAATGGATTATCATATTATTGTTTTGTGATATGGACAATTATTAAAAATTAATATTTTACATATTATTTTGTTTATTGGACCGTTTTTGAATTTTAAAAGGTGCATCGATTTTGATTTTGCGGGTGTGAGTCAATTTTAATAGGGTAATAAGATTTTATTTATATATTTTGTCGTTCTACTGAGTTTATTTGAGTAGAAGTATCTATTTTGATATGAAAATTCTTTGTTTTATGGATTTCTTTTAATTTTAAAGATGGAATATCCTTTTCATCAAAATAATATTATTATTTCGATCAAATATTTATACTTAAAATCATTTCATTTTATACTCATTTTCATTTATTCATTTCTATTTATTACCATTTTCATTCTAATCCAATTTGAATAGCCAAGTACTTAATAGTTTTTGTCATAATTATTTAATTTAAAAATTTATGATATTTCTTATTTTACATATGTGATACAAGAGTGCAAAATTTTATTAAAGGCATTAGATGATTAGCTTATTAACAGTAAATTTAGCGATTTATAAGTTAGTTAAAACAGTTAGTTATGTGTCTATTTGTTGAAAGTTGAAATGTTTACTTTCGTTTTTATTCGATATATTGTTTGATGATTTTTATTTTTAATATAGATTGATTTTTTTTTTATAAAAAAAAAAAAGAGTATAGTCAAAATTTTTGTATGTACCGTTTATATAATTGGTGCCTTAAATTAATTTAATATTCATATAAAATTAAAATTTTCATTGTCAAAATAATGTTAATAATTTAAATATATAATGATGACGTATACATTTTGTAACATAAATGTAAACTTCAATTTATGTAATAAAAATCATGTACCAAATGCTTAGTAAAATGATTATACTAAACTCCGACCATCAAACCGATCAAATACTTTCAAGCATGTAATCTAACTGAAATTAAACAAGAATGAAAAAAAAAGTCTAAATAACTCTATTAACAAATAAATTGCCAATTAATCGTTAATTTATCATTGCATTTTTTTTTTCTTGCCAATTATCATATTACTTTAATATTTTATTACGTAACTCTCTTGCAATTCTAAAATTTCTATGAAATGGTTTAAATTAAAAAAAAATCTTAATTATATTGATTATTATTATCTTTTGAAGATCAAAAATAGCATTTCCAAGCTCAGCCCACGACAATTGGGCTGGACAAAAAAACTCGAGTGCAATCAGATCCATCTTTTGTTTGTAGTTTTCTTCTGCTAAACGAAACAGAGAAAATATCAACGACCCTATCCGTGGCCATGGCTTCAGTGAGAGTAAGAGCTTCATGGGATACCCAACAAAGAGTTCCATACAATCGTAATGCTCCTCGAAAACCCAAGAAAGATCCCATTTCTCAACCCAACACTTTCTCTCCTTCTCCATCTCCATCAACACCTCCTACTTTAACTGCACAGTCAGTTTCAGACCTTCTCAAGCGCAATACTAGAGCTCAAGGTATCCATTATTTCACTCTTGTACTGTTGATTTACTGTGATAAGGATGCTTGCATGTCAACTAATGTAGTTGTTGTTACTATAAGATTGAAAAGATTTCAACTTTAGTAGTATTTGATTCGTTTATCTTACTAGAATTATGGGGTGAATTGATATAATTCTGGCTTTTTTACTGGAATGACGGGGAAAAGTGAGAATTTGATTGTTAAAACAAGGAATAAATATATTTGTTTGTACAGTGAGATTAGTTTTTCTTAACTAAGTTGTGAAAGATTTCAAATTTGGAAGAATTTTATTCGTTTATGTCACTTGATATAATGGTACGAATTGGCTAATTCTGCCATTTCTACTTGGGATTTTTCTAGGGGTTTTAACGAAATTGAACGATACGTATCTGGGATACGAGACATGGATGCCGAGTCCACCAAAAGTGGAGAAGCCTCGATCTGTTCATAATGCAGCGGGTCTAGCATATATTGGTGATAGTATATTTGAGGTGAGTCGTGAAATGTTTTCATAACAGCTCAATTTGAGCTCGCGTACAATCCCTAGGCAATATATTTCCACGGGGACGACATAATGCAGTAAAATAGTTCAGATATGTACAACCAATGAATTGTTTACATTTGATGAAACAAAGCAAAATAGCTCAAAAACAGCATGACATCTTAGCAAAAAAATCATGAATAACTTCTCATGGTCTCAAAAATTTAAGGAATTTAATTAGTGACATCATCCAAGTACAGTTGAATATATGTACTATGTTTTCCTTACACATTCAACTTAGAAATTGGAAGACAAGGTATTGATGATGTTATTTGTGTCCCCCAGCTATATGCTCGCAGACACTTTTTGTTTCCTCCTTTGAGTATTGAGGAATACAATGATCGTGTGACAGCAGTGGTGCGATGCGAAGCACAGGTACATAATTCTCTGTAAAACTCTGTACCTCATTTCAATTGCTTTCTGGTGGATATTGTTTTATTACAGGACGCCATTTATTGTTTAGCCAAGAACGTAAACTTGTAACAGTTACTATATACTTTTCTTTATTTTTGGCAATCCATAATGCCCTCGTATTTTCTTTGGCAAACTTTTACATACTTTTTCCTCTGAATCAACCTCTGCTATAACTTGTGAACTTAAGTTGCAAATGGATTCGGAAATAGGAATAATGCAGTTTTCTGACCTGCTCTTTCTTCAGCGACTAAATATATGATTCTTATTTGGTGTTAACAGCCCTGAATATGTGGAAAGAAAATCCTTTCTTTCTTTCCTTGAAGGTTGACATGCTTCCTCTCTCTAAAGCTTATTCATGTGCCTCACCATAATTAAACGTTATTTAAGGCTAAATTGACACAGTAAATCTCTGTCATTGTAATGTAATTCCAAAGCATCTCTATTTTTGGTGTTTGATGTTAGTTTTGTTTGTCTGGATGGTAAAATGTTTGCAGAGAGGATAAAAATTGCTTTGATTAATATATTTTACAAAATTCAACCATTGACTTTTTTCTTTTGCATAACCCTAAACCGTTATACCTAAATTTTTTTACTTATTTGTGCTCATAGACATTCTAATATCTTGTTTTGATGAAATCAGGATGCATTGCTCCAGAAACTTCTTAATGATAATTGCCTATCAGCAGAAGAAAGGTTGGTGAAAGAATTAGCATTCTTTAAGGTTTTCAGTTTATGGCTTGGCATAGTTGTATCTTCCATGGTATCATAACGAAAATGAAGAAAACTTTAGAAAAGCAATTTAAGAATTGTATGTTTATCTTAGATAGGAATTTCAAAATTGTGAATCCTTTAGTTTTTCACTTGATCTTCTAAGAGGAACATGTAAATTTGAAATTTACTCATCTAAGAGGAACATGTAGAAGAAATCTGTTGTTTCAACTCCCTCAGCTTTAAGAAGGCCTCTACTTTTTGCTACTGGTTGAATTCTTCTTAGACACCCTTTTATTTAGGTGGCGTTGCCACATGCAAATTGGGGCACAAGGTTACAGCCTCTGAATAAAATAGCTGATTGAAGATGGAGCAATTTCTGTTAGGGATGCTAAATTATATAATCAAGAGAATATGTTTGGACAGAATTCTGTTAAAATAAAATGTATTTGTTTTATTAGGTTCCCAAAGTTTATAGGAACTGGAAGAATCTGAACTAAAAATATCTGGCTGAGGATCAGTTCAAAAGGTGTTTGTGGCTGTCTTTGGAATGAGAAGATGGCTTTCAGTACAATACTAGGCTATCAGTTTGTTTATTAGAATTGAGAAAATCATTGATGTACAGGTCAAATATTATCAAACATTTGAGACTAGAAAACATGAAATTGCTATTCGACTATCCTTAGAAGATCGTGAATATTGATCAAATTGCATACTTTCTTGGGAAGAATGTCTTATTTGATGATTTGTTTATTATTAGAATAGAAAGACTTGTTTTTCCAGCAAGAAAATTTAAGCTGCAAAAATATCAAATTTTATGCCTGGATGAGATAATTTATTGGAGACTCTTTGAAGATCTGAGCTTGTGAAGGTCAAATACATTTTAGAGGGTTTTCAAGGTGACCGACTATGATGATGCCATAAAGTTCCTTAAGGAAGAACTATGAAACATATGATAAGGGTTATCCAAAGAAGCTGGGAGAAATTGGTGTAATCATTAAAGTAGTTGCCTCTATGTAGTTGTTGAAGGATATTAGATGTCCTATTAATCTATATTGGTAAGTCAAAATGCCTTTGATGCTTATGGGGTTCAATGAATAATGATAGGAAGGAATTTGATAACACTCAACCAAAAGCAATCAATAGCAACAACAATTTCACCACAGCACCAACCACAACAATCCACAATGGATGAAAAATATCTGTATTGAAGATGAGTTCTTAATTACAGTGAATCTATATTTCAGCAATATGGCTGGTTAGGCAACGCAGCCAAGTTACAGAAGAAAGAAAAAGGAAAAACAAGATTAAAAATAAGGGCCACGCCTCACACGAAGAAAGGTTCTCAGCTTCCTCTCTCCCTGCTCCCTTCCAATACCTCCTTTCCAGAAACACAAAACAATTCCCTAGCATAAGCCTCCTCCCTCCCTCACGCTTCCCATTATTTATACCTCATGCCCTCTTTCCCCCCCTCACGCATAACTAACTTCAATCCACCTCAGCTGCATTTCTTTTGTGTTTCCTCGTGTACACCCTCCAAACCATGGGCCTCTGGGCCTGTCCACCATCTTCTGGGCCTCGATCTTCATCATTGCCGGCGGGTGGGGAAACTGTCTTGTCCTCAAGACAAAGATGAGGAAACTGATTTTGAATGACAAAAACATCCTCCCAAGTGGCATTGTCCGGACCACCATCCTGCCACTGAATGAGCCATTGGGGGGTAGCCTCACCATATTTGGTGATGGTACGATGGGCTAATATGCAGGAGGGGAAAGGATTACTTACCTCATCAGGTTCCAATCCCTCTGGCAGGGCAGTAGACACCGGCGCTGGTCCCGAAGCCTTCTTCAACAGTGAGACATGGAAAACGGGGTGGATCTTAGCCCCTTGGGGTAACTCCAACTTATATGCTACTGGACGCACGCGTTGGAGTACTGGAAAAGGGCCAACAAACCGTGGTGCCAACTTGGGATTGATCCTTGAAGCTACTGAAACCTGCCTATGAGGGCGCAATTTGACAAAGACATAGTCACCCTCATCAAACTCAACATGGCGACGGTGTCGATCAGCATTGTCTTTCATCTTGGACTGAGCTCGAGCTAGATGACCCTTAAGTTGCCGCAGGGCTTCATCCCTATCCAACAACTCCCTCCCCATAGCAGCTACTTGGATTTCGCCGGGCACATACTGAAACACGGTAGGAGCTTCTCTGCCATAAACCACCTCAAAAGGAGTAGTTCCCGTTGAGGTATGATAGGTAGAATTATACCAAAACTCTGCCCATGATAACCAGTGGAACCAGGTTTTGGGTTGGTCCGTCGCAAAGCACCGCAAATACGTCTCAAGGCATCGGTTAACCACTTCCGTCTGACCATCAGTCTGGGGATGGTATGCGGAACTAAGGCTGAGCTTTGTCCCCTGGAGCTTAAATATTTCTTGCCAGAAACGACTGATAAACATGGGGTCTCTATCACTCAAAATTGACTTAGGCAACCCATGGAGGCGGATGACTTCTCGAAGAAAGACTTCAGCTAAAGCTCTTGCTGTGTAGGGATGCTTGAGGGGAATGAAATGACTGTACTTAGATAATCTATCCACCACAACCCAAATCGTATCATAGCCCTTCGACCGCGGCAGCCCGGTTATGAAATCCATTGAAATCTCTTCCCAAATTCTGTCCGGTATTGGCAATGGTTGCAACAAACCACCAGGCACTAGGGTTGAAGCTTTGTAACGCTGACAGGTGTCACAATTTTGGACAAATCGCTGTACCCTTTTTGTCATTCCAAACCAATAAAGGATCGAAGCCAATCTTCGGTATGTCCTGTAGTATCCAGAGTGACCGCCCAAGGGACTCGCATGGAATTCTTCAAGGAGCATAGGAATCCAAGGGGAAGAGGAGGGAATAACCAACCTGGTCTTATAGTACAGTCTCCCATGTTGGACAGAGAAACCCGGATGGGAAGAAGGATCCCTTTGCAAGTCATGCAAAATACGTTGAATTTGGGAATCTGTATCAACCCCTTGCAATAGTTCTTGCCCACCTATCCACAGGGGACTAGTAGTCATGGATTGGAGTTCACCAGAATTGGACAAACGGGACAATGCATCCGCTACACTATTCTCCCTGCCTGGTTTGTAACGGACTTCAAATTTATACCCCATCAATTTTGCTAACCAATTTTGTTGGTCCTGTGTTGTGATTCGTTGGTGTAGCAGTTGTCTAATGCTCTGCTGGTCTGTGTAAACAATGAAAGGCTGCCCCAAGAGGTAAGGACGCCAGTGCAAAATTGCAAGAACTATCGCCATCACTTCTTTCTCGTATGCCGACTTCATCAAATTCTGAGCAGACAAAGCTTTGCTAAAATAGGCAATAGGCCGCCGGTCTTGCATGAGGACTGCCCCTATGCCACGACCCGATGCATCACACTCTATCTCAAATGGCTTTGAAAAATCAGGCAAGACCAATAAAGGCGCTGTAGTTAACTTCTGTTTGAGGTGGTCAAAGGCCTCCTGTGCTGCATTATTCCATTGGAAAGCGCCTTTCTTGGTTAACTCAGTTAGTGGCTTGGCAATCTTACCATAACCCTCAATAAACTTCCGGTAATAACCAGTAAGGCCCAAGAATCCTCTCACTCCCTTAACCGAAGATGGTACTGGCCAATCCTGAACTGCTTGTGTCTTACTAACATCCACCCGTACTCCCGCCACATCAATAACATGGCCTAAGTATTCAACAGAGGACTGGCCAAAATGGCATTTTTTGGGATTAACTACATATTGGTTCACTGCTAAAATATGAAGGACAGCTTTCACATGTTTCACATGGTCCTCCCATGTCCTACTGTAAACCAGAATATCGTCGAAAAACACCAAGACACAGTGGCGAAGCAAAGGCCGGAATATATCATTCATAGCTGACTGAAAAGTGGCTGGCGTGTTAGTCAACCCGAAGGGCATTACCAAAAATTCGTAATGGCCATCGTGAGTTCGGAAAGCAGTCTTTGCCACGTCTCCTTCCCATACCCTGATCTGATGATACCCGGACTTGAGGTCCAACTTAGTGAAAAATTTAGCTCCGTTCAACTCGTCAAAGAGTTCTTCAATCACCGGTATTGGGTATTTATCCGGAACCGTCACCTTATTTAAGGCCCTGTAGTCCACACACATACGCCAGGAATCATCCTTCTTTTTTACTAAAATCACTGGGCTAGAAAATGGACTTTGGCTAGGTCTGATGATACCCTGGATTAACATCTCTTGTACCTGTCGCTGAATTTCTGTCTTATGGTGGTGTGGGTATCGGTAAGGTCGGACACACACAGGTCCCTGGCCTTGCTGGAGGACAATCTTATGCTCCACTGTGCGTTTAGGCGGTAAGCCTTCTGGTTCATGGAAAACTGATTGGTATCTATCAAATAACTGAAGTAATTGACTCTATTGGTTCACTTCCAAGTGAGTCATAGATTCCTGCGGCAAAAATTCCACCCCCTCGCCCTCTCCGACTAGGTGGTGCAAATGGCCCTTGACCCAACCTTGGAGTGGGTGAATAACCCCCTGTGCCTTGGTGACCCCCCTCAATTCTATCCATTTACCGCGGTCCTGGAATTTCAGCCTCCCTACCGCCCAATTTGCTGTAATATCTCCCAAAGTACTCAGCCAAGAGACGCCCAAGATGACATCCAACCCTCCCAAATCTGTTACTAAAGCCTCCACATTACCACAATATTTGGAGTTTCAACCCGGAACACTGTTGGTCAACCCCAAGCAAATGCCCATCCCCAAGTCGAATTCCAAGTGGTTTGATGGTACGTACCTGTATTCCCAACATCGAAGCCAGCTGGTTGGAGATGAAATTGTGAGTAGCGCCACTATCTACTAACATTAGTGTTGGAATCCCGTTGACTGTGCCCAATAACTTGATGGTATTCCGCCCGGATCCCTCTAAGATGCTTGCCTCAACTTGACCACTGATGCCCTGTAATTCCAAAATTTTGCACTCCCCTTCTGGCAGCAACTCCTCAGTCTCAGTCTCTGCCTCGAAAAATTCGTCTTCCTCCTCAGCAGCATCCCCTTCGCCCAGTAGCATAATCTTCAACTGCGCTTGTGGACATTTGTGTTGAGGGGAATAGGTCTGGCCACATTGAAAACAGAGGCCCTTCCTTCTTCTCTCCTCCCACTCTGTCTTAGTCAATTGTCGCATACCAATTCTTCGTTGTCCCCCTCGCAATGGGTCAGGTGACGGAGAAGAGGGAAGAAACCGTTGTTGGGCGGAGAAGTTGGAAATAAACCTATTCTGGGTTGGGCTTGGTAAGGAAGTGGAGGATGGGTTCACAGGCCCAAATCGACCAAGCCCATGGCCGCCTGACTGGGTTAATTGGGTTTTGCTGGTCCCGTCTCTGTCCTTCAAAGTTTGTGTCATCAACCGACTTACATTCCCTTTATTGCTGTGCAAAGTCGCTTCAATCGATCGAGCCAATCTCATGGCCTCCACCCTTTCCACAGGTTGATGAACCTTCAACCAGCCCTTTACCTCATCCTTCAAGCCACTAACGAAATACCCGATGTATTGTTGTTCGGGTAGGCCAGGCGCCGTTGCAGCCACCATTTCAAAGGAATCAATATATTCTTCAACCGTTCCTGTTTGTTGTAGATCGGCCAACTCTTCAAAAGGATTTGATGAATAACTACTGCTGTACCTCCGCATCATCTCTTTCTTGAGCTGGTCCCAAGTTAGATTAGGATAAATATCCATGAGCATACAGAACCAATTTATGGTAGCACCCTCCATTGAAATTTCAGCCAACCGTATTTGCATCTCAGGAACGATTTGGTTAATGCGAAAGTAAGTCTCTGCTCGAATAATCCATCCCCTAGGATCAGTCCCATTGAACATCGGAAGTTTGACCTTTCGTAAGGACGGATGGGAATCGGCAAAATAATTGGGATGGGTTTGGAATTCCATTCTCGGAACGGAGCTCTGCCCCTGCTGGGTTCCGGTTCTCTCCCCTGCCTGTTCTCCTGCCGAACTGTATTCCTCAATGGGTTGGGGTTGTTTGTCTAAACGTTTGATCCAATTCATGACAAATCCTCTAAATTCCTCCTGTTTCTTCGTATCAGCTTGGAGTTCAGAGACCGCTGTGGTAACGTCGTGCAAACTAACAGTGAGTTCCCCCACTCGCCGATCAGTGTCATCTAATTTAGATTGCAACGTCTGGTAACGGGTCTCCATTTCGTATCCGGCAGGTCGGACCAATGATAACACTCAACCAAAAGCAATCAATAGCAACAACAATTTCACCACAGCACCAACCACAACAATCCACAATGGATGAAAAATATCTGTATTGAAGATGAGTTCTTAATTACAGTGAATCTATATTTCAGCAATATGGCTGGTTAGGCAACGCAGCCAAGTTACAGAAGAAAGAAAAAGGAAAAACAAGATTAAAAATAAGGGCCACGCCTCACACGAAGAAAGGTTCTCAGCTTCCTCTCTCCCTGCTCCCTTCCAATACCTCCTTTCCAGAAACACAAAACAATTCCCTAGCATAAGCCTCCTCCCTCCCTCACGCTTCCCATTATTTATACCTCATGCCCTCTTTCCCCCCCTCACGCATAACTAACTTCAATCCACCTCAGCTGCATTTCTTTTGTGTTTCCTCGTGTACACCCTCCAAACCATGGGCCTCTGGGCCTGTCCACCATCTTCTGGGCCTCGATCTTCATCAGAATTGCTCCCAATGAAAAACAAAGGCAGTAGTATCCACTGGGTGCTTAAGTGTTCTTCTATAGTGATATACTAATTTAGGTAGATTTATAAGCATTCTATGGCAAAGGTGGCAGGACATGTTGTAATGGGGTTGAATCTTCTCCAATTTTTTCATACTTCCTCAAGACATGTCATTCAATATCAAAGATCCATCTTCTGCCAACTTTTGTAATTCCTTAATAGTTGTCCAAAATCACCTCAAAATTCTTATAAACTGGATCATTATTTTATACCGATATGCGCATTAATTGTAAAAATCTGCCTTAATCAATGGCATTTGATAATTTTTAATGCAGAGATGTCCTTCGTTGGGGAAAGAATATTGGTTCAGCAAAATCACGGACAAAAAAGCGGGCTGGAGCAGCAGTTTATAACAGAGCATCTTCTCTGGAAACACTGGTCAGTACTCATTTACATTCTAGTTTCCAATAGTAACATCACGGACCTTTTGATACACAAATTAGTTAATTTGAGATTCTTTTTTGTGTAAATGATGGTGCTGAAATAAAGATTTTTTCTTTGCAATGCATGAATATTCATCTAGTGTCTGTACTGTGAAATCCTTCCTCTGAAAAGGATGCCACAAGAAGGTAATTCTACTGCATATATGCATCTTTTGGCTGTGGAAAAGAGTTGGGCTGAATATCTAATCTGGATCCTCATAGTCCTATCAGTCTTGGTTTAGAGTTACTTCAGGTGCTATTCAGTAATGAACTCTGGTTATATATGATCTTTTTACTCGCTTGATCAATTGGCGAACCTAATTCATTTGCTTGATATTCTGAAGAAACTCATTATTTGTGATGTAGAAATCTTTTCTTGTCTGTATTCTCACACTATTGCGATACTTTTTGTAGGTTGGTTACTTGTACCTGACTAATGTAAATCGTTTGGAAGAAATCATGCTAAAGTTGGGATTTTCAACTGGTTTGTCTACACAAGCGATTATGGAGGAAGCTGACAGTAAGTTCATCAAAATCGAATGGACCTTGAAATTTGTAGAAATTTATTGAGCACCTTAGCAGCCCATACCAATAACTTCTTAGTAAAATATGTTGCCAAAGGCAATATATAGATGCCATGCAGGCCACTCCAGTGATGATGCTGTGACCCCTTAAGTTTGAGGTTATGGGGATTTTGGGCCCATGGGGTTACTTGTGTGCTTAACTCAATCAAAGGCCACTGATTGCATACCTGTTGATTTCGTAATGAAGCCTCTGCTGCAAGTGGCTGACGTTGATGGGTCCTTAATGCTATGGCTTAACACTTGCCTTACCAACAAGTGTCCGTCCTATAGATTTTTGTCGTAAACATGAGGTGGGGATCTATCGGCTGTGCTTTGCATACACTCCTTGCCAGTGTTTCTCTCTAGTATCTTCTTTATTCTGTTCTTTTCTCTTCCACCTATCATCTGGATCCCTGCTAAAAAAGTATTGACATGGATCCTTTGTCTCCTATCAGCAGCATCAACCTGATTCTATATACTTGTTGTGTATGCATTTTTCTTTTGCATATATTTCCACAAGTCTCCATCCATTTTGCCATGTTATGCCACTTCTTAATGACCAGTCATCTTTCAATTCTCCTACCCAAATCTTAGGCAATTTAATAAAATCACTTTCCAAGTTCTAACTATTATATGTTTAAGAAGTTACCTTTGTTTGGCTCATAGCCAAGTGCACATCATGAAATAATATATTCATTGAAAGTATATGCAATCAACTATGAATCGCAGAACCTGAGGTTTCCGCTAAGAATGTACCCCTCCAGCTCACCGGTGAGTCTCTTTCTTCCTTCAAGGATACAAGTAAAATCTAGCTTATTTTTGTTTGTCCAATAGTTTTATATCTTGAACAAAGAATATATAGTTCCTAAGAAATGTTCTGCTTCCCTAATATACCTTTGATTGCTCATTGATCTCCTTTTTTTTGAAGTTTTCGCTCTTATCTTAAGAGGAAACTTAAAGCTCAAAACAATTTTCTCAATATGCTTTGAATTCTACATTCTTTGATTTGACTAGTGTTGAGACATTATTTCCCTATATATTCTAACTTTGTTATAAGCCTCCTAATGTTGCCATAGTACTCATCATGTCTGAATACTGCTTTTGGCTTCCTTCTTTTTGCATTTACTCTTGATATTCGAAGGATTTTGTTTCTTTTTTCTTCCCCCTTTCCTTTCTCCCCTTCTCAGCAGCCGTTTAGAGCTTAGGCCCGGCTGTTTTGGGGGCGCTTTGTTGGTCACTCTATTTCACATTTAAATCACCTGAAACCCTTTCAGATTTGTGTTCAGTCTTTAAATTGAGCATCACAGATATCTGTCCTAGTGTGCTTTGTATTCTTACAAGTCAAAATCTTGAATATTTCTTTTAGAGTTTAAAGTAGCGTCGGAGTTTCTGATGCCTAAGGAGCTAGAGGTTCTTAATCCATTTGTCGATCTTTCTGTATGATCCCTTGTTTGTATTTCCTCGTGATCATTTTCTGGCCTGAGCTGGACAAGTCTCGTGTGATCAGGAATTTGAAGGATTGTGACTATTTCAGCACTTTGATATGTTGAAACAAGCCAGTATTAAGGAGGCTTCATTCTCGGTGGATATGCCGCTAGAATGTATTTTTGTTAGATTAAGGATGGAAATTTCATTTGATCTTTGTTAAATCTTTGTATCTCTGCAAATATCACATGTACATCCTGATGTAAGACAGTAATTTCATAAACAATATCTTCTTTTTTTTTCTCTTTTAATTTTCTAGTTTCCATACGTTTGTGCATTCAGTACATTAAAATCTCGATTCATATGCAATTCCTTTCTTGTAGGTGAGCAAGCAAGACAGTGAAGTACAACTGGGTTGAAGTGGCATCTGAAGGCGTTTCTGAGTCTTGTATCTTCGAATATGGGAAGAAGCCAAAGGAAGTTTGTGTTAAACTATTTTGTATATGCATAGTTTTCGGTGAAAGTTACTTGTTTGCCTTCTGCTTTGTAAGACATGAAACTGTGCACATTGTATCTCCTATTCTTTGATGAGCAAAGTTGTTTGAAGAATATTGGTTGTATTTCAGACCTAGTTGGTTCAGTATCTTCTATAATTTTGGCCTGAGGAATGCTTTCTTTGGCCTTCTCCTAAGGCAGATATGTGCCTGAAGTGCATGGTGAAATAATGCTTGCTCATAGGCATCTGCAAAACCGAACTGGAACCAAAAATCAAACCCTCTAAAATTTGGTCTATGCAGTTTGACTTTTGATTTCTAAGATAAAGATTGCTTTAATCGGTCCGGTTTGGTTTTTATAAGTGTAAAATTGATAGAACCGGGTCAATCAAACTTTTGAGATAATTTATTCCATTCGATTGAAAAATAGCCTTTATCTTATAATGCAAGTTCTTAGAAGCATTTGGCAATAAAAGAGATCACCTCTTTAATCCATATCAAATACATTGAAACAATTTGACATACAAGACTTATGAGGGATTCAACTGAAAATTTACTGTAGCATTTAAAGTAATTTTTCTTAAAATTTAAATGAGTAATATCCTGAAATATTGGGTTTGCAGTTAGAGTGGCCTCTGGGAGGTGCATAAGGGCAGCTATTGCATTCACAAATATCCTTAAAAAAAATATATGTGATCCATAAAAACAGTACAAATAAACATTCTGATTTAATAGCTCAAAACAAAATTAAACATTCCCTCGAGTTACAATCGGAGAGAGTGTTGTAGAAATTGATGTAAGGTCAATCCAGACCAGGAATTTTGGATATGGATCATTCTCATGTATGTGGCAATCCAATCTCAAAGGAAATAAATTAGATAAACTATGTTTTAAAATATTTTCTCACAATTTGATAATCCAAACTTTTAATGGGTGATGATTTGGTGGACATATGGCCATTTGGTATGCTTTCTTGAATTAAAATAAAAATAAATTATATATTATATTTTCTGCAATTATGCATATTTACATGAAACGTGCACATCAATCAACCCACTAAATGAATACTATTTTTTATTTTTTTATTTTTTAATCTATAAAATCAAAATAATTGAAAAATCATAATAAATAATTTTTTTTTACTTGAATTATGAGAATATTAATTGTATACTAGTGTCTAGACCAAATGACATGAAAAAACATGCTAATGCTATAGGGAAAAAAAAAAAGAATTATAATTTTATTTCAACAATGTGGAGAATTGGATATAATTATATTTAAGAAAAACAAATAAATTTTATCATGATAATAGATATCAATCATACTACTCAAATTAATCTATAACTTTTCATGTCAAACTTCTGAAGCTTTTCTTGAGATATTATAAGGTTGGTATCTTCAGCATGATTAAAAACTAATGTATTTGGGCAGTTCATGTGAATTTTTGAAAACCTTATAGTCCAAATTTATATTTTAATTTAATAACTTAGGATAATGTCAAAATTTTAATTTTTATAAGCAAATTTTTACAAATGAATTATCTAAATAAATAAACAAATCCATCTTTGCTATGTCCAAATCATTTATTATTTTATAACTCCTAAAAAAAAAAAATGACAAGGATGATAAGGCCTATCCATCTATCCTTTATTTGGTCAACATACATAAAAGAAGGCTATGGTGTTTAAAAGGATAACTGTCTAACTGATAAAGAATTGTCCTCCCTACAAATGCTCATCAAATAATTTCCTATTGAGCTTTGCCTGTCATTATCACCTTTATCCTCCAATTATTTGCAACACTTTCAATTTCAATTTGCCAGATTAATAAATCTTTATATATAATTATTTGAATTATTGATGACTCGTAATAATTAAGAAAATAGGGATAGAATTATAAACTAATATATTTCATGACAAAAATTTTACAAGATAAACTAAAAAGGTCATTTATTCAACAGTTAATTTTGAAATATTTTAATTTATTTCTGAACTGCTTCATTTTTCAATTATTTTAAAGTGCTACTCAATTTGCATGCATAATCCCTTCTCATCCCCATGTGACAATGACAGGCATGCCCCTTTTCAAAGACGATAGCAGAGTTTAAGCAAAAGGCGCCTTAGCTAGGTCCCAAAGGGCAAGGTGGTCCAGGAAATCAATTAAGGAATGGTTGAACTCTATTTGCCTCCAAACAACTTAGAATCTGTAGAGATCAAATCATGATATGACTAATTTTTGGCATTTTGTGCTACTCAACTATATAAAATTTTCATTCATGAATTCATCCATAATCTAAGAAATTAACCCTATGTTATTAATACCAAATTAAAATAAAATAAATAATATCTTTTTAATATTATAATAAGTTATAAATTCGACTTTTAAATTGATAAATTATATGAATTTACAAGAACCAATAACCTTAATCAAAGTATTATTTTAGTGACTAGAATTATAAAATTTTTAATTCCGAGACCCAATTAGATTTTTTGTTACAAAAATCAAAATCAAAGAAGTTGGGAATGGACGCATGGATTTTGAGCACCATTTATATAATGTGCGCATTCACCTCTATTTATATAATTTGTATTATATTTGTTGAGTAAAGTTGTTTGAAGAACATGGGTTTTGACCCCCATTAAATCAAATATAATACAAATTATATAAATAGAGGTGAATTGTACAATGAAAGGATTTTCTTAATTATTTAATTGATAAGTCTTTATTATCAGTTCAGATAAGTTATTACACGTCCTCCAATCTTAGCCATATTAATGTTATAAACATTTATGGATTATGATATGCTGTGGAAAAAGGTAAAAAAAAAAACAATTAATAATATTGTTCCTAGGATAATATTTCCAGGTTGTGTTGCATATCTAATCTATACAGGTGAATAAAATGAAATGGGCCTACTGCTTAAAATCTGACCCACACATTTTTTGGGCCCACCTTTTATTTTTTTCCCTAAAAGCCCACACCAGGAGAATTTACTGTTGTACTGGATCAGGTTTGTGGGCCACACTAAATCCATGCATCAAGAAAAACTTCAAAAATGGTGACCTCCATTGTGAAAATGGTGCATTTGTTATTATGTGGCAACCTCATCCCCTCTATGATTAACTTTTCTTTTTTTTTCAAACAAAAAAAAAACCATGTTTTATAAATTAAACTTATTGCCTCAATTCAATTTAGTATTTTTGGAAGATGATTTGGCATATTAAATATATTAAATATAGAATATAGATTGAAAAATAAAAAATATTATTTTTTATTAAACTATCATATTCATTAATATGATGTATTTTATATACTCCCTCCGTTCCTAAATAAGTGTTACTTTTGTTATTTTCACTAGAATTAAGAAATATTAATTAGACTTGAATTTAAGAAAAAATTGAGTGATTCAATGTATATTGAGTGTTTCAATATACAAATTTAAATCTAATTGGTTAATTTGTATTGGAAAAAAAATTAAATTGGAAAAAAGAAATTAAATTGCATTGAAAATCTAAAAGTGACAGATAAATAAAATTTGAATTTTTGTCAAAAGTGACAGATATTAAGAAAAACGGAGTGAATAATTTATTTGTTTAAAAACATAATTAAAACAATGCATAATTAAACGGTTATGAATAATGAGACATTTTTTTTGGATTGATATTAATGAGACTTTAATTTCTATTGTTTTGGTAACATCAACAAACAGTTTAAATGGATTATTATGCATGTGTTGCCACATGGTCCAATTGTTTTGTGATGATGTGTCATCCTCATCTTTTCACTTTTAACCCCATGGTCCCACTTTCTCTTGCTGATGTGTAATCTTCATACCCTTTTTTATTAATTAATTGAAGAAATTCATATCTAAATGACTTTGATTTCAAGATTAGTCTCTTATTAACAGGGCTTTTATATTTAGTACGGCCCATCTTTATTCTTTTATGCTTTTCTTCCTTCTTATCTTTAGAACGCACCACAAGTTAGGGCTTAAGTATTTAAAATCTATATTTTTATTTATAAATTAAATCAATAATGTATTGTCTCGAATAAAAAAGAATAGCATTATATTTAATGTCGAAGAAATTTAAAATTATGTCTAACCAATTGAAAATGAAAACAACAAAGGCTTGAAAGTTTAATGTAAAATACATTTTAACTCTTTAAATTTTTTATACTTCCTTAATTAAGTATCTAAATATTGAATTTATCAAAAATTGAGTTACAAGAGGATTCTTCTTATTTTCTCTAATGGCTGAAAATTTTTTCAATGACATTTTGCCTCTTTACTTGAACGTTGCGTATTTAAATAAATAAAAAATGGTGAACTTGATGGAGAATCTTACTGTTGATGAATAGTATTGGACATAATTGAGAATCTTACCGTTGATAAATAGTATTGGACACGATTAAAAATCTTACTGTCGATGAATAGTGACTAATATTATTGAAAATCTTTATGAATAGTAAAGTCCATAATTGAAATTTTTTTTCTATTGATATTTTTTTTTGAGTAATTAGTCCTCGTATACGAGTAAAATGAGTAAAAGTACCTGCACAAAACTTTGTTAGAAAAATACAACAACTATGAATATCACTTTCTTTCTTATGAGCTCGTATTACTACCAAGTTTTTTCTTTATTTTTTCAAAATTTAATAATGAAAGAAATATATTGGGAACGGATTATACTCCATGTGATTATACACATTAGTCGCTAAGTCAATAACACCATCAGATCGTGACGGAGTTGGGGTATGGTAACAGTCAAAGCTGGATGGTGACTATTTTTTTTTTCACAGAATTATACACAGTTCTTATAAAATATTTTAAACATTTGGATCAAATTGAAAAATTATAATTATATATCAATACAATATAGGGTGCTAACTATGTGCACCGTCATATTAATAATATTATTTTATTTTAAGCAAACAGCATATAGTAGTACACGTTAGTAATATGGACGCATCCAATTATTATTTTAGTAATCAATATGTGCATTAAAAAAATAAATAAAACAACACATGCATGATAATGAAAGAAAAAATGAATTGAATATTTGATCATTAATAATTTAAATTTTAGTGATATAAGCTGACTTTACATTGAATTTTCATTTGTAAAGCTTTAATTACCTTAATTGTTAGAAAAAAACATTACTCTTTTCACCATGTCAGTTCATATAAATTAAATTCATGGATGTCGCAATTTGACTTTACAAATTTTAAAATCACAAAATTAATGATTTAAACTTACTCAAGATCTTACTGATGAAAAAACTAAAATATATTATTTGGCCCTTAAATTATCTGACTCCATTTATGTATGTATTTCTCTTTAGTGTTCTGTTTATATGTAATTGTGCGTAAGAAATAAAAGTTTTATAACAAATTTCTGTTTTGAGGCAAGAGATTCTCAAAAAAAAAGTGACACTTGAATCCCATAGAAGTAATATATCAAGAGATGCACGTGTAAACTCGTGTATGCTTTAAGTGGATGCCATGCCCTTATGGCTAATTAAAATACGAAAGTGACTTGTCTACGTGAACCATTAAGAAAGAAATTGCACTCCACTACGACATGGACAAACTTTACAACGTTTTATGTATATAATATTAAGATTTTATTACTCTCTTTCTAAGCTTCAATTTATTGCAATTTTACTTTCGACAAACAAATAGGTGGTTGTATATCGCCAACTAGCAAGAGAAGATATGATTTTGACACGAGATTGCTCCTCCTTCAAGCTTCAATTTTTAGGTAATTACTAATCTTCTCCTAATCTTTCCCTTTCAACCAATAATAATAAAATTATTGATAGCTATTACTCCCTCCGTTATTTATTATCTGTCACTTTTGAGTAAAATTCAAATTATATTTATCTGTCACTTTTAGATTTTTAATGCAATTTAATTTTCTATTTCAAATTTAATTTTTATTTTCAATAAAAATTGAACAATTATATTTATTTTTTTATATTAAATCACTCAATATGCATTAATTTAAAATTAATTAATATTTCTTAATTCTAGTGAAAATAACAAAAGTGACAATTATAAAAGAAAATAACAAAAGTGACAATTATAAAAGAATTTAGGAAGTAGTAAATTTGTTGGAGGAAGAAGAAATTACAAGCAAAATTATTTAATAAAAGAAAAAGCTAGCTACTAATTACCAACATAATTAATTCCTCAATAAATCTAGAATCAAGTTGAGGTTGAAATTGTAAATTTTGATTGGCTAAATGCATAGGCCAGCTAGTAACCATGCTAATCAGTCGCTATTATAAATGCAAACATTCATAATTAGTTTGATAGTCGCGAATTGAAAGGCCAACAAACAACCATTCACTCGAAAATATTTAATTCAAATACAATAACATGCCTGGCGACAAAAATATTTTCAAATACAGGTCACCAAATTATTTTATTGATTTGAAATGAAATTTGCTTTGATTTCTAATGCATTTTCCCTTCATTTTCACACATTTATTATAACTGCTCATGCCAGTATTCACATATAATTTCTTAATTAATCTATCAATTATTTATTTTTTCTATAAAAAAAGAATATTTATTTTTCAAAGATATAAAATAAAATAGAAAAATATATAATAATTGCTTATTTTTTTTCCATTAGGCATGCAAAAACCTTAATTTAATCATATTTGAAGATTTATAAACCATGCAAAGTGTTTCTATTGCGGAAACATAACACCCATATTTCTTAACATATATCTTATTGTCTTCTATTTTTCTTTTATATATATATATATATTCACATCATTAGTTCTTCCTTCCCCCATAACTAACATGAATAATGCAAACATAAATAACGTTAATCTAACAAATATTTGTGATTTGAGATAATATAGTTTTTTTTTAATTTATTTTGAATATTCCCCTTTGTCTTATCCACCGCACAATTTTTTTTTAAAAATAAAAAAATAAAATCCCAACTCATAGGTTCTTGCAAAGAAGTCCCAATTAAGCCTTGGCAGCAATAGATGGGCCACATGGACAACATGTTATCTCGTTGATAATTAAAACACATACCAATTCCAGTGGTGGGATCGATATTACAATTCTAAATCAGAAATTATTTAAAAATGATATTCTTTTTTGACAATCAAAATTACCATTATAGAATAAATGAAATTAAGAAATGAGTTGGCCGTATCATATCATGATCATGTGCTAAGACAAATTATGTTTTATGACGGTGGTGATGATAAAGTGGGGCCAATACGGTCGACATAATAGATGGATTGTAGCCATTTGATTAACTATTTTAATAATTAATCATGATTCGTATGTAACTCGTGAAATTGGAAATTACTCAAAATAAATTAAAAGTAAAATGTGGGATTGGCGATTTTGAGTAAATGTTCTATTAATACAACACAATCGGAATTTAAGACCCCCACGTTCTTGTTATTTCCAGCAAAAATTAGAATTAGTAAATAAATTTTCGTTATTTATGACTTACCAAAAGTTCGTTGAATTTCATCCAATAAGGGAAAAAATAAAAAAATAGAACAATTTCACAAGACAGTTTTTGCTGCCCATGTGTATAATAATTGAAACGTCGTAGTTTTAGTGGAGTTACAATTTAATTAATATATGTCCACTTATCAACAAAACAAAACCTGCACGTGAAGCAATTGGGCTCCACATCTTTGTTGTCTGGCATCTCACGCGCTCTCAACAGTCCGTAGTACCAAATCATAATTGCCGCGGAAATTGTTGAAGAAAGCGAACCCCAAATTCAAAAGCGGGCATTGAGCAGGTGCGGTTGGGATTGTTTGTGCTTTATTAATCTGTGTAAGCGTAAATAGTTCACGCTTTTCTAAGCTGCAAAAGCTGAGGCCATTAAAAACTCACACTTAAATAACTCCATAAATGAAGGGAAATATAAACTTTTACAGACTCACACCACATACACTATCTGCGTACGGCTAAAATCAAACTTTGACTTTTTTTATTTTTTATTTTATTTTTCTCAGTATCAATTTTTATGTTAAATTAATGTTATGATTCATTACTTTTATTTCCTTTTATTATTATACAATTTACTGTATGATTATATTTATAGTAGCATAGCATGTTGCTTTTATACTGATAGGATGGTGCAATTCTTGCTTATTTTTTTACGTGTACGGGAGAAATACTCTTTTATAAAATTTATTTGTAGAAAAATAAGAAATGTAAAATACTGAAAAAATAAATCCCTTATTTCCATTTTTTCTGCTGATCGGATATTGGCTTACAGCTTTGGCATCAGACACCAAATGTCGGCAAATGCATATTTCCATTCGTCGAAGACAAAGTTGCCTCTTTTTGTATTTCTTTGTACCCTTTCCAAGGTAGATGATTTTATTTCCAAATAAATTCCTCTAATTTACTTAGAATATATATTTTTTTATTAGACAAAGAATATATATTTGATATAGAATAAATACCTCAAATTTATTTCGATTGTGAAATAATTATTTTATATTTTGATTTATTTAATTTCATCTTTTAAAAAAACTCAAAATTGATTCTAACAAATTCTAATGTAATTAATCAAATATTCAACTGTTGAAATTATAGCATATTAAAATTGCTAGTTAGAGAAAAATTATGACATAAATGGATTAATATGAAAGAAATATATAATGTATTTTATTTCAGTTGGTATCCATTTAATCATTTTTAAATTTTTTAATCATTGGGCAAACATAAAATGCCACTTTAACTGTGATGCTCGTGATGTTAGAGTATTCCTACCAAACCAGCAATTGGCTGCGGAGGCTATAATGCTAGTTTAGATCGGTCCAAATATTTATCAGTAAATAACTTTAAAATAATATATCTTTTCAATGCAATAATAATAATAAAAAAAAATTGTAAATAATTTTATTTTACATAATTGTTATGATTTAATAATGAAAAAAAATACCCATAAACTCAATTTAGATAAAAAATTTATCGACATTGATGATTATTGATTTATTATATAAGCTATTCCTTGCAAGTTTTGTATTCCTTTTCCCATGATTCGGAATCAATGCATATTTTCTTTTGCTTTTTTTTTTTTTATCTTTTTTAAAGTATACCTTTTCATATTGAATAATACGATTTTTTATTAGAAAAAATAGTACGAATTTAAAGTTCTGTTGTAAGGAGTTGATTAAAAAGGAAATGTACAAGATTTTAGTGCCCCATTATTATATAATATATTGGAGCTTTTGTATTATTTCAGCTTTAATTTGTATAGTCATGGCAATAATTGCATATAAAACAAAGTTAGGGTTTAATTTGAATCATACTTTATAATTTAAATTTCAGAAAACCGCGTGGTCTACAGTCTAATATTCTTAATTAATCTGCTAATTACTTTTATTGATTCCTTTAAACATTGTTGACCTTAAGTCCCCATTTGCGTCTAAGCTTCGAAAAAGAAGTAAAAGGAACACCATAAAAATATATAAATCTGATTTTAAAATACTGTTTTTTTTTTTTATGAAGAATTTAAGATACTAAATCAATCATAGTCAGATCTCATAGGAAATATTTAATCTAAAATCAGCTCACTTGTTAATCTGAGATCTGTTCATAAATTATTATCAATGTCAAAGAGGTAATTTTCTATTATGAATTTCATATTTACAGAGTCAAATTTATCTTTTTACGTGGCTATGCATTATAATTACCTCTGCATAATAACCATGTACCCACCCACACAATTTACCAATTGCATGAATTAAAATGCTTTGATTCTGACATTAAAAGCATAACAACGTTCACAATAAAATTTAAGGAAAATCTACGATTAAAAATAATGAATTTTCTCATATAAAATTGATTAAAATCCATACTTAAGAGTTGAAATAATAACTTACTGTCGTGTAAAAAACTTAACCTTACATTTGTAAATTGGCATTTAAGTATGTATATGTAAATATTGATTTTTCGATGAATTACATTAGTTAATTAAGGTAAAAATAGATTTTCAAGAATCTTAGGATATGGTAGATAAATTAATTACGAAGAATAGGTTACTAACTCGCGAATTATAAACCACTAAAAAATGGAAAATTCAAAGATTCCCATCAACTGCATGTACCAACCAAATATTGAAAACGAAATAGCCTTTCTAATAATGAGCAGATCTACCAAATTAAATATTTTAATTCATATTATATTAATTATGTGTTAAAATCAAGTGTTGAAAAATGAAGGCAAATGTTTGATGTAGGTAATCATGCATCGTTGGTCCGTGCATGCAGGCTTTATATATATATATATATGCTTGGCTAGTAGATTTTCAAATCAAATGCTAAATAATTAATGCATAAATTAATAAATTAAGTGAGCTATCCGATATTCTTCTTGATTATTCCTCAAGAAGAAAGGTTCACCATATTCCCTTTATTGTACGGCAGATTATAACATAAACATCAATTATTAAAAATAGAGTTAATTTTTTTTTTTACAAAAAAAAAAAATATTATGTCTGAAGAAAGTTAATAAAAAAATGTTCACGTATAATATTCAATAAAACATACTTGTTTGTGTTCAAGTCAATAATAGTATGACGTATAATAAAATCGATTCTTACTCAGCATATATAACAGCTATATGTATAATTTATTTTCTTGCACAATAATTATGAATTAGTAAGTCAAAACATCATAATTCTTGAAATATTCTAAGTTAAACGGTTAAACCAAATTAAGGGATTAAGTAATTCAATGATCGCAGTCAGAATATTAATTTAGATATATTTTTTAGCATATGAAATTTAAATTATTGAAGGAAAGACGAAAATCATTCCAATTAAGCAACGTGATGAGATGAAATTAGGCAATCCATTAGTAAATGAAGGGATATAGTTTCTATAAGAAGCCATCTATCACTCATTGCACACACCCACTTAATTTTGCATATGACTATACAACCTTTTTCTTTTTTCTTGGTGACGGACTATTTTAATACTTGCCTCGTTTTTGCTTCATCAATATTATTTCGTGATTACCATATTAAAAATGAATTATTAAATGTGTTCTTTATGCCTCATTTAAATATTGCGATTTCAGAGTTTAGCCCCACCCCCCTCCCTTCTCTCGGTCCTTACAAGCTAAACTATGATAGGTAGGTATGTTCTTTAACCTATTCAGTTGTTGTTTATTGATTCATTTAAGTATTAATGATTAGAATATCTTTATTTATGCTATCTTTGTATATAATAAATATCGGGATTCCATTTTTTAAATAGAGATAAAACGAAAATTAATAATTCGAATTCAAAATTTTCTAATATATAAAATTGATTTTACTGTTAAAATGTCCACCAAAAACTATGGGGACTGATTTTCAATTTATGAGTATTGAGTTTGTTAAGAGTTTATGAGTACTAAGTGGTCCGACGTGGAAGGTAACTAATTCGATTATATTCTTAGCTTAAAGTGGGAGAAAAGCATGCCCCTTTTAGCCCATTATTAATGTAACTTAGATTAGTTTTTTATTTTCCTTATCTTAGATTAGTTGAAAATTTTATTCATTTCCAAGGGAAGAAAATGCAATCAATTTTAAATTACTTTAGTTAAAATTTGACGGTTCTAAAATAAAATTAATGTCATTAATCTAAAATTTAATTAAAATAAAAGGGATTAGGGTAAAGGAATTGAAAGATTAAAATTTGAAATTTTAGAATAACTAATCTCATAAAAAATGTGGAAAATTAATTGACTGCCCGTCACAATTGTGACTTTTTAAGTCAAAGACACACGTAATCCGGTGAAAAATCACCAGATTTTAACCAAATCATTCGGGGAAAATGCTACCCTCACGCTTCTCAATTGCGCGTGTCAGACACTACTCTGCCAACAGAATTTTGACCCTTTTTTTTCCCACTTTCCAGATGTAAAATAGAATTCGGCGATTTTACTTTGCTCCATTTTTCAGGACTCTTCCAATATGTGTTTATTTGCAGATAAATCATATTTCTCATTTCAAAAAATTAGTAAACAAATTTACCTGAATTTTTAGATTAAAATTAAAAATTAAAAATTAAAAATCAATTAGCAAAAAAAAAGTTGAATTAATTTTATTAAAATCTCATTTTTTAAATAAAAGATGCTTATAAAAATAATTTAAAAAAAAAAAACAATGTGATACGTATCAGTTAACCGAAGACTTCAAAGATAAATTTATAAGCACTTTCAAATAGTTCACATTACTTTCTTAATTTTGTATCCACTCGCTGTCTTGGCGCGTGGTAGGATGTGTACATAACAAAAACAACCGGTTATGTGGAAATTAATGAAATAGGAGCCGACCGTATTGGGATTGAGTTTAGCGAATCTTGGTGTTGTATAAAGAGCCCAAAGATAAATGCTTTTCAAAAATTGGCCAGCCAAACAGCCCTTTAACATTAACCCCTTTGTTAGAATTAGAATAAATTTTTACTAGTATATGTTTAATATTTTAATAAAAATTGGCAAAAATTTAGAAAATTCATTGGATGGAGCTCCTCTTCAGTATGAGTGATGCCAAATTGTGGGTCCCAAATTCAGTGTTTAATAGCAGCTGCAAAGCACCTTCATTGTTGAGCTTTAAGCCATTAACAAAGGCCACAACACTGTAACACTTAGCTGCCACTTACACACTTCAGATTTTTGTTTTTCCATCTTTGGTTTATTTTCTCCCCCTTTCTCACATTTTCTCTCTTCAAAGAGAGAAGATTGTTTCTTGACACATTTCTTGACACAAGAAAGACACAACCAGCTGTTTTCGTGTTTGTTTCTCTTCCTTTTTACTTATATATTTTCTCTCTCTAGAAAAAGAAGTGTGGAATAAAGTGAACAGAGGGAAATTAAGAGCAATATAAGGAAAATAAAGGGCATTGCTTTGAAGGGTCATTGTTCTCCTGGTCGTTCCCATGGCCTCGAAGAAGTTTGCAATGTGGAATAATGTATTAGTGGGTTTATTGTTGTTGGGTTTGTGGATTTGTTCTTCTAGTGCTTCTGTTTCTTATGATTCTAAAGCTATCACCATTAATGGCCATAGAAGAATCCTTATTTCCGGATCCATTCACTATCCAAGAAGCTCCCCTGAGGTATTTTTCCAAATGCATTTCATGGGTTTCTTTTGTTTCCTCATAGTTTTTACTTATTTATTTATTTATTTTTGCTCCAAGGCTTTTTGAAGCTTATCTTAAGATTGGGCAGCTCTAATTTCTACTCACATATGGTTTTTTGGGGTTTATTTTGTGATTTACAAATTGTTTTTTTTTTCTGGGTGGCAGATGTGGCCAGATCTTATACAGAAAGCAAAGGAAGGTGGATTGGATGTTATTCAGACTTATGTTTTTTGGAATGGCCATGAGCCCTCACCTGGCAAAGTAATAAAAATGGGGAGCTTATTTTGATATTTTCATTTTTTTTTTCTCATAAATTTTCACTTACTGTAGAAATAGTTCTGATTTTTATAATTATTGACTGCTGTAGTACTATTTTGGGGGGAACTATGATCTGGTCAAGTTTATCAAGCTGATTCAGCAAGCAGGCCTCTATGTCCATCTCAGGATTGGACCTTATGTCTGTGCTGAGTGGAACTTTGGGTAATACATCAGCACTAAAGTTGAAAATTTTCAGTTGCTATAAACAGAAAGCAGAGCTCAATTGGATATGGAGTTTGAGCAGTTTAACTAAATACCACATTCTAAATTTTTAGGGGTTTCCCAGTTTGGCTCAAGTACATTCGAGGCATCAATTTCAGAACAGATAATGGCCCTTTCAAGGTGAGGCACATTTGACTATTCGTCTCGCTGATACACTTATTTCATTTGTTCTGTATGTTTAACTAGTTTTGGATTTTAAATTTTCTATAATGAAGGCTGAAATGCAAAGATTCACCACAAAGATTGTCAACATGATGAAGGCAGAAAGGTTATTTGAGTCTCAAGGAGGTCCAATAATTCTATCCCAGGTAAAGTCATCTTCTTGGTTATCCTTAATCCACTAATCAGTTGTATCGTTTTTCAATTGAATATAAAGCACATTTACTTTCTTGATTTTTCTCTTACAAGATAAAATAAGATATTTTTTAAAAGGAAGTGTCTTTTCTTCTCCATCAATCCCTGACAGATTGAGAACGAGTACGGACCCATGGAATATGAACTTGGTGCACCTGGTCATGCTTACAGCAACTGGGCAGCAAAAATGGCTGTAGGGCTTGGCACTGGCGTCCCATGGGTCATGTGCAAGCAAGATGATGCCCCGGATCCTGTTGTAAGTTTTCAGTTTATCTTATTTTACCTTTTTGCATCATCTTTCATTATTTATACCTTTTCTTTTCCTGTTCCATATCTAATTGTCTATGGTCCTATGGTCCTCATGTTTTTTTCGCTTCCTTAGTGGGGTTGCTAGTTAATAGTGTGTTTCGCTCTTTGCTGGCCATGGATGAAATGAATCATTATTCCTCATTGCACATGGCTCAACTTTGAACCTTCTCAGTCCTGTCTGTTGCACTTTGTCTTTTTTTATTCTCGTTGGTCTTTGAAGGCATTTGTAATGACACAACTTGTGACCTTGTCTCCTAGGTAATTATAGCCACTGTCCGTTTCAACTTGCATAGCGAGTGGGTATTGATAAATAATGCTTGTACCTTTACTTTCTTGGATGTAAAAGATAAGCGATGTATCTTTACTCCAGGTTTTTTTTGGTGTCATATATCTCAAACTTTTTTATTTTATTTTATTTATTTTTATCTACTGAGCTTTGGTCTTATCATTGGGATATCATACCATGTGAGTTCTTTTGAATGATGTGTTTTTGTGGCTCTTAACTTTTTATTTTCAACAGATTAACACTTGCAATGGCTTTTACTGCGATTATTTCTCTCCAAACAAACCTTACAAACCCAAGATGTGGACTGAAGCCTGGACGGGCTGGTAAGTGCATACTCTCTGTATATCCAGCAGCATGCATGAACTGTGGGCTCACAGCATATCAGAGTGGTATATCAGCTGATTGTCAATTGTTTTTTTACTGTCCTCCTTTGTACAGGTATACTGAATTTGGTGGTGCAGTTCCTTACAGACCAGCTGAAGACTTGGCCTTTTCAGTTGCAAGGTTTATACAAAAGGGAGGATCATTCATAAATTACTATATGGTAAATTAATAATTTGTAAAGTTTACCAACTGTTGCTTCCTGACTTAGTTGTGCTGAGCATTACATTCCCATTTTGTGATTTAGTATCACGGAGGAACAAATTTTGGGCGAACTGCTGGTGGTCCTTTCATTGCCACAAGTTACGATTATGATGCACCTATTGATGAATATGGTATGCACGTAATTTGAATATTTTAGGATGGAGTTTTCCTTGTTGTTTGTCCCTAATCTTTCCTGTGTAGTTTAAATATAATATCACTGATCTCCTATATCTTTTGCCATTCTTAAACGTAACTTTCATGTCTGTTGATATCACCTCAATATTTTTACGTTGATATTCCTGCAATTACATTGGTTATCTGGAACCTCAATGTTGACATGTGATGCGATGCTTAAATGCTTGAGATTATAAGCAAAAGGTTACTGACCTGAGGATAGCCTATCAACATTTTCAAGCTGTTCTCTAAGAAAACTGGTCCTGGATGTTTCTCTTTTCAATAAGATTTTGATAGCTTGAGAACAGTTGAAACATTCAGATTCACATACCTTATCTTTTGTCGTATCCCATAGATGGTGGGTCCTTTCAATAGTTGAGCTATAACTCTGTAAAGAGTACATGATACAGAACAAGAACGATATTATCATTGTAATTATTTTTTTTCAATAAGTAAATGGTTATAATCGAACAACCTTTTGAAATACTTGAACTTTTTTGCCAGTTTCTTCCAAAAATTGCTTTAGCTTTTCTCAAGTAGTCTTCACCTGACATGGCTTCTAATTAGCTAGGGATCTAAGAGATAATCCTTTATTTTTATGCAGGGATAATAAGGCAGCCTAAATGGGGCCATTTAAAGGACTTGCATAGAGCAATTAAATTGTGTGAACCAGCTTTAGTATCTTCTGATCCAGCTGTGCTACCACTTGGAAATTATCAAGAGGTCTTATATTTTTCATGATAATGAAGTATTTCATATTCCAGAAGAGTGTGTAACTAAAGCCAACTCCTTACTTTCATCATTATTATGCAGGCTCACGTGTTTAAATCAAAGTCTGGAGCTTGTGCTGCATTCCTTGCTAATTACAATCAGAGATCATTTGCAAAAGTTGCATTTAGAAATATGCATTATAACTTGCCTCCTTGGTCTATCAGCATTCTTCCAGACTGCAAGAACACTGTTTACAACACTGCAAGGGTCAGTATGCCTTTGTATCCTGAAAGTTTGTTGGGCAAACCTTTATGATTTCTTGAGTTTTTCTGAACCAAAATCCCAATGCAGATGGGTGCTCAGAGTGCACGCATGAAAATGACTCCTATTCCCATGCATGGGGGATTCTCTTGGCAAGCATATAGTGAAGAAGCATCGTCAGAAGGTGACAATTCATTCACAATGGTTGGGTTGCTGGAGCAGATAAATACAACTAGGGATGCCTCGGACTATTTGTGGTACATGACTGAGTGAGTATTATAATAAGCTAGATCTCCTTTTTTCGCTTTCATTTACATTTTTGGTAGTCTTGGTCCTACTTGTTGGATTCTCATCTTTCTCCTATTCATTTTTGCCATCCTCAGCGTTAAGATCGAGCCCAATGAAGGCTTTCTGAGAAGTGGAAAGTACCCTGTACTTACTGTTCTATCAGCTGGGCACGCTTTGCATGTCTTTGTCAATGGGGAACTAGCAGGTAGGGTGCTTTCTCTCTCTCTCTCTCTCTCTCTCCTTAGGGCTGGCAGTATTTGGCTCCTACATAAAGTATGAAAGTAAAAAGTTCAGAACATATTCTTAGAGGAGCATGAAAAGATGATAAATACATATATGTTTGGCCATGCCCTCTAAGAGGACGGTCAATTTCTAAGTCTTAGGTTCTGTTGCCCTCTAACAAACCTTTGTCAAACTATGGAATATGGTCAAGCTATATATGCATCAATTTATTCTAAGGTGCACATAAAGAATTTTGTCAGTCTTTCTTGGTCTTGCTTTCTTTCACAATCTAAATTAATTTTGTTGACCCAATAGTTTTTTACTTTACTATCTTGACCTCACCAATAACATTTATAATATTAATCTTGAGCAGGAACTGCTTATGGAAGCTTAGAATATCCAAAGTTGACATTTAGTCAAGGTGTCAAGATGAGAGCTGGTATCAACAAAATTTCTCTTCTCAGCATTGCTGTTGGTCTCCCGGTTTGTTCTCTCTCTCTCTCTCTTTGATGCACTTGTGCTCATGGATATTTGATATTCTCTGAGCAGTATGTTGATGCTCTGCATTTAAATTGTGGTTTTGGCGCAGAATGTTGGTCCACACTATGAGACTTGGAATGCTGGTGTCCTTGGCCCTGTGACATTGAATGGTCTGAATGAAGGAAGGAGGGACCTGTCTTGGCAGAAGTGGACCTACATGGTTTGTCTTTATCTACTTTACGGTATTCTCTTACTCTGTGTTTGTATGAAGACGACTTATTGATCTGCTTGCTGTCATCAGATTGGTCTTAAGGGAGAAGCATTGAGTCTTCATTCACTTAGTGGGAGTTCATCAGTCGAGTGGGCGCAGGGAGCTTTTGTGTCCCAAAGGCAGCCACTTATGTGGTATAAAGTGAGTACCTGAAACCTAAATTTGAAATTATTGCATTGACAAATTAGCTCTATTGCTCAGTTTCAGAAGAGAGCATTTTGCTGGGAAAAGTTTGCAACAAGAAGTTTCTAAAAAAACATACAGTCATTATGTTGTCTCTCTTCAATAATATAAAGTTGTTTTTTTATTTTTTAAAAGAATAATGCACTTCTTTGCCCTTCTAAAGCCTAGGGTGAGATGTCACTCCTATAAAGGCTCTTCTTATAGAAATGGATTTGTGAACATATTTTTAATGATCAAATAAAACATAATAGTTCTTATAATATGCAAACATTAAAGCATGGTTCTGAGGTTGTTTTCTTATTAGCACTTGTCAAGAACTAACATATTTATGTCGCAATGCAGACCACTTTCAATGCTCCTGCTGGATATTCCCCCTTGGCTTTGGATATGGGTAGCATGGGTAAAGGTCAAGTTTGGATAAATGGACAGAGTGTGGGACGTTACTGGCCTGCATATAAAGCATCTGGTTCTTGTGGTTTTTGCAATTATGCTGGAACATTTAATGAGAAGAAATGCTTGACCAATTGTGGGGAGGCTTCACAGAGATGGTAAAGAATGGTTTATCTTTGGCTTTGTGCATCCTTTCCACACATATATCAAATATTTGAGAAATGAGTAATGGTTTATTATGTTATTTTTTCAGGTATCATGTTCCTCGTTCATGGCTAAACCCAACAGGGAACTTGTTGGTTGTGTTTGAAGAATGGGGTGGAGATCCAAACGGGATTTCTCTTGTTAGAAGAAAAGTGGACAGTGTATGTGCTGATATCTATGAGTGGCAGCCTACATTAATGAATTACATGATGCAATCCTCTGGCAAAGCCAATAAGCCCTTGAGGCCTAAAGTCCATTTGCAATGTGGCCCTGGGCAAAAAATCTCATCAATCAAGTTTGCAAGCTTCGGAACACCAGAAGGTGCTTGTGGAGGCTATCGTGAGGGAAGCTGCCATGCCTTCCACTCTTATGATGCTTTCAACAGGGTATGCTAAATGCTTTCCATTTGCCTTCTCTATGATGCAGTAGGATAACCATTTTTAACTGTGATGCGGCTATGAGTACACCCTTGTTCAGTTGGCTTTTAGAACGCCGTTTAGAGGAACTGGTTTCTTAGCTCTGTCCACCAAGCATCATGATAGGAGGCAGTTACTGATCAATTGCACCATAGCGTAGCCCATCGCTTATGTGAATATTGGAATCCCTCACTTACCTCTAGCTGTTCTTTCCCATTATTTTCTGATGTATAACTTTATTCATGCAGCTTTGTGTTGGGCAAAACTGGTGCTCAGTAACCGTGGCACCTGAAATGTTTGGAGGAGATCCGTGCCCCAATGTCATGAAGAAACTAGCCGTGGAGGCTGTTTGCAGCTGATGACATATTTTCTTGGACTCCAACACAGGCTGTTTGCAGCTGATGGCATATTTTCTTAGACTCCAACACAGCAGCACTTCATTGTAATATTTTTTGAGTAAATTAAGCAACCAAGGTCACCACCACCACCACCACCATTTGTTCGGCTTTTAACTGGGTGAAGTTGTACAAATATACAGCACACCTTCAGGTTGAAAGCCCAAATAGATTGGGACAAGCTTTATTATGTACATAAGCTAGCAAATGCTTAATGTTATCGTTGTTCATGCTGCTCGAAAGTCGAAGAGGGGCTTCGAAGTCGCACGTCGAGACGAAGATAATTGAGTCCATGTGCAAATTTCATAGTTTTTGAATATGGAAAGCCTCTGGTTTTCTGTAATCTTATACTTTTTATTCCATGTAACTTCTGGGGAAGCAATAGTTTCATTGCTTTGTTCTAGTTCTTGTAAGAAAATACCAAGTGTATCAGCTGTGTCATTGAGTTATGATCGATTTTAAGCCTTTTGCTATTCAGATTTCTTGAGTTAATGTTTCATTCTTCCAAATTTTCCTATGTGTTTCTGGAATTTTACTCCAAATCAATGAAATGTTTGTAACAGTAACCAATAGCATATCTATGCATAAAAAATCTCACTTTGAAAAATTCAGGGTGATTATGGAAGGCGAAAGCTAATATGCTGCAGTTGGCTAAATTCTGAAGTGGAAGTTTCTAGTTGCTACTTCCTTGCTTATTGTTATGAAAAACTACGATTCGTGCATATAATCGCACACAAAGTTTGAGGGAAAAAAAGAATTCCATAATACGTAAGTAGATTGAATTCCATAATACCTTACTAGATTCAGTTAATAATACCTATGCTTTCGGACAAGAGTAGAAGAATTCCATTGCGAATGTAAGATAAATGTTTTTTTTTTTATTATGAAACTTGTTATAAAAACTAGGAATAACACATAAAATCCCTAAACTATTATTGTTTAATAGATTATACCATTAAATTAATTCGATTGTCAAATTATTTTCTAAATTTGTTAAAAATATAAATAATATCCTTATATAGTTAAAAATCATATGCAATATCTTTGAAATTGTTAAAAAAGTTAAATTATCCCCTTATATTACTTTTCATGTGACATATGAATGTAATTTTTATACGCTTTTATGAGGTGCTAAAAACTATTATTCTTACGTTATGGTAAAAGAGTAGATTGAGGTGGTACAAGGTGAAGCCTTGTTTAGGAGGGCTTGGGCAAATACAAACAAACGAGTAATAGGTCCAACAAAATAAAATTTGAAGGGCTTGGGCCTGAAAATGCATGATTAGTCTTAAATTATTAATTAATTAATTAAATTAAGTGAGCTAAATCTCACAAGGCAGCTTAAGATTTGCCTTTTCTATTTTTTGGTATAATAATAAAGTTAAGGATTACGTCAAGTATTAAAATTAATTTTGAACTCTTCTTCGGAGTTTTTTTTATTTATTTTTTATAATACTTCTTTGGAGTTGATTAAAACTAAAACAAAACTATGGCCCATAGTTTTTTTTTTAACTTATTGCTAAGTACTAATTGACCTGCTAATCATTTAAGAGTCATCATTAAATGTCTAATTGACCATTATTAACAATAAAATATGCTTCCATCCCTTAATTTGGTTGAATAGGTGGACCTCTTCAAGCTTATCATAAGAAATTTAGAACTTATAATATACACGAAATCTTTGCTTCAAACTAAGTCGAGTCAGAATCTTGATTATTGACTCTGTGATTTTCTAATTTTATGCAATTGTCTCACTAGAAAGGTTAATATGATTATGATCGAACTATTTTAAACTTAAAATTTCATAATTCTAGAACAAAATCAGCACATTAAAAGACTTATTAATAGAAATTTATTTTGTTATTATAATGTCAACCTACGTCATAGATTATATTCTCTAATGTATAGAAATTTGAACAATATGTCATGCATATATTTTTAGGCTAGAAGTTAGTAGACATTATGGCATATATATTTTATACAAATAATCCAAAAATCATAAAAAACAAAATTTTGGACATTACATCATACCTATATTTTAGGTTAGTAGTTGGTTCTTAGTACACATCAAAGTGGTTAATTTTTCTTTTTCTTTTTTCAAAGACATTTGCACAAATATCTGGGTTTGGAAGTTTACACAAAATGCACATTATTTTAGTAACAACTATCCAAATTGCCATGGATTTGTTCTGTTTCACAATAGCAAAAGTATCAAAATCCGAACAACATAAGAAATCTAATGTTAAACTGAACTACTTGTGATTAGAAAACCCCAAAAAGTTGCAAACTTTAACATTGGACAATCAAATTTAATTAATCCCAAATTTCAAAAATTGGAAAAAGACAATCTTGTCTGGATGGTAATCAACGGCTCTCAATCACCTGTCACCCAAAATACCATTTTGTCCTGCAATCTAATGCCAAAGGCCCAATCTTTTATCTGTACATGGAGTATAGAATTAGAACGGAAGCTTCAATCTTCAAAAGCAGTAGCAGCGTGTACTCAGAATCACTTTTATTTGAACACTTTGTTTTGGTTTATCGTTATCTACTTATCTCTCTACATGACGCGTATCAATGGCGGCTGTTATAGCTTTAACTTGTTCACATATATCTCCTCTTATCTCTAAATTTCAATTCTTTGTACGCTATTTACTAATTCAACAAAAACCCATGTTTTCTCATCTCTTCTTCTTCTTCCTCTTCTTCTTCGCCTTCTCTGTCTCTTTCTCACTCTCTCTTATTTTTCTCTATAAAAGCCTGAACAGGGCAAAACGTGAAGAACAGACCCAGATTGTTGACCCTTCAGTTATTAACCGTTCTCTGTCGAAAATAATCGATGAAACTCGAAAAACCCGTGAAAGTAACCCAACCCATTTGACTCATTCTCTTCTTCTCGACATTTTGCCGTCCGATTCTCCCAAATGGGCTGCTCTGTTTAGGAATTGCCCGGAGGAAACCGGGTCGGGTCATGGCGAAGAAAGAGACGTATCGGCTGGGGATTCTCAAAGGGCGAAAAAGAAGAAGAGAAGGGCAAAGAAGAAGAGATTGGATTCGAAGAATGAAGAAATTGGGGTTGAAGATAAGGGGTTAGAGAAAGAAAGACAAGATTCGGATTTGGGGTCGGGTCAGGTTAAGCCTGAGTTGGTTTGTTTATATCCGTTTACCTCAACGAGTAGTGCCACACAGAGGAAGATCAAACAGCAGTACGATCATCTTGTCAAGTGCAATGAAAGCAAGGGATTGACACTGGCTCAGGTTTTTCATTTTGCACCATGCCTTTTTTGTTTTGTCAGAGAAATTTTCAATTTCATTACTTTTACTTTTCTTTAAGTTGATTGCTAGTTGGTAGCTTTAGATAACTGGGTATGCCCTTCAGAATTTATTGGCTGTGTGTTGTTTTTTTATTTGAATTTGCTCTCTTTATGAATTGGCTTACAATGCTAAGGTAGTTAAACTTTTATTTTTAGTCACATTTTGATGGCAATTTGATTTTCTCCACTTTTAAATTTGTGATTTTTTCTTTCATATAGACAGACCTTTTCTATGTGATCTACTTATTGAGTATATAAATACAGATAAAGCATGTGGAGAATAATTTTGCATCTTTTGACTCAGTGTCTGTTGCATAACGAGTAAAACACCATTTCATATGATGGTTGATGTTCTTCTAAACTATGTAAAACACAGAAAGAGAGTTTCTCTATTTCATGTTTGTATTGAGCATGATAAAATTCTCAGATTGATCGTTACCAGGCATGGAACAAAAGTAGTTTCCCTTAAATTTGCAGCAATTAGGATTTCATGGACCATCGGTAGAGCTATTTTGCTTGCCTTGGGGAATTAACTAGGAAAAGGTGAGCATTTGGGCACCTACCTTAGGTGCAATGGACTCACCGTTTATGCACATTAGTGTATTCTGAGGTGCTCGCCTCTGATGGTCATGTTTCAAACCAATTATGGTTAACAGTAGTTGGTAAGAGAGGCATAAATACATTTGCTTTGTTAACAAAAGTAGGATTCATCTTAGGCATTGTTTGTTAACAAAAATAGTTTTGATCTTAGGCATTGTTTGACTGTCAACTTTGGAGGAAGAGGTATTCTTTAAACTTCTCATGACCTATGGGATAATTGTTTCACTTTAATATTTTGGTCTGCAGCTGACTCTTTAAAGATTTTGGAAAACATTTTTCTGCTTTCTGGAAAAAATTGTCTAATTAGTTCAGACAGCATCCCTGTTATGTTAAACAGTGTTCTCATACCTGCAAGAAGGTTCATAAAGCAGTTCCTTTTTGTCCTAGGGAGCTGCTGAAGCTACAAGATAAATAATTCTTTATTGACTTTCACAATTTTTTTTTCTTTTTTGATGTGATGACTTGCATCATCATGTGTCTCACCAAGCTTTGTGCTTTACCAGCAATGAGCATGTTTGAAATTTGGGGTTTGTAATTCTTGTGAGCCAAACCACACGAGCTGTCAAAATTCTAAAGGAAGTCACATTAGGGAGGTAAATGGAATTTCAACCAGTAGATGGAGGCTTATACTTTGCTCTCATTCTATGTTCCTGAAGGTCTGGTTCATTTGGTAGATCAAAGAGTCATGCTTATATAAGATGGAATTCTTCTTATAAATATATATAGATATATATTATGCAAATAATAGGAATGTAGGCTGTGAAAATTTGCATTTGAAGTGAATGATTTTCCTTGAATGTAGAATTGCCTGTAGCATTGATATTTCTTTGCTTTCTCTTGTGATTCAGGTTGGAGAATTTGCTAATTGCTTGATTGAAGCCAGAAATGAGTTGCAGCATAAGTGAGTTACACATCATTTCTGATAAACCAATATTGTGCTTTTTTGCTATTCTCACTCTCCAACGCACAGATAACCTTTCTATTTTAGTTATTTTCTTTATGTCAACTTTTGTGCTGATCTGTATCTTGAATTTTATTTTTCTGTCATTAGGACTAGGCCATCTCTATATCCCTGCCCACAAGCACTAAAGCAATTCTAAATGGCATCTTTGCTTGCCCCATTAGATTTCTAGTTTATAAAATAGCATTTCTAATTCTGTGTTTCCCCATATATGATTACTGTAATAATATTTCTTTTTTCCTTTTTATTTAGGTCTGAGGTCATCAAACGTAAGTTCACAATAACGAAGGCTCTACTATTCAAGGCAGAGAGGTCATCAATTGATCGCCTTCGCCAACAGGTGACCACTAATCCATTTATGATTTGCTAATATAAGAGGTATCCCGACTAGGCAGCAAATAACTCGTATTAATGTTTTTTATTTTAGATATACAAGCTGGAGCTAGAACAAAAAAGATTAGAAGAGGATACATTTGTTTATAATTGGCTCCAACAACAGCTTAAGCTCTCGCCAGCATACAAAAAGGTAAAATTTGAGCCCTCACTATTGGACCACTTAATTGAGAGCTGTAACTATGAATTGCATTGTTCTTGCTTGAGATGCCTTTTCTATTGAGAGCTGTAACCCTTTTAGTTTTTGATGATTTTGGCTATGCAAACAAATAAAAACAAAGTGCGCTTTTAACTTTTCTCATTCATAGTCTTGAAAATGCCTTCATGCAACAAAATGTGACATATAATGAAATGGATAAGTAGCTGCCGATGTTAGAAGCATCAATCAACCTTCAAAGTAAAACTTTTAGAGGCAGTTTGCGGAGATTCTAGACTTGTGGATTGTGCATGTAATGACATGATATTCTGCAGAGAGCCTTTTGCTCTGCATATAATTAGAAACAGTAGCAAATGGGGGGAAAAAAAGTCCTGCAACATCTGATTATTTTTTTTAACTACTTATGCAGTGGAGAAATTATGTTTTTCGTTGGTATTTCCAATGTATAACTCCTCAACACTAAAAATTCTCGCACATTTCCTTTTTCATCTTGTTGCATAATCCAAAACAGTGGAAGTTGAGCATATTTGTGTACGTGTTTGTTTTACTCGCTAAAATGGTATTTAACCAGAAGTACTTACAATTCTGAGTTTTATCTATGCTTAGATGCTTGAAATCAGTGCCTCCATGGAGATGAAGGCAAAGTCTGGTGAGCTGATTGAGAATGAAGATACTGAAGTTGCTGATATTTCCTTTGAAGAGCTATTAGCCCAAGAAAAGAAGGATGCATTTTGGTTGGTTGCTAATCTTATTAAATTCATATGTTCATTTTTTTTCTTATTTTGTTTTATAATGATTGTTTTGAAACTGTCGATTAATAATCTCATTTTTATCTGCAGGCAAAAAAATGGGAAATTAAGGATATCTTAAAGCTGTTGGTGATGGGTGCTGGGTTAGCTATACTGAAGGATGAGGCTTTTTGTAGCTTAGGATATCTTATGACACCCATACTATCACAGGAATTTTTTTGACTGCCTGTGCTCTTTACTCTTCAGGATCTGCTTGAAGAGGAATAATTATGGCCATTATATATTTGCATCCTTTCTTTTTGTGTTAATTTGGATCATGTTACTTAATATTTGACTAATAAAAAAAAATATCTGGCTCAATTGCACTAAATTATTTCCCTGCTCTACAATTATTTGTTGATTGACTGAAAATTATAAAAAAATAAATTAATTGAAATATTATAAAATAATATTTGCCATAATGTAATATTTTTATTTATTCACTAGAAGGTATCTGCACAAAATTAAATGATTTCTTGGTGACCTACCTAATCCACAACTAACTATACTAGTCAACTGAATCATAAGCGAAAGAATTAAATGGAAGAAATGGATTATAAATTAATATTCTCTAATCATATTCCATGCAAATATTATTATTATTATTAAAAACGATTTGTTATTAAGAAAATTATAAATTAATGTGTACCTGCTGCCTATATAAATAAGTTAAATGGTCTTAACCCTTCAAATTCTTGATTTCTCGTAGCAAAGGAAATGGAAGAAGTGGATTATATTTCTGAATTAACTGAGCATATATTGCATCACATCTTCTCTTTCCTCACTCATATATATATATATATATATATATATTCATATATATATATAAGAAGGTCCTTCCACTATGAATCACCATAACCGTCCAATGACTTCTATTTCTGAAATTGCTCGTACAAGTACATTGTCAAAGACATGGCATCAGCATCAGGTATGGAATAATTTCCCAACTTTGGAATTTGATTTCTTCTCGCTCTTTAGGCAAATTGGAAATCATTATAAACAAGATATTAGAGAAAGAAAAAGAAACAAGAATTATATAATTATGTTGAGCAAATTCTGTTTAGTCGATATCAGCAGAAGATGAATTTCAATAAGTTTACAGTTGAAGTTCCTGGTGTTTCCAAAAAAGAAGTGGCGACTGCTTTTAAGTTTGAACAGATGGATTGGACATGCCATTGAGGGTCAAGTTAAAGAGCTGAAAGTCTCTGTTGGTCCATTCATTAAAGATGAAGAATTTAAGTACAATGGCATTAGTTATGCATATCATCTAAGCATCACTTAGACTTCATCAAAAACAGCCACTAACTTTGAAATTTTCATCTTATAACCATCAAAATTTCTTTTTAAATTTGCCACGTCAAAATGATACGAATGTTCATTCACCTCCTGCAATAAATGAAAATTGACAGATATTATATTGCTATTTGCATACAGAAAACAGAGCGAAATACTTATCACTTTCCGTAATAGGTTGACCATAAACAATAATCATGAACACAAATCCCTTAAAATTGCAATCTTTACACTAAAAAAGAAAAACAAAATCCATAGGAAATTTTAAAATCTAAAAATTAGAGTGTTCAAACACCAATTTAAAAA
Organism: Excoecaria cochinchinensis; assembly: GCA_947683425.1. Classification (NCBI taxonomy): domain Eukaryota; kingdom Viridiplantae; phylum Streptophyta; class Magnoliopsida; order Malpighiales; family Euphorbiaceae; genus Excoecaria; species Excoecaria cochinchinensis. The sequence goes on along the minus strand of CANTUQ010000125.1, from coordinate 3,585,425 downwards.
AAATTACCTTATAGGTAAGGGATTTAGCATCAGGTTACATTACGTAAGCATCCATGCTTTGAACTATTTGATCCACATTCAGCACATTTAAGCTGCAGTTGAAACAAAAAAAGACCAAACAAACCAAAGAAAATTTTCTCATAGTTACAAATTTAAGCACTTAACCTTAAAAAAAATATGGATAGCCATTATCAGCACCTCAGGCTCAGCTTTCACTTTCACAGCATATTGCACCATTTTGAAGATGGGTAAGAAAAATAAAGATAAATATTTGCTCTAGATTTCAAGTTGATAGTCTTTAATGGCTTTTAATCATGGAAAAGTTATTGTTTTATAAAAATGAAAAATCCATTTTAACAAAAGGTTTCATTTTCTCATTCTGCATCAAGGATTCAAAATGCTACGAGACATGCATCAAATTTCTGTTTTCTCACTAATGACTGTTTTGCATCCAAATTCTGTTTTCTTACTGTTGATTGTTTTTCAGTTAGAGTTTCTAACTTCTTCATGGAGAATCGGCTAACCCAATTAGTTTGGCAAATGCAGTGGCCCAATATCTAGTAAAGCTCTCGCAGTGCCTAGGATCTTTTATTAGTTTGATGTTAAAAGAACTTCCTTTTAGTTTGTTTATTAAAGGATGTCGAGTATACGGGTTCCTGATTATGCACATGCATGCACTTCGTCTTGTTAAATAAGAAACACGTGCAAGACCTTGAAGATCTCGAGTACTTGAAGATCATTTGCCAAATCTTCAATCTACGCATACTGGAAACTCCACAATGGATATAAGAGAAATGAAGATAACATGAATTATGTGCTTATAAATATACTAGATATTAATACGCTGCAGACCTCAATACTTTTATTAGACTAACAAAAATCTTTGTATCTAATTAGTCTCCGATATATATATATATATATATATATATATATATATATATATATATATATATATATATATATATATATATATATTCTTTTTCTCAAACCCCAAACCCAAAACCAATGTACCGAATTAAGCAACAGAAAAAGCAATGAAAGAACTCATCATCTTATGATTGAAAAGATTACACTAATGAAGCTGACAGTTGCTATGGTATGCTATATGGGGATATCTAGATCAAAGCTTAATGCACAAAAACTTAGTAAGAATAGTTGATATCATTTTCACAAGCGTGAACAAAACATGCCAATCCCTACTCTATAATCAGTACAAGAAGCACCTTCACCGAGACTGAGAACCATAATTTCCATGGCAGAATCTGCATCTGGTGAAAGCAGAGAAAAAAAACTATTCGAAACCAGCCTGGATTCACATCTTAGGCCTGGAGTTGATATAGCCTGCATCCACCCTTATGCATCTTCAGATTAATCAATTTTCACAGAGGAGTATATCTTTCGGACAAACCAAAAGCAAGCATAGAAGCCAATTGTTCCAGTCAACACGAAGAAAGCATAAGATATGATTATCATATATCCAAAGTAGAGAATGCCTGAAACCAACTTCGTGATTTCTAACTTGGTGAAGAAGTAGAAAATTGAGTAAAGGAAAAGGTAGAGAGCAGAAGAGCCAGCAGTGAGATAAGATCTCCACCACCAGTGATAATCCTCACTGCACAACTGGAAGTAGCATAGCACAATTGTTATCTCCGCACAAGTGATCAAAAGAATTACAAACACTATGAAGAGGAAGCCAAAGATGTAGTAGAACTGGTTCAGCCAAATTGATGTCAAAATGAAGAAAAGCTCGATAAAAACAGCACCAAATGGAAGAATGCCTCCGATGAGTATGGAGAAGACTGGTTTCATGTACCATGCTTGCTCAGGTATCTGCCTTGGAATTTTGTTTGTCTTCACTGGGTCTTCAATAGCTGGCTTCTTGAAACCGAGGTAACTTCCCACAAATACTAAGGGAACAGATATACCAAACCACAGGCAAACCAGAGCAAACATTGTCCCAAAAGGTACTGCCCCTGAAGACTGTTCCCCCCAGATCAGGGCATTAAGTACAAAGAAGATTGCAAAAAGAATACCTGGGAACATAAATGCAGTTTTTAGGGTGTTCCGCTTCCATTCTGTTCCCTTAAACATTTTGTACAATCGGGCTGAAGAGTAACCAGCCAATATGCCCATGAAAACCCACAAAAGAACCATAGCAGTCATAAGGCCACCTCTGTTGGAAGGGGACAAGAAACCCAACAATGCAAATATCATTGTCACGAGTGTCATTGCTAAGATCTGTACACCTGTACCAACGTAAACACAGAGTAAGCTAGAGTTGATAGGAGCCCTGAACACATCTCCATGCACTAGTTTCCACCCTGTTTCTTCCTGAGCCTCATCTTGAGTCTCCAGCTGATTGTAGTTTGCGATATCTCTGTACAAAGTTCTCATCATGATCATGGCCACCATACCAGAAAGGAACAGGACAATCATCAGCGAGTTTATGATGGAAAACCAATGGATCTGATCGTCATTCATAAGCAGGTAAGTGTCCCAACGAGATGCCCATTTAATCTCGCTTTCCTAGAAAAAAACACTGCAGAAGTAAGAAATCTTGTACACAGGGAATTGGACACACTTCACACAGAGATGTGTAGACAGACAGCTTAGGGAAGCAAAACAAGCAAAAAGTTAAAAATAAGCTAGTACCTTGAAGGTAACATCATATGTGAACACAATTTCCTTGCCAGAGTCAACTTCTTGTGGAACGGTACTGCCTTGAATTAACTTTTTGGTATCCTTGTTGCAGGTTGTCACTTGAGGATTTTTATCATCCCACTCCTTGTATTCATGATTAATACTGTTGACAAGATCAGATGAAAACAGAAGGCAACAAATTAGATAAAACAGAGTGGATGCAAAAAGACAAGTACCACATTCACTAAAAATTTCCAACAGGACATTCAAGAAGAGCTGGAGAATTAAATACTGAAAGCATGCAACAAGGAACAAGCAGCTACGATAAGTAACTGAGATCCACGGCACATATTGATCAAGCATACACTGGTGCACTCCAGTCCTTAAATCTTAATTTTCCTCTAATAGCATTTCTCCTTTCAGCATTTGGAGCAAAGCAGTCATCAACTCCATCAATCTCTACCATCCACCTAATACAGCTTCAACCCAACATAAAAATGGAAAAATGAAGTTTGCAAAGTGCAAGATAGTACAAGACCTGTTTGGAATAACCTCAAATCCAACAATTCGAGCAGCGTCTGTCTCAGAATCCTTGTGATACATAACTCTAAAGCTCAGATGGTTGTTGATAAAATATTTCTCCTCTTTACTCTGCTAAACAAGTATTTCTCACGACATAAAATCACCAAAAATAAAAAAATATAGCAAAAAACCATGCACACTAGCTAGTGCCTTTCGAAACATACCCCAGCATAATTTCCTTTGAATCCAACACGGAATCCATGTTCATAAGTTGTTGACTGACTACCATCCCTCCTTTGTCTAAGAACAGCAACTGGAAGATTATCAAGAATCCTGCACATCCATTCCCAGGTTTCAATACAGACAAGCACAATTCAATCATAAAACAGAACAAACACCAGAGATGAGTATAACAGAGTAAGCTGGGTGGCAGGAGCACATCTACGACTTACATGTTAACCCGATATTCATCATCAATTTTTTCCTTAAAGTTCTTAGCAGATTCAGCATCAAGTGTTGCTCGACATGCTACTTTGCATGGCTGCTCTTCCATCATTTCAAACTGTAGTAGGAGGTTTAAGTTAAAAAAAAAAAGCCACATTTTAAGATAATCAACGCAATTCATAATCAATTCTGTTTTCTGATTAACCACCTATAAAAGAAAATAAAGTTAATAGATGCTTACATTGTATACAGAATTCTCAATGCGGTCACCTCGAAGAACCTCCCCCAAATTTTCTGCACTGTTCTCAATCTTGTCAGGCTTACAATACCTCAAGAAGTAGTAGTCATATGGAAGCTGTGTCTTTGTAGATGACAACTTGTTAACTTTGACAGGAAGGAGATCACCCTAATAATGAAGAGCATGATGTAAGTGAATAAAATCAGAGGGAAATAACAAAACCAAATGAAGGAACAGAAAAGATGAAAGGCTTTGACCAAAATCCATATAGATAAGAATCTCACACCCCTAGCCTTCCCATACATATTTGTACAAAAGAATTTTTAGAAAAACTACACACAGAGATGATAATTGATACCATAAACATTCATTCATCCATGTCATTCCCAAAAATGGGTGATTCGGTGAAAGCATAAAAGATACAGTCTCAGCCTGCTAAATGTGTTGACTCCTACTCTAAATTTGGAAGTAAGTTCCTATTCATACGGTAATGCCGGGCATTAAGCTGTAATATGGAAGCTGTGTCTTTGTAGATGACAACTTGTTAACTTTGACAGGAAGGAGATCACCCTAATAATGAAGAGCATGATGTAAGTGAATAAAATCAGAGGGAAATAACAAAACCAAATGAAGGAACAGAAAAGATGAAAGGCTTTGACCAAAATCCATATAGATAAGAATCTCACACCCCTAGCCTTCCCATACATATTTGTACAAAAGAATTTTTAGAAAAACTACACACAGAGATGATAATTGATACCATAAACATTCATTCATCCATGTCATTCCCAAAAATGGGTGATTCGGTGAAAGCATAAAAGATACAGTCTCAGCCTGCTAAATGTGTTGACTCCTACTCTAAATTTGGAAGTAAGTTCCTATTCATACGGTAATGCCGGGCATTAAGCTGTAATCTAATCTCCCATCTTAAGACAAATCTCACTTGTAGCTCTTATGGATTCAGTATTTGCCGTTTGTCCCTAATTTAACATCCAGGGCCAAACATTTCTTAATATAAAATGCCAAGACAGGAATCCAACCATATTGCACTGGAAATCTTAAAGATTATTTAGTAGCAGTTCAATGTGCATTCTTGTTCTTTACATGTTTGTATACATCTTCTCCGTCATTGAAGAGCATTAATTCACACACCATAAAGCGAATATCAAAGATAAACATTCTCTGAGTTAACTAATGCCGCTTTGCATGTTAAAACCAAAAAAATCACTGCGACTCACACTTCAATCAATCAGAAAATTTATAATGCAATGATGAAAAGGGCAAACAATTCAGAATACAGTTCACTCATGTGAACGCCTAACCACGTATTTGCAGTTAAATCACTAGCTCATATTAAATTACTAATTACTCAAAGCAACAAAATCAGCAAAAAGCACGGATCCAAGGTAAGCCCAAAACGAAACAACAGATCTACGAAAATCCAATTCAACAATACAACGGATCAAACGCCAAAACCCTAGATCGAACTCTATTTTGTTAACCAAAGCAGAAAGGAACCGTTCAGCTTCGGAAATTACAAAGGGTGATCCACACACACTGAAAGAGCTAAAGAAAATGAAAAACCGAAGAAGAAAAAGAAGGAGAAAAGGAAATACGTAGTAAGAACAGTACCCTGTGAAAGTCGCGAGGAGCCACGCCAGGGAGATAGAAAGAGTGGGCAGAGGAGATCAGAAGAATAACGAAGAAGATGGTTGCAGATATCCCACCCATCTTCGTCTTCATGATTCCAGAGAGACAGAGAGAGAGAGAGAAATGCTGAAAGAGTGAGAGAAGGAAATGGCAGAGAAGTTTATACGGTGGTTGAAACCGCGACTATAGAGATGATGGTTTTGGCTATTGCCACGCCAGCCCCTCTTCGGCCCTCTTTTGCTGCTTCCAGAATCCAATTGATCAGCTTTTCTTCACCCAATAAAACATCATTTAAGAAAAGTTTCACTATAATTACCCGAAATTAATCTTGTTGCTTGCTACTTGCCAGAACTCTTCATTGAAAGTGCGGTTAAAATTATAATTAGATATTATAATTATGTTATAAAAAAATCAACTATTTTCTTTCTTTTTCATTAAATTTTATCCGCTTAAATAATAAGTTGATCAATTGGTTTTGACTATACAGATGTTATCTATGGACAATAAGTTCCATTTTTTTTTATTAAGAAAAGTTTAACTAAAATATTGTTTTATTAAAAAATTATTGATATTTTTGTCCACCTTAACATTTTTCCATCGGAAATGAACATCAAGTATCATTTTAATTTGTTTAAATATTAATAAATTTCTTTTTAATGGTAATTGATATTTTAGAGTTATTTTGGTGTAGAATCATTAAAAATATGATTTTACAATGTCAAGAAGTCTCGGAGATGATAAATAATAATACCCATTATTATCATTTGGGTCCAAATTAGGTCCAGGATCCTAAAGCCCAGAGAAGTGATACAGGAGAAAATCAACATGCTTACGTCATGGCTCGTCCGATCGGATTGACAAGGCAAGACCTCTGTCAATCCACCGACATACGCCATTATTTTATCCTCTTGCACATTTTATGTCACATCGCCGCTTATTCGCTTTGACAATGGAGCAGGCTGGTCAAGCATCACTCCCAATCTTCCATAAATATCTCGGAAATGAAGATTCAGATATAAGAAATGTAGAGACTCTCTCTCTCTACATTTTTCTCTCTAAAAAGCATTACTGATTTAAGTTTTGGAGTGTTAATTGCTTGCATCCCAGGGGTTAGTCCTTGTTTGTTTTACAGATTGATCTTCACCTGTTTCCGATCAGACTCCCCTTGCCGTGGATCTGCTCCTCTTCATTATAACTTATGTCATTTAAGGACTTATCATTTGGTACTTTCGTTGAGAGCCCATGGCAGGATCAAAGAACTCCATATCAGCTAAGTCAGAAAGGGATAACTCATACAACACGGACCAAAGTGGATCGATATCTACAGAAGGACAGGATGAACCTCATGGATCCCCTGTTGCCGCTGATTTGACTCTTAGATCTTGTAACACCCCGCCATCCCCGTTGGAAGGATGCCGGAGTGCCACGCGAGAAAACATTTATAATCAATTCCATATACACATGTATAAATAAAAACCAAATGAAATGTAAAGAAACTTTTAATCATTTAATAGTAAAATCCTGTTTACATATAACATATGTCAATATCGTTTTACAAAAAGAGGCTCGTAAGCAAATACATATACAAAATAATAGTTGTTCCTTTACAAAAGATTTACTTTGCTATACACAAGCCATATACAAAAATAATTACAGCGGAAGACTTCAAAAAGAACAACATCTTCATCCAAAAAGACTCCTAGTGGCCGACCTGCAGATATCAACTCCAAATCGAACTCGCCACCTGCACGGGAAAAGAGCCCGTGCTAAGCGATAACGCTTAGTGGGGAGGAACAAAACAAACTAACAACATACAAATACAATATATAGTTTCATCATTCTAAGTATACATATTCAAATTATTCGATAATTCATATACAACATATACTTTTAATCTTGTCAATTAACATCTCAACATATACAATACATGTACACATATAGCCTGATTAGTCAGAATAAATTCACTAGAAGTGGATACGGTCTAATGGATACTGATAGAACACAGTATCCCAAGCATATAGAGATATGGATCTCAAACATGTAACTTTCATATAGAGACCGAGGTCTCGCTTTATTTCCATATAGATCCCACAGGATCGAAACAAGGATCCTAACGGACCCGCATATAATATTCTGTTCATATAGCAGCTGCACACATACACTGACCTAAGTAAGCGCTTACTTATCCACTACTATGACTATTCAGGCTTAAAACTCAACTAATTGCAAAACACATATTTCACGTGTACATGAGTCTAGATCAACATCAGAAACATTTAAATATATATAGTATCAATTATTGGAGGCAGAAGTACAAATAGTTTACATTCAAGTCAATTTATGTTCTTGCAAAATATAAACTAGTAAATTATGTACATTGATTATTTAATCAAATATACAACTCAATATTAAGCAATTATAAAACAAAATGCAGATTTTAACCCAAACATTTATCATGTAATGCAAAAACTTCTTAAAACAGGAGTAAAAACTTCATTTTGAAAACACAGGGCAGCAGGTAGAGGCCGGTCACGCCGTGACCGTTCGTCACGTCTCGTGACGCTGGTTTCTCGCAAGTGCCACGCAGAGGAGCAGGCAGTCACGGCGTGACCTTCAGTCACGTCTCGTGACGCCTGTGAGGAGAGGAAGAAAATGTGAGGAGAGGAAAAGAGACCAGCACGAGTCGGCTAAAGGAGCACGACTCGTGCTCGTTCCTCCAAGTCGGATGATTCCATCCGACTCGTGCTCAGCAGAAGGAGCACGAGTGGGATGGCTTCAGTCCGTCTCACCGAGAGAAGAGGAGCACGACTCGTGCTCTTCACGCCGAGTCGTGTCCCTCTGACCGACTTGAGCACGATTGTCCTAGTCGTGCTCAGTCCTCCTTGACGTGCTCTTCCAGTCTACTGTACAAAAATCCATAATGAAGAAGAAGACTGGTTCCCATAAATTTCCAGAAAAACGTAAAACAGAGTACACTGAAAATTCAAAACCCCATCTTGCCCAAAGCTATTTTTCATGCAATATCTATGCAAAAACGTACCATCAAGCCACTAGAGTACATTTACAGCAACAATCACTCAAATCATTCACATTATCAAACAATCAGAATTGCATTTACAGAGACTTAAACCCAGAAGTTTCCTCTTTCACTTTCATGCAAATATCTCATATTTCATATGCATATCATCGTAACTTCCTGCTACAAATCAATACACAACTCTACTTTACTCATGCATTACTCTATATATCAAAAACATAATTTAACAACAACATTAAACATCAAAACAGGATCCAAAATGAAGATGGACAGTAACACTCCCAAACCTGTATGAAGTCCCAAAAATGTCCACTGAATTCTACTTCAATCAACCACTTTATCTTTTCCCTTCTCTTTCCTCTTATCTCTTGATCTTCAATACTCCAAAACCGTAGCTCAAAAACAAATGGATGAACAACTCAAGCAAACCAAAAAAAAAAAAGAACAGAAACACAAGGGAAGAGGAGTGGTTTTACGTGAGAGAGAGCAAAAGAGAAAGACTTCCTGTGTTTAGTTTCCAGAAACTAAAACATTCAGACCCTTCCTTTTTTTTTTCTCACCCACGTACACACACACCCACTCTCCACTTGGCACACATGCACGGTCCATTTAACAAATTACTAACAGCTCTTCTTCAAATCTTCAAATAGGTCCTTATAAATTTCTTTTTGCTCACTAACTAAACATTTGCAATTAACATCTTTTATTTCCTTGCAATAAAATCCTCTTTTACTTATAAATTACTCAAATGTCCTAAATTATCCACTTAAAATTGCCAATTTCCGATTAGGCCACTTATGGGGTGTGACAGATCTAATGAGAGATTTTTGACGACTCCAGTCACCCTGAATGATATAAGGTCTATCCTTGATGACTTCAGCAAAAGTATCATACAATCCGTTCAAATGGCCCAGTAACTTCGAGTCTCAAGGAAAAATCACAAGAAAAGTATCAAAGAGAAAAGAGGTGGAAAACAAAGTAAAGGAATTGTGATTCAAGATCCAGGGCATCCCAAAAAGCCTAACGCTTGTTTCCGCGATTATAAGTCAAGTCGAGGGAGCAAGGGAAAATAGAAATTATTCCTTGAAGAGGATGCTTATCCCCTCACACATCGCTCAGTTCCCTAACCTGGTCTGGAAGACTCCATTCGATAACAACGTTACCTCATTTCTGTCAGGAGATACGGGAGATGGAAATTCCTTCCGCACTCAACAAAATACAAATGCAAAGATACACGAGTAGGGCGGACCCAAAAGCTCATCTTTGCAACCGATGAGTGCAAAGTGTTAAGGGACGAAATAAAAAGGCCATTGCAGAAGGGCTACCTGGCCATATTTGTGCAAAACACGCACAACAATCTTGATGATTCCCCCTCCAAAACGATGGACCGATCATGTGATAACTTAGGTGACGAATAATCCCTCCTTAGGTCACCGAAAACCCTTTTGGATTCCTAATACCTGTCCCACGAGACGGGTGAAAAGGAATAAAGGGAAAGAGAAAATATTCCCAGCAAGTAGGAGATGCGTCATCCCTCTTAAAATCATAAAGAATCCTTTATCGAGGAGACAGACAATCCCTCCTCGGGGAAGGCTATTTTGACGCACGGAATCATCTTATTCCAAATTAAGACGAAATAACTCGCGTTCGTCCCAAACTAAGACGAAATGAGCGGCCATTATTATCATTTGGGCCCAAGCTAGGCCTAAGATCCTAAAGCCCAAAGAAGTGACACAGGAGAAAGTCAACATGTTTATGTCATGGCCCATTCGATCTGATTGATAAAGCACGACCTCTGTTAATCCACTGACACAAGCCATCACCTTATCTTCCTGCTCATTTCATGTCATATTGCTGCCTAGTCGCTTTGACAATGGAGCAGGTTGGTCAAGCATCACTCCTAAGCCTCCATAAATATCCTGAAAATGAAGGCCCAGTTATGAGAAATATGGACTCTCTCCCTATATTTTTTTTTTTCTAAAAAACGTTACTGACTTAAATTTTGAAATGCTAATTCCCCACATCTCAGGGGTTAATCCTTGTCTGTTTTGCAGATCGGTCTTCACCTGTTTCCGAGGACTCCCCTTGTCGTGAATCTGCTCCTCTTCATTATAAGTTATGTCCTTCGAGGACTTACCAATAAACACAGTTACAGGACATTTGCTCTTATTAGGAAAGCACAAGCCGACGACTAAGACCACCTATCAGTATTAAAATCGATTTAACTTCGAGTCTACCTACATAACCATATAATCTGAAATTACTATTAGAAATATTTCAATTATATTCCTAACATGAAACAAGCAATCTATTTTTATCAAAATTACTTGCAGTTCAGACAAATCGTCCAGTATTTTACAATTAGTTTTTTAAAACTTTTCTCATCAAATTCGAGAACACCTCACCTCATGCTTAAGAAAGAAGGAAGCAAATTTCACTTTCTAGCTCAAACTTTTTGGCGATTGTCCAATTGCCCAGAATTTGCCATCTTATTAATTATGCTTGTAATTGTGGGTCCTTAACCCATACGGATTTATTCTTTACCGAAAAAACAAAATTAGGGATACTGTAATTATAAGTAAAAATTAACTTTTGGATTTTAACCATCAATAGTTAGTCTTATAACCAGTGCAAAAAATACATTCAATTTCACCTAAATGATATTTATAGTTGTAATAGGATATTATGTGTCTCTTAATTTTAAAAGTTCAACACCAAGTAAAGGAGTAGTAACCAGAATATTAACATGAAATTTTCTAAATTGTGGTGGCGACCAATGACTGGCCACCTGAAAAGAACAGAGAGCTCAAACCCCATAGAAGATTCTTTAAATGTGCTAATAATCAGTTTGCCAAGAGTCATTTGCTCTGCACTTTTAAGCATTTCAGATCTCATAAAAAACTAAGTTCTAACTTTTATCATCGTCACAAGAAAGGATTTGAGATTTAAACTTATCCAGTTCTGCAATGACATCCTCCTGAGGCCTGTAAATCAAATCAATCATCCGCCATATCTGCATCAAAATTTTCGTTTCAGTGAATAGACGAATTCGTAGAATACTGGAATCCTTTCGTGGATTTATCACATTAAGTACCATCTGAAGTGCAGCATACATTTTCAAATAACTGTCCTCATTTTTTCAGTCCAATATATAGTGGTTTACACAAAAAAATGGCTACTTGAATAGGGTGTACTTTGAGCAAGGCTAACCATGATATACCTTGAGGACCAAAACGGGAACATAAAGCAACCAGCTAACTCCATTTTCACAGGAGTAACAGAACTACAAATCCTTCACTGAGTTGCTATGTGATGGAGGTGGTGACCATATGGGCTACCAATGGAAGTGGAATAAAGGATCATTTTGGAATAAGGTTTAGCTTCTCTCTTAATAGCAACTTTCTGATAACCACCACCAGCAATGCTGCCACATGAGTTTGATACTCGGAATATGAGCACATACAGGACCTCATATCCTTGTTCAAATTTGGAGAATAAATCCAAATTTAATAATATTTTAAAGATGTTATACTCATTCTTATTCCAAATTTAAGAGTAATTAAGAGTATATGTGTTACTGCCCTGAGAAGATGTGCACAGCCAAGGTAAAAATTGAAGGAATGTTGTAAAATAAATCCAAAAAGGCAACAGACTGCACAGTTTAAAATTATCTTCCACCCACAAACAGCAGGAGGAGCCAACATTAGAGAAATTTGATAAAGGAATGCTAATTTAAACCACAAATTGCATGACAGAACAAAAGGTTTAACTACAGATAATGAATAAGACAAATGCTAACCTGTAGGGTGCCACCTCCAGAAGTACTTTCACAATCATCAGAAACACTGACAATTGTCCATGGATCAGAAGCATTCCAATGAAAATCAACAACCTTGTCCCTGTAAGCAAACACATGGATCAAACACAATTCGGCAGTGAAATCTTGTTAAAGTAAACAAAAAAGACGTGAAAAGCTGAAAACATATGCAGATTGAGGTATCGCATGATGTCCTGATCAAATGAAAGGGGAAAACATGAAAAGCACAGAAATTCCTGCAATAGAGTTCCATACCTATGCCCAGCATGTCGGAAAAATAATCCTGGTGGAGCATTCGGCAGTTTCAATCCACCAGACTCTTGCTTTTTACCAACCTGAAGATAATGAAACTATCAAGGTGCAAGTTTAAAAGAAAATGAAAAATGCCAACTCCACAATGAGGACAAGGGAAAAAATGAAACCACAGAAGCCATCCTAACAGAAAACACGGGAATGTTGGGGCAATTTGTTTGGCTTCTATCAAGCTGGTGCTTGCTTTCCTAGTTATTCTTTTTGTTGTTGTTGTTATTATTATTATTATTATTATTATAGGATTGCACAATAGAAAAAGAGAGGTGATGTCCTGGAGAAAAATGCACTGGAATAGTACCTTCCCATAATCCCATATATTCAGAATACCATCCTCTGCAGAACTTCCAAAGACAGAAGACTTGTCTGGAGACCACTGGAGACAAAATGCATAATCTTGTTAGAAGTTAAAAAGAGATTAAAGACTCTCTCTGGAAACATTCACCGAAATTAACAAGTAATTTAATCATAAGCAAAAATAATTTGCAGACCTGTACACAAAGAACAGCAGCAGAGTGACCCTCAAATTTATGCACAGGTGATCCAACCCCACCAGAAGTGAGGCTTCGGCGATCAAACATGTGAATGGTATTATCAGCAGACCTGAAGGAAAAGGGAACCGTGTAAAGACATACAACAAGTAAGATAAACTTAAATTGATTTAAATGCAAAGGTACAAGGAACTATAAATAAAACAGGCTACACACATACCACCATACATCCCATATCATTCCTCATGATAAAGCATATGCATAGATGGACTAGACATTCACATGATGTAAAGAACATGCAGAAGAAAAAACATGAAATATCAAGTACCCTGTCAGAATGAGATTTATTTCATGAGGATTCCAATCAACACAATGAAGATCAGCCTTATGAGCTTTCTCAACCTGCCACCAAAAAAAAAAAAAAAAAAAAAAAAAACACACCTCAGAAGCAATGCTAAATATATGATCATGGGAAGAGTAGACTCAGATCTGACCATTAAATGCCAGTTGGAAAAGTAACTGCAATTGTCATGAAAGAAATAACTTAAAGGCAAGGCAAAAACACAGCGTAACAATCAGTACCAATGACCATCTATGCTGGTAAATTGCAAGAAAATCAAATAGACTTTTCATATGTATTATATTTAGAGACATTTGAATGAGAATACTGGCTGTCCAGTGTAGCAATACCCCATATTTATAGGTAATATAGCTCCATCAAACTTTGGTCCCAAACTAGTTAGTGCCTCAGGCTACAATATGCATACTTCCTCCATATGTTTCATCTACAACCAAAATTGCCAGGATCCGTAATGAAACCAAGCACACCCATACAAACTCAGCCTCCTCATTGTCCATGCCAGTAAGCTGGCTAACTCTTTTGGTTTGAGTGGCCTCCCCAATTAACAGAGGCCTTTTTATGTGCATCATGCACATTTTTAAGAGATTTATCAGGAAAGTAAAAATGTGTTAAGAACAAGCAATAAGCATGAAGAGAAGGATCAAACCTTGACAACAGGACTGGAGCCAGTTCTTGCATCCCATAGTATAAGACAAGAATCATCACCCACACTACAGAACTCATGGGCACTACACATCAAAAACATATAACAGGTGAGGAAATCGCAGGGAAAAAGAAGTGAAAGGAGATTTCAGTTCTGTCAAGCAACACACACACACACACACAGAGAAAGGGAGCTCTAGTTTTCAATTAAAAGTGCTGCCTATATGGCAGGTGGTAAATAAAATCAAACAGGATAGAAATTCATGAATGCATAATTGCTTGGAGACATTAATCAATGCGATTATTGCCAGAGATACCTTGACGGACAGAATTGAACATCTTCAACAGTGTCTTCATGCCCCTTGTAAGAACCTCGTGGTCCAATTCTAGGACCATCATTGCCCCCAACAGCCTTCGAAGTGTGTTTGGCATTGGAGCCAGCAGAACCAGGAGACTTTGTGGAAACTGGCTCAGTTGCCAAGGTAGAGATATGATCTTGTATACTCCACAAAACCACTAACTTATCCTTACCTAGCATAAAACTTGTGAGAAAATTAGTGCATTTAATTGAAGCCAGGAAAAGATAAAACTGGATAAGAAAAGCAATTTGCAATTCAGCTGATGCAAGTAAGCAATAACGGTAAGCATCATAAAAATCCTACAGAAGCAAAAGCTGTCCATAGATTTGTGTAAGCTTATCTGTGCGTCGAAGGTAGAAATATAGATAAATCAGGACAATAACATCTGATGAGTAATGCAGTATTTCTGTAAGTTTCTAAAGTTGGAAATATGTTCTAGGCACTTCAAATGCACAGCACAATAACAACAACTACACGGTGAAGCAAAGTGTAATAAGTCTCACATATAAGTTTATGCAAGAGTGTATTGGAACTAATGAATCAAAATAACAAAATTTCATATCCAACCTCCAGAGAGCACACAAGAATCAGTTGGGCACATAGCAAGAGCAAATTCAGCGTTATCTTTATGCCCAGTCAATACCTACAAGATAATATACTAGGTTAGCAAGTGCTTTGAGTACAAAACAAAGTAAGCAAAAGAAAAATCAGTGAAAAGTATAAAATTCTGCATGCAAATAGAAAATGAATTCATTACTAGTCTCTCAAGGGTCATTAAAATCTCAGTATGTGGTTACAAGTCAAAAGTTACAAATACCATTACGACAGTTATAGTTTAGACTAATATATTCCAGACACGCTGTTACATTTAAATACTGCTATAAACATATAGACAAAAGAATTGAAGTATAATTATAAGTTAAAACATGCAAAAATTACTGAAAGAGTTAGAAAAGCATAAGAAAAAAAATTGATTGTAACAGCACAAACCAGATCTGGACTAGAGGCTGTGGCTCCTAGAACAGCATGACGATTAGGTTGAGCCTCAACATCCCAAATGAGGACCTAGGTAATTCAATAATATACATGAATTAAACTCCATTAGCTATAAATACAAACCAGAGAGGAACTAGCAATTAAAGATCTCGAAATTCTCTTCTTGTAAAAAAGAAATGTTTACATCAGGACTATCAGTGTGTGTAGCCACTATCTTACTGTTCTGAGGCAGTTCCCTGATTCTGTTCACCTGTAAAGTTCACAATCAAATGCTTAAACATTCATACATATCTGCAGAATGATGAAGAATGATGATAATTAAGTTAGATGACTTATATAGTTAATTAAATTTTCATATGGAAGAAAACATAAGCAAGAAATCAGATATTACTGGAAGGTAAATTGCATACAGAAAAATCCAAGAGAGATGGATAGATAAATATAGTGATAGACACAAAGAACTGAAGATTCCACAACCGGAAGTAAAAATTAACCTTATAAATCTTGATTAAAGCAGCAAGAATTAAATGGAAGACCTTATCCCTTGGACATGATTCATATGATTATATTAGTTTTTGGAAATGAGAAGGCCAGAAAGCCCATAACATAAGACCTTAGCTTAATTCAACAAGACATTCTGCTACGTATTCAAGATCCAACACCAATATATGTCATTTTAACAACAAGTTTAACATGGTTTTCACCAGTAACATGGTGAAATATTACTTCTTTCATATTGAGAGTTGCATCAGTAACAAGTTCAAAGAGTGCCAGATCCCTTTTGGAGTATCTCCTGATTTTCACATTGGTCACTTTTTACCAAAATTTTTATGTTAATACAAGTTCACTGAATCAATTATATAAGAATCAATTAATTTGCTTGAATCCATAAATATTAAGAAGAGAGGTACCTCGCCTGGATGTATAATTGTTTTATATTTTCTTACAAAGGGAGAACGAGCTTCTTCATTGAACTGTCAAATCAAGTAAACAAAGGAAGCCACATTTGATTAGTATAATGAACAAAGAAGGGGAAAGGCAATCATTGTCCAGTGTGATACTACCTGCGATATGTGCTCTGCAGCTGCAACCCTGGGTTTAACAACCTCACAGTTTGCAATGACAAGGGTATTTGGTACACTGCCATCAGTCTGGATACAAGAGAAAAGCCAAGTAAATAAGCCCAGCAAGAGAAGCTTCCAAACAATGCACAACAGACTACAATATCATGCATCAAAATGATAGCAACACAATGAAATTAGCAAGTTTACCCATCCAGTTTCTTGTATGCGATTTTGGTAAAAAATGTCTAGAGTACAACATAAACAATTACTCCTATAATCACTGTTTACGGTACAATTGTTTCTTGAAATTAAGAGGAAAGGAAAAATAAATACTGAATTATGATTCCTTAGTATTAATTAACTCATTGCCTTTGCCATGTATCTCAAGGACTGCAACAAAAGATCTATGAATTAACTTGGCCTGATCATGGTACAGAAAATCATGATTCCTTTGTGTTAATTAACTCATTGCCTTTGCCATGTATCTCAAGAAGTAAAACAAAGGACCTAAAAACTAATTTTGTCTGATCATGATATCCGTAAATTCAACCTTGGAGCTGACACCATTTTCAATGACTTTTAACTCTTTGCTTTCACTATTTTCCGAAAAGAAACTAATATCAAATACAGAAAATCATAAAAATTAAATCATCGATAGCATTTACTCCTTTCATAATGCAAATCCTGGAACCATAGAAGGCAAAAACTATATTTTCCAAAACAGAAAGACATGATTTCTTTAGCAGGTAATGCAAAAATCTAGCCCAGCTTCAAAAGTAATGCAAAAATCAAGTGCAGCTTCAAAAGCAAATCATATTGCCTGTTCAGAAAGGTAGAGACGCTGACGAGTCTTGTATGTTGCCTGCTCCAGCTGCGGACCCCATCTATCAGTTAAAAATTTTAAAAATTAAGGATCAATACACAAACATTTGAAAGTTTAAAGACTGCTTATGCATCAGTCTCTATCAATATGCACCCTCTCAGATATTTAAAATTAAGGAGACAAAAAACATATCCATGCAAAAATGCTTGTAAAAACATATCAATGATAAATTGTCTGACAAATATAAAGAAAAACCATTACATTTGCCATGGAGCAGGAATCTCATGCATTTACCATATAGAGTACAATCAGATAAGTACATTTCTGCTCATTAAACATTTTACAGCAGGTCCAACCTCGTCTGAACAGCATAGATCTTACTTAAGCCGTCAAGCAACTTTTTTCAGAAATCCTAATACCATGACAACACGAAATGCTACTACCCTTAGTTTTATTGGAAAGTTATCGGAGCGCTGAAGAACAGTGACAGTAAATATTCGGAAACCTAGTCATTTTTTGACAGAGCTGAAATCCAGTAGTAAAAATGACACAGAGAATTGAGGTGACTAGTATTAAGAGAACTGAGGACTTAAAAGCTCTCTAGAATTAAGAAGCCATAAGCCACTGCGACAAAAAGATGAATTCATCACCTTTATTTAATTATTCCACTTTCACAACCAAGCACACACAAAAGCAATAACTTGCATAATAAAAAAAAACATGAAGTAAATTAATTAAATAATTAGTTGAATTAAATAAGATTTGTAATTCCATTCTTATGAAAAATGAGATGAAAGTCAATTTACGTGTCGAAATTTCATCTTCTCGTTACTCTAATCGCCAAAGGACTCATAATCCAAAATAAAACGATGCAGGAAAGAATATAAACAAATTTACTAGAAAGAAGAGCAGCGGATTCGCATAATAAAAAAGCATAAGCTTTTCAAAATTACAAATGTAGAAACAGGAGTTAGACAGCTAATAATAAGCATTTTTCAAAACAAACGAATTAAATAAGAAGAAACCCTAAAAGAACAGAGAGAGTTGAGCAGAGACCGGCAAGAGAGAGAAGGCCAAACAAGATTGTGATTGGCAAACCAATCGTAGAGGACAGGAACCAGAGACTTCCATTGTTGATACCTATCGTCTACAGATCTCTTCCCTCTATCCTTCATTCTCTTTTGCTTTCTGTTCTTTTCCCGTTATTCTCTCTGTTTCGAGGTTCCTTTCCCGCCTACACCTGGCTTCGTCAACTACAGTGAAGTGGTTTAGTGCACTGAGAAGTGAGGCTTCTGGTTGAGTCTGAGAGTCGGCTTCTAGAAGGTATAGCGATGGACTCTCTTACATGGCAAAGTTGTGGGGCCATTGTTTTCCACCTGGAATCTTACATTATTCAAACATCATGCTAGTAAAAATTTAAAAGCTAAACAAAGCAGTACCAAAATTAATTATTTTTTCAGACATTAAAACGTATGAAATAAGTTGTAGAATAAGAATGATATTGTTTTGATACAGGATCAATTAATGGCATTTAGACTGAAATGAATAAGGAGATAAAGCTCCAGAATTACTGCATCAAGAATCGGAATTCAGGAAATTATCTATCAATCTTTGTACAGTTTTACTGAAGATGAATAAGGTGAAGAAAATTTCAGTTAATAAATGCTCTGATATTATATGAATGTGGATCAGATTGTTGACCAAGAAGCTGACTCAAGAATAGTAAACAAAACAGAACTATATATTGCAGTTTAACATTTGACAGTTCCAATTAACTGCACTCGTGATCTAGACAATCTATATGTTTTTCATCCCTTTTTCTGATCAGCTTGTCATTGCGAAATATCTAATCTAATTATAAACGTGGAGTTTCTCCGTGACAGTTTTCATACTTTTCCAAGTAACAGTAATTCTCAGTACATCTGAACAGTTCATTCATGCTACAATTGGATTTTAACACTGCAGCTGCTGTAACAAACTGTAACATCACAATCTTTTGAAATTTAACAGAGTATATCCAATATTCGAGGATGATACTTCAACTACAACATAATATTTGCTGAAGGCACGCCATTCTCTCAAAGTTTTTGTAAGAAAACAAGTGTTCTTCTTCTTATTTATTTCTCAGTAATGGCATGTATTTATACACAAAATTTCTGTTAGAAAGTCAAGTATATCGGCTCCTACATTTCCTCCTATAATCACTGTTCTATCTACTCCTACAATTACGTTAGCTACAAATTCAATTCTGTAACACTCCCCCTCAAGCTGGAGCATAAATATTGATCATGCCCAGCTTGTTACATAAATATTCGACTCGAGCTCCATTTAAAGATTTTGTGAATAGATCACCTAATTGTTCTGCTGTCTTTACATGCCCAGTTGAAATTACATTCTCTTGAATCTTTTCACGAATAAAGTGACAGTCAACTTCAATATGTTTGGTCCGCTCATGATACACTGCATTGGAGGCAATATGAAGAGCAGCCCGATTATCACACCAAAGTTTTGCTGGAGATGAGGAATTCATACCAATTTCGGCAAGCAAATGACGAATCCATAAGACTTCACATACGGCCTGTGACATAGCTCTATATTCAGATTCTGCACTTGATCTGGATACTACAGTTTGTTTCTTGCTTCTCCAAGACACTAAGTTTTCTCCGACAAAAACACAATAGCCTGTAGTTGATCTTCTATCGGTCTTGGATCCTGCCCAATCTGCATCAGTAAAGCACTTAATGCGGTTATGTCCATGATCACTGTAAAGTATTCCTAATCCAGGAGCACCTTTCAAATAACATAGGATATGCTCTAATGCCTCCCAATGCTTAACTGTCGGAGCTGTCATAAACTGACTAACAACACTTACTGCAAATGCAATATCTGGACGAGTAACTGTAAGATAGTTCAGTTTTCCAACTAACCGCCTATATCTTTCTTGGTCATCAAACGGATCGCCATCATCCTTTGTGAGTTGTACATTTGGAACCATAGGAGTACTGCATGGCTTAGTTCCTAATTTTCCAGTTTCTGCAAGTAAATCAAGAACATATTTTCTTTGAGACAAAAGAATTCCCTTCTTACTTCTTGAGACTTCTATTCCTAGAAAGTATTTCAATTGGCCCAAGTCTTTTGTGTGAAATTTGTCATGCAAGAAAGACTTAAGAGAAGAAATTCCTTCATGGTCACTTCCTGTAATTACAATATCATCGACGTATACAACAAGAAGAAGAATACCAGCTGTTGATTGTCTGTAAAACACTGAATGATCACTTTGGCTTTTCTTTAACCCAAACTCTTGGACAGCTTTACTAAATTTGCCAAACCAAGCACGAGGACTCTGTTTAAGTCCATACAGAGATTTCTTCAAGCGACAAACTTGACCAACTTTACCATACTCCCCCTGAGCAACAAAACCAGGTGGTTGCTCCATATATATCTCTTTGTGAAGATCTCCATGAAGTAATGCATTTTTGATATCGAGCTGATGTAATGGCCAATGCTGAGAAGCAGCAAGAGAGATGAATAGACGAACAGAAGCCAACTTGGCTACAGGAGAGAAAGTGTCAGAGTAGTCTACTCCATATGTCTGTGCATATCCTTTGGCTACAAGCCGAGCCTTAAGTCTAGCAATAGATCCATCTGGATTAACTTTAACTGTAAAAACCCATTTGCATCCAACAGCCTTTTTGTCTTGAGGTAAACCTACTAACTCCCAAGTTTGGCTTTCATCTAGAGCTTCAATTTCTTCACACATTGCAGTGCGCCAGCCAGGATGAGATAAAGCTTCCTTAACTGTTTTAGGTATGGAAATGGAGTCTAAAGAAGTAACGAGAGCACTGGATGGTGGAGATAAGTGATCATATGAAATAACATTAGCAATGGAATAAGTAGATTTACAACTGCGTTTACCTTTATGAAGGCTGATGGGAAGATCAAGATCATTTGCTAGAGGATCCAATGACGAAGTTGATTCTGGTGTAGGACATGTATCAGTAGTCACTGTTCTCCTGGAATAAACTTGAACAATAGGTGGCTTGTCTGGAACTGAAGTCTGATCAGTAGGAGAAACATCGTGAGAAACACTATCATCTACTGATTGCTCAGAACTTGATATAGATTTATAGATAAGACATTCATCTTCCTCCCCCTGACTGATAGAAGTAACTTGGTAGAGAAAAATGGTATTTGTTTTGAAAATGCTACATCAGTAGAAATCACATATCTGTTGAGATCAGGAGAATAACACCGATATCCTTTTTGAAGACGAGAATATCCCAAAAATACACACTTCAAAGCTTTAGGATCTAGTTTTGTAACATGGGGCCGTACATCACGAACATAACACGTGCTTCCAAACATTCTTGGCTCTATTGGAAATAAGGTTTATGAGGAAAAAGGACATGGTAACATGGTAGGGACTATTACCATTAAGTACCGTAGATGACATCCGGTTAATCAGAAAGCATGCTGTGGATACAGAATCAGCCCAAAATTGCTTAGGAACTTTCATCTGAAACAACAAGGCACGAGCAGTCTCAAGGAGATGTCTGTTCTTCCGTTCAGCCACTCCATTTTGAGAGGGTGTATCAACACATGATGATTGATGGAGAATAACATATTGAGTCATATAGGTTTGAAATGATTGTGACAGGTACTCTTTAGCATTATCACTCCGTAATATGTGCACAGAAACATTGTATTGAGTCTTAATCTCAGCATAAAAAGCAGAAAAATGAGTGAACACCTCAGAACGATTTTTCATAAAATAAATCCAAATCATTCTAGAAAAATCATCAACAAAAGTAACAAAATATTTGAATCCTGTTTTGGATATAACAGGACATGGACCCCACACATCGGAGTGAACTAATTCAAACGCAAACCCAGCTCGTTTATTAATTCTAGGACCTAATGAGCCTCGATGATATTTTGTATAGTGACAGGACTCACAATCTAATGTCAAGACTTTATTAAATTGTGGATTTATTTTCTTCAAAATAGGCAACGAGGGATGTCCTAGCCTGCAATGAGCTTCAAAAGGTGAAGTAGCACTAGAACAAGCCAGAGATCGAGGTACCCATGAATCCAGAACATAAAGACCATCAGATACATGTCCTCTACCAAGTATCTACTTCGTCATAAGATCCTGAAATAGACAATGGTCAGGAAAAAATGAAATACAACATTTGAGGTATTTAGTAAGTTTGCTTACAGATATTAAATTGAAAGCAAGATTAGGTAAACTTAGGACTGAAGATAAAGTAATGGAGGATGTGGGTTTAACAACTCCAGAGCCCTCAACATGATAAGTTGATCCATCAGCTATTGTTACAGGGGAGGATTTTGTATGAGGCTGAAAGGTAGAAAAGGTTCGAGGATTACCTGTCATATGATTTGTAGCACCTGAGTCAATGACCCATTGATTCGAGGAAGAAATAAGGCATGTTTTACCTGAATCATCAATTGGAGTGGATTCCTTCAAAAGACGAGCATACTCTTCAGTTGGAATAAGAACAGACTTCTCAGAAGATGAACTAGAAGCAGCAATGTTAGCAGTTTGAGTTCTCTGATGGCGATTTTGTAATTTCCTACAATATCGCTTTGTGTGTCCAGGTTCTTTGCAATAATAGCAAGTGACATTGCTAAAATCATTACTTCTGGTAGCATTTACGTTGCTGAAGTCCTTATTTCTGGTAGCATTTCCTCCTCTATTGCGATTCCTTCCAACTTCATTTCCCTCTCCTCTTTTAACAACTAGTACACTGGATTGTTGAGATAGTTGAACATTTTTCTCTGTTCGTAACAGTCTACTGAAAACATCTTGAAGTGTGGTGAGTTCAGGACTAGACAGAATTTGAGATTTGGCGATTTCAAATTCTGAAGGAAGACTGGCCAGAAAACTCATAATAGCCATTTGTTCCCGCTGAGTTTATAACTTCTTAATGTCTGTGCTGAGAGGCAATAAGACATTCAACTTTGTATAAACTTTGTTGAATTCCATAAAATGGGCAGTGAGAGATTTGGCCTCATCTTTTTCAGCACGGTAAAATGCTTTACATGCATCATAGATGCGAGTAACATTTCCTTTACCCGAATATAAGAAAGCTAAATAATCCATTAATTCCTTAACATACTCACAATGATCTACTAATCCTACCACATCATTTTCAATAGAATTAGTAATCTGTAAAAGCAATCGAGCATCATCTCTAAGCCAAGTTTTATCATTGATGGGTTCCTCAATTAAATGATCATCCTTCTCAACACTTCTTAAATAAATTCTTATTCTCCTACTCCATTCTAGAAAATTAGACCCATTTAATTTATGCTCAGTAATTTTGGTGGGCATTGATAAAATTTCAGTTACGCTCGATTTATTATTTTCACCAACCCCCTTACCTTCTTCCATTTAACTGCTAATAAAAAATTTCAAAACCAACAGCAAATATACCACCCGAACAAACAAATAACTACAAATATCCAAACTCCCAATATTAGCAGCAAATATAACTTCCTCACAAAGACATCTAAACACCCAATGCCAAAATCAAATAAAACTTTCGAATAGCCAAATATCCCAACACCAAAAACCCAATCTTTACTAAAATGTAGCTTTAAAATTAAAGAACCTGATCTCCACAGCTCAACAGCACAGGCAGAGGAAAAAGGAAGAGAGAGGGACCTTTGGAGTGACCAGATGGGGAAACTGATGCCACAGTTCGGTCGGAGACACCCAGGCGACGCCGGAGACGGGATCGGAGAACAAACGGACGCCGGAATCTTACTCACGCGCCGACGTGTGAAGATGGAGACAGATCCTTGTGGAGGCGCGTGAGCTCCACTCGCCGGTCTTCTGGCCGCCGGATTTTGTGCGAAGGCCGGAGATCCACCGGCGCTCCTTTTGAAGTCAGTGGTGAGGAGAATAGGTCACCGGAACTTAGTGACCTAAGTAGAGCAGAACCACCACTTGATGAAGAACATGAAAAGAAGAGGAGAGAACCCAGAAAACCCAGAAATCCCTGATTTTCCAAACGAGCCTAAGGCTCTGATACCATGTAAGAAAACAAGTGTTCTTCTTCTTATTTATTTCTCAGTAATGGCATGTATTTATACACAAAATTTCTGTTAGAAAGTCAAGTATATCGGCTCCTACATTTCCTCCTATAATCACTGCTCTATCTACTCCTACAATTACGTTAGCTACAAATTCAATTCTGTAACAGTTTTGATATTAGGTAGGTAGGCAATCCAAGGTTCTCGAAACAGGAATTACTGAGTCATTGGCATATTGATTTGGAAATGATAAAAATGTATTCCTTAATTGGTTTGATTAAAGGGCACACAGATTCTTTCATGCTGAAGTGGAGGTGAGACTGTTAACATATTTGTCTGAAGTCACTTTGTTCCTGGTCAAATGTTCATGACCTATTAGCTCCTTTGCATTGTTTTGGGATTAACTTTGAGTTTCCTAGTTATGTGATCTCAATTTCAATTCTTTTTGTTTCTACTAAAATACATTAAGGAGTGATACCTAAACTTTAAGTTATGACAAATACATTAAGGACTTGGGATACCAAACGTGGATCTCGGTGTAGTATACTCAACATGCAATTCTTTAGCAACCAAATCCTAAGAAATCACAAACTGAAATCATTCATTAATCAATCAAAATACAGTTTCATTACACTCACAGCTTCTCTGATTGCTGTAGAAACAAAAAAGAAAGCCGCTTCAAATCATCAGGATTCACACCATGAATAATCTTAACATGCAAATGAAAAATACAAGTACCAATCTTAACTGAAGAATTAAAGACTTCAATAAATTAAAAGAGCTAAATGCTTTAGTACAATAGGAACCAAATCTCCTGAGGCAAGCTTTGCATTGCAGATTTCCTTTGTGAATCTTCAACATTTAATTAAAAAATATGTCACCTGAATCTGCAGAAAAAAGTCCAAGAATCAGTTAGGACTTAAATACTTTGTTCCTGGTTTTAGGAGGGGAAAAACAAGAGTCATTCTAACTAGCAACCATAAAATCTAGAAAATAGCTTTTGGAAGAAAAAGCATATAAATATGACATAATAAGTATGAAGAAAACAAGACATTTTCGAGTGAATGAGTTATTGACATGAAAGTCAGTACTCTTCCGTACTCTATTTCAAGTGCTCTTATAACACATGTTTTGCATACCTTTCATTACTTGCAAGCTGTGAAGAGTCAAGGATCTTTTAAGTCTAAACCCTACTTGTTGGCATAAAAATTCCATCATTTGCCGTAATATTATCCTCTAAAGTTGATGTCTGCAGCAACTTTTGCTTCTCTATGTTAGGCTTCAAGAGCTGGAACACATCTTCTTTCTAAAATTAAAGGTAACAAATGTTTTAGGTGAAGCAATAAGAGAAAAATAATAAACTAAGCAATTTTTGTTCACATCAGGAAACAATTACATTTTAATCACACTTTACTTTTCATAGAAATTATTATGAAAATATAACTCAAATTTTCTCCAGAAGGATATTCAAATCACTTGCCTTATAATTGCTTTCACCAAATCCAACAGCTGGGTTGTTGATCAACTCCCAGCTCTAATTATGAAACTATACCAAGATGAAGTTAAAATTGCATAACATAAATAATACCAACTAAATTCTTTTCACATCTCTGCTTCAAGAGAAATTTATTAGCCCACAGAAGATAATATCAAATGGAAAAATATACCTCCATATTTTGCCAGCCTATGCATGCTTTTCTTGTCAATAACAATTCTAAGGGAATCATTAGAGTATCCATGCCTTTTTCTTGCTTCACCAACAAGAGAATTGAGCAACCTTTCTTGGTCTAATTAATGTCCATCGCCTCAGCTACTGAACTTGTTAGGGATGGCTTAGAATTATTACATGCAAAAAGAAAAAATATATATATAATCTACGATTTGCTTTGCTACAAAACAGAGAACAAAAGAAACAGAATCCTCAGGAGGACTTTATTAAACAAACACATTATCCGTCCTCTAACACTCATATCACACTACAAGAAATCAGCAAAATAGAGACGGAATTCCGTCTCTAATGAAAAATAGAGACGGAAAATTGCCGTCTCTATTTCGTCGGTCTTTAATTTTAGAGACGAAAAATTTTCGTCTTAAAAATAGAGACGGAAAACAGTTTTCTTCTCTATTTTTAGAGACGGAAATATTGTTTTCGTCTCTATTTTTAGAGACGGAAAACGAATTTCCGTCTCTATTTTTTAAAATATTTTTTAAAAATATATAAAATAATAAATAATATTAATTGTTGTGGAATATTAATATGAAATATTCCTATTTGGATGACTACCGTAAGTTCTAATTAGACTCTAAGTCTACTAGTATTGTATTCCTAATCAAATTCTATTACTTAGTTTTTGTGCCTATAAATATGCTAGTTGTGAGCTATTAAAGAAACACAATAAAATGATCAGAGAATATATTATTCTCATTTTCTCTATATTTATGCTTTGATTTTACTTTTATTCATAACACGTTATCAGTACGATAGTTTCAATTAATTATTGGAAGTCGGTTACAACCCGGCTCGAAGGAATCAAGATTTTAATTTTCAAGAATTAGACGGTAAGTAAATTTAATATCAATAAATTTTGAATTTTCGTGAATCAATGAAATTGATTATAGATTGAGTTATGGCATAATAAATTGTATAATTGTTATGATTAATACAATTATTTGAAAGCTCCGGAAGAGCTGTAATGCCATTACCCACATACAATTTGTTACGAAATATATTATTTTTCAATATTTCTCAAATAAATTTATTGATTTCTAAAAGATATTTACTAAAATCAATATTTCTTTGACATCGAGATTAGAATATTGAAATATATATATATGACAATATTTGTATCGAAAAATATTTTTGAAAATTATTTGATCTCACTAACAAATAGAAATATTAGTAACCTGAAGTTTACTAACTGTTATACAAATATTAGTAACCTGAAGTTTACTAATTAATTGATACTAATATCAGTAAACTTGAAGTTTATTGATAAATATAAATATTAGTAAACTCGAAATTTATTGACTGATTGATATTAATATTAAGAAAATTGATGTTTATCAATTGACATAAATATTTGATATAATAAAAATAGTGAACCTGAAGTTTACTAATTGAATGACAATTGATTACTTGGCATGACCGGCTTGACCATACCGGATCAATTATAATGTATAAATTATTGAGAATTCATATATATTAGAGAACCAGAAGTTTCTTTAATTCAATTTAAGAAAATTCTCATAAGATACTTGTTCTCAAAAAATATTATTAAAGTATCACTAGCTAATAAAGAGACTGCATTCCCTTCATTCTGGAATGAATAAAGATAATATATGTGGGCCCACTATCCACCATGTTAACCATTCAAATGATTTATGATTTTTGAGAGATACATAGATAAAATGGTAACATGTGTGTTATTATCAACTCACAACCTGTAGTTTGTGAGATTATTCAAATTAAGTGCACAACTTCCAGATTATGCGATCAAGACATTTTTCTTGATAATACTAGTGATCATATATTGCTGGTAAATGATTGTTATAAGCCCGATATACATATTTATACCCAATGTCTAGCAAAAATATTTATTAAATGTCTCTGATCAATTGCTAGATATTTTTAAGAGAACAACAGTACTCCTATTTTTATATAGGGATATTATTACTTGAAGCAATACTTACATACATTATGCCAATAAAGATTATTAAATTCATCTATTGCAATTTTTAGTTAAAAATTGCATTTTGATATCAGGGAAAGTAAGCAGCTGAAAAATAAAATAATAAATACATTACGTGTAATTTAGATCCTCATATTATGAACCTGAAGTTCAAATTATGATGTTAATGTATTTATTAGTGTGTAAAGATTCATTGAATCTCATGTGTATCGGCTGCAAATGCTCAAATTCAAAGTAATGTCCCAGTAGGACAATTTGCCTTGTAGGGTAAATTATTCGGTTCTAAATAAAAATAAAATTTTTGAATAACAAGGAGCAAATAAATCAATATGGTCATATTATGGAGGCATGTGCTCCTGAAGAGATATATGATATAACTAATTTCAAAATCCCGGAAGTGATTCAAGTACTTGAAATTAAATAAGAGATCTCAATATGTTATGTCATTGAAAGGAACTGAAAAAGATAAAGTTGTCGACAATATTCTGATGTTGATGTTTTCAACATAGTGAGGATCTTGAAATTAAATATGTTGAAAGATACAGATGGTTATTGCATTCAATTCTATAATATGCATTTTTGGACATGTAGTTCAAATATTGGAAAATATAATGCCAATTGGGTGCATATTCATGCAATTTACAATGAAGTCATAAATAATAACTTATTTTATGACATTTATTACAATGAATTGGCATTTATGATGAAGAGATATATTTTCTTATAATAGATATGCAATAATTTTAAAGTATTTATCAATCTGACAATATGTTAATATGTAAATAATTGATACTATTTGCCTGTTTGATAATGAAATTATTACATAAAAATCCCTGAAGGATTTATCATGCCTGAAGCATATATAGATATTTTTGAAAAATTTTGTTTAATACAAATATGTATTAAATTTTATGTGTATGATTTTGAAGTATTATAATGTTGCATATTATCATAATTTATTTATGATTTTGATTGTTATTGGCTCTTGAAGAGTTTGAAATATTTTAACAGATATTGAAAATTAAAATTTTGTACCGACCTGAAGATCGAATACTATTTGATTGAAATTATAATTTTTGATAAAATAATTACATGTTTATAAATTATTTTCCATTGAGTGCCCAATGGTTGTAAAGTCACTAGAGACAACATATTTTTTGATCATATTTTTTGCTATTATTATTGATGTATTATGTAAACATGTATTATAAAGTAATTGTCAAATTATTACTTAAAATTACATATTGTTTTAAAGATTATAGTTCTCTGTATAATCATTTTATCTATATAAAAAAAAAATCCTATTATTTTCATTTATTCTTAAGTATTGTTTTAGAAATATTTGAATTAAATTACTAAATGCATTCTTTTATAATAGCTATTATATGATTATGTTGTATATGTGTCATGAAAATTATTTTATTGCATTTGTTTCATTTCCTGAAAAGAATGAAGCAATATAAAATTATAGCCATAGAAATGGTATTTTCAAGAAATGATAAGTATTATTATTATATTACTAATTTTCACCACCAGAAGTGGCTGATAATTAAGAGAAAAATAAGAATGGTTAAGAAAACCATTTGAGAATGGATAACTTATCCATTATATGATATGAAAGTATATTTATCACGTACCTATTGTACGTATTATCATATTATTAAGTTTTATAAATTCTCCATCTTAAAGAAATGAAAGATGTGGAGATGAACTTGTACATGCTTGTAAAGATACAACATGCAATTTTGAAAAATAAGTTTTAGTTGTTATTTTTCAGTTAATGCATAATATATCCAGAAGATATATGGCTAGCATATCCAGAAGATATGTGCCTCATTTTTAGACAAAGAATTTTATAATATGACATATCAGAATTTTACATGCACAAGTTTAAAATTGTGTACTTATATTGTTATAAGGGAAAGAAAAATATACATTGTACTCTTTTTTTCCTTAACTAAGGTTTTTTCCCATTCGATTTTCCTGTTAAGGTTTTTAATGAGACAACTCATAATGTATATTAAAGATATTGTGTACTCTTTTTTCCATTCACTAGGTTTTTATCCCACAGGGTTTTTCCTAGTAGGGTTTTTAATGAGACACGGTATGTATTAATGGACATTCAAGGGGAAGTATGCACTACGAATCCCATGATTATGAATGTTTGTTACCCCTTAAGATTGATAGCATGGCTTATCAAAAGGAAAAGGTAAACAGTAATTGTTTATGCAAGACATATTACAATATTGTCAATTAATTTAAAGTCCGCCAGAACCGTGACAGATCTTTTAGTGAAAAGTGGATATGGGAATAATTTCATTTGTCCATGAGTTTTTATCAAGAAGATAAACTCTGAATTTGCTATAGTTGCCGTTTATATTAATGATTTAAATATAGTGGAGACTCAAGAAGAGATTTCTATTACTGCAGAATATTTGACAAAAGGAATTCTTATGCATCAAGCAACCTATATTGAGAAAATCTTGAAACAATTTTATATGGATAAGTCCTATCCATTAAGTATTCAATGGTTGTTCGTTCTCTTAATGTTAAGAAATATCATTTTCGTCCACAAGAAGATAACGAATATATTCTTGGCCCTGAAGTGCCATATCTTAGTGCAATAGGTGCACTTTTATATCTTGAAAATAGTACTAGACCAGATATAACTTTTACAGCTAATTTGCTAGCAAGATTTAGTTCTACACCAACTCAAAGACATTGGAATGGTGTAAAACATATTTTACGTTATTTTCGTGGCACTTCTGACATTATTTTTTCCAAAAGAAGTAAAGTCAGAATTGGCAGGTTATGCTGATACTGGATATCTATCAGATCCTCATAAAACTCGGTCACAAACAGGTTATGTGTTCACATACGGTGACACTGCTATTTCTTGGTGATCTGTGGAGTAAACAATCACTGCTACTTCCTCAAATCATTCAGAAATATTAGCTATTCATAAAGCAAGTCGTGAATGTGTGTGGTTGAGATCCATGACCCAACATATTAAAAGAGCAACTGGGTTAGTGCTAGAGAACAAGCCAACAAAATTGCATGAGGATAATACAACATGTATTTCACAACTCAAAAGTGACTATATCAAAGGAGATATAACCAAACTTATGTCACCAAAGTTCTTTTACACTCATGAACTTATGAAGGAAGGACAAATTGATGTTTGCAAAGTTCACTCAAGTGACAATCCAGCAGATTTGTTCACAAAGACCCTACCAAGTTCAATTTTCAAGAAACATGTGCACAATATTGGAATGCGTCAATTGAAAGATTTAGTATAATTCATTCATTTTTGAGGGGAAGTACCTATGAATATTGTACTCTTTTTTCTTCGCTAAGTTTTTATCCCACTAGGTTTTTCTTAGCAAGGTTTTAATGAGTCATGTTCATAGTGTATAGTCATCCAAGGGGAAGTGTTGTGGAATATTATTGTGGAATATTCCTATTTGGATGACTACCCTAAGTTTTAATTAGACTCTAAGTCTACTAGTATTGTATTCCTAATCAAATTCTATTACTTAGTTTTTGTGCCTATAAATATGCTAGTTGTGAGCTATTAAAGAAACACAATAAAATGATCAGAGAATATATTATTCTCATTCTCTCTATATTTCTGCTTTGATTTTACTTTTATTCATAACATTAATTTTAAAATTACCTTAATTAATTTATATAATGAAACAAATATTAAATGAACTATAAATAAATTTTAAAAAATGTATTTTATAATGTATTAATATTCTCCAACTTTTTATTCAATTAATTGATATAGATTAATTAGAATAAAAATACAAAATAAATATAAAACATTAACCAACAAATTAAAATAAACAAAATACATAAATTTAAAACATAAATAAAATACTACATTAAAATAATAAAAATAAAAAAATGCAGAAAATACAAAATAAATATAAAACATTAACCAACAAATTAAAATGAATAAAATACATAAATATAAAACATAAATAAAATACTACATTAAAATAATAAAAAAATAAAAAAATGTAGAAAATACAAAATAAATATAAAATATTAACCAACAAATTAAAATAAATAATATACATAAATATAAAACATAAATAAAATACTACATTAAAAAAATAAAAAAATGCAGAAAATACAAAATAAATATAAAACATTAACCAACAAATTAAAATAAATAAAATACATAAATAAAATATTACATTAAAATAATAAAAAATAAAAAAATGCAGAAAATAAAGTACCTATGCAGCAGATCTGGCCGGAGAAGAAGATTCGCCGGTGGCAGGGAATGGGGAGAGTGACGGCTTCGGTTGGCACAGGGGAGAGGGGTGGTGCACAGTGCTGATCTGTGGAGAGGGTGGGGAGAAAAGGGGGAAAAGAAGAAAGGGAGAGAAGGAAAAAGAAAAGAAAAGGGATTTAAATATCCCAAAAAATAGAGACGAAAATTGCTTTAAATAAAAATTTCGTCTCTAAATTTAGAGAAGGAATTTTTATTTCCGTTTCTATTTAGAGACGGCATGATTTTCCGTCTCTAAATAGGTGGGATTAATTCCCGTCTATTTAGAGACCGTAAATTTTTTTCGTCTCTAAATAAAGACGAAATTTTTATTTCCGTCTCTATTTAGAGATGGAATGACTTTTCGTCTCTAAATAGGCGGGATTAATTCCTGCCTATTTAGAGACCGTAAACTTTTTTCATCTCTAAATAGAAGGAATTTTTATTTCCGTCTCTATTTAGAGACGGAAGTCATTCCGTCTCTAAATAGAGATGGATATTAAATTCCATCTCTAAATAGGCGGGATTAGTTCCCACCTGTTTAGAAATCGCAAATAGAGACCGTAAATTTTTTTCGTCTCTAAATAGAGACGAAATTTTTATTTCCATCTCTATTTAGAGACGAAAAATCATTCCGTATCTGAATAGAGACGGATATTAAATTCCGTCTCTAAATTTAGAGATGGAAATTAAATTCCGTCTCTAAATTTAGAGATGAAATTTTTAATTCCGTCTCTAAATAGAGATGAAAATAAGATTCTGTCTCTAAATAGAGACGAAATTTAATTTCTAAATAGAGACGGAAATAAAAATTTTGTCTCTAAATAGAGACGAAATCTTATTTTCGTCTCTATTTGTCGTCTCTAAATGTGGAGGGAATAATTTCGCCATTCTTAGCGACTGAATTTTAGAGACGAATTTTTTTTATCTCTAAATAGAGACGAAAATTGATTTTCGTCTCTATTTAGAGATGAAAACTATTTTTCGTCTCTATTTAGAGACGAAAATTTTCCGTTTCTAAAATTCCGTCTCTATTTTATAGTTTTCTTGTAGTGTCACAACTATAGCTTGGAGTCATAAGGACAAATCCTGGAGTGATAAGGATGTTGTAAAAGAGGTGGATATCCTTCCCAAAATAGAGGATTCGTAAAGAGTAATTAAAGGAGTTTCATTTGCATCAAATATATGCAATTATGATAATTCAATTGATTGTTAAACTCCTGTAAAATAGCTATTAGATTTAGCTTAAATAATTTACTAGAACATGTTTTTTTCCTTATTTTGATTGTAAAAGTCTATATAAAGATTAATAACATTGGAACTCTCTTCTCATGTTGACTGAGAAGTTTTTCTTCCAAATATTACCTTTTATATTTTCTTTATGGTATCAGAACTTACTGTGAGATAAAGAGAGTTCCCATTTTTTTTTCTTCTTTTTGTCTTTTAAATGGTTTCCACAATTTCACTCAATGTTGCCAATTTTATGAACCCTCAAACTCACACCAGATAATTATCCTCTATGGCGTGAACAGGTGCTTGCTTTGGCTGAAAGTCAAGACATGGTCGGGCTTCTTACTGGTGAAAAAATAAAAACTGACATGTATACCACTGTCATAACTGGAACAATTCAAGAACCAGCAAAACAAATTTCAGAAGCCTATCACAAATGGAATAAGGAAGATCGACTCCTACGTGGATGGATCATCGGAACACTTACAGAAGAGACTTTGGGTCTCGTTATCGGTCTTTAACTCATCACAATATGTTTGGAATGCTTTGAAAGAGGCTTATGCCCAAGACTCTCAAGAACGCGAAATCACTCTTCGACAACAACTTACTTAGTTCAAGAAGGAACCTGGACGATCTTTAGCAGAGCACTTGAGGAAATTCAAAAGCATATGTGACAGCCTAGCAACCATAGGCCAACCTATACCCAACAAATCAAAAGTTTATTCCTTGCTTGCAAATCTTGGCCCAAAATACAAATCTTTCACAACAATAATGCTCAAACCCCCAATGCCATCTTATTCAGAAGTCATATCACTCCTACAAGGCTTTAAAAAGCGTAACTCTTGGATTAAAACATCAAACTCTCCATCCTATGATTTTTATGGCAACAAAAATAGAACTATCAACAACAACAAAATCGTAGCCCTTTAAATAATCGGTTCACTTCAAAAGGAAGAGGTTTTCATGCTACCAATAACAGTTTTCAATATGCGAAATTATTATGTACCAATTTGGAAGCACAACCAGCCTCTCAAAGGAATAATAACCGTGTTTCTCGACCTCCATCACCAGCAAAACTTCGAATGACTACTGCAGAAAGAGAAATGTACAAGAATGAATTTTGTCAACTCTGTGGAAAACAAGGACACATCGCCAAAATTTGCTGGAGTTTACCTGAACCATTAAGCCATGATGAACTTTCCCAAGCTCTTGCTGCTCTCACCTTGGACACTTCAATCGCTGATACTGAATGGACCACTAATACTGGTACCTCGAATCACATGACTGCAAATCCAGGTATGCTTTCTAATCTTAAAAGATATGGTGGCAGTGATTCTGTTTTTATTGGAGATGGTTCCCCTGTGAATATTGATGCAATTGGGGATATTGTCGTTACTGATGGTAAGAAAAAATTAATGCTACGGGATGTTTTACTTATCCTAAGGATAACAAGGAACTTACTTTCCATTAGTCAATTAACAACACAATATGCTTTGAATTGTGAATTTACTGATGAGCTATTTTATACTAAGGAACGAGCAATAGGGCAAACACTCCTAGTGGGTCGGCGTAAATGAGATCTTTATGTTTTGTCTAAGAATAAAGAAGCTAACTTCTCCAATAGGCAAAACGTAGGCACATAGAAGTTATGGCATCAACGTCTTGGATATCCGCAAGGCTCCACCATCAAGATTTTATGTTTGAAAAAATTAATTGATGTTCATTCAAAGAATAAAAGTGACAACCTTTGTGAAAGTTGTCAATTAGGCAAATTTGGCAAATTACCATTTAATTCATCTAGTTATTTTAGTACATATATTTTTAAAAAAGTTCATTATTGTGACATTTGGGGTCCAGCCCCTATTTTATCTCTTGGAAATTTTCGTTTCTATGCATATTTTGTTGATGATTTTTCTCATTATCTATAGATCATACCTCTTCGCACCAAGTCTGAATTTTTTGATGTTTATTTGGTTTATGAAAATTATGTGCAGCGACAATTTAACAAGAAAATCAAAATCTTTCATACAGATGGAGGAGGAGAGTTTGTAAATAAAAGACTTGAATCTCATTTTCAGTAACAAGAGATTGTACATCATATTTCCTGCCTCTATACCCCTGAACAAACAGAAATCATTGAGCGTTGACATCGCACTATTCGTGAACTTGGGCTGACTATGATTTTTCATAATGGTGTGCCTAAGTTCTTATGGGTTGAGGCTTTTTCCACCGCAGCATTTTTAATAAATCGCTTACAATCTTCCTCTTTAGCTTTTGATACTCCTTATTTTCGTTTATATGGTTCTCATCCAAATTATTCTTATTTGCGTGTGTTTGGGTCTAGATGTTATCCATGTACTTGGGACACAAAGAAAAATAAATTTGATGCTAAAATAGTTCCTTGTGTCTTTGTAGGATAACAACCTAAAGGGTATTGTTGTTTTGATCTAAAAATACATCGGATGTTTGTTTCGAGACATGTGTTATTCGATGAACAATTTTTTCCTTGTGAAAAAAAAAAATTAATTGTTCATCTTCTAATATTAATGTTAGTTCTCAAATTGACATTGCTAAATTTTTGGATGTTTATTCAGGCATGGACACAACTTTGACTCCTATCCCAGCCAAGGATGCCCCGTTATGTGTTCCACTTCCATGTACTACTTTGCCTAATAACGCCACACCAGTTCCAGCCCCTGCTGCAGCTGCTGCTCACGCCACATCTGTCCCCACTGCTGATCACGCTACATCTGACCCTGCTCTTACTAATTCTCCTACACAACCAACTACTCCTATATCACATTGACTCCATGGATTAAACATCTCAACAGTCTAGAGATTCCTTAATCCCTGAAGTTCATAATAATTCCATGGCATTGATGACGCCATAGTTATTACAGCAGGTAGTTCCTTATCCGTGTCTTCTCCGGTCGTTTCTAATCACTCTCTCCATGATGAACATGTTCGGTTGCCCTCTTACCCTATGGTTACTCGTGCTCAACATGAGATACAAAAACCAAATCCACGTTATGCTCTTCTTCTTGATCGTGGAGATATTCCTCCTGAACCTAAGAGTGTCAAAATGGCTCTACAACATGATGATGGAAACAAGCCATGCTAGAGGAACTTGATGCACTGTAAAAAAAATTAAACTCGGACATTGGTTCCCAAAACTTCTCACATGAATGTCGTGGGTTCTAAGTGGGTGTTCAAAACTAAGTTGAATGCCAATGGCACTATTGACAGACTCAAAGCCAGGTTAGTTGTAAAAGGATATCATCAAGTTGATGACATCGATTACACCAAAACTTTTTCTCCCGTTATTAAACCAGGTGCAATTGGCTTAGTTCTTAGCCTTGCCTTAGTTCGAAATTGGGAAATTAGACAACTTGATGTTAAAAATGCTTTTCTTTATGGGTTCATCAGTGAAGATATTTTTATAAAACAACCACCTGGTATGCTTGATCCTATCTTTCCCTCTCATGTTTATAAGCTTCACAAGGCTTTTTATGGTCTTAAACAAGAACCTCGTGCTTGGTTTGATCATTTTACCTCATTCTTACTTGTTCATGGTTTCTTTTGTAGCATGGCTGATCCATCAATTTTTATTCTGCACTCATCTCTTGGTACTCTAATTTTACTTCTCTATGTGGATGACATGCTTTTGAGAGGTTCAAATTTATAGCTACTTGATGGTTTAATTTATTCAACTCTTAAACTCTGAATTTGCCATGAAAGAACTTGGTCCCATCCATCATTTCCTTGGTGTTGAAATTCAGCGGCATCACAATTCCCTTCATCTTTCTCAAGCTCACTATGCTTCTTCCATTCTTGACAAAGCTCAAATGCTTGATTGTAAACCAATGACCACACCAATAGAGTCTAAAATGAAAGGGCTTCTTGATTCTACACCTTATCCTGATCTTTCGTTCTTTCGTAGCATTATTGGTGCTCTATAATACTTGACCCTTACATGATCTGATCTTTCCTTTTGTATTAATTATGTCTCTTAATTTATGCAATCACCATCTCTTGCTCACATGAAAATGGTTAAACGTATTTTACGATATGTCAAAGGCTCAATTAGCTTTGGTTTACATTTTACAGGTGATACTACTCTTGATCTTTGTGGTTTTTCTGATGCAGATTGGGCAGGTTATCCTACTACGATCAACAACTGGTTTTTGTACCTTTTTGGGACAAAATATTATATCATGGTGTGCTAAGAAACAACCAACCATCTCTCGGTCCAGTACGGAAGCTGAATATCGCGCCATGGCCAACACTGTTGCAGAATTAACTTGGCTTACATTTCTTTGACGAGATCTACATGTTCCTCAATCACAACCACTGATTCTATTTCATGATAATTTAAGTGCATTACATATGACTATTAATTCGATTTTTCATGCTTAGAGCAAACACATTGAATTGGATTACCATTTTATTTGGGAAAAGGTGTCAATGGGACTTCTTGTTACTCGTCATGTTTCTTTCAATCTACAGCTTGTCGATATTTTCACTAAACCTTTGTGTAAAGCTACTCTACACTACTTTCGCAGCAAACTTTACCTCCAGCCTCGACACAGTTTGAGGGAGGGTATTAAACAAACACATTATCCATCCTCTAACATTCATATCACAACTACAGCTTAGAGTCATAAGGACAAATCCTGGAGTGATAAGGATGCTGTAAAAGAGGTGGATATCTTTCCCAAAATAGAAGATTCGTAAAGAGTAATTAAAGGAGTTTAATTGGCATCAAATCTCTGCAATTATGATAATTCAATTGATTGTTAAACTACTATAAAATAACTATTAGATTTAGCTTACATATTTACTGGAACATGTTGTTTTCCTTATTTTGATTGTAAAAGTCTATATCAAGATTAATAACATTGGAACTCTCTTCTCATGTTAACTAAGAAGTTTTTCTTCCAAATATTCCCTTTCATATTTTCTTTAGACTTTACCATTTCTGAATCCTCAAGAGCAAGAGACAAAGTCCAATCGACACAAATAGAGAAGAGCAATTTGGAATGATGTTGAAGCTAAGATGAATGAGGTAGAGACAAAGAGAGGTTTAATTTTTTTTTTTTACTCTTCCAATACCTCTTGCACTTCATGTTTTCTCGGTCATCATCTCTCTCAACTATTGGATGAAAACCAATACTTTTAATTTTAAATGAATCTTCCTAATCGTATTCGCCGATTACAAATGAGGCCCCTCTTACGCTGCGGTTAATCTGGTCATGCCAAAGAATCACGTGCTCTGAATTACTGATCAAATCCATAGCAGGTGAAAAATAATATTTCTTTTTGCTTTCGCAATTATCTTTTAAACAAGCTTTTAGCCATATATATGGGTGATGATCGGCTCTAACAATTACCGCACAAAAGATGAACCAAATGGAATGTCCATGAGTATCAAACTTATAAGACAAAGAAGAACTGTTGTTATTACGATACTTCATCCACTGCGATACTTCACTCCCCAAAATAAATCACACTTTGCAAGCAAAATAAAAATAAACATTTAAAAAATCATCAACAATATCTTATTATACTAAAAGAAAATTTTCAAGATTTTGTAAAGCCTTCGGAAAAAGAGAGACCTTATATATGTCGACAAGTGTTGTGATTCCCGTAGACTTTGTTGAATAGTTGATGATGCCCCCTCATTTGATTTCTCACAGTTGCTCAAGTCCAAAAAAGCAAGTGGAAATTTGAACCTAGTCGATACTGATTTTAGAGACTTGTAGTTTGATGTAGGTAGACTTTTTAGATTTTGTGAAATATCTGGTAACTCTTCTAGACCAGTTCCAGATGCATTAAGTACCACTAGTGATTCTAAATTCCCTGTTAGGATGTGGTTTTATAGTATTTTTATAGTTTGTTTAGGTTGTTTGTGTTTAAGTTTAATGTTATTTTGTTAATTTAATGTAGGTTTTTCTGATGTTTTTACATTTATTATGAATGGTTATGCTCATGTGTTAATTATATGTTTTTGTGTTAGATTTGGGGTGATTTGGACAAGTTTTCACGTTGAAATTACTTGAGGGACAGCAGCTGACCAAAGCTGGAACCAAAGCTGGAACCAAAGTTGTCCAGCTTTGGTCAAGAGCAAAAGGAACAAAGGAAGAAATCAACAATGGGACAGAATCCTACCAAAGCTAGGACCAAAGTTGAGACCAAAGCAAGGTTCAGCTTTGGTCAAGAGGAAATCATGAGAAAGCTTACCAACGAGAGGGATAGAAGCCTACCAAAGAAGGGACCAAAGAAGGAACCAAAGCAAGCAGCAGCTTTGGTAGTGAGAAATTAACTGACAAAAGCTGAGACCAAAGCAAGACCCAGCTTTGGTCGCAGCTTTGGTCAGTTATCTGAAAGAGTTTTTAATTCTTTATTTTGACAGATCTCTAATTTAAGTGGGACTCTTTTAAAAGGACTATAAGGGGAACGACTGAGCATTGATAAAAGGGAGCTTAACCTAATTTTAGAGAGGGAGAAACGCAAGAAAGAAACACAAGAAACGGACAGTTGACGTTTGCAGCAACAGAGAAATTGGAAAAGAGAATCGCTGGTGGCCAACCTGGACTCTGTTTTTCCTCTTCTCTTGTTCTGAAATTGCTGGTGGCCAGTCCTTTGCTTTTCATCGTGTTCTTCTTCTTCTTTTCTCTTTATTTTACTTTGATTTCTTTTGTTATGATGAACTTGATGGATTTTACTTGTGATTTGAGATTTAATTGTATTATGAACTAATTCCATAGTTAGGGCTATGGTGGATCTTAATTTTGGGATTATGTAATTTATTTTGGATTTTATGCATGAGATTGATTTTATGATTTGAGATTATGTTTTTATTGTGATTAATGCTTGTTGGAATTGATCAACTCAACATGAACTTAATCAATTAATTTATTTGACCAATTGGATTAATTGATGGATCAAATGAAACATAACTTGGATTGAAAATATGCATGATCAAACTTATTTTTGTCCTTGTGGTTTTTGATTTTTGTCAAGGTTTTTCCATTGAACTTAATGCTTTCTAATTTTAGTTCTTTTACTTGATCAATTGGAAGAATTAAATTGAGATTAGGATCTAGATACCATGATCATTGGATTTTGATCAATTTAGGGAGAAATCACCATCTCATATGAAATATCATTCTTTTGCATAATAATCTGGAAAATTACATAGTTGAGGAGTTAGGTGAAACCCAAGTCCTAACATTCATCATATTTATTAATTCTTTTCTTAAAATTAGTGTTGGATTATTTAATCATTTGTTAGCATAGTTTAACTTAGTTTCATCTTCAAATATTGTCTGTCTAAATAACCTAAGTATTTGAGAATTCTAGTAATTGTTAGTTTGTTCCCTGAGGACGATATCTGGATTCACTTCCTTTACTACTTGCACCGACAGAGTACACTTGCTCTTAAATTTAGTTTATTTTGCGCGTGTCAAGTTTTTGGCGCCGTTGCCGGGGAATAATATTTTTGGCAATATTAGAATTAAGAATTCTAGTTACTTTAGACTTTTTCATTCTGTTATTATTTTTTTTATCGTATTTTTTATTTATTTTATTTTATTTTTTTATTTGAATTGAGTTTGTTTCTTGTATGATCACTAGGACTAAGCATTCTGATTCTTTACTTTTTGATCCTGAAATTGAAAAGACTGCTCGCAGGACAAAGAAGAAAACTAAAGAGATTAAAGACATTGTTGCTATAGAAGCTTGGGCAACTGATTCAACTTCAGCAACCATAGATTCTGAAGAAGAACAGCCTACCTTAGAGATTGAAGAGATGGCAAATCCACAGGATGATCCAACAAAGCCTGTAATTGACTACACTACTCCTTCTTTAAGCGGCGCTGACTCATGTATTGTACGCCCACCTGTGGCAGCAAATAATTTTGAGATCAGACATGGAATGATTCAGCTCATTCAATCTGGAGTTCAGTTTGGTGGTTTAGCAAGTGAGGATCCCAACAGACACATAGCCAAGTTTTTAGCATTATGCGACACTTTCAAGTATAATGGTATATCTGATGATGCTATTAGACTGAGGCTATTTCCCTTTTCATTGCGAGACAAGGCAGCTGATTGGTTAGATTCTTTAGAACCTGGATCCATTACCACCTGGGAAACATTAGCAAAGAAGTTTCTCAGTAAATTCTTTCCCCCATCCAAGACCGCTAAGTTAAGGAATGAGATATCTTCATTTTTACAATCTGAGATGGAAAGCTTTGGAGAAGCTTGGGATAGATTTACTGAATTGGTCCGAAAATGTCCACATCATGGTTTTGGTAAATGGGCTCTAGTTGAAACTTTTTATAATGGTTTAAATGAAACTAATCAATCGCTTGTTAATGCAGCTGCAGGAGGGAGTCTATTGAAGAAACCATCAGCTGAAGCATATGAAATCTTGGATGAAATGGCTATGAGCAGCAATTGCAAATGGCAGAAAGAAAGGCAACGCAAATCAGCAGGGCTGTATGCAGTTGAAGACAATGTTGCTCTTGCTGCACAAGTAGAGAATTTGTCCAAGAAATTTGATAGTTTTATGAATTTCACCAGATCAGCATCATGTGGATCTTGTGGAGGAAATCATCCTGCTCATGAATGTCCGGTAATAAATTCATTTACACTTGATGAATCTGCTAATTTTGTTGGTAATTGGAACAGGGCTCAAGGAAACCCATACTCGAACACATACAATCCTGGTTGGCGAAATCATCCCAACTTTTCTTGGAGCAACCAGCAGAACCTGCAGAGAATGGAGCCCCCTTCAGTTCAAATACCCAATACCAGGATCAATGCACCAATACCTCCAGGATTTCAACCTCAAGGGGAGAGGAAACCGAATATGGAGGAGTTATTAACTAAGTTCATCTCTACCACAGAGACAAGATTGAATATGCAGGAGACAAGAGCTCAGAATCAAGAAGCTGCTATTAAAGGGTTGGAGACACAAATTAACAGATTGGCCAATATCTTGACTGAGAGAGCGCAAGGTACACTGCCTAGTCAACCTGAAGCCAATCCAAAAGAACAACTGCATGCTATCACATTGCGAAGTGGAAAAGAGCTAGTTGACCCAATTCCTAAGAGCGGACAGGCTGCGTCTTCTAATGATGAAAATGAGAAAGAAGAGAGGACAACACCAAGACTTTTTGCTGATCCTAATGTACAACCAGCACAACCTACCATTCCATTCCCTCAAAGGTTAAAACAGAAACATTTGGAAAAGCAATTCTCGAAGTTTCTAGATGTCTTCAAGAAGTTGCACATCAATATACCATTTGCAGAAGCACTACAGCAGATGCCAACATATGCAAAATTCTTGAAAGAAATACTTTCTAACAAGAGAAAACTTGAAGATCTTGGGACTGTTCGCCTCACTGAAGAATGCTCTGCTATCTTGCAAAGGAAATTGCCACCTAAGATGAAAGATCCAGGGAGTTTTACTATTCCTTGTACTATTGGTAATTTTGATTTTGATAGAGCTTTATGTGATTTGGGTGCAAGTATTAATCTTATGCCTTTATCTATTTTCAGGAAATTAGGATTGGGAGAACCTAAACCCACTAATGTGATACTCCAATTGGCTGATAGATCCATTAAGCATCCACGTGGGATAGTGGAAGATGTTTTGGTCAAAGTTAACAAATTTATTTTTCCTGCAGATTTTGTTGTACTCGATATGGAGGAGGACATCCAAATGCCAATTCTTTTAGGAAGACCCTTTTTGGCAACAGGGCGTTCTATAATTGATGTTGCAGAAGGAAAACTAACTCTCAGGCTTCAAGATGAAGAAATTTCTTTTAATGTTTTCGATGCCCTTAAAAATCCTTCTGAATTTGATTCTTGTCATTTTATTGAAAGTAAAGATATCACTGATTTGTTGGCTGAAGAGAGTTTTAATGATATGCAGGTTTCAAATTATTGTGATCAAGATTTGGAAGTAGATGAGGAAGCTGGTGAAACGTGCTCTTGGATAAGAAGTCAGCCTTTTGAAGAATTAGGGCGACCCTTGGAACCCACACCGAAGTCATCCATGGAAGAAGCTCCGGATTTGGATTTGAAACCTCTACCTTCTCATCT
Source organism: Excoecaria cochinchinensis (assembly GCA_947683425.1). Classification (NCBI taxonomy): domain Eukaryota; kingdom Viridiplantae; phylum Streptophyta; class Magnoliopsida; order Malpighiales; family Euphorbiaceae; genus Excoecaria; species Excoecaria cochinchinensis. The sequence goes on along the minus strand of CANTUQ010000125.1, from coordinate 3,541,662 downwards.
TAAATATATTTTTCTTGAACCTCCTTCTAAGTTGCCAGTAATAATTTCTTCAATTTTGACAGGTGATGAAGAAGATAAACTTCTAAAGATATTGAGGAAGCACAAACAAGCAATTGGCTGGACAATAGCTGACTTGAAAGGGCTTAGCCCAACCATCTGCACTCACAAAATTTTCATGGAGGAAACATTCAAACCCGTGGTACAGCCCCAGAGACGCCTCAATCCTAGCATGAAAGAGGTAGTAAAAAAGGAGGTACTCAAGCTTCTCGACGCAGGTATTATATATCCTATCTCCGATAGTACCTGGGTAAGCCCTGTACAAGTAGTACCTAAAAAGGGGGGAACCACTGTTATGCAAAATGAGAAAAATGAATTGATACCTGTTAGGAAGGTCACTGGTTGGCGCATGTGCATTGATTATAGGAGATTGAATGATGCCACTAGAAAAGATCACTTTCCCTTACCTTTTATTGACCAGATGTTAGAACGGCTAGCTGGACATGCATATTATTGTTGTTTAGATGGGTATTGTGGCTATATGCAAATTCCTGTAGCTCCAGAGGACCAAGAAAAAACCACTTTTACATGCCCCTATGGGACATTTGCATATAGACGCATGCCATTTGGCCTCTGTAATGCACCTGCTACTTTTCAACGTTGTATGACTGCTATATTTTCTGACATGTTAGAAGATTGCATTGAAATTTTTATGGATGATTTTTCAGTATTTGGGTCTTCTTTTGATACATGTTTGAAAAATTTAGAAAAAGTTCTTTGTAGGTGCAAGGATACTAACCTAGTTTTAAATTGGGAAAAGTGTCAATTTATGGTCAATGAATGCATAGTTCTCGGTCATAAAGTGTCTGAAAAAGGGATTGAGGTGGATCCAGCTAAGGTGGAAGTGATTGAGAAACTGCCTCCACCAAATTCTGTTAAAGCCATAAGAAGTTTTTTAGGACATGCTGGATTCTATAGGAGGTTTATAAAAGATTTCTCAAAGATAGCTAAGCCACTTACAGATTTGTTAATGAAGGATGCAGATTTTAATTTTTCTGATGCATGTGAAAACGCTTTTAATTTGTTAAAGGAAAGATTAATTAATGCTCCTATTATTGTTGCTCCTGACTGGACTTTACCTTTTGTGTTAATGTGCGATGCAAGTGATACATCTGTAGGGGCAGTCCTTGGACAAAAGAAGGAAAAGCATTTTAAGACTATTTACTACGCTAGCAGAACTCTAAATGACGCACAAAAGAACTATACCACAACCGAAAAAGAGTTGCTAGCAGTAGTTTTTGCTTTTGATAAGTTTCGCTCTTATCTGATCTTGTCCAAAGTTATTGTTTACACTGACCATTCTGCTCTCAGGTATTTATTTGCCAAACAGGATGCCAAACCGAGGCTGATCAGGTGGGTGCTCCTTTTGCAAGAATTTGACCTTGAGATACATGATAAGAAGGGTTCTGAAAATTTGATTGCGGATCATTTATCACGATTGGAGCTCGGATCGCAAGTTAAGGTTGAGGAAGGGGTGATAAGAGAAACTTTTCCTGATGAGCAGTTATTCACGGTTTCTGAATTTCCATGGTATGCAGACTATGTAAACTACTTGGCAGGTAATATCTTACCATTTGATTTATCATATCAGCAAAGGAAGAAATTCCTTTCTGATGTTAAATATTACTTATGGGAAGATCCTTATCTGTTTAAAATATGTGCTGATAGAATTATTAGGAGATGCATACCACATTCAGAAATTCATGCCATTTTAGAACATTGTCATTCTAAGGAAGTAGGTGGGCATTTTGGCCCCAATCGAACTGCCGCTAAGGTTTTACAGTCGGGTTTTTATTGGCCTACAATTTTTAAAGATGCAGTCCAATTTGTTAAGTCCTGTGACCAATGCCAACGGAGTGGTAATATCTCCCGAAGGCATGATATGCCCTTAAGTAATATACTCGTTTGTGAAATCTTTGATGTTTGGGGTATAGACTTTATGGGACCTTTCCCTAAATCTTTTGGAAATCAATTTATTCTAGTTGCAGTGGATTACGTGTCAAAATGGGTGGAGGCAGTAGCACTGCCCACTAATGATGCTCGGGTAGTAGTGAAATTCCTTAAAAAGAACATATTCACTAGATTTGGTACACCTAGAGCTATTATTAGTGATGGTGGAACACATTTCTGTAATAAACAATTTGACACACTGCTTTCTAAGTATGGTGTAACTCATAAAGTTTCCACCCCTTACCATCCCCAAACTAGTGGACAAGTTGAAATTTCCAATAGAGAATTAAAGGGAATCTTAGAAAAGACTGTAAGTGCATCAAGGAAAGATTGGTCATTAAAATTAGATGATGCCTTATGGGCATATAGAACAGCCTTTAAAACCCCAATTGGTATGTCCCCCTATCGATTATTATTTGGAAAAGCTTGTCATTTACCTGTCGAATTAGAACATAGAGCATATTGGGCCTTGAAATTCCTTAACTTTAATATGCAAGATGCAGGTGAACAAAGGCTGTTACAGCTAAACGAGATGGATGAATTCCGTCTTGAAGCATATGAGAATGCAAAGTTGTACAAGGAGAGGACGAAACTTTGGCATGATAGGCGTATTTTATCTCGTGCGTTTCAGGTTGGTGATAGAGTTTTAATTTATAACTCACGTCTAAAACTTTTTCCAGGTAAATTACGGTCTAGATGGTATGGTCCGTTTGAGGTGGTTGCAGTGCTTCCGTTTGGTACAATTGAAGTTCGAAAAGAAAATGGTGACACGTTCAAGGTCAATGGACAGAGAGCAAAACGATATGAGGGTGGCAATTATGAAGATCACTTGACCACTCTCCAATTTCAAGAATCAAATTGAGCATACTCACAATGTCTAGCTAATGACTTAAAATTTAGCGCTTTCGGGAGGCAACCCGATCAATTTTTTTTATTTCTTCTATTTTATTTTTTACATAGCTCTCAATTTTTTTTTACCATAAATGTCTAGGTGTTTGATTTTTTTTTTTTTTTTTTTTTTATTATTTTTTTTTTTTTTTTATTTTTTTTTTTAAAAAAAATATATATATATATATTTCAGCATTAATAGTAGGATTTTTTTTAATATTTTGTTTCTTTTTGCTATAATAAAAAAAAAAATTCAGCATTAAAAGTAGGATTTTTTTTTTTTTTCTTTCTATTTTGTTTCTTTTTTCTATAATAAAAAAAAAAAAAATTCCAGCTTTTGAAAAAATTAGTCATATTGTATTTCATGGGTAAAACCCATGAAATACACTGTTAGTAAATTAGCTGGGCAGTAAAGCAAAATAAGGGATGAATTCAACTTATTCTTAGCTCTTAAGTGTGGGTGCCCTGTTATTTTGTCTTGGCATTGAATGAAAGGGTCCCAGCGACACTCCCACTTCAACTAATTCCTTGTTAATTGTTTAGTTATTTTCAATTCCAGCGCTCTGTTCCCTCTTTATGAAGTTTCCATCAACTTTATTCTCCTAATATCATTTTCTTTTCCACTTATTCCACAGGGATTCACCACGATAAGCAAACCGCATTCAAGTAAGATCTCTCCTTATCTCCATTAATTTCTTTTGTGTTATCTTCTTCACTGTCGTCATTTTTTTTTTTTCGTGTTCCTCAGTTTTGTGTGATTGATTTAGTCATACTTTGTTCATTTTCGTTTTGATCTCAAACGTTGTGCTGTCTGCTGTTGTTAAGATTTTGTGTTTAGGGTTACTTCCACTTTGCTCACACTATCTCACACACACATTGCCCTTCACGTGTTTGATAAAATGCCTAAACCAAAACGAAAAACCTCTGTTTCTTCCACCTCTTTTGATCCCTTAAGATTTTCGTCACAAGATAATGCGGATTGGTTTCATGCTCACCAGCATTCTAAGCTTATAGTGGAGAAAACTATCCAACCTGATATTGATAACCAATTCAAATTAAGAGATGGATTTAAGGTATTAGGGTGGGAGAGGATTCTAGATTTTCGTGGTGCGTACTATCCTAGGCTCGTTAAAGAATTTTATGCTAATTTTGAAAAGAAAACTGAGTATCAGAGTCAAGTCAAAACTTATGTTAAAGGTAAGTTGATTGAGTTTGATGCTGGGCTCTTGGCTGAAATTCTTGATTTAACAGACCATGGGCGTATCTATGAACCTCAAGGTGAGCAAATTCTATCTGACCCAAACTTTAATTTGCGTGAAGCTAGACAATTGCTTGGTTTGCATTATATAGTGAGCAGGCATTCATCTAATTTCAAAAATCTTTTACCTGTTCGTGGGATTGACATTAGATATAGGTTGTTAATTTATCTACTTAGCTCTAATGTCTTTCCTAGGGCAATTGCTAGTGATGCTCGAGTTCATGATATTTATTTTGTATACAAAATGGTTGTTGGTTTGGGATCTTTGGGAACTATTAGGTTGTCTCGTATTATTTTAAATTCCATGTGGGAAGTAGTGCGCACCCGCCGGTCGACTAAAAACTTTTGCTTTCCGGTGCTACTCACCCATATATTTTGCTACTTTGGAGTTGATTTGCAGGGAGAAGATGTGGCTTCTACCACCTCTTCTGATATATTGGATGATTTCTCGATGACGCGGATGGGATATGCACAAATTAACGGGGTTTGGTGTCCTTCACCTAGGACATCACGCCCTCCAGCCGATGAGACTCATTACCAAACCGCTGTTTCGGAGGATAGTGCACCCTTACCTGCCCCTGCAAGTTCCCTACCTAGCACATCGCAACCTATTTTACAGCAACTCTTGGCCAACCAGCAACTCCTTTTAGCATCGCAGCATAGGGTGGAGGAGACCTTAGAGGAGCAGCGCCGCACCTTGAACAACCAGCAAGTACAAATCGAGCAGATATGGGACTATCTCCGTGATAGAAATTTCCCATGACGAGCCATGTCACTCCTTTACCTTCGCACAATTCAGGGCAGTTTCTTTTTTTTTTCTTTCTCTTTTATTGTTTTTATTTTGTTCATTAGGGACACTGAACAAGTTAAGTGTGGGGGGGAAAACTATTTTTTTTAGTATGTTTTTAATGTTTTGTCACTCCTCTCAATTGTGTTTTTGTTAATCTTGTGAGCAAATTTAACTGAAAATTTTCTTGGCTATTTCAAGTATAAAGTTCCATGTTAAATTATATTAATCATAGCCTAAAATTTATAGGAGTCTCTGATGATTTTTGTTAAATTTGTCATCCTCAATTCTAGTGTTATTCCTTCTTACTATTATGTGTAATCTTTTGAACATTTGATTTAGGAATTCCTTTATTTTTAAGAAAATTTTTGCTGGTTTAGAGACTTTATCAAAAGTTAACTTTGCACTAAAATTATAATGGGGATTTAGTTTCATTCAAACCTATGGCTAATATGTTAATTTTGTGATACCCCTTTGAGATCATCAATTACTGGGAAAATACATTTTATGTACTCCTTTGAGACTGCTGGTTACTGGGGAAATACATTTCTTTCTGTACCTCTTTGAGACCAGCAGTTACCGGAGAAATACATACAAGTACCCCTTTGAGATTGAATGGTTACTGGGGAAATATCTGATTTATTTAATTTTATTTCACTCAAGTTGATTATCAAAAGTTCAAATATTTAAAAATGAAAAAAAAAAGTGAGTGAAAGATGTAAAAAAAAAATGATGAATGATGAGCATTCCTTGTTTAATTTGAGTAAGAAGTTAATCTTTAATATTAGTTCTTTAACTAGCATTATTTTCTTTAAATTGTGGATGTTTGTAAATTTTTGTTCAATTGATTACATGATTAAATTAGTAGGAATTGATAATACTAGTGAGGTTTGCATCCTAGTGTTAAAATATGGAGACTCTTATTTATTTTGGTTATGATTTTTGTGAGTTAGATGGTTTATTATATTATGATTTGGTTGAGAAATTTTCGTTCTTTTTGCTTGAGGACAAGCAAAATCTCAAGTGTGGGGGAGTTGTTAGGATGTGGTTTTATAGTATTTTTATAGTTTGTTTAGGTTGTTTGTGTTTAAGTTTAATGTTATTTTGTTAATTTAATGTAGGTTTTTCTGATGTTTTTACATTTATTATGAATGGTTATGCTCATGTGTTAATTATATGTTTTTGTGTTAGATTTGGGGTGATTTGGACAAGTTTTCACGTTGAAATTACTTGAGGGACAGCAGCTGACCAAAGCTGGAACCAAAGCTGGAACCAAAGTTGTCCAGCTTTGGTCAAGAGCAAAAGGAACAAAGGAAGAAATCAACAATGGGACAGAATCCTACCAAAGCTAGGACCAAAGTTGAGACCAAAGCAAGGTTCAGCTTTGGTCAAGAGGAAATCATGAGAAAGCTTACCAACGAGAGGGATAGAAGCCTACCAAAGAAGGGACCAAAGAAGGAACCAAAGCAAGCAGCAGCTTTGGTAGTGAGAAATTAACTGACAAAAGCTGAGACCAAAGCAAGACCCAGCTTTGGTCGCAGCTTTGGTCAGTTATCTGAAAGAGTTTTTAATTCTTTATTTTGACAGATCTCTAATTTAAGTGGGACTCTTTTAAAAGGACTATAAGGGGAACGACTGAGCATTGATAAAAGGGAGCTTAACCTAATTTTAGAGAGGGAGAAACGCAAGAAAGAAACACAAGAAACGGACAGTTGACGTTTGCAGCAACAGAGAAATTGGAAAAGAGAATCGCTGGTGGCCAACCTGGACTCTGTTTTTCCTCTTCTCTTGTTCTGAAATTGCTGGTGGCCAGTCCTTTGCTTTTCATCGTGTTCTTCTTCTTCTTTTCTCTTTATTTTACTTTGATTTCTTTTGTTATGATGAACTTGATGGATTTTACTTGTGATTTGAGATTTAATTGTATTATGAACTAATTCCATAGTTAGGGCTATGGTGGATCTTAATTTTGGGATTATGTAATTTATTTTGGATTTTATGCATGAGATTGATTTTATGATTTGAGATTATGTTTTTATTGTGATTAATGCTTGTTGGAATTGATCAACTCAACATGAACTTAATCAATTAATTTATTTGACCAATTGGATTAATTGATGGATCAAATGAAACATAACTTGGATTGAAAATATGCATGATCAAACTTATTTTTGTCCTTGTGGTTTTTGATTTTTGTCAAGGTTTTTCCATTGAACTTAATGCTTTCTAATTTTAGTTCTTTTACTTGATCAATTGGAAGAATTAAATTGAGATTAGGATCTAGATACCATGATCATTGGATTTTGATCAATTTAGGGAGAAATCACCATCTCATATGAAATATCATTCTTTTGCATAATAATCTGGAAAATTACATAGTTGAGGAGTTAGGTGAAACCCAAGTCCTAACATTCATCATATTTATTAATTCTTTTCTTAAAATTAGTGTTGGATTATTTAATCATTTGTTAGCATAGTTTAACTTAGTTTCATCTTCAAATATTGTCTGTCTAAATAACCTAAGTATTTGAGAATTCTAGTAATTGTTAGTTTGTTCCCTGAGGACGATATCTGGATTCACTTCCTTTACTACTTGCACCGACAGAGTACACTTGCTCTTAAATTTAGTTTATTTTGCGCGTGTCATTCCCCAAATTATCTGGCAATTTGTTGAGATTGTTACACTAAGAAATATCAAGATTTTTGAGAGATCTTAAATTGCAAATGTAGGACGGCAATTCTTTTAGTCCACTACTAGAAGCGCGAAGTTCCTCTAAAAATTCCAAATTCCTCAAATCCTTGGGAAGCATGTTGAGATTCCTACAAGAGGAAACATCGAGGATCTCAACTTTATATATCTCAAATTGCAAATAGTATTTGGAAGACTTGTCAAATTTGAGAAACGACAGAAATTAAGTTCTTGGGGAATGTCATGAAAGTTATTGAATGCTAAAAGTAATTCTTTTATATTACACGGAACTTCTAGGAACTTAGTAAGACTTTTGCACCCTGTTAGATCTAGCTTATTAAGGCTGTCTAATTTTTTCAAAGATAACCCAATATTAACCAGTCTTTCACACCCTCACAAGTCTATAATCTCAATATTCAGAGCTTTACCTAAATTAGAGATTTGGATTAGATCAACAAAAAAACGAAGGCAAATGCATTTTAAATTCTGAGGAGGCTATAAAGGGAAAAGAATAAGATAAGAACTTGTTAATTTGGACGACTAATATTAAAAAAACCTTCAAACTTTTTTAATTTTAAAAAGAAGCAAATCATACAGTGTGACGCGCGATGAACCTCGGAAGTCCCAAAAATCGGCTTTTAGGGAATTCGAGAGAGATTCATAAGACTTGTAAGGATTACAAGGGCATCTATTTTGGGTAATAAAAGATGTTTTGAAGTCGATATCCAATAAAATATTAAAAAATTCATCTAGACTTACTAAATCTAAGACAACGCGTATATATCTATTTTGAGTAATAAGAGATATTTTGAAGTTTTCATTCTAATAAAATATTGAAAAGATTCATCTAGTCTCGTGAAACCTAAAACGATGCGTATAAGTCTATTTTGGCCAATGGAAGGTATTTTGGAGTTCTCTTCCCAATAAAACATTGGAAAGATTTATTTAATCTCGTAAAACAAAGAGAGTTTATGACTTTACCAAAGAGAGTTTATGAATTTATTCTTATTCATACCTTAGTCAAAGTTATAAGTGAGTTTTGAAATTAAAATTCCATTCCTTTTCTCATACAATTTAATGCAATTATTAAAACGCACTCCAAACACATAATGAAAACTGTAAATAACTAAAGATTAAAATAAAGTAAATAAGAGTACATTAACTTACAATAAAACTAGTGACGTAATACAACTCCTAATAAAAGGAAACATAAATCATATGCATGAAATAGGATATTTATTCTAGGTGAGGACATTGGTCCTCGTATGCATACTTAAAAAAATAATATTAAAGTGACAATTTTGTTTGAAGAGAAAACTAAGACATTGGTCCTATTTTATTACAGAAAATCTTGTTCATTCGTAGAAATCTTTTGTGGCTTTTTATATTAATGGAAATAACATTTATAATAATGAATAAGAATTGGAAAAAACAAACTAATGAGAGAAATAGAGTAAAAGGAATGAACCGAATCGATGTTCTTGAATCATCCTTTCCGGCATCTAATATTCAACAAATTAAAGAAAACTCACAAAAAAACGAAGTAACATATTAGCAAAATAGATTGTCAGAAGAAAAAATAAATGATAAAATAATAGAAGAGGTGTCAAAATAAATCACCTAAAGTTTTTAAAACAAGGTAATATTTAAAGTGGAGCAGAAAAATAACCAAAAAGCATGAGAAGAGACCTAGGGACAGCCAAACAACCAAGTGATAGCCGTCCCTGGGGTGACCGATGGGAGGAAGGGGCGCCCGCGATGACCCGTTGGTCGCTTGAGCAACGGCCGTCGGTATAGTCTTTAGCCAGTCGGTCATTTTCAGACCTCAAAAAAGAGAAAAATTAACTAGAATCCGAGCTTTCACATTTTTAATTCATTTTTCATGCAATAAATTATCAATGAAGCAAATAAAACGATAAAATGAATTAATTTATGTTTTAGCATTAGTTTATGTGTCTCATATCAATATATTGAAATCACTGCTAGAACGGTTAATCCAGAATGTTGATTTTCGGAAGGCGAAAGTCATGTATATCCTCCTTGAATGCTACAAGGATCGGTTGACCAATAAAAACCATTGAAGACAATTTCCTTTACAAAAATTGTTCTTTTCAAAATAATTTGAAATTTTCAGGAAGGTAGATCAAGGGAAGAGAATTGATTTCTCTTTCTCGATTTCACTTTTGTCTTTTGTGACAATTTTGAATATTAGAAGGATAGATCGAGTAAAGAGAATTGATTTCATTTTCTTGAGTTCTTTCTAATTCCTTTTTCGAATAGTTTCAAAAGAAAAACTGATATGTAAAGAAAACTTTTTGCTTATGAAAATCGATTTCTTCCAAAAATTTCCAACCTCTTTTCTCGATTTCCAGCCTGCTATTTATAGACTAAATTTTGATTAAAAATAAAGATAAAAAATCAATTTTTTTTAAAATTCAAATTATCCTTATAGATAGATATCAAATATTTTTGAATTCGAAAAGATTTTTATAAGATAAAATTAATTCAAATTATCTTTTAGAAAGATAGAATAAAATGTTTTTGAATTCAAAATATTTTTTTAGAAGATAAAGTCAAATTTTTGATATTTATCCTGAGGATAAACGTGAAAAAAATTTGCATTTATCCACCAAACCGCCACCAGGCTCCGATCGACGAGCATCCCTCGACCGAGGTATGGCCGTCGGTCAAGCGGACAGTTTCGCTTTCTGAGCAATGGTCACCTAGTCGTGAAGAAGGGACGAATGCCCCTTAAGCATGAGCGATGGGGGCCCGGTTGAGCAAGGGGCAAGCGCCCTCGGGCGAGGAATGGCAAGAGACCGTCGCTCGGCTCATCCGACAGGCACCCGGTTGACCGACGGGCGTCGATCAACCAAAATACCATTTTCTTTGGGCAAAAGGGATTTTTCGAAATAATAGAGATATAAAAGGGATTTTTGACCACCAATATCCTTTAAATTTATGAAATCCAAGGGTGGAAGCATACAACCTCACACCTTTACCTGTGGAACAAGTATCGATATTTTCATCGGATAACTCTGATTTAGACTATTTCAGGGCTCGGTGTTTACAGTTGTCCTTAATTTTGAAAAAATTAGTGTACTATAATATAGATGAGCTAAAATTCAGATACGAGAAAAGAAATGCATGCTTGAAGCAGTTCTTACCTTTTGCTGTATTGACAGAGAATTGAAGATCATGGACTGTGGCCTATGATTGTCGCCACTAAGTCTTTCTAAAGGCTCCGATTAATCCTTCAGGCATATGATTGCCGCCTTTGGGACTTTAGCAGACGATTGTTGCCACCGGGTCTTTTAAAGGACTGTTCTTTGATCCGTCCAGCGTATGATTTTCGCCGTCGAATCACTGGTAATCTATCCGGCATTTGATTGTCGCCATCAAGATATCGGCTTATGATTTTCACTGTCGAGCCATAAGCATATGATTTTGCTATGACTCATTCTGTACATTATATAATTTGTTAGTTTGGCATATAATTGTCACCTTCGAGACATTGAAATGTGATTGTCGCCATTCAGCAATAGGCATATGATTGTCGCCACCGCTTGTTTTGTAGACTACAGTTGATCTGTATGGCATACGATTATCGCCATCCAAATGTCAGCCTATATTGGTCACCGACGGATCACTGGCATATGATTTTCGCCACTGAGTTATTTTATAAACCGCAATCAATCTGTATGGCATATGACTGTCGCCATCCAAATGCTGGCATATGATTGTCTCCAGTGAGCTATAGGCATATAATTGTCGCCACAACTCATTTTGCTGAAGACTTTCCCCTGAAGTAGCTTATCATTAGTGCTACCAAGTTATGATGAATTTGACTTTTATGTCGTGACGTAGATTGTTGGAATGTATTTCCTGTAATTTCAAAGAATCTTATTAATTTGTTGTATTAACTGGATCCTTTTAAAGCGTAAGTTTACGCCTTTTATTTTCTCTTATTATTATTTATCTTTTATCTTTCTTTTCCTTACTTTCTTTTATCTTATCATTTTGATGCGTCAAGTATTTTCGAAGCAAAAATGAAATCTTAACAACATGTAAATATCACTAAATAAAATGAAATTTTAACAAAACGAAGATATCACTAAATAATGCAAAGTTGGTATATATATACCAATACATATATATACAGATCTCCCTAAATATATGCTAAAGAGGAGAGTAATCTGATGGCTCGTCTGAATTCTGATCTGTCTGATACATGGATTGAATGAGCACTGGATGAAGACGACCCTGCCCTGAAAGTTGATGGTCCGGCTCCGGAAGAGGAGGGCTGATCCCTGAATGATGATGGTCCGCCCCTGGTGGCTGGCTGCGGAGGAATAACAACTGCTGGTGGAGATCGTGGCGCAGCCAACGGCTCTGCTCGTGGAGGGTGCTGGAACTGGATCTGGGCATACCCATCCAGAAAAGGCTAAGAACAGGTTTTGAGGAACCCCAGAAACTCTGATCACTCTTGCCAGCTTTGTAAAAACCTATGTCTGCTCTGAGGCATCCCTAATCCCTATAAGCCTAGTCTCCATCTACCCTCTCAGCTCCCCGATAGATCTGGATATGACCAATATAGAAGACTCTAAAACCTCCACCCAGAACCGAAGAGAGGTAACTGACTCATCAACAAGCTGGATGGCCCCATCAATCCTCTGGGCTGCTGCCGCCTGTGAGGCACTCAGACCCTACCTTAAATCCTCTATCAACCTCTCCTGTCTATCTAGGCGCTCGCTTATCATCCTGTCTCTCTGCTCCATGCACTGATCCATAGCAGTGAGGGCGACAGTCACCTCTGAGATGATGTCCTGCTGTATGGATGGAGATGGTGACTGTGCGCTGGGCTGCATCGACCCTGCACGAGAATCCGGTAGGGGAGGAGCAGGGGACGTAGACACCCCAGGTGTGCAGGCCAGCTTTAAGGGTGCAAACTAGTGAGTCGGCTTCTAGAAATTGTGTAGCAATGGAATCTCTTACATGGCAAAGCTGTGGGCCCATTGTTTGCTACCTGGAATTTTACATTATTCAAACATCATGCTAGTAAAAATTATAAAACTAAACAAAGCAGCAACCAAAATTAGAAAAAAAAGAAGATAAATTATAAATTATAAATTATGGCTACGATTAAAACATATGACGTAAGTTGTAGAATAAGAATAATATTGTTTTGATTGGAGCCGTCCCTAGCACTCATAATTAATCAATTTACTCATAAAGCTGTGGATATTACTTCAATCAGAAAGATGATTTTATGCATACTACAAAAGATTGCCAATGAGAAGTTGCAAAAAATAGCCATTTTTTCTATGTACCAATCAACAAGGATTTGGAATATCACACATTGATCAATTAAAGAAAAATTCAACAACTGGAAGAAATATCGATTCTTTGAAATCCTTCCTTTCTTCAAACAGAACGAACAAAGATAGAATCAGACCGATTCTCTAAAATGACTTTCTGGATATTCCTCAATGTGCCGGCTATTCATGAAAGGTGAGGAGGAGATGAATAATCATCTGCTTCCTGAAGAAATCGAAGAATGTGTCAAAATTGTACAACATTAATACCAACTAAATTATATTCACCTTTCTGATTTAGCTACTTCAAGAGAAATTTGTCAACCTACACAAGAAAAAAATAAAATGAAATGGAAACAACAAAAGAGTACAGAATTTACCTCCATATGTTTGCCATCTGATGCATTTATTACTTTTCCCAGCTTACCAACAAGAGCACTGAGCAACCTTTCTTGTTCTAATGCGCACTGCCTGAGCTACCTGAACTCATTAAGGATGTCTTAAAATTATTACATCACCTTATGAAAATAAAAAATGTAAAACAGAAAATCAAGAGAGGTTTAGAGAGATTAAAACCAGTATGCTTGCAGTTCATTCCGCATATGATATGCTTCAATGGCGAGTTCAGAATGCTGGACAAAGAACAATGAAAAACAAGCATATCTATAGCAAAATTGTTTTCTGCAATGCTATGCAATTTTTAAAGTTTACCACAAATAATCCTCAGACTTTTAAAATTTATAATCTGCAGTTAAACATTAGGAAAGGCTTTACTAGAGAAGAGAGCAAAAAATAGCGAATCCTCAAAAGGTAGAGGACTTTATCAGTACCGAATATTCTAGAGAGAGACAAATAGAAGGGATGGAAGTTCAATCAACAAGTACAAAGATTTCAATTAAATCCGACTTTGACTAAATTGATTAGACAAACGTACCTGCATCCTTTTCAAGTTCTCTTTCTGTTATTAGAAAGAGAGAGATAATTGGCCGCTGCCTCCTCTTTGTTCTCAAGAATCGGATGAAAACCAATACTTTTAATCATTTTCAATCCATTTTCAACTTCAAGCTTCATTGCATTATGGCGAACCACGCCAGTCCAAACAAACACATGTTCTGAATCATAATTGACTTGATCATAATCTTCCTGAACTTGGAATTTGTATTCACTCTTTCTTCCATTCTCATCAGTCAAACTGGCTATTAGAAGTGAGTTTGGTCCAACTTTACGCACCGCAGAAAAAATGACATGGACGGAACCTCCGCGAGTGTTGAGCTCCAAAAACAAAGAAGATCCGTCTTTATGAAATGTCATCCACTGCGGCACTTGACTTCCCACAATACATAAATTAGGACACTGTAGTTGTAAAATAAAAAAAAAAAAAAAGGAAATCATCAACACCATATCATACTGAAAGAAACTCATCAATATTTTGTAAAGCCTGCGAAGAGACGTATCACCTCATAAGCTAACGGATATTGTAGTTCCAATAGACGTTGCTGAATAATTGATGATGCTTCTGCACTTAAATTGTTACAATTGGATAAGTCCAAAAGGCAACTTGGAAATCTAAAACTACGTGACACTGATTTTAAAGACTTGCAATTTGCTGCATGCAGGATGCGCAGATTCAGCGGAAGATCTGGTAAAGCTTCAATATTCTGGCAATTTCTCAAATTAAGGAATGTCAATTTACGAAGACGATTGATGGAGGATGGCAATTTACGAAGCCTGCTTCCAGATACATCAAGTTCTGCTAAAGATTCTAAATTCTCAAAATCCTCTGGCAGTTTATTGAGATTCTCACATTCAGAAATTATAACACGTGTAAGAGATCTCAAATTGTAAATGGAGGATGGCAATTCTTTCAGACCACTTCCAAATGCATTAAGTTCTTCTAACGATTCTAACTTTCCAAATTCCTCTGGCAATTTGTTGAAATTCACACATTTGGAAATGCTAAGACTCCAAAGATATCTCAATTTACAAAAAGAGGGTGGCAATTCTTCTAAACCACTTCCGGATGCATCAAATTCTTCTAGCGATTCTAAATTCTCCAAATTTTCTGGCACTTTCATGAGATTCTCACATTTAGAAATATTAAGATCTCTAAGACGTCTTAAATTGCAAATGGATGATGGCAATGCTATTAGACCACTCCCAGACATGTCAAGTATATCCAAAGATATTAAATTTCCCAAGTTCTCTGGCAGTTTGCAGAGATACTTACAATCTGAAATTTTAAGACTCCAAAGAGAACTCAAATTGCAAATGGAGGATGGCAATTTTTCTAGACCACTTCCAGAAGCATCAAGTATATATAAAGAATTTAAATTCCCTATATCCTCTGGCAATTTGTTGAGATTTTCACATTTTGAAATAAAAATATTCTCAAGGTGCCTCAAATTGCAAATGGAGGATGGCAATTCCTTTAGACCACTTTTAGATGCATAAATATGCTTTAAAGATTTTATATTCCCCAAGTCTTCTGGTAGTTTGCTGAGTTTCTTACATTTGGAAATATCAAGACTCGTAAGAGATCTTACCAATTTGCAAATTGTGTTTGGAAGACTTGTTAAATTTAAGTGTTCGGAGAAATCAAGTTCTTTGATACTCTCACATTTTTCTGTGGAATTTATATCTAAACCCAATTCTCTTATACTCCAGGGAATTTCTGGAAGCTGATGAAGACCCGTGCAACTGCTTAGATCTAGCTTAATAAGATTGTTCAATTTTTCTAGAGATGACCCAATTTCAGCCAGTCTTTGACACTCGCGCAATTCTATAACCTCAAGATTAGGAGCTTCGGCTAAATCTGAGATTTTGATTAGATCATCAGAAAAACTGAGGCATATGTGTCTCAAATCATTAGGAGGCTGTAAGAATAAAGAAAAACACAAGAATAACTTAATTAGCATAACCGATATTTTAAAACAAAAAAAAAAATAAAAAATTTGCAATTTTGGAAAGAAGTAGGTCACTCTACCTTATCCCAAACAAGTTCCTTAAGACTGCTATAAGGCATGTGAAGTTCAACAAGCTTCTCTAGAGAAAAATTGGATGGCAAAGAGCTCAATGGAAAATACTCCCAGCAAAGATACCTCAGACTCATTGGAAGAAACTCAAGGCCCTCGAGAAGGGACACTTTGCTTTTGTCATCTTTGTGGCCGAAGTCAAATACTCGGAGGAATCTAAGTTTGTGCATTTTAGTGAAGGCTTTACAACTTATGTCTATAGGATGATCAACCCCTCTCACGTTTAGTTGTATCCCTTCCACCATTTCAGTTCCCTAAGAGAATCAAAAACAAAGAAAAGAATAAGCCTAAAATTTACAAAGAATATATAACAGGACCAAATTGTATCGAAAGATAACCTAGGCGGAAAGCAATATCTATTGAATAACTAATATAAGATATATTGCTTAAAAAAAAAGAGTAATATATATGTAAACTATGAAACAGTTAGTGGATATGCTTCCATCTTACCCTATCACCAGTTTGCAATACATATTCGACATCCTTACACTTCCATAACCTGCTCTGCTCTTCGCTCTTTTGCCCACTTTCCTCAACAACAATATTTTGGCCCATTTGCTGAATCAAGTCATGCATTTCTATAGTTCTAAATTCTTCGTCAATCCAAACTTCAACTGTGAGAGATTTATCACGAAGGCGTTCCATTCCATCTGTTGAATAGAAATCAAAGCACTGTAAAATTCTTTCCACATCTTCGACTTTCTCCCCTTTAAAAAAACATGCAATATCAAGAAAAATTCTCTTTTCATCTCGATGAAGTCCGTCAAAACTTATTCTCAGAATGCTTTCAATGTTCCTGAGGGGAATATCTTCAATTTTTTTCAATTTTTCTACCCATATTTTCGTACTTTTGCCTTTAAGATCTGCTCTCAAAACAACAAGAGCTAATGGAAGTCCTCGAGCATACTTTACAACCTTCTTTGAAAGCTCTTTATATTCTTCTTGAGGATAAGATTGACCAAAGACACGCCAACTGAAGAGTTGAAGAGCTTGGTTGTTGTTTAACTGCTCCACTTGGTATATATGTTTTTTCATAGGCACATTTGTAAACACCTGCTTGTTTCTACTTGTTACAATGATTCTACTCTTCGCACATAATATGCCTGGAGAACACAAACCACTATCTTCTAGTATAGATTTTAAGTGCATAGGATCATCCACATCATCTAAAACAATTAGCACTTTTTTATCTTTAAGCCTTCTCAGAATGAATTCATCAATCATATCGGGTGAGTCCAGCTCTATGCTTTCATCCCTTAATAGCTTCCGAATGATCTTATCTCTTAAATCATGTGTTGCCAATCTATTGCTCAATTTTTCCCTCACATTTGAAACAAAACAGTAACCATCAAAGTTGTATTTAATTCTATTGAACACTTTATCGGCAAGAGTTGTCTTGCCAATACCTCCCATTCCCCAAATTCCTACCATGCTTACACTGTCCCCTTCCATCTCAATTAATGATTCCACCTTCTCAATACGGGAATTAATGTCAATTAAACTGTAGTTAAGCGAATAACTTGCAGACAGGCCACTTAATTTCTCGCTAACATCATTGGCGATTTCATCACATAATTTGGCCAGGGGCCTAACCACGTATAAGGGGAAAAAAAAGGTGTTATAATCATCTCAATGCTTCCATTTCATAAAAGCAATAATCAAATTAGATGCCATCACAAAGGAGCAAAGTTTGCGTTAATACAAATTGATTTCTATGAAATACGAATGAGTTGTGGATTGTAATTGTGAAGTTCCACTAAATACAAAATTCTAAGCAATTATTATAAATAATCATGTGCAACATATTTATATAAAAATGGTTCTGAAGAGAACTTTTGGACGAGCTCAAACAAATATCTAATTGAATGAATTGAAATAAAATTAGTTAAACTGGTTAGTTCCGACAGCAATATCAATTTGATCATATAGATCTAGTTTAGACTTTGTATGTCGTTTAGTCAACATATAAATTTTCCTTCTGGATTTTAACAGTACGTTGTACCCTACCTGCCTAACATATTTATTCAACAATATAAGTTCATCTTGCTCCAAACATTTATAACATCCCTCGGAAGTTTTCAATTACATGTAAAGTAAATAATCTAAGAAATCTGTGGAAAAATGGAATCAAAATTCAAATTTGCACTTAGTACATGAGATAAATGATATGACTAGCAAACTGGACATATATATATATATATATATGGTAAATTATTTGAAAGAACATGCTATATATATATATTGAAATTAAATAAATGTAAACCATGACAAGAGAAAAAGAAAAAAGACATACTCGTGCTTGGGATCTGCTGAATTGAAACCTGGTAAGTTGCTAATTACCCTCAAAGCATTTCTCCAATCCTCCAGCCTCGGATCTTGTACTTTTCCAGCATCGATAGGAACTGCACAATAGATTATTTTCTTCCAAGCCTTTCTCCAATTATTCAATTTCGTAGTATCCACTTTATCATGAACAGTAAGTGCATAATTCTGCTGGAGATCTTGAACAACAAACGGATCTACATCATAGAAAACAGGCACAGCTATCTGATTCTTCTTTTCCATACATTGAAGTATCTTGTGAAGCTCATCAAGACACCATTCTGAGTTTGGATAGTCTTTTGAGAAGATGATTATGGAAACACAAGATTCCTCAATTGTTTTCAAGAGGGCTGGTGGGATCTGTTTTCCTCTTTCAAAATCGGTGTCGTCCACGAAAGGTTTAATTTGTTTTCTTGCCAAAGCAGCCAAGAGATGGCTGAGAAAGTTTTTACGAACATCAGCTCCTCTAAAACTGATAAACACATCATACTTTTTTCCTTGAGCGTTGCCGGAAGAGGAAGAAGAAGCCATTGAGTGGTTTTTTTGGAGTAATTAAAGATCTATAAACAGATCATAAAATATGAATCATATAATGCGAGAAAATTCACTTCAATTATAGATCGCATAGATGAATATGCTGACGTCAATACTGCTGATATCATACTGTAAGAAACTTTCATTTTCAATAAATTTAAAAATATTAATTAGATTTAAATTTAAAATAAAATTGAATATTTTAATCATTATTTTGAAAATCTGAGTCGGACCAGTCAGTTGAATCGGTTCAATAGCGAACCGGCTAAAAATTGATTCGGGTCAATATAAAAATTGAAATATGCAGAAAATCGGATTGTACAGTAAAAATATTAGATTGGACAGGAAAAACCGGATTGAATCGAAAAATTGAACCGAAAAAAATTTAATATATCCTGAATTATATTTTTATATTTTTACAAAATATATTTTTATAATAAAAGTTAATAGCTATTGGATATTGTTCAACTAAAAATTTATATTTGATAATAAAATCAATTTATATTAATATTAGATAAAATTGAAAATTACGTGAAATTTTTTACACTATATTTTTATTTTATATTTTTTTATATTGAATAACTATATAATTTAAATGTAATGAAATATTAAGAAGAAAATAAAGATAAACATGATAATTATAAAAATAATATTTTTGGATAATGTCATAAAAAATAAATTTTATAATTGAAATTTAAATTTAAAAATTTAAAAATATATTTTTCTAATAAATTCAAATATTTAATAGAAAAATTTAGCTGTTGTTAAAAAAGTATTAAAATAAAATAAAATAAATAAATAAAAATTAATATATTGATATTTAATAATTAATAGGTTGTTTAAATGTGTCTTTTATATACCATATTTTTAACTTTTTTATTAATAATTATATTTTTTAAAAAAGATAAAAATTCTGAGTCAATCCGATCCAACAAGTAAACTCCTGACTCAGTTGGCAGGTCGAATCGATAACCGGTCCGGTTTTAAAAACATTGATTTTAATACAAAAATTTAAATCTAATTGGTTAATTTGTATTAAAAAATAAAATTCAATTGAAAAAATAAAATTAAATTACATTAAAAATCTAAAAGTTACGTATAAATGAAATTTAAATTTTTTTTTTCAAAAGTGACAGATAAAAAGAAACAGAGCGAATATTTGATAAAATTTATTAAATTTAGTACTTTTATATAAAAATAATTTTGACCAATTGTCTGTAAAGATTTATGCGAAAAAATACCGGTAACACGCCAAGTCACTATTGTATGCTCATGTGAATTCGCACTTTATGCCACATCAGAGTGTCATATGACACTTTTAACAAATCAACTGCCAACTGAACTAATGAAAATTGAATTTTGCCACGTAAGCTCACCACCTAGACATGTTCACATGGCATTAAGCCATTAACTATACCTATAATCCAATATAGTTGTGACACATGTAAACGTAGCAAATCTACCTAGAGATGTTTTTAAACTTAAAAAAATAAAAAAATAAAAATATTTAAGGTGTGTTCAGTAAAACCGTATATTTTTTTTATTTTTAATTTTTTAAAATTCTGAAAATAGTTTTAATTTTTTGTTATTTATTTTTCTATTAAATATTTGAATTTATAAGGAAAATATATTTTTGAATTTATAAATTTTTTAATTTTAATTTTAATGGTAAAATTTATTTTTATAATGTTATCTAAACATATTATTTTTATAATTATCATGTTTATCTTAATTTTCTTATTAATATTTCATTATATTTAAATTATATAGTTATTCAATATCTAAAAAATATAAAATAAAAATATGGTGAAAATAATTTAACATAATTTTTAATTTTATCAAGTATAACATTAATATGAATTAATTTTATCATCAAATATAAATTTTGATTGAACAATATCCAACAGTTATTAATCCGGATTATAAAAATATAATTTAAGATATATTAGATTTTTTTTAGTCCAACAAGATTTTCTCGGTTCAATCCAATTTTTCCTATACATTCCGATTTTTTTATCGTTCAAATTGGTTTTTTTGCATATCGGTTAAATCGGTTCGATAGGCCGATCCGATTTTGAAAACATTGTAATATACCTCTTAGCTCCCATTCAATACAAAATGAACAGCATGTAAAACAAATAATTTAAGAAATCTGCAGAAAAAATAGATAATCTCATGAGACACATAAATATGAAAAAGCCAGATATTTATATGGAATATTATTTGAAAGAACTTGTTATAAATATGAAATTAAATAAATGGAAACCATGACAAGTGGGAAAAAATAAATAAAAAATAACAAATATCAAAAGCTGAATTATGACAGGTTTGTTAAGAGTAAAGATTAAAGATTTATAAACATATCATAAAAGAAAATATAAATCATATAAATATTTTTCCAAAATAGGGTGCAGAAAAACTCTCTTTCTCTTTCTCTCTCTCTCTGTTTCATAGCCGCCAAATTGTTAACCTAATTTTGGGGCTGCCGTCACTTCATTTTCTGGCAGCAGCCCCTTATCTCTTTTATTCTATCTTTTTCTATAATAATTTTTAGATCAGTACATATCTTAATTTTTAATTTTATTCGTTGTTTTTTTTTTGTGTTTTTGAGTGTGTTATTTGTTTTAATAAATTCAAATTTGGGTTTTTTTTTTGTGTTTTTCTTTTGTTTTTGGATTATTGTGTTAAATCTGAAACCCTTTGTGTTTTGTTTCTATGTTTTTGGTTTCAATAAACACAGATATGTATAAATCTAGGGGTGAGCAAAAAAACCGATGGACTTGGTTAACCGGAAAAAAAATCCGAAACCGAACCGATGGACTGGTTAACCGATTGTAATGGACTGGTTAATGGTTAGTGTTTTGAAAAAACCGATATTAATGGACTGGTTAATGGTTTTTTACTCTTGTAACTGGTTAACCGAACCGAAACCGAATTTTTAGTTAATTTATTAATTTTTAATAATTTTTAACAATTTATATAATAATTTATCCTAATTAAAGGTCTTTTTTTTCATTATACTAATTATTTTAAAGTTTTTAAGTTTTTTTAATTGGCTATTAGTAAGTATAATAATTTATCTAATTAAAAGTAATTATGGACCGGTTAATATATTTACTTATTAAATATTAATTTTCAAAAATAAATTTGCTTATATTCAACAAAAAATTTTATTTTAACAACAATAATGTTATATTATAGTGAAAAAACTTTAATTTTTAAGTACCTTGAATATTTTAATTTTATTTATGAATATATTTATAATTATAGTGGTTAACCGAAAAATATTGGGTAACCGAACCGAAAATCCGAAACCGATGGACTGGTTAACCGATGGTAATGGACTGGTTAATGGACTGGAATTTCAAAAAACCGACATTAATGGACTGGGGCTAATGGACCGGTTAACCGACCATGCTCACCCCTATATAAATCTGATTTAGTTTTTATTTGTTTTTTATTTTTTTGTATTGTTTTTGTTTTTATAACCTCAGATCTAAATTTTATGTGTTTTTATTTTCGAGTTTGTTTTTTTATCAAATCTGAAATTTTTATTTAGATCTAGTTTTTTAATTAAAATTGAGTGCAATTTAAATTTTTATTATGAAAGTTTATTTTCCAAATTTAGAGGTTGTGGTCTTCCTTCATGCAAGTTGGATTGTCTTCCGTTATGGAAGTTTGATAGTCTTGTTTTATGGAAGTTTTCTTTTGAACAACAGATGAACGGAGTTTCCCGCTGATAGCCAGATTACGCACTGCATGTTACCATTATTCACTGTTTTTATCGAAAAAGTTCCGAAATATAATCCAGTAACTTCATTTATTTCATACAACTTATGTACTTTTAAGTTTTATAAGTTTATCTGTACTTTCAGATGTATTTTTTTATTATATTAATGAAAGTTTAATTTGCATTTAAAAAATATATATATAAATCATATAAGAGGTAAGAAATCGTTCCCGCCCGCCGCACCCCGCCCGAAAATTTATAGGTTAACTTAACTAAGGCTTAATACATAAAACCCCCCTATACTTGTATTTAATTTCAATATTGATACCTTTACTTTTTTAAGTTTTTAATTTTCCACCTAAACTTTGAAAATTTTTTAATTTACCACCCGAATTTTGAAAAGTTTTTAATTTACCACCTAACGCAATGATATTGCGTATAACTTACCACCTACTTCTCTCAGCGCGTGCATTTCACGCTCCAATCCACTTCAGTGTGTAGGTGGTAAGTTATACGCAATATTATTACGTTGGGTGGTAATTTAATACACTTTTCAAAGTTCAAGTGGTAAATTAAAAATAGTTAAAGTTCAGGTATCAATTTTGAAATTAAATACAAGTACAAGGGGGATTTGATATATTAAGCCCTTAACTAAACTAAATTTTACAGCCGGCCAACTAAGATAAATATTTAATCAAAGTATTTTATTAACATAGATATTTAGAGACGTAACCTATATAGAAATAATTGTTAATTAATATATAATGACAAACAGATAGTACTTGAATTCATAAAAAAAAGTTAGTTGATAATGGCCTTTGTATGCCATGACAAACAAGCGGGTCAATTTCACTCATGGTCACTAAACTTATCACTTATCGCAAAAAAGTAACCGACTTTTTTTTCCTAACTTAAATGTCACTGAACTTCTAACATTTTTACAAAAAAGTCATGAAAACCGGAATCCGGCCAGAACTTTTACCTGATTGATGACATGACATATGACACATGGCGACGAATACTAAATACATGACTTTTTTGCAAAAATTTTAGAAGTTCAGTAACATTTAAGTTGGAAAAAAAAGTTGGTTAGTTTTGTGCGATAAATGATAAATTTAGTGACCGTGAGTGAAATTGATTTAGATGTAGCATTTGATGGAAATATTGTTAAACGACATGTAGTTTCTGACATGGCATCCCATGTCATCAATCCGGCGAGGGTCCTCGCCGAATTCCGGTTAACATGACTTTTTGCAAAAATATTAAAAGTTCAGTGACATTTAAGTCAGAAAAAAAAAGTCGATTATTTTTGCGCGATAAGTGATAAGTTGAGTGACCGTGGGTGAAATCAACCCCAAACAAGCAGTAGTTGGATTCAATGATTC
This sequence comes from Excoecaria cochinchinensis, assembly GCA_947683425.1. NCBI lineage: Eukaryota > Viridiplantae > Streptophyta > Magnoliopsida > Malpighiales > Euphorbiaceae > Excoecaria > Excoecaria cochinchinensis. The sequence goes on along the minus strand of CANTUQ010000125.1, from coordinate 3,517,718 downwards.
ATAAAGAGTTTGTTGATAATTGTCTTTTGTATGCCATGACAAACAGATAGTAGTTGGATTCATAAAAAAAAATAGAAGTCAGTTCCATCTATTCCTCAATAAAATATTCATATAGAAGTGAGTTCCATCTATTCCTCAATAAAATATTCATATTAGTGATGCGGTTGATTTTGGTAGGAAGCAAAGATCAAAAGTACGCAATTACATCTGATTGGTCGCTGCCATAATTAAATTCTTCTCCATTCACTTGTGAATTTTATAATTTTATCGTCATTTAAACTTAATTCCAACAGGTAAAAATATCTACTCATTCACATATAGAGGTATTCCATGGAAATACCAATTTCAGTGCCATAATTCCACCAAAACTTTACTTTTACAGTATGCCAATTTCCATAAATCCACCAAAACTCATTTAAATAGAGAATTGGATAGTCGAAAAAGAAACTTGCAAAGTTTAACAGCCGACACTGATCCAAGATTGCATGCAATGTGATGCATTTAGTGCTTTCAGATCAATTGGAAGAGAAAGAAAAAAGCAAATCCAATTAGGAGATCTAAAGTAGAGCTGAATACCTACTTCTCCATGGTAAATGCAACAGTGAAGATATTGTGAAATTCTGCAAACTTTTACAGCTCTACAAGTACACTATTTACATTCTTCAGAAACTGATCGCCAAATAATGAGACAAATAAGATCCCAATTTAGTTTGATAAAATTAAAATTTCCCAAAATATTTCAATAGGATCAATTGGTTCAATGCCCAGATTCTTAACAGTATGCACTCCATAAACGATCATCTCATGTTTTTGCATCATAACACGTTGGCTGCCAAGTTATTAATTTTCCTAATTTACGAATTACCACTCCTCTCAATAAGAAACCAAGATTTGGTTGCATTCTACCTTTCTGATGACAGTATGAAATTTCCAGGCTGACGGCTTGGATAGATCACCTGAAAACATAAAACTCCGGTGGGTTTTCCGATAAAAGATACTTCGACGGTTAAGTCAGGAAGATTGACGAAGGTAAGTATATTATAAGTGCAAAAGAATAAAGAAGATAAACATACCTAAATTCCTTCTTTTATAAAATTAGAAATCAGTGTTGGAATATGAGTCAACTTATGCGTAAAATAGATATTCTCAATAGGATAGGACTTGGAAGTCCTAAATGTGATAGACCTCAAAGACCCTGATTAGATAAGGATATTTCCTGATCATATAAGGTTAATTCCCGATTAGATAAGATTGATGTGACGCGCGTCGGATCCCCGCGGCCGCCCGTTCGACCGCCCGCTCGAGGGCAATCGGGGCATTTGTGGGTCCGCTAACAGCTTGCAATGAATCGCAAGTGCGTCTATGTTGGGCAACAAGGAGGTTTCATGGAGTCGCCACCCAATAGAACATTGGGAAAGTTACTCTCGTCTCGGAGAGCCTAAGACTGCGCGTTGTATCCATTTTGGGCCAGCCAGAGGGGTCTTGGAAGGTAAACCTCTCGCCCTAAAGAGCCTAGGATTAGCGCTAAAGTCTCATGGCACAAAAAGGTGTCTTGGAGGGTAGACCTCTAGCCTCTTTGAGCCCAAAGACCAGAGCTGAGTCCGGAATTTCTCATCTATTTCTACCTCGAATACTTTATGATCAAATTTTAATATCATTGATTCGCTCTCTCTCCACACGGTGCAATTTAAATTACAGCGCATTCATCCATTTAAGAGCATAAAATAAAATAGCATTAAAGTATAAAATAAATTTACAATAATATTAAGGGCAGAATACAACCCTCATTTGTAAATGCGCAATACATGCATAAAACGGGTTATTCATTAACAATGAGGACATTGGTCCTCGCATGCACTCATTATGGAAAACCATTTTTATGTGATGATTTTTATTGGATAAAAATAGGACATTGGTCCAGTTTTATTTAGCGAACATTCTTTTTAGTAGAAAACATTTGTGTGGTGGTTCTTTTTAAGAGCGGTCAAAAATCATTTTATTATTACAGACCACAGATAAATAAAATAATATAAAATAATAATTACATATTTCTAAATAAATAAATAAATGAATACATAAATAAATAACTAAATTCTAACAATAATCAATAATGATAATAATAATAATAACCATAGAACTCAATAATAATAATAATGATAAAACAGAAATTAAATAAATATAATAATAATATTATAATAATAATATATAAAAACAGAATATTAGATAATAATAAATAAATATAATAATAACAATATTAATATAACTAAATAATAAATATATAATAATAATAATTAATAATATTAATATTAATTAATAAAAAAATAATAAGTAACAAATAAACAAATATAATAACAATAATAAAAAATTAATTAATAATAAACATAATAATAATAATAATATAACAGAAAATTAAATAAATTAAATAAATATATATATAATATAAACAATAGTAATAAATCATACATTAAATAAATATAAATATATATATATATATATATATATATATATATATAATTAAAATAAGGAGAGAGAGAGACTCACCGTCGCCGGAGCCGCCGTGGATCGCCGGTGGTCGACACCTCCGACACCAGATCGAAGCTCAGGTCACCGGATGAGGAGCGGATAGCTTCACGCGCTGGAAGGTGGTCGGACTTCGCCGAAAAACGCTGAAGAACGTCCTGGACGTTTATCCCTCACGCGACGGTTTCCGGCCACCGATGGAGGATCTGAGGATGCGACTGGCTTCGTCCGGCGATGTTGGTTCCGGTGGTGGGGCGCGTGCCGCCGCAGACGGCGGCGTTTGGCCGGCGGTTTCTTTCTCTCTCCTCTTTCTTCTTTCTCTTTTCTTCCTCCGGTCCGGCGTCCCTCCTGCTCCTGGTTCCCCTTTCCTCTCTTCTTATTTCCTTTCTTTTACTTTGATTTTTGGTTTTTTCTTTGTCTTTGATCTCTTACTCTCTCTTTTATTTTCTTCTCTTTTCCTTGGTCACTGCTCTCAGCTCCTCCTCCTTCCTCTTGCTCTCTCTTTGTTTCTTTGGCCGGCCACCACTCTCTCTTCTCTCTTTCTTTTCTTTTTTCTTTCTTTTTTCTTTTCCTTTCTCTTCTTCTTTCTTGATCTGCCGAACCCCCTTTCTTTTTTCCTCATTCTTTTCTTTTTATACACCCTCAAATTAGGGTTAAGGGCATCCAAGTAATTTCCTCATTAATTCCCTCCTTTTCTTCTTTTCTTAATTTTAATTAATTTAACTTAATTCAAATAACACACACATTAATTAATTAAACATACATATTAATTACACATTACACATTAATATATTCAATTTAAACATTACAATAATTAAACATTACATATTAATATAATTAATCTACTTAATATATAATTTATCTAATTAATTAAACATTCTATATTTTAACTAATTAATTAACTAATTAATCTTTAATTTTACACACAGATATTTATATTTATTATTTTTTTCGGAGGGAATAATCAAGGATCAAAATCACCATTTTCATTTTATACTGAACTCGGGACCCGGTGTCTACAGTTGCCCCCAATTTTGGCAAAACTAGTGCATAGACACCTAGGTGAGCTAAAATTCAAAGAGGAAGAGAGAGGGGATTCCATACCTGCGGCGGAGACCTTGCATTCTTACCGGGAGTCGGATAAAGAGATGCCTCCTCAGAGGGCTTGAGATTTTGCCTCCTCAGAGGGCTTTGATGTTTTGAAGTGGTAGTGCCGAAGCCGTGTGCCGACATCGTGCTAACCCTTCTGTTGTTTGAAGTGGTAGTGCCGAGGTCGTGCTAACCCTCCTTAGAGTAGTAGTGCTGCCATCGTGCTAACCCTTCGGTGTTTTGAAGTGAATTGCCCCCTGAGAGGTCTTTGGTTGAGATCTGCCCCTTGAGAGGTCTTTGGTTGATTGTGTGCCCCCTGAGAGGTCTTGGGTTGATTGTGTGCCCCCTGAGAGGTCTTTGGTTGAGATCTGCCCCCTGAGAGGTCTTGGGTTGATAACTGCCCCCTGAGAGGTCTTGGGTTGATTGTGTGCCCCCTGAGAGGTCTTTGGTTGAGATCTGCCCCCTGAGAGGTCTTGGGTTGAGAACTGCCCCCTGAGAGGTCTTGGGTTGATTGTGTGCCCCCTGAGAGGTCTTGGGATGAGAACTACCCCCTGAGAGGTCTTGGGATGAGATCTGCCCCCTGAGAGGTCTTGGGTTGAGATCTGCCCCCTGAGAGGTCTTGGGATGAGACCTGCCCCCTGAGAGGTCTTGGGATGAGATTTGCCCCCTGAGAGGTCTTGGGTTGAGAACTGCCCCCTGAGAGGTCTTGGGATGAGATCTGCTCCCTGAGAGGTCTTGGGTTGAGATCTGCCCCCTGAGAGGTCTTGGGTTTGATTATCTTGATTGATGGTTGGACTGATGTCGTCACTCGATTTCTGCCGGTGTCCGCATCGAGTCTCTTTTTCTGCAAGACTTAAAAAGGCAGATATACAGAAAAAATTGTGAGTATGCACGTGAAATGCATGTGTATGCAGCAATGTAGTATAAAAATTCATCTAAGTGGATTTGGAGGCGACAGTCGATTTGGTTGCAATTTGCAGTAAGATCAGTGCCTTCTGGAATTGCCTTTGAATTTCATGTTCTTTGGGGATCGCGAGGTTCTCATCTGAAACTTGTAGTCATTATTTAAAGGTAGTGCGTCTCTTGTGGATTTTCACACTAGCTTTTCTTGGCAGGAAATGTGTCCTTTCGGATTTTCACATAACCCTGTGCCTTATTTTTGCCTGGAATGGACCCAACCCAATCCAGCGGCTTTTTTTTTTTTTTTTTTTTTTTTTTTTTAGGACAGACTGCCTGTCTCCAGGTTTTCACCCTGCCATTTGGCCTAACTTTTGCTTAGAGCGCCAATTACGGTTTTCATATCTAACGGCCTCTTTCTCTTTTTTTTTTTCTTTTTTTTTTTGTTTTTTTCTTTTTTTTTCTTTTTTTTTTTTTGCAGAGAAGCTGAAATTGTTACCAAAGATCTTTCGGGTGTGATTGTCATGTGCTTGTACCTCAAATCACAGTTGCACAGGCTTGATTCCTGTCATGAAGCACAACTGTAGACACTGGCTTCACAGTTGATAACATGATGAGTTGATTGGCGTGCTTGAATGATGAGAGCAGCAGCGGATAGACAGTAGCTTTGAGTATACAAGACGAACTGCTCTGGTTATATCAATATCATTGTATAAATGCACGTATTTCAATTTGATTTCATAACACATGATCATTATTTGGCATTAAGCTCAAGATACAAAACCTCATCTAATCTCGGGATGGATCTTGAAAGCATCAAACTCCTGTTATCAATCTGCTCTCTTTTTGATTCTCATGATTGAATATTTTCTCTCTGCTCTCATTTAATCTTTTGAATGCAAATTCTAGAAGCAACGTCGGAGACGAGACTTAACTCGAATGCATGAATACACTCATGGCTTCTCGCTTGAAGCTCAAGAAACACCATAGGCCTCTTCTTACGTACCAAACCTTCTTAGAAGGTCATCTCCGCTAATTGGATAAGACTGAACCCAGAATCAAAAGGTCTTACTTTGGTTGTAATGTTAGGCTTGGGTAAATGGCTGTCAAAGAAAGATCAGGTCGCTAGAGAAAAATGGCTGCGATATTTTCTCGACTGATGGATGAACCGTTCTCAGCTTAGTTGCATATACAAAGATTTTTTGAATTTGGGCTCGATAACATTTTAGCTCCTTGAGATCAGAAGGGCAATCATTGAAACTAGTCAATTGGTTACTGTTTTGAGCTCTTTTTTTTTATTCTTCTTTTTTCTTTTTTGCTTTGCTTCTTTTTCTTTCATTTTTCATTCATTTTTTCCTTTTTGGATTTTTCGCTTTTCTTTTTCTTTTTCTTCTTTTTGCTTTCGCTTCTTTTTTTTGAGCTCATGCCTTTCGTGCATGACTAAACCCTATTTTCAAAGTCTGAACTTGCTCTTATCAAGGCAATTTTTTAATAGTCCAAAGAATTGTTCAAATGTACATCCATCAGTTTTAGAGCGGCCACTCTTCTAAGGGAAAGCCAAAATCATTTTAGGTGAGTGGGTAGTTTTAATGTGTGTAACAACAAAATTGGTACGCATTCAGCATACCTGCATAAAGGCTCAATGGGCTAGCAAGCGATTGCAGAACAAAAGTAGGAAATAGTCATTTAGAGAGCTATACAAAGAAAAGATTGCCTAAATCATTTTTCAGGTTCTGTCTTATCCAGAGATCGCTTCGACGGGTAATCAGAAAGGTTCTAGTGCTCTTAGTTCGTTTTCATCCAATCTCCTAATTGCAACTAGTTTTTTTCTTTCTTATTTTTATTTTCTCTCTGAAATTTTCTCTCTCTACAGGAGTTATATCAGATGCTATCAAAATTTTCTTTGGATTTTTCAAAGTTCCAAGATTAAATGTAGTAGTATCAATTGAATTAATTTCAAAATGAATGAATGTATCATAATCATAAGAAATGAATCATTAGAAATAATATACAAGTACGGAAAAACATTGTTCATCATATTAACAGCTTTTATTTTTCCTTCTTCTCTGGGTCAGCAATTTCTTTATTGTTGATAAGATCTTGAATTCAATCTCTCAGAATTTGGCATTGATCCGTTAACTGGCCAGCGTTGGTGGACAGCACAAAATTGATCCGTGCTATAAACAACTTCCCCTTAGTTTAAGGCAGGCTTAGCCGACAATGGATGTAATTTTCCCTTTTTGAAGCCTCTTTTTCTTCTACCCTGGGTGCTCTAACCCTCACGGCTTGATAGACTTTTGGCTCATTTTTCTCCTACATCATAAATCAGCATTGGGATTGGGAATCTTTTCCCTTCTTGGCTTAATGAGTGCAACAGCTCCGTGCTCATTAACAGGTTGACGAGCATTGCCAATAAAAAGAGCCTCTCCACCAGCAGGTGGTTCGGCTTGCCCCCAGCATGGACTATTTATTGTTGTGGATCAACAAGTGGTTGTGGAATAGTAGGTACTCGTGAATCATGAGGATGAGGTACTAGATGCTGAGAGTGGCTCAGGATCCCAATCAAGCACTAATTCGAGCAATCCAAAGGATGAGTCTGTCCTTACTAATCGACTGTCGGGACCTCTAACCCACTTAGAAGAATCTATGATGGCTGAAAATTTAAATTGTTAGTATGATGCGTGTATGACAATATACAATGCATGATCGTGAATTGTGCAGATGGAGTGAAAAAATCAATAAATTGTAATTATGCGATGCAATGTATGAAAATAAATATACACGTGATTGTACATGTATGTGAAAAACAATATGCAGGCAAAAGGGTATATACACACAATATGAAGTGTATTTTTTTCTTTTTTTTTGTTTTTTTGATTTTTTTCTTTTTATTGTTTTATTGTTTCTTTTTTTTTTTGACATGAATAACATGTGATGTATGTGTATGTTGTGCGGCATTCACAACCACATGCAAGCAGATAGATCCTTCCGACCTTATTTCTCCCACACACGGAGTCGTGCGGTCTCTTTTCTAGGTGGGCTTTATCCAAGGGTTAACAGGGAACCCAATAGACGCGCATGGTGCACGGCGAAAAACCGGCAGCATAACAACTCTTACTTTAAAGCACATGCGCATGGATGTTTGGCCATTATATATTTAAACAATTCGATTAAATCAAGATTGGCCCACCGGGGCATGAAAGCCTTTGATGAAAATCATCTGATTCAATTGATTTTGTTCAGTATATGACGGCCCAAATAGCAAGCACGATATTATGGTACATGTCACCTAGTGGAGGTTTCTATTGCCATTACATGGGCTTCGGTCATGGGTGATAAAATTTTAAGGCTACCCAAGCATGATTCCTGCCGACGGGTCTAGCTCATCACGAGCGTAACGACCGATCGGGTCGCCATTTGATATACCTTGATGGTACGAGACTTGGGCTGGTGATTATCCTTAACACTTCCCCAAATTGAGTGAAAATGAGGTCGTGCTTCAGGAACGCACCGGGTGTGACGCGCGCCGGAACCAGCAAGGCCCTCTTCGGTAATCCGCTTTTAGGATTCGAGGGATTGGTTCGCGTCTTTTCCGATGTTAGGTGTTATGAGATATTTTCGGCACCTCCTTTCACAATAGAACATTGAAAAGGACCATCCATCGCCATAACACCTTTAGGCACTTTTGAGGTATTTTGGAGTCGCCACCCAATTTACAAGAAATTGGGAAAGTTTAACCTCTTATCGGTCTAAACCAGAGATGGTGTCCGGAACTTTACACTTATTGGTGCCTTGGTTAATTATAAATGGGTTTTTGAATTATAAAATTTTATTCCTCATCTCACGCGATTAATGCATTGAATTTAAAGCGCACATCATTCACATATAAAACGATAAAAAATGAAAATAAAGACAAAAATAAATTACAATAAAATTAGGGGCGGAATACAACCCCCATTGTAAATAAAACATAAATCATACATAAAACGGGATATTTATTAATGTTGAGGACGTTGGTCCTCTCATGCACAATTAAATAAAATCATTTTAAAGTGACAATTTATTTTGGATGAAAAACTAGGACATTGGTCCCCATTTTATTAGAAAAACCAGGTTGATTTGTAGAAATATTTTTGTGTGATTTTTGATTAAGCGTGCATAAAATAAATGGTTTAGTTAATTATTACATGCCAAATAACTCAATAAAACAAACAAAGGAAAATAACAAGTACAATGAAAAATAGCAACTCCTTGGATCTCCTCCTTCATTCGCATGGGTGCTCGAACAGGGGAACACAAGTATTTGACACCGACAACAAAAACAAATAAACTTAATGTTAGAAATCGAAACAAGAAAATCAATTAAACATTTATAACAATACATAAATTAAATAAAACATGCATATTATGGGATAAATGGATTAATTGACATATTAAATAAATTAACACATTAATAGATCAACATATAAAATATAAAGTAGAAATAATAATAATAATAATAAAACAGAAATTAAATAAATATATAATAATAATAATAATAATAATAATAATAATAATAATAATAATAATAATAATAATACAGAAATTATAATAATAATAATAATAACAGAAATTAAATAATAATAATAATAATATTAATATTAATAAACAAAAATTAAATAAATATATAATAATAATAATAATAATAATAATAATAATAAAAACAGAAATTAAATAAATAAGTAAATATATATATATATATATATATATATATATATATATATATATATATTTATAAAATATAAGGAAAATAGGGGCTTACCAGATTTATGTCGCCGGAGGAGTGGTGGTCGACACCGCCTATGCCGGAAGGTAGATCGCCGCTCGAGGAATCCGCCGGCGGTGTCCACGCGCCGAATGGTCGCTGGAGAACGCCGGAAATCACGTCGGAGCGTTGCGGGCTTCTCCTCGCCGATCTCCTCCACACGCCGTCTGCCGGAGTCCGATGGAGGAGCGGTTGCCGTCGTCTGAAGCGTCTGGGTCTCACCGGTCGCCTCGTGAGGCGCGTGCAACCCGGTGCGGCGGCGTTTGGCCGGCGGAGCCACCTCCCCCACTCTCTCTTTTTCTTCCTTTTTCTTCTTCTCTCCGGCGCCTTCTGGTCTGCATTTTGGCTGGTCACTCTTATTCTTTCTTTCTATCCTTTATTTCCTCTTTGATTTCTTTGATTTTGGTTTTACTCACTTGCTCTCTCTTTTATTTCTTTTTTTTTCCCTTGATTTGGTTTGTTCCTCTTTTTCTCTCAATTCTTTCTTGCTCTCTCTTTAAATTTTTTTTTTCTTTTCTCTTTTGCTCGGCCCTCTGTTCTTTGCTCTCTGTGTATCTTTATTTTCTCTTTTCTTTTCTTTTTTTTGTTCCAGCCGAATGAGAGAGCTCCCCCCCCTAAATTTTCCTCATCTTATTCTACTTATAGCCCTAAATTAGGGCTAAGGGTCATCCAAGTAATTTCCTCTATTTTAATTCCCTCCTTTTCTCTTTTCTTAATTAATCTAACTTAATTCAAATTAATACACACACATACTAATTTAATCAAACATTATACATCAATTACACATTACACATTAATACATTAATTAATTAAACATCACATACATTACACATTAATATAATTAATCTACTTAATATATAATTTATCTAATTAATTGAACATTACACCATTTAATCCATTTAAATTATCACATATATATATATATTTTATCTAATTAATTATACACTTTAAATTTTAATTTTACATGCATTTTAATTAACACAATAATATTAACCACTTAATTAACTAACAACATCAATTAATTAATTACCTAATTTCACACACATATATATATATATATATTTTTTTGTTTGTTATTATTTTTTTTATTTTTTATTTTTTTTATTTATATTTTTTTTTTATTTTTTCGGAGGAAATAATCAAGGATCAAAAATCATCATTTTCATTTTATGCCGGACTCAGGACCCGGTGTCTATAGTTGCCCCCAATTTTGGAGAAGCTAGTGCATAGACTCCTAGGTGAGCCAAAATTCAAAGAGGAAGAGAGAGAGGGTTACATACCTGAGGGGGAGACCTTGCCTTCTTGTCGAGAAGTGATGATGTGGTGAATGCGTCGAGTCTGCTCCAGACTTACAAAACGGCAGGGGTTGCTTTCTTGAGCTGCACCGAGTCTGCTCCAGACTTACAAAATGCTGATGTTGATGCGCCGAGTCTGCCCCAGACTTACAAAACGCAGGGTTTGCTCTCTTGAGCTGCACCGAGTCTGCTCCAGACTTACAAAGTGCTGATGTTGTTCTTCTGAAATGGATGTCCTTCCGGACTGGGTAAGGATAATGCTCCGAAGAGACTGAGAATGCCTTTAAAGAAGGACTTAAGGATAATGCTCCGAAGAGACTGAGAATGCCTTTAAAGAAGGACTTACAGATAATGCTCTGAGAATGCCTTTAAAGAAGGACTTACAGATAATGCTCCGAAGAGGCTGGGAATGCCTTTAAAGAAGGACTTAAAGGTAATGCTCCGAAGAGACTGGGAATGCCTTTTGAGCAAGGACTTGAAGATAAATTTTTGAGGAGACTGGGGGTGCCTGTGAGATGCAGCATGCTTTGGCTACAATCTAGATTTGGTGAAGTGCAACCACAGCTTCGATTGGTGAGATGCAGCATGCTTTGGCTACAAGCTCGATTTGTTGAAGTGCGACACTCTCTGACCACAGCTTCGATTGGTGAGATGCAGCATGCTTTGGCTACAAGCTCGATTTGGTGAAGTGCGGCACTCTCTGACCACAGCTTCGATTGGTGAGATGCAGCATGCTTTGGCTACAAGCTCGATTTGGTGAAGTGCGGCATTCTCTGGCCACAGCTTCGATTGGAGAGATGCAGCATGCTTTGGCTACAAGCTCGATTTGGTGAAGTGCGGCACTCTCTGACCACAGCTTCGATTGGTGAGATGCAGCACTCTCTAGCTACAATCTCGATGTATGAGATGCAATGTTCTCTAACTGCAGTCCAGGTTACGATCTGCTCTATCGCTGATGTTTTTCTTGAACTTTTCTTTTTTTTCTACAAAAAAAGGAAAACGCAAATTTGTAGGGTAAATTATAAAAGAAACACGTACCTGTGGCGGTTTTGATCGAGAGGCTTTGATGCTTATTGGGAGGCTTTGATCGAGAGGCTTTGATGCTCACTAATTGCCCCCCGGCACTGCGTGGATAGGCTTGCTTTTCTGGGTAGTGTCTGACAACGTTGAGCTGGACCCATCATTTGGATCACCTGCTTGCCCCCGGTATGGCATGCATGAATAGGCTTGCTTTCCTGCTCAGAGGATTTTGAGATCTTTGCTTCCTCAGAGGACTTTGAGATTGTGCCTTCTCAAAGGACTTTTAGATTTTATCTCGCCCCCTCAGAGAACTTAGAAATCTTGCCCACTCATAGGACTTTGAAAGGAGTGTCGAGCACCATGTATGCATGGGATGCATGTGAAAGGCTATGCATTTATGAAATGACATGCAAAGGACTATGATCCTGAAATGCTTATGCGTATGTCATATATGCCAATGGCTTATATCCATGTGGAAGATTATGGAACATATGCTAAGAATCGTTATTCTTACGTGTTTGCAAATGATCATGAACAAGAAAGACATGCAAAAGTTCATGCGTGAGAGATATATGCAAGGGGATTATCTATGCAAACTATGTGCAAATGACCATGCATGCAAATGATCATGCATGTGGTAAAGAGTCATTCATTGGCATGGATGTAAAAAAATCATGTGCAAAGACAGGTGGGATATGTTATATACATGAAAGCGATGTAAGGAATAGGGTGTGTGCGATGTGTGCACATACAACTATGTATACGAAACATATGTAGGAAAAATCATATATATGTGTATTAAATGCATGCGAAAAATGTGGATGCAAGATGCTGGCAAAGGATATGCCCATAAAAAGCCACATGCGTCAAAAGCACTTATAAAATGTATTCGCTAAAGCTCTTATGCCAAAAGACATACACCAAGAATTGTACATGTAAAACTATTTATTGAGAATATTTGCTACAATTATGTGTAAAAACATTTGCAAAAAGCATATGTACAAAGAATATTGCTGAGAGTGTACGCAAAGTATCATTTTCATGGGTAGTGATAAGAAATACCCCAAGATTGTAACATGAGTGCAACCTATCAGGTACCTCAAACTCGAGTTTCTACCTGCCTTTGAGCATACTGAATGAACCACATTCTCAACTGATTCAATCTTAGCAAAAGAATTCGGGAGTCATTCCCAATGAAGTACAAGAAAGTAAACACGTAAGTATCGATGTTTACTAAATCAGCATGTGAATATGAGGCATACCATGCGATCTCTGTGTGTATGTGCAAAGGCCAAAATAGAGTTTTTATTTTTCAAAAGCAAATTCTAATTGCAACTTTGGAGACGAGACTCAACTCGAATGCAAATGCACTCGTGGCTTCCCGCTTGAAGCTCAAGAGACACCATACGCCTCTTCCTACGTACCAAACCTTACTAGAAGGTCATCTCCGCTGATTAGATAAGGCCAAACCAAGAATCAATAGGTCTTACTTTGGTTGTAATGTTAGGTTTAGGTAATTGGCTATCAAAGGAGGATCAGGTCGCTAGAGAAAAACGGCCACAACGTTCATTTGGATGATGGAATCATTTTCGGACTAATTGTATACTGTCCAGATACTCTTGAATTTGGATTCGATAATGCTCTGAATTATCAAGCTCAACATAACAATTAAGCTAAGACAGGTAGCTACTGAACTCATCAAGGGGTATTATCTTGGGCCCTATCATTTTTTTTTGTTTTTTTTTTTTTTTTTTTGCTTTGTTTTTTTTTCAGTTTCGCAAGCTCATGTCTCTAATTACACAAAAAGTTTATCGATGATTCAAACCCCTTTCCAGAAGTGTAGACCAAAAATTATCGATGATTGAAAATTTCTTTTCCCACGGGATAAACCCATCCTTATCAGGGTGACTATTGATAGCTCAAAAAAAATTGTCAATGATCAAAATTCCCTTCTCGACTTGCAGACCCATTCTTATCAGGGTGATTTCAACCCACAAAAATTATCGATGATTGAGATTCTCTTCTCGAAATGTAGACCCATTTTTATCGGGACAAATTTTTTTATGGTCCAAGGATTGCCAATGGTCAAGCCTCAAAGATCATCAATGATTAAAAATCTCTTTCAGAAGTGTAAACCCACTTTCGCCGGGACAATTTTTGATAGCTCAAGAGAATATCGTAATGTGCATCCATCTTTACTAGAGCGGCCATTCTTCTAAGGGGAAGCCAAAACCATTTTAGGCAAAAGGTAGTTTTAATGTGTGTAACAACAAAACTGGCACGCATTTAGCATATCAAAATAAAGGCTCAAGGGGCTATCAAGCGATTGTAAAATAAGGGTAGGAAATGGTCATTTAGAGAGCTATACAAAGAAATTGTGCCTAAATCATTTTCTAGATTCAGCCTTATCCAGGAGTCGCTTTGACGGATAATCGGAAAGGTTCTAGTGCTATTAGTGAGTTTTCATCCAATCCCCTAATTGCAACTAGTTTTTTTTTTCAGTTCGTTTTCAAAACGGGCCAAAAGTGCTCGAAATTTAGACATTACGTGGTATAGTCAAATATTTTCCCGTGATCTAGCTCTTAAAGACCAAACATATATACTCCTTACTTAATTCAAAGTGGAATGAAACTCAGATTTCTAGAGTTAAGATCAAATCCATTCATAGTTGAGAACTATTTAGGCAGAGTCGAACTTTGAATCAGAGGTACTCTAATGAGGTGCAGACATGTCAGCATTTTAGGATACAGCTTAACACAAAAATATTTTTATTCTATCAAAAATGCATATGCACAAAAATCGTGTAGGCACAAAAACTCTCTTTTTTTTTGAATATGCACAAACTATGCGTTAAAAATTATGTATATTGAATGGCATATGCAATAGCGTCATGTATATTAGCAATGCGCGTATGGAACGGCATGTGCAAAACATGTGTAAAAATATTTGCATAAAAATGCGTACATAAGATATGTGCAAAGGTGTGTGCGTGTAAAACACCTACGAAAAAAAATATGAGTGTGTAAACACTGCATAATAAATGACTTGCATGCATAAGTTTGCGGTGTACATGTAAGCAGTATACAATGAAGGTAAAGGTGCAAGATATGACACAACATGAGAATGAATGTTCATAATACCGAGTGTATGTGCATATGGTGTGATTTATACATGATAGAGATATGTATGTAAGATGAAGATGCGATGTAGGCTGAAGATGATCTGGCACGAAAAGGTGTGCCGATGAGTTGCGAGGAGTGGCAAAACTCATATATATAGAAGTCCAAAACATATACAGATAATGCACATGAGATGGGACACCGCATAAGAATGATTGTGTACAGTGAGCGGAGTATGCGTGCAATACGAGGTATGCAATGAAAGTGTCTGCACGAAACAAATAGCGTTCACAAAGTATGCGTATTTACATAGTATGAGCATGCAAGACATACATTGGTATATACAATGACTAACATGCATGATGAAGAAATTATATGTACATGGCATAATTCACGTATGATAGTACATGTTCATGATATGGTGTACAATGTGAAATATGCAAGGCATCATGATGTGTATAATGTCTAGTCTAATGAAGTATGCTAATGTGTGCACACTATGACATGCAGCAGTATATGTATGTTCCAGGGCACAATGTTAATGTACATGTGTAATGTGAGCATACGGATATGTACATGCTATGACACATGGTGAATGCATTTTTTTGATTTGATTTTTTTTTATGCATGTCACGGGGATAATACGCCTGTGCGTGCTATGATGCATGTCAATACGTACCTTCGGGGACGTATGCCGTATGTACTGGCTATGGAGCATGATGGATGTTATGGATGTTGGTGTGAGTTGTGACACGCACTGCTATGTATGTATATGCAAGATAAATACATGTTATATTCATATTCACGAATCATGATACAAGCAATTTTATATACAGGGTGCACAGGTTCTATTATTGTATGGAAAGAATTATTATACATGATACATGTGAAGAAACTATACACAGGGTAATAGGTACATGTAATAATTTTATGCACAGAAAATGATGTATACATATATGGGAAATGATAAAAAAGTTATGTGTATGAATGACATGAATATACAATACATCAATAATAACCACATGCAAGCGGTAAATCCTTCCAACCTTATTGCCCCCACACGAGGTCGTGCGGTCTCTGTCCTAGGTGGGCTTAGTCCGTGGGTCAACGGGAGACCCAAGGAGCGTGTTAGAGCATGACGTCTCTCAAGATGCGCACACGTATGATTTTCGGCCATTGTGTATTTGGACACTTCAACCAAATTAAGGTGAGATTATCGAAGCTTTAAAGCTTTTCATAGAAGACCGCTTAATTTGTTTGATCTTGTTTAATACACGATGACCCACGTAGCAAGCACTGTAGGTACATACCACCTAGGGGAAGTATCTATTGCCATTATATGAGCTTTGGTCAAGGTGGTGTTTCTTTAGGGCTACCCAAGCATGGTCCCTGCACGACGGGTCTATCTCATCACGAGCATAACGACCGATCGGGTCACCATTTGATATACCATTTGATGGCACGAGGCTTGGGCTGGTGATTATCCTTAACACTTCCCCAAATTGAGTGAAAATGAGGTCGTGCTTCAGGAACGCACCGGGGCTGATAGAGGGACCAAACTAACATAATTCTAAGGCACTGACATGATGCAATGCAATTTTTCGAAAAGAGATAAAATTTCTTGATCCTAAACCCATTTACATTAGATTAACCAAAGGAACTTTCGGAGCAAAATCTCATGATATCCCCAGTGGAGTCGCCACTGTGACGCGCGCCGGAACCAGCAAGGCCCTCTTCGGTAATCCGCTTTTAGGATTCGAGGGATTGGTTCGCGTCTTTTCCGATGTTAGGTGTTATGAGATATTTTCGGCACCTCCTTTCACAATAGAACATTGAAAAGGACCATCCATCGCCATAACACCTTTAGGCACTTTTGAGGTATTTTGGAGTCGCCACCCAATTTACAAGAAATTGGGAAAGTTTAACCTCTTATCGGTCTAAACCAGAGATGGTGTCCGGAACTTTACACTTATTGGTGCCTTGGTTAATTATAAATGGGTTTTTGAATTATAAAATTTTATTCCTCATCTCACGCGATTAATGCATTGAATTTAAAGCGCACATCATTCACATATAAAACGATAAAAAATGAAAATAAAGACAAAAATAAATTACAATAAAATTAGGGGCGGAATACAACCCCCATTGTAAATAAAACATAAATCATACATAAAACGGGATATTTATTAATGTTGAGGACGTTGGTCCTCTCATGCACAATTAAATAAAATCATTTTAAAGTGACAATTTATTTTGGATGAAAAACTAGGACATTGGTCCCATTTTATTAGAAAAACCAGGTTGATTTGTAGAAATATTTTTGTGTGATTTTTGATTAAGCGTGCATAAAATAAATGGTTTAGTTAATTATTACATGCCAAATAACTCAATAAAACAAACAAAGGAAAATAACAAGTACAATGAAAAATAGCAACTCCTTGGATCTCCTCCTTCATTCGCATGGGTGCTCGAACAGGGGAACACAAGTATTTGACACCGACAACAAAAACAAATAAACTTAATGTTAGAAATCGAAACAAGAAAATCAATTAAACATTTATAACAATACATAAATTAAATAAAACATGCATATTATGAGATAAATGGATTAATTGACATATTAAATAAATTAACACATTAATAGATCAACATATAAAATATAAAGTAGAAATAATAATAATAATAAAACAGAAATTAAATAAATATATAATAATAATAATAATAATAATAATACAGAAATTATAATAATAATAATAATAACAGAAATTAAATAATAATAATAATAATATTAATATTAATAAACAGAAATTAAATAAATATATAATAATAATAATAATAATAATAATAATAATAATAAAAACAGAAATTAAATAAATAAGTAAATATATATATATATATATATATATATATATATATATATATATATATATATATATATATATATATATATATATATATTTATTTATAAAATATAAGGAAAATAGGGGCTTACCAGATTTATGTCGCCGGAGGAGTGGTGGTCGACACCGCCTATGCCGGAAGGTAGATCGCCGCTCGAGGAATCCGCCGGCGGTGTCCACGCGCCGAATGGTCGCTGGAGAACGCCGGAAATCACGTCGGAGCGTTGCGGGCTTCTCCTCGCCGATCTCCTCCACGCGCCGTCTGCCGGAGTCCGATGGAGGAGCGGTTGCCGTCGTCTGAAGCGTCTGGGTCTCACCGGTCGCCTCGTGAGGCGCGTGCAACCTGGTGCGGCGGCGTTTGGCCGGCGGAGCCACCGCCCCCTCTCTCTCTTTTTCTTCCTTTTTCTTCTTCTCTCCGGCGCCTTCTGGTCTGCATTTTGGCTGGTCACTCTTATTCTTTCTTTCTATCCTTTATTTCCTCTTTGATTTCTTTGATTTTGGTTTTACTCACTTGCTCTCTCTTTTATTTCTTTTTTTTTTCCCTTGATTTGGTTTGTTCCTCTTTTTCTCTCAATTCTTTCTTGCTCTCTCTTTAATTTTTTTTTTCTTTTCTCTTTTGCTCTGCCCTCTGTTCTTTGCTCTCTGTGTATCTTTATTTTCTCTTTTCTTTTCTTTTTTTTGTTCCAGCTGAATGAGAGAGCTCCCCCCCCCCTAAATTTTCCTCATCTTATTCTACTTATAGCCCTAAATTAGGGCTAAGGGTCATCCAAGTAATTTCCTCTATTTTAATTCCCTCCTTTTCTCTTTTCTTAATTAATCTAACTTAATTCAAATTAATACACACACATACTAATTTAATCAAACATTATACATCAATTACACATTACACATTAATACATTAATTAATTAAACATCACATACATTACACATTAATATAATTAATCTACTTAATATATAATTTATCTAATTAATTGAACATTACACCATTTAATCCATTTAAATTATCACATATATATATATTTTATCTAATTAATTATACACTTTAAACTTTAATTTTACATGCATTTTAATTAACACAATAATATTAACCACTTAATTAACTAACAACATCAATTAATTAATTACCTAATTTCACACACATTTATATATATTTTTTTTGTTTGTTATTATTTTTTTTATTTTTTATTTTTTTTATTTATATATATTTTTTTATTTTTTCGGAGGGAATAATCAAGGATCAAAAATTATCATTTTCATTTTATGCCGGACTCGGGACCCGGTGTCTACACCGGGGCTAATAGAGGGACCAAACTAGCATATTCTAAAGCTCTAATGATATGCGAATGCAATTTTGAGAGAAAGCAAATTTATGAATTAAATTTTAACCATAAATGTTAAACGAGGTATTTTCGAATTGAAATCTCAAACCATATCGTCCCCAGTGGAGTCGCCACTGTGACGCGCGCCGGATCTCCGCGGCCGCCCGTTCGACCACCCGCTCGAGGGCAATCGGGGCATTTGTGGGTCCGCTAACAGCTTGCAATGAATCGCAAGTGCGTCTATGTTGGGCAACAAGGAGATTTCATGGAGTCGCCACCCAATAGAACATTGGGAAAGTTACTCTCGCCTCGGAGAGCCTAAGACTGCGCGTTGTATCCATTTTGGGCCAGCCAGAGGGATCTTGGAAGGTAAACCTCTCGCCCTAAGGAGCCTAGGATTAGCGCTAAAGTCTTATGGCACAAAAAGGTGTCTTGGAGGGTAGACCTCTAGCCTCTTTGAGCCCAAAGACCAGAGCTGGGCCGGGATTTCTCATCTATTTCTACCTCGAATACTTTATGATCAAATTTTAATATCATTGATTCGCTCTCTCTCCACACGGTGCAATTTAAATTAAAGCGCATTCATCCATTTAAGAGCATAAAATAAAATAGCATTAAAGTATAAAATAAATTTACAATAATACTAAGGGCAGAATACAACCCTCATTTGTAAATGCGCAATACATGCATAAAACGGGTTATTCATTAACAATGAGGACATTGGTCCTCGCATGCACTCATTATGGAAAACCATTTTTATGTGATGATTTTTATTGGATAAAAATAGGACATTGGTCCAGTTTTATTTAGCGAACATTCTTTTTAGTAGAAAACATTTGTGTGGTGGTTCTTTTTAAGAGCGGTCAAAAATTATTTTATTATTACAGACCACAGATAAATAAAATAATATAAAATAATAATTACATATTTCTAAATAAATAAATAAATGAATACATAAATAAATAACTAAATTCTAACAATAATCAATAATGATAATAATAATAATAACCATAGAACTCAATAATAATAATAATGATAAAACAGAAATTAAATAAATATAATAATAATATTATAATAATAATATATAAAAACAGAATATTAGATAATAATAAATAAATATAATAATAACAATATTAATATAACTCAATAATAAATATATAATAATAATAATTAATAATATTAATATTAATTAATAAAAGAATAATAAGTAACAAATAAACAAATATAATAACAATAATGAAAAATTAATTAATAATAAACATAATAATAATAATAATATAACAGAAAATTAAATAAATTAAATAAATATATATATAATATAAACAATAGTAATAAATCATACATTAAATAAATATAAATAAATATATATATATATATATATATATATATATATATATATATATATATATATATATATATATAAAATTAAAATAAGGAGAGAGAGAGACTCACCGTCGCCGGAGCCGCCGTGGATCGCCGGTGGTCGACACCTCCGACACCAGATCGAAGCTCAGGTCACCGGATGAGGAGCGGATAGCTTCACGCGCCGGAAGGTGGTCGGACTTCGCCGGAAAACGCTGAAGAACGTCCTGGACGTTTATCCCTCACGCGCCGGTTGCCGGCCACCGATGGAGGATCTGAGGATGCGACTGGCTTCGTCCGACGATGTTGGTTCCGGTGGTGGGGCGCGTGCCGCCGCAGACGGCGACGTTTGGCCGGCGGTTTCTTTCTCTCTCCTCTTTCTTCTTTCTCTTTTCGTCCTCCGGTCCGGCGTCCCTCCTGCTCTTGGTTCCCCTTTCCTCTCTTCTTATTTCCTTTCTTTTACTTTGATTTTTGGTTTTTTCTTTGTCTTTGATCTCTTACTCTCTCTTTTATTTTCTTCTCTTTTCCTTGGTCATTGCTCTCAGCTCCTCCTTCTTCCTCTTGCTCTCTCTTTGTTTCTTTGGCCGGCCACCACTCTCTCTTCTCTCTTTCTTTTCTTTTTTCTTTCTTTTTTCTTTTCCTTTCTCTTCTTCTTTCTTGATCTGCCAAACCCCCTTTCTTTTTTCCTCATTCTTTTCTTTTTATACACCCTCAAATTAGGGTTAAGGGCATCCAAGTAATTTCCTTATTAATTCCCTCCTTTTCTTCTTTTCTTAATTTTAATTAATTTAACTTAATTCAAATAACACACACATTAATTAATTAAACATACATATTAATTACACATTACACATTAATATATTCAATTTAAACATTACAATAATTAAACATTACATATTAATATAATTAATCTACTTAATATATAATTTATCTAATTAATTAAACATTCTATATTTTAACTAATTAATTAACTAATTAATCTTTAATTTTACACACAGATATTTATATTTATTATTTTTTTCGGAGGGAATAATCAAGGATCAAAATCACCATTTTCATTTTATACTGAACTCGAGACCCGGTGTCTACAATTGATTCCTGATTAAATAAGATTGAACACGAAGAACTTGCGTTGTAATGGAATGAAAGAATTTGAATGATTCCGACAATCCTGATAACCCACAGAGACAAGCTCTTTTCGAGTTATTAGAATAGACCGAGTTGTTATTGAGAGTTTATTCAGATCAATTCGGCTGTCCAAACTCACTAGTAAAGCGCAACCGAACTCATAAGAGAAGTGTCCGGTTATCATAAGTCCCCTCCTTAAGTATATGACATTCATGTCATTTAGGCGGTAAACCAAAAATTTAACAAGTAACTGCCAAGCGCGTGACGCGTTAAAAGAGGAGAGGACAGTGCCTCGTTTCATGCGAAATGACGGCTAGGGCAGTTAATGCCATCATTGCAGCGCTTCGATTTTTGCGCTCCACTTAATGATTACTGACACCACCACTCAACACTCGCCACCTGTCCTACAAATACTGGTTCATTTCGTCTATATATTTCATTTCATTTTCAGAATTTTGCTTCGCTTTCACGCTTTTGCTCCTTCACTTTACTGTTTATCTTCGTAGCCTTACCTTTCTCTGTTTTCTCGCTCCAGATTCACACATCCCCATATTTACTCCTCTTCTCGCAAGCTCTCATTTTCAAGCATTCTTTGACTCGCTATTTTCAGATTTACTCCGAAGTTTTTTCTAAAATGCCAGCTTTGCACTGTTTCCCTCTTCTTTTTTTTTTTTTAAAAAAAAATCATGAGTTCCTCTAAGAGTTCTGATGAGAGGATGAGGGCAGAGGAAGGACTTGTCGCTAATAGTCCCCCGAGTCCCCTAACACCAGTCAACCAAGGCAAGAGGGAAGAAAAGAACCGAGAAGACTTTCCAAGGTAGAGAGCATAATTTCAATCTTCAAGGCTAGCGATATGAACACGGTGAGAGAGAGGCTAGGCATACCCTACGTGTATAGGATTCGCGCTGCTGGCACTTCATTGAAGGCCTATGCCAAATTTCAAGGGAAGAAAACGATAATCGTTTATGAGGCGGACTTCAAAGCTAGGGTAAGTCTTCCGCTGACAGCCTTTGAGCTCGAGTTTTTGGATTTTTACAGCTTGACCATTGGATAGTTACATCCCAATGCCTGACGAACTCTCTTAGCGCTACAAATCTGGACAGACGAACATGACATATATCTCACCATATGCACTTTTTGAGCTACACACATGGTTGGACTCTGGGATAATGGTGAGAACAACAACTACATTCAAGCCCGAGCTAGATATGGAGTATTTGTTAGAAACCCTAAATCCTCAAAGAACTGAAAGAATCAGTTCTTCATGATATAAAGCGAGTCAGACTTTTCCTTCAAGACTCGGTGGGGTCGGTTCGTCAATCGAAATGACAAGCCTATGTATCTCAGTGATCCTGAGAAAAATACATTAGCTTGGTGGAGGAAGCTAGCCCAAGAGAAAATTGATATAAATTTGCAACTTCAATGTGAAGCACCTTCACCATTGCCAAAATTGAACTCAAAGAAAAAGGGTAAACCTCTTAATTTATGATTCTTGCATTCTAATTTGTTTCGTATTGTTCACTTTGTTGCAGCCATGAAGAGGAGTTCTCAATTTAGCCTGGCCGAATTTATTAAAGCGAAGAGGCAAAAAGCTGGAAGAAGCTAGTCTGCCACTGTAGCAAATGAAACCAATCTAGCTCCTCCAAATATGAGCTCGCCCATCGTTTCTCCGAGCTCAAATGCTCTCGTTCAAAGCCCGATGTCAACCTCAGTACCTCCCTCACCAGTGGTCATAGTGGTGACCGATAGCTCTCCTCAATCGGCACATAATCGAGCTACTACCTTTGAGCACCCCTCCGAAAATAGGAAACAAGCGCATACTCCTGACCCAAGGTTATGGGGTTAATTACACCGGTGGTAACTAAACTTTCGAGATTGTAACGTTGTGGTCACTAATCTTCGATTTGTATCGAAAAAATAATTCAGGTTTTATTTTGTATCGGAATGGTCACAATAGCCAGATTTTGAGGGATTCGGTCACCGGCGTAACGAGATTTATTGTCGCATAAAGAAAAAAGCCACGTCGGATCTGACTGGATCCCACGTGGCAGATTTTTTCTTTTCTTAAGAAAAAAGTAAATTTTTTTCACTCATTCTCCCTCTTTCTTTCTCAATCCGTATCTCCAGATCGTGGTGGTTGACCGGCGGCGAAGGGCAGAGGGGGGCAAGCAACGTGACCCTTTGATCTAAAGTTTCTTGTTTAATAGCAGCTTTAACCATGGCCAAATCCATTTCCATCAATTTTAAAACCTAAATAACTCAGTCACCAACTTCTCTTCTACTTCGCCTGCATCTTTCAAAATCTCAGCCTCTTCTTTTGCTCTTTCTGCAACAATTTTTCCAACCTTAGCCAATAGAGCAGTAGAATCAATTTCTTTTCCCATCAATTTCTCCAATTTCCCCAAAAAAATCCATTACCACATACCCATTTGGCTTCTCTACCTGAAGCCAATATCATCGTTGAATTGTGTCTGCGTTGTTCAAGGTGGTGGAGCACAAAGATTCACCAATATCATCGCCATTGTCGTTGGTGGGTTCTAGGGACGAATTTGAAGTGCATTTGATGGATAATACATGTTTTTTTCGTTGAATTTGTTGTTTTTACATGATTAATTTTAATGGGTTTGTGGATTCTTGAATTGGGTATTTGAGATAAGTTGGGTTTGAGAGAGATTGAATTTGAAGGGGAGCCAGTGGCTTTGGCGAGGGGCCAAGCAACGGTGGGTGGGAGGATCGGATACCGTGGCCGCCGCTGCCTCTCTCTGGCGCGCTCTCCTTCTCTTCCCCATGCTGTCTCTCTCTCTCTCAGTTCCTTGGCTGTGCACTGTCTCTCTCTCTTTCTCAGTCCCTTGGCTGCCGCTGTCCGCTCGCTCCCCCACCGCCTCCGCTCGGTTCTCCGCTGCCACATTCTCTCTTCGCTCTCCCTTGGCTGCCCCTCCGACGCCGCTTACCGCCACTTTCTCAGTCCCCGCCCCTTGCTGGCTGGTTAGTCACCATGATCTGGAAATACAAATCGAGAAAGAGATACAGAAGAGAGAGAGAAGGGAGAAGGGAGAGATTAAAAAAATTTACTTTTGATTAAAAAAATTTTACTTTTCTTTTTTTAAAAAAAAAAAATATATGCCACATGGGATCTGAAGTGGCAATTTTTTCTACGTGGCGATGGTTCTCGCCATATTTTTCAGACGCCGGTGACCGGATCCCTCAAAATCCGGCCATTGTGACCATTCCGATACAAAATAAAACCTGAATTATTTTTTCGATACAAATCGAAGATTAGTGACCACAACGTTACAATCTCAAAAGTTTAGTTACCACCGGTGAAATTAACCCCAAGGTTATGGGCGGAGGAACTGAAGAATCTTGCCGAGGACATTCACAGGTTCTAGCAGCGACAGGGGAAGTCCTGGTCGAAGGAGAATCCAGAATTCACAACCTTTATTTATCAAACAACATGCGTCCTCTTGGAGGCCACATCTCTGCTCCAATTAAGTGCCGAGCAACTATACTATGCTATGAAGAAGCATGAAGTGGAGGTAACTTCGATTAGCTCGAAACATTTAATGTGTTCCATTTTCTTGACATGTATAGACCATAACTTCTCATTTTCAAAGGTGCATGCTGGGAGGAGCTGTTATCGGTAAGATGAATAAGCTTATCCTCCCCTGGAAAAGGGAGGAAAAATAAGCATCCAGGCTCCAACACCAACTTGGTGAAGCTGGGTCAAAAGTAGAGGCAGTGGAGAAGCGAGCTCTGGAGGCCGAAAAGAAAATGCTAGCTTTAAAAGAGTTGCCGCAGCTGAAGCCAGTCTGAATCAAGAGAGGAAGAAGAGTTGGGCTGCTGAATCCAGCTTAGAGCAAGCCTTATGTGGACAAGAAGCGGCAAATAAAGAAAAGGCTGAGCTAGAACAAAGGTGTTCCGAGCTTGAAGACCAGGCAGTAGACCTAGTAGCAGACAAATGTGTTGCATTCGGCGCCAAACTCATCTAAGCAGTGAAGGACAGGAATTCGAATACGGACCGGTCCTGGTTGGATGAAGTTTATCCCGATGAATAAACAAAACTAGGACTATTGTCGATTTTTGAATTGTAACTACTTTTTCAATTAATGAAATGGACATTCTTCCAAATTGACTAAACACCTTAATGATTTGCCGAGTTCATTATAATTGTTGCATAAGTGTGCATAAATAATAATATGTGCTCAGACAACAATATAGCTGTTATGAGCAAAGTGGTTGAAGATTTGATAATTCAAGTGTATCTGAAAAAGATGTAAATAAATGCTTGAACTAGAAAAGGCAATAATTTGAAAGAATGCTCGTGGTGATACTTCCGAACTGAGCTTTTAATTGATAATAAAACATGCTTAAATATCAATATAACTAGACTGAGCTTATAATGAAAAAAGAGCTCCTGGTGAACCTGCCGAACTGAGTTTAATATAAAATAATAGCACACATGGCGATCCTGCTGAACTGTGCTTAACATGAATAAGAGCTCACATGGCTAACCTGTTGAACTGAACTTATTAATGATAATACAACTTTAAGTTGGAATTATTCCAAGAGTGGGGAAGTAGCTTCCCCGAGAGATCTTTTGACCTGTAAGCTCCTCCATTGACTTCATGTACCACATAGGGGCCTTTCCAATTTAGATTGAGCTTCCCAACTCCAGATGCCGTATGAGATGTGATAATTTTTTTCAGAACAAGCTGTCCAACTTAAAAGACCTGGACTTGAGATTTCGATCATGATATGATGACATTCGCTGCTTATACATTACAAGCTGTGCAGACTCTCTGATTTCTTCCAGTCTGTCTAGGTGATACAACAGATTTGCCCCATTTTCCTCAGCATTGTATGATGAAGTTCGAATGCTAGGGATGCCAATCTCACATGGGATGACTGCTTCAGCTCCATATGTTAGGGAAAAGGTGTGACCCCAATTTTCGCTCTTGGGGAAGTTTGGTCCTATAGCACGTTATTGAGCTTGTCAACCCAGAGACCCTTCGCATTGTCAAGCCTCTTCTTTAGTCTGGCTAGTATAGTTTGATTTGTTACCTCGATCATGCTGTTTAATTATGGGTGATATACCGAGGTAAAACACAGTTGAATTTTTAGATCTGCACAGTAATTCTTGAAGGAAGAGCAATCAAACTGCTTACCATTATCAGTAATAAATGTGTGCAGGATTTCGAACCTTGTAATTACTGACTTCTGAACGAGCTTGATTATCAGTAATAAATGTGTGCAGGACTATTCTAATGCCAGCCCCTTCAAATGAGCATGCTCCATCTACAAACAATTTCCAAGAGCGGGTATCCGGCTCAGGAGGTAGAGCATGCAGCTTGGCTACAAATTTAGCCAAAAGTTGGGATTTCATCGAAGGTCGGGCTTCATATCGAACATCAAATTCACCTAGACAAGCTGCCCATTTTGTGAGCCTTCTGGATGCTTCTGGCCTCTGAAGCACTTTTCTGATATTATAATTTATCCGGACTACCATAGTGTGTGCTTGAAAATAAGTCCAGAGTTTAATGGATGATGTTACTAGTGTTAAGGCTAACTATTCAAGAATGGGATACTTTAGTTCGGCACCACTCAACACCTAACTGGTATAAAAAATTGGAAACTGTTGGCTGGATTTCTCTCTGATCAAAATCGAACTGATAGCTCCAAATGAAACTACAAGGTATATATACAAAATTTCGCCTAATTGAGGCCTGCTCAACAATGGCAGTGTGATTAGAAATTTCTTTAGCTTGTCGAAAGCTTGTTAATATTTCGGGGTCCATTTAAACTTCTTTAATCTTTTGAGCGCCCTGTAAAATGGGAAACAATGCTTAGCTGAACAAGAAAGAAATCTGCCTAAGGCTGTTACCTTTCCATTAAGCTTATGCACTTATTTAATAGACTTTGGTGGTTCTATCTTCAGTATGACCTAAATTTTTGTTGGATTGGCCTCTATTCCCCTTTTTGAAATGATGAAACCCAAGAATTTCCCGGACTTTACCCTAAAATCACACTTTTCTAGGTTGTGGTTCAAATCAAACTTTCTGAGAGTTGAGAAATTCTCTATGAGTTCGGTTGGTAGATCACTGGATGTCTTACTTTTGACTATCATATCATTTACATATACCTCCATATTCCTCCCGAACTGAGGAGCAAACAACCTGTGTCATCAACCTCTGATAAGTAACCCCTGCATTTTTGAGCCCAAAAGGCATAACCCTGTAGCAGTAAGTAGCTTGATAGGTAATGAATGCCATTTTCTCTTCATCTATTGGGTTCACTGGAATCTGGTGGTAACCAACCGAGACATCCAGAAAAGCATATTCTTCGAACCCAACTATTGAATCAACTAAAAGGTCGATGTTAGGCAGTGGGTAACTATTTTTAGGGTAAGTCTTGTTCAAGTCCGTGAAGTCGACACACATTCTCCACTTTCTATTTGCCTTTTTTACCAAAACCACATTGGACAACCAGTTCGGATACAAGACTTTGAGTATGAATCCATTTTTTAGCAGAGTATCTATCTCCTCCATCATTGCTATTTGTCGCTCAGAAGCATGGTTCCTCTTTTTCTATTTGACGTGCTTATAGTCTGGACTGATATTGAGTGAACGACATATTACTCCAAGAGATATGCCCTTGATATCTGAAGGTTGCCTGGCAAACACATTTATAAATTCTACCAATACTGCAATGAGTGCAGCCTTTTCTTCCCCTTTCTTTTATGCCCCAACTTTAACTCTCTTACCCGGTGCAAGCTTAACTTCCTGCAATGAGTCCAATGGCTCAGCTTTCTGAGCATCGTTGGTTGAAACATCCAAGGCATCCAACATAAGTGCTTGGTTCGCTTCTTTTAACATTATAATGTATGTTTCCTGAGTTACTTTCTGATTATCTCGAAGCACTGCAATGCCTCTTGAGGTGGGAACTTTTAACAACATTTTTTTGCATAGAAATGTATGCATCCACCCCGGCTAGTAATGACCTTCCAAAAATGACATTGTAAGCTAGAGGAATGTCCACTACCATAAAGCAATCGGTACAAGTACGAACTACCTCGTTATCCTCGAGTTGTAGAGATAATTTCATCGATCCCTCTACCTTGATCGATTGACCAGATATCTCAATGAGTGGGGCAAACACTGGCTCTAAGATGTTGGTAGACATTTTCAATGCCTTGTATACTTGTATGGTGGTGAAGTTAACTGCACTACCTGTGTCTTCCAAAATTTACTGGACTAAATAGTCATGAATCAAGACCTCTACCACTAAAGAGTCCGTGTGCGGTTGCCTAACATGATCGCCATCCACATCTTCGTAACTCACTACTGTAGAACTAGAGTCTAAGGAGAACACCTTTTTTGCTTTCTGTTTTCTAGAATCATCAAAAGCGTTATAATATTTGCCATCCGCAATAACATGAACATTGCATGTTGGAGCCTTCTTACTTGTGCTGGCTCTATTATCCTGTCTCTGAGGTAAATGAGATCGGTCTCTGCCTTTATCATCCGGCTTGACAAACTGGGCAAGTTTGCCCTTCCGAACTAAGAATTCAGTCTCCCTTTTGAGCTGATTACAATCATTCATCTCGCGACCTTTATACATCTTTGTAACTCACTACTGTAGAACTGGAGTCTAAGGAGAACACCTTTTTTGCTTTCTGTTTTCTAGAATCATCAAAAGCGTCATAATATTTGCCATCCGCAATAACATGAACATTGCCTGCTGGAGCCTTCTTGCTTGTGCTGGCTCTATTATCCTGTTGTAGACACCGGGTCCCGAGTCCGGCACAAAGTGTAAAAAAAGTGATTTCTGGATCCTTGATAATTCCCTAAAAAAAAAAAATAATAAATAAAATTAAAAAATTAAAAAAAAATGAGATTAGGTTAATTTAATTAGATAAATCAAAAATTATGATTAGTCTAATTTATTTAGTTAATATTGTAAGATAAATTAATTAATTAGTTAATATTTTAGGATAATTAAAATGTGATAATTAATTAGATGTGATAATTTAAGTAGATTGATTAAATGAAATAGGTATAAAAATATAGAGTATTTAATTAATATGTGCATGTTTAATTAATTAGTATGTGTGTGTATTAAGTTAGTTTAATTAAGAAATAGAAAAATGGAGGAAATTACCATGTGCACCCTTAGCCCTAATTTAGGGGTATAAGTAGAATAAGATGAGGAAATGAAAGGGGGCTCGGCAGATCAAGAAGAAAAGAGAAAGAAAAGAAAAAGAAAAGAAAAGAGAAAGAAGAGAAAGGGAGAGCAAGAACAGGGAACCCGAGACCCAGAAAATCAAAGAAATAAAAAGGAAAAGAAGAAGAAGCCATAGGAGCTGAGAACAAAGGAAAAGAACAAAGAAAGAATAGAAAGTGAGGGCAAAAGAAAGTAGAAAGGAAGGAGAGAGTAAAAGAGTGAGAGAGCTGAGGGCCAAATAAAGGAAAATAAGGAAAGAAGAGAGAAGCAGGGGAAGGAGCACCTGAGACCAGCCAAACGCTGGCCGGAGAGAAGAAGAGAGGAGAGAGAAAGAAGAACCTCGCCCCGCCGCCAAACGCCGCCTCCCACGGTGGCACGCGCCCCACTGGCGAGCTCCCCTTCACCGGACGAAGCCATCGGTTGCCGGATCTCTCCCATCAGACGTCGGAAAGCCGGCGCGTGAGGTACAACACCCGAGACCTTCCGTGGCGTTTTCCGGCGACTTCCCATCACTTTCCGGCGCGTGGAGGTGTCCGCTCCCCATCCGGTGACCTGGCCTCCCTTTCGGTTGTGGAGGTGATGGTCACCCCAGCTCCGGCGACCCTCCGGCGACGGTGAGCCTCCTTTTCCCTTAATTTATATTATTTTTATATATATATATATATATATATATATATATATATACACATTCATTTATTTTCTGTTTTTTATATTATTATTATCATTATATATTTATTTAATTTCTGTTATTAATATCATTATTATTATTATTATTATTTGGGTGTTATTAATTAATTGTTATATTTATTCATTTATTATTATTTTCTGTTTATATATATTGTTATTATCATTTATTTTATTGCTATTATTTTATTCTTGATTTGTTATGATTAATTATAATTATTATTGTGATTGTTATATTTTATATATTGATATTATTATTATTATTTGCATTATTGCTATTATTATTATTATTATTATCAAATACTATTTGTTTTATTATTATTTTATGATATTATCGTAAGCATTATTATTTATATTTGATTATTATAATTGTCATCATATTTTGCATCCATTAATTCTTCTAATTTTATTCATTTAGAATTTATTTATTTATTCTAGAAATATGTAATTACTATTTTATTGCATTTTATGTATTTGTGGTCTGTAATAATAAAATGATTTTCGACCACTCTTAAAAAGAACCACCACACAAATGTTTTCTACTAAAAAGAATGTTTGCTAAATAAAACTGGACCAATGTCCTATTTTACTCAATAAAACCATCAAATAAAAATATTTTTCCATAATGAATGCATGCGAGGATCAATGTCCTCATTGTTAATGAATAACCCGTTTTATGCATGTATCGCACATTTACAAACGAGGGTTGTATTCTGCCCTTAGTATTATTGTAAATTTATTTCATGCTTTAATGCTATTTTATTTTATGCTCTTAAATGGATGAATGCGCTTTAATTTAAATTGCATCGTGTGGAGAGAGCGAATTAATGATAATTAAAATTTAATCATAAAATAATCGAGGTAGAAATAGATGAAAAATCTCGGACCCAGCTCTGGTCTTTGGGTTCAAAGAGGTTAGAGGTCTACCCTCAAAGACACCTTTTTGTGCCACGAGACTTTAGCGTTAATCCTAAGCTCCTTAGGGCGAGAGGTTTATCTTCCAAGACCCCTCTGGCTGGTCCAAAATGGATACAACGCGCAGTTTTAGGCTTTCCGAGGCGAGAGTAACTTTCCCAATGTTCTATTGGGTGGCGACTCCATGAAACTTCCTTGTTGCCCAACATAGACGCACTTGTAATTTATTGCAAGCTGTCAACGGATCCACAAATGTCCCGATCGCCCTCGAACGGGCGGTCCCACGGGCGGCAGCGGGGATCCGGCGCGCGTCACACCTGTCTCTGAGGTAAATGAGATCGGTCTCTGCCTTTATCACCCGGCTTGACAAACTGGGCAAGTTTGCCCTTCCGAACTAAGAATCCAGTCTCCCTTTTGAGCTGATTACAATCATTCATCTCGCGACCTTTATTCCTATAAAAAGTGCAATAGAGGCTCTGATCTCTATTAGAGCTTTCTGTCATAGGTCTGGGCCAATTTACCCGATCATTCTCCTTCATCCACTTTAAAATTTGAGACCTTGTGGCCTTTAAGGGTGTCCACCTATCATCATTTTGATCTCCAGATCGCATTAAAACTACAAAAGCCTAATTTCACTACAAGAAATTTTACTTTTTGTGATAAATTTTTTAATGAAAAAAATAACTATTTGCGACTCAAAAATTCTTCATGAAATACTTATTTTTTTTTGACATGAATTATATTTTTCACAATTTAATTAATTAGTGACGATAAAATTATTTCGTCACAATAATTTTTTTATGACAAATAAATATGTTACAAAAAATGAATATATTACGACGAAATACAATTTCGTCACCAATACAATCAATTTATAACAATAATAATTTTTCATAACAGTTAATTGCAATGTTAATAGATGTTACGACAGTCCGTTGAATTCCCAATCTTGAATTCCCAATCTTCAAAACTAATCTTCAACCTTTCGCAATAAGAAACCAAACTCGCAATAACTTGTATAAACTAATCCGTTATTTTATTGTACGAAATTCTATTATATTATCTTAAAATTGTAGATCTTACTCCTTTGTTCACTGCATATCCAACGGAGCACATTACTGCTGATTGCCGCAGGTAATCTCTCCTATTTCTGCTGCTTTCTTTTCCATTCAATTCTGTTTAGTTGAAATGAATCTTTTTCCCCTAATATGATAATAATTTCTACTGATTTTCTATAGTTAATTCATCTTTGTTCATTCTAACCTAGTTAGAAAATTTATGTTCTTTTTCCGTTGGGAAATTCATTTTAAGGATTAAGTTAAACAGTAGGGAAAAATAATGTCCTTCATCCCATCAAGGCATTTGTAATTCATAGTTTAATTTATTTAGGGAAGTGTTCTCTGCATTAGGGCTATTAATATAAAAAGCACGTTTCTTGTATTTTACATTGAGAAAAATAACGGGACTTCCAAACCATTTACCCCCAAAACCATCCAAACCATTTACCTCCGAAACTAACCTAAAATCACAAAATGCAGTTTCCCGTATGCTAACTTTTTCAACTCTCTGTGCCTCTCCCTCGCGCTGCCCCCTCCATCGCGAGCCACCAGATGCCAGATCCGGCATCGCTCCCCACCCCGCCACCACTCGCCCTCACCCCGTCGTCGTCGATCCGGTCTGGTAGCTGTCTAAATCAGTAAATCGTGCCTCTCCTCTTCTCCATGTCTGCCTCCGGTGTCACCTCTCCTCTGTCTCTCCGTCGAAGTCGATCGCTTCCTATTTTCTTTGTTTTCTATTCTACACTTTGGTGGTGTCCTATTTTCTTTTCTTTACTTATCCTATTTGCTTTTCTTCTCCGCCATTGGAGTAGAGCTTGAGCTTATTGTCTCTGCTTCAGGTCGTCGTTTTGTTTGAAATTTGCTTGTCAAAGTTTAGGTATGTAAAATTCAACTGCATTTTTTTAGCATTGTAAAATTATATTGATTAATGTTGGATAATTAAACAAAAAGAATATATGTGATCTGTGCATATGAATTTAAATGTACAATTTTTGTTTACACATTGACTCTGATCTCTTGCTGTTAGTTGCCAGATTTGCCAAGATGTACACTACATGGAATAAGATCCGAAAAGTCAAGGATGTTGAATCCATGGAATTTGAAGAGTCTGATGCTCAGGTAGGTTTGCCATTACAATTTTCAGTTAGCATATGTCATGATCTGAAGCATTTAGTGCATTGAAGTGAAAGCTTGTGCTGTGTAGGCAATATTTGATCTTGAGGATACTAATATTTGGCTTTGAATACTGTAAGGATAGACATTCTTTGAATTCATAATTGGTTTCCTCCTTTTTTTTCTTTTTCTAAAATTCTAAAGGCAGATGGATTGTGGTTTGTTCTTCCTCTGTAGGAACTAATTGTCATCGATGATCTCATTTCTTCTTTGGTTGGAATTGAAGGACGATATATCTTAATCAAGAGAGTTCATGAAAAGGAGGATGATATTACTTTCCAGGTTGATGCTTCAATAGATTTGGCACTACAGGTGTGTTCTACCCTACTCTTTGAATTAGGCAGCATAAAAAAACATTCTTAATTTGACATTTTAGTAAGGCCATTTGGTTTTACTGTTTTTCAATAAGTAAATTATGCCATAGTTTACTGTATTTTTGCTTGTTGTTGCATTAATATGTTATTAGAAAAGTGAGCAATTGAAATGAATTTAGCATTGTATTTTAATAATTTGTGACTTTAGCTTGTGTCAGTTTGAAAGAAATATTAGTGTAAGGAAATGATATAC
The DNA here is from genome assembly GCA_947683425.1 of Excoecaria cochinchinensis. Classification (NCBI taxonomy): domain Eukaryota; kingdom Viridiplantae; phylum Streptophyta; class Magnoliopsida; order Malpighiales; family Euphorbiaceae; genus Excoecaria; species Excoecaria cochinchinensis. Next base: position 3,483,648 of record CANTUQ010000125.1, on the reverse strand, counting down.
TTGCTATAAATTTAAATATAATTTTAGGGCTCGGGGGTGAATCTAAATTTCTCATGCATTTCTATAATTTAATGTGCATAAGAATTTGGAATTCCTGAAATGTACTCTTGAGCCTATTGTTACAGTTTGTCCTTTAAGAATGCCAAGGGCTTTGATTATGCTTTCTTGGACTTAACTAACTCATGATTATGCCGGCATCATATTTCTAAATTGTTTGAACTAATAACACTTATATTTCAGGAATTGGCCAAACGGATTTTTCCTTTGCTGCTGCACTTAGGGCACTTCTACTAGTAGGTTCTTTCTTCCATAAGTCATTAGGTTGAGCTCATATGGCTTTGGCTATTGCATATTTGTTTTTGCCTTATGGGTAATTAGAATATTTATGTTCCTATTAAATATATATAGGCTTAAACATGTCGCGCATGTGTGTTTTATTTTATTTTAAGTAGAACATTTACTTGAACCAATGTAGATTTTCTCATTTGTTAAAGAAGCAACAAGAGAAAAATAATGTTTTGAGAGGGTTATTGATGAAAAAAGCTATATATGAAATGAGGGAGAACTTAATTGATGTCTACGAAAGAATCAAGAAAGGAAAAGAAACTTGGAATCGGAGATCAAAGAGGCACACAACAAAGTGTAAAGAAACCTGAAATTCTTTTTTTGGATACCTTGTGTGATTCTATTCCATAAAGCCTTATTCCAGTAGTGATAGTAAATGCATATACCATTAATGGATTTGCTCTAGTTTGATGAGATAATTTGATTACAGGTCTAATATATTCTTAATTAAACTACTTTGAACTTGGTGTTTCCATAGATTGAATTTGCTGTGCTTTGAGGACTTTGTGTGGTTTGTTATGACTTTTTTAACTTCCAATCGTACTCCTGTTGGACACCCTCATACAGGTTTGAACTTATTCTAGCTTTATTTTTATGTTTTCTTTAGTCATATGTTGATTTGTATGAAGCAGGCTATAAAATAAGATTCTAAAATTTTTTTGCATTGTTGATCTATACTCTTCTGTTAATATGCTGATTGAATAGAAATACGAACATGAATGTAGTAACTTCACTACTTGTTTTACATATTTGCAGAATAAAAATTTTGACTAATTTCACTCAAAAAATATGATGTCCAAGGACTTTATCTCTATTTTGATAATACTTACTGTTGAGAAAATCAAAATAGAAAAAGTGAATTCCCCATTTCACATTAGAATTTCACTAACTGTATGGAAAAGTTACAACATTAGTGGTATTTTGCTTGTTGTCTTTTGGTTTCAGGTTTCCAAGCGTGAGTCAAATTTTGGTTCCAACAATTTTATTCTGAGGGGCAAATTTAAATGGTAAAGGTTATGTATGTTTTACTTGTATCTGATTTTGAAACTCTTTTACTTGCTTGGTATCTCATGTTTTAGTGGTTTTTAATTTTGCAACTCTTTAATTTAGGTTCATTCCAAACTGTTCAATTGATAGCGATGTTTATAAATTTTCAAGTAACAAGTGTAACTTCTCTTTTATTTGCATCAATGTGGTACTTGTGCATTTATTTTTGAGTTTAATATTTAAAGATAGTTGCAATTTTTTTACATTGATTATTATGTTTTATTGTTTTATTGTTCTAAGCTTTTGGAACATGTAATATTCTTACGTCTTACTATTATATTCTTCTTGTTCTAATATTTTGCATATGATTTGTAACAACCTTAATCTATGCACATACTACAGTTCCAATGTTACTGCACGATTACTTGATTGTTTATATGTATATATATATATATATATATATATAGCTGAAAAGTTAACAAATGCATATTAATATCTTAAATTATTTATAGCTGATAGTTTTGATGTATTAATATTGTACCTTTGTATTTTGTATAATTGAATTGAGTATTGAAAGTGGATGATATAAGTATATTATAATATAGGATGTGTGAGATTGGACCTAAATTAGAGGATGGGCAAACTTGTGTTGGAGTTTGAATTGAAGCGGGGTGAATGAATATATGATTATTTGAAGTGTAAAGATTTTATTGTTTACGGGAGGATAAACAATATTATAGAGAAAATTCTGCCGAAATTTCAGTAGAATTAAGCAACATATTTGTATTTTGATTGAATAAATAGTAAAACTAAATAGCTATAGGGCAGATGGGTATAGTGAAAGGATTAAAAAAAAATAATTACCCGGATTTCGCAATAATTTTAAGAGTAGTTTAAGACAATCAAGTAATCGTGCAGTATCGTTGGAACCGTAGTGTGTGTATAAATTAAAAGTTTTATATGATTGAGTTTTTTTTATCTAATATATGATTTTTTTTTGTAGGAACAGGATGCAAATTTTGAAGTTTCAACAGATTTTATTTCTGGATTAGGATGCAAATTTAATTTTTTTTCATTAAGTAGTATGTTTTTATTTAATTAACCTTTTATTTGAATAAATACATTATATTAGATTTTCTTTAGAAATTTAATTGATTGTATAACATTAAATTTAAAATGTGTCATTTTTAATAAATGCGAGTATATTTGTCATAATTTGTCGATTTAGTTTATAAATGACGATATAATATTTACAATTACGATATTAATATTGTAATAAATAAATATAATTTAATGACAATAAAAAATTGTCACTAAAACTATTTTTTGTGACAATTGTTTTTGTCCTATTTATGTCACTAATTTATAAAATAATGTGACGATTTATATTCATCATTAATATATATTAATTTAATAATGAAATTATTTTTCGTCACTTAAAGTATTAGATTTAATGACGACATTAAATATTTTATGACAAAAATTATATTTATTTGTGACGATAATTATGTAACCAATACTTAATGGTTTTAACTATAAGCAGAGTTTCGTCATTAAAAATATTTAATTTCGTGACGAATTTTAAATTTGTCATAAAAAATGCTAATCTTTTGTGACGATAAACAATATAATGTGACGAAATATAATTTTATTTATGACATAATTTTTGTCATGAAAAGTAAGAACTAAATATGACGATAATCATTTTTATCACAAAAAAACGATACTTACGGTGACAAAAAAGTAAATTGTCACGTAAACTTTTATGTTACGCGCTTACTGTTATGTTCTTTGTGAGGATAAAAATTTGTCATCTTATTTTTTCAGCGATGCGTCTACCGTTACGTTCTCTGTGACAATAAAAATTTGTCATCTTATTTTTTCAGCGACGAAAAATGAATTTTTCATGACAATTTTTTGCGTCATAAAAGGTGTAATTTCTTGTAGTGTTAGAGCCACCTGACGCCCGATTCCTTGAATCATTTCTCCCATTGCTTCTCTCATAGCCCAATCTGTATGAGTCTCTACTCGTATCTTTGTACTGAGAGCTATTATGGAGGCGACTTACCTCGTCCATCCTGATGTACTTATGAGATCGAGACATAAGCTCGGTAAAATCACTGGGTGATTTTTTACTCAGTGAGTTATTGAAGTTCTGGCACCGGTGTTACGTATAAGGGCGTTGTTGAACACCTCCAAGTTTAGGTTCTGGATATCCATTACTACAGTATTGAACCTTTTCACATAAGCTCATAATGGCTCGCCCTTATCCTTGGCTGATATTTTTACAAAGCCCTTATCCACTAGCTGGTTCCAACTTTTCAAAACCAAGTTCAGAATCTTAGACAAACATTCTTAGCTTGAGGGGGGTTGTTGGAGATAATATCATCTCCTATTAATAGAGGAAGAATATAATTGAAGAAAGTTTTAATGTCTTTTTTTATTTATCACTCACTTACCTCTAAAATACAAGGAAGCAGAATATATAACACTGGTTAAGCTAATATTGCTCAACTAATGCCATAAAGCTAGCCACAAATAAAATAAATCAAATATACAAAATAATTAAAGTTTCCTTTATCAAATGAACTACCATGTATATAGGAAGTTGTTACTCCTAGGAATCTTGGACACCAATCACATCCCTTGACTTGATATTGAAATAATATTTGAATGAGCACATCCTTCCTTATCCCTCTATGAAACGTAGAATATGCCTTATAACTCCTAAGGCTCATTTAACTGAATCAGGTTTGCTAATACCCTCTCGCAAACTGAGCTGGGGATGGAGGCACAGTTTGGAACGAAATCGAGCTAAGGAGGTTTTTGGAACAGATTTGGTAAAGAGATCGACAACCTGATGAGTCGAAGGAATATATTTGGTGACAAGAAGCCCAAGAGCAACGCATTCACGCACAAAATGATAATCCAATTCGATATGTTTACATCGAGCATGAAAAATCAGATATAATAGTCAAGTAAAGAGTTGGAGACGATGGACCAGAAATGCGAAGATCACTGAGAAGATAAGAGATCCAAGTAAGTTCAGCAGCAGTATGAGCCATAGCTCGATACTCTGCTTCAGTGCTAGAATGTACGGGAGATTATATATTGCTTTTTAGCACACCACGAGATCATATTGGACCCCAAAAAGGTACAATAGCCAGTAATTGAGCGGCCTGTAGTAGGACAACCCGCCCAATTGGCATAAAAAAAAGCAGATAAAGTAAGCGAGGTATTGGAAGTGAGATGTAAGCCAGTAGAGAGCGTTCCTTTGAGGTACTGAAGGATGCGATGGACTAACTTTAAGTGAGCAACTGTAGGGGCATGTATGAACTGGGAGACATAATTATCACTATAGGAGAGATCAGGTTACGTGAGTATGAACTGGGAGAATTCGCCGCTTAAAATGTGAACAAAAGAAGTGACAAGTGCAGAGGAAGACCTTGTGAGCAGCATGTCATCTACGTACAAAAGCAAAACAAGAACACCTTGATCGAAGTGACAAAAAAAAAGAGAGCGATCAGCAAGATTACAAAAAAACCACGAGAAATAAGAAAATTACCGAGTCTATCAAACCAAGCATGCGGAGCCTATTTAAGGCCATATAAAGCGCATTGAAGTTTACAAACATGATTTGGAAACTGAGTGTCTGCCATACTTGGAGGTTGTGCCATGTATATATCTTCAACAATATGACCATGCAAAAATGCATTTTTGACATCCAATTGACGAATGGGCCAATGCTTTACAAGAGCAACTGTTAAAATTAGACGAATCGTACCTGGATGAATGATAGGAGAAAAAGTCTCTATGTAATCAAGTCCATTGATTTGATGATAGCCTTTGGCAATAAGACGGGCTTTGAGGCGATCTAATGTACCATCTGGTTTAAGTTTGGTCTTGAAGACCCATTTTGAGCCAATGGCATGCATATCGGGAGTGCAGGGAACTAGTCTCCAAGTCTGATTTTGATGAAGAGCAGTGAGTTCATCAATCATGGCATTTTTCCATCCGAGATGGGACAAGGCTGTGTGAACTGTCTTGGGTTCACGAGGTATTATTGGAGAGGAGACAATAGTCAAAGTATAGGATTAGGCTTGACAATACCAACCCTAGAACGAGTAGTCATGGGATGAGAAACAGGGGCAGATTGTGAAGGTTGCTCAAGTACATTATCAAGAGACACAACGTCAGGTGTAGTAGTCACAATCGGAGCTGAAAGGAAAGTGCTAGGTGATAAATCAGCATGATTCGGTGTATATGTAGGTGAATCAGGACTGCTAGGTGAAGGAGGCTGCGAAGTAGTATCATGGACAAAGGTAGACATAGTAGTTGGGAGTGGAATGTGAGATGGAGGAAGAGAGAGAGACTCCAGTGCAGATGAACCTGATACAAAATTACGAGAAGGCAACCAAGAATCAAAAATATTATCCACATGAGACCCCGAAGGAGAAGAGGTAGAGGATTTAAATGGAAAGACAGTTTCGTCAAAGACAACATGATGTGAAATTGTAAATTTACGACTAGATGGATGGAAGCACTTGTAACCTTTGTGTTTTTCATTATATCCTACAAAAACACACAAAACAGTCTTAGGATCAAACTTAGTATTTTTCGTGTCCCATGTGTATGGGAAACACTTAGAGCCAAACACCCGAAGGGATGTATAGTCTGGATGCCTCCCATGCAACATGAAATATGGAGTATCAAAATGAAGAGCAGAAGGTGGTAACCTATTGAGAAGAAAAACAGCAGTAGAAAAAACCTCTAACCATAGATATAGAGGTGCATGACTATGAAAAAACATGGTCATACCTAGTTCTCTTATAATATGGTGGCGACGCTCAACCATACCTGTTTGTTCTGGAGTATAAGGAAATGAAATCTGATGAACAATTCCTATGGAAAGAAAATGAGATGATAGCCGAGAATTAATAAATTCTCCCCCACCATCAGAATGAAAGATCTTTATCTTCTTGTTGAATTGGCGTTCAACATAATGTTCAAAAGCTAAAAAAGCAACAAAGAAATAAGATTTTTTATGTAAAGGAATGATCCAAGTATACTTGGTGAAATCATCGACTAAACAAGCATAAAAGCGAAACTTGCCAATAGATAAAACTGGGGCAGGGCCCCAGAGATCACAATGTATATTATCAAAAGCATTAGAGCTTGAGTGTTCAGATAAACCAAAAGGAAGTTTGCTTAATTTTCCTAACTAACAATATCACACAGATGATCTATTTTTGAAGAGCCTACAACTTCAATGAGACCTTTATTCTTTAACAACGGAATTGTAGAAAATTGTGGATGACCCAAACGTTGATGCCATATGTTTGTAGTGCCTGATTTGAACCTGTAAGAAAAATGCGCTTCTGGCTCATTGGGCAAGACATATAAATTACCCTTTCGTGTCCCGGTGAAGAGTGGATGACCTGTGTTCCGTGCCTTTATACAAAAATTAACATCAGAGAATTCACAATTGACAGGAAATTGAGAAGTGAGTTGACTTACAGAAAGTAAATTCTTCTTAAGATTAGGCACTAAAAGAACATCATGAAGAGGTAACACATGGTTTTTTTGTTTGACAAAAGAATTTCCAATACCTGTTATTGGTAAGTGAGATCCATCTCCAATAATGATGGAATCAATTCCATTATATCGATGAATATGCGTTAACATACCTTATTGTCCAGTCATATGGTTTGATGCACTAGTGTCTGAAGTCCATTCCGTGTCAATGACCGAGTTATCCAATGTAAGTGCTGCAAGCACTTGTGGTAGAGCATGATTCTTACCTGTCTTCTTTGGTAACCACCAGTAAATTTTGGCAATATGACCACTTTTGTCACAAATTTGGCAGGTAGCATCCCGATACAAAGCTCTTTCTTTAGCAGTCAGTCTTCGTTCTCCAGGTGGTGGTGGTCTGCGTTGTTGATTAGCAGTACCTGAATAATCTTTGGGCTGACCACGAGATTGCTGTGCTTGAAACCCACGACCAGTAGAAGTGAAGGTGCTGGTGTGGTCTCTAAATATAAGTGGTCGGTGTTATTTCTGTTGTTGCCCGTAGAAGGCTAAGTGTAGAGTGAGATGAGAGAAAGAGGCTTCAAACTGACCTGAGAACCAGTTCCGACGACGATCCATATTTTGCAATTGAGAAATCAGTTCTGAATAGGTTGGTCTTGGAGGTTTCAACATTGTTGTGATGAAGGTTTCATACTGTGTGCCAAGGCTTGTAAGTAGACAAAAACATTTTTCTTGATCAGGAATGGGTTAGCCAATGGCATCAAGATTATCACACAAATATTTAAAGGTTCGTATATGGTCTGAAATGGTTTTGGTTTCATCTTTGCGCAGATAGGTGAGTTGTTGTCAAAGTGTGAACTCACGCTCTTGAGAGTCTTGGGCATATGTTTCCTTGAGTGCTTCCCAAACTGCAGATGCTGTGTCTAACCCGATAACAAGTCCAAGAGCTTCTTCAGAGAGAGTACCAATTATCCAACCTCTAAGGAGCCGATCAAATTTTTGCCAGGCAATAAATTCTTTTGTTAATGTTGATGAGATATTTCCTGTGTTTGTGATTTCTGAATTTGATGAGGCATATTTGGGTGGAATAGGAATTTCTTTAGTAAGCTAAGCCTAATACTTGTTCTCTCCATAATGGGTAGTTTGATGGAGTGAGTTTCATGGTAACAAAGTTACCAACATTTAGAGATAAAGAAGTCATGATGTAAAAAAAAACAGAGATCGTTCCCGCTCTGATACCAAGAGGAAAAACATAATTGAACAAAGTTTTAATGTCTTTTTTTATTTATCACTCACTTACCTCTAAAATACCAGGAAGCAGAATATATAACACTGGTTAAGCTAATATTGCTCAACTAATGCCGTAAAGCTGGCCACAAATAAAATAAATCAAAGATACAAAATAATTGAAGTTTACTTTATCAAATGAACTACCATGTATGTAGGAAGTTGTTACTCTAGGAATCTTGGACACCAATCACATCCTTTCACTTGATATTGAAATAATATTTGAATGAGCACATCCTTCCTTATCCCTCCATGAAACGTAGAATATGCCTTGTAACTCTTAAGGCTCATTCATCTGAATCAGGTTTGCCAATATTAATTAGGATAATTTTATTTAAATTTAAACTATTGTTAGCTACATTATAGCTCATTCTTTTATGCAACCTATTGTAACAGCTTTATGTATAAATACTGTCACAATATCAAATACAAGAAATATATAGAAAAATTCCCTCAACATTGGTACTGCTAACAGGCCTCCTCATCTCTTTTCTCAAGAATTGCAAAAACGCCAATTCTTTTAATTATATTCAACCCAGCTTCAACTACAACCTCTCTTACATTATGGTGAACGACGCCATCCCAAACAAACACGTGTTCTAAATTATTATTGACTTGATAATCTTCTTGAAAGTGAACTTGGAATTTAAGTTCACTCATGCTTCCACTCTTATTTGTTAAACAAGCTTTTAGATATGAATTTGCTCCTCGATGATTCACTGTAACTACAGCAGAAAAAATTACATGGATGTGACCTCCGCGAGTGTTGAGTTTCAACGACAAAGAAGATCCACTGTCATTACGACACGTCATCCACTGCGGCAATTGACTTCCCACAATACCTATATGTGGACACTGTAAAGCAAAATAAAATTAAATAGGAAATTATCAATATCATATTATACTGAAACAAAATCATTAATATTTTGTAAAGCCTGAGAAGAGACAGAGACCTTATAAACTTGCAGATATTCCGATAGACATTTCCGAATAATCGATTGTGCTCCCGGATTTAATTTATCACAATTGCATAAGTCCAACAAGTCCTGTGGAAATTTGAAACTATCGGACACTGATTCTAAAGACCTGCAATTTGCTGCATGTAGCGTGCGCAGATTCAGCGGAAGATCTGGTAAAGATTTAAGCTTCTGGCAATTTCTCAAATTGAGGGATCTCAATTCATGAAGGCGATCGATGCATCGTGGCAATTCTTGTAGGCCACTTCCAGATGCATCAATTTCTACTAAAGATATTAAATTTTCAAAATCCTCAGGCAGTTTATCGAGATTCTCACATCCAGAAATGTTGAGACGTGCAAGAGACCTCAAATCCTCAAAAGGCTGTATAGAAGGAAGCAAGATATGAGAATAAATTATCCAGCATGCCTGAGATTTACGAAACCTTAATTTCAAAAATTATAAATTTTGCAAAAAAAATAAAAAAAAATAAAAAAAAAATAAAAGCAAATCAAACCGCACCTTGTTAAAAGCAAGTTTTTTAAGTTTGCTATGACGCAGGTCAAGTTCAACAAGATGCGGTAGTTCACTATGGATTCGGAAAGTGCTCAATGGAAAAGACTCCCAGCGGAGATACTTTAGCCTCTTTGGAAGACAATCAAGACCTTTAGGAAGGCTTATTTTGTCTGTGTCATAGAAGCCAAGTACTCGGAAGAATTCGAGCCTGCCTAAACGACATAAGGCCTGAGAACATATTTCTATTCTACTGCCAACGTCTCCCACCTTTAGTGATATTCTCTCCACTTTTTTATTGTCCTAAGAACCAAAAATAAAGAAAAGAATTAACCTAAATTTTACAAAGAATTCATAGTAGGAACAAATTTTATTGTAGTGAAAAGCTATATGTAAAATATAAAACCATGAATGAATATGATTCCATCTTACCCGATCATCAGTTCCACTTCTCAATACATATTCGACATCCTCACGCTTCCATAACCTGCTTTGCTTTTCACACGTACCCCTGTTTGTCCCAATCACCATCTCGTGGCCCATTTGCTGAATCAAGTTATGCATTTCAATATTTTCCCCTCTTTCATTATTTATGAGGGCTGTATCATGTAGCCTGCCCATTCCATATCCTAGATTCAAGTGAAAGTAATTTAATATTCTTTCCGCATTTTCTCGTGCATCTCCTTTAAAAAAACACGCAATATCAAGAAAAATGCATTGTTCAGGCGGTTGATGCCCATCATAACTTGGTCTCAGATTGTCTATAATACTCCCAGGAAGAGTACTCCTAAATCTTTTCAACGCGGCTTTCCATTCCTCAACTGTTTGTCCAAGTACCGAGCTTAAAGCAAGAAGAGCATACGGAATCCCTCCAGCATACTTTACTGCATCATCTGAAAGCTCTTTATATTCCTGTTGAGTAGAAAATTCACAAAGCCCAGTAAAGTATTTAAGAGCTTGATCATCGTTTAAATGCTCAACTTCATATATATGTTTCTTCATCTTTACACTCTGAAGCACCTGCTTATCTCTGCTTGTTACGATGATTCTACTCTTCGGATCTAACATGCTCCACAAACCACTTTCTTCTAGTGCAGATTTTAATTGCTCACCATTGACCACATCATCTAAAACAATAAGCACTTTTATATCTCTAAGCCTTCTCTGAATGCATTCTTCAATTGTATAGGGTAAATCCAGGTTTATGTCTCCATCGCCTAATAGCTTCCGAATGATCTCGTCTCTTAAATTTTCGTGTTCCCCTTTTTTAGGAATCTTGTCCTTGACATTCCGAATAAAACAGTGGCTATCGAATTTGTTCTTAATTCTATTGAACACTTTGTCGGCAAGAAATGTCTTGCCAATACCTCCCATTCCCCAAATTCCTACCATGCTTACACTATCCTCTTCTATCTCAATTAATGATTCCACCTTCTCGATACGAGAATTAATGTCAATTAAACTGTAGTTGAGCGAATAATTTGCAGACAGGGCACTTAATTTCTCGCTAACATCATTGGCGATTTCATCACATAATTTGGCCTCGGGCCTAACCACATATAAGAAAAAAAAAAGTGTTATAATAATATAATAATCATCTCTATGTTTCCATTTCATAAATGCAACAATCAAATTGGATGCCATCACAAAGGAGAAAAATTGCGTTAATACAAATTGATTTCTATGAAATATGAATGAGTTGTGGATTTTAATTGTGAAGTTCCACTAAATACAAAATTCTAAGCAATTATTGTTGAGATTAATTCAAAATCATTATATTTATGTAATGATTAAATTAGTGAGTTTTATTTTTACATATTTATAATATTTTATTTATTATTATTTAGTTAGTGGGGTTAATTGAGTGTGCATAGTCACTGGATTAATAAAATTATGAAATTAGTTGATTAGTGGGTTAGTAGCCTAAATTCATGATTTAAATCTAAGTCTATAAATAGGCATATGTAATTAGTTTTTGTTGGAAATGAAATTTATGTTCTTGATCATAAGAATTTCCCAACAGTTATATCAGAGTTATTATTGAACACGGGCCTGTGAAAAAAAAAATTGAGAGAAAACAAGTAAGTACTATATTAAAATGGTCTCAAATACTTTTCCTTTAACTTCTACTCCAATCTTCACAGAAGAAAATTACTAATTATGGGTTGTGAAAATGCAAATATATCTACAGTCATTTGATTTATGGGATGTGGTTGAGAATGACAAACCTCCACCATTACCAATGAGTCCAACTTCAGCTCAAATTAAGAGTCACAATAAAAAAAATGTCAAGCGTGTTAGTATACATATTTGGAATTTCTTAATATTAGCATTATGTATATGTGGTATCCTTTAATTTAGTCATTTGTACATATATAGATTATATTCTTAGTACATATATAGATTATATTCTTAAGCATATTCGGTACTATGTAATTCTATATATATTGTCAATAATGTACATCAAGGTATACAAAGCCTCTTTCACTTTTACGATATCAGAGCTGGGATACTAAATATCTTCTTCCATATCTGTCAGTCTCTTTTTTTTGCAATGTCAACTGATGATTCTTCTGTTGGGGTTACAAACCCAAATCCCACATCGGAAAATCAAGGGAGGAACACTTTGAATATAAAGAGTTTACCTAACTCCATTAGTATGAGGCCTTTTGGGAGGAGCCCAAAAACAAATCCGTGCGGGTTTGGCTCAAAGCGGACAATATCATACTAATGCGGAGTTAAGGTGGTGTTTGGCAGTCCTAACAAGTGATATCAGAGCCTGGTTTGGAGACGATCCGGAATAATGGACTGCGTTGTGTGGGAGGCTCCCCCGGTATGACCCCGAGATTGGAGATTCGTGTTTGGTATCTTGTGTCGAAAGTCTTCCTGATATTGTGGTGGTCAGGCGGCGTGTCCCGTTGGTTGATAACGGCGGTGCAAGATGATATGACGAATCAAATAAGTTATCGCTCGAGGTGAGGAGGACATAAACCGTGCGGTCTTTGGTTTGAGGGGAGGATTGTTGGGGTTACAAACCCAAATCCCACATCGAAAAATCAAGGGAGGAACACCTTGAATATAAAGAGTTTACCTAACTCCATTAGTATGAGGCTTTTTGGGAGGAGCCCAAAAATAAATCCGTGTGGGCTTGGCCCAAAGCGGACAATATCATACTAATGCGGAGTTAAGGTGGTGTTTGGCAGTCCTAACATCTTCTTCACCCTCTAATGTCACTCCTCTGTCAACACGACATTCTCATTCTCATCCCACATTTTCTTTATCCAATATTCGTCAGCATATCCCAGAAACACTTGATTATTCTAACTACCTCATTTAGCGTGAACTCTTTGTTCCAGTACTGAAAGGTTATCAAGTTTATGAACATGTTGATACTATTAACCCACTAGCTATGAATGACTCTAGTTATGCACAGTGCCAGCGAATTGATTCCCTTGTTCTTTCTTGGATTCAGTCCACCATTTCTTGTGATATTTTGAGATCTATAATTACTCCTGGTAAGCCTCTTACTGCTCGAGATGCTTGGCTAAAAATTGAAAAAATATTTAGAGATCATATTGAATCTCGAATTGTATATCTTCGTCAAGATTTTTATCACTTGGAGAAAAAGACTTCATCAATGAATGATTTTCTTAATAAACTGAAGGATTTGTATGATTGTCGTACTGCTCTTGGAGATGATGTTTCCAATAGTGATCTTATTATACAAATTGTCATGGGCCTTGGTTCAGAGTATAATTCCATCACATCTGTCCTTATTACTTGAAATCCACTACCCACCTTTGAAGAATGCAGGTCTTTATTACTTATAGAGGAATCCAAACTTCAAAAACAACAATCTACTTCCATTGTCTTTGAATAGGTTTTTCTCACTCAGTCTCGATCCCCTTCTACTGGTGGTGGACGTATTACAAATAGAGGAGGACGTGGTGGCCGTATTGGTAATAGAGATGGTCGTGGTATTTTTCAGCCTTTTAAATCACGAACCAATATTGTTTCTATAAGTTCTTCTACCTCTGGTATTCTTGGTCTCCCCCTCATGCATCAAATACTGTGGGAATTCAACATTTTCAGCATTGTGTTCAATGTTATACATGTGGAGGTTTCGGTAACATGTCCCGCCTTTGTCCTTATGTTACAAAAATTGAGGCTAATCCACAGGTTTTCTCTGCTATTGAATATGGCACTGAGAGTTGGATTATGGATTTTGGCGCTTTTACTCATATGACCAATGATCTTGGTAAGCTTCATTCTCTTCTTCCATATTATGGTTCTGATAAGATTAGTGTTGAAAATAGTGCCTTATTACTGATTAAATACTTTGGGTCTTCGGTTATTTCAAATGGTTCACATAACCCTGTCTTAAATGATGTACTTGTATCCCCTGCACTTACTAAAAATTTAATTTCCATTAGCAAGTTTACAGCTGATAATAATTGTATTGTTGAATTTGATCCTTCTGGTTTTTGTGTTAAGGACCTACAGATAAAGCACAAAATTCCCAGCTCCACTAGACAAGCTAATCTTTATCCTCTTCATGGTTTCATCAACCCAATAAGCTCACTTGGTCTTGCTGCTGTTTGTGTCAATAATTCCACTTGGCATCGTCACTTAGGCCTTGCTGGATCTAGAGTGCTTTCTCATCTCTTTCAACGTTCCTTAATTTCTTGTAATAAATCTGACAATTCAGATACATTTCTTTGTCACGCCTATCAATTAAGGAAGCATGTTCGACTACCTTTTGTCGAATCCAAGTCTCACACTTCATCTCCTTTTGAACTAATTCATTCTGATGTATGGGTTTCACCTGTTTCTTCACACAATGGTTATCGTTATTTTCTCAGTTTTTTAGATGAGTTTTCTCATTATTACTAGGTATATCCTCTCAAACACAAACATGAAGCTTTCACTCACTTTATTCAGTTTCATGCCCTTATTAAAAATCAATTCCAAACTACCATTAAAATGTTTCAATGTGATAATGGTACTGAATATTCTAATTCTTCATTTTGGGATTTTTTCCACTCTAATGGCATTCATTTTCATTTTTTTCTATCCATACACCTCCCAGCAAAATGGCAAAGCTGAATGTCTTAATCGTACTATTGGAAATATGATTTATACCCTTTTAATACAAGCCTTTATGCCTCCTTCATTTTGGGTTGAATCACTACTTACAACTAGCAATATTTTTAATCTTTTGCCTACCCCTTTACTTAAATATAAATCTCTTTATGAGACTCTCCATCTCAAACCACTTTCTTATGATCATCTTCGGGTTTTTGGCTATGCCTGTTATCCTAACCTTCTTCCACAAGCTCCTCATAAATTATCACCACGATCCACTTTATGTGTTTTCTTGGGCTATCCACAACATTAAAAAGGTTATAGGTGCTATAATCTAAATTCTCACAAAGTTATAGTGTCCCATCATGTGGGTTTTGATGAGAGTCATTTTCCCTTTGCCAATTCTACAACATCTTCCTTTTTTTCGCATTCTTTAACTCCTTTACGTACTAATCCACAAGATCTTATTCCTTCTGCAACGTGAGCACTTTACATCTAGCATGACTTTTCAGTCAGAGACCTGGTATTGACTATGGTTATACTTACAGCCCTATGGTAAAACCTGCACTATCGCACTGTTCTTAGTTTTGCTCTTTTCAAAAATTGGGCTATTCATCAGATGGACATTAAAAATGCATTTCTCCATGGCTTTCTTAATGAGAATGCTTTCATGAAACAACCTCCTGGCTTTGTCAGCACCACCCATCCAGACTATGTTTGCAAGTTTAATCGGGCTTTATATGGTCTCAAACAGGCACCACGTGCTTGGTACCATCGGTTTACTTTGTTCATATGTTTGAGGGGTTTTGTTAATAGTAAAGCTAATTCCATTATGTTTGTGTATCGCCAGAACCAAGACATGGATGTTCTTATTCTTTATGTGGATGATATTGTTCTCATGGCTTCTTCCACATATCATTATTATCATCCATCATCACTTCTCTACAACAAGAATTTGTTATTTCAGATTTGGGGGACTTACATTTTTTTCTGGGTATTTCTGTTACTCGCTCTTCTTCCGGCTTATTTATTTCTCAGTCTAAATATGCTCGAGCGTTGTAATATATTTGCAGCAAATTTTGTTTCCACCCAATTGATTCCAAGTACAAGTTATCATTAACTGATGGTGATCCTTTATCTAATGCCAAGGAGTATCGTAGTATTGTTGGTGCCCTTCAATATCTTACTTTCACACGTCCTGACTTCACCTTTGCTGTTCAATAAGTCTGTTTATTTATGCATGCCACACGAATAACTCATATGCAGGCTGTTAAATAAATTCTACAGTATATCAAAGGAACTATTAATCATGGTCTTTTACTATCCCCAAGTTCTATCAATAAAATGATAGTTTATTCTGATGCTGATTGGATGGGTTGTCCTAACACTCACCGATCCACCTCTGGTTATTGTGTGTTTTTTGGCTCAAATCTCATATCTTGGTCTTTCAAATGTTAGGCTACTGTATCTCGATCCAGTGCTGAAGCTGAATATCGGGTTGTTGCTTATGTTGTGTCTGAAGTTTCATGGCTTCATTCTCTATTGTCTGAACTTGGGCATAAACTATCATCTACAACTGTGGTCTTTTGTGACAACGTTAGTGCTATTTTTCTAGCATCTAATCCAGTTCAAAACATACGTACTAAACATGTAGAAATTGACTTTCATTTTGTGCGCGAGAAAGTAGATGCCGAGACCATTCGAGTTCTTCATGTCCCATCATCTCTTCAATTTGCAGATATCATGACAAAGGGTTTACTAAGTGTGCTATTCTCTGAATTTTGCTCCAATCTGAATGTCCAGTCCCCTCCCGTTCCAATTGCGGGGGGCTGTTAGTATACATATTTGGAATTTCTTAATATTAGCATTATGTATATATAGTATCCTTTAATTTAGTCACTTGTACATATATAGATTATGTTGTGGAAACTCGGGTTGATTTCCACCAAATTCACCTCCAACACTATTGAGCAGGTGAATAAAGTGTAAACGATTGTACTGAAAAATCACACAAGGTAAAATTTCCAAGACAGAATTTTTCTAAGTAATTTAACAGCACAATAATTCACTAACAATATACCCGACAATAGCTATTAAATAGACAAATAAAGAATACCAGAATTTAACGAGGTTCGGCCAATTATGCCTACGTTCTCGGACACTACTAATATTATATTTCACTATTTCAAAGAAATAATACAAGTGAAATATTTACTAATTGCCTTAGAAAGATTGGCAATTTTGGGATGGTTTAAATTAGGAAAGAGGAGCTATATTTATAGCTTAACAATCTCCCCATTTCATTCAATTTCCCCGATGTGGGATTGCTAAAAAAAAAACATTGTTAATCTAATGTCAACAATTGTGAGCCTACTAAGTCAACAATTGTGTGAATTTGCAACATTGGTGGCTCATCCACCCACCTTTGTTGACAAAATTATTTATTTTGTTAAACAAAGGCATCTGATAATTGTGAAATTAATGATATTTTTAGTGTGTTTTTATTTATTTATTTAAGTTAATTTAGTATTTATTTGGTTGAATTATAGTTGAATTAGTTAATTTTATATTTTAGAGTTTAATTGTTGATTTTGGTATTTTTCAGGATTTAAAATAAAGGAAAAAGGATTTAATTGAAAATAATGCTAAGTTTTGGATAATTTGGTAATTCTCAGATTTGTGAAAGTCAAAGAAAGAAATAAAGTGCAATTACATAATACACGGGAGTGCAAATTCATACTTGGCCAAGTGAGTGTTATTTGCTTAATGCACGGGAGTGCAAAATTTCACATGGCCATGCATGCACAAATGGAAAAATCAACACGGCAATACATCTTCATGACTTTCTCACCAACTGGCCGCGTGGGATGAATTCAAACTCCACCAAACTTCCGAAGAAAAGAAGAGAACCCTTTTCCCATTTACCAACCGATGAAATCTTTGCAATTAAAAAGGCAGAAAGAACACGAGATCAGGGAGTTGAGTTTTGGCTGGAACGAAGAAAGAAAGATTTATTTCTGCAACTGAAGATTTAGATTTTTCATATAGTTTTAGAATTTAATTTATGCTGTTGTTATTTTAAATCTGAGAGAATAATTAGAGATAGTGGGAGATTATTATTTCTTTTTGGAGTTTTGAGAATAGATCAGACGGGAAGAACATCAATTTTATTATTGTAAGAATTTCATTTTCAGATCTCAAATGGGTAATATCAACTTATCTCTATTTACTTCAGTTTTTATGTCAATAATGAGTGAGTAGTTCCTTTCTTGTTAAGGGATGCCTTGAATCCCCAATAATCATGTGAATGCTTGCGTGGATTGATTTATGCATATGCTTCAGTTTTATCTTCTCCAAATTTATCTGTTTTAGTTATTGAATTTAATGCAAGTTTAAGAGTAATCTGCTGTGATAATCTTAGATTGTATTCACTTCATTAGCTTATATATAATTTGTTCTATTTCTATTGATTTTCACTGGTTTGATTAATCCGAGATGGTAGTTAAATCTGTGGATCTCTATTTTAATAGGTTCAGAATTGTAGAAGATAATTAAGCTTTGGTATCTTAATCCGGGATGGTAGGATCATCTAAGCTTAGGACTTAAGACCTGTTTCAATGCTAAAATATGTGCTGAATCCAGGGTGGTAGGTGCATGTGTTAGAAAAGCTTGATCCGAAAGGCAGGCTATGGTATAGGCTAGGTTGTTCACTGATTGTATATGAAATTGTTGAATTAAGTATTCACATGATATTATTGGGGAGAATGGGTATTCCTTAGCAAGATCTCTTAGTTATTTTATCAAATTACTGTATTATTAAATCGTTAATATTCTTAGACATTAATATCATTAGTTAGATTATTATTTCTTCTGCGTTAAACAATCACCAAATCAAAATAATTGGGAATTCTTTAGCATACATTTAATTGTTAAAATTTTACACAACACAGTCCCTTGGGTTCGATAACTTGTGGTCTTAATTATATTCCACTATATTACTTGCCGATTCAGTACACTTGCTGAGTGCGCGTCAAGTTTTTGGCGCCGTTGCCGGGGAAATAGCGTTGTCAGTAAGTTTTGATTTTTATTTGTATGTGTTTTCATTTTTCTGATTTTATTATTTTTATTCTTTTCAGGTAGTTGTGGTGTATGAGCAGAGTTAGACAAGGATCATTAGCACCCTACGACCCTGAAATCGAGAGGACTTTGCGTCAACACAGGAGAGCCAACAGAGATAACAACATGGAAGATAATCCTCTCCCTATTGATGAAATTCCTCCCGAGAACGAACAAGTGCCAAGGGCACAAGAAGAGGTACAAAGAAATTATGGAGGAGAAGTCCCTAGGCAGCGAACGATAAGGGACTATGCTGTGCCTAGATGGACTGAAGATCATAGGACAATTGTGCTGCCAAGAGGAGTACAATTTGAACTGAAACCAGCAACTATCAACATAGTGCAAAGAAATCAATTTTCTGGATCAGAAGTGGAAGATCCTGCACAACACCTGGATTTATTTTTGGAGATTAGTGACACTGTGCAGATTCCAGGAGTGACACCTGATGCTGTAAGACTGAAATTATTTCCTTTCACCTTGATTGGAAAGGCAAGAGAGTGGTTGCAAATGTTACCAAGACAGTCAATTACATCGTGGGATCAATTGCAAGAAAGGTTTCTGATGAAATTTTTCCCACCTAAAAAAACAGCAAATATTCGCAACAGCATATTTCAATTTAGTCAATTGAGTGATGAGCCTTTTTATGAGGCTTGGGAAAGATTCAGAAGATTGTTAAGAAGCTGTCCGCATCATGAAATACCAATATACCATCTGATGCAACAATTTTATTCTGGTATTTCACCTCAAACGAAATCTTTGCTGGATGCATCATCAGGAGGTTCTTTTATGAATAGGATACCAGAAGAAGCATTCCAGCTGCTGGATGAAATGGCATCAAATGACGCTCAGTGGGCTAATCCTAGATCAGTCCCAAGAAGACAAGGAATACATAGTGTAGATGAAGTGTCAATGCTGAGGGCACAGGTGGAGTCAATGCAAAACGAGATGAAAAACTTAAGGGTGAAAAATGTAGCATCTGTTTCTCAAGAAGATGAGTGGTATGAAAGTGGGCAGTATGCTCAAGAGAGTGCATCAATGGGAAATGTTAATGCTGTAGGGGATTATCGGAGGAGTGACCCCTATAGTAACTCATACAACCCAGGCTGGAGAAATCACCCGAATTTTGCTTGGAAAGATGGAAATCAGAATGCCTCATCCTCTCACCCACCAGCGAGACCACCTTTCAACCAAAGTACTCAGCACAATCAAGGACATTCATACCAACCCCAAACATCCAACCAATACCAAATGCCATACCCACCCCATCACAACCATGGACAGAACTTCAATCAACCACAAGCTCAATCATACCATCCACCGGGATACCCACCTAGGCCACCTATGCAAGAGAAGAAGCCAAATCTTGAGGATATGATGGCTAACTTCATAAACAGTCAGCAGCAATTCATGACAAATCAAGAATCTAGGTGGAAATCTCAAGAGCAGTGGAACCGAAACCAAGATGCTTCTATGAGAAATCTGGAAACTCAATTGGGACAGCTTGCAAATTCTGTGTCCCAAAGGCAACCAGGAACATTTCCTTCAACTGTGGATCGAAATCCAAAAGAGGAAGCAAAAGCAATTACACTGCGAAGTGGAAAGGACGTGGCACAAAGAGAAGATCAAGGTAAAATTTCTTCATCAGAAAAGGAGGAGCCAACACGGACTGTAAGTAATTCTAACTCTAATATAGAAATGAATGAAAATGCTCCTAAAAAGGATAAAGGTAAGAGTATAGTGAATCCAAGGGTAGAGGATCTCGACATAAATAGACTGCCATTTCCTGCTGTTGCTAGACAAGAAAAGAAAAATGAGCAAAAAGCTAGGTTTATAGAAATGTTTAAGAAATTACACATTAATTTACCATTTGCTGAAGCTTTAGCTCATATGCCCAACTATGCTAAATTTATGAAAGAACTATGTTCTAATAAAAAGAAATTAGAAGGGCATGGAACTGTTCAACTAACAGAAAATTGCAGTGCTATAATCATGAACAAGATCCCTGAGAAATTGGAAGATCCAGGTAGCTTCACTGTACCTTGTGCTATTGGTGAAAATTTTTATGGTAATGCTTTGTGTGATTTAGGTGCAAGCATAAATCTAATGCCTTATTCTATTTGCAGGAAGCTGAATCTTAGTGATCTTAAGGAGACAGGAATGAGACTCCAACTTGCGGATAGGTCGGTGAGGCGACCCAAGGGAGTGATAGAGGACTTGTTAGTGAAAGTGGGGAAGTTTATTTTTCCAGTAGACTTTGTGGTGATGGAAATGGAAGAGGACAGGAAAGTACCACTTATTGTGGGGAGACCATTTTTAAACACCGCAAAAGCTTTGATTGATGTGCATGGGCAAACTGTTACCCTGAGATTCAATGATGAAAAATTAGTTGTTGATATGAACAAAGCTCAAAGGTATCCATCAGATGATATAGAAGAATCTGCTTATTTTATGGATACAATAGACAAGTGTGTAGAAGAGGTGAAAGAGGAAATGTTAGAAGCTGATCCGGTGAATGAGGATTTACTGAAATTTTTGGAGAATGAAAATTTGGAAGATGAGGAAGTGATTGCAGCTGTGGAGCAAGAAAGTGAAGAAGAAAACACACAGGAAGAAGGACTGAACCTGGAAAATGGGGATACACATTCTAAACTTAACCCTCTTCCTTCACATTTAAAATATATATTTTTAGAAGATAATGCAAAACCAGTAATTATTTCATCTTTATTGACAGGTTTGGAAGAAGAAATGCTTATTGAAGTACTCAAGAAGCATAAAGGAGCAATTGGCTGGTCAACTTCAGATTTAAAAGGAATCAGCCCCAGCTATTGTACGCACCGGATACTTATGGAAACTGACTTCAAACCGGTGGTGCAACCACAAAGGCGGCTAAATCCAGCAATGCAAGAAGTGGTGAAAAAGGAGGTACTCAAACTCCTTGATGCAGGTATTATCTATCCCATTTCTGATAGCAATTGGATCAGTCCAGTCCAATGTGTACCAAAGAAAGGAGGGATGACAGTTGTAGCCAACGAAAAAAATGAATTAATTCCCACACGCACAGTGACAGGATGGAGGGTGTGCATAGACTATAGGAGGTTAAATAATGCAACCAGAAAGGATCATTTTCCTTTACCTTTTATTGACCAAATGTTGGAAAGATTGGCAGGAAATGGATTCTATTGTTTTTTAGATGGATATTCAGGTTACATGCAAATACTCATAGCTCCAGAAGATCAAGAAAAGACTACATTTACCTGTCCCTATGGCACATTTGCATACAGGAGAATGCCCTTCGGGCTGTGCAACGCACCGGCTACATTTCAGCGGTGTATGATGGCAATTTTTCATGACTTCATAGAGAAATTTATGGAGGTGTTCATGGACGATTTTACCATTTATGGGAGTCATTTTGAGAGCTGCCTTAGGCATTTAGAATTGGTGTTAGAAAGGTGTAAGAAGACCAACTTGGTGCTGAATTGGGAAAAATGCCATTTCATGGTAAGGGAAGGCATTGTGCTTGGGCACAAAATTTCTGAGAAGGGGATAGAAGTTGACAAGGCAAAGGTAGAGGTGATAGAAAAGTTACCACCCCCAACTAGTGTGAAAGGCATTAGAAGTTTCTTGGGACATGCAGGATTCTACCGCCGGTTTATCAAAGATTTTTCAAAAATTGCTAAACCTTTATCAAATTTGTTGATGAAAGATGCTCCTTTTAATTTTGACGATGAATGTATGCTGGCTTTTCAGACTTTGAAACGGAGGCTCATTTCAGCCCCGGTGATTATTTCTCCGGATTGGAATTTACCTTTTGAATTAATGTGTGATGCAAGTGATTTTGCAGTTGGGGCAGTACTTGGGCAGCGAAGAGAAAAGGTATTTTGTACGGTTTATTATACAAGTCACATTTTGACAGGAGCTCAAATGAATTACACCACAACGGAGAAGGAACTTCTTGCAATTGTGTATGCATTCGAAAAATTCAGGCAATATTTGCTGGGAGCAAGAATTGTGGTGTGGTCTGACCATGCTGCCTTGAGGCACCTATTTGCAAAGAAGGAATCCAAACCAAGACTGATCAGATGGGTACTTCTACTGCAAGAATTCGACCTAGAAATTAAAGATAAGAAGGGAGCAGAAAACTTTGTAGCAGACCATTTGTCAAGACTGGAAAATGCTCACATTGAGAAAGGGGAGATTTCAGATTTATTCCCTGATGAACATATTTGTGCTTTGTTTGAAAATGACATTTTTGTTCCTTGGTTTGCTAATTTAGCTAATTTTCTCGCAGGGGGATTTATGCCAAAGGATTTCACATGGCAGCAGAAAAAGAAGTTAAAGGCTGATGCAAAGCATTATCTTTGGGATGACCCTTATCTATTTCGTTTGTGTGCAGATCAAGTGCTGAGAAGATGTATTCCAGATGAGGTGAAAGGTGAGATTATCACAGCCTGTCATAGTGGAGAAGCTGGTGGACATCATGGACCAAACCGGACGGTATCAAAAATTTTATCTTCTGGTTTTTATTGGCCTACCATGTTTAAAGATGTTCAAAGTTTTGTGAAAACATGTGATAGATGTCAACGGGTAGGAAATATTTCTAAGAAAGATGAAATGCCGTTAACCAATATGCTTGAAGTGGAATTATTTGATGTGTGGGGGATAGATTTCATGGGGCCTTTTCCAATATCCTTTGGTTTTGAGTATATATTAGTAGCTGTGGATTATGTGAGTAAGTGGGTAGAAGCCATAGCTACTAAGACTTGCGATGCCAAAATTGTACTAGAATTCCTTAGGAGGAACATTTTCACTAGGTTTGGCACGCCAAAGGCCATAATTAGTGATGGGGGCAGACACTTTGTTAATCATCAATTTACTGCCCTATTAAAGAAATTTGGTGTGAGGCACAAAATTTCCACCCCATATCATGCTCAAGCAAATGGACAGGTTGAGGTTTCTAATAGAGAACTCAAAACAATCCTTGAAAAGACTGTAAATTCATCTAGGAAGGATTGGTATTTGAGGCTGGATGAAGCTTTATGGGCCTATAGAACCGCATTCAAAACGCCTATAGGGTTATCCCCGTTTAAGTTAGTCTATGGTAAGGCATGCCATCTCCCTGTCGAACTTGAACACAAAGCTTATTGGGCAACTAAATTTCTGAATTTCGATGTTAAGAGTGCAGGTGAAAAGAGACTTCTCCAGATGAATGAGTTGGAAGAAATACGCTATTGGTCATACCAACAAGCGGAGAAGTATAAGGAAAATACGAAGAGATGGCACGACAAGAAACTGATCAGAAAGGAATTCACTCCAGGTATGAAAGTCCTATTGTACAATAGTCGATTAAGGTTATTTCCTGGAAAATTGAAGTCGCGGTGGACGGGACCATTTGAAGTGGTAAGTGTGACTGACTTCGGAGCTATCACAATCAGAAAACAACCTGGGAGTGAGGAATTCAAGGTAAATGGCCATCGCTTGAAACCATATTTTGAGAACCGCGCTGAATTGGCAGCGGTAATCATTATTTTTGATGCTGAGTGAGGTAAATTCAAAGTCTAGCTGAAGACTCTTAAACTCAGAACTACATTCTCTACTCTATTTGTTTTAATTTTAAATTTTAGTCATTTTTATTTTTTGTGTGTTTTTAGTTAGTTTAAATTTTTGTCAATAGATTCATGAACTACAAAGATACAAAGTTGAAGCAAATTGGATTGCAGAGTCTGGACATATTGATAATAAAAGTTTTTAAAGCAGGGCATTAGTTTGAGTTTTTTTTATAATGCATTAATAGATGGATGTGTGATTCAATTAAATTAAGGAGTTTAAAATAAAAAAATAAAAAATAAAATAAAAAATAAAAAAATAAAAAACAGAAGCAGGTTAATTTACAAATTTATTTTGCATTTGTTGAATTTTTAGCATTAGAATTTTTTTTTTTTTTTTTTTTTTTTTTTTTTTAAGTCACAGAGGTAAATTACTCAGCCGCGTGAGCAATTGCCCCGCCGCGTGAAAAAAATGCCCAGTCGCGTAGAAACTGCCCTGGCCGAGTGAGGCCATGCGCAGCCACGCATAGAAACGAACCCGCCGCGCAAGGAACTGCGCGGCCGAGTGGGAATTTGCCCACCTGCGCATGAGAGATGCGCAGCCGCGCATCTCCCATGCGCAGCTGCGCATGAGAATTGCGCAGCTGCGCATGAGAATTGCGCAGCCGCGCATCTCCCATGCGCAGCTGCGCATGAGAGATGCGCAGCCGCGCATCTCCTGCGCATGAGAGATGCGCAGCCGCGCATGTCCTGCGCAATTTCCCCTCCCAGACTCGCGCAGCCGCGCGTGTGTGCTGCCCCTTGGCCCTCTTTATTTATTTGTTCCTCTAGTTTTTCACAAGCTTTTACTCTCTTGCATAACCCGCGGCAGTGCTTCCCTCTCACACACAATCACTACATAAACCTTCATTTCTCCAATTTCTTGCCTCATTCCACTCCATTTCATTTTAAGTAAGTGTTTCTCTTTAACTATTGCTCCTTAATTTGATTAATTATTTCCATTTTTACTTCATTTTTTTGTTATTAATGCACATGATTTGGGTAAATTTCAACATGCCATTTAAATCTCATGTTAAATTCTTTTGGCAAATTTATTTCTTGTGTGCTTAATGTGCATGTACATGTTGCTTAGTTTGAATTTTGGTGGCTAACACACTTTAAATTGGCTTTCAAATTCACTGACAAACATGTGCACACCACATGCTCGATGAAATGCCCCAATCAAATTTTTTAATTTTGTTCATAATTTCTCATTTTGTGCCGTATCTCTGCCTTGTGATTTAAATTTTCGATTGATCATTTTTCATTCATGAATTGGCGAATAAATGACATAAAAAATGAAAAAAAAAAAAAAATAATAATAATAATAAAAAAAATAAATAAATAAATAAATAAATAATAATAATAATAATAATAATAATAGTAATAAAATTTACTTCTGCTTGTGTTTTCTCATTTACAATTTTTTGTCCAATTGTCTGCATTTCCATTCTTCAATTTTCATATTGCATCTGGTAGTTGATTGCTATTATTCTGGTTAAATTTAATGTTGCCATTTTACGTGCTAATAATTTTTATTTTTTTACAGTGGCACCAAAACAATCAAAGAACACTGAAGCCTCAAGCTCTTCTGGCACTCATATACCTTCTTATGTCAATCCAGAAAAATCTGACATGTATGAGTACTTTAGCACGTGCCAATATGTCCAGCCCGCATTTCTCAGTCGTTTTTATCTACATGTTCCTGTTGGAGACCTTTGGACAGAAATATTACCATTGATTCAGGGCATCGGCTGGGAACAGTTCATGGAGCATAAAGTGCAGGTATTTCCAGATCTTGCTCGTGATTTATTATACTCTTTTGAGTGTCATTTTGATGGAGATAGAAATGCTTCTGGCACTATTAAGTTCCGGCTGGGTAAGAAAGGTTATTCAATGTCCTTTAAGAAATTTTCACAGCATTTAGGATTCTCACCTGATGCATTGGTGGAGCTACCTAATGCATCTACTGAGGAAAATTGGGAAAAAATTCGAGATCCTTTAAATGCTGAGCCGTGGAGAGGAGGTAAGCTTAAAGTGCATGCACTTCGGGATCATGCTTTGAGAATTATTCACAGATTTCTATCCCGAAGTATATATAATAATCTTCAGAGCTTGAGTTCACTTAATGCTTCACAGATTATGTTACTGAGGTGTATGGTGGATGGTATTCCTATTAATGGCTCTTTGCTTATAGCACAGCGGATTCAGGATTTACAAAAGTGTTCTTCAAATACTTCTGCTGTTTCCATCGGTTGGATAGCAACCGTTTTGGCTGAGGCTGTTAATTATACTCGTTCTTTTGGTGATCCACTTGATGGTGATATAGCTTATATTGATAATGTCATGCTTAAACGCATGAAGATTTGGAAAACAAAGCCAAGATGTCACTGGACAACTCGAGAGGAATATCTGAGAGAAAATGGCATACATGTAGATGAGATTCCGGGAGCGCCAAATGATAACAGAGGTGATGATGAGCCAGCAGCGGTTCCACCAGCTGAGACAGCTATGTCCTCTGATTTAGAAGATCACCTTAACCGTCTTAGCAGCAGGATGGACCACCAGCAGATCCGCTTGGATAGGATGCAGGGGAGGATGGATACCATGCAGGACACTATTGTTGAGGTTAAGCAAACCATGGAGAAGTTCGTGCATGATTTCTGGACACGTTTTCCTCCACCACCACTTCCACCACCTTAGTTGACTCACTACATTTGCTGTGGACAGCAAATATTTTTGATGGGGTCGAGCTTGTTCAGTTAAGCTCAATTTTGGTTCAGGAAGTAGACACATCTTACCCCTTTATTGTTCATGAATCTATATTCTGTTTATTTATTTTGATGTTTTTATTTTAATTTTATTTTTTATTTATTTTGATGTTTTTTATTTTAATTTTATTTTTAATTTGATGTTTTGTAGTTTTGTAATAACTTTTACTCTTAGCATAATGGATGATAGTTGCTTTAGAATTTTCTAGTTTTGCTTAGAAATAACATTAGTTTTTATTACCATTTAGTTTACACTAAAACTTAGTTTACCCCTGTTATTCCTCAAATATTGAACATATTGAACTTGAATTTAGAATGTGCAATTAAGAATTGTTGCTTAGCACGAGAACAAACATGTTGTTTAATGAATTTTTTAGCTAAATTAATATTCAACTTGACTTATATTTGTTAGTTTCTACTCTTTGAGCACAAAAGACCAGTTTTTAAACGAAAAAAAAAAAAAATGCATAAAATAATTGAGCCAGGAATTTTAGAGCACTAGAACCTTCCTCATCACCCTTCAAAGCATACAAACAACTCAATTCAACTTAGAAAGTGATCTAGGCAAGATTTTATTGTTTAACCTTATTTTGACCTATTTTTCTACCCTTATTGTATATTTATCCTTGTTAACCACTTTGAGCTTAATAAGATATGCTAAAAGCGTGTCAAATTTTATTTTGATATACCTGTACAAATTACCATATAGCTTAAAAAGCCGTTTGCCTACCTTTTATAGAGTTGCCACTCTAGGATTGGGTAGATTAACAGAAAAATGATTGTTGTGTCTGAAGTTTCATGGCTTCATTCTCTATTGTCTGAACTTGGGCATAAACTATCATCTACAACTGTGGTCTTTTGTGACAACGTTAGTGCTATTTTTCTAGCATCTAATCCAGTTCAAAACATACGTACTAAACATGTAGAAATTGACTTTCATTTTGTGCGCGAGAAAGTAGATGCCGAGACCATTCGAGTTCTTCATGTCCCATCATCTCTTCAATTTGCAGATATCATGACAAAGGGTTTACTAAGTGTGCTATTCTCTGAATTTTGCTCCAATCTGAATGTCCAGTCCCCTCCCGTTCCAATTGCGGGGGGCTGTTAGTATACATATTTGGAATTTCTTAATATTAGCATTATGTATATATAGTATCCTTTAATTTAGTCACTTGTACATATATAGATTATGTTGTGGAAACTCGGGTTGATTTCCACCAAATTCACCTCCAACACTATTGAGCAGGTGAATAAAGTGTAAACGATTGTACTGAAAAATCACACAAGGTAAAATTTCCAAGACAGAATTTTTCTAAGTAATTTAACAGCACAATAATTCACTAACAATATACCCGACAATAGCTATTAAATAGACAAATAAAGAATACCAGAATTTAACGAGGTTCGGCCAATTATGCCTACGTTCTCGGACACTACTAATATTATATTTCACTATTTCAAAGAAATAATACAAGTGAAATATTTACTAATTGCCTTAGAAAGATTGGCAATTTTGGGATGGTTTAAATTAGGAAAGAGGAGCTATATTTATAGCTTAACAATCTCCCCATTTCATTCAATTTCCCCGATGTGGGATTGCTAAAAAAAAAACATTGTTAATCTAATGTCAACAATTGTGAGCCTACTAAGTCAACAATTGTGTGAATTTGCAACATTGGTGGCTCATCCACCCACCTTTGTTGACAAAATTATTTATTTTGTTAAACAAAGGCATCCCACATCGAAAATTTAGTGGGATGCAATAGGTTTATTCTATTATAAATATAGTCCATCTCATTTAGTTTTTTCCATCCCAAAATTGCCAATCTTTCTAAGGCAATTAGTAAATATTTCACTTGTATTATTTTTTTGAAATAGTAAAATATAATATTAGTAGTGTCCGAGGACGTAGGCATAATTGGCCGAAGCTCGTTAAATTCTGGTGTTCTTTATTTATCTATTTAATAGCTATTGTCGGGTATATTGTTAGTGAATTATTGTGCTGTTAAATTACTTAGGAAAATTCTGTCTTGGGAATTTTACCTTTTGTGATTTTTCAGTACAATCATTTACGCTTTATTCACCTGCTCAATAGTGTTCGAGGTGAATTTGGTGGAAATCAACCCGAGTTTTCACAACAATTGGTATCAGAGCCTAGGTTCTTTCTTAGTATGCTCTGTGGTTGCAGCGTAGGCTGATCTTCCACATCAGAAAAGATTTTTCCTTGGGTTATTGGCATTCCGCATCAACAGCTATTGAATAGTAATTGTAGCTGAAATGACAAATCCATCCACTTCTTCTTCGTCGTCCAATTTGATGGCAAATGCAAGAGTTACGGTGGAAATTTTTGATGGTACGGGTCATTTTGGCATGTGGCAAAGTGAGGTTCTAAACGCTCTCTTTCAGCAAGGTCTAGACATTGCCCTTGAAAAAAAGAAACCAGATGATGTTGATGAGAAAGATTGGAAGAAACTTAATTGTTTGGCGTGTGGTACAATTCGATCGTGCCTTTCTAGAGAGCAAAAGTATGCTTTCTCGAAAGAAATTTTTGCAAGTAAATTGATGAAGGTGCTGGAGGAAATTTTTTTGAAGAAAAGCAGTCAAAATAAGCTCCACATGAAGAAAAGACTGTTTTGTTTCAATTATGTTGCGGGTACCACAATAAATGACCACATCACCAGTTTTAATCTGTTAGTCGCTGATTTATTGAATATGGATGTGACATTTGAAGATGAAGATCTGGCTTTGATGTTGTTGGGATCCCTTCCCGAGGAGTTTGAGTTTCTTGAAACGACTCTACTTCATGGGAAGGCTGCTGTGACTCTCAGTGAAGTTTATGCTGCCTTGTATAGTTATGAACTGAGAAAGAAAGACAAGAAAGAAAGCACAAGTGGAACTACAGAAGCTCTGGTAGTGAGAGGTCGGTCGCAGAGCCAGACTAAAGGAAAGAATTGGAGATCGAAGTCGAGGCCCAAATTGGGCAAAGACGAATGTGCCTTTTATCGAGAAAAAGGGCACTGGAAGAAAGATTGTCCTAAGCTGAAGAATAAAGGCAAACCTGATAAAGGAAAGGCTGTTGCAGATTCAAATGTAGCTGAGTGTAATGATGAAGACTCAGATTTTTCACTTGCTGTTACATCATCAACTAGCTCTTCTAGTGTATGCCTGCTTGATTCAGGCTACAGTCATCATATGTGTCCCCATCGGGATTGGTTCTGTGAATTTAGAGAATTAGAAGATGGAGTTATTTATACAGCAAATGATGCCTCTCTCACCACACATGGGATTGGTTCCATTCGTTTAAAAAATCATGATGGATCAATCAAAATCCTAAAGGATGTTTGTTATGTGCCCAGATTGTCAAAGAATCTCATTTTCGTAAGAGCTCTGGAAGAAAATGGTTTCGAGGTACGAGCAAAAGGCGGAGTAATGAAGATAATCTCTGGTGCACTTGTGGTGTTGAAGGGAATTCGAAAGAATAACAGATTGTACTACCACTACAAAAAAACTGTGAATTAGCGACTAAAATTAGCGACTGTTTTTTTTTGTCGCTAATTAGCGACTAATTAGCAACTGTTTTAAGAAATAGTCGCTAAATTCTATTTTTGATTTTTTACGACTAATTTAGCGACTGAAAAAATAAACCGTCGCTAAAATTTGGCGGTAATTTATCGCGCATTTTTTGCGACCAATTTAGCGACTAAAAAGTTAGTCGCAAATTTTTGCGACTAATTTAGCGACTAAAAAATTAGTCGCTAAAATAGCGACGGCAAATTCAGTCGCTAAATTAAAAGGTAATTTAACCGATAGTAATTGCGACAAATTTAGCGACGGAAATTTTTAGTCGCGAAAAAATTTTCAAATATTTTAACCAATTTTGAAAATTTAGCGACGGAATAATCTGTCTCTATTTCGTCTGTAAAATTGATCATAATATTAATAAAAATATGCCTATATACTTATAGTTATTAATAAATTTTAATATTTTTGCTGTACACATGAATTTTAATTTGTCTAAAATAAATTTTTGATCATTTAATTATTTAAAATTTTTTAAAAAATATTAGATGGGTGAAGTAAAATTAATATTTATAAAAAAATTTATTGATTCGTAGTAGATTACTGGATTTACCCATAAAAATTTATTCTAATTTTTGGAATAGTTTCGGGCCTTCTAAAATTTTATTTAGGGATTATTTTAATTTTTAATTTTATTTATTTTTAGGATTTATCTTAACCTATAAATTTATTGTTATTGATTATTTTTAATATTTTTGCTATAGATAAAATTATACTGAAATTCAATCTTTTTTATAATCTCGATAAGATTAACATTTAAACTCAAAATTATTTAATTAAAAAATTCAAATCAAAATTTAATAATTGTGCTATTATTAAAAGAATTTATTAAAAAAACATGTTCTATTATTTTAGGGTTTTTGAGTTAATACTTCAAATTTAATGGATTATTTAAACAAATAAATTAAAATTGATAAATAAATATATAGATATATAATTAGACAAATAGATAATAATACATACATACTGTAACATCTCAAATTTTGAGTCGAGTAAATTCGTAATTTTTAGACCGAAATTAATATTAATAAAGGAATTTATTAAGGAAAGATGTGTTATTATTTTAGGACCTTTGAATTAATATTTCAAGTTTAGTGAATTATATACATAGTAAATAACTAGACTAAATTGATAAAAATATATGAATAAATTTTTTTACTCAAAGAAAAATATACAAATAACTTTAAGTGTATGAAATTTCATAGAAATAAATAAATAAGAATAGAAAAACAAAGGGAACAGGGGGAGCTAGAGGGAGACGGGGAGAGGAGAACAGAACCGAGAGAGAGAGAGAGAGAGAGGAGAAGAGCTCACGGCGGAGTGACTACCGGCGACGACCACGATGGCGATCGCAACGCCAGCCAGCCCAACTGATCGGGTCTCCTGTTCGCGATGACCGACCCGATTTGGAGGGAGAAGGCCAAACCTTCTTTGGCTTGCTCAGGCCACCTCCGGCGACTGATGGAGACACGCAAAGCGGCGGACGACTCCTGGTGATGAGATGAGTTTTCTGGTGCAGCTCTTGCCTCCTCACTTGCCGGCGATGAGGAGATCGACGTTTGGATGGACCGAAGCTTTCGATGGTGATTCTGGTTAAACGGCGGGGTGTATTGGCGCGTGACCACCTGAAATGGAGTCGCGACACCGTGAGCTTCATTGCGATAGTGGAGTCATCTCCGGTGGAGCTTCGGCGAGCTCCGGTGACCGTCGAATAGGATAAAATGAGAGAAAATTTGTAAGTTGCTAACCAATTTACCTATCCAAGTGATTTTTTTTTATAAATTAAATCTGTTAGGGTGCAATTTTACAATTAGCATCATAATATGCATATATAGGTAATGATATTGTGATTGGTAATCTGTGAAGAACTGGTGGAAAAATTGAAAGTTAAATGGGAAACCCAAGTACGATTATTATGATTGTGGGGTTATTTTGTGATTCTGGGTTTAATTTTAATTTTGTGTTATTTTTGTTTTTGAGAAATTGGAGAGGTGAAATGCAGAGAGATTTTCTGGGTTTGAACTCAAAGGAACCGTTGGCTGTGGTTAAGGAAGAGGTTAATTCTGATGGATTCAAAGAGATAGGTATTCTTGTTTCTGGTGACTTGCTTTATGGGTTATGCTCATCATTAATATTCATCAATTTAGTTATTGATCTCTTGCAATTCAAGTAATTTTTCATTTAATTTGATTAGGAAAATATGCAGTTTTGCTTTTGAAACACGGGTTAGTTAAAGTTTAAGATTTTCCATATATTTGCTTGTAACCGTCAATTTTGTATTAGAAGTTTTGGACATGTGAATTTAGCAAATGGATAAACAGAACTTTTTTCTAGTATGAAGCAACCATCCTTCTCTTTTCTATTTTTCGTTTGAAATCAAACGGTATGTTTTGAACATGGAATTTTATTTCTGTTGGCCAATATAAAGTCAATTGCAATTAGTTTTTTTCTTTCTTTAATTTGTTTGGATGTGCTTAAACTCTGATAACCCAGATTTGGTGGGACGAAATTGTCTTAGTATCTTACAGGAATTTGTATGCATGTAATTGATTGTTAACATCTTCAGTAATTTGGTGCTATAATGTGCTTTGCCATTTGCGAGTACCATAAAGAGTATAAGAATTCATAATTTTATTTGCTGCTATTGTAAACAGTACGACATCAGCATAATTTTGATGCTAATTTGTACACGTCTTCCAAATAGGATGGACAGGCTGTAGATCACCTCCTTCTATCTCCATCATTGGGTAGGGTGGGTGGATTACATATTGAATTCTGTCCATGGGTTGATATTACATCTATTGACATTTTGATTGTCTATTTTAAAAGAGCATGGGAATGTTAGGACTTTTCGTTACATTTTTTTTCTCTAAAAAAGGATGTTGCTTATGGCATAAGTTCTTGTTCACTTGGATTGCAACTTGTGAAAACTGAAATCTATTTTAACCTGCTTACAGTGTGATAGTTATTTCATTAGCTTATGTTCTCTTCTTGATCATTGCAGTTGTTATAATAGGATACAGGCGCAATAGGAAAGCAGATAAAAGATGGAGTAAGACTGATGGGTCATGGTGCTGATCAGATTAAATGGCCTATTCATCTCGAGGTAATTTTTTTTTGAAGTATTTATGCTGTTGTACTAGACTATTCCAATTGAACTCACCTTTATCCAAGGCACTGTAACTCCTGGATTGAAATTTTTGAAAATTTTATTGGTAATTTGCAGGTACCGGAACCGGATGGAATGCTGCTAAATATAATAAGAGGATGTACTTTTAATTTAAGTATTGTATAATTTAATATACTTTTATTATATTTGAATTATTGTGAATTTATTGTACAAAGTTATTATAAACGTCTGTATATTGCTAAATAGCACAATTTAATTTGAATTGGTATTTTTTAAATATTATATAGTTTAATTTACTTTTTGATATTATTTTTTTTAAATTAATAGTAATATTTATAATTATTATTTACATAAATTAAATTAAATTTTAGATGTAATAATAATAATAATAAAAAATTAAATCAAAAATTTTAATTAAAAATAAAAAATTGTAATTAAAAATTAAATTAAAAAAATATTAAAAAATATAATAGCGACGGAATAGCGATGAATTTTTTGTCGCTAATAAATATATACGACTAATTTTAAGATTATTTAGCGACCGATATTTTAATTTTAGCGACGGAATTTTCCGTCGCTAATTTTAGCGACTGTTTATGAATTAGTCGCAAAATTTTTTGCGACGGCACCAATAGCGACATTTAGTCGCCGCGTCGCTAAAGTTCATTAGCGACTGAAAATGCCCAATGAGCGACGGAATTTTTCGTCGCTAATTAACTGTTTTTTTGTAGTGTACCAAGGTACTACTGTTATTGGCACAACAGCAGTGGCTTCTACTGGTGAAAAGGAGTTAGAAGCAACCGGGTTATGGCATATGCGCTTGGGATATGCAGGTGAAAAATTCTTGAATTTCTTGGTGAAACAAGGATTATTGAAAGAAGTTCAGACTTGCAAATTGGATTTTTGCGAGCATTGTGTCAAAGGGAAAAAGACAAGGGTGAAATTTGGAACTGCAATCCACAATACCAAGGGTATTTTGGACTATGTTCATTCTGATATGTGGGGACCTTTCAAGACGACTTCTTTGGGAGGAAAACACTACTATGTGACCTTTGTTGATGATTTTTCCCGGAGAGTTTGGGTGTATACTATGAAGACTAAGGATGAAGTGCTGGGAGTTTTCCTCAAATGGAAAAAGATGATGGAAACTCAAACAGGCCGAAGGATCAAGCATCTCCGTACAGATAATGGCGGGGAATACAGGAGTGATCCATTTATGAAGGTGTGTGAAGATGAAGACATTATCAGACACTTCACAGTCAGAAATACACCACAACAAAATGGGGTGGCAGAACGTATGAATCGAACATTGCTGGAGAGAGTTCGGTGTATGTTGTCCAATGCTGGGTTGGGCAGAGAATTTTGGGCTGAAGCTGTTACATATGCTTGCCATCTCATTAATCGCCTACCATCTAGTGCTATTGGTGGTAAAACGCCATTGGAGAAATGGTTTGGAAAACCTGCTACAGATTATAATTCCTTACATGTGTTTGGTTCCACTGCATATTATCATATTAAGGAATCAAAGTTGGATCCATGTGCAAAAATAGCAATTTTCATGGGGATCACCTCTGGCGTGAAAGGATATTGACTATGGTGCCCAGAGTCAAAGAAAATAATTTTCAGCAGTGATGTTACCTTTTATGAATCTACCATGTTGAGAAATGTGACAATTGAAAGTATTGAGCAGACAGATGGTACTCCAAAACAGGTGGAGTTTGAAAGGAAAATTGTTAGCTCAGCAAATAATGAAGTAGATGCAGAAACTCCTATTGTAGATGAGGAGTCGGATGAAGAAGAGGTTTTAACCCAAGAACCTCCACAGCAACATGAATCAATTGCATTAAGTAAGCCAAAGAGAACAATAAAAAAGTCTGCTCGCTATGTTGATATGGTGGCTTATGCATTCCAAATTGCAAATGATGACATTCCTACCACTTATAATAAAGCAGTCAAAAGTTCAGAAGTAGAGAAGTGGAGGAAAGTCATGGATGATGAAATCCAGTCCCTTCATAAGAATCATACGTGGAAGCTAGCTAGTCTCCCGAAGGGAAAGAAGGCAATTGGGTGCAAATGGGTATATACAAAGAAAGATGGATTTCCTGACAAGGATGATGTTCTCTACAAAGCAAGGCTGGTGGCTAAAGGCTACGCTCAGACAGAGGGAATTGACTATAATGAAGTTTTTTCTCCAGTTGTAAAACATTCCTCTATTCGAATTTTGTTGGCTTTGGTAGCACAATTGGATATGGAACTAGTTCAGTTGGATGTAAAAACTTCATTTTTACATGGAGACTTGGAGGAGGAAATCTATATGGTTCAGCCCGAAGGATTTAAAGTTGCTGGAAAAGAAAATATGGTGTGCAAGCTTGAAAAATCATTGTACGGATTGAAGCAATCTCCGAGGCAGTGGTACAAACGATTTGACAAGTTTATGATGGGGCAGAAGTACACAAGAAGCAAATATGATCATTGTGTGTATTTGCGCAAGCTACAAGATGGATCCTACATATATCTTTTTCTTTATGTTGATGATATGTTGATAGCTTCCAAGAGTCTAATAGAGATTGAGAAGTTAAAGACTCAGTTGAATAGGGAGTTTGAAATGAAGGATCTAGGTGAAGCCAAGAAGATTGTCGGTATGGAGATAAGCAGAGATAGGGAATTGGGGAGACTTTGTTTGACTCAGAAGCAATATCTGAGAAAAGTGCTAAAGAGTTTTAGCATGAATGAAAAGTCAAAACCTGTTAGTATTCCTCTTGCTCCCCATTTCAAGCTCAGTGCATCTTTGTCTCCAAAGAATGAAGCAGAACGAGAATACATGGCAAAAGTACCGTATGCAAATACTGTTGGTAACTTGATGTATGCTATGGTGTGTACAAGGCCCGATATTTCACAGGCAGTTGGAGTTGTGAGCAGGTATATGCATGATCCTGGAAAGGAGCATTGGCAAGCTGTGAAATGGATTTTGCGGTACATTTTGAACACCGTAGATGTTGGTTTGGTATTTCAACGGGATGGTCAAGAGGGTCAATGTGTAGTTGGATATTGTGATTCTGACTATGCTAGTGATTTGGACAAACGGCGATCAACTACTGGTTATGTGTTTACTCTTGCGAAGGCACCAGTTAGTTGGAAGTCTACTTTACAGTCAACAGTTGCTTTGTCCACTACGGAGGCAGATTATATGGCAGTTACAGAGGCTGTGAAGGAGGCAATTTGGCTTCAAGGGTTGCTTGGTGAGTTAGGGGTTCAACAGAAGTACATCAAAGTGCATTGTGATAGTCAGAGTGCTATTCATTTGGCAAAGAACCAAGTTTACCATGCAAGGACGAAGCATATCGATGTTCGTTATCACTTTGTACGAGAGGTTCTAGAAGAAGGTGGAGTAACAATCCAGAAGATTAGGACCACTGAGAATCCTGCTGATATGTTCACAAAAGTGGTGACTGCGGTCAAGTTGCAATATTGTTTGGGCTTGATCAATATTGTTAAAAGTTGAAGTTGGGCGCTTTGAAGCGCATTTGGTGACACTACTAAAATCGAGTTTTGTGAGAGATTTGAAGATGAGAAATTTGCCAAGGTGGAGATTTGTTGACAATTGTGGCAAATTCACTCGGGTTGATTTTCACCAAATTCACCTCGAACACTATTGAGCAGGTGAATAAAGCGTAAACGATTGTACTAAAAAATTACACAAGGTAAAATTCCCAAGACAGAATTTTTCTAAGTAATTTAACAGCACAACAATTCACTAACAATATACCCGACAATAGCTATTAAATAGACAAATAAAGAGTACCAGAATTTAACGAGATTCGGCCAATTATGCCTACGTCCTCAGACACTACTAAAATTATATTTCACTATTTCAAATAAATAATACAAGTGAAATATTTACTAATTGCCTTAGAAAGATTGGCAATTTTGGGATGGTTTAGATTAGGAAAGGGGAGCTATATTTATAGCTTAACAATCTCCCCATTTCATTCAATTTCCCCGATGTGGGATTGCTCAAAAAAACATTGTTAATCTAATGTCAACAATTGTGAGCCTACTAAGTCAACAATTGTGTGAATTTGCCACAATTGTCAACAAATCTCCGGGTTAATTATTTCAGTGGTCACTGAACATTAAGAGTTGTAACGATTTGGTCACTAAATTTCAATTTGTAACAATAAAATAATACATCTATTATTTTGTAACGAAAAAATCAAAATGATCGGAAATGGTAATCAATACGTGACCTATTAGCAGAATGAACGTTAGATTTTTTGCCACGTCGGATCTGACA
This sequence comes from Excoecaria cochinchinensis, assembly GCA_947683425.1. Taxonomy (NCBI): domain Eukaryota; kingdom Viridiplantae; phylum Streptophyta; class Magnoliopsida; order Malpighiales; family Euphorbiaceae; genus Excoecaria; species Excoecaria cochinchinensis. The sequence continues at coordinate 3,445,474 of CANTUQ010000125.1, read as the reverse complement.
CGGATCCGTCGTGGCTTTATGGTAAAAAAAAATCAATTTTCACTGTTTTCAAGCAGCTCCCGTTTGCCGCTGAAACCGAATTTCAGATCATTTTGATTTTTTCGTTACAAAATAATAGATGTATTATTTTATTGTTACAAATTGAAGTTTAGTGACCAAATTGTTGCAACCCTTAAAGTTCAGTGACCACCGAAGTAATTAACCCACAAATCTCCACATAGGCAAATTTCTCATCTTCAAATCTCTCACAAAACTCGATTTTAGTAGTATCACCAAATGCGTTTCAAAGCGCACAACTTCAACTCTTAACAATATTGATCAAGCCCAAACAATGTTGCAACTTGACCGCAGTCACCACTTTTGTGAACATATCAGCAGGATTCTCAGTGGTCCTAATCTTCTGGATTGTTACTCCACCTTCTTCCAGAACCTCTCGTACAAAGTGATAACGAACATCGATATGCTTCGTCCTTGCATGGTAAACTTGGTTCTTTGCCAAATGAATAGCACTCTGACTATCACAATGCACTTTAATGTACTTCTGTTGAACCCCTAACTCACCAAGCAACCCTTGAAGCCAAATTGCCTCCTTCACAGCCTCTGTAACTGCCATATACTCTGCCTCCGTAGTGGACAAACCAACTGTTGACTGTAAAGTAGACTTCCAACTAACTGGTGCCTTCACAAGAGTAAACACATAACCAGTAGTTGATCGCCGTTTGTCCAAATCACTAGCATAGTCGGAATCACAATATCCAACTACACATTGACCATCTTGATCATCTCGCTGAAATACTAAACCAACATCTACGGTGTTCAGAATGTACCGCAGAATCCATTTCACAGCTTGCCAATGTTCCTTTCCCGGATCATGCATATACCTGCTCACAACCCCAACTGCCTGTGAAATATCGGGTCTTGTACACACCATAGCATACATCAAGCTACCAACAGTATTTGCATACGGTACTTTTGCCATGTATTCTCGTTCTACTTCATTCTTTGGAGACAAAGATGCACTGAGCTTGAAATGGGGAGCAAGAGGAGTACTAACAGGTTTTGACTTTTCATTCATGCCAAAACTCTTTAGCACTTTTCTCAGATATTGCTTCTGAGTCAAACAAAGTCTCCCCAATTCCCTATCTCTGCTTATCTCCATACCGAGAATCTTCTTGGCTTCACCTAGATCCTTCATTTCAAACTCCCTATTCAACTGAGTCTTTAACTTCTCAATCTCTATCAGACTCTTGGAAGCTATCAACATATCATCAACATAAAGAAGAAGATATATGTAGGATTCGTCTTGTAGCTTGCACAAATACACACAATGATCATATTTGCTTCTTGTGTACTTCTGCCCCATCATAAACTTGTCAAATCGTTTGTACCACTGCCTCGGAGATTTCTTCAATCCGTACAATGATTTTTCAAGCTTGCACACCATATTTTCTTTTCCAGCAACTTTAAATCCTTCGGGCTGAACCATATAGATTTCCTCCTCCAAGTCTCCATGTAAAAATGAAGTTTTTACATCCAACTGAACTAGTTCCATATCCAATTGTGCTACCAAAGCCAACAAAATTCGAATGGAGGAATGTTTTACAACTGGAGAAAAAACTTCATTATAGTCAATTCCCTCCGTCTGAGCGTAGCCTTTAGCCACCAGCCTTGCTTTGTAGAGAACATCATCCTTGTCAGGAAATCCATCTTTCTTTGTATATACCCATTTGCACCCAATTGCCTTCTTTCCCTTCGGGAGACTAGCTAGCTTCCACGTATGATTCTTATGAAGGGACTGGATTTCATCATCCATGGCTTTCCTCCACTTCTCCACTTCTGAACTTTTGACTGCTTCATTATAAGTGGTAGGAATGTCATCATTTGCAATTTGGAATGCATAAGCCACCATATCAACATAGCGAGCAGGCTTTTTGATTGTTGTCTTTGGCTTACTTAATGCAATTGATTCATGTTGCTGTGGAGGGTCTTGGGTTAAAACCTTTTCTTCATCTGACTCCTCATCTACCATAGGAGTTTCTGCATCTGCTTCATTATTTGCTGGGCTAACAATTTTCCTTTCAAACTCCACCTGTTTTGGAGTACCATCTGGCTGCTCAATACTTTCATTTGTCACATTTCTCAACATGGTAGATTCATCAAAGGTAACATCCCTGCTGAAAATTATTTTCTTTGACTCTGTTCACCATAGTCAATATCCTTTCACGCCATAGGTGATCACCATGAAAATTGCTATTTTTGCACGTGGATCCAACTTTGATTCCTTAATATGATAATATGCAGTGGAACCAAACACATGTAAGGAATTATAATCTGTAGCAGGTTTTCCAAACCATTTCTTCAATGGCGTTTTACCACCAATAGCACTAGATGGTAGGCGATTAATGAGACGGCAAGCATATGTAACAGCTTCAGCCCAAAATTCTCTGCCCAACCCAGCATTGGACAACATACACCGAACTCTCTCCAGCAATGTTCAATTCATACGTTCTGCCACCCCATTCTGTTGTGGTGTATTTTTGACTATGAAGTGTCTGATAATGTCTTCATCTTCACACACTTTCATAAATGGATCACTCCTGTATTCCCCGCCATTATCTGTACGGAGATGCTTGATCCTTCGGCCTGTTTGAGTTTCCATCATCTTTTTCCATTTGAGAAAAACTCCCAGTACTTCATCCTTAGTCTTCATAGTATACACCCAAACTCTCCGGAAAAAATCATCAACAAAGGTCACATAGTAGTGTTTTTCTCTCAAAGAAGTCGTCTTGGAAGGTCCCCACACATCAGAATGCACATAGTCCAAAATACCCTTGGTATTGTGGATAGCAGTTCAAAATTTCACCCTTGTCTTTTTCCCTTTGACACAATGCTCGCAAAAATTCAATTTGCAAGTCTGAACTTCTTTCAATAATCCTTGTTTCACCAAGAAATTCAAGGATTTTTCACCTGCATGCCCCAAGCGCATATGCCATAACCTGGTTGCTTCTAACTCCTTTTCACCAGTAGAAGCCACTATTGTTGTGCCAATAACAGTAGTACCTTGGTAGTGGTACAATATGTTATTCTTTCGAATTCCCTTCAACACCACAAGTGCACCAGAGATTATCTTCATTACTCCGCCTTTTGCTCGTACCTCGAAACCCTTTTCTTCCAGAGCTCCTACGGAAATGAGATTTTTTGACAATCTGGGCACATAACGAACATCCTTCAGGATTCTAATTGATCCATCATGATTTTTTAAACGAATGGAACCAATCCCATGTGTGGTGAGAGAGGCATCATTTGTTGTATAAACAACTCCATCTTCTAATTCTCTAAATTCACAGAACCAATCCCGATGGGGACACATATGATGACTGCAGCCTGAATCAAGCAGTCATACACTAGAAGAGCTAGTTGATGATGTAACAGCAAGTGAAAAATTTGAGTCTTCATCATTAAACTCAGCTACATTTGAATCTGCAACAGCCTTTCCTTTATCAGGTTTGCCTTTATTCTTCAGCTTAGGACAATCTTTCTTCCAGTGCCCTTTTTCTCGACAAAAGGCACATTCGTCTTTGGCCAATTTGGGCCTCGACTTCGATCTCCAATTCTTTCCTTTAGTCTGGCTCTGCGACCGACCTCTCACTACCAGAGCTTCTGTAGTTCCACTTGTGCTTTCTTTCTTGTCTTTCTTTCTCAGTTCATAACTATACAAGGCAGCATAAACTTCATTGAGAGTCACATCCATATTCAATAAATCAGCGATTAACTGATTAAAACTGGTGATGTGATCATTTATTGTGGTACCCGCAACATAATTGAAATGAAACGGTCTTTTCTTCATGTGGAGCTTATTTTGACTGCTTTTCTTCAAAAAATTTTCATCCAGCACCTTCATCAATTTACTTGCAAAAATTTCTTTCGAGAAAGCATACTTTTGCTCTCTAGAAAGGCACGATCGAATTGTACCACACGCCAAACGATTAAGTTTCTTCCAATCTTTCTCATCAACATCATCTGGTTTCTTTTCTTCAAGGACAATATCTAGACCTTGCTAAAAGAGAGCGTCTAGAACCTCACTTTGCCACATACCAAAATGACCCGTACCATCAAAAATTTCCACCGCAACTCTTGCATTTGCCATCAAATTGGACGACGAAGAAGAAGTGGATGGATTTGTCATTTCAGCTACAATTACTATTCAATAGCTGTCGATGCGAAATGCCAATAGCCCAAGGAAAAATCTTTTCTGATGTGGAAGATCAGCCTACGCTGCAACCACAGAGCATACTAAGAAAGAACCTAGGCTCTGATACCAATTGTTGTGGAAACTCGAGTTGATTTCCACCAAATTCACCTCAAACACTATTGAGCAGGTGAATAAAGCGTAAACGATTATACTGAAAAATCACACAAGGTAAAATTCCCAAGACAGAATTTTTCTAAGTAATTTAACAGCACAATAATTTACTAACAATATACCCGACAATAGCTATTAAATAGACAAATAAAGAACACCAGAATTTAACGAGGTTCGGCCAATTATGCCTACGTCCTCGGACACTACTAATATTATATTTTACTATTTCAAAGAAATAATACAAGTGAAATATTTACTAATTGCCTTAGAAAGATTGGAAATTTTGGGATGGTTTAGATTAGGAAAGGGGAGTTATATTTATAGCTTAACAATCTCCCCATTTCATTCAATTTCCCCGATGTGGGATTGCTAAAAAAAACATTGTTAATCTAATATCAACAATTGTGAGCCTACTAAGTCAACAATTGTGTGAATTTGCCACAATTGTCAACAGATTATATTCTTAGGCATGTTCGGTTCTTTGTAATTCTATATATATTGTCAATAATATACATCAAGGTATACAAAGCCTCTTTTACTTTCAAAGCGGTTTAAAGCAAAAACTTGTTTGTACTCTTCAGTTTTTGAAGTGATTTTCACCAATATCATGGCATGTGAGACTCTAAAAAAGGTATAACATTTGTTAAAAAATGAGTATTTAGGCAATGACAAAATAAAATTTATACAGATTTTGAATCTTAAGAGAAAATTTATTATTCAAACGATGAAGCCATCTGAAGGAATTAAAGAATATGTTAACAAACTCATGACAATTGTTAACAAAATCATAATGTTGGTGAAAAGTTTCCAGTAGTTGATAGAGTTGTTGAAAAAAATTTTGTAAGGTTGTCTAAAAGGTTTGAGAGGAAAATTTCTTTATTTGAAGATTCAAAAGACATCTCAAAAATAACAGTTGCAAAATTAATTAATGTATTGCAAGTTATGGAGCAAAAAAAATAGCAATTAAAAATGAGAAGCCAATGGAGGGAGCTTTCGTTGCCAAAACAACACACAAATCTTCATCGGCATTCCCAAAAGGAAAATTTCTACCATACAGTGTATGCAAGAAAAATAACCATGATGAAAAGGATTATTGATATAAAGGTAAACCACAATGTTTCAATTGAAAAAAAATTTGGTCATATTAAAAAATTTTGCAGGTTGGCAAAAGATCAAGAAAATTTGACACAAGAAGAAAAATATCTTTTTTTAAGAGTTGAAAACAAGTGTTTCAAAAAAGGAAAATTTACTGGCAGAAAATTGATGATAAAGTGCATCGATAATTTAAGTTTGATAAGAGATTGTATCAAGAATTGAAGAAAAATTGTTTCAAAGATAAATTGAAATGAGATGTGCATTGGAGAGAAGTGCTTTAAGAAAATAATTAAATGTATGTGATTTTGAATTAAGGAAACATGTTGGGATTGATTCAAAATCAGTATTTTTCATGTAGTGATTAAATTAGTGAGTTTTATTTTTACACGTTGATAATGTTTATATTTATTATTATTTAGTTAGTGGTGTTAATGGAATTAGTGTAGTTAGTAGATTAATGAGTTATGAGATTAGTTGATTAGTCGAACTAATAGGTTAGTAGGCCTAAATTTATGATTTAAATGTAAGTCTATAAATAGAAATATATAATTTGTTTTTATTGGAAATTAAATTTATGTTCTTGATTCTAATTATAAGAATTTCCTAACAATTATTATAAGAATTGCCTTAGCATTATCAATAGCGGGTCATTGCCTGATAATTTAAATGACACAGCCATCGTGTTAATTCCAAAGAAACAGAGGGCAGAAACAGTCAAAGATCTTAGGCCAATCTCTCTTTGCAATGTTCTTTACAAAATAGTGGCCAAGATGCTTGCTAACCGCATGAAATGTGTGTTAACGAGGATCATCTCAGATAATCAAAGTGCTTTTGTGGCTGGAAGGCTAATCACTGATAATATCATGGTGGCCTATGAGATTATTCATGTTTTGCGAAAGAAAGTTAAAAGGAAAACTGGGTATGCAGCTCTTAAGGTGGATATGAGTAAGGGGTATGATAGGGTCGAATGGGTTTACCTTGAGGCGGTTCTCAAGAAGATGGGATTCGATGGGAAATGGGTTAGGCTGATTATGATGTGTGTTACTACTGTAAAATTCTTTGTCACTTATGGGAAGTATGTCTCCGATCCGATTACTCCTAATAGAGGACTGCGGCAAGGGTGTCCACTTTCCCCCTATCTGTTTATCATCTGCGCTCAAGGGCTCAATTGCATGTTGAATAGGCTGGAGAATCAGGGAGCGATACATGGAGTCAAGGTTGCTAAAGGAGCACCATCGGTCTCACACCTGTTCTTTGCGGATGACAGTTTCTTCTTTTTTAAAGCTAATTTAGAAGAAGCTAATACTATAAATAGAGCTTTTAAACTTTATGAAGATGCTTCTGGTCAGTGCATTAACTTTGGTAAGTCTTCTATTCTCTTTAGTGTTAATACTGCTCCAAATGTGAAAGACCAAGTTCACAACTCGTTGCGTGTCCAAATGGGGTCTAAGAATGATCTTTATTTGGGAATGCCGTTATGCGTGGGGAAGAACAAATCTCAAATCTTCAGGTTCATTAAAGATAAAATTAGAAGACGGATGCAGGGCTGGAACAGGACCCTATTATCTCAGGCTAGAAAGGAAGTTCTCATAAAAACGGTTGCCCAGTCAGTTCCTAATTATCTGATGAGCATCTTTCTTCTCCCGGTCTCCATGTGCTATGAGATTGAGCGATTTATGAACGCCTTCTGGTGGGGCTCCAAGTCTGATATGGAAAGGAAGATTCATTGAAAGAGTTGGAATGGTCTTTGTGATCAAAAGTCTGAAGGAAGAATGGGGTTTAGGAGACTCCATGATTTTAATTTGGCTTTGATAGGCAAATAGGCCTGGCGGTTGATGATCAATCCGGATTCTTTGGTTACTCGCATCTTTAAAGCTCGTTATTTTCCTAGGAGCTCTTTCATGGATGCAGACCTTGGTTATAATCCAAGTTTCGTTTGGCGTAGTATCTGGGAGACTCAGAGTTTGATTAAGGCTGGGATTTGAAGGAGGATTGGGGATGGGAAGGATACTTTAATTTGGAAAGCCCCATGGCTGCCTGATGATACCAATCCTTTCATCTCAACCCACATGGCAAATGAAGATAGAAGAGGTAGTATGCAGGTTGGAGAGTTGATAGAGGGTAACGGGTTTTCCTGGAACAGTGGGCTCATCAACTTGATTTTCAATGAAAGAGATAAAAAGTTGATTCATAAAATTCCTTTAAGCATAAGACGCCCCTGTGATACTTAGTGGTGGCATGTTGACAACAGAGGAGTTTATACAGTTAAGAGTGCTTACAAGTTGCTGAGGAGTATTCAAGGGTCTGCGACAGCTAAAAATTCTTTCTGGTCTACATTTTGGAACTTGCAGGTTCCTCCTAAGGTGCGTAATATGTTGTGGAGAGCTTGTACTAATTGTTTGCCTTCAAATACTGCTCTTGTTGCAAAGAAGGTGAACATTGATCCCACTTGTAAAGCTTGTGGACTGGCTGTTGAATCAAATCTCCATGTGCTTCTGGATTGTCCTCGGGCTAGAGAGTGTTGGACTCTATCTTCTTTTGGTTTTATAAAAGGAGGTTTCACAAGTTTCATGGGTTGGTTTGAATTCATTCTTAATAATTTTCCCTTGGATAAATGCTATAAGGCTACTGTGCTATGTTGGAGCATATGGAAATTCAGAAATGATCTAGTCTGGAATGGTTGTTTTGTCAGCTCTTTAGTCATCATCACTGAGGCGTTTGCTCTGCTTCAGAGCTTTAAAGTTGCTAGAAGAAGTTGCTGTAGCACTTCGAACTCTGATGCTCATTTGGAAGCTCAGGATTCTTCTTCAGGTAGTACATGGACTAAACCACCGCTGGGATGGCTGAAACTTAATGTTGATGCTGCGATTTTTCCAAATCAATCTAAAGCTGGAGTGGGTTTTGTCCTTAGGAATGCGGATGGTGTCTTCTTGGCTGCTGGTTGTGGGCCTTTAGTGGAGGTATCGTCTCCTACTTTGGCTGAGGGTCTTGCTATTAGAGAGGCTTTAAGTTGGCTGAAATCCTACAGCTTGGATCGGGTGGTCATTGAATCACATGCCCAAGTAGTTGTTCAAGCAATCAATTCCCGTTTATGGCCTGATTCCATTGTTGGTCTTATAGCTGAAGATTGCTCTAGTTTATGCTCAAGTTTAACAAGCTTTAAGTTTGTTTTTGTCAAAAGATCAGCGAATTCGGTAACTCATAGTTTAGCTCGAGCTTCAATTTCCAAGTCTGGTCTTCATGTTTGGATGGATTCTCCACCAAACTTCTTGAACTCTGTTCTTTTAGAAGATTTAATTTAATACATCCTTTTTCTTTCAAAAAAAAAAAAATTATGTGCAACATACTTATATAAAAATGGTTTTGAAGAGAACTTTTGAACGAGCTCAAACAAATATCTAATTTAATGAATTGAAATTAAATTAGTTAAACTGCTTAGTTCCAACTGCAATATCAATTTGATCATATATATAGATATAGTTTAGACTTTGTCTGTTGTTTAGTCTACATATAAATTTTCCTTCTGGATTTTAACGTTATTTTGTACCGTACCTACCTATATGGTAAACTATTTGAAAGAACATGCTATATATATTGAAATTAAATAAATGGAAACCATGACAAGAGAAAAAGAAAAAAGACATACTTGTGCTTGGGATCTGCTGAATTGAAACCTGATAAGTTGCTAATTGTCCTCAAAGCATTTCTCCAATTCTCCAGCTTCAGATCTTCGACTTTTCCAGCATCGATAGGATGTGCACAATTGATTATTTTCTTCAAAGCATTTCTCCAATTATACAATTGCATATCCACTTTAGCATGAACAGTAAGTGCATAATTCTGTTGGAGATCTTGAACAACAGACGGATCTACATCATAGAAAACAGGCACAGCTATCTGATTGTTCTTTTCCATACATTGAAGTATTTTGTGAAGCTCGTCAAGACACCATTCAGATTTTGGATAGTCTTTTGAGAATATGACTATGGAAATGTATGACTCCTCAATTGTTTTCAAGAGCGTTGGTGTGATCGGTTTTCCTCTTTTCAGATCAGTGTCGTCCACGAAAGATTTAATTTGTTTTATTTTCAAAGCAGCCAAGAGATGGCTAAGAAAGTTGTTACGAACATCAGCTCCTCTAAAACTGATAAACACATCATACTTTTTTCCTTGAGCGTTGCTGGAAGAGGAAGAAGAAGCCATTGATTGGTTTTTTAGTAGTTAAAGATCTATAAACAGATCATAAATAAGAATCATATATTTAAGGAGATAGAAATTATCTTGCAATTTACTGGTTGACTTGAGCATATAAATTAAATGCCAGAAAATTCACTTCAATTTTAGATGGCATTATTGAATATGCTGACGTCAATACTGTTTTTGTTTTAGGAGTTAATTTCGTCCTGTTTGCTAAATTTATTATACCTAAATTAAGTAAAAATAATAAAAAAAATTATTTTACAAAACTTATTAAATTTAGCACTTTTATATATAAAAACGATTTTGACCTGGTAAAGGTTTATGCCGAAAAATGCAGGTAACATAATTCTCTTGGAGACCCTGAACAACTGAAGGATCTACATCATAGAAGACGGACAAAACTGTCTGTTCCTTGGTGTGCATACATTGAAGTATTTTGTGAAGCTCATCAAGACCATTCAGATTTTGGATAGTCTTTTGAGAAGATGATTATGGAAACATATGATTCCCCAGCATGGATAGTAAGTGCATAATTCTGTCGGAGATCTTGAACAACAGACGGATCTACTTCATAGAAAACAGGCACAACTATCTGATTCTTCTTTTCCATACATTGAAGTATTTGGTGAAGCTCATCAAGACACCATTCGGAATTTGGATAGCCTTTTGAGAATATGACTATGGAAATGCAGGACTCCTCAATTGTTTTCAAGAGTGTTGGTGCGATCGCTTTTCCTCTTTCGAAATCAGTGTTGTCCACGAAAGCTTTAATTTGTTTTCTTGCCAAAGCAGCCAAGAGTTGGCTGAGAAAGTTGTTACGAACATCAGCTTCTCTAAATCTGATAAAACACATCATACTTTTTTCCTTGAGCGTTGCTGGAAGAGGAAGAAGCCATTGACTGATTTTTTTGGAGTAATTAAAGATCTATATATAAACAGATAATAAAATGTGAATCATGTATACATTACTACTAAATATTTTATTTTCCAAAAATTACTTTCCTATATATATATATATATATATAATGAAGCGAAGATTCAAATAAAACATTCAAGATGCAAAATATGATCTTGACAAGGAAAATAAATAATCTGGTCCTCACTAAATTATAATATTGTACTACATTAAATTTTTATTTTAGTATATATTGAATCTAATTTGAATAAATAAATAAAAAAAAAACTATTTTAGAACTCATATATTAATTTCTTAAATGATCATTTTTTTCATTATCTAATATATTATCTAAAAATTATACAATATAAGAGGTAAGAAATATAAGTCATATAAGAGGTAAGAAATTCCCCCGAAATTTACAGGTTGTCTTAACTAAACTAAATTATACAGCCGGCCAACTCCAAATAAGATAAATATTTATTTAGAGCCCTAGCCTATATAAAGATAATTGTTAATTAATATATAATGACAAACAGACAGTAGTCGGATTCATAAAAAATCAAAGTCTGTTGCCAATGGTCTTTGTTTCCATCTATTCCTCAATAAAATATTCATATCAGCCATGCGGTTGATTCCAGTACCGAGCAAAGATCCAAAAGTTTAAAGACAATTATATCTGATTGGTCGCTGTCATAATTAAATTCTCCGCCATTCACTTGTGAATTTTGATAATTTTATCTCCATTTAAACTTAATTCCAACCGGTAAAAATATCTACTGTTTCACATATAGAGATATTCCATGGAAATACCAATATTAATTTTCATAAATCCACCAAAACTTTACTTTTACAGTATAGCAAATTTCCATAAATCCACCTAAACTCATTTAAACAGAGAATTGAATAGTCCAAAAAGAAACTTGGAAAGTTGAACAGCTGACACTGATCCTAGATTGTATGCAATGTGATGCATTTGGTGCTTTCAGATCAATTAGAAGAGAAAGAAAAAAGGAAATCCAATTGGGAGATCTAAGATAGAGCTACTCCATGGTAAATGCAACAGTCAGGATATTGTGAAATTCTGCAAACTTTAACAGCTCTACAAGTACACTATCTACATATTCTTTATAAACTGATCTCCAAATAATGAGACAAATAAGATGCCATTGCCAATTTAGTTAGATAAAATGAAATTTTCCCAAAATATTTCAACAGGAGCAGTTGGTTCAATGCCCAGATTCTCAACAATATGCACTGCATAAACGATCATCCCATGTTTTTGCATCATAACCGTTGGCTGCCAAGTTATTAATTTTCCTAATTTATGAATTACCACTCCTTTCAATAAGAAATCAAGATTTAGTTGCATTCTATCTTTCAAATCAGTAGTCAATAACCGTCGACAACGCTTCATAGCAGTTAGAATTTTCTTATCCCTATCAAGAAGTGACCTCATAAACTGAAAGGTGGTTTGATAAGTTCACGTACAAAGCCATTTTCCACGAGGTAATCAAATTTGGGGTGGAGAGTGCCTTTAACTTTGCAATGGAGAATCTTATGACACTTTACGATCCATTTGGCAACCTGGTTACCGCTGATATGATGAGATTTGAACAGTTCGAGTACATATTGAACCCTTCGTGGATTCGTTTCTTCGAGCTGAAACTTATGGGAGACAGAAGGAGCAGATTCTAAACTTATGGGAAACTGGCGGCAAATGGAGGACTGGGAGAAAGCGTTGCAAGTGATTGCAGTAAACGTTTATGTAATTGAAAAAACATACATTTGATCAGATTGTTGGGCACTTTGGAAGCTAAAAAATTATGAAAGTTCAAACTTTGAGGGGAACGAACAAACAGAGAAGGCAGGCTGGAGCGCGAGAATGAGAGTCAAGGGCTTAAGCTTTCTGGATCCGGGTCGGGTGCAAAACAATGGGCCGAATAGCAGCCCTAAATCGTCAACCCAGATTAAACACATTATAACCCATAAAATTAAAAACTAAAAAGCAGAGCAGACACCAAAATTAAAAAAAGATAAATTATGTGAAAAAAAAAATTACGAATTATGTGAAAATAAAATAAATTACGTATTATTGTCGCCGTGCCTTTGGCCATGGAATTGTGAGTAAAGAGGATGTACATATTAACCCATCCATTAATAAATTTTAATAATTATTTTATTATAATTAATTTTTTAAAATTATTAACAGTTAATCAATTTAATAATTTTGATTAATTCATCCATCTACTTTGATTTTTTTATCTATTAACCATGAAAAGTTTTTCAAACACGGTCACAACATAATACCAAATAAGTTTTAAAATAAAATATAAATATAATACCAAATATATTTCAAAATAAAAATATAATATTCTACATAATACTGATTTTTCATTTTTCAAATCTAATTATTCATTTTTAACTACATGCATTATAATTTTTCCTTTAAATACATAAATAATTCTTTACATGTTTTTATTAAGATAGACAAAAATAGTAGTATTTGGAAAATATATATATATATATTAAAAAAATACACTTAAGTTCATAAAATCGATTTTTTGAAAAACCGAACTATAAATTTATAATGTAAAAAACACATCCACAAAAATCAGTTTGATTAACCACAAAAGCTGATTTTTTTTCACACCCCTACTTTCTATTCCTTTAGTTCATAAAATTGATTTTTTTTGTCCACACCCCTACTTCCTATTCCTTTAGTTTATTTGATCCCTTAAATGGCTTTCATTTCCAAATAAAATTTAGATAAATCTAGAATTCGACTTCATGAGCTCCACTATGTCTTCTTCTCCCCCAAATTAAAGGTAAGACATGAATTAGGTAACCAACCAACTAAAGAAAAAGAACAAACTAACAAATTTTTTTCACATTACAAAACATTTACAATTTGATCACAGATCAGTTTTCAAAGAAATTGACATGAAATTACAACTGAATTTTGGCCAGAAGGATCCTTAAGTTACTTGCCTTCTGTCCAGCTTCACCAAATCCTGCAACGCTGAGTGATTGATGAGCACTCTCTTGTTTCCGCACTTATCTGTTAGACAGGCTTTTAGCCAAAAATAAGAGGGACATTGATCGACTGCAACAATTACAGCACAAAAATAAAATAAAACAAATGGAAAGTCCATGGGTGTCAAAATCAACAAAGAACACTACAAAAAAAATGCCAATTAGCGACTGTTTTTAGTGACTAAATATTTTAGTCGCTAATTTGCGACTATTCTGCGACTGAAAGTGTATTCAGTCGTGAGAATATATCTAATGAATAATAATACAGATTTAGCGACTAAAATAGCGACTATTTTTATGATTAGTCACTAAAAATTGGCGCGAATTTGCTGCGCTTTTTTTGCGACAAAAATAGCGACAGAATATTTAGTCGCTAAATATTTGAGACTAAAATTGCGTCGCTAACAAATATTTATAAATTTGCGACTAAAAAGCGACGGATATATGTGTCGCAATTAGCGACTATTTTTGTTGTCGCTAAATTAGAATTTTCATTAATGAATTAGCGACTAAATTAATTAGTCGCTAAATCAGTCGCTAAATTTCGATTATGTTAAGACAGAAAATAACCTAAACCCCCAATTTTTCTATCTCTCAAACGCTAAACTGATAAGCGACAGATCTCCCATTTTGAGCAATCTCTCGCCACCAGTGTGGAAGCCCATCGTCGCCGGCGGTGTAATCGGCGTTTGCTATTTCGGCAGCTTCGGTGGTGTGAGAGGTGAGTGAAAAACTCATACAGCTCTCCAAAAATTTTATGTCCGATCCCCAGCTTTTCTAATCTATAATTTTCTTGTTTGTTTGAGGTTTTTGAGGAGTTATAGTCGGGCGAAAGGAGGAGGAAGGAGAATATAGCGTAATTTCGGCCATCTGACCCAACTTCGGTAGAGTAAACAGAACCAATAAGGTATGTTCTATGTTGAGTACATGTTGAGTAAACAGAACCAATAAGATTTGATTCTGAATGTAGAGGATTTTATTGTGAATATATGGGTTTTATTCCTTCTATTGATTCATTCTATTTACTGGATCTGCTGTGAAATAGTAAGAATTAGAAGCTTATGATCCTAAGATAGAGGTATCAGCAAGAAAATTACACAATAACCATGGAGAAATATAAAGAAAATTAAGCAAATAAACATACATATCTGTGCTTCGTAAATAAATTATCTTCAACTCTGTTTTCTGAAGGTCGTACCTTATTATGTAGTATGAAGAGTATAAAGGTCAAAGAGGATTTAGTGGTATAAAATACAATTATGAGGGATGTAGTATATTATTTGTTTTTCAATTTGCAAGTTAAATTATTATGCGTAATAAATTTATTTGCTGTATTATGTAAATGATAATTAAAAAATAATTGTGTTAATAATTATTTTATACTAAACCACATCAAAGAAAGGAGTTATGGAGATCAAAATTTAGCATTTGTTGTCTCAATTCATGTTCCAAATATAATAAAGTGAAATGGATTGAAGTGAAAACAAAGGAAGAGTATTAATTATATCTTATCACAAAAATAATAAAAGACATCCAATATTATTGATGCATCATTTTATATTGTGAATCTCATACGGATACAATAATTATAATTCCTTCTTTTAGCCAAATAATTACAACTCCTTAAATCAAAAGTAAAGTTGATACTATTTCACTATTTTTCATTTTTTGCATTGAGTAGAAACTATGTTTCTAGAACAATTTCAGGTTATGCTCCGCCTCAATTATTATTATTATTATTTTGAAAAAAAATGATAGATTATACACCAATAATTTATTATTTCATATCATATTAAATTATTCTATAGGTTGGTCTCATAATTGTCTTGACATTTTGTTTGCATTCAATTACAGATAGAGATTACTTGTATTGGAAGGAAAATTATTTGTGCATTGCTTCGGTAGAGATATCATAGATTTAAGAAATTTTAAAAATACACATAAGAAATATAAAAAATTTACTAAGTTTGTTATAGATTACAAGACAATTAAATTAGGACATATTAGATAATTCATATATTAATTATAATATAAAAAAGAAAAAAAAAATTATAAGATGGAATATAAATTGTGATATATATTTTAAATTGCATTTACTTTTTTCTAGCTATTTGCATGTAGATACGTGCTTGTATTAATTTATTTTTCTAATCTTATATTGTTAATGAATTTGGTACTGAATTTTTATAATTGCTATATACAATGATTTTGTTTTTGAATGACATGAATTTTTTCCTCATATTGATATTTTGGTATTTAAGTTTCATATAGTTGTGTTGCAATTCGAATGTTTAGGTTTAATGGAACCCTTAGATCGTAGTTGGATGTATAATCGACGAGATTCAAGTGGAATGACTAATGCATCATTCGTCTATGGTGTTGAGAATTTTATTAAATTCGCCACTTCTCATCCGGAAAAAATGAGTGGCAATCTTATTACGTATCCATGCAAAAATTGTGTGAACCGAACGTTCCATGACGTGAAAACTGTTATGACCCACCTCCTTCGTAGGGGTTTTGTTCGGGATTATTTGGTTTGAAATTGCCATGGGGAGCTACTAACGAGCCGAATTCGAATCCAATAATTAATGATTCAGTTAGTGGTGCAGAGGTTAGTAATCCATATCAGCAAATGGTTCTTGATGCAGTCGGTCCTAATTTTTTTCCCGATAACCATTGGCAACAATATATTCCGGATGAACCCGGTCCATCAAATTGGGGTGAAAATTTAACAGATGAGCCACCAAATCCTCAATACCAAGAATTTTATGAACTTCTGGAATCTGGTAATGCAATGTTGTATCCCGGTTGTGATAACAATATATGCCGTTTATAAAATAAATAGAAGTTTTCTACCACAAGTTAATTCTTTAGAATTGATTAATTTAAATTCACTTTTTAATATAATATTAAAGCCATGAAAAGGAGATTCTTATTTACCAAATAACTTAGTGGATTCTCCCACCTTTTCTTCACACATTATATATATATCGAATTATTTAAGACAAAAATCGAATAAATCGAACTAATTTTGATCTGATCGGTTCGGTTCGGTCCGGTCCAATCTGTTCTAATTTCAAACCCAAGAAAACGGAAATCCCAAACCCAAAACAGATATTACATTTCTTTTCTTTCTTCTATCTGTTCTTCAAACTCAAGCAAAAAACTATCAAAAAAATTAACAATCAGCAACAAGCAGCATAACAAATTCATATTATCACTCCCAGATCTGCTCACATGCTCTTCTTTGCTTCTTCTACCCCCGCTTGGCTCAAAGTTCTCAGCCATTCTTGTTACATCAATTTGACTATTGATGCTGGGTTGTTGCTGAACAAGAACAGAAGCCATGAGTCATCAACAAAAAGCAAATTATTAAAGAGAGAGAGAGAATGAGAGGCCATAAGTCCAGTAGAGTTGAACATTGATCATATAAAACAAGTGAATAAACAAAGTGATCAAACACTAGAACTAGCATGTGAATGATGTGATAAATTAGATAAAAACATCAGATCATCAACTTAAGAACCAGACAGATGATCGAAAAGGATGAAAAAGGAGACCTTCAAAAGAGGGGAAAAAAGAAAACGAAAACAGAGAGGGGAAGAAGAAAGATAAAATTGATTCACTTACTTCGGTGGCGACCTGCGGTGGATAAAAAAGGTGGTGAGGGGGCACAGTGGATTGGGAATTAGGGATGAGATTTTTCCTTTTATGTGAAAGAGAGAACTAAGGAAAGGAGCAGAAAATTTTTCTTTATATATATATATATATATATATATATATATATACACGCTATGTTTAATTCGATCGGTTTGGTTTTTTTATTTTTTAATTTTAAGAATCGAACCAAACTGAATTACCCGAATTTTTATTTCAATTCAAAACCGAAAAATTAAAAACTGATAAACCGAACCAAATAGATTAAATTTCATTTAATTCGGTTCGATTTTCGATTCCGGTTCGATTCTGCACACCCCTGCCTAATAACACTCTTTTTTTTCTTTTTTTTTAATAAAAAAAAACCTATGACATGGAAATTGGTATCTATTAGCCTGTTGAATTTAAAATACCATAAATTGTTGGACATGAATCACATGATTATATTAGTTTTTGGAAATGAGAAGGCCAGAAAGCTCATAACATAAGACCTTAAGCTTAATTCAACGAGAAATTCTGCTACGTATTCAAAGATCCAACACCAATATATGTCATTTTAACAACAATTTTAACATGGTTTTCACCAGTAAAATGGTGGAATATTACTTCTTTCATATTGAGAGTTGCATCAGTAACCAGTTCCAAGAGAGCCAGATCCCTTTTAGAGTATTTCCTGATTTTCACATTGGTCTCTTTTTATCAAAATTTTTATATTAATAATACAAGTTCACTGAATCGATTATATAAAAATCAATAAATTCACTTGAATATGTAAATATTAAGAAGAGAGGTTCTTCGCCCGGATGTATAATTGTTTTATATTTTCTGACAAAGGGAGACCGTGCTTCTTCATTGAACTGTCAGATCAAGTAAACGAATTAGGAAACCACATTTGATAATTATACCCATGAGTAAAGAAGGGGAAAGGCAATCATTGTCCAGTGTGTTACTACCTGCGATATGTGCTCTGCAGCTGCAACCCTGGGTTTAACAATCTCACAGTTTGCAATGACAAGGGTATTCGGTACACTGCCATCAGTCTGGATACAAGAGAAAAGCCAAGTAAATAAGCCCAGCAAGAGAAGCTTCCCGACAATGCACAACAAACTACAATATCATGCATCAAAATGATATCAACACAATGAAATTAGCAAGTCTACCAATCCAGTTTCTTCTCTGCGATTTTGGTAAAAAAATGTCTACAGTACAAAGTAGACAATTACTCCTATAATCACTGTTTAGGTTACAATTGTTTGTTGAAATTAAGAGGAAAGGAAAAATAAGTACTGAATTGTGATTCCTTAGTATTAATTAACCCATTGCCTTTGCCATGTATCTCAAGGACTACAACAAAGGATCTAAGAACTAACTTGGTCTGATCATGGTACAGAAAATCATGATGTCTTTGTGTTAATTAACTCATTGCCTTTGCCATGTATCTCAAGGAGTAAAACTGATCATGACACCCGTAAATTCAACCTTTGGAGCTGACGCTATTTTCAATGACTTTAAAAATTAAGGATCAATACACAAACATTTGAATGTTTAAAGAGTGCTCATGCATCAGTCTATCGATATGCACCCTCTCAGATATTTAAAATTAAGGAGACAAATATCATATCCATGCAAAAATGCATGTAAAAACAGATCAAATGATAAATTGTCTGACAAATATAAACAAAAACCATTACATTTGCGATGGAGCAGGAATCTCATGCGTTTACCATATACAGTACTAATACTATGACAACACAAAATGCTACTACCCTCAGTTTTCTCGGGAAGTTATCGAAGCGCTGAAGAACAGTTGCTGGGAAAGAATAACAGCAAATATATATATATATGTATATCAACAGAGGAAGCAAGTAGAGAACAGAATGTATATCTGAAGAATACGAGAAATACTGCACTTTTTATTCACCGAAAAGATACACCAAACTGACTACTTTGGTAGACTTTAAATAGGCTTTGCATAGAAACAAAATCAACTAGAAAAATCCAGAAATTATTGGCACTAACATAATCAAGTGACAGAAAATAAAGATTTAAGGGATTGGAAAATATTTTGTTCATTGACTGGGTCTGAGAGCTCTGGAATTAAGGAGCCATAAGCCAGTGCAACAAAGAGATGAATTCCTCGCCTTTATTTAATTATTCCACATTCTTCACAGCCAAGCACACACAAAAGCAATAAGTTACATAATAAAAAAAACATGAAATAAATTAATCAAATAATCATTTGAATTTAAGGTAATACAATGAAGATTTGTAATTCCATTCATACGAAAATTGAGATGAAAATCAAATTACGGGCCGAAATTTCCTCTTCTTGTTACACTAATCGCCAAATGATTCATAATCCAAAATAAAACAACGCAGGAAAGAATATAAACAAATTTACTAGAAACAGAAGAGCAGTGGATTCACATAATATTAAAAGCACACGCGTTTCAAAATTACAATTGTAAAAACAGGAGCTGGACAGCTAATTAAATAAGAAGAAACCCTAAAAGAACAGAGAGAGTTGAGTAGAGACCTGCAAGAAAGAGAAGGCCAAACAAGGCTGTGATTGGCAAGTTATGACAAATTTTAAGGAGTGATACTTAAATTTTAAGTTATGACAAATACATTAAGGACTTGGGTTACCAAAAGTGGATCTTGCTGCAGTATACTCAACATCCAATTCTTTAGCAACTAAATCCGAAGACGTCACAAACTGTAATCATTCATTAATCAAACTAAGCAATTAATCCATCAAAATACAGTTTCATTACACTCACACAGCTTCTCTGATTACTGTTGAAACAAAAAAAAGCCGCTTCAAATCATCAGAATTCACACCATGAATAATCTTAATATGCAAATAAAAAACAGAAGTACCATTCTTAACTGATAAATTAAAGACTTCAACAAATTAAGAGAGCTAAAAGCTTCAGTACAATAGGAACCAAACCTCATGAGGCAAGCTTTGCATTGCAGATTTCCTCTGTCAACCTTCAACATTTAATTAAAAAAAAATTGTCTCACTTGAATCTGCCGAAAAAAGTCCAGGAATCAGTAAGGACTTAAATACTTTGTTTCTGGTTTCACGAGGGGAAAAAAAAAAAAGGAATCATTCTAACTAGCAACCATAAAAAAAAGGAATCCTCTGAAGTTCATCTCTGCAGCAGCTTTTGCTTCTCTATGATTGGCTTCAAGAGCTGGAACACATCTTCTTTCTAAAATTAAAGGTAACAGATGCTCTAGGTGAAGCAATAAGAGAAAAATACCTAAGCAATTTTTGTTCACATCAGGAAACAATTACATTTTAATCACAGTTTACTTTTCATAGAAATTACTATGAAAATATAACTCAAATTTTCTCCAGAAGGATCCTCAAATCACTTGCCTTATAACTGCATTCACCAAATCCAACAGCTGGGTTGTCGATCAGCTCCCACCTATAATTATGAAACTATACCAAGATGAAGTTAAAATTGCATAACATAAATAATACCAACTAAATTCTTTTCACATCTCTGCCTCAAGAGAAATTTATCAGCCCACAGAAGATAATATCAAATGGAAAGAATTTACCTCCATATTACCCTATGCATGCTTTTCTTGTCAATAACAATTCCAAGGAAATCATTAAGAGTATCCATGCCTTTTTCTTGCTTCACCAACAAGAGAATTGAGCAACCTTTCTTGGTCTAATTAATGTCCATCGCGTCAGATACCTCAACTCGTTAAGCATGGCTGAGAATTATTACATGCAATATATATATATATATATATATATATATATATCTGCGATTGGCTTTGCTGCAAAACAGAAAACAAAAGAAACAGAGAATCCTCAGTAGGACTTTACCATTTCTGAATCCTCAAGAGCGAGAGACAAGTCCAATCAACACAAACAGAGAGGAGCAATTTGGAATGATGTTGCATCTAAGATGAATGAGGCAGAGACAGAGAGATTTAAATTTTTTGACTCTTCCACTACCTCTTCCTCTTCACGTTTTCTGTCATCTCCTCTCTCAAGTATTGGATGAACACCAATACTTTTAATTTTAACAAATCTTCCTCACCTTATCCGAAGATTTCAAATGAGGCCCCTCTTACACTGTGGTCAATCTGGCCATGCCAAAGAATCACGTGCTCTAAATTACTATCGATCTCTCCCAAATCCACATCCATAGCAGGTGGATAATAATATTCCTTCTTGTTTCCGCATTATCTGTTAAACAAGCTTCTAGCGATATATAGCGATCATCGACTGCAACAATTACCGCACAAAAGATGAACCAAATGGAATGTTCATGAGTGTCGAGCTCAAAAAACAAAGAACTGCTGCTATTACGATACTTCATCCACTGCGGCACTTCACTCCCCACAATACATAAATCACGCTTTGGCAGCAAACTAAAAATAAACATTTAGAAAATCATCAACAATATCTTATTATACTAAAAGAAAAATTTTAAGATTTTCTAAAGCCTGAGGAAAGAGAGAGACCTTATATGTTGACAAGTATGTGATTCCCGCACATTTAATTTCTCACAGTTGCTCAAGTCCAAAAAAGCAATTGGAAATTTGAACCCAGTCGGTACTGATTTTATTTTAGAGACTTGCAGTTTTGCAAGTAGTTTTTTTAGATTTTGTGTAATATCTGGTAACTCTTCCAGACCAGTTCCGGATACATTAAGTACCTCTAGTGATTCTAAATTCCCCAAATTGTCTGGCAATTTGTCGAGATTGTTACAATAAGAAATATCAAGATTTTTGAGAGATCTTAAATTGCAAATGGAGGATGGCAACTCTTTTAGACCACTACGACAAGATTCCAAATTCCCCAAATCCTTGGGAAGCATGTTGAGATTCCTACGAGAGGAAATATCGAGGCGCTCAAGTACAGATCTCAAATTGCAAATAGTATTTGGAAGACTTTCAAATTTGAGAAACCGGACAGAGAGAGTGCTCGTATATATTCATATTATAAGTATATATATAATAAGTTATACTTATTTATATATATATAATATTAAATGAGAAAAGCAAAATTCCAAATCGAATAAAATCTTTTTGGCAGCACAAAAAAATTGAGACATGCATACTCGACATCCTGCAAGCATGAAGAAAGAAAAGAGAAAATAAAAGGAAAAATAATGTTGTAATTAAGTAAGAAATTAAGTATAAAGGAAATTAAATTAATTGCATCACTTAAGTATATATCCTTTCTTTGATCTTCATTATTTATGTATTTATTCACGGACGTAGTAAAATAACAATTTATTATATCTACAAAAAATTAATTATGTTTATTTCGAAACATAAAAAGGGAGAAAATTATTTTATTGACATAAAAAAATTAAAAATTAATTGAGTTTAACTATATAAGAAATGTATGACAAATACATAAAGGACTTCGGATACCAAACGTGGATCTTGGTGTAGTATACTCAACATGCAATTCTTTAGCAACAAATCCTAAGAAATCACAAACTGTCATCATTCATTAATCAAACTAAGTAATTAATCAATCAAAATACAGTTTTATTACACACACAGCTTCTTTGATTGCTGTCGAGCGAAAAAAAAAACCCGCTTCAAATCATCAGGATTAACACCATGAATAATCTTAATATGCAAATGAAAAATACAAGTACCAATCTTAACAGATGAATTAAAGACTTCAACAAATTAAAAGAGCTAAAAGCTTTAGCACAATAGGAACCAAATCTCTCGAGGCAAGATTTGCATTCCGGATTTCCTGTGTGAATCTTCAACATTTAATTAAAAAACGTGTCTCACCTGAATCAGCAGAAAAAAGTCCAAGAATCCGTAATGACTTAAATCCGATGTTCCTGGTTTCAGGAGGGGGAAAAAAAAAAAAAAGGAATCCCTCTAAATAGCAACCACAAAATCTAAAAAATAGTTTTTGGAAGAAAAAGTATATAAATATGACATAATAAGGTTGAAGAAAACAGGACATTTTCAAGGGAATAAGTTATTGACATGAAAATCAGTACTCTACCGTTCTCTTTTTCAAGTGAGCTTATAATACATGTTTTGCATACCTTTCATTACTTGCAAGCTGTGAAGAGTCAAGGACTTTTTAAGATGGCTTTGCCAATAAGCATCTCTCCAATTTAACTAGACCTTTGGTTGAAAGAAGTTGAATATATAACAGAAGCCCTTGGTCTGAGCCTCTTCTTTAAGCTCAGTTAAACTAGCAAAGGTCGATTTGCGATGGCTGAAGAGTCTAAACCCTACTTGTTGGCATAAAAATCCATCACTTGTCTGCAGCAGCTTTTGCTTCTCTATGATTGGCTTCAAGAGCTGGAACACATCTTCTTTCTAAAATTAAAGGTAACGGATGTTTTAGGTGAAGCAATAAGAGAAAAATAATATACTAAGCAATTTTTGTTCACATCAGGAAACAATTACATATTGATCACAGTTTAGTTTTCATAGAAATTACTATGAAAATATAACTCAAATTTTCTCCAGAAGGATCCTCAAATCACTTGCCTTATAACTGCATTCACCAAATCCAACAGCTGGGTTGTGAATCAGCTCCCACCTCTAATTATGAATAGCTATACCAAGATGAAGTTAAAATTGCATAACATAAATAATACCAAATAAATTTTTTTCACATCTCTGCTTCAAGAGAAATTTATCAGCCCAAAGAAGATAATATCAAATGTAAAGAATTTACCCCCATATTTTGCCACCCTATGCATGCTTCTCTTGTCAGTAACAATTCCAAGGAAATCACTGGTATTCATGCCTTTTTCTTGCTTCACCAACAAGAGAATTGAGCAACCTTTCTTGTTCAAATTAACTAATGTCCATTGCCTCAGCTACCAGAACTCGTTAAGGATGGCTTAGAAGTATTACATGCAAAAAGAAAAAGAAGAAATATATATATATATATATATATATATATATATATATATGTGTGTGTGTGTGTGTGTGTGTGTGTATAAAATCAACAATTGGCTTTGCTACAAAACAGAGAACAGAAGAAACAGAATCCTCAGGAGGACTTTACCATTTCTGAATCCCCAAGAGCGAAAGACAAGTCCAATCAACACAAACAGAGGAGACCAATTTGGAATGATGTTGAAGCTAAGATGAATGAGGCAGAGACAAAGGGAGGTTTAATTTTTTTTTTTTTTTGACTCTTCCACTTCACGTTTTCTCGGTCATATCCTCTCTCAACTATTGGATGAACACCAATACTTTTAATTTTAAATGAATCTTCCATATCGTATATGCCGATTTCAAATGAGACCCCTCTTACACTGTGGTCAATCTGGTCATGCCAACTAATCAAGTGCTCTGAATTACTGCTCAAATCAATAGCAGCTGGAAAATAATATTTCTTCTTGTTTCCGCACTCATCTGTTAAACAAGCTTTTACCTTTACATCTGAGCTATCATCGACTGCAACAATTACTGCACAAAAGATGAACCAAATGGAATGTCCATGAGTATTGAACTCAAAAGACAGAAGAACTGCTGCTATTACGATACTTCATCCACTGCAGCACTTCACTCCCCACAATACGTAAATCACACTTTGGCAGCAAAAGAAAAATAAACATTTAGAAAATCATCAACAAAATCTTATTATACTAAAAGAAAATTTTCAAGATTTTGTAAAGCCTTAGGACAAAAAGAGACCTTATATGTTGACAAGTATTGTGATTCCTGTAGACTCTGTTGAATAGTTGATGAAGTCCCCTCGTGTAATTTCTCACAGTTGCTCAAGTCCAAAAAAGCAAGTGGAAATTTGAACCTAGTTGGTACTGATTTTAGAGACTTGCAGTTTGCTGCATGTAGTCTTTTTAGATTTTGTGGAATATCTGGTAACTCTTCCAGACCACTTCTAGACGCATTGAGTACGAATAGTGATCCTAAATTCCCCAAATTGTCAGGCAATTTGTTGAGATTGTTACAATAAGAAATATCAAGATTTTTCGGGGATCTTAAATTGCAAATGGAGGATGGCAATTCTTTTAGACCACTACTAGAAGCGTGAAGTTCCTCTAAAAATTCCAAGTTCCCCAAATCCTTGGGAAGCATGTTGAGATTCCTACAAGAGGAAACATCGAAGATCTCAACCTTAAATCTCAAATTGCAAATAGTTTTTGGAAGACTTGTTAAATTTGAGAAACGGGAGAAATTAAGTTCATGGGGACTGTCATGAAAATTATCGAACACTAAAAGTAATTCTTTTATAGTACAGGGAACTTATTAAGACTTTTGCACCCTGCTAGATGTAGCTTAATAAGGTTGTCCAATTTTTCCAAAGATGAACCAAAGTTAACCAGTCTTTCACACCCCCACAAGTCTGTAATCTCAAGATTCAAAGCTTCACCTAAATTGGAGATTTGGATTAGAACAGCAGAAAAACGAAGGCAAATGCATTTCAAATTCTGAGGAGGCTGTAAAGGAAAAAGAATAAGATAGGTGTTAGCTTATACAACTAATATTTAAAAAACCTTCAAATTTTTTAATTTTAGAAAGAAGCAAATCACTCGGTACCTTAATCCAAACAAGTTCTTTAAGATCGCTGTAAGGCATGTCAAGTTCAACAAGCTTCTCTAGAGAAAAATTGGATGGCAAAGAGCTCAATGGGAAATTCTCCCAGCGGAGATATCTTAGACTGTTTGGAAGAAATTCAAGGCCATCGGGAAGGCACACTTTCTCAAAGAAAGAAATGTAAAGGCGTTTAAATACTCGGAGGAATCTAAGTATGTGCATATTGATGAATGCCTTAGAACTTATGTTCAAATGACCATCAACCTCGTCAATATTTACTGATATGCCTTCCACATTTTCAGTCCCCTGAGAACCAAAAACAAAGAGAAGAAGAAGCTAAAAATTTTCAAAAACTTAAATATAGTATTAAATTATATTGAAGGATAACAAAGTCTATCGTATAAGTAATATAAGCTACATGTAAAATATAAAACAACCAGCCACTATGAGTCAATCTTACCCTATCAGTTCGCAATACATAATCGATATCTTTACACTTCCATAACCTGCTCTGCTTTTCACTCTTTTGCCCACTTTCTTCAACAACAATCTCTTGGCCCATTTGCTGAAGCAAGTCATGCATTCTGATAGTTTATAATACTTATGAGAGATTTATCACAAAGGCATTCCATTCCATCTATTGAATAGAAATCAAACCAGCTTAATATTCTTTCCACCTCTTTGACATCCTCCCCAATAAAAAAACATGCAATATCAAGAAATATTCTCTTCTCATCTCGATCAAGTCCATCAAAACTTATTGTCAGAATGCTTTGAATGTTCCTGAGGGGAATATCTTCAATTTTTTTCAATTTATCTACCCATATTTTCATATTTTTGCCTTTAAGATCAGTGCTCAAAACAACAAGAGCTAATGGAAGTCCTTGAGCATACTTTACAACCTTCTCCGAAAGCTCTTTATATTCTTCTTGAGGATAAGATTGACCAAAGACACGCCAACTGAAGAGTTGAAGAGCTTGTGATAGGAAATAAGTGTCAAACAATCAATCAAGCAATAAAACAGTAAACAGACTGGGTAAATATTTGGAGAAGGAAATGAACTTCGTTGAATAATCAAAAGAACGGGATATACAAGAGTAAGATTCCAGGAAGGTGACTTCCCTCTCCACACAATGGAGCCCTGCTCTAGAGCAGCAATTAACATGAGGCCAAAAGAATACCCCCCATTCTCTCCCCCCTTTTCCCTAAATAAAACCACAGGCAACCAAAGGCAAAACAGTTACAAAAGCAGTCCAGCTAGGCATAACTAACTTCCCCTTATTCTAATAATAATAGTCCAGCAACAACTATACTGAACCAATTTCCTGAGGTGCCCCTGTTTGCTGCAGCTTCTTCTTGCGAGTGTAAACCAACCATCTTCTAGGCCCATTTGCTGTTTGGCCCATCAGCCCATCTTGAGAGTCTCCTTCTTCATCATTGCCACCCCCTTGAAAAGTAGTCTTGTCCTCAAGACTTAACTGCGGATAAGTGCTTTTCAAAATATACTCATCTTCCCATGTAGCATCTTCTATTCCCTTGGTCTGCCACTGCACTAACCACTGTGATACTTGTTCGCCTCCCCTACGGACCATTCATGTAGCTATCACCTTCTCAGGAACAGCCTCCTCTACCGGTTCCAATTCTAACTCAGGCGGTAGGTTGGGAGAGCTTGATTGGTTTCCAATAGCCCTCTTGAGCAAAGAGACATGGAAAACGGGATGTACCTTAGAGGAGTCAGGAAGGCGCAACTTGTAAGCTACTGTCCCTACCTTGGCCTCTATCTAAAACGGCCCATAGTACCGAGCTGACAGCTTTGGATAGACCCTTCGAGAGACAGTTTGCTGCCTATGAGGCTTAAGTTTCAAGAAAACCCAATCCCCCACTTCATATTGGATATCTCGACGGTGCTAGTCGGCTTGTGACTTCATTGATGGCTGCGACCGAAGGAGATGCTGTTTGAGTTGTCACAAAACTTCATCGCGATCCTGAAGTTCTCTAGCCACTGCCTCTACTTGGATTTCTCCTAAAACATACTGTAGGATGGTCGGGGGTCGTCTTCCATACACCACCTCAAAGGGGGTAACTCCTGTACTAACATGAAAAGTGGTGTTATACCAATATTCAGCCCAAGATAACCATTGATTCCAGTGGCGAGGTTGATCGGCTGCAAAACAACGGAGGTAATTCTCTAGGCACCGATTAATCACTTCGGTTTGTCCATCCGTCTCCGGATGGTAGGAGGAGCTAAACTTGAGCTGCGTCCCTTGTAGCTTGAACAGCTCCTGCCAGAATCTACTCATAAAAACCGGGTCCCTATCGCTAATGATTGATTTTGGAAACCCATGCAGTCGTACAATTTCCTTAACAAAGTGTTCAGCTATTATCCAAGCAGTATAAGGATGATTCAAGGCTACAAAGTGGTTGTACTTAAAGAGCCTGTCAACAATTACCATGATAGCATCATACCCCTTTGATTTCGGCATCCCAACAATAAAATCCATTGAGAGGTCCTCCCAAACAGCCTGTGGAATGGGCAATGGCTGTAGTAAACCGGCTGGAGCCAAAGATGTAGCCTTAAACCGTTGACAAATCGAGCAACCCCTGACATACTCTTTAATTCGCTGCACCATTCCCTTCCAGTAGAAATTTGCTGCAATCCTTCGGTAAGTTCGGTAATAACCCGAATGCCCTCCTGTAACCGTATTATGGAATTCTTCTATCATGGCAGGGATCCATGCTGAGTTGGGTGGAATGACCAGCCTCCCTCCTCGATACAACACTCCTTGCTTCAATTCATACTTCAGTTTGGAAGTAGGATCAACCTCTAGAGCTTGTTTTATGGCTAACAATTGTGGATCCCGGTTTACTTCTTCGATCAAGTTACTGCCATCCAACCATGTAGGGGAGAAGACAAATGTTGCATACTCTGCATATTCTTGCTGCCTGGACAAGGCATCAGCAGCTTTGTTAAGGGTGCCTGGCTTGTAGCGCACTTCGAAAACATACCCCAGTAGTTTAGCAAGCCAGTTTTGTTGATCTGTAGTAGTCACCCGCTGCTCTAGCAAGTACCGCAGGCTCTTTTGGTTGGTAAACACAGTGAATTTCCTTCCAAGCAAGTAAGGACGCCAATGTTGAATAGCTAAGGCTAAGGCCATCAATTCCTTCTCGTATGCCGACTTGGAAAGATTACAATCGGCTAATGCCTTGCTATAATAAGCAAGGGGTCTGCCTTCTTGCATCAAAATAGCCCCCAACCCTATGCCAGATGCATCACATTCTATACAAAAAGGTTTGGTGAAGTCGGGAAGAGCCAGTAATGGTGCTGCTGTAAGTTTTTCCTTAAGAATCTCAAAGGCGTTTTGTGCTTTCATATTCCACTGGAATCCATTTTTCTTGGTCAATTCGGTTAATGGCTTAGCTATCTTCCCATAATCCTTGATGAACTTCCTGTAATACCCTGTCAAACCCAAGAATCCTTGAACTCCCTTAACGCTCTTCTGTAGGGGCCAATCCTGTACTGCCTTGATCTTGCTCTAGTCTACTGCCACTCCCCTTTCCGTGATATGGTGGCCCAGATAATCAATTGAAGTCTGGCCAATGGAGCATTTCTTAGGATTAACCCTGAAGTCATTATCTGCCAACACCTTTAAGACAGTAGCCAAGTGTTGCAAGTGGTCTTCCCAAGTCTTACTATAAACCAGAATATCGTCAAAAAAGACTAGGACGATACGCCGCAAACAGGGGCGAAAAATATCATTCATCACACTTTGGAATGTAGACGGGGCATTAGTTAGCCCAAACGGCATTACCAGGAATTCGTAATGCCCGTCATGAGTCCAGAAGGCCATTTTATGCTCATCCCCTTCCCGCGTACGGATTTGATAAAAACCAGACTTCAGGTCTAACTTGGTGAAGAATTTGGCTCCATTTAACTCATCCAAAAGCTCATCCACCACCGGAATTGGGTACTTGTCAATGACTGTAACTTTGTTGAGAGCTCTGTAGTCAATGCATAATCTCCAGGAATCATCTTTCTTTCTGACCAGTAGTGCAGGGCTGGAGAAAGGACTTTGGCTAGGACGAATCATCCCTTGTTGCAACATCTCTTCCACCTGTTTTTGTATCTCTGCCTTCTGTTGGTGCGGGTATCTATAGGGTCTGACACTAACTGCTTCACACCCTGCAACAAGCCGTATGGCGTGATCATGCAAGCGCCGAGGCGGTAACCCGATCATGGGTTGAAAAACTGTAGGGTAGCAGGTCATGAGCTCTTCTACGCCCCTCTTTTGATCGGCGGAAAGGCCTTGCATAGAGGCTGGAGACATTGGGCCTTGGTGGCAGTACATGTGTTTCAGACTTCCCCCACCAAGCAACACCTGTAGCGCATCCATTTCAGAGAGGGTTCCTTCACTACCAGCCAATTCGATCAGCTTGCCCCCATACTCAAACCTCATCCACTTCTGTTCCCAATTGTGAGTCACGTCACCAAGAGTTCGCAACCAATCAATTCCCAAAACAAAGACTAAAGGCCCTAATTCAAACACCAATGCTTCCAGACTCAACGAGAGCTCACCCAAACTCAAAGAAATGTCTCTGCATTTTTCTACAACCGGAACTCGATATCCGTCTCCCAACTTGATGTTAACAGGAGAGATAGAATCAACATACAAGTTCAGTGAGCGTACCAGTTTGCGGGAGATGAAATTGTGGGATGCACCTGAATCCACGAGCAGGACGATGGGAATTCCCTGTAGCGCTCCTTGCAACTTCATGGTTCTGGGTGTCGTAGAGCGATCTATTGCCCCATAGAACATCTCAATGGAGTTGCATTCTCCTTCCTCCCCATCATCTTCTTCGTTTGCCTCAGCAACTGCAACTTCCTCTTGCGGTCCATCAGCCTTCAAATACAAGTCGTTTTCGTAGACAGTAAGTCGCAACTCTCCCCCGCTGCACCTGTGTTGAGGACTGTAGGGCTGGGCGCACTTGAAACATAGCCTCAACCGTCTCCGCTCTTCGATTTCTTTCAGGGATAGGTGGCGCGGTCCCCTATTCCGTCCTGATGGTGGCGCTCCGCCGTGAGGTGAGTTTGGGACGATGTGATTTGGGAAAGAACGGCTCAGGAAAGTCCTTTGAGTGGTAATGGGGCTTGGGCCTGTATTTGTGGGCTTTGGGATGGGCTGATCTTTGGGGTTCATAGGACGCCAGTTGAGTGGAACGGCGTGAGTAATCTCCGATCGTCCCATAGCTGCATTACCTCTCTCTCTGGTCGTGGTCCTGCCACCAGGAGGGCCAAACGCCATTTCAGCATCGCGAGCAAGTTCCATGGCTTCCTCACAGGTTTGTGGCTTCAAGTACCTTACCCATCTCCCCACCTCCTCTCTCAAACCACCCATGAAATATCCCAAGAATTGTATTTCAGAAGCCTTGGGAATATATCCAGTAATCGCCTCGAACTCCTCTATATACTCATCTACACTCCCGTTCTGAAATAAAGCTCTCAATTCTTCATAGGGATTCTGAGTCCTCCGTTTGCCAAATCGCCCATTAAGTTTCAGTTTAAATTGATCCCATGTCATTTGTGGATTATCCCGAAAAGCTTGGGAAAACCATGTTATCGCTGGTCCGGACATACACATTTGTGCTACTGTGAGTTTCATCCGTTCAGGGGTCTGCTAGACGCTGAAGAATAGCTCAGCTTTAGCTATCCATCTGCGGGGTTCTGGCCCGCTAAACTCCGGTAACTTCACCTTGGGCAGAGCGACGGCTCCAGCCTCAAAATGGTTGGGTCTCACGCATGAATCTAGCTGAGGATTAGTGGGTTGCCCGAACTTGGAACTGGAGTGAATGAAAACCCGCCTGGGAGTATTAACGCTCAACTCGGTTTCATTGGTCTGCTGGCCATCGTCTTCATCTTCTATGGGTTGCTTCTCTATTTTTTTTATCAGTTTAGCATCTAGAGTTTCGAACTTTCCTTCTACAATTTTCTGGAAAGCTGTTATAGATCGTTGTATTGCAACTAACGTTTCTTCGTGGGCATCTATTCGGTTTTGTAAATCAGTTATAGATTGCAAACGGGTGTGTGGTGGATCTGCCATCGCTCTTTCGCTTCCCACAGACGGCGCCAATTGATAGGAAATAAGTGTCAAACAATCAATCAAGCAATAAAACAGTAAACAGACTGGGTAAATATTTGGAGAAGGAAATGAACTTCATTGAATAATCAAAAGAACGGGATATACAAGAGTAAGATTCCAGGAAGGTGACTTCCCTCTCCACACAATGGAGCCCTGCTCTAGAGCAGCAATTAACATGAGGCCAAAAGAATACCCCCCATTCTCTCCCCCCTTTTCCCTAAATAAAACCACAGGCAACCAAAGGCAAAACCGTTACAAAAGCAGTCCAGCTAGGCATAACTAACTTCCCCTTATTCTAATAATAATAGTCCAGCAACAACTATACTAAACCAATTTCCTGAGGTGCCCCTATTTGCTGCAGCTTCTTCTTGCGAGTGTAAACCAACCATCTTCTAGGCCCATTTGCTGTTTGGCCCATCAGCCCATCTTGAGAGTTTCCTTCTTCATCAGCTTGATTGTCGTTTAACTGCTTAACTTGGTATATATGTTTTTTCATAGGCACATTTTCAAACACCTGCCTGTCTCTACCTGTTACAATGATTCTACTCGTCGCACATAACATGGCTGGAGAACACAAACCACTATCTTCTAATATAGATTTTAAGTGCATAGGATTATCCACATCATCTAAAACAATAAGCACATTTTTATCTTTAAGCCTTCTCCGAATGTAATCATCAATTGTATGGGGGTGTGCTTTTCTTTACACTACCTTCCCCTAATAGCTCCTGAATGATCTCATCTCTTAAATCATGTGCTGCCAATCTATTGCTCAATTTTTGCCTCACATTTGAAACAAAACAGTAACCATCAAAGTTGTATTTAATTCTATTGAACACTTTGTCGGCAAGAGTTGTCTTGTCAATACCTCCCATTCCCCAAATTCCTACCATGCTTACACTATTCTCTTTTATCTCAATTAATGATTCCACCAGCTCGATACGGGAATCAATGTCAAATAAACCATAGTTAAGCGAATAACTTGCAGACAGGCCACTTAATTTCTTGCTAACATCATTGGCAATTCCATTACATAATTTGGCCTCAGGCCTAACCACATATAAGGAAAAAGCGAGAGAGAGAGAGAGAGAGAGAGAGAGTTATAATAATGTAATAATAATCTCCATGTTTCCATTTCATAAATGCACTAATCAAATTAGATGCCATCACAAAGGAGAAAAATTGCGTTAATACAATTGATTTCTATCAAATACGAATGAGTTGTGGATTGTAATTCTGAAGTTCCACTAAATACAAAATTCTAAGCAATTATTCGCCTTAAAATTATAAATAATCATGTTCTACAGACAAATATCTAATTTAAAGAATTGAAATAAAATTAGCGAAACTGATTAGTTCTGACAGCAATATCAATTTGATCATATAGATCAAGTTTAGACTTTGTATGTTTTTTAGTCTACATATAAAATTTCCTTCTGGACTTTTACATTATGTTGTACCCTACCAAGCTAATATATTTGTTCAACAATATAAGTTCATCTTGCTCCAAACATTTATACCATCCCTTACAAGTTTCAATTACATGTAAAGTGAATAATCTAAGAAATCTGTGGAAAAATGGAATCAAAATTCAAATTTGCACTTAATCCATGAGATAAATGATATGACTAGCGAACTGGACATATATATTGTAAATTATTTCAAAGAACATGCTATGTATATTGAAATTAAATAAATGGAAACCATGACAAGAGAAAGAGAAAAAAGACATACTCGTTCTTGGGATCTGCTGAATTGAAACCTGATAAGTTGCTAATTTCCCTCAAAGCATTTCTCCAATTCTCCAGCTTCAAATCTTGAACTTTTCCAGCATGGATAGAAAGTGCATAATTCTTTTGGAGACCCTGAACAACAGAAGGATCTACATCATAGAAGACGGACAAAACTGTCTGTTCTTTGGTTTGCATACATTGAAGTATTTTGTGAAGCTCATCAAGACACCATTCAGATTTTGGATAGTCTTTTGAGAATATGACTATCGAAATGTATGACTCCTCAATTGTTTTCAAGAGCGTTGGAGCGATCCGTTTTCCTCTTTCGAGATCGGTGTCGTCCAGGAAAGCTTTAATTTGTTTTCTTTGCAAAGCAACCAAGAGATGGCTGAGAAAGTTGTTACGAACATCAGGTCCCTTAAAACTGATAAACACTTCATACTTTTTTCCTTGAGCCTTGCTGGAAGAGGAAGAAGAAGCCATTGACTGGTCTTTGTTCACATCAGGAAACAATCACATTTTAATCACAGTTTATTTTCAATAGAAATTACCATGAAAATATAACTCAAATTTTCTCTGGAAGGATCCTCAAATCACTTGCCTTATAACTGCATTCACCAAATCGAAGAGCTGGGTTGTCGATCAGCTACCACCTCCAATTATGAATGACTATACCAAGATGAAGTTAAAATTGCATAACATTAATATCAACTAAATTCTTTTCACATCTCTGCTTCAAGAGAAATTTATCAGCCCTCAGAAGATAATACCAAATGGAAAGAATTTACCTCCATATCAAATAGAAAGAATTCTTTTCACATCTGTGCTTCAGATTAATATTTGGAAGAAGTTCCACCCCGGTACGCGATGCAGGACTGGGAGAAAGCGTTGCAAGTGATTGCAGTAAACGTTTATGTAATTGAAAAAACATACATTTGATCAGATTGTTGGGCACTTTGGAAGCTAAAAAATTATGAAAGTTCAAACTTTGAGGGGGAACAAACAAACAGAGAAGGCAGGCTGGAGCGCGAGAATGAGAGTCTAAGGGCTTGAGCTTTCTGGATCCGGGTCGGGTGCAGAAAATGGGCCGAATAGCAGCCCTAAATCATCAGCCCAGATTAAACACATTATAACCAATAAAAGCAGAGCAGCGACCAAAATTAAAAAAAGATCGCTTTTTACATAATTCAGGAAGTGGCGTAGAATATGTGTCCTCCTCCATTTGCGATTAGACATCTCGTAAGATACCTAAAATTTCAAATTAACATAATCCCAATAATTTGTCTTGAGATCCGGGGAATTTAGAATTTTTGGAATAATTGGAAACATCACTTACTTAGTTTTTTTATATTTTCAAAATCGAATCCATCATTTGTACACCATTTTAAGTTATTTGATGTTTTCTTTTATATTTAATTTGATGCAATTATTTATTTGCAAATTATTCTAATAGTAATAGATGTCAAAACCACAAAAAAAATAAATCTTAACTTCTATCCAAATAAATTGCGAATAGAGCAAAATACACATAAACTAGTGACAATTTAATTAGCAATAACCAGAATTTTAACAAATAAAAAGAAATGGGAGATTTTAATGACCAAAAATTAAAAACGATAAATTAAAATTGCAGAAAATTAATTAAAATGAAATCGACGGATGGAAAATTCCAATTAAAGTAATTCGTGACACAAAATTCAATTTACTGATCACAGATAAAAAGATAATTATAAAATTATATAATGGACCGATTATAATCGTAAGTTTTTAGTTTCCGACCAATCTTTTTATATTAATAAGCTAATCAAGTAAAATTGTAATGAACTCCTAGCCAATAAAGTATTCAATTCATTGATAATTTTAAAAAGTAGAAAGATCTTATTTAAGCCAACAAACTACAAAAGAGAATGATTCAGATTAAATCATATATTTACTTAATACAATAATTTTTTTCAGTATTGCTATATTAATTACCGCTTGTTATTGATTTC
Source organism: Excoecaria cochinchinensis (assembly GCA_947683425.1). NCBI lineage: Eukaryota > Viridiplantae > Streptophyta > Magnoliopsida > Malpighiales > Euphorbiaceae > Excoecaria > Excoecaria cochinchinensis. Next base: position 3,409,835 of record CANTUQ010000125.1, on the reverse strand, counting down.
ACCAAATAATTATGGAATTAATAATCTTAATTAGTTGTATGTTATTTAATTAATTGAACAATAAACTCTTATTGCACAAGTCATAAACAATAATAATTATAAAATCGATAATCTCAATTAGTTGTACGCTATTTAATTAATTAAACAATAAGCTCTTATTGCATAAGTAATAAACAGTAATAGAGATGAAATTTTTTTAAATCACAGTAAATAAAATGAACACCACATAAGTTAAAGAGAAAAATAAAGTACAACAATCTTAGGTTTCGATTGGAATAAATAAATGCAATTTGTAAAATTCATTTGCAAATAAATTCCATATAAAATTTATTTGTAAATGAATTTTTATGTTTGGAATAAAATTATTAAAATATATAATTGAAAATAAATTCTTTATTTTTATATTTGAAATAAATAAATAAATGAATTCATTTTTATATTATTTACTAAAATATTCTTAATGTCAATTTTGATATTTTTTTTCAATTACTTCTAATAAAAAAAATTAATAACCATTAATTATCATTTTAAAATTTATTATTAATTTAATTACTCTCAATTTTGATGTATTATTTCAATTTCAATTATTTCCAATTTTAATATTTTCTTTCAATTTCAATTACTCCTAATAAAAAAATCGTACATACCGAATAAAAATAGTCAGTAAAAATTTAACGGATATAAGTTAAAATCAGGTGATGGTAGATTCGGGTCACAGAAAAATAGTGATAGGAGAAAAAGAAGAACAGTGATGGAGGATAAATAATAACAGAATACGTTAACTGTATAAAAATAATTTATTTATAATAAATGATTAAAAGGTTATTGTAGTTTTTTCAATTTTAGCTTTTAAAACAATTTTAGCTTTTAAAAGTGTGGAATTCATTTGTAAATTACATATATTTTGATGAAATTTTGTGAAAATATAATGAATTTCATAGAATTGAATTCCTAAAATTCAATTCTTATTTTTTTTTTTTTTTGCATTTCAAGCATGAAAAATAAAAATTACAAATGAATTTCATAAAATTTTATGAAATTCATTTATTTTAAGCGAATCCTTACAGAAATTGAAAAATCTTGCCCTTGAATTAATTTTTAACTAGAATAAATTATTTAGCCACACATGGCATTGACAAATCTCAGAATAAAATTGAAACCTAGAAAAACATTTTATCATAGAACTGAAAAGAACGTTGGAGTACGAAGATGAAGTTAAATCACGTCTCTTCTCCATAATAATCTTCCTAAAACTAAGAAAAATAGTTCTTACCCTGCCTCCTGTCCTTGGGCAAGGCTAACTGATTTCTGCCCAGAATTAATCTTTTGCTTTCCAACTTCTTCAAATCTTCATGGTCATCCCAAAACATTTCCAATGAGCCATAAATCACTCCATTTTTATCAATTAACCCCTACAATGGTCAGAATTACAAACATAAGTGAAAAACTCCCAATTGACCATAAATTAGTATATAAGAGTATGCACAAGTCAAGCATAAACATGCAATTTTTTACCACTTAACACTAGCCTATATAAAAATACTTGTTAATGATAACGGGATACTTAGTTCATGAGTTCAGTTGACCGAGCTTATGTAATGACCCAAAATATCCGGGTTAATTTTTTCTGTGGTCACTCAATTTTGTGACTTGTAACGATTTGGTCACTAAACTTTAATTTGTAACAAAAAAATAATTCATCTATTATTTTGTAACGAAAAAATCATAATAACCAAAAATTGCATTCGCCAGGAACCGACGCGTGATCGGTACGGCAAAACCCAATAACACGTCAAAAATTTTGTCACGTCAGATTAGAGTTAATTTTTGTGGTGGTCACTAAACTTTGTATCTTGTAACGATATAGTCACTAAACTTCAAATTTGTGCCGTGCAGATTATGCGCCGGTTACCGGCGAGCACAATTTCCACTACAAAAAAAAGCGAAATTAGCGACGGCAAATTCCGTGGCTAATTTGGAGATTTTAGTCGCTAATTGCATATAGCGACGGGACGACGGAATGTCGCAAATACGGCCGTCGCAAGAATTTTAGCGACTAAACCGGAAAACAGTCGCTAAATTTAGCGACAGAAAATTTCGTCGCTAAAAATAAAAAATTTCGTCGCTAAATAATCTCTAAATTAGTCGCTGAATATGAAAGAAATATTAGCGACAAAAAATTCTATCGCTATTCCGTCGCAAAAATTATTAAATTTTTTATTGTTAATTTCAATATAATTTTTTTATTATTATTACATCAAAAATTTAATTTATATAAATAATAATTATGCAATATTTTTAACAATACTATTAATTTAAAATATAATATTATAAAAATATATTAAATTGTACAATTAAAAGCGTACAAATAGTCAGTTCGGTTCGATTTTAAAAAGAACCGAATAAATAAAAAATCGAACTTATATTAAACAAAATAAAACCATTTAAAATAAATAAAAAAATAACATACATCAATTTTCATATTATGTTTCTAATAAATATTAATCAAAATTACTTTAAAAATAAATATACATAAATTACATTAAATGTTGCCTATGATTTCGTAGTTTTATTGGTTCCGGACTGATATTGAGTCTAATCTTGAATAAAGGCCTAAAATCAAAAAAGTAAAAATAAAATAAGCAAAACAACAATATATGTAGATTACAAAGCAAATCCAAATGAATAAATTTCCAAACATTAATAATAAGAACAAAGTTGTAAGCGTGACTTGTAAGAAATTTAACATAATGAACTTGTAAAGTTTCATTAGAAAATAAAATTCATAATTCAACCCTTATTCCAAAATATTCATTATACATCTAAATTTTAACACAAATTTTAATAAGTATAAAATCAATTAAGTATTCAACTTATAAATCAAATAAAATCAAAATATGTCACTTGCCATTTAGGAGATAAAGAGTTCATTTTAATCAGCAACTTCTTTCAATATTCATTAATATCTTGTGAGAGCAGCATTTTCAATATTCATTAATCTTCACCATCACAAGCAATTATTATGTATGGTTTGTCAGATTCATTTCCATTACACACAACCATGGCTATGAGAGTAGCATTTCCAATACAAGCAACTGCTGCCAATGCATGATTTAATCTTTAACTAAAGATGCATATACAAACATAAGTATTCATATAAGTTGCTCAGCAAATCAATCAATGATTTTGGAAATCAGCAGAGAAATGCTATTCTCAAAAAGTTGAACTCTCTTCCTAATCCTACTCTCAACTTGGCCATTATTTGAAATTAGATCTCTCCAATAACAATCTTCAGGTATATATATATATAACTGTTATAACCCGTATTTCTTTTTTTATTTTTATTTTTATCTAATAAATCTTTTAATTATTAATAAATATTAAATAGATAAGTAATAACTGAAAATCCCTTTTTCCACCCCACTACCCTAACCTTTAGTCCCCTATTCTAATTAAACTCCTCCTCTAAAAACCTTAAACACAGAAACTACATCAAAACTAATAAAAATATGTTTATTCTTTGATAGCCACCAAATAAAAGCTTTGGATTTCAATTGCTCCTGCTAAACTTCTGCATTTCTTGGGTTTTGAGGCTTAGATTTATAATATTTTAAGGTTAGTTAATTTAAACTTTTAATTTAATTGACTTATTTTATTATTAATTTTTGTTTGCTCCTGTATTGATGTTTTGCAACCAGATTTTTATTAGTTTGTTTTCCTAAAGATTGTTCTCTTTGAAAACTTAGAAAAAAATAACAATTAATGTAAATTTTATGTATTCCTAACATATTTTCATAATTCACATCTTGTCAAATTGGGATTTGATATAAAGAATGCTAAGATCCCTGCCAAGTCCAGAATTATTATTATTATTATAATTATTAAAAAGAATAAACATTGTTGCCGTTAATTGGTTTTAATATTTTTATTGATTGGGTTGACAAATAAAACCACTGCATTCTTTTCAGTAAAGATTTTGGAACCAAACAACACTATTTTCATAATATTATTAGTACCGCCAAAGACTTGAAACAAAAGAAATATATATATATATATCACATGCTTTGTACTATGCAAAATTTCCGTGGTCCACCATTTTCAATCTTGGTATCTTTTTAATATTAAGAATTTGTAACTAAATTATGCATTATTAATTTGTTTCTATTTTCTTGAACTTTCAATAAAACTTCACCATTATTATTTTTATTCTAAAAATCTATAGATATTTTATTATTAATATTGGATTTTTTCCCCATTTTAAGTTAGTGGGTTAGACATTAAGCTTGTTAAGTTTCTTAGTCACTGTAGTCGTTAGGATACTAACCCTTTCTTGTTTGATTAGGAAATTTCGATACTCCCGTGACAGATTGAGTGGTTTCTACGTATCTTACTTCTAGCTTGTTTGGAATTGCAGGTGAGTGGTAATTACGGTACACATTTGTTTTAAAGAAACTATCTTTTAAATTTTAACTCAAAATATTTTGTTTATTAAGTTCTATTTAATTGAAAATATTTTAGTCCTTTATCAAATGAATTTGTGCAATTTATTTCTATGTTAATTTTCTACTAGTATTTATTTATTTTTATTATATTAGTTTTACGCAAATTATACTTTTTGTTTATTTTGTTGTTTTAATTAATATTTTGATTTGTCTGATTTTACTTAGTGTATATTATCCGTTTTAGAGTTTTAGATTCTGAGAACAGGCTTCTGAATTATTTTCTGTTTATTTTATATTTCAATAAATGATTGGTCTATTTATATGAACTTATTTGAACAGTGTATCAAATTAATTTGAGCTTATTTGTTACCTACTCCGAAATGATATTTGTTTTCTGTTAAAATTTCTGATATGTTATATTAATGAAAAGTGTTTTCAAACCGATACATGTGATCAGTTATTATCCGTATTTATATCTGGCTCTGTTGAGCGATTTGCTATCTGAATCTGCATCTGGTTCCGCCACAGATATCCCATGTTTAGGAAAGTACATAATTTGCTGCCATGCATCATCTGTCATTGACACATGCATTAGAAGCATTGCATGATGATATCCGTGGTGGGAACTTCTGTTATCTGACCTTTGGTGGTGTGGAGTATCACCACCCTGTTGAACTGTACCGTGGTTTTGATCTGTATTTTGAACTGTGAATTTAATTATTTACAATTTCCTGTCTACTAAATGATTCATTTTATGGCTTATTATACTATTTTAGTTGCTAATATATTTTGTTAAATTACTTTGAATTATTGCCTGATTTCAGTCCGTTGTGTGTTGTAATTATCATTCACTGAGTCGTCGTACTCAAACCACGTTCGCTCTACCCTTTTTGTTTTGCAGATTAGTATTTATTCTCGGCTAGATCCAGCTTTGTTTCTTCTTTTGCCGAGGATCTTTTTGTTGATATTATGTTTCAGTCAGTTTTTTTTTTGTAGAACTTTTGAATCTCGAATTATTTCTTTTAATCTACAGAGACTCCGTAGTTTAATTTTGGCATGTATTTGGAACTTTAAGATTGGACTTTGAACTTTAGCACTTTTGTTTTTGAGGACTTTCTATAAATTGAATAATTTATATAGTTTTGATAGCAAGGTAAGGCTAGCATGAACTATTATTTAGGTAGTTTATTATGCGCCGGTCATGACTAAATTTGGGTCGTGACAATAACTATAATTATATATGATTAATTCATTTTATTATTTCAATTATTAATTAATATCGTTTCAAATCATTATGGATGGATCAGTGCATACCAGAATCCTTAACACAGAGAGCAGGAAAATGCACATCTTGGAACGCTTACCTGTTATTCTCCATTATTTCCTATCCGGACAACCATCACCTTCTCAGCTACTATCTTGTACTAATTGTAACATATAGTGTCATGGTATCTGTAACACAATTCACAAACATCAAAAGTTAAAACATGATTGTATACCTAACTACAAGCATTTAATATGACCAGATGAAATTCACAACCGGGGATAGAACAAAATAATATGCTTCAAATACCCATAGAATTACCTCAAGCAGCTATAGCAACAACTAGAGCCCCACCTAACAAACAGAAAAGCCACTTATCAGTTCCACTCTAAATTTTTGGAGGAATAATAGCCAGTCCCAACAAGCTAGCCGTATACCCATTATCTCAAGAATTGACCATATATTAAAAGAATTTAATCCATTTTCTAATACCACAGCAAATTAAAGCCAATCAATAAATTACAAGAACAGTTAAAACTATTGCATAAACTAGTCAAAAAAGAATCAGCATATCAATATTAAACCTAGTGATAGGTTCAATTCACTTCTTTCTATCTTCCATTGCTATTCACCACGTTCTATAGCAGATACAAGAATAATAGAAACATGCTTGTAGGTGTAAGATACCACCATTAACGCACTAATACACAAAAAATTAACGCACTAATACACAAAAATTAACACACTTACCAAGTAATTTCCCATTGTCAGTTCAAGCTTAAAAGTTGTAGTTAGTCATTCTTTAAATTAAATCCAAAATTCTAACACAAAATTGAAAACACAAACTTGATTAAAACTCACCTAATCTCTTAGCCTAAGAAAATTAAACTTAAAATCCTAAATCCCTAATTTAGATAAATCTGCCACTCTCTCAAATCTCCCAAAAATTTCAGATTAAAACTCACCTTACAGCTACCGTTTGAAGAGGAGGAGGCTGGTGGCGTGACCGGTGGCCGGCGGTGGCAAGAAAACGTCGGAATGGAACTACAAACCCGGAACAAAATGCAGTAAATGGAGGGAAGAAATGGGGCTGTTGTCGCGCACAAAGAGGAAGAGAATGAGAGAAAAGCCAGCGAAAACTGCAGTGAAAGGAGAGGAGGGCGAAGATGGTGGAGACGACGAGGGGAGATGGCTGGAACGACGGCAAGGGAAGGAGAGAAGCAGATGGGGGCGGCTGGGAAAAAATGGAGAACGGGGCAAAGACCACGAAAGGGAAGAGAAGAAAAAGAAAATAAAATAAAAGAGAGAAAAAAGAAAATATAAAGGCAAAACGACGTAGTTTTGGGTTAAGTCATGGTAGATTTTTTATAATTTAGCGACTAAATTACCGACGACCTATTTAGCCGCTAAACCATCGCAAATCAAGATTGTAAAATTTATCTCCGAATTTAGCGACCAAAATTTTATTAGTCGCTAAAAATTTAGCGACTACTATACAGTCGTAAAATTATTGATGAATTGAATAGTTTTTAGCGACAAATAAAATAGTCGCTAATTTTGTCACAAAAAAATGGCGCCATCAATTAGCGCCAAAATTTAGCGACGGTTTATTTTTCCGTCGCTATGTAGTCGCTAAACTCAACACCAAATGAGAAATATTCATTTTTACGACGGATTCAGATATTGGTCGCTAATTAGCGACGAAAAATATCCCGTCGCTAATTTTTGTCGCTAATTCGCCTTTTTTTTTGTAGTGTTCCGATCATTGTGATTTTTTCATTACAAAATAATAGATGAGTTATTTTTTCGTTACAAATAGAAGTTTAGTGACCAAATCGTTGTAAGCGAAAAGTTGAGTGACCACCGAAAAAATTAGCCCCAAAATATCCTCTGGTCATATTTGAGTATGCTTGTGGAATTTAGGTGCTATATGTGTGTGTTTGATAGTGTATATATTCAAAAGGGACAAAATTGGTTCTTAGTGCATAAGGCTTTTGGTAAGAGAAATAAGTTAAATAATTTTAATTAAGGCTTTTATTGCATTAAAAGAATTAGTTGGAGGGTCAATTTATAAGTTTAACTTGATTATACGGTAAATATAAGAAAAGAAGGAAAAAGGAGGATCATTTGGTTATTTGCTTTTATTGGCCAATCATGTTTTTACATCTAGCAGTGGATCATTATGTTTTTACATAATACTGTTCTTTTTTTTTTTTTTGGTTTAACCATCCGGTATCCTCTCTTTAAGAGACTAATCCGGATTCGAGCCGGACAGGACCACAAGGGCGGTAAAACTCTCCCTCAAGAGTTTTAACATTGCTGCGTTCCCAGGGATTCGAACTCGAGACCTCTGGTTAAGCTGGAACAACCGCAAGCCAATTGATCCAAGTGCTCTTGGGTTAATACTGTTCTTTTTGCATATTGATTGAACCTATTTTTTTACCGGTTGACGGTTGAATCGGTTGGACAAGCCGATCCGGTTTTGAAAACATGTAATATACCTCTTAGCTCTCAATCAATATAAAACGAATAGCATGTACAATAATTTAAGGAAACTGCGGAAAAAATAAATAATCTCCTGAGACACATAAATATGAAAAAGCCAGATATTTATATCGAACATTATTTGAAAGGACTTGTTATAAATATGAAATTAAATAAATGGAAACCATGACAAGAGGGAAAACAAATAAATAAAAACTAACAACTATCAAAAGCTGAATTTTGTTAAGAGAAGAGGTTAAAGATTTATAAACATATCATAAAATATAAATCATATAAGAGGTAAGAAATTCCCCCGAAGTTTACAGTTGAGACTAACTAAATCAGCCGGCCAACTAAGATAAATATTTAATCAAAATATTTCATTAAGATAAATATTTAGAGATCTGGCCTATATATAATAATAATAATTGTTCATTAATATATAATGACAAACAGATAGTAGTTGGATTCATAAAAAAATAGAAGTCTGTTGCTAATGGTCTTTGTTTCCATCTATTCCTCAATAAAATATTCATATCAGTGATGCAGTTAATTGATTCTAGTACCGAGCAAATATCCAACAGTTTAAACGCAATTACATCTGATTGGTCGCTGCCATGATTAAACTCTTCTGCATTCACTCGTGAATTTTGATAATTTTATCGTCATTTAAACTTAATTCCAACAGGTAAAAATATCTACTGATTCACATATAGAGGAATTCCATGGAAATACCAAATTCAGTGCCATAATTCCACCAAAACTTCACTTTTACGGTATACCAATTTCCATAAATCCACCAAAACTCATTTAAACAGAGAATTGGGGGTTGATTTCACACATGGTCACTCAACTTATCACTTATTGCGCAAAATTAACCGACTTTTTTTTTCTTACTTAAATGTCACTGAACTTTTAACATTATTGCACAAAAGTCATGTTGACCGGAATCCGGTGACGACTCTTGCCGGATTGATAAGTTCAACAAATGTTACATTTAAATTAATTTCACTCACGGTCACTAGACTTATCATTTATCTCGCAAAAGTAATTAACTTTTTTTTTTCAACTTAAATGTTACTGAACTTTTAAAATTTTTGCAAAAAAGTCATCAATCCAGCAAGCGTCGTCGCCGGATTCCGGTTAACATGACTTTTGTGCAATAATGTTAAAAGTTCAGTGACATTTAAGTAAGAAAAAAAAATCGGTTACTTTTGCGCGATAAGTGATAAGTTGAGTGACCATGAGTGAAATTGACCCGAGAATTGGATAGTCCAAAAAGAAACTTGGAAATTTGAACAGCTGACACTGACCCTAGATTGTATGCAATGTGAGGCATTTAGTGCTTCCTTCCATTAAGTTACATTTACGGCTCTTCACTAAAATTATATATATATATATGTGTGTGTGAGAGAAAACACAATGGGAATTAAATTTGTTTGTATTCAATTAATTATCATTGAGTTTATACAACTTATATATACAAGAAGAGAAGTAGAAAAGTTTAAAAAAAGAAAATAAAGGTCAGCCAATCAAGCCTCCAATTAGCTGTATTCCTTATTTTCTAACACTCTTCCTCAAGCTGGAGCATAGATATTGATCATGCTCAACTTGTTACATAAATACTCAACTCGCGACCCATTTAAAGACTTTGTAAATAAATCACCTAATTATTCTGTTGTCTTCACATATCCTGTTGAAATTACTTTATCTTAATTTTTTTCACGAATAAAATGACAGTCAACTTCAATATGCTTGATTCGCTCATGATATACTGCATTTGAGGTAATGTAGAGGGCAGCCTAATTATCACACCAAAGTTTTGCTGGAGAAGAGGGATTTATACCAATTTCAGCAAGTAAATGACGAATTCATAAGATTTCACACGCTGCCTGTGACATGGCTCTAAATTCAAATTCTGCACTTGATTTGGAAATTACAGTTTGTTTCTTGCTTTTCCAAGATACTAAATTTCTTCCAACAAAAATACAATATCCTGTAGTTGACCTTCTATTTGCCCAGTCTGCATCCGTAAAGCACTCAATGTGATTATACCCATGATCACTGTAAAGTATACCTACTCTAGGAGCCCCTTTTAAATAACATACGATATGCTCTAAAGCTTCCCAATGGTTGACTGTTGGAGCTATCATAAACTGACTAACAATACTTACTGCAAATGCAATATTTGGATGAGTAACAGTAAGATAATTCAATTTTCCAACTAACCGCCTGTATCTTTCTTGATCACTAAAAGGGTCACCATCATCCTTTGTGAGTTGTACATTTACGGCCATAGGGGTACTACGTGATTTAGCTCCCAATTTTTCAGTTTCTGCAAGTAAATCGAGAACATACTTTCTTTGGGATAAAAGAATTCCCTTCTTACTTCTTGAAACTTCTATTCCTAGAAAGTATTTCAATTGATCCAAATATTTAGTGTGAAATTTATCATGCAAGAAAGACTTCAAAGCAGAGATTCCTTCATAATCACCTCCTGTAATTACAATGTCATCGACATATTCAATAAGGAAAATAACACCAGCTGCTGATTGTCTGTAGAATACGGAATGATCAGTTTGACTCTTTTTCAACCCAAACTCTTGAACAATCTTACTAAATTTGCCACGCGAGGACTCTATTTTAGTTCATACAGAGATTTCTTTAAGCGATAAACTTTTCCATACTCCCCCTGAACAACAAAACCAGGTGGTTGCTCCATATATACTTTTTTTTCTAGATTTCCATGAAAAAATGCATTTTTGATATCCAATTGATGTAATGGCCAGTGCTAAGAAGCAGCATGGGAGATGAATAGACGAATAGAAGCCAACTTAGCTACAGGAGAAAAAAATGTCAGCATAATCTACTCCACATGTCTGTGCATATCCTTTGGCTAAGTCGGGCCTTAAGCCTAACAACAGATCCATCTGGATTGACTTTAATTGCAAAAACCCATTTGCATCCAACAACCTTTTTGTTGTGAGGTAAATCTACTAACTCCCAAGTGTAGCTATCATCTAGACCTTTGATTTCTTCAAATATTGCGGTACGCCATCCAGGATGAGATAAAACTTCTTTAACTATTTTAGGTGTAAAAATGGAGTCTAAAGAAGTATTAAAAACACTAGATGGTAGAGATAAGTGATCATAAGAAATAACGTTAGCAATGGAATAAGTAAATTTACAACAATGCCTACCTTTGTAAAGGGTAATGGGAAGATCAAGATCATTTGGTGGAGGATCCAATGGCGAAGTTGATATGGTGGAGGACATGTATCAGTAGTCACTGTTCTTCTTGAATAAACTTGAACAATAGATGGCTTGTCTGAAACTGAAGTCTGATCAGCAGGAGAAACATCATGAAAAATACTATCATCCACTGATTGTTCAGAATTTGATATAGATTTATAGATAAAACATTCATCTTCCTCCCCCTGACTGATAGAAGTAGACTTGTTAGAGAAAAATTGTATTTTCTCTGAAAATATTACATCAGTAGAAATCACATATCTATTGAGATCAGTAGAATAACACCGATACCCCTTTTGAAGACGAGAATATTCCAAGAATGCACACTTCAAAGCTTTGGGATCTAGTTTTGTAACATGGGGCCGTACATTACGAACGTAACACATACTTCTAAACATTCTTAGCTCTATTGGAAATAAAGATTTATGAGGAAAAAGCATATGGTAGGGACTCTCACCACTAAGTACCCTAAATGGCATCCGGTTAATAAAAAAACATGTTGTGGATACAGCATCAGCCCAAAATTGCTTAGGAATCTTCATTTAAAACAACAAGACACGAGCAGTCTCAAGGAGATGTCTATTCTTCTGTTCAGCTACTCCATTTTGAGAGGGTGCATCAACACATAATGATTGATGAAGAATGCCATATTGAGTCATATAGGTTTGAAATGATTCTGACAGGTATTTTTTAGCATTATCACTCCGTAATATATGCACAGAAACATTGAATTGAGTCTTAATCTCGGCACAAAAAGCAGAAAAATAAGTGAACACCTTAGAACGATTTTTCATAAAATAAATTCAAGTCATTTTAGAAAAATCATCAATAAAAGTAACAAAATATCTGAACTCTGTTTTGGATTTAACAGGACATGGACCACAAACATCGGAGTAAATTAATTCAAAAGCAAACCTTGTTCGTTTATTAATTCTAGGACCTAATGAGCCTCGATGATGTTTTGCATAGTGACATGACTCACAATCTAATGATGAGACTTTATTAAATTTTGGATTTATTTTTTTCAAAATAGGCAACGAATGATGTCCCAGCCTGCAATGAGCTTCAAAAAGTGAAGTAGCACTAAAACAAGCCACAGAGCGGGGTATCCATGAATCCAGAACATAAAGACCATCAGATAAATGTCCTCTACCAAGTATATGTTTCGTCACAAGATCCTGAAATAAACAATGATCGAAAAAAAAATAAGATACAACATTTTAGGTCTTTAGTAAATTTACTTACGGAGATCAAATTGAAAGCAAGATTAGGCAAACTTAGGACTGAAAATAAAGTGATAGAAGATTTGGTTTTAACAACTCTAGAACCCTCAATATGATAAGTTGATCCATCAGCTATTGTTACAGGGGAAGATACTTTATGAGGCTGAAATATAGAAAAGGTTCGAGGATTATCTGTCATATGATCCGTAGCACCCGAGTCAATGACCCATTGATTGGAGGAAGAAATAAGGCATGTTTTACCTAAATCATCAATTGTAGTAACTTCTTTCAAAAGACGAGCATACTCTTCCGCTGTAATGATAACAAACTTCTCAAAAGATGAACTAGAATCAGCAATATTAGCAGTTTGATTTCTTTGATTGCTATTTTGTAGTTTCCTACAATATCGCTTTGTGTGTTCAGGTTCTTTGCAAAAGTAGCAAGTAACATTGCTGAAATCATTATTTCTAGTGACATTTCCTCCTCTATTATGGTTCTTTCCAATTCCATTTTCCTCTTCTTTAGCAACCAATACACTGGACTGTTGGACTAACTGAGCATTTTTCTCTGCTCGCAACAATCTGCTAAAAACATCTTGAACAGTAGTAAGTTCAGGGCTAGAAAAAATTTGAGATTTGGCCGTCTCAAATTCTGAAGGAAGGCTGGTTAGAAAACTCATTATAGCCATTTGTTCCCGCTGAGTTTGTAATTTCTTAATATCTGTGCTAAGTGGCAATAGGACATTTAATTCTGCATAAATTTTGTTGGACTCCATAAAGTGAGCAGTAAGAGATTTGGTCTCATCTTTTTCAGCACGGTAAAAAGCCTTACATACATCATAAATACGAGTAACATTTCCTTTACCCGAATATAAGAATGTTAAATAATCCATTAGCTCTTTGACGTACTCACAGTAATCTATTAACCCCACCACATCACTTTCAATAGAATTCATAATTTGTAAAAGCAACCGCGCATCATCTCTAAGCCAAATTTTATCATTAGAGAGTTCTTTAATTAAATGATCATCTTTTTCAACACTTCTTAAATAAATTTGTATTTTCTTAGTCCATTCCAAAAAATTAGATCCATTTAATTTATGCTCAGTTATTTTAGTGGGTGCTGAAATCATTTCAGTAACTGCAAATTTAGTATCTCCACTAGATTTACTATCATCCGCCATTTTTTAAGAAACTAAATTTAACTAAAATATCAAGACAAAATTTTCACCACTGCTACCACCAATATATAAATCCAATCTAATATCGAGCAATGCAACAAAGGGAGAAAACCATACCTCACTTGAATGCAGGAGCCTAAGTGAGAGAGAGAATCCTTTGGACAAAAACCCAATGAAGAACCTGATCGTAGGACAAGATCCGAGACCACCAAGCAACTCCGGAGCTTAAATCGGAGGGCTGTCGGACTCTCTCCAAATAAATCTAAAGGAATTAAAGCTGGCAAGAAATATAGGGAATCGAACACCGTCAACCAGAGGAGATCACCTCCCAAAGATCCTGGATTCTGACCGAAGACAACAGGGCGACACCGGAGAAGGAATCGAAAGTTACACATACCATTATGACAGTTTACAAATACCATTATGACAGTTATAGTTTAGACTAATGTATTCCATACACGCTGTTACATTTAAATACTGCTATAAACATATAGACAAAAGAATTGAAATATAAATATAAGTTATAACATGCAAAAATTACTGAAAGAGTTTGAAAAGCATAAGAAAAAAAAATTGATTGTAATGGCACAAACCAGATCTGGACTAGAGGCTGTGGCCCCTAGAACAACATGACGATTAGGTTGAGCCTCAACATCCCAAATGAGGACCTAGGTAATTCAATAATATACATGAATTAAACTCCATTAGCTATAAATACAAACCAAAGAGGAACTGAGCAATTAATGATCTTGAAATTCTCTTCTTGTAAAAAAGAAATGTTTACATCAGGACTATCAGTGTGTGTAGCCACTATCTTACTGTTATGAGGCAGTTCCCTGATTCTGTTCACCTGTAAAATTCACAATCAAATGCTTAAACATTCATACATATCTACAGAATGATGATAATTAAGTTAGATGACTTATATAGTTAATTAAATTTTCATATGGAAGAAAACATCAGCAAGAAAACAGATATTACTAGAATGTAAATTGCATATAGAAAATCCAAGAGAGATGGATAGATAAATATATTGATAGACAAAAAGAACTGAAGATTCCACAACCGGAAGCAGTGGCGTAGCCACATAAAAGAGAAGGGGGGCAATTATTTTTGAGAAAAAATTAATTATGTATATATATTTATATACATATATATTAATATCACCATTTTGCCCCCCTTAAAATTTTACTTTTACCCATCTCTCCTTAACTTATTTCTTAAGTTTTCAATCAACCTTCTGTATTCCCACTTCTATTCAAACAAAAAAATACAAAATTCTCTTCTTTATCTCTTGAATTTTTTAAAGAAAAATCTGGTGAATTTGAGAAGAAACTAAGCACTATTGCAAAGATTTATCTTTAATTTAAGGTTAGTAATTTAATTTTATAATTTTTTTTGCTTTTATATATTTTATATCTCTTAAAAGTTAGTAATTTAGTTTTTACAATTTTAGGTTTTTGCTTAAAACCTGTTATTCTTGATTGAAATATGTTATTTTGTTAAAATCTATTATTTTGTTAAAATTTGTTATTTTTGATTGAAAGCACACCATAGAAGACTTGTTGAGATTATGGGTGGATTAAAATATCTTATATATGAACAAAAAGCACTACTGGTTGCCTCGGAAACCATTTAAATTATATGCCAAGCAATAATATAATAACAAGCAATCTGATTTGCAATTTTTAAGAATGAATTAAATTCAATGTCAATATAAAGCAAATACATACCTCTTTGCTGGAAAAAATATGTTTATTTTGTGCTTCAATGCTTTCTTGCTCTCTTCCTCTTCTTTCTAATCCAAATATTTTCAGTTTAGGACATTTTGCCACATTTAATTCTTTTAGAGAGTGGCAGTGGCGAATAGTTGTACCAGTCAAATATGAACTTGCATATAAACATCAATTTCACAATGAATGGAATATATTACCTGTCAAATATGAACTTGCATAACTACTAGTTTGCATAGTCCAATACCTTAATCAACCCAACAAAATCTATTGATTAAAATAAAATATTATGTTATGTTTGTCATTGTTTTTGGCTTTTCTCATATCATCAGTTGTTAAGATATTATTTGTATTTGTATTTGTCAATAGTTACTAATTCTTTTTTATTATTTTTTCAGTCATGGAAATGTATTATAAGAGGAAAAATATGGATGAATCATTGCCACCAATTCAAAATCAAGAAAATCATGCTAAAGAGACTCAAAATTCAAGTACTTTTGAAGTTGATTTAGCAAATCTTCCAATCGATCCTGCATTACGAAAGCTAATTATGGATTATCATCCAAACATAAGAGATGAAGTTCGAAAAGCATATCTTCAAAAGGGACTTTGTCAGTCTCGTGATCATAATTTTAAATAAACTTTACAAGGTAAAGTGTTAAGGAGATTTAATCCATCTTGGTTTGATAAACACCGTACATGGTTGGAGTATAGTAAGGTAAAGGAAGCAGCATATTACTTGAATTGCTACCTTTTCAAATTAGATAGTAAAGGGCATGGAGGTAGTTGTGATGCATTTGTCTTGGAAGGTTTTAGTAACTAGAAGAAAAAATCAAAACTAGAAGAACACATTGGAGGTCCTAATAGTGCACACAATCAAGCTTCAAAGAATTGTCAAGTTTTGATGAATCAAAAGCAACATCTTCAAACAATTGTCGATAAGCAATCAAGACAAGCTCGAAGTGACTACCGAACTCGTTTAACTGCTTCAATTAATTGTGTAAGATTCCTTTTTAGATAAGGTTTAGCTTTTCGTGGTCATGATGAATCAATAGATTCAACTAATCCAGTAAATTTCAAGGCAACTTTAAAACTTCTTTGTAATTATAATGAAGATGTCAAAAGAGTTACAATAGACAAGTGTCCTAAAAATCTAAAATTGATATCTCCAGATATTCAAAAGGATATTGTGAGTGCTTGTGCAATTGAAACCACTAATTCCATCATACAACATTTGGGGACTTCTTAATTCTCAATATTAGTAGATGAAGCTCGTGACATATTGAATAAAGAACAAATGGCAATTGTTGTACGTTATGTAAGTAAGGAAGGTAAAGTATGTGAACGCCTTTTGAGTATTGTGCATGTTGGAGACACTAGTGCTTTATCACTAAAGGCTGCAATTGAGTTAATATTTGCCAAGCATAATCTAAGCATATCAAGATTACGTGGTCAAGGTTACGATGGGGCAAGCAATATGCGAGGTGAGTTTAATGGTCTCAAAGCTTTAATTTTGAAAGAAAATGAAAGTGCTTTTTATGTTCATTGTTTTGCACATCAACTTCAGTTAGCACTTGTAGCTGTTGCAAAAAATCACTTATCTATTGCATTACTCTTCAATTTAATATCAAGTGTTGTGAATGTTGTTGGGGGCTCTTGCAAGCGTCATAATATGCTTTTAGAGTCTCAAGCTATCAAAGTTTTGAAGGCAATTGAAAGTGGTGAACTTGAAAGTGGTCAAGGAAAAAATCAAGAGTCTACTCTTAAACGAGCTGGAGAGACACGATAGGGTTCACATTTTAACACTTTGATAAGTATAATTAGGATGTTTTCTTCTATAATTGATGTCCTTGAATTTGTAATGGAGAATGGAAAGTCTGAGCAAAAAGTTGAAGCTTGCACTTTGTTGGATTCTTTGCTATCTTTTGACATCGTATTTTGTCTTCATTTGATGAAACATATCTTAGGAATTACTAATGAATTATCACAAGCATTGCAAAGAAAATATCAAGATATTGTAAATGCTATGGCATTGGTTAAGATAGCTAAGCGACGCCTGTAATTAATGAGAGATGATGGATGGGACTCTTTGTTAGATGAGGTGACTTTGTTTTGTAATAGCCACAATATACCAGTCCTCAATATGAATGATATGCATGTTGCTCGGGGGAGGTCTCGACGTAATGTTGATAAAGTGACAAACTTCCATCATTTTAAGGTCGAGTTATTTGTGCTGCAATAGATATGCAACTTCAAGAGCTTGATAACAGGTTTAATGAGGTGAATACGAAGTTGCTTTTATGTTTTGCATGTTTAAGTCCAGCAAATTCATTCTCTGCATATAACAAATGCAAGTTACTTCGTGTTGCTCAATTTTATCCTATTGATTTTTCTACTATCTAGCTAATGATTCTTGAAAATCAATTGGAAACATATATCATTGACATGAGGTCTAGTAGTGAGTTTTCAAATATTACAGGAATTGGTGAATTTGCTGAACAAATGGTGCAAACAAAAAAGGATATTTTATATCCTTTGGTTTATAAACTCATCACTTTATCACTTATTCTACCCGTTGCGACTGCAACAGCTCAAAGAGCATTTTCTGCTATGAAATTTATGAAAAATCGATTATGTAACAAGATAGGAGATCAATGGATGACTGATTGTTTGATCACTTATATTGCAAAAGATGTATTTAATGCTATTGATAATGAAGTTATTATTTATCACTATCAGGGCATGAAAATTCGAAGACAACAATTGTAATTTTTTTTTAAATATGTTAATGAATATTTTTCTATATTTAACAATTTATTTATGATATGTATGTTATATTTTTTTTTCTTTTAAGCCTGAAATATATTTTTGCCTCCCTTTATTGCAAATCCTGGTTTCGCCACTGACTACAGTGAAGCGGTTTAGAGCACTGAGAAGTGAGGCTTCTTGTTGAGTCTAAGAGAGTCAGCTTCTAGAAGGTGTAGCGATGGACTCTCTTACACGGCGAAGTTGTGGGCCCATTGTTTTCCACCTAGAGTCTTACATTATTCAAACATCATGCTAGTAAAAATTTAAAAACTAAACAAAGCAGTACCAAAATTAATTATTTTTTCAGACATTAAAAAGTAGTATGAAATAAGTTGTAGAATAAGAATGATATTGTTTTGGTACTGAAATGATTAAGGTAGCGCTTGAAATAATTAAATTTTATAAAATTTTATTTAATTTATTTGTAATTTTTATTTTTTTATTTTTTATGTTTGGAATATAAAAAAAGTAGAAATTGAATTTATAAAATTTAATTTTATGAAATTTATTATTTTTTCATCAAATTCCATCAAAATAGGTGGAATTTACATTTTTAAGAGTTAAAATTGAAAAAATTATAATACTTTTTTAAATTATTTGTTATAAATACATTACTTTTATGCAGTTAACGTTAGGGTAAGTAAAAAATCCGTTGAATTTGATTAACCGAGAAATCAAACTGAAATCGATCCGAAAAATATGTTAATTGAAGTATTTTACAAGAACCGATATTAATGGACTGATTTTTATTTTTAACTTATAAATTAGTTAACCGAACCGAAACTGATAAATGAACAAACTTATATTTTGTTAATTATATTTCACTCCTTTTTTTATTTTATTATTTTCATATTTAATTATTTATATCTTTTTAATTTTCATTTAATTTAAAATATTTCAATTTCATTTTAGTTTTTTTAAAGTTATTTTAGTTAATTTATTAATCTTTTAATATGTACATATTTAGTATTTTTTATTATTTTCTGATATATTAATTTTTTATTAATTAAAATCAAAATATATTCGAAAAGTTATATAAAATTAATATATTAACTAAAAATTTCAAATAAAATAAAATTTTTAATATATGTAAAAATAATATTTTTGAATATTTTTAATTTATATTTATTGTTTGAATATCATATTTAATTATTATGTTAGATTATATTTGTTTTCTAATTTTAAATTTTAAGTATTTTCGATAATTTAATTTTTTTTATAAATGCATTTTATAATAATAGTGGTTAACAAAAAAATATTGGTTAATCGGTCAGAAAATCTGAAACGGATGGACTAGTTAACCAATGGTAATGAACTGAAATTTTAAAAAGTCAATATTAATAGACTGATTTTTTTGGGGCCCATATCGGTCCATGCTCACTCCTAATTATTATAATCTGTTATTCTTTTTTTTTTCCATCACTATTTTCCCTCTCGTATCACTATTCTTCCTTCACCCAAAACTATCTCACTGGATTTTAACTCATTTTCATTGGATTTTTACTGACTAGTTCCATTCAATATGTATAGTTTTTTTAATAATATTATTGCTCAAATCAGATTTTTGAATTGTTTATGTTCTATAAAACTTAAAACTTGGTAGTTTTTATGAATAGTTTTTATGAATATTACTTTTTTTTAAATTATATTATTATTGATTCAGTATTTATCAAAAATTTTAAAATAATAATTAATGGTTGTTAATTTTTTTTATTGAGAGTAATTAAAATTAGACATTAAGGATATTTTAGTAAATAAAATAGAAATGAATTAATTTATTTTAAGTATAAAAATAAGAAATTCATTTTTAATTCTATATCTTAATAATTTTATTTTAAATATAAGAATTCATTCGCATATGAATTTCATAAGGAATTCATTTGTAAGTAAATTTTATAAATTGAATTTATTTGTTTCAATCGGAATCTAAGAATTGTCTCTACAATCAGGATTCAGGAACTTATATGTCAATATTTGTAGAGTTTTACTGATCAAGGAACTGACTCAATCAAGAAAATAGAACTACATATTGCAGTTTAACATTTGATAGTTCCAATTAACTGCACTCATGATCTAGGCAATCTATATGTTTTTCATCCCTTTTTCTGATCAGCTTGTCATTGCGAAATATCTAATCTAATTATAAATGTGAAGTTTTTTCATGACAGTTTTCATACATTTTCAACAAACAGTAATTTTTAGTACATCTGAACAGTTCATTGATGTTATAATTGGATTTTAATACTGCAGCTGCTATAACAAACACTAACATCACAATCTTTTGAAATTTAACAGAGTATATCCTATATTGGAGGATTATACTTCACCTACAACATAATTTTTGCTGAAAGCACTCCATTCTCTCTTAAAGTTTTGATATTAGGTAGGTAGGCAATCCAAGGTTCTCGAAACAGGAAATTACTGGGTCATTGGCATGTTGATTTGGAAACGATAAAAATGCATTCCTTAATTGGTTTGATTAAGGGGCACACAGATTCTTTCATGTTGAAGTAGAAGTGAGACTGTTAACATATTTGTCTGAAGTTACATTGTTCCTGGTCAAATGTTCATAACCTATTAGCTCCTTTGCACAGTTTTGGGTTTAACTTTGAGTTTCCTAGTTATGTGATCTCAATTTTAATTCTTTTTGTTTCTATTAAAATCCATTAAGGAGTGACACTAAAATTTTTAGTTTTGACAAATACATCAAGGACTTCAGATACCAAACGTGGATCTCGGTGTACTATACTCAATATGCAATTCTTTAGCAACCAAATCCCAAGAAATCACAAACTGTAATCATTCATTAATCAAACTAAGCAATTAATCAATCAAAATACAGTTTCATTACACTCACAGCTTCTCTGATTGCTGTAGAAACAAAAAAGAAAACAGCTTTGAATCTTAGAAATCACACCATGAATAATCTTAATATGCAAATACAAAATAGAAGTACCACTCCTAACTGATGAATTAAAGACTTCAACAAATTAAGAGAGCTAAAAGCTTTAGTACAATAGGAACCAAATCTCACGAGGCGAACTTTGCATTGCAGATTTGCTTGTGAATCTTTAACATTTAATTAAAAAAATTGTCTCATGTGAATCTGCAGAAAAAGATTCAAGAATTAGCAAGGATTTAAATACTTTGTTTCTTTTTTAAAGGTGGAAAAAAAAAAGAATCATAACCGTAAAAAAAAAAAAATTTTGGAAGAATATATAAAAACAAGGGTGAGTAACGGTCGATTCGGTTCAATAATTGAACCGAAAAAACTAAAAACGAACTATTATAATTTATATAAATCGAACCGAAGCGAAACTATATAAAAACCGAATTAAAATCGAACTGAAATTATTGGTCGGTTTGGTTCGGTTAACCGAAAAATTGAAAATTATAATTAAAAAAAATATCTAAGAAATTATACAAAATTGTAAATTATAAAACTAAAATAAAAACATCCAAATTGAAAAATGTACATATTTAATTTGAGTTTAAACCCCTTAAATTGATAAAAAAAATACAAAAATAATATTTTTATGTAAAAATTAGATAAAATAATATATAATATTAAAATTTCGATCGGTTCGGTTTTTCTTTTGTTTTTGCCTCTCAAACCAAACTAAATTAACATATTTTCATATAATTTTAAAATCGAAATCGAACCGAAAAATTGAATAACCGAACCGAATTAAAAAAATAATAAATAAACATGACACAATAAGTATGAAGAAAACAGGACATTTTCAAGTGAATGAGTAATTGACATGAAAATCCGTACTCTTCCGTTCTCTATTTCAAAAGAATTTAATTTATAATACATGTTTTGCGTACCTTTCATTACTTGCAAGCTGTGAAGAGTGAAGGATGTTTCAAGATGGCTTTGCCTATAAGCATCTCTCCAATTTAACTACACCTTTGGATGAAAGAAGTTGAATATATAACTGAAGCCCTTGAGCCTCTTCTAAGCTCAGTTGAACTACCAAAGGTCAATTTGAAATGGCTGAAGAGTCTAAACCCTACTTGTTGGCATAAAAATCCATCACTTGCAGTAAGATTGTCCTCTGAAGTTGATGTCTGCAGCAGTTTTTGCTTCTCTATAATTGGCTTCAAGAGCTGGAACACATCTTCTTTCTAAAATTAAAGGTAACAGATGTTTTAGGTGAAGCAATATGAGAAAAATAATAAACTAAGCAATTTTTGTTCACGTCAGGAAACAATTACATTTTAATCACAGTTTACTTTTCATAGAAATTACTATGAAAAATATAACTCAAATTTTCTCGAGAAGGATCCCCAAATCGCTTGCCTTATAACTGCATTCACCAAATCCAACAGCTCGGTTGTCGATCAGCTCCCACCTCTAATTATGAATAACTATACCAAGATGAAGGTAAAATTGCATCACATAAATAATACCAACTAAATTCTTTTCACATCTCTGCTTCAAGAGAAATTTATCAGCCCACAGAAGATAATATCAAATGGAAATCATTTACCTCCATATTTTGCCACCTATGCATCCTTTTCTTGTCAATAACAACTCGTTAAGGATGGCTTAGAATTATTACATGCTAAAAGAAAAAAAAATATATTTATATAATCTGCGATTGGCTTTAAGACAAAACAGAAAACGAAAGAAACAGAATCCTCAGGAGGACTTTACCATTTCTGAATCCTCAAGAGCGAGAGACAAGTCCAATCAACACAAACAGAGGAGCAATTTGGAATGATGTTGAAGCTAAGATGAATGAGGCATAGACAAAGAAAGGTCTAAATTTTTTAACTCTTCCACTACCTCTTCCTCTTCAGGTACTATTGGATGAACACCAATACTTTTAATTTTTAACCAATCAAAGTGTCCGTAGATTTCAAATGAGGCCCCTCTTACACTGTGGTCAATCTGGCCATGCCAAAGAATCACGTGCTCTAAATTACTATCGATCTCTCCCAAATCCACATCCATAGCAGGTGGATAATAATATTCCTTCTTGTTTCCGCACTTATCTGTTAAACAAGCTTTTACCTCTACATCTGAGCTATCATCGACTGCAACAATTACCGCACAAAAGATGAACCAAATGGCATGTTCATGAGTGTCGAACTCAACAGACAAAGAAGAACTGCTGCTATTACGATACTTCATCCACTGCGGCACGTCACTCCCCACAATACATAAACCACCCTTGGGCAGCAAAATAAAAATAAACATTTAGAAAATCATCTACATTATCTTATTATACTATAAGAAAATTTTCAAGATTTTGTAAAGCCTGAGGAAAAAGAAAGACCTTATATGTTGACAAGTATTGTGATGCCCGTAGACTTTGTTGAATAGTTGATGATGCCCCCTCATTTAATTTCTCACAGTTGCTCAAGTCCAAAAAAGCAAGTGGAAATTTGAACCTAGTCGGTACTGATTTTAAAGACTTGCATTTTGCTGCAAGTAGTGTTTTTAGATTTTGTGGAATATCTGGTAACTTTTCCAAACCACTTCCAGACGCATTAAGTACCTCTAGTGATTCTAAATTCCCCAAATTGTCTGGCAATTTGTTGAGATTTTTACAATAAGAAATATCAAGATTTTTGAGAGATCTTAAATTGCAAATGAAGGGTGGCAATTCTGTTAGACCACCCTTAGAAGCATTAAGTTTCACTAAAAATTTTAAATTCCCCAAATCCTCGAGAAGCCCGTTGAGATTGCTACAAAAGGTAACATCGAGGATCTCAATTTTAGATCTCGAATTGCAAATAGCATTTGGAAGACTTGTCAAATTTGAGAAACGGGCGAAAGGAAGTTCTTCGGGATTCTTATAAATATTATTGAACACCAATCCTTTTATATTACACGGAACTACTGGGAACTTATGAAGACTTCTGCACCATGTTAGGTCTAGCTTAATTAGGTTGTTCAATTTTTCCAAAGATGACCCAATGTTTTTCAGTCTCTCACACCTCTTCAAGTCTATAATCTCGAGACTCAGAGCTTCACCTAAATTGGAGATATGGATTAGCTTCTTAGAAAAACTAAGGCAAATGCGTTTCAAATTCTGAGGAGGCTGTAAAGGAAAAAGAATAAGATAAGAACATGTTAGTTTAGACAACTAATATTTAAAAAACCTTCAAACTTTTTTAATTTTAGAAAGAAGCAAATCACGCAGTACCTTATCCCAAACAAGTTCTTTGAGATTGCTAAAAGGCATGTCAAGTTCAACAAGCTCGTCTAGAGAAAAATTGGATGGCAAAAAGCTCAATGGGAAATAATTCCAGTGGAGATACCTTAGACTGTTTGGAAGAAATTCAAGGCCATCAGGAAGATATACTTTGTTTCTGTCTGAGTTATAGTTGCAAAAGTAATCAAATACTCGGAGGAATCTGAGTTTGTGCATATTGATGAAGGCTTTAGAACTTATGCTCAAATGACCATCAACCTCTCGTACATTTAGTGATATGCATTCCACAATTTCAGTCCCCTGAGAACCAAAAACAAAGAGAAGAATAAGCTTAAAATTTTCAAAAACTTAAATATAGTAATAAATTATATTGAAGGATAACAAAGCTCATTGTATAAGTAATATAAGTTATAAGTAAAATATAAAACAACCAGCCAATATGAGTCAATCTTACCCTATCAGTTCGCAATACATATTCGATATCTTTACACTTCCATAACCTGCTCTGCTTTTCAATCTTTTGTCCACTTTCCTCAACAACAATCTCTCGGCCCATTTGCTGAAGCAAGTCATGCATTCCAACAGTTTCCCTTAATTTTAAACCCTTGATAGGTTCATTACAAGGAGGATTTATGAGACATTTATCACGAAGGCGATCCATTCCATCTGTTAAATAGAAATCAAACCCGCTTAATATTCTTTCTACATATTTGACATTCTTCCCTTTAAAAAAACATGCAATATCAAGAAATATTCTCTTTTCATTTCGATCAAGTCCATCAAAACTTGTTTTCAGAATTCCGTCAATGTTCTTGAGGGGAATATCTTTAATTCTTTTCAATTTACCTTCCCATATTTCCTTACTTTTGCTTTTAAAATCAGCGCTCAAAACAACAAGAGCTAATGGAAGTCCTTGAGCATACTTTACAACTTTCTCCGAAAGCACTTTATATTCTTCTTGAGGATAAGATTGACCAAAGACGCGCCAACTGAAGAGTTGAAGAGCTTGATTGTTGTTTAACTCCTTAACTTGGTATATATGTTTTTTCATAGGCACAATTTCAAACACCTGCCTGTATCTACCTGTTACAATGATTCTACTCTTCGCACATAACATGCCTGGAGAACATAAACCACTATCTTCTAGTATAGTTTTTAAGTGCATAGGATCATCCACATCATCTAAAACAATAAGCACTTTTTTATCTTTAAGCCTTCTCCGAATGAATTCATCGATCATATTGGGTGAGTCCAGCTTTATGCTTTCATCCCTTAATAGCTTCCGAACGATCTCATCTCTTAAATCACGTGTTGCCAATCTATTGCTCAAATTTTCCCTCACATTTGAGACAAAACAGTAACCATAAAAGTTGTTTTTAATTCTATTGAACACATTGTCGGCAAGAGTTGTCTTGCCAATACCTCCCATTCCCCAAATTCCTACCATGCTTACACTATTCTCTTTTATCTCAATTAACGATTCCACCTGCTCGATACGGGAATCAATGTCAAATAAACCGTAGTTAAGCGAATAACTTGCAGACAGGAGACTTAATTTCTTGCTAACATCTTTGGCGATTTCATCACATAATTTGGTCTCGGGCCTAACCACATATAAGGAAAAAAAAAAAAGAGAAAAAGTGTTATAATAATATAATAATAATCACAATGTTTCCATTTCATAAATCCAATATTCAAACTAGATGCCATCACAAAGGAGAAAAATTGCATTAACACAATTTGATTTCTATCAAATACGAATGAATTGTGGATTGTAATTCTGAAGTTCCACTAAATACAAAATTCTAAGCAATTATTGGCCTTAAAATTATAAATAATCAAGTGCAACATACAAATATCTAATTGAATGAATTGAAATAAAATTAGTTAAAGTGATAAGTTCCGACAGCAATATGAATTTGATCATATAGATCTAGTTTAGACTTTGTATGTTGTTTAGTCTGCATATAAAATTTCCTTCTGGATTTTAACATTATGTTGTACCCGACCTAGATAATATATTTATTCAACAATATAAGTTCAACCTAGATAATATATTTATTCAACAATATAAGTTCATCTTGCTTCAAACATAATAACACAGCTGCAGATTTTGAAGATATTTTTGGATATTCCTGAGCTGATATTGTGCAGATTTTGTAGCAATATTATGCAGATTTGTAGATAGATTATAGGAACTGAATTTGGTGTAACAGATTACTTATTTCTTGTTATTCTGTTTTCCTATTTACTTATTTTTTGCTATTCTGTTTTCCGATTGTATCTATAAAAGCATTATGCTTCTTCAATAATAAGATATGACTTGACATTCTCAGACCATTTTAACATGGTATCAGAGCCTTTCTTTTTCCTTTAAATCAAAATATCAAGAATGACAAACTTACCCAATGAAAATGCAGCAGCCCATTCTCCATATGCACTACAACCAACTGATAATCCTGGAATTTCTCTAGTCACTTGTTTACTCAAAGAAGATAATTATTCAACATGGCGGAGAGCCATCACAAATGCTTTATTAGCCAAAAATAAATTTGGTTTTGTGGATGGTAGTCTTCCACGACCTCAAGCTAGTTCAACAGATGAAGCCGCATGGATTAAAGGAAATTCAATGGTGATTTCTTGGCTTTTTAATTCATTGCACCCCTCTCTTCATGATAGTGTGGTTTTCTTTGATACAGCAAATGAACTTTGGAAAGATCTGGCAGAACGATTCTCACAAGGAAATGCACCTCGTGTCCATCAATTAAAGATGGAGATTGTTAATACTCAACAAAGGGATCAATCGGTGGTCACTTACTACACAAAATTGAAGGGATTATGGGATGAGTTTGGATCGTATTCAAACATTCCAAAATGCACTTGTGGCGCTGTTAAGGAATTTGCAGCAGAAAAAGAAAAGGAGAAGGTTCATCAGTTCCTCATGGGATTACATGACAAATTTAATGTTGTTCGATCTTAAATTTTAAATACTGAACCTTTACCCACTTTAGCTCGTGTTTATGGTTTGGTAGCACAAGAAGAACGTCAACAGCAACTTACTGCCAGTAAAGGAAGCAACTCATTGGAGGGGGCGGCTTTCTTGATTCCAAAAGGAAATATCAAGCCATCTAATTTTCGACCATCAGCAGGTAATCGTGATGTTTCTAAACTTTTTTGTGATCATTGTAAAAGGTCACGACACACCAAAGATACCTGTTTCGAATTACATGGTTACCCGGATTGGTGGGAGAAAAATAAAAAGGGAAAGAGCAAATCAACTAATTCTAGTCGGAATACAGCAAATGACGGTATGACTTCTTCTCCAGTAAATGGTCTAACAAAGGAGCAATATAATCAGCTTATTTCTCTTTTAAGCCTTGACAATTCTAAGGGTGTTGAACCAATGGCCAATTTTGCTGGTAAGGCTGTTACTTTCTCTGCAACTAATTATGAATGGATATTAGACTCTGGTGCCTCAGACCATATGACTTGTGAAAGGACTTTTTTGGCTAATGAAAGAAAGCTTCAATTTGGTTCTAATATAACCATTCCAAATGGCTCTTTTGTCACTGCTAACACTTATGGAGATGTGGCTCTCAATTCTTCAGTTACCTTAAAACATGTTTTGCATATACCCACTTTCACTTGCAATCTTGTTTCTATCAGTAAATTAACCCAAGCACTAAACTGTGTTGCTCATTTTTTTTCCCTCCTTTTGTGTGTTGCAGGACCTAACCACGAGGAAGCTGATTGGAATGGGTGAGTTGAAGAATGGCCTTTATTATTTCAAAAATCAAACACCATCTTCAGCCTTCTTGTCAAATAAAGATCAAACTGCTCTATGGCATCAACGCCTTGGTCACTTGTCTTTTAATCATTTGTCTCTCATTTCAGATTTTAAGTCTTCTATTTCAAATAATTTTGATGTTTTTTGTGATGCTTGTCATCGAGCTAAGCAAATTCGTCAACCTTTTCCTACTAGTTCAATAAAAACTAAAGGGGATTTTGATCTTATTCATTGTGATTTATGGGGACCCTATCGTACACCTTCATTATCTAAGTCTCATTATTTTTTGACAATTGTTGATGACTTTACCAGAATTACTTGGGTATATTTGCTTAAATCTAAATTTGAAGTATCCCAAATATTACTTTCTTTCCTTGCCATGGTTCATCGACAATTTAATTGCCTTGTTAAAATTATTCGTAGTGACAATGGCACAGAGTTTACTAATATTTCTCTTCAACAAAGTTGTCAACAAGAAGGAATTCTTAATCAGTTCTCTTGTGTCTCAACACCTCAACAAAATGGTGTAGTTGAACGTAAACATAGACATTTACTCAATGTTGCTAGAGCTTTAAGGTTTCATGCTGGTTTGCCAATAAAATTTTGGGGTGAGTGTGTTTTAACCGCTGCTTACTTAATAAATTACACACCCACACTTCTTTTATCTGGAAAAAGTCCATATGAACTTTTATTTTCTTCAAAACCTACATATGCTCATTTACGTGTATTTGGATGTCTTTGTTATGCTTCAATTATCCCACGATCACATGATAAATTTCATGATAGAGCTACTCCATGTATTTTTTTGGGATATCCATATGGCCAAAAAGGGTATAAGGTTTATGACCTTAAAACACATCAAGTTTTTGTGTCTCGTGATGTCATTTTCCATAAGAAAATTTTTCCATACAAAGAAAATGCACCCTTCAATGTTGTACCATATCCCAGAGTACCTTTGCCTTTACCCATCGATGATGTGTCCACTTCATATTCATTTCCATCTAATCAAAACCCATCACTAAATCACAACCAAAATTCTACCCAAAATGAAGTGGTTACTGATGATATCATGCCTACCCCACAAATACAAGGACCAAATATTGAACAACCAGCAGCACCTATAGCTTCTACACGACCCCAACGTGCCAAAATCCAACCAGCACATTTTAAAGATTTTGAACTCAATTTTTCCAAAAATAAAGGCTCTTCTTCAGGTTCATCCAACACAGCTTGCTCAGGTATAGGTCCTATGTATCCCTTGTCTAATTATATTTCTTATTCAAATTTTTCTTCTTCTCACAAATATTTTCTTTCTGCCATTACCCACCATAAGGAGCCCACATCTTATCAACAAGCAATGCAGGTTGACACTTGGAAGAAAGCAATGCAAAATGAGTTGGCAGCCCTTGAACAAAACCAGACATGGACATTGGAGCATCTTCCTCCAAATAAAATGGCCATTGGGTGTAAATGGGTCTATAAAATAAAGTACAATTCTGATGGATCCATTGAGCGTCATAAAGTTCGTCTTGTTGCTAAAGGATACACCCAAATTGAAGGTCTGGATTACCATGAAACTTTTGCTCCAGTTGCTAAACTTACTACTGTTCGTACTCTCTTGGCTGTTGCAGTTATCCGAAATTGGGAACTTCATCAATTAGATGTGCATAATGCTTTTATTCATGGTGATTTGCATGAGGAAGTTTACATGCAACCACCACCTGGATATTTGTCTGCTAATGATAATAGAGTTTGTCGTCTTCGTTGTTCCCTTTATGGTTTGAAACAAGCCTCGCGACAATGGTTTGCCAAGTTTTCTACTGCTATTTTGCGTTTTGGTTTTAAACAATCCAGGGCTGACACTTCCTTATTTATCTATCAGCAAGGAACTTCTTTTGCAGCTATTCTTGTTTATGTGGATGACGTTATCATTGCCACAAATGATTCTTCCAAATTTGAGGCCTTAAAGAAATACTTGGCTTCCTGGTTTCCTATTAAATATTTGGGTTCACTCAAATATTTTCTTGGTCTAGAAGTTGCTCGAAATTCAGAGGGAATAGTTCTCTCTCAACAAAAATATACGCTGGATATTTTACAAGAAACGGGTATGTTATCCTCTAAACCAGTTAAATTTCCTATAGAGCAACATCACCGCTTAGCTTTGGATGACAGTTCTCTTCTTGATGATCCTGGACCCTATCAAAGGTTGATTGGGAGGCTGATTTATCTCACTATAACTAGACCTGACATTTGTTATTCTGTCCATTTATTATCTCAATTTATGCAACAACCTCGACAAAATCATTGGTTGGCTGCTCTTCGCATATTGCGCTATCTAAAACTTTCACCTGGTCAAGGTTTGTTACTATCAGCATCAAGTTCTTTGTCACTCAAAGCTTTTTGTGATTCAGATTGGGCAAGTTGTCCACTTACACGCAGATCTCTTAGTGGCTATTTCATATTTCTGGGTCATTCACCTATTTCTTGGAAGAGCAAGAAGCAAGTAACCGTGTCACGTTCTTCAGCGGAAGCAGAATATCGTTCGATGGCAGTTGCTTCTTGTGAGATCATTTGGTTACTCCAATTACTTAAAGATTTATGTGTTAATCACTCCTATCCAATTTCTTTGTATTGTGACAGTCAGGCAGCATGCCATATTGCCAATAATCCCGTTTATCATGAATGGACTAAGCACATTGAAGTGGATTGCCATTTCGTTCGAGATTGTATCCAGCGCGGTTTACTTGTTTGCCATCATATCTCAACACAAAATCAGATTGCCGATGTATTCACAAAAGCATTAGGAGCTCACCAATTTCAGTTCTTAACTGCCAAGTTGGGCATTCGAGATCTTCATGCTCCAACTTGAGGGGGCGTAATAACACAGCTGCAGATTTTGAAGATATTTTTGGATATTCCTGAGCTGATATTGTGCAGATTTTGTAGCAATATTATGCAGATTTGTAGATAGATTATAGGAACTGAATTTGGTGTAACAGATTACTTATTTCTTGTTATTCTGTTTTCCTATTTACTTATTTTTTGCTATTCTGTTTTCCGATTGTATCTATAAAAGCATTATGCTTCTTCAATAATAAGATATGACTTGACATTCTCAGACCATTTTAACAAAACATTTATAACATCACTCAGAAGTTTCGTTTACATGTAAAGTAAATAATCTAAGAAATCTGTGGAAAAATGGAATCAAAATTCAAATTTGCACTTAATACATGAGATAAATGATATGACTTGCGAACTGGACATATATATGGTAAATTATTTGAAAGAACATGCTATATATATGGAAATCAAATAAATGGAAACCATGACAGGGAAAGAGAAAAAAGACATACTTGTACTGGGGATCTGCTGAATTGAAACCTGATGTGTCGCTAATGCTCCTCAAAGCATTTCTCCAATTCTTCAGCCTCAGATCTTGGACTTTTCCAGCATGGATAGAAAGTGCATAATTCTTTTGGAGACACTGAACAACAGAAGGATCTACATCATAGAAAACGGACAAAACTGTCTGTTCCTTGGTTACCATACATTGAAATATTTTGTGAAGCTCATCAAGACACCATTCAGATTTTGGATAGTTTTTTGAGAATATGACTATGGAAATGTATGACTCCTCAATTATTTTCAAAAGCGTTGGTGTGATCGGTTTTCCTCTTTCGAGATCAGTTTCGTCCAGGAAAGCTTTAATTTGTTTTCTTTTCAAAGCGGCCAGCAGATGGCCGAGAAATTTGTAACGAACATCAGCTCCTCTAAAACTGACAAACACTTCATACTCATACTTTTTTCCTTGAGCGTTGCTGGAAGAGGAAGAAGAAGCCATTGAGTGATTTTTAGGAGTAATTAAAGATTTATAAACAGATCATCAAATATGAATCAGATATATAAGAAGATAGAAATTATCTTTAAAACAGCTGTTGAACTTCTTTTTTGTCTCTCTCTTTTCTTAGAATGCAAGAAATTATATATATTATTTTTATGATGTTATCTTACCATATTATTTTTATAATTATAATATTTATCTTCATTTTTTACTTAATATTTCATTATATTTAAATTATATAATTATTTAATATCTAAAAAATATAAAATAAAAATATAATAAAAATAATTTCACATAATTTTCAATTTTATCAAGTATAATATTAATATAAATTAATTTTATCATCAAATATAAATTTCTGATTGAACAATATTTAACCACTATTAATTTGAATTATAAAAATATATTTTATAAAAATATAATTTAGGATATATTAAATTTTTTCAATCCAATTAGATTTTCTCGGTTCAATATAATTTTTCTCGTACAATCCTTTTTTTACTGTTCATACTGTTTTTTTTGCATATTGATTGAACCAATTTTCTTATCGGTTCACAGTTAAATTGGTTCAACCAGCCGGTCCAGTTTTGAAAACATGTAATATACCTCTTAGTTCTCAGTCAATATAAATTGAATAGCATGAACAACAAATAATTTAAGGAAACTGCAGAAAAAATAAATAATCTCATCATAAGACACATAAATATGAAAAGCCAGATATTTATACGGAATATTATTTGAAAGGACTTGTATTAAATATGAAATTAAATAAATGGAAACCATGACAAGAGGGAAAAAAATAACAAATATCAAAAGCTGAATTATGACAGGTTTGTTAAGAGTAAAGATTAAAGATTTATAAACATATCATAAAATATAAATCATATAAGAGGTAAGAAATTTCCCCGAAATTTACAGGTTGATTTGACTAGACTAAATTATACAGCCGGCCAACTAAGATAAATATTTAATCAAAATATTTTATTAACATAAATATTTAGAGCCTTAGCCTATATAGAAATAATTGTTAATTAATATATAATGACAAACAGATAGTAGTTGGATTCATAAAAAAAAACAAATAGAAGTCTGTTGCTAATGGTCGACTTTGTTTCCATCTATTCCTCAATAAACCAAAGAGGAACTGAGCAATTAATGATCTTGAAATTCTGTTCTTGTAAAAAAGAAATGTTTACATCAGGACTATCAGTGTGTGTAGCCACTATCTTACTGTTCTGAGGCAGTTCCCTGATTCTGTTCATCTGTAAAATTCACAATCCAATGCTTAAACATTCATACATATCTGCAGAATGATGAAGAATGATGATAATTAAGTTAGATGACTTATATAGTTAATTAAATTTTCATATGGAAGAAAACATCAGCAAGAAAACAGATATTACTGGAAGGTAAATTGCATACAGAAAATCCAAGAGAGATGGATAGATAAATATATTGATAGACAAAAAGAACTGAAGATTACACAACTGGAAGTAAAGAATGACCTTAAAAATCTTCATTAGAGAAGCAAGAATTAAATGGAAGACCTTATCCCTTGGACATGAATCATATGATTATATTAGTTTTTGGAAATGAGAAGGCCAGAAAGCCCACAACAAAAGACCTTAGCTCAATTCAACAAGAAATTCTGCTACGTATTCAAGATCCAACACCAATCTATGTCATTTTACCAACAACTTTAACATGGTTTTCACCAGTAACATGGTGGAATATTACTTCTTTCATATTGAGAGTTGCATCAGTAACCAGTTCCAAGAGAGCCAGATCCCTTTTGGAGTATTTCCTGATTTTCACATTGGTCTCTTTTTATCAAAATTTTTATATTAATACAACTTCACTGAATCGATTACATAAGAATCAATAAATTCACTTGAATCTATAAATATTAAGAAGAGAGGTTCTTCGCCCGGATGTATAATTGTTTTATATTTTCTTACAAAGGGAGACCGTACTTCTTCATTGAACTGTCAGATCACGTAAACAAAGGAAGCCACATTTGATTAGCATAACGAGTGAAGAAGGGGAAAGGCAACCACTGTCCAGTGTGCTACTACCTGCGCTATGTGCTCTGCAGCTGCAACCCTGGGTTTAACAACCTCACAGTTTGCAATGACAAGGGTATTTGGTACACTGCCATCAGTCTGGATACAAGAGAAAAGCCAAGTAAATAAGCCCAGCAAGAGAAGCTTCCAAACAATGCACAACAGACTACAATATCATGCATCAAAATGATAGCAAAACAATGAAATTAGCAAGTTTATCCGAAAACTTACTAACTGCCTTTGCCATGTATCTCAAGGAGTAGAACAAAGGACCTAAAAACTAATTTTGTCTGATCATGATACCCGTAAATTCAACCTTTGAAGCTGACAACATTTTCAATGACTTTTAACTCTTTGCTTTCACTATTTTCCGCTCTCTCTCTCTCTCTCTCCCTCTCCCTCTCTCTCTCTCTCTCTCCCTCTCCATTCACTCCTCCCTGCCCCTTCCCACTCTCTTCGCCTCTCTCCCTCTCCACCATCCACTCGTCGCCGGCCACCGTCTCTTTAGTCACCGTTTGGGATCATGTACTGTACAATCCATCCCCCTCCAATTTGTATCCCTATCTTTCAATATCCAATGTTATCTCCAAATCATAATCTGCAGAAGAGTAGGCAGATTACATCGCCGGCAGTGAAGACGAGGTTGATAGAGACTGACCGGTGGAATATCTTCCGGAAAGAGTACAGTCTCTAATCTCTTCAAATCCCATGGAACCCTTGTTGTCGACGCCAATCTTATCACTTGTGCATGCTCGCTTTCCTTTTTTTTTACCTGTATTTCTATATCTATCAAAGAATTAGCTTTGAAATTTTATAGC
This sequence comes from Excoecaria cochinchinensis, assembly GCA_947683425.1. Classification (NCBI taxonomy): domain Eukaryota; kingdom Viridiplantae; phylum Streptophyta; class Magnoliopsida; order Malpighiales; family Euphorbiaceae; genus Excoecaria; species Excoecaria cochinchinensis. The sequence goes on along the minus strand of CANTUQ010000125.1, from coordinate 3,374,767 downwards.
CACTAGAGGCTAGAAATTCTTTTTATCATTAGTATTTTATTCACATAATAAAAAAAAAAAAAAAAGCACACGCGTTTCAAAATTACAAAGGTAAAAACAGGAGCTAGACAGCTAAAAATAAGCATTTCTCAAAACAAACCAATTAAATAAGATGAAACCCTAAAAGAACAGAGAGAGTTGAGTAGAGACCTGCAAGAAAGAGAAGGCCAAACAAGGCTGTGATTGGCAAGTTATGACAAATTTTAAGGAGTGATACTTAAATTTTAAGTTATGACAAATACATTAAGGACTTGGGTTACCAAAAGTGGATCTTGGTGCAGTATACTCAACATGCAATTCTTTAGCAACTAAATCCGAAGAAATCACAAACTGTAATAATTCATTAATCAAACTAAGCAATTAATCAATCAAAATACAGTTTCATTACACACACAGCTTCTCTGATTGCTGTAAAAACAAAAAAGAAAGCCGCTTCAAATCATCAGGAATCACATGAATAAGCTTAATATGCAAATAAAAAATAGGACCAATTTTAACTAATTAATTAAAGACCAACAAATTAAGGGAGCTAAAAGCTTTAGTACAACAGGAACCAAATCTCCTGACGCAAGCTTTGCATTGTAGATTTCCTTTGTGAATCATCAACCTTTAATTAAAAAAATTTGTCTCACCTGAATCTGCAGAAAAAAGTTCAAGAATCAGTAAGGACTTAAATACTTTGTTCCTAGTTTCAGGAGGAAAAAAAAAAAAAGGAATCATTCTAACTAGCAACCATAAAATCTAGAAAGCAGTTTTTGGAAGAAAAAGTATATAAATATGACAATACGTATGAAGAAAACCGGACATTTTCAAGTGAATGAGTTATTAACATGAAAGTCAGTACTCTTCCGTTCTCTATTTGAAGTGAGCTTATAATACATGTTTTGCATACCTTTCATTACTTGCAAGCTGTGAAGAGTCAAGGATTTTTTAAGATGGCTTTGCCTATAAGCATCTCTCCAATTTAACTAGACATTTGGTTGAAAGAAGTTGAATATATAAGTGAAGCCCTTGGTCTGAGCCTCTTCTTTAAGCTCAGTTTAACTACCAAAGGTTGATTTGCAATGGCTGAAGAGTCTAAACCATACTTGTTGGCATCAAAATTCCATCACTTGCCGTAATATTATCCTCTGAAGTTGATGTCTGCAGCAGCTTTTGCTTCTCTATGTTAGGCTTCAAGATCTGGAACACATCTTCTTTCTAAAATTAAAGGTAACAGATGTTTTAGGTGTAACAGATGCTTTAGGTTAAGCAATAAGAGAAAAATAATATACTAAGCAATTTTTGTTCACATCAGGAAACAATTACATTTTAATCACAGTTTACTTTTCATAGAAATTATTATGAAAATATAACTCAAATTTTCTCTAGAAGGATCCTCAAATCACTTGCCTTATAACTGCATTCACCAACTTGTTGATCAGCTCCCACCTCTAATTATGAATGACAATACCAAGATGAAGTTAAAATTGCATAACATGAATAATACCAACTAAATTCTTTTCACATCTCTGCTTCAAGAGAAATTTATCAGCCCACTGAAGATAATATCAAATGGAAATATTTACCTCCATATTTTGCCACCCTATGCATGCTTTCCTTGCCAACAACAATTCCAAGGAAATCATTAGAGTATCCATGCCTTTTTCTTGCTTCACCAACAAGAGCATTGAGCAAGCTTTCTCGGTCTAATTAACGTCCATCACTTCAGCTACCTGAACTCATTAAGGATGGCTTAGAATTATTACATGCAAAAAGGGGGAAAAAATCTGCTATTAAAAATTTCAACTGATTCACATATAGAGATATTCCATGGAAATGCCAATATCAGTGCCATAATTCCACCAAAACTTTACTTTTACAGTATACCAATTTCCATAAATCCACCAAAACTCATTTAAACAGAGAATTGGATTGTCCAAAAAGAAAATTGGAAAGTTGAACAGCTGACACTGATCCAAGATTGTATGCAATGTGATGCATTTAGTGCTTTCATATCAATTAGAAGAGAAAGAAAAAATGAACGAATTAGGAGATCTAAGATAGAGCTGAATGCTACTTCTCCATGGTAAATGCAACAGTGAAGATATTGTGAAATTCTGCAAACTTTTACAGCTCTACAAGTACACTACCTACATTCTTTAGAAACCGATAACCAAATAATGAGACAAATAAGATGCCAATTTTTTATTCTTAAATTACAAAGCCCCCTATTTTATTTTTATTGTTTATTTCTGATAATTTAAAAATTTAAAACTAGACTAATCCCTGTGGATTCGATTTTACATATCGCTATTTATAAAATCTTAATTAAGAGTAGAAATCTTAATTAAGGATCAATACACAAACATTTGAAAGTTTAAAGACTGCTCATGCATCAGTCTCCATCGATATGCACACACTCACATATTTAAAATTAAGGAGACAAAAATCATATCCATGCAAAAATGCTTGTAAAAACATATCAATGATAAATTGTCTGACAAATATAAACAAAAACCATTACATTTGCGATGGAGCAGGAATCTAATGCATTTACCATATAGGCCATGTTTGCTTTGATGTATATTATACGGGATAGCATAAAATAATACAGGCTAATACATTAGATTTGGCTAATTTTTCTAAAAAATAATACATGTATTAAATAACACAGGATTTAATTTTTATCGTATATACACAGGATAAAATAATACATATTTTTCCTGGGTTTATTTAATACGGCGTTTATCTTTATTTTTACTTTTTCTCATTTTATATAAATTATATTTTATTATCTTTTTTATTTTGTGAATATATTGTGTGTCATAATAGTTTATTAAATTTATTTAGTTTGAATATTATTATTATTATTATTATTATTATTATTATTATTATTATTATTATTAAGTCCTTTTTTGCATGGTTTTCTACTTATAGGCCACTGTTACATATTGGATTATATCTAAAATAATAAAATAATAATAATTAAGTTTATTTATTTTGATTTGTTATTGAACTATGTATAAAATTATTAATTTTAGCATATTTGTTAATATATTTCAATTACGTAATTGAATATTATTAATTAAATTGCTTGTTTAATTATTAATTTATCTACTATTGTATATTTATATTTCAAGAAATTTGTGCACATTTTTAAAAAATTATATTTTACAATTAATTTTTTTTCTTTAAATTGGTAATATTAAAAATAATTTAATTTTTCATATTTTTTAATTTTGTTTAAAAACAATACAATACACTATTGTACACCAAACACAGTATAAAATATTATAAGCTAATATAATATTATACCAAACACGGTATAATATAATACAGGCTACTAATACAATACAATGAACCAAACGTGCCCATACAGTACTAATACTATGACAACACGAAATGCTACTACCCTCAGTTTTCTCGGGAAGTTATCCGAGCACTGAAGAACAGTGACATAGTAAATATTTGAAAACCTAGTCATTTTTTGACTGAGTTGAAATCCAGGACTAAAAATGACACAGAATTGAGGTGAATAGTATTAAGAGAACTGAGGACTCAAAAGCTCTCTGGCATTAAGGAGCCATAAGCCACTGCAACAAAGAGATGAATTCCTGACCTTTATTTAATTATTCCACATTCTTCACAACAAAGCACACACAAAAGCAATAAGTTGCATAATAAAAAAAACATGAAATAAATTAATCAAATAATCAGTTGAATTTAACGTACAACAATGAAGATTTGTAATTCCATTCATATGAAAATTGAGATGAAAATGAAATTACGTGAATTCATAAAGCATAGAATAAGAACACAAGGTCGAAATCTCCTCTTCTTGTTACACTAATCGCCAAATGATTCATAATCCAAAATAAAACAACGTAGGAAAGAATATAAACAAATATACAAACGCACACGCATTTCAAAATTACAAATGTAAAAATAGGAGCTACACAGCTATAAGCATTTCTCAAAACAAGTGAATTAAATAAGAAGAAACCCTAAAAGTACAGAGAGAGATGGGCAGAGACCACATCAATTGCCTCAAATATACACATATTCATCACATACTCATTAATTGTCATCATAATCTCATCAAGCATGCCATTAAACTCAAGAGAAACATTCAGCACCCATCCAAATTATTTTGTCACAAATTATCATTCATTTCATGCTCATTTGGTCATTTTGTGCTTCAACTGATCATTTTTCTATCAAAATTCAACTAATAATCATTGATACATCATTTGGCCAAGACTTAATTCCAAGCACTATCATTTATTTCATCCTCCAACTATGTTTAATTCTTGTTTAAATGGTCTAATCGTGCATATTTAACAAGTATTCATTATGACATTGTAGTTTAGACAAATATATTCCAGACATGCTGTTACATTTAAATAATGCTATAAACAAATAGACAAAAGAATTTAAGTATAATCATAAGTTATAACATGCAAAACTTACTGAAAGAGTTTGAAAAGCATAAGAAGAAAAATTGATTGTAACAGCACAAATCAGATCTGGACTAGAGGCTGTGGCTCCTAGAACAGCATGGCCATTAGGTTGAGCCTCAACGTCCAAAATGAGGACCTAGGTGATTCAATAGTATACATGAAATAAACTCCATTAGCTATAACTACATACCAGAGAGGAACTGAGCAACTAATGATCTTGAAATTCTCTTCTTTTGAAAAAGAAATGTTTACATCAGGACTATCAGTGTGTGTAGCCACTATCTTACTGTTCTGAGGCAGTTCCCTGATTCTGTTCACCTGTTAAATTCACAATCAAATGCTTAAACATTCATACAAATCTGCAGAATGATGAAGAATGACGATAATTAAGTTAGACGACTTATATAGTTAATTACATTTTCTTATGGAAGATAAAATCAGCAACAAAACAGATATTACTGGAAGGAAAAATGCAGACAGAAAAATCCTAGAGAGAGGGATAGATAAATATATCGATAGACACAAAGAACTGAAGATTCCACAACTGGAAGTAAAAAACAACCTTAAAAATCTTCACTAAAGCAGCAAGAATTAAATGGAAGAACTTATCCCTTGGAGATGAATTACATGATTGTATTAGTTTTTTGAAATGAGAAGGCCAGAAAGCCCATAACATAAGACCTTGGCTTAATTCAACAAGAAATTCTGCTAAGTACTCAAAGATCCAACACCAATATATGTCATTTTAACAACAACTTTAACACCGTTTTCAACAGTAACATGGTGGAATATTACTTCTTTCATATTGAGAGTAGCATCAATAACCAGTTCCAAGAAAGCCAGATCCCTTATGAAGTATTTCTTGATTTTCACATTGGTCACTTTTCACCAAAATTTTTATATTAATACAAGTTCACTGAATTGATTATATAAGAATCAATAAATTCACTTGAATCTATAAATATTAAGAAGAGAGGTATCTCGCCCAGATGTATAATTGTTTTATATTTTCTTATAAAGGGAGAACGTGCTCCTTCATTGAACTGTCAGATCAAGTAAACAAATGAAGCCACATTTGATTAGTATAACCAACGAATAAAGAAGGGGAAAGGCAACCATTGTCCAGGGTGACACTACCTGCGGTATGTGCTCTGCAGCTGCGACCCTGGGTTTAACAAAATCACAGTTTCCAATGACAAGAGTATTTGGTACACTGCCATCAGTCTGGATACAAGAGAAAAGCCAAGTAAATAAGCCCAGCAAGTGAAGCTTCGAGACAATGCACAACAGACTACAATATCATGCATCAAAATGATTGCAACACAATGAAATTAGCAAGTCTACCCATCGAGTTTCTAGCCTGCGATTTTCGAAAAAAAATGTCTGAGTACAAAGTAAACAATTACTCCTTTAATCACTGTTTAGGGTACAATTGTTTCTCGAAATTAAGAGGAAAGGAGAAATAAGTACCAAATTAGAATTCCTTAGTATTAATTAACTCATTGCCTTTGCCATATATCTCAAGGACTGCAACAAAGGATCAAAGAACTAACTTGGTCTGATCATGGTACACAAAAACATGATTCATTTGTGTTAATTAACTCATTGCCTTTGCCATGAATGTCAAGGAGTAAAACAAAGGACCTAAGAACTAATTTGGTCTGATCATGATACCCGTAAACTCAACCTTGGAGCTGAAACCATTTTCAATGACTCTTAAGTCTTTGCCTTCACTATTTTCTGAAAAGAAACTAACATCAAATACAGAAAATCATGGAAATCAAATCATCGATGGCATTTACTCCTTTCATAATGCAAATCCTGGAATCATAGAAGGCAAAAAACATATTTCCAAAACAGAAAGATAATTTCTTTAGCAGGTAATGCAAAAATCAAGTCCAGCTTCAAAAGCAAATCATATTGCCTGTTCAGAAAGGTAGAGACGCTGACAAGTCTCCTATGTTGCCTGCTCCAGCTGCGGACCCCATCTATCAGTTAGAAAATTTAAAAATTAAGAATCAATACACAAACATTTGAAAGTTTAAAGACTGCTCATCCATGGAAATTTTACCAGTTAAGGATCAATACACAAACATTTGAAAGTTTAAAGACTGCTTATGCATCAGTTTCTATCGATATGCACCCTCTCAGATATTTAAAATTAAGGAGACAAAAATCATATCCATGCAAAAATGCTTGCAAAAACAGATCAGTGATAAATTGTCTGACAAATATATAACAAAAACCATTACATCTACCATGGAGCAGGAATCTCATTCATTTACCATATACAATACAATCAGATAAGTACATTTCTGCTCATTAAACATTTTACAGCAGGTCCAACCTCGTCTACACAGCATGGTTCTTACTCAAGCCGTCAAGCGACTTTTTTCAGAAATCATAATACTATGACAACACGAAATGCTAATACCCTCAGTTTTCCCGGGAAGTTATTGAGCGCTGAATAACAATGACATAGTAAATATTTGAAAACCTAGTCATTTTTTGACTGAGTTGAAATCCAGGACTAAAAATGACACAGACAATTGAAGTGACTAGTATTAAGAGAACAGAGGACTCAAAAGCTCTCTGGAATTGAGAAGCCATATGCCACTGCAACAAAGAGATGAATTCCTCACCTTTATTTAATTATTCCACATTCTTCACAACGACGCACACACAAAAGCAATAAGTTTCATAATAAAAAAAATGAAATAAATTAATCAAATAATCAGTTGAATTTAACGTAAGACGATGAAGATTTGTAATTCCATTCACATGAAAATTGAGATGAAAATGAAATTACGTGAATTCATAGAGCATAGAATAAGATCACAAGGCCCAAATTTCCTCTTCTTGTTACACTAATCGCCAAATGATTCCCAATCCAAAATAAGACAACGCAGGAAAGAATATAAACAAATAGAAAAAAGCACACGCATTTCAAAATTACAAATGTAAAAACAGGAGCTAGACAGCTAATAATAAGCATTTCTCAAAACAAACGAATTAAATAAGAAGAAACCCTAAAAGAACAGAGAGAGTTCAGCAGAGACCAGAGAGAAGGCCAAACAAGGTTTTGATTGGCAAGCCAATTGTAGAGGATAGATACCAGAGAATTCCATTGTTGATACCTATCGCCTACAGATCTCTTCCCTCTGTCCTTCATTCTCTTTTGTTTTCTGTTCTTTTCCCGCTATTCTCTTTGTTTCCGGTTTCCTTTCCCACGTACTCCTGGCTCCGTCAGCTACAGTGAAGTGGTTAGTGCCCTGACCAGTGAGGCCGCTGGTCGCGTCTGAGTGGTGGGAACTATTGAGTCGGCTTCTAGAAGGTGTAGCAATGGAATCTCTTACATGGCAAAGTTGCGGGCCCATTATTTGCCACCTGGAATTTCACATTATTTAAACATCATGCTAGTAAAAATAAAAAAAAACTAAACAAAGCAGCGACCAAAATTAGGAAAAAAAAAAAAAAAAGATAAATTATAAATTATGAATTATGAATTATGGCTACGATTAAAACATATGACATAAGTTGTAGAATAAAAACAATAATATTGTTTTGATTGGAGCCGTCCCTAGCACTCATAATTAATCAATTTACTTATATAGCCATAAATATTACTTCAATCAGAAAGATGATTTTATGCATACAACAAAAGATTGCCAATGAGAAGTTGCAAAAAATAGTTATTTTTGTTAATGGATAGACATCAGAAAATATCTTTGTATGTTAATAATTGATTAGTGATAAAGCCTGAAACGTTTTCATCTGAAAATGAGGGAACGAGTCGATCGAGTGAGAATAAACCTGTAAGAAAGAGTGTCCGGTCGGAGCCGAGCGTAAGCTCCAAAACTTAAGTCAGTAGTTTAGAGAGATAAGTGCTTGAAGAGAGAATGTTGGAGGTTCAATACCTGAAACTATCGTTGGCTGGGCTATTTATATGAGATGATTGAGGGGCATTCGAGTGCCTGGGGAGTGATTACTGGCAGTCGGAATAGGTATGCGGCGATATGATTGGGAGCAGATGGTAGGCATGGGCGCTGCCTTGTGTCAAGCGGCTGATTGTACTGACGGTCACATCAGCCGATTGGGCGTGTGCGCTACCTAGGAGCTCGCGCCTGCTACTCTTGGTTGTTGGGCCTTGAGCCTTGCCAGTTAAGTGGGCCGGATGGATAGGCTTTAGAGCAAATGATATTTGCTGTGTTATCATTTGTCCCCCCTCAACAGATCCGATCGGGTATGGATTTGCCTTTTGTACGTCCGTTCGGATGGAGTCAGTTCTGAATTTTTCCGATCCAAAGACGCGCGTTGGCGGAATTTTTAAATTTGTGAGGCGCTTTTTCTGAAGAGACGCGCCTGTTTGGACAGCTGTTTCCATTTAATGATGCGCGTGCTCCGAGAGTGACGCTTCGTTCTGTGTACAGCCATGATGTCTTTAACACGTGGCGTTCTTATAGTGGCGAGACGGTTGGCGTGCTCTGGAAGCTCTGGCCTATAAATAAGGGATTTTTGAAGAATTTCTTTTTTTACTTTTTGCAATCCCTAGCGAAGCTCTGTCAAAAATCTTTCTCAACTCCCAGATTTCCGACATCGCTCCTTGTTCCTTCTTCAAATTTCCTAAGTCCCTTTTACCAAGTAAGTAACTCATCTTCTTTGCTTTTTCTTTGCCTTTCGCTTTTCCCCTGCATTCATCCTCTTAGAGATTAGACAATTGCATATTTCCTCCCCTTTTTGTTTGTTGAAGATGGCTTCCAGCAGCGGCGAAGTGTTAGACAGGAGTTTTTTGGATGGGTATGAAAACAAACCAGCAGTTGAGCTACACTCTCGATTGACCACTGGGGAGGTGTTTGAAATCCCCTCCAAATACGGCTTTTCTGACGACGTATCCGTGGTGACCTGCCCGGATTCGATGGCGGTGACGGACGGGTCTTTTGGCAAAGATAATAATGAGTGGTTCATTTGCCACCTCTGGAGTTTGGATGCAAGCCTAAGGCTTTCGTTAGGCGCCTTCGAGATGGCGATACTGGAGGGGTACGGGATCGCCCCGAACCAATTGCATCCGAACGGATGGAGGTCAGTGGTCTGCTTCAAAATCCTCTGCAAAATAGAGGGGGTGGCTCCAGCTCTGGACCTTTTCACCTATTTCTTCTGCATATCGGGCTGGAGTGATGGGACAGAATACTTCTTCACCAGCCGCCCAAAGAAGAAATTAATGTTCATCCTCACCTCAATGAAGGGGTACAGAGAGAGATATTTTCTGGTGGGGAAGATCGGAGGATTTGGGGTGCGCCTCACCCAATCTGCCAGAGCCCAAGTCTTGAAAGACCTAGCCGCTGGTCAGCCCATGTATGAGGGTGATATTAAAAAGCTGATGGACGCCGTGAGCAGGCATGAGGAGCCCTATCAGTTCAGCTTTCTTCTGACCACACTGTATGGCTCTTCCAGCTCCGAAGCTGCTGAGAATGCAGAACGTGAGCGTTAGGATCGGGCAGATTCATTGTCACCATGCATCAGACACACATTGCATTTGATTTACATGAGATGAGAATTTTCGGCCTGAGAAACTTATCTTGTTTATTGTTTGTTTGCATCTGAAATAGCTGGTGGAAACGCTGTGTCCAAACAGCTCGGTGAGCGGATCCGGCTGAGGCGTGAATCTGATCGGCAGGCCCAAGAGCGGAGGAAGAGGAGGAAGATAGTGTCTTCTGCAGAGTTGCAAGCCTCTCGGGGGGCTGCTGGCGCCTCATCAGCTGCCGCACCTATCACCTCAGTCCCGATCTCTTCCGCTCTCCCAGCTGTTGCTGTGCCCATCTCCAAACCTGCACCGGATTCGTCTCGAACCGGAAGCACTCATCAACTGGAGTGCACTCGACCCCCGAGACTTCGGGACGAATTGGATGAGGATGATACGCCCATCATCCAAACATTCAGAGAGGTAGAACAGGCGGTGGCTTCCCGACTGGATGAAACAGCTCAGAAGGAAGCTGAGGCCGCCGCCAGGAAGAGAGCTGCTGAGCTGATAGCCGAGTCGGACGCTCGGGTGGCCGCAAAGGGTAAGGCCGTTCAGTATGGTGAGGCGCCTCGACGATCCGCCGACCGGCGTCCGGTTGCCCTAAAGGAGCTCCTGAAAGAAAACTTCGGCAGTGATTGGTCACCAAGTCAGGTGGCTGGCTTCATCTGTCGTGGTTTCCTTCGGGACGACGATCATAAGGAGATCGGGGACGCCGGCCAGCTTAGCAGAGAATCCCAAATAATCAGCCAACAATTAGTAGATGTAAGGCCTTCGCCGTTTTATTCCTTTTGGAGGATTATGGATATTCTCCTATACACGGTTTAACTTTTTTTCTTCTTCTTCTTTGCAGGTGGCCAGGAGGACTCAGCGACTATATCTTATGGCCGGAACTTGAAAAATGAAGGCCGAAGACTCCGCTAAAGCCAGGGCAGAGGCGAGCGCCCGCTGCGAGACTGCCAGGAAGGAGGCCTCCGCCCTTTGAGCTGAGATGGCCAAAGTAAAAGAGCGGTTTGCCGCTTCCCACTCGGAGACGGTGGCTCTGAGAAAAGAGGCCCACCAAAAGGCTTAGGAGTTGAAGGCTCGTCAGAGCGAGGCTGACAAGCTGAGGGGCGACCTTGCCCGCCTTTCTGCTGAGAATGCTCAATGCAGGAGATTCGAGGCAGATGCAACCAGATTAGGTGCAGAGTGTAGAGAGCTGGCTGCTGAGAACGCCAAGTTGAAGGTGGAAGGCGAGCAATTCGCAGAGAGGGGGAGTCTCCGAGGAAGGCTTTGGAGCAGAGAGACTTCCTGGGCAAAAAGGCTCGGACACTGTGGATATTGTCCGCTTTGGGCCGGAGCCCTCACGGTTTTGTTCCTGGGGACGTACCCCAAAAGGCCTCCACAGGGAGAAGGTGTCCTTGGCCCTTATAAGGGCCAATTCCATCTCATCTCCAGCCGATGTGGGATTCATGATAGCATTGCTATCACTATTCCCCCTCTCGAGAGAGGGCTACGGCGCTGGCCGCTCACGGGACTGGCCGCTTATCGGGACTGGCCGCTTTGGGCGCTGGCCTCGACTCTCAACGAAAGCACCAAATGATAAAGCCTGAAACGACTTTATCTGAAGAGGAGGGAATGAGTCGATCGAGTGAGAATAAACCTGCAAGAAAGAGTGTCCGGTCGGACCCGAGCGTAAGCACTCCGAAACTTAAGTCAGTAGCTTAGAGAGATAAGTGCTTAGAGAGAGAATGTTGGAGGTTCAATACCTGGAGCCATCGTTGGCTGGGCTATTTATATGAGATGATTGAGGGGCACTTGAGTGCCTGGGGAGTGATTACTGGCAATCAGAGTAGGTATGCGGCGACATAATTGGGAGCAGGTGGGAGGCATGGGCGCTGCCTTGTGTCAGGCGGCTGATGGGACTGACGGTCACATAAGCCGATCGAGCGTGTGCGCTGCCTAGGAGCTCGCGCCTGCTACTCTTGGTTGTTGGGCCTTGGGCCTTGCCAGTTAAGTGGGCCGGATGGATGGACCTTAGAGCAAATGATATTTGCTGTGTTATCAATTAAAATAGCTGTATATCTTTGTATTTATGGTGTATATCTTTGTATTTATGGTGTAAATAATTTACCATAATTAGACTTATTTTATAGGTAGGAAATTAATAGCAGATTTTCAGGAATGTAAATCAAATTGATTTCTATTTAATGAAAGCTCTCTGAATTTCAGCAAAATTGACATTGTATCAGAGGTTTCTCTTGAGTATTTTGGCTTTGCAATTTTGAGATTTCTTTGAGCCTTGCTTCGTTTGCTTGTTTTTTGGTTATTTTTCATCTTGAATCTTGGTTATTCTATGTATCTTTAATTTTGGTTATTTTTTTGGTTTACTTGGCTGTTTAAGATAATGACTTCCCATCAGTTTGAGTCTTTTAATGTTCAATTTACCGGAAAGAATTTTTCTGCTTGGGAGTTTCAATTTCAACTATTTGTAACCGGAAAAGAATTATGGGGCTATATAAATTGAAGTGATCTAGCTCCTAGTAATGCTACACATTTATCTAAGTGGAAGATCAAAGATGCTCGGGTGATGACATGGATTTTAGGGTCCATTGACCCTCTTATTGTTCTTAATCTCAGGCCATATAAGACTACAAAGGACATGTGAGACTATTTGAAAAAGGTCTACTTTTAGGACAACAGTGCATGACGTTTCCACTTGGAACATGAGATTGCTAATTACCATGAGATTGCTAATTACTCTCAAGGGAGTCTTTCTATTCAAGATTAATTTTCTGGATTTCAAAATCTATGGGTTGAATTCACTGATATTGTTTATGCTAAAGTACCTGCCGAATCTCTTTCCATAGTTCAAGAAGTTCATGAGCAAAGCAAGAGAGATTAATTTTTGATGAAATTGCAATCTGATTTCGAGAATGTTCGGTCAAGTTTGATGAACCGTGATTCACCTCCTTCTTTGGATGTTTGTTTCAGCGAATTACTTCGTGAAAAGCAGCGTCTTCTCACACAAAACTCTTTCAAGCAAGAGAATACTGTCACCGTTGCATTTGCTGGCCATGGAAAAGGAAAGAGCAGGGATATGACTAAAATACAATATTATAGTTGTAAGGAATATGGTTATATTGCTAGCCACTGTGGTAAGAAGTTCTGCAATTATTGCAAACAACAAGGGCACATTATCAAGGAATGTCCCACGCGTCCTCAAAATTGCCGGAATTACTCATCTTTCACAAGCACTATTAACACTAAGTTTGCTGCCCCAACAGTGTCTACATGCCCTACTACAGCAGCTGGATCAGTTCTTACTCCTGAAATAGTACAACAAATGATTGTTTCGGCCTTTTTAGCCTTGGGCTTGCAAGGTAATGATATTCCATTTCATCTTTAGCTTGTTGACTCCGGAGCTTCAAATCATATGACCAATTCTACTGGTATGCTTAAAAATGTCAAAGAATATCTTGGTTCATCAGAAATCTAACTAGCCAAGAAGTAATTTATCTATCACTAAGATTGGGGATATTACTCCAACTTTCAAGAATATTCTTATATCACCAAACTCTACTAGTCTTATTTCTGTGGGTTAATTAGTGGATGACAATTGTGATGTGCATTTTTCTCGTAATAGTTGTCTTATGCAGAATCAGGTGTTAGGGATGATAATCACGAAAGGGCCTAAAGTTGGACGACTGTTTCCTAAATACTTTTCCATTCCTTGTTTTCTGTCTTTTGCTTGCACCACTACAGCTAGTAAAAGTGAGATTTGGCATAGACGTTTAAGACATCCAAATTACTCTATTTTGTCTCATTTATCAAATTCTTGTTTGTTGGGAAATCGAAGTCCTATTTCAAATGTTGTGTTTGATTGTTCTACATGTAAATTGGGCAAGAGTAAAATGCTTCCTTTTCCTAAGTTTGGTAGTCATGCTTCAAAGTGCTTCGATGTCATTCATAGTGATGTTTGGGGTATATCACCAATTGTTTCCCATGCTAATTACAAATACTTTGTAATATTCACAGATGATTTTAGTCAATTTACTTGGGTATATTTTCTTCATTCAAAATTCAATGTATTTTCTGTGTTCAAGAGATTTTTAGCTTATATTGAGACTCAATTTTCTACAAGTATTAAAGTGTTGTGATCTCATTCTGGTCGGGAATATATGTCCCATGAATTTCATGATTTCTTGCATGAGAAAGGAATAATTTCACAACGCTCTTGTCCCTATACACCACAGCAAAATGGGATTGCTGAGCATAACAAATCATCTTTTGGATGTCACTCGTACTTTGTTGATTGAGTCATCTATTCCCTCTAAATATTGGGTTAAAGTTTTGTCTACTGCTGTATATTTAATTAATAGATTTCCATCTCCAGTGTTAAATCTTGACTCACCTTATTATCGTCTTTATCATCATTCTCCTAGCTATTATGATTTAAATACATTTGGTTGTGTGTTTTGTACATTTACCACCTGTTAAACGTAATAAATTATCTGTTTAATCAGTTAAATGTGTTTTTATGGGTTATAGTACATCACAAAAGGGCTTTATTTGCTATGCTCCTAATTCTAACAAATTCCGTGTATCAAGACATGTTGTTTTCTTTGAGAATCAGTATTTCTTTCCCACTTATGTTGAGTCTTCTTCTGTTGCTCCTCTTCTTCCTATTTTTGAAGATTTGTCATCTTCTTTTGGGTGGTTCAAACCTGGAATTGTGTGTCAACAATGTCGACGAACTTTACTCCCTTTCGAGACTAATCCGCCACTTGAAACTGCTTCTCAATCAGAATCTATGATACTTTCCAGTTCTGCTCCGCTTCGCCAATCTACCAAAGTCTCTAAACCTTTTAATTGGTATGATTTTTCTTCTACTTTATCCCATTTCTCTATTCCAAGAGTTACTCATAAGTTTACAAGCATGAATGTTGACAGAAAGCAATGAAGGAAGGACTTCAAGCTCTTCAAGAGAATCACACATCGGACATTATTTTTTATCCTTCAAATGTTCGACCAATTGGCTGTAAATGGGTTTATTCCATTAAACTCCGTTCTGATGGTACTCTAGATCGGTACAAAGCTTAATTGGTTGCTCTTGGTAACAAACAGGAGTATGGTGTGAACTACGAGGAGACTTTTGCTCGTCACAAAAATGACTACGATGAGAACTATTATTGTCATAGCTGCTTCGCAAGGCTGGCCTCTTCACCAAATAGACGTAAAAAAAATGCTTTTCTCCATGGTGATCTCAAAAAGGATATTTATATGAAGCCTCCACCTAGTTTGTTCTCCTCACCTACCTCTGATGTATGTAAGTTCAAGTGATCGTTTTATGGATTAAAGCAAGCTCCTAGAGCTTGGTTTGAAAATTTTCGGTCCGCTTTGCAAAATTTCTCTTTTGTGCAAAGCAAATATGACTCATCTTTGTTTCTTCGTAAAACATCTATTGATTGTGTTATTCTCTTGGTGTATGCCGACGATATTGTCATTACCGGAACTGATTCTTTATTAGCCACTCATCTCCAGCAACATCTCAAGGATTCTTTTCATATGAAAGATCTTGGTTCTCTTACATACTTCTTGGGATTACAGATTGATTATGAAGCTTCAGGTGTGTTCTTACATCAACACAAATATACTCAAAATTTGATTGCTTTAGCAGGTTTTTAACAGTCCAAATCTATCGACACTCCATTGGAATTGAATGTTAAATATCGCCGTGCGAAAGGCGATCTTTCTGATCCCACTCTGTTTCGGCAATTAGTAGAGAGCTTAAATTATCCAACTATTACCGACCTGATATCTCTTTCGGAGTCCAACAAGTTAGTCAATTCATGCAAGCTCCTCGTCATCTTTTCGGTATCTTCTTGGAACATCTACTTGTGGATTGTTCTTTCTAGCTGGTTTTTCACTTCAACTTAATGCTTTTAGTGATTCTGATTGGGCTGGATGCCTAGACACTCGTCGGTCCATCACGGGTTGGTGTATGTTTCTTGGCGACTCCTTCATATCCTGGAAGAGTAAGAAACAAGACCGTGTTTCCAAATTCTCAACTGAGTCTGAATATCAAGTTATGTCTGGAGCTTGCTCTGAGATTGTATGGCTTCGTGGGTTACTTGCTGAGATTGGATTTCCTCAAACTTATCCTACTCTGCTCCACGTTGACAACACCAGTGCCATTCAGATTGCTACCAACCCGGTTTATCATGAGAGGACTAAACACGTCGAGGTGGATTGTCATTCTATAAGGGAAGCTGTAGATACAGGCATCGTCACTCCTCCCCATGTATCTAGTGCTCTACAAATAGCTGATGTGTTCACCAAATCCATGAGACGGCACCGCCATCAGTTTCTTGTTGGCAAATTGATGCTTCTTGATCCACCAACATCAGTTTGAGGGGGGATGTTAATGGAGACATCTGAAAATATCTTTGTATGTTAATAATTTGATTAGAATAGTTGTATATCTTTGTATTTATGGTGTAAATAATTTACCATAATTAGATTTATTTTATAGGTAGGAAATAGAGGTGGCAAATGGGTGGGTTGGGTGGGTTTGGGTTGGGTCAAAAATGTGTTGGATCATAAATGGGTCAAAAATGGGTCAATACCCAATTGGATGGGTTTGGATCGACCCATTTGATATTTTTTTAATGAAAAATAATTATCAATATAATAACGGAATACTAAAAAGATTATTATAAAAATGTTGGCCCAAATTGGTCGGTGGAGATACAAACGGATCGGGATATCGGTTGACTTATAGCTGTACAATTTACTATTTATTTGATTAAAATTTTGGCAGTGTAACGACTATATATATAACATACCATTCCTGCAATTCAAACAATCCACAGACACACACAGGGGCACAACAACACAATAATTCATAAACAAAGTGGCAATTTTTCCATTTTTAAGCCAATTATGTAATTTTAAATTATTTCACTCATTTTCTAAGCTCAATTTCTCCCAAAATTAATTTTATAATTCTTAAAATATATAAATTAGTCTCCCTGCAAAATTTCAGTTCAAACAGAGTTCATTTCTCGATTTGGTACATTTAAATCAGTCCGTTTTGACAATTTTCAGTATTACCAAAAAATTAATTTTTCATTGTCAAAAATTTCTAAATATTAATTTAAGTCTATATATACCATTAAAATAATTTTTAGAGGTTATTTGCTATTTTTAGAGATCTAGTCAAATCTTGGTCAAACCGGATAACCTTTAAAACGAGCCGGGCATTTTTTTTATTTTTGACTTTTGAAAATCTATTTGAGTTCATTTTTTCTTCACATTTTACTCTCGGACTCCTTGTGACTAGTATTTTCCGATGGTCAAATAAAA
Organism: Excoecaria cochinchinensis; assembly: GCA_947683425.1. Taxonomy (NCBI): domain Eukaryota; kingdom Viridiplantae; phylum Streptophyta; class Magnoliopsida; order Malpighiales; family Euphorbiaceae; genus Excoecaria; species Excoecaria cochinchinensis. The sequence continues at coordinate 3,357,424 of CANTUQ010000125.1, read as the reverse complement.
TATTTTTTACTTCCGGATGTAATTTTTGTTCCCAGTTCACTATTTACCATCGAAAAATACTATTCACGACTAACCCGATAACTCGGCTATTACAAATCTAACCAATGAAATAGGCATACACATTACACAATAATAATAAAGCGGGACAATTTAAGCAAAACATTTTGTTCATTAAAACAAAAGTTTTTAATATTAAAAAAATAATGAAAAAAAAAATAAAAAACACCAATTGGGTCGAGGAAGAATGACCCAAATGGGTTGTATTTTATGTGGGTAGATTTTGGGTGGGTTTAAATGAGTCAAATTTTTAGTTGGGTCGGGTTTGGGTTAATTTTTTTTGGATTGGTTGTTGGGTTTTGGTTAATTTTGACACCTCTAGTAGGAAATAGCAGATTTTCAGGTATGTAAATCAAATTGATTTCTATTTAATGAAAGCTCTCTCAAGGAGAAACTGATTCAGCAAAATTGACAATTTTTTCTATGTACCAATTTATTATTGGCTTAGCATATATATGGCAGGTGTGGGCAAGAATTTTCCAGCAAGCCGAACCCACCAAGCAGGGCTACAAGCCAAGAACCTGAACCGGTAACAGCTTTCTGCAGCTTAATTATTTCATTAAGCACATCCTGCAGAGAAGCATTTCCAAATAATATAATAGTTCTGTAATGTAAGCATTACACCACTACAGCTGATAAAGAATCTCTTACAAGCATCAATTTGCTACATCCTATCAATGCTTTAGTTGCTATAACAAAAACGACCAAATCCAACTGATAACTGTATCAAGATGTGTCAAAATTGTACAACATTAATACCAACTAAATTATATTCACCTCTCTGATTTAGCTACTTCAAGAGAAATTTGACAACCTACACAAGAAAAAAATAAAATGAAATGGAAACAACAAAAGAGTACAGAATTTACCTCCATATTTGCCATCTGATGCTTCTATTACTTTTCCCAGTTTACCAACAAGAGCACTGAGCAACCTTTCTTGTTCTAATGCTAACTGCCTGAGCTACCTGAACTCATTAAGGATGTCTTAAAATTATTACATCACCTTATGAAAATAAAAAATGTAAAACAGAAAATCATGAGAGGTTTAGAGAGATTAACACTAGCATGCTTGCAGTTCATTCCACATATGATATGCTTCAATGGCAAGTTCAGAATGCTGGACAAAAAAAAAAAGCAAAAGAACAATGAAAAACAAGCATATCTATAGCAAAATTGTTTTCTGCTATCTATGCTATGCAATTTTTGAAGTTTACCACAAATAATCCTCAAACTTTTAAAATTTATAATCTGCAGTTAAACGTTAGGAAAGGCTTTACTAGAGAACAGAGAGCAAAAAATAGTGAATCCTCAAAAGGTAGAGGACTTTATCAGTACCGAATCTTCTAGAGAGACAAATAGAACGGATGGAAGTTCAATCAACAAGTACAAAGATTTCAATTAAATCCGACTTTTACTAAATTGATTAGACAACATACCTGCATCCTTTTCAAGTTCTCTTTCTGTTATTAGAAAGAGAGAGATAAGTGGACGCTGCCTCCTCTTTGTTCTCAAGAATTGGATGAAAACCAATACTTTTAATCATTTTCAACCCATTTTCAATTTCAAGCTTCATTGCATTGTGGCGAACCACGCCAGTCCAAACAAACACATGTTCTGAATCATAATCGACTTGATCATAATCTTCCTGAACTTGGAATTTGTATTCACTCTTTCTTCCATTCTCATCTGTCAAACTGGCTATAAGATGTGAGTTTGGTCCAACTTTACGCACTGCAGAAAAAATGACATGGATGGAACCTCCACGAGTGTTGAGCTCCAAAAACAAAGAAGATCCGTCGTTATGAAATGTCATCCACTGCGGCACTTGACTTCCCACAATACATAAATTAGGACACTGTAGTTGTAAAAAAAAAAAAAGAAAGGAAATCATCAACACCATATCATACTGAAAGAAACTCATCAATATTTTGTATAGACTGCGAAGAGACATATCACCTCATAAGCTAACGGATATTGTAATTCCAATAGACGTTGCTGAATAATTGATGATGCTTCCGCACTTAAATTGTTACAATTGGATAAGTCCAAAAGGCAACTTGGAAATCTAAAACTACCTGACACTGATTTTAAAGACTTGCAATTTGCTGCATGCAGGATGCGCAGATTCAGCGGAAGATCTGGTAAAACTTCAATATTCGGGCAATTTCTCAAATTAAGGAATGTCAATTTACGGAGACGATTGATGGAGGATGGCAATTCTTTTAGCCTGCTTCCAGATACATCTAATTCTGCTAAAGATTCTAAATTCTCAAAATCCTCTGGCAGTTTATTGAGATTCTCACATTCAGAAATTATAAGACGAGTAAGAGATCTCAAATTGTAAATGGAGGATGGCAATTCTTTCAGACCACTTCCAAATGCATTAAGTTCTTCTAAAGATTCTAACTTTCCAAATTCCTCTGGCAATTTGTTGAAATTGACACATTTGGAAATGCTAAGACTCCAAAGATATCTCAATTTACAAAAAGAGGATGGCAATTCTTCTAAAACACTTCCGGATGCATCAAATTCTTCTAGAGATTATAAATTATCCAAATTCTCTGGCATTTTCTTGAGATTCTCACATTTAGAAATATTAAGATCTCTAAGATGTCTTAAATTGCAAATGGATGATGGCAATTCTATTAGACCACTTCCAGACATGTCAAGTATATCCAAAGATTTTAAATTTCCCAAGTCCTCTGGCAGTTTGTAGAGATACTTACAATCTGAAATTTTAAGACTCCAAAGAGAACTCAAATTGCAAATGGAGGATGGCAATTTTTCTAGACCACTTCCAGAAGCATCAAGTATATATAAAGAATTTAAATTCCCTAAATCCTCTGGCAATTTGTTGAGATTTTCACATTTTGAAATAAAAATACTCTAAAGGTGCCTCAAATTGCAAATGGAGGATGGCAATTCCTCTAGACCACTTTTAGATGCATAAATATGCTTTAAAGATTTTATATTCCCCAAGTCTTCTGGTAGTTTGCTGAGTTTCTTACATTTGGAAATATCAAGACTCGTAAGAGATCTTATCAAATTGCAAATTGTGTTTGGAAGAATTGTTAAATTTAAGTGTTCGGAGAAACCAAGACCTGTGCAACTGCTTAGATCTAGCTTAATAAGATTGTTCAATTTTTCTAGAGATGACCCGATTTCAGCCAGTCTTTGACACTCGCGCAATTCTATAACCTTAAGATTAGGAGCTTCGGCTAAATCTGAGATTTTGATTAGATCATCAGAAAAACTGAGGCATATGTGTCTCAAATTATTAGGAGGCTGTAAGAATGAAGAAAAACACAAGAATAACTTAATTAGCATAACTGATATTTTAAAACAAAAAAAAAAAAAAATCAAAAATTTGCAATTTTGAAAAGAAGTAGGTCACTCTACCTTATCCCAAACAAGTTCCTTAAGACTGCTATTAGGTATGTGAAGTTCAACGAGCTTCTCTAAAGAAAAATTGGATGGCAAAGAGCTCAATGGAAAATACTCCCAGCAAAGATACCTCAGACTCTTTGGAAGAAACTCAAGGCCCTCAAGAAGGGACACTTTGTTTTTGTCATCTTTGTGGCAGAAGTCAAATACTCGGAGGAATCTAAGTTTGTGCATTTTAGTGAAGGCTTTACAACTTATGTCTATAGGATGATCAACCCCTCTCACGTTTAGTTGTATCCCTTCCACCATTTCAGTTCCCTATGAGAATCAAAAACAAAGAAATGAATAAGCCTAAAATTTACAAAGAATATATAACAGGATCAAATTGTATAGAAAGATAACCTTGGCGGAAAGCAATATATATTGAATAACTAATATAAGATATATTGCTTAAAAAAAAGAGTAATATATATGTAAACTATGAAACAGTTAGTGTGTATGCTTCCATCTTACCCTATCACCAGTTTGCAATACATATTCGACATCCTCACAATTCCATAGCCTGCTCTGCTCTTCGCTCTTTTGCCCGCTTTCCTCAACAACAATATTTTGGCCCATTTGCTGAATTAAGTCATGCATTTCTATAGTTCTAAATTCTTCATCAATCCAAACTTCAACTGTGAGAGATTTATCACGAAGGCATTCCATTCCATTTATTGGATAGAAATCAAAGCACTGTAAAATTCTTTCCACATCTTCGACTTTCTCCCCTTTAAAAAAACATGCAATATCAAGAAATATTCTCTTTGCATCTTGATCAAGTCCATCAAAACTTATTCTCAGAATGCTTTGAATGTTCCCGAGGGGAATATCTTCAATTTTTTTCAATTTTTCTACCCAGATTGTCGTACTTTTGCCTTTAAGCTCAGCCCCCAAACCAACAAGAGCTAACGGAAGTCCTTGAGCATACTTTACAACCTTCTCTGAAAGCTCTTTATATTCTTCTTGAGGATAAGATTGACCAAAGACACGCCAACTAAAGAGTTGAAGAGCTTGATGGTTGTCTAACTGCTCCACTTGGTATATATGTTTTTTCATAGGCACATTTTTAAACACCTGCCTGTCTCTACTTGTTACAATGATTCTAATCTTCGCACATAATTTGCCTGTAGAACACAAACCACTATCTTCTAGTATAGATTTTAAGTGCATAGGATCATCCACATCATCTAAAACAATAAGCAATTTTTTATTTTTAAGCCTTCTCCGAATGGGTTCATCAATCATATTGGGCGAGTCCAGCTTTATGCTTTCATCCCATAATAGCTTCCGAATGATCTTGTCTCTTAAATCATGTGTTGTCAATCTATTGCTCAATTTTTCCCTCACATTTGAAACAAAACAGTAACCATCAAATTTGTATTTAATTCTATTGAACACTTTGTCGGCAAGAGTTGTCTTGCCAATACCTCCCATTCCCCAAATTCCCACGATGCTTACACTATCGTCTTCTCTCTCAATTAATGATTCCACCTCCTCAATGCGGGAATTAATGTCAATTAAACTGTAGTTAAGCGAATAACTTGGAGACAGGCCACTTAATTTCTTGCTAACATAATAGGCGATTTCATCACATAATAATTTGGGCAGGGGCCTAACCACGTATAAGGGGGAAAAAAAAAGTGTTATAATCATCTCAATGCTTCCATTTCATAAAAGCAATAATCAAATTAGATGCCATCACAAAGGAGCAAAGTTTGCGTTTATACAAATTGATTTCTATTAAATACGAATGAGTTGTGGATTGTAATTGTGAAGTTCCACTAAATACAAAATTCTAAGCAATTATTATAAATAATCACGTGTGACATATTTATATAAAAATGGTTCTGAAGAGAACTTTTGGACGAGCTCAAACAATTATCTAATTTAATGAATTGAAATAAAATTATTTAAACGGATTAGTTCCGACAGCAATATCAATTTGATCATACAAATCCAGTTTAGACTTTGTATGTTGTTTAGTCAACATATAAATTTTCCTTCTGGATTTTAACAGTACGTTGTACCCTACCTGCCTAACATATTTATTCAACAATATAAGTTCATCTTGCTCCAAACATTTATAACATCCCTCTGTAGTTTCAATTACATGTAAAGTAAATAATCTAAGAAATCTGTGGAAAAATGGAATCAAAATTCAAATTTGCACTTAGTACATGAGATAAATGATATGACTAGCTATATATATATATATATATGGGGTAAATTATTTGAAAGAACATGCTATGTATATTGAAATTAAATAAATGGAAACCATGACAAGAGAAAAAGAAAAAAGACATACATGTGCTTGGGATCTGCTGAATTGAAACCTGGTAAGTTGCTAATTACCCTCAAAGCATTTCTCCAATCTTCCAGCCTCGGATCTTGTACTTTTCCAGCATCGATACGAAGTGCAAAATTGATTATTTTCTTCCAAGCCTTTCTCCAATTATTCAATTTCGTAGTATCCACTTTCGAATGAACAGTAAGTGCATAATTCTGCTGGAGATCTTGGACAACAGACGGATCTACATCATAGAAAACAGGCACAGCTATCTGATTCTTCTTTTCCATACATTGAAGTATCTTGTGAAGCTCATCAAGACACCGATCTGAGTTTGGATAGTCTTTTGAGAAGATGACAATGGAAACATACGTTTCCTCAATTGTTTTCGAGAGGGCTGGTGGGATCGGTTTTCCTCTTTTGAGATCAGTGTCGTCCACGAAAGGTTTAATTTCTTTTCTTTTCAAAGCAGCCAAGAGAAGGCTGAGAAAGTTTTCACGAACATCAGCTCCTCTAAAACTGATAAACACATCATACTTTTTTCCTTGAGCTTTGGCGGAAGAGGAAGAAGAAGCCATTGACTGGTTTTTTTTTTTTTTTGGAGTAATTAAAGATCTATAAACATATCATAAAATATGAATCATATAATGCGAGAAAATTCACTTCAATTATTATAGCTCGCATTATTGAATATACTGACGTCAATAATGATTTTGTTTTTTACTGTTTGTTAAATTTAATATGCCTAAATTATGTAAAAATAATAATAAAAAAAATTATTTGGCAAAATTTATTAAATTTAGTACTTTTGTATATAAAAATAATTTTGACTAATTTAAGATTTATGCGGGAAAATACAGGTAACCTGCCAAGTCACTATTTTATGCACACATGAATTCGCATTTTATGCCATATCAGCGTGTCACATGGCACTTTTGACACATCAACTGCCAATTGGACTGATGAAGACTGAATTTTGCCACGTCAGCTCACCACATGGACATGTCCACATGGCATTAACTATACCTATAATCCAATATAGTTGTAACATGTGTAAAAGTGGCAAATCTGTATAATGGTCTCTTGAAAGATGTTTTCAAACTTAAAAAAATAAAAAAAATATTTATGGTATATTCGGTAAAATTATATATTTTTTGTTTTTAATTTTTAAAATTTAGAAAATATTTTTAATTTTTGTTATTTATTTTTCTAAAATATTTGAATTTATAAGAAAAATATATTTTTGAATTTATAAATTTTTTAACTTTAATTTTAATTGTAAAATTTATTTTTATACCATTATCTAAAGTTATTATTTTTATAATTATCATGTTTATTTTCATTTCCAGCTTAATATTTCATTATATTTAAATTATATAGTTGTTCAATATCTAAAAAATATAAAATAAAAATATAGTAAAAATAATTTAACATAATTTTAATTCTATCAAGTATAACATTAATATAAATTAATTTTATCATCAGATATAGATTTTTTATTGAACAATACCCAACAGCTATTAATTAGTATTATAAAAATATAATTTAGGATATATTAGATATTTTTTCCGGTCCAATCAGATTTTCTCGGTCCAATCCAAATTTTCCTATACAACCCAATTTTTTATTGTTTAAATTGATTTTTTGCACATCGGTTCGACAGGCCGGTCCGGTTTTAAAAACACTGTAATATACCTCTTAGCTCTCAGTCAATACAAAATGAACAGCATGTAAAACTAGGGGTGAGAATGGACCGGTTAACCGGTCCATGAATCCAAAAAAATCAGTCCATTAATATCGATTTTTTAAAATTTCAATCCGTTAAACAGCCCATTACTATCAGTGAACCAGTCCATCAGTTTCGAATTTTCAGACCGGTTAATCAATATTTTTCGGTTAACCACTATAATTATAAAATGCATTTATAAAATAATCAATATTTTTCGGTTAACCACTATAATTATAAAATGCATTTATAAAAAAAACAAAATTGTCGAAAATATTTAAAATTTAAAATTTAAAATTTAAAATTAGAAAATAAATATAATCCAACATAATAATTAAATATAATGTTCAAACAACAAATATAAACTAAAAATATTCAAAAATATTATTTTTACACATATTAAAAATTTTATTTTATTTGAAATTTTTAGTTAATATATTAATTTTATATAACTTTTTGAATATATTTTGATTTTAATTAATGAAAAATTGATATATCAGTAAATAATAAGAAATACTAAATATATACATATTGAACAATTAATAAATCAACTAAAATAATTTTAAAAAAACTAAAATGAAATTGAAATATTTTAAAGTAAATGAAAATTAAAAAAGATATGAATAATTAAATATGAAAATAATGAAATAAAAATTATAATAAAAATAAAAAAGAGTGAAATATAATTAATAAAATATAGGGGTGTTTATTTATCAGTTTCGGTTCGGTTAACCAATTTATAAATTAAAAAATAAAAATCAGTCCATTAATATCGGTTCTTGTAAAACACTAACCGTTAATCATAAATATCGGTTCGGTTAACCTATTTTACGGATCGATTTCGGTTCGGTTTCTCGGTTAATCAAGTTTAACGATTTTTTTGCTCACCCTTATATAAAATGAATAATTTAAGAAATCTGCGGAAAAAATAGATAATCTCATGAGACACATAAATATGAAAAAACCAGATATTTAAATGGAATATTATTTGAAATAACTTGTTATAAATATGAAATTAAATAAATGGAGACCATGACAAGAGGGGAAAAAATAAAAAATAACAAATATCAAAAGCTGAATTATGACGGGTTTCTTAAGAGTGCAGGTAGGTTGATTCATGGTGATGCTCTTCCTTTGATGAATTTTGCTTTTAACTGGAACACTCTATGGAATCTTGCTCTTCCCTTGAAAATCCGAATCTTTCTTTGGAGATGTATTATGGATGTCCTTCCTACCCGTAGCAATCTAGTTCGCCGTCATGCTTTGGAGCTGTGGTGCTGCCCTTTTTGTTCACCTGTAGCGGAGGAGACTGTTCAGCATGCCTTGTTTGCATACCTTTGAGGATCCTTGAAATGCTATTTACAAAGTTGTCCATGCCTCTTTTGGATGTAGTTGCTGCCGAGATTTTTGAAAAAATAGATTCATGCACTACTTGTTGAATGAAGAAAAGAGTTTTATCCTTCCTTTTGTTTTCCTTCAACCGATTCTCTTCATCAGGTTCAGCATATCCATTCTCCACCAACTCCCACCGATTTGAGACATAAATAGAGTCTTCATTTTAATGCTCCAGAACTCATAACACTCTCCTTTGAAGATGGGAATGCCAGGTTGTGAAATACTAAGTGAACTTCCATTAGTTGTCATTGGCTCTGATATAAAAATGTTGGGAATTTGAAATAACATAGCAAAATTGCAGCAGAGAATTTAACTCTGATGCATAATATTAAAAAAGAGAATGCCTTTACATAGGCTTACAACTAAACTGAAAGGCCGAAATATCTCAACTGATATGAGATTTTATTAGCACTAAACACTAAACTAATGCACCAGAAAAATAAGGAACAGAGAATATCAACGTGACAGCAACCTCTAAGACCAAGTCCAAATGACTTTGAGCTGGCAACTCTTGAATCAAACTTCAACAACTCGCCCGGATGTATAATTGTTTTATATTTTCTTACAAAGGGAGACCGTGCTTCTTCCTTGAACTGTCAGATCAAGTAAACAAAGGAAGCCACATTTGATAAGTATAACCATGAGTAAAGAAGAGGAAAGCCAACCTTTGTCCAGCTCGATACTGCCTGCGATATGTGTTCTGCAGCTGCAACCCATGGTTTAACAACCTCACAGTTTGCAATGGCAAGTGTATTTGGTACACTGCCATCAGTCTGGATACAAGAGAAAAGTCAAGCAAATAAGCCTAGCAAGAGAAGCTTCCAGACAATGCACAAAAGAGAGAAGTGAGGCTTCTGGTTGAGTCTGGGAGAGTCGGCTTCTAGAAGTTGTAGCGATGGACTCTCTTACATGGCAAAGTTGTGGGCCCATTGTTTTCCACCTGGAATCTTACGTTATTCAAACATCATGCTAGTAAAAATTTAAAAAACTAGACAAAGCAGTACCGAAATTAATTATTTTTTTCAGACATTAAAAAATATGAAATAAGTTGGAGAATAAGTATGATATTGTTTCGGTACAGGACAAATTAATGGCATTTAGACTGAAATGAATAAGGAGAAAAAGCGCCAGAATTACTGCATGAAGAATCAGGATACTTAAATATTGCAGTTTAACATTTGACAGTTCCAATTAACTGTACTCGTGATCTAGACAATCTATATGTTTTTCATCTCTTTTTCTGATCAGCTTGTCATTGCGAAATATCTAATCTAATTATCAATGTGGAGCTTCTTCATGACAGTTTCCATACTTCTCCAAAAAACAGTAATTCTCAGTACACCTGAACAGTTCATTCATGCTATAATTGAATTTTAACACTGCAGCTGCTATAACAAACGTAACATCACAATCTTTCGAAATTTGACAGAGTATATCCAATATTCGAGGATGATACTTCAACTACAACATAATATTTGCTGAAGGCACTCCATTCTCTCTCAAAGTTTTGATATTAGGTAGGTAGGCAAGCCAAGGATCTCGAAACAGGAAATTACTGAGTCATTGGCATGTTGATTTGGAAATGATAAAAATGTATTCCTTAATTGGTTTGATTAAAGGGCACACAGATTCTTACATGCTGAAGTAGATGTGAGACTGAACATATTTGTCTGAAGTCACTTTGTTCCCGGTCAAATGTTCATAACTTATTGGCTCCTTTGCATAGTTTTGGGATTAACTTCGAGTTTCCTAGTTATGTGATCTCAATTTCAATTCTTTTTGTTTCTACTAAAATACATAAGGAGTCATACTTAAACTTTAAGTTATGACAAATACATTAAGGACTTGGGATACCAAACGTGGATCTTGGTGTAGTATACTCAACATGCAATTCTTTAGCAACCAAATCCTAAGAAATCACACACTGTAATCATTCATTAATCAAACTAAGCAATTAATCAATCAAAATACAGTTTCATTACACACACAGCTTCTCTGATTGCTGTAGAAACAAAAAAGAAAGCCGCTTCACATCATCAGGATTCACACCATGAATAATCTTAATATGCAAATGAAAAATACAAGTACCAATATTAACTGATGAATTACAGACTTCAACAAATTAAGAGAGCTAAAAGCTTTAATGCAATAGGAACCAAATCTCCTGAGGCAAACTTTGCATTGCATTTGATTAAAAAAATTGTCTCACCTGAATCTGCAGAAAAAGGTCCAAGAATTAGTATGGAATCATTTTCAAGTGAATCGAGTTATTGACAAGAAAATCAGTACTCTTCCGTTCCCTATTTCAAGTGAGCTTATAATAAATGTTTTGCATACCTTTCATTTCTTGCAAGCTGTGAAGAGTGAAGGATTTTTCAAGATGGCTTTGCCTATAACCATCTCTCCAATTTAACTAGATCTTTGGATGAAAGAAGTTGAATATATAACTGAAGCCCTTGGTCTGAGCCTCTTCTTTAAGCTCAGTTGAACTACCAAAGGTCGATTTGCAATGGCTGAAGAGTCTAAACCTTACTTGTTGGCATAAAAATCCATCACTTGCCGTAACATTGTCCTCTGAAATTGATGTCTGCAGCAGCTTTTGCTTCTTTATGATTGGCTTCAAGAACTGGAACACATCTTTGATGAAATTTCAGAACTTATTTTAATTATATTTTGAATACACGAGTACATCACAATATAAAGACAACTTTACAACTTATTCCCTAAAGTCTAGGAAATAAAAATAGAAAGAAATAATTACAAGAGAAATTTATGGAACCAATTAATTAGGAAATAATCACAACGAAATCTTCTACACTCCCCCTCAAGTTGGTGCAAAGATGTTTTGCATGCCCAACTTGTCTAAAACTTGATGAAAGCCTTTGCTTGAAACTGCTTTATTAAGAATATTAGCAAGTTGATCTTCAGATCAAACATGTGGAACTTCAATTACTTTTGCTTCTAATTGTTCCTTAATAAAATGTCTATCGATCTCCACATGTTTTGTCCGATTATGTTGGACAGAATTATGAGCAATATCACATGCAGCCTTGTTATCACAATATAATTTCATGGGAAATGTATGTGGAATTTTAAGTTCATGCAACAAGTTCTTAATCCATAGTAACTCACAAACTCCTTTAGCCATACCTCTGTAATCAGCTTCTGCACTCGATCTAGCAACAACACCTTGTTTTTTGCTTCTCCATGTAACCAAATTTCCCCCAACAAAAGTTAAAGTATCCTGCGGTTGAACGCCTATCACTAATAGAACCTGCCCAATCCGCATCAGTATAGCCTTCAACAGATAAAGATGCTCCTTTAGTAAACATAATCCCTTTACCTGGAGATGACTTCAAACATTTCAAGATACGAAATACAGCCTGCATATGTTCTTCACTTGGAGAGTGCATATATTGACTAACAACACTCAGGGAATATGCCAAATCAGGCCGAGTATGAGCGAGATACATCAATCGTCCCACCAGTCTTTGATATTGCTCTTTGTTTGCTGAAACCTGATCTGGAAATATACCTAACTTAACATTTTCAATAGCAGGTGTATCAACTGGTTTGCATGCTAACATGCCAACTTCTTTTAATAAATCCAAGGTATAAACATAGGTCTTTTTTTTAGATCGTAACACCTCAATGCCTAAAAAATATTTAAGGGATCCAATATCTTTCATCTCAAATTCCCTAGACAAATAAGTTTGCAAGGCTGTTCTTTCATAAACATCATTCCCTATCACAATCATATCAACAACATAAATAATAAGCACCGTGAGCTTCCCTTCCTTGTACTTTATAAAGAGAGTATGATCAAAACTACTTTACTGATACCCAAAAGCCTTCATTGAACTTGTAAATCTGTCAAACCAAGCTCTAGGTGACTGTTTTAACCCATACAAAGATTTTTTCAGTCTACAAACTTATTTGCTACCTTTCATGTGTAATCTACATCCTAGTGGTAATTCCATGTATACTTCCTCTTGAAGATTGCCATGTACAAATGCATTTTTCACATCAAATTGATGTAGAGGCCAGTCAAGATTTGTAACTAAGGATAAGAGAATGCGTACAGTATTAATCTTGGCGATTGGTGCAAAAGTCTTTGCATAATCAATTCCTTAGGTTTGACTGTATCCTTTAGCAACCAGCCGAACTTTATATCTTTCAATGCCTCCATCTGCTTTATATTTGATTGTAAAGATCCACCGACATCCAACCGGTTTTTTTCCATCTGGTAAATCAATTACCTCCCATGTTTTGTTCTTTTGAAGATACTTCATCTCTTGATTCATTGCATCATTCCATTTGGGATCTTTTATGGCTTCCTGCACACTGTTAGGTATATGTACAATAGATAATTGATTTGCAAATGATTCATATGTCTTTGACAACCTATGGTAAGATACATAATTATTTATTGGATATTTAGGAGAAGAGTTTAGAACAGGTGTATAGCTTAATTTAGGAACTCCTTTGGTGGTTCGGTTTGGAAGTATTCGAAGAGAAGGTTCAAGATTTACCTGATATTCAATTTGTGATGAAGCATCAAGAGAAGGTAACAATTGTTGTGGTCCTTCAAGATCAGCTCTATTATCTTGAACACAAAGTTCAGGATCAATTTCAACTGATTTAGATCCATGATTTCGAACTTCTTGTAAGTTTAACTCAGCACCCATTTCTTCATGATGCTCAAGTTCAGGTTAAAAAAGTGATTCAAGTTCAGGATTTTTAGGTGTTGATTCAATTGCAAGTTCAAGTTTAGGATTATGGCTAAGGGACTGCAAGTCAACACTGCTCTTCCCCTGACTTGCAGTAGAGGTAGCAAAAAAAAACATCTGATGTTCATGGAATTGAACATCTATAGAAACATACATTTTGCGAGTTGGTGGGTGGTAGCACCTATACCCTTTCTGATTAAGTCCATATCCAACAAAAACACATTTAATGACACGTGGTTGAAGTTCAGAACTTATTTTAATTATATTTTGAATACACGAGTACATCACAATATAAAGACAACTTTACAACTTATTCCCTAAAGTCTAGGAAAAAAAAATAGAAAGAAATAATTACAAGAGAAATTTATGGAATTAATTAATTAGGAGATAATCACAACGAAATCTTCTTTCTAAAATTAAAAGTAACAGATGTTTTAGGTGAAGCAATAAGAGAAAAATAATAAACTAAGCAATTTTTGTACACATCAGAAAATAACTACATTTTAATCACAACTTACTTTTCATAGAAATTTCTATGAAAATATAACTCAAATTTTCTCCGGAAGGATCCTCAAATCACTTGCCTTATAACTCCATTCACCAAATCCAACAGCTGGGTTGTCAATCAGCTCCCACCTCTAATTATGAATAACTATACCAAGATGAAGTTAAAATTGCATAAAATAAATAATACCAACTAAATTCTTTTCACATCTCTGCTTCAAGAGAAATTTATCAGACCGCAGAAGATAATATCAAATGGAAAGAACTTACCTCCATATTTTGCCACACTAGGCATGCTTTTCTTGTCAATAACAATTCCAAAGAAATCATCAGAGTATCGGTGCCTTTTTCGTGCTTCACCAGCAAGAGAATTGAGCAAGCTTTCTTGGTCTAATTAATGTCCATTGCCTCAGCTACCTGAACTCGTTAAGGATAGCTTAGAATTGTTACATGCAAAAAGAAAAAATTATATATAGCGATTGGCTTTGCTACAAAACAGAGAACAAAAGAAACAGAATCCTCTGGAGGACTTTACCATTTCTGAATCCTCAAGAGCGAGAGACAAGTCCAATCACCACAAACAGAGAAGAGCAATTTGGAATGATGTTGAAGCTAAGATGAATGAGGCAGAGACAAAGAGAGGTTTAAATTTTTTGACTCTTCCACTATGTCTTCCTCTCCACGTTTTCTCTGTCATCTCCTCTCTCAATTATTGGATGAACACCAATACTTTTAATTTTTAACAAATCTTCCTCACAGTATCTGAAGATTTCAAATAAGGCCCCTCTTACACTGTAGTCAATCTGGCCACGACAAAGAATCACGTGCTCTAAATTACTATCGATCTGTACCTCCAAATTCGTAGAAGGTGGATAATAGTATTCCTTGTTTCCGCACTTACCTGTTAAACAAGCTGTTAGCAACAAATATGAGCGATTATCGACTGCAACAATTACCGCACAAAAGATGAACCAAATGGAATATCCATGAGTATCGAACTCAAAAGACAAAAAAGAACTGCTACTATTACAATACTTCATCCACTGCGGCACTTCTCTCCCCACAATAGATGTAAACCACACTTTGGCAGCAAAACAAAAATAAACATTGAGAAAATCATCAACAATATCTTATTATACTAAAAGAAAATTTTCAAGATTTCGTAAAGCCTGAGGAAAAAGAGAGATCTTATATGTTGACACGCATTGTGATTCCCGTAGACTTTGTTGAATAGTTGATGATGCCCCCTCATTTAAGTTCTTACAGTTGCTCAAGTCCAAAAAGGCAAGTAGAAGTTTGAACCTAGTCGGTAATGATTTTAGAGACTGCAGTTTGCTGCAAGTAGTTTTTTTAGATTTTGTGGAATATCTGATAACTCTTCCAGACCACTTCCAGACGCATTAAGTACCTCTAGTGATTCTAAATTCCCCAAATTGTCTGGCAATTTGTTGAGATATTTACAATTAGAAATATTAAGATTTTTGAGAGATCTTAAATTGCAAATGGAGGATGGCAATTCTTTTAGACCACTACTGGAAGCGTTAAGTTCCGCTAAAAATTCCAAATTCCCCAAATCTTTGGGAAGCATGTGAGATTCCTACAAGAGGAAACATTGAGGATCTCAAGGTCAGATCTCAAATTCCAAAGAGCATTCGGAATACTTGTCAAATTTGTGAAACGGAAGAAATTAAGTTCTAGGGGTTTCTTATAAAAATTATTGACCATTAAAAATAAATCTTTTGTATTACAAGGAGCTTCTGGAACTTATACAGACTTGTGCACCCTCTTAGATCTAGCTTAATAAGGCTGTCCAATTTTTCCAAAGATGACCCAATTTAAACCAGACTTTTGCACTCACACAATTCTATAATCTTAAAACTCAGAGCTTCACCTAAATTGGACATTTTGATTAGATCGTTAGAATAACCAAGGGAAATGCGTTTCAAATTGGGAGGAGGCTGTAAATGAAAAAGAATAAGATAAGAACAGGTTAGTTTAGACAACTAATATTTAAAAAACCTTCAAACATTTTTAATTTAAGAAAGAAGCAAATCACGCGGTAGCTTATCCCAAACAAGTTCTTTAAGATTGCTATCAGGCATTTCAAGTTCAACAAGCTTGTCTAGAGAAAAATTGAATGGCAGAAAGCTCAATGGGAAATAATTCCAGCGGAGATACCTTAGAACTTATGTTCAAATGACCATCAACCTCTCCAATATTTGGTGATATGCCTTCCACATTTTCAGTCCCCTGAGAACCAAAAACAACGAGAAGAATAAGCTTAAAATTTTCAAAAGCTTAAAATATAGTAATAAATCATATTGAAGGATAACAAAGTCTATTGAATAAGTAATACAAGTTATATGTAAAATATAAAACAACCAGCCACTATTAGTCATTCTTACCCTATCAGTTCGCAATACATATTCGATATCTTTACACTTCCATAACCTGCACTGCTTTTCACTCTTTTGCCCACTTTCCTCAACAACAGTATCTTGGCCCATTTGCTGAATCAAGTCATGCATTTCTATAGTTCCAAATTCATCATGAATACAACCTTTGACAGTTGTGGATTGTAATTCTGAAGTTTCACTAAATACAAAATTCTAAGCAATTATTGGCCTTAAAATTATAAATAATCATGTGCAGCATACAAACATCTAATTTAACGAATTAAAATAAAATTAGTTAACCTGATTAGTTCGGACAGCAATATCAATTTGATCATATTGATCTAGTTTAGACTTTGTATGTTGCTTAGCCTACATATAAAATTTCCTTGTGGATTTTAACATATGTTGTACCTTACCTAGCTAATATATATATTTATTCAACTATATAAATTCATCTTGCCCCAAACATTTATAACATCCCTCAGAAGTTTCAATTACATGTAAAGTAAATAATCTAAGAAATCTGTGAAAAAAGACGGACGCACGCACGGACGGACGGACAGATGCACGTGTGTGTGTGTGTATATATATATATATATCTGCCTGTGTGTGTGTGTGTATATATATATATGGTAAATTATTTGAAAGAACATGCTATATATATTGAAATTAAATAAATGGAAACCATGACAAGAGAGAGAAAAAAGACATACTTGTGCTTGGGATCTGCTGAATTGAAACCTGATAAGTTGCTAATTTCTCTCGAAGCGTTTCTCCAATTCTTCAGCTTCAGATCTTGGACTTTTCCAGTATGGATAGAAAGTGCATAATTCTTATGGAGATCCTGAACAACAGAAGGATCTACATCATAGAAGACGGACAAAACTGTCTGTTCCTTGGTTTGCATACATTGAAGTATTTTGTGAAGCTCATCAAGACACCATTCAGACTTTGGATAGTCTTTTGAGAATATGACTACTGAAATGTGCGACTCCACAATTGTTTTCAAGAGTGTTGGTGCAATCGGTTTTCCTCTTTCGAGATCAGTGTCGTCCACGAAAGCTTTCATTTGTTTTCTTTCCAAAGCAACCAAGAGATGGCTGAGAAAGTTGTTACGAACATCAGCTCCTCTAAAACTGATAAATACTTCATACTTTTTTCCTTGAGTTTTGCTGGATGAGGAAGAAGAAGCCATTGAGTGGTTTTTATGGAGTAATTAAAGATTTACAAACACATCATAAAATATGAATCATATATATAAGAAGATAGAAATTATCTTGAAATCTACCGGTTGACTTGAGTAGACTAAATAAAACAGCCGTTGAACTTCTTTTTGTTTTTCTCTTTTCTGAGAATGCAAGAAATTATAGATCGCATTATTGAATATGCTAATGTCAATTCAGTTTTAGGACAGGAAATCGCTGAAGTGCTACTTTTTCAAGGATCAGCTTTATTTTACTCCACACAAGTCCACTCAGCATCCATGAGATTATTTACGCCTAATTGGATGGTACGGGCATACACTGCACACTGAATTGCAACTTAAAATTGGCTCTCCTTTTAACAATCCATAAATTAAGACTTTTATAACTTGTGGGTCATCATTGCCATAGACATGGTCTATAAATTTTTGATAGTGTTAAGGGAAGGAGTTTGAATAAAATCTAAAGGGTTACTCGGAAAATCAGTTTAAAATCCAACTAAAATAATTTGTTTAAAAACATCAGGATTCACACCATGAATAATCTTAATATGCAAATGAAAAATACAAGTACTGATCTAACTGAAAAATTAAAGACTTCAACAAATTAAGAGTGTTAAAAGCTTTAGTACAATAGGAACCAAATCTCCAGAGGCAAGCTTTGCATTGCAGATTTCCTCTGTCAATCTTCAACATTTAATTAAAAGTATATAAATATGACATAATACATATGAAGAAAACAGGATCACATTTTCAAGTGAATGAGTTATTGACATGAAAATCAGTACGCTTCCGTTCTCTATTTCAAGTGAGCTTATAATACATGTTTTGCATACCTTTCATTACTTGCAAGCTGTGATGGCTTCGCCTATAAGCATCTCTCCAATTTAACTACGCCTGTGGATGAAAGAAGTTGAATATATTAACTGAAGCCCTTGGTCTGAGCCTCTTCTTAAAGCTCAGTTGAACTACCAAAGGTCGATTTGCAATGGCTGAAGAGTCTAAACCCTACTTGTTGGCATAAAAATCCATCACTTGCCGTAATATTGTCCTCTGAAGTTGATGCCTGCAGCAGCTTTTGCTTCTTTATGATTGGCTTCAAGAACTGGAACACATCTTTCTAAAATTAAAGGTAACAGATGTTTTAGGTAAAGCAATAAGAGAAAAATAATAAACTAAGCAAGTTTTGTTCACATCAGGAAACAATTACATTTTAATCACAGTTTACTTTTCATAGAAATTACTATGAAAATATAGCTCAAATTTTCTCCAGAAGAATCCTCAAATCACTTGCCTTATAACTCCATTCACCAAATCTAACAGCCGGGTTGTCGATCAGCTCCCACCTCTAATTATATGTTCTGCAGCTGCAACCCTGGGTTTAACAACCTCACAGTTTGCAATGACAAGGATATTTGGTACACTGCCATCAGTCTGGATACAAGAGAAAAGCCAAGCAAATAAGCCCAGCAAGAGAAGCTTCCAGACAATGCACAACAGACTACAATATCATGCATCAAAATGATAGCTACAAAATGAAATTAGCAAGTCTAGCCTTCCAGTTTCTTCTCTGCGATTTTGGTAAAAACTGTCTACAGTACAAAGTAGATAATTACTCATATAATCACTGTTTAGGTTACAATTGTTTCTTGAAATTAAGAGGAAAGGAAAAATAAGTACTGAATTCTGACTTAGAATAACTCATTGCCTTTGCCATGTATCTGAAGGACTGCAACAAAGGATCTAAGAACTAACTTGGTCTGATCATGGTATGAAAAATCATGATTCCTTTCTGTTAATTAACTCATTGCCTTTGCCATGTATTTCAAGGAGTAAAACGAAGGATCTAAGAACTAATTTGGTCTGATCATGATATCCGTAAATTCAAACTTTGGAGCTGACACCTTTAACTCTTTGCTTTCACTACTTTTCGAAAAGATACATCAAATACAGAAAATCATAAAAGTCAAATCATTGATAGCATTTACTCCTTTCATAATGCAAATCCTGGAACCATAGAAAGCAAAAACTATATTTTCCAAAACAGAAAGACATAAGTTCTTTAGCAGGTAATGCAAAAATCAAGTCCAGCTTCAAAAGTAATGCAAAAATCAAATCCAGCTTCAAAAGCCAATCATAGCGCCTGTTCAGAAAGGTAGAGACGCTGACGAGTCTTGTATGTTGCCTGCTCTAGCTGCGGACCCCATCTATCAGTTAAAAATTTAAAAAATTAAGGATCAATAGACAAACATTTGAAAGTTTAAATACTGCTCATGCATCAGCCTCTATCTATATGCACCCTCTCAGATATTTAAATTTAAGGAGACAAAAATCATATCCATGCAAAAATGCTTGTAAAAACAGATCAATGATAAATTGTCTGACAAATATAAACAAAAACTATTACATTTGCGATGGAGCAGGAATCTCATGCATTTACCATATACAGTACAATCAGACATTTCTGCTCATTAAACATTTTACAGCAGGTCCAATCTCGTCTGAACAGCATGGATCTTACTCAAGCCGTCAAGCTGACTTTTTTCAGAAATCCTAACACTATGACAACACGAAATGCGACTACCCTCGGTTTTCTTGGGAAGTTATCGAAGTGCTGAAGAACAGTGACATAGTAAGTATTCGAAAATCTAGTCATTTTTTGACAGAGCTGAAATCAAGGAGTAAAAATGACACAGAGAATTCAGGTGACTAGTATTAAGAGAACTGAGGACTCAAAAGCTCTCCGGAATTAAGAAGCCATAAGCCACTGCAACAAGGAGATGAATCCGCCGCCTTTATTTAATTATCCCACATTCTTCACAACCAAGCACACACAAAAGCAATAAGTTGCATAATAACAAAAACATGAAATAAATTAATCAAATAATCAGTTGAATTTAACGTAAGACAATGAAGATTTGTAATTCCATTCATATGAAAATTGAGATGAAAATGAAATTACGTGAATTCTAGAGCATAGAATAAGATCACAAGGTCGAAATTTCCTCTTCTTGTTACACTAATCGCCAAATGCTTCATAATCCAAAATAAAACAACGCAGGAAAGAATATAAACAAATAAAAAAAGCACACGCGTTTCAAAATTACAAATGTAAAAACAGGAACTAGACAGCTAATAATAAGCATTTCTCAAAACAAACGAATTAAATAAGAAGAAACCCTAAAAGATCAGGGAGAGTTGAGCAGAGACCGGCAAGAGAGAGAAGGCCAAACAAGGTTGTGATTGGCAAGCAAATCGTAGAGGTCAGGTACCAGAGACTTCCATTGTTGATACCTATCGTCTACAGATCTCTTCCCTCTGTCCTTCATTCTCTTTTGCTTTCTGTTCTTTTCCCGCTATTCTCTCTGTTTCTGGTTTCCTTTCCCGCCTACTCCTGGCTCCGTCAGCTACAGTGAAGTGGTGTAGTGCACTGAGCAGTGAGGCTCCTGGTTGCGTCTGAGTGGTGCGAACTAGTGAGTCGACTTCTAGAAGGTGCAGCGATGAAATCTCTTACATGGCAAAGTTGTGGGCCCATTGTTTGTCACCTGGAATTTTACGTTGTTCAAACATCATGCCAGTAAAAATTAAAAAACTAAACAAAGCAGCGACCAAAATTATAAAAAAAAAAAAAAAAAGAAGAAGAAGAAGATAAATTATAAATTATGAATTATGGCTACGATTAAAACATATGACATAAGTTGTAGAATAAGAATAATATTTGTTTTGATTGGAGCCTTCCCTAGCAATTATTTTTTCCCCTCTAGCACTCATAATTAATCAATTTACTTATATAGCCATAAATATTACATCAATCACAAAGAAGATTTTAACGAGAAGTTGCAAAAAATAGTTATTTTTTCTATGTACCAATTTATTATTGGCTTAGAATAAAAATCTCAATAAATTGTGGTGTTAAATTATTTTCTGTTACTTTCTTTTTATATTGTATTTTATAATTTTTATACTGAAATTAATTATTTTGTACTCTATAAAACAGAGTGATAAAACTATTTAGTGTTCTAAAAACTGATTGGACTTGAATTTTTTAAATTATTTTACTAAATGAAAGTCTAATTTTTCTCATTATAGTTCTTTATGGAAAAGCTTAATTGAAAATTAATTTGAGCTTAATGCATGAAATATATTTTATTATGAACCTTACTCCTAATTATGTATAAAATTACATGTTTTCTAATTTATTTAGATCACGAAAATTTTAGTAATGGTCTATTCATCTCTTTTAGATCATATATTTGGGACTCATAAAATTTTGTCAGAGATCTTGATCATCATATGGATCTACATGATAGAAAACAGGCACAGCTATCTGGTTCTTCTTTTCCATATATTGAAGTATGTCTTGAAGCACATCAAGACACCATTCTGAATTTGGATAGTCTTTTGAGAATATAACTATGGAAATGTATGACTCCGCAATTGTTTTCAAGAGCGTTGGTGCAATCGATTTTCCTCTTTTGAGATCAGTGTTTTCCACGAAAGCTTTAATTTGTTTTCTTGCCAAAGCAGCCAAGAGTTGGCTGAGAAAGTTTTTACAACATCAATCCTCTAAAACTGATAAAATACATCATACTTTTTTCCCTGAGCGTTGCTAAAAGAGGAAGAAGCCAATGACTTTTTTTTAGAGTAATTAAAGATATATAAACAGATCATAAAATGTGAATCATATATATATATATATATATATATATATATATTAGCTTAATATGCTAATCACCCCTCCAACTTGCAATGTGCTGCCCCTTTAACTTAACATTATCCCAATTAAACACCTTAACTCAGTAAAATTATATATTATAAACACCCATTTCACTTATCCCAGAAATCCCGAATAGCGCGTGAGGTGCAAAACTTGCTGATGTGTAAAGATTTTTCGTGCATTTAATAAAATCGTGCAATGTGTAAAGTTATCTCACACAGCAAATTAAATTATGCCATGTGTCAATTTAATCTTTCTCCATCTCTCTCGACCCTTCTCTGTTTTCTTCTTTGTCTCTTCACTTCTCTCTCAAATTTCACAGAAAACAAAACCAACAACTAGTTAGGTGATGAACAACGTCAACTGCAGCAACAAGAAGACGATTCTCAGACCTCACCCTTCAAACCCTAACTCCCCAGTCAGATTCCCTTAAACCTCCAAAAATCAAAGTATCGGAACAAAATAATTTCTCTTTTAGCTGTTCTTCGGCGCCAATTATGATTCGCAAAAACCAGAGAAACGTGATTACGAAAGAGCTGGGCTTGCGCCAATTCTCATGGCTGATGTAAATAATGAGATTCTTATGCTCTGTCAACATATCTTGGAAAGGGATAATTTGTTTTGTCATGTTTCTTCCTTTAGTCATCACTTTCCAAGTTTTTTTTTTTTCTAATTTCTAAGAAATTTTGGTAAAATATATACTTATGTGAAAATAGTATGTGATAAATTTCATAGATACTGGCAAATCTCAGCTCTTGAAATTTGCTGTAAAGTTAAGCAACCCGTCTATCATTATTACTGGATTGGGGAGCATTGGTGTTGGATTAACTGTCACTGCTGTCAAAGATAGGGGTAATCCCTATTGCCTTGACTGAACTGATATGTTGTAATTTTGATGAAAGTGTTTACATGTTTGTTTATATATTGCTTTCCCCTTCCTCTGCTGATAAGTGATAGTTTACATTTGGACACTGCTTATCTTGTCATTTTTCTAAAAGTGATCTATTGTAAAAACTCAAAACTCATTTTGGACAAATTATTTTAGGGGACTCAAAATTTTTTAACTTTCTGAGAAGCAATTCTAATCAAAAGAGGATTAATTTCAAAGGCTCGGATCTCTAAGAAGCTCCAACACTCTCGTGAATCAGTTGTCTGTGCCTCTGCAGCTCATAAGGATGCCATTAGGAGAAGAAGAAATGCTGCCAACCAACTCAATTCCGCTGTCGCCAAGCTCTGAGAACTCAAATTACAGTTGGAACTTGGCGAGAATCGTCCAGCAATTCCATTAACCATTTTAGAGAGAGAAACGAAAAAGCAACTCTCTCTTTCTTTCTCTTTTTCTTTTTCTTTTTTTTTTTTAACAAAGGTGTCACGCGCCAACAATTAATTGTTATTGCCATCTCAACTAATTTTATGCCATGTCATCATCTAAATATTTATAATATATGATTTTGTTGAGTTGATGTGTTTAATTGGTACAATGTTAAGTTAAGGGAGCGGCATGACAATTGATTTCAAGTTGAAGGGACAATTAGTATATTAATTATTTTTTTTCCAAAAATTACTTTTCCAATATATATATATATATATATATATATATATATATATATATATATAACAAAGCTAATTCAATTTAACATATAATTCTTCCGGAAATTAATCGCAAATTAAAAATGTATTAATCATATCCTATTTAGGATTTGATTCCTATTATAATGCTGATTTTTTACCCTATAAATAGCAAGAATTCAAGTATTTTCGAGAGACTGAATCTTTTTTCTCAATTATATTATACTTTTCATATTTTAATCAAAATACTGACTTGACCGTCGGAGTATTTGTAAATCTCCATTAGTTCCTTTATTCTTTTTTGCAAGTAACAATTTACGAAAATTTCTTCGAGAATGTTATCATTGATGTGATGAGCATAGATTGAACACCCGACCAATTTCATTGATACTCGAAAAGGAGTTTTAACTCCTCCACCATGAATAACAAAAAACAAAAACAAAGAAAGGAAAATTAGAACAAGGAGGGGGCCAGTTGAAAAAAACACGTAGAAAAACACAGAAAACCGAGAAAGTGAGGAACCGGAGAAGAAGAGTACCCTGGCGGCCAATCCCGACGGTGAGTGGCGTCAAGCGCGGCACCAACGAACTCCTCCAGCCCAAATGCTTCAGTCACTGCCCACCTGTGACGCTCGCCGGATCCCAGCGGCCGCCCCTCTGACCGCCCGCACGTGGGCGATCGGGCAATTGTGGGTCCGTTAACAGCTTGCAATAAATCGCAAGTGCGTCTATGTTGGGCAATAAGGAGGTTTCATGGAGTCGCCACCCAATAGAACATTGGGAAAGTTTATTTCGCCTCGGAGAGCCTAAGACTGCGCTTAGTATCCATTTTGGGCCGCCAAAGGAGCCTAGGATTAACGCTAAAGTCTCGTGACACAAGAAGTATCTTGGAGGGTAACCTCTAACCTCTTGAGCCCAAAGACCAGAGCTGGTTCGGGACTTCTCATTTATTTATACCTTGATTAATATCATAATTAAGTTTTGAATTCATTGTTTCATCAACTTTCCACACAATGCAATTTAAAACTAAAGGCGCAATCATTCATATCAAAAGCGGTAAATGTAAGCAAAATCCAAAATAAAGCATTCAAAAAAAAAATTACAACAACACTAGAAGCGGAATACAACTCCCATTTATAAAAGTGAAATACATGCATAAAATGGGTTATTCATTAATAGTGAGAACATTGGTCCTCACATGCATATTTATTATGGAACAGTTTTGATGTGATGATTTATTTGGGTATGAAAAACTAGGACATTGGTCCCCTTTTATTTAAAAAATGTCAAGTTAATTAATAAAAATATTTTTGTGATTTTCTTTTTAGCGTGCCTAAATAAAGAATTTTACAAGAAAATTATATGGCAAAATTAAATAAAATATTTACAAATAAAGAAAATAAATATATGAACCAAATGAGCCTTTTTGGACTTCCCGATGTGCTCGCAAAAACGCCCAAGTGAAAAATGAGTTTAGATATAAAAAAAAATACAAATAAAATAATGTTAGTGATTAAATCAATTAAACATACAAAATAATGAATAACAAATTAAAATGAAATGATATGAAAAGAATGATAATGGAATCAAAATGTTAACAAACCAAAATAAATGAGAAACATGTATTATGTATGACAAATGATTAAATGATGTGATGAAAATAAAATAAAACATGTTAATTAATTAATACATAAAAATATACACATTATGAAAATAATGATGAAAAGTGAAAAATAATAAATAAATAAATAATCAAATCATAATAAATCAATCATGTAACAATGATAAAAAGAATAATAAAAATTAGTAAACAAAAGAATGATGAAAATAATAATGATATATAACAAGGTTAATTGATGTGTTCATAATTAATATAAACTATTTACATGGCAAAAAAGATTAATTTAAATTAATTATTATTTGCATGTTAAAAATAAGGAGGAATCAAAATAAAATCATTTACATGTTAGGAATTAAAAGAAAACAATATTCACATGAATAAAAATCAAATCATATATAAACAATTAAATGAAACAAATCTAAAATCAATACAACAAATGAATAGATGAAAACAATAAATAAATCAATAAAATAATAAAATATACATGAATAAATTGAATAAAAGTAAAATAAAAGAAAATAGGAATGGAGCCAAGAATATTTACCCTCAGAGTATTGGATTTGATGAAGGAAAAGTGATGATTTTCCGGAAAATTGCTTGAAAGAATGATTTAGCAATAAAATTAATTCTCTTTGTTTATGGAGAAAACAAAGGAATTGATTTGTTTGCTTAAAATTGAAAAGAAATTGATGTCAAAGTGATGATTAATTTTTTGTGTTAATGGAGGAAAAACAAAGAAAATAATTGGAATAATTGAGAATTGAGAATTTATATTTCAATTTCAATTAAACCTTTTTTATTAAAATAAAAATCTGAAATTTTTGAAGAGAAAATAGAAGAAGAACAATTCTGGAAATTCTAGGTCTAAAAAATATGGAGGATCCCCTTTGATTTTTCATCATAAACTCTTTATAGGATAAAAAAGGTTGCCCTAATTTAATTAAGGAAAACAAACCTATTTTAACACAAAATTCTTTTATTTTTAATGATAAAATCAAGTTTTATTATTTAATTATCTAAAAAAATATTTTAAAATTTAATTTGAAGTCAAAAACCCAAAAAAAAATGGGATAAAAAACGGATTTTTGGGTGAAAAAATCGAAAAAAGGGCTGAAAAATCGGAAAAGGGCATCAGACCCTATACCGACGGCCGGCATGCCCGTCGCTATAGAGCGACGGCCTCACGCAGCGAGGCTGCGCGAAATCCGCGCGCAGAGGCGCGAAAATCGCGCGCCGCAGCGCCCGATGCGGCGCGCAGTGCGCACAACGCTGCGCGTCGCCAAATCGCGCCCAGCGTGCTGGGTGCCTGGGCGTCTGCGTGCTGGGCGCCTGGCGCCTGGCGCCCGCGAGCTGGGCGCCAGGCGTGCTGCCGCGCCCGACACTCGCGGTCCGAATTTTTTTTATTTTTTTTTTATTTTTTATTTTTTTTTCTTTTTATTTTTTTTTTAAATTGACTAAAAACACTATAATTTTAAGCCCCCATTTTTCAAAATTAATTTTTTAAATATTTTTTATTATTTTCTAATTTTTCACTCTAAAATGCAAATTTGACGAGAAAACCATCACTTTTAATTTTTTAAGCCTGTGAAGGCAATTATCATCATTGGGTAACTTCGATTTAGGCTGACTCAGGATCCGGTGTCTACAGTTGCCCCCAGTTTAGGGGAATCTAGTACACTAGTGTCTAGGTGAGCCTAAACTCAAAGAAGAAAAGGAAAGAGACGCGTACTTGAGTCAGCCATCTTTCCAAACTGGAGAATTCTGAGATGGTGGTGTGTTTTCGTTTGTTGAAGCGGTGCTAACTGTGAGCCCTTTGGTTGATTACCCCCTGAGAGGTCTTCGGTTGATCGATCGTTTGTCTGCCCCCTGAGAGGTCTTCAGTTTGCTGCTCCCTGAGAAGTCTTCGGTTTATTGATCGTTTGCCCCCTGAGAGGTCTTCCGTTTGCTGCTCCCTGAGAAGTCTTCGGTTTATTGATCGTTTGCCCCCTGAGAGGTCTTCAGTTTGCTGCTCCCTGAGAAGTCTTCGGTTTATTGATCGTTTGCCCCCTGAGAGGTCTTCAGTTTGCTGCTCCCTGAGAAGTCTTCGGTTTATTGATCGTTTGCCCCCTGAGAGGTCTTCAGTTTGCTGCTCCCTGAGAAGTCTTCGGTTTATTGATTGTTTGCCCCCTGAGAGGTCTTCGATTGATTGCCTCCTGAGAGGTCTTCGATTCATTGATCATTTGCCCCCTGAGAGGTCTTCAATTTTGCTGCTCCCTGAGAAGTATTTGGTTGATTGCCCCCTGAGAGGTCTTCAATTTACTACTCCCTGAGAAGTCTTTGATTTGCTGCTCCCTGAGAAGTCTTTGGTTGATTGCCCCCTGAGAGGTCTTCGATTTACTGCTCCCTGAGAAGTCTTTGATTTGCTGCTCCCTGAGAAGTCTTTGGTTGATTGCCCCCTGAGAGGTCTTTGGATGGTGCTTGGATTGATGATTAAGCTGGTATGTGGATTGATGATTGACTTGAGGCTTGGATTGATGATTTGATCGATGTCTGGATTGATGATTGACTTGAGGCTTGGATTGATGATTTGACTGATGTCATCACTCGGCTTTTGTCGGTGTCCGCCTCAAGTCTCTCTTTCTGCAAAATAAGGAAACTAAACTATGCAAAAATGGTGAGCATGCAAGTGAAATGCATAAATTATGCAGGAATGCAGGGTAAAATTCATCTATGTGGACTTGAAGATGATAGCCGGGCTAGCTGCAATTTGCGATATAATTGATGCCTTTTGAGCTGCTTTTGAATTTCATGCCATTTGGGATTGCGAGATTCTCACCTGGTACCTGTAGTCATTATTTGAAGGTAGTGCGTCCCTTGTGGATTTTCACACTAGCTTTTCTTGGCGGGAAATGCGTCCTTTGTGGATTTTCACATAACCCTGTGCCTTATTTTTTGCCTGGAATGGACCCAACCCAATCCAGCGGCTTTTCTCTTTCTTCCCTTTTTTGAAGGACAGACTGCCTGTTTTCAGGTTTTCACCCTATCCTTTTGCCTAGTTTTTGCTTAGAGCACCAGTTACGGTTTTCACTCTAACGGCTCTCTTTTTTTTTTTTTTTAATATTGCTGAAGTTGTTGGCAAGAATCTTTAGAGAGTCTTAGGACATGGTTGCATGAGCTTGATTTTGCACATCTGATAACAGGATGAATCGGCTGAAGCGTTTGCTTGCTGAGAGTAGCAGAGGGTAGGCAGATACATGACTTTGATCACACAGGGTATAATACTCTGATCACATCATTGCATAAATGCATGTGTTTCAATTTGATTTCATTAAACATGATCATTATTTTGGCATTGATTTTAAAAAATACAAGACTTTAGCTAATCTCGAGATAGATCTTGAAAGCATCAAACTCCTGTTATCAATCAGCCCTCTCGGGTTTTATGATTGAAGATTTTCTCTCAATTTTTTTTTTGAATGCGAATTCTAGATGCAACTTTGGAGACGAGACTTAACTCGAATGCATGAATGCACTCGTGGCTCCTCGCTTGAAGCTCAAGAAACACCATATGCCTCTTCTTACATACCAAACCTTATTAGAAGGTCATCTCCGCTAGTTGGATAAGACTGAACCCAGAATCAAGAGGTCTTACTTTGGTTGTAATGTTAGGCTTAGGTAGATGGCTATCAAAGGAGGATCAAGTCGCTAAAGAAAAATGGCCGCAATATTTTCTCGACTGGTGGATGAACCATTCTCAGCTCAGTTGTATATACAAAGGTATTCTTGAATTTGGATTTGATAACATTTTAGCTCATTTAAGATCAGATTGACAGTTAAAAAGGTAATTATCAAAGCTCGTCAAGTGGTTATTATTTTGAGCTCTACTTTTTTTTTTTTTAGGAGCTCATGTCTTTGGCGCATGACTGAAACCCTCTTCCCAAAGTGTAAACTCATCCTTACCAAGACAATTTTGATAACCCACAAAGAAATTGTTAATTGTTAAAACGTTCATCCATCCCTGCTAGAGAGGCCACTCTTCTAAGGGGAAGCCAAAATCATTTTAGGCGAGGGGATAGTTTTAACATGTGTAACAACAAAATTGGCACGCATTTAGCATACCCACATAAAGGCTCAATGGGCTAGCAAGCGATTGTGAAGTAAGGGTAAATCATTTTCTAGATTCCGTCTTATCCAGGGATCGCTTAGACGGGTAATCAGAAAGGTTCTAGTGCTCTTAGTGAGTTTCCATCCAGTCCCGTAATTGCAACTAGTTTTTTTTTCATTATTTTTAATTTCCCTCTCTGCAGGAGCTATGTTAGATGCTATCAAAATTTTCTTTAGGTTCCCCAAAGTTTTCGAGATTAACTGCAGTCATATTATTTGAATTAATGCCAAAGTAAATGTGTTATGATCATGCGAAATGAAATCAATAGAAACATTATACAAATAAGCAAAAATTGTTCTCTTTATTACAAACAGAAAATTATAACATAAAAAGTTCCAGAAATGAATAGATTCCAGCATCTAAGAGCAATATCACAAGTGGACTGCAAGACACGACCATGTTTGCGGTGGAGGGACTGCGTTGTAGCCTGCTTTCTTCTTTTTCTCTCTCTTCTCAGGATCTGTGATCTGATTGGTGTCAATGAGATCCTGGATCTTGTTTCTCAGAATACGACAATGGTCAGTCAAATGGCCGGTGTGCTGGTGGTAAGCGCAATACTGATCACCTCTATGTCCCGGCTGTCCCTGACTCAAAGCTGACCTGGGTGGCAATGGCTGCAACTTGCCTTCTTTCATTAGTTTCTCCAGTACCCAGGATAGATAACGGCCTAAGTTGGAGTAGTATCTTTGACCCTGCCCAACTCCAGTAGCTGAGACCTCTGCCGTCCTACCGTTTCTGCTGTTGCTGCTCCGGCACCTCCTGATTTGAATCCCGACTGGTTCCCATAGCCTTTCCCAGCAAAGTTATTATTGCTTGCTTTCTTTGCCAGGTAAGCTGCCTCAGCTTTTATAGCGATATCCTTAAGCGACTCCTAGTCCTTGAGCCCCTTAAAACTGAGTAAGTCCCTCAAGTAAGGGCATGAGTTTCTGATAAACAGCCTGATCTGGTCTGCAGTGTCAGGCTTCCTCTTTATCTCCATGACCCTGTTTCTCCATCTTGTAAGGTACTCATGGAATGACTCATCATTCTTCTGCTGTAGAAGCTCGAGGTCTTTTAGGGTGACCTCCATCCTAGTACTGCAGTCGTACTGCTTCATGAATTCTTCAGTCAAAAGGTCCCAGTCCTCTTTGGACCTCTTATCCAACCCGTGGTACCAGTCAACCGCCGGGCCCACCAGACTAAGGCAGAAATATTCCACCTTCTGCTTCTTGCTCAGCCCTGTGCCTTTCATGACCAAGGTGTACTGCTTGATGTGGGCGGATGGGTCCGAGGTGCCATCAAACTTCGGAAGCTCGGGCATCTTGAATCTTTGGGGCAGCAGCTCTTCATCCCCCAGATCTCTGTCCTCTGGGTTAATCCCCTTTCCAGTTGAGAGCATGCGGGTTATAGCTTCGATCTGCTGTCTCATACCTCTTAAGGTTTCATCCTCTACTCTGGGTGCTCTGGGCCTTGCAGCTTGGTGGACTATCGGCACCTCTTCTTCTCCCTCCTCCATCAGGAAATCATCGTTGGGGTTATGAATCCTTTCCCCTCTTGGCTCGATGGGTGCAGCAGCTCTGTGCTCATGGTTGGGTTGACGAGCAGCAACTCCAACGAAGGGAGCCTCCCCACCAGCAGGTGGTTCGGCTTGCCCCCGAGGAGGGGCTGCCTGTGGCTGTAGAGCAGCAGGCGGCTGTGGGGCAGCAGGCGGATGGGCAATCCTTTCAGCCATGGCACCCATCATGTCTAGCACTCTCTGTTCGAAGTCCTCTAGCCTCCTAGCTAGGTCTTGAGTGGTCAGTGCTCCGGTTTCTTCTGCCATTGGTGGTTCTACAGAGGCTTCACTGATTGATGAGGATGACTCAGAATCTCAGTCAGACACTAGTTTCGGCAACTCAAAGAGCAAATTTGTCCTTACTAGCCGACCGTCGGAACCTCTAGTCCACTTAGATGAATCTATGATGGCTGAAAAAATTAGATTGTTAGGATGATGCATGAATGACATATACAATGCATGATAGTGAGCTATGCAACATTTACAATCACATGCAATCAAGTAAGTCCTTCCAACCTTATTACTCCCACACACGAGGTAATGCGGTCTCTTTCCTAGGTGGGCTTAATCCATGGGTTAGCGGGGAACCCAATGGATGCGTATGGTGCTCGGTGAAGAACCGGCATCGTATCATCTCTTATCTAATGCGCAAACGGATGGGTTATGATCCTTATGTATTTAGGCAATCCAAATAAGTCATCTGGGCCTATCGGGGCATGAAAGCCTTTGATTAGGTGACCAATCAGATTATTTGGGTTTGTCCAATACGAAATGATCCATATAGCAAGCAAGGTATTACGGTTCATATCACCTAAGAGAAGTATCTATTGCCATTACATGAGCTTTGGTCAAAGGGTGGTGTTACTTTAGGGCTACCCAAGCATGATCCCTGCCGACGGGTCTAGCTCATCACGAGCGTAACGACCGATCGGGTCACCATTTAATATACCATGATGGTACGAGGTTTGGGCTGGTGATTATCCTTAACACTTCCCTAAATTGAGTGAAAATAGGGTCGTGCTTCGGGAACGCACCGGGGCTAAAAGAGGGACCAAACTAGCATAGATCTAAGGCTCTAATGAGATGCAATGCAGTTTTGAAAGAAGATGAAATTTTTAAATTAAAACTCAATTATGATTTTTAATCAAGGTACTTTCGAATCGAAGTCTCGAGTATGTCCCCAGCGGAGTCGCCACTGTGACGCGCGCCGGATCCCAGCGGCCGCCCCTCTGACCGCCCGCACGTGGGCGATCGGGCAATTGTGGGTCCGTTAACAGCTTGCAATAAATCGCAAGTGCGTCTATGTTGGGTAACAAGGAGGTTTCATGGAGTCGCCACCCAATAGAACATTGAAAAAGTTTCTCTCGCCTCGGAGAGCCTAAGATTGCGCTTAGTATCCATTTTGGGCCAGCCAAATGAGCCTAGGATTAACGCTAAAGTCTCGTGACACAAGAAGTATCTTGGAGGGTAACCTCTAACCTCTTGAGCCCAAAGACCAGAGCTGGTTCGGGACTTCTCATTTATTTATACCTTGATTAATATCATAATTAAGTTTTGAATTCATTGTTTCATCAACTTTGCACACAATGCAATTTAAAACTAAAGGCGCAATCATTCATATCAAAAGCGGTAAATGTAAGCAAAATCCAAAATAAAGCATTCAAAAAATAAATTACAACAACACTAGAAGCGGAATACAACTCCCATTTATAAAAGTGAAATACATGCATAAAATGGGTTATTCATTAATAGTGAGAACATTGGTCCTCACATGCATATTTATTATGGAACAGTTTTGATGTGATGATTTATTTGGGTATGAAAAACTAGGACATTGGTCCCCTTTTATTTAAAAAATGTCAAGTTAATTAATAAAAATGTTTTTGTGATTTTCTTTTTAGCGTGCCTAAATAAAGAATTTTATAAGAAAATTATATGGCAAAATTAAATAAAATATTTACAAATAAAGAAAATAAATATATGAACCAAACAAGCCTTTTTGGACTTCCCGATGTGCTCGCAAAAACGCCCAAGTGAAAAATGAGTTTAGACATAAAAACAAAATACAAATAAAATAATGTTAGTGATTAAATCAATTAAACATACAAAATAATGAATAACAAATTAAAATGAAATGATATGAAAAGAATGATAATGGAATCAAAATGTTAACAAACCAAAATAAATGAGAAACATGTATTATGTATGACAAATGATTAAATGATGTGATGAAAATAAAATAAAATATGTTAATTAATTAATACATGAAAATATACACATGATGAAAATAATGATGAAAAGTGAAAAATAATAAATAAATAAATAATCAAATCATAATAAATCAATCATGTAACAATGATAAAAAGAATAATAAAAATTAGTAAACAAAAGAATGATGAAAATAATAATGATATATAACAAGGTTAATTGATGTGTTCATAATTAATATAAACTATTTACATGGCAAAAAGATTAATTTAAATTAATTATTATTTGCATGTTAAAAATAAGGAGGAATCAAAATAAAATCATTTACATGTTAGGAATTAAAAGAAAACAATATTCACATGAATAAAAATCAAATCATATATAAACAATTAAATGAAACAAATCTAAAATCAATACAACAAATGAATAGATGAAAATAATAAATAAATCAATAAAATAATAAAATATACATGAATAAATTGAATAAAAGTAAAATAAAAAAAAATAGGAATGGAGCCAAGAATATTTACCCTCAGAGTATTGGATTTGATGAAGGAAAAGTGATGATTTTCCGGAAAATTGCTTGAAAGAATGATTTAGCAATAAAATTAATTCTCTTTGTTTATGGAGAAAACAAGGGAATTGATTTGTTTGCTTAAAATTGAAAAGAAATTGATGTCAAAGTGATGATTAATTTCTTGTGTTAATGGAGGAAAAATAAAGAAATTAATTGGAATAATTGAGAATTGAGAATTTATATTTCAATTTCAATTAAACCTTTTTTATTAAAATAAAAATCTGAAATTTTTGAAGAGAAAATAGAAGAAAAAGAATTCTGGAAATTCTAGGTCTAAAAAATGTGGAGGATCCCCTTTGATTTTTCATCATAAACTCTTTATAGGATAAAAAAGATTGCCCTAATTTAATTAAGGAAAACAAACCTATTTTAACACAAAATTCTTTTATTTTTAATGATAAAATCAAGTTTTATTATTTAATTATCTAAAAAAATATTTTAGAATTTAATTTGAAGTCAAAAACCCAAAAAAAATGGGATAAAAAACGGATTTTTGGGTGAAAAAATCGGAAAAAGGGCTGAAAAATCGGAAAAGGGCATCAAACCCTATACCGACGGCTGGCATGCCCATCGCTAAAGAGCGACGGCCTCACGCAGCGAGGCTGCGCGAAATCCGCGCGCAGAGGAGCGGAAATCGCGCGCAGAGGCGCACGGTGCGGCGCGCAATGCGCACAACGCTGCGCGTCGCCAAATCGGGCCCAGCGCGCTGCCGCGCCCGACACTCGCGGTCCGAAAATTTTTTTATTTTTTATTTTTTTTTCTTTTTCTTTTTTTTTAAAAAAATTGACTAAAAATACTATAATTTTAAGCCCCAATTTTTTAAAATTAATTTTTTAAATATTTTTTTTTCTAATTTTTCACTCTAAAATGCAAATTTGACGAGAAAACCATCACTTTTAATCTTTTAAGCCTGTGAAGGCAATTATCATCATTGGGTAACTTCGATCTAGGCTGACTCAGGACCCGGTGTCTACACCACCGCACCCACTTAATCGCCAGTAGCAAGCAGATCGGAGGTGGGTCTTTCGCGCCTTTTGATGTAATTTTTGGCCAGACCGCCGCTCCGGGGGGAGCAGCGCTTGACCATCAACAGTGAACCCCTGGGGCATCAATCTATACTCTGGTGATGGTGGTGCATCTCCGGCAGAGCTCTGGACAATCTTGCTCAAATCTTTAAACTAATGGGCCAAGAAGAAGAAGTAGCTGAAATTGCTGGATAAACAATGTCACTTTGGTTCATTTTAATTCTTTATTTCTTTTGCTTTGCGTTTTCAATATTGGTCAATTTGTATTCTTACAGGACCAGCTCTTACCATTTCATTTCTCATTGCTGGAATAGCAGCTGCAGAAGAGGTTAAAAATCCTAAACAAGATTTGCCCCAGGCATAGGGATTTTATTGTTTATATGTTGCGTGTTATACATGCTTGTGTCTGTTGTTATTGTTGGCTTGGTTACATACTTTGCAGTAGATCCAGACACTCCAATCTCTTTAGCATTTGCTTCCCATGGGATAAATACTTTGCAGTAGATCCAGACACAAATGAAATAAATAACATACGATAGCGGAAGCAACATCTATAAAACATAATTGCAAAAGAACTAATACATGCATTAACATAATATTCAATATTACAAGATTACATTACATATACAATAAGCTTTTACAGAACATTATATACAACTCCATACTATATACACAGCATAATCAAAAGAGACTCCACATCTAACTCCTAATGGCCATAACCAGCAGATGTCAAATTCCAAAACCAACCTACATACGTACACGGAAAAACATACGTGCTAAGAGATAACGCTTAGTGAGAATATACAGAAACAAAAGACTTCCATCAAAGTCACAACATAGTACAATATACAATATATATAACCAGAATTACGCTTATTAATATAACATTTAATAACATGTAACTATCCACAAATAATCGTTAATTCAACAAATATCATGCTCAATCTAAGGACGACATCTTACATATAATATTATGTAACCATTCATGCATATAATCCTCTATCTCTAACAACTATCATATACGTGTACCTATATCAAATCATTGCATTGATATAAAGGCATAATCATATAATAGCTTTCACTACGACTCGTATACGATACAGAACATTAATCGCCTGAATTCTCAACAATGGTGGATACGGGGGCTCTAAATACTAACAAATAGTATCAAACCTCTAGAGACCTAACTCAGTATTTGAATACTTAGGGTATTCGACAAGTAAGCACAAATGATGCCACTCAAGTAGCCACACTTTTTCTCTTCATAAGTATACTTATCTATCCACTATTATTACCACTCAAACTTATACAACAACTCTAAACACTGAGCCAAATACATTACATATATAACACATACCTCTTTCAATCATTTTACATCAACTCAAATCATGTATTAACTAAGCAAACTATGAGCATGTATAACATTTATGACATGCATATAACTCATTCTTACATTTACTACATCACAACATACTATGCTATGCATGATCCTTAATAAGTCAATGCAATATTATAATTAAACAAGGACAAAAGACTTATAATCAAAATCCTGGCAGTGTCGCGCTCGCGATAGTACCCAAGGCAACCCACTGCCGCGCTGGTGGGTAGTGTTGCACTCGCGACAGAGCTTGCACTAGCAACAAGGCATGACAAGTCAATATTTTCCTTAGGAGTGTTCTGTCACATTGCGCTCGCGACAAAACCCAAAATCAAGACTCTCAAGCAAACTTCACCAAACACAAGTACACACGCACAAACTTATGCCTCTTAATTTCACAGACATACTTCTATAAATAATTAAACAATAATACACCCACAATGGCACTCAAAAACCAACAATCACCTTCTATCAACACTTACATAAATCATGACATTAACATGCAATTCATCAAAATTCTCTATAACTATAACTTGTAATCTATGAACATGTAAGCAATCAAAATGAAGATATACATAAATTAACCACTTAAGAAACTCAACTCAAACACATGCAATAAACCAAAACCACACGATCCCAACCTCAAAATGCAGCTAAACCACTTCACATCTTGATCACGCCTTCTGTTTGCCCCTTATCCTTCCTCTTGCCAACAGCTTCTTGCACAATGATCAACCAAACAAACACTTAATCCACCTATCACCTTACTTTAAATCAAAAACAAAAATGAAACCAAGAAGAAGATCAAGATCGTGATCCGAAAATCCAACCACTTACCTTCTCAATCCTCTAGCCACACTCTTCAAACCAATTTAAGAGCACAACTCAAAGCAAACACACGAAAAAAAAAGGAAGAAGGAGAAGAAGCCTTGGAGAAGAATAAGGAAAAGAAAAGAAGAACAAAGGAAACCAAATGCAGAAAAGAACAAGAGAGGGAAGTCAAAGAAGAAACCGGCCACCAAACCAATAAAGGCCACCAAACACATTTAAGGCTACCCATTTCAATAAATGCCAACCCATCACACTAAAAGCCACTGAACTAATAACTCACTCAGCAAAATGCATGTCCTAAGCTAGGTGTTACTCCCCCATCATGCCACTTGTCAACTCCTGAAGAATTTTAAAGCAGTGTTCTATCGCGTTCACGACAGAACCTGGACTCCAACTTAAATCCACTACACATTGAAACTCTTGGCTCACAAATTCACACATACACATACACTTTTGAACCCCTTCTATACACTTAACACCACGAATCCTACTAGGCTACTTTTCGGGTTATTACAGTAACTGCTTTTTGTGCTAGTTTAATGGGTTCACTTCTCCCACAACCTCAGATGTTTATGGTTATGGCTGGGGATAGATTGTTACCATCATTTTTCTCAGACATTAATAAACACACTCATGTTCCAATGAAGAGCACAGTAGCAATTGGTGTTCTTGCTGCTACCCAGGCTTTCTTTATGGATGTTTCACAGTTAGCGGGGATGATGAGGTGCCACTCCCATCTTCACTTCAAGAGCTTATTGATTCAGTATCACTGGGATCAAGTGGTAATATTCAGGAGGTTATCAGTCAAAAATCTGAGGACTCTATTAATTGTTGTGAAAGTAGTCATCGTGTGCCATCAATCACACATCCTCTTTTACAGGAACACATAGCTAAAGGCTCAACTTAAGAATCGTGTGGTGGGATGGCTCTCTGCGGCTTCGTTCGTTATTCATGTGTTATTGTTATGGATTTTCATGAGCATACTAAATTGGGGAATTCTTGGAGCAATGAGCGCCATGATTATATCAAATTGGTTTATGTATCTTGTTATACTCTTTGTTTTCTCCATTTTTTTTATTCACAACTCTAATTTTGGTGGGTCTAGGCCAAAATCCAGAGATTGCAAGTGTGGCTGGAACTATTTCTCTTTAGTTAATTCCTGTTCTCTTTTCTTTCATTTTATCATTTACTTGCCAAATGTTCCTTCAAGCGCAGAGCAAGAACCTGATAATTACTTATTTAGCTGCCTTTTCACTTATTTCTTTCTTGGCTGCTTACTGCAAAGTATAAGTTTGGAATCACAAGAGCTATGATTTCTACAATTTTGGCCTTTTGGATTCTCAATATTGGTGCTATGCTTTGCCTTGAGCTCTGGTACAACACCATTCTAGTTCTTTTAATAAGAAACATGGCAAATGCTGAAGTTTCCATTGATCTCTTGCTATCTGCCTTAACATTAATGGCTAGGAACTTCTAACAGGAAACATGGCAAATGCTGAAGTATGCTTTAAGTTTATTACAATTCTTACAAGTTTAAAAATTAGTTGTTATCATTTAGTTCGGCTACATTGTCATCTGAACAGTTCAGATTTATCGCTCAAATAAGGCAGTCTCGCCATCCAAGTACAGTTATATTCATAGCTCGATTAGACAGTTTTGCCACAAGAGCATCTCTTTATTTCAAAGCTCGTTCAGGCAGTTTTGCCATTAGAGCATTTGCTTTATTTATTATCTCACTCAGGCAGTTTTGCCACAAGAGTGTCTATCTCATTATTAGCTTACTTAGGCAAGTTCGCTATTCGATCATTAAGTTCGGCAATGTCACCAGTTGTCGTTCAATTAGGCAAATTCGTCATTCGAGTATCAAGTTTGGCAATTTTCGCCAGTTATCGCTCAATTAGGTTACTACAAATGAATCCCTCATCATGGCTACACGTGCCAAATAGCGGCCACTCAAAAATGTCATCTCAAATGCTAGTGACATAAATGTCGCACACCGGGGGGGGGGGGGTGGGGGGGTGAGGGACTTGTGATAATAACGCTAATTCAATTTAATATAAAACTCTTTCGAAAATTAATCGCAAATTAGGAATCTATGAGTCATATCCTATTTAAGATCTGATTCTTATTCCAACACTGATTCTCTGCCCTATAAATAGCAGGAATTCAAATATTTTCGAGAGACTGAATATTTCTTCTTAATTACATTATACTTTTTATATTTTAGTCAAAATACTGATTTGAACGTCGGAATATTTATAAATCTCTATCGAGTCCTTTATTTTTCTTTTTGCAGGTAACAGATTACGAAATTTTTTTCGAGAATGTTATCATATATATATATATATATATATATATATATATCAACAACACAGTTCATTTAAATAATGAAGTGAATACTCAAATAAAATATTCAAGACGCAAAATATGATTTTTACAAGGAAAATAAATAATTTGATCCTCACTAAATTATAATATTGTGCTACATTAAATTTTTATTTTAGTATATATTGAATCTAATTTGAATAAATAAAAGTACTCTTTTAGAACACATATTACCTGATCATTTTTTTTTCATTATCTAATATATTATCTAAAAATAATATGTACTACCCTAATCTTACGGGTAAGCATGGTCGGTTAACCGGTTCATGAGCTCTAGTCCATTAATATCGATTTTTGAAATTTCAGTCCATTACCATCGGTTAACCACTCCATTGGTTTCGGATTTTCGGATTAGTTACCCAATATTTTTCGGTTAATCACTATAATTATAAATATATTCATAAATAAAATTAAAATGTTCAAAATACTTAAAAATTAAAATTTTTTCACTATAATATAACATTATTGTTGTTAAAATAAAAATATTTGGTGGATATAAGCAAATTTATTTTTAAAAATTATTATTTAATAAGTAAATATATTAACCGGTCCATAATCACTTTTAATTAGATAAATTATTATACTTACTAATAGCCAATTAAAAAAACTTAAAAAATTTAAAATAATTAGTATAATAAAAAAATATATGATTACCTTTAATTACAATAAATTGTTATAAATTATTAAAAAATTAACAAATTAACTAAAAATTCGGTTTCAGTTCGGTTAACCAGTTACATGAGTCAAAAACCATTAACCAGTCCATTAATATCGGTTTTTTCAAAACACTAACTATTAACCAGTTCATTACAATCGGTTAATCAGTCCATCGGTTTTGGTTTCTGATTTTTTTTCGGTTAACCGAGTCCATCGGTTTTTTTGCTCACCCCTACCTAATCTAATATATTATCTAAAATTAAACTCAAAATTTCTTGAATTGATTAGAATAAATATAATCGAACTAACCTTCGTCATTGGATTTTGACCTCAAATTTCATTACAGAATTTGGTTGAACTTGAAAGCTGCTCATCTCAGACTGAGGCCTAATAAGCAATCAGAATGTTCTATTCAAGTAAATAGAAATTTTATTTGTAATTAAAATATTTTCAGAAAATGAAAAGCATTTCTGATCGAGTGAGAAAAAATATTATGTGAAACACTCATATATATATATATATATATATATATATATTTTGTTCTCAGGTATATAATTATACGAAAAAAAAATATAACAAATTTAACTTTAGAGATGATAAGCCAAATATATCTAGAGAATTCAAGTCTCAACCATTTAAATTTGAATGGATTATGATTATGGGTGGCAAATGGGTGGGTTGGGCGGGTTTGGGTTGGGTCATAAATGGGTTAGGTCATAAATGGATCACAAATATATGGGTCATAAATGGGTCAATACCCAAATGGGTTGGGTGGGTTTGGGTCGACCCATTTGATTTTTTTTTATGAAAAATAATTATCGATATAATAACGGGATACTAAAAAAATTATTATAAAAATGTTGGCCCAAATGAGTCGGTGGAGATCCAAACGAATCAGGATATCGGTTGACTTATAACTGCCCAATTTACTATTCATTTGGTAAAAATTTTGGCAGTATAACGGTTATATATATAACGTACCCTTCCTACAATTCAAACAATCAACAGTCACACACAGGGGCACAACAACACAATAATTCATAAACCAAGTGACCCTTTTTCCATTTTTAAGCCAATTATGTAATCTTAAATTATTTCACTCACTTTCTAAACTCAATTTCTCCCAAAATTAATTTTATAATTCTTAAAATATATAAATTAGTCTCCCTGCAAAATTTCAGCTCAAACAGAGTCAGTTTCTCGATCTGGTACATTTAAATCAGTACGTTTCGACAATTTTCAGTGTTACCAAAAAATTAATTTTTCGCTGTCAAAAATTTCTAAATATTAATCTAAGTCTATATATACTATTAAAATAATTTTTAGTGGTCATTTGCTATTTTTAGAGATCTAGTCAAACCGGGTAACTTTTAAAACGAGCCGGGCTTTTTTTTATTTTTGACTTTTGGAGATCTATTTGATCTCATTTTTTCTCCAAATTTTACTCCCGAACTCCTTGTAATTAGTATTTTCTGATGGTCAAATAAAATATTTTTTACGTTTGGGTGTAATTTTTGTCACCAGTGCACTATTTACTGTCGAAAAATACTATTCACGACTAACCTGATAACTTGGCCATTATAAATCTAACCAACAAAATACGCATACACATTACACAATAATAATACAGCCGGACAGGCTAAGCAAAAAAATCTTGTTTATTAAAGCAAAAGTTTTTAATATTTAAGAAA
This sequence comes from Excoecaria cochinchinensis, assembly GCA_947683425.1. NCBI lineage: Eukaryota > Viridiplantae > Streptophyta > Magnoliopsida > Malpighiales > Euphorbiaceae > Excoecaria > Excoecaria cochinchinensis. Next base: position 3,315,364 of record CANTUQ010000125.1, on the reverse strand, counting down.
TAATGAAAAAAAAAAGAAAGGAACAAACACCCATTGGGTCAAGGAAGAATAACCCAAATGGGTTGTATTTTATGTGGGTAGATTTTGGGTGGATTTAAATGGGTCAATTTTTTAGTTGGGTTGAGTTTGGGTCAATTTTTGTTGGTTAGGTTTGGGTGAATTGTTGGGTTTGGGTTAATTTTGACACCTCTAATTATGATAAATTATGATGACTTATCATTTCTTGTTTGAAAAGAAAAAGTTCTTCCATCAAATCTATAATCTATTATAAGATTTTTTTTAAAAAAATAAAATATTTATATCGAAATAGAAGTAAAGTTACAATATATTTGTGTGAAGCACTAGGCAATGAAATAAAAAATATTTATTTGTAAAGTAATTAATGCAACTAATTAATAAAATCAATGAAGAGCACTTTTCTAAACTGGATTTATGAATAAATATATGAATCAAACTAATAGCAAAATGTTATATAAAATAACTGAACTTTGAAAAATTAATGGAAAATTGATTATTAATTAATAATATATTTTATCAAAAAATTAATTATATATAGCAATTATATATAACATTGGCCTGTTGATAAGAAATCATCAGCTGAATTATACATGAATTTTTTGACAAAAATTTGGAAAAAAATAGGGTAGAATATTTACATGTAATAAGCATTTATTTAAGTTTTTCTTTTTTGAAAAATCATTTATTTAAAAATTTATTCAATGTAAAAAACATCAATATATATTATTTGCATGAAGTGAGACCGAATTAAATGTTTTTTATTTGATAATTTCCATTATTATTGAGAAGATGAATATAAAGTATGAATTAATTTTGATTGGGTGAGTGGCTAAATATTTGGTGAATGTGATTGAAAGAAAATATTCTGGTCCCTGTGGAAAATTAAGCCGCCATGTTACTTCTCTCTCTTCCTATGGAAGAGGAAATTATAAAAAGTAAAAACCCTTCAAGCCACACCCACACACATACGTACAAGTCCAATCAACACAAACAGAGGAGCAATTTGGAATGATGTTGAAGCTAAGACGAATGAGGCAGAGACAAAGAGAGGTTTAAATTTATATCGGAAGTTGACTCTTCCACTGCCTCTTCCTCTCCACGTTTTCTCTTTCCGTCTCTACAGAAAGGTAGTAGTTCCTTCGTCCTTCTTTGTGTTTCGTCGACCTCATCTCCTCTCTCAACTATTGGATGGACACCAATACTTTTAATTTTTAACCCATCTTTCTCACCGACAGCTCTGATTTCAAATGAGGCCCCTCTTACACTGTGGTCAATCTGGCGACGCCAAAGAATCAAGTGCTCTAAATTACTATCGATCACTACCTCCGGTGTACTAGGTGAATATGCCTTCTTATTCCCGCGCTTATCTGTTGAACTGGCTTCTAGCCATATACGTGATCTATCCTCGACTGCAACCACTACCGCACAGAAGATGAACCAAATGGAATTTCCATGATTGTCGAACTCAGAAAACAAAGAAGAACTGATGCTATTACGATACTCCATCCACTGCGGCACTTCACTCCCCACAATACATAAACAACACTTTGGCAGCAAAATAAAAGCAAACATTTAGAAAATCATCAACAATATATCTTATTAAACTAAAAGAAAATTTTCAAGATTTTGTAAAGCCTGAGGAAAAAGAGAGACCTTATCTGTTGACAAGTATTGTGGTTCCCGTAGACTTTGTAGAATAATTGATGATGCCTCCTCATTTAATTTCTGACAGTTGCTCAAGTCCAAAAGAGCACGTGGAAGTTTGAACCTAGTCGGTACTGATTTTAGAGACTTGCAGTTTGCTGCACATAGTGTTATTAGAATTTGTGGAATATCTGGTAACTCTTCCAGACCAATTCCAGATACATCAAGTCTCTCCAGAAATTCTAAAGTCCCCAAATTGTATGGCAATTTCTTGAGATTCTCACAATAAGAAATATTAAGACTCTTGAGAGATCTCAAATTGCAAAAAGAGGATGGCAATTCTTTCAAAGCACTGCCAGATGCATCAAGTTCCTCCAGAGATTCTAAAGTCCCCAAATTGTCTGGCAATTTGTTGAGATTCTCACAATAAGAAATATAAAGACTCTTGAGAGATCTCAAATTGCAAAAAGAGGACGGCAATTCTTCCAAAGCACTGTCAGATGCATCAAACCACTCCAGAGATTCTAAAGTCCCCAAACTGTCTGGCAATTTGTTGAGATTTTTGCAACCACTAATGTCAAGACTCTCGAGAGACTTCAAATTGCAAATGGAGGATGGCAATTCTTTCAAAGCACTGCCAGATGCATCAAGTTGCTCCAGAGATTCTAAAGTCCCCAAATTGTCTGGCAATTTGTTGAGATTCTCACAATCACAAATATAAAGACTCTTGAGAGATCTCAAATTGCAAATGGAGGATGGCAATACTTTTAGACCACTACTAGAAGCTTTAAGTTCCTCTAAAAACTCCAAATTCCCCAAATCCTCGGGAAGCATGTCGAGATTCGCAATTTTGGAAACATCGAGCATCTTAAATTTAGAGCCCAAATTGAAAATAGTATTTGGAAGACTCGTCAATTTTGAGAAACTGGATAAATCCAAAAACTCGAGATGAACATCATCATCGTAATGATAATAATACATTAAATATAAACCTTTTGTATTACACGGAACTTCTGGGATCTTACAAAGACTTACGCAGTCTCCTAAACGTAGCTCAATAAGGCTGTGCAAGTTTTCCAAAGATGACCCAATGTTAACCAGTCTTTCACACCCCTCCAAGTCTATAATCTCAAGATTCAGAGCTTCACCTAAATTGGAGATTTTGATTAGATCTTCAGAATGCCTAAGGCAAATGCGTTTCAAATTCCGAGGAGGCTGTAAAGGAAAAAGAATAAGATAAGAACATGTTAGTTTAGACCACTAATATTTAAAAAACCTTCAAACCTTTTTAATTCTAGAAAGGAGCAAATCACACGTTACCTTATCCCAAACAAGTTCTTCAAGCTTGCTCCAAGGCATGTCAAGTTCAACAAGCTCGTCTAGAGTAAAATTGGACGGCCAATGGCTCAATGGGAAAAACTTCCACCTGAGATACCTCAGACTATTTGGAAGAAATTCTAGGCCATCAGGAAGATATACTTTATATCTGTAGTCATTAAATACTCGGAGGAATCTAAGTTTGTGCATATTGATGAAGGCTTTAGAACTTATGTTCAAATGACCATCAGACCCTCGCATATTTAGTGATATCCCTTCCACATTTTCAGTCCCCTGAGAACCAAAACAAAGAGAAGAATATAGTGATAAATTATTTTGAAGGATAACAAAGTCTATTGTATAAGTAATATACGTTTTATGTAAAATATAAAACAACCAGCCAATATGAGTCATTCTTACCCTATCAGTTCGCAGTACATAGAGGATATCTCTAAGCTTCCATAACCTGCTCTGCTTTTCAATTTTTTGCCCACTTTCCTCAACAACAATCTCTTGGCCCATTTGCTCAAGCAAGTCATGCATTTCTATAAATCTACCCTCTTCATCCGGCCAAAATGCTTCGAAAACTTCAACAGTACTTGTGAGAGATTTATCACAAAGGCTGTCTATTCCAACTGTTGAATTCAAATCAAAGCACTTTAATATTCTTTCCACTTCTTCGACTTTCTCCCAATTAAAAAAACATGCAATATCAAGAAATATTCTCTTTTCATCTCGATCAAGTCCATCAAAACTTGTTCTCAGAATTCCTAGAATGTTCTTAGGGGGAATATCTTCAATTTTTTTCAATTTATCTACCCATATTTTCGTACTTTTGCCTTTAAGATCAGCGCTCAAAACAACAAGAGCTAATGGAAGTCCTTGAGCATACTCTACAGCCTTCTCTGAAAGCTCTTTATATTCTTCTTGAGGATAAGTTTGACCAAAGACACGCCAACTAAAGAGTTGAAGAGCTTGATCGTTGTCTAATTGCTTAACTTGGTATATATGTTTTTTCATAGACACATTTTTAAACACCTGCTTGTCTCTACCTGTTACAATGATTCTACTCTTCGCACATAACATGCCTGGAGAACACAAACCACTATCTTCTAGTATAGATTTTAAGTGCATAGGATCATCCACATCATCTAAAACAATAAGCACTTTTTTACTTTTAAGCCTTCTCCGAATGTAATCATCAATTGTATGGGGTGTGCTTTTTTTTACACTTCCTTCCCCTAGTAGCTCCTGAATGATCTCATCTCTTAAATCATGTGTTGTCAATCTATTGCTCAATTTTTCCCTCACATTCAAAACAAAACAGTAACCATAAAAGTTGTTTTTAATTCTATTGAACACATTGCCGGCAAGAGTTTGTTTTCAATAGAGAAAAAACTTACTTTTATTCAACGTATATCTTTTTAATATATACAATACAAAACAGGGGTTTAAAACAAGAACAGAATCTCCTATTTTTGGTATACATATTAGAACCCAAAAATGACTCCCTAATTTACAGAAAAATAATTCCAGATTTACCTCCTAATTTATAGGAGATTTCCAACACTCCCCCTCAAGTTGGTGCATAGATATCTATCATGCCCAACTTGCTAAGTGAGCTATAGAACCTTTTATTGCATACTGCTTTAGTTAGAATATCTGCTAACTGGTCTTCTGACTTTACAAAAGGAAACCGGATTATCTTCTCCTCAAGATTTTGCTTTATGAAGTGTCTATCCACCTCTACATGCTTGGTTCGGTCATGTTGAACTGGGTTATGAGAAATATCAATGGCAGCTTTGTTATCACAAAATAAATTCATCTCGCATTTAGGAGGAAAACCAATTTCAGTCATCAAAGATCTGAGCCAGAGAAGTTCACACAGCCCTTTTGCCATACCCCGAAATTCTGCTTCTGCACTAGATAAAGCCACCACCCTTTGTTTCTTGCTTCTCCATGTGACCAGGTTTCCACCAACAAATGTGAAATAACCAGAAGTCGACTTCCTATCCGAGACACTCCCAGCCCAATCTGCATCGGTACAGCCTTCAATACGCAAGTGACCATTCTTTGCAAACAGAATGCCTTTTCCTGGAGAAGATTTAAGATACCGGAGTATCTGAATAACTGCACTCATATGGTCTTCACTAGGAGAATGCATGAACTGACTAACAACACTAACCGCATAGGCTATGTCAGGTCGGGTATGAGAGAGATAAATTAACTTGCCAACTAACTTCTGGTATCTTCCTTTGTCTGCTGGAACTTGGTTCGGATAGTCTCCAAGACGATGGTTCTGAACTATAGGTACATCTGCGGGTTTACAATCTAGCAACCCAACTTCAGCGAGTAGGTCCAGCACATATTTTCGCTGAGAGAGAACAATTCCCCGATCAGATCTAGCAACTTCAATCCCTAGAAAATATTTAAGTTCTCCTAGGTTCTTCATCTCAAATTCTGATGCCAACTGTGATTGTAGACTTGCTATCTCATCTTTATCATCTCCTGTAATGATCATATCATCAACATAGACAATTAAGACAGTAATCCTACCCTGTCGGTGTTTGAGAAACAGAGTGTGATCAGAGTTACTTTGTCTAAAACCATACTTCTTCATAGCCCAACTTAGTCTTCCAAACCAAGCTCGAGGTGATTGTTTCAAACCATACAGCGCTCTCTGTAACTTGCAAACAATGTTACCTTTAGAATTTGCCATGTATCCAGGGGGGATATCCATGTAGATTTCTTCTTCAAGATCACCATGAAGGAAGGCATTTTTTACATCAAATTGATGTAAAGGCCAGTCAAGATTTGCTGCAAGAGACAATAGAACTCTGATGGTGTTCAGTTTTGCTACTGGAGAAAAAGTTTCTTGATAATCTACCCCATATGTTTGTGTGTAACCTTTGGCAACCACTCTAGCTTTGTATCTCTCAATGGATCCATCTGCTTTGTATTTGACAGAGAACACCCATTTGCATCCTACTGTTCTTTTCCCTTCTGGTAGATTAACAAGAGCCCATGTTTTATTTTTTAACAAAGCACCCATCTCTTCCTCCATGGCCTGAGTCCACTTGGGATCTCGTAATGCTTCTTCCGCATTTGTGGGAATGTCGTGAGATGAGAGTTCATTTGCAAGATTCCTCAATGATACAGACAGCATTCCAGTTGACATATAATTGGCAATGGGATATTTAGATCGCCTGTCTTCCACCTCGGGTGAGTACCGATTTGGAGGCATGCCACGATTATGCCTAGCAGGTAATTTAAAGCCAGCAACAGGAGCACTAGTTTCTACAATATTAGAAACTTGAGGAGAGAAAGGGGTAGAAGAAGGTGAATTTACCTCAGGGATATTCTCCGCAGGAGATGGATCAGTAGTTATTGGAGAAGAGGGGGGAAAGACACAGTCACCAGCATTTGAAGAAGTTGTATCTGAAGAAGACGTCGTCTCACTATTTAATGCAATATCTGATCCTTCATTTTCGGTTGAGTCACCAATACTCAAAGATTCATTAAATCCTGGCCATTCATACTTCATCCAGCTCACTTCTTCATCACAATTCTCCCCCTGACGAGGTGAGATGGATGGCTTAGAAAAGAACATGTCAGATTCAAAGAAAGTGGCATCCATGGTTACATATGTCCGTTTATGAGTGGGATCGAAGCACCGATATCCCTTTTGATGAATACCATATCCGAGAAAAATACACCTCACAGCACGAGGGTCAAGCTTTGTCCGTTGGTCTTTCTGGACATGAACAAACACGATGCAACCAAACACACGTGATGGCATCATCATTGTAGATGGAATAGTGACATGGTTGGATAGCACTTGGATAGGGGTCTGCATCTCAAGGACTCTGGACGGCATTCTGTTGATCACATACACAGCATGCATGATAGCTTCTGTCCAGTAATGCCCCGGCATATTAGCTTCAATAAGTAAAGCTCTAGCAGTTTCAAGGATGTGCCTATTTTTCCGTTCGGCAACTCCATTTTGCTGGGGTGTTTGAGAACATGAGGTCTCATGAACCATTCCATGTTGATGAAAGAATTCAGTGAATTGTGTGTTTATAAATTCACCACCATTGTCTGAACGAAGAACCTTTGGTTGGGTGGAATATTGGGTACAAACCATTTTATAAAAACATTGGAAGATTTTAAAGACTTCATCCTTATGTTTTAACAGGTACAACCATGTCATCCTTGTGCAATCATCCACAAAAATCACAAACCAACGAAAACCATGCATATTTGGCTTTGGAGATGGACCCCACACATCAGTATGAATAAGAGAAAAAGGAACTGCACTTTTATTGAAACTCAAGGGATAAGTAGCACGATGGCTTTTAGCCAAGATACAAGTTTCACACTTCAATTTGGAAGCAGTCATATCTGAAAAAAGTGTAGGAAAAACATGTTGTAGGTATCCAAATGAAGGATGACCCAATCTCCGGTGCCAAAGCCACACTTGCTCCTCCTTGGATTTATTTTTAACAGTAGTTTGACATGCTGTTCCTGGAGCTGTTCCCTTCTTGACATCCTCCAGGTAATAGAGCCCCCCCTTCTCAATACCACGACCAACAATCTCCTTGGTTCGAATATCCTGAAGAAAGGCAGCATTAGGATAGATAATTGCAATACAGTTTAGATCTTTAGTGAGCTGGCTCACAGACACCAGTTTATGAGACAAGGATGGAACAAGTAGAGTGTTAGATAAAGGTAGTTTAGGTGTCACCATTACTGTCCCAGCCCCTGTTACTGGGGAAAGTCTCCCATTAGCATTGGAAATGTTGGTTCTTCTAGGTGTGGATTGTTGAGAAAAGTCATTTTCATCATAGGTCATATGGTCGGTGGCTCCTGAATCAAGAATCCATTTGATGTGATCATTTCCTTTACTGAGATCAGAGGAATGCATACCTGTAACTGGGTTATGAAATTCAGCAGTGCTGACATTGTTAGCTTGAGCCGGAATTAAGGAGAGATGCACATCACTGGTAGCAGCTGAACCTTGACCTCTGGTTCCTTGTTCACCTTTGCTGATATTGCTATTCCCATCTCCATTACGTTTTTTCTTTGACTGCAGTTCATGCCACCACTCAGGATAGCCATGGATCTTAAAGCATGTCTCTCTAGTATGTTTAGTTCCGCCACAATGGGAACATTTCAGTTCGTCAGTCCCATTCTTGGTTTTGGAAGAGGAATTTGATTTTCCATTGTGAGAGTGTGTTGTCAAGGGATTTACAATCCTTAAACTTTTAGAAGTCAAAACAGAACCTGATGGTTCATCAGTCATAGATCCTACCATCACAGCTTGGCGCACAGCTTCTCGTCGAACGTGTCCATAGGCTTGTTCCACTGACGGGAACGGTTGCATCTGCAAAATATCTCTGCGGATGTTGTCGAGCCTTTCATCCAAGCCATCCAGAAACCTATACACTCGATCTTCCTGCACCATGTTGTTATAGCGGTGAATATCAGCCTGACATTGCATAGGATTTGGCCTTCGAAAGTCAATTTCTCTCCACAATCCTTGCAGATTATTGTAGTATTTTTCCACCGACCCACCTGCCTGTTTCAGTTGTGAAACTTTACGTCGAAGGTCATATACTTGAGAGGCATCACTTCCATCGAAGTAGGTGGTTGCTATCGCATCCCATACAAGTTTTGCTGTAGAATACCTGATGAAGTTGCCAATCAATGATGGATCCATGGAATTGATGAGCCACCCTTTTACTATAGCATCATCAGTACGCCATCTCCGAAAGTTTGGATCTGTTGTTGCAGGTTGAGGCAGATCACCATTAATATACCCCAACTTGTCTTTGCCAGATATATACATCTCCACCACTTGAGACCACAGCCCATAATTCGTTCCATCCAGCCTGACTCCAATTGGAGCAGTTGATATATCTGATGTCACACTTGTGCTAGAGTTCTTAGATAAAATTTCAGCCATTTTAGCAGTGAGTTCTGACAGAATTAAGGAAGAAGACACTTCTCCAGTATCTGTTGACCGAGAGCTTTCATCAGCCATATTGGTAGTTTGGAGTGTTTAGGAGAGTTTTATTTGAGGTAGTATCAGTAGGGAGCAGGAACCTGCTCTGATACCATGTTTTCAATAGAGAAAAAACTTACTTTTATTCAACGTATATCTTTTTAATATATACAATACAAAACAGGGGTTTAAAACAAGAACAGAATCTCCTATTTTTGGTATACATATTAGAACCCAAAAATGACTCCCTAATTTACAGAAAAATAATTCCAGATTTACCTCCTAATTTATAGGAGATTTCCAACAGAGTTGTCTTGCCAATACCTCCCATTCCCCAAATTCCTATCATGGTTACACTATTCTCTTCTCTCTCAATTAATGATTCCACATCCTCGATGCGTGAATCAATGTCAAATAAACCGTAGTTAAGCGCGTAACTTTCAGACAGGACACTTAATTTCTTGCTCACATCTTTGGCGATTTCATCACATAATTTGGCCTTGGGCCTAACCGCATATAAGGAAAAAAAAAGTGTTATAATAATATAATAATAATAATCTCAATGTTTCCATTTCATAAATGCAATAATCAAATTAGATGCCTTCACAAAGGAGAAAAATTGCATTAATACAATTTGATTTCTATCAAATACGAATGACTTGTGGATTGTAATTCTGAAGTTCCACTAAATACAAAATTCTAAGCAATTATTTGTTAGATTATTTTTAATAATCATTAAATGTGGCCCATGTTAATTAATTCTAATTCTAATGTAAAGTGGGCCTAAAATAATGGTTATTGGGCCTGTAGAGAAAATTTAGGATTAGTGGGGTTTTATTAAAAACAAAACCCTTTCCCTCTCCCTTTGTAAGTTACTACGTACGACAGTTACAGAAAAGAGAAGTTCTAGTGCCATTGAAAAAGAACAAAGCAAAGGAAAGGTAGAGAGTGGATAAAATCTGTTCAAGAAGTTTTCAACATCCGTATTAAGCAATGGAACCAGGTTAGTATTTCTATATTCAATTTATTGTATGAACTCTATGAATTGATGGCTGAATTTAATTGTGTTATATGTTGATCTATGAGATTATAAATATGGATTATTGTTACATAAATGTTAATTATGTTTACATGTAGTATCAGAGCCTGATTATAACACTTTAATTCGCATTAAAGTTAATTTAGGGTTCATGATATTAATGTTGATTAAGATTTCAGATTATAATTGAAATTATTGTATGGCTTCCGCTGATTAATTTTATATGTATATTATTGTGGTTTATTCGAATTAATTGTTTTCAAGTCTACTGCAATTGTTGTTGAATAAACAAATAATAAATGTTGAAATTTAGTTGCTGATGTTTGCAATTGCTTGTTCTTGGTTTCCGAATCGCAAATAACCTTATTATAATTTAAGTTTTGGAACCAAATTAAAGAGACAAGCCACAACTTTGTCAAATCCTATGCTAAACAGTGATGTTTGCATTCATATACACGTTATTAAAGGCAAAGATAGTGATGGTTGTGGATTAGGTAGGCCATATCCTATACTAGTATTGTACCTGTAGCAGGAAAAAGGCAATTGCAATTCATACTAGATGATGGTTAAATTACATAATGGTTGCTGAAATTTTGGACTTGAAATTTAATTATGTACAATTTAACCCAACAGAATTATGGTTAAATTTTGACTAATAATATTTACTCAATTAAATATTTATTGTATAGAAAGTTTGTTTGTCACCAAAGTGGCCTAACTTAGAAAGTATTTAAATATTTAATTGTGTTTTTCTTTAATTGTTCATATTAAAGGATGCTATTAAATGACAATAAAAGTGGAATTGAACAATTAAATTTATTAATTATAATGCTAGGAGGTCACCCAAAGGTGGACCAATGCTTATAATTAATAATATTAAAGAGACTTATCAATATACTTAGTGAATGTGTTTGTGTATCCAAAGATAACATGCATGTTAGCTTAAGTATGATTGATAGTTATTAAAGTTTAAGCATATGTTTTTGTTGGCATCATTATGGATTAAATTTATGTGTTTAGGTATCACCCAAAGGTGAATCTAAATATATATATTAAAGATAATTATTATATGAATCTATTGATTGTACTCAAAGTATTAATGTGTGAATGTGTATTATGTTTGCAGTTTCTAGTAATATATTGGCTTTGGGCAATGGTCTGATCAAATTCAATGGGCTTAACTATGATGAATGGTCCGAACAGATCCAGTTTCAACTGGGTATTACAGATAAGGACCTGGCATTAGTTGCTGAAAAGCCCGCAGTCATTACTGAGACAAGTACACCAGCTGAAAGGTCATATTATGAGGCTTGGGAAAAGTCTAATAGGCTGAGTTTGAATTTGATGCGATTAACAATGGCTAAAAATGTTAAGCCATCAATGCCCAAAACAGATAATGCAAGGGAATTTATGATGAAAATCAAGGAGTACTCACAATCAGACATAACTGATAAGTCTATTGTGGGAAACTTGATGAGTGAGCTGACGACCAAGAAGTTTAATTGGTCACAACCTATACATGATCATGTAACAAGCATGTCAAATCTGGCTGCAAAGCTGAAATCATTAGGCATGGACGTGAGTGAATCCTTCCTAGTACAGTTCATCATTAACTCACTTCCTCCTGAGTTTGGCCAGTTCCAAGTGAATTACAACACTCTTAAAGAGAAATGGAACTTTCAAGAAATCAAAGCCATGTTAGTACAAGAGGAAGGGAGATTACAGAAAGTGAAGGAACACTCTGTTCATCTTATGGTTCATAATAAAGCTAGCAGCAGTAAAAGAAAGCCAGGAAAGAAGAACAACAGAAAGGACAAAGCTCCAATGAAAGTTAATGAGGGAGAAATCCATAAGGAGCGGCGTTGTCACTTCTGCTCGAAAACTGGTCACCTCAAGAAAGATTGCCCTAAAAGAAGGGCTTGGTTTGAAAAGAAAGGTATGTATTTTGTTTCAGTATGTTTTGAATCAAATCTTGTTGAGGTGCCTAGTAATACATGGTGGTTAGATTCAGGTGCAACTACTCATGTGTCACATATTATGCAGGGATTCTTTTCAATCCAAACCATGGAAGGACCTGAAAAGTTCCTTTATATGGGTAACAGAATGAAGGCACAAATAGAGGGTATTGGGACGTACAGATTGATCTTAGACACCGGTAGATGTCTTGATCTAGAAAAGTGTCTCTATGTACCTGGCTGTGCCAGAAACTTAGTTTCTGTTAGTAAGTTGGATTTTAAAGATTTTACTTTTAATATTGGAAACGGTACTTTTCAATTGTATGGTTTTAAATACTATTATGGTTGTGGTATTTTAATGGATGGATTGTATCGTTTTAATTTAAATAATGATTTTGCTGAATCCCTGTTTATGATTGGTAGTGACATAGGAAGTAAACGTAATACATCTAATAATTGTTCTGCTTTCTTATGGCATCAAAGATTAGGTCACATATCCAAAGAAAGGGTAATGAGGTTGATTAAAAGTAATATCTCACCTCAATTGGATTTTAGTGACTGGGATGTATGTGTAGATTGCATTAAAGGCAAGCAAACTACACACACATTAAAGAAACCAACCACAAGAAGTAGTGATTTGCTTGAATTGATACACACCGATATCTGTGGTCCTTTCCATATACCATCTTGGAATGGTGAAAGGTACTTCATCACCTTTATTGATGATTTCTCACGTTATTGTTATCTATATCTGCTGCATGAAAAATCTCAAGCTGTGAACATTCTAGAGGTGTTCATTAATGAGGTAGAAAGGCAGTTAGATAAAAAGGTGAAAGTTGTGAGGTCTGACAGGGGTGGTGAGTATTATGGAAAATATGATGAAAGTGGACAATGTCCAGGTCCGTTTGTTAAGTTCCTAGAAAGCAAGGGCATTTGTGCACAGTATACAATGCTCGGTACACCGCAACAAAATGGTGTAGCTGAAAGGCGGAACCGTACTCTTATGGAAATGGTTAGGAGTATGTTGAGTCATAGTAGTGTACCTATTTCTTTATGGATGCATGCATTAAAAACATCAGTATATCTGCTTAATAGGGTTCCTAGCAAGGCAATACCTGTTATACCATATGAATTATGGACAGGAAGAAACCCTAGCTTAAAGCATTTGCATGTTTGGGGTTGCCCTGCAGAGATAAGGGTATACAACCCTCATGAAAGGAAACTTGATGCAAGAACCATTAGTGGTTATTTCATCGGGTATCCTGAAAAGTCGAAAGGGTACATTTTCTACTGTCCTAACCACAATACAAGAATTGTTGAGTCTGGAAATGCAAGGTTCATTGAAAATGGAGAGGATAGTGGGAGTGGAAAACCACGGGAAGTTGTTATTGAGCAGATACAAGTGGGAGAAAATGAAAATCCATCTAGTGTATCTACTCAAGTTATTGTTCCCATTATTGTATCAAAGTCTAACAACCTAATGGGACAACATGCAAATGAACCTAACCCACATGAAGGACATATTGACAATGAACCTGCTGCAAATGATTTTCAAGTCATTAATAATAGACTTAACATTGAATATATAGACGATGCTCAAGTCACGAATGAACAAGCAGCACCACATGGAATGGAATTGCGTAGATCTTCAAGACAAAGAAGATCTGCCATATCAAATGATTATATGGTGTATATGCTTGAGAATGAATGTGATTTAAGCATTGAAAAGGATCCAGTCTCATATAAAGAAGCGATGAATTGTGAGAATTCTGAAAAGTGGTTAAGTGCCATGAAAGAGGAGTTGAAATCTATGGATGACAATGAAGTTTGGGATTTGACTGATTTGCCTAAAGAGTCAAAGCAGGTTGGCTGTAAATGGGTCTTTAAGACCAAAAGGGACTCTAAAGGCAACATCGAAAGGTATAAAGCCCGGCTTGTCGCCAAAGGTTACACTCAAAAGGATGGTATTGACTACAAAGAGACCTTCTCTCCGGTTTCTAAGAAGGATTCTTTAAGAATTATCTTGGCTTTGGTGGCTCATTATGATTTGGAGCTTCACCAAATGGATGTAAAAACCGCCTTTCTAAATGGGGACTTAGAAGAAGAGGTTTATATGGACCAACCAGAAGGGTTTGTGACCATAGGAAAGGAAAACATGGTGTGTAAGCTAAAGAAGTCAATATATGGTTTGAAACAAGCTTCCCGACAATGGTATCTTAAGTTTAATGATACCATTACATCGTATGGTTTTATAGAAAACACTGTTGATCGGTGTATCTATATGAAAGTCAGTGGGAGCAAGTTCATTATTTTGGTACTATATGTTGATGACATTCTTTTAGCTGCTAAAGATTTGGGTTTGTTGCATGATGTAAAGAAATTTCTCTCTAGTAGTTTTGAAATGAAAGATATGGGTGAGGCATCCTATGTGATTGGAATAGAAATATTCCGTAATAGAGCACATGGATTGTTAGGATTGTCTCAGAAAGGATATATCAGTAAGGTATTAGAGAGATTTAGAATGGAAAAATGCTCAGCAGGGATAGTTCCAATTCAGAAAGGGGACAAATTTAGTCAAATGCAATGTCCCAAGAATGATTTGGAACGAAAAGAAATGGAATCTATTCCCTATGCATCTGTTGTTGGGAGTTTAATGTATGTTCAGACATGCACTCGGCCGGATATCAGTTTTGCTGTTGGAATGTTAGGCCGATATCAGAGTAATCCCGGAATGGACCATTGGAAAGCTGCAAAGAAAGTTCTTAGGTATTTACAAGGCACTAAAGATTACACACTCACATTCAGGAGATCAGATTACTTAGAAGTAATTGGTTATGCGGATTCAGATTATGCTGGTTGTGTAGATTCAAGAAAATAAATTTTTGGTTATCTATTCCAACTAGCAGGAGGGGCTATTTCCTGGAAGAGTGGAAAGCAGTCTGTCATTGCTACTTCCACCATGGAGGCTGAATTTGTGGCATGCTTTGAGGCCACAGTTCAAGCATTGTGGTTGCGGAACTTTATCTTAAGGCTTGGTATTGTCGACAGTATAGCTAAGCCGTTAAGAATTTATTGTGATAATTCCGCAGCTGTTTTCTTCTCTAAAAATGATAAGTATTCTAAAGGTGCTAAACACATGGATTTGAAATACTTATCTGTTAAAGAAGAAGTGCAAAAACGTAGAGTGTCAATTGAGCATATTGGAACTAATTTAATGGTAGCGGATCCGTTAACTAAAGGATTGCCGCCCAAAACATTTATTGGCCATGTTGAGCGGATGGGCATTATAGACAAGTCCTTGTTAGCATAAGATCATAATATGTATATACATGTGTCTGGTTATTTGCTAATATTGTTTTGACGCTATTGAATTCAATTAAAGTTACGTTTTGCTTACTTGTTGTCACATTATATTGTATACAAGTATTGTTCCTTGTGATGACTGGTTGTTTAAAGGTGAGAATTATATATTATTTCTCAATAATAATTGTTTTGAGTTGAATTGATTGTGTGATACATGGAAGGAATCATGTCAATTAAATGACTAGTGACCGCCATGATCCCATCATTCCAATTTTCTTAAGGTTGATGGTTTGATAGATTCATTATGATGTGCACGTAAGGTTTATTGGATCATCAAACCGTAACATGAGCCAAGTGGGAGATTGTTAGATTATTTTTAATAATCATTAAATGTGGCCCATGTTAATTAATTCTAATTCTAATGTAAAGTGGGCCTAAAATAATGGTTATTGGGCCTATAGAGAAAATTTAGGATTAGTGGGGTTTTATTAAAAACAAAACCCTTTCCCTCTCCCTTTGTAAGTTACTACGTACGACAGTTACAGAAAAGAGAAGTTCTAGTGCCATTGAAAAAGAACAAAGCAAAGGAAAGGTAGAGAGTGGATAAAATCTGTTCAAGAAGTTTTCAACATCCGTATTAAGCAATGGAACCAGGTTAGTATTTCTATATTCAATTTATTGTATGAACTCTATGAATTGATGGCTGAATTTAATTGTGTTATATGTTGATCTATGAGATTATAAATATGGATTATTGTTACATAAATGTTAATTGTGTTTACATTATTGGCTTAAAATTATAAATAATCATGTGCAACATATAAATATCTAATTGAATGAATTGAAATAAAATTAGTTAAGCTGATTAGTTCCGACAGCAATATGAATTTGATCATATAGATCTAGTTTAGACTTTGTATGTTGTTTAGTCCACATATATAATTTCCTTCTGGATTTTAACATTATGTTGTACCGTAACAAGCTAATATATTTATTCAACAATATAAGTTCATCTTGCCCCAAACATTTATAACATCCCTCAGAAGTTTCAATTACATGTAAAGTCAATAATCTAAGAACATATATATGGTAAATTATTTGAAAGAAGATGCTATATAAATTGAAATTAAATAAATGGAAACCATGACAAGAGAAAGAGAAAAAAGACATACTCGTACTGGGGATCTGCCGAATTGAAACCTGCTAAGTCGCTAATTTTCCTCAAAGCATTTCTCCAATTCTCCAGCTTCAGATCTTCGGCTCTTCCCGCATCGAGAGGACGCGCATAATTGATTATTTTCTGCAAAGGATTTCTCCAAGTATTCGTATCCACTTTAGAATGAACAGTAAGTGCATAATTCTGTTGGAGATCTTGAACAACAGACGGATCTACATGATAGAAAACAGGCACAGCTATCTGATTGTTCTTTTCCATACATTGAAGTATTTTGTGAAGCTCATCAAGACACCATTTTGAATTTGGATAGTCTTTTGAGAAGATGACTATGGAAACATATGATTCCTCAATTGTTTCCAAGAGCGTTGGTGCGATCGGATTTCCTCTTTCGAGATCAGTGTCGTCCATGAAAGTTTTAATTTGTTTTCTTTCCAAAGCATCCAAGAGATGGCTGAGAAAATTGTTTCGAACTTCAGCTCCTCTAAAACTGATAAACACATCATACTTTTTTCCTTGAACGTTGCTGGAAGAGGAAGAAGAAGCCATTGAGTGGTTTTTATGGAGTTTTAAAGATTTATAAAGGGATCATAAAATATGAATCATATATATAAGAAGATAGAAATTATCTCGAAATTTACTGATTGACTTGCGTAGACTAAATTAAACAGCCGTTCAATCTAATTTAAACAAATAAAAGTACTATTTTAGAACACATATATTAATTCCTTAAATGATCATTTTTTTCTATTAAATTTACATTTACATTTAACCTATATTAAAATAAATATTTAATAACATAATGTAATTGAAAAAAAAAATTAAGGCACTCAATATGAAACAAATAATTCGAGGACCTTAGAGCACGGCCTCATTCAGTGTTTTCGCATGCGTTTACAGGCACACAATCCAGTCAGCATCCATACCATTATTTACGATACACAGTTCAATCAGCATCCATGCCATTATTTAGTTTGATCGGCAATGTTATTGAAATCGGACCGGATAAAGAACCGACAAAGCTGAGAGTTCGTGGTTCGACCGGGTTCGACCGAATTTTTTTCTATTTTTTAAAATATTATTAATCAGTATAATTTTTATAAATACTACTACTCAAACAAAAAAAAATCAATCAAAATATTTAACATATACCTCAAATATACTAATAATAGTATTTTTTCACCTTTTTTTTAAATTATTACTTGATTAGGTTTTTTTTTTGTTAAAATATTTTATTTTATGAGTTTTAATTTAAAAATTAAATAATTAAATAATTGTAGGTGAAATTAAATAAAAGGATAGGAAATTATTTTTAAGTTCACCAATTTTAATAATTTATTCAATTATATTTTATTGAATTATTAAACTATTATATTGTTTTCATTAAGTGCAAATGTGATTAAATAATAAAAAAATTAATTATTTGTTAAATAAAACTTATTAGATTATTTATTTTTTATTTTTATGAAAAGATACTTATTTTATTAATTATTTTAAATTAGACCCGATTTTATCCGTTTCAATCCGGTTCTTTTCGATTTTTTCCAATCCGGTTTTATGCCATTGAACCAACCAATTAGGCAGTCGATTCGCGGTTGAACCGATTCAACCGACCGGTCCGGTTTTAATAACTATGCTGATCGGAACGCATACACGGCACACTGAATTGCCACTTAAAATTGGCTAACCTTTTTACAATCCAAAAATTAAGACTTTAATACTTTGTGGGTCATCATTGCCATGGGCAAAGTCTATAGACTTTTGATAGTGTTAAGGGAAGGAGTTTGAATAAAATCTAAACGGTTACTCGGAAAAATAATTTGTTTTCTTTTCAAAGTGGTTAGGAGATGGCTCAGAAAATTGTTTCGAACTTCAGCCCCTCTAAAACTGATAAACCCTTCATACTTTTTCCCTTCAGAATTTCTGGAAGAAGAAGCAGCCATTGATAAACTCTGACCAAAACAAATATGAAGCTGAATTTTGACTGGTTTTTTTTGGATTAAAGATTTATAATCATTCATTAATCAAACTAAGCAATTAATCAATCAAAATACAGTTTCATTACACACAGCTTCTCTGATTGCTGTAGGAAAAAAAAAAAAAAAAAAAAACCACTTCAAATCATCAGAATTCACACCATGAATAATCTTAATATGCAAAAAAAAAAAAATAGAAGTACCAATCTTAACTGATAAATTAAAGACTCCATAAAATTAAGAGCGCTAAAAGCTTTAGTACAATAGGAACCAAATCTCCAAAGGCAAGCTTTGCATTGCAGATTTCCTTTGTGAATCTTCGACATTTAATTAAAAAAATTGTCTCACCTAAATCTGCAGTAAGAACTTAAATACTTTGTTCCTAGTTTCAGGAGGGTAAAAAAAAAAAAAGGAATCATTCTAACTAGCAACCATAAAATCTAAAAAATAGTTTTTGGAAGAGAAAGTATATTAATAAGACATAATAAGTACGAAGAAAACAGGACATTTTCAAGTGAATAAGTTGTTGACATGAAAATCCGAACTCTTCCGTTCTCTATTTCAAGTGAGCTTATAATACATGTTTCGCATACCTTCCGTTACTTGCAAGCTGTGAAGAGTGAAGAATTTTTCAAGATGGCTTTGCCTAGCATCTCTCCAATTTAACTATGCCTTTGGATGAAAGAAGTTGAATATATAACTGAAGCCCTTGGTCTGAGCCTCTTCTTTAAGCTCAGTTGAACTACCAAAGGCCGATTTACAATGGCTGAAGGGTCTAAACCCTACTTGTTGAAATAAAAATCAATCACTTGCCGTAATCTTATCCTCTGAAGTTGATGTCTGCAGCAGCTTTTGCTTCTCTATGATTGGCTTCGAGAACTGGAACACATCTTCTTTCTAAAATTAAAGGTAACAGATGTTTTAGGTGAAGCAATAAGAGAAAAATAATAAACTAAGCAATTTTTGTTCACATCAGGTAACAATTACATTTTAATCACAGTTCAGTTTTCATAGAAATTACTATGAAAATATAACTCAAATTTTCTCCAGAAAGATCCTCAAATCACTTGCCTTATAACTGCATTCACCAAATCCAACAGCTGGAATGTCGATCAGATCCCACCTCTAATTATGAATAACTATAGCAAGATGAAGTTAAGATGAAGTTAAAATTGCATAACATGAATAATACCAACTAAATTCTTTTCACATCTCTGCTTCAAGAGAAATTTATCAGCCCACAGAAGATAATATCAAATGGAAAGAATTTACCTCCATATTTTGCCACCTATGCATGCTTTTATTGTCAATAACAATTCCAAGGAAATCATTAGAGTATCCATGCATTTTTCTTGCTTCACCAACAAGAGAATTGAGCAACCTTTCTCGGTCTAATTAATGTCCATTGCCTCAGCTACCTGAACTCGCTAAGGATGGCTTAGAATTATTACATGCAAAAAGAAAAAAATATATATAATCTGAGATTGGCTTCGCTACAAAACAGAGAACAGAAGAAACAGAATCCTCAGAAGGACTTTACCATTTCTGAATCCTCAAGTGCGAGAGACAAGTCCAATCAACACAAACAGAGAAGACCAATTTGGAATGATGTTGAAGCGATAAATGAGGAAGAGACAAAGGGAGGTTTAAATTTTTTTTACTCTTCCACTTCACGTTTTCTTGGTCATCTCCTCTCTCAACTATTGGATGAACACCAATACTTTTAATTTTAAAGGAATCTTCCATATCGTATCCGCCGATTTCAAATGAGGCCCCTCTTACACTGTGGTCAATCTGGTCATGCCAAAGAATCACGTGCTCTGAATTATTGATCAAATCCATAGCAGGTGGAAAATAAAATTTCTTCTTGTTTCCGCACTTATCTGTTAAAGAAGCTTTTAGCCATATATATGGGTGATGAACAACTGCAACAATTACTGCACAAAAGATGAACCAAATGGAATTTTCATGAGTGTCGAACTCAAAAGACAAAGAAGAACTGCTGCTATTACGATACTTCATCCACTGCAGCACTTCGCTCCCCACAATACAAAAATCACACTTTGGCAGCAAAATAAAAATAAACATTTAGAAAATCATCAACAATATCTTATTATACTAAATGAAAAATTTCAAGAGTTTGTAAAGTCTTAGGAAAAAGAGAGACCTTATATGTTGACAAGTATTGTGATTCCCGTAGACTTTGTTGAATAGGTGATGATGCCCCTCATTTAATTTCTCACAGTTGCTCAAGTCCAAAAAAGCAAGTGGAAATTTGAACCTAGTCAGTACTGATTTTAGAGACTTGCAGTTTGCTGCATGTAGACTTTTTAGATTTTGTGGAATATCTGGTAACTCTTCCAGACCACTTCCAGACACATTAAGTACCACTAGTGATTCTAAATTCCCCAAATTGTCTGGCAATTTGTTGAGATTGTTACAATAAGAAATATCAAGATTTTTGAGAGATCTTAAATTGCAAATGGAAGATGGCAATTCTTTTAGTCCACTACTAGAAGCGTGAAGTTCCTCTAAAATTTCCAAATTCCCCAAATCCTTGGGAAGCATGTTGAGATTCCTACGAGGATCTCAACTTTATATCTCAAATTGCAAATAGTATTTGGAAGACTTTCCAAATTTGAGAAACGGAAGAAATGAAGTTCTTGGGGACTGTCATGAAAATTATCGAATGCTAAAAGTAATTCTTTTATATTACACGGAACTTCTGGGAACTTATTAAGTCTTTTGCACCCTGCTAGATCTAGCTTAATAAGGTTGTCCAATTTTTCCAAAGACGACCCAATGTTAACCAGTCTTTCACACCCCCACAAGTCTATAATCTCAAGATTCAAAGCTTCACCTAAATTGGAGATTTGGATTAGATCAGCAGAAAAATGAAGGCGGATGCGTTTCAAATTCTGAGGAGGCTGTAAAGGAAAAAGAATAAGATAAGAACATCAGACAACTAATATTTAAAAAACCTTCGAACTTTTTTAATTTTAGAAAGAAGCAAATCACATGGTACCTTGTCCCAAACAAGTTCTTTAACATTGCTACAAGGCATGTAAATTTCAACAAGCTTCTCTAGAGAAAAATTGGATGGCAAAGAGCTCAATGGGAAATTCTCCCAGCAGAGATACCTTAGACTGTTTGGAAGAGATTCAAGGCCATCAGGAAGGCACACTTTCTTAAAGAAAGAAATGTAAAGGCGTTTAAATAATCGGAGGAATCTAAGTATGTTCATATTGATGAATGCCTTAGAACTTATGTTGAAATGATCATCAACCTCATCAATATTTAGTGATATGCCTTCCACATTTTCATTCCCCTGAGAACCAAAAATAAAGAGAAGAATAAGCTTGAAATTTTCAAAAACTTAAATATAATAATAAATTATATTGAAGGATAACAAAGTCTATTGTATAAGTAATATAAGTTACACGTAAAATATAAACCAACCAGCCAATATGAGTTAATCTTACCCTATCCGTTCGCAATACATATTCGATATCTTTACACTTCCATAACCTGCTCTGCTTTTCACTCTTTTGCCCACTTTCTTCAACAACAATCTCTTGGCCCATTTGCTGAAGCAAGTCATGCATTCTGATAGTTCTCAAATTTAAAACACTTATGAGAGATTTATCACAAAGGCATTCCATTCCATCTATTGAATAGAAATCAAACCAGCTTAATATTCTTTCCACTTCTTCGACATCCTTCCCGTTAAAAAAACATGCAATATCAAGAAATATTCTCTTTTCATCTCGATCAAGTCCATCAAAACTTATTCTCAGAATGCTTTGAATGTTCCTGAGGGGAATATCTTCAATTTTTTTCAATTTAGCGCTCAAAACAACAAGAGTTAATGGAAGTCCTTGAGCATACTTTACAATCATCTCTGAAAAAGCTCTTTATATTCTTCTTGAGGATAAGATTGACCAAAGACATGCCAACTGAAGAGTTGAAGAGCTTGATTGTTATTTAACTGCTTAACTTGGTATATATGTTTTTTCATAGGCACATTTTCAAACAACTGCCTGTCTCTACCTGTTACAATGATTCTACTCTTCGCACATAACATGCCGGGAGCACACAAACCACTATCTTCTAGTATAGATTTTAAGTGCATAGGATTATCCACATCATCTAAAACAATAAGCACTTTTTTATCTTTAAGCCTTCTCCAAATGTAATCATCAATTGTCTGGGGTGTGCTTTTCTTTACACTTCCTTCCCCTAATAGCTCCTGAATGATCTCATCTCTTAAATCATGTGTTGCCAATCTATTGCTCAATTTTTCCCACACATTTGAAACAAAAATGTAACCATCAAAGTTGTATTTAATTCTATTGAACACTTTGTCGGCAAGAGTTGTTTTGCCAATACTTCCCATTCCCCAAATTCCAACCATGCTTACGCTATTCTCTTTTATCTCAATTAATGATTCCTCCAGCTCGATACGGGAATCAATGTCAAATAAACCGTAGCTAAGCAAATAATTGGCAGACAGGCCACTTAATTTCTTGCTAACATCATTGGCGATTTCATCACATAATTTGGCCTCGGGACTAACCACATATAAGGGAAAAAAAGTCTTACAATAATATAATAATCATTTCAATGTTTCCATTTCATAAATGCAATAATCAAATTAGATGCCATCACAAAGGAGAAAAATTGCGTTAATACAATTTGATTTCTATCAAATACGAATGAGTTGTGGATTGTAATTCTGAAGTTCCACTAAATACAAAATTCTAAGCAATTATTCGCCTTAAAATTATAAAAAACCATGTGCAACATACAAATATCTAATTTAATGAATTGAAATAAAGATTAATTAAACTGATTAGTTCCGACAGCAATATCAATTTCATCATATAGATCTAGTTTAGACTTTGTATGTTTTTTAGTCTACATATAAAATTTCCTTCTGGATTTTAAAATTATGTTGTACCCTACCAAGCTAATATATTTGTTCAACAATATAAGCTCATCTTGCTCCAAACATTTATCCCATCCCTTACAAGTTTCATTTACATGTAAAGTAAATAATCTAAGAAATCTGTGGAAAAATGGAATCAAAATTCAAATTTGCTATTAATACATGAGATAAATGATATGACTAGCGAGCTGAACATATATATGGTAAATTATTTGAAAGAACATGCATGCTATACATATTGAAATTAAATAAATGGAAACCATGACAAGAGAAAGAGAAAAAAGACATACTCGTACTTGGGATCTGCTGAATTGAAACCTGATAAGTTGCTAATTGCCCTCAAAGCATTTCTTCAATTCTCCAGCTTCAGATCTTGAACTTTTCCAGCATGGATAGAAAGTGAATAATTCTTTTGGAGACCCTGAACAACAGAAGGATATTTCATAAAAGACGGGCAAAACTGTCTGTTCCTTGGTTTGCATACATTGAAGTATTTTGTGAAGTTCATCAAGACACCATTCAGACTTTGGATAGTCTTTTGAGAATATGACTACCGAAATGTTGACTCCTCAATTGTTTTCAAGAGCGTTGGAGCGATCAGTTTTCCTTTTTCGAGATCATTGTCGTCCAGGAAAGCTTTAATTTGTTTTCTTTCCAAAGCAACCAAGAGATGGCTGAGAAAGTTGTTATGAACATCAGCTCCTCTAAAACTGATAAACACTTCATACTTTTTTCCTTGAGCGTTGCTGGAAGAGGAAGAAGAAGCCATTGACTGATTTTTGTTCATATCAGGAAACAATTACATTTTAAATGCAGTTTACTTTTCATAGAAATTACTATGAAAATATAACTCAAATTTTATCTAGAAGGATCCTCAAATCACTTGCCTTATAAAGGCATTCACCAAATCCAAGAGCTGGGTTGTCGATCAGCTCCCACCTCTAATTATGAATGACTATACCAAGATGAAGTTAAAATTGCATAACATGAATAATACCAACTAAATTCTTTTCACATCTCTGCTTCAAGAGAAATTTATCAGCCCACAGAAGATAATATCAAATGGAAAAAACTTACCTCCACATTTTGCCACCCTATGCATGCTTTTCTTGTCCATAACAATTCCAGGGAAATCATTAGAGTATCCATTCCTTTTTCTTGCTTCACCAACAAGAGAATTGAGCAAGCTTTCTTGGTCTAATTAATGTCCATCACCTCAGCTACCTGAACTCGTTAAGGATAGCTTAGAATTATTACATGCAAAAAGGGGGAAAAAATCTGCTATTAAAAATTTCAACTGATTCACATATAGAGATAATCCACGGAAATGCCAATATCAGTGCCATAATTCCACCAAAACTTT
This sequence comes from Excoecaria cochinchinensis, assembly GCA_947683425.1. Lineage (NCBI taxonomy): Eukaryota > Viridiplantae > Streptophyta > Magnoliopsida > Malpighiales > Euphorbiaceae > Excoecaria > Excoecaria cochinchinensis. The sequence goes on along the minus strand of CANTUQ010000125.1, from coordinate 3,290,623 downwards.
ACTTTTACAGTATACCGATTTCCATAAATCCACAAAAACTCATTTAAACAGAGAATTGGATAGTCCAAAAAGAAACGTGGTGAACTGCTGACACTGATCCTACATTGTATGCAATGTGATGCATTTAGTGCTTTCAGATCAATTAGAAGAGAAAGAAAAAGGGAAATCCAATTAGGAGATCTAAGATAGAGCTGAATACATACTTCTCCATGGTAAATGCAACAGTGAAGATATTGTGAAATTCTGCAAACTTTTACAGCTCTACAAGTACACTATCTACATTCTTTAGAAACTGATCACCAAATAATGAGACAAATAAGATGCCAATTTAGTTTGATAAAATGAAATTTTCCCAACATATTTCAATAGGAGCAGTTGGTTCAATGCCCAGATTCTTAACAGTATGCACTGTATAAATGATCATCTCATGTTTTTGCATCATAACCGTTGGCTGCCAAGTTATTAATTTTCCTAATTTGTGAATTAGCACTCCTTTCAATAAGAAATCAAGATTTGGTTGCATTCTACCTTTCAAATCAGTGGTAAATAACCGTGGAGAACGCTTCATAGCATTTAGAATTTTCTTATCACTATCAAGAAGTGACCTCATGAACTGAAAGGTGGTTTGATATGAGAATCTAAATAACATTTTAAGAAGTTCACCTACAAAGCCATTTTCCACGAGGTAACAAATATGGGGTGGAGAGTGCCTTTAACTTTGCAATGGAGAATCTTATGACACTTTACGATCAATTTGGCAACCTGTTTATCGCTGAAATGATGAGATTTGAACAGTTCGAGTACAGATTGAGCCCAATGTGGATTCGTTTCGTCGAGCGGAAACTTATGGGAGACAGAAGGAGCAGATACTAAATGATGATGATGATGATGAAGAAGAAGAAGAAGTTCCGCGCTGGTAGGTGATGCAGGAGTGGGAGAAAGCGTTGCAAGTGATTGCAGTAAACGTTTATGCAATTGAAAAAACATACATTTGATTAGATTGTTGGGCACTTTGAAGCTAAAAAATTATGAAAGTTCAAACTTTGAGGGGAACAAACAAACAGAGAAGGCAGGGACCGGCGAGCAAGATTGAGAGTCGAGGGTTTAAGCTTTCTGGATCCGGGTCGGGTGAAAAACAATGGGCCGAATAGCAGTCCTAAATCGTCAACCCAGATTAAACACATTTTAACCCATAAAATTAAAAACTAGAAAGCAGAGCAGTGACCAAAATTAAAAAAAAAAAAAAAATTATATGGAAATTTTAGTTACTCATTCCATTACAATTAATTTTTTAAAATCATTAGATTTTTTTGAATCGGTTAATCATGAAAAGTTTTTCAAATACATAAATATAATAAATTGTATAAATTGCATAGTTTATTTCAATTGTTCAAAGTTTTAAAAACAAAATATTATAACCCGAACATAATACCAAATAAATTTTAAAATAAAATAAATATAATACCAAATAAATTTCAAAATAAAAATATAACATTCTAGGTAATACTGATTTTTCATTTTTCAAATCTAATTATTCATTTTTAACTACATACATTATATTTTTTCCTTTAAATGCATAAATAATTCTTCACATGTTTTTTCAATATATGACAAAAATAGTAATATTTTGAAAAGTTAATATTAATATATATATATATATATTAAAAAATACATATAAGTTCAAAAAATCGACTTTTTAAAAAATCAAACCATAACCATAACTATTATGCCAAAAATTTATAATGTAAAAAATCTATCCTTAAAAATCAGTTCAATTAAACACAAAAATCGATTTGGTTCCGAATTCATTTTACAGTTAACCATAAAATTGATTTTTTTTTTCACACCCCTACTTTCTATTCCTTTAGTTTATTTGATCCGTTAAATGCCTTTCATTTCCAAATAAAATTTAGATAGATCTAGAATTGACTTCGTGAGCTCCACTAAGCATGTCTTCTTCTCTTTGAAATTAAAGGTAAGACATGAATTAGGTAACCAACCAACTAAAGAAAAAGAACAAACTAACAAATTTTTTACACATTAGAAAACATTTACAATTTGATCAAAGTTCAGTTTTCTATGAAATTGACATGAAAATATAACTGAATTTTGGCCAGGAGGATCCTCAAGTTACTTGCCTTATGTCCAGCTTCACCAAATCCTGCATCGCTGAGTAATTGATGAGCACTCTCTTGTTTCCGCACTTATCTGTTAAACAGGCTTTTAGACAAAAATAAGAGGGACATTGACCGACTGCAACAATTACAGCACAAAAAAAAAAATGAAACAAATGGAACGTCCATGGGTGTCAAATTCAAAAGACAAAGAAGAATCGCTGTTATTATTTTTGATACTTCATCCACTGCGGCACTTCACTTCCCACAATACATAAAACAGTACACTGTGGCAGCAAAATAAAAATAAATAGAAAATATCAACATCCTATTTTACTAAAAGAAAATCTTCAAGATATTGTAAAATCTGAGAAAAAAGAGAGTGACCTTATAAGTTGACAAATCTTCCCGTCGATGTTGCTGAATAGTTGATGATTTCGCCCCCTCATTTAATTTGTCACATTTGATCAAGTCAAAAAAAGCACCTGGAAATTTGCTCCTAACCGACACTGTGTTTGCTTTTAAATTCTGTGGATATCTAGTAAAAGATCCAAGCTTTCTGCAATATCTCCAATCAAGGCATCTCAATTTACCAAGATTTTATTTTATGATGGCAACTCTTCTGAACCACTTTCAAATGCATCTGGAAATTTTATTGAGATTCTCACAATCTGAATTTGCATGTATTTTAAGAGAGCTCAAATTATAAATGGATGATGGCAATTCTTCTATACCACTTCCCCGTGCATCAAATACCTCCAAAGATTCTAAATTTCCCAAATCTACAGGCAGTTTTTTTAGATTCTCACAATTCGAAATCCTAAGTATCTTAAGAGATCTCAAATCGCAAATCGAATATGGCAATTCTTCTACACCACTTCCTGATGCATCAAATACCTCCAAAGATTCTAAATTCCCCAAATTTCCCGGTAGGTAGGTGAGATTCTCACATTTTGAAATTCTAAAAATCTTAAGAGATCTCAAATTGCAAATGAAGGATGGCAATTCTTTTAGACTACTTTCTGATGCTTCAAATTCCTCCAAAGATTTTAAATTTCCCAAATCTCCCGGCAAATTGTTGAGATTCCGACATTTTGAAATTTTAAATATTTTAAGAGATCTCAAATCGCAAATAGAGGATGGCAAATATTCTACACCACTTCCTGATACATCAAATTCCTCCAAACATTCTAAATTTCCCAAATTTCCCGGTAGGTATTTTAGATTCTCACATTTTGAAATTTTAAAGATCCTAAGAGACCTCAAATTGCAAATGAAGGATGGCAATTCTTTTAGACTACTTCCCGATGCTTCAAATTCCTCCAAAGATTCTAAATTTCCCAAATCTCCCGGCAAATTATTGAGATTTTTACATTTCGAAATTCTAAGTATCTTAAGGGATCTCAAATCGCAAATGGAGGATGGCAAATATTCTACACCACTTCCTGATGCATCAAATTCCTTCAAAGACTTTAAATTTCCCAAATTTCCCGGTAAGTATTTGAGATTCTCACATTTTGAAATTCTAAAGATCTTAAGATATCTCAAATTGCAAATGAATGATGGCAATTCTTTTAGACTACTTTCTGATGCTACAAATTCCTGTAAAGATTCTAAATTCCCCAAATCCCCAGGCAAATTGTTGAGATTCTTACATTTCGAAATTTTAAGTATCTTAAGAAATCTCAAATTGCAAATGGAGGACGGCAAATATGCTACACCACTTGCTGATGCATCAAATTCCTCCAAATATTCTAAATTCCCCAAATTCCCTGGTAGATAGTTGAGATTCTCACATTTTGAAATCCTGAAGATCTTAAGAGATCGCAAATTGCAAATGAAGGATGGCAATTCTTTTAGACTACGCCCAGATGCTTCAAATTCCTCCAAAGATTCTAAATTTCCCAAATCCCCTGGCAAATTGTTAAGATTATGACATTTCGAAATTTTAAGTATCTTAAGAGATCTCAAATCGCAAATGGAGGCAGGCAAATCTTCTACACCACTTCCTGATGCATCAAATTCCTCCAAAAATTCTAAATTTCCCAAAGCTCCAGGCAGTTTGTTTAGATTATCACATTTCGAAATCCTAAGTATCTTAAGATATCTCAATTTGCAAAAGGAAAATGGTAGTTCTTTTATACCACTTTCAGATGCATCAAGTTCCTTCAAAAATTCTAAATTTCCCAAATTTTCGGGCAATTTAATCAGATTCTTACATCCTGAAATATTAAGACTAGTAAGGTTGCTCAATTTTTCCAAACACGACCCAATTTCAACCAATCTTTGACAATCACGCAATTCTATAACTTCAAGATTCAGAGCTTTGCCTAAACCAGAGATTTTGTTTAGATCATCAGAAAAACTGAGATAAATGCGTTTCAAATTCCGAGGAGACTGTAAACAAGAAAGAACAAGATGAGAACACATTAATTTGGACAACTGGTATTTAAAAAACCTTCAAAAAATTTTAATTCTAGAAACAAGCAGATTTTACCTTATCCCAAACAAGTTCTTTAAGATTGCTATAAGGCATGTGAAGTTCAACAAGCTTCTCTAGAGAAAAATTGGATGGCAGAGAGCTCAATGGGAAATCCTCCCAGTGGAGATACCTTAAACTGCTTGGAAGAAATTCAAGGCCCTCAGGAAGGCACACCTTCTTAAAGTCATCATGACTGGAAAGGAAGCTGTGGAAGCCAAATACTCTAAGGAATCTGAGTTTGTGCATATTGATGAAGGCTTTAGAACATATATTCAAACAACCATCAATCTCTCTCATATATAGTGATATGCCTTCAACATTTTCAGTCCCCTGAAAAGAATAAAAAACAAAAAGATAGTATAAGCCTAAAACTTAAATATAGTAATATTGAAAGATAATAATGTCTATCGTATAAGTAATATAAGCTGATTTTAAACTATAAAACAACCAGTCAATATGAGTCCATCTTACCCTGTCACTTCTCAATACATATTCGATATCCTCACACTTCCATAACCTGCTTTGCTTTTCGCTCATTTGCCCACTTTCCTCAACAACAGTATCTTGGCCCATTTGCTGAAGCAAGTCATGCATTTGTACAGTTCCCCCTTGTCTAATACTTATGAGAGATTTATCACAAAGGCGATCTATTCCATTTATTGGATAGAAATCAAAGCACTCTAAAATTCTTTCCACGTATTTGACTTCATTTTCTTTGAAAAAACATGCAATATCAAGAAATGTTCTCTTTTGATCCCCATCAAGTTCATCAAAACTTGGTCTAAGAATTTTTAGAATGCTCCTAAGAGGAATACTTTTAAGTTGTTTGCCTTTAAGTTCAGAGCCTAAAACCTTAAGAGCTAATGGAAGCCCTTTAGCGTAGTTTACAACCTTCATTGAGAGCTCTTCATATTCTTCTTGAGAAGAATATAGATCAAAGGCATGGAATTTAAAGACTTGACGCGCTTGATCATCGTTTAATTGCTTAACTTCATATATATGTTTCTCCATACTAACATTTTCAAACACCTGCTTGTCTTTACTTGTTACAATAATTCTACTCCCTCGACAAAACATGCCAGGAGAATACAAACCGCTGTCAATTACTAAATATTCTAATTGCATATAATCATCCACATCATCCAAAACAATAAGCACTTTTTTATCTTTAAGCCTTCTCCGAATGTAATCATCAATTGTATGGGGTGTGCTTGTCTTTACACTTCCATCCCCTAATAGCTCCTGAATGATCTGATCTCTTAAATGTTTGTCCCTTTTGCCTCTGGATCTCTGCTTCACATCCCAAACAAAACAGTGACCATCAAATTTATTCTTAATTTTGTTGAATACTTTGTCGGCAAGAGTTGTCTTGCCAATGCCTTTCATGCCCCAAATTCCTACCATGCTTATAGTATTCTCTTCTTTCTCAATTAATGATTCCACATCCTCAATGCGTGAATCAATATCAAATAAACCATAGTTAAACGGATAACTTGCAGTCAGACGATTTAATTTGTTGCTAACATCATTTGCGATTTCGTCACATAATGTGGCCTCTGGCCTAACCACATATAATAAAAATAAATAAAAGAAATTAATAGTTAGCATGTTATCAGCAAAATATACTTGCTTTTGTACATCTCCGTTTAATAACCAAATTACTTACCACCGCATATATTGAAGAAAAAACGTGTAAAGTGAGGCATAAGGACTAAATACAAAAGTCAAGAAATCAAATTCGAAACCTCCTACATTTTTTATCAATTCCCGTAGTCCGGTTCGTGTAAATAATAATTTTATCTAAGAATTGATTCATCTTGCCCAAAACATATGTAATACTATTACTAATATCCTTCTCAACTCTGAATCAATATAAATGAATCAATTGCCCAAAACATATGTAATACTAATATCGTTCTCAACTCTGAATCAATATAAAATAAATAGCATATGTAAAAGAAATAATTTAAGAAATCTGTGGAAAAGTAGAATCGAAAGTTAAAATTGCAGTTAATCACAGATCCCATGAGACACGGTAATATATGGGAAATTGTTTGGAAGAAGATGTTATACATAAGAAATTAAAATATAGAAGGAAAAGAAAATGGCATACTTGTACTGAGAATCTTCTGAATTGAAGCCTGATAAATTGCTTATTTCCTCCAAAGCATTTCTCCAATTCGCCAATTTCCTAGTATCCACTTTAGAATGAACAGTAAGTGCATAATTCTGTTGGAGATCTTGAACAACAGACGGATCTACATGATAGAAAACAGGCACAACTATCTGGTTCTTCTTTTCCATACATTGAAGTATTTTGTGAAGCTCATCAAGACACCATTCTGAATTTGGATAGTCTTTTGAGAAGATGACTATGGAAACATATGATTCCTCAATTGCTTTCAAGAGGGTTGGTGTGATTTCTTTTCCTCTTTCGAGATCGGTGTCGTCCACGAAAGGTTTAATATCTTTTCTTTTCAAAGCAACCAAGAGATGGCTGAGAAAATTGCTTCGAACTTCAGCCCCTCTAAAACTGATAAACACTTCATAATTTTTTCCTTGAGCGTCGCTGGAAGAGGAAGAAGAAGCAGCCATTGATAACTCTAACCAAAACAAATATGAAGCTGAATTTTGACTGGTTCTTTTCGGATTAGAGATCTATAAACACATTTGATAAATCCCATACGAAATACCCACAAAATTGAGCGGTTGACTAAAGCATACGGTAGGTGAAAGCTTGATTGAACATGCTGACGTCAACACCGCTTTGGGACGGTACTATAGTGCGACTTTTACAAATGTGCCCTCAAAAATTTCCTTAACTTTTCAATAAAATATTGGCAAAATCCATTCTCCCGTTAAAATTTTCTAAATTGAATCTATTTAAGAAAAAAAAAAACTCTATATTTTAATACGAAGAAAATACATTTTTTTATAAACAGCAAGTTTAATACATATATTTTAATTGTCTTTAAAATAACGCAATGTAAAATTTTTAAAAATTTAAGGATTTAAAAATAAATGCTGCCAAAAATATTCATATAAGATTCAAATAAAATATTTAGAACTTACAATCTGATGGTCATTTAATTAATTCCTATATTCATGGAATTATCAGTGAAATAAAGTCACCAAATTTTTTACTTTTAATTATGTAATCCATTAACACCTTATTATTCTAATAATTTTAGGACCTGTTAGCTAAAAATTTAACAAAAACTAGTAATTTCATTTATAGTTATTGAATTTATGTTTAAATTAAGTAAAAATAATGACTTTTTTTTATAATAATTATTGAATTTAATATTTATATAAAAAAACACTTTAACCAGTTTTAAATAAAAATTCAGTTGAAAAATTCAACTGATACGTCCAATCAGCAGATCTTATACACAGCATCTTAAGAGATTATCTTTAAAAATCTAAAATTGATTTAAAAAAAAAAAAAGACGTTTGTGTTAACGAGCAGATCTTATACACGTAGCATCTTAAGAGATTATTTTTAAAAATCTAAAATTGATAAAAAAAAAAAAAAAAAAAGACTTCTGCGTTCAAAATTGAAACTATATTAGTATTATATTTCGGTCAATCAATTTTTTCGGCAGTCAACAAAGAAAAGAAGCTAAAATTGATAACAAAGTGATTTCATAAATTAATCGCTGTATTGAATTAAAATTTTGATAGACTTTCAAAAACTATAAATGACTTCTAAAAATTTTAATAGATTTTCTAAAATTGTGGATGACTTTAAATGAATTTTTTATAAATAACTTTTATAGATTTTAAAAGACTTTGAATTAATTTTATTTGTCCAAACTATGCAGATAATAACAACCATGTATATAAAGAGACTACTAACAAATATCATATATATTGTTGTAACAATATATATATAATATATATTATTTTTCATCTTAGTTATTTCTTGATATAATATTGTTTATTAATAAGTTCTAACATAATACTATTTGCTTTTCTGACACTTTAATATATGTATTTCGAGTTTAATCCCTTTTTTTTTCTTTTTTTAATAAAAAAAAACCTATGACATGGAAATTGGTATCTATTAGCCTGTTGAATTTAAAATACCATGAATCGTTAATTATTTTGGCACAATAAATAGTAAAAAAAAATTATTTAATACCATAAAAAACCATTACTGCTGTAAAATTGTAAATGGGCACCAGTTCACTGTTTAAATACCACATGATACAGTTTTATGCTTTATTTATTTCAATGCTCGGACTTAAAAACTATGACATTTTTCTTTTTCTTTTGAGTCAAATTTAATATCTATTAGGTTTTACACTATCTCATATTCTTCATTCTTCTTAGTATACAAATTGTTCTTCTGTGTTCAATATGAATATTCAGTTGATTTTTTAAAAAATAAATATTTTGATCATAATAATAATAATAAGACTAAATCACATTGAAAGCACCTGAACTTATTTAAATACCTTACAAATATTTATTAAAGCAGCAAGATTTAAATGGAAGACCTTATCCCTTGGACATTAATCACATTATTATATTAGTTTTTGGAAATGAGAAGGCCAGAAAGCTCATAACATAAGACCTTAAACTTAATTCAACAAGAAATTCTGCTACGTATTCAAATCAAAGATCCAACACCAATATATGTCATTTTAACAACAACTTTAACAGTTTCACCAGTAACACGTGGAATGTTACTTCTTTCATATTGAGAGTAGCATCAGTAACCAGTTCCAAGAGAGCCAGATCCCTTTTGGAGTATTTCCTGATTTTCACATTGGTCTCTTTTTATCAAAATTTTTATATTAATACAACTTCACTGAATCGATTATATATAAGAATCAATAAATTCACTTGAATTTATAAATATTAAGAAGAGAGGTTCCTCGCCCGGATGTATAATTGTTTTATATTTTCTTACAAAGGGAGACCGTGCTTCTTCATTGAACCGTTAGATCAAGTAAGCAGAGGAAACCACATTTGATAATTATACCCATGAGTAAAGAAGGGGAAAGGCAATCACTGTCCAGCATGTTACTACCTGCGATATGTGCTCTGCAGCCGCAACCCTGGGTTTAACAATCTCACAGTTAGCAATGACAAGGGTATTTGGTACACTGCCATTAGTCTGGATGCAAGAGAAAAGCCAAGTAAATAAGCCCAGCAAGAGAAGCTTCCAGACAATGCACAACAGACTACAATATCGTGCATCAAAATGATAGCAACACAATGAAATTAGCAAGTTCACCCACCCAGTTTCTTGTCTGCGATTTTGGTAAAAAATGTCTGGAGTACAAAGTAAACAATTACTCCTATAATCACTGTTTAGGTTACAATTGTTTCTCGAAATTAAGAGGAAAGGAAAAATAAGTACTGGATTATGATTCCTTAGTATTAATTAACTCATTGCCTTTGCCAAGTATCGCAAGGACTGCAACAAAGGGTACAGAAAATCATGATTTCTTTGGGTTGATTAACTCATTGCCTTTCCCATGTATCTCAAGGAGTAAAACGAAGGATCTAAGAACTAATTTGGTCTGATCATGATGCCCGTAAATTCCACCTTTGGAGCTGATAACATTTTCAATGACTTTTAACTCGTTGCTGTCACTATTTTCCGAAAAGAAACTAACATCAAGTACAGAAAATCATAAAAATCAAATCATCGATAGCATTTACTCCTTTCATAATGCAAATCTTGGAACCGTAGAAGGCAAGACCTATATTTTCTAAAACAGAAAGACACAAGTTCTTTAGCAGGTAATGCAAAAATGAAGTCCAGCTTCAAGAATCAAAAGTAATGCAAAAATCAAATCCAGCTTCAAAAGCAAATCATATTTCCAGTTCGGACAGGTAGAGACGCTGACGAGTCTTGTATACATTTGAAAGTTTGAAAACTGCTTATGCATCATTCTCTGTCGATATGCACCCTCTCAGATATTTAAAATTAAGGACACAAAAATCATATCCAGGCAAAAATGCTTGTAAAAACAAATCAATGATAAATTGTCTGACAAATATAAACAAAAACCATTACATTTGCGATGAAGCAGGAATCTCACGCATTTACCATATACAGTACAATCAGATAAGTACATTTCAGCCCACTAAACATTTTACAGCATGTCCAATCTCGTTCGAACAGCATGCATCTTACTCAAGCCAAGCAATTTTTTTCAGAAATCCCAATACTATATGACAACACGAAATTTTTTATTGGGAAGTTATCGAAGCGCTGGAGAACAGTGACAGTAAATATTCGGAAACCTAGTCATTTTTTGACGGAGTTGAAATCCAGTAGTAAAAAATGACACAGAGAATTGAGGTGACGAGTATTAAGAGAATTGAGGACTCAAAAGCTCTCTGGAATTAAGAAGCCATAAGCCTCTGCAACAAAGCGATGAATTCCTCACCTTTATTTAATTATTCCACATTCTTCACAACCAAGCAAGCACAAAAGCAATAAGTTGCATAATAACAAAAACGTGAAATAAATTAATCAAATAATCAGTTGAATTTAAGGTAATACAATGAAGATTTGTAGTTACATTCATATGAAAATTGAGATGAAAATCAAATTACGTGAATTCATAAAGCATAGAATAAGACCACAAGGTCGAAATCTCTTGTTACACTAACCGCCAAATGATTCATAATCCAAAATAAAACAACGTAGGAAAGAATATAAACAAATTTACTAGAAACAGACGAGCAGTGGATTCACATAACAGAAGAGGAGTGGAGTTATAATTAAATTTTAAGTTGTGACAAATACGTTAAGGACTTGGGATACCAAACGTGGATCTTGGTACTCAACATGCAATTCTTTAGCAACCAAATGCTAAGAAATCACAAACTGTAATAATTCATTAATCAATCAAAATACAGTTTCATTACACTCACAACTTCTCTGATTGCTGTAGAAACAAAAAAGAAAGCCGCTTCAAATCATCAGGATTCATACCAAGAATAATCTTAACATGCAAATGAAAAATACAAGTACCAATCTTAACTGAAGAATTAAAGACTTCAATAAATTAAAAGAGCTAAATGCTTTAGTACAATAGGAACCAAATCTCCGGAGGCAAGCTTTGCATTGCAGATTTCCTTTGTGAATCTTCAACATTTAATTAAAAAAATTGTCTCATCTGAATCTGCAGAAAAAAGTCCAAGAATCAATCAGGGGAAAAAAATGGAATCCCTCTAACTAGCAACCATAAAATCTTAAAAATAAATTTTGGAAGAAAACGCATATAAATATGACATAATAAGGATGAAGAAAACAGGACATCTTCAAGTGAATGAGCTATTGACATGAAAATCATTACTCATCCGTTCTCTATTTCAAGTGAGCTTACAATACATGTTTGCATACCTTTCATTACTTGCAAGCTGTGAAGAGTCAAGGATTTTTTAAGATGGCTTTGCCTATAAGCATCTCTCCAATTTAACTACACCTTTGGATGAAAGAAGTTGAATATATAGCTGAAGCCCTGGGTCTGAGCCTCTTCTTTAAGCTCAGTTGAACTACCAAAGGTCGATTTGCATTGGCTGAAAAGTCTAAACCCTACTTGTTGGCATAAAAATCCATCACTTGCCGTAATATTATCCTCTGATGTTCATGTCTGCAGCAGCTTTTGCTTCTCTACGTTAGGCTTCAAGAGCTGGAACACATCTTCTTTCTAAAATTAAAGGTAACAGACGTTTTTTTTTAGGTGAAACAATAAGAGAAAAATAATATACTAAGCAATTTTTGTTCAAGTCAGGAAACAATTACATTTTAATCACAGTCTTTTCATAGAAATTACTATGAAAATATAACTCAAATTTCTGCATAAGGATCCTCAAATCACTTGCCTTAAAACTGCATTCACCAAATCCAACAGCTGGGTTGTCGATCAGCTCCCAGCTCTAATTATGAAACTATACCAAGATGAAGTTAAAATTGCATAACATAAATAATACCAACTAAATTCTTTTCACATCTCTGCTTCAAGAGAAATTTATCAGCCCACAGAAGATAATACCAAATGGAAAGAATTTACCTCCATATTTTGCCACCCTATGCATGCTTTTCTTGTCAATAAAAATTCCAAGGAAATCATTAGAGTATCCATGCCTTTTTCTTGCTTCACCAACAAGAGAATTGGGCAACGTTTCTTGGTCTAATTAATCTCCATCGCCTCAGCTACCTGAACTCGTTATGTATGGCTTAGAATAATTATATATATATATATATATATATATAAAATCCACAAATCTACGATTGGCTTTGCTACAAAACAGAGAACAGAAGAAACAGAATCCTCAGGAGGACTTTACCATTTCTGAATCCTCGAGCGAGAGACAAGTCCAATCAACACAAACAGAGAAGAGCAATTTGGAATGATGTTGAAGCTAAGATGAATGAGGCAGAGACAAAAGGAGGTTTAAATTTTTTTTTACTCTTCCACTACCTCTCCCACTTCACGTCTTCTTAGTTATCTCCTCTCTTAACTATTGGATAAACACCGATACTTTTAATTTTAAACAAATCTTCCATATCGTATCCGCCGATTTCAAATGAGGCCCCACTCACACAGTGGTCAATCTGGTCATGCCAAAGAATCACGTGCTGTGAATTACTGATCAAATCCATAGCAGCTGGAAAATAATATTTCTTCTTGTTTCCGCACTCATCTGTTAAACAAGCTTTTAGACATGTATATGGGCGATGATCGAGTGCAACAATTACCACACAAAAGATGAACCAAATGGAATGTCCATGAGTCTTGAACTCAAAAGACAACGAACTGCTGCTTTTACGATACTTCATCCACTGCGGCACTTCACTCCCCACAATACATAAATCACACTTTGGCAGCAAAATAAAAATAAACGTTTAGAAAATCATCAACAATATCTTGTTATACTAAAAGAAAATTTTCAAGATTTTGTAAAGCCTTAGGAAAAAGAGAGACCTTATATGTTGACAAGTATTGTGATTCCCGTAGACTTTGTTGAATAGTTGATGATGCCCCCTCATTTAATTTCTCACAGTTGCTCAAGTCCAAAAAAGCAAGTGGAAACTTGAACCTTGTCGGTACTGATTTTAGAGACTTGCAGTTTGCTGCATGTAGTCTTTTTAGATTTTGTGGAATATCTGGTAACTCTTCCAGACCACTTCCAGATGCATTAAGTACCACTAGTGATTCTAAATTTCCCAAATTGTCTGGCAATTTGTGAAGATTGTCACAATAAGAAATATCAAGACTATTGAGAGATCTTAAATTGCATATGGAGGATGGCAATTCTTTTAGACCACTACTAGAAGCGTTAAGTACCTCTAAAAATTCCAAATTCCCTAAATCCTTAGGAAGCATGTTGAGATTCCTACAAGAGGAAACATCGAGGATCTTAACTTTATATCTCAAATTGCAAATATTATTTGGAAGACTTGTCAAATTTGAGAAACGGGAGAAATTAAGTTCTTGGGGATTGTTATGAAAATTATCGAACCCTAAAAGTAATTCTTTTATATTACACGGAACTTCCGGGAACTTATTAAGACTTTTGCACCCTGCTAGATCTAGCTTAATAAGGTTGTCCAATTTTTCCAAGGATGACCCAATGTTAACCAGTCTTTCACACCCCCACAAGTCTATAATCTCAAGATTCAGAGCTTCACCTAAATTGGAGATTTGGACTATATCAGCAGAAAAACGAAGGCAAATGCGTTTCAAATTCTGAGGAGGCTGTAGAGGAAAAAGAATAAGATAAGAACATGTTAGTTTAGACAACTAATATTTAAAAAACCTTCAAACTTCTTTAATTTTAGAAACAAGCAAATCACATGGTACCTTATCCCAAACAAGTTCTTTAAGATTGCTGTAAGGCATGTCAAGTTCAACAAGCTTCCCTAGAGAAAAATTGGATGGCAAAGAGCTCAATGGGAAATTCTCCCAGCGGAGATACCTTAGACTGTTTGGAAGAAATTCAAGGCCATCAGGAAGGCACACTTTCTCAAAGAAAGAAATGTAAAGGCGTTTAAATACTCGGAGGAATCTAAGTATGTGCATATTGATGAATGCCTTAGAACTTATGTACAAATGACCATCAACCTCGTCAATATTTAGTGATATGCCTTCCACATTTTCGGTCCCCTGGGAACCAAAAACAAAGAGAAGAATAAGCTTAAAATTTTCAAAAACTTAAATATAGTAGTAAATTATATTGAAGGAAAACAAAGTCTATTGCATAAGTAATATAAGCTACATGTAAAATATAAAACAACTAGCCAATATTTGTCAATCTTACCCTATCAGTTCGCAATACATATTCTATATCTTTACACTTCCATAACCTGCTCTGCTTTTCACTCTTTTGCCCACTTTCTTCAACAACAATCTCTCGGCCCATTTGCTGAAGCAAGTCATGCATTCTGATAGTTCTCAAATTTATAACACTAATGAGAGATTTATCACAAAGGCTTTCCATTCCACCTATTGAAGAGAAATCAAACCAGCTTAATATTCTTTCAACTTCTTCGACATCCTCTCCATTAAAAAAACATGCAATATCAAGAAATATTCTCTTTTCATCTCGATCAAGTCCATCA
Source organism: Excoecaria cochinchinensis (assembly GCA_947683425.1). Lineage (NCBI taxonomy): Eukaryota > Viridiplantae > Streptophyta > Magnoliopsida > Malpighiales > Euphorbiaceae > Excoecaria > Excoecaria cochinchinensis. The sequence continues at coordinate 3,275,433 of CANTUQ010000125.1, read as the reverse complement.
AAACTTATTCTCAGAATGCTTTGAATGTTCTTGAGGGGAACATCTTCAATTTTTTTCAATTTATCTACCCATATTTTCGTACTTTTGCCTTTAAGATCAGCATTCAAAACAACAAGAGCTAATGGAAGCCCTTGAGCATACTTTACAACCTTCTTAGAAAGCTCTTTATATTCTTCTTGAGGAGAAGATTGACCAAAGACACGCCAACTAAAGAGTTGAAGAGCTTGATTGTTGTTTAACTGCTTAACTTGGTATACATGTTTTTTCATAGGCACATTTTCAAACACCTGCCTGTCTCTACCTGTTACAATGATTCTACTCTTCGCACATAACATGCCTGGAGAACACAAACCACTATCTTCTAGTATAGATTTTAAGTGCATAGGATTATCCACATCATCTAAAACAGTAAGCACTTTTTTATCTTTAAGCCTTCTCCGACTGTAATCATCAATTGTATGGGGTGTGCTTTTCATTACACTTCCTTCCCTTAATAGCTCCTGAATGATCTCATCTATTAAATCATGTGTTGCCAATCTATTGCTCAATTTTTCCCTCACATTTGAAACAAAACAGTAACCATCAAAATTGTATCTAATTCTATTGAACACTTTGTCGGCAAGAGTTGTCTTGCCAATACCACCCATTCCCCAAATTCCTACCATGCTTACACTATTCTTGTTTATCTTAATTAATGTTTCGACCAGCTTGATACGGGAATCAAATGTCAAATAAACCGTAGTTAAGCGAATAACTTGCAGAGAGGCCACTTAATTTCTTGCTAACATCATTGGCGATTTCATCACATAATTTGGCCTCAGGCCTGAACACATATAAGAGGAAAAAAAAAAGGAGAGAAAAAAGTGTTATAATAATACAATAATAATCTCAATGTTTCCATTTCATAAATGCAATAATCAAATTAGATGCCATCACAAAGGAGAAAAATTGCATTAATACAGTTTGATTTATATCAAATAAGAACGAGTTGTGGATTGTAATTCTGAAGTTCCACTAAATACAAAATTCTAAGCAATTATTTGCCTTTAAATTATAAATAATCATGTGGATCAAACAAATATCTAATTTAATGAATTGAAATAAAATTAGTTAAACTGATTAGTTCCGACAGCAATATCAATTTGAACATATAGGTCTATTTTAGACTTTGTATGCTGTTTAATCTACATATAAAATTTCCTTCTGGATTCTAACATTATGTTGTACCCTACGCAGCTAATACATATGTTCAACAATATAAGTTCATCTTGCTCCAACCATTTATACCATCCCTTGCAAGTTTCAATTACATGTAAAGTACATAATCTAAGAAATCTGTCGAAAAATGGAATCAAAATTCAAATTTGCACTTAAAACATGTGATGACTGGACATATATATGGTAAATTATTTGAAAGAACATGCTCTGTATATATTGAAATTAAATAAATGGAAACCTTGACAAGAGAAAGACAAAAAAGACATACTTGTGGTGGGGATCTGCTGAATTGTAACCTGCTAAGATGCTAATTTCCCTCAAAGCATTTCTCCAATTCCCCAGCTTCAGATCTTGGACTTTTCCACCATGGAAAGAAAGTGCATAATTCTGTTGGAGATCTTGAACAACAGATGGATCTACATGATAGAAAACAGGCACAGCTATCTGGTTCTTCTTTTCCATACATTGAAGTATTATGTGAATCTCATCAAGACACCATTCTGAATGTGGATAGTCTTTTGAGAATATGACTATGGAAACATATGATTCCTCAATTGTTTTCAAGAGCGTTGGTGCGATCGGTTTTCCTCTTTCGAGATCAGTGTCGTCCACAAAAGCTTTAATTTGTTTTCTTGCCAAAGCAGCCAAGAGATGACTCAGAAAATTGTTTCGAATATCAGCTCCTCTAAAACTGATAAACACGTCATACTTTTTTCCTCGAGAGTTGCTGGATGAGGAAGAAGAAGCCATTGACTGGTTTTTGTTCACATCAGGAAACAATTACATTTTAATCACAGTTTACTTTTCATAGAATTTACTATGAAAATATAACTCAAATTTTCTCTACAAGGATCCTCAAATCACTTGCCTTATACCTGCATTCACCAAATCCAACAGCTGGGTTGTTGATCAGCCCCCACCTCTAATTATGAATGACTATACCAAGATGAAGTTAAAACTGCATAACATTAATAATACCAACTAAATTCTTTCCACACCTCTCTGCTTCAAGAGAAATTTATCAGCCCACAGAAGATAATATCAAATGGAAGGAATTTACCTCCATATTTTGCCACCCTACGCATGTTTTTCTTGTTAATAACAATTCCAAGGAAATCATTAGAGTATCCATGCCTTTTTCTTGCTTCACCAACAAGAGAATTGAGCAAGCTTTCTTGGTCTAATTAAAGTCCATCGCCTCAGCTACCTGAACTCTTTAAGGATGGCTTAGAATTATTACATGCAAAAAGGATTAAAAAGAAAATCTGCTATTAAAAATATCAACTGATTCACATATAGAGAGATTCCATGGAAATGCCAATATCAGTGCCATAATTCCACCAAAACTTTACTTTTACAGTATACCAATTTCCATAAATCCACCAAAACTCATTTAAACAGAGAATTGGATAGTCCAAGAAGAAACTTGGAAAGTTGAACAGCTGACACTGATCCTAGATTGTATGGAATGTGATGCATTTAGTGCTTTCAGATCAATTGGAAGAGAAAGAAAAAAGGAAATCCAATTAGGAGATCTAAGATAGAGCTGAATACATACTTCTCCATGGTAAATGCAACAGTGAAGATATTGTGAAATTCTGCAAACATTTACAGCTCTACAAGTAAACTATCTACATTCTTTAGAAACTAATCACCAAATAATAAGACAAATAAGATCCCATTTTAGTTTGATAAAACGAAATTTTCCCAAAATATTTCAATAGGAGCAGTTGGTTCAATGCCCAGATTCTTAACAGCATGCACTGCATAAACGATCATCTCACGTTTTCGCATCATAACCGTTGGCTGCAAGTTATTAATTTTCCTAATTTATGAATTAGCACTCCTTTCAATAAGAAATCAAGATTTGGTTGCATTCTACCTTTCAAATCAACGGTCAATAACCGTGGAGAACACTTCATAGCAGTTAGAATTTTCTTATCACTATCAAGAAGTGACCTCATAGACTGAAAGGTGGTTTGATATGAGAATCTAAAGAACATTTTAAGAATTTCACCTGCAAAGCCATTTTCCACGAGGTAATCAATTTTGGGGTGGAGAGTGCCTTTAACTTTGCAATGGAGAATCTTATGACACTTTACGATCAATTTGGCAACCTGGGTATCGCTGAAATGATGAGATTTGACCAGTTCGAGTACAGATTGAGCCCTTTGTGGATTCGTTTCGTCGAGCGTAAACTTATGGGATACAGAAGGAGCAGATTATGAAGAAGAAGTTCCGCGCTGGTAGGCGATACAGGACTTGGAGAAAGCGTCGCAAGTGATTGAAGTAAACGTTTACGTAATTGAAAAAACATACATTTGATTAAAGCTAAAAAATTATGAAAGTTCAAACTTTGAGGGGAACAAACAAACAGAGAAGGCAGAGTAGAGGGCGAGATTGAGAGTCGAGGGTTTAAGGTTTCTTGATCCGGGTCGGGTGCAAAACAATGGGCCGAATAGCAGTCCTAAACCGTCAACCCAGATTAAACACATTATAACCAATAAAAGCGGAGCAATAACCAAAATTTAAAAAATACTCTCTCCGTTACTTAATAAGTGCCATTTTTAAGAAAAATTTAAATTTTATTTATCTGTCACTTTTATATTTTTAATGCAATTTAATTTTTTTTTATTTAATTTTTTTTCTAATGCAAATTGACCAATAAAATTTAAATTTGTACATTGAAACACTTAATGTGTATTAAATTACTCAATTTTTTTATAAATTCAAGTCTAATTAATGTTTATTAATTCTAGTAAAAACAACAAAAGAAACACTTATTTAGAAAAGGAGGGAGTAAATAAATTAGATGTTCAAAAAATTACGTAATCTCTTTATTTTATTTTATATGTCAATTTTATCATTTTTATTAAAATTAAAATATATTAATTAAACTTAATTTTAGAATTTTTTTTATTTTATATATCATTTTTACTATTTTTATTAAAATTAAAATATATTAATTAAACTTAGAGATGGCAAATGGGCGGGTTGGGCGGGTTTGAGTTGGATCATAAATGGGTGGGTTATAAATGGATGGATCGTAAATGGATCAAAAATAGTTGGGTCGTAAATGGCTCAATTATCCAAATGGGTTGGGTGGATTTGGATCGACGCATTTTGACCCAAATTGGTCGAGTGTTCCAAATGGGTCGGTGAAAGTCTAAATGGGCCGAAACGTGAATTGACTCATTTGATCCATTTTTTTATCAAAAAATAATTTTCAATAACGAAATAATAAAAAAATTAAAAAAATAATACTCAATAACGAAATACTAAAAAATTAAGTTAACAATACTAAAAAGTATTAGATATACAAATAGTAAATAATATACTAATCTATTTTTTTGACTTTAAATGAAAATTACTCCACATTTTGATTTGATTTTGAAAATTTAATATCTTTTCCAATGTGGTATTGACATGCATTCTCAACTGCAATAATAATAAATATTCTTAATACGCAAAACAACCTATATACATATATTCAAATAAATAAATACATTTATTTTACCTTCAAATCCAAATAACCAACTCCGAGTGGTAATCAAAACCTCCGCATTTTCAGGTAACATAGATGCCCTCCATTTATTTAGAATTCTTCCTCCCATACTAAATGCTGACTCTGAAACAACTGTAGTAATAGGGATTGTCATAATATCTCTAGCCATTATAGAAAGAATGAGATATTTTGCCTCATTATCCTTCCACCAAGATAACACATCAAACTGAGAAGTTCTACCCAATCTTGGATCATTCAAATATATATCTAACTCAGATTTATCTTCAAAACTACTGCCAAAACTTTTGAATTCCTACATAAAAATTATTATACAAGTTATACAATATATTACAACAAGAATACAAATTATTTATTCTAAAAAAATAAAAATAAGAATAAGGGACGCACTTTCATAAGATCATCATCCAGACTTGGTCTCCTTTGGTGTCTCTGGAGTTGGATTATTAATTACACCTTCCTCTCGATTTTCCGTCATCATATTGACTTGGAGGTATGAAATCGAAGTCATTCCATATAGAAGACACTCGTCGTCTTTTGAAAGTGGTTTCTGCATAAATATCGATGCTTTCATTTACACTGCTAACACTATGATCCATTCTACAAACAATAAGAAAGAAATAAAAATTAAAAATAAGCAAAAACATGACAAAATAGTGTTTCATAATTCAAGTTAACAAATGATATTATTCAGAACCCCTTTCAGCTAATCAATTCACCAACAGGTTTAACAATAAACTTCTTAAACTTCTATAAAATAAAATAAAAATAACATTAAAAGATCTAAAATAGGTAGAAAGCATATTTCCAAATGCAAATCGAACTACCTTGATAGAACTAAACAACGAACCCACATTTGACAAAAATTTCAAAACTATATCCCAATTCCTTTCTCAACTTAAACTACCCCTACTTAAATAATAATCAATTATGGGAGCTTGAACCACATCACAAGGCATATATATATATATATATATGAACTAAGAAAATCAATTACGAAAGTGATAATTTGGTAGAATATCAATAACAATCATAATTTGCGAGATTAGTTTTTGATTACAGAAAGTAAATTGCCTTAATTTTTTACAAAATACTTACGTGATTAGGCATAAAAATTGTTTTCTAAATACATGCTAACTGTAAAATTAGATATCAGTCTGTATCCATTTAAGACGCTCGGTTAAAAGTAGACATGATAATACCGATACTGATCAAAGCACATAGCTTTCTACTACATTGATCATATTTGGACAATTTCTTTCTACAGCAGGATAAACGAAGAAAACAAATTCTCAAACAGAGCAACCAAATCAAGCACGACATGTTTACTGAAAACTAAAAGCACGTAAAAGAAACAACAAAGATTCATAATCTCATTGTAAATCAACGGAGGAGAAAGGACTTAGAGACGGTGACCGGAGCTGATGAGAGACGGTGACCAGAGCTGAGGGACGATGACCTGAGCTAAGAGATGGTGGCAATCGGGTGGCGTTATAGGGTAGTCAGAAAAACAGAGAATGAAGAAACGAGGGCAGGGCAATGAGAGATTTGGGATTAGACCTGTTGGGTGTAGAGGTATAATGACCCAAACGGGTTGATTTTAAGTGGGTAATTTTTTTTATGGGTTTAAATGGGTAATTTTTTATTTGGGTTGGGTTTGGGTCAGTTTTTGTTGGGTGAGTTTGGGTAGTTTATTGGGTTTGGGTCAGTTTTGACAGGTATAATTAAACTTAATTTTAGAATAAAATTAAATTATTCAATACAAAAATTTAAATTTAATTAACAAATTCTTATTAAAAAATTAAATTAAAAAAATAAAATAAAATTTTATTAAAAGTAGAATTATATACATGAAATTTGAATTTTATTAAAAAATAAAATATAAAATTAAATGAACAGAATATTATTTTATAACACACCAATTATTGCTGATCATATTATGCCAATTGTCGTCGTGTGCCTTTAGTATTGGGATTGGGAGTAAAGAGAATAAATTATACATTAACAAATTTAAGTAATTATTTCATTAAAATTAATTTTTTAAAATTATTAACTATTAATCAATTTAATAATTTCAGTTAACCAATCATCTATTTTGATTTTTTTGAAATCGGTTAACCATAAAAAAAAATTCTAATATGTAAATATAATAAATTATATAAATTACATAGTTTATTTCAATTGTTCAAAGAATTAAAAATAAATATTAAAAACCGAACATCATACCAAATAAATTTTAAAATAAAATATAAATATAATACCAAATAAATTTTAAAATAAAAATATAATATTCTACATATATAATACAGATTTTTCATTTTTCAAATCTAATTATTCATTTTTAATTGCACATATTATAATTCTGTTGGAGATCTTGAACAACAGACGGATCTGCATGATAGAAAACAGGCACAACTATCTGGTTCTTCTTTTCCATACATTGAAGTATTTTGTGAAGCTCATAAAGACACCATTCTGAATTTGGATAGTCTTTTGAGAAGATGACTATGGAAACATATGATTCCTCAATTGCTTTCAAGAGGGTTGGTGTGATTTCTTTTCCTCTTTCGAGATCGGTGTCGTCCACGAAAGGTTTAATATCTTTTCTTTTCAAAGCAACCAAGAGATGGCTGAGAAAATTGCTTCGAACTTCAGCCCCTCTAAAACTGATAAACACTTCATAGTTTTTTCCTTGAGCGTCGCTGGAAGAGGAAGAAGAAGCAGCCATTGATAACTCTAACCAAAACGAATATGAAGCTGAATTTTGACTGGTTCTTTTCGGATTAGAGATCTATAAACGCATTTGATAAAATCCCATACGAAATACCCACAAAATTGAGCGGTTGACTAAAGCATACGGTACGTGAAAGCTTGATTGAACATGCTGACGTCAACACCGCTTTGGGACAGTACTATAGTGCGACTTTTACAAATGTGCCCTCAAAAATTTCCTTAACTTTTCAATAAAATATTGACAAAATCCATTCTCCTCTTAAAATTTTCTAAATTAAATCTATTTAAAAAAATAATCTCTATACAAGTTAATGCATATATTTTAATTGTCTTTAAAATAAAGCAATGTAAAAATTTTAAAAATTTAAGGATTTAAAAATGAATTTAGCCAAATATATTCATATAAGTGATAATTTTGATTTAGTAATTAAGGGAAGATTCAAATAAAACATTTTTAGAACTTACAATCTGATGGTCATTTAATTAATTCCTCTATTCATGGAATTATCAGTGAAATAAAGTCACCAAAATTTTTTGCTTTTAATTATGTAATCCATTAACACCTTATTATTCTAATAATTTTAGGACCAGTTAGTCAAGAAATTTAACAAAAACTAGTAATTTCATTTATAGTTATTGAATTTATGCCCAAGTTAAGCAAAAATAATGACTTTTTTTCTTTTTTTTTGACCACTTAATATTTATATATAAAAAAAATTACTTTAACCGATTTTAAATAAAAATTCAATCGAAAAATTTAACTGGCACGTCCAATCAACTGATTCAATACACATAGCGTTTTAAGACCTTATCTTCATAAATCTAAATTTGTTAAAATAAGACTTCTGCATTGAAAATTGAAACTATATTATATTTCATCCATTTTTTCGGCTGTCAACAAAGAAAAGAAACTAAAATTGATAACAAAGTGATTTCATAAATTAACTGCTGTATTGGATTAAAATTTTGATAGATTTTCAAAAAATAAAAATGACTTCTAAGAATTTTAATAGATTTTCTAAAATTGTCATTGACTTTAAATTAATTTTTTATAAATAACTTTTATAGATTTTAAAAGACTTTGAATTAATTTTATTTGTCCAAACTATGCAGATAATATCAACCATGGATATAAAGAGACTATTAACAAATATCATATATATTGTTGTAACACTATATATATAATATATATTATTTTTCATCTTAGTTATTTCTTGATATAATATTGTTTATTAATAAGCTCTAACACAGAGGTGGCAAATGGGCTGATTGGGCGGTTTTGGATTGGGTCATAAATGGGTGGATCGTAAATGGGTCAAAAATAGTTGGATCATAAATGGGTCAATTACTCAAATGGGTTTGGTGGGTTTGGGTCGATCCATTTTGATCCAAATGGGTCGGTGAAGGCCTAAATGGGCCGAAACGTGAATTGACCCATTTGATCCATTTTTTTTATCAAAAAATAATTCTCAATAACGAAATAATAAAAAAATTAAAAAAATAATACTCAATAACGAAATACTAAAAAAATTAAGTTAACAATACTAAAAGGTATTAGATATACAAATAGTAAATAATATACTAATCTATTTTTTTTTTTGACTTTAAATGAAAATTACTCCACATTTTGATTTGGTTTTGAAAATCATTCAATAGTGGCTACAAATGAAGTAGGTGCTGGCTACAAATGAACCAGGTCTTTCTCTCTCTCAACTACATAATTAACACTAACACATTTATATTTTTGTTTTCATTTGTTTTCAAGGTTGTAATATATAAAGCTTCTAAACTAATTTGATTCTGCACTACTCTGGTCATTCAATAGTGTTTCATAATTCAAGTTAACAAATGATATTATTCAGAACCCCAATCAGCTAATCAATTCACCAACAGGTTTAACAAAATAAACTTCTTTAATTATTAGATAATTTGCACACCTATTTTTCTAATATTCGTAAAATATCATTAAAATATCATTAACAAGCATTCAAGGCATTCAATTAGGATCCCTAATCAACTTGAACTAGGAACCCATAGTAATATGGAAAATTGATTATAACAGCATATAAAAAGCAATACCTATGTACTGTAGCCAATTTGATAATAAGATTCTCAATCATGTTAACCAAGAACAAATCAGCATTTTAACTTCCCTGCAAACAGTGCAGTAATATCTCTCTAAATTGAGACACATGTTCAATAGCATACATCCATCTCAATTTTCACATCACAAGAAAATCAGGGGCAGTGGCGGGAAGGAACTCTAGCTCAAAAGATGGCAGCACTTTATCTTAGAAATTAGAATCACTCTGCTATGTGAATCATTTTGCTATGCCACACTTTGAATTGCTATCTAGAATTGACTCTCAAACCAATAAAATTGGGATCTACATTTTACATCCTCTCAAGCCATCCACCACCCCAGACCCCCAAAACAAGCTTCCTTAGTATTAATTAACTCATTGCCTTTGCCAAGTATCGCAAGGACTGCAACAAAGGGTACAGAAAATCATGATTTCTTTGTGTTAATTAACTCATTGCCTTTCCCATGTATCTCAAGGAGTAAAACGAAGGATCTAAGAACTAATTTGGTCTGATCATGACACCCGTAAATTCAACCTTTGGAGCTGACACTATTTTCAATGACTTTAAAAATTAAGGATCAATACACAAACATTTGAAAGTTTAAAGAGTGCTCATGCATCAGTCTATCGATATGCACCCTCTCAGATATTTAAAATTAAGGAGACAAATATCATATCCTTGCAAAAATGCATGTAAAAACAGATCAAATGATAAATTGTCTGACAAATATAAACAAAAACCATTACATTTGCGATGTAGCAGGAATCTCATGCATTTACCATATACAGTACTAATACTATGACAATACGGAATGCTCCTACCCTCAGTTTTCTCGGGAAGTTATCGAAGCGCTGAAGAACAGTTGCTGGGAAAGAATAACAGCAAATATATATATATATAAACGGAGGAAACCAGTAGAGAACAGAATGTATATCTGAAGAATATGAGAAATACTGCACTTTTTATTCACTGAAAAGATACACCAAACTGACTACTTTGGTAGACTTTAAATAGGCTTTGTATAGAAACAAAATCAACTAGAAAAATGCAGAAATAACATAATTAAGTAACAGAAAATAAAGATTTAAGGGATTGGAAAATATTTTGCTGATTGACTGGGGTCTGAGAGCTCTGGAATTAAGAAGCCATAAGCCAGTGCAACAAAGAGATGAATTCCTCGCCTTTATTTAATTATTCCACATTCTTCACAACCAAGCACACACAAAATCAACAAGTTGCATAATAAATAAACAATAAATAAATTAATCAAATAATCAGTTGAAATTAACGAAATACAATGAAGATTTGTAATTCCATTCATATGAAAATTGAGATGAAAATCAAATTACGGGCCGAAATTTCCTCCTCTTGTTACACTAATCGCAAAATGATTCATAATCCAAAATAAAACAGCGCAGGAAAGAATATAAACAAATTTACTAGAAACAGAAGAGCGGTGGATTCACATAATAAAAAAGCACACGCGTTTCAAAATTACAAATGTAAAAACAGGAGTTAGACAGCTAATAATAAGCATTTCTCAAAACAAACGAATTAAATAAGAAGAAACCCTAAAAGAACAGAGAGAGTTGAGCAGAGACCGGCAAGAGAGAGAAGGCCAAACAAGGCTGTGATTGGCAAGTTATGACAAATTTTAAGGAGCGATACTTAAATTTTAAGTTATGACAAATACATTAAGGACTTGGGTACCAAACGTGGATCTTGGTGCAGTATACTCAACATCCAATTCTTTAGCAACTAAATCCGAAGAAATCACAAACTGTAATCATTCATTAATCAAACAAGGCAATTAATCAATCAAAATACAGTTTCATTACACTCACAGCTTCTCTGATTACTGTTGAAACAAAAAAGAAACCGCTTCAAATCACCAGGATTCACCCCATGAATAACCTTAATATGCAAATAAAAAATAGGAGTACCAATCTTAACTGGTAAATAAAAGACTTCAACAAATTAAGAGAGCTAAAAGCTTTAGTACAATAGGAACCAAACCTCCTGAGGCAAGCTTTGCATTGCAGATTTCCTCTGTCAATCTTCAACATTTAATTAAAAAAATTGTATCACCTGAATCTGAAGAAAAAAAAGTCCAAGAATAAGTAAGGACTTAAATACTTTGTTCCTGGTTTCACGAGGGGAAAAACAAGGAATCATTCTAACTAGCAACCATAAAAAAAGGAATCCTCTGAAGTTGATTTCTGCAGCAGCTTTTGCTTCTCTATGATTGGCTTCAAGAGCTGGAACACATCTTCTTTCTAAAATTAAAGGTAACAGATGTTCTAGGTGAAGCAATAAGAGAAAAATACCTAAGCAATTTTTGTTCGCATCAGGAAACAATTACATTTTAATCACAGTTTACTTTTCATAGAAATTACTATGGAAATATAACTCAAATTTTCTCCAGAAGGATCCTCAAATCACTTGCCTTATAACTGCATTCGCCAAATCCAACAGCTGGGTTGTCGATCAGCTCCCACCTCTAATTATGAATAACTATACCAAGATGAAGTTAAAATTGCATAACATAAATAATACCAACGAAGTTCTTTTCACATCTCTGCTTCCAGAGAAATTTATCAGCCCACAGAAGATAATATCAAATGGAAAGAATTTACCTCCATATTTTGCCACCCTATGCATGCTTTTCTTGTCAATAACAATTCCAAGGAAATCATTAAGAGTATCCATGCCTTTTTCTTGCTTCACCAACAAGAGAATTGAGCAACCTTTCTTGGTCTAATTAATGTCCATCGCCTCAGATACCTCAACTCGTTAAGCATGGCTTAGAATTATTACATGCAAAATTTATATATATATATATATATATAAAATCTGCGATTGGCTTTGCTGCAAAACAGAGAACAAAAGAAACAGAGAATCCTCGAGAGACAAGTCCAATCAACACAAACAGAGAGGAGCAATTTGGAATGATGTTGAAGCTAAGATGAATGAGGCAGAGACAAAGAGAGATTTAAATTTTTTGACTCTTCCACTACCTCTTCCTCTTCACGTTTTCTGTCATCTCCTCTCTCAACTATTGGATGAACACCAATACTATTAATTTTAACAAATCTTCCTCACCTTATCCGAAGATTTCAAATGAGGCCCCTCTTACACTGTGGTCAATCTGGCCATGCCAAAGAATCACGTGCTCTAAATTACTATCGATCTCTACCAAATCCAAATCCATAGCAGGTGGATAATAATATTCCTTCTTGTTTCCGCATTATCTGTTAAACAAGCTTCTAGCGATATATAGCGATCATCGACTGCAACAATTACCGCACAAAAGTTGAACCAAATGGAATGTCCATGAGTGTCAAGCTCAAAAAACAAAGAAGAACTGCTGCTATTACGATACTTCATCCACTGCGGCACTTCACTCCCCACAAAACATAAATCACGCTTTGGCAGCAAAATAAAAATAAACATTTAGAAAATCATCAACAATATCTTATTATCCTAAAAGAAAATTTTTAAGATTTTCTAAAGCCTGAGGAAAGAGAGACCTTATAAGTTGACAAGTATTGTGATTCCTGCAGACTTTGTTGAATAGTTGATGATGTCCCCTCATTTAATTTCTCACAGTTGCTCAAGTCCAAAAAAGCACGTGGAAATTTGAACTCAGTCGGTACTGATTTTATTTTAGAGACATGCAGTTTGCTGCAAGTAGTTTTTTTAGATTTTGTGGAATATCTGGTAACTCTTCCAGACCAGCTCCAGACGCATTAAGTACCTCTAGTGATTCTAAATTCCCCAAATTGTCTGGCAATTTGTTGAGATTGTTACAATAAGAAATGTCAAGATTTTTGAGAGATTTTAAATTGCAAATGGAGGATGGCAACTCTTTTAGACCACTACGACAAGCTTCAAGTTTCACTAAAGTTTCCAAATTCCTCAAATCCTTGGGAAGCATGTTGAGATTCCTACAAGAGGAAATATCGAGGCACTTAAGTACAGATCTCAAATTGCAAATAGTATTTGGAAGACTTGTTAAATTTGAGAAACCGGAGAGAGAAATTGCTCGGAGATCCTCGTAACTATCTTTGACCATTAGGCCTTCGGATAAAAATGAAGCAGGGGCCAGTGTGAAGCGTTGTAGCTTTTATTTCTCTCCAAAATAAGGGAGAATAAATAACATAGAATTTTTATTTTTATAGAATTTTTATTTTTATTTTTTAATTATAAGAGAGTAAATCAAAATTTCTCAGTATTTTAGTGGGAATATCAAATAATAGTTATCATCTTGAACGAGAATGAATTTTATTTATCTATTATCATTTTCATCATAAAATATAAAATTGATTTCTCTAATCATTTACTCTCATCCAAATATATGGTGAAAATAATTTTTTTATATTACACGGAACTTCTGGGAACTTATAAAGACTTGTGCACCCTGTTAGATCTAGAATAATAAGGTTGTCCAATTTTTCCAAAGATGACCCAATGCTAAGCAGTCTTTTACAATGCCGCAAGTCTATCATCCTAAGATTCAGAGCTTGACCTAAATTGGAGATATGGATTAGATCAGTAGAATGACTAAGGCGAATGCGTTTCAAATTCTGAGGAGGCTGTAAAGGAAAAAGAATAAGATAAGAACATGTTAGTTTAGACAACTAATATTTAAAAAACCTTCAAACTTTTTTAATTTTAGAAAGAAGCAAATCACGCAGTACCTTATCCAAAACAAGTTCTTTAAGATTGCTAAAAGGCATGTCAAGTTCAACAAGCTCGTCTAGAGAAAAATTGGATGGCAAAAACCTCAATGGGAAATAATTCCAGCAGAGATACCTTAGACTGTTTGGAAGAAATTCAAGGCCATCAGGAAGATATACTTTGTTTCTGTCTGAGTTATAGTAGCAAAAGTAATCAAATACTCGGAGGAATCTGAGTTTGTGCATATTGATGAAGGCTTTAGAACTTATGTTCAAATGACCACCAACCTCTCCCATATTTAGTGATACGCATTCCACATTTTCAGTCCCCTGAGAACCAAAAACAAACAGAAGAATAAGCTTAAAATTTTCAAAAACTTAAATATAGTAATAAATTATATTGAAGGATAACAAAGTCTATTGCATAAATAATATAAGCTACAAGTAAAATATAAAACAACCAGCTAATATGAGTCAATCTTACCCTATCAGTTCGCAATACACATTCGATATCTTTACACTTCCATAACCTGCTCTGCTTTTCACTCTGTTGCCCTCTTTCCTCAACAACAATATCATGGCCCATTTGCTGAAGCAAGTCATGCATTCCAACAGTTCCCCTAAAAGGTTCATAACAAGTACTTATGAGAGATTTATCACGAAGGCGTTCCATTCCATCTATTGAATAGAAATTGAACCCGCTTAATATTTTTTCCACTACATCAACATATTCCCCTTTAAAAAAACATGCAATATCAAGAAATATTCCCTTTTCATCTCGATCAAGTCCGTCAAAACTTATTTTCAGAATGCTTTGAATGTTCCTGAGGGGAATATCTTCAATTTTTTTCAATTTATCTACCCATATTTTCGTACTTTTGCCTTTAAGATCAGCACTCAAAACAACAAGAGCTAATGGAAGTCCTTGAGCATACTTTACAACCTTCTCTGAAAGCTCTTTATATTCTTTTTGAGGATAAGATTGACCAAAGACACGCCAACTGAAGAGTTGAAGAGCTTGATTGTTGTTTAACTGCTTAACTTGGTATATATGTTTTTTCATAGGCACATTTTCAAACACCTGCCTGTCTCTACCTGTTACAATGATTCTACTCTTCGCACAAAACATGCCTACAGAACACAAACCATTATCTTCTAGTATAGATTTTAAGTGCATAGGATCATCCACATCATCTAAAACAATAAGCACTTTTTTACTTTTAAGCCTTCTCCGAATGTAATCATCAATTGTATGGGGCGTGCTTTTCTTTACACTTCCTTCCCCTAATAGCTCCTGAATGATCTCATCTCTTAAATCATGTGTTGCCAATCTATTGCTCAATTTTTCCCTCACATTTGAAACAAAACAGTGACCATCAAATTTATTCTTAATTTTGTTGAATACTTTGTCGGCAAGAGTTGTCTTGCCAATACCTCCCATTCCCCAAATTCCTATCATGCTTACAGTATTCTCTTCTTTGTCAATTAATGATTCCACATCCCCAATGCGTGAATCAATATCAAATAAACCATAGTTAAGCGGATAACTTGCAGTCAGACGACTTAATTTGTTGCTAACATCATTTGCGATTTCGTCACATAATGTGGCCTCTGGCCTATATAATAATAAAATAGTTAGCATGCTATCAGCAAAACATATGTACTACTAATATCCTTCTCAACTCTGAATCGATATAAAATAAATAGCATATGTAAAAGAAATAATTTAAGAAATCTGTGGAAAAGTAGAATCAAAAGTTAAAATTGCAGTTAATCACAGATCTCATGAGACACGGTAATATATGGGAAATTATTTGGAAGGAGATGTTATATATAAGAAATTAAAATATAGAAGGAAAAGAAAATGGCATACTTGTACTGAGAATCTTCTGAATTGAAGCCTGATAAATTGCTTATTTCCTTCAAAGCATTTCTCCAATTCTCCAATTTCCTAGTATCCACTTTAGAATGAACAGTAAGTGCATAATTCTGTTGGAGATCTTGAACATCAGACGGATCTACGTGATAGAAAACAGGCACAACTATCTGGCTCTTCTTTTCCATACATTGAAGTATTTTGTGAAGCTCATAAAGACACCATTCTGAATTTGGATAGTCTTTTGAGAAGATGACTATGGAAACATATGATTCCTCAATTGTTTTCAAGAGGTATGGTGAGATTGGTTTTCCTCTTTCGAGATCGGTGTCGTCCATGAAAGTTTTAATTTGTTTTCTTTTCAAAGTGGTCAGGAGATGGCTCAGAAAATTGTTTCGAACTTCAGCCCCTCTAAAACTGATAAACACTTCATTCTTTTTGCCTCCAGAATTTCCGGAAGAAGAAGCAGCCATTGATGACTCTTAACCATAACAAATATGAAGCTGAATTTCGACTTTAGAGATTAAAGATCTGTAAACACCTTTGATAAATCCCATAAGAAATTCCCACAAAATTGAGTGGGTTGACTAAAGGATACCGTGGGTGAAAGCTTTGATTGAACATGCTGATGTCAACACGCTATGGGACAGGACTGAAGTGCGACTTTTACAAATGTGCCCTCAAAAATTTCCTTAACTTATCAATAAAATATTGGCAAAATCCAATCTCTTCCTAAAATTTTCTAAATTGAATATATTTAAAAATAATAATAATAATAATAATAATTAAATATCTATACGCAATTTCTCAAAAACAGAAAGTTAGTGAATACGTTTCAATCATAGTTAAGTTCGATAGAATTTATTCTCGATCATATCACTTAATTCTTAAAATTTTTTACATTAAATTTCTAAATTTTTATAATTTTTTATATTAATTTTTTTTAAAAAATAACACATAATAATTAAAATATATGCATGTTAGTTCAATTAATAAGAAATTTCGTGTTGTTTATATTAAAATATAGAGCTCTAATTAAAAAAAAATTCATAAAAGAACACAACGTAAAAATTTTAAAATTTAGAGACTTGAAAATGAATTTTGCTTAAAATATTCATATAAGTGATATGTTTGATTTAGTATTTAAGGGAAGATTCAAACAAAACATTTAGAACTTACAATCTGATGGTCATTTAATTAATTCCTATATTTATGAAATTATCAGTGAAATAAAGTTCCCAAATTTTTTTACTTTTAATTATGTAATCGATCAACACTTTATTATTCTAATAATTTTAGAAGCATTAGTCAAGAAATTTTAGAAAAACTAGCAAGCTAAGGTTAATTTCATTTCACTACAAGAAAAGAGTAGAATAGCGACGGAAAAATAGCGGCGAAAATTTTTCCGTCGCTAAATAGCGGCGGAAGTAACATTCCGCCGCTATTTAGCGACGGAAAATTATTTCCGTCGCTAAATGCCGACGGTTATATTAAGCCGCCGCTAATTAGCGACGGAAATTTCAATCCGTCGCTAATTAAGGCGCCAACTGTTCCCTCCAAATTCTGCGACACTATTTAGTGACGGAAAACTAAAACGTCGCTAAAAATAGCGACGGTTTAAGATAACCGTCGCAAAATTAGCGACGGTTATACTATTCCGTCGCTATTTTTAGCGACGGTAAAAATTACCGTCGCTAAAAAGAAAAGAAAAAGTTTAAGTTTTATTTAGCGACGGTGAAGTAGTTCCGTCGCTAAAATTACCGACGGTTTATCTCTTCCGTCGGTAATATTAGCGACGGAAACGAATCTTCCGTCGCTAAAATTAAAGATTCAGATTTTAATTACCCGATCCCCTCCCTCTCCCCTATCTCTCCTCCCTCTCACCTCCCTCTCTCTCTGCTCCCTCTCTCTGACCCCCTGTCCTCACGCCGCCGGCCACCGCGCCCCTGCCGTCCATCGCCGGTCCCGTAGCTCCCCTCCTCCTCCGCTCTCCCCTTCCTTCCCTCTCTCCCCTTCCTTCCCTCTTCCCGCTCCGATCTTCCCCTTCTTTCCCTCCCTCCGCGTGCCGCCGGCGTCCTCCACTCCGATCAGCCTGCTTGCCGGTCCGCCTGTCCTCCTCCGCCGCCTCCTCCTCTCCTCCACTCCTCCTGCTCCTCTCCTCCAGCGTCGACAGGTCCCGATCTCTCCCTTTAATTTTTTTTTTTTTTTATTATTATTATTATTATTATTATTATTATTATTATTATTACTATTAAATTCAGATAATAATTATAATATTAATAATTTTATTTTGCTTATTAATATTAATTATTATTAATATTATTATTACTAATAATATTATTATTATTATTGTTGAGTTGATTATATTATTATTATTGTTAATATGATTGTTATTATTATTAATTTATTTATGTTAGTTAAGTATTGTTGAATAAATATATATTATTTTTAATTACACCAACAATTAATTGAATTTATGTTGTAATTGTTAAAAAATTAAAATTAAAATATCTTCTTAATTAAGTGATAAAATCATATATAGTACTATATCCTGAAATTAATGATTTTCTTTAATTAATTAGATATATATATATATAGTTCAAAGATTCCTGTATAGGAATTGTATATTCTACAATAATCTTGGCCATAATCTCTTTCAATCCGCAATCAATTAAAATCTAAAAGCAATTAAAATGGAATCTTGCCCTTCCATTTTATATCAGTAATGGAAAACTCAAAGCAAATCAAACAGATGGTATAAAATGTTATTAATTTGAATCAAATCTCAATTATTAATTTAATCAAAGAAAGACAAAATGTTAGTATAAAATTTAATCCATATATTAATTTGAATGTTTGAACACATAATTTAAGTTCAAATGGGAAATTATATAGCAAATTAAGAAAGTTTGTTGAAATGCCAAAAATTTGTATGTTATCAAATTAAAGAAATTGGCAGTTATGTCTTGTTAAACAACAAAGTATAAATTTTCCTAAAATAAAATATAAAAAATAACAACAAACTATATCTACTAGTTCACATCAATTCAGCCTAATATTTCACATCAATTCAGCCTAATATTTCAATTGTTGAGTTTTTTCTTTTTCTTGAATATTGGGTATTAATTGAAAAGTGAGTAAAGATTGAGTTTTTTTTTTTTTTTCCAAGTAGTCATTAGCAATTTTTTTTAATAATCTGATACCTAAAATTAACTAGTCCGGCTAATATAAATTCGTACCATGGTAGTACTAGATAAATCTATAAAGCATGTTTAAAAGAGAAGAAATCACATTTGTTTATTCTATCTTATTCATCAGAGGTTATCCCTAAATTTTTTGAAATACAACTATTTATTCTTCAAAGTAAATGCATTAAAAATTTACTTAGATTATTGCTTTGTTCGTAGTAAACTCAAATATTTGTTCTTTTTCTTCAACTTTTCATGCATTAACTAATTTCTAACATACTTAATTTGATTCCAAAAAGAAAAAATAAAAAGAATATTTTTTTCAGGCATAATAACATGCATGTGCATGCATTTGAACCCATCATCAATCGGACAATTTGAGATGTATCGGACTAACAGTCTCTCCTTTCTTTCATACCCTCAAAGAAAAAAGCCTAAAGGCTTGTTTTACTCTTTTATGCATATCCCAACCACCTGATGTAGACTTTGATCATATGGGCATGCAATTTGGACAATTATCCCAATCATATTTATGACGGTAAAATGACAAAATAACCCTCCATTCCCTTTGGAAACAATGGCTTGTAAGGTGATGGTAGCGGTCTTTTCAAGGATTTTATATGTCAAACCCATTAAAATTGAATAGCAACATAAATAAGTGCCTTTTGCTATATATATATATATATATATATATATATATATATACGAGTGCCACTTTTTTTAATTTATTAAAATACTTGTAAAAATAATCTTCAAAAGAAAATCTGATTGCACATGACATTGGGATACACACCATATGATAGATCCACAAAGATGTTATTAATTGATAGATGAAGCACAAAATCAAGCAAAATATTATAGGCTTTTATAATAGTTGCTTAGATCTAGGAGAAGACTTTAATAAACATGAGTTTTTTAGTTTTTGATAAATAATAACCATGAATTGCCTATAATCTTGTAAAGTTATTTTTCTAATTAGTATTATTATCTAGGTTATTGACTGTAATATGATTTTTTTTTTTTTTTTTGTTAATAGCATAATAATCCGTATAATTATTGTTTAAATGACTCCTTGTTCATGTAACAGTTTTGGAATTAATTATGAGTAGCGTAGATAGATCTTGGATGTACAGACGAAAAACAAGGGATGGTTACATTAATCCAGAATATGTGGAAGGGGTTCAGTCGTTTATTGCATACGCCAGTTCTCAACCTGCACATATGGACGGGGCTAAAATAAGATGTCCATGCAAAAAGTGCCAACACCTTAGTTATCTTCCTGTTGATGAAGTATATTTTCACCTGTTAAAAAAGGGATTTGTTCAAAATTATTTTGAGTGGACACGACACGGAGAACCATCAATTTGCAGTACCTCGATGGGAAACGTGGGTAACATGTCAACAATTGAGGGTGAATTTGAAAGAGGTGGGGAATTTGGTGCCGATGATGTAGGGGTGAATGATAATCCATACGTCCAAATGGTTTACGATGCAGCGGGCCATGATTTTAGAGAAAGTACAGCAATGATGGAAGAACCGAACGAAAATGCAACCAAATTTTACGATTTGCTAAATTCAGCAGATCAGGAGTTATGGCCGGGCTGCGATAACATGACTCAGTTATCTTCTGTAGCTCGGATATTGAATATAAAATCCGAGCAACATATTTCGGATCGAGGTTTTGACCAAATTCTTGCTTGGTACAATGAATCATTGCCTCCTGAGCATAAAATGGTTCCTAATCTGTACAATGTGAAGAAACTAATCAGTGGTTTAGGTTTGCCTGTTGAGAAAATCGAATGTTGCCGGTTGGGATGTATGTTGTTTTGGAGGGATGACGTCAATTTACAAGAGTACAAATTTTGTGGTCAACCTAGGTACAAATCTAAAAGTGGCGGTAATCAGCATAAATTGGTACCTTGGAAACGTATGTATTATTTTCCGTTGACTCCCAGGCTTCAAAGAATATATGCATCCGAAGTTACTGCACCTCATATGAGATGGCATGATGAGCACGAAAGTACAGGTGGAATAATGAGCCATCCATCAGATGCAGTTGCATGGAAACATTTTAATAACATCCATCCTGATTTTGCTGCTGAATCTAGAAATGTTCGGCTGTGTTTGAGCACTGACGGGTTTCAACCTTTTGGTCAATCAGGGCAACAATATTCCTCATGGCCAGTCATAATGACTCCTTATAATTTGCCTCCGTGGATGTGCATGAATGAGGCATATATGTTTTTGACAGTCATTATTCCAGGACCTAAAAATCCGAAGCACAAAATTGATGTATACTTGCAGCCGTTGATTTATGAGTTACAACAGCTTTGGGATGTCGGTGTTGAAACATATGATGCATCACTTAAACAGAATTTCATGATGAAAGCAGCTTTAATGTGGACGGTCAGTGACTTTCCCGCCTATGCTATGTTGTCCGGTTGGAGCACGGCTGGAAAATTAGCATGTCCTTACTGTGGCGATGATTCAGATGCGTTTTATCTTCAGCATGGTTGCAAAACTTCTTGGTTTGATAACCACAGGAAATTCCTTCCACCTGACCACCCGTTCCGACGGAACAAGAACAAATTTATTAAGAATAGAGTTGTACTTGCTAGTCCGCCGGTGGTGAAAAGCAGTGAGCAAATTTTACAAGAAATTGATGAGTTGGGTTTACTGAAGGTAACAGAACTTGATGCTGATGAAGTAAATGGAAGAATCAACAAAAATTTTGGCTGGAGAAAAAGAAGCATTTTTTGGGATTTGCCGTATTGGAAGACTAATTTATTACGGCATAATCTGGATGTGATGCACATAGAAAAGAATATTTTTGATAATGTATTCAACACCATTATGAATATAGAAGGGAAGACCAAGGACAATGCTAAATCCCGATCCGATTTAAAGTTGTTATGTAGAAGGCCTGAGTTAGACAAAGATTACTTAACCGGAAAATATCCCAAAGCATGCTACACTTTGGACAAAAAACATAAGGAAGTCTTGTGTGATTGGCTAAAAGGATTAAAGTTTCCAGATGGTTACGTCTCCAATTTGGCAAGGTGCGTCGACATGAGAAAGTACAAATTATTCGGTATGAAAAGTCATGATTGTCACGTTTTTATGCAGAGGCTACTCCCAATAGCATTTCGAGAGTTATTGCCGACAAAAGTTTGGGAAGCTATAACAGAGCTAAGTATGTTCTTCCGAACATTGACGTCATGCGAGATAAATGCAGCAGATATGGCTAGATTGGAAATAGAAATTCCAGTAATCCTGTGCAAACTGGAAGCAATTTTTCCTCCAAGTTTTTTCGACTGTATGGAGCATCTCCCCGTGCATTTAGCACATGAGGCGAAACTCGCTGGTCCGGTTCAATATCGTTGGATGTATCCATTTGAGCGGTAACTATCTATGACCTTTAATTGCAATTATATTATACCTTTGTATGCTAATTAATGGCATTAAAATATATCATGTAGGTATTTGTTTCACTTGAAGAAAAACGTAAAAAATAAAGCTAGAGTTGAAGGTTCAATATGTAATGCTTATTTGGTCGAAGAAGCAAGTACTTTTTGTTCGCATTATTTTGAGCCTCATATACAAACGAGACAGCGAAAAATGCCACGTAATGATGATGGCGGGGAATCAAGTAATCAGGACGGAAACTTATCCATTTTTACATATCCTGGACGTTTACATGGCCGTTCAATACGGAAAATGCTAGTAGAGAATGAATTAATAGCGGCCCATAGTTATATTCTATTGAATTGCGAGGAAGTTCGTCCTTATGTGAGGTAAGTTTAATATATACCCACAAATATTCATTTGTTTTACTATGTTAAGAGTAATATATAAATTGATTTTGGCATTTTAGATTATTTGAGGAATGGGTACGGGATCTAATGCCTGAAAAAGATGAAAATGAGGTGAATAAGGAAGTCGAAAAGCACTTTCATCATTGGTTCAAGACATATGTAAGTTGTGATTTTGACCATATATTTCCATACATACAATATATATGTAATATATGAATTAAATGATGTTTGCTTATTGGAATATGTAGGCATCGACAAATGCAATTGACAACAAGTACATCATTGATCTTGCAAAAGGACCTTTGCGATATGTTAAATCATTTCCGGTTTATTTCGTAAATGGATATAAATTTCATACACAGAGTCATGGTCATAACAAGGAAACGGTAAACAGTGGGGTTTGCATTCAAGGAGAGTTGATGGATTATTATGGGCACATTGTTGATATAATTGAAGTCGAGTACCCCGCGCTGCCAATAAAACGTTGTGTATTATTCAAGTGCGAATGGTATGATCCAACTATTAACGTGGGAACAAAAATACATAGCAGATACAATTTAGTTGAAGTCAACCAGCGTAGAAGATTGAGGAACTTTGAACCATTTGTGTTGGCAATGCAAGTGGGACAGGTATATTATGTCTCTTATCCAAGCGTAAAGCGAGACAGATCGGAATGGTTGCATGCGTGCAAAGTAAAACCAAGAGGCATTTATGAAAGGAAAGGCGCCGGACAAAGTGAACGTTATGAAAATAATGATGCATTTCAGGAGGAAGAATCGGAAGTTCATGAAATCAACAACTCTCTGAATTTTGAAGATAACGAACCATTGAACTATGCGCACAATGAATTTGTTGACATTGATGGTGAGGATGATGAAGAAACTTTGGTTGGCGATGGATCTGATGACGAGCCAGAATTTTCATCCTATACATCGGAAAATGAGGATGATTTGAATGACGATTTACAGCTTAGTGACGATAGCGAATAATTTATTTAACTACTACTTGCTTATCATGTGAGACCAATTAATATTGCACTGACTTGGATATTAATTTAATATGCTTATTACAATGCAATTATTTTCTATTATCTGACAATATGCATTTCCAATGTAATGACAGGTTCAAAAATGTTTAAGCGAAAGAAGAGAACGGCGATTCCTCCGCGTTTGAGGCAGCATGACGGCGATGACAGTACTGGTGATGGCGGATCCTCATCACCTACCCTCAATGCCAGCACTCAGGCTGCCGCATCACCTACCATCCCACCCGTTGCGCCATCTACCATTCCTTCCACGGATTCCACTCCTATAGCACACCCTGAATCTATGCCACCTCAGGGGTCAGGAACAGAAGATGCGGAAGAGCCTACACCTGGCTCAATTGGAGTTGATGGAAGAATGTACATCAATATCACAGCTAAGGAGTAAGTGAATAATATTTCATTCATTATGATTTAAATGACAGTTATTACTTGTACTAACATTATTCACATTGTTATATTTTAGATTGAATCCTTCAGGAAAGTGCTCACGCATAATGACAACTTCTTTCAAAAACAGAATTGAATATGATGGATTTGCCTGGAAGAATTTGTCAGAGGAAATAAAAATTTTTTATTTCGAAGAATTCAAGGTAAAACATTTATGATATTGTATGTTACATAACGAATTATATTTTACTCTTGCTAACAATTTGTTTTTTTTTCTGTCTGCCTTATAAGAAAAAATGTTATTGGAACCCGGCGCTTGACGAGATCATGTATTCTGTGTGGGAGACTCGTGCGCGGGCACGTTACAGAGATTTTGTTTGCTTGATAAAGGATGGTGGTGTCCAACCTCGCTACATGACCGAAGATTTATGGGGACATTGGACACAGTATTGGGCGACCCCTGAAGCCATTTCCATTTCAGAGAGGAATTCTAGTAATAGACGGGGAGGACCTGATGGACTCAGTTCATGCTCGCACACTGGAGGGTCGATGTCACATCGGGAACATGCAGATAGACTAGTAAGTTTTACATAATATTACTGTTATCACTGTAATTAATGGTTACAATTTCTAAAATATATCTCATTACCATAGAGGAGGATGGGAATGTTACTTGTGTGAGGAGTTTGCATTGTTGTGGAATGTTGGATGGTAGCTGAATGTCGAAATTTTGAAGTGTTTTTTTATCTTTGTATACAGGAGGTATGCTCCAAATATAGGGGAAATTCTGCCAAAATTTTAGTAAAAACTTATAGGAATAGTCAATAAATTATAGTTCGCCTTTAATTCTTTTTATTTTTGCAGGGACAATCGATGGGTCGACCGGCTACACTCCCTGAGGTATTCTTACACACCCACACAAACAAGCATGATGGTCAAACGTTTGTCAATTCCCGGTCAAGGATTTTACATGTATGTCCACATTACTATATTATACAAATTTTAAAGATTAGTTATTATTAATCGTTACTTATTGTAAAACACTTGTCCTATGACAGGAACAAGTTGAAGATGCAATTCAGCAACGCTCACAGACTTCTGATCATGTTGATGCGAATCAGATCTATTATGAAGTGGCTGGTGGTAGAGACCAGCGAGGACGGGTATTTGGCTTAGGTTCTTTGGCCAAATCTTGTTACTCGCATTCCTCGGGTTCAAGTACTGCCGCATCTAATAGACGGTCATCCAGAGAAGTACTTGAACTTCAGAATACTGTAAGTGAGCTGAGATCGGAATTGCAACAGTCACAGACTCGATGGCAAGACTCAGAGGTTCGATTGCAACAATCTCTGGACTACATATCTGAGTTACGCAATGAGATGGCAAATTTATCTGACCTACGCACTGAGATGGCAAATTTGAAGGGTATGTTTGCCTCGTCATCGCATCAGTCTGATCGTACGCCGCCGCCGCCACCGCCGCCATCAGTTTAGTTCTCATTTTGTATTACACATACATGGATATTATGTTGTTAACTAATTACTAACTTTATAATTAGCACAATTATTAAATTCGAATATTATTGGATATTGAAATTTAGATATTATTATGATTTTTTTCATTATTTTGCAATTAGTTTTAACAGGTTATATTTACATAAAAATAAAATACAAAAAAACAATATTCAAATTTTCTTTAAAATTACCGACGGAAATTGTTTTCCGTCGGTAATTTTTTCCGTCATTACCGACGGAAACACAATTTCCGTCGGTAAAAATTACCGACGAAAAACAATTCCGTCGGTAATTTTTACCGACGGAAAACAATTCCGTCGGTAATTCACCGACGGAAACACAATTTCCGTCGGTAATTTTTACCGACGGAAATTTTTCCGTCGGCAAATTTCCCTACGGATTTTATGCCGACGGAATCACTTTCCGTCGGCATTCACATTTCCCGACGGAAATTACACATTTTCCGTCGGTAATTTCCGTCGGGAAATGTTGTTTTTCTTGTAGTGTTTATAGTTATTGAATTTATGTTTAAATTACACAAAGATTGTGATTTTTTATAATAATTATTGAATTTTATATTTATATACAGCAAAATATTTTGATCGATTTTAGGTAAAAATTCAGTTGAAAAATTTAGCTCGCACGCCCCAATTAGCATCTTCATGCATGATATCTCAAGTAATGTCAAGGCAACATGCCAGATGGCACAAATGACACGTCAGATATATCCATGTGGCATTGATGGTACATAATAACCACGTGTAATTTACCGTGCAAAGGCTTAAACCCACTTAAATTCCTCTCATTTTCGTTTGCTTTCATATCATCTCGTTCCCAAAGTCCATTCTTTTTCTCTAATTTTGCACCTAATTCACTATTTTCTCGCTACGAAGAACAATAGCTGCAACATTCTTGTCAATCCGGGGCACTGGCCGGATCGTGGGCTTCTGAGACTGATAATTGAACCCGGATTCTCTTTAATGGAAAGCATTTTTTTCAGGGTGAAACCAGGGTTTGGACTCGAATTTGAGATGAGAGTTGGGATTTTTGTTTGTTTCTGGATGGCGACGAATTTAGCTCCATTGCGGTTTCGGTTCTTCAGTTTGCAAGCAGATGGAGCTGACACATGCTTTTTGATTTGCCGATAATTAGAGAATTAGATAAATTAGAGTATATAATTCCAGTTTAGAAAATATTATTGGCCATTAGCGGGTTCACCACCGAAAACAAAACATTAGCTAACTAGGGATGAGCATGGACCGATTAATCGATCCATGAGCCAAAAAAAAAAATCAATCCATTAATATTAATTTTTTCAAAACATTAACCAGTAAACAGTCCGTTACTATCAGTTAATCAATACATCGATTTTGAATTTTCGGATCGATCACCCAACATTTTTCGGTTAACTATTATAATTATAAAATATATTTATAAATAAAATTTAAATTTTCAAAGTACTTAAAAATTAAAAATTTTTCACTCTAATATAATATTATTGTTATTAAAATAAAAATATTTGATGGACATAAACAAATTTGTTTTTAAAAATTAATATTTAATAAGTAAATAAATTAACCTGTTCATAATCACTTTTAATTAGATAAATTGTTATACTTACTAATAGCCAATTAAAAAAACTTAAAAACTTTAAAATAATTAGTATAATGAAAAAAAAGAGTACATGATTATCTTTAATTACGATCAATTATTATACTTTTTAAATATATTATAATTTTTATTATTGAAAATGTGATAAATCAAGAAATCATAAAAAATAATAAATATAAATATATTAAATAATTAATAAATTAATTAAAAATTCGATTTCGATTCGGTTAACCGGTCACATGAGTCAAAAATCATTAATTATTAACCAGTTCATTACAATTTATTAATCAGTCTATCGATTCGGTTTCGATTTTTTTTTTTTTTTCGGTTAACCGAGTCCCCACCAATATTTTTCCCATCCCTATAGCTAACTGCCACTTAAAACATTCGTAAGATAAGACGGCAAAAGTATTTAAAACATTCGTAGGATAAGACGGCAAAAGTATTTTGGCCATTTAGACTTGGTTAAAGAATTCTTTTTTTTTTCTTAAAAAAAAAAAATTAATCCATTAAAACCAGTGTAATGGACGCTACAAATTTAATGTTTTGAGCTTATTTTATGAGCAAATTTTAAGATAAAAGCATAAGATATTAATGTTAAAAATTTTAAAATTGATGTGAAAATTTAACCATTCAATTATATATGAATGAAAATAGTGATAAAACAACGAAAAAGGGACCCACCCGCCAAGATAGAACTCTTCACCTAAAGAAAAAAGAAGCCATAATAGCGACAAAAAGAGTCTGAACAGGTTGATAAACAGCAACGAACACAGGGCCACCTCTGTCAATGCACCATATCTGTACAGCGAAAGCAAATCCCTGATGCCACCACTCCCTGCAATTTTAATTTTCATCAAAAACCTTCTTTGAAAAATGACGATAATTAAGTTAGATGACTTATATAGTTAATTAAATTTTCATATGGAAGAAAACATCAGCAACAAAACAGATATTACTGGAAGGTCAATTGCAGACAGAAAAATCCAAGAGAGATGGATAGATAAATATATTGATAGACACAAAGAACTGAAGATTCCAAAACCGGAAGTAAAAAATAACCTTATAAATCTTCATCAAAGCAGCAAGAATTAATTGGAAGACCTTTTTCCTTGGACATTAATCACATGATTATATTAGTTTTTGGAAATGAGAAGGCCAGAAAGCTCATAACATAAGACCTTAAACTTAATTCAACAAGAAATTCTGCTACGTATTCAAATCAAAGATCCAACACCAATATATGTCATTTTAACAACAACTTTAACAGTTTCACCAGTAACACGTGGAATGTTACTTCTTTCATATTGAGAGTAGCATCAGTAACCAGTTCCAAGAGAGCCAGATCCCTTTTGGAGTATTTCCTGATTTTCACATTGGTCTCTTTTTATCAAATTTTTTATATTAATACAAGTTCACTGAATCGATTATATAAAAATCAATAAATTCACTTGAATCTATAAATATTAAGAAGAGAGGTATCTCGCCCGGATGTATAATTGTTTTATATTTTCCTACAAAGGGAGACCATGCTTCTTCATTGAACTGTCAGATCAAGTAAACAAAGGAAGCCACATTTGATAACCATAACCACGAGTAAAGAAGGGGAAAGGCAACCATTGTCCAGTGTGATACTACCTGCGATATGTGCTCTGCAGCTGCAACCCCGGGTTTAACAACCTCACAGTCTGCAATGACAAGGGTATTTGGTACACTGCCATCAGTATGGATACAAGAGAAAAGCCAAGTAAATAAGCCCAGCAAGAGAAGCTTCCAGACAATGCACAACAGACTACAATATCATGCATCAAAATGATAGCAACACAATGAAATTAGCAAGTCTACCCATCCAGTTTCTTCTCTGCGATTTTGGTAAAAAAAAATGTCTACAGTACAAATTAGACAATTACTCCTATAATCACTGTTTAGGTTACAACTGTTTCTTGAAATTAAGAGGAAAGGAAAAATAAGTACTGAATTATGATTCCTTAGTATTAATTAACTCATTGCCTTTGCCATGTATCTCAAGGACTGCAACAAAGGATCTAAGAACTAACTTGGTCTGATCATGGTACAGAAAATCATGATTCCTTTGTGTTAATTAACTCATTGCCTTTGCCATGTATCTCAAGGAGTAAAACGAAGGATCTCAGAACTAATTTGGTCTGATCATGATACCCATAAATTCAACCTTTGGAGCTGACACCATTTTCAATGACCTTTAACTCTTTGCTTTCACTATTTTCCGAAAAGAAACTAACATCAAATACAGAAAATCATAAAAATCAAATCATCAATAGCATTTACTCCTTTCATAATGCAAATCCCGGAAGCATAGAAGGCAAAAACTATATTTTCCAAAACAGAAAGACATAAGTTCTTTATCAGGTAATGCGAAAATCAAGTCCAGCTTCAAAAGTAATGCAAAAATCAAATCCAGCTTCAAAAGCAAATCATATTGCCGGTTCAGAAAGGTAGAGATGCTGACGAGTTCTGTATGTTGCCTGCTCTAGCAGCAGACCCCATCTATCAGTTAAAATTTTTAAAAATTAAGGATCAATACACAAACATTTGAAAGTTTAAAAACTGCTAATGCATCACTCTCTATTGTCTACAGAAATCATAACCATGCAAAAATGCTTGCATACCTTTTATTACTTGCAAGCTGTGAAGAGTGAAGGATTTTTCAAGATGGCTTTGCCTATAAGCATCTCTCCAATTTAACTACACCTTTGGATAAAAGAAGTTTAATATATGACTGAAGCCCTTGGTCTCAGCCTCTTCTTTAAGCTCAGTTGAACTACGAAAGGTCGATTTGCAATGGCTGAAGAGTCTAAACCCTACTTGTTGACATAAAAATCCATCACTTGCCGTAATATTATCCTCTGAAGTTGATGTCTGCAGCAGCTTTTGCTTTCTCTATGATCGACTTCAAGAGCTGGAACACATTTTCTTTCTAAAATTAAAGGTGAAGCAATAAGAGAAAAATAATAAACTAAGCAATTTTTTTTCACATCAGGAAATTACATTTTAATCACTTGCCTTATAACTGCATTCACCAAATCCAACTGCTGGGTTGTCGATCAGCTCCCACCTCTAATTATGAATGACTAAACCAAGATGAAGTTAAAATTGCATAACATAAATAATACCAACTAAATTCTTTTCACATCTCTGCTTCAAGAGAAATTTATCAGCCCACAGAAGATAATATCAAATGGAAAGAATTTACCTCCAAATTTTGCCACCCTATGCATGCTTTTCTTGTCAATAACAATTCCAAGGAAATCATTAGAGTATCCTTGCCTTTTTCCTGCTTCACCAACAAGAGAATTGAGCAACCTTTCTTGGTCTAATTAAAGTCCATCGCCTCAGCTACCTGAACTCGTTAAGGATGGCTTAGAATTATTACATGCAAAACAAATATATAGATTCTGTTTCTTTTGTTCTCTGTTTTGTAGCAAAGCCAATTGCAGATTATATATATATATATATATATATATAATCTGCAATTGGCTTTGCTACAAAACAGAGAACAAAAGAAACAGAATCCTCAGGAGGACCTTACCATTTCTGAATCCTCAAGAGCGAGAGACAAGTCCAATCAACACAAACAGAGGAGAGCAATTTGGAATGATGTTGAAGCTAAGATGAATGAGACAGAGACAAAGAGAGGTTTAAATTTTTTGACTCTTCCCACTTCCCCTTCCTCTTCACGTTTTCTGTGTCATCTCCTCTCTCAACTATTGGATGAACACCAATACTTTTAATTGTTAACCAATCCTCGTCACCGTTTTTGATGATTTCAAATGAGGCCCCTCCTACACTGTGGTCAATCTGGCCATGCCAAAGAATCACGTGCTCTAAATTACTACCGATCTCTGTCGAATCCTTCTCAGGTGGACAATTAT
Source organism: Excoecaria cochinchinensis (assembly GCA_947683425.1). Lineage (NCBI taxonomy): Eukaryota > Viridiplantae > Streptophyta > Magnoliopsida > Malpighiales > Euphorbiaceae > Excoecaria > Excoecaria cochinchinensis. Next base: position 3,243,848 of record CANTUQ010000125.1, on the reverse strand, counting down.
ATGCCATCTTGTTTCCGCACTTATCTTTTAAACAAGCTCTTACCGATAAATGTGAGCGATCAACGACTGAAACAATTACCGCACAAAAGATGAACCGAGTGGAATGTTCATTAGTGTCGAACTCAAAAGACAAGGAAGAACATCTGCTATTACGATACTTCATCCACTGCGGCACTTCACTCCCCACAATACAAATATCACACTTTGGCAGCAAAATAAAAAAAAAACATTTAGAAAATCATCAACAATATCTTATTATACTAAAAGAAAATTTTCAAGATTTCGTAAAGCCTTAGAAAAAAGAGAGACCTTATATGTTGGCAAGTATTGTGATTCCTGTAGACTTTGTTGAATAGCTGATGATGCCCCCTCATTTAATTTCTCACAGTTGCTCAAGTCCAAAAAAGCAAGTGGAAATTTGAACCTAGTCGGTACTGATTTTAGAGACTTGCAGTTAGCTGCACGTAGTGCCTTTAGATTTTGTGGAATATCTGGCAACTCTTCCAGACCAGATCCAGACGCATTAAGTACCTCTAGTGATTCTAAATTCCCCAAATTGTCTGGCAATTTGTTGAGATTGTTACAATAAGAAATATCAAGATTTTTGAGAGATCTTAAATTGCAAATGGAGGATGGCAATTCTTTTAGACCACTTCTAGAAGCCATAAGTATCACTAAAGATTCCAAATTCCCCAAATTGTCTGGCAATTTGTTGAGATTGTTACAATAAGAAATATCAAGATTTTTGAGAGATCTTAAATTGCAAATGGAGGATGGCAATTCTTTTAGACCACTTCTAGAAGCCATAAGTATCACTAAAGATTCCAAATTCCCCAAATCCTTGGGAAGCATGTTGAGATTCCTACAAGAGGAAACATCAAGGATCTCAATTTCAGATCTCAAATTGCAAATAGCATTTGGAAGACTTGTCAAATTTGAGAAATCGGAGAAAGAAAGTGCATCTTTAATACCACCAAAGGCCATTGAAAGTAATTCATTTCTATTACACGGAACTTCTGGGAACTTATTAAGACTTATGCACCCACTTAAATTTAGCTCAATAAGGTTGTCCAATTTTTCCAAAGATGACCCAATGTTAACCAGTCTGTTACACCCCTTCAAGTCTATAACATCAAGATTCAGAGCTTCACCTAAATTGGAGATTTGGATTAGATATTTAGAATAACAAAGGCAAATGCGTTTCAAATTCTGAGGAGGCTGTAAAGGAAAAAGAATAAGATAAGAACATGTTAGTTTAGACAACTAATATTTAAAAAACCTTCAAACTTTTTTAATTTTAGAAAGAAGCAAATCACTAGGTACCTTATCCCAAACAAGTTCTTTAAGCTTGCTATAAGGCATGTCAAGTTCAATAAGCATCTCTAGAGAAAAATTGGATGGCAAAGAGCTCAATGGGAAATACATCCAGCAGAGATACCTTAGACTGTTTGGAAGAAACTCAAGGCCATCAAGAAGCCACACTTTCTGAATGCAATAAATGAAAAGGGGTTTAATTACTCGGAGGAATCTAAGTTTGTGCATATTGATGAAGGCTTTAGAACTTATGTTCAAATGACCATCAAGCTCTCTAATATTTAGTGACATGCCTTCCACATTTTCAGTCCCCTGAGAACCAAAAACAAAGAGAAGAATAAGCTTAAAATTTTCAAAAACTTAAATATAGTAATAAATTATATTGATGGATAACAAAGTCTATTGTATAAGTAATATAAGCTACATGTAAAATATAAAACAACCAGCCAATATGAGTCAATCTTACCCTATCAGTTCGCAATACATATTCTATATCTTTACACTTCCATAACCTGCTCTGCTTTTCACTCTTTTGCCCACTTTCTTCAACTACAATCTCTTGGCCCATTTGCTGAAGCAAGTCATGCATTCTGATAGTTCTCAAATTTTTAACACTTATGAGAGACTTATCACAAAGGCGTTCCATTCCATCTATTGAATAGAAATCAAACCAGCTTAATATTCTTTCCACATCTTCGAAGTCCTCCCCATTAAAAAAACATGCAATATCAAGAAATATTCTCTTTTCATTTCGATCAAGTCCATCAAAACTTATTCTCAGAATGCTTTGAATGTTCCTGAGGGGAATATCTTCAATTTTTTTCAATTTATCTACCCATATTTTCGTACTTTTGCCTTTAAGATCAGCGCTCAAAACAACAAGAGCTAATGGAAGTCCTTGAGCATACTTTACAACCTTCCCTGAAAGCTCTTTATATTCTTCTTGAGGACAAGATTGACCAAAGACACGCCAACTGAAGAGTTGAAGAGCTTGATTGTAGTTTAACTGGTCAACTTGGTATATATGTTTTTTCATAGGCACATTTTCAAACACCTGCCTGTCTCTACCTGTTACAATGATTCTACTCATCGCACATAACATGCCTGTAGAACACAAACCACTATCTTCTAGTATAGATTTTAAGTGCATAGGATCATCCACATCATCCAAAACAATAAGCACTTTTTTACTTTTAAGCCTTCTCCGAATGTAATCATCAATTGTATGGGGTGTGCTTTTCTTTACACTTCCTTCCCCTAATAGCTCCTGAATGATCTCATCTCTTAAATCATGTGTTGCCAATCTATTGCTCAATTTTTCCCTCACATTTGAAACAAAACAGTGACCATCAAATTTATTCTTAATTTTGTTGAATACTTTGTCGGCAAGAGTTGTCTTGCCAATACCTCCCATTCCCCAAATTCCTACCATGCTTACACTATTCTCTTTTATCTCAATTAATGATTCCACCCGCTCGATACGGGAATCAATGTCAAATAAACCGTAGTTAAGCGCATAACTTGCAGAAAGGCCACTTAATTTCTTGCTAACATCATTGGCGATTTCAGCACATAATTTGGCCTCGGGCCTAACCACATATAATAAAAAAAAAAATAAAAGAAATTAATAGTTAGCATGTTATCAGCAAAATATACTTGCTTTTGTATATCTCCGTTTAATAATCAAATTACATACCACTGCATATATTGGAGAAAAACCGTGTAAAGTGAGGCATAGGACTAAATACAAAAGTCAAGAAATCGAATTGGAAACCTCCCGTGGTCCAGTTCGTGTAAATAATATTTTTAGGTAACAATTGATTCATCTTGCCCAAAACATATGTAATACAAATATCCTTCTCAACTCTGAATCAATATAAAATAAATAGCATATATAAAAGAAATAATTTAAGAAATCTGTGGAAAAGTAGAATCAAAAGTTAAAATTGCAGTTAATCACAGATCTCATGAGAAACGGTAATATATGGGAAATTATTTGGAAGAAGATGTTATATATGAGAAATTAAAATATAGAAGGAAAAGAAAATGGCATACTTGTACTGAGAATCTTCTGAATTGAAGCCTGCTAAATTGCTTATTTCCTTCAAAGCATTTCTCCAATCCTCCAGCCTCCGATCTTGTCCTTTTCCAGCATCGATAGGAAGTGCAAAATTGATTATTTTCTTCAAAGCCTTTGCCCAATTAAGTGCAGAATGAACATTAAGTGCATAATTCTGTTGGAGATCTTGAACAACAGACGGATCTACGTTATAGAAAACAGGCACAACTATCTGGTCCTTGGTTTGCATACATTGAAGTATTTTGTGAAGCTCATCAAGACACCATTCTGAATTTGGATAGTCTTTTGAGAAGATGACTATGGAAACATATGATTCCTCAATTTTTTGCAAGAGAGTTGGTGTGATTTGTTTTCCTCTTTCGAGATCGGTGTCGTCCACGAAAGGTTTAATATCTTTTCTTTTCAAAGCAACCAAGAGATGGCTGAGAAAATTGTTTCGAACTTCAGCCCCTCTAAAACTGATAAACACTTCATAGTTTTTTCCTTCAGAATTTGTGGAAGAAGAAGCAGCCATTGATAACTCTAACCAAAACAAATATAAAGCTGAATTTTGACTGGGTTTTTTTGGATTAAAGATCTATAAACACTTTGATAAATCCCATAAGAAATACCCACAAAATTGAGCGGTTGACTAAAGTCTACGGTGGGTGAAAGCTTGATTGACACGCTGACGTCAACACCGCTTTGGGACAGTACTAAAGTGCGACTTTTACAAATGTGCCCTCAAAAATTTCCTGAACTTATCAATAAAATCCATTCTCCCCTTAAAATTTTCTAAATTTAATCTATTTAAAAAAAATTAATCTTTGTATTTTAATACAAGTAAAATGCAATTTCTTATAAACTGCAAGTTAATACATACTTTTAAAATTACGCAATATAAAAATTTTAAAAATTTAAGAACCTAAAAATAAATTTTGCCAAAAATATTCATATAAGTGATAATTTTGATTTACTAATTAAGAAAAAATTCAAATAAAACATTTAAAACTTACAACCTGATGGCCTGATGGTCATTTAATTAATTCCTATATTCATGGAATTATCTGTCAAATAAAGTCACCAAATTTTTTTTCTTTTAATTATGTAATCCGTTAAAACCTTATTATTCTAATAATTTTAGGAGCAGTTTACCAAGAAATTTAGCAAAATTTAGCAAGTTCACGCTAATTTTATTTATAGTTAGCGAATTTATATTTAAATTAAGCAAAAATAATGACTTTTTTTTATAATAATTACTGAATTTGATAAAAAAATAAAATAAAAAAAAATCACTTACCTTATAACTGCATTCACCAAATCCAACAGCTGCATTGTCGATCAGCTCCCACTTCTAATTATGGATAACTATACCAAGATAACGTCAAAATTGCATCACATAAATAATATACCAACTAAATTCTTTTCACATCTCTGCTTCAAGGGAAATTTATCAGCGCACTGGAGATAAATCAAATAGAAAGAATTTACCTCCATATTTTGCCACCCTATGCATGCTTTTCTAGTCAATAACAATTCCAAGGAAATCATTAGAGTATCCATGCCTTTTTCTTGCTTCACCAAGAAGAGAATTGAGCAACCTTTCTTGGTCTAATTAATGTCCATCGCCTCAGCTACCTGAACTTGTTAAGGATGGCTTAGAATTATTACATGCAAAAAGGCAAAATATATATATATATATATATTTTCCTACAAAACAGAGAACAAAAGAAACAGAATCCTCAGGAGGACTTTACCATTTCTGAATCCTCAAGAGCGAGAAACAAGTCCAATCAACACAAACAGAGAAGAGCAATTTGGAATGATGTTGAAGCTAAGATGAATGAGGCAGAGACAACGAGAGGTTTAAATTTAGATCCGAATTTGACTCTTCCACCACCTCTTCCTCTTCACGTTTTTTCTCTGTCATCTGCTCTCTCAACTATTGGATGAACACCAATACTTTTAATTTTTAACCAATCACAGTGTCCGTAAATTTCAAATGAGGCCCCTCTTACACTGTGGTCAATCTGGCCATGCCAAAGAATCACGGGCTCTAAATTTCTTTTGATCACTACCGAATGCCTACCAGGTGAATAATATTCCTTCTTGTTTCCGCACTTATCTGTTAAACAAGTTTTTAGACATAAATATGAGCGATGATCGACTGCAACAATTACCGCACAAAAGATGAACCAAATGGAATGTCCATGAGTGTCCAACTCAAAAAACAAAGAACTGCTACTATTACGATACTTCATCCATGGCGGCACTTCACTCCCTACAATACATAAATCACAAGATTGATTTCACTCACGGTTACTCAACTTATCATTTATCGCGTAAAACTTATTTTTTATCGCGTAAAAGCAACCGACTTTTTTTTTCTTACTTAAATGCTACTGAATTTTTAACATTTTTGCAAAAAAATTATTTTGATCGGAATCCGGCGAGTCGCCGGATTGATGACATGGCATGCCATGTCAGAAATTACATGTCGTTTAACAATATTTACAACAAATGCTACATATAAATCAATTTCACTCACGGTCACTAAACTTATCATTTATCGCGCAAAAATAATCAATTTTCTTTTTTTTTAACTTAAATGTTACTGAATTTCTAATATTTTTTAAAAAAAATCATATATTTACTATTCGTTGTCACGTGTCATATGCCATGTCATCAATCCGGTAAGGGTTCTCACCGGATTCCGGTTAACATGACTTTTTTGCAAAAATGTTAGAAGTTTAGTGACATTTAAGTAAGAAAAAAAAGTCGGTTACTTTTGTGCGATAAGTGATAAGTTGAGTGATCATGAGTGAAATTGACCCATAAATCACACTATGGCAGCAAAATAAAAATAAACATTTAGAAAATCATCAACAATATGTCAATATCTTACTATACTATAAGAAAATTTTTAAGATTTTCTAAAGCCTGAGGAAAAAGAAAGACCTTATATGTTGACAAGTATTGTGATTCCTGTAGACGTTGTTGAATAGTTGATGATGCCCCCTCATTTAATTTCTTACAGTTGCTCAAGTCCAACAAAGCAAGTGGAAATTTGAAGCTAGTCGGTACTGATTTTGACTTGCAGTTTGCTGCAAGTAGTTTTTTGTAGATTTTGTGGAATATCTGGTAACTCTTTCAGACCAGTTCCGGATACATTAAGTTCCCTCAAAGATTCTAAATTCCCCAAGTTCTTTGGCAATTTGCTGAGATTCCCACATTTTGAAAGATTAAGTATTTTAAGAGATCTCAAATTGCATAGAGAGGATGGCAAATTTTCTAGACCACTTCCAGATACAACAAGTATCTCCAGAGATTCTAATTTCTCCAAATCAACTGGCAGTTTCTTGAGATTCTTACAATTAAATATATAAAGCCCCTTAAGAAATTTCAAATTGCAAGTGGAGAATGACAATTCTTCCATGCTATTCATTGATAGAGCAAGTTTCTCCAAATGTTTTAAATTCCCTAAATCATCTAGCAGTTTGCTGCTATTCTCATGCTGTACAATCCTACGTATCTTAGATCTCAATTTGGAAATAGAGAATGACAATTATTCTAGACCAATTCCAGATGCATTAAATTCCTTCAGTGATTCTAAATTCCCCAAATTGTCTGGCAATTTGCTGAGATCGCTGAAATCATAAATATCAAGATATTTGAGAGATCTTAAATTGCAAATGGCGGATGGCAATTCTTTTAGACTACTTCTAGAAGCGTCAATTGTCTGTAAAAATTCCAAATTCCCCAAATCCTTGGGAAGCCTGTTGAGATTCTTACAATAGGAAACATCGAGGTTCTTAAATTTAGATCCCAAAATTGAGAGCTCGGAGAAACGAAGTTCTGGGACATCAAGTTCATTATTGTCTGTTAAAATTAATTCTTTTGTATTACGCGGAACTTCTGGGAACTTATAAAGACTTGTGCACCCTCTTAGATCTAGCCTAATAAGGCTGTCCAATTTTTCCAAAGATGACCCAATGTTAACCAGACTTCTGCACTCGCACAATTCTATAATCTCAAGATTCAGAGCTTCACCTAAATTGGAGATTTTGATTGGATCGCTAGAATAACTAAGGGAAATGCGTTTCAAATTGGGAGTAGGCTGTAAATGAAAAAGAATAAGATAAGAACATGTTAGTTTAGACAACTAATGTTTAAAAAACCTTCAAACATTTTTAATTTTAGAAAGAAGCAAATCACGCGGTACCTTATCCCAAACGAGTTCTTTAAGATTGCTAACAGGCATTTTAAGTTCAACAAGCTCGTCTAGAGAAAAATTGGATGGCAAAAAGCTCAATGGGAAATAATTCCAGCGGAGATACTTAGATACCAAACATACCTAAGTCTATATTTCGTAGGAAGCACACTAATGTAATATAATTAAAACTGTAATTAATTTTTTGTTTATTAATTTAAAATTTTTATATTATAATGTAATGTCAAATATATTAATAATTTTGAATACATTTATTAATATATTTTTTAATACTTAAAATTAGTATTGTATGTATCATTATAATACAATTTTTTTAATATATCACTCAACTTTTCTACACATTAATTATTTTATTTTATTCTCATTTTATTATTAAATTTATCCTCTAATTTTATTTATGAATTAAATTTGTATGAATAAATTATATATATATCCAGTTTAAAATAATAAATTACATATAAATTAAGAGGAAAGGAAAAATAAGTACTGAATTATGATTCCTTAGTATTAATTATTGCCATGTATCTCAAGGACTGCAACAAAAGATCTAAGGACTAACTTGGTCTGATCATGGCGCAGAAAATCATGATTTCTTTGTGTGAATTAACTCATTGCCTTTGCCATGTATCTCAAGGAGTAAAACAAAGGATCTAAGAACTAATTTGGTCTTTATCATGACGCCCGTAAATTCAACCTTTGGAGCTGACACTATTTTCAACGACTTTAAAAATTAAGGATCAATACACAAACATTTGAAAGTGTAAAGACTTCTCATGCATCAGTCTGTCGATATGCACCCTCTTAGATATTTAAAATTAAGGAGATAAATATCATATCCATGCAAAAATGCATGTAAAAACAGATCAAATGATAAATTGTCCGACAAAAATGAACAAAAACCATTACAATTGCGATGTAGCAGGAATCTCATGCATTTACCGTAGACAGTACTAATACTATGACAACTCGAAATGCTACTACCCTCAGTTTTCTCGGGAACTGAAGAACAGTTGCTGGGAAAGAATAACAGCAAATATATATATATATATATATATATATAAACAGAGGAAGCAAGTAGAGAACAGAATGTATATCTGAAGAATATGAGAAATACTGCACTTTTTATTCACTGAAAAGATACACCAAACTGACTACTTTGGTAGACTTTAAATAGGCTTTGCATAGAAACAAAATCAACTAGAAAAATGCAGAAATAACATAATCAAGTAACAGAAAATAAAGATTTAAGGGATTGGAGGTCTGAGAGCTCTGGAATTAAGAAGCCATAAACCAGTGCAACAAAGAGTTGAATCCCTCGCCTTTATTTAATTATTCCACATTCTTCACGACCAAGCACACACAAAAGCAATAAGTTGCATAATAAAAAAACATGAAATAAATTAATCAAATAATCAGTTGAATTTAAGGTAATACAATGAAGATTTGTAATTCCATTCATATGAAAATTGAGATGAAAATCAAATTACGGGCGAAATTTCCTCTTCTTGTTACACTAATCGCCAAATGATTCATAATCCAACATAAAACAACGCATGAAAGAATATAAACAAATTTACTAGAAACAGAAGAGCAGTGGATTCACATAACAAAAAAAAGCACACGCGTTTCAAAATTACAAATGTAAAAACAGGAGCTGGACAGCTAATTAATTAAGAAGAAACCCTAAAAGAACAGAGAGAGTTGAGTAGAGACCTGCAAGAAAGAGAAGGCCAAACAAGGCTGTGATTGGCAAGTTATGACAAATTTTAAGGAGTGATACTTAAATTTTAAGTTATGACAAATACATTAAGGACTTGGGTTACCAAAAGTGGATCTTGGTGCAGTATACTCAACATCCCATTCTTTAGCAACTAAATCCGAAGAAATCACAAACTGTAATCATTGTTTCATTACACTCACAGCTTCTCTGATTACTGTTGAAACAAAAAAGAAACCGCTTCAAATCACCAGGATTCACCCCATGAATAATCTTAATATGCAAATAAAAAAATAGAAGTTCCAATCTTAACTGGTAAATAAAAGACTTCAACAAATTAAGAGAGCTAAAAGCTTTAGTACAATAGGAACCAAACCTCATGAGGCAAGCTTTGCATTGCAGATTTCCTCTGTCAATCTTCAACATTTAATTAAAAAAATTGCATCACCTGAATCTGAAGAAAAAAAGTCCAAGAATAAGTAAGGACCTAAATACTTTGTTCCTGGTTTCTGGAGGGAAAAAAAAAGGAATCATTCTAACTAGCAACCATAAAAAAAAGGAATCCTCTGAAGTTGATGTCTGCAGCAACTTTTGCTTCTCTATGATTGGCTTCAAGAGCTGGAACACATCTTCTTTCTAAAATTAAAGGTAACAGACATTTTAGGTGAAGCAATAAGAGAAAAATAATAAACTAAGCAATTTTTGTTCACATCAGTAAACAATTACATTTTAATCACAGTTTACTTTTCATAGAAATTACTATGAAAAATATAACTCAAATTTTCTCCAGAAGGATCCTCAAATCGCTTGCCTTATAACTGCATTCACCAAATCCAACAGCTGGGTTGTCGATCAGCTCCCACCTCTAATTATGAACAACTATACCAAGATGAAGTTAAAATTGCATATCATAAAAAATACCAACTAAATTCTTTTCACATCTCGGCTTCAAGAGAAATTTATCAGCGCACAGGAGATAATATCAAATGGAAAGAATTTACCTCCATATTTTGCCACCCTATGCATGCTTTTCTAGTCAATAACAATTCCAAGGAAATCATTAGAGTATCCATGCCTTTTTCTTGGTTCACCAACAAGAGAATTGAGAAACCTTTCTTGATCTAATTAATGTCCATTGCCTCAGCTACCTGAACTCATTAAGGATGGCTTAGAATTATTACATGCAAAAAGAAAAAAAATATATATAATTTGCGATTGGCTTTGCTACAAAACAGAGAAGAAACAGAATCCTCACGAGGACTTTACCATTTCTGAATCCTCAGGAGCGAGAGACAAGTCCAATCAACAGAAACAGAGGAGCAATTTGGAATGATGTTGAAGCTAAGATGAATGAGGCATAGACAAAGAAAAGTTTAAATGTTTTGACTCTTCCACTACCTCTTCCTCTTCAGGAACTATTGGATGAACACCAATACTTTTAACACTAAAAATATCTCTCTCACCGCATCCGAAGGTTTTAAATGAGGCCTCTCCACTGTGGTCAATCTGGCCATGCCAAAGAATCACGTGCTCTAAATTACTTCCGAACTCTACCGAATGCATAACAGGTGAACAATAATATGTCCCATTGTTTCTGCCCTTATATGTTAAACAAGCTTCTAGCGATAAATATGAGGGACGATCTGCAACAATTACCGCACAAAAGATGAACCAAATGGAATGTCCATGAGTGTCAAACTCAAAAGACAAAGAAGAACTGCTGCTCCTACGATACATCATCTGGTGCCCCCCTTCAATCGTGAACTCATAAGACAAAGAAGAACTGTTGCTACTACGATACTTCATCCACTGCGGCACTTCATTCCCCATAATACATAAATCACACTATGGCAGAAAAATAAAAATAAATATTTAGGAAATCATCAACAATATCTTATTATACAAAAAGAAAACTTTCAAGATTTTGTAAAGCCTTAGGAAAAAGAGAGACCTTATATGTTGACAAGTACTGTGATTGCCGTAGACTTTGTTGAAAAGTTGATGATGCCCACTCATTTAACTTCCTACAGTTGCTCAAGTCCAAAAAAGCATGTGGATATTTGAACCTAGGCGATACTGATTTTAGAGATTTGCAGTTTGCTGCACGTAGTTCTTTTAGATTTCGTGGAATATCTGGTAACTCTTCCAGACCAGTTCCAGACGCATTAAGTACCTCTAGTGATTCTAAATTCTCCAAATTATCTGGCAATTTGTTGAGATTGTTACAATAAGAAATATCAAGATTTTTGAGAGATCTTAAATTGCAAATGGAGGATGGCAATTCTTTTAAACCACTACTAGAAGCGTTAAGTTCCACTAAAAATTCCAAATTCCCCAAATCCTTGGGAAGCATGTTGAGATTCCTACAATAGGAAACATCGAGGATCTCAACTTTATATCTCAAATTGCAAATAGTATTTGGAAGACTTGTCAAATTTGAGAAACGGGAGAAATTAATTCCTCGGGGATTCTTACAATTAGTATTGACCACTAATTCTTTTATACTAACTTCTGGCACCTTATTAAGACTTCTGCACCCGTTTAGACCTAGCTCAATAAGATTGTCCAATTTTTCCAAAGATGACCCAATGTTAACCAGTCTTTTACACCACTCCAAATCTATAATCTCAAGATTCAGAGCTTCACCTAAATTGGAGATTTGGATTAGATCTTCAGAATATCTAAGGCAAATGCGTTTCAAATTCTGAGGAGGCTGTAAAGGAAAAAGAATAAGATAAGAACATCTTAGTTTAGACAACTAATATTTAAAAAAACCTTCAACCTTTTTTGTTAATTTTAGAAAGAAGCAAATCACAAGGTACCTTATCCCAAACAAGTTCTTTAAGCTTGCTATGACTCATGTCAAGTTCAACAAGCTTCTCTAGAGAAAATTCGGATGGCAAAGAGCTCAATGGGAAATACTCCCAGCAAAGATACCTTAGACTGTTTGGAAGAAATTCAAGGCCATCAGGAAAGCAACCTTTCTTAAAGTAAAACCAATTGTCAAGGAAGGCAAATACTCGGAGGAATCTAAGTTTGTGCATATTGATGAAGGCTTTAGAACCTACGTTCAAATGACCATCAGACGGTCCCATAATTAGTGAAATGCCTTCCACATTTTCAGTCCCCTGAGAACCAAAAACAAAGGTAGTAATAAATTATATTGAAGGATAACAAAGTCTATTGCATAATTAAGTAATATAAGCTACATGTAAAATATAAAAAAGCCAGCAAATATGAGTCAATCTTACCCTATCATTTTGCAATACATATTCTATATCTTTACACTTCCATAACCTGCTCTGCTTTTCACTCTTTTGCCCACTTTCTTCAACAACAATCTCTTGGCCCATTTGCTGAAGCAAGTCATGCATTCTGATAGTCCCAAATTCAACACTTATGAGAGATTTATCACAAAGGCTTTCCATCCCATCTATTGAATAGAAATCAAACCAGCTTAATATTCTTTCCACTTCTTTGACATCCTTCCCATTAAAAAAACATGCAATATCAAGAAATATTCTCTTTTCATCTCGATCAAGTCCATCAAAACTTGTTCTAAGAATTCTTTCAATGTTCCTAAGGGGAATATCTTCAATTTTTTTCAATTTACCTACCCATATTTTCGTACTTTTGCCTTTAAGATCAGCACTCAAAACAACAAGAGCTAACGGAAGTCCTTGAGCATAATTTACAGCGTTCTGTGAAAGCTCTTTATATTCTTCTTGAGGATAAGATTGACCAAAGACACGCCAACTAAAGAGTTGAAGAGCTCGATCGTTGTTTAACAGCCGAACTTGATATATATGTTTTCTCATAGGCACATTTTCAAAAACCTGCCTGTCTCTACCTGTTACAATGATTCTACTCTCAGCACAAAACATGACTGGAGAACACAAACCACTATCTTCTAGTATAGATTTTAAGTGCATAGGATCATCCACATCATCTAAAACAATAAGCACTTTTTTATCTGTAAGCCTTCTCTGAATGAATTCATCAATCATATAGGGTGAGTCTGGCTTTATGCTTTCATCCTTTAATAGCTTCCGAATGATCTCATCTCTTAAATCATGTGTTGTCAATCTATTGCTCAATTTTTCCCTCACATTTGAAACAAAACAGTAACCGTCAAAGTTGTATTTAATTCTATTGAACACTTTGTCGGCAAGAGTTGTCTTGCCAATACCTCCCATTCCCCAAATTCCTACCATGCTTACACTATTCTCTTCTATCTTGATTAATGATTCCACCTGCTCTATACGGCAATCAATGTCAAATAAACCGTAGTTAAGCGAATAACTTGCAGACAAGCCACTTAATTTCTTGCTAACATCATTGGCAATTTCATCACATAATTTGGCCTCCGGCCTAGCCACATATAAAAGAGGAAAAAAAAAAAAAGAAAAAGTGTTATAATAATATAATAATCATCTCAATGTTTCCATTTCATAAGTGCAATAATGAAATTAGATGCCATCACAAAGGAGAAAAAATGCATTAATACAAAAATTTTTCTATCAAATACGAACGAGTTGTGGATTTTAGTTGTGAAGATCCACTGATTAGTTCCGACAGCAATACCAATTTGATCATATAGATCTAGTTTAGATTTTGTATGTTGTTTAGCCTACATATAAATTTTCCTTCTGGATTCTAACGTTATTTTATACCCTACCTACCTCTATGGTAAACTATTTGAAAGAATTTGCTATATAGATTGAAATTAAATAAATGGAAACCATGACAAGAGAAAAAGAAAAAAAAACATACTTGTGCTTGGGATCTGCTGAATTGAAACCTGATAAGTTGCTAATTTCCCTCAAAGCATTTCTCCAATTCTCCAGCTTCGGATCTTGGACTTTTCCAGCATGGATAGAAAGTGCATAATTCTGTTGGAGATCTTGAACAACAGACGGATCTACATGATAGAAAAGAGGCACAGCTATCTGATTCTTCTTTTCCATACATTGAAGTATTATGTGAAGCTCATCAAGACACCATTCTGAATTTGGATAGTCTTTTGAGAATATGACTATGGAAACATATGATTCCTCAATTGTTTTCCAGAGCGTCGGTGCGATCGGTTTTCCTCTTTCGAGATCAGTGTCGTCCACGAAAGCTTTAATTTGTTTTCTTGCCAAAACAGCCAAGAGATGGCTCAGAAAATTGTTTCGAACTTCAGCTCCTCTAAAACTGATAAACACATCATACTTTTTTCCTTGAGCGTTGCTGGAAAAGGAAGAAGAAGCCATTGACTGCTTTTGTTGGAGTAATTAAAGATTTACAAACAGATCATAAAATATGAATCATATATATAAGAAGATAGAAATTATCTTGAAATTTACTGGTAGATAAAAATTACTATATAAGAAGATCATAAAATATGAATAATATATATAAGTTAACTAAATTAAACAGCCGTTGAACTTCCCATTGTTTTCTCTTTTCTGAGAATGCCAGAATATTCACTTCAATTATAGGTCGCCTCATTTGAATATGCTGACGTCTGTACTGCTTGAGGACAGGAAATCACTAAAGTGCAACTTTCCCGAGGATCAGCTTTATTTTACTCCACACCATACTCCAAAATGAAGGAAAAAAAAATTATAATAATTATTTAATTTAATTTTTATATAAAAATTTATTTTAACCTATTTTAGATAAAAATTTAGTAGAAAAATTCAGCTAACACACCCAACACCACGTGGCATGTTGATAAGACATTACTTAATATATTATTATACAGGACCTGCTGATTAAATGATTTTTTAGCGGGACAAAGATATAAATGGGGTGTTTGAAGGAAATAATTCCGGAATTGGTGTGGGTGTAAAAGTATTTCTGGGGTTGGGATGTTGTCAGAAACCGCAGGGCCCACCTGCGGTTTCTGAGTCAGAAACCGCAGGTGGGCCCTGCGGTTTCTAACAACAATTTATTTAATTTTTTTTTTTTTTTTTTTAAAAAAAAAAAGAAGCTGCCGTGGAGGGCAGCATTTGCTGGCCTGCCCGGCAGCTTGTTAAAGCAAGCAAAAGCAATGCTTTTGCTTGCTTTATTCAAGCTGCAAACTGCAGCTTTTTAGCTGCAGTTTGCAGCTTTTTATTATTTAAAAAAATATTATTTTATTTTTTAATAAATAATAATAAATTTAAAAATTTAAATATATACAATTATAAAAATTAAATTTAAATAATAATAAATTTTTTATTTTTTAAATTTAAATATTAAATTTAAAAATTAATACAATTATAAAAATTTTAATTTAAATATAAATTGATTTAATTTTTTTAAAAATATATTGACAAATCAAATTAATAAAAAATTATTATATATACAAATTATTTTAGCAATTAAATCGATTTAATAAATTTTAATTTTATATAAAATAATAATAAAAATTCGATTTAAACTCAAATAAAGTTCGTAAAATTTATCCAAAAGTATATAAAATACAACCGAACTCGTAATCTGATTTTTCAATTATTTTAACAAAATTATTAATTGATGAGCTCAATTAATAAATATATTTATTGTATAATTAATAAATATATTTACAAATTAATTTTAATAACACTTAAAATTAATAAAAAAATTAAATTATAGAGCCCTAATTTTTTTCGAAAAACAAACACTCATATCTTATACTTACTTTTTAGGACAAAAAATAGCAAAAATTCGGTAAAAAACAGCATAAGGTAGAAATTTATGTTTCATACTTGATTATTATTTTTAAAAGGTTACAATTTTAGGACAATATTAAAAATAATAATCAAGTATGGAACATAAATTTCTACCTTATGCTGTTTTTTACCGAATTTTTGCTATTTTTTGTCCTAAAAAGTAAGTATAAGATACGAGTGTTTGTTTTTCGAAAAAAATTAGGGCTCTATAATTTAATTTTTTTATTAATTTTACGTGTTATTAAAATTAATTTGTAAATATATTTATTAATTATACAATAAATATATTTATTAATTGAGCTCATCAATTAATAATTTTGTTAAAATAATTGAAAAATCAGATTACGAGTTCGGTTGTATTTTATATACTTTTGGATAAATTTTACGAACTTTATTTGAGTTTAAATCGAATTTTTATTATTATTTTATAAAATTTTATATCAAATTAAAATTTATTAAATCGATTTAATTGCTAAAATAATTTGTATATATAATAATTTTTTATTAATTTGATTTGTCAATATATTTTTAAAAAAATTAAATCAATTTATATTTAAATTAAAATTTTTATAATTGTATTAATTTTTAAATTTAATATTTAAATTTAAAAAATAAAAAATTTATTATTATTTAAATTTAATTTTTATAATTGTATATATTTAAATTTTTAAATTTATTATTATTTATTAAAAAATAAAATAATATTTTTTAAAAAAATAAAAAGCTGCAAACTGCAGCTAAAAAGCTGCAGTTTGCAGCTTGAATAAAGCAAGCAAAAGCATTGCTTTTGCTTGCTTTAACAAGCTGCCGGGCAGGGCAGCAAATGCTGCCCTCCACGGCAGCTTCTTTTTTTAAAAAAAAAAAAAAAAAAAAATTAAATAAATTGTTGTTAGAAACCGCAGGGCCCACCTGCGGTTTCTGACTCAGAAACCGCAGGTGGGCCCTGCGGTTTCTGACAACACCAACCCCAGAAATACTTTTACACCCACACCAATTCCGGAATTATTTCCTTCAAACACCCCATTTATATCTTTGTCCCTTTTTTAGCTGTATTTTCATTTGAAATTAGTTAAAGTAAATTTTTTGTATACATATATTAAGTTTAATATTTTTGCGTAAATTGAAAAACATTTCAGTATAGGAAAAATTAACGCAAACTTTGCACTCCTTTCTCTCAAAGAAATTGGCGCAAAATGTTTTTAAATTTTTAGTTTCTGGTGGAAAATAAATATATTACTACTAAAAATTTTATTTTTCAAAAATTATTTTATTGGTGTTATCAACGTTTGTGCCATTGTTCACATCTAATTAGATAGTGCACATGCCCGCACATTTGATCGCGACTCTAAATTGGTTTTTACAATCAAAAAACTAAGACATTTATACCTTGTGGGTCATCATTGGATTGCTATTGACAAACTAAATAGACTTTTGATGGCGTTAAGGGAATGAGTTTAAATAAAATCTAAAGGGTTAACTGGAAAATCGGTTTAAAATCCAACTAAAATAATTTGTTTTAGTTTCAAAGTAGCCAGGAGATGGCACAGAAAATTGTTTCGAACTTCAGCCACTCTAAAATTGATAAACACTTTGTGCTTTTTTTCTCTATAATTTCTGGAAGAAGAAGCCACCATTACGGGTGTGCAAAATCTGAACCGATCCGAATAATTCAAACCAAAAAATATATATATATATATATCAGGGTAAGATTTTTCGGATAATTCGGTTCGAGTGTTGAAATTTGTAAAATTTCGAGTTCGAATCGGATCGAGTGAAAATCACTATAAAATCGATCCGCTTGAACAAACCGAACTTCCCTCACGTATAAAAGGAAAAAATCGGTCTGGTCCTCATTTTGCTCCCTTTCAGTGTCACGTAATTCCTAAAAATAATTTCTTCTATTTTGCCTCGATGCTTGTCTCCTCCATTGCTGTTGCCGCTCATCTCTTCCATCACTGTCACCGCTCATCTCCTAGATCGCTTTCATCACTTGTTTTCGCCACTGGTAGCCTCAATGAAAGTAAGTTTTTCTTCTTCTTTTTCTTCTTCTTCGATCTTTCTGTTGTTTTAGATATCTTGATGCCTTCACCCTGCATGCAACAATTTTTTTCTAAGCCAACTTAATTAGGATAGTTTAATTGGTTAATATGTGCTAGTGCCGACTCGTGAAGGAATTGTAATGGCCACAATACTAGATTAGCCATGAATAGTATTTTCATGGTAATAGTGCACTCGGTACAGAAATTGCGTTCAGAGGCGAAAAATATTTTATTTGACTATCGAAAAATATTAGTTATGGTAAGTCCAGTGGTAAAATTTGAAATGAAAATGAGTTTAAATAGGTCTCCAAAAGTCAAAATTAAGAAAAACCTTGGACCGTATTTAGGGATCTCGGTTTGATTTAAATTTTACTAAATCTCTAAAAAAATAGTAAATGATTTCCAAAAATTATTTGAGAATATGGATAAGTTTAGAATAATATTTAGAAATTTTTGGTAAAAAAAATTAATTTTACGATAACACTGAAAATTGCCGAATCGGATCGGTTAGAATGAGCCAGTCCTGAAAACGGTTTTCGATTTAGCTGAAAATTTTTATGGAGACTTAAATATATATTTTAAGAATTATAAAACTAACTTTGACAAAAATGGAGCTTGATAAATGAAAGATTTAAATTAAAATTCTCTTATGGACTATAATATGTTTAAATGGGCTAAATTAAGTAAAACACTTTGTTGGACCAAGCCCATCTCACGTGAGTCAATATACATAAACCCAAGAGCAGAAATTTCTAGGGAAAAGATGAAGACTCCAGCTCTCTTCTCACCGAGATTGTCCCTCTTTCATTTTCTATCAATTTTTCTTTTAATCTCTTCAATTCTCACCCCATGATCAAGCCCTCTAATGTTATTTCAGCCCCTTTTCTAGTTAATTGAGGTCTTCAATTTTCAGTTGAAGGGTTAGAAGAAAGATAAATTAAAGATTTAAAGTTAGGGTTCCAAATTGAGGTAAGAAAAATCAAGTTCTATAATTTAATTTAATGAGTCATTTGGGTAGTTTTGAGTTGGGAGAGCATGATTATGTGGTTTTACTTCATAAAAGAGGAGGGAAAATGAAAGATTTTCATCTTGTGGTGATTGGTCTATGTAGGAAATAAAGAAGGAGAAGTTGCCACAAAATCTAAGGGTAAAGCAAAAGAAGTTTAGGAGGTGAAGATCAAGCTTTTAGGGTCAGTGGTTACAAAATCTAATTATTTTCATTTATTTTGTATAATTTTTGATTAAGCTTATGGGTTATGAAAGTGAAAGATGCATGAGTAATTAAATTAAACTTAGTATTTATGCTTAGGAAGGGTAAATATAATAATTTAGATGATTCAAATGGAAAGAAAAGAAATATATGCTAAGGGTGTAGTGTTGACCGAATTAGGTTCCTAGGTGACAATGGGATTATTTTGTTATTTAATATAATTAATTGGCATATATGTGATAATTAGGATTTTAACTAGTTAATTATGTAATTATAGTATCAAAATAATATTGAGATTTAAAATGGGGAGTGTGGCCGAAGTGAAGATGTGAAAATAGCATGGGATATCTTAATTATTTATTTAATGTAAGGTTATAAAATGTGTTGTGATATGATTATGAATGTATGATATTTTATTTAGAATTAATTGAATATATATTTGAAGATTTTAGAGTACAAAATGCATTATGCTAATTATAAATTCTATAATACATGTGGTATTATAATATATTAATGACATAAATTGTGATAGGAATGTGTAAGTAAGGAAATGATGATGATTGAGTAAGAAAAGAATTGAATACATTTGCTGTTGGTGGTGATGGCGGAATGGAATAAAAATATATTTATATTAATAGGGTAAACTAAATATATAAGGAAACTTTAGTAAAAATATATTAATTGTCCTTAGTAATAGTTTAGTAGCCAAATTTAATTCAGGATATAATTGGGTAGCTATAGAGACAGTAAAACCGCGGTGTGAGTCATGGCGACTCATTATAGTAGGCCAATGGCGGTCTACAAAATTGAATGAATGCTTAAAATGTCAAATGAAATGGAATGTAAATGTACTAGTGGTCCTACGGGATCACTTTGGAATGATGTGGATCTGTGGGTCCATGTCCCGCATATCTGGTTCGGAGATTTTTACTGGACCGATACTAGGGCAAAATAGTAAAAATAAATAAAATTAATTGAACTTGGACTAATGTGTGAAATATGACTAAAATGAAATAAATTATGTAGTTTAAGAACTAATTGGTAAAAATAATGAGGTGTGCATATATATATATATAGAGAGAGAGAGAGAGAGAGAGTTAAATCAAAGGAAAGAAGTTTATTTGGTAGGAATATTCAATTGAATATTTAATTGAGGGCTAAAAGGTAATTAGTTATGAAAATGGTAAGGTGATGAATAAATAATAAATTATAGGTTAAATAATGATTTAAATTGAGAAATCTGACTAAGTAATTATTTAGTATTAATATGATAAAATATTAATATGAAAAATTGTAAATATTGAACAAATAAATTGGGTTACTAATAAATGGAAGTAATAATGGTAATAGTAATAATAATAATAAAAATAATGATAATATAAATATATAGTAAATGAACTAAATAATGAGTTATAAACTAATTAATCGATAAATACAAGCAGGAATTAAGTGAACAACACTAAGGGATTGATTGGTTAGGAATTGAAATTGAAATTTTTCTTTATTATTTGAATTTTGGGTAGGTAGATGGAAATTTTTAGATTTATAATCACTACTGAGCATATTTAATACTCAGAACGTAATTTTATTGACTGCGTGTAGGTACAAGCTAGCCGTGGGAGCACGCATGTGACTTTTTGGAAGCTGTCAGAACTAAGCTTGTACGAGATATTTCGGATAGAATTTTTGGTATGTGGATGTATATACTTATAAGCAGATATTGTAAATTATGGATATGTAATTATAGTATGTAATGGACTTTATTATTTGGTGAATATTATAAGACTATTTGTGGTTGATGGATGATGAGAAATGTTATATATTGTTGTTGTGCCTGTGCGGGCTGTGGTTTGTTGAAATTGCAGGTTTGGGTAGGCTGGAATTATAGACGTATTTTCATGAAAATCAATTAATAAATTGGACAGTTACAAGTTATCGACTAAGCATAACAATTCACAATTGAATAATTAAGTATAAATTTAAGCGAAACAAATTTATCAGCATATAAGTACAATTAAACCTATTAGAGTCTGATATAACTGCAAACGTATGTTAAAAATATTATTTTAGGGTGTTACAGGAGTCGTTACCTTCATTCTCTATCACGACTCGTGATGGATGTGCCGAGTCGTGACGTTGTCTTATGTTTCGGTCATGAATTATCACATTTGTGCCTACTCGTAATGTTGGCCCTTTGTCACAACTCGTGACCTACATGTCGAGTCTTGACATTCTGTTTATGATTTTGTGGTTCATTGCTTTCAATATGCAGATATATATGGTCATTAAGCCATTATTTTTTATGATTTTTGAAGTTTAAGCATACTGATTTTTTATTTGTATAAACTTATAGATGTCTGAATCAAATGAAATTAATTTAGAGGAATAGATAGCATTAGTGTAATTTTTGGACATTTTCTGATGGTGAACATGTTAATTAGGTATTTAACTAGATATTTTTCATATTATGTGGTTACTATGTTATATGTTAATTAGGTATTTAATTATTTATTTTTCATGTTATATGCTGACTATGTTAATTAGGTATTTATATGTTAATTATGTATTCAATAGTTTTTATATTATTGTTTAATTAATTTTTAATTTTTTTTAAAAAATTAATATGATTCAAGTTATTCAATTCGGGATCCGAAATATTTCGGGTTATTCGGTTCAGGATCTTACAAAAAATTAGGGTCAATTCGAGTGTTAAAATTCATGAAAATTCAATTTTCGAGTTATTGGATTTTGGTTCGGATTGATCGAATCCGACCAATGCACAGGCCTAACTGCCATTGATAACCCTAACCAAAAAAAATATGGAGCTGAATTTTGACTTTTTTTTTTTTGGATTAAATATCTATAAACACATTTGATAAATCCCATAAAAAATTCCCACAAAATTGAGTGGTCGACTAAAGGATTCGGTGGTTGAATGCTTGATTGAATATGCTGACGTCGGTACGGCTTTGGGACAGTACTAAATTGATTCATATTACATACTCATATTATAAAGTGTTGTCAACTTGTATCTTAATTGATTCTCCTCTCATTTGTGCAATTCATTTTTTTTATTTAAATATATTGAGAAGCATAAGAAAAATAAATTATAAACCAACAGAAAAAATGGTTCTTAGTTCTAGAAAATTAGAAGAAATTTATTACTAGCATTTCCATTTTTCAAGGAACACCTATAAATTGTGACATCATATATTGCATTTAACAGGACTGGTCATGTTGATCGTACGTGATCATGAATTTTCACTTGTTTTGTTGGGTGTCAAAGGAAACAAAGTAAGCAATTCAGGTTGTCTTGATCGAGGGGAAGGATGCAAGTAAAATCGCTTCTCTTTAACAGCTTTCTCTTCTTCGTCACTCTTTATTTCATAAACTACTGATTCTCCTTTGTTTTCTTGTTCCTGTAATGTCAGCTTTGAGAAAACCTTCGTAGGAGTTCCCACGGGACTTGGTTGAACAGAAGAATTTCTCGATGTGGGACTTGGGAGAAGCGAAGAATTTCTTGATGTGGGACTTGGGGATGTAAAAGGTTTGAAGTTTATTGGAGGTTTAACTATCTCAAGCTTTGGCCTTGTGTAGTGCCTTCTCTCGCTGAGTTTAGTTGTTGATCGTTTTGTGCCCACAATCTTTGTAGCCGCTGTTGCTGCTGCATCATTTTCTGATGGACCTGTTAATCGTTGGACAACTTCTCGAAAAGCATTTGTATTGGTATGCACGAATGTGGTTAAAGGTTTACCACCTGTTGTACCTTGGCTTGCTGGCTTCTCCATTGATGCTTCTGCTCATGTACAGCCTTATTGCAGCCAATGATCTGCAATAATTAAGTTTCAGGGTATATATACTATTACCATTTACCAATTTAAAGACAAAGCAACGGATGTTGTGGGGAGATGGATTACAAGGTCATGATGCAAGAAAATTTATTTTTCCAGGCGCTAATATTGGTTTTTAAAGAGTCTAAACTTTTAAAGATGACCTGTTAGCGACTGGAGATTACTGGTTCTACCAGTTGTTATAGGTTTTTAACAACTGGATTTGAACTTTTAACGACGAAGGCCCCATAAATGATAATAAATATATTGCCTTTTACAAGATAAGGGATTTGATAGCCCCGTTGTCTTTTTTGACTCTTGGAAAACCTCTCTAGCAAAAGGGAATCTTTTAATTTCAAACAGTTGCATAATGGATTTTTCTTTTTTATTTTTTTTTTCCACCAATCATTTGAACACAATGTCAAATACAATACAATGAAACTGGCAACTCAATGAAGCAAAAGAATTATAAAACTTAGAAAGGAAATTGCGTACCAGATCGGCCTTTGTTTCTCCACCAGTGCAAGAATTGAAATTCTTCTTAAATTTTTCGAGGTAATTAAAGAAAGGCTAAATACGAAAGAGAATAAGTTGAAGGTGTATAAGATAGAGTGAGAAAGCCAGTTAGGATGAGAAAAATGTATCACTTTGATTTGTTGCATTTTTTGGATGAACAAAGGCAAAAAACAATATGAATTTCCTCAAAATAGCTTTTTTATTGATCTAATAAGTGGTTTTAGCTCTAAATTTAT
This sequence comes from Excoecaria cochinchinensis, assembly GCA_947683425.1. NCBI lineage: Eukaryota > Viridiplantae > Streptophyta > Magnoliopsida > Malpighiales > Euphorbiaceae > Excoecaria > Excoecaria cochinchinensis. The sequence continues at coordinate 3,220,016 of CANTUQ010000125.1, read as the reverse complement.
CAGTGATTTTTAACAGAACAAGTACATTGCCTGCCTGCTTTAAGTTAATTTTCTTTTGGGCATCAGCTTTTTGACCTTTGTTTGCCAAAAATATCCGCTCCGGTAACATTCTTAACTGCACATTCTCTTTGCTTTTCACATTGCATCCGCTGTTAATAGTTAGTAGTTTTTATATTGTTTAAACAAATACAAAGAGGTTGCACCTGTTTATATATATATTTTTTATATATATACAACCACATGTGCATTAACCAATTTTGAGTTTGCTAAATAAAGAATTATCCCTAAAATACTGAAAATTGTATAATTTTGCCTTTAATTTTTTTAATAAAATGATTCATATTTGCTATTAGAATGATTCATATTTGCTCTTATTTGTAATGGTATAAATAAATATAAACCGTTTTATTAATAAAAAAATATTTGTGAACAACGGCAAAGATAAACAATTTTAGTGAATAAATATGCTCTTAACAATCCTCGTGGAAGGGATTATGAATTTAGTGTCTCAATGTGAAAATATTTTTCGTAATTTGACTTTTCTTTCGAGATATTAATAAAGCAGCTCACCAGCTTGTTAGGTTAGGACAGCTTTATGTTCTTTTGATAGCCCATTATTTTCTTTCATCTATTTTTGATGTCGATGTTTTTTTTAATCAATGAAAGAGTTAGGCGTCAGTTTGGATGTACGGGAGAAATATGTCATCTGCTGTTCCATGCACTTTCTCTTTTATTGTTGTTTTATTTGCTCCATTCTCTATTTTAATAATATTTGAATTTCAAAAAAATTATTTATCATTATTATAAAAAGGACCAAAGAATTTAAATTTTACCCCAACTTCCGATTACAGTTTAGGTGTGTGTTTATACTTTATACGCAAAGTCTATAATAATAATAAAAAAAAAGTATATAGAAATGATTTTTTTCTTAAAGAAAAAGCAAACGAGGAATGTTGGTCAGAAATGATTTATCGTCTCCAATTAAAAGTAGAACTATGAACCGCAGATTAATGGAGCGTGCTTTCACTCGCTGGAAAAGGCTCATCCGATCACCGTCCAGTTTCATGAAAAGTAGACGTGGGCCGGCCCAAGTGGATCCCACTAAAGTCGGTTCGGAAAAATAATACTGGGCCCCTATTCCGCCGATCTTTTTTCTTATTCTGTAACGCAATGATCTTATGCCACGTCATCGTCTGCCACAAAGTCCAGTTTTGATCGACGACTGGTCCCACTAATTATGGTGATCATCCCCGGTTGCCGATTTGGGATTTCGCTGATAATCATCTCCCGCAGGGGAAAAAAGAAAAAAAAGACAAATTATTTTTTTTTTCCAAACAGAAGGAAAATAAAAAATTAAAAAAAAAAAGTAAATTTCCTTGTACTTTATCCTTTGAATTAATAATTCATATGCAATTTAAAAGAATTTATCGTGCAAAATCTAAGTATTTCGATTCACTTTGCTAAATGTTATGCTTATAAGGCCATTGTATGAAGAATCTACACTGTATAGGGTGCAAGTGCATGTGTGCATTGTATTTATTCAGTTGTAATTTTCAATAACTCCAAAGAATAAAATACAAATGCCATTTTGTCGAGAGAATTAAAAATCTACACAATTCTAATTATCGACTATACCTTTTGCATAAATTTTTTTTTTTACAATATTTAACAAATTTTATTAGTTCACATAAACATATTAAAATATAAATGGTATTTATTTGTTAGTGCTTAAATGTCAAATTGAATTTTCTCTTTTTATATAAATAATTAAAATTTCAAAAATTTTAAAGCTTTTGGCAAACTTTGATAATTTAAGATATTTCTTGGTATATTAAGCGTAATATTAATGTATTTGTTATATTCAAGAGATTTACTAAAATAATTAGAAATTAAAATTCAAGCAAAAGAATTACTAATATCTTATAATGTATATATTTAAATAATATTATTATTATTTTGATGGAAGCTAATAATATTATTTATGATGGTAATAAAAAAATCTTGATTAATAGTTAATAGTATATTATTAATGCTTCCTACCTTTTTAAATATTAATTTATAATGCTTATCTTATCTAGATAATTATTTTGTGGAAAGATAAATGACATTAACAATTTTGTTATTGCGAAAAAAAAAAGAAATGTTATTTTTTATTTTACTTTCTTACTTTCTTTTAATCTTCAACCATCTTTTACTAGAAAATCTGAAAACCATATAAATACTGTTTATGCGTTTCGTGCTTTTTTTAAAATAATAATAATAAAATATTTGGGACATTCAAGCCTACGACTTTTTTATATTAAAAGCAGAATAAAAAAACAAAAAAATAAAAAAAGAGTTTATAAAAATTATTCCTTTACAGATCTCTCTGCATCTTCCTGCTTTCTCTTTCAATCGATCTTCACTGTGGACATTTCTTAGGTCAAATCGAGTTCTCAATCTCAATCGTCTCAAATTCCGATCCAACTCTGATGGGTAATCTCTCAATTTCGATCTCTCTGATCCGTTATCTATTGAAATCTATCTCAGCATTTTCTTTTCTCAATTGAACCGGATTGAACTATAATTATGTTTTCGTTTGCCGTTAATCCATGTAGCTATAAATGTTATGCGTTTCAGGTTGTGTTTGTAAATATTTTCTTGCGGTTTCTACTTCTTGTTGAATTGGTGATATTTGACGGGTCTATTGAGTATTTGATACCACTTGAACATATAAATATATTACGCGAAATAAATGGACATCTAATTTACCAAAGGATAGATTTCCGGAATTCGATATGGTATGTGGGTTTCCAATTGTTTATAAATTTCAGATTTGTTTTTTTTTTTTTTTCTGGGCTTTGGATTTTGGGTCGTGCTTGAATTTTTAATCCTGTATGGTAGCTGGGAAATTGAGTTTTTTCAACTTGGAGGATGATGAACTAGGGCTAACTTTAGTATTAGTGCATGAATTTGATAGTTTTCAAATGAATCCGCAAGAACTCATTTAACCCCAGATTAGATAGCTTTCTTTTTCTTGTCCTCACTTTTGTTTTCCTAGCACCCAAGCTGAGGGTTAATCTCATGAAACTTTTTTTCTGCCTTGGCTGGGTGTGCCCACGTTACTGTTATCGCCAGATTCAAAGTTTGATCTCTTTCATGATTCTTAATTCCGAACTTATAATTTTTCTTGGAGATGAGTTTTGCTGTGAATCAAGTGGTCTATTTTGAAGGTTACACAGGCAACATAAAATGTCTATGAGCGTTACTGGTATGGAACTTTGGAAGATATAGTTCATTTCTGAACTAATGTGTGAAATATTTTATTCCCAGCAGACGAGTGTTGTTCTACTCAGCTGATTGATGGAGATGGTGCATTTAATGTTACTGGAATAGAACACTTCATAAAGGATGTGAGATTGGGAGAGTGTGGACTATCATATGCTGCAGTCTCCATCATGGGTCCACAAAGCAGTGGTAAGTATTCTTCTTTTGCACCTGTAATTGGTTTATCTTGAGTTTCATGTGTCTCTGGTGGTGCTTCTTGGTTATAAGATTTCATGCTGTTATTTGCAATTTGCATATTCATTTATTCTGTAGTTAGAACATATGATTCATGCAGCAAACACGTTTAGATCTGAAATTTGGTAGTCATCAATATCAGTGGTGGAGTACTTTGCTGCCATATAATATTGCTCATGCACTTTACCCTTTAGATTTTACTCCACTATCTTTTCTTTTTTATTTAAACAGCTTTTTCTGTTTTTTCCTTCCAATTCTATTGTTAGCTAATGTACATTATGCTAAGAGTTTAATATTGCTACCTGTGAATTGAACAGGTAAAAGCACTCTATTAAATCACTTATTTCACACCAACTTTAGAGAGATGGATGCCTTTAAAGGAAGGTATGTTGTTGTATTACTCTGATGTTTGAGTTCTTCCAAATCCTTAATCTTTTAATAATAAAAATCCTGTGGGATTTCAAAAGCATGAAAGTTTACATGACTTTTTCAGGTCCCAAACCACTAAAGGTATCTGGTTAGCTAGATGTGCTGGCATTGAACCTTGTACTCTTGTAATGGACTTAGAAGGAACAGATGGAAGAGAACGTGGAGAGGTGCACCTTGCAATTTTCCTTTGCCTTTATTGAGTAACTTTATATTTTTTTTTTCATTTTATCATTCTAGTAAAAACTCGTGTAATATGCGTCTGTCACCACAATCTGAAAATGGTTGTGTACGACATAGTTCTTGAACTTTTTCTTAGTGTATGCCCTATGAAAACCTTTGACATTATAGTATTGGCAACATAAATGGTGATGCTGTGTTTAACTTGATGTCTAAGAGCAACTACATCTTGTTTTGGTGGATTAATCCTTTGCCTTCAAGATATGGAGGTATTTTTCAATTGCCTTCTTGGCTCTTTGTACATCCAATTATACACATGTAGAATTGGAGGGATCTGATATTTAAGCACTTGTAGAATGCTTATTGGAGGTAACTGATATTTAAGCACTTGTAGAATGCTCTGTCCCGCGTATTTGTTATGTGGAGCCTCGACTTTTCATTACTGGTTAAAAACTCCATATGCTCACAAGGCATCTTCTTGCATGAGATTCCTCTTGAACTCCCCCTCCCCTCCTCATTCTGATTTTTTCTCTCAACTATCTACTTTCCCTCTTATTTTAGGATGATACAGCATTTGAGAAGCAAAGTGCCCTTTTTGCCCTTGCTGTGTCAGATATAGTATTGATTAACATGTAAGATCTTTGTCTAGTGCTGCACTTGATTTCTTCAATTTTATTACTACTTCATGAAATGGTATCAGTAACATGAATAATCTTGCTGGAAATTGTTTCTTAGGTGGTGTCATGATATTGGCCGTGAGCAAGCTGCAAATAAACCTCTTTTAAAGACTGTATTCCAGGTATCTCAGTAAAATTATTCTTCAAAGCAGTCAATTTTTATCAGCTTCGTTTTTTCTTTCTTACTGCTTTTTGTTTACCTGCAGGTCATGATGCGATTGTTTAGTCCTCGCAAAACAACTTTAATGTTTGTCATACGTGATAAAACAAGGGTGTGTAGCTTGCTTCTGTTTAGTTAATGTTGGGACTTGCAGGAGATCTATTTTTCTTATTTCTTTTGTTTTCTGACAATGGGTATGATTTATTATTATCACAGACACCCCTGGAGAACTTAGAACCTGTTCTGAGAGAGGATATTCAGAAGGTAAAAGATGAGTGCTTTTGTCCATGTTTATTGATAATACCAACAGTCTTTTTGAACGTTTTTTCCCCTTTAATTGCAGATATGGGATAGTGTTCCTAAGCCACAGGCACACAAAGAAACTCCATTGAGTGAATTTTTTAATGTGAGATATCCTAATCCTAATTTTCTCTAAGATAAGCTAATGGAAATCTACATCTTTCCAGAAGAGAGAGCCTATACCATTTATGGTAATCTTCTATTGCTTATTATGTATGGACAGGTTGAAGTTGTTGCACTTTCTAGTTATGAAGAAAAGGAAGAGCAGTTCAAAGAGCAGGTAAACTGGCTGTTGGTTCTAATTGTGGAATAGGCTGAATGTCTTGGCTATATGAACTTTGCTGGCAGTTATATCTAATCTGTTTGACTATTTGTTTTTAATGAAGGTTGCTAGTTTGAGGCAACGATTCTTCCATTCTGTTGCACCAGGTGGGCTTGCAGGAGACCGACGGGGTGTAGTTCCTGCTTCCGGATTTTCTTTTAGTGCTCAGGAAATCTGGAGAGTCATAAAGGAGAATAAGGATCTTGATCTTCCTGCTCACAAGGTAATTTACAATTTTCTTTTTCTTGCAGAGTGCTTGTAACAAATGCATAGAAATTTGTTAATAACATTTATCCATCCATTTGCAGGTCATGGTTGCTACTGTACGCTGTGAAGAAATTGCCAATGAAAAGTATGCTATTTTGAGTGAAAATGAGGTACATGCTTTTCGCATGCTTTTTGACTTCATTTTTTTTTCAAAGGTTTACTTACCAAGTTTCGTTAAAATCATCCTCAGGAGTGGCGCCAAATAGAAGAGGCTGTACAATCTAGCCCAATCTCAGGCTTTGGGAAGAAAATGAGTTCAATCCTAAATGCTTGTCTGTCAGAGTAAGAGTGCTTCTATTAATCCTATTCCTACTGTTTACCAAGGTTTTTGCACTAATTCAAATTGATTAGAATGCAAGTGTAAATATTGGTGGATGTTTGTATCTCAATTTGTGTGCTTGCTAGATGGTAAATGGACAAATTTGTGTGATGTCCTACATTGTTTTGTGCACTGTGTGGTTCTATTAGGAAAATTGCAGTGCAATGGTAATTTGCTTTAATAAAAACTGGGAGTGGTTATATCTCGAGGTTGAGAAGCTGTCTTCATACGATGGAGAGAGTGGCATATTTGTGTGGTTAGATCTGGATGACACTATCTCACAATCTACTTTTCAGAAGCTTTTATTCCATGTCTTAAGATTATTTTCTAAATATTATATTGAGAAATATGTTAGCATCATTGAGTTTTTGTTTTCTTCTACTTCTAGGTATGATGGAGAAGCTGCTTATTTTGATGAGGGAGTTAGATCTTCAAAGCGAAAGCAGCTTGAAGAAAAATTGTTGCAAGTAATCCATTTTCTCCTGTACTCTTTAGAAAATTTATGGTAGCTTTATGCTATCTTTATATATGGAGTAATTTTCAGCTTTTTATTGAAAATAGAAGTGTTTAACGTTGATATGTGATCCATATGGTTGTACTCTACCGCTAAAAGCACTGGATATATGTGTGTAATTTTTTGATTGACAGCTGTAGTCAAATTCTAGTTCTGCATGAACCTTTCTGAGTGCTTCATTTTTCTAAACAAATATGTTCAGATTGGATTAGATTTGTCATTTTAATGCTACTCATGAATTGTTCACTTGATAGCTCTAGTTACATGGGCCTCCCAATAAATGCACCTCTGCTGGGGAAAAAAAAAAAAACAGCTTGTCTGAGCAACCAAACTAGGTTTGAACCATTGGTTTGATAGAGGTGTGAGTGGGACTTTTAGAAGAGATAAAGCTGAAATGTCAAACTTGTATGCATCTGGCTGGATCAGAACCAGGATAAATGGTACTCTAGGAGCTTAGTAGAGTGGTGCAGGCTTCATTGTCTGTGCCCTACTTCCTTTTTTCTGGTGTCTAACCATAGCAATTGAGCTAGTTGAGAGGTCCAAACATCACACTGAGTTACAGTGGATTCTAGATCTACAGCTCTGGGATTCCTATCTTAAACAATTAATGTGTTGAAGTTTGTTTTGTTTTCACTTTTTATTGATAAGAAATGTCTTTTTATGCTTGATATCAAAACTACTAATTAACTTGAGAATAGGTGCCTTATTTTTTCCTTGGTTTCAATTGTCTCATGTTTTCTTCTGATTTTGTAGCTTGTCCAACCTGCATATCAGTCCGTGTTGGGACATATAAGATCGGGAACTTTTGAAAAATTCAAGGAAGCATTTGACAAGGCTTTGAATGTGGGAGAAGGGTTTTCATCAGCTGCTTACTCATTGACGGAGTCTTACATGGCTCTTTTTGATGAAGAATGTAAAGGTATTGCCAAATATTTCTTTATTATTTGATTTGCTTGAATGAGTTTGACAGAGGAAATGAAAGTGACAACAAAAAAGACACATTTAAACATTCCATTTTGAAATTTGAAGGAAAAATTATTGGTGAGTCAGTTGATCATTAAATATATTAAGATGGATGGATGGATGGTCCTATGTTCGCCACATTTTGTAATGTATTTGGAACTAGTCGTGGTTACTTTATTCAATGGGCTAACCTAATTATCTCTTGTTTTGAATTACAGATGCTGTTATTCAACAAGCAAACTGGGACACCTCTAAAGTGAGGGATAAGCTTCGACGTGACATAGATGCACATATTGCTTCAGTTCGTGCTTCTAAATTGTCGGAACTTACAGCATCATTTGAGGTATGATTATTAACAAATTATGTGCTCTAGACTTTCTACTTCTTTTAATGATAGTCCTCAATGTATGGCTATTGAGTGTTGTAATGTCTGGTTATTTGATAAATATTTATTGGAACTAAGCTGGATTGGACGATTTTTTGTATGACTGCATCTTTATCAAGTTCAACTGGGTTCAACCACTGAAGTGAAAGGTCTAGGGATAAAATATGTGCAGGTTGTCATTTAGGGTCAACATTTTCTGTTTTATTTAACTATTGCAGAAGCACCCAAATTATAGATAGATTGCACTTCTATGATTGTTTTTTAGTTATTGCAAAAGCTTTTTTAGCACATGTATTTGCACTTATGGTTTCGGATTGATAGAAAAGAATTTTGACAATTTTGTCCTCTTCACAAACCTTAGATGCTTACACTAAAATTTCACCTGGACCTTTTGCAGGCAAAACTGAGCATGTCGTTATTGGGACCAGTGGAAGCTCTTTTAGATGGGGCCAATGATGAGACTTGGCCAGCAATCAAGAAGCTTCTGCAGCGAGAGACAGAATCAGCAGTTACTGGCCTCTCAAGTGCACTTGCTGGCTTTGACATGGATGAACCAGCCAAGGAGAAAATGCTTTCAAGTTTAAAGGATTATGCAAGAGGTATTGTTGAAGCAAAAGCAAAGGAAGAAGCTGGACGAGTCTTGATTCGTATGAAGGACAGGTAGCAAATACTTGGAATTATTTGGAATGAGGTATTTGATATATTTTTAGAATGTATCTTATTGATGACGAAATTCCTGTTCAGGTTTGCAACGTTGTTTAGCCATGATAATGAATCAATGCCACGAGTTTGGACTGGCAATGAAGATATTCGAGCAATTACAAAAGCAGCTCGCTCTGCGGTATATTGCAATTCCAGTTCTATAAAATTTTGAATTATAGTTTTAAACGCTGATTCTTGCTTATAGATCTTTATTAATTTGATCATTTAACCCTTGCCAGTCCTTGAAGCTGTTATCTGTAATGGTTGCAATCCGTTTGGATAATGATGGTGATAGTATTGAAAAGACTTTATCATCTGCTTTGTTGGATAACAAGAACCCCAATGCAATCACAGAGAGAAGCGTCACGACAACTGATCCACTAGCATCAAGCACTTGGGATGAGGTTGACTTTTTATTTATTGCTCTCTCTCTCTCTCTCTCTCTCTCTTCATGGTCTACCATTGAATTTTGGAAGTACTGCTGCAGTTGAGGCATGCATGATTTGCTAAAAGCAAGAAAAAATTTTAGTATCAACATTTGTCCTGTGCAAGTGTTGGATTGTTTTCTTAAACGTTTTCTGGATGTAATGAATTAGATTACCAGGATCATAGTACAGCTTTATAATGTAAATGGAGTAGTTGGGTGTTTTGATTTCCACTTGTTTTTACTTTATTTGGTTTGACATAACTCTGTCTTGATGAATTTTTTGAATTAAATATGCAGCTTATTAAAATGTGTCTATTTTCGGTACAGAAGGAATACATATTTTAGACTAATATTTCATTTCTCCTTGCCCTAATCCTAATTGGTGCATTGATGATTGCCTAAGATTTCTTTTTTTCATTTTCATTTTTGATTACAATAATTCATTCCGGGTCTTTTCCTTCAACTTAAATCACTAATCAACACTTATAACTGTTTCTTCTTTAACAGGTTCCACCATCAAAGACATTAATTACACCTGTGCAGTGTAAATCTCTGTGGAGGCAATTCAAGGCAGAGACAGAGTACACCGTCACTCAGGCCATCTCTGCTCAGGTAGGATATTATCTCATTTGCAGATAAAGTTTCCTTAATAATGAAATGCTTAATGCATAGGACTCTGGGATGGAGAGACAGTGAAGAATATGATTATAATTTCAGGCCTCTTATGTTCAAGAACAATTGCTCTGTTAAAAATCTATTGATCATTGATATCAGTTTCAGATTGTCTAAGGTGGTGGCAAAAAATCTGAGTAGCCTTTATCCTTTGGATTTAAATAATTGAATAAATGCTTCATACTGGATTTAAATTATTAGTGTCTGTTCTGTTTACAGCCATAAACTTTCTGCTTGCAATTCTGATATATTGTTTAGTTGGCTTTGAAAGTGTGCTTGCATTAGATGCAGTCACATCTTAAATGCACGTCTCATGAATATCTCGCTTTTGTAACTATATTTCATTAATCTGTTTCAATTTTTGTTATTTTCAGGAAGCCAATAAACGTGGTAACAACTGGTTACCACCACCATGGGCAATTGTTGCATTGATTGTGCTGGGATTTAATGAATTTATGACACTTCTGAGGTATATCTGGATAATATGTTTATGGAACTAAATTCGTTGGTACAATGACTAGATTCCTTGTGTTCTAATTTTTTTCCCCCTCTTTTTCCATTTGCAGAAATCCTCTATATCTTTGTCTCATCTTTGTAGCTTATATGATCTTTAAAGCCTTGTGGGTACAGCTAGACGTTTCTGGTGAATTCCGTCATGGCCTTGTGAGTGCCTAATCTTCTATAAAATTTATTGATTTTTCATACTTCCTCAGTTCTACAAAAATAGGCTTACTTCGAATTTTTCTATGATTAAGAAAAATTAATTTGGTTGGAACTATAATTTTACTTGCATTTATTAATGTTTACTTGCATTAGTGGAGAAGCATGTTAGGAAACTAAAAGATGATGGTTCATCTAACTAGAGATGTATTAGAAACCTAAGAAAATGATAATTCAAGTTGATTTCTAGCATTATAACAAGGTTCAATCTTGTATGACCATCAATCCATCTTAGCATGTGCATTTCTGCCACATGTGAACTTTATTTTCACCAGTACTCGCTCCTGTACAGCATGGCTGGTTTAACCACCATTCTGTAACTTTTCCTTGTTTGGGATAGATGTTTTAAGATGATTTGGATGCATGTTGCGTGGACCCATATGCCCCAGTTCAAAAATGTGATGGTTTAGTAGTAGTATTAGTAGTAGTAGTAGGAAGAAGGGTAGAGTTACGCGTGGGATCAGAAAGACATGTCGGCTAAGGATCCATGATTTCTAGATGTTTGAGGTGGATCTAGCTTTGGACAGAGAGACTTGGAACAAGTGAATCCTTGTAGCCAACATCAACTGGTACAGGCTTAATTGAGCAGATATGGGTATATTAGAAAACAAATAAACAAGTTATGCTCTTAGAAAGGAAAATTAACTATATTTTGGGACAAATGAAAACGAAAACAGGCGTATTTTCATGGGAAGGAGGAAGTATCTGAATTATTCTTTTTAGAGTTATGTTTCTGTCTTAATTTACTGTTTATCCTAAGTTGTTATAGCTTCACCAAAAGTTATTGTTTCTGCTAAAGATAAATCTGAATCTTGAGACATTGTTTACAGCTACCTGGGCTCATTTCCTTGTCAGCGAAGTTCCTTCCCACTGTCATGAACCTTATAAAAAAACTAGCTGAGGAGGGGCAGATGCCTGCTGGTAATAATGCCCAGACAAACCCAGCTATTGCACCGAAGAGTCAACGGAATGGAACTGCTACATCAAGTGCTTCATCTGGGGTAACTTCCTCAGAAAATGGGACCGAATACTCTAGTACCGCAAAATATGACTAGGTGAAAATTAACTAATCATCTAGAGTGTTTTGAGATGCCAGTGCTCTGCGGGCATGTTGGTGTTATACGTGCAAGGTCTGGATTGCAATTCTCTTGTAAGCAGACAAGAGGAATCAGATTTTGAAGGCATTAATTTTAGTGCATGTGCCATCACACAGGGGGCTAGTTCATTGTCAGAGACGCAGGAAGCCCCTTTCAATAGTTCATATGTATTAATAATTTAATATAGGTGTTATTTTTTTTTAATATATATATATATATTTTTCTTTTACTTTGTTATTTTATTGGATAAACTATTAGGCTTTTGGTCTAAAACATTAATGGGGTTGATCATCTGGTTTGAATTCAATTTTGTCTGGCGAGAAATTAAATTCTGTTTGTACGATTTAATTGTCTTTGTGTTAATGTATAAATTGAGTTTATATTTGCACTCAATTCTTTGGGAAGTTGGTATTTTATGTTAGGTGCATTAGACTCGAATCGTGTTGACATTTGAAGTCTTTGAGTTTGAATGTACAAAGCATTAATATATGCGGAAATTTAACAACAAATGTTAACTTAAATCATATTAATAATGATGAGTGGAAGTTTAACGGACTTCACGAGAAGTAAAAAAGATCACTCCAGGTTGTCAATATGAATTTGGAGTAGGACCTAACTTGCTTTTCACCATGGAATTTCATGCCTAAATTTAATTTTCTTGGTGGAAAACGGTTGTCTTCTTATAACATCATTTAAATCATTGTTCCATATTTACGTACTAAGTATTGAATTAGAATAACGCCCGCTATTTTTGTCGTCTTTAATTAAATTAGAGGTCACTTTCATGCGATCTATGTACACTACACTTTTTCATGATCCAATTATAACTTGAAAAAATTATACTAATAATGAACCAACAAAATAAAAGGAATTGAAATTCCACTGTGAACATGAGCACCATAAATATCTGTATACAACTGTAATCTAATACGTAAATTGATAAAAGCCAATCCAAAAGGGTAGATGATTGTTGGCCGCGTACTTGCTACCTATTTATATTTATATTTATATTAATATTGCCATAAATATACATACTAACATTTTCTTTTTTCTTGTGATTAAATTTAATCTATATATATATTTCACATGAAATGCCAGAGAAATATAAATGAGCTATATTTACGTAATTCCTCATTCAATATATTATTCACTTAGGATCCAATCGAAAATTTACCCCATTTTCATTATTTTTTTCTCCATTTCCTTTTAGTTGTAAAATTGTAGAAATGAAAAAATAAAAAATAATATGTTTGGTGATCGCTTGAACAACGGTGACTTGCTCATATTATATTAAATAAATTTGGCGTTAAATGCTTCTAACAGTCTTTAAGGATTTTTTATTTGATTAGTAACTTCTGTAGATTATAAATGATTTTTAAATGAACGTAAAAGTTAGATGAAAAATCGAATAGAACAGTCTAGTTAGCAATGTTTGAAAAGAAAATGAAGTAGCTAGACAATAAACTAGAAATTGGGCTCCAAAGATAAGTTTAAAGTAGTTTAATCAGCGACTCAATTTAAGGATAAAATTAGAGCTTAAAATTGCAAATGTAGCGTACGAAAATCCAATAAATTTACAGCTGGATGGGCAGTGGTTATTACTTATATTTCATGAGCAGTAGCAAACTGTGTGGTTCTGAGAGGCATAATCAATGAGAAAGGTCTGGGGTTGGGTGAAAGTGATGAATGTATACAGTCAATAGCATAAATTATAATCAGGTTTTGTTTCAAAAAGCTTCAAATAATGGACCTATCTCCATTAATATCAGGTACTTGATTTACTCAATCCTCACAAAAAAAAAAAAAGTAATTTACTTTTGAATTTCGAGTGAATTAATTTAACATGCACTGTCTATGCAGTATGTCAAGTAGGCGTCCTTGATAATTGAATAACGCCTGGATAATGCATGCAGTTTGATAAGTAGCTTTGAATAAGAAATTTCTAAAAAAAACTGATTGAATCACAAAAGATTTTTCCTAAAATACTGTGGAAATATTTGAACAGATTGCTACTGCTCATGAAATGTAACCAATTAATCAATTAATTAATTATCTTAAATTTTATAGTATCGGATATATATATTTCAGGTTAATCTAGCTCCTTAAATTTCATGGCTATATATATATATATATATATATGATGATGAACAATAATATTGCTACACAGCTGTGATCGTTTTTTTTCATCAAATCAAATCCTATCCACATCTTTTGTACAAAAACAGTCATTAATTTTCATTATATTACTGTATTTATGTTGAGAAATCTCATTTACTTCTGAAATTAATGAGGTAAGAGAGAGCTATATATGGCTGGTTGGTTTAGTTGCTTTCAAGACATAAAAAATGGTCGACAAAAATAAATGTTTTATTTAGCAGAGAAAGCCCATTTTATAGATTAATTCTTCTGATACTCATAGACTTTAGCCCAATCAGGTCTAAAATTATGACACTGACAAACTCTTAATATGATTATTGAACCCCTCATGTTTACAGCATTTAATTAATTTTGCCAGTTAAAATTAGCAGCAATATTTCCAGAAAATCTATTAATCTTCATCTACATTACTACTGTATTAATTTATCTGGCTCATCTGACATTTTACAGACTGCAATATTCCATACGTAATTGGTATGAATATGTAATATTAATCGAATCAATACTTATTGTTGTGAAAAAAAAATAATTAATAGCTTCTGCAATTAGCTCCGGGCATTTGTACATTGGGTTGATTTATAAATAAATATATGGGCCTATGTAATAAATATTCAATTTCTTTTGAATATAATGAAAATTATGCTGAGTGATTGAAGAAAATTTTTACCCAGATCCGATCTAGGTAAGTTGTATAAATCAAGTCGATAATATATTGCCACCAATACATATTAATTACCAGTCCGTTTTTTTTTTTCACCCAACTCTACATAAATTACAATGAGCTGAGCTATTAATATCTTCTATAGAATGTTTGTAACATTTGTATAGTTTACTTAGCCAAGATTAGGAAGTGTTACTACTGTAAAAAAAAATTGAGTCTAATTCAACTCTAAAAAATTAGTTTGTGAGATAAGGATTATCAAACCATTATAAAGAGTTATATTTTTATAAATAACCGTTATGGAATATTTAATAACTATGATAGTTTGGTTTTCAAGATCCAATTAAATTAGATTTTTTCAAAAATTTATTAGATGAATATAAATGCTTATTACTCTAAATTAATTTTGGTCTTATATATAATAATTTTTTCATTAAGGTCTATAGCTTATAAAATTGGGAATTGATTTTTTTTTTTTTGACATGTTTAGTGCTGAAATAAGTCAAAATTCAAAGCAACCTCTCTATTAGATAATTTGTTAGTGTTTCTTATCTAAATTGGGTCTTATAACAACATGTCATTAGCTTGATATATAAACAAGAATCGAAAATACAGAAGCAATGAATAATGTAAGAATATTTTATCAAAACATTTAATAAGGTGGTGATGATGAACAGCTAACTAAACCTAATATATATTTGATATTTTTCTTGAAAAACTCTATTTCAAAAAGGAAAAACAAAATCTAAGTTGATGCTTTAGCCGAGTGATAAATGTCTACATGTTATCAAACTTATAAATTTAACATTTTATGAATAAAAAAGAGGCCAAATATCATCTTAAATTCATAATTATTTTTATATTGAATGACTAATTAAATTATTGATCAAAATTCTCAGGAACAATTACTAATCAAAGTATTACAATGACGAAATTTAAACTGTAATCAAACTCTTTGTATATATATATTTATATATATATACAGTGGCAGAGAGCAGTGGGAGAGGGACCTTGGCTACCCCTCCCTCCCAAATATCTTTATAATTTTATGTTATTTTTAAATTAATCTCTATAAGTCCTTCTAATTTATTTTTATTTTTTGTTTAAAAAAAAAATTGGCTTCTTTCAAATTTGTTAATCTTCTATTATATTTAAATTTTGGTCCCATTCTTTAATATATGTTCCGTATGTCCCTATATATATATATATATATATTTAAAATTTTCCTTGGAGGTTGGTAAAATAGTTTCTCCCATTAATAATTTCTCAAAAATAAATTGTTCAGTGATAAACTGGAAAGTGTTGGATGGACACGATCTTCTCAGATTGAGAGTTAATCCAACGGCCACGGATTCACATTTCCAACCCAACTGTGATAATATAAATATCGATTGTCACCACACCATTAATGACCCTTTCCAGCTATAGTTTCAGTGATCATTTATTATGTGTTGAGTTTTTCAAATAGGTTATAACTTATACGAATTAAATCCTCTTATAATAGTTTGGATATGCTCACTTAACAAGTGAGATTTTTTAGTAGAATTAAATTTAAAGTTTTTTTAATATTGCAATATTAAATTAGCTGTAAATATTTAATTTTATAAATTTTACTGTTTAAATTTTTTGATATAAAAATATATATATATTAAGTATTTCATATCAACCATATAATTTAGACAATTCTTACATTATGAATTAGGTTAAAATTTAATGGTGTATATATATGTATATATATATTCCAAATATAGTATATATAAATGTGTTATAACACACAAAACAAGGCCAACCAGAGAGAGCCACATAGAGATTGGGAGAAGCAGAGTTTGTTTCTGTGAGACTTTCAGTTGGCTTTCTCTGCCTTCAATGGCTTCTTTTAGGGCACTGAAGAAATTCTTTCTCTGCTTTCTTTTGTGGATTTTCACTCTCTCTTCTCACACTCAAGGTTCTTAATTTCTCCTTCTTCCTTTTTTATTTCTTTCTTGAATTCTTTGTTTCTTCATCTCTTTCTCTTTCTCACGTTCTGGTTTTTCTTATTTTTTTTTATATTATATAAATTATTTGCTCAAGTATATTTCTTCTTCTTCTTCTTCTTT
Organism: Excoecaria cochinchinensis; assembly: GCA_947683425.1. NCBI lineage: Eukaryota > Viridiplantae > Streptophyta > Magnoliopsida > Malpighiales > Euphorbiaceae > Excoecaria > Excoecaria cochinchinensis. The sequence continues at coordinate 3,203,470 of CANTUQ010000125.1, read as the reverse complement.
TAATACTTTGCAGTCAGTGGGTGCAAAAAGAAATGTGGAAAATGACGAGCTCACTAGTCTTTTTTTATTTCTTTGAAACACTGCAAGTTTTTTCAATGAGCTATTTCATTTTATATTTCCAAAAATATAGTTTATATTATATAAAACTGATCTTTAATTCATATCCTTCATATCTTGTGAAGTAGAAAGCAAATAAAGAAAAAGCAAATAAATATGAGAATTTTCAAGAATGCTTAGCTTTTTTTTTTTTTGAAATAATAATTCTTAGCTTTGAGTCATACATATTTACACATATATTACATATATGGTTATTGTTTCTTCTTTTGTATGCAATCATGGCATTTCTCGTTCTTCTTCTTGATCCAGAAGAAGAGAAAATCAGCAGAAATTATTTTTTAAATTTTACAGATGAGAATGGAGTAGGTGGCTGTTATTAGGGCATTTATTTTGTCATTAAATAATTCTACAAAATGCATTACTTTTTTAACAAATGTTAGAGAAATGCTGTACATAAAGACAAATCATTCAGCTCCATCACATTAAACTATGAATTACAAACCTCATTTATTATAATTTTTGATAATGCAGGGAAATTTAAGAATTCATATCCAGCAAATTACCCATTTATAAAGAAGGCAAGTACATTCTCATCGTCATCATCATTTTCATCATCAAATGGGGAAAATAAAGGATATGATTATATAATAGTTGGAGGAGGAACAGCTGGGTGCCCATTGGCAGCTACATTGTCACAAAATTACAGTGTATTATTGCTAGAAAGAGGAGGTGTGCCTTTCACAAATCCAAATGTGTCATTCTTGAGAAATTTCCATATCACATTGGCTGATACTTCTCCAGCTTCTGCTTCACAATACTTCATATCAACTGACGGAGTGCTCAATTCTAGGGCTAGGGTTTTGGGTGGTGGTACTAGCATCAATGCTGGCTTCTACACTAGAGCAAGCACTAGGTATGATCACACACACACTCACACACATATATATCTTTCTTTCTTTATTTTTATATATGACCTCAATTATTATTATTGTTAATATTTGTTCCAATTTTGTCTAAGTTGTGAAGTCTCGAATTCAAAGCCGTCACAACCATCAAAGCATATCGTTTGTTAATATGTTTTGTGGGTCAATTTTAGTTGTACGGATCTTGTCTTAATTAGAATAGCAAAATCTTAAATCTGAATTTTAGTCAAACTCTCCCAACTGAAAACATTAATGATCTAATTATCAGAGTAGAATAGATTAGTAACTCACTTAACACGAGCCTAAGAGAAAAATAGAGCTACATCTAGGATTGCAGGGACAGAAACGTCATCAAAATTATCAAAATATGCATTTTTTTTTTCTCGGATGAGCTGATAATGCTACTCTTGAAAGGTGCTTTAATGCTACATGAAGTTAGTTGGTGTAAGTATTAATGAGTTATCAAAAGTTTCTTGAGAAAATCACATATACATCTGTTATTGGCGTAACTTTTTTTTATTATTATTATTATACTACAAATTGATGTGACCGTGAATTTGATAATCATAAAAATTATTTTTTTTATAATAGAATTTTTTCTCTTGGTTCTTTGATAAAAAATAAAGATTTAAAAATGCTCGAAAGAAAATATATATTATCCTTAATTATAAATTCGTGCATTTATATTTACACAATGCACACTATTTTTTTCTTTTTTTATAGAAATGATGCACAATATTCTTTTAAAATGACGATTCGATGCATACAAAATATTACTCCCTCCATATCAAAATAGATGACGTTTAAGAAAAAAAAAATTATTTCATAATACACGACATTTTGATATAATCAAGAAATATTAATTAATTTTTATCAAATATACCCTTAAGTGATTTTAGAAAAAGACAAAATTTTGTTAGTGAATGCAATTAATATAGTAAGGGTAACAAAGTCTTTTAATAGTAGAGTAATTATATTTCTTAATTACTGTGCATTCTCCTTAAACGTAATCTATTTTGATATGGAGGGAGTATATGTTAACGAATCAGAATAATTTAATGAAAAATAAAAATATTATTTTTTAATCAAATGATCTATATTAGTTATAATACATTACATATGATGTATCAAATATGTACTTTTTTTTAATTAAAATATGGGACTTAAAGTTAGCTAATAAAAGCAGTTATTTGGTAGAATAAGCAACTATTTGGTAGAATAATTATAGGTTAGACGTTTGAGATATTAATGGTTTTTTTTTAAAATGGTTTGAGATATTAATTAATTGCCAGATAGTATTGCATTTTACGCATTAATGATATGATATTCAATATAAATAGAAAGTGTATATTATGAGCTTAATATAGATATATTTAATAAAAATGATAATAATTAATATAGATATAGTGACAATTGGGCCCACCAAGAGAACTTTAAAAAATAAAAGTCATTATCGTATAGAAAATGAAGGAAATCGTGATTAAGAAAGTAGCCTAATTAAGACTTGTGTGGCCACAATTACTTGGTTGGGAACATTAATTGGATAGGGTTTTGAATCATGAAATGACGGTGACCATAAAATATTCATGACAGTGCTTTGCACTTTCTTCAGAGCATTTATGATTTCCCGTTGTTTTCCAGATCAAAAAACACAAAAACAAAAAAAGTTGTTTTCTCAAATTAAATGCTACTATTATTGAAGAAATAGACTAGTAGTAGTAATTACTCTCTACGTGTCAAAAAAAAAAAATTATCCCTCCGTTTTTTAATAAGTGTAATTTTTATTATTTTCATTGAAATTAAAAAATATTAATTAAGTTTGAATTTAGAAAAAAATTGAGTAATTCAATACATATTGAATGTTTCAATATACAAATTTAAATTTAATTGATTAATTTTCATTGAAAAAAAAATTAAATTGGAAAAAAGAAATTAAATTGTATTGAAAATCTAAAAGTGACAGATAAATGAAATTTAAATTTTTGTCAAAAGTGACAGATATTAAGGAACGGAATGAGTACTACATAAGTAGCTAATTATAGGAAACTATAGTTTTTTTTTTTGTTTTTTTAATTATATTTAAGAAATATTAGTTTTTTTTTATTAAAAGAAATATTAGGGAGTTAGGAAAAAAGAGTTATTTTTAAGGCAATTTGAATTGAATGTTCATACAATAGAGATAATATTAACTTTTTTTTTTTGTCTCATGTCATAAGAATCAATATACTTCTAATTTCATACAATAAAATTATTATTTTATTTAAATCAGTGGTGGAGCCAGAACTCCAGAATCAGTGGAAGCACACATTATAATTTTATTATAAAAAATTAAAATTATGTGATTATTATTGAATTAAATTTTGAGAATAAGCACCTAAAAAAAATTAAGGAGGTCATTATAATAATTTATATATATATAATTAAGAAAATTTTAAAAGTATGCACACCTTTACTTGAATGTGGCACCGCCACTGGTTTAAACTAAAAAATTTTCTTATAAGTTTCTATTTTTCTTGATATATTTTTTATTAATTATAAGGCAAATCAAAATACTACATAAACAATAGTTCATGTTTTTTATAATAAGAAAATAGGTTTTTTTTTTTAAAAAAAAAAAGAAAGAATTAAGAAATCAATCATATATATCTTTAGAAAGTAAAAAATGAATACAATTTGTGAAAAGAAATAATGAAAATAAGCCTAATTTTAGTAATAATAATGCAGCTAGTTAACTTAATAATGCATAGTTATGGAAACAAAGTTGAATAAAATGAAGGTAATTAACTAATTTAATTATGATATTTGCAGGTTTATAAAGAAAGTAGGATGGGATGAAAGTTTAGTCAATGAGTCATATCCATGGGTTGAGAAGCAAATAGTTCACAAGCCAAAGGTTGCACCATGGCAGTTTGTCTTTAGAGACAGTCTCTTAGATGTTGGAGTTTCACCTTTTAATGGTTTCACCTATGATCACATTTATGGTACCAAGTTTGGTGGCACCATTTTCGACCAGTTCGGCCGCCGCCACACTGCGGCTGAGCTACTTATCTCCGGCAACCCTCGAACACTTACTGTCTTGATTCATGCCACCGTCCAAAAGGTCCTATTTGATACGTCAGGTATGTTATATTGCTTAACTTATAATTTCATTCCTTTTAATTTAGCATTTTTTAAAAAAAAAAATTACATTTAGACTTTTTCGTACTTTTCAATTTAATTTTCAAACTAAAAGGTTTTATATTTTAATACCAATTCTTGAATTAAATTTCAAGTCAGGGACAGTATTAAAAAAAAAATCATCCAAAATTAATAAAATATTCTGTGAGATCTAATTAAAAATTATCTGAAATATTTCATTAGTTTTGAATTGAATTTTAATAGAGTTTTTAATTTTAATTATAACTAAAAATTGTCAAATTGTAAGAATTTTTAGTTTGAGAACTAAATTGAAAAATGAGTGAAAATTTGAGAGTTATTTTGTAATTAATCCAAAAATTTTAATTTGTTTTTCCATAAAAAATAATTTCTCTTTATTTGAATATACAAGTCAAGTAATTGTACAAAATGGATATAATGCAGGGAAAATTCCAAAGGCAGTAGGGGTGATTTTCAAAGATGAAAATGGGAACCCACATCAAGCATTTCTATCAAATAATCAAAGAAGTGAAGTAATACTGTCAAGTGGAGCCATAGCCACACCTCAAATGCTGCTGCTAAGTGGAATTGGGCCAAAGGATGAACTTGAAAAGATGAAAATTCCAGTGGTACTAGACAATGAATTTGTGGGTAAAGGCATGGCTGATAATCCCATGAACACTATCTTTATTCCTTCTAAAACACCAGTACAGCAATCACTAATTCAAACTGTAGGGATCACTAAACTGGGGGTTTATATTGAAGCCAGCAGTGGATTTGGCCAGTCCAAAGATAGCATTCAATGCCATCATGGCATCATGTCTGCTGAGGTAACTAAGCATTTCCAATTATTATTATTGTTCTTTTTGGCAAAATCCAATTCCTCAACTATTGTAAGTTTTTTTTTTTAGTCAGTTTTGTTCGGTTTCTTTTACATGTTCAGTTGGTTCGGTTTTATTTGATGGAACTTCGGTTTGTTCATTTTGATCGGTTTGCTTGGATTCTATAGTTGACATTGAAATTTGTTAATGAATGGAATTGATTATGTAAAAATGATGCAGATAGGGCAGTTATCAACCATACCACCAAAGCAAAGAACACCAGAAGCTATTCAAGCCTACATTAGAAGAAAGAAAGACATTCCACATGAGGCATTCAAGGGAGGGTTCATTCTTGAGAAGCTAGCCTCCCCAATTTCAAGTGGCCAACTTAGTCTGATCAACACAAATGTTGATGATAATCCTTCTGTTACCTTCAACTATTTCAAGCATCCTGAAGACCTAAAACGCTGCGTTGAAGGGATTCGGATGGCCACAAAGATTGTTCAGTCTGAATATTTCACAAACTTCACAAAATATGATAAGCGGACAGTGGAGAAAATCCTTAACTCAAGTGTTGCTGCCAATGTTAATCTTATACCTAAGCACACTGATGACACCAAGTCTCTTGAGCAATTCTGCAAGGACACGGTGATCACTATTTGGCATTATCATGGCGGCTGTCATGTAGGCAAAGTAGTTAGCCCTAATTACAAAGTTCTTGGTGTTCAAAGGCTTCGAGTTGTAGATGGATCCACGTTTGATGAATCACCCGGAACAAATCCTCAAGCCACAGTCTTGATGATGGGAAGGTATGATCTATTGTTCAGGATTTTATTTATTTGTTCATATATATTTTCACGATAGAATATAATAGATGGTATAAAACAGAACAAATATATTATATCATATCTATTATATTCTATCATTTTATTTATTAACTGAATAGATAATTGTAATTTTTTATTTTCTTACACGATAAAATATATATTTATATTATTGGTTTGGTTCATAAATGAAAATTAAAATAGTAGCAAGGTTTTTAGATATAGTAATTAGTAGTATACTTGCAATTGATTTATTGTGATGTGCAGGTACATGGGGCTGAAGATATTGAGAGAGAGACTAGGGAAGTCAGGTGATGTTAAGGATGAAAGAGAAGAATGGGATTAGTCTAAGTAGTGTAATTTAACTAGTAATTATATGTTATATTCTTGGTAATCATCTTTTGTGTGAAATGTTTGGAAATCAATGTTTGAAATCCTAATTTGCAGATTCCTCAATGAAAATTGTAACTCTTTCACTGTATTTCTTTCGGTTGCTTATTCTTAGAGAGACTATGAAAAGAAACTAATTAACATATTTTTTTTATTAACATATAATTTAACTATAATTATCAGAATGATAAATTGAAATCTAGACTTCTCGCTCGCACCATTGATTAAGTGCTGATTATGATTAACATCTGTAATCTCTCTTGTGCGGTCGGTGTAATATTCAAATAAAATCATTTTCAAAGCTGTATATATTGATTTAAAATTTTAATTAGAACCTCATATATTAAAAAAGAAACTTAAAAAATTATATTTTAATTTAAGTGGAATATAATGAGAAATAATCTTAGCAGCCAAACGAGTACTACTATATGATTTATTTATTAATTTATTTTTGGTAAATTAGTTGGACAATCCCATAAATAGAATCTTCTAGCAGTGACAGCATTAGGTGAAGCAGTAAATGGGTCTCCTCGTGCATTATGTCTGCTAGCTGCTAAAAATGGGACCAGAAGCATTAAATTTTCAATATGTTTTTTCCTTATAGCTAGGAGAACAATATCATTTAGTATGTAATTAAGCAGGGTAGGTGGGGACCGTATGCAATTTCATAGAGAGGTAGTTGAAAAGATTTATGAAATGGGCATACATATTTAATCATATGTTGCTTTCAATAATCCGTTTGGAAGCTAAGAAAATAATGGAAATTGAAAGAAATGGTAAATACAGAGAATTAGTAAAAGAAAACAAAGTCCTCATTAATGATCAACAGGCTACAACTGATGCAGTAATGAGACCTATACACTCAAATATTACGGGCAGATAGTTCCAAGGAATCTCAGAATTAACTAATTAATCCTAGTAGTTACATTCATAGCAATTTAACAATGCCTAAACCCGATCCATGAAAAACAAGCCAATAATATAAATAAAAGTAGTTTTCAATTTCTTATATCAAGGGTATTACTGGCTCGGTACATGAACGAAAAAAGACGTAGAACAAGGTCTTGAAGTCCACTTGATTATAACGGCTGCAGGTTGAGTCTGTTGGTGCCAGGCTCAGGTTCCATTGCTGGTTTAACATCAATTAAGCTAATCTTTAAAACCTGCCTGAGCTGTTTGCAAGAGGCTTGTGACTGCATCTTAGATCAATATGCACATTGCACACAATGGTATTGCTGTATATTGGCAAAAATTAAGTGTTTCCTGACCAAAATTTAAGTGAAAATCCATGCTCACTCTCACTCGTGCTGCCTCTAGACAAACCTTTTAATCTCTGCCAGAATTGTCTTCTTCTTCCCGTTCTCAAAGTCCCTGAACTAGAGTGCCTCCTCAAAGACCTGAATTCTTGCTCCTCGCGTCCTACTGGCGTGGCAAACAAATCAGATGTTGATAAAGGGAGAGGATGACGGGATTGTGAAACTTCCATAATATCACCCGAAACTCTTATTATGTTCTTGCTATCTACATCAGACAAAATATTCTCATGGCTGCGACTTCTTGATCGCTGCACCTTTGTTTCTTCAAATTCATTGCATACTAGCTTCAAGGCCTGAACTACTTCGCCCATGAAAGGACGGTTAGATACTTCAGGTTGCACACACATTGATGCTATTGCTGCTACCTTGGATATGGTATCATAAGAGACAGTAGACTTTATAGCTGGATCAACAATTGTTTCTAACCCCTCCTTTCTCGTGAGGAGTGGACGAGCATAAGCAACGAGATTCTCTTGCCCCAGTGGTTGGGATAAGTCTACAGGTTTCCGTCCGGTTAGGAGCTCAAGGAGGACTACACCATAGCTATAAACATCACTCTTCACAAGAAGATGTCCTGTCATTGCATACTCTGGAGCCAGGTAACTGTTTAGAGAAACTATTCCAGTGAGATAGGCTTTAAACAAGTAAGCTAAACGAATTAAACAAATGGAAAAATAGAAAATTAGATACCCAAAAGTTCCCATAACATGCGTGGAGACGTGCTTATTTCCTTCTTCCATTGCTGCTCGAGCCAAGCCAAAATCTGAAACCTTAGGTGTGAAATCATGTTCTAGCAATATGTTACTGGATTTAAAGTCTCGATGTATCACTCTTGGGCTTGAGTCTTCATGCAGATAGGCTAAGCCTCGAGCTGCTCCAAGAGCAATCTTCATTCGAGCGTCCCAGTCTAGGGGATCAGTTTCCTTGTCAATTCCTGGGAGCAAAAAAAAAAAGACAATTTCAGAAAGAGAAAAATAAAAAATATATTATGAAACATTTTGATAGTCATATGTCAAAAGCAGCAAAAACAGAGAAGTGTAAGACTTTATGTTCACCGTGTAGATGAGATTCAACACTTCCATTTGGGATAAGCTCATAGACGAGGCAGCGGGTCTGCTCCTCTGTGCAAATACCTATCAATTTAACAAGGTTTCTGTGATGTAGACGGCCAAGCATCTCAACTTCTGCCAAGAACTCACGGCTACCATGCTGATCATCTCTCTTCAAAACCTTCACAGCAACCATCCTTCCATCATCTAATTTGCCGCTATATACAAGTCCAAACCCTCCTTCGCCTAGGATCATTGAAGAGTCAAAGTTATTTGTGGCCTTCTCTATCTCATGAAAGGAGAAAACCTTAGAAGATCCTGTATATGTCATGGCACCAGAATTGAAGGACATTGATGCAGAAATAGGCATGTCCCCAACAATCACAGTCCCAGCAGCCCCTGCAGTGTCCAGATATTCATATATACCTCAAATGTTGCAAGTTAAATGTGAAAATATTATCAAAGAAGTTAGCAAGCAAGATCTTTAAATTTTCGGGGTAATAATCCTTAAGAATCATTACCAACGAAGATGCTCATTTTGATATAATTTTGCTAGCCTTTCAAAATTAACTCCGAGTAAAAGATAAAAATGTTGGTACCTGGTGGTTTGGGAGGAGAGGGATCTGACGTTTTTGGAACTTGCAGAGATTGATGAACACAATTTCCGCATTTCAACAGCACAAGCCAGGAGATTGCAATACATGCAGCCAACGCAGCAAAACAGGAGAGAACTATAACAGCAATCGCGCCTCCACCGAGCCCTTCTTTTCTTCTCCTTGGCACGTCAACCCCTAAAGGTTTATTAGTTGTCCGGCCCGGATATGGTTTGTTATCTATAGTAGAAATGCTCAAAGGTGAAGGTGGAGAGGGTGGAAGACCTGCAGCTTGTAAGAGCTTCAAAACTGAGAACTGATTACAGAATATGGAGCTGAAATTGCAGCATTGCCATCGCAGCAAATTAAGCAGTGACAAATGCAATTGAAGTGCAGGAAGTATAATATCTTATACATTACCCATAAACATTCAAGAAGGATCAATATGTAACCTGGATATCGAACATGTAGTACTTCATAGGTACCAAAGAGGGAAGCCTTTATGAGGACCTGCCTTTTCCAAAATTTCTTGTAGATTGAAAATGCAGTAGCATCATCAAATTTTACTCCCCTTGGTACTAGATTGATTAGAACAGTGCTTTTCTCTAGCTGTTGAGTAGCTGCATTTGCTCCCATAATGCGAACTTGACTGCGGTTTAATGCAGCACTGGCTGCAATTTCCTTAGCAAGCTCTGTTACCAGAGGAAAGAATGTGTATATGTCAATGTCAAGTTGGAGTTTGACTTGAATCGGCCACACACACCCGCAAAATGTCCCAGGAGGTGTAAAAGTGAGTGGTTCTGTGCATGATATTGAAGCACAATCTACAGAAAAGATGAAATCCATGACATAAGAATATGCTTAATGCACCTAAAAACTAACAAAATTTTGGTTGCATACGTAGCAGCAACAATCAAGTGTATGTTTACCTCCATTAGGAGGTGGAGGCGGTAGAGACATAATTTGCGAGGGTTGTGGAGCCTTCACCTTCTTCAAGTAAGACCGCGATGGAGATGCCGTAGGAGGATTAATTGGCACTTGCAGGCAGAAAACATATCTCAGTGGTGTGCTTATTGAAATTACCATATACGAAGTATTGAAATCCAAGGTTCAACAAAATGGAGAAATAGTTTCATACTAGTAAAATGGCTTGATGGACCAGTTGGTGACAATGCAGGTGCAAGAGAACTCCAGCTCATTGAAGGAGAAGGAGAACTGAATGGAGGAGCTATATTTCATAAGAAACACAAGGAACTTAGTGCTCAAACATATAGAATGACTTAACAATCAATCAATGATCTTTCTGGTCAGAAAACCATAACTGTCTCACCATAACTTGGTGGAGGAAACAGAGAAGATGGTTTGAAAGTGCCATGACGATTCCTTGCATGATGATGATTTCTATGAGTTGAAACTGAAGGTGAATAAGCAGGACCATTCATCCACTTCTTTTCAGGACTTCCAAGTTGCATTGAAGGTGGCAGAGCAATACTTGAAGGCCTATTAGATAGATGATGAGCTACCAAAGAAAAACAAATGCACTTAAACTTGATAATTTATCCATATTCCATTACAAGTGGAAAACAATACTAGATTCTTCTCATACCATTAATGGGAAAGTGTTCCATCGGTGAGGAAATGTGGGATGCCTTGTTGGGTGGTAAAGTTCCTGATTTTCCATGTCTACTCCTGCTGAATCTAGAAGGAGCTTGTTTAGGAGAAGAGGAAAGATCTGCAGCAATGAATAGAAAGAAGATCTAAATCCTCGGTAGATTAAAAATGTATATGATTATCTTTTAACAATTGTCCTATTATGAAGTGAACCGGTTGCAAGAGTAATGCTTTCACCTAGTTGAGAATCAAAATATGAATGCAAAAAGTAGAAGCAGTTGTAAGGACTTTCCTAACTCCTATGAGTTGCACATTCAGGGATCACAATTCAACTTCGATAATTTAAGCTTCGTGACTACGATTCAGGGAAAAATACAGTTACAAGAAATGTATTAGCTTTTGACAATTTTGAGCAATTGGCAAGACTTAAAAGTCTTGCTATATCAACAACCAATCCAATGCTGTATGAGAGATTACTGAATCAGGTATAATCACGATAATAACCAATGGCTAAAGCATTTTGTGAAAAAACATAAATGAAGCTTCGTAATTTTAATTTAAGTTTAAAGACACTAAATAAGGAGGCAAAATCTAGATTTGGAAAAGAAACTATAAATTAGTTGATATTTACAATTCAATTGCAATTAAGTGATGGGAATTCATGAAATCATTGAAACAGAGTTCTGTAGAAAATGCATATCTATCAAAGAAATGCAAAACCTTTTGTTGATGATAGAAACAAACTATTCTGCAAAACCCAGATCCTCAAATTCTACAAAATTCAAGAATCATAAACCCACCCAAAGAACTAAAAGATCAAGACCCATTACCTGCAGATCCAAGAACTGACAGGGCACATATGATCAGCAGCCAAATACCCACCTGCATCCCCATTTTCAAACCTGGAGGAAAGAAGAAGATCAACTCTCAAGAATCTATCAACCCATCAAACAAAGAAAGCAAGTCGTAAAATTCTGGACACAAAACCAAAAAGAAGACCCACATACAGTACAAGTGAAGTAATAATGAGAAGGTAAAAAAACAAGAAAAAAATTAGGTACCAAGAACCTCAATTGTACTTGTAGTTAGCAGAAATTAAAGAATGCAATAATGGTAATAGAATAGTTGTCTTTCTGAAATGGACGTTTGGAGATTACTAAAACTGATGAAGCAAAGAGAAAACATAGTTGAAAAACTAAGTGAGATTTTTTTAGCAAGAAGTTTGGTGGAGGAATTTGTTGGTTTCTTCAATGGAATTCTCTTTCAGTTAATAGATATATTATTTTCTTGAAGCATTGTGGCTATGGGATCTTAATTTAAAGTCCACTGATTATATTATATTATAATGTATTAATTTTTTTTTTTTTTATTTCTTGCATTATGGTATTAGAAGATGTACTTACTTTGCTTCTTAATTCTGTCTTTTTAAGTCTGCCTTTCTATATTATATAGCTGATTAGTATATTCATACTGGTTTTCTTTTCTGATTAGGGAGATTGGGCAATCAATTCTTTTTCTTAGGATAATTGAGAGAATTAATAATTAAAGATCTGCGGACATTAAAAGCTTACAAATGATAGTTTGAATGGATTATGAACTATTACATATATAATAATCACTCTATTAAAAAGAGCTTTTATTCTGGAATTTATTCACGATATGAGTAGAAAATAGGAAATATATAGTATGGCATAAGATGCAGAAAAACCAACAATTATTCATAAGAAGCAAAGCAAAGAAAAGCTAAGACCGACAGATTTGCAGAATGATTTTGATAGATGTTTATTGTTAAATCGAAATCAATAATTGACAAAAATGCATTTGTGTAGGTCCTAGAGCAGAGAGTTGGTGGTGTTTTGGAATGCAGTGGTAAGTGTAGGACACCTCACCCACGTTTCTTTGAAGAAAAGGATTTTTCCTTTTTATTATTTTCAAGAAATTTAAATGTTTTTCACAATTATAAATAAAAATGTGTCGGTTATTATAAAATTAGAGAATTTCAACTAATTCAATAATTATTTTATAATAACATGCAACCTTTTTTCCTTCCATAATTCCATGCTTTTTCCTCTTTATTTCTTCATTTTCTCACACCTCTCCCTTTTTAACAAATTGAATTGATTTATTGCTTAGATTAAAATTAACTTGCATGCAGCTCCACTTCTTTTCATGCTTTTTCCCCTTTTATTTCATTCTTTTTCTTTTTCTTTTTCCTTTTCCCTTTTTTTTCCTCTCTATATGGTAGGGTGAGAAAAATTGAATTTTTTATTAATCAAAAAATTGGTAAGAAATCGAATCGATTTTAAATTTATCAAACTAAACAGAAATATAATTTTTAGATTTAAAAATCGGTGGTTAACTAATATATATATATATATATATTATATGTTATATTTTAATTTTTATATATAAATTATATTTATAATTTATAAATATTATGATATATAACCTTATAAAATATTATTATAAAACATATTTTAGTAAATAAATATTGACATTATCTTCTTATTACAAACATTTGTTCATTATTTGAGTATAATGATCACTCCAATGTGAGTTTCAAATTGAATGTATTCAATTCTCACAATTAATTATAAAAATTTTATTTTTTTTTATTTTTTAATGGATATTATATTATATTTTTATTTTTTATTTTTGAAATATTTTTAATTATTAAAAACAACATTATAATTTATATAATTTGTTAAATTTATATATTAAAAATTTTAATGGTTAACCAATAAATCGAATCGAAAAAATTAAATAAAAACCAAAATCGATATAAAAATTAATTAAAATTAATAAATTAATTAATAAAATTATTTAATTGCTCAATTAATTGATTCATGCTTATCTGACTATTTGCTAAAGAGCCATAAACTTCATTTCTTCTGTCAATCTATTTTTGTCTGTTATGGTCAATGTCATATAAAGAAAAACAAATTGATATCAAAGGTTTCTAAACCCTAATGATTAAAGTTGAAATCATTTCCCAAAATTCTTTATAGTCACACTTACATGCATTCCTACAAGAATACAGAAAAAAAAAACAAAAAAAAAGTCAGTATTTCAGGCGTGATATTGAATCTATTAAATAAGAACTGTTGATAAAAAAAATAAAAAATATTATTTTTCTTCTAATAATTCAATATTTATTAATTTAATGTGTGGAATTGAATACTGTATGGTCCGCTAGTCATAGCATATAATATAAACAAAGTGCAAATTATGAGCCAATAAGATTGGCAATTACCATGTGAAACTTTTACATAGATTCACACGGTACACTCTCTCAAATCAGTGGACGAATTACATTTCTTTTATTAAAAAAAACCTCATTAGTCTGATTTCAACTAATAAATTCTGATGAAATTATGATAAGGCTCTGACACTTTGAATTTAGATCCCTCGTGTCAATAGAACTGTTCGTATACGTGTATGATAAAATTTGGTTTAGTATTTTCACATTTCTAATGGAAACCAAATAGGAACCGAAAAATTTTATTGTAATTTTTTTTTTATTAAAGATTGTAAAAATTTATAAATACATGAAAATTCAGCAGCTAACTATAGTATCTCCAACTGTGTTATAAATATTTAAAAATAACATTTAAAGAATTTAGACGTTACGTTAGGGCTGTGCAACGGGCGGGTTCGGGTCAACCCGACCCGAACCCGAACAACCCGAACCCGAGGAAGGCACCAAAATCCCCCCCGACCCGACCTTGTTTAGAAATAGGGGCCCGAACCGACCAACCCGACATTTGTCGGGGCCCGACCCGAAAAACCCGAAAATTATATATATATAAAACAAAATAAAATATAATTAAAGTTAATTAACATCCTAAAACTAATAACATCCTAAAACTACATTAAATAACATAAAATTTAAAATCCTATTAAACTAACATAACATTTTACCCTCATAAAACATATAAAAATTACAATAAACTAAAAATTATAAAATTCTTAAAAATTAAAATGCTATTACATAATACTTAATAACAATAAACATCAAAATCCATGGAAGTAGCCATTCTTCGGTCTTCAATTTTTTTCACGAACAACCTAATTATATATTATAAAAAACAATAAAATATAAAATTAGAAACAAATAACAAATAGAAAAAATTTAAACTGTATATGACAAGCATAGTAACCTTAAAATGAATAATATTTAAAAATTCTATTAATCAAAATTAGAATCTCAATCTCTATTAAAAAAAAACCCATAAAATACTAAAAAGGAAGCCATTCAAAGTCATACAGACAAACATTTCAAGTTCCATTCAAAGTCTGTATGACTTGACAAAAAATAAACCCATTTTCTCTTCAGCTAATGGTCTCAGCCTAACTTTTGCAAAACCAAGTGAAGGAACAGCTATAGTAATATGAAAAAGTAGTTGTTTTCTAATTAATGAATATTTCCAAAGACAGAAGCAATTACCAAGGCTTTTCTGTCTAACCAAGATTTTTTCATCATCATAAGCTATCTTAATGAAGTAAAAAGATCAAACTCGTATACAATTTCAAATAACTTATGTTATAATTAAACTTGCTGTCAGTTCTCTAAGGATTTTCTTCCCCAAATTAAAATGTCCTCTTTATAATTTAATTCCAATCTGCATCTTTTCATTGAATAACACACCTCAAACTAGCAATTACCTAAAAAACGAGTACCATACCCTAATTTCCCCACATAGGTTCACCTTCTATATAAGCAGCACCATCGCTCAAACCTCAAAGCACATCAGAAATACAGATTTTGTTCAAATTCAAACCCAGCTGCTTGCTTAAATCAAATCAATTTCCTAATATTATCAAAATCTACAGAGAGCCACAAAAACCCAGCTGGCGTGGAGAATAGCAAAACATCTCTCCCCAGTTAACAGAGCAGCAAATCGCAAGGAGAATATCATTCAAATCTTCAGCCTCTAGAGGTCCAATTAAAGATACTTCCAATTTAATTCTTAACAAACAAACTAAAACTAACTTATATATGTATATGCACATAACAGTAAATTGAGGATAAGCTTGAGGAAACCAGCAAGTAAAATACGAAAAATGGCAAGAAGAGGAAAGACCATGCTTACCTCTGGTGGCGCTAGGTGATGGAGAGACGCGACGGTGATCGGTGATCGGCGGCGATAGGTAGCGGCGCAAGGAAGAAGGGATTAGGGATTTTGATTTTTGAGAGAAAGGAAATCGGGAAAATGAAAGAGGAGAACTGAAGTTGGGTTTTTGGGTTTTTTCTTATGTATATCTCTATTTCGGTCGGGTCGGGTTTAATAAGATTTTAACCCGACCCGAACCCGAACATACCAACTTTCTCACACCCGCCCCGACCCATATAACCCTAACAACCCTACCCGATTTACATTTTCGGTTCGGGTTTTTCGGGTTTGTCGGGTCGGGTCGGGTGATGCACACCCCTACGTTACGTTATTAATAATGAGCTGTTATTAGCCATTACTTAACATTAATAGTTCGACTCATTTAATACAGTCGGGACAAACATTATATAAATGTTATCAACTTTACTAGATATGCTCTTTAAATTATGCTCTACTTTTCTTTATCGCTTTTATCCATATTATCTTATTAACTTAACCGTTAGAATTTTTCTTGCCAAATAATAAAAATCAATTTAGGCTTATGACATTAAATTATTGATTCATTCTTTAAAATAAATTTTATTTTTGTAAATTCCACCTATTTAGGGGATATAATAACGTACGCATATACATATAAACTGTATTATCGGTGACGCTCTATCGATTATACGGTCCAAATGCGTGCACGTAACTATTTCCAATTTGGATCATAAATGGACACACCCAATATCTTGTTTGCCTTTGGTGGGCCCAAAAATTTAGAATGGGCCTTCTTAACCATTCTTTCTTGTCCAAATAATAATAATAATTTTTAAGACATGGGGCAATCCCTTTCTTGTAATTTTTGTCCCACCAGATATTCTTGGACTTAGGCCGGCCCATTATCGGACAAATCATTCCATTCCCAATCTAATTAGGATTTGGGCCATGAATTAGCAAGTTATGGTTATGTGAACATTAGTTGGGCATCAAAGGTTGTAATTCATTTGGGACAAGTGGCTGCTCACTTCTTTATTAGAACACTTGGGCTATGCATTTAGACTATCTAAATAAGAGGAAAACGAAAAGCACTTCCCACTAAATTGGTAGAAAACGGACAGAAATAAAAGAAAAGTGCAAATAACTTATAGAAATACTCTTTAACTATTCACCGTCTTCATCATTCTAGCATCATCGATCTGCAACCATTCTTGTTCTTATTTTTTATTTTTTTAATATATAAAAAAGAAGGGACAAAGCAACTAATTAAACAGAAGTAAATCTAGGAACGACATTTCTATTAGTATCATCCAGCAAATTTAAGTTTAAAGTTGAATGGATTGAGTAATACTTCTTACTTTACTAGAATGACAAACAAATATAGGAGCATTTTAAATAAAATGATTTAATTCAACCTTTTAAAAAATATACTACTATCTTTTTAAAACAGTTGGAATTCCATTTGTTTTTAGGCTTTTAAGCACTGGGTATTTTTTTAATGTTCTTTCTCTCTATTTGGAAGGTTACCTAAATTTTTATCTAAATTAAATCTATATATATGGTATAAACCCATTTGGGATTCGCCTACTTTAGTTTCTTGCTAATACTGAATTTAAAAATTCTTTTTTACCTAAATTCAATTTATTCGATAATCAATTTTAATTAAACAGTTAAATATTTAGTCTCATACTTTAAAAGATATGCATATCTAGAAAAAAAAAATTCAATTTATGCCAAATTTGATGAGAATCGTATATTGGTTGTAGATTATATTTTAAATAATTTTTTACTATTGAATGCAAGCAGAACAAGTCTGAAATCTCCATATATAGACATGGTCTCCACTAAATAGGTCTCATAGAAACACACCACTTACAGTCCTACCGTCCCAATATAATAAAATTGCTAAAGCTTTTTCTTTTTTCTTCATAATAATCCTATTGTATTTTTTTTTTGTTGGGCTAAAACAGTTTTTATTTTCTTTTTTCCTTTTCCCATAATTATAATTAATTATAGGACTAGTTAGCCGTCAACCTCATTTTTAATTAAAAAATTCGGTGTTAATTACCATACATGATAATGGTGATGTAATTCATATAATCTCACAAATTCTAATGAAAACTCAGTTTTCCAATAAATTGAAGGGACCAACCAATAACTTTAACTCCAATTTGAGTATATTAATAAAACTTAAGCTTTAGGTTTGGACAAAGTCTTATAATTAATAAACATTTTGGCTATGAATTGGTAGCTTTACATTAACAAAAAAAAAATGCATAAATATAATTAAGGTAAGATTTCTTTTTTACTTAACCAATGGAACAGCAAAATATATTTTTGGATTTGATAATTTGATGATTAGGTGCGGCATCGTGTTCTTCGATCTCCTGACTTTCCAGTAAGTCAATGATTGGAGATAGAGAAAAATTATGAGATATGAATTAATTAGGTATTGATATTACGTTACAGCTAATTTTGTGGATCTATTTATGCAATAGCCTGACCACATGATTCATGACTTTTAGTGATACCAATTAATTAAAATTGTTCTAATTGATAGGTCTTGATCATGGAAACATGCTGGCTCTGCTCTCCATAATGGAGGTCACTTCCACACGTGTCTAAGAATCCAACTCATTAAGTTCGAGGGAGAGGGGCAAAGTAGGACACGGACTAAACTACTCTTTAAGTAAAAATCGTACACTGATAAATTAAAAATAAATCAATTTTTTAATTATAAATTTTACGTCAACACTGAATGATATTTATTTTTAAATTGGTACGATACCATCTTCCTGCAAGAATTTTTGATGAACTCATTTTGTAGGTAATGCAGTCACATCTGAACAATGGTGTGATTTTGAATACTTGAACAATAATATAATAATCACTAAGTCAATTTGATATGATCTAAGGCTACAACCTAGCACTACTATGAAATTGAAATTCATTTACTAATTAATTAATAGTTTGCATTCTCAATTGAATTCAATTTCTTTCAAAAAATAAACGTTCTATTTTGTTGAATTAGTTTTTTAATTAATGATGTGGATGTGTATGATTTTCTTAAGATAAAAATAAAAAAGTTTATTGATGAAATCTCCATAAAATAAAAAAAAATAACATTAAAAATCTAAAACAGGTAGAAAGCATACTTCCAAATGCAAATCGAACTAACTTGATAGAACTAAATAACGAACCCACATTTGACAAAAATTTCAAAACTATATCCCAATTCCTTTCTCAACTTCAACCTACCCCCTACTTAAATAATAATCAATTATTGGAGCTTGAACCACATCACAAGGCATATATATATATGAACTAAGAAAATAAGAAAATCAATTACAAAGTGATAATTTGGTAGAATATCATTAACAATCATAATTTGCGAGATTAGTTTTTGATTACGGAAAGTAAATTGCCTTAATTTTTTACAAAATGCTTACGTAATTAGGTATAAAAATTGTTTCCAAAATATATGCTAATCGTAAAATTAGTTCTAATCTGGTGATATATTTCAGATTCGAACTTCCACTTTCCCTTTATATATATATATATATATATAATCCAAAATTTTCGGACTGACCGCTTGAAAAAGTCATCTAAAAATACATAATTCCGACAAGTTTTATGATAAAAGATATTCCGAATGTCAAGTCAGGAAAATTGATGAAAGTAAGTATATTGTAATTGAAAAAAAATTAAAAAGAAAAACATACATAGGTGTTGGAAAAGAAGTCTCATTCCTTGTAGAATAAGTATAGGGCAGGAATTGGGAGTCCTAACTGAAATAGAACTCAAAAACTCTGATTAGATAAGAATATTTTCTTATCAGATAGGATTAATTTTCGATTGGATAAGATTGATTTCTGATTAGATAAAATTAAATACGAAAAAACCGCATTGTAATGAAATAAAAGTTTTTGAAAGTTTCTAATAATTCTGATAATCCACGGAAATGAGCTATTAACATAGACCAAATTGTTATTGAAAACTTATTCACATCAGTTCGACTATTCGAACTTAAGAGTAAAGCGCAACCGAACTCACAGGAGAGATGTCCGATTATCATATATATATATATATATATATATATAAGATCAGTCATAAAAATTTGTGTTAATTGATATTTTAGAAAAGTTT
Source organism: Excoecaria cochinchinensis (assembly GCA_947683425.1). Classification (NCBI taxonomy): domain Eukaryota; kingdom Viridiplantae; phylum Streptophyta; class Magnoliopsida; order Malpighiales; family Euphorbiaceae; genus Excoecaria; species Excoecaria cochinchinensis. The sequence continues at coordinate 3,183,512 of CANTUQ010000125.1, read as the reverse complement.
ATTTCAATTTCAGTTAATATTCTCTCAAATGCTGAACTAATTAAATATTTAGTCTTGAAAGAATCGTATAATAAATTTAATTTCGGAGAAATTTTGTTCATCTGTAGAAAAAAGATTACTTAATTAATTTGTTTGTAGTAGTATATATTGTTTTTTGTAATTTAATCTCATTAAGGGCAATTTGCTTTCTGTAATTCGATTTTCAAATCATCCTAAAATTCATTTTTAGGCTTCCAAGTTTCAATTTGCTTTCCCTTTTTTCTTCTTTTATTTTTGGTTTCATTATTTTGAAAATATTGGCAAAATACTATAAGATTGTGCATTTGTTGTGTCTAATGTAGTATATGTTAGTAAATATAAATTATTAATAAAAAATAATATATTTTATTTTTAATCCAACGGAAAATTAAATATATGGTATCTTCACCTTACAAATTCATAATAAATAATAATTTTAGAGGGAAAAGAAAACATGTGGGCATATTATAAATTTAGGGTACTGGTTAAGATATAGGTGTCTCCTCCTCCTCCCATTTTCATCTTTCTTTCTTTCCCTCACATTCCTGACCACCATATCCATCGACTCCTTACCCCACTGCCCCTTTTCTAACTAAATAACTAAAACACTTTCTTGAATTTTCTCGTCGGTTTCAAAATAAGTAACCTTTTCCTCATAATTAATTAATTAATAAAAACCCCAATTAATTTTGTCCTCATAAATTGGACTATATTTGTATGATTGCATCCTTTTTCTCTTTACCATCTTCACCCATTTCTCTCTCTCTCTCTTTCTCTCTAAGTTAAGAGTGCCATGGCAGAGAGGGTCTACCCTTCTACTAAACCCACCACCAATGGCGCCGCCGCCGCCGCCCCCAACTCTTTTCCGGCCACCAAAGCTCAGCTTTATGGCGCCACCCGCCCTGCCTACCGTCCAACACCACAACACAAAAGAAGCCGCCGCCGTTGCTGTTGCCTTTGTTTTCTTTGGGTAACCGTAATTATTTTAATTCTCCTCCTCCTCGCCTCCTTAGCCGGTGTTGTTCTCTACGTTATGTACCGTCCCCACCGCCCAACCTTCGCCGTCTCCGGCTTCAAAGTCTCCTCGTTAAACCTCACCTCAAATTCCCATCTCACCACCAACATCCACATGAACATTACAGCAAAAAACCCTAACAAAAAGCTTATTTACATTTATAACCCAATCGCCATTTCTGTGTTTACGGAGAAAGATGAAATTATTATCGGAAAAGGAGAGTTACCCTCTTTTGTTCATGGAACAAAGAACACAACTCTGTTAAAAGCCGCCATTACTAGTGACAGTAATCAAGAACTCGATGATAGCTCAGCTACCCAATTAAAGACGAAATTGAAGAGCAAGAATGGTTTAGGTTTGAAGATTAAATTGGAGACGAAGGTGAAAGTGAAAATTGATGGATTAAAGAGCCCAAAAGTTGGGATTAGAGTCTCTTGCGATGGAATTAAAGCTACTGTTCCTAGTGGAAAATCTGCAACTTCTGCTTCTTTATCTGATGTTAAATGCAAGGTTGATTTGAGGATCAAGATCTGGAAATGGACTGTGTGAGATTTGAATTCAGAAGAGAAAAGAACAAGGTGTGGTGTTATTTTATTATATTTTTTTACTATTTTTAATATCTTTTATGGTCATATATGTTTTGTAAAGTAAGGAAATTAAGTTTGGTAAGTGATCATTGTATTAATTAGGGAGGCAAAGATTTTACTTGTTATACAGATTTGAAAGGTTTCTGTTTAGTTCATTAATATTATTTTTTACAAATTTTACAGTGAATTACATTCTTTTTTAATTTAGTAAAATATTTATTTATGATATGTTGTAATTCTGTAAAAATGAGTTGATGTGAATTATTGCTTTACACCCCATTCTTAGCTAATAGTTAGAGTTGACTATGCTGTGTTAAATTATCAATTAATGGACGCCTATATAGGTAGATTTGCCTTACTAGAAAGGATTCCATGGCAGCCAACCAAGAATTGTAGCCAGCTTTCAATGCCAATAAATTAATTTCATTTTGTATATATAGGCAGGCAAAAGATGATTGAATTTCACATATTGTTATAGGCCTATATAACTCTATCCAACTTTGAATTTAAAGTCCAACTGTTTATTTTATTCTGCAATTTTTAACTGTAAAATTTACTAAATATGGATTTTTTTTCTTTTAGAAATTTAATATATATATATCCTGTCAAAAGATTAATTGTTGCTTTATAGATATTATAAATGATTCTATTTTTTTGATATAAAATAGTAGTAATGTTTATGTTAATTGAATTTGGACATTATGAGAGAAATCCAAAAGATATAAAGTAGTTATTGAGGCAGTGGTGTTTGATTGGGATTTGAATTATTGATTTCATGAATTTATATGTTGTATTGATTGAATAATGTTTATGCATGAAACACAAACAGCCATTTCTATTTACGCCGACATACAGGGTCATCACACAAAATAATTTTACTATATAAAAAAAGAACTGGTTTTGTTTTAATTGGAAGCCGAAGTGGGGTGGTGTGTCAAAAATCTATTTAGATTCATTTTCAATATTAATATATAGTATTGTATTAAATAAATGATTTAATTTTATAATGTTTTGGTGTATGTGGGTGTATAATTTGTGTCGGTGCGCTTTCTTCAAAGCTACTATTCCGAGTGCAATTATTGTGTGTGTGCGCGCGCGGCGTGTTTTTCATTTTTTATTTTATTTTATTTTTTGGTAGGAGACCGTGAGGTCATGATTAAGGATCGAAAAATTATTTATTTTTTATTTTTCCTAATTGAATGTTCAGTGTAATAATGGCTCATATTATGTTAGCGGTAAATTGAATAAATGCTACGTATACTTTTACCAAAAAGGCCATGTTAATAGCAAGTCTTAGCACGTGCTATGCAACCATGAAATTGTTGTAGAAATTGGTATTTATGGAGTTGTATACTACTACTAATCAAATTTAATAGAAAATAAGTATCACTTAATCAGTTTGAAAATTGGCCCTGTTGTATCATTTTTGAAAATAGCAAAATAAATCATGTCTATTTTAAAATGACATGGAGAAAATGGGTTATTTATTTTAATAAAGAATAAATAAAAATAAATTTTTTTAATTGAAATTTTATTAATATATTAGAATCGACATATACTACTATTAAAATGTTTTCTTAAGTCATAGTTCCAAATACACATTTAATTTTAATCATTGGAAGAAAATATATTAATTTGTTTGATCCAAATATACTCGGATAAATTAATGATTGTGACATTAGAGGAGTTGAAGATAAGATGTAGGAGCTAGGACACTTGGCTAATTTGAATTGAAGAGTGGAGGATATAATAAATGTTCATTTCATGCATGCCAAATCATTCCATCTTTTTCTTCTCAATAACAACTTCCGATCTCACACTCCCAATAACATTTATTATATTCATCCATAATATTTATTTATATAGTTATATTATAATTATTTTGAAAATCTGATTTTTCATTAAATTAATAAGATGGAAATGATATCTTTAAAAAAAAAAAAAAAAAAGAAAAACAGATGGAGATGATTGATTAGGCCAACTGGCCCAGATATTTTTCAACAGAAAACCCAAAACACTTGGGCTGAGGCCCAGAGGGACCAGTTCAATTTTAACAGTCTGGATTTCCTAACGCCATAAATTTTAAACCCCGTGCAAGCTTCCATTAAACCCCAAAATTAATTAATTTTTCAAAGCTAAAACCCTACCAAAAACCCAGCATTTTCGCAGAATCACCCGCGCGCATACATACTATCTCTCCGTAATCCTTTTAATCATGTATAAAATAGCTTCAAAATTAGCTTCGTCGATTGGGTATTACTTCTGTTTTGTTGTCATTTTTTCTTTAATACTATCCTACACTTCACACACTAACAGGGAAATCACGTATTTCTTTGTTTATGTTTGTTGATATGGAGACTAATACAGCTCACCTTTCTCTTTTGTGTTTCATTTTTCCTTGTTTGACAGCTCTTCTGCTTCCAAGAAACTGGTAACAGTGGTTCTCTTCTCTCTCGTTGCTATTTGATTTGTTGCATTTTTATGTGATTTTAGCTGCTTTTTTTTTTCGTTTAAAGTAAATGCGATTTTATAACATATGTTGATTTTGGGAAATAGAAGTTCTTGTGGATTCAACATGGTTCAGGCAGTTGCATTGGTTGTAATTGTTGACTTTTGTCCTGGTTTCCTCTTTGCCACTAAATGGAACATATGGTTATTTTTCAAAGAAATCGAAATTTTTGGTTAGTTTGGGGAATTTCAGTGTAAACTGTGTCAATTTTGTTGAAGTCTGGCTTTTTACTCCATTTCTTCAAGGTTGTTTTTAGGGGTGTTAATTAATTTTGGAAATTTATTGTTGGTTAACTTTGGGTTATTTATAGGTACGTGGTAATGTTATATCATGCACCCGAAGTTATGTGGCAAAGGATATCAATTTTGGGGTTGGGGCTCGTGCAGCTATGTTGCAGGGTGTCAATGAGATAGCAGAAGCTGTAAAAGTCACAATGGGACCCAAGGTATTTGCTTCTGCTTTATTTGTATCAATATGAGTAGGAGAATTAACTCGCACCACTCTACAGTGTAATCTACATTTATATTTAGCCGTGCAAACGTTTACTTTTTTGAAAATGCAAGCAGTTCATGCATATTGCCAACATTACTTTTCCATTCCCTGGTGACTTTAGTCTTAGGACTAAAATTCTCAATTTGAAATTCCAAAGTTCAACTGCTATGGGGATGGGAGAAGAGGCTGTCCCCTGTATACAATTGAAGATTTAGCTTGCTTCTCAATGAAATACGCCACAAAACTTTTTCTGTTGCATAGGGGTGAGCAAATTTCGGTTTAAACCGAAAAATCGAACTAAACCAATCGTTTTTTTTTTTTAATTTGGTTCGGTTTCGATTTTGAAAATATATTAATTTCGGTTATTTCGGTTCGATTCGATTTTGAAAGGAAAAAAACCGAAAAATAACCGAACCGACTGAATAGTGATTAATATATGTTTTTTTTTTTCTCTTTTTTTTTGCAAAAATTAACTTTATTTTTGTATTTTTAATTCAATTTATGGACTTGAACTCAAATTAAAAAAATAATTAAACATATGTACATTTTTTTAATTTGAATATTTTTATTTTAGTTTTATAATTTGTAATTTTATATAATTTTTAGACAATTTTTTTAATTATAATTTTGAAATTTCGGTTTTATCGGTTAGCCGAACCAAACCGACCGAAAATATCGGTTCGGTTTGAATTAAGTTATTATATAATTTCGGTTCGGTTTATCTAAATCATAATAAATCGGTTTTCGGTTCGGTTATTGAACCGAACCGACCGTTGCTCACCCTACTATTGCACATTCCTTATTGGCTCATTCGTAGTGACATTCCGATTTGCATACTCGTTTTATATTTAAAATTATTGGTGTTGTGCTGAAAACACTGTACATTGTATAATTATTTGTAATTTTTGTTCCAATTGAGCGATTCAGGGTCGCAATGTTATTATTGAGAAAAGTCATGGAGACCCCAAGGTGACTAAGGATGGTGTCACTGTCGCCAAAAACATCCAATTTAAGGATAAGGCCAAGAATGTTGGTGCAGACCTTGTAAAGCAGGTTGCAAATGCAACAAACACTGCTGCAGGAGATGGTAATTTCTTGTTAGTATTTCCAAACTCTATGTTAGAAAAGTATGACAGTGAAAAGTTATCTTGTTTATTGCTCTTCTGGGCTTCCTTGAAGTTCTCCTTGTTCTGTCACTTATCTGGTTGCATTGCAGGTACAACTTGTGCAACTGTGCTAACCCAGGCAATACTCACTGAAGGCTGCAAATCTGTAGCTGCTGGTGTAAATGTGATGGATTTACGTGCTGGTATTAATATCGCTGTTGGTTCAGTTGTTTCTGACTTGAAAAAGAGAGCGCTAATGATCAGCACACCAGAAGAAATTACACAGGTTTTGCAGCTTTTTCTAGAAAGTATTTGACAGGAAGTTATTTTCATGCTAAACTGTGATAATATATAATCTTATGACTATGCAGACTAGAATATGGTCAACAGTTAATGAAAAGAAAGCTCTTCTTTTTTGTTGGAAAGTCTATCTTCTGTTCTGAACACATGCATTCATTTAAAGTAATGGATAAAGCTTCTTAATGGAAAATTCTCTATTTAGACCTCAACTTGGTTGTTATTTCTTGACAAGAAAAGTGCTCTTTTAGGTTTTCAAGGCTGGTTATTATGCTTGATCTCTATGCGTGTCGTTACATTCATTGCATATACACTTTCTGCTTTTGCCTTCAGCGTTGGCTATTGCAATCTAATTTATAATGAACAGGTTGCTACTATTTCTGCTAATGGTGAATGCGAGATCGGAGAATTAATAGCTAGAGCAATGGAGAAAGTTGGCAAGGAAGGAGTCATTACTGTCGCTGTGAGCAAACTTTCTTTTTCTGATGTTGCATTATCATTACTTGTTATATAGGTTATATATCATCTAGGATTTGCAGGATGGCAATACTTTGGAGAATGAGTTGGAAGTAGTAGAAGGAATGAAGCTCGCCAGGGGTTATATTTCTCCTTATTTTATCACTGATCAGAAGACCCAGAAATGTGTAAGCTCAAAATCTGTGTTGTTTCTCCTTGCAATATCCATTTCAAATACCAGATATGCATTATATTTTGGAAAATGAAAAGTTTCACCATGAAACTTGGTCTGGAATGACGTCGAATCTTCTTCTTCTTCTTTTTCTTTTTAAGAAATTTTTTTAAGTGGTTGGAGAGTTTGAGTCACTTATGCTAGTATAATAAACAATTAAACAATAATGTTCTGTTTGAATGCGAGCTGGCACAACTGTGTGGCAAGCTTTCTGGAGTAGTTGCTTTTTTAACTTCTTAGCTTTTGTGAAAAGCCTGTCTGCGGCCTAGGCAAACTGAAAAGCCTGTCTGCGGCCCAGGCAAAACTCACTCAATGTAAGGTGTGCTGGTGCAATAGGAAGGGTCTAAGAACAAATGGAGCAAGGATAACCATTGTTGCCATACTAGAATCTCACCTTCTTTCTCCCGCCCTTCTCCTTTTCTCTTTCCTATGTCTTCTTTTATCTTTCTGTGTCTGCATTTTCCATGTAAATCTTATTCTGGTTTGGTAGTTCACCAATTTCATGTTTACAGGAACTTGAAAATCCTCTGATCCTCATTCATGAGAAGAAAATCTCAGACATGAACTCACTTGTGAAAGTATTAGAGCTGGCAGTAAAAGTAAGTACTTCTGCTGGAGCTTTTTTTATTATTTATATATATATATAGAGTGATAAAGGATATGTTCATCTAATCTCGTGCATGAATTATTTCTAACCACTTTTCTAACTATCAAACTTTAAACAGAAAAACAGACCACTTCTAATTGTGGCTGAGGATGTGGAGAGTGATTGTCTAGCAATGCTTATACTCAACAAGCATCATGCTGGAGTTAAGGTGATCAATCATGCTTGCTTTGAAGTTACACTGTTGTGCACAATGCACCTGATGGCATAACTCATAGATCTCAATGCTTTGAATGCTATAGTGATATTATTACAATTTATGCTCTGATACATGCACATAAAAAAAAAAGGTTTTGGAGCCATTTCTTATTGTTTCTGTGCCTGAAGATTTTCCTTCGAACCATGCAAATAAATTAGTACTTGGATAAATTAATTTTGTGAGACTTGTTCATGTGTATAAGTGCTTATAATCTTCCCTTCTTGAGACAAGTACATATACTATGACTATTAGGCAAAACCAATGATAATATTCATTCCGTTTAACCAATATATTTTAACTTAAATTTGTAGCTTTAGAAGTTCTATGCTTCTAGAAATGCAGAGGAAAAGCTCATAGAAAGTTTAATAAATCTCTCGTATAGTTTTTATTTTATCTTTTTTGTCTAAATTTTTAAATTGCCAAATCTAGATTTCTATTCTCTAATGAATTGGAGTGTTCTATTCACTCACGGGATTTGTTCTGTTTAGGTCTGTGCCATTAAAGCTCCTGGTTTTGGGGAAAATAGACGAGCAAATTTAGATGATCTTGCCATTCTTACTGGAGGAGAGGTTATATGATTTTTGCTCATTATATATACGTGTATATGAAATCAATTTTGAATTTGACGTCACGACTAACTGGTTATTTTGTGCAGCTTCTCAATGATGATCGAGGTTTTACTCTTGAGAAAGTCCAAATTGAAATGCTTGGTACTGCTAAGAAGGTCTGAGCATAAGTTTTTAGTGTGTACAAAAGCTTATACAAACTTAGCTGAGTCAATTCAAAGTAATATGTTCTTTTGACCAATGACTTGTGATAGGTTACTATTTCACTTGATGACACAATAATTCTCCATGGTGGAGGTGATAAGAAGCTGATTGAAGAAAGATGTGAGCAGGTATATGGTATAGAATTCTCTCTCTGTTGCTTATTTACACTGATGCACAAACATGCACACACACATGCATGCATATAATGAGAAATTCTGGCTTCAAGGCATCTTCATGAAGGGTCAACCTTTTAAAAATGTGATTGTTTTTCCCCTTCATGTATTGAAGCTACTGATAACCCTGATATTGCACAGTTGAGGACAGCAATGGAAAAGAGTAGTGCTATGTTTGACAGGGAAAAAGCTCAAGAACGATTGTCAAAGCTCTCTGGTGGAGTTGCTGTTTTCAAGGTAGGTCGATCAACTTCATTAATTGTTTCGTTGACATGTATACAGTATACGGTCCTTGGACAGAAGTAATCATTTTTCTGCAGGTTGGGGGGGTAAGTGAGGCAGAAGTTGGAGAAAGGAAAGATAGGGTCACAGATGCTTTGAATGCAACCAGAGCAGCCGTGGAAGAAGGTATTGTGCCAGGTAAGTTTAATGTTGGCAAATCATGAATAAGCATAAGAGCATATGTTCAAATTCTGAATGTGATTTTCTGCATTAGGTGGTGGTGTTGCTCTTCTGTATGCTACAAAAGCTTTGGAAGGTCTTCAAGCTCAAAACGAGGACCAGAAAAGAGGCATCCAAATAATTCAGAATGCTCTCAAGGTTTGAGCTTCTCTGTCTTTGGCAGTGGCTAAGGTTTTATTTGCTGTCATCGTCATCTCATAACTGAAATTGGATTTCATTAGGCTCCCACAAATACAATAGTTTCAAATGCCGGATATGATGCTGCCATCATTCTTGGCAAGTTACTGGAGCAAGATGATTATAATTTGGGTTATGATGCTGCTAAAGGTTTGCACTTTTAAACCTTAAAGACTCAGATTTTAAGTCAGGCCTACATTGAAGTATTAAAGCAATTTTGTTTTGAAAAAAGTCAATTTCTTTGTTATTTGTGATAAAACCCACAAGTCCCATGAAAATGCGAACTACTATTGTACTTTCGTTCCCTAATCTATTGTGACAAAACAGGAGAATATGTTGATATGGTCAAGGCTGGAATCATAGATCCACTTAAAGTTATTAGGACGGCCCTAGTGGATGCTGCAAGGTGAATTATGAGTTATTTGACAGAAGTTTTACTCGTGTATATTATCTATATATCAAATAGACCATTTTTCATATTGATTCTTTTTTCTGTCAGCGTTTCGTTGCTGTTGACGACAACAGAGGCTACCGTTGTAGAAAATCCAAATGAGAAAAAACCACCTAGCCGTATGCCAAACATGGATGATATGGATTATTAGACCCACACATGTACAAGAGCTCAATTTTGAACTTCACCTATACAATTCATCGGCACAAGGAGAACTCACAGATGCACAATTCGTCGGCACCAGCCCCAGAAGCAGGTGTAGGATTGACTTTTCTGTAGCATGAGGATATGTTCATTCTTGAGAACAATGGAAAGATCAAGCAGCACCTGGATTTTGGAAAGTTTTGATGCATTGTTAAGTATTTGAGTTTTAGGGAGAAGCCACTGTTCATAAACCAGTGATGGTACTGTGTTGTTTCTGCTGGTAAAATGGAAGTAATGCAAGTGATAGAACATTGATGCTGCTTGTGTTAGTATCAGTTCAGATCAATATTAGTGACTTTGATTTAGTGAGTTGTGATTTTTACTAAAGAATTAAAATTATTTACTAAATATATCTACAAGAATATATATATTTTTTAAACATAAATTAATAAAAGTTGAGAAAAAGCATTTTTAGTTCCTTGAATTTTGATGGTTTATTTTTTTTTTAATAAAAGTCATTTAAATTTTGTTTTAATACATAGTGAGTCTAAATAAAACCAAATGGGATAGCTTAGAATACTATTTTATTCAAAAATTGACTCAATTTCTATTAAAATAAAATTTGTGAAATTTATTATGATAAATGAAAATAGAGATATTCAATAATATATATAGATATATACATTTCAGGTATCTGAAAATGCTTTTGCGTTAAAAGTTCCGGACAATTTTATACATGCGGTGTCGTTCTAGGTGAGACCCAAACCCTAGAAACGGAATTAACTTTCAGTTTTGGCGCCAAAATCATATCCAATTTCAAGCAGCAGGCAGGATATACCAGTAAACCACAGCTCTCTTTCTGAATAATTTATCATTTTCATGATTCATGCTGTTGCTTCTTTTCAACGTCTCGCATCAGTCCCCTTACGGATTCATCAATTCCCTTCAAATCTCACATTTTCAATTTCTGTACTCCGTTACCATCAAACCCGCACCGAACGATATCAACCTTCTAATGAGCTTCTTGATTATTTCGACCACCTTCTTCGACAATGCTCCACTATTCAACGCTGCAAAAAAATCAACGCTCATGTCATCATCACTGGTAGTTGTTCCTCTGCTTTTTTGGCTGCTCGTATTATATCTGTTTATGCTCGTCTGAGTTGTCTCATTGATGCCCAAAAAGTATTTGAAACCACCCCTTTTGAGGGATTCTCGAATTTACTTTTGTGGAATTCAATTTTGCGAGCTAATGTTTCGCATGAATGCTATGCAAATGCCCTTAAACTGTATGTTAGAATGAGAAATTTAAGAATTTTAGGGGATGGGTTTACTTTCCCTTTGGTTTTAAGGGCGTGCGCTAATATTGGCAGTTCTGCTTTGTGCAGAACTATTCACGGGCATGCCTTGGGAATGGGTTTCCAGAGTCATCTTCATGTGGCCAATGAGTTGATGGCTATGTATGCTAAACTTGGTCAAATGGGAAATGCACTCGATGTGTTTGATAGAATGAATGGTAGGAGCCACATTTCATGGAATATTATGGTTTCTGGATGTGCATTTAACCATGATGCCAATGGTGCTTTCAAGATTTTCCAGAGAATGCAGTTTGAAGGGTTGGAGCCAAATGCTGTGACATGGACGTCGTTGATGTCGAGCTATACACGTTGTGGTTATCTAGAGGAAACAATGGAGTTGTTTGGTTTTATGAGGATTAGAGGAATTGAGCAGAGTGCTGAAGTACTTGCTGTGGTTTTATCAGTTTGTGCTGATTTGAGTTTATTCGAAAAGGGTAACGTGATTCATGGATATGTTATAAAGGGTGGGTTCGAGGATTCCTCCTTTGTAAAGAATGCATTAATGAGTATTTATGGAAAGCATGGTGATGTAAATGGTGCAATGAAATTGTTTGTGGAAACAAAAAATAGGACCATAGCAAGTTGGAATGCTTTGATAACATCACATGCAGAAGCTGGTCTATGTGATGCGGCTCTTGAGATATTTTTGCAGCTTGAGAGATTGGAACAATGTGCAATGTTGAGACCTAATGTGATAAGCTGGGGTGCTGTAATCGATGGGTTCGCTTCCAGGGGGTACGGTGAGGAGTCTTTAGATCTATTTCGAAAAATGCAGAATACTAATGTACTGGCCAATTCTGTGACAATTTCTACTGTTTTATCAGTTTGTGCAGAGTTAGCTGCACTTCATCTTGGTAGGGAAATTCATGGCCATGTAATTAGAGCCTTGATGGACAAAAACATTCTGGTAGAAAACGGGTTGGTTAATATGTACACAAAGTGTGGATGTTTCAAAGAAGGACATGTGGTATTTGAGCAAATAAAGAGTAAAGATTTAATTTCATGGAATTCTATGATTACAGGGTATGGAATGCACGGGCTTGGTAGGAATGCTCTTGAAACTTTTGAACAAATGGTTAAACTGGGATTCAAGCCAGACAGCATTACTTTCGTTGCTATTCTTGCTGCTTGTAGTCATGCCGGACTTGTTCCTGAAGGTAATAGACTTTTCGATCAGATGATTAGGGAGTATAAGATTGAACCGCAGATGGAACATTATGCTTGCATGGTTGATCTCCTTGGCCGTGCTGGGTTATTGCAAGAAGCAAGTGAAATTGTTAAAAACATGCCAATGGAACCCAATGCCTGTGTTTGGGGTGCTGTTTTGAACTCTTGCAGAATGCACAACAATACAGAAACTGCAGAAGAGATTGCATCCATGTTTAATCTCGAAAAGACAGGAAATTACATGTTACTTTCGAATATATTTGCTGCGAGTGGTAGATGGGAGGATTCGGCGAGGGTGAGAACCTCTGCTAAAACAAAAGGTTTAAAGAAAAATCCAGGGCAGAGTTGGATTAAGGTGAAGAATAATGTTTACACATTCTGTGGAAGAATGCTTAGAGCCAGTTTTTGTAGTTCTCGAGGATTTAAAACTTCAAATGGAGACCGAAAGGTATGCACCTGAAACTGGTATTATTCCACAGTATATAGAATGAGGAAACCAGAGTTACTCTTGACATGTATATACACATCATTATGGATTTTGGACCTAATCTGAGCTTCATAATTAAAATTAAATCGCCAGTTTCCTCAGAATATATATATGATAACAATGTTTTTTCCCCCTAAAGTATTCTAAATAGAGTTATATTTATGAAATACAAATCAATCTGGAGGTTGCTGTTGTACTTATATTTTCATTCCTAAAAACAGATAGCTGATTTTAATGCATTATTTCTATTAATTTCAAAAAGAGAGAAAATAAGGAATACAATGTGGCCAGTTGTATAAAAGGATCAATGAAGGCGGAGGAGCAAAAAACACAACGTTTATATAATTGTCAGATTAAGATTTGAATCGATAAGAATCTGTAAATTCGAAAATATATGTAATGTATTTGAGAAATATGGATTTTAATTTGGACAATTGGGAATATGCTTTGTTGCATGATATATATTCTTAATTTATTACTCTTCTATCCATAATTAAGTGTTCAATTTGGTAAAAAAATTTATTCATAATTAAGTATTTAATTAAAAAAAAAAAGATATATTTGTATATTTTGTTTTTCAATTATTCCTCTACAAATGAATTTTTTAATTTTGACAAAATAGGAACTTTCTCATCAAAATTAACCAAATAATAAAGTAATAAATAAAAAGTAGTGAATCTAATTAATAGGTCGCAGTAGATATGAGTAATGAAATAGAGTAATAATGAATTAATATGACACTCATTAAGAAAAATTTATATCAAATTCTTGAATATTTAATTTATATAATTCTAATCAAATCAATAACATGTAATTTGAAGGTATCATTCATGTGTCCGGCACGCGCGGGAAAGTTTCTTGTAAGACAATAAGATAAAGTTTCCTATTGAAAATCTTGTCCTTTAAAACAGAAAAAACGGTCATCTTTGACCAAAAAGAAGAGAAAACCAGTCATATGATAAGTAAAAACGGCGTCGTACACGGCTGTAGCTTTGTATTTCCGAATCCTAGCAGGAGTTCCCACTCCTTTACAGAGAAGGATTGTGAAATCCTTATAAGCCTATAATGTCTTCTTCAACCTCATTTACTTTCCTAAATTTTCTTTCCATTCAAGAAAAAGGAAATTTCCCCATTCTGTGTTGCAGAGATGATCATCGCCAAGAAGTGCAGAGTAGAAACCAGTCAAGGCGGCGCTGTAACCAAATACAGCGACACAAGCATTGAAAATTATCATCACAAGAACACAGTTAAGCCACTGAAATTCACCGCTGGATCCTTTTATCTCCCCAAAGACAACGAGAAAAAGCCAGGAGGAGAAGACGCCCACTTCATCCTGGAAGGAAAGAACACCATTGGCTTGGCTGATGGAGTCGGCGGTTGGGCCAAAAAAGGTGTGGATTCCGGTAAATATTCTCGAGAACTCATGGCTCAATCTGTAGCTGGTCTAATGTATGAAACTAAAGGATCAGTGGATCCAAAGAGAATAATGCAATATGCTCACACAAGAACTCGCTCTAAAGGATCATCCACTGTTTGTATCATCACTCTTGATCGCGATAATTTTCTTCATTATGCCAATCTGGGAGACAGTGGATTTATGGTTTTTAGAGACAAGAAATTGGTGTATCAGTCGCAGGTGCAGCAACACGGATTCAATTGTCCGTATCAGTTAGGGAATTCGAGCAGTGATACTCCAAATTTGGCTTATGAAGATCGATTTAAGGTGGAAGATGGAGATATTGTTGTTGCAGGGACTGATGGATTGCTTGATAATATGTTTCCATCAGAGATTTCGGAGATATTTGAGATGAATCAAAATGAGGAGGTTTATGAGTTGGCTTGGCTTATCGCAGAATTCGCTTTGTTAAATGCTGTCGATGATGAGTACGAGTCTCCCTTTGGTTTAGCTGCTGCCATGGCTGGAAAGTTGCATGAAGGTGGCAAATATGATGATATTACTGTCATCGTTGCCAAAATTCTTCCTGATTTAGTTTAGGCTTTTAGGGTTTTGTTTTTCTTTTTTATGATTGCAAATTCAAGATATGATTATTGTAATTAAATACAACTGTGAGACAATTTAATTAAGTAATGAAAATCACTTTATTCTTTAAATTTTGGCTACTTCTTAAAGTTTTTTTTTCTTTATTTATTTTATTGACTTAAAGTTTGTTTCTTTGAACCTGAAATAAAATTAATGATATTACTGTTACTGTTGAAAAAATTGTACATGTTTTGGCGGTTTAAGAAATTATTTATTTCATAATTCCTATCCAATCCATAATGGGATTGCATATGTAATTAAATAGAACTCTAACTTTGACAAGTTTAAGTTTAAGTAATACTCCTAAAAAGAAGTTTAAGTAATTTTGTTATATCCTGAATTTAATTATAATGTAATTAAAAAAAAATCTGAAATTTTATTTCTTTCAATCTGAAAAATATATATTTTGATTCAGTAAATAATAATTAATTCTTCATGTGCATGTATACTAATTTGATTTAAAATTTAAATTTTCAGTAAACTACTTACTTCGAGTACAGTTGTTGTTATTCAATTATTACAATAATTTATCCCTTCTCAATACAACTATTACTATATAAAACTTTAGCTATATATTCGCCTGGAAAATAGGTACAAAATCTGATATTAATTACTGGAAACAGTTCTAACTGCACCTTGATTACTACTACTACTTAATATCTATCCAGTGATGAGTTATCTTCAAGAAAAGAATTGCAATCTTTTTTGGAAACCTCAGCTCAGCTTCACCCTACCTAACTAGCTATTAATGTATAAATACACTTTAAACTTCAAAACCCTACCTGATTTTCCCACTTTCAACTTTCTGGTACGTAATTTCTTCACTTCTCCACAATTAGGTTTTGTTAATTTTCTGCATTTTCCTTCTGTTCCAACCTTAGGGTTTTGGTTCCTTTCATATTCTTGAAAACATGATAATAAAAAAGCCTAGAGTAAAAGTCAGTAGTAACAGTGTCGCTAAGTTCCATAAATACAACCGCCATAAAACTTCAAGAACATTGAAGATGAAAGCGGCGTCGTTTTACTTCCCTAAGGATAACAAGAAAAGGCCACAAGGAGACGATGCCCACTTCGTCTCCAATTCTAAGAACACAGTAGGTGTTGCTGACGGAGTCGGCGGTTGGGCTAAAAAAGGGGTGGATGCCGGAAAATATGCCCGGAATCTCATGGAGAATTGTGTTTTAGCCCTTGAAGATGAGGCTAAAGGAGCTGTTAATCCTGCAAGAATATTAAAAGAGGCTTATTGCAATACTCATGATAAAGGTTCATCAACCGTTTGTGTTATGGCTCTTAATGGCAATTTCTTGGATTATGCGAACATAGGAGATAGTGGATTCATGGTTTTTAGAGATAAAAAGATGGTGTATAAGTCTCCAGTGCAGCAACATGGATTCAATTATCCATATCAGATGGGGAATCCAAGCTCTGATACTCCGAATTCGGCCTATGAAGATCGTTTTACAGTAGAAGATGGAGATTTCGTTGTTGTGGGGAGTGATGGATTGCTTGATAATTTGTATCCATCTGAGATTTTGGAGGTTTTAGAGGAAGAAAATAAGGAGCCTGAGGAATTGGCTTGGAAGATTGCTGAATGTGCATTGTTTAACTCTCTTGATGAAGATTATAATTCTCCTTTTGCTAGAGCTGCTCAAATGGCTGGAAAGTACCATGGAGGCGGCAAATATGATGATATTACTGTCATTGTTGCCAAAATTGAACTTGTTTTAACAGTTTAGTGTTATTATTATTTTTTTATTATTATTATACCAAATGTAGACATTAGGTAGTGAAATGTAATTATATATGGAACATTGTAAACATAAAAAATTTAAGTAATATATAAAATGTTATTGTTCAGTGTAATGTAGTTGGAATGTCATCATGAAATGTAATTAAATAAAACTTTAGGTTTGTTGCTTTGAATCTGAAAAATATTTATTAGTAGGAGAAGTTTTTCACAATCCACTCTATATATATGTGCATTTTATTTAAAAGCTATAGCATATTGTTTGAGTGTGTAAAATGTTATAAAACTTGTTTAAGTTTAATTGCTACTAAAACTGTCCCTAACAGTTCTGAAATTTTACACTAAATATAAGAACATTATAATGTAATTACTAAGTGTGACCAAAATATATAAAACTTAATGAAGAAAGAAATAAAAAATGGGAAAAATTAAAATCATGAGTGAAAAATGTTTTCAGTTATAGTTTTAAATTACATGACCAAAGAAGCCAATGAATACAAATTGAATGTAATTACATGAGGTCATGATTAAGGATTGAAAAATTATTTATTTTTTATTTTTCCTAATTGGATGTTCAGTGTAATGGATTAATACTCAATAATTAAACTTTTACTAAAAAGGCCATGTTAATAGCAAGTCTTAGCACGTGCTATGCAACAATGAAATTGTTGTATAAATTGGAATTTATGGAGTTCTATACTACTACTTATCAAATTTAATAAAGAATAAGTACTAACATTTAGTAAATTAGGAAATTGGCCGCATTGAAAATAGCAAAATAAATCATGTCTATTTTAAAATGACATGAATAAAAATATATTAATTGTATATATTTATAGGCATATATATGGTGCATCCGCATAATTAATGGACAGTCGGATAAAATTAATGATTGTGATATTAGAGGAGTTGAAGTTAAGATGTAGGAGTTAGGACACTTGGCTAATTAACATTGAAGAGTAGAGGATATAATCAATGTTCATTTCATGCATATATGGCAAATCATTCCATCTTTTTCTTTTCAATAACATTCATTATATTCATCCATAAGATTTAGTTATATAGTTATATTAACATACAAAGTTATTATAGTTAGTAATTTATCGATTGGTTCAAAGTTTAAGGAAAATGGATGCATGGCATACATCATATTATAATTATTTTGAAAATCTGAATTTTCATTAAATTAATAAGATGGAAATGATATCTTTAAAAAAAAAAAAAAAGAGATGGAGATGATGATTGATTGGGGCCAACCGGCCCATATATTTTTCAACAGAAAACCCAAAACACTTGGGCTGAGGCCCAGAGGGACCAGTTCAATTTTAACGGTCTGGATTTCATCATGCCTTAAATTTTAAACCCCCAAATTAATTAATTTTTCAAAGCTAAAACCCTACCAGAAACCCAGCCTTTTCGCAGAATCACCCATACACACACATCCTCTCTCTCCGCGATCCTTTTAATCACGTATAGAATAGCTTCAAAATTAGCTTCGTCGATTGGGTATTGCTTCTTTTTTACTATAATTTTTTCTTTAATAGTCTCCTACACTTAACACTACTAACAGGGAAATAACGCATTGCTTTGTTTATGTTTGTTGATATGGAGACTAATACATCTCACCTTTCTCTTTTATGTTGCATTTTTCCTTGTTCGACACCTCTTCTGCTTCCAAGAAACTGGTAACAGTTGTTCTCTTCTCTCTCGTTGTTATTTGATTTGTTGCATTTTTATGTGATTTTAGCTTTTTTTTTTTAAAGTAAATGCGATTTTATAACATATGCTGATTTCGGGAAATAGGAGTTCTCGTGGATTCTACATGGTTCAGGCAGTTGCATTAGTCGTAATTGTTGACTTTTTGTCCTCGTTTCCTCTTTGCCGCTAAATGGAACATATGGTTATTTTTCAAAGAACCGAAATTTTTTATTAGATTGGGGAATCTCAGTGTAACCCGTTTCAATTTTGTTGAAGTCTAGCTTATCGTTTTTAATTAATTTTGGAAATTTATTGTTGGCTAACTTTGGGTTATTTATAGGTACGTGGTAATGTTATATGCACCCAAAGTTATGTGGCAAAGGATATCAATTTTGGGGTTGGGGCTAGTGCAGCTATGTTGCAGGGTGTCAATGAGGAAGCAGAAACTGTAAAAGTCACAATGGGACCCAAGGTATTGGCTTCTGCTCTATTTGTATCAATACGAGCAGGAGAAATAACCCGCATCACTCTACAGTGTAATCTACATATATATTTGGCTGTGCAAAGGTTTACTTTTTTGAAAATGTAAGTAGTTCATGCATATTGCCAACATTACTTTTCCATTCCCTGGTGACTTTAGTCTTAGGACTAAAATTCTCAATTTGAAATTCCAAAGTTCAACTGCCTTTGGGATGGGAGAAGAGGCTGTCCCCCTGTATACAATTGAAGATTTAGCATGCTTCTCAATGAAAAATGCCACAAAACTTTTTCTGTTGTACATTCCTTATTGGTTCATCCGCAGTGACATTCTGATTTGCATACTCATTTCAGATTTAAAATTATTGGTGTTGTGCTGAAAACACTGTACATTGTATACTTCTTAGTAATTTTTGTTCCAATTGAGTGATTCAGGGTCGCAATGTTCTTCTTTGTATTTTTGTTCCAATTTTTGCAAATGCGACAAACACTGATGCAGGAGATGGTAATTTCTTGTTAGTATTTACAAATTCTATTTTATAAAATTATGATAGTGAAAAGTTTCTTTTGATTGCTCTTCTGGGCTTCCTTGAAGTTCTCCTTGTTCTTTCACTTATCTGGTTGCATTGCAGGTACAACTTGTGCAAACCCAGGCAATACTCACTGAAGGCTGCAAATCTGTAGCTACTGGTGTAAATGTGATGGATTTACATGCTGGTGCAGTTGTTTCTGATTTAAAAAAAAAAGCGCTGATGATCAGCACACCAGAAGAAATTACGCAGGTTTTGCAGCTTTTTCTAGAAAGTATTTGACAGGAAGTTATTTTCATGCTAAACTTTGATATAATATATAATGTTATGACTTTGCAGACTAGAATATGGTCAACAATTAATGAAAAGAAAGCTCTTCCTTTTTGCTGTGAAGTCTATCTTCTGTTCTGAACACATGCGTTCATTTAAATTAATAGATAAAGCTTCTTAATGGAAAATTCTCTATTTAGATCTCAACTTGGTTATTATTTCTTGCCAACAAAAGTGCTCTTTTAGGTTTCCAAGGCTGGTTATTATGCTACATCTTTATGTGTCATACATACTAATAGGGAAGCACAGGGAAGTGAAGTTGTTTAACAAACTTATAAAATTAACAGAGATGTCATGTTTTTTCTGTTTCTCCTTCAACCAATGCCTAATTAACGGAATGAACACCTAAATAGATGAACACAGTTGCCATGATTCCACCACCAATAGCTGATAAAACCTTAATCATCCATCTTAAGTTTTCATCATTTGGTATCAGCACCCATGTTGCCACAACAAAAGCCGTTGTCATGAAAGCCACAACTATCCACATTACTTTTAGCCTCGTCATGCAGCTATCCAAAACACGAAGCAGACCCCTGCACATCACCCTTACAGACCCAGAAAGCCTCATCAATTTTCGATCAACCACGCCACCAATTTTGATTGTAAAGACTTTTGGAGTGGTGCAGTAGACAGTGGCGTTATACATTTATTATAAAAAATTAAAAATTAAAAATACATATAAATTATACTATAGAAAGAAAAACGAAGGAGAATGACCAAAAGCCATCGGCCATATTAAAATTATATTATAGTTCATTTTTATTTACTCTTAAACCCTTAATTTTAATTTTTTTACACCATATTTTTATTTCATAAAAATTTTAAAAATAATTTATATGTTCAAAAATATTAGCCTTTTCATTCCAAACTAGAACATGAGCATGGAAAATATCAAGACATTTCTTTAACTAATTGCTGAATTCCAGCAGAACAGGAACCGTATGCAGCAGCACCTGGATAAAGTCCTCTCTCAGCACCAATTGTGGAGGTCAAAAAGATAACTGAACCTCCTGACTTATTATTGGCCATTCTTCTGCCAACATCTTTTAGCAGAAACCATGAAGCCATGAAATTTATTTTCACTATCTTTTTGAATTTGTCTTCTGCTAATTGCAGAGGGTCTTGCATTTTTCCTGCTTCATAGAAAAAGATTTCATCAATTTGCTATCTTACCTTCAAGTAAAGTACATCAAAATTATTGTCCTCAAATAATATTTTATCCAAGGAAGAAGCTTCAATTTACTGCAAGTTGAAGGGAAATCAAAAGGCAATTCAGATCCAAACACAACAGTTCTTTGAGATCTACCTTAGTATGGATAGATAAGTGCCAAAGTACTATGTCAAAATCAGAAGTAATGTTAAAGTAATATGACTAAAGTAAGGCTTGAGGTAGCTAAACAGAACATAATCTACAGTAGCAGTGGCACGTTAGAGAAGGACCTTTTAGTATTAGCAGCCAATAAGAGAACAGGCAGATAGTTTTCAGTAGTCAAAATATAATATGAAGAATTAATAATCACCCTAAATATATAGTAAGTGTCCTCTAAAACTGAAAAGAAATTAACTCATTTGGCAAATCTTTTCCCTTTTCATTTTGTCAACCATCTCTACCTTGCAAGATAGAGAAACTTTTACATGAGACTCAGAAGAAAATCTCTTGAACTTTCGGGGCATGACAAGATTACTTAGAGCATTTTACTTGCAATCAATAATGGTAAAACATAATTGGATACAAGGAAATGTGGTTACTCGAGACATCAAAATGCCTATGTGCAATGATCTTCAAACTCTTCATTGGCCATAACCACATTAATAAGGTAAATTATAGCTTTAACAAAGCAAAAGAATTAAAAGAAAAATTATCATTGGTCATACAGTCCTATAGGGTGACAACGAGCAGCTCAAATTAAAAAAGAATTTACCCATCAAGAAAATAAAAAAGTGGGGCATTCTAATCAGCAAACTGCAATGTAAAACTGAGGCATTCTATGTGTGCTTTCGATCTTGCTTATCTCATTGATCAAGGGATACAAATTAGCAAAAGCAACAACAGCTCTAATAAATCAATAGTATAAATTTAGCACAACTACAAAACCCAGAAAACAACAACACCTCTAATAAATCAAAGTAAGAAATTACACAGGAAAAGGAAAGGAAGAGGGAAAAGAAAAACCTCACAGTATTCCTTCTTTGCTCAACAGCAACAGAGCATAAAAACAGCTGGAATATTTGTCTATTCATCATGAACACATAGCAAAAATAGAAATAAAATCACAAGCTTGAAAATCAATGCTCAGAAAACAAAGAAAGAAAGAACACAACAACGATTTCGACGAGAGTCAGAAAGAACACCATAAGTAAAGAAGATTTACTTACTCAATGACCCAAGAAGAGGAATGGCTGGCGACAGGCAGCTGGTGAGACGATGAACGGCCGTCGATTTCGATGGAGAGAGGGGGGGGGGGGGGGGGGGGGGGGGTGCAACAGAGATACAGAAATGAAATGAGGAAGTGAGGGCTGGGCAAATGGGACAGACCCGTTGGGCATAGGGAACAGACCCGTTTGGGCTACATTTTATGTGGGTAAATTTTGAGCGGGTTTAAATGGGTATTTGTTCAATTGGGTGGGTTTGGGTGAGTTTTTATTGGGCAGGGTTTTCGGGTCTGGGCCAATGACAGGCCCATTTGTTGCTTTGAATCTGAAAAATATCTATTAGTAGGAGAAGTTTTTCACAATCTGCTCTATGTGCATTTTATTTAAAAGATATAGTATATTGTTTGAGTGCATAAAATGTTATAAAACTTGTTTAATTGTTGCTAAAATTGTCCCTAACAGTTCTGAAAATTTACACTAATTATAAGAACATTATAATGTAATTACTAAGTGTGACAAAAATATATAAAATTTAATGAAGAAAGAAATAAAAAATGGGAAAAATTAAAATCATGAGTGAAACATGTATAGTTTTAAATTACATGACCAAAGAAGCTAATGAATACAAATTCATAGTCTTTCTTTTCACATCTAATGGCAAAACAGATGCATTCTCCATCACCAGCTTTCTCTGCTTATCAATCTCCTAAGCTCAAACGTGTTTCAACCAACAAACAAAACAGTCTCGAAAGATCACAAATTGATCATCAGATTGATGATACAATGTAACTTTGAGATTAAGAAGATTAATTAATCACGCATGTTTAAAAAGACTATGATGAAATAACTAACTGTGTGGAAGGTACATACCTTTCGGTCTCCATTTGAAGTCTCAAATCCTCAAGAACTCCAAAAACTTGCTCTAAGCCTTCTTCCACATTGTTTCCTGCAGAGAATGCGTAAACCTTATTCTTCACCTTAATCCAACTCTGCCCTGAATTTTTCTTTAAACCTTTTGTTTTAGCTGAGGTTCTCACCCTCGCCGAATCCTCCCATCTACCACTGGCTGCAAATATATTCGAAAGTAACATGTAATTTCCTGTCTTTTCGAGATTAAACATGGATGCAATCTCTTCTGCAGTTTCTGTATTGTTGTGCATTCTACAAGAGTTCAAAAGAGCACCCCAAACACAGGCATTGGGTTCCATTGGCATGTTTTTAATAATTTCACTTGCTTCTTGCAATAACCCAGCGCGGCCAAGGAGATCAACCATGCAAGCATAGTGTTCCATTTGCGGTTCAATCTTATACTCCCTAATCATCAGATCGAAAAGTCTGCGACCTTCGGGAACAAGTCCGGCATGACTACAAGCAGCAAGAATAGCAACAAAAGTAATGCTGTCTGGCTTGAATCCCAATTTAATCATTTGTTCAAAAGTTTCAAGAGCATTCCTACCAAGCCCGTGCATTCCATACCCTGTAATCATACAATTCCATGAAATTAAATCTTTCCCCTTTATTTGCTCAAATGCCACATGCCCTTCTTTGAAACATCCACACTTTGTGTACATATTAACCAAACCGTTTTCTATCAGAACGTTTTTGTCCATAAAGGCTCTAATTACATGGCCATGAATTTCCCTACCAAGATGAAGTGCAGCTAACTCTGCACAAACTGATAAAACAGTAGAAATTGTCACGGAATTGGCCAGTACATTAGCATTCTGCATTCTTCGAAATATATCTAAAGACTCCTCACCGTGCCCCCAGGAAGCAAATCCATCAATTACAGCACTCCAGCTTATCACATTAGGTCTCAACATTGCACATCGTTCCGATCTCTCGAGATGCAAAAAGATCTCAAGAGCCGCATCATATAGACCAGCTTCTACATGTGATGTTATCAGAGCATTCCAACTTGCTATGGTCCTGTTTTTTGTTTCCACAAACAATTTCATTGCACCATTTACATCACCATGCTTTCCATAAACATTCATTAATGCATTCTTTACAAAGGAGTAATCCTCGAACCCACCCTTTATAACATATCCATGAATCACGTTACCCTTTTTGAATAAACTCAAATCAGCACAAACTGATAAAACCACAGCAAGTATTTCAGCACTCTGCTCAATTCCCCTAATCCTCATAAAACCAAACAACTCCAATGTTTCCTCTAGATAACCACAACGTGTATAGCTCGACATCAATGATGTCCATGTCACAGCATTTGGCTGCAATCCTTCAAAATGCATCCTTTGGAAAATCTTGAAAGCACCATTAGCATCATGGTTAAATGCATATCCTGAAACCATAGTATTCCATGAAATATGGCTCCTACCACTCATTCTATCAAACACATCGAGTGCATTTCCCATTTGACCAAGTTTAGCATACATGGCCATCAACTCATTCGCCACATGAAGATGACTCTGGAAACCCATTCCGAAGGCATGCCCATGAATAGTTTTGCACAAAGCAGAACTGCCAATATTAGCACACGCCCTTAAAACCAAAGGGAAAGTAAACCCATCCCCTAAAATTCCTAATTTTCTCATTCTTACATACAGGATAAGGGCATTTGCGTAGCATTCATGCGAAACATTAGTTCTCAAAATTGAATTCCACAAAAGTAAATTTGAGAATCCCTCAAACGGGGTGGTTTCAAATACTTTTTGGGCATCAATAAGACAACCTAGACGAGTATAAACAGATATAATACGAGCAGCCAAGAAAGCAGAGGAACAACTACCAGTGATGATGACATGAGCGTTGATTTGTTTGCAGCATTGAATAGTGGAGCATTGTCGAAGAAGGTGGTCGAAATAATCAAGAAGCTCATTAGAAGGTTGATATTGTTCAGTGTGGGTTTGATGGTAACGGAGTACAGAAATTGAAAATGTGACATTTGAAGGGAATTGATGAATCCGTAAAGGGACTGATGCGAGTCGTTGAAAAGAAGCAACAGCACGAATCATGAAGATAACAAATTATTCAGAAAGAGCTGTGGTTTACTGGTAGATGCTGCCTGGGGCTTGAAATTGGATATGATTTTGGCGCCAAAACTGGAAGTTAATCTTACTGCTGTCCAACAAATTTAGCTTATATCATATAATCCAACATTAGAGCAACAAAAAAGGAGAACATTAACTGAAACAACATATAGAGGAATATGGAACCATACACAAACAGAACTGACTACAAACATATAAATTAGCCTAAAGAGATTAGCATTCTCTTGTCATAAGTGAGCAATACAGAATTTCTAGTCTCAGAATCAACTGTTATATTTAGAGCATAATTTTTTTCACATATAATCATTCACAGAAAAAATTATGGAGGTACCATGTTATTCATCAGTACAACTGGGCAAAGATAAAACTGTTCCTTCCCCTCAGAATAAGCATATGCTTCTCTCATGCTCATAGAGCAAGACTCAGTTTGATTAGTTCGATTGAATTTCAACATCCTTCTAATCTCCATA
This sequence comes from Excoecaria cochinchinensis, assembly GCA_947683425.1. NCBI lineage: Eukaryota > Viridiplantae > Streptophyta > Magnoliopsida > Malpighiales > Euphorbiaceae > Excoecaria > Excoecaria cochinchinensis. Next base: position 3,158,065 of record CANTUQ010000125.1, on the reverse strand, counting down.
ACTATATAATCAGCTTTTCCACTGAAAAATTTGCAAAAGATACAATTTTTAAACTTAAATACTAAAGAAAAGACATCCTAAATTCGACCTGCAAAGGTATTTTAAATCATCGCATACCTCTTCACAGTTTGCTTGGCAGCCGCCATAGCGCCAGCCGCCAACCCACCCAAAGCGCCGGCCACCGCCGCCGACCTCATCCCTCTCGCCGCACTGCACCCAGCTCCGGTTCCTAGACCCGCCGCCACTCTCGTCCATACATCATCCCGATCAGTAACTGCGACGACACCACTCTCCGTCATGGCATATATCAACCCGACAATTCCGATCCTGTTTCCCCATAGCCGGCAAGTTTTGTTGGCTTTTGTCTTTTAGTTCATTCAAATTTACAATTTGCTTTGTTCAGTAGGATCTCATGGAAGGTGTCCCTGTCCGATAAAATAAAAAAATAATTCTTTTTACTCATTTTTAATTAAAATTAAAATTTTATTTATTTATCATTTTACCCGAGTATGTACATCGGTCGGATTTGAGTCAATCCGAACCGGATTCGACTAATTCGAAATCTGAAATTTTATCTAAATTATCACCGAATTGACCCTAACTCATAAAAGGGCTCCAAACCGAATTACCCGAATTTTTTTGGGCTCCAAATCGAACCACCCGAAATTGAAATCCAAAAAATGAAACCCAGAAAATCCAACGACCATTCTTATTCAGCCAAATCCAACCAAAAAAATTAAAAAAAAATCAAATTTCATGCAAAAAAACTAAATCTGGCCAAATCTGAAACTAAAAATCCATATCTTCAACTAAAAAAAATAAAACAAAATGACAGATCTCGCAAAAAGAAAAGAGAGGAGAAACAAGATCGAAGAAAAAGAGAGAGACAGAAGAGGCAGATCAAAGAAGAAAAGAGAGAGAGAGGAGGGGTAGATCGAAGAAGAAGGAGAAGAGAGAGAGGAGAGAAGGGCAGATCGAATAAGAAGAAGAGATGGAGGAAAAGCAGATCAAAGAAAAAGAAGAAAAGGGAGAGAAAAGACAGATCGAAGAAGAAGAAGAGGAGAGAGGGAAAGAGAAAAGGCAGATCGAAGAAGAGAAAAAGGAGGAGAGAGAGAGTGTTGTGTGGGAGTGGGACTGTGTGGAAAAAAAAGTATATATAATATTTCGGTTGGATTTGAGTTTTGATGATTTAACCCGATCAACCCGAAATTTAAATATTCTTAGCATCAGAATCGAATTATCCGAATTTCGGGTCGGGTTATTCGGATCGATTCGAATTTTACACAGCGCTAACTTTACTTTCAAAATATTTTTTTTTCAATAAAAATTAACCAATTATATTTAATTTTATATATTAAATTATTTAATTTAATTTTAATTAATACGTTTTAATTTTATTAAAAATAATAAAAGTGACGAATAAGAATTGGAGAATGTAATTTTTATGGCAGGAGATGATTGATTTTTCTTTAATTACTTTGTTGCAGAAATTATGACTTTTTAAAAAATGAAAAGAATACAAAAGTGATGGGCTGAAATTAAAATCTCAAAGATCTTTATTTTAAGTGAGAAAAAGATCAAGTATTATATTAAGAGACTATGTATTGAGTATGGAATACTGAAAAAGATGATATTGATCACTCCATTGTAACGGCTTTAATCACTGTATTTGAAGTTATATTTTATTTAATTAGCATCATTATAGGTGAAAAGAAATTAATTAGCATCACTCTATTGCATCTTACTGTCTCTGCAGTAAACTCTCAGGTATAGCTCCCTCACTCTCAAACTCACGTGAGTGAATAAAAACAAAGAGAAGCTCGAGATGTTAAAGAACCCTAATAATGATAGAAAGAGGAAATTGTAATTGCTTTTGCCGGAATTTGAACAAAACAATCCTGAAGAAACTCAGTTTAGAAGCGGGCGTAAATTAATGAAGATGACAAATCCGAGGACAATGCGTAAATTAATGAATGTGACAAATCCAAGGACAGAAGTTCCTCAGCCAATAATGGATATAGATCAGGGAACTGACGATCTCGCTCAGGCTGAGTTAGGATCATCCATGGCAGTGGAATTGAATGAACACAAGCGCCGAAGAGAAGAATAGCCCCAACTACACCAAGGTTAGCGCGATAAGCTGTATTTGAGTGACAGAGAAGCACTGCAAAATGCTCGAAACACAGTTATATTAGTAGCCATTTTAATTGTCCCTGTTATTTTTACTGTTGGATTGAATCCTCCTGGAGGTATGAATGAAGGAGGAGCAATATATCTATGAGCTTTTCCTCTGCATTTCTAGAAGGGGTTGATTTCACACACGATCACTCAACTTATCACTTATCACGCAAAAATAACCGACTTTTTTTTTTAACTTAAATGTCACTGAACTTTTAACATTTTTGCAAAAAAATCATGTTAACCGGAATCCGGCGAGAACCCTCGCCGGATTGCCATGTCAGAAACTACATGTCGTTTAACAATATTTTCAACAAATACATCTAAATCAATTTCACTTACGGTCATTAAACTTATTATTCATCGCGCAAAAATAATCAATTTTTTTTTCCAAGTTAAATGTTATTGAACTTCTAACATTTTACAGAAAAGTTATGTATTTACTATTTGTCGCTACGTGTCATATGCCATGCCATCAATCCGGCAAGAGTTTTCGCCGGGTTCCGGTTTACATGAATTTTTTGCAAAAATATTAGAAGTTCAGTAACATTTAAGTCAGAAAAAAAAATCGGTTACTTTTGTGCGATAAGTGATAAGTTGAGTGGGCATGAGTGAAATTGACTCTTTTCTAGAATCATAGAACTTCTAAAGTTAGAAATTTAAGTTAAAATATATTGGTTAAACGGAATGGATACTATCCGTTGCTAAATAGCAACGAAATTATGTTTCTGTTGCTAATTTAGCAACCGAATAAATTCGGTTGCTATTTTTTCGTTACCATTTTCTAGGGCTGTGCATCGGTTGGGTTCGGGTCAACCCAACCGAACCCGACCAACCCGAAAACCGAAATACACCCTATATCCCAAACCAAACCGACCCTATATATTATTAGGGCCCTGAACCGCTTAACCCGATAATTTTTGGGTCCCGAACCGATTACCCCGATTAACCCGATCTCTCATCCCTCTCTACCTCTCATCATTCTCATCTCAGATCTCTCTCCATCTCTCTGATTTTTCAACAAAACAAATAATAGATCCAACACAAATCTATCAAATACACACAAATCTATCACAACAAATATACATACATCAAAATCAAACACAAATCCATAAAAAAAAACATGAAATCAGATTAAGATTTGAAGAAAAGAAGAACACGAAAACGGAAAAGAAGAAAGAAGATCTGAGATTCTAAGGGACAGAAACTGAAACTCGAAGAAGAAAAAGACGAGGACGAAGAAGGAGATATCAAATCTTAGAGAAGAAAATGAAGTTTGAAGAAGAAGACAGATGAAGGAGAAGAGGAGAGACAAGAGAGAGAGAGAGGGAACCGGAGCCAGATCCGGATCATCAGCGACGGCGGAGAAGACGATCATCAGTGACGGCGGAGAAGACAGAGCCCAGAGGGAGAAGGTGAGATCGGGGGTGGGTGGTGTCTGGTGAGGGGCTGAGAGCTGAAGAGAGAGGGGCAGATGAAGAGGCGAGAATCGTGAATGGAGAGAGAGAGAGAGAGAGAGAGAGAGGGAGGGGGAGGCAGAGAGTGGGAGGGGCAATTGGGGAAATGGGAAAATAAAAAGGGTTTATATACCCTCTTCGGTCGGGTTCGAGTTTTGAAGGTTTTAACCCGACCCGACCCTAACCCGAACTATTCTGTTTTTAAAGAACCGATCCGACCCGCACAACCCTAACAACCCTACCCGAATTGCATTTTCGGTTCGGGTCCGTCGGGTTATTCGGGTCGGGTCGGTTCTTGCACACCCCTACCATTTTCACATTTTCTTGTAGTGTAAATCACCATTCAAAAAGACAGTTTTTACATTAATTTGATGAACTTCTAATTTATAAATGGAAACTAATGCAATAAAAAATCTAATAGTTGCAATTTTGGAAACTGTTGCATATGTATCAAAAAAATCTACTCCTTCTTCTTATTTAAATCGTTTAGCAACCAACCTAACTTTAAATTTTTCAATGGATCCATCAGTTTTTAATTTTTTTTCTAAAAATCCATTTACAACCAAGTGATGAAAAATCACATAAAAACCATATTTTATTTAAATTAATTGAATTCATTTCATCATTTACTGCTTTTTCCAAAAGAGAGCATTAGTTGAAATTATAGTTTCATGATATGTTTTAGGTTCATTTTCAAGTAAAAAGGTATAAAAATCTGAGCCAAAATCTTTATTTTTCTTCCCCTTTTACTTTTTCTAATTTCTTGAGTATTATTAAGAATACAATCAGAATTAGAATAACACACATTTACAGATTTGGATATCTTTTTTTTCATGGGAAAAATATTTTCAAAGAAACATGTATTTTTGGACTGCATAATAGTATTATTAGTGATTTCAGAAATATTTAAGTTTAAAACTAAGAAGCAATAACAATTGTTATTTAAAGCATAACCAACAAAAATGCAATCAATTGTTTTAGATCCTATTTTTCTTTTCTTAGTAATAGGAATACTAATTTTAGTTAAACACCCCCACACTTTTAAAAATTTTAAAGATGATTTTTTATTATCCCAAAGTTCATAAGGTGTTTTGTTACAACTTTTATAAGGAATTATATTAAGAATTAGACATACAGAATATAAAGTTTCACCCAAAAAATTATTAGCTAATCCAGAACTAAGTAACATAGCATTGCCCATATTCATAAGTATTCTCTTTTTTCTTTCTGTTACTCCATTTGATTGAGATGAATAGGGGGGTGCGACTTGATGAGCGATATCATGTAACTCATAAAACTCATTCATGTCATTTGATGTTTATTCACCGCCTCTATCAGCACACAAATTTTTAATTTTCTTATCAAGTTGATTTTCTACTTCCACTTTATAAATTTTAAATCTATCAAACAATTCACTTTTACAATTAATCAGATACACATAGCAATATTTAGAAAAATTATCAATAAAAGTAATAAAATATCTCTTACTATCACGAGTCAAAAGATTATTACTATCACAAATATCACTATGTATCAATTCTAATAACGAGGATTCTTTTATCACGGGTTTAAAAGACTTTATAGATTGTTTAGTTTGAACACAAATTTGAAATTTTTTCTTTTTATTAATTTCATGCTTTGCAATTAATTCTAACATCATTCTTTTCATAATATCAAAATTAACATGTCCAAGTCTATTCTGCCTTACATTCAACAATAACAATAGAATAATCAACAATAGACATATTATTTTTTAAAAATGGCACTACATATAATTTATATAATCCATTAATTAAATAACATTTTCCAATAAAAGTACCATGTCTAGCAATAACAACTTTATTTGAACCAAGAACATTAAAACCATTTTGATCTAATTAAAATGCATGCACTAATCAAGTTTTTCTTTAAACTAGGAACATAAAAAATACCATCTAATACAAGAAAATTTTTAGAAGATAATTCTAACTTTATTTGTCCTCCTCTTAGGATTTGAGCCTCGCTATCATTTCCCATGCTCACAGATCTTACACTTGAATCCTGATAAAAAGAGAAAAACCTTTTATCAGCACAAGTATCAACATTAGCACCATGGTCTATCCTCCAATCATTTGAGTTAAAAATTATATTTAATTTTAGCCTAGAAACAAAGTACCTGTGAGATGAAAAATGAGAGCTAGTTCCAAAATCACTATATTAACTTGAGGTTTTTGAGCTGTTGATACTTTAGTATGTTGTCCATGGCGTTTAAAGCAATTTTTGGCAACATGATTAGTCTTTCCACAAACCCAACATTCTAAACCTTTTTCTGATTCAAATTGTTATTTTTTGGTTTATTATTATTAATATTGTCACTACCACCATAATTTTTCTTATAAGCATTTTTCTTGAAATTTTTTTCTTTAGACTTGTGAACATTTTCAATAATATGAGCTTTTACATGAAATTTAGAATTTTGTTTTAGTGAAATACGATATCTCTTCTCAATTCTCAAAGAAACTAAGAAATCGTGAAAAGTAAAATTTTCCGATTTTTGCTTTAAACTACTAGCAAAATCGGATAAAAAATGTGGCAACTTTTTAATAAGAGAAAAGACAAGCACAATATCATGAAATTCAATACCTTTAATTTTCAAGTCAAAAACGATATTCTCAAAATTATGAATTTGATCAAATACACTTTTTCCATCAACCACATGAACATTAAGAAATTTTTTAATAGTGCATCTTTCCAATCCATTTTTTTCAGTGCCATTTTTATGTTTAAGTGCATTCCACAATTCAATAGCAGTTTTGGTTTATGACAAAGAATGCGATATATATTATCAGATAAAGCACTTAAAATTCGATCATGGCATAAGATTTTTTTTTTTAATTAAAATCATTTTTGTCACTAGAATTAGTAACAACATTAGATGCAACAACTTCGGAAGAGTTTTTAGATGTTTTTGTAGAGCTATTATCCTTGGAACCATCAAAAATCACAAAAAAAAAGACCCAATTCAGTGAGCCAAAATTTTACTTATTGTTGCCAACAAAAAAAATTTTGACCCGAAAACTTTTCAGGCTTACCCGATAAAAACTTAATTAAATCCATGATAAAATAAACTATAACAACAATAGTTTCCTCTCAAATAATGATAGAAAAAATATAGCTAATTAACACCAATTGACAAAAACAAACCAAGAATTATTTAAAGAAAGCAAAAATAACAATAATAAATCAATAACAATTAAATCAAGAAAAAGTTTAGAGTAGGCTGTGAATTTATGGATTGAAGCAAGCTAAAATGCACCGTCTTTTGAGAGGAAATGGCTCGTCTGCGCCAAGTAATACTTAACCACGTCCTATTTGCAAAATACTTCAATCTATTTAAATTCTTGTATGCACTTAACAATTTTCCGGACCGATTATTTTCAATACTCAAATAATAACTTTGAAAGGAATAATTTAATAATCCAACAATAAAATTCTTGTAATTCAGAAGGGAGAATAAAATATGTAAATATTGATGAGACTTTGCTGTGTAAAGTTTGGTGTTCAAAATTGCAAAAATTATATATATATATATATATATATTTCTTTTAACGTTTATTGCACTCTTATAGCAGGAAAAAAATATAACTATATATTAATGAGGAAATATTAATGTTAGTGTTAACGTAGGAGTGGCTATTAAATAGGAAAATTTTAAGGAGAAAAAATAGGCATGTAAAGTAAAATATTCTGCCACTAATTAGCCTAATTTTAGAAACTATTTTTTTCTCATTCAAAATAAATTTTTAATCAATAAATTCCAACAAAAGGATCATCCACTGCTTGTATCATCACTGTTGATCGTGATAATTTTCTTCATTATGCCAATATGGGAGACAGTGGATTTATGGTTTTTAGAGACAAGAAATTGGTGTATAAGTCGCACGGGCAGCAACAAGGATTCAATTGTCCGTATCAGTTGGGGCATTCGAGCAGTGGTACTCCAAATTTGGCTTATGTATATCGATTTGAGGTGGAAGATGGAGATATTGTTGTTGCAGGGACAGATTGCTTGATAATATGTTTCCATCAGGGATAAGATCATATTTGAGAAGAATCAAAATGAGGGGGTTTGGGAGTTGGCTGGGCTTATTGAAGAACGCTCTATGTTCAAAGCTGTCGATGATAAGAATGTGACTCCCTTTGGTTTAGCTGCTGCCATGGCTGAAAAGCTCCATGCATGATATGATGATATTACTGTCATCGTTGGCAAAATTCTTCCTGATGTTTAGGCATTTAGGGTTTTGTTTTTCTTTTTTATGATTGCAACTTTCAAGATATATATGATTATTATAATTGAATCCAACTGTGAGACAATTTAAGTAATGAAAATCACTTTATTCTTTTAATTTTGACTACGTACTACTTAAAGTTTTTTTTTCTTTATTTATTTTATTGACTTGAAGTTTATTTCATTGAACCTGAAATAAATTAATGATATTACTGTTGCTGTTGGAAAAATTGCAAATGTTTTGGCGGTTTAAAAAATTATTTCTTTCATAATTCCTATTCAATCAAAAATGGAATTGGATATACATGTAACTAAATAGAATTGTAACTTTGACAAGTTTAAGTTTAAGTAATACTCTTTAAAAAAAATTAATTTTGTTCGATCCTGAATTTAATTCTTTTTCAGTATAATGTAATTGAATATAATTGAACAAAAAATTCTAAAAAATATATATTTTGATTCAGTAAATAATAATTAATTCTCCAAGTGCATGTATATTAATTTGATTAAAAAGTTAAATTTTGAGTAAACTACTTCTTTCTCGTCAAAAAAAAAAAAACAAAGTATCGAATGCAGTTGTTGTTATTTAATTATTACAATAATTTATCCCTTCTTAATACAACTATATAAAACTTTACCTATATATTCGCCTGGAAAATAGGTACAAAATCTGATATTAATTACTGAAAACAGTTCTAACTGCACCTTGATTACTACTACTACTTAATATCTATCCAGTGATCAGTTATCTTCAAGAAAAGAATTGCAATCTTTTTTGGAAACCTCAGCTCAGCTTCACTCTACCTAACTAGCTTAGCTATTAATGTATAAATACACTTTAAACTTCAAAACCCTACCTGATTTTCCCACTTTCAACTCTCTGGTACGTAATTTCTTCACTTCTCCACAATTAGGTTTTGTTAATTTTCTGCATTTTTCTTCTGTTCCAACCTTAGGGTTTTGGTTCCTTTCATATTCTTGAAAACATGATAATAAAAAAGCCTAGAGTAAAAGTCAGTAGTAACAGTTTCACTAAGTTCCATAAATACAACCGCCATAAAACTTCAAGAACATTGAAGATGAAAGCGGCGTCGTTTTACTTCCCTAAGGATAACAAGAAAAGGCCACAAGGAGACGATGCCCACTTCGTCTCCAATTCTAAGAACACAGTAGGTGTTGCTGACGGAGTCGGCGGTTGGGCTAAAAAAGGGGTGGATGCCGGAAAATATGCCCGGAATCTCATGGAGAATTGTGTTTTAGCCCTTGAAGATGAGGCTAAAGGAGCTGTTAATCCTGCAAGAATATTAAAAGAGGCTTATTGCAATACTCATGATAAAGGTTCATCAACCGTTTGTGTTATGGCTCTTAATGGCAATTTCTTGGATTATGCGAACATAGGAGATAGTGGATTCATGGTTTTTAGAGATAAAAAGATGGTGTATAAGTCTCCAGTGCAGCAACATGGATTCAATTATCCATATCAGATGGGGAATCCAAGCTCTGATACTCCGAATTCGGCCTATGAAGATCGTTTTACAGTAGAAGATGGAGATTTCGTTGTTGTGGGGAGTGATGGATTGCTTGATAATTTGTATCCATCTGAGATTTTGGAGGTTTTAGAGGAAGAAAATAAGGAGCCTGAGGAATTGGCTTGGAAGATTGCTGAATGTGCATTGTTTAACTCTCTTGATGAAGATTATATTTCTCCTTTTGCTAGAGCTGCTCAAATGGCTGGAAAGTACCATGAAGGAGGCAAATATGATGATATTACTGTCATTGTTGCCAAAATTGAACTTGTTTTAACAGTTTAGTGTTATTATTATTATTTTTATTATTATTATACCAAATGTAGACATTAGGTAGTGAAATGTAATTATATGGAACATTGTAAACATCAAAAATTTAAGTAATATATAAAATGTTACTGTTCAGTGTAATGTAGTTGGAATGTCATCATGAAATGAAATTAAATAAAACTTTAGGTTTGTTGCTTTGAATCTGAAAAATATTTATTAGTAGGAGAAGTTTTTCACAATCCACTCTATATATGTGCATTTTATTTAAAAGCTATAGCATATTGTTTGAGTGTGTAAAATGTTATAAAACTTGTTTAAGTTTAATTGCTACTAAAACTGTCCCTAACAGTTCTGAAATTTTACACTAATTATAAGAACATTATATATAATGTAATTACTAAGTGTGACCAAAATATATAAAACTTAATGAAGAAAGAAATAAAAAATGGGAAAAATTAAAATCATGAGTGAAAATGGTTTTCAGTTATAGGTTTAAATTACATGACCAAAGAAGCTAATGAATACAAATTCATAGTTTTTTTCTTTTTTTTTTTTCACATCTAATGGCAAAACAGATGCATTCTCCATCACCAGCTTTCTCTTCTCATCAATCTTCTAAGCTCAAACGTGTTACAACCAACAAACAAAACAGTCTTGAAAGATCACAAATTGATCATCAGATTGATGATACAATGTAACTTTGAGATTAACAAGATTAATTAATCACGCATGTCTATATATAGAGACTATGATGAAATAACTAACTGTGTGGAAGGTGCAAACTTCCTTTCAACTAAATCTTCTGGCTCAAATTTGACATCATTAATATCAATAAGAGGCTTAATATCGTCACATTCACTAACAACAAAAGGCTGATTAAGATGCAGAGAAGGAGAAGTAGATGAATCCGAATTAACAACACTAGACTCTTGAATAGTTAACGCATTAACATCATCTTGCAACTGTTGATAATCCCCAACAAAATCTTGTTCTTGTTCTTGTCCTTGTGTCGGGTAATTATACTGCAACATAGGATCATAAACCTCCAAACCAGAACCCGAATTAACAATATCCTCAACATGAAACTGAGGTTGCTGTTGCTGCTGTTGTTGGGCGCGACAAATTGCAAGCTGATGAAGAACAAGATCGAGCTCGGCTTTATGAAGTTCGATCTCGCATTGAAGATTACGAATCAAACGATAACATCCGCCGACGGGATCATTAGCACGAACATCGGATTGGAAAATAATGGTCCTCATGGCCTCATCTTTGTCGGGTTGAGAAAGGTGTTTGATAATTTTGTTAATATTGGAGACGCCAAACAATTTATGAGCGTTAAGGAATTGGCGTTGGCGATCGTGAGGGAAATAAGGGGCGAGAAGGCAATCGGGGGCGCATTTCCTTCGCTGGTATTTGCAGGCAGCGCAAGCTTGGGTGGTACCGTTGCCAATCCTTGGAATGCTCATATTGGTTATTAATTTTGTTATTAAAATGTGAGAGAGAGATCGGTTGCGTTGCCGGCGGGAATGTTTCTCTGGTAGTTTTGTTTTGGGTCTGTGTGCGAAGAAAATGAAGGAAAAATGGGAGATGGAGAGAAATGGGAGGAGATTGAGATTTATGTTTGAGAATGTTTTGGTTCTAACTGATTCTGTTAAGACGTGGTATTTTTGGACAATGAAGTTTTATTGTCTGTGTCTGTGTCTGTGTCTCTGTTATTTTTTTACTGTGTTAAAAACTAAAAATAGATATGGTATTTTCATTGCCTTGGTGAAGAATTAATATACAGTATTTGATATTCACCAAAAGAAAATAAAATTAAATTAAATAATTGCATTTGCATATATATATTTAGTAAATTGGACCTGCTTAGGAAGGTTTCAAAACCTGAAAATAATTATCTGATATTCTAGAAAAAAAATAAAAAAAAAAGTATAAGGCTTTTCCTTTTGTTTAGAAACTGTATATATTATATATATTTATTAAGTTCATTTTCAAATCTTAGTTTCTCATTATGAGTTTGATTTTAGAACAATGAAAACCAAAGATTTTTCATGTTCCTACAAATAAATTTATTACTCAATTCAATAATAAACTCTGTATCAAAATAATATTCATTATACACTATATATCTGTATGCAAAATAATATTCATGATTTGCATGCATGCAAATTTATTATAGAAATAATTAAAATTTGTTCATAAATAATAATTCATTTGCATATATGAAAATGATATGCAAATTTATCATTGAAATAATTCATAATTTACTCATAGACTAGGGTTTTCAGTTGCTATTCAGTCATTGCTCCTTAGTTATAACAGTAAGTCAGTAACATTAACAATATCCTTAAACTTCTTTTTTTTTAAATAAAAAAACTCAAACCTTTAATTTAAAGTGTTAATTTTGCATCAAAATTACCATTAGATATGTTGACCTAATTTTTCTTTTTAATTCAAAAACTATTCACTCCCTTATTTTCTCTCTCAATGAGTGAGCAGTTGCCCAACGTGGTTTAATTGTAGATCACATAAATATAACAATCTGCAGGGTGGTAGATTCAAAAGATGTGGGCAAGGCAAAATTTCATATCCATGAAATTATAAATATAATTGTAAATCTTAACAAAAGCCATTAGTTACAAAGGAATTCACGATGAACTGTGATTTAGAAACAACTGTTCCATTTTTGTAACAACTGAAAGTGGTGGTCACATGCTGGCCGAAGAAAAGACATTTTTAGGAAATTTAACAGGAAACAAACTTAAGGAAACTGTAATTACTACATAAGCAATGGACTACAAGTGTTAGCAAAGCAATTCCAATGTCATACTGGAACAGTTCAGAGCTCTGTTACATAATTTCCAAAGGAATTAAACTCTGTCATTGAATCTGCTGTGACTGAATTTCTGCCTTTCCTTTTAGAACTTGAACAAACCAAATTGAATGCTCACTGGGAACTAAACCTGTAACTAATAAAGCATAAAATCATAGTCAACAGCAGCCTCTAACCCCTCATCTAACAAAACTTCTGTTTAAAGAAATATCAATCAGTTACAATTAGATCAAGCAAAGGAAAACAAGCACTCAATTCATCTCAAAATACTTTGTCAAAGACTTTAAAATCTTGCAAACATCTCTTTGTTGCTCAAAACACGCATGCATAGCAATATATTTTCATTCTTTTCATCAAGGTCTCAGCCATAGATCATGATTGAAGGTCCGATAGTTTCTTTCCATAGCTATCAATGGTCTTAACATTTTTTTTAATCGTACCATTGGAATATAATAGAAACATACTATTAGAGGAGTTCTAAAATGTAAATAGCGCCCAAGTTCAAAACAACATGGATACCATGAAGAGATTATCTGAAGTTTCTGAATCATTATGATTGAGTAAGGTGGCTGAGAGATGCCGATATCTTAAACATAATAATGTTTGACATTCAGGTAAGTAACCAAGGCAACTTCACTTGCCAGATTCAGACCAGTGTTACCAAGTTTATTGTAGTTCTACCCAAGGTAATAAGCAAAACTAAAAGGTTTTAAATCTAAGAAACAAATTATATAACTATAATAGTATTAATATTTTAACTGCTACGACAATATATTTTTTTAAGAAGATTTTAGCTGCAAAGTTTGTGTAATATCAATCTTGGAAAAAACAATAACAAAGCTCAGGCATTTTTTGATAAATGATCAAGACTTCATCTTTAGGCAAAACTAAGTCTCAACTCTGTTCTTCAATAAAATAATTTGTTTCCAGTCGGATGGTACTAACCTATACTAGAGTTGAGATTCTCAAGTAAGCTCTTACCTGTGTGTGGCAACAAGAAGTCATGGCTCAGACTTGAGAAGCTCTTCAACAGAGTTTCTGTACTTGCTTATGAGGTCCCTGTTATTGGGGTATAAATCATGAGTAAAGCAAATTTAAAACAAAAAACTAAAGAACAAATCTTGAAATAGATTTCACAAACCTCCGTTGATTCAGTAATCGCTCACTTTCTTCTAGCTTTCGTTTCTGCCCCTCCACAGTCTGCATTCAACGTATCAAAAGAATTACAACACAAATCACAAGAAGAAAATTTGAACTACTAAGAAACTTATGCCCACAACACGAACCATAATTTGCGATACCAGAAGGAAATAACTGAAAATCAGGGTACCATCTTCACCATTTCACAGAACTAAACAAATTCATCCATTTTCAAAATGAATTTGCAATAACAAGTGCTATGAACTCAAAACTTTTTTTTTCCCCCAAAACTGGAATTCAACCAAAACTATAACAGTAAACAACATGCCATAAACAGTTCAGAAAGGTTAAAATAACAAAATTATAACTTTGATAATTACCATAGCTTTTGCGTTGATTGAACTGGAAATCGAATTCAATAGCTGCTGGCACTTCTCAAAGTGATTGTTCAACTCATTAATCTGACAATACACAAAATCAGCAACCTTTTTCAACATAATAGTAGAAATAAACCAATTTCACATTACAAATTAAACCAATGACTCGAATTGGGTAAAAGAATGAAAACAAACCAAAGACTCAGAGTGCTGATCCCGAGTTCCATTATCGATCACTTCAGCTAAATTCTCGACCAGCTGCAAGATATCCCACATAAAAAGTTTTTCAAATTGGAATAAAAGACATGAAAATTAACATGCGGGGTCATGAATTAGGGCTCACATGCAAAAGGTGGAAGTGAGAAGCGAGTGATTGGTGATGCTGACTCTGTGGTGTATGCTGCTGCTGCTGCTGTTGTTGAATTAAACGCTGTTGTTGCTGCTGAAATTGGTGGTGTTGTTGTTGAAATTGTGGCTGATTCTGTGATTGTTGAAATTGATTAAACTGTTGTTGTTGCTGCTGCGATTGTGGGTGTAGGTAAAATTGGTCCTGATTTGAATGAGCAGGTGAGTTGCTGTGGGATGGCACGTTGGGAATCATTGTCCACCCGCCTCCTGTGAACCCATGATCCATGGCTTCCTTCCTTCGCCTGAATTCCACCGATCAATCTCAGAAAAGATCGAACCTTTTTATTTGGGTGGCGAGAAATTTGGAACCTTTATTAATACAGAAGGTGAGCATGCGATGAATCAAACGCCGTCGTTTTTTGGGGGCCATGGCCTAATAGCTTTCAATCGAAACAAATAAACAAAAGTCCAACTTTCAGTAAATGTTTACACTTTTAAACGACATGTCGTATTTGTTGTGGGTATATCCCGAGAGGACAGACATCTGCCATTAACGGATGCAGGGCCTTATTTGTAGCTCAGCGGAGAGGTGGGGAGCGCTTTAAATATCCTCATATCTCTCTTATTTTCTGAAATCCACTCTGCAAATTTTAACATCATCAGCAAAGGGACATCTTCGATTTCGAAATTCAGGTGCTGCTTCTCTCTTAGCTTTGATATTATCTTGTTCCTGTATGGGCGCATGCATTGAAACTGAAATATGTTCTAGGTATTTGAGATTTGGCTATTATATGTTAAAAGCTCCTTAATTTGATTTTGAATGGAGTTTTCAGCTGGATCCTGTGCAAGTTATCTAATACGAGTGTTTAGTCAAGATTTCTGTATTCAATCAATTTTGGCATATGCGTATTTTAGGTGGTTATATTGTTCTTGCATCAATAGGAGATAATAGAGAATTATTGTATAGTGAGGTTCTTTGTTGTTTGTGTTCGATTCAACATGCTTCTGGCTGTTGTGCAAGAATAACTTGTGTTACAGCTTTTCTTTTGTTGATAAGGTCACTTTGCACTGGTAAGAATGTTTAGGGTCTTCTGGAAATGCTTAGATACTTGCAGCGGATGTGTGTATTTTAGAAAGAAGCTAATATAATTTCAAAATGTTACTTCATATTTTATATAGTGCCTTAACCTGAAATTTGCATTCGGTTAGGATTGTTGGGGTTATTTGGGTCGGATTGGGTAATTTGAATATTTCGGATCGGTTTAAAATCCTCATGGACCCGATCCAACCGAACACACAGAACATAAAGGCTAAATGTTGGTTATTTCCTCATTTCTCTCCTCAAATCCCTAAGCCTTTGTTTGGATGAGAGTAACTTGGGATAGAAATTGAATTTACTTTGTAAATGAGAGTAATATAAATCTTATTTACTTTTGTTTCCTTTTCATTATTTGGTTAACATAAAATAAACAGAGTTTATTTTTCATCATCCTTATAATTTAGGAATATATATATATATATTATTTTGACATTTATATTCTTATGATATAAAAACATAATATACGTTTTTATTTTATTTTTCCTTTTTGGACTTAACTATACAAATTATATTTTCATTCTGAGAACAACATTCACAATTTAACTTGACAATACCTGCACCTAAACTCTCAAAAATAATTAACTATGATGTTAGCAATAAACAAGAAAAATTCGTCAAGTGAAATCACAAAAGAACTTGTTCAAGCAAAATGCACCAATCTAATAATCAATAAAACAATTTAAGATGAAAAACCAAAAAACCTCAATGCCGCAAGTGGCAGTAAAAAAAAAAAAAAAAGCAGGAAGATGTCTTAGACTTTAGCTTCTTTGCTTGTTGCTCATATTTAGTCCTTCAGGGTAGGGTCAATTGAAAAATGATGCACTAGACTGTTCTTTTCCATACCCTGTATCTTTTCCGAGCTATTCTACCAGAGGTGGAGACGGAATTAATGCTGTAGAGTGGAGCTGTGAAGAGTGCAAAGCAACAACCTTGGAGGAGGAGATACATACCATCCTAGGATGTCCAAAACTAGTTTATAATTATTGCTATGGAGTTCAATTTATTGTTAATTGAAGATCAGAAGTTGGAGGAATGTGAGGCATGGGGTCTTTGTGAACATTGACGAAGAAAATAAATATTATGTACTTTTCTTATCACGAGGAACATTACACTCTTGGATGTTGTTACACCTCTTGAACATAACTGTCCTAGAATTGCATGATTTGAAATGGCATCCAAGTAGTTATTACTGATGAAAGTGTAGTTGTCTGTCAATCTTTATATGTAGGTGGAAGGAAAAAGTTTTCTCAAGGCATTTTTTTCTTGCTTGACCTGCTATATTTTTGAATTCTTGGTGCATGTCAATTTCAAGACTGGCTGACCATTTCCAATACACTTTAGGAATGAAATTTGTGATCAGTAGAAGTACATCGTTATAGCATAAAAGAAGCACAAAAACTTTTCTCAAATGTGCATGTCAAACTTGTTGCCTTAAAACAAAATGTGCATGTCAAACTTGTTGCCTTAAAACAATGCAAGGATCTTTACAATCTTTCGCTCCATCTAATGATTCCCTCTTTTCTTTCCCATCTTTTGAGTGCTTGAATTAAGATGATGCAACACACACAATAATTCAATTTTAGTAATTAGGTGAGAGGATAAGCTTTTGAATTTGACATACTAATGGATTTTGCAGGAGCCATAAGAAATGGCAGTAAAACCAACAGTTGCTTTGAGAGCTATACTTGTCGGAGGAGTTGCTATATTTGCAAAAGTGGCTGGTGTTATGAAGGCTGCTGGAGGTGCAAAGCTAGGGGCTGCAGCAACTGCCATGACAATTGCCGCAGGTGCTGCTATGTCGGGAGGCAAACAGAATTCCAAGGATCCTTCACCTTCAAAATGATGTTTTTTTTTTTCCTCCTTAGTAGCTTTAGTAATATAGTTAGCTAATCCCAATGCAGATTTTGGGAGCAGAATGTATGTTTGAATTGAGTAGTTTTGACAAAGAGAAAAGGTTTTAACTGCTGAAAATAAAAGAGAGATTGATTTATGTGGAAATAAAAAATTCATGTGATTTCATTGAAAAACAAATTGAATGTTTCCAAGTCTGTATCTTCTCATCCTCTGATTGTACTTTTACAATCTGTGTATTCTAATTCACACAAATATCTATGTCCTATGAGACATATCGTATGCACTTGCATTTGGATGGGCTTGATCTTCAGCAGTCAAGCATTTTAGACATGGAGGAATTTTTCAGCTTGGCCTTTCCATCTAAAGCTGATGCAGATTCAATGTGCTTGAAGCACACATAAAGTCTGGCTGATTGACTGAATGTATCACAAGCTCAGGGTGAGGAGATTCTAACTCGAGTATAACCTGTGCAATGGCAAACAGATAGCAATGAAGAAACATCCCCGGACTGCAACTAGTCGTATAAGATAGTAATATGTGAGTTCTCAAATTACTTGTCAAAGGTTTCTATGACAAGCTTTCCATTTAGTTGTTCTCAAGTGAAATTGAAATTGAAAATTTCCAATGCCAACAAATAATTAAATGGTAAGCTTATAAGCAATTTGGATATTTATCAAAGTAATAGATATACATATAATACTTCTCATACCAGAACATTTTTTCCCTGCCGAAGGATGGGAGACGGGACATAAAGGTTACACTGGGGTCCAAATGACTGCAAAAGAAGCCAGTTAAAGAACCTCAGCAGAATGCAATGCATACGCTTAAGAATAAGAGAACCAAGCAACAAAGAGTAAGAGAATCTCATGATCATCCTTACCGGCCAATATCTTCCTATGTTAAAATCATTTACAAATGCTATCCCTTTGCCCCAACCACTGAATGAGATGAATGTATCTTTAACTTGGTTAACAGAAAAGTGGCCTTCATAGAATGCTGGTTCTTTAGAAATACTTCCTGCAAATAGAACCCGGAACTTATTCATTAGTTGTCGTATTCCCATTATTGTTTATATAGTTACATCCCTTACAAGCTTTCCAAAGTGATGGATCAAAGGACCATATCACTGAACAGCCAAAATCAACCCAGAATACACTAGAAAATGATAAAAATAAATATCATAGATTGTGATTCTCGCATTTCAGTAAACTTTTGGGAACATACTAGGTTTATCTTCTAATTTTATGAGAGCTGATGCTGTACCAGATCGTGAATGTGCAGCTTGAATGATGGGGTTGATTTTTGGTGACTCATTCAGGTTGTGAAGAGGAATTGAAATCATTTTCCACCCATACAATATTTTCCCATTCAGATAAACAGATGACAAAATGCCCTGCAAAATGATAATGTATCAGAAAATATTATCCCTTAGACAAGTAACACTCATCATTCAGGTACAAACTGATATTGACATATAAGTATACTAGTTATATTAATAGCAGCAATCATTTGGAACAAAAGTGAAATCAAGTACGAGAATAGATAATAGAAAAATTATGCAGCCATGAATGGTATGACTGCAACTTGATCTTTCATATAGATTGGAAAGAAGAATTTCAGGGTACATCATATGGATCATTCTGACGTTTGCAAACTTGTTTGTCTTGGATATTGATACATTAAGTCAGCAACAATAAAGCGGATAAGTGGCAACAACATTAAATGTCTACTAGGAAAGATTTTGATTTCTATTAATTCAAGAAACTTCAGTAAATAACCATCAGTAGGAAATCATGCAAGCAGCCTTTTGGATTGCAGTCAAGAACTAGGTTTACCTTCCTATCAAACATGTGTTGTCCATAGTTCACTCGGCCCAAGTTTTCAACCTATAAAAATGGAAAATAAATTGATTAGAATTGTAGTATAGATATGATCCTCAGCATGTACAGTTTAGGATTCAAAATCAAAACTACTAATCATAGCAAAGGAAAAATATTTCCACAAAATCACTTAATATAGGCATAGGCTGCAACCAGGTAGCAGGATTCATAAAACAAAAGATGATAGAAACTTTCAAAAACATTCCAGCTTAGCCAAAGCAAGCAAAGGCAAATTGCCTGAGGACAGTTGCCCGAGGATTATTTATACCTATAATATTTTTTTTTTTTAATTAAACCATCTCACTACAACAAAAATAGTAAGTCTATTAGGGAGTACCAAAATAAATAGGCTGATGTTGGAAGCACATCTGTCATTAGGGAGCATAACTTTTTGATTTGACCACCTTTCAATTGAACCTACATAAGTTGGCCTCCCACCATTACCATTAGAAGAGCACAATGTGAGCACTTGAGCTCTGTCATGCACCTGCAACATTTAAGTATCAATGAAGTCAAAATGTCTCGGCCTAGCTAACAATTTCTGAACTAATAATAGCAAATGGAACTTAGATTACTGCATTTGAACAAGATGCTCAATGTTGCATTGCCCTCATAATCAAAAGATAGAAAAGAGTGAATAATAGTTGAATATTGGAGGTTTTACCCAATTGCAATGAAAGCTGATAAGTAAAACTCAAAAGATGTATCTATACCTCTGGTATGTATAAAATACTTCTGTCATCATTTGGAGCAAATTGAGAAACATATGCGAGAAATCCAAACATCTGAATGAAAAAAAATAAAGTTATGACTAGCCTTGATAAGTTAGGGATGAGTATAGTCAGATAAATTCATAACCAATAAAACTAATATGAAGCACCTGCCCAATAGACTCCATTGAGATTGGGTTTTTGGATTCAAACACATCAGCAGGATCTACCATATCAAGTAAATCAAACAAAAATGTCGTCATCTGCAACTGAATAGGCCCGTATCCTGTTTTTTCATTATTGCTTGGAATTGGGGGAAGTGATACTGCACTATGAATTCCTATAACCCTACGCAGCGCTGATGCAAAAATTGATAAATAAAAACATATTGGTGGATAAACATGAATTCAAGAAAATTAAGAAAGCTATATCAACAAAAAGCTGACAAAAGAAAATTTGCAACATAATGAAGCCCTGAGGATTAGAAGTGAGCAGCAAATGGTCACTCTATAAAACTCTTTAAATAAAGATATACTTGACAGTAGCATTATTCCATGAGCATGAGTGTGGGTAAAACCAGAAATTGATGGCTAAAGATGCCAGAATTTTAAGTTTTGATAGTAATTCCTAGTGGAACTGTATCTTTCAAATAATCCACAAATCTATGTCAATAAAACATAGAGCTACATCCTCACCAGGTTAAAACAAATTCACAAGAAACAAAAGCTTGCTACAAGACTGATAAGATATATTAAGCAAGGTACTTAATTGATAATCCACTTGCCAGAAGATTGATAACATATGTTAATTGATAATCTCAAGGTCATATGTCCCAAAAACTCATGGTCATTTTCACCAAGGCACTTAATTTGGAAACCATACTACCTAAATTTCTAAGTAATCAGAACCAGTAGCCACTGGAAGTCTATTACCATTAAATTTTGCATTATCAACATCACCCGATTCCCTAATTGGTGCATCCTGCAAAAACAACATTTTATAAGCTTGGTGCATACAGCTGTAAATTCAATACAAAATATTTAAAAGCCAACTTAGTTCTGTCCTCACATAGTCATAGGAAGTGAGATCTGGCTTGTAGTCAAACTCATCTGCACCAGTATTTGCTCCACTATAAAATCCAAAATTTGTTCCACCATGCGCCATCTAGACATCAGAATAGATAAAAATTGTAGCATTACCAAATAGATCATTTCTTACAATCAGCAAAAGATTCAAATTCTAAGACATACATAAAGAACCGCAGAACCATTTCGTGACAAAATCTTTTCCAATGCTGATGCAGTAAAATTAGCATCTGTCTGTGCAATCTTCTCTCCCCAGTGTGTCAGCCAGCCAGTATAAAACTCCCTGAAAATGATGATTATTACAAGCCTTGAACAAAAGCTAAAAGAGATGATCCAGTCAGCAAGGCACTTACGTAGAAAGTGGTGGTGATTTTCCTGGGGCATTGTACTCCTTTTGTAACTTGAATATTGACCAAGGATCATCACCAGTGGTAAAATCAACAGCTGCATATAGGAGACCAAGAATGAGAAAGACACGTTACACATGACAAATATGTAATTTGAATCTTCACCCTAACAAAGTATAAACATAATTTGGAATAAGTATGATCACTTCAAATTAATGGGAGCATTTATATTTTTCCAGGCGAGTCCTACCCTCAGACATGTACTCCACCTACTTCTGATACTTTACATGTTGCCATCTAATATTAACCAAAACTTATTTATATGCTTCAAGCAAACATCAACCAAGTAAACCATTGGATTTCCAGATTTCATGCAGAAAATAAGAGCATATAGACAAGATATCACCAACACTATACTTTACAGGAAAGGAGACGAGAACTATATCTTACCCATGATCAGAAAAGACATATTTATTCTTCATGGAAGAAATGGCAGGAACAACAAGAACAATTATATAAATTCATAGATAATAGCAAGCAAGATGTTGAAATTTACCTGAAAATACAGCATCTCCACGAATGGTTCCTTTCTCAAGCGTTTCCCTAGAACCTCCATCTGTGGTATAGCTAAATATATATGACCTCTTGTCAACAGCAGGATGATATGCCAAAAAAAAAACAGTTTGACTTGTGCAAGATTAGGTACAACTTTGCATGTAAATAGTAGACAACAGGGAAAATAAAGCGCCTGTCTAAGAAATCATCCAATCTGTAAAAGATAAGAAGATCATGAAATGGAAGGTTGGAAAAACTTTTGTATGTATAGAATAGACAGGACAAAGTGCCTGTGGAAGATGATGTCTGAAATATTACAAGAAGAAAATTATAATAGATCAGTAAAGGAGTGAATAAATGCATGTGGCTGACATAAATTCAAGAGAATGCGTATGATGCAGAACCTGTTCCCTAACTATGGTCTCACTGAATCAGGTACAGAATGAAGAACTTAAAACAGTTATCCACTCTAGAGTTTCCGATTAAAGAAAAGTAAACTACGAATTTTCATGCAACTTGTGATTTGAGTTTGCAAGTGAAATAAAGCTAAAAGCAGTAAGAAGTACAGTGGACACAGAATCAGATGATGCATGTAACACAAGAAAAATGTAAATCTACATGAATGCATCAACAGAAGAATAAAGGCATAGAACCTCTTACAGAATTATGTTCTCCCCAAGATGTTCTCGGGCCAGTTTGATTAGGTGATGAAGATATGCTTTGTCATCTCCATATGAACCAAACTCATTTTCAATCTGCCGATATAATATTCTTTAATATTGTTGGAGTGAGGAATGTCTGAAACTTAAAGTTTGAACATACGCAAGTCTATTTGATGGTAAACTGAAGTAATAAAATTCAAAGCGAAAGACAGAATAAAGCAAAAATTGTAATCAAAGAGAAAGTTACAATAGAGCAATCTTGAAGAATTTGTAAAGAATCTTAAGGGAAATACTTCCAAATGATAATGAAAATTCTATTCTCTATACCATAAATTTAGTAACGTTGGTCTCCATAATATACAACATATTTGCTGGAAAATATATATAATTTCTAGATTCAAAATCTGCTGGAAATCATATAACATAGAATAATACAAAAATAAATATATTTGCATACCTGAACCATAATAATAGGACCGCCATTACTATAAAGCAGAGGAGCGACCTTTGCAAGTAGGATTCCCCACCATCTCTCAACCTACAAATTTAAGTCATTATTAATTAGAAGACTTTTAAAAAAACATTCTAAACCACAGTTCGTGAGTCTTTAAAACTCAAGCATGTATAATATACCGATGTGGAAACCACCTATCAGGCTACAAAATTCAACTCCATAAAAATTATATGAACCATAAGACATTAATTCAACAACAGACATGAATTTTCAAGACTTCAGCATATTTATCATCACATAAAGAGGAGATAGAGAAAGATCAGAAAGACACAATATCATTCAAAGTCATTAGTCAACTCATAAAAATCAATAAAGTTTGTCTTCAACATTTGAATAAATATGCACTAATTCATTAAGCTACAATGTTGGTCAATCTATAAACCAACCGAAATAGAGCCTCAATATTACCAAGAATCTTTCAGGATACCATAAAGGTTGAATTTGATGGCAAAAAGAGGCTAAATAACAGACTACAACAAAGCAAAACATAACTACAATGTGCAGCATCTGATTGTCAAGACATTTCAAGGTTACTAGATGCAAGGCGATTGCAAAAACATACCAGTTGAAGATAAGCAGGATCAGATGATCTCAGTTTGAGAGGTGGCTCTTTTGCTAGTAACCATGCAGGAAAACCTCCGAAGTCCCACTCTGCAACAAAATAGCAATTCCACTGACACATTGAGAACTGACTTCATTAAGGTCAACAATAAGAAATTCTACAACTCCTAGATATGACACTAAGTATTAACCTGCACATATATAAGGCCCAGGCCGAAGCATAACAAGGAAATCCAGCTTCTGGCAGAGTTTGAGAAAGGAAACTAGATCGGCAATGCCCTCAAAAACCAACTGGTCAGGTTGCGGTTCATGCAGATTCCAAGGAACATAAGTCTGAATAGTATTCAAGCCCAGAGCCTTTGCTCTCAGCAGCCTATCTTCCCAGTACTTCACAGGAAAAATAAACCAAATTACAACCAAAAAAACAAAAAGTTCACTACTCATAAAATGGATCTTATACACAAATAGATACAGATACATAAAATGAATAACTATATACAACTAAGTTGTTGAAACACCATCCTCTTTAATTTTTCAGGAGCTCAAAAATGCCACTAGTTGGAATTCGAAAAGACGTACACAGAGAGAGAGAGAGAGAAATACCTGAGGAAGAATTCGAAAATAGTGCAAGTCACCACCGATAATGCGGAAAGGCTTGCCATCCTTCCAGAACATGTCATCTTTAATCTCAAAGCTTCGATCATTAGCCTGAAACATAAATTTAATACAAATTGCCAATTTCTTTTAAAGAAATCGAAAGTTCTAGAGAAGGAAATTACTTCAATGACCTTCCTATGGCGATGGGAGTGCGAATGAGAGTGAGAGAGAGAAGGGAGAGGAGCGAAGACAGGAACAAAGACGCCAAATGCTACTAAAGAGATTATGAGAAGTAGAAACAGCGTCGTTTTGGGGCCTCTCTTTCTCGCCATTGTAGCTGCCAATTTGGTGCTCGAAGAAGCTGCTTTGCTTACTATAAAACTAGTGTTTTTAGTTCTGATCATCGTTTTGGAGGAAATGGGTATAGTAAGAAAAATGTTGCTGTTACTGTTAGGTATAGAAAGAAGAAAGTGGAGCGCGCGCTTTCTTTCTCCGTCGTTGACCGACGACCGGAAAGACAGAAACGTTTTTTTAGTTCGTTGAAGAGAAAAACGCTTTTTTTATGAGTGTGAAATTTATAAATGTAATTAAAATAATCGGATTAATTAATCGGGTTGCGATTTGATAACTCGGATTTTTTAAATGTTTTTAGAAATACTTAATTAAAAAATTAAGAATTATAAAATATATATATATTATTTATAGCCGAGTAATACTAATTTTTATGTCAATAAATTTTTATACAAGTTTTTCAATTCGATTTGCAATTCAATACTTCGTAATAAAAAAAAATTATTAATTTGCATTCCATATTTAAAAAAAAAATAGAATAATATATGTGGATAAATTAGAGAAAATGTATGAATGACATTCTAATTTCTTTTATTTGGAAAACAAAGAAAGGATATGAATCAAGAAGAAACAGAAAAAGAAATCAAGATAAATTGTTACACTTGAATATCCATTTATTTCCTCTAAATGTTTGACATAATAATATTTCTTTTTTAGAAGATAATGGTGTCAAATTCCTTTTTCTTTTTATATATTCTAAAAATGAAGGAGTATTGGATATATCATTAGGTGATTCTCAATTTAGTTGTCCAACTAATTGATTGATATAGTAATCACCTATAATTTAAATGATTAAATATTTTGCTATTATGCCATTTATTCAGAGTTTGAATTCTACTTTCTTTTTATTCCAAAAATATATTATAAGAAAATTATTGATCTAATCTTATTAATTCAATAATCACATTAATTCATAAATCTGATTTTACGGTCAATTTTGACAAGTAATAAGAATAATCTTATTGTCTCATTTTAAAAAAATAATTTTATTGTAAATAATTAATTAAATTCAATTCAAAAAATAACATGTAAAAATCAATGTGAATTCAATTTATTCCATTTTAAAATTTTTATTAATTTATGGTACACTTAATTGAATTGTTTATAAAATTAAAATTATAGACACATAATTAGAATGATAATTATAGTTAAAATCATATACTTTCTTGTGAAATTAATGAAAATACGTTAAGCTGAATTAGCGTGAATGGTGTAGGCGCTGGACCCCGTCGCAATAGCATTGAGCCCAAGGGTCAAAGCCCAACACTTATATAGGACTATAAGGCT
Organism: Excoecaria cochinchinensis; assembly: GCA_947683425.1. Classification (NCBI taxonomy): domain Eukaryota; kingdom Viridiplantae; phylum Streptophyta; class Magnoliopsida; order Malpighiales; family Euphorbiaceae; genus Excoecaria; species Excoecaria cochinchinensis. The sequence goes on along the minus strand of CANTUQ010000125.1, from coordinate 3,132,167 downwards.
GGTTCGTATATGTTTTGGGCCACTAAACAAGGTTGTGGTAATGGATCAAAATTTTGCAAACTTGTTGATATGCAATGCACCCGTCAGATATCACACTATTTATTTAATGAAAGAGTGTCATTAATTATTCATTAGATACCTAATTAATTTTTAAGTTTCTCTCAATTTGTTTCTTCATTGTTTTCTTTTGGGATTTAATGAAATATTCCCTTTTCGTTTTCAAAAAAAAAAAAAAAACTACCAATTAAATTGTATTCATTCCGAACCATAAAAATAGATTTGCTTTCCCTTTCATATCTTCAAATTATAGATTTTCTTTTCTTTTCTGGAGATTACTATAGTTTATTACTATTATTATTATTATTAAAAATTCAATAGTTGGATTATTACTAAGTTATCAATAAGTAGGAGTTATTGCTTTTTATTTTTAATGTCTCTAATTTATATAAGTTTATACAAAGAAAAATATAAAAATAAGAATAATTAAATGGATTTAGTGTGTGTTTTGTGGGGAAGGAAGTAATTCTAATTTGTAAGAAAGAAAGTATTTGAAATGAATAATTGGATGATAAGGAGGGGTGGGGGGCCAATATATATGATTTGGTATACCCAATAAGACACAAAGCTAGCAGATTTTCATGAAAAGTGCAATCCCCATTTTCATAGAAATAATGAGAGAGGTTAAAAAAAGAGAAATGAAGAGTAAGGTAGGGTAAGTCAATGAGAAAAGGTAACATTATTTTTACAACCATACATAGGTCAACTCCATTTTAATTCCCAAATTCATAAATAAATAAAATAGCCCTTTTTTTTTTCTCTATGGCCAAGGCCTTTGATTATCAACTTTTAGAGGTACCACTCACATGCCCTATTATTGTGGGGGATTGTGCCTCTCAGCCCACCACCTTACCTTTCTCTATTCACCGGCCTCCCATCACCCTTATGAGACAAAAGTGAGGTAATGGGTGCAAAATTTTTATGTGGAATATCAACTGGATTCCATCAGTTTATAAATTCGTTATTTCATTAATTTTAATGAAATTTTTTTAAAAATAATGTCTTTTTTGAATATGTATATTATAATTTTTAGAATTGATTTTAGGTTGATATTCTATTATATTCCGTCAAGAGTATAAACTCAATCATTCGAAATTTTATATTAACAGTGCTGCGTAGAGCGTCTTAGAATATAAAAATTATACCATTACGTTGCTTTGTTAAATACCTTCCGTTAGGAGAATGATCACTAACTACATATATAAATAAGATTATGAATCAAATTTAATTAGGAAAAAAAATAAGAAATTAATATGTACGGATTTAAAATTAAGCAAAATATCTTAATAATTGTCAATTATATATAACACTTAATAGCTATCATCAATTGATCCAAATTATTAAACCATTAAACAAAAAAAATCCAATTAGTGTTATAGCTTTAGAATCATTGTGGGAGATAAAGAAAAGAATGAGTTGAAATTGTAATTAAAATCTTATGATAAAAATTAAAAAAAAAAAAGTATGAGAAAAGTAATAGTAGTACAAAATGGGAAACATCCCATCTCCTTCCCCATTATTATAAAATGGGAAGCATGCTTTTGGTTTGAGATATACAAATGGAGTTATATAAAATCATGTAACATGAAAAGAGAAGAAACAGAAGTGGGCATACATGCATATTCAGAGGAATCTCTTATTTAATTATGTTAAATTATCTTTGTATCAGTATATCACAATTCACAAGAAAAAGAAAAAAGAAAAAAACAAACAGCCTAAAAAAACAAATTCCACTAAACGGATCTTGACTAAAATAATCATCATAATAAGAACTATATTCGTTAAATTTAACGGTTACGATCAATTGAAAATAAAATTTCTTACGACTAATTTATTATAGTACTGTTCGGAGTACTCGAAAGCTAGCCCTAGCACTGTAAATTGACCCAAGAAATTGGATCAAATCTTAGGAATTAGCATCTTTAATTTCTCTCACTTTTGATTATTAATTATAAAGTTTGGGTCTTCGCTCAGACCACAGCTACTTTATCTACCTTATCATAAGCTAATCATATACCTTATTTCATCACACAATTCTCTCTTTTTTATAAACACATAACAAGAGAAAACTATAAATACTACTTATTAGTCAAAGTAATTATTATTTTATATACATAACAAATATCGGCTGCATGCATGAATAAAGATATATATTAATATAAGGCTAAGCTTTAACAAAACTGAGAAAACGAATTGACCTGCCCATGTAGAGGGAGGTGGGACTTACATATGGTACCGTATGAACAATATTTGAAAAAAATGGTTCTCTCCATTATTGATAGAAGATGACACCATTTCATTTTCATGATAAATGAAGGAAAATTATATAACACTCAAATTTTAACCGGCAACCGCAACTTCAATGAAGCTAATAACACTCAAATGCAGCTATTAGCTGCGGTTTCAGTATATATATATATATAACAAAAATTTATTATAGGTCTCACCAATTGTTTTTAATTTTATATTTAACACCATATTTTCAAATAATTCTCATCTAACACTATATCTCAAATTTTTTAAGCTTTTCTTGAATTTTCAATGAGATTTTCAGTCAAAAAGACGAAGAAGAAACTAATTTTTTCAAAAAATAAAAAAATATATAAATGAATGAATTGAGATTTAATAATTGCAAAAAGTCCAATATGATTAGCACCAATATTGGACATGATAGTAACATTGTAATCTTTAGATAGTACACTACAACATTTATGGAGACACGAAAACAAATCCAGCTCATGTCAAATTACATCAATCCACAGTCTAACATTCTTTCCAATTATTTTGAGAAGCCTACATGTTATGTTACTGCAATAATTTAATATTTTCAAATCAATTAAATCAATTAATAATTTAATATCTCATGTTCTGCACGCAACACAGGCAGTGGCACTAGCAAATAAATTTGCAAAATATTTTTTTTTATATAATACATATTTAGAGTAAGAAATAATGAAATTCGAAACTTGATTAAATGAGAAAGTACAAAGACACTAAATAGTTTAATTTGGGATGTTAACTGGTCCATGGAACGAAAAAAATCAGTCTATTAATATCGATTTTTTCAAAACAGTAATCATTAATCAGTTTATTACAATCGGTTAGTTAGTCTCTCGGTTTCAGTTTTTCAGATCGGTTAACCAATATTTTTTAGTTAACCACTATAATTATAAGATGCATTCATAAATAAAATTAAAATGTTAAAGATATTTAAAAATTAAAATTTTTTCACTATAATATAACATCATTATTGTTAAAATAAAAGTTTTTAATTGACATAAATAACTTTATTTTTAAAAATTAAGACTTAATAAGTAAATAAATTAACCGGTCCATAATCACTCTAATTAGATTGATGGTTACACTTACTAATCACCAATTAAAAAAAGAAACTTCAAAACTTCAAAATAATTAGAATAATGAAAAAAAAAAGTGTAACAAAAATATTTTAAAAATACAAAATTATTAATATAAATCCATCCAATGCTAACAACTATTTTCTTTTTTTTTTTTAACTTGACACACCTTATATTAAAAATTTTTGTTTTTTTTAAAGATTATTGAAAATTTTAGTTAATATATTAATGTTATATATTTTTTGAATATATTTTTATTTTCATTAATGGAAAATTGATAAATCAAAAAATAATAAGAAATACTAAATATGAACATATTGAACAATTAATAAATTAATTAAAATGTCTTTTGGAAAAACTAAAATGAAATTGAAATATATTTTAAAGTAAATGAAAATTAAAATTATATAAATAATTAAATATGAAAATAATCAAATAACAAAATTGTAATAAAAAGAAAAAAAGAGTAAAATAAAGTTAATAACTATAGGGTTGTTCATATATCGATTATCAGTTTGGTTAACAATCCATGAGATTTAAAAAAATTAATCCATTAATATCGATTTTTTAAAAATACTAACCATTAATCATAAAATCGGTTTGATTAACCTATTTTTCGGTTCAATTTCTCGATTAACCAAGTCCAATAGTTTTTTTGAGCATCCCTAGTTTAAATTACAGGTAATTTCCACAAAATAATTATTGGTGATAGTGAAATAAGAAAAACTAGTTTTTTATATGTATTATTAGAATTAATTTTTCTTTAATAAATACATAAAAATTAATTTTTATCTAATAAATGTAAAAAGTGATAATAAAGATTACTTACAACATAAAGTATTTAATTCCGATTATAAATAAAAAAAAATATGAATTGCATATACATTAGAGTTATTCTTTAAATATCTAAAATAATATAATAATTATTTTTTTTTAAAATGAACTTTTTAAAAGAAGAAAAATAAAATAAAGGGTAAGGAGAAAAACAGATCTTCCCTCGGGATTGAGTCCCACATAGAAATTGCACCCACATAAGGTATCAAATGGCATCTCTTTTGGTATGTGAAAAAACACCCAATCTAAATCTAGCTAACTTGCATTTTATTTCACTTTCTTTTTCTTTGAGAATCCTATGCTTTTTGTTCCCATTATCTTTTTTATTCCTTGTATATTCTTACTTCCTTTCTTTCTATTTTATTTTCCCATTTCAATGTTCCAAAACTGACACTTGCTTTATAATCAATATGCATGCCAATAACTTGTCTATTTCTTTTAATATAAGTTTAATTAACGAATTTAATTTGATTACCTATTATTCTCATATGTATCTAAGTTCTTTCTTAGCATGACCCCAGTTATTAATAAACAAACCGCTATATATAAATAATTCGACTCATTCAATATAATTTACATACATAAATTCTTTTAATCTTTTCGAGTAAATTCTTTGAACCCTAAATACTTTTTCTTGTCTCCCAAAATACTAACTTGACTGTTTGAGTCCTTTGTCTAAATATGCTAGTGCTTTGCTTTTAAATGCATCCAATCAGAAAGTCTAATAAAATTTGAGATGTAAGACATTCTAATATTATAGTATTAACAAAGACTAATTAGGATATATGGATTCAAATCATTTGGGGATTCAAATTTGAAACTTGAATGCCCAATAAATTATAAAATTGCATTTTTTCTTTCTTTTTTTTAGGTCTAGAAAAATGGACCACCATGTTCATGATATTGGTGGAGAAAATAGATATATCATAAGTTTTTACCTATAATGGAAACTTACCTTTACATAATGAGATAGTGAATTTTGTCTTCTTATTACTACTATCAACTTATCCAGGAAATCGATTCTTTGTTTATTCAATAATCCATCATAGTGTCAATGTCTACCAAATTGGCAACCTTACTTTTACAATAAATTGTGTAGATGCTAAATAAACATTTTGAAGAAAAAAAAAAAAAGAATAGTGGACAAAATTTTTATCTGAAATTTTCTTATCTAGATGCCACATTTATGTTTTTATTCGTTGACTAAATCAATTATTAATTAATTGTCTCATCTATACTGATATATATTACAATACAAATCAATTGAATTAATATGGTTTTACAATGCCTCATCACTAATCCACTCAAATTAATCCTATCCATATTGTATTCTGCACATTTGACAGCACTAAAATTAATTAATTAATAATTATTTTTTAAAATAAATAAATAACTGATAAAAAGAATTGAAAAATGTATTTCAATTTTTTATATTTTAAGCTTATCGTTATCAGAGCGAAAGGGTTCCAATAACATATGTTCAAACAAGCATTTTAATATATAATTAATATTTGGAAGACAGTAATTTACTCTTTTTATAAATTTGTATGACAAAAAATATAAATTAATCGAGTGAATAATTTTTAAATAGCGGATGATTAACTATTTTTATGTTTTAATTGTGTTTTATTATTTAGTTCTTATATATATATGACCGTAAAAATGAAAAATTACAAACGATGATATTACAAAGAAAATAAAGCAGGAAAAATTTCTGAAAATTAATCACAGCTACTCAAGGAATTGAACTATATATCTTAAACTTTGAGATGTCCTTCCCTTTGGGAAGATTAAAAAGCAAAAAATAAAATAAAAAAGAGAGTAACAAAACTATAAAAGAGAAGAAATTCGAAATATTATCAGAATAAAGCTAAAGCTATAGCTAACCTCGCCAAGTTTTTTGGGATTGATTGTGTTGTTCATGAGAAGAAGTGTCGACGCAATTACCAAGACCAGCAATACTAAGTATATCACTGTGAGAAAATGCTCTTAAACCCAAGAAATCCCTAGTCAAACCCTCGCCCCCGCCGCCGCCGTCATTTGTTCCGAAGTTTGCATCTTTCTTATTAGAATCACTCAGAACTGATCCGGAAACGAAAGAATCCTGAAACCCAGAAGCCGAAGATAGAGAATTCATCATTTCTTGAAGAAGAGCAGCACTACCGCCACTAGCAGCCAATGCTTCACTAGAAGACAAATTCAGACCAAAACCAGGTGTATTTGGAGGGTTATGATCACATGAATCAGAGGACACGTGAGCTTGGTGATGGTGGGGTGTAATGAAGCTGGTAGTTTTGGCAGTACCGCTCATGGTTGCACCCATCTGAGCTGCTTTTTGCAGCAATGCAGTAGCTGACATGTGTGGGGATGGAACTGCTTGGTAGTGATGAGGTAGTACTGTGGGTCCTCCAAGATTAGGGTTAGGGTTTGAGCTACCTAAATCCTGATGATGAATATGATGAGAATGATGATTATGATGATCAATTGGTGGCCCAGGATCACCTAAGACTATTCCTGGTGGGCAAGCTAGCCATGGAGGCAACTCTGGCCTTAATCTACTAAAATTTTCTTGCTCTTTTTTGAGGGGAAATGGATGCAGATCTTGATTTAAGGTATTGAATTGGGGAATATGGAGATTAATATTAGTAGTAGTAGAAGAAGAAGAACCAACGGCAGTGGAGAGATTTGGGTTCGGTGATGGAGCTGTGATAGCTCTTGCACTCTCCTCTGCTAAAGCATCACAGAAAGCTCTGTGGGTTATGAAGCTGTCCCTCCTGAATAAATTAAATAAAAAAAAACAAAATTCACACCACAAGAAAACAAAATCAAAGCAGCAATAATGCCAGGGGTACTTGACTTTTCTCCCTCTATCTCTCTGCAACTTTTTTGTTTTTGGGGACAGATTGTCCACTTAATTAATAATGGCTATACTAAGGTATCTCTAGCTATCTCTCACAGACAAATAATGCAAATTAATCATCTGGGATTTTTAAGAGGAAACATTTATTGCCATTCTTTTGATATCTAGTTATGTTATAAATTTCCTAAAATAATAATTAAAAAAAGGAGGAGATCACTTCATGATTACCTTGAGAAAAGGGTACCACAGTCACATCTGTATTCTCTAGTGCCACAGGTTTTGGAATGAGCTTTCCAATCTGATTGAACTGCATACTTCTTTGAGCACTTATCACATTTCCATTTCTTTTCACCATGTTTTCTGCAAAAGTGCTTCTTTACTCCTGTTAAGTCACCAAGTGCTCTTGCTGGGTCATGGTGAACACAGCTCACTTCTGGGCACACATACACTTTCTTTCTTATTACATCTTTGTTTGCTCTTTGCTTCAACTTCCATGGCAGATTATGCCCTCTTCTATGCAGCTGAAGATTCTGATCTCTTTGAAACCCCTTGTTACAGATCTCACACACAAATCTGTTTGTTGCCAGCAATGTTTTTGGGGATAAAGCTATCACTTCTGCATCTGGGTCTGATTCAAAAACTCTATGAGATTCCCAGTTTGAGCCTCTATTAACAATCAAAGAACAGTTTATCTATAAAGTTACCTGGATTTCCTGGTAGGTTTCTTTTCTTCTTGACTGCAGGCTGAGTTTGAGGTGGAGGAAAATGAAAATTGGAGCCTGAAATTTCATTTCTATTACCTGAAGAAACACTGGCTTGGTCACCAGAAGCTGAAGTCAAATTAGACATGTTTTCTTCTTGTTGTTGTTGTTGCTGATGATATACGAAACCTTTCATCATCTTTTCTTTTTCTTGGATAAGTAATTGTACGAGAATTAAAAACAAAACTAGAATTAAAAGAGATAAATCCAAACCTAGAAAAGGCTAAAACAAGAAGAAAACTCAGTCTTTAAAACCCATTACTCTTATCAGTATTACCTTGATAGTTTCTTCTTGGTTTGGCTTCAACAAAAGAGACAATTTTGGTTTTTTGATATAGCTCAAAACAAACAAGAAGAAAGAAAGAAAAAGTTGGAAACTTGAACTGAACCCAGATCCTTAAACCAACACTTTTCAATAAAAACTAGCTTAATACCAAGAAAATCCAACTATAACAACACCAAAACAGAAGAAGAAAAACTAAAATAAAAGAAAACTTAGAGAGAGAAGTAGAAATAGAGAGAGAGGGAGAGATGGATGAGAAGGGATTGAGTGTGTGATTCTGAGAGAATCACAAAAACAATAAACCACAACAAAGGGAACCCTACGGCTGAAACTCTGACGTTGCACTTTCTGTCTTTTCTTTTGTTCTCTTCCTCAAAACCCAGAAAAATCTCTTCTTTTCTTTATTGTCTATTTGCTTTTAACAAAGTTTTTTTTTTTTTTTTCTTTAAATTCTGTTAAAAAAATTTCATACTTTAATTATATATTCTTTTTAATCACTCCTACCTTTCCCTTCTCCCATAAAGTATTTGAAAAAAAAAGCAACCCATGTTGTGAAAAAGAAAGCATCATTTCTATATCAATCTCGAGATATATTGAAAGATTTTAGGTTTATATTTTTGTGTTTTACATCATAGTTTTTTACAGTTTGCCATCATTGATCCATTGATTATTATCTAACAGGCATGGGAAAAAGATAATTTTATCTTTCTTTTCTTTTTTTAATTTTCTATTTTATATTCCTTGAACATAGCTGAAATTTCTGACAACTTTGCATGGTTACTCAATTAAAATAATATAGGTATATGGTTTATTTAAATATATATATATATAAGATGGCCTAACTTTTATTATTATTATATTATTTTTCTCGTCTTATCATGAATACTTGGTAGCTAGTAAATTCCAAATTGGAATTCTTTGTTCGTGGATTGATAATGATAGAGTTTGTTGATTCAAATTCATGCAAGAAAAAAAAAAGAAGGGAGAAATGAACAGAAAAATATATGTAGATAAAGTCATAAAGATACTCTACGTACAAGTTGACTCCCTTCTCAATAAGTTGGCTAAAGAGACACTCTGATGCTTTAAAAGAATTTGACCATGTAATTACGCTCGTTAAATTTACGTCTTCACAAACTAGGCTAGACGGACTGCTTTTCTTGACTTAATACTGTTAAATATTGACTGTTTACTGAGTCAACCAATGTCAATAGTGGACAATTACTACTCATTTTATTTATAAACTCACCCAGTGATCGATCAAGTGCTATATCATAGCTAAACTTTCTAATTCACACTTTAAAAGTATTAACCATTCACGTTAATTACGAACTATTACTATATAAGTGACTCAACCTACTTAATACAATCCGACTGGACACTATATAAGCTCTCTCTTATTTCTCTCTCAATATACTAATTTGATCATTACTATAAATTCGCTAATGCTCTTTCTTTTCAAGTAATCAGAATTTTTAAACAATCACGACTATATAAAAATTGAAAAATAAAAAAAATACTTTTTTTATATGATATTTTATCATTATTTGAGTTTATTAATAAAATTATAGACAATATTGAAATAAGTATTAGATAATAGTGTGATAGTCTCCGATAAATGCTGGGTAGATGTGAATTTAATGAACAGAAAGCACAAATCAAATTTGTAACGACTTTTAGCAAAGCTATATAATACCTTTACGTAGTATTGTGGCAATTGGAGAATTTATGTCAAAACAAAAGTAAAATTTTATGTATCATATGTACACCTTATTAATTAGTGGATGATAATGACATGAAAATATTTATATTTATATTCATATATTTTATAATTGTTGTTATAATACTCCCTCCGGTTTTTTATGTTTGACGTTTAAGAATTGTTAAAAAATTCTTTTATGAATGACTTTTAAAACTTTTGATATATTTTTGGTTAGTTTGTCCCATGTTTGCCCTTAATTAATTTGCTCATCTTAAATGAACACTATTTTCAAGGAGGAGATTAATAAGGATAAATTAGTCATATCCATAGCCTATTTAATAGGTTATTGGTTTTGCCAAATAACCTTAAACGTCAAACATATAAAAACGGAGGGAGTATTTATATTTAGACAGACACACACATTGAATTTCTGGTAGTGCATGTTTCCGATGATTTTTTATTCTCTTATAAAATAAAAATTGAAATTAAAATAAGAATAGGTGTTTTGTCATTTTCTTGTTTTATTCTTCAATGATATAGTTTTTGAAATTGGGATCTTGCCCGACCCAAGTCTCGAGATGCTCACAGCTCACTTGTACTACTTAGTGTTTAGATTTAATAATTATTAACAAAAAAAGGTTTGGGATAGTTTTCTATGTTTGTTGTGTATGTGATGTGTTTAGTGTGACGCCATTTGGCATGATCTTTGCCTTCTGATATCCAATCTAAACCTTTTTTTTTTAAATGAATCATATAATTAACAAATCATTGGATTGTGTTTTTAAGTAGAAATTGGATGAAATTCATAGATTATGTCAAAATTTATAGTCTGTGTGAAACATTTGCTATTCTTAAGCATGTTTGTTCAGGATCTATCATATTATTAGCATGATATTTTATATAAATTAATAAATATACCCCATATATAATTAAGTTGCACCTAAAAGAAGTTGCTTAAAAACTGATTAATTAAGTGTTATTATATGTGATTGATAGTTCTATATTCCAATGCGATGTGTCACAGTCTATGAGGCGGCTATGTATATTATATGCGTGTGCTATTTTATTAAGACCGTGACTGAATCGGTGAGTCGGTGGTAGGTGGAGGAAAAAATTATGCCAACCTTTGCAAACTCCTAAAAGCTGTAATTAATTTCTTCTCTTTTTTATCACCATTTCTGCAACTTTATAATTTAAGCTTCGTATTCTTCTTTTTTTTCATTTGTTTTTCCCTCTTAACTGTCTATTAATTTAGGAAAAAAACTTATCAAAATCGGATCTATAAACAAATTAATAAATTGAGTCAGTACGTACCATAAAGAAATTGATAAGGAATCATCAGCAATTTAAACGATTGAAAACATGATTATTTTTTTAATTGATTAAAATTTGAACCTCACCTTACTCATCCCAAAGATATAATTATAAAAAAACTTATAAATTAAATTTAGATAAAAAATTTCTAATAATATATTATTAAGTGAAAAATTAATGATTATTTTAAAAAATAATAGTATTAACTTTAATGGTGTAATCTTATCTCGACTAATAAATAAAGTAGTATGAAGAAATAATTTAGCACTTATTCATTTGGAAAAAAGAGTTTTAGTAGTTCTGCAACAGAGAATTGTTTTTCAAAATCAAATATTGTAAATAAACAAATGAGTTTTATAGAGCTTTTATTTATTAGAGAAAGGGAAGGGAGAAAACAAACAGGTTATAGCAATGTTTTTAAAACCGGACCGGATATCGACTCGGCCTGCCAACTAGGTCAGGAGTCAATTGGTTCGATCGGGTTGACTCGGAATTTTTATCTTTTTTTTTAAATATAATTATTAATGAAAAATTAAAAATATAGTATATAAAAAATATAATTAAACAACATATTAATTATTAAATATCAATATATTAACTATTTTTTATTTATTTTACTATTTTTTTATTAATAATAGTAAAAAATTAACCACAACAATTGAATTTTTTTGTTAAATATTTAAATTTATAAGAAAAATATAATTTTGAATTTATAATTTTTTTAATTTTATTTTCAATTGTAAATTTATTTTTGTGACGTTATTAACTATTTTTATAATTATCATGTTTATATTAAATTGTTTTTTAATATTTCATTATATTTAAATTATTTAGTTATTAAATATCTAAAAAAATATAAAATAAAAATATAGTGAAAATGTTCAATTTTGTCAAGTTTATTATTATTATTATAAATTAATTTTATCATTAAATATAAATTTTTAATAGAACAATATTGAACAACTATTAACCCTAATTATAAAAATAAATTTTATAAAAATATAAAAATATAATTTATAATATATTTAATTTTGACCGATTCAACTGGTTTTGACCGGTTTAACCCGGTTTTTAAACAGTACAATCCGATTTGTTGACATTTCTGATTTTTATGTTGGATCGGACCGGTTTTTGATCCGGTTCACGGCTGAACAGGTTCAACCGGCCGGTCCGGTCCGGTTTTCAAAACCATGGGTTATAGCGTAGCTGAATGTAGCAATGTTTTTCAATATAATTGTCCCTTTACTCTCTTACATATGAATTTAATTAGATTAATATTGTATTATCTTCAATTAATTAAAAAAATATTCATATTAGAATATTTTTAATTTTTTTATTGATTTTTATTTTTGAATTAATAAAAATATGACAGTTTTGTATGGTGATAAATTATATAATATTACATATTTTTTTTAAATATCAAGCTGTGTCTATTTTATGTCTATTATGGTAAATTTATAAATAAAAATTTATATAAAATCTCTATATTTTATAGTTTAAAAATAAAAATGGATAAAAAAAATTACTCTAGCATTGAAAAAGCATTGTATTCCATATAATTTTTTGATAGCCCTAAAAAAAAAGAAAATTGTACGCTAAATGATTAAAGAAATACGTGGTCCCACAAAACACAAAATTGTCAAACACATGCTACATCACATCACGAGACCGATAAAGAGAGAATTCTGAATTCATGCTCACATGCAGCAGATCATCCACGTGTAACCTCAAAACGTCAATCATGAACCTTATCACCACTGCTATTTTTAATTAAGACACCAATTTATTTTAAATTAGTATCAAATAAATAAATTTAGTTTAAATTAATATTAAATTGTACATGGATCCATTCTCTTTATCAACTAGTTCGTCCGTCTACATCTAATTATGGCCAATTTAATATTACATTGACAATAAGATAATTTATATCCATGAAATAATAATATAATTATTATTTTTATATCAATTAAATTAAAATTATTTAATTTTAAGAGCTCCGGTCACTAAAATTGCGATATAAATAGCAACTTAAATTATGTTTCTAACATCAAATTCTATTAAATTCCGAATTAAAAAAAAATAAAAATTTGGATAGATAGTTCCACTGATGAAGTCATTAAAATTTACAATTTGATGACTTAAAATCTGATATTATAATTTTATTAATAAAAAATAATTATTATTGTATATTATAATATTAATATAAATCATTTTATTATCTGGAGGGTTAGTTTCACCTATACTAACCGAACTATTGTATAAATTACACAAAAATAATTAAAAAAAAAAATCTTTTAGTAAAAATTGCTAAATTTAATATTTATATAAAAAAAAATCATTTTTACCGTTTTTCAGTAAATAGTTCGCCGAAAAATATACTTAGCATATCCAATTAGCACGTCTTACATACATGGCATGCTAAATAATATAAAGCTAGTATTTGATATGACATAACAAACACTTGGACAAAAAAAATGGAGCTGCATGTCACGTTATCATGTCATATGGCGAATGACATGGACAAAATGCCAAGTGGCATGTTGAGTCGACAATACGTATACTATCACGTACACATATCCTATTGATCAAACTTGTCAAGTAAATTTTTTGACGAGTTTCTTAACGAAAACTGATCAAAATAATTTTTCGGCATATAAATGTTAAGTTTAGTTATTTTTATGGAAAAAAATTATTATTTTTAGGTAATTCGACAATAATTCGGTACCAGTAATCAGCATTCTAAAGGTCTGCCTTTTGCCTCTATGTTTTTTCAATATATTATTATTTTATGCCCCATGCTCACAGACTACTGATTGGCCCACAAGAAAACGTGGCCGATGGAGATTGGAGCGAATCCATGCAAGGTGCGTGACAGAGACTTTCTCTCTTCGTTTGAGTTAGTTGTCAGCAAAGGCGGCCAAATTTTTTGACACGTGTCGTCAGTAGATGGCTTGAAATAAAAAAAAAATCGCTTTTTTTCTTTTTTATATGTAAAAAGACCATTAATTTTATACACCATGTACCGGTGCAAAAAAAAAAAAAAAAATTCATGTATTAATACATTTATTGCGTAAGCATAGGGTATAATATTAGATTTAATTAATATCCAATTTCATTTTTTATTCACCATATACCCAAAAAAAAATGAAATAAAAACTCATAGTAGACGAATATTTTACATAACAAATAAAAAAAAAGGGGGAATAATGATATAAAATGATGGTAATTAGAATTTGTTAACCAAATATTAATTTTGAAACAATTTGAACTATTTATTTAAATTGGAATCAAGTTGAAAGTTGTGTGATCAGCCATCATAATCTGAATTTGCAATAGACAAACCTACTAAAAGAAAATAAAATTATTTCTTTTAAAAGTATTCTATACTTGTCAATTTAAATAGCGAAGCCTATTTCAGATAGAAAGTAGGTTATAGTCCTACCATTCTCAATCTTATTAAAATGTGGAAAACCTTCAATTTAATATTCCAACCTAATTTTGATCTAACTAATTAATAGGGAATTTCCCCAAGTTTTTCAAGAATTTCGTGCTTACTAACAATGTCTTCAACTTCATGGAAAATCAATCCTGGAAGAATTTCACAATTGCTATAGTCTAAGAATTTTTCCCTCTACAAAATGATAATTACTGTTAATTTCAGTTTTCATAATCTGTGCTTGATTTCACAGGAATTCAAATTTTCAGGTAACTTGATTCTGGGTTTTGCAATAGTACCATCTTCTCTAACTTCACCCAACTCCTTTGCCAAATTACATTAAAAAATAAAGAAGTAATGGTCGCTATCCTAGATCTTAAAAGAATTTCGAGACCGACAACTATATCATTCCAAAAGAGCATAGCTAAGTGTAGAGGGAAAAATAATTGAATCAATGATAACGATTTTACATATGAAATATTCGAAATACATAATTTTATCCATATACCCTTTTTTTTTAATCGAAATTTACCATTTAACTCTTTGAAATCGTGAAATTTTACCCTTCTACTTCTCAAATTAGATAATTTTTCCCCTCAACTTATCAAAATTGACATATTTTCTACTTTTAAAATGGACTAAACTTGCCATTGTTTGATTGATTGCAGTACGAGATAAGGGGTTCAAGAATTCCAAATATTTCAGCTTCAATCACGCTTAAATATTCCAAATATTCCAAATTAAACGGTTAAGCATAAAAATCAGCTTCAATCAGGTTCATGAATTCCAAATATTTCAAAAGAATCATGCTAAAACAATTGGAGACTGTCACATAATGAAGTGCAGTGACACCATAGGGTAATTATGGGTTGCACAAACAAAACAAAATTGCATGAGCTCATGAATTTGCCTTGTAGCACAAGCTCATGGGAAATAAATTGACACTTGAAGTAAAAATTATATGCTACATGTATTTATTCAGGAAAAAAGGAATTGGAAGATGGAAGCAGAAATAAGATAAAAGGTTAGAGTGTTACTGGTATACGCAACCCGTCATAGCTTAATTCTACATCAATTCCTTCTGTCTCCATCAACTTCAAAAGATATTCGTTTACCTTTTCATGATCCATCAGGTGCATCATTCCTTCACAAGGAAAACAGAAGGGGAGAACTAAAATTATTGTCTTTAGACTATTAATTCAACCCAAAAGGTGATAAATCTGATTTAATCAATGGCATTTACAGCCATGTGTAGCCCTCAAAAAGGAAATGACTACATAATTGCAAGAAAGTATCAGAAAACTAGTTATGATTCCTGATACAATAGCATCAATGCTTGCACATACCAGTGAAAAGTGCTCTCTTAGGTCGAATTTTCCGTACTTCATCTAAGGCCTGAAAAGAAAGTTCCAATAAGGATAAAATCCTGTTAACCAAACTTTTACTACCTATGAAAAAGCAGATTTCTTTTTTGTTTTGTTTGTTTTTTGGTCTTGATAAGAATACTGATTATATAAAGAGAGAGAGGTAATGCTCTCTGATGGATTGTATTAATCAACATACCCTTGGAAGTCCAAAATGTGTTGAAGAAGATCGATCAGGCCTCAGAGCATCCTGAGGAAATTAACAAACAGATAGGCTAAACATACAAGAGCCAATTAAAAAAAAGGGCAAATGCAATGGATATGTGTTTTTTGCAGCATGAGAGCATGAATAGAGACAAAAACAGGGAAAGAGAGAGAAAGAGACCAAAATTAGGATTTCACAGTCCTTGAGTAGCGGATAAGTTTCTTCAGGTATGTCACTTACATCACTGTAAATCAAGGATCAGAAGCAGGATGTGCATAAAGAATGAAATGATTATTCAAAACTCAGTGATGCTTAGAAGCAGTACCTGATGTAACATATATTCCCGAAGCGAAAACCAAGCGACCGATAATCACGACCATGCCAAACTGGTAAGGGAGTAAACTGAAGGAGAGCATGAAAAACTTTGAATGGTTAAACTGAGGACCTTTTTTTAAAAAACATAGGAAATAGTAGTGTTTACTTTTAACATTATAACACATTCTACTTGAATGGAAAGACATTTCATTTCAAATTATTGCGCACTTTGATTAGAAAATTCAAAGAAATAAATATGAAAGAAATGGTTCCACAAGGCATTATATTTTGCAGAACAGTTGAAACTTAAGTAGAAGTTGTCCAAGTAAAGAGTTAGAACACAGCCGTTCTTAGTGCCAGCATTCAAAGTAACACCTGTGGCCCTGCACCTGCATCTGAACACAACTACTGACATGATTTACCTGATCCACTAATTACAAGTTAGCAATTTTTCCCAACATCTCAAATTTAGGTTAGTTAATTTAAACCCTTGTAAAAGCATATATATGGTAATCAAAAGGAATCATCAGCAATCGCCCTTCTCAGTCAGATGCTCCAGTAGATGTTAATTTAGAAATATATATATAAATAAGCTTGATTGCTAAAGAATTTCAAACGTTTTGGAATAATAAATCACATTTGTGACCAATAACTTCATATCCCATCAAACCACTAAGATGTCATCCTAATTTAACAAGTGTATTACTTATGCACTTGAGAAAATATTTTTAGACCACGTAGTTAGAGAAGCTGGAAATGAAAGAGTCAACCATTTTGATAGGACAGCAATTTATGACGCAAATTTGAAAATCAAAGCTTTCTAACAAGTTCAAACTTTAGCCTTCAAATGGAAAAAGGGAATTTCATGGATTCTGACTAAATACACTCAATGATACCTTCAAATCACAAGCAACAAATGGCTCTTCATGTATGATGTTAAACTCCAAATCTGAGACAGCAGCACCAGGCGTAACCACACTTGTATCAATCAAATAGTAATGAGTCTTCTTCATCACCTGAATTGCTCAGAACATGACAATCAGTTTTGAGATTTATGAGTATCATAAGAGAAAACTTCTGTAAATCAACAATTTCAGAAACATGAATTTAAATATTCAATTAAGTGTACATGTTTTTTACCAGATTAATACCAGTGTTGTATTTCATGCGCCAGTCGAAATTAATGGGCATATTAGGAAGGGAAAAGACACAGATAGAGTTTTAAGTTTCAAAACCAAACAGATACAGAAGAGACTAGAAAATCTACAGAAAGCAAAGAGGAATTTTGACCTCAAAGTCACGCTCTGCAACATAGATAGGAATGTAAGACTGAACATTATTTGTCCAATCCCGAAGATCATCCAGACCTGGGATGCAAAATAAGCAGAGAAGGGCCATCATTAGTGACAGGTAATATGTGGACTTCTACATTAAAAAGAGAAGAAGAAACTTCACGCATTGTCTTTTCTTAACAAAATTACATCTAGCAAGTGTTAATGTCAGAGACCTCCAATGGCATCAGCATGAGAATGAGTAATAATAACCGCATCAATTGTTCTTAGCCTGACAGAAATGCAACTAGTTACAAGAGAAAATTCATGAAAATAGATGTATACAATTTAAGAAAACCAGCACAAACTACCAATTCAATAACCTCCCACAACCTCCTCCAGTTTTTGAACAATGCAAAACGATATGGTCTTTAGCTGGTGATAAAACAGGCCCAATTGAATGACTGATAACTTATGTAAAAATTTAAGAGAAATGACACGAATATGTGCCAATTTAATGAATATATGATGAGACAAAAAGTTCTATCATTTATATATGACCAAATTATGGTGCCACAGCACAAACCGGAAGCAGTGTTGATGCCAGAAGATTTTGTTTCAGCTAAAGAACAAGAAAACAAATCATTCAATCCATCCGTAGCATCCAATAGACAAAGTGACTTGATCAGTTTTTCTAATTGTGCTACATTATAGAAAGTTGACATTTTCATTGGTATTTAGAATTCCTATTGGACAAATCATGACATGTAGATGTACACTACCAGAAGTAAACTAGTCCCAAATGAAATAGTTACAATGATTAACCAATTAATATCATGGAGCCAGGAGAAATTAGTTAAACTGTATATTGGATGGAAACTAACCCAAATTCAGGAAACCATCGAAGAGCGCTGTGGTAGAAAAACCTGCAAAACAAAGTCCAAACAGAAAATATTGGACAAAAAATAAAATAACATAGAATAAAAAGTAAGACCACTAAAAATATGCTCAAAGCTTCTTCACTGGCCACATTTATTCAGTAAGAAATCCAATATATGGTCTAAGATGCAAGGAATACAAAGGGAAATATGGAAATCCCATTTCATACACCATTTTAGTCCAGATCTACTAATATGCAAGGCAGTGCAGCTCAGCAAATATGAAATTGCAGTTATAGGCTTGCATCAGTTAACTTACTAACCATGCATTGGTGCAAGGCATAAGTAACGATATAATATAGCCAATCTAGATAAGTTTTTCACTTACTTGCCAGCATCTATGAGAATGTTCCGCATTCCAAGAGGCCCAGCATAACGAATGAAGAGGCCTGTGTTCCGCCTCCGATTCTTATTACCTGGTTCCACAGCTTTTGAGCACACCTGAGAAATGGAGCAGCATTGAAGTCTCAATCTAAAAAGTACAATTTGATAGAAATTAATCAATTCATATACAAAATAATAGTAAGATATTTAGTGTTAAAAAGGTACTTATGTAGTATGGCTTGCAGCAATACCGGACATTTCTTCGAAGGATTAGTAAGGCAGCTGAGTCGTGGAATCCCTTCACTGGTTCCTGTCCCCAAAAATATGATTTCTGATTGGTCTGTTGGTAACTGTCCATCAATGTTCCCACTTTCATCTGTAATGAAATGCCAGGTCAAAACAAATCTCATAAAAAAGCACAGTAATGAGCAAACATCGTAAAAATATGACCAAGTGATTCCATCAATTTTTCCTATCAGAATAGAAAAAACCACAGATAATCTTAGCAAGTGTCTTCATTTCTCATAGAACAAACAAATGTAAGCAAAGAGCAGAAGATATGCTAAGCTTGTCAATTATTCATTTCCAAATGACATGGAGCATCAACAATAGCAAGTGTATGAGAAAAAAAAAAATCATAAAATCTTTGTATTTCAAATTTCTTCCAATTTGCTAATGTTGAATTTTTTTTTTCTTTTGCTAGAATTCTTTGATGAATATGAAAACACAAAAAAGGTATATCCAAAGCATCTCTACAACTTCCGTGCAAGATCAAGAGAAAAATGAATGATAAATCTTGAAATAAATCAGTTCTTCAAGAAAACATCAAATGATAAACATAAAGCCGCATCAAATAACAAGTTATTAAAATTCAAATTAAGCTGAAAAGTACACTATGTTCATGCCAATTCGCCACATCAAATATCTCACTATCAAAGCTATTAGATGCATACATAGAATATACATCCATTAACCACCTGGGTGGAAAAAAAGAAAAAGAAAAAAAGAAGAATTTATGAAATAAAAGCACTGCACTCTACGAGCACCGAAAAATGGCATGTTGAAATGAATCCTTTTGCCCCTAATTTGAACCAACAGGAAGTAGAAAACTATTGAATTTGGCAATGCATAAAAACAGAACCCATAAATCCTGCTGATATTCATAATAGACAATCAAGATAAAAGCTACTAGCGCACACAAGTTTCACACCAAACATTCATTCAACAAAAAAAAAAAAAAAACCGACTAAACGTTCAATTAAAATCAATGTGATTTACAACAAACTAATCCTCCAATATAAGCCAAGAGCTGTGATCTGAATGGACTCAGAGCTTGAAAATGCATGCAAAACCCACCATTTAAAAGAAACTACTGATGAATAAAATAGACAATACATATATTATAAAAATTACAAACACACACTGGAATTGACAAAAGAACCAATCATGAAAAGGAAAAAAAAAATATGAAGAACAGAAATGCAAACACTTGGTAACCGCAAGGGCAGAACATACTTGACATAAAACAAGCTCGAAGAATCCTCTTGAACGGAGAGAAACCATTCTTGGAAAGTGAAAATGAAGAGAACCCAGTTCTCGAAATTGGAAAGGCAGAGCTTCGGGAAGAGAATTGGCGCTTATGAGATGCAAAACTGACTAGAGAAGCAGGAGATACACGAACTGTGCCTAGAAATTGAACCATTGTGTGAGTAATTTCAAAAAAAAAAAAATTGAAAAAGATGAAAAGAATGTTTTTTTCTGTTGAGATGCAAAAGATGGCTTTTGGCTGTGGAGAGAAATTGGTTGGTGAAGACTGAAAACATAGTAGAATAGAATAAGGTTGACCGCGTTTCATTTCAGATACGAAAACGGACGAAACCAAACGACGACGTAAGATTCTGTATTATTTGTGAGGCTGGGAAAATAACAAATGAGGCCTTGGTAAATTTGTTCTTTTTTCAATTGGACTACTAAATTTCTAATTTCGGCCAATTGTGCCCTTTCTTGTTCACTTCTCGTCTAATGGAGAATCCGTGTGCTCTATTTTTATTTTGTAATATAAAAAGTTTTTAAGTCAACAATAATTTTTTTTTGAGTTACATTGGTTAATTTAATGTTTTTAAAACCCTCAACCAATCAGAAAACGAATAGCATTTGGTTTCAAGAGTTCACATTTATGTATAAAATCAATAATTTACCTTGTATGAAATTTTAATTATATGCTTTATAGATATTCAATTAATAGAAAAATTACTTTTTAATTATTATATGAATAAAGATATTTGCCAATTATACAGGCGAATTTGAAAAATATTTTCAATGAGCAAAATTAGAGTTGACAACGAATAAAATATCTGCGAAAAAAGTGTCATACAATTTTAAAGTCATTTTCAAATCCGTTTATTGAGTAAGTTGTCCAAATTCTATACATTTATATTCATCCCTAGGCAAAATAACACATATTATAAGATTAATCTGATTTTTTTCTACAGCTAATAGATTAATTTCATATCTATTTTGCATGATATACAAATTACCCTTTTTGTCAAATATTATGGGTAATTTTGCACTTTAAGCCCATAGAAAAATGAGAAAGTATGCTTAAAAACAAGAAAATGGAAATAATAACTGGGCTTATGATCCAATAGGCAGGCCTGGCCCCTTATATGAATATACAATTCCGAATCTATTGAGACCCAAATAAATTTTATTTAAGTAAAAATATTCCCGGCAATAAAAAAAAAAAAAAAAAGCCTTAGAATTGACTCTATTGAGACAATTCGTTTTGTTTCACATTTTTCATTTAAAAAATAAAAATAAATAAAAAAATCTGTATGACATTTATTAAAAAGCAAAAAATTATAAATGTGGTGTTAATTTATTAGATGAGTCAGCATGGACCTGTTTTCACCAAATCTTTTAATCCATCTTTGCTCAAAACTTAATGTTCAACATAAAAAGGCAGCCACACACTACCTAACCTAATTTTAAAAGTAATGCCATTAATAAGACATTTTTGTTGATTTAATGTCAATATTTTGCAAAGATAATTTTAGTTTTTATTTTTTTTGATAAATTATAAGGTCACTGTGCATATTTAAGCTATTGAAAATTAGATAATTAATATAATTTTATGTGAAAAATGTACAACTATACTGATAATGCATAATATTTCATAGGCTTAAAACCCCAAAATAAGTCCCAACACTCCTAAATCATAAAAATACTCCTAAAAATGGAAGCATAACCAAAAATATGCCATTTTAATCCTACACGCTACACTAGAAATACATTTTTTTTATTTAAAAAATACAAATATTTGTAAAAAATACAAATATAGTTAAGAAGAGATTGAATCATTTAAAAAAATATATATCTTTTCAGGAAAAAGAAATATTGGTTGAGATGTGAGATGAGAGATGAAGAGAGATTTTAGGAGAGATGATGGGATTTGTTACAGTAAAATAAAAAAAAAGGAGCATTTTCAACTAGTAATAATAAATAAGCAGTAGCATTTTTCAACATTCTAATAATAATAATAATCATTTACCGTTGTATAAAATGAATTAATCTTCATTAATGTTTGGCCCTGTAAATTAAGGTGTGATGGGGAAAATCGATAGCTGGTTGGTTGGTCCAGTCCTAAAATTCAAGGATATCAATTTAATTAATGTCCCAAAATTAATTAGTCTATGAAACTATAGTACAATTCAATAAAATTAAAGGAACAATAATTGACAATAATTGAAACTTTAGGTTTGAAATAATTACCAAGCCTGGGTTGGATTTTTATTATGTGAGACTGCGACACTTACTTGTTTTATTTTGCAATCCAAACATCACTGTGATTTCGTTGAATTACTTGAAGAAAGCCATTATTTTATAACATTTTTACAGTTTTACTTGTTCAAATTCATAAAAACAATTACTAAAATAATAATTTTTTATCTATATAAACTTCAAACAAGCCATTCACCGCTTAAAATTCAAACACAATTTCTTACCAAAAAACAAGAAAAATCCAAGATTCCAGAACAATTGGCGTGTAAAATTTTATATATTAATTCAAAATGAATGCAACCTGTTGTTATTATTATTATTATTATTTGAAAATTATTATTAATTATTTACGAACACTAATAAATAATTACATGATAGCATTTTACCATTATTTATAGTTTTCCACAAAATACAATATGATTTTTGATGCAATTAAGTAGGTTATATTTACTGAACGCATAATTAATGTAACTCAAAACATGTTTATTCAATTGGCATGCTTAACTGTAAAATTGTTATTTAATTTTCATTCAACAAAAAAATTCCAATCACATGTTTCGTGTATGAGCATTCTTATGTCAATATAATTAATAATTTTCTGAGTAAATAATTATTACTTTGAAAATAAAGAAAAGCATTATTCACACAAATAACTCATTTTTATGTGGCAAAAAGCATTTTTTAAATCCTAGAATTATAGCCGGCAAAGTCCCCGGTTGATTTAGTTCAGATAATGATGGGTTGCCTTGCAAATGGATCGGATTAAATCGATATTTGTCATAATTTAAATGGATAATCGTTATATGAATCAAATTTTATGAAATTATTTTTTAATTTTTAAAAATTTTATTAAAAATAAAAAATATACATGCATGTGTAATTTATAAATAATTGTTTTTATATTTACAATATGTAAAAAAAAGTTATGAAATCACGTACAATATAAAATTAGATTATATGAGTTAACAATGAATCGAATTAAGTAGAGTCAAACATGTTAGATCATAAAATGAATTATTAACGAATTGGATATTCGCTATATTTTTATTAACGAAATGAATTAGGTTTGTGAATTGAATTCAAATTTGCTATCTCTAGCTAATATTATAATCTTTTTTTTTTATTAGATAGCTCCAATGATAAGTTTTATTGTCTTTATGTGCTATATATATATATATATTAAATCTTTAAATTTTTATTATAGTTTGAATTCTAATTTATTAAATTTGAATAAATTAAAAATAATAAAATTATATGAGTATACATTAACTTCCCAAATCATCAATTTTTTTTTTTCCATTTTTAAGTCTCCATTGGTTTGGATCCATTGCATATTAAAATAAACATTTAGCGATCTAATGTATAATAAAAATAAATAAATAAAGGATTTTAATAGAACAGTATGTAATAGTTGAGGATCTAGAAATGGTTGATGTGGGTACCAGAGTTATAAGCATCTTTTTCCTTCCAACATCTGTGCGCTTTTCGGCGTTGAAATCTGCCTGGTGCCTGCAATGCTTGAGCCATACGACTTTTCAATTTCATTCACGTGACTAAAACTTAAAAAAAAAAAAAAAATTGACGTAGATATTATTTTAATTATACATATATATAATTTAGAGTAGTGGTCTATAAAAAGACAGGTAGACTATACAAGTTGAAATTTCATATGGAAAAAAAAAAGGAGAAATAATTAATTATTACACAATTGATTCAAAATTTATATATGTGCATTATAAATTGAAATTATCTTTTAATTTTTTAAATAATTTTTTTTATTATTAGATATTTTTTATCTTCTTATTTGGAGTTCAGTTATTTTGACAAGTTTAATATAAAAAATTTTAACTATTTTTTTCTAGAGTTAAAAAATCATAACAAATTATAATGTGCATGTAACAAATTTATATGATTCGTTAAGTCTGTCATGTGCTTTTCTATTTATTTATCTAAAGTTATATTATTTTCATTTATAAATTTGAGTCAATTATATAATAATAAAGACAGTTTTGATCTATAAATATACTTAAAAAAATAAATGTGTATCAATTTTAATACTTTAAATAAATTAAATTAAAATACATTCAACAGATAATAAATGTATAACATTTTCAATACTAAGAGCTTTTCTTTTTTTTTTAAAAGATTTTGATAAGATTTGTGTTTTTTTTTTTATATATATATAGAGAAGTCAGCGTAATTAAAAAATTAATAAAATAATGAAAATGACGTGGAAAGGAAAACTTTATGCTAATATTGATAAATATGGAAATTTATGAGTTGGAGGATATTGCTAAAGACTTCTCTGACCAATATAAATTTTGTCAATGAAATCGAAAAGAAGTGGGCCTCTCCTATTTTCTTATATATCCATAATAAATAAAAGAATCAAAATGCTTTTCATAATCTAAAATGAAATGGGACAGAAATATAAACTTTATATAAGTTTATAAGATAAGTTCAAATATATATATATATATATATGTGTGTGTGTGTGTGTTTATAAGATATATCAAATAATAATAGAAAAATTATAATAATTATTACTTTTTCTTTCATTTATCTGTTTTTTTATTATTTTTTTCCAACTAAAAGTCCCAACATTATTGGAGTTATAAGACACTTGACATACAATTTAAGGTCCAAACCGATAAGACAAGGCCTATCCAATTTATATTTAAAGTTAATTGTTTTAAACTGTTTTTACAATTATGAGTTTATATTAAGTGAAAAATTAAAACAAAATCATAATAATTTTGCATTATGAATAAATAGGAAATATAAGATACCGCTAATATTTAATATAGTGATACTGGTATTTTTACGCATAAAGTCTTATATTCGAATTTCGGTTAAATAAAGTCATTTTAAAAGAAGTTCCAAAAGAACTTATTAATTCGGGATATCAACCATTAAACAAATAGTTAGGGATAAGCATCGAGAATGTAATTAGATACTAATTAAAACTCAAAATAAATTAAACTTTTGAATATACTTAAATTACATATGCTTGAAGGGAGGAAGCATAAAGTGTTTTTTTTTTTCTTTTTAAAAAAAAAAACACTTTCTGAAGAGGATCTTTGAAGATTACATTTGGCACAAAAAATAAATAATAATTATGATTTTAAGAATATTTATGATTTTTTTTTTCTCATAATTATTCAATATTCAAAACTTATTCAATTATTACTAAATAAGTTTACAAAAACTTAAAATTCAAATCCCAAACTTTTAATTTAAAGGGAACAAACTCTTGCCATGCTATCTTATTTTTTTAAGGTGAAAATCTGCTTAGATTTGCTATGAGAATACAACAATTATGCAGATATAGTTGCCAATCCTGGAGTACTAGATTATAATTAATTTCCAGATTTTAGATTTTTTAACCTTTTATTTTTTCTTATAGAGCGAAACATAGGATAAAATTCGATATCGAAATATTTCAATATATTAGAACCGACATTAATTTAACATTTAAATATTCCGTTAAAAACAACTTTTTATTACATTCTTTTGAATTGGTTTTCAACTCTTTCGATGTGGTTAACTAGTTTGTCAATATTGCGAAATTTCATATATATATTTTTTTCCTTATAGTAAATTAAAATCCAGTTTTAAATGACTTGGACCGTTAGACGGCTTTCGTTGAATAAATTTTCAAAAACAATATAATTTTGAATACCACAGTCTAAAGATTTTGACGTAATTCAATATTAAAAAAAAATATTAATTCAATTGGAAATATAAATTCTTATATTGTTTACACATTGACTTTTTGACTTCAAATTGTAAGAAAGTCGGCGTAAATTTTCCTGGATGCTTCTGTGTAATTAATAATTTATATATAAGAAAATTCAAAATTTTCTTTTTTAATTCATAACTCTTGAAAATCACAATCAAGGATTAATTTTTTATAATATTATTTTTTGGCACCAAACTTGTCTTATAAATAGCTTGCAGATGTAGAGCTTGCCTTCTCATCATATAACTCACCCAAATATTATTATTCTTCATGGCTTGCTTTAAGTTATTATTATTATTTTCTGTGTTTCTTGGGCATGGCCTTGTTCAGCTCGAAGCTTCTCACCATGTTTATAGCAGCAAGTTTCAGAGTTTAGAATCTGTTAATGCTAAAGCTTCTATAGATCGAAAATACAGAACTGGTTATCACTTTCAACCACCCAAGAATTGGATGAATGGTATTTTTTTTTTCCAACCATTCTTGAAATTTGTTTTTAGTTATGATTTTCTTGTTTTCATTGCTAATAACAATCTGTTGTTTTGCTTTTCTTGTTTCTTCCATTTGACTTGTTATGGTTGGCAAATGCTCTAATGGGAAAATACAGATCCAAATGGTGAGTTCTTGTTTTCTTTTTCTTTTCATTCTCACGATACTGTTACATTTTTCACTTTTCACTTACATTTTACTATTTAAATAAAACGAAATTATATAATAAAGTTTAATAAAATTCTACTTTTATTATTAATTTTTTAACCAAAGTTATTGTGTTTCAATTCTAAAAATCTAACAAAATTGTAATATATATATATATATATATTTATGGGGTCAAGAAAATTGTACTGATCGGTAAAAGATGTAAAATGCAGGGCCAACGATATACAAAGGAATTTATCACCTGTTCTACCAATACAACCCTAAAGGAG
This sequence comes from Excoecaria cochinchinensis, assembly GCA_947683425.1. Taxonomy (NCBI): domain Eukaryota; kingdom Viridiplantae; phylum Streptophyta; class Magnoliopsida; order Malpighiales; family Euphorbiaceae; genus Excoecaria; species Excoecaria cochinchinensis. The sequence continues at coordinate 3,104,702 of CANTUQ010000125.1, read as the reverse complement.
CAATGTGGGGTAACATTGTATGGGCCCACTCAACCTCAAAAGATCTTGTAAACTGGACCCCACATAAAACAGCTATCTACCCATCTCAAAAATCAGACATCAACGGAACCTGGTCAGGATCCACTACAATCCTCCCTTCTGGAAAACCTGCAATTCTCTTCACAGGAATTGATAAATATAACCAACAGCTCCAAAATTTGGCTGTACCCAAGAACCTATCCGACCCGTTTCTTCTCGATTGGGTCAAGTCTCCCTGGAACCCCCTTATGTCCCCGACCCGAGAGAACCAAATCAATGCCAGCTCATTTCGGGATCCGACCACAGCCTGGAAAGGTCCAGATGGCCAATGGAGAGTGGTTATAGGAAGCAAAAACCATAGAACAGGATTAGCAATTCTTTATAAAAGTCCGGATTTTACCCATTGGACCAAAGCCACCCGCCCATTGCATTCGGGTCAGGGAACCGGTATGTGGGAATGCCCGGATTTTTTTCCTGTATCCGTTGACCAGCCCATGGGTGTTGACTTGGATATGGCCATTGGAAAAAATGTTAAGTATGTGCTTAAAGTGAGTTTAGATGACACTAAACATGATTATTATACAATTGGGGATTATGACAAAGTAAATGACGTTTATACCCCTGATAAAGGATCAATTGATGGTGATTCTGGATTAAGATATGATTATGGGAAATTTTATGCTTCAAAAACTTTCTTTGATAGTGCTCAAAATAGAAGGATTTTGTGGGGTTGGATTAATGAATCTTCAACAGAGCTGGATAATGTTTTGAGAGGTTGGTCTGGACTTCAGGTAATTCATTTCTTTATTTTTTATATTTTAATTTGTTTATCAACCAAATTATTATTATATTATTAAATACTCCATACCATCTGATTATAAAAATATAATTATTTTTAAAATGGACTAAGCCATCATAAGGCGTATTATTATATCTTTCTGACGAGCCGACCACGACGACGACGATATATATATATATATATATATATATATATATATATATAGCACTGACAAGAAATTTCCATGTAGGGCAAGAATGATTTAACGTGATGAAATAAACATGTTTTATTCAATTAAAAGAAATTTCGTTGCGTATGACTTGGGAATTATATAAATATATGTATGTACATTATGCAGGCAATTCCAAGAGTAATATTGTTTGAAAAATCAAGAAAGCAATTGGTGCAATGGCCAATCAAGGAAATTGAAAGTCTTCGATCGAATGCAATTCATTTGCCTACCAAACTCCTTAAACAAGGATCTCAATTTCACATCTCCGGCGTCACGGCAGCACAGGTATTTTTATTTCTGGACTATTCAAAATATAACAATTTTACGTAACAATCAAGCACATAAATGTAATGTGTCGTCATTCAATAAATTTAAGAAAAGTTATAATCTACAATCTAAATAATTGCTGATAAAAGAAAAATGTTTGAATGTGAAACAGGCAGACGTGGAGATATCATTTAAGGTATCAGATTTGAGTAAAGCAGAAACGCTAGAAGGAAAGTGGAGCAACCCACAGCAGCTGTGCAGCAAAAAGGGAGCTTCTGTTAAAGGCAGTTTAGGTCCATTTGGGTTGCTAGTTTTGGCTTCTAAAGACACCAAAGAATACACTTCTGTTTTCTTTAGAATATTCAAATCCCAAAATAAATATGTGGTGCTCATGTGCAGTGACCAAACCAGGTCTCTCTCTCTCTCTCATTTAGCATACTAAATTATCTTTTATCAATTTTTTTACCTAAATTTCTACAATTTTATTAACTCTTTTTGTCTTGTGCTTTTATTTTATATGTATGCAGATCTTCACTTAATCCAAAGCATGATAAGACCACATATGGTGCTTTTGTTGACGTCGACCCTGTTCATGAACAGCTGTCTTTGAGAAGCTTGGTGAGTTTTATTGCTATTTTTTTTAAAAAAAATATTGAGTTTATTTCATGTTATACAATGGGAATATAAAGATTTTTCATAAAGTATTACTTAGGTCAATAGTCAACTCTTTTGGATGTCAAAATTGGAAACTCATATCAAAGATAATATCTTTGAAAATATTGCCAAATAATGCCAACTCATATCAACAGTTTTGTGGAAAAAAAAAAGTCAATGTGAGCTTTTCTTTACTAACAATTTTTTCCTTAATTTCTTTTTCTTTTCATTATCTCTTTTTCAAATTGAGTTAAATTTGATGGGATGTGATGTAGCGTGAACGCATTGTACAATTAGATCGGCAAATACAATCGACGATTCAAATATATGTGCACTGAATTACTATTTTAATTCGTTACATTTTCCACATCTTTTTATATAATTAAAATGCAAATACAATCTTCCTTTTTTTCTTAATCGGAATTTTTAAACTCGAATCTTAAAAAATATATTTTTAAATGTTTGAAAAGCATCGCTTTATTTTCGATATGTATTTATTCGGTATGAATCTGAATTATTCGGTCTAGTAAATTAATAAGTATAAATCTGAGATTAAGTAAATGATAATGGTGGTAGATTAGGCAAATGATAATGGTGGAAACTCTTTACTAAAGGCTTGTGCCCTAGCTAGGTCCACCATATAATTTTACTAACTTTAGACTAATTTATAAAATGATGAACCAAGATTCCCCAAACTATTTTTAGATTATGGATTCCTAAGTCTCTAACCTTATGTTTGCATGTGCTATGGTTTCTACTTTTTAATCTCACACTTTGAATTTATATAAATACAGATTGATCATTCAATAGTGGAGAGCTTTGGTGGAGAAGGAAAGAGCTGCATTACGGCAAGAGTTTATCCTGAAATTGCCATAAATGAAGCTGCCCACTTGTTTGCTTTCAATAATGGAACTCAAAGTGTCACAATCACCAAGTTGAGTGCATGGAGCATGAAGAAGGCTGATATTAACAGAAATTCAATTTAATAGTAGAGAGTTAGTGGACATGAGAAAGAGAAAAAAAAATGATTTATATTTCGTTAGAACAATAATTTAATTAGGCTTTGAGATGTTATCTATCTCCTTTTAATATCACCTATATGTGGCAAGGAAATTCAATGGCTTTGTATTTCCCAATGAATATAGGAGTTTTAACTATATCTTCTTCTTGAAATTAAAGTTAGGTTTTGCTATTAATTAATTGGAGCCTACTCAATTCATCAAATTATATAGAATATTCCTTTCTAACTAAAATTAGAAGGAAATCTTTTCTTAAATGCATTGAAAATCATTTATAGTTCGATTAGTTGAGATCTATTCGTGTCCATTTCTCTGATTTCTACCTGTTTCAATATGCCTAAAAAGTCATTTGACTCGTTGTTGGATTCTAGTTATTTTTTTCTCTGATTTCTACAATTGTCTGGAGTTCAGATAGAAAAACTCGGCATGCAAGTACACCACTAACTCCAAATGCTCATAGTTTGGCGAAAAGGTTCACTAAGGCACTTCCATGCCTGGTTTTATATTGAAAATAATCTCCTAAACTGATTTCACTTAATATAATAATATTTATGCTAAACACTTGTTTGATTTAGGATTGTATACCCAAAAATAGTTGGAGTAAAGTGCTTATTGGATGCATATTTAAATATTTTAAAGGTGGCCACACAATTGTAGACTGACAAATCTCAGTTATCCCATTCCAACATTAATTAATGTCAAAATTATAAAGGAGAATTTTGTGCATTAATATCAATAATATTAATAAATAATAAGTTAGAAGGGTTTGTATGGGGGCAACCAGTTGGTAGTTGATGCAATTGCACCAATCACATGCCTATGTATCTAATATGGGACCGAAGTTTAAAAGTGAGCAGAATCATGGAAGTAGCAGATTAGTTAATAAGATTTGACTCAGACACACTTGGCTCCAACACGTACACATAGATATCTCTAATCAATAATAATGCCCATTTTTCTTTGTTTAATTCGGTATTTAATTTAATATTTTAGGGTGCAAATTATCAGTTTATTATTTTCTTTTCACTTCGATGATCATTATAAAAAATTTAAAAATAAAACATAAAATTTCTGTAAACTATTATAGTTTAACATATTACCTCCTAAAATAATTGACTATTAAATTACTCTGAACTTATTAAAAATGTCAAATTAACTTCATGTAAGAGCATTACTGATAGAAAATAATTTGATATTTTTAATAAGTTTAAGGAGTATTTTATATAATTTTTAAAATATAAAAAGCATTACAATTTTAATAAGTTTAGAAAGATAATTTGATATTAAAATAGTTTAGGAGATAATTTATTAAATAATAATAGTTTAAAAGATAATGTATGGATTATCTAAAAATTTATTGAGTTACAGTTATAGTATTTTTGAAAATTATAAAATCTTTTACAATTTTACCATTTCCTATATTATAATATTTATAGGATAGAAAAGAGAGTTAAGGAAGATATAGAAATTGTGTCAGAATAAGTAATTCGAAGCATAAATGCGTAATAAAATGCTCTAGAAGAATAAAGAGTGACAAATACTTTTATGGTTTTCTCCATTGAAAAAGACCACAAACTTTATCGACGACACATGTAAAGCTCACAATATAAAATATATATTATATAATCGACAAAACAAATACCACCTAGATCTGATCTGATTGATGATTCATGTGTTTTTGAAAAGAATAAAAATTAGAAACAAATCAGATCATGCGTAAAAAAAAAGCACTATCCTTTATGTCATGTGTTCCCACGTTCTTTAGAATTTTAAGAAAAACTCTCAAACAAAAAAACACTGTTGAGACCAACATACATTAATATACAAATAATGTTTCATTTTCCATTTTGCCAACTAGTTCTGGGTGAGGAAAAATTCCATAAGTTGAGAAAAAAAGGAATCAGAACGCATGCCAATATTGAAAATAAGTACATCTCACTGATTTGTATGACTAAACAAAAATCCAATACTTTTGCATCCTAATACAATGAGGATTTCCGAAGAGAGGAAAAAGGAACAGAAACATACAGAAGAAAAAACAGAAAAAACCACTGAGATATTCACAGATAATGACCCAAAAAAAAAAAAAAGCCAAATCTCCACAATTTTCATCAACTGGGACACTGGCTATGCTGTCCTGCCCAGCCTCCAATCACAGTTTGAGCTGAAACCTGTCTATGCAGTTAGGAGATACAGATCAGATTCAGCGCTTCATACATAGCCACAGAGTTGATTTTGCTAATTAACTCAGCTTTGCTTAGGTCTCCACTAGTTGAATGAGGATAAATTAAAATGCACACTTCTGAAACTAGCAATTCTATCTAAAATTAATAGGGTTAAGGTACAAGAGGGAAAGACCTTGAAGATGCTTATACCTTCTTAATGCCCTTTTTCCATCATCCTTGTCCTTGTCATTCTCATCCTAATCATCCCCGTCCTCATCTTCATCGTCATCATCTTCTGAACCCAAGTCATCTTCCTCCACAGCCTCCCCGGTATACCATGAAACTGCATGAGGAGTGATTTTGTCCCGAATTGCCGTACTACACAGCAAGACAAAAAAAATGATGTTTCAGTGACAATGGGACTGTTCGACCAGATTTGCAATGTAATTGGTACTTACCCAATATTGTAATCCTGTTCCATTCTATCCTGAATTTCATCAACCTGCCAAAACATGCATCAAAGAGATTAAGAATGCCAATATATTGTCAAATGCAGACCTCCCCCATAATGCTGGATGCAAAACTTACAGCATCATCATCCAGGTCATCCTCCTCAGGGGTTGGAGAAGTGTTGAAGAAATTGAAGAAACTTGGGCAAATCTCAGTTTTTGTTATAGGTTTAGTATTCTTTGATCCCTTCTTTGGTTTCTTCTTCAGAACCTTCTTTGTTAGGCATTTTCCAGGATACCAGTCAATCTGCGTCCTACACAACACCCTGACATAGTAAGAAAAATGGAGAAGAAAATAAATAAACCTTCAGTATCACATGCATATAATTACCCAACGGTTCTCTCCAAAATAGGATCATCGACATCAATCATTTGATAAGTCTTTGTCAGGACAGAATTTTTGAAGTAGGGATTCGGATCAAAGTAAAATTCCAGCTTGAAACCCATAGGCTCATCAGTTCTATGATATTTGATATCTTTAAGAAACTTTAGAGCTCCTTCATCACGTTCAGTTATCTATTCCAAAAATAAGGAAAATATATTATCAAACTCTGTCAATCAGTGGAAAAACCAAACTATGGCTTACATCATCCCGTTACCTCGTCACCCACTACTTCATTAGTTTTCAATGCAGTAAGCCAGAAATCTGGCACTCCTTTCTCTGCATAAAAAATGCAATTATGCATTAAGCACTGGAATACTCCGACATATATCATCAGTGAAATAGTTACCTTCTTCAGCTTTATCCCCTTCTTGGTTAGCTGCAACTTCACTTGTAACACCTTCAACTTCTTTTATACCATTCACAATCTCAAATCTCTGAGTGACCAACAACAAATTAAAATCAATGAAAGGGATGTATTGTTTGACATTGTAAAATGAGAAACATGCCATAAGTTGATAATATGCTAAATTCAAAATACAAAAACATTTGAAATGGACACAATTATAGTAATTTCAATGTTAGGTCCAATATCTAAGATGCAAGACCATACATACCTCTATATAAAGAGGTTCATAAAGTTTATGGTATTTATCTTCGAGTGCTCTTCTCTCCTCTATGAACTTTGCCTCCAGCTCATCATGTTGGCTCTACAAATTGGACATTGCATCATTACTTTTTTATATTTATCTGTCACAATAAAAGACTAGCGAGAATGTATATTGTTTTGCTACAGATCTAATGGCAATATGACCACAAGACTGATAGAGAACCCTAACGCATATCATATTCTTCATTGGACTGGATTCTTAACTTTTCAAAGGAAGAGAGCAGGAAAAACTAAGGTCCTTCATCTCCAATCTACAGAGCATTGGTGGCAATTCCTAAATGGATAATGCTTGTGAAAATGTCCTACTTGCATAAAGGAAATGCCTAAAACAATCACCCCAATCACAACCTATTATTATATGAAGAGTCCCCATAACTAAAGCAAGCACAAAATTTTGGCAACGTGGACCAAGAAAAAAGACTCTATAACAATGAATGTAAATAAAAATATCACCTGCACAATGACATTTGCATAAAACATTTGAATGAAACTCTAGGAAAAATGATTGCCACAAATTTTTGTCTTTTTAGTTTTTCCTTTGTGTGTGTTTGATTTAATGTAAAATATTAATAAATGATTGTCAAATTTGTTTCTCAAGCATTAGTTAGCTCAGTTTAACTTATTGTGTATTGTAAAAGAATGATGTTTGTATAAAAACATTATCATTTTGCCCCTGAAAATAGGAGTATCAGCGCATTACCCATTGTCCATTATATAATTTGCAGTCTCGTGGTGGATTTCCGGTCAAGCTTGCAAATGCCATTAATTTGACAAAATGACATAGTGGAAGGGTCAGGCCAAATTAGACACAAACAGTTAATATTAGAATATGCGGATTGTCATAGGAAAAATAGCAAACAATGGGGGCTTAAGATAACTTCTGAATGAAAATACAACTAGTGATTTTGTCTAGCACTAAATCAATTCATACTAATGAGGATAAATCCTAATCATACGAAAAACTAACCAAAATAAAAGACTCAATAGACAAAATTCCTAAAATGTCTGTAGAATTATTCCTAATCAAAATTAAATAGAGATAATATATATACTCAAAAGAAATAGGAAAACAAATCTAAAAAAAAAAAAAATTCCTATTTTGGAATTCGATGCTACTACATCAAAGAGTGCAAAACATACATTAAAAATGAGGTGGCATATTAATTCATGAACATAGACCACCCTCCTCCCTCTTAGGCATGAAAAGAAAAGAATATACAATTGACTAATTCACATGGAAAAATGGTCAAAAAATTAGATAGTATAAACATACTTGAATCTCTTTCAGAAACTCAACACGCTTCCGGACATTGGGCGACAGAGTTTCAAGAACATTTGAGTGTTTCCCAGCCAAGCTCTGAAGTTTATCCTGCAAAAATACCAAAACCAATCCGATCTTAATAAGGAAAGAAAGAATACAAGCTACCGATTGAATTAATCAATAATCTGTTTGCTTGTGAAAATGGATCAGACGAAGTTGCTCTTTTATCCATTCAAGTAATGATACTCGAATTCCTAAAATAAAATGAATATTATCCTAATGTCATGTGCACCACCAACTGATATAGACACGTTTCTCTTTCAAAGTCCTATTTTTTTCTTAAAAAAATAAAATAGAAGGCATAATTAGCCCTAATTACTTGCCTTGAGAGCATTAACAAGGTCAGCACGATCCTCTGCACTAAGAGCTGTAAACGAAGAACCAATATACGAAGTGAGTAAACTTTAATAAATTCGAATGCTACTCTGCACATAATTTCAGTACCCGCTAAACACATAAATGACTACAAGATTGATCCCACATGCAATAACGAATAGATATAGAAATCGTGACTTCTGTTCGATTTCAGTGACAGCTTGATAAAATTACAGAAATTATAATTTCATTCAAATTAGATAACAATACTGAGTTAACGAGTTGATAAATTAGGGGTTAAGCTCGATGTAATCAGCAAGAGCTGATACAAATTGATAATGATGGAATAAACACAATCTTGACATACTTAAGCGTTGAGGAGGTATTACCGGCAGCGGCGGCGGGAAGGGAAGTGTCGACGTCGGACATATTGAAGGCGTCCTTGCCGCTACTCATTGTTTGCGGATTTGGACAGTGTTTGGCATGCGAGAAAACGGAGGGATCCAAGAAACCAAGGGAAAATACGAAGTGACGTGCGAGCGCGCGATTTGATCAACCTATAAATTTGATGACAGATTTTAGTGCCAGAGAGTTTTGCGGTGTCGTATCTCCTCACTCGCTGTTTTAGTGGTGAAGTGCACTGCCGAATAGCGTTTGGTGCGACAGCGATCCCTTGTAATTTGTAAATTCTCAGTCATTAATTTTTATAATTTCTACATCTCATCACTATTACTAAGTTGTTCCCTTTTCATTTATGTCCACCTATATTTGGTAAAAAGCCAAATTCTTTCCTAAATTACCTAAGATAGTAAGAATTTACCTTTAATAATCAACTTTTTCAGATATCACACGTCATTATCAAATTAATTTACATTTATCTTACCGAAATTAATTCACATTTACTTTTATTTATTTATCTATTTTATCTATAATTTTTTATTTTTCGGTTCAATTTTTTTAAATTTACGGATATAATTAATTTAGAATCGGATACTATTGTATTCATTGTCCACATTTATTCATTTATTTTGTCTATGATCTTTCAGTTTTCAGCTTGATTTCTTTAAATTCATGAAACCGACTAATATAAAATCAGATATTATTTAATTCATCAATAGCGTACATTCTATACATGAGGCAAGAATTATATATAAAATCTTACTTAAAAGAATTCAATTTTCTTACCACTTCGACCAAATTAGTGCTCGTATTTATTGTTAATAAAATGATGATATTTATTTTCATTTCATAAATAAGGGTAAATATGAATTATTTTAATGGTGAGAATATTTAAACCAAACAAATAAAGAGTAAATTTTATAACATTTTGCATAATTTAAGGAGTAAACTTAACCTTTATCTTTTTTTTTTTGAGAATATATGTGATTAAAACTCTGACATTGTTTAATTCGGTTTGATTGGATGGATTAATTCAGTTGGATAATTATATATATATATATATACACACAACCTAACTACTTGACAACCAGTAAGCTTTCCGAGTCGGAGGAGTTCTAAAGTCCTTTATATTTTGTGATGCTCTTCGGGTCAGTTTGGCAAAACTTATGAAAACAGCTTTTTATATTGAAAAAAGTTTTATTGAAAAAAGCTGTATATCGAAAAGTAGATAACTGTTTGGTAAATAAAATTTAAAATGACTTATAAAATCAAAAACAGTTGTCAACTGTTTGGTAAATAATATAATTAAAAATAGTTTTTTAGAATAAAAAAATAAAAAATGATATATATATATATAAATTTTAATATATTATATTCAAAATTTCACTAAATAATAATAATAATAATTTTCACTTATTTGTCATGAAATAAAATAAAGGATATTTTTATCTAAAAAAAAGATTAAATCTGCTGTACTTAAAATCTGAAAATCAGCTTTTCTGAAAAGCTTCAATTTGCAGTTTTTCTGAAAAGCAGATTTTTTCACTTTTCAGAAAATTAATTTTCCTAAAATCAGCATTACCAAACACTTATTTTTGTCACATAATCAGTTTTTTATCAAAAAAAAGCAGCTTTATTCCCTTCTAAAAGCAATGCCAAACACCCCTTTTGACTGTTTGTTAATAGAAGTAATAAAGATCATAAAGCTTCTAAAACTTATGATTGTAAAATCTTAAATTCAAACTCCAGTAAACATAGGTGTATGAAATTAAAAATCAAACCTTCTCAAAAACTGCATTTTTTGTTTAAATTATTTATTAATTGAAATCTTGCGTAGCTTTTTTTTCCCTTTACTTTGGATGAAATATTTCATGTAGTGGTATGAATGAGGTGATAATATTTGGTAGTGTATTTGAAAAAAATGGTGTGATATTGTATGATTTAATGGATTTTTGAGTAGAGAAAAATTTCAAAAAAATAAAAAAATTAATATAAAAGATAAAAATTAAGTTTATATATAATATAAATGAAATTATCAAAATTAAACAAATGTAGTAAGAAAAAGAAAAAATTTAGAAAACCATACAAAACTACTATTTTGAAGGTTTTAAAATTTGGATAAAATAAATCCCTAAATTATTCATAAAGAGTCTATCTTTCCGAACAGCCATAAATCACATCACCTCATTGAAAACTATGACAAACAAGGCCTTCATGGAAACCATTTCACCTTACTCGGGCAAGATAGAAGACCAAGGAAACTGAGAGATGAAAGACAAACGAGCAAATTATAAATGTTTGAAGTTTAAATTTTTAGCTTTCTTTTTCACTATTATCAATATCAACACCATCTGATTAAAAATATGTAATTTTGCTTCTCATCAAACATAGAATCAATACAACAAAATCAGGCGATTCATAAGTCAATAAATAAAATTCAGTTGAGACTCAATTGAACAATTATGCAAAAGTTAGCCAAAATGTGCGTTTCCTAAATTTTTATTTTTAATATATATACACACACACATATATTATATAGTTATATCCTATACTATCAGAAGAGGCATCAAAAGAGATGCTGACAATATACACTTCACTTCCTGCAACAAAAACAAGTCGTAACAGAGTAGATATTTTCAGTTAAATGAACCTCGTACCTAATTATGAATGGATATAAAATCTACGTCTTTGACTGTACTATTTTAGTTTACAGACCTCTCCTACAAGCAGAAGCATGAAAATATAAAAAATATTTAAGTAAATCCAATGCAAAACAAACTATAATAAACAGAACACAGCACAGTAACAGAAATTTCTTCAAGTTCAAAATACTGTAAATGAGTCCCTGTATACACATGTCCAAAGCTAACCAAAAAAACTTTCTTCATCACAGTGTGCCAACACTGTAAGCTTCCAGCAATTCTGCAGTGCATCACAAGTTTGCTTCTCAAATGCGTGAAGATTAACAAGCCAGATAATTTCTTTTCTAAATATCACTTTCTTACTTTGCAAACCAATCATTCCAATTCCAAGCACTGCAAAAATCAAATTCTATATTGTGATTTGCCCTTTCAAATTACAATTACCATTCCATTACCAAGCCAACCACCTCACGCATTTAGCAAAGCAGGTCGGCAACATAAAATAGCAGCAGCTTTTCAAAAACAACCAACTCTGGTTGAGCATGTATAGAATGTATTTCCATTTCAAACATCAGGATTGGAAATTAGTGCCAAAAAGAATATTTCCCATCACTTTTGATAAGGATGATATCTTGCCGTAACTGCACTACCACCATTCTCGCTGCTACCATATCCTTTATTACTGCCATGACCACCATTTACACCAGCACCACTTCCAAATCCCTTACCGCTGCCACCATCACCAATTCTTCCATATCCTTTACCAGCGCTATATCCAGCAGTCATGCCATAACCACTAGGGACACCGTAACCAGTCCCTCCATATCCACCATTACCAAACATCATTGGCCCACCAAACCCAAATCCATAACCGTATCCACCATAGCCACCATAAAAACTATTACCACTTCCATAACCTCCCCCATAACCCCCGTATCCACTGTAGCCACCAAACGAGCTGTATCCACCATAACCTCTGCCCATTTTCCCACCATACATACTCCCTGAACTATGGCTGGCACCATACCCACCTGCACCATTGCTAAATGCAGCATGAGGCTTCATAGTAGGGCCATAATCACCTCCATTTCTTTTTGGTACAGCCTTCTTTATTTCAACCTAATTATAGATGGAAGTAATAAGTTTTTTCAATTCAAAAACATCCAGCAAATCAACGAAAATACTAAATTCCACAAATAATTTACAACTTACCCGTTTACCTCCAAGTTCATGAGTCTTGCCTTCTGAAAAGATCTGTTCAACAGAATCTTCACTATCAAAAGTAACAAACCCAAAGCCCCTAGACCGCCCAGTTTTATGGTCCAGCATAATTTGGTGCTCAACAATATTGCCATAAACAGAAAAGTACTCCTTCAACTCATCTATAACAAAAATCCTTATAGTCAAAATTACTTAGAAATAAGAAAATTCAGCATAAAGATTAAACTATGCTAACCTTCAGTGAGAGTTGGTGCTATTCCACCAATAAAGATTTTATTGGCTCTTATAACAACTCTACCATCCATATCCTCCCTTGGAACTGTCCTCTTCACTTCAACCTGAAAAAAGAATGCATTAGAATAAGTTCTAAGATAAAAAAATAAAAAATAAAAAAGTAAAAAAATTTGATCACTCAACTGCATGAAATAGAAGTAAGCAAATATTATAAAAAAAAAATTAGCATTGTAGCATCAAGGAAAAGGAATGTTACCGCTCTGCCATCTATAACATGATCTTCCTCCAATACTCTATCAGCAACTGCTGGATCAGCAAATGTTATAAATCCAAACCCCCTTGGCCTTCCAGAATGTCTATCCGTCATTATTACAGAGTCTGTGACTTCCCCATACTTGCTGAAGTAATTAGTGAATGTTTCTGAAACCACATTAACATGAAAATATTATCATAAACAGGCAATTGACATCTCATTTGAAGAAGTTATTTATGGCCAAGTACAAAAAGGTAATTATGATGTTGCAGATTAAAAGCATGATAGACAACCCACTGTACCAGTGGAGATTTTGTAGCTACTCTTTAAGCCCCATCTGAACTTTACAACTAAAACGCCAATGATACCTAACATCCCTAATTTGTCATTGTCATTTGAGCTGAAGTTTACAAAATGGAGACCATAATTGTTTTATGGGTGTGCATGTTACGGGTCTCTTCTTGAGCAACTGAGTATTAGCTTACTTGGGCTATAGGCTTCTTAAAAGCTAAAACCATGTAATTTGACTATAGGTACTCAAAAGGGTATGGTCAAGTAAGATAAGTTCTCTGCTACCACGTATGCCAGCTAACAGCAAGTAATCTCCATCATCAACTTCACTGGAACACTTAAGTAGAAAATTGCTCAGAGGATGAGAGGCACATTGCAAGTTTCAGACCTAGGAAAAACATATTTACACCAACCCCTAACATCACCCAAGACCTAAAGAAGGACATACTCATTTCAAATAAAGGTTTGTAAATAAATTTAGTTCCTACAATCTAATCTCTACAAAACTCTGATCATAAACAAGAAAACAAAAACTACAGGGAGTTTGATACTTATGCACAAAAGCAAGACAACATGAGATGGCAAATAATGCTTAAAAGGCAAAGTTACTGTCCTCTAGAATAAGACACCGGAAAACAGACAAATATACTCCAACAGTTGAAGTATGCTTAAACATGTATGATTCAGTTGCTATTTTCACTCACAAAGCAAGGGGCAACATCCAATTCAATTATGACAAGCATATAACACTCAATTACTGGGAATTCATTGCTCATTTAAATATTGACATAATGCAACTAAAAGTAGATAAAAAGGAGTTTTCAAGATACCTTCAGTAGTTTCCCACGAAACTCCGCCAACAAAGAGTTTTCTACCAACAAATGAATAAGAATAAAAAGCCAAAATTATTTTTCCATTCACGCTCAAATTTTTGGGCTACAAGACCCTAAGAAACCCTGAACAATAAACCTAAAAAAAAAAAAAAAAACCCTAAACTAACCCTTGAGACGAAGCAGACGAAGAAGAGTCAAAATTTAAAGATTGCTTTCTCCCGCTGCCTGCACCGCCACTTTGCTGTTGTTGTTGTTGTTGAGTTTCGTCATAATAGTCTTCTTCTTCTTGGGCGCTAAAGGCTACTATATTGTCCCGGAAATGCGTCCTTTCTTGCCCATAATCATAATCCATTTTTTGCCCTAGCTCTCAATGTAACTTATCAATAACAAGCAAAGAAAACCCCGAAACGAACAATATGGCTGACCTGAATTGGGACCACAGTCAGGGGAAAAGGTCGTTAAAACAGTAATCAGATGGAAAAAAGAATCCTCTGGCTAGGGTTTTTAGAAAGAAAAAGAAATAGGGTTTTCGGTTTTCATTTTATTTTGCAGAGTTCCAAGTTGCAGCCCGGTAAAACGGCGCCGTGGCGGTATGAGAATTTTTTCTTTTCTTTTCTTTTCATACATATCTATCTATGTACAAAAAGTGTATCAAATACATATACGACAAAATTGAGAGTTTCATAAAATTACCCACTTTATTTCTTAACATCCGTCACTTTTCATAAAAATTTAAATTTTATTTTACTGTTACTTTTAAATTTGTAATACAATTTAGAAAGGGAGAGAATAATTTTTTTTTAAAGAGTCAAAGGTTTTATTAAAATCAAAAGCGATGAGCAATAAAGGGGCATAATAATTTAAAATAGAAAGCTAGCAGAAGAACTTGATATCCGTGCTAGACGATGAGCCATTGAATTTCCTCGCTTTCAAACCCATGCCAATTACTATTGAATTATCAATTTTATTGAAAAAGCAAATGTTATATTTACTCCTCATATTTTTTAAATGTACTACTCTCTATTTTTCACCAAATTTTTATTTTTTCAAAATAAAATTTCTTTAACTAAGTTGTCATTTTGATAAATTTAATATAATATTTTTTATTTTTACCCTCTGACAAAATATTTAATTAATATTTTTTTACATACTAGACTATGATAGTCTAAATTAAAATGAAATATTTTAATTTATAGTAAACTTTTTCATATAAATTAACAAAATTAATAATTATTTTAGTATTAGTAATTTGTGTAAAAACTAATTATTCGATAGAACGGATAGAGTACTAATTTGCTATAATTTTTAAATAACATTAGAGAGAGAAAATAATGCGGATATGAACAATCACATCACATGCACATATGGTTTTTGTCTTCTTATTTTGCACTCCTTTTTAATTTTAAATATTATTAATTTATTTAGCATAATAATGCTAGACGTGAAACTGTAGTTCTGATTTTGAATAGTTATCAATGATGAAAATGAAGAAGGGAGTTTTATTTATGAATTAATTAAGGTGATATGAAACATTAAAAACAAAAGCATACCCTCATTATGATTCTTCATTAAGCTACCATTGATTAGAAAAATATTGATAAGTAAATTGCTCATTTCTCATTTCTCTCCGTTATTTATTTTATAATTACTGTCTTTTTTTTCATTAAATTAATTTGCGAAATTAAAAATCCACAATATATATATATATATATGGACTTTTTTATAAATAATGTTTTTTAAAAAATTAATTTGATTTTTGGGGTGTTTTAAAAAATATTTATGAGATTGAGGTGTTTTTTCTTTCCGCAACATAGGATTGTGAAATGGATTTTAATTCCGCAGCATGTTGTTGCGGAATTGGACAACTTTTTTATTTTTTTATATATATAGTTGCAGCTTCCTCAACCGGTAGCTTTTCCTCGGAAAGGTTGCCGGTTGTTAATTTTTTTATTTATTAATAAATAAAAAATATTTTATTAATTTTTTTATTTAATAAATAAATATTTTAATATATGTGCATTTGTTGAATTAAATTATGCACACATACATAAATATTTTATTAATTTTTTAATTTAATAAATAAATATTTTAATATATATATGCATGTGCTGGATTAAATCATGCACACATATATATTTATTATTTCATTAAAACAAAAATATTATTTAATTTTGATTATATATATAATGAATGTATTATTTGTATATTGAGTTATTTTGATTGAATAAAATATTACTAATTTCATATTTTAATAAATTATTATTAATTTATATTTTAGATTTTAATAAATTATTATTAATTTATATTTTTTATCATATTTATCAAATTGAGTAAAAAGATATTTTTCCCAAATTAATAAAAAATTAAATTAAATATTTATTTAATTAACTTAAAAAAATTAAAATATTTATTAAATGAAATAATAATATTTTTGTTTTAATGAAATAATAAATATATATATGTGTGCATGATTTAATCTAACACATGCACACATATATTAAAATATTTATTATTTCATTAAATTAAGTAATATTTTCGTTTTAATGAAATAATAAATATATATGTTCATGATTTAATCTAACACATGCACACATATATTAAAATATTTATTTATTAAATTAAAAAATTAATAATATATATATATGCATGATTTAATCCAATTTATGCACATATATTAAAATATTTATTTATTAAATAAAAAAATAATAAAATATTTATTTATAAATAAATAAATAAATTAAACAACCATCAGCTTTTCTAGAGACTTTTTTACTAATAATGTGTTTAGCAAAGTTATTTAGAGTTTTGTGGCGGATTGAAAGTTATTTGGGGGATTGGTGTTTTTCATATTTCCGCAAAGTTAAATTGCGGAAATGGAAATTCCATGCTCTCATTTTCGCAAATATTATTTGCGAAAATAGAAACAATCCACACTCATTTCCGCAAGTTTTATTTGCAAAAATGTAAGTGGGTCCCGCAACGTGTAGGTTCCGCAAGTTTTATTTGAGCTGAGTGGGCCCCGCCATATAAACTTCCATTTTCGCAAATATAATTTGCGGAAATGGTAGTGGGCCCCCCTCACCAATAATATGCACATTTATTTCCGCAAGGTGTAATTGCAAAAATGGATGGGTGGCCGACCAATTGCACAGAATTGTGCAATAATTTACTTCCATTTTTGTAGTGATTATATGCGAAAATGAGTACTCTTTTCCCCTTCTTCCGCTCAATTATGACAGAATTTGAAAAAAAAAAGTGACCGAAATGTAGTATAAATAAGCGTGGTTAAAACTTTGTAAGTTTGAAATGTATATTTCATTTGTTGAAATTGTGATAGGCAGACGAGAAAAATTAGAATTCGAGTGTTTGTAAAATTTTGCGAGTGGAGCGAAGAGATATGCGTTTTAAATATAAGTATATTCTTGTTTTTACATGATAATCGAAAATAATTTATCAATATTGGGTAAGTTTTTTTTGTTTAATTTATTGTAGTATGTCAATTTTATTTTTAATTGTATCGTATAAATACTGATTGATTTTTTTTTTAAATTTAATAAATCACAGATATCAATTGGAGTACGATAGAAAGAAGACATATATATTATAATTTTTGGAGTAAGGTATTATTTTAATAACAGTGTTTTTTTTTTTAATCTGTGATTTGATATCTTTAATTGTAAAAAAATGAAATTATATATGTTATATTTATATACTGTAATATTATAAAAAATGAATAAAAAATTGTAAAAGTTATATGTAAAATGATAAATGAAAAATGACCAATAGATTGTTTAATTTTTTTGTTATTAATTATATACCAATAGATGTAAGCGTTTTGCATGACAGTACAAATAGCTGATTTGAAACCCATAATTAAAATGAGTAATAAAGAACATGTTATAAAATTTGACAAATTAGTTATAATATTTGCAAAAAATGTAAGAAAAATTAGTGGAGAAAATATTTAGAAAGTTAGGGATACAATTACATTATGAGGACAAAATATTATGTTTAGTAGAGTACAATTACTGTTGCAGTTTTTTTTTATTTCATTTCATTATTATAATTTTGAAAATATTGTTATTGTAGTTATTTGTAGTATTTTAAATGGGATAAATTATTATTGAAATATCATAAGTTATTGCTTTATTTCATATATAGACCATATTAGCAAATAAAATAAATATAAATTTAAAATAATATTATTGTATTATAACTTACAAATAATTTGAAGATGTCAGTATATATAAACTTTTACTTGCACATGGGTGGTCAAATAAGTTATGGGGTTGCAGGTTTTGAATATGATACTTCGGGTCCAAATGCCATTATAAGGAGACTTAGACTTAGAAATAAGCCAACTCTTGCTGAATTGATACATAAAATTCACGTTAAATTGAGTTTAGGTCTTAATAATGTGATTTAAAGGATTATATACAGAAGTTCAAGATACAATCGAGGATCATTAAGTTGGACATCAGTGGATTTGGTAGATAACAGTAACGTCGATATGATTTATGAAAATATTAGACAACATGATGATGGTTCATTGGTGGAGTTAATAATTATAGTGGGTGAAGGGGGTGTAGGAGCTAATAGGGCAATATATGATACTGGTGATGAAAATAGAAATGATGTGCCGCAAATGGAAAATGTTCAGGCAACTCAACAATTATATGTAACTGAAATGGGTCCCAGTCAACCCTGGCCTTTAGTCAGTAGGCAAGATGTTGAAATTTTTTCTGAAACAAATTTTTGTTAGTATGATGGTGATGATGTGCGTCCTAGTCAGCCCAGTCAGTTTTTTAGTCGCCAGGATGGTGAATTGCTTCTTGGAGGGGACAGTGTCAGCTCAGGACCGAGCGGCTGCGTCGATCGGCTAGCCATATGCATGATGCTTCAATGAGTAGGCATAGACAGTCGATTAGCCATGTGCAAGATGCTCCAATGAGTCAGCCTAGACGGTCAATCAGCAATGTGCCCGATGCTTCAATGAGGCAACCTAGACAGTCGGTTAGCCATGTGCCTGATGCTTCTATGAGTCAGCATAGATGGACAGTCGGGCAGACGCGTGATGCTTCTATTAGTCATCCTAGGAGGTCTATTAGTCGAAGGGTTGGTGATTTTTTCAGTAAATCCATATTTGGTAGCAGATCATGCAGTCGTAGAGATGAGCAGAACTTTGTGGAACCTGCAGGTGATGACCCATGTCGAGGAACATAGCATTCTTGCCAAAGACAATCAGTTCAAAATCGGGCAGATGCGGGTCGTAGTGATGCACAGTCGACTATTGAACGACGGGATGGGAATTTAATGGACAATATGGCAATGTGGAAAATGAAATCGAAGTAGATGTTGGCGTCATGGATCAAGACGAAAATGAGTTCTTAAACAATGATTATCTGTCATCAAATGACGACGTCGAGGCTGACACAGCAAATATGAGTGCAGAAAGCGATGACGGCGATTTTGGTGACGATCATGAGTCATCTGATACGCAGTATGTTAGTCCCTTAGCAGTGGAGAGTCAACTGAAGCGATATTTAACTTTCCTTCGGAACACTACACAACAATTAATTTTGATGAATCGGAAGTTAATATGCCTGAAGGTGAGCGTTTTGAAACTTGGGATGGTTCATCTGAGTTATCTGTAGGTTTGCTATTCAATAGTAAGGATGAAGTCAAATCGTGTGTGAAAAAATACTCAATCATGAGAAATGTTGACTTTAGAGTCCTGGAATCGAAGCCAAAATATTGGGTTGTGAGGTGCGCTAAGTCTGAAATTGGTTGTGAGTGGAGGTTAAGAGCCGCAAAAAAAGAGAGAAGCCCTTTCTGGATGATCACAAGATTCAAAGGACCACATTTTTGCATATCTGCAGGTAATATGTCAAAGGATCACCGACAGTTGAAATCGCAAATAATTCGCAATTGCATCAGGGAGATGGTCAGTAAAAATCGAACCTTACCTATTGATGTGATTATTGCTGCTATAAAGGAGCGATTTCACTATGAGGTGTCGTACTATAATGCTTGGTATGCGAAGATGGGTGCACTCGAGTCAATCTTTGGGAATTATGTGGAGTCATATGAGAGACTACCGGGTTTCTTAAATGCTTTACAAAATTATAATCCCGGAACTGTTTATGAGTTTTTGCTCCAAGACACCCATATCCCCACGGTAAAGCAATTTCAAAGGATTTTTTGGAGATTCAAACCAGCTATTGATGGGTTTTACCACTGTAAGCAAGTACTACTGATCGACCGAACATTCCTCATGGGCAAATTCCAACAGACACTTCTCATTGCAATCGCTATTGATGGGAACGAAATGTTATTTCCAGTTGCTTTTGCTATTGTTGAGTCTGAAAATAAATCAAGTTGGGCATGGTTTATGAGTTTAATCAGAAGGCATGTTACGCAGAGTAATGGGATTACTGTCATATCTGATCGTCACATTGGAATAACGTCAGTGTTTCGTGATGAAACAAGTGGATGGAAGTATCCTCGTGCTGTGCATAAGATATGTTTGCACCATTTCGTCAGTAATTACAACACTCATCATAGAAATCCCACAATAAAAAAGTTGTACAATGTTGGTCCGTATATAATTCTTTATTATTAATTATTACAATGGCCAAATTTGTTTAATAATTTTTAAGTTCATATGCTGTGCTGTTGTAGGAAATACCTATCAACCACGGAAGTTTAAGAAGCAGATGGGTGACATTAAGGAGCTTGATATTGATTCATACAACTGGGCAATACATGTGCCGTTAGAGCTCTGGACATTATCCGAAGATAGCAGTTGTCGTTATGGACATGCAACGACAAATATTGCGGAGAGTATTAATAGTGCTCTAAAGGGTGTACGAATTATGCCAATCACTGCTATAGTCGAACATGTCTTCGGACACTTGGTCAAATTTTACGATCAAAGAAGGGGAATGTACATGACTAAGATGGCTCAAGGAATGCGATTCACACAAAAATGTATAGCATCTATTAATAAATCTGCTATAATGGCGCGGGCAATATAGTGCTTGATTACAATAGTCGGTACAAATTGTTCAGGGTATTATTAGGCAATGCACCGGAAGATAACACAGAAATTGACACGTACATTGTCAGTCTTGATAAGCACGAATGTAAATGTGGTAAGGTCCAGGGGAAAAAAATTCCATGTTCCCACGCAATTGCCGCATGGATGCACAAATATCTTGATATGTTCTCATTTGTTGATTCATGTTATAGCATTGCACAGTCACTAAAATATTATGAAGGAGAATTCCGACCGATGGCTCATAGAGAATATTGGCCCGAGTATTATGGTCCAAAAATTATGCTTGATATGGAGCTTAAACGCAAGAAACGTCACCCTAAAACAACACGAATTCGCAATGAAATGGATAGAAGAGAACGTCGGAATGTTACACATTGTAGCATTTGCGGAATAACTGGCCACAATAAAAAGACATGTCCCAGTTGTGCAGGATTATCATCGCAAAGATTTAATTTAAATGTATAATGCAAAGATATATGCAAAATAACTCAATTTAGTAATGAAATGTTTTTTGTATTAATTATACAATGTTATACATAATACAATGTGCTATTTTAATTATGACCAACGTGATGATAGGAGTTACAGTTGAAGTCATCTGTTTCACTACGAGCATGCATTGTTTGACTAAAATCTCCACCTTGCATCTGTTGATCGGATAGAAGTTCATCAAAAAAATTGTCTTGTTGTGCGGTTTCACTCGCACCTCCATCAATATTAAATGGTGGAATTGTGCTAACCTCCGATATACTAACATTTAAATCCGCGTTCAGTCTTGATGGACCGGCCTCAGAGTCATAACACCTGGATTGACCACCTTGTGTATCATAGAATGTTGGCTGAGTAAACGATGGCATTTCGAATGGTATGCTACTATCCTGAAAATTATAGGGCCACGACATAGGTGGAGTAACTTGGTTAACCCCTAGCAGAATAGGAATAGAAGCTACCAATGTCAGTCTTTCAGCCATTCCTCTTCCGCTCCTTCTAGTTTGTCGAAAATTCTCGTATGGCACGTTCATTTGTGAAAACTGAACCATATTAGGGACTGGCTGACGTGGATAGTCGACGGATGCCCTATCAATTGCTCTTACAGCGCCTAAAATGGCTTCAGATGTCACTCGCTCTCCACCATGATGGTACACGCGTTCAGCAGCATCAGTCTGCATGTATTTAAGTTAAATTGTTAGTACAAATAAATCAGGGGGTTAATTAGCAATATTATAAAATTAAATAAAAAATTACATAGAAAATATAAATCATACCGAAGCTCCTAGTGCTGCACCTACTGGTGTAATCCATCGTCTCGTTTTCAACAAGTACCACTGCATGTATTGCGATCTTATATGCAGTGGTTCCGTTAGCATAGCAGTAGTGACAACCCGATTCAGGCGATTATTTCACTCGATAATGAAATTAGAAAAAGTTATTTTCCAATCGTGGTCATAATTTCCTCTCAAATCAACTGAATGCACTCTATCGTCGATCATTGGTTGATTAGGAATGGGTTGGTTCATTCCAAATTGACGAAAACAACGATCGGAGTGGTGCCACTCAATTATATGAAAATAAACTAAAGGAACAATAGCTCTCCAAATGCCTTGTCCATTCGTGTAGAAAGACGGTAATAGATGCATAACATCTCTGTACGGCTGCCACTCCATCTAGAAAAAAAAAAACTAATTACCGAAACATACTTGATATCCATACAAATTATTATAATCAAATCATATATAAAATTAATTACCTCATTATCACGCTGGATGTCTAAATCTACTCGAAAAACATGGATATCTTTGCTATTAAGAACACTTAAATTGATAGGAGATCGCCACCTCATACAAAATATTTTATTGTGTTACTAAAATATTTCAATTGGAAAAATAAATAAATCAATAAATAAATACAAAATTCAATTAATATAAAATTAAATAATTAGATCAATACATAAATAATTACCTACTTAACTACACATATATATTAATAACTAAATAAATAAATAAACATTTATCTAAATAATTAAATGTTTTTTCAATTAAATATTTAAAAAATAAAAAATTCGTAAAAAAAAACTAACTTACCTATACCCATAAGGTCGGCTCTGATCTAGCACAAATTCCTGTGTAAAAGTGGACCGAAATTGCAGAAGTTTTTTCCATGCCCACATTTGCAATAACAGTTGATAACCACTAATGCCGTGAGCATTAGGACGTGCAGCACGACAAAACTCTCTATATAGCCAAGTCAAGCAAGCCGATCCCCAACTGTAACTACCAACTTCTTCTAAATCCTCAAGCAATGGAAGTCACATCAAATGGATATAATTGTTCGCATGAGAGGGACATAGTAACCCACCGATACAACGCAATATCCACGCGCGAGTGAAGCACTGGATTTGGTAGTCCATTGCACCGGCAGGTAATGAATTAAACGTATTGGACAATCATGTCATTTTAATTGAGTATCCTTTTATAACATTTTCAGGTGGCATTTGTCCTAAGAGCTGATTGCAGAGAATTTGACAATTATATTGCAAATGACCGGTTACCGGACGCCCTTCAATGGGTAAACCAGTCGGTATTTGAATATCTTGCAGTGTGATCGTCGCTTCTCCGACTGAGAGATGAAATGTGTGTTTCTCCGGCCTCCATCTCTCTACAAGTGCAGTCATTAAATTTGCATCTACATTCATTACACCAATCTGAGTCACACCATAAAATCCTGCCCACCTCAGATATAAATAATGGAACAAATAAATACCATATCTGAGGCGGGCGGGATTTTATGGTGTGACTCAGATTGGTGTAATAAATGTAGATGCAAATTTAATGACTGCACTTGTAGAGAGATGGAGGCCAGAGACACACACATTTCATCTCTCAGTCGGAGAAGCGACGATCACACTGCAAGATATTCAGATACCGACTAGTTTACCCATTGAAGGGCGTCCAGTAACCGGTCATTTGCAATATAATTGATAAATTCTCTGCAATCAGCTCTTAGGACAAATGCCACCTGAAAATATTATAAAAGGATACTCAATTAAAATGACATGGTTGTCAAATACGTTTAATTCATTACCTGCCGGTGCAATGGACTATCAAATCCAGTGCTTCACTCGCGCGTGGATATTGCATTGTATCGGTGGGTTGCTATGTCCCTCTCAAGCGAACAATTATATCCATTTGATGTGACTTCCATTGCTTGAGGATTTAGAAGAAGTTGGTAGTTACAGTTGGGAGTTGGCTTGCTTGACTTGGCTATATAGAGAGTTTTGTCGTGTTACACGTCCTAATGCTCACGACATTAGTGGTTATCAACTGTTATTGCAAATGTGGGCATGGGAAAGACTTCCGCAATTTCGGTCTACTTTTACACAGGGATTTGTGCTAGATTAGAGCCGACCTTATGGGTATAGGTAAGTTTGTTTTTTTTACGAATTTTTTATTTTTTATTTTTTAAATATTTAATTGAAAAAATATTTAATTATTTAGATAAATATTTATTTATTTATTTAGTTATTAATATATATGTGTAGTTAAGTAGGTAATTATTTATGTATTGATCTAATTATTTAATTATATATTAATTGAATTTTGTATTTATTTATTGATTTATTTATTTTTCCAATTGAGATATTTTAGTAACACAATAAAATATTTTGTATGAGGTGGCGATCTCCTATCAATTTAAGTGTTATTAATAGCAAAAATGTCCATGTTTTTCGAGTAGATTTAGACATCCAGCGTGATAATGAGGTAATTAATTTTATATATGATTTGATTATAATAATTTGTATGGATATCAAGTATATTTCGGTAATTAGTTATTTTTTTTTCTAGATGGAGTGGCAGCCGTACAGAGATGTTATGCATCTATTACCGTCTTTCTACACGAATGGACAAGGCATTTGGAGAGTTATTGTTCCTTTAGTTTATTTTCATATAAGTGAGTGGCACCACTCAGATCGTTGTTTTCGTAAATTTGGAATGAACCAACCCATTCCTAATCAACTAATGATCGACGATAGAGTGCATTCAGTTGATTTGAGAGGAAATTATGACCACGATTGGAAAATAACTTTTTCTAATTTCATTCTCGAGTGGAATAATCGCCTGAATCGGGTTGTCACTACTGCTATGCTAACGGAATTACTGCATATAAGATCGCAATACATGCAGTGGTACTTGTTGAAAACGAGACAATGAATTACACCAGTAGGTGCAGCACTAGGAGCTTCAGTATGATTTATATTTTCTATGTAATTTTTTATTTAATTTTATAATATTGCTAATTAACCCCCTGATTTATTTGTACTAACAATTTAACTTAAATATATGCAGACTGATGCTGCTGAACGTGTGTACCATCATGGTGGAGAGCGAGTGACATCTAAAGCCATTTTAGGCGCTGTAAGAGCAATTGATAGGACATCCGTCGACTATCCACATCAGCCAGTCCCTGATATGATTCAGTTTCCACAAATAAACGTGCCATACGAGGATTTTCGACAAATTAGGAGGAGCAGAAGAGGAATGGCTGAAAGACGGACATCGGTAGCTTCTATTCCTATTCCGCCAGCGGTTAACCAAGTTCTTCCACCTATGTCGTAGCCCTATAATTTTCAGGATAGTAGCATACCAGTCGGAATGTCATCGTTTACTCAGCCAACATTTTGTGATACACAAGGTGGTCAATCCAGGTGTTATGACTCTGAGGCCGGTCCATCAAGACTGAAAGTGGATTTAAATTTTAGTATATCGGAGGCTAGCACAATTCCACTATTTAATATTGATGGAGGTATGAGTGAAACCGCACAGCAAGACGATTTTTTTGATGAACTTCTATCCGATCAACAGATGCAAGGTGGAGATTTTAGTCAAACAATGCATGCTCGTAGTGGAACAGATGACTTCAACTATAGCTCTTATCATCACTTTGGTCATAATTAAAATAGCACATTGTATTATGTATAACATTGTATAATTAATACAAAAAATATTTCATTACTAAATTGAGTTATTTTACAAATATATTTGCATTATACATTTAAATTAAATCTTTGCGATGATGATCCTGCACGACTGGGATATGTCTTTTTATTGTGGTCAGTTATTCCACAAATACTACATTGTGTAACATTCCGACGTTCTCTCCTATTCATTTCATTGCGAATTCGTGTTGTTTTAGGTCGACCTTTCTTGCATTTAAACTCCATATCAGACACAATTTTTGGACCATAATACTCGGGCCAATATTCTCTATGAGCCATCGGTCGGAATTCCCCTTCATAACATTTTAGTGACTGTGCAATGCTATAACATGAATCAACAAATGAGAACATATCAAGATGTTTGTGCATGCATGTGGCAATTGCGTGGGAACATGGCATTTTTTCCCCTGGACCTTACCACATTCACATTCGCGCTTATCAAGACTGACAATGTACGTGTCAATTTCTGTGTTATCTTCCGGTGCATTACCTGATAATACCCTGAACAATTTGTACCGACTATCGTAATCAAGCACTGTATCGCCCCGCGCCCTTATAGCAGATTTATTAATAGATGCAATACATTTTGGTGTGAACCGCATTCCTTAAGCCATCTTAGTCATGTACATTCCCCTTCTTTGATCGTAAAATTTGACCAAGCGCTCGAAGATATGTTCGACTATAACAGTGATTGGCATCATCCGTACACCCTTTAGAGCGCTATTAATACTCTCCGCAATATTTGTCATTGCATGGCCATAACGACAACCGCTATCTTCGGATAATGTCCAGAGCTCCAACGGCACATGCATTGCCCAGTTGTACGAATCCACATCAAGCTCCTTAATGTCATCTATTTGCTTCTTAAACTTCCGTATTTGATAGGTATTTCCTACAACAGCACAACATATGAACTTAAAAATTATTAAACAAATTTGGCCACTGTAATAATTAATAATAAAAAATTATATACGAACCAGCATTGTGCAACGACTTTTTTATTGTGTGATTTCTATGATGGGTGTTGTAATTACTGACGAAATGGCGCAAATATATCCTATGCACAGACGAGGATACTTCCATCCACTTCTTTCATCACAAAACACTGACGTTATTCCAACGTGACGATTAAATATGACAGTAATCCCATTCCTCTGCGTAACATGCCTCCTGATTAAACTTATAAACCATGCCCAACTTGATTTATTTTCAAACTCAACAATATCAAAAGCAACTGGAAATAACATTTCGTTTCCATCAACAGCGCTCGCAATGAGAAGTGTCTGTTGGAATTTGCCCGTGAGGAATGTTCCGCCGATCAGTAATACTGACTTACAGTGGTAAAACCCATCAATAGCTGGTTTGAAACTCCAAAAAACCCTTTAAATTGCTTTACCGTGGGGATATGGGTGTCTTGGAGCAAAAATTCATAAACAGTTCCGGGATTATAATTTTGTAAAGCATTTAAGAAACCCGGTAGTCTCTCATATGACTCCACATAATTCCCAAATATTGACTCGAGTGCGCCCATCTTCGCACACCAAGCCTTATAGTACAACACCTCATAGTGAAATCACTCATTTATAGTAGCAATAATCACATTAATAGGTAAGGTTGGATTTTTACTTACCATCCCCCTAATGTAATTGCCAATTATTTGCGATCTCAACTGTCTGTGATTCTTTGACATATTACCTGTAGATAGGCAAGAATGTGGTCCTTTGAATCTTGTGATCATCCAGAAAGGGCTTCTCTCTTTTTATGCAGTTCTTAACCTCCACTCACAACCAATTTCAGACTTAGCACACCTCAGAACACAATATTTTGGCTTTGATTCCACGACTCTAAAGTCAACATTTCTCATGATTGAATATTTTTTCACACACGATTTGACTTCATCCTTACTGTTGAAAAGCAAACCTACAGATAACTCAGATGAACCATCCCAAATTTCAAAACGCTCACATTTAGGCATATTAACTTCCGATTCATCAAAATCAATTGTTGTGTAGTGTT
This sequence comes from Excoecaria cochinchinensis, assembly GCA_947683425.1. Lineage (NCBI taxonomy): Eukaryota > Viridiplantae > Streptophyta > Magnoliopsida > Malpighiales > Euphorbiaceae > Excoecaria > Excoecaria cochinchinensis. Next base: position 3,076,430 of record CANTUQ010000125.1, on the reverse strand, counting down.
CCGAAGGAAAGTTAAATATCGCTTCAGTTGACTCCCCACTGCCATGGACTGCTAAGGGACTAACATACTGCGTATCAGACGACTCATGATCGTCACCGAAATCGCCGTCATCGCTTTCTACACTCACATTTGCTATGTCAACCTCGACGTCGTCATTCGATGACAGATAATCATTGTTTAAGAACTCATTTTCGTCTTGATCCATGATGCCAACATCTACTTCAATTTCATTTTTCACATTCGTAGCAATGTCATTAAGAGACAGACCCTCATTTGCCATATTGTCCATTAAATTTCCATCCCGTCGTTCAACAGTCGGCTGTGCATCACTACGACCCGCATCTGCCCGATTTTGAACTGATTGTCTTTGGCAGGAATGCTCTGTTCCTCGACATGGGTCATCACCTGCAGGTTACACAAAGTTCTGCTCATCTCTACAACTGCGTGATCTGCTGCCAAATATGGATTTACTGAAAAAATCACCAACCCTTCGACTAATAGACCTCCTAGGCTGACTAATAGAAGCATCACGCGTCTGCCCGACTGTCCATCTATGCTGACTCATAGAAGCATCAGGCACATGTCTAACCAACTGTCTAGGTTGACTCATTGAAGCATCGAGCACATTGATGATTGACCGTCTAGGCTGAATCATTGGAGCATCTTGCACATGGCTAATCGACTGTCTACGCCTACTCATTGAAGCATCATGCACATGGCTAGCCGATCGACGCAGCCGCCCGGGTCCTGAGCTGACACTGTCCCCTCCAAGAAGCAATTCACCATCCCGGCGACTAAAAAACTGACTGGGCTAACTAGGACCCACCTCATCACCATCATACTGACAAAATTTTGTTTTAGGAAAAATTTCAACATCTTGCCTACTGACTAAAGGCCAGGGTTGACTGGGACCCATTTCAGTTACATATAATTGTTGAGTTGCCTGAACATTTTCCATTTGCGGCACATCATTTCTATTTTCATCACCAGTATCATATATTGCCCTATTAGCTCCTACACCCCCTTCACCCACTATAATTATTAACTCCACCAATGAACCATCATCATGTTGTCTAACATTTTCATAAATCATATCGACGTCACTGTCATCTACCAAATCCACTGATCTCCAACTTAATAATCCTCGATTGTACCTTGGACTTCTGTATATAATCCTTTGAATCACCTCATTAAGACCTAAACTCAATTTAACGTGAATTTTATGTATCAATTCAGCAAGAGTTGGCTTATTTCTAAGTCTAAGTCTGCTTGTAATGGTATTTGGACCCGAAGTATCATATTCAAAACCTGCAACCCCATAACTTATTTGACCACTCATGTGCAAGTAAAAGTCTATATATACTGACATCTTCAAATTATCTGTAAGTTATAATACAATAATATTATTTTAAATTTATATTTATTTTATCTGCTAATATGTTCTATATATGAAATAAAGCAATAACTTATGATATTTCAATAATAATTTATCCCATTTAAAATACTACAAACAACTACAACAACAATAACAATATTTTCAAAATTATAATAATAAAATGAAATAAAAAAAACTGCAACAGTAATTGTACTCTACTAAACATAATATTTTGTCCTCATAATGTAATTGTATCACTAACTTTTTAAGTATTTTCTTCACTAATTTTTCTTACATTTTTTGCAAATATTATAACTAATTTGTCAAATTTTATAACATGTTCTTTATTACTCATTTTAATTATAGGTTTCAAATCAGCTATTCGTACTGTCATGCAAAACGCTTACATCTATTGGTATATAATTAATAACAAAAAAATTATACAATTTATTGGTCATTTTTCATTTATCATTTTACATATAACTTTTACAATTTTTTATTCATTTTTTATAATATTACAGTATATAAATATAACATATATAATTTCATTTTTTACAATTAAAGATATCAAATCACATATTAAAAAAAATGCTGTTATTAAAATAATACCTTACTCCAAAGATTATAATATATTTGTCTTCTTTCTATCGTACTCCAATTGATATCTGTGATTTATTAAATTTAAAAAAAAAAATTCAATCAGTATTTATACGATACAATTAAAAATAAAATTGACATACTACAATAAATTAAACAAAAAAAACTTACCCAATATTGATAAATTATTTTCGATTATCATGTAAAAATAAGAATATACTTACATTTAAAACGCATATCTCTTCGCTCCACTCACAAAATTTTACAAACACTCGAATTCTAATTTTTCTCGTCTGCCTATCACAACTTCAACAAACGAAATATACATTTCAAACTTATAAGTTTCAACCACGCTTATTTATACTACATTTCGGTCACTTTTTTTTTCTCAAATTCTTTCATAATTGAGCGGAAGAAGGTAAAAAAATGCTGATTTCCGCATATAATTACTGCGGAAATTGAAGTAAATTATTGCACAACTCTGTGCAATTGGTCGGCCACCCATCCATTTTCGCAATTACACCTTGCGGAAATGGATGTGCATATTATTAGTGAGGGGGGCCACTGCCATTTCCGCAAATTATATTTGCGGAAATGGAATTTATATGGCGGGGCCCACTCAGCTCCAATAAAACTTGCGAAACCTACACGTTGCGGAACCCACTTACATTTCCGCAAATGAAACTTGCGGAAATGAGTGTGGATTGTTTACATTTCTGCAAATAATATTTACGAAAATGAGAGCACGGAATTTCCATTTCCGCAATTTAACTCTGCGAAAATGTGAAAAACAACAATCCCCCAAATAACTTTCAATCCACCCCAAAACTCTAAATAACTTTCCTAAACACATTATTAGTAAAAAAGTCCCGCAAATTTACCACTGAAATTACTCTTTGGAGACACCAGCAAAATATATTTATGCTTAAATGAAATCATTTTAGCATTGATATTTTTATAATTTAAATGGTGATATGATCATTCACAATTACAAGAAGGCAAAGTGAGCTTATCGTATTTCCTTCCAAGTAAAAACAGCAGATTAAGATATAAACGGATTAGCAGCAAATAACAAAGTAACTAACCTTGGATATTATGAACAATTCTCAGTTGCTTCTGCCTGCAATTACTCTTCTACTTCATCTTCATCAATGAATTCTTCCTCTTCATCACTTTCATCTCCTTCCTCCTCATCAACATCTCCTTCATCATCCACAATAAAACCTCCTAGCGTATCATCATCTTCGTCTTCTTCTTCTTCATCATCTTCTTCATCATTACCAGTTTCACTCTCACTCTTTCTTTCAGTGGCTTTACGAGGTCTATTTTGACCCTTCGATCTTGTTAAATATTTTGATTTATTAACTTTTTTAATTTTTGCTACAGTTTCATTATCCTCTTCACTCTGTCCACGCCATTCTTCATCTTCTTCAGCATCTTCATCATTGCCTTTGCCTTTCTTCTTCCTCTTTCTCCTTTTCCTCTTCTTGCCATCATCACTATCATCATCTTCCTTACTTTCCTCTAGAAACCAATCCCAATTCTGTGGACTGCGGATGCTTTGCTTAGGATAGAGATCGAATTCATGCCCAATTACCACAAATCCAAACTCTGAATTTCCCATTGTACAATCAGTTAACAACAACAACATAACTTCTAATTGGAGAAATCTTCAAGGAAATTAGATAAAAGTACCAACCTTTAACAGGGTCAATCTGTGAAAAATCCTCTTCTTCTCCAGCTTCGGTTCTCCTCAGATTGAACCAAACAGGGGTTTGAGATGAAACGCAGAACCAATCACCGGCGGCCATCTCACCCTTCTCAAGCCTTCTGAAAACCCTAACCTTTCTCTCTGCGTCGCCGCTCCGTAACCAGATTGGGTTCTTGCCAATTACTTGAAATGAAACCCTAGGCTGTGTTTGGTGTTGGGTTTTGTTGAGCTGAAATAAAACGTGCCGGCGAGAGACCGTTCTGTCTGTGGTGTTAAACCCTGAGCCTCTTCCAAACACAGTCTCAGAACCGTCGTGTTTCAGATTAATTGTGGAGCCATCTTCGCATTCTATCTCCATTTTTGATATCTGTAATTAGGTAGAGAAGAGTAGTGAAAGCCTTGAGCTTGGAATTCAGGCGGTCAAAGTGTTTATGAAATCGAGTTCCGTTTTTATATGTTTGATATTTAAGATTATTTGGCAAAATCAATAACCTATTAAATAGGCTATGGATATGACTAATTTATCTTTATTAATCTCCTCCTTGAAAATAGTGTTCATTTAAGATGAGCAAATTAATAAAGGGCAAATATGGGACAAACTAACCAAAAGTATATCAAAAGTTTCAAAAGTCATTCATAAAAGAATTTTTTAACAATTTTTAAACGTCAAACATAAAAAATCGGAGGGAGTATAAACTAGGGGCGAGCACCGTCGGTCACCAGCCCATTAGTATCAGTTCATTAATTAGTCTATTAATATCGATTTTTTAAAATTACAGTCCATTAATTAGTCCATTACCATCGATTAATCAGTCTATCGGTTTCGAATTTTCGGATCGGTTACTCAATATTTTTCGGTTAACCATAATTATAAATATATTCATAAATAAAATTAAAATATTTAAGATACTTAAAAATTAAATTTTTTTCACTATAATATAATATTATTGTTGTTAAAATAAAAATATTTGGTGGATATAAGCAAATTTGTTTTTAAAAATTAATATTTAATAAGTAAATATATTAAGCGGTTCATAATTACTTTTAATTAGATAAATTATTATATTTACTAATAGCCAATTAAAAAAAGTTAAAAACTTTAAAATAATTAGTATAATAAAAAAAAGTACATGATCACTTTTAATTAGGATAAATTATTATAAATTATTAAAAAATAAATAAATTAACTAAAAATTCGGTTTCGGTTCGGTTAACCAGTCACATGAGTCAAAAACCATTAACCAGCCCATTAATATCGATTTTTTCAAAACACTAACCATTAACCAGTCCATTACAATCGGTTAACCAGTCCATCGGTTCGGTTTTGGATTTTTTTTTCGGTTAACCGAGTTCATCGGTTTTTTTGCTCACCCCTATTATAAACAGTTTATTTTCAGTTCGAAATGTTTTATTTTTTAAAATAAATTTAATTTCAACAGTTATTTTAAAACAAATTTACCTTTAATATTTATAAAAGTAGAAATTTTTATTCATATCATCAGCGGTTAACTAATATATTAGCTGCCAAAATTACCGATAATTGACGTCAGGGCAAAAATTTTCCGTTTTATAAATATTAGGGACAAATTTGCACATTTGACACCCAAACATTTGATTTACGTATCTAATAAATGTATGACACGTGTCACATTAGCGGTCAATTAACGTATTAATAATTAAAGTTAACGGTAATTGACGATAGAGACAAAAATTTCATATTTTATAAATATTAGGAGCAAATTTACTCAAAAATAAACGTTGAACACAAATTTATCCATTTTGACAAACGACAGAAAAAAAAAATGCATATTTTAACCTTTTTAAAATTTCTAACTATGATAAATAGTACTTATATCAATTTTATAAATGTTTTTTGACAAATTTTATAAATATGTTTATTATTAATTGATTCTTCATAATTTTTTTATATATAATTCATAATAAAATTATAATGATTAGCCCATTTTAATTTTAGCAACCAATAAAATATAGTATGTGAGCAGCCCTCAATCATGGCAAATTCGTTTCTTATTTCCTTGTCTAGTATCTATTTTAATATTTTTAAAAATAAAAATTAATCATTTTAATATTTACTTGATAAAAAGTGACAAAATTTTTTTGACCAGTAAGAAAACTACAACCCCAAAAATTTCCCATAACCCTATATTTTGTTGGCAAAGAATTAAAAATATAAATATATAAAATAAATAAATAACAAATAAAAAGAAAATGAGATGCCCTGATTTCTTTATCCGGTGACAAAATTTCATAGAAATGCGAGCTCTGCAACTCCAACCATAAACTAGGCTTGACCATGTCTTTGCTGGTCAAGACCCATAACACACACTTACTATCCTCAACAGCCATGGCTATGTGCTCAAGCTTTTGCCCTCAATTTCCCTCTCAATATTTTAAACCAACACCCACTTCTTCTTTCTCCTCGAGACTCCCCCATTCTGTTTCTTTTAAAGCTTTCACCGTCCAAGCATCTCGTCAAGGTAATTTCTCAGTTTTCACTCCGTTTATCTTTATAGTGAAATTCAGCAATTTTGGGTTTCGAGTTAGATTCTTCATTTGTTTTGAGAATATGACTTCAATCTTATAAAAGAATTTCGAATTTCATTTCAGCTGGTGGAAGCAGATTGTAATTTTGAATTTTATTTTTTTAACTCATGTCTGATATGAGTAATGGTAATGTATGGCAAATGTCAATGCCAAGGACATATTTTTATGCCTACTTCACTATATAAAAAAAATGCTAACATAGCTCTGTGATGGGTATACTTAGCGAAGCCCTCTCAAATCATGCATGCCCTGGTAATGATTGAATGAGGAATGTTGAGGCCATTAGCTCCGAATTTTTGTTGTTGTAAGTTGGAACCAACATGGATGCTTTTAGTTATGTTTATGTCTATATATTGTAAAATTCCTGAAGTTCAGAAAAGGTTCAAAAAATTTAAATTGAATAGCAAAAATGGTGGAAGTCTAACAGGTGATGCATAACCACTTTTAGAGGTTCAGTTTTAATCAGGAAAAATGTTTCTTAAGAATAACCTTCAAATGTGATGATGGTGACGTGGCATTATGACATGTGGAGTATTGCAATATGGCAGCATTTTTCTGGTTGTACATTGTTTGTGGCATTGCAAAAGGATAAGGGCAATGATGACTGATTTTTGGGTAGAGCAGCCGTTATTTGGTAGGATAGACGGTGATTGGAAACGAAGGTGTAAATTTTTCACAGTAGCAAACAAGAATTTAGAAGTTTTCTCTGCTTGGGGTGCTGTGGTAATGACTTTGATGATTATTAAGATGTATTGATATGGTTGTATATATAATTAGAGTACATTAAAATATGACCAATTGCTCATATCTGTCAACTTATTTTAATTTTATTCAGAAATAGTGTGAGCTGTCTTTTTTTTGTGTGTATCGTTGTGGGTTTGTTGATTATCCCATAAATCTTATCGTGGATTTGCAGCTGAGGGATCGCCTACTCATGTTGGATTCCTTGGTACGGGAATTATGGGTACTCCAATGGCACAGAATCTCATAAAAGCTGGGTATGATTTGGTTTTTTCAATAAGCCAACTTTCAGTACATTCTTCTCTCTATAGTACTATGCAAACAAAATGTTGCTTTCAGAGATAATGGTCAATTTGGATAGTACAGAACCATATTCCTCATTAGCTTTTGATTAGAACATAATTGCTGTTGTTTTTAAAAACTCACATTTTGCCTTCATGCTACATTTGATTTGAAGGAATAGCATTTCATGGATTTGCTTTGTTTCAAGTGCCTCATACATTTCCTTGCTAAGAATGCAAGAAACTCAGAAAACAATCAGCTGTTAGATTGTGATACATTTCAATATTTCATTGTTTGAAGTTTAACCAGACATTTTGTGCTTGTAGATGTGATGTGACCGTTTGGAATAGGACCAAAAGTAAATGTGATCCTCTCATCAGCTTGGGTGCGAAGTAAGTATCTCATATGAGCTACTGGTGTACCTTTTCTTTTAACTTTTTCTTTTGTCTTTTTTCCTTGAGCTTTCACACGATTTATGATCATATCATAGTGCTTTGGTGAATGTTGACAAGTCAAGAATATGATTCTTGAAATCTCGAGGCTTTTGCCACAATGTACATGAAACAAATTTATAGCTGAAAATGAAGATACAAGTGGTTTGTGTGTGTATTTTCTCAAGCCTATTTATGTTTCTGCTGATCTATGAATGGACTTTAAATAAACCTCTAAAGAAAGTTTCGGTTATTCTGGTTTAAGCTACTCACAGGATTTAAAGCACTTTTCACTATGCAGAACTACATTAATTGTATGTATTACAACTTAGTACCATTAATACAGAGGATATTCTGATGTTAGATGTAAGCACGATAACATTTAGTTAACCTTGTAAAACTCCACCTATAAACTCCATCAACACGGAGCTAGCTAGTTGTTTACTCTCCTTGGGTTTTACCTATAACTTATCAAAACTCATGTTTTTACAAACCAACCTCAAAACATTTTACATGGATAGTTTTCTGTTTATGCAGGTATAAACCTTCCCCTGAAGAAGTAGCTGCTGCCTGTGATGTCACATTTGCTATGCTTGCTGACCCTGAAAGTGCAGTGCGTTTATTTTTCGTTTTAGTTTGCACCTAGTAATAATGTTTTGGAAAGTAACTTAAATCCATTTTATTTCAGGTGGAGGTGGCCTGTGGAAAGCATGGAGCTGCAAGTGGTATGGGCCCAGGAAAAGGGTATTACTTTTTCTCTCATTATCTGAAATCATGCTGGATCTTTTTTGCTCAGATACTTCAATGAGTATGCAATTTGCTTAGTATTCATGAGAGCTATTTAATATTGTTGCCGATGTTTAATGCTTAATGCTTTAATTCCTAGAATTAGGCATTCTGCTTCTTCACAGAAAGGTCAAGCTTGCAGTACTTTAGCTGCTATATCCTTAAGGCCCTTCAGTATATTTTCGTTTTCGTACCCTTCAAGGAAGACCCGTATGAATGCATTATTTTACTACCTTTATGTAAATCATAGTTATTTCACTAGTCATTTGAAAGAACAACACATTTGGTTGCTGGCTAATTCACTTCCCAGAAAACCATCATCATGCAGTTACTTTTTTCACAATAAGGACTTGCTAAATCTCATCTGTTTTGGCACAGAAAGATCAAGTGATATGGATTACGAGAGTTCTGTTTCATCAGCTATATAACTTGTGTTTTCAAGTTTTGTTTTTTCCCATCTTCCCTAACTTGTTATGCTGTACAATATTGACAGATATGTGGATGTTTCAACTGTTGATGCTGGCACGTCCAAAGTGATTGGTGGACACATCAAAGCTACTGGGGCATCATTTTTGGAGGTGAAGATACCTTCGTATTGTTGCTTAACTAATAAGTCAAAGGAGAAAGGTATATCTGAAGGGATTAAGGTCTGAGTTTTCTTTTTTCCCACAGGCTCCTGTTTCTGGCTCTAAAAAACCGGCAGAAGATGGGCAACTTATATTTCTTACAGCAGGTAAGAGGTAATTTTTCTTAAATCTATCAAGTACAAAATGTGTTCGGGTCAGAGTAATGATCCAATCAGAATTGGCTCTTGGAAGGGAGAATCTCGAGATGGTCATGCCCTTCAGCATTTTTGTGTCAATTGGCTTCTATTAAGACTAAAATCTGCACCCTTGCGGTTGACTCTACATAACTTTAATTCAACGTTTTAGCAAAATCTGGATTATTGAAGTATTTGGAAGTATAAAGATCAATAGGATAAGGTCAATCATCATTTAGCTTCAAACATATTGTGCTATATATTTTTTTTTATTGTGGAATATAGCCTGTAACCTCTTTGATCTGTGTTCCATGACACAGTGAATGACATTGTAGAAACTGAAGCATAACGTGCCATCTTTCAGGTGACAAATCTCTGTATGAAAGAGTGGCTCCATTCTTAGACATCATGGGGAAGGTACTCATTCTTTTCTCAGTTAATCTGGAATGTTTGCCACTGCTGTTTCACATTCTGATTTGGTCCAGTCAAGATTCTATCTCGGGGATGTTGGAAATGGGGCTGCAATGAAACTTGTCGTCAACATGGTGATGGGAAGGTTCTAAAGAGTTCTTTTTCTGTTGATTTCTATTATTTTGTTCTTGTGTTGATTGAAATCGTAACACTGTTTTCAACAAATTGCAGTATGATGGCAACCTTCTCTGAAGGGTTGCTTCTCAGCGAGAAAGTTGGATTAGACCCTAATGTACTTGTTGAGGTATTCCAAAACCAAAATATCTTAGTGGATTGTATCTTCTGCATGATCTTTCACCAAATTCCAAACAAAATAATTGCTTTACTCATCTTGCTTTCTTTGCTGTGGGATTACAAAACAACTATGCGATATCTCTTCTTCACAATCAAATAGATCAGATCCTTACTACTGTTTCCTTTACAAGGGTTACAGGCATGCATTTGTTTCTTCACAATTCAATTATTCTTGTGTGATTGTTAAATGAGACTGCCTCATGGTATTGCCTGTATGAACATAGCTGAACAACCGAACCAGACCTTCCAATCATTCTATATTAGCCATGCAATTTGTATTTGGAAACTAGAAAATATTTTTCTGGTGATTCTGCCAGCTCTAAACTGTTAAGACCTATGCTCTCTCTACTTTGCTTTAATGAAGTAATTTTCCTCCTGTAAGTTTGTTGGAACTTCTTTCCTGAGGTTTATTTACATTGATGGTATTTCAGGTAGTGTCGCAGGGTGCCATTAGTGCACCAATGTACTCAATGAAAGGTCCCTCCATGATCAAATCTGAATATCCTACTGCTTTCCCTTTAAAGCACCAACAGAAGGTTCTTGACTGATCTAAATTCCGTTCACTACCTAAATATGTCTATCATCTGATATAAGGTTAATGGTGGATGTCAGGATTTGAGACTTGCTCTGGGATTAGCAGAATCTGTTTCCCAACCAACTCCAATTGCTGCAGCTGCAAATGAACTATACAAGGTAGCTAAAAGCCATGGCCTTAGCGATAGCGATTTTTCTGCTGTGATTGAAGCATTGAAAGCCAAATTGCAATCCTGAGCAACATGAGGTTCATGTCCATATTAATGGAAATTTTTTGCTACAGAATTCTGTGTTTTTTCCAGGCTTTAATTGAATATTAGTGGTAAGTTCATTTAATCAATTCCACCTTCTATTTATTATATTTAGCAATCCCTGTTGGCTTGGACAAGTTGATTCTTGTAAGCAAATTAGTTTAAAATATTTCTTATTATGACCTGGCAATTCACAATAAGCAGAAACAAATAAAATATGATATAGACTAATTGCAAAATAAAAATTATTTATGAATTAGATTCAAAGGTTAAGATCAACATAAAATTAATAAGTGCCAAAAAAGAAAATCAGAAAGCAAATTTATCCTTTTTGAAGGATTGAGTTTGACCAGGCTAAACTGATGAACAAGTCTGATTGGGATGAAATCCTTGAAGCATGGGAGCAGAGACATGTGTGGCCCTCTACCATGCTTGATGAGAAAGTTGATGCTAGTAAAGGAAAATTTTTAACATTAATTTCATTTCATTAATATATGTTGATTTATTAATGAAATTCATAGTTTAATATTATAGTCAATGAGACGGTATGCTAGCTTAGATTTCAGAGAGATTTCCAATTTCTTTACAAAGAATGGATTTGATTTTGATGTTTATAATATTTTGATGATGTCGGTTAATAAATGAATATATAAACATTTTCCAAAAAGAAATAATAATTATAATAAATATATAAACAATTGAATGTCACCAAATCTTTGTTTAATTAAGAGTGGTTAAGAGGGATAATGTTTATATATATATATTTGACGTGACATCCACAACTCCTACTATGTACTGTACAAAATCTTTATCATAATTAAACCATAAACTTCACTCCTCAAAAATTTCTAATAACTTTGGCCAGCTTTGATGTAATGATTAATGGATATTTATGAATATTTGCTGACCTAATAATTCTTAATTGCTTCTACTAATTACTATTCTTTTACGTACTGCTTTGGAAAAAAAAAAAGAAGTAATTTCTTATCGAGATTTGATTGTGAAGTTGACTTTATAAGATAAAGCTATATTTGTATGCACCAACTTCGTTAGGTATTTAATTCAAATTCATGTGATCATCCACTTCATTAGGTATTAATTTAAATTCTCCTTGAGTAGATAATTTATGTATCATGATGAAATATACATTATGTATTTGTGTATATATATCCTTAAACAAGTGGACAGCACGACTCAATCTTCATGCAAGTGTAAAATTCAATAACATTTAAAACAAATTTCATGTGTGACAAATATTTTAAAAATAAATGTAATTGTATGATATATATTAAATAAACAGACCGCCTTTATTATTATTATTATTATTTTCTAATATAGTTTTCCTTGCCAAATCTATCATTAATTCAAACTCACCGATGAGTCGATAACCATAAATTCAGACAAAGAGTTTCAGCTTTTATGTTCCTTCATAATTAATTCATAGCTTCACCCTTCAACTAATTCAATTAATTAGGAAGTACATAATTCGGTTACATTTAATATTAATGAAGAAGTATATTACTCCCTCCATTCCATTTTATATATCAGTTTTATTATTTTTACTAGAATTAAGAAATATTAATTAAATTTAAATTTATAATAGCATTTAATAATTTAACAAATTTAAATCTAATTATTCAACTTTTATTGTAAAAAAAATAAATTAGAAAAGGAAAATTAAATTTCATAAAATATAAAAGTATCATATAAATGAAATTTAAATTTTACTAAAAAATAACACATAAAATAGAATGGATAGAATAATATTTTTGTATTTTTTCTCAAAATATAGTTACTCGTTTGAATTTATTTTTGTTACATAATTTGAATGTTGTATAATTGGATTATTTGATTCTCTTATTTTTTATTTAATTAAATGTTTTTTTTATTATACAATTTAAATTATATATAATTATGTTGTTAAATTATAATTTTTAAGCTCTCAAATTATGTTAATTTTATTATTTATAAAATTTAAAATCATAATGGACTTGGGTCTTTTAAATAAGTCCAACTTAAAAAATTCGAATAGAAAAATCGAACAAACCATATTAACAACAGTAATGTTTTTAATTATCGAGTTTTCATAATTATTTTAAAAGTATTCAAAAATTATTTATAAACAAAAAGATGAGGGATAGAAATGGATGATAAATTAGTAGATAAATAAACAAAAATAACTTAAAATTTTACATTTCCGAAATAAAATGAAATGTGATTCATATAAGAAAATGATTAATTTTCTTAAAACTCACTTAATATCATAAATTAGTAGTAATAGATCCAATCTAATCATACCTTTGCATGCATTTAAAAGAGAAAGAAATAAAGAAAGATCCATAAAGCTGTAACATTAAAAAGCATCATTAATGGAGATTAACTTCATAAATTCAATAATCTAATGACGCGTATTATGGACTGACATGCAATTATTACAACGTCCAGTTGTTGTAACTTTGTAAAGCCACATCTTTTTTCAAACAAAAGTAAAAAAGTAAAAGCTCTATAAATTTTACTCCTAAAGAATAATACATTTTTATTAATCCTTTTTAAATAAAAGTAATATATTATTAATTTATTTTGGCTTCAATGAATAATATTCAGAATCAAATTGAACTAAGTGTAATTTTAATGTATCCAGCAAATTTGATTTTATTTTCAGTAGATGTTTAGGCATTTAGCACTACAATTTGACTCTAATTTTCGTAACATAATAATACTATCATCCTTGAGCTAACATGTAACAACAGTACAACATTTCTTTTTACTGATAACAGACTAGCAGTAAAACAGTAAAATGTTTGGGTTGAACATTTTATTACAAATATATCTTGTTTCAATATTTTCTTTTATTTAATAAAATATGGTATAATTTAATTAAGAACATCAACCAACATTTATTAGTTTGAGTTAGAAAATTAAATTTTAAATGAAATGAAATTTGTAATTAGTTTTAAATTAAACTAAGGAGTGAGCAAGGTTAGATTCTAACAAAAAAAAAAATCGATCTAAATTAATTTAATCAGTTCAATTTGAATAATTAATTTAATTTTAATTAGAAAAATATATAAATTATGGTCCATGAATTTAGTTCCATTAATAGCAGAGGATTCACAAAAACCGATATTTTTAAATATTATTATTTTTACCTTACAAAATTTTTAAAATATTTATGTTTTGATTTTGATGATATAAAAGAATGTTCCTTAGATTAGTATTAAAATTTGGTGCAATTTTAACTTATATATTTTTTTATTAAATTTTAATTTTTAATTATTTGAGTTGAATTATAATTAAAAATTGAATCGCAATCATCCTTAGCCATCCGTAATTAGAAGAAAAAAAATAAAAGAAAAAATGAAATAAAAATAGAAATTATAATAAGCCATCGCTTTCTTTCCTCTTTCAACGACAAAAAACACCCACTATTTCTTCAACCTCCCTCAATTATGCATTTTTGTAACAACCTCCTTGTCCTCCCTAATCTCTTCCTCTAAGCTTCTTCTCCTTCTCCTTCTCCTTCTTTCTCTCTCTAGAAAGCTTGTTTTCTCTCTCTATCAATTAACCCCGCTAGACCCGGTCCGTCCATCAATTTTCCTTTTTTCACTTTCAGCTTTTTTTGTATTATTCTCCTTTTACTGCCTTCTCTTCTTTCGCTCTCTTATTATTTCTCTCTAGGGTTTTGATTCTTCTCCTCTACAATCTTACCCTCCTCTCACTTTATCCTTTTCTCCATCATTATATCTTGAAAGTTTTAATTTTTATTTTTTTTGAGGAAGAGTTTTGATTTTTTATACTATAATGACTTCTGTGAAGAACAACCTCTTGCCTCCTGGGTTGGTTTCCAATCTGCAGGAAGTTCTGTTAAGCAGAAAAGGAGAAGAACGGGACCAATCAAATGATAATAATGATAAATCAACCGAGCCTTCTACTTCTACTTCTGTTGAAAATGAGGATAATTCAAAGCCTATTGTTTTGGTTACCAATGGTGATGGGATTGAGTCGCCTGGCCTTGTTTGTCTCGTTGAAGCTTTGGTCCGTGAAAATCTGTACAATGTCCATGTCTGCGCGCCGCAATCGTGGGTTTTCCTTGCTTTATTTGCTTTATTTTGGATGGTGTATTATTAATTGTCTTAACTGGGTATGTGGGTTCTCTTTAATTTGAGGTAATTAGTGGGCTCTCTTTATACTTTTGAATGAGTTTTGAATTGAATTTTGCAAACGTGGGTTCTCTTCACCTGTTTGTTATTTTATCGTTCTATGGTTTAGAGTAAAATTTAGTATATGGATATGTGGGTTTTCTCTAGCTTCTTATAGTGCTCTATAATTATTTTTGCATTTTTGAATTTGATTTTGTGTTAGCAATATCTCTGCTTTCTCTCTTCTCCAGTCCATGCACTGAAGTTGGCAACATGTTGTGATTTCTTTAGCTTTTGAATCTGTTGGTTTAGGGACAAATCAGTATCTAGCCATTCAGTTACACTGCAAGAAACCGTTGCTGTGACTTCCACAGAAATTAGTGGTGCCACAGCGTTTGAAGTTTCAGGTAGGATTGCTCTTAATTGCACTACCATAATCTTACCCAATATATTATTTATGTTCTTAAAGCGGGATCCTAAATTGTTTTTCACGAATTTCGTCGAAGTGGAACTACTTGTACTTATTTTGAGATGTATTAGCGTATGTTGATAATCTTCTTCTTGGAATGGAAGGAATTTCTTCTTTTTCTTCGTCTTTTTTAAATAACGAAATGATGGAACTGTAGATATTTCCGATGTTCATTTTGAGATTGCTATTTTGTCTGCTAGATCTTCTACCTTTTAGTTTCAAATGCTTATCATAATCGGATTTGGTGTACTTGTTAACTCAGGGACTCCAGTGGATTGTGTCTCTTTAGCATTGTCTGGAGCTCTTTTTTCTTGGACAAAGCCTTTACTGGTTGGCTTTAATTGCTGTTATGTATGATATTTCAAATAGCTTTTGGTATTAATCATTGATTGAGAAGTTATACCTGATTTTATTTTCAGGTGATCAGTGGAATCAACCGGGGATCAAGCTGTGGCCATCATATGTAAGGACTTTGCAGAGCCTTATACACCATCTTTTTATCTTGTTATATGCATCTTAGTCAGGACATGAATAGCATATATTTCATATGAGTTTTATCATTTTGCTCCAAAATCATTATCTTCTGCCCCTTTCTTGGAGGCCCAAGGTTGATTTATATATTGAAATCCACCAGGCTTTACTCGGGTGTTGTTGCTGGAGCTCGGGAGGCATTGATCTGCGGCGTCCCATCATTATCAATATCTCTGAACTGGTAAGTTGATAATGTGGACTTGTTGCTCCTCTTCTTTTTGTTTATAAGGATTTTTTTTTAAGAGTTGTAACCCATTATAGGAAGAAGGACAAAAGCCAAGAAAGTGATTTTAAGGATGCAGTTGCTGTATGCCTGCCATTGATAAGTGCTTCTATCAGAGATATTGAGAAGGGGACTTTTCCAAAGAGTTGCTCACTACATATAGAAATCCCCACATCTCCATCAACAAACAAGGTGAGGAATTTTATCCTTTTTGCTCAGAACCCATAGAACCTTTATGATATATCAATTGTATGCTTCCTGACTTTATATTGGAGACTTATATATAGAATTCACCTCTGGTTTCTGCATTATTGGTTCCAGCAAAGTCATGAAATTTGATCTTCAAATAAGAAAATAAGCTTTAGTTTTCACCTCTCATCTATCTTTGCATACACACATGCACAAATAGGGTAACTCAGGGTGGCCACAGACCCATGGTTTCAGGAGTGACATTATGCTCTCGAAAGTTTACATTTAGGAGCCTAGCATATGGAAACCAGGGTTGTATGAGTCTTTTTACAGGTTTTGCAAAATAAAGAACTGTATTTGATAGCTCTATTTAGAGAAAGAACCAACTCTCTCTCTCTCTCTCTCTCGTGCTCGCTCGCTGTATTTTTTTTCCCAGGACTATGATTGAACTTTTGGAGCATGTCAAAGGGTATCAATCTTTTGAAGTTATAATTATGAGGCACGGTTTTGTGGTCTAAAATTCTAAGTTGTGATTTATAAATGTCTACTAGTTTGCACAGCTGGTTCCAGTATCCAACATAGTAATTGTGGTTCACCTGCTTTGCATTTTGGTGATCCTTGATTGTTGTGGAAATTCCGTACTTGTAAATTTAGTTTAAGCAGCCATTACAATTGTTCATTAATTACAGAATCTTTGCAATAATTGTGTTTGTATATAGCCTTTTTTGAAGATGCATCAGTTGGATGTGACAGTCCTTTTGCAATTTTGGATTGTCACTATAAGAATGTTTATGTGTCACGAAAGGCAAACCAAAGGTTAAGTGAATTCATTTAATTAAAAAAAGATCACCCTCATCATTTCCTGTCATGGGAAAGGTTAATATTATTTAAGTTTATAATGCCATTTACCTGAAGTTATTGTGAGGTATAGATTTCATCCTGCAAGTCATAAGTTTTTTACTTGAATTTGTGGACACCTTGCTGTTAAATAACTTGCCTTGGGAAATATGCTATTTGAAACTTGGGTGACCTGTTAAGATGTGTTTTTTTAATAACTATGGTTTCTGAAGTCCAGGTGTATTTATCTCTTTTAATATGTTTGAATAATGATCAGGACTGTTTGGCATAAGTGGAGGGTTGTTAGTTGAAGAGGTAGCATAAAACCTGTAGACATTCTGAAAAAAAGGCAGCAATCCTGTTTGAAAAATTAAGATTTAAGGTTTATGTGTTGAGGTCAGGGAATTTGTTTGCATGATGAGGCCTTGAAGAGACAGCTTAAAAACTATTTTCTGAATATGAGCCAGCAATGATGCTTGACATATTGGGTTTTAACGTTTATGGGTTGAGGTCAGGAAATGAAAAGATGATGTATTTCAATTTATCAGAAGGCTTTTGGGTATAATGATAGATGGTGTAGAACATAATGGATGGACCTTGGTGAAGCACAACAATCAACATGCATTGCTAATGTCTGAAATTTGTTGTATCTGTGGGTAACAGCAAGAATATTTGTGCACTTCTAATGAATTTGATAAAGCTGTGCACACTCCAATTCTTCCTCCCAAATAGATCCATGTTGTTCGGTCTGCAACTATATTTACTTTGTATTTGCAGTTTACCTCCAAAGCAATCAACCAAGCCAAGGCAGCAACTTTTAGCTGTTGTCTGGGAATTATAAAAAATGGCTTGTTTTTTGAACCATTTATCAAATCAACTTTAACCGTGATAATTTATTATAAAAACTATGATTGTCGATTGATTTTATGGCCTGATAAAGATTTCTGGTGTTTTAAAAACATTTTAAAAAAGATATTCTTTGTGTAAAGTACACTTGTTTTATTTTCCTTTATGGTGCTATCATATATCATTGAGAATGATACTTTCTAACTTCTCTTGTGTGAATTTTATATATTCTTTTTCATGCAAGAGATGGAATTAAATAAAAGGCATTGGTCCCTTTAATTATTTATTTTTATCGTGATTCTTTGTGCTTATTTGGCTTCCCTGCTGGAGCTGCAAAACTTTATGCAGGCCACGTACTTTGGATGTTGCTATTTCTTCTTTCTTTCTGATGTATCTTAAATTTCTGCTAATGTGGTGTTAACCCACTTTATGGCATGTGTCCTTTTTTGCTTGGCAGGGTTTCAAACTGACTAAGCAAAGTATGTGGAGATCTTCTCCTAGTTGGCTAGCTGTTTCAGCTAACCGGCATCCTTCTGCTGGACACTTCATGTCAAATCAACAGAGTCTTGGCCTTCAGCTTGCACAGCTTAGTCGAGATGCCTCTGCTGCTGTGAGTTCTAAATAAAAATCATTCCACAAAGAAGAATCATTCTCTTCCCTCTGAATTCATGGTATTATTTCTTTTCCCTTTTCTTAGGGTGCAGCTCGTCGTTTGACCACACAAAGGAAGAATGTGGAGATTGAGACTGTTGGGGCTGCAGGAAAGCCTGACAGTGGCAGGGTGAAAAAGTATTTTCGTCTAGAGGTAAAGAATAGACCCATTGTAAATTTATGTTCAGGAACAACCCTATGTATGGCTTTTCAAGAAATTTGCAGTGGCTTGTTTTGGTTTTGAAGTTTGGAATCATAAGTTTTTTGTTTCCTGTTAGTTCAGACCTTTTGTTGAGAGCTTACTTTGCCTCCCTCTCTCAGCGTTCACTTAATCAAGATTTATAGAATTATATGTAATATAGAATTGCTAGAGAATTTGCTTTAAACACACCTCTACGGTCTCATGTCCAGAATAGAGATGATCTTATACTGGAATGTTCTGTCTCCACTTGCATCCTTTTGACGTGTTTCATTTGTTGCTTGCCAGTGCTAGTCTTTGTTCCCCGGTTGTATGGTCATTCCAAATTGAACTAAATTATCATCTGTATGAATATAATTGCAGTTTCTGGACAAGGAGCAGGAAGATACAGATGAGAATCTGGATTTCAGTGCACTTGAAAATGGATTTGTAAGTTAATACATGTGGATGGCTCTTATGTTCATGTGTGAAATTATTACGATATCAGTTTCACTTTCGCCAATAGGTGTTGTGTTTACTCATTAAGTGATGTTTCTTCCAAGCCTGTCGCTTTTGCTGTTCTAAAAGCCATCAGCATGATGGTTTACGGTTAGTAGACTGCTAACACTTTAAAACCTACATAAATGTCACCCAAAAGACAACACTTCGAACAAAAAGATGCAAGCAGTTTCTATGAACTTCTTGTGAATGCTAAGTAGATTATACTCCTAAACTTGGAGATTGGTTTTTCATTGATTTCACATAATTTGTGTGCTTTTGATTTGGAAAACTAGGTTGCAATAACTCCTCTATCACTTTCTCCACATATGGAGCCAGACACACATGCTGCAGCCTCAGATTGGATTTCTGCACTTGAGAGGAGCCAATAGAGCTTACTTAGACCAGAGATTTTGTATACATTTCCAGTTGTGTTAATTAGTTGTCAGTTGATATGTGGTTTTTCCTTTTTCTAAAATTTTACCATTCATAATTTATTAATCCCAAGTACTGGAGTTGGGTGGGTCATTGGTAGTTACCTACAGAGATGTAATTTAAAATGGCAAGTTCCTAATTGGGGACCTTTGCCTTTTTCTCTAATTGTTGCTTTCTGGGGCTTGATTTGTATCTTCTGCTTATTTCTTAACACACATTTCATTATTATTGAAATTGGTGCTAATTCAGGTAATACTACAAATTGCATTCTGCTCTTTATTATTTCATGTTTTGGCAAGTGGTGAATGGAATGTGACTTATTTTTTATTAATTTTTTTAATAGTTCTGGAGCGATATCATTTTTATTGTGAAGCAAAATTGTGGTTCATAGACTGTAATTAATGGGAATGGGTTGAGATTAAATTTCACATTTGCTGTTATTCCGGTTGATTTCATTTCAATGTGTATATATATATAAAATATCTTTTTCTACCATGAATCCTATTTATATAGTTAACTATGGGTATGCATGGTTCAGTTTTGGATCATAATCGAATTGAATTGAGCATGATTCGTTTTCGATTATAATCAATCGAAATAATTGAAAATCGAACTTTGATAAAAATTAAAAACTGAAGCCCAATTGAACTTATAATTGACATTTAATTATATTACCAATTGAAATTGAATAAAAAATTTCGATTGATTACTAACTAAAATTGACTCAATCAATCGAATAACTGAAATTTTTTAATATCTAATTAATTTAATTATAAAATCCAACTATGTTCATTCCTATAGTTAATGGTGCAAAATAATAATAAAAAAAAAGGTAAAAAGTAAAGGACAAATAAGAAAAAATGGCTCAGTAAATAATATTTTTTTTTTTGGTGACACTAAACGGAATTGGCTTTTGGAGCTCTACATGGGCTTTTATAAATCCCAATAAGTGTCCCCATCTCTCTCAGCTTCCATGTTTCTGCTGAAGCTAACAGCCTCAGTAGGGTTTCAGTTGAAGAAGAAAGATCAATTCTTTGAGACAAAATGGCTACCAAATCCCTAATTCGAAACGGAGCTTCATTGATGAATCGCATGCTCCTTTCCAATTCGATTCTCCACCGAAACCCTAACACAGATTGTCAGATTGTATCTCAAGGCCTCCAAATTACTCCTCAGCTTTTCCCTTCTCTTTCGAAATTTCACAATTCTCTTCATTTGCCTCAAAACGACGCCCATTCCGTCAATAAACTTGCGGATGAAGGGTTTTTGCATCCCTGTGGTCTCCCTTCTCTCCGCTTCTTCTTGCCCGATGGTACTCTCTTTTGTCAGCGTCATTTCTATTATTATTATCTTTATTATTGTATGATATTGTTACTTTTAGGAGAAAAACACTGCTTTTACTGGGATTGTTGAATATTATATTGCTGTAGTGGATGTCAATGCTCAACAGAGCTTATCACTGTCAATTTTTGTGTGATTGAAGTTTTACATATTTTAAAATCAGTGGTATTGATAATTCAAGTGACCTCCATTATCCCCATTGAGTTTCTGGAATTTAGAGGGAACTTGTGCTTTAGTATTCCATACCCTGGATTCTGGACAATTGCATTTTTTTAAATGGTTTATTTGCTAAAGTCTACTCTTTTATCTTTTATTTTTTATTTTTTATTTTTTTTTATCATGGCAATGTTTTTCCTGATGTTGATAAAG
Source organism: Excoecaria cochinchinensis (assembly GCA_947683425.1). Lineage (NCBI taxonomy): Eukaryota > Viridiplantae > Streptophyta > Magnoliopsida > Malpighiales > Euphorbiaceae > Excoecaria > Excoecaria cochinchinensis. The sequence goes on along the minus strand of CANTUQ010000125.1, from coordinate 3,054,926 downwards.
AAAGCAGATCAAATATTTGAATCCTTCTTGATCATATAACTCTGGGTTTCAAGTCATTCTTATGGACCTTGTTGTGGATGCTTAACCTTCATCGCATATTAAAATCTGTTCCTTGATAAGCATCTTTGGAATTTCATATCAGAATTCAAAACATGCCTTAAAAACATGCCTTATCCTGTTAATTATTGATCATATTTTGTACTTTAGTATGATTAATTGATGATTTTTTTTAGCAGCTATTGATTAGATCTCACTGTTCAGCCACTTTTCCAGTTTTCTTGATACTCTTGTCGTTAGTCAATCTTTATTCTTACTTTGGTTAATGCCTTTTGCTTGTTAACAAATTCTATGTGCTTGTACTTCCACAATCTACTCAAAATCTCTAGATACATGCTTTTCATTTGTCAATTACATCTATACCATTCCCACAATATACTTAAAACCTCTGGATATGTGCTTTTCATTAGTCAATTACATTACATGTTTGATGCTTCAATGATTCTATTTTGTGATTTCGACTGCACCTTTACATTTGAAAGCTCAGCATGTATCAGAATTTTTCCATGATGCGTGAGAGAGAATTTTATTTTCACTCTCCAAGGAGTAAAGCTGAAACATTGGTGGAAATTTCATTTTAGTGCAAGTAATATATAGGTGGAAATTTCATTTTATCTGTAATTGGTACTGGGTGGTTACCTTAATGCTATTAAAAGGTTCTCTTATGATGACTAGGCCTATGTCATAGTACCCTGAACTGATATGGTTTTATTTTATTTTTATTTTTATTTTTTTTTATCTCTGACACAAGGTGACTTTCATAAAGTTGAGCAATTCAATAATTGCTGGAGCTTATCTATATGGTTGATAAAATGTTATGATTTGTTACAGTGAGTTTAAGGGAAAAAATTGCTATTGTTTTACATGTTGACCAATTATAAGCCTCCTGTATCTTAGTTGATTCTGCAAAGTTGATGCAACTGTACTTTCAGATTGATCTCTCCTAACAAATATATGCGCCCTGTACTGTTCCATGGAAGATTGTTTAATCCCATCTCTTACATGGTTCCTAATTAGGTTCAGATATTTCTTTTGAATACTAAAAACAAGAAAATAAAATTGCTTTGCACTTTTTGCTGACAAAAAAAAAAAGGGTTATGTTTAATGAATGAGATTGTGGCTGCAAAAGTGGTCCTGTAATAATAATTACTGCTAAGCAGGACCATCTAAATTTGTTTTTAACAAAATATGCTGGACAAGCAGGGGGTAGACCTGGCTCAGTGATATAGTAATTCACACTGTTTGCGTACCTTCTTGATTTATTTAGTATAACTGGTTTGGTGTCCTTATTCAGGTGATTCATCAAGCGAACCAATGCTCTTGTTTCCTAAGAGGACATTCCAACCTAGTACCATAAGACGTAAAAGAAATCATGGGTTCTTTGCACGGTATGTCTCTCCCCCTTTTTTCCACACCTTGATCCTGACTTTTCATGAGAAACAGAGAATTTATGACGATTGCTGATTTTTAAAACCTTTGGGTAAATGCAATCAGGAGCCTCTGTTGCTAGTGCATAACTTTCATGAAATGTTAGATTTTGAAAGGATGCTTCTTGTTAGTACACCTTTTGTTGCAGGGTAGCTTTTTTTCATTAGAAAAGGCTAATGATAATGCTTATCCATAGGCATGGTTTTGTTCCATGGTTACCCTGCAAGAATCTGTAACCTTGCCTTTGTCACCTGATCTTTGTTTTATTTACTGTCTCCTTTTCCTTTGAAATGCGTCCACAGACACCCACAATCAGGATGGCACTTTTATGTGTGTTAAAATTAATTGCTGAATTGTGTGTATGAGCAGCAAGGCAACCAAGGGAGGTCGGAGAGTCATTGCACGAAGAATAGCAAAAGGTCGGTCAAGGATTACAGCATAGTGTCTCTGCCAACACTTTGGAGGAATGAGAAGTTTTGCATTTACAATGCCTTTGGCCCATGGTATTATAATGAGAATTAGGAAAGACCTTTGCTCCCTTTTGGTTTTCATCCTATCCCTAATGCCTTGTAGGAAATTACAGAGCAGTTTAGAATCAGCCTTCAACATTGTAATTTTTCTTTTCCATATGAAATCTGCATGAATTCGATGAATCTCGGAACAATACGAGGATGTGTTTATCTTGATGCAATAAGCAAACAACTTCTTTGATTTGTAGTTGACAGTAATACATGGTGTTATAATTGTCTTCTTTTACAGGATGGATAGGCCTAATCCTTCTCTTAATAAAAGAAAGGGAAGAGAATTCATAGCGGGATTGCAATTTTTCTTTCCAAGTAAAATCAAATTAGCATGATGGGTCACCAAGATTACAAATCTCTTGGTTGAATAATTAGCATGAAAAAGAAAATGTGCTGGGTTACAGTGTGTTTGGAAAGTAAAAAAGAGCTGTAATCACAGAATGATAGCATTAATCATTCAAAGCAGGGGTTTGGACAATAATTGAATACTTTATAAATAAGCTATCCTCTGTAAAGGAATAAAGGTTGACGAATCTTAATTTGAAAATGAAAGTCTCGTGTCAATAAGAAAATCACAAGCTCGCATTTGTAAATGCTATATGGGCATCTTTCGACATGGCTGATCCTTGCCTCCTTAGTGACAGGCAATTCTCCTGTCCACTTTCATAGGCTGTCTTCCCATTTCCTAGTTCCTACTGGAGAAATTACTGAATTTCTGATCTCCTTTCTTTGTGGAACAGAAAGTAGGTATTTTTGTGCAAAGAAGTACTCTGTCACCACTTGTGTGCTTGCTGTTCAGTGATGTGAATATTATCAAATAACATTGGGCACCGCCTCCACATTATCCAAAGACAAGAATTTTTAGTGGATGTCCTTTTTGTGAAGCACCACTACCTTCTCACTTAAAACCGAAATGATTCGGTATATTATATATATTAAAAGTATAAAAAAGTATCGTTGGAAGAAAAATATATAAATATTATTTTTGATCTACGATCTATGTTCACAAACATTTGTCACATCCAATATACCAAATAGAGGTATTTAAAAATGAGTTAGATGGGTTACAATTAGATTTTTTTTAAAAGAAAAATGGAGTTGAATTATACATAATCTCACAAAATATATTATATAAATTTGATTCAAATTTTATCATAACCCACCCAACCCATTTTTGAACAATCCTAATACCAAATATATATTAACTTAAAATGATATTATCTCCTGACTTAAGAGAATATATATATATATATATATTCACTCACAGTCAACTACATATATGTGAAGAAAAAAAAGTTGAAGCAATAATACAATGTCTCTTAGACTTAAAATCAGATTTGAAGCAAGAAATTATTGCCAAGTGAAATGTCATATTCCCAAGAGACTCTTTAAATGAAAATTACGTAAAAATTTCATTGGAAATTAGCTACGTCTGTTCTTGAGGTCTGTAAAATAATGTCTGTAAGATGTGACAAAATGAGAAGAAAATTGGAGAATGTCTAACTAAAACTAAAGTTAAATTGGTGAGAAAGAAAGTGATGTACGTACGTGTGATGTAACCAAAGCCAAAATAGTTAACACCAACCTTTCTTCTGCTCTAAAAGGAAACTGTTGCAACTTTCTTGTTTTTGCAATTTTTGAACTTCTTTCTTTTTACTTAACTTGTAATTCAAAAAAACTGTTGACTTTTTCATCTACACTAACAATATTACACCACAACCACATAATAAAACCATCAAAATTTGATTGCTAGTCAAAACTCAATCAAGTATGCCACATCTGTAATTTGGGTATATGCCCCCCTTTTATAACCAAAAAAAAAAAAATTAATTACTAAAATTCCCCCAATTTATTACCCCATTTTCATTTTGGCCTCAACTTTAAAAGAGCCAAAATCGATTTCAACCTTTTATAAAAATTTTAATTCAAAACATTTCATTAATTTTTTCGTCCATAACTATTTGTAATTTATGTGATAGATTAGTGGATATTTCCTTAGTTATGGACGATAAATATAATATATGATTCAATTTGAATATATTTAAAATATTAGAAATTAATTTGGTCTGTTTTAAAATTTAAGGGTCAAAATAAAAACTAAAGTATAAATTGGAGAAATTTTAATTATTAATCAAAAAGAAACTACCCTCGTAGAATAACACATGATAAGACACCATCCTCAGTATCTCTGGCCTTTTAACACACTAAAACACAATTCAATATTAGCTCATTTTAGAGGAGAGACACTATTTACCTAAACCGAATCATCACAAATCAAGCAAATAATAAACTGGGATGTATCCAGTTTATATAAAGATCTGGTCCAAGAAAAAGAACCGGGGTCCAGTTTCCTCCTCGAGCCACATATTTCAATACAATTAAACAAAAAAAAAAATTGTTTATAGAAATTGGGTACTTCTCTACATTTATGGAATTTAACATTGTAAAATTTTAGCAGAGAGAGAGGAGTGAAATATATGCATAAATATAGAAGAATTTACTGACATGCAAATTCATGTAAGGTGAGGAACATGTCAAAAGAGTCTACACATATATTTATGAAACCTCAGCAAGCATTACTCACTGAAGAACCTGAACTAGTAACATTTAGGTTTTCCCATTACAGTTGCACTCACCATCCTTATGCTGTATTTCAGGAAAAATTAAATGCACTGTTTCAATTGAATTCATACACCACCACCACCACCAACACCCTAATTAAGTAAAAATTCCCATTAATCTCTATGCTTCCCAGCAGCAGCTTGAAGGAAAATTATTAGGGTTTGCTCCAAATTGACCATTTGAGAATGCTGATAATGATGACGATGATGATGGCAATGATGACATTATAGCATCAATGTACTCCATTGGATTTGACGGCACATGCTGTTCATGTGGGTAATTAGACACTGATGATGCCAAACATTGGAGTCTTGCAAGTGGGTCAACTCCTACTTCTTGTGAACCGGATGAGCAAATACTACTTCCTTCATTGATGATCTCACACAATTTTGGCATCATTGGAACCATGGATTGATTCTCATAAGGCATGATTCCAATGCTTTGATGATCATTACTTGGTTTTTGATCATAAGAGGGAACCAAAATTTGATCTTCTTGATGATTTGGATCAAGATGCTGAGGTAAATAAGGCAAAGCCCACATTGGATCAAAGGAAGAAGATGAAGAAGTAGTATTTGGTGGTAGTAGTGGTGGGATTAATTGGGATGAGAAATTAGCTAAATCGAGATTGAAATTATTATTATTATTGTTATTAGTATTATTATTGGGTAATTGGTTGAATTTGAAATCGGATTGACCAAAACTTTGAAGCATTGAATTTTGGGATGGAAGGTAGAGCTGGTCATGTGGATGATGAGCACTACTCAAGATAAGATTAGGGTTTGCAGCGAGAGAGAAGAAAGCTTCATCAGATGCAGAATTAGGGTTATGAACATGATGATCAGTGAAGCTAGCTAAAGCTGGAACATGATCATGAGATATTAGCTTCTTCTTTATGCTTGAATTCCAGAAATTCTTCACTTCATTATCTGTTCTTCCTGGTAGATGCTTAGCTATCTGTGCCCATCTGTGTACAATAAAAATTCAATATATAGATACCCTTTTGAAAATATTTCAATAAAGTTGGTTCCTTTCTAGATTCTAACATGAATATTATATATATGAATCATAATCTTTAATTACCTGTTGCCTAAAATACTATGAAGTTCAACAATGAGAGCAGCTTCTTGAGGAGAGAAGCTTCCACGTTTCAGGTCCGGCCTTAAATAATTTATCCATCGTAATCTGCAGCTCTTTCCACATCTCTGCAACCCTGCAAACCAAAATTTATTGAATTTGAACACAAGAAATGAGAGTATACATGGTATATAAAAGAAATGGAACTCGTGGTGATGATATAATCAGTTACAAGTCCTGTCAGTGATCAGAAACTGTGTTTCTGTGTGTCAGAGAGAGAGAATTAAGATATAAATATAAAAAAGTACCAGCAAGTTTAGGAACAGAGCTCCAGCAACCATGGCCATAGGTTGAAATGTAGTTGATGAGTTTTTCATCTTCTTCTGGTGACCACAAACCTCTTTTAACTTTCTGTTTGTTGCAGCAAGAGTGATGCCCCATCTCTCTCTCAGATACAAGTAATTGCAGCCAATGAGAGTATTGTATATATATAAAAGTGAATCTTTAAAGAAGCGGTACACGCAGAAAAATGGCTATGAATTGAAGATTACATAATAATAACAATAATAAAGAAAAAGGAAAAACTAAAAATGGTGAAATGGTGATGATACTGTAAGATCGGAGAAATAGAGAGAGAGAAAGGATGATGAAAGAAGAATTTAATGTGGGGAGCTGTACTGTACATATGGTGGACCCAATTAGGGTTTTGTGGGTAAAAGTCTAAAAGCTGCAGAATCATACTGTGAGACCTGTATGGCTTATAATGGGATCCTCCCTTTCTCTCTCTCTCTCTCTCTCTCTCTCTCTCTCTCTCTCTCTAAGGGATGGGGATGGGTTGCCCTATACACATGTCATTCATGCAAAGGCCGTGGGTCCCTTCTTTTTTCTCCATTGGGTCCCACTTTAGACTTATCAAAACAAGTCACCTTTGCAATATATAGTTTGCATGGCCACTTCTTGTGCAGTCATCTGATCCAACGGTTATATTGAAGGGAAATGTTTCCTCATCGTAAAATCTAGGGTTCATGTACCCTTTCCAAACCCTAAGATCATTGTTTTATGCAAATTTATTATCAAGAAAAGTTTTTGTAGAATTTCGCTTAATAATGCAAATGATAGGACGGTGATTGCCCCACTATTATGGCAAAAGGAAAGAAAAATAAATAAATAAATAAAAGAATTGCCCCACAATGTAGGGTTTAATTTCCAAGAGTAAAGATATATAATATAGATATGTATGAATTATTAAGTGTATAGCATTATTTAATTAGAAATCCAAAAATCAACTTTTATTATTATTTTTTTAATGGACTTCTTTTTATTGTGCCTTTTATGCATGAGAAAATAATGTATTAATTTATACCCATATGTTTTAAATTTTTGGAGACCTTAAAGGAGCAAGTTGATTCTTTCAAATAAAAAAATTAAAAAGAAATAGCAAAGTGAGAAACCATGAAATTAATTAAAACGTAATCAATTAATTGAATGCAAAAAAGACTGAATTTTGTATCATAAAGAAACTGATTTTTTTTTTTTTTACTTATGGGCCAACTTACAGCTGGTATTGATTTTACTTGATGGAGAATATTATATATATAATGTATAAGAAATTTAATTTTAATTTTAATTTTCAATCGGCTGGGTGTGGTTTTTATAAAGATTAGACTAAGGTAGGTCATGCAGTTGCATAAAGAGGGTGACATATAGAAAAGTAATTATGGGAACATGCTTTTCTGCAAGAAATTTCATGATTTCGGGCTGTGAAATCTCATCATAATTTTTTTATCTTGAAAATAAATTAGATCAATTTTAGAAGGACTTTAACACTAAAGAATCTAAAGATAAATGCCGACAAATACAATCAATAATCATTCTTATTTGTTTCAACTTCAAAGTCAAAATATTATATAAATTGGTATTGTTATGATTAAATTGAGTTCATGCCTTTACCGAGAAATAAATTAATAATTAACTGGGCCATGTTCTTTTCTCAATTAAGAAATTATTGTACAATTAAACATACTACAAGGACAAACCATTTATCTCCTTTAACATCAGTAATCATTCACCTTTGCATAAAATCTATACTTAATTAATGTAGGTTAATTTTGTAGATTTAAATGACATTTAGATATTCTTTTGATTTATAAATAAAAATACCAACCTGTTTAAATAAAATATTTTTTTTTTTGAACATACAAATTTTAGAAAGTTGTTTGGAGGATTTTTATTTTATCTTATGCATAACAGTTTCATTTTCTAGTTTTATCCCATTTTTTTGTTTAATGTTGCTGTAATGTCAACTCTACGCTCAATCCTCTTCAAAATTAATTACAATATGTAAAATGTAAAGAATTTTACTTTCATAGTGACCGACTCTACTCGAACTAAATAATATTGTAATTACATAAAATGATTACATATTTCACTTTTCTTGTGTTTTTTTTCTTTATTTAATTTGTTTTCCCTATATCACAATTAAAAGCAATGATTTTAGTATCATCAAGCCATAGTTTATTAATTCAAATTCAATGTTATAATAAAGACAAATTAATGTTCTTTAATTATTTAATAATTCATCAGCTGCTAATTAAAGTAAAAAAAAAAAAAGAAGAGAAGAAATCGTTGTATATATGGCAAGGAAAAAACACAATTATATTTTTAATATCCACATTATTTTTTACTGGAACGTATAGAAACTTTTTACGAAATAGAGTGAAACAGAACAGATAATAGTAATTGCATCAGTTGAGAAGAACAATAATCAATTAAATTAATTAACACGTTCATTGTACCAAAAAAAAAATAACATGTTTATAATCTTTTCCAGTCACCACTTTTCGCTTTTGTGTTTCGTGCAATATCACTGCAGTAAACTGTATTATTTGAGGTTAGTATTATATATATATACACATGCATTTATATTCTTTTCCTGTAAACTATTGATCGGCACACTAGTTTCTAGATTATCTTTTATATATAAAAAATCTATATTATAGATAGGCTAATAATCCATTTTTTTTTTTATCATTATTGTATTGATTGGTATTTTTTCTTTTTTTTTTTCCTATTTTATCAGATTATGTTTCTATAAGAAATTGATTTTTTTTTTTCCGATGTTCAATGGTATAAATCTCTAGTAATTAAGCTATTACTCTCGTATTAAAGTTTAGATATGGATTATTTTTAAATATTTAATTAAAAATATTTTATTTTATTTATTAATTTATTTAATTCGATTCTTAATTAATCAAATCGATAAATTTTGAATATCAAATGAATTATGTATAAATATATAATGTTGGATGTGACATAGATTGCGTGTTCATTAGAAATCATGCTAAACTTTGGTCGATGATATTTAACTATTGGAATTAAAAATCTCAATGAAAACCTACTTTAGATTTTGATTAGTGTTAAAAAAAAGTTTGAATCATTCTACTTTTACTTTACAAAACTCAATGTTGGACCCCGAATGTCCATTGTTTTCTCTCTTTTCGAGAAGCTTGGATCTTGCGATTGTCATTACTTTTGGTTTTTGTTTATTCGCATAATTTCTCTATGCTTTATTATAGATTTATAATTAATCTATTTCTCTAATTTCTTTCTAATCAAAGATAGTTTCACCTACTTGCCTCAATTTATTTGACATAGAGGTTATGTAAAACTCTTGCCATGTTACTAACATACATGTGCATATACACATAGGAAATGGAATTGATTGTTATTTTTTTCAATGGTATTCGAATTCTATTGACTTAATTAATTCAAATTTATGTCAAACAAATTATAAAATGGACATAATTTCTCATTTCAAATTTCTAAAAATGTTTTATATGTAAGACTCACTCGAATATAAAACATTAAACTGGTTATATGAAACATTGAGCTGATTATGAGAAACGGAAACCATACCATCTCATCTCAATTAAAAAATAGTTATTTTTTTTAACATGGGATTATTAATTAGTAATCTTAATTAGTGGGCAAATCCATGGCCTATATCTTCTAATAATATATGAAATCCCTAATCTTGAAGTTCTTAGGCATTAATTCTTTTAGTAGTATGCATAAAAACTAGATAAAGAAATATTAAAAACATGGAGTAAAATTAGGATTTGTGCAATTATTGAAATTTTTGAGAAGAACTAAGGTGACCTATATTCTTTTTCCTCTGCAAGAATATTAATTGTGTCATGGCAACCCAAAAGGAGAAAATCTTTTTAAAGTTGTTTATTATTGAAATATATAGTTGAGTAATTAACTGCTTAATTAAGAATAATATTCCAAAAAATTTCTTTTTCTTTTCTTTTATTATAATTTCCAAATGGTACTCAGTTTCCAAATATAGCTGAAGAAAATAACCAGCACTAACTAACCTATTTTGGACTAACTTCTCTTTTCCTCCATCTAATTGTGCAGCTACTGGATAACGACACTAGCATAAGAATCTGTCCACCTTGTTGTTATTTGCTTCAATTCATAATTAATTTAATTTATTTGTTTTCTTTTAAATAATTAGCTATTCCAATGTCTATTTATAATCAGTTTTTCCTAAATTACACTTTTGAATATTACCATAAGAAGTAATTTAATTTAATTTTTTTATTTTCCGTGTGAATTTTCATTTTTTACGATTATATATATATCTTGTAAAATAATATGAAGATGGACTATTAAATAGTACCTCTAGATCGAGAATGACAATATGAATTATAGTTAAATGAAATGATGATTGAATGGATAAATAAATAAATAAGGTGTGTGTATACATATAGTGTATATATTGTGTATAATAAAGATCATTTAAGGCAATATTTTCATATATAGATCATTTAGTTTGAAATTAAGCTGTGGTGTCAACATTACAAGAGTGGTTCATTACAATGATTTAAACAAGAAGTGAAAGTTACAGCAGAGCTAACAAATTAATTAAGGCCATGCTAAACATGTTTCACAATCAAGAATAGACAAAGAATTTGATTAAAAGATGGGAATTCACACAAATTAAGACCACAATCTCATCAAAACCCTTTTTTCGTATGCAAGATTTGCTTATTATCACCCCAATTATGAAACCCAATTAGGAACTTGCAATTTAATTAATTATTAATTAAGCTTCCTTGTCAATCAATTTGGGGAATTTTCATTCTTCTATTATTATTATTGTTTTTTAATTTTAGGTAGGATTTTCTCGAGGCGAATATACGGCATGCATGTCATTCCCATTAAATCAATGCATTGATAACTGCACCTTCTATGTTTTTATTTTAACCTTCATAACTATTAGATGCCATTCATAAACTCTCAACTATACACATTTCTTTCATGTTTTTCTCTCCCTATGAAAAATGATTTGACTTGAAATCTTCCTTGATGGAAATCACGTGAAGAGAGTTGCTAGTAATTATTATTATTATTATTATTTGAATATCATATGAGAGAAAGAAAATCAAATAGAATGTTTTAATTAGTTAAAAAAATTTAAATTCTCATGCTACTATGACATTAATCAAACGGTAATTTGATCAAAGATCTATGCTAAAACTGTTATAACAATTAAATTTAGAGATTTTTTACAAATTGAAGTGCAAAATTTAGAAAGGATGTGTGAAAATTAATCCTGTAATTTGAGACTAATAAACTGGATTAGTCAATTGTCAATTGAACAAATGAATTTGGCCTAACCAAATCAAGAAATTGCACACTTCAGCATATAAACTTTTGTGCAGAAACTCAATTCCGTTGGCTTGGTTCATTAATTTGCTAATTATATTAAGGCAATATTAACTTAATTAACAATTTTTTTTTCTTAATTATCATTCACAAACAAAGTAGGCAACAACTTCAAGACCAAAGAACCTACATATCTATTTTTAGTTTTTCATATAATGGGTTAATTAATTATGTCCATTCATACCATCCTATTATTATATTTATAGTGCCCTTATTATGACATCAGGACAAACTATAATAAATGAAATTATTATAAATTTCCAATTTTCATTCTTTATTAGAGGTACTATTTTCAATTTTATTCTTAAAAAAAAAGTCTAAAGGACAAGATAATGATTAAAAAAATTGAAAATTCAGTAAAATTTAAGTTGTAATTTATGTACCGGTTTTTTTTTAAAAAAAAAAAAAGAAATTGTTTTCTCAACTTTTGCAATATTGAACACTAGACTAATATTTATTTAATCTAATAATTAAAACTAAGTTTTTTTTAATACATATATAATTAATATCCTTTTATTCAATCTGCAGACTATATATATATATATATATATATATATATATATATATATATATATATATATATATATATATATATATATTCAATCTACATAATACATATATACAACTGATTATCAAAATTAATTTTTTAACATAGTAATAAATAACAAACTCAAAAACATACGTACATCGAGTTTAAATTCAAATTATTAAAATTGTAAAAATTTCGATATCAATTTATTCTTTGGAATTGATTACATAAAAAAAAGAAAGAAGCTATACTTATAAATAGGAATTGAAGAAAGGAATCTTAAAAGAGGTCTTTATATATGTTGATGAATTAAAGAGGATTAATTAGATGATAAAAAGAAAAAAAGAAGACTAATTATCATTTTATTTTTTTTTAAAAGAAAACAAAGAGAAAGGGAATGCTTGAGATGGAAGAAAAAGGGGCCAAAGCAAGATTCTTGATTTAAATGTATCACATGCAACAATTAATAAGCACCAAACTCTTTTGCTTTATTTGTTGAGCCATCATAGGACAGTCTCTGTGTGTGAATTTTGTTTTTTCTCTAACTTATATATTCAACATTTCTAACCCAAAGTACATATGCAACTCTGCCAATGTAATTCTTTTCTTTGTCTTCTCTTCCTTTCAGATATCAGTTTTGGTATGGGTCCTTTTCACTCTAATTTTAATCAAAATTACATTTTTCTGTTTAATGTTTGCATATAAAAATTATTCATACTTTTTCATAAAATTAATAAATAAGTATATAGTTACAATTAGTTCCCAAAAGAAACATGAGAAATGACCCACATAACACTTCCTTCTGTTCATGGCAAACCCCATGAAAGAAAGTCCAAACTTTTACTCAATTTTAAACAAACTTTTACTTGCCTTCACTTCAAGAATATCCCATCAAGATTGACATTCAAGAAAAATATTACAACTTTTGGTAGCATCCTGATTTCTTGCCTTTGTTTCTGCTTATATATTTTTGTCACGTGCCTAAACCTTCCTATTATCCTATAGCTACTCTTCCATTTCTCCACTTTGCTTCTTTAAACTCGCATCTCCTAGTTTTATTCATGCATCAATTGAACGCAATGTAAAAATTGTGAATTCATAGCGACGATAAACTGTCATGTCGTAATTTTGTTCATGCATTAACACAATACAATGTAAAAATTATAAATTTTTATATATACAATAGCGAACAAACTAATTATAAATTGTCGTATCGTAATTTTGTTCATGATGCAATGTAAAAATTACGAATAAATGCATAAATACAGTTTAGGTTAACTTTATATTAACCTTTTCTTTTGCTTCAAAGATGTTAAACGTACAATTAAGCAAAATTGAGAATATATTCTTTAGTTTATTCTTTTGCTTCAAAGATGTTAACGTGCAATTAAGCAAAATTGAGAATATATTCTTTAGTTTAGCATTGATTGTGATATTGGTGCTCCTTTCATGTTTAGTGTTAATGACGAATAAACTGTCATGTTATAATTTTATTCATAATATGTGGTAATGATATAATATCATTGTGAATGAATTCGTAAATACAGTTTAGGTTAACTTTATATTAACCTTTTCTTTTGCTTCAAAGATGTTAACGTACTATTAAGCAAAATTGAGAATATATTCTTTAGTTTAGCATTGATTGTGATATTTGTGGTCCTTTCCTGGTTACCGTGAATGGCGGGACCATGATAAATCAAATCTTGTACAAGTAATTAATTATATTTTTCTAAGCATAATCAAGTCAATTATTGCTAATCACATGATGATTAACATTATCATGTTCACATTGTCCAGTATTAATCATACCAAAAATCTGCAAATTACGAGCAACCATAATTACTGTAATGGTGCACATAACATTTATGAGTTTGAAGTGATAAATTAAATTCATATAAGACGTGAATTATTAAGATAAGTAAACTTGGAGATTGAGTTACTATCTATCAGTAAATAAAAATATATATATACACATTGAATTACTGAATTGAAAAATAAAAAGATTAGCAGAGTAAATGAGTTTAATATCATGATAATCTGCCAAAAACTGTGATTATGTGTTTTATGTGGGTGACGCTAAGCAGATAGGGACTGGGGGGTCCTTGACAATGATCTTCAATATTAATACCAAAGGCTTGATTACATTGAAGTTGAGAGAAAATATATTTTCCCTGAAAGGTATGGCTTGGAAATGAATATAGAAATCCGTCAAATAAATCGATGGATATGGAAATTAGTTTGTTACACAAAAATCTTTATCATCTCTCATTGTTGGAATCAAATTGATTCTAACCCTTTTCTCAATTTGGGAAAAAGAATCGTAATGATTCGATAAAATTCTTTACCTGATAATAATATGCTATATATGCAAAAACTGTTATGATACAAAATTACAAATAACAAAAAACTTCACTCTCCAACTTTGATTGAATCATAATTAACAATTACAAACGAGTAGTGGAACACTGACTTTGCACACATAATGATCATACTTCCATTAATAGATTTTTTTTTCAGTAAGTTCTGATTCCTTGAGATGAATTTGCTAGACAAAAACACAGAGTACTCAATTCTATAATCACAATCACTCAAAATATACTACAAGTATGTAAAAGTATATATGAAGTAGTTATGTGTAAGAAATGTCAAGGGCAACAAGCAGTTGAACTCTCAATCAGAATGGACCTTAGTGCCTTCGGTTTCTAAGCTCATCATGTCTTCCTAAAGGTAGTGGTGGATAAAGATCCCTGCACAGACCAAATGAAGGATTGGAATCTGCACTACTCTTGGCATCTCCAAATGAAAGTGGCATTGACATAGTAAGAAACTGATCTTCCATCACATGCCTTGGCATAGTATGCCTGCTAGTTTTCTGCTTAGCCTTAATTGACTCAGTGAGATTCATGTAGCTCGGTTTTCGGTTACAACTTTCCTCTACTCTGTCCACCATTATTGTGTTGCTAGACAATGGGATTGGAGACACAGCTGTGGATGAAGTAGACTCTGAGCTCTCATCATAGATGGATTCAGAACTCGGGCCTGAAGATGAGCGGGTGATATGACTAACCATAGGTGGTTTAGCAAGAATTTTTGTTGTAACGTTGTTTCTTTTCACTTTTACTGAGTCATGAGTCGATGAATACAAGTAGTTACTGGCTATGTTATCTTCACTTTTCCTGGAAAATGGAGTCTCAGTTGAGTCGGCATGAATTTCTTCCATAAGTCTGTTTTCCCATGGTTTGGCTGCCATCCATCGGTCTAGCCAACTCCATCCAGGGCTACTGTTATCCATCCTTTGATACTTGTGAGCTGATACTGACTTGTTTGTTCTTCTAGCTGGACTCAAACATGATCTTGATTGCTGAAAGCAAAGACAGATTGTGCATTCATTCGTTCAGCAAAAACAGGCTGTTTCGTTCAGCAAAAACAGGCTGTGCATTCATTAACTACCTAGCTAGCAAGCTTCTAATTCAGTACCTGTTGAGAGAGCGCGTATGCAATTGCTCTCTCCCTCTTGATTGCCCCTTCTTGCTTCATTTGTAGCTTTGCACGAACGTCATCCACAGTTCCCCGATGATCACACCATCCTTGCTGATAATATGAAGTGTGTAATTTTTTTATATGCAGCATTCACACAATGGAAGAATGCAATAAATTTTGGACTATTAAATTATAATACCTCAGCCTGCTTGGAAGGATCAGCTATGTGGTGATCATCCAGAAAGTCTTGCGCCGCTTGGCCTTCTGAAGACATTCTCACACCCCGTGCCCTCACTCTGGCCTGAACCCTCACCAGAGCCTGCATGCACCTTAATGTCACAGCAGCTTGCTTTCGAACCTGCCTACCACGAAATATGGCTTGGATCCTCACCACTGATCTCAAGGCCCTCAAAGCCCGCCTTGCCTGTCAATTGTCCAAAAAATATGCACACAAAGGAAGTAAATGTGGTAGCAAGAAATGATGTTGTCTAAAGCTTTCATCACATACAAGCAGAATATCACTTTAGATGGGAGCAGCATATGAAACAACTCTTATGAAAGTGAAACTTAATTAATCATTGAAGTTTGTTTCTCAAAAATATGGAATGATTCTGAATATGTGTAGTTATTCTAAAGCTGAGAATCTGAATATAAGACAATTTGAAGCCAAATTCCCAAAATGAAAGTGACTATTTAAAAACGAAACAACCAATAAGTTAGAGAAGAAAGGAAAAATGAAAGAAGACAAATGCTTTTTTCTTGTTTCTGATTCGCAAATGTGATGAGCTCATCAAACCCAGAGAAACAAGCACGATCAATTCATTAGTTTCGGTAAGCAACAAAACGATGATGTACTCTGCAATTCTTAATAATTTGCAGTTCAATCAAAATTTCACTTCGAATTACTCAAAGCTGGTCATTCTTGTTTAATTACTTCATTTACATGTCCATTTTCTTCTTGTTCTTTCCTCTGTTTACAGGCATTGATTGAGCTTAACTAATTAATTGCCCACCTAGTCAAAAGACTCGAAGTCTGCAAATTTACAATCCAGATCTAAGAACTACTAATTGTACAAGTTTTTGGAGCTCAATCTTAAACATAAACCACTTACCCAAAAGCCTAAACTGAGGAAATTAACGTAAAAAAAAATTCAAATAAATTATAGAGGAAAATTACGATCAGAAATAAAATTAACACCAATTTACCAGTAATCCACGAAAAGCTGTTTGGATACGGATGGCAGCCCATTCTTTCTTGATCACCATGAAATCTCTCGGGGGAGCTCTAACCACAGTAGCCATGGCAGCAGCGAAAGCATCATCAAGCGAAGAATCCGATAGCTCAGTTGATGCGACATGGACTCTTTTCAGGCCCTTGGATGGGGATGATCCAAACCCTTCCGATGAGCTCCTCCATAGCCTCCATTTCTTCTTTCCTTTATTATCGTTCTGTTTCTCTTTCTCCTGCAAATTAACAGCAAAACATAGAAATTAAAAATATCCTAACAAATAAAAAAAAGTTTGATTTTTTATTGTAGAGAAGGTTACATGGTAAGGTGAAGGAAGCTTTTTGAGTGTGATTAGTGACTTAAGCCATTTTCCTGAAGAACCCATTAATGGAATTAGGTTATTTTTTGTTTTCCTTGAAAGAAGAAGAAGAAGATGAGAGTGAGAGAGAGACAGAGCATTGAGTTAGGGGTTTGAGGAAATTTGGCCGTTATTAGGGGAGAGAGAAAGTTTGAAATTTGAAATTTTGAAGAAAAAGAGGATCAAATTGTAACGGATATGTGGACTTTTTGCCGCTCGTGGCCTTAACGCAGTGGTGATGGAGCTGGAGAACATTTAAAGGAAGAATAATTAATAATTTATCTATTAATTTTATTATATTATATTGTTGGAAAAAATACGTTTAGGGTCCTAAAATTTTTTGTATGATTTCCATAACATAGAATAATATTAAATGGATAGCATCAAGTTTAAAGTTCTCTTCTATTTTAAATTCGAAATTAATTAAATAAAAGAATCATTTTAAATCTAATTAATTAATATAGACATTAAAAAAAAAAGATGTTGATACGAATGAATTGTAAGTTCTTATATTATACATTTCTATATATTTTTTATTATAAAATGCTCAAATTGGAGACCTTAGCACAGCTCTGGTCAATAATCTAAATCTCTAGTGTCCTAATTTGAAAAATAAAATTCTCCATTGGAATAGTTTGATTCTTTAAAGATCAAACAAGTCTTTGTAACAAATTATACCGTACATAAAGAAAGGAAAGGTGTCATTAATGGCTTCATGCTATACCAAGATTTCTTCTGTCCATTATATTGAATTTTTCAATTACTATATAGTTTAATCTGTTATTTGGTGAAAAATTATTATAATATACAAAAATTAATTATCAGTTGATACTAAAACTATCATTTTATGTTTCTCAGAAATACATATATTGGGTATCAGCATCTAATTATTATGTTGATTTTTGGCACAATTAACTGACAATTGTGGCCCAAATAATTATCTTAGGCTGGGTTTACTGCAATAGTTTATAAATAGCAAGTTTTCAATACTACAAATAACATTAATGGCATCAATGGAAAATTGTTATAAAATATAATAAAAAATATTGCAATTGTAGCAACAGTTTTACAAGCACTATATCCACTTTTGCTGCTTTAAATTATTGCAATAATTTGAATATTCTAATACAATATATTTTTTTATGTTACAGTTTAAAAAATATGACAAATATATTATTTTATAGATAAAAAAGCAATAATTTTACATCCACTTCTAAGAATGTGTTACGAGGTTGCTTGTTTTGTATATGACAAGTTAAACGATAATACTTATTCAAATTAAACTCATTATGGACCGCTATGGAAATAGTCCGTTTATGTACTCGAAAACACAATACATAACAATTTATTATTGAATCGATCCAGTGGGGGAGAGGTGGAGCCTTGGGCTTGGAAGCTGGCCCATGCAAGCAAGTCTGGGGGATAAGTGGATATAAGGGATAGCAAAAGATGGTGGGATGGTGGCATTTGTATGTGATAGTTTGACATGTTCAAGTGCCTGTAATTGTAGGTTTGTTGGGTATTCTCTTACACACCCAATTCTAGGTCCTAATCCTGTGCTCCATTTTCTTGATAATGCTTTCACATTTTCTTCAGCAATTTTCTGCTCATTTTCTTCCTTTTTGAATTTATCATTTTCAATTGGTCCTAATTTGTGTGTGGCATCCTCTTTAATGTTAATTGATGAAGCAATTCTCATGCACTCTAAATTGGGCTCTTTTTCTATACTTTTGGTTGGTGGGATGTCATCGTCCATAGGATATTTCTGCAAAGAGAAAGAGTTTAATATTGGAATTATTAGAGAAAATTGGAAACACAGAAAAAAAACATTAATTCGATTTTTTTTAATTTAAATATTTAAATATTTATGTTTGTTAAAAAGTAAATTTTTATTTTTCTTTACTATTATGTTTCAATGGACACATCACACAATATAATTTCCATCATTTAATTTAGAATATAATATATTGAGTCAAGATTTCAGCTAATAAAATACTAGTTAGTTGTTATTAAATCTATATTTATATAAGTAAATGATTAAAATTACATTAAAAAAAATGACGGACTGTTAATTATTCGAATATTAGAGGATTTTAATTGTAATATATATAAAGGAATTTAGCTTATGTGTGAAAATTATTGCATAAAATGTATATGATTTGGACATTATAGTTATGTCGTATTATTTTTCCCGCAAACAGTAAATTAAAGAGCTGAATATTTACCTTAACATGTGTCAAGTCAATATTTTGGTCCTCCAGAAAGCTAATGAACTCCATGAAATTCTCTTCAGTTGGTCGATAATGACCACTGTAGGACCATGCAGCCTGAAATATTTATTTGATTCATTAAATTTTAATTAGTTATTTTGGTTCTAATAATAATAAGCTATATTATTTATTTGATTCATTAAAAAAGTATTTGGACAAAATCACTCGATTTTGAACATACTTGAAGAACGCCATGACGAGCAATGAGTCTGCCAGCAGCAATAGCAGCAGCACCAGAAAGAAAACTGGAATGCTGAAAAAGGCCTTTCTCCTTCTGACCAACATACAAAATTCTAGAGGCACTTAATACAAATATCCACTTCGTTCCTTCCACCGTTTCCACTGCTTTCCCACTTTGCTTGTATACTAATTTCCCATCCACCACTACCACCACGTATGCTTCTCTCTCTTTCTGCACTTATTCACAATTACACATCTATTAATTACTATACTTTTATCCAATCTTCGGATTAATCATTCGTTTACATGTTATGCAGCTAATTTTTACAATCAATAATTACATCTCGGGTGAGAAATATTTGTAAGTCACGTTCTCAACCCTTTAAATTACAAATAATTCTCACATTGACTCAATATATAATTAGATTTTTTAATTTTACATCTAAATAAGGCATTTAGAAAAAAATGGGATTTTGGAAGTAATTTTGTGTTAATATCATTTTTTACTATTTCAAAATAAATAGATAATGACACTGAATTTTTATTTTTTTACCTTTAAAGTTTCAAAATAAAGACAAAATGTCATATTTCATATGGTAATCAATTATATAATATTACGTGTTATTCAATTTTTGAACAAAATATGATCATTTCGATGAGTTCGGAGATAAAAATTTTTATTTTGAAAAGTATAACGATAAAATCCATTTATTTTGATTTTTTTTTTTAAAAAAAGTTAATGACTTTTTAACCCAATAATTTTTGCCAATTGACTGTATTATAAATTTGCTGTAAGTCATAAAGTTTTGAAATATAATTTATAAGATAAAGAAATTGGGATATGAATTAACACAATCTCTTCTATCTGTGAAGCTGTGAACAAGTCCATCGGAAAAAAGAAAAATAAAAATAAACGCGCAAGTTTAGTCGCCATCAGTACAACAGCTATGAATGTATTAAGATATTTTTGATATCCACGTTAATTATAGAGTAAGCATGAACTGGTTAATCGGTTTATAAAATTAAAAAAAATCAATTCATTAATATCGATTTTTTAAAATATTTATTAATCAATTCATTACTATCGGTTAATCAGTCCATCCGTTTCGAATTTTTGGACCGGTTAACTAATATTTTTCGATTAACCACTATAACTATAAAATATATTTATAAAAAAATTAAATTGTTGAAAATACTTAAAATTTAAAATTAGAAAACAAACATAATTTAACATAATAATTAAATATGATGTTCAAATAACAAACATAAACTAAAAATATTCAAAAATATTATTTTCACATATATTAAAATTTTTATTTTTTTTGAAAATTTTATTTAATATATTAATTTTATATAACTTTTCGAATATATTTTTATTTTAATTAATAAAAAATTGATATATCAGGAAATAATAAAAAATACTAAATATGTACATATTAAACAATTAATAAATTAACTAAAATGACTTTAAAAAAACTAAAATGAAATTGAAATATTTTAAAGTAAATGAAAATTAAAAGTATATAAATAATTAAATATGAAAATAGTGAAATAAAAAATTATAATAAAAATAAAAATAAATAGTGAAATAAAATTAATAAAATATTGAGGTGTTCATATATCGGTTTCGGTTCGATTAACCGATTCACAAGATAAAAAATAAAAATCAGTCCATTAATATCGATTTTTGTAAAATATTAATTGTTAACCATAAAATCGGTTCGGTTAACCTATTTTTCAGATTTATTTTTCGGTTAATCAAATCCGACAGTTTTTTTGGTCACCCATAGGAATAGTTAATTAACTAACTAATAATCAATCTTACCGGACCTTCTAAAAAAGAAAAAATCAATCTTACTGGACCAAGGTATTTGATGCATTGACGTTGTAGTTGATTCCTCGGACATGTCTCCAGATTTTCTTCTTTCCCATCCCCCACGTCCAGCCTTCATTCCACAAAGAAACTACTTAGAAATTTAACAAAATTAAATTAAAAGGACAAAAAATAATTTATAATTGCTAAATTGTCATTAATTACCAGTAGAAAAATGGCTGTGTGCTGTCACTAGCAAACCACACATCGTAGTATAAGTGCAGGTTGTGGCCATATCTATGTCTTGGATCAATCTGTTCAAACATGACAGCATCTGTTATAATTAATAGAATTTATCATAATCTAATCACATAACTATAATTAAATTACATCTATTATTAATTACCATGCATCACCTACTTTATTACTTGCATTTTTTTGAAAATTTCTCCTCTAATATATCCCTTATGGATACTAACTATATTTTACTCCAAGAAATTAAATAAAATTAATTTTGCCTATAAAATATGAAATTGATTGTTAATACATTTTTTATTTAGCAATCTATTATTAGACAAGTTTATATATAAAAGGCATAAAATATAATTTTAACATTTAAATTTTAATAATAATTTATTAAATACTTATACTAGTTAATTTTATAAATAATAAATAAAAATTCACATAGCTTTGCAAAATTTAGAGTGCGTGATACTCAATCTCGCTTATGTGACATTATATAATATCAAAATTAATAATAATAAAATATTTCCGTTTTCAATTTTTGTCAGTTTTATTGTACATATGAGACACGTATCTTTATTATAATGGTTCAAATGTCATATCAATGCTGTTAAATAATTATATCTTTTAAGTTTAAATAAAATTATGTTTAGATTTTGAAAAGTAAAAATCTAATATTAAATAAATATTAACTCAATTTATATATATTTATAGTCATAAATTCAATATATAAACATTTCAAAAAGATAAAAAAATTAAGTACTTACAGCTTCGAGCCAATGCCTTAAAGCTAACTTCTGAGCCTTCTCATCCTTAGACAAACCCTTTCCGAGCTAAGAAAAAAATTAATTAATAATAAAAGAGTTTATCAACATTTACGTAAGTCAAAACTTAATCTTCAAGTAACCATTGTAGATTTCATATATAATTCTGAAACATTTTAGTTGTAGATTTTAATTTCTTACACTTAAAATAATTCTAGATTTCATAATTGTTAAACATTTAAATTTTCAATAAACTCTATTGAATTTACAAGTTCTCAAGAGGTTTGATTATTAATTAACTTTCAAGCATAAACATATATATATATATTTAATGTAATATAAATCTTAGTTACTCTGAATTATTAAAAAATAACATACTCTTGATCATTATAACGGATGTACTGATAAGATTCATTAAAAAATTGTTATTTTTTGTGACGGGCAGAATTCGTAGCTAAAAGGAGTAATATCCACCACCAAAAACTTTTTTTTTATATACCTTAGCTGCCCTAGTACTAGCTCGAGCCCATCTCGAAGCAACAGATTCTGATCTATCAGATTCAAAGAATGATATAGAACTCCGCAGCAGCGATGCAAAGTCTAATGCCTTCCACCTTTTTGTATATTTATAAAAAGGGAACATTATTTAAAAAAAATATATATTTATAAATTAAGCTAATAAGAATAAGCTATCACATAATAAACTACTAACCAGAGCTCTCCTACAAGAACAACACAGTCAGCAAGATTTCTCCGAGTCCTATAACTCCTGTAAGCTTTCTGCAACTTAATGGCAGCTGCATCAAGCTCCATTTTCTTGTCTGAATCATAATTATTTTGGAAAAATAAATTCTCTTCAAACAGTTTCGTTTTCTTAACAGACAAAATTTTTTGAATAAGTTGTTGTTTCTTCAAGCCTTCAGAATCTTCCACATTGTCGAAATCCCTCTTCTTCAAGCTCAAACTCCTTAATGTAACCATTTCTTCTGAATTAATTTATCTGCAGAATGTCTATTAATTAAGGATAATGGTATATGCTGTGCGAATTATGCATGAAAAGATATCAAATATATTCTTCTTTTGTCAATTGTTTTGAACTATATGCAAACTAATTAAGAACATTCAAACTTTGATCTTTACAACCGCTAGAATTATACAGAAGGCAGCATTTTAAATTTGACTATATAATTATTAATTAACTACCTACGTACACTTAAAACTACCATACCTACTAACTAACTTTGACACATTTCTGCAAATTAATCAAGAAATTGCTGAAATTTCAAAACAAAAAAACTCTCATTATAGGATGAATATCGAAAAAATACAACAGCAATTAATTTAATTATGGATGAAAAAAATAAATTAAGGAATTTAGACACAAACCAGATAAAGGCCTTCAGTTTTGGCAACTTGTTAATAGGTTTAGTATGTCGACCCACCTTTTGCAGAGAACAGTGAGTATGTATAAATATGGATGAAAAGAGGAAATTAAAGATCACCTTCAAACACGTAATGTAGAAGGATTTTAGAAAATGGTGAGCCTGTTGAATTAGGAAAATACGGTATAGGTAGTATTAATTGAAAATTTGTGGCACGAGGGGGAACAGGTTTCATTTGAATTTTGAAGTAGTCAAGAATTATAATCATCATATCTATTTTTTATTCTAAGCAACAATCAATATATGGCATTAATTTATATAATACTACATATTATTATTATATGATCAATTTTATACATGTATTTAAAAATCGAGCTAATTAATATATATATACATGTAGTTTTATAATATTGGAATGATAGAAAAATTATTCCTAAGTCCAAACATTTTATAAAGTCGGAAAATTAAGAAGGATGGTTTGCCATTTACGGCAAAAAAAATCAATATATTCAAGCCAAACTACAAGAAGAATTAGTCAACCTGAACTAATTGTCATGGAAGGTTATTTACCAGAAGCTTCCCAGAAAACTTAACAACATAAACTTAAAAATTACTAGTACTTATTAATAATAATAATAATAATAATAATAAAAATAAATAAGATGACTTTTTGTATTTCAAAAAAAAAAAAGATGACTTTTTGTCAAAAATACACGTCAATCACTTCAAAACGACAAAAATTCTCTCTCATTGTGGACTAGTGGCTAATTGGATAATATATATATAAAAATTACTTGTATTTTAAATGATTAAAAATTTAACTATCCTATAAATTAATTAAAGTTTAAATTGCACTTTTTTCTATTTTAAATATATAGCATTTTTAAATATTTAAAATTGAGTATAGCATTTTATTATTTTTTATGAATATGTTTAGTAAGAATTATAATTAATAAAGTTAATAAATTTTAATTATTAAATAATTATAAAAGAAATATTCCTAATCCATGCATGCTTGACCACATGAATTTATGGCAACCCTGACTATATTATACATTTATTTTATGACGTGCTATACAATTTTTTTATATATATATTATGACGTGTTATACTTGAACATGGCTCAACTATATTTTAATTCTGCTGCCATATGCGAATTGAAATTTATTTTTTAAGATTGCATATATTCAAAAATTGAATCAATACTTAATTATTATATTAATAAATATTTGTAATTTTATTATTTTTATAATCTAAAATTTTGATTTTTTTTCAATCAAGAGGAAAAAATTTTAGATACTTTTAATCATCATATACTGAATATTCTGATAATGAACTAATTCTTATGTTAAAGTGGAGAAATTTTAGACACCGTTCTAATCATGAAAATAAACTTAATATTTATTACGATTAAATTCAAATTTTTTTGGCACGAATTGTGTATAAATGAGATACACTTTAATTGTGTATAAATGCATATTGAATTTTTTTTTGAAAACGCAATTATTGTGCAAATGGGAATTCTTTAGAATCTTTCGGTTAAGTTCTTCGAGAATCCTTAATTTTTCTATTTTGTAATTAAAACATGCAATTCGGTTAATTAAATAACCGAACCGAACTGATTTTTCTATTTGGTTTTGATTCGATTATCATAATAATTCCATTTTATAATTTTAAAAAAAAAATAATTAATTCGGTTCGATTATTGAACCGAACCGATAGATGTACATCCTTAGATGGCTTTGCCATAGTGATGGTGATTGACAACGTCCGAGAGAGGGCAACCATTGTCTTAAATGTTCCAATGCGTGGACCTTGGACATTGACTTTAATCGGCTTAGCCATAACAATGAATATGAAGGGAGTGATGGTGAATGAAAGCCTTAGAGAGAAAGGGCAGCCATTGTCATAATGGTTCCAATGCGTGGACCTTAGACGTTGATCTTAGTCTCATGGGCCTAACATACGGGCTTTAATATAGATAGAGTCGTATCATAAATCATTTCATATCATCTTCATCTAACGAAATTTTAACCATAGATGCTAATTTCAAAAGAATCGAATTCGAGTTTTTTTTTTCATTTTTCTTTATAAAATAAAAAAACTAATTTGATGTCATTTAATCCAAAAAAAGAACTTTTTTGGCCAATGATTAAAAATGATAGTATCTAGAATCCAATATCTGAATCAAAGCTGGAACATGTAATAGTATCACATGAAGAGAAATGGAGCAGTACATCAAATGTCATTTAATTATTAACAGAATGTAACCAGAACTTTTAGGCTTCAGCTATTATGCTGGACAAATCAAATCAATTTATTTTGACGGTGTAATCTATTTAATGCATTTTTATATAAGATTTCTAATATGTAGAGATAAAATTAAATTGTTAAACTAAAATTTCTTGGTGATTTTAAAAATTAAGAAAATAGAAACAATACGATACATATGATTATGTTCGTGTATTTAATGGTGTCAAATGGATTGGATGGGATTATGGATAAGTACGTTATAGATAAATTGAATCTTAAACGAACTATTTTTATAAGTGTAAATAGATTATAAACAGATCGAATAGATTTAAATTGATTTACGAATTGACTCAGATAAATTGAGACACAGATTAATCCATTTGACTCGCTAGATAAATATACATATATACATGTAAATGTGTTTAAAATATGTATATAATATCAATGTTTGAACTGCATCCTATAATTTTTATTTAATGCAGTGAAATTTGCATTATTAGATAATTTTGAGCTTATAGCGACCATTATTTTAGCAAAAGAATTTACTTTTTTAGTTAAAAATGCTAAACCAGCTAAATGAATAGTCAATGAGTCATTTTGGATTATAAATTTAGAAATTATAATAATTATAAGTTTGTATATTTTTCAGCAAAATTCAAGTTTAAATTTTATTTTTAAATTAAAATCATAAATGAACCAAATGGGTATAGGGATGATCATGGGGCAGAGATTTTCCGTACCCTGTGGGGACCTGACCCGAACGGAGCGGAAAATTCCCGAATTTTTCTCCCACGGGGGTGGGGGTGGGGAGAAAACAATCCCCGCCCTTGAATTCGGGACGGGGAAAGGGGTCCCTGCCATAAAAAAAAAATATATATTAATATATATATATATATTAATAATATATAAATATTTGTAATAATATATATATTAAGATTTTTTCAAATTTATATTCGTCGGTATGGAAGTTATCCAAGTGATGTTATTAACATTTGAATTTTATTTAATGTTTACAAATATTTATATTTTAATTGTATGAGATATTTATAAATATTTGTATTTAAATTTTATGAGATATTTTTAATTTTAAGTTATCAATTATTAAATTTTATAAAGTAAATTTTGTAAAATATTTTTGATTCAGGTCGAAAATCTCAATCGGATCGAAAATTTTCATTAAATTTGAATATTTTTATAGGGGACGGGAGGAATTTTTCCCCCACGTCCCAACGAGGGCGCGGACGGAGAATTCCCACCCTTGGGCAGGGCAGTAGGTGGGGAGCCACTCCCCGCCCCGCCCTGTGATCACCCATGAATGGGTACGTATGCGATTCATATGCGCATACATATGAATCATATTGTATGAATTCGTAGATAATTTGAACTCATATATCATATTTAATTTATATATATACATTAGCGTGTGAGTTAAGTGAAATGTACGAACCAGGTCAAATTTTACTATATCTAACGCGTCTAAAAAAAGGTGGAAGCACATTTTGTTAGGATTGGATAAAAAAATAAAAAATTGATAAATCGACTTAAAAAATTGAAGTTTGATCGAGTTTAGCAGTTAATCAGTCAAATTGAATTTAAACATGAAATTTTATTTTTTAAATTATAATCAATAAAATTGAATTTGGATTTAAATATCTATTTAATCAATTTATAATATTTATATAATTTTATTTTAGTGTATTATAATTAAATTTGAATGATATATATTTTATATTTAAATTGAAAAATTTATATTTTAATTTAATGAATGAACTGAAAATTTTTTATATGAAATTTATGTTTAACATTTTTAACGGTTAATCAATAATTAATAATCGATCATATTTAACGATAATTGAATTTTAATTTTAAAAATTCGATTTTAATAGAATGCATTTTAAAAATAGACAGCGAGCTAGTTAATCATTACATTACATGTCTACTCCGGCTTTTGGCTAGTGTTTTACGTCCACTCTCACAAGTGGCAAACTCAATACCTTTTCCATATAACGTAAAAACTAAAAACAAAAATTATAATTTTTATTTTTATTTTTATTTTTTAATTTCTGTGTAGGGTTTGTAATTTTTCTCTTCCCCATTCCATATATTGTTTATGGCTCAATGGTTTTTTTACGCGAATTCATGTGATTTTAATTTATCAACGGTTTTTTTTTTTTTTATCGAAGATGCAGAAATAAAAATGTGCATTGAGCTTAAATCTGACATTTTTCAGCAGATAATGAATTCAAATTTCATTAAATTCAACAAAATCATAATATTATCGCTTTAATAAAATATCTGAGGAGTATCGTTGCTTTCAATTCCATTAGACAATAATGCATGCTGGCTAACTTAACTCTACGGGCTCTATCTTCAAGGCAGGTCGGTTACACGTGACATCCAACCAGTTGTGTTTATCTGGGCCGTCCACCTCAGCACGTGGGCCAACAGCCCCACTTAGGTTTAAATATGCATCAATACAGATTAGCTTTGTACTAATCAAACACGGAAAAGGAAAGCTCAGCAGAGATATTTCAATGGCGGAAACGAAATCAGAATCAACAAAATCTCCATCAGGTATGCAAATATTTGTATTTTGTAATGAAAGATTATTCCTTTTTCGGTATAATGCCAAGTTCTGTTGAATATCATGGATTCGTTTATTCATTTTTAAATTCTAATTATCTCGAAAAGTATTCGATAATTCCATCTTGGGTTTTGCATCTTCCTGTTTAATTTCGATCTCATAAGGGTAGTTTTTAATTCATCTTCCTCAAGCATTGACGATTGGCGGTTGAAATGTTGCATAAAGTTTTTTTTTTTTTTTCCTTCTCGGTGATCCATGGAAGTTTCCTTTGCTATTTATCGGAAATGGAGGATATATCATGTGTTTCAAGATGATATTTTGGTGGTTTTTTAGCTGAAGGAATGAGGATTTTTGTTTTTTTAGCTAAAGTTTGCAGCTTTTTTTTTTCCAATGTGAGTAAGTTAGGAGGGGAAAGAAAGCCCCAAATTGAGTTTTGTGGTTTTGGTACAGGAGAAAAAGATATAAAAGCACCCAACATTTTTGAAAGAGCAAAAGAAGAGATTGAAGCAATAATCCATATTCCACAACATCATAAGGAAACTCATGGAACAAGTGATGACATTAATGAGACCACACCAGTAGATGAAATCAAAGGACCAGGTGTGTTTGAACGAGTGAAAGAAGAGATCGAGGCTCTTGTCGAAGCAATTCATGCTAAGAAGGATGAGAATCACAAGTCATCTCCCTAGCCAAGAATGAAGTAGGTTTGTTGATTTCTTGTGGGATTGAATAGTGGAAACTAACGTTGTATTCTTGATTATTTTCAACTGGGTTCCGAGAGTTTCAATTCCTATAAGATGTATGTATGCTCCACTATTTCTTAGATACTCATGATTTGTATAATCATTGTTCTGTTGTTTGCCTTGAAATGGGAAACCTTTTATATCTCTTACTTGTTTGGATTTAGATTTTCAAGTTTGAATACAAAGCACACTATAAATTTCTTATGATCTTCATCGAGCAATTTGACAATTATAGTTTCGCATTTGAAGCCTTACTTCTCTGTTTAGCTTTGATTCTTATGTTTAAGACCTGTATTTAAGGCAAAAATTTGCTAATTATTGTGCTCAATTAACTGCAGAGCCACTGTTTCCTTTGCTGCGAGTTGAATTATGGTTTTGACATAGGGAAAATTGATGAAGATGGACATGCCAATTGTTTAGATGTTTGTTGTCATATCTAGTCCATAACTTAAATAATATCTCCTACATTGTGATTTGCCTTTCCTGCTAGAACTCTGATCATCACAATCCTATTTTCAAATAAAACGTTCTGTGTTTGTTCTCACATTAAGGTAAAGAAACCTGCAAGGTTAGTTTATTGCGTTTGTGGAAAAGTACACTGCTGACAGTCTAATTTATCAGCACAATCATTTGCTAATTTTCCATAACTGTTGAGGACATGGTTGGTTAGCATAATAGCAGTGATTGCATTATCATTAATTACTCTGAAAAGGTTCATTAAATACTATAAAGGAAGATGAATTCAGAAGCATTTATTAGTACACTTGACTGATACAGGATACACATTTTGAAACCATTCTTTTGGCCTGTTAGCTGCCCAAGGGTAGCTTAGCTGCCAGCTTTTAGCTTAACTCTTATTTGGCTAAATCAATGGCGATTTATGGTTAATGCCCACATCACATGCCATAGTGCAATGACTTAGAAAATTAATTTTCTCAATGCAACTCCCATATTATAAGCTCTTGAAACGGTCAAGATTGTTGTGTGATTTGAACATATGGCCATAATCACAGGAGTGCAAATGGGAAAACCACTGATATCGGAAGCAGACTGGACTAGCCTCTGTGGTTGGATTAACTGGAAACCCGACACTGGTTTGGTCCAAATTGAATGTGGTGAAACTGGTTGAACCGTGAATTAATAATCAGTTTAATTCAATATCTAGTTCAATTTAAATAACTCTTGGAAAAATTTGAATTTTGGATGTTGCACAGGTTGAAAAAAATTGCAAACATATTTATGTAGTATGAGATGGCAAATAATACTTAATCTGCGGTTGAATATCCTGAACATATTGTTAAAGGAAAAACTATATAATAATATGCATAGGGACCACACTCAATGAAATTTTTCTTGGACAAAAAGATGTTCAGTGAAGGAACATACCATATCCAAAATGCATAATAAGATGTTTTATGTAAAGTGCTGCTGTTACCCTCTCTTTATAAGTGGAAAAAGAGCTGCTACTTGCTGCTAAGCTGACTACAGTACATTGAATGATCAAATCAACATAAATATTAGACTTTTTCTGTAACATCTCTTCATGATACTTCACTGAACCTTTTATTTCATTTCTGTGTCCAATTTTTGTATAATTCTCTCTCGCATGCTGATATAAAACATCCCAATTGGAGACTAAACTCGCTCTACAGCACAAGCAGCACATCAGGCTGTCAAGGCCTTTGCTTCACAGCTCACGTCTCAACAGCAAAATAAACTTGAGTCCAGTGAGAGTAACTCTAAATTGAATGAGGACCACAAAAGTGTTTAATTGCCATCAATGGTTGATGATCCAAATGGACGGTCCAGGTTGAATCATAGTGCACAATCCTGCATGTTCCCCACCTACCAATCTGTGAAATGGTTGACTCTAGTGTCTTTATTTAATTCATTTAACTAACTCAATTAATCTTGCAGCAGTGCTGCAAGTTTCAGATATTCATATCTTTGTCCTTTTTTTATTACTTTTTAATTTTCTGTTATCTAAATGAGTCCCTGCCACTAGATTTCTTTTCCTTCCTTTTATGGTTAGAGGAAAAGAAGGAAAAGTCTGTATCAGCCTAGGATAGGTAGCCAAGATTTTTCTCTTTTGACCTTATTATACAGTTCTTTTTCTAGGCTGATTCTTGAGAGATGAAAAAGGAGTAAAAATTCTTGGCTTGGCTTGTGATGAAAGGTAAAGAAATGAAAGAATAGAGGTGGAGAAGATAAAGAGTTGTCAAAGCTAGTTGACAAGAAATTAGAATCATTTGCTTGTGAATCAAGAAGATCGCTAACTTTTCTTTTCTACTACAAGCAAAAGTAGAAATCCAAGAATTTGCTTTTTGGGAAGTGGGTGTGTGAGTTTGTTTGTCGTTTACCATCTCCTTATATATCTGCAGCTTTCATGCATGGATTCATGAAGTTTCTGGCTGTGGGTAATCAAAAAGTATCAATCTTTCTCTCTCTATCTCTAGAAATTGCCATCATAGACACCATTATTGTTGAGCAATGGAAGCAAGAATTTTTTGTCTTGTATTAGCATTGCAAGTAGTGAGCTTTGTTTCTGTAACAAGCAGGCCTTTTGCAGCTAATGATGCTGGCGGCGTCAATCAACCAGGTTCACTCACCCACTTGTCTCCTCTTTTTAAAGATTCAAACTTTCTTTAATTCCCATCATTAGTTTGTGATTATTCATAATTACCCTCTTGTTTGTGATTAGCCCCTCTCTCTCTCTCTCTCTAGTCGGTTGATAATTAGAGAATTAATGACTAACGGAAAATTAAATGCATGAACAGTGACAGGCCAGAGTCCAGAGTCTTCTTTACATGTTCTCTTGGGCTCAAATCAAGTACTGTTTCTTTCTCGCTCTTGTTAATTTTTTTGGTAATGAACAAATCAATAAGTTGAATAAATGTGGTGGATTTGAAATTTGAAGGGCATTAAAAGGATGAAAGGAGTAGAAAAAGAAGAAGCATATTCAAAAGGATTGAGCAAAATGGGGTCAAGCCCACCAAGCTGCGAGAACAAGTGCTATGGCTGCACACCATGTGAAGCAATTCAAGTCCCTACAACCAGCAAGAAACATAATCACAATCTGGGTCTTAATTATGCAAATTATGAACCTGAAGGTTGGAAATGCAAATGTGGCCCTTCACTCTATAGCCCATGACCCTCAATTTCAATTCCTTGTAAAAATTTTACTTCCATATTATTCTTAGTTCAATTAATGTAATGTTTAGAGTTCTTTCATTTTACAAAAAGATTACTATTTTTAGTGTCATTGGACTTACAGTTTTGCATGTTTTATGAAATAATTCATCTTATACAAAATTATGAATGCTTTCA
The DNA here is from genome assembly GCA_947683425.1 of Excoecaria cochinchinensis. Lineage (NCBI taxonomy): Eukaryota > Viridiplantae > Streptophyta > Magnoliopsida > Malpighiales > Euphorbiaceae > Excoecaria > Excoecaria cochinchinensis. The sequence continues at coordinate 3,022,330 of CANTUQ010000125.1, read as the reverse complement.
GCTGAATATGAAAACCAATTTCATGCATTAGTTATTTAAAAAACTTGGGATTTGCAGACAGCTATTTTTATATAATTGATGGTGCATAATGTAGCAACACAAGAGTCTTTGGGCTTGGATAAAAAAAAGGCCCATATCCAATACCTGTCATTTCTAGTTTTGTTGATTTTGTGCATAATTAATTAGAAGTTTGTTACAGTTTAGTACATGAGTTCATGACTCAACAAAGCCTATAAACAAGTCAAGACACATGCACACTGAGTTTTCTTTCTATATTTATTGCTCTATCTCTATGCCATGTTTTCTGCCCGACCACAGACTTAAGTATTGAAAAACCTATTCTGGTGACATTCGAGTTAACTTACTGGAAACAGGTTAAATCCATCCTTGGGATCTGATCCTACTTCATAGTTTCCACTGTCTTTTGACGATTTAATAATTAAAAAATATATATATGGCTATTTTTATGAATATGCAGTTATTTTGTAATATAAAGATGGGTATCATAATTTGTTATTGACAGAAAAACAATAATTTGAGAAATAAATATTTTAAAATTGATAATGTTTAAATGAAATTATTAAATAAAAAAATCAGCCATCTATGAATAAAAGAAGAAAAAAAATTGATTTAATCAAGCACTTAAAACTGGTTTTATATACTTATTTTGCTTTATTTAAAGTGTTTTAAAATGGTATGAAAAAATCTAAAAAACAAAATTAGCCTCAATTATGAAAAACGAAGTAATTAATACTTGTTTAAAATTAAAATAAATAAATAAATGAACACTTGAAGGATGTAGTGAATCAATCAAATAAATATTTTTTTTTTGGTAAAGAAAACGTAAGCAAAGCTCACAAGAAAGAAAGGCTAATGCACATAAAAAGTATCATAAGGTCATGATACATCTACATACTGAAACCATTAGGAATAGTCTTTAAAATATATAGTCCCGGAGGAAAATGATACACCAACTTAAATAAGAAATAAGTTAAGAAGTTCGACTAGCGATGGACATATGAGATGACAAAAATCAAAACCTTTAATATTATCTTTAAGAGGGTATTCAAACAATTAGCATTTGGATAGCACATTTCAATGATTATATCTATCACAATTGCCAACACATCTTTATATCCCTATTGACGAGCAAAAATAATATCTTGAAGAACATCCCATATTTTCGCTTTCACAATAGAGTAGGCTCCAATATTTGCCACAAAACCATTTCACCAGTGTTCAAGTGAGTCTCTAATTAAACCAACACAGATAGAAAGATTTTTATTTTTAGAAAATGAAGCATCAGTATTCAACTTGACAAACTCCATTGGAGAAAAATTCTACGCAACAACACATTCCAAAACAATAGACCCAGAACCACTTGAAAGACTAGCAAAAACTTTCTCCACAAAAATACTCCAAGAAACATATTCCTCACAAAGCAATTGTAATGCTTTTGATTTCCATTAAAAATAAAATCATTTCTTCTCTTCCATAACAACCAAACAGTAATGCCAATAAAGTTGGCCAACTGAAACTATGCACTTTTAAATCATGGCAATTAAGATTAAGAACAAACCAATTCTGAAATGAATTAATTTCAAAAAAATCATCTAAAGGAACTGAAAGAAAAAGAAAAAGCCGAACCTGATACGCAGGAGCACAATTTTTTAGAAGATGGGGATGACTTTCAGGTTCATTATTACAACAAATTTGAACTAGAAAGATGTCTCTTACTCCACATTAGTAAGCAGACCATTATTCAATACGAGCCAAAAGAAAACCTTAATTCGTTGGGGCAGCTTCCAATTTCATATCTTCTTCCAAGGAAAAAAATTATCTCATCTCTACTGTAATCAGAAATTCATAAGCCAACTTAAGATTGAAAGAACCTGAAACAAAGAGACTCCAAAAAATTATCTAGTCCCACGCTAGAAGGAGGACAAGTACTATCAAAAGCAGCAAGGTAGAAGGTGAAAGTTAGGCTTCAAAAAAGTCTTCCCTCCAATTTTGATTCTCATTAATAAAAAAAGTCACATTCTTATCAATAATATCAACGGAACAGGCAAAATACTAATACTGAAAAGAAACTTGACATACATTTATCAAACCAAAACCATACCAGCAATTCATTTTTCACTGACCAGTTAATATTAGGCATAAAAAGATTCTAGTGAAAGCAAATATTTTTTTTAAAGAGCAGAACTGATAGCTTTTCCAAGAGGCATAGAATGAGAACCAAAAATAATTATACTCAGCACTTATCACCTCAATTCAAAGGCAATTATCCTTAACCATAAGTTCCCAAGCTAATTTAAGAGTAATGATAAAGCCATTTCTAACTTTATCGGGAGGTACGCCGGACACTGTGTATATTGTCCGCTGTGGGCCGGAGCCCTCACGGTTTTGTTTCTGGGCCTTTGACCCAAAACGCGTACACAGGGGAAGGGAGTCCATGGCCTTATAAGAACCACTTCAACCTCTTCACCAGCCGATGTGGGATTCATGATAGCATTGCTATCACTACTCCCCCTCCCGAGAGGCCGTTTTCGGGCGCTGGCCGCTTGTCGGGACTGACCTCTTTGGGCGCTGCCGATCGGGCGCTGACCCTCGACTCTCAATGAAAGCACCAAATGATAAAGCCATTTCTGACTTTATCGGGAGGTACACCAGGCACTGTGTATATTGTCCGCTGTGGGCCGGAGCCCTCACGGTTTTGTTTCTGGGCCTTTGACCCAAAACGCGTACACAGGGGAAGGGAGTCCATGGCTTTATAAGAACCACTTCAACCTCTTCGCCAGCCGATGTGGGATTTATGATAGCATTGCTATGATAAAGCCATTTCTGACTTTATCGGGAGGTACGCCGGGCACTGTGTATATTGTCCGCTGTAGGCCGGAGCCCTCACGGTTTTGTTTCTGGGCCTTTGACCCAAACCGCGTACACAGGGGAAGGGAGTCCATGGCCTTATAAGAACCACTTCAACCTCTTCGCCAGCCGATGTGGGATTCATGATAGCATTGCTATCACTACTCCCCCTCCCGAGAGGCCGTTTTCGGGCGCTGGCCGCTTATCGGGACTGACCTCTTTGGGTGCTGCCGATCGGGCGCTGACCCTCGACTCTCAACGAAAGCACCAAATGATAAAGCCATTTCTGACTTTATCGGGAGGTACGCCGGGCACTGTGTATATTGTCCGCTGTGGGCCGGAGCCCTCACGGTTTTGTTTCTGGGCCTTTGACCCAAAACGCGTACACAGGGGAAGGGAGTCCATGGCCTTATAAGAACCACTTCAACCTCTTCGCCAGCCGATGTGGGATTCATGATAGCTTTCAGAAACAAAACCGTAAGGGCTCCGGCCCACAGCGAACAATATACACAGTGCCCGGCGTACCTCCCAATAAAGTCAGAAATGGCTTTATCATTTGGTGCTTTCGTTGAGAGTCGAGGGTCAGCGCCCGATCGGCAGCGCCCAAAGAGGTCAGTCCCGACAAGCGGCCAGCGCCCGAAAACGGCCTCTCGGGAGGGGGAGTAGTGATAGCAATGCTATCATGAATCCCACATCGGCTGGCGAAGAGGTTGAAGTGGTTCTTATAAGGCCATGGACTCCCTTCCCCTGTGTACGCGTTTTGGGTCAAAGGCCCAGAAACAAAACCGTAAGGGCTCCGGCCTACAGCGGACAATATACACAGTGCCCGGCGTACCTCCCGATAAAGTCAGAAATGGCTTTATCATTTGGTGCTCTCGTTGAGAGTCGAGGGTCAGCGCCCGATCGGCAGCGCCCAAAGAGGTCAGTCCCGACAAGCGGCCAGCGCCCGAAAACGGCCTCTCGGGAGGGGGAGTAGTGATAGCAATGCTAACATGAATCCCACATCGGCTAGCGAAGAGGTTGAAGTGGTTCTTATAAGGCCATGGACTCCCTTCCCCTGTGTACGCGTTTTGGGTCAAAGGCCCAAAAACAAAATCGTGAGGGCTCCGGCCCACAGCGGACAATATACACAGCGCCCGGCGTACCTCTCGATAAAGTCAGAAATGGCTTTATCATTTGGTGCTTTCGTTGAGAGTCGAGGATCAGCGCCCGATCGGCAGCGCCCAAAGAAGTCAGTCCCGACAAGCGGCCAGCGCCCGAAAACGGCCTCTCGGGAGGGGGAGTAGTGATAGCAATGCTATCATGAATCCCACATCGGCTGGCGAAGAGGTTGAAGTGGTTCTTATAAGGCCATGGACTCCCTTCCCCTGTGTACGCGTTTTGGGTCAAAGGCCCAAAAACAAAACCGTGAGGGCTCTGGCCCACAGCGGACAATATACACAGTGCCCGGCGTACCTCTCGATAAAGTCAGAAATGGCTTTATCATTTGGTGCTTTCGTTGAGAGTCGAGGGTCAGCGCCCGATCGGCAGCGCCCAAAGAGGTCAGTCCCAACAAGCGGTCGGCCTCTTGGGAGGGGGAGTAGTGATAGCAATGCTATCATGAATCCCACATCGGCTGGCGAAGAGGTTGAAGTGGTTTTTATAAGGCCATGGACTCCCTTCCTCTGTGTACGTATTTTGGGTCAAAGGCCCAGAAACAAAACCGTGAGGGCTCTGGCCCACAGCGGACAATATACACAGTGCCCGACGTACCTCCCGATAAAGTCAGAAATGGCTTTATCAAGTAAAAACAGAGTTTAAGCTGTACAAATACTTTAGTTGAGAAAAAAATAATTTTCGTAAACAATTAATCCGAACTCTAATAAGTAATTTCAGTAAAAAAAAAAAAATTAGTAAGTAATTAAAAATAAAATAACGAAGGATTAAATAATATTTGCAGGGACCAAACTGCCCTTCGTTACAGAACCAACCTAAATAGCTGAAAATCTAAGTAAAGTCTGCAACTAGCAAACGAATTTCCCTCAAATTCAATGGCGCTCTATGGCTCTCGTGTAAGTTTCTTTCTTTCTTCCTTTATCTTCACGTTGCTTATTGTGAAAATTCCAATTTAATTTCACCATCAATTGTACGTGTATGCCAGATCTCGATCTGAAAATGTGAAGTATGCGCATGCTCTGTTTTGTTGCTAAGAAAATTTAGGAACTTGAGAAGTAAAGTTAGCTGTTTTTCCTTCTTTTATTAGTTTTTGCTATTATGGAGTGGATCTCGCTGTTACAGTAGTTTTCTGTTCGCGAATTGTAATTTTAATAGAATTGATTGGATTTAGACTCTGAAGCTGGATGCATGATTTGTGATAATTAAATTTTGCCTTGGAGAAATTCGATGGATGCATTATTGTGATTAGACGACTCTATGGATCTTAGACAATAACTGGTTGATAAGGTTATTCGATTAGTTGGAACGCTGTTGGTGCTTCCGCCTTGTTTTTGGATATATTGACTTGATGATTTTTTTACTTGTTTAGGATTGTTAATACTGTCTTCTCTCACTCAATGGTTTTAAGATTCGGGATTTAATCATTCCTGTCCTAAACATAAATTTTAAATGTCTTATTTTGCCTTCTGCAGGATGCATGCCCAAGGGTAAAGAACATTCTTTTGCTGGACTCTGAAGGAAAGCGTGTGGCTGTCAAATACTATTCAGATGATTGGCCTACCAATAATGCAAAGTTAGCTTTTGAAAAGTCTTTGTTTGCAAAGACTATGAAGTCAAATGCACGGACAGAAGGTATTGCTTCATAAACTGTATAAATCTTCTTTACTATAGTGTTATTGGCATTATTTATGGTGATTTTTAAAAAATTATATGGTTACAGCTTTGAGTGTCAAAACAAGATTCTGATTGTTGTGAAGACAATAGAACATAATTCATTGGTTCCATTATTGACAAAAAGCAAAATCCCTTGTTAGTGGTGTAGATTCCGATCAGTTATGTTTTTCCTTCACTTTGCTATTAGTTGTCTCTTGTTTCATTAGAAAGCAAATCAGAAAGCTCTTTCTTATATAATTTATGAGAAAGATGCTCCTTTTTGTGGCACCTGAGCGTGAGACAGCTGCCTATTATTTGTAGCCAACACTATACTAAGTAAATGATAGGTAAATTCTTGATTGTTCCTGCTTATCATGTTTATCTTTAAAATAAGTCTATCAAATTCTAAACTTTGCTTATCTATGCTGTATTGGCTCCAGCTGCATGAGCGAGCATATCTATTTTCTTCCTTGGTGCCGTATGAGAATTAGTAAAACATGCATTTTCAATAACTTATTGTCAAGGGATTATTTGTAGGTGTAGGGTCCTGTCAATTGGATTCTAATTTTAGGAATATAGAGACTCAGTTCAAGTAGTGAATGGCAATATTATTATGATAGATTAATTTTTGAACATCTGGTCTGCATATCATCCTTAACAGGCATTCACCACTACTTTCAGTTTAATGAATGGGAATTCTTGGAATGTGAATCCATAGCGAGTAAGTACAAGGGGAATTAGAAACTTTTTGCAAGGTTTTTGATTCTGTGTCACGGTGAAAGTTAGACTAGAAAAGTTGATCATGAGCCTTCAAGATTCTGCTTAAATATGCTATATGAGGGTGTGAGATATTAGACAACCTACATTCCTTATATGTTTCTCTCTTCAGCGGAGATCACAATGTTCGACAACTACATTGTTGTCTATAAATTTGTCCAAGACCTGCACTTCTTTGTGACTGGAGGTGATGATGAGAATGAACTCATCTTAGCTTCTGTTCTTCAAGGTTTCTTTGATTCAGTCTCCCTTCTATTGAGGTATATTTAGTTAATTCCTCAGTCAGTGCTCTTAATTTGAGTTGGCTTGCTTAAGTTTTTGTTTCTCTATCATTAAGGCGGTTACCTTCCATGTGCTTGTTGTAGAAGTACTGTTGACAAGAGGGAGGCACTTGAGAACTTGGACCTTATCTTTTTGTGTCTTGATGAGATTATTGAAAAAGGGTATGTAATTTGTTTCTTAAATGCGACATTGTAAATCTTGTTCTCACTTATTTCTAATTATTTCTTTTTCGTGTTTCTTAATATATATATGCTATGCAATTGCTTATTTTATTTGGAATTGAAATGAAGTTCTAATTACAAGTTAAGGGAAATTTTCCAACTAAAGACATCTGCCTTTTGGTTCTGGCACTCCTATTTTAGTTGTTGGTCAATGATCTTCTTCTTAGCTTTTCTCAGCTCTCACTTGCTTTAGGTTTTCCTAAGTTATTCATTTGAGTGTTGTTTGTCTGAGTTATTACATTTCTCAATGTCTGTTAGAGTGGATAGTGAAGTTTAGTAATGGTCAGCATCAAGCTGGTCCAGGTAACCAGTCATGGGGCTGCCAGGTTAACAAAGCATTTTACCGATCAATATCTCATTTCTTTGCTTTGGCTAAGAAAACCGTACTAACACCTAAAGAGTGATTATTATAATTTATTGATGGGATACAGTTGTTGTTCCTTGGAATGAAGCATAATTGAGCACTGAAATTGAGAGATCTTCTTAAGTTGCTTGTAGTGTATTATTACAAAACGCATAACAAGTAGTGGAGACAAATGGAAAATTTGAGGAACTTAAACTATTACTCTTATGAAAAGAATCCCAACTATTACTCTTATGAAAGAATCCCATGATCAATTTTGAAGACTTGTAAATGGGGCATAAGCTTCTTGTGAATTCTGAACCCATCAGTTTTATGCTTTTTAGGGCCATTATCTAGAATTATGTTATGAGTTTTAAGCTTGTTTCTCTCAATCTGCAGTATAACTTGCATGATGTTTATGCTCAAGTCCTTCCTAATGGTCATGAATCTTTTAACACATGTTTATGCATCTGTTTTGGCAGGATGATACTTGAAACAGATGCAAATGTTATTGCAGGAAAGGTGGCAGTAAATAGCATGGATCCTAGTGCACCTTTGTCTGAGCAGGTTTATTTTTTTTGCCCATCTATAGTTTCTCAGCACTAACTAATTAGACAGTCATTACCATGTCAAGTAGGGAGATGTTAATTGCCAAAAGAAATTATTAAATTTTTTAAAACTGCAGATCTAGCTGCAGAAACTCTCGTTTGTATATTTTGATAATTACATCATGCACTTGTATGTTGCTGAGAGTGGACATTCCCCTCTCGTTTGCTTACCCAACTGTTGTTACATCTTTTCTAATATTGCAGACGATAAGCCAAGCATTGGCTACAGCACGTGAACATTTGACAAGAACCCTCTTTCAGTGAAGAAGTTATATATGACGTGCAGAGGAAACAACTCGGATTTCATTCTTATGCTCAATTTTTTTTTCCTTTTCAATCTGTCAGCATGCAGCAGTTCACCTAATATATTTTTGGTGTGCTCAACTTTAGCGAGAGATTAGTTCCATTATGGCTTGTTATGGGCATGCATATGCATACCTAATGAATAATCTTTCTTTTAGCTTTTCCTTAAGATCCAGATGATTTTTGTAGAGCACGTGCTTGCTTCTGGCAATGGTGGATACAAATCATACTGTTGATCAGTGCATCAATGAAGATATCAGATATTACCCTTCATGCTGTGCTCATCTCCAATAGCCATCTTTCGGCCTCATTATTCTTGTGGCAATTCAGATCATGTCCATGTTACAGAGAACATTATGCGGCTCCTATTTATCCCAAGAGTTCTTTGGTTGAGCTGAGATCTCAACCATTTTACAGGGAAACTTCTATGGCTGCAATCTTGGTTAGATTTGTCCAATATTACAGTATTATGTCAAGATTTTTTTTTTTTAATTTTATTTTGTAGAGAGGAAGGAGAGGGAGGGTTCGAACTCGGGATCTTTTAATATATTGAAACAGCATTTGCTGTCGGAGTTGGAATGTCTATTTGGAGATGAGAAATTATTTTTTAGTACTCATTAACTGGGTCCATAAACATAATTATCAAATTTAAACAAGTGAGGTTGAGGAGTTATTAGATAATTTTTTATTTTATTTTATTTAAATATAGAAGAAGGGAAAATGAGGCCAAGTTCATTAAAAGAAGCTATACAGTTGAGATATGAGCTAAAAGACAGAAGAAGTTTAGTTGTAGTGAAGAAATGAGTTTGAAATCTTAAAAATAGTTGTGTCTTCTACGCATGTGCATTCTACTTTAAAATAGAAAGGCATATGTGGGACAGAGAAAACATTGATTTGTCTCTATATAAAATATCAAATATTGGATAACTCAGTTTTCAGAAATTTAAAAAATTTGAACCGTTGAGATCCTGAAAAGAAAATTCTGAAGAGCAAAGGAAAAGAAAGACAGCAAGTAGATCTGAGGAGACAAGTTGTGGCCAGGAAAATAGCATGTGCACGTGTGATTTACAGCTATTTAAAGTTTTAAACAGTCGGAGTTTGAACCAGTCAAAACCCCTTGGACGGTGGCTGATGGTGTCGGCACGTTGCACGCTTTCATGTTACTTGCTGCTGCTAACCTTAACCCCCCAAAAAATAAATAAATAATTCCTGGTAGAGTACAAATATCACGATGTACTAAATTTGACAATTTTTTTATTTAGATGTGTCTATCAATCATAAGTTCATATTTATTTTTACGAGGTTACTTGCTATTTTAGTCAGTAAATATATATTGAAGTAGTATGCTATAAAAATTAAATCTAGATATTAACTATTAAAATTAAATTCCATAAATGAGATATGTGAACTGAAATTCCTGGTAGAGAACAAATATCATGATAACGTACTTTAATTCCAGTTGAAAATTATAAATGTAAGAAAAATTAAATAATAAATTTAAGACTCAATATATATAAACTTCTTTTAAATCTGTTTTATTTTCTTGGGGGAAATAATTTGAAATTAATTATAAGAAGAAGATACCTTTGGATCTAAAGTTGTAAATTTGATCCAGTTGGCTATCTCACATCCTCATTTACTAATTAGTATAGAACTCTCAACTCTGATTAAAAGACTGTAGTTATAAGTTGTAAGTTAGAAAGAAAGAGTTAATTGGAAGGCTAAGTCGGCTATTCTACATATAATCCAAAGACCAAAATAGACGATAGCTTCAATGCCAAGTCTTTCTTTATGTAAAGCAACATGTCAGAAAATGACATTTTATTATTTGTCTCCATCTTCTTTTTCTATATATGTTATTTTCTTTCACCTTTCACACAAAACCGCCTTCCAATTTCAAACCTCAAATCATGGGACTGTCCATTTGCATGAATTTCAACATTAAAAAGCTGTTTTATTATTATCAAAAAGCTGTCTTGGTTACTTCTTCTAATTGAATTCAAACAAGTAGTGGAAAAATAAGAAAAATAAATCGAAACAAGGAACTTGCTAGGAAACTCCTCCTCTTCTTTTCTTTTTTCTTTTTGTCAATTTAAATAATAACAATACTAAAAATAATATCATGGATTATAAGTATATAATTAAATGATCTTATTTTTCTTTTTAATTTTCATGATTGTAAATAAATAATTCAATCTATCAAAGCATCAATAAGATATATATAATCTTTTAACATGACAAAAATAAGTAATTAATCTATGCTGTAATTAATAGACTAGTTTTGTTATATTCAATCAGATTAGATCAATCATTCCCAGTCGCATACAATATGGAAGTATTATTAATAAATAATTAACTTAATTAAATCAATAAATTAATAGCTCAGGTTACATATAAGTACAATACTGTACCTAATTTGACATCCTTCTCCTGCAACTTTTTTGCCAAATGCCAAGGAAGAAAATTATTAAAAGAAATGTATATTTTAATCATTTTGTTGATCAATGTGCATCATTCTTGTATAGTGCTCCTCAGCCAAATTTAGCCGCCCAATAATTCTTTTAATATCTTTTTGTAAATACTAAATTAGTAAAGTAATATTTTAATAAATTATAAAATTATATATTTTATAGAATTAATTAATAATTTTTATCTGTATAAAAAATTAAAAATTGTCACGTTAAATGAAAGCGACCTAATTTATTTCATGTATAGAATAAAATTAATCTTAAAAATCCTCAGTAATAATCCCTAAACTATATACGATTACCAAGCTAGCACTTTCAATAGGACGTTCCTGTCTCCATTATGATTGATTTTAATGGTTGGTGATGATGATGCGTGGAACCCATTTTTGGTTGATTGGCTACAGCTTTGAAATCTGCATAGATAATTATTTATGTGGGCTATGATGTTTATGTACTTTAATGTTGAACTTATCCCCAATAAAAAACACTGCAAGTGACAAAACAACAACCTTTAATTTATAAATATAATTGTACTATCCATCCTTAAATTTTTGTTCATATATCTTTAGGATGGGATCAAGTTAATCAACTTTTTAATATAGCACTGTGCACAATCGAACGCCCAAATCTTGGTAATTTGACCTATTTAATTATGTTATTTTTTATCAAGTTGATATTACTCTTAATATAAAATATCATTTAATCGGTTTAGTTTATTTTCATAAATTATGTCGAAATAAATTGATTAAATTCTAAAAAAATAAACTATTTTAGATTGACGTATTATATATTTATTTTTATGTTTTAAAATATATAAATCATATAAACCGACACATAATCGATTGAACTGATCGGATATAATTTAATTATTTTAATTCAATTTTTTAAATGATGCAAGTTAAATTTTCAATTTATCGTTTTGCTTTGAAGACAAACCGATTAAATACACAAATTTAATTTCAGTCAGATTATAAATAAATCATTTGATATTTGAATTGAATTTTTTAATGAAGTTGGATATGGTTAAAAGATTAGCATGTCTATCAATAGAACAACAATTTATTGAATTATGATGCAACCGAAATATTTAGTGCGTAGTTGAACATCTAATCACATTTCTATAAAAGCAAATTTCCAATATTGGCAACATTATATGTTTATAAAAAAAAACGTTATTTTATATTTTTTAAATAATTTATTTAATTTATAAATTCCAAGGAAGTTCATTTAAGGCCAATGGCTAGTTGACTAAATAATTCTTCACTTTCCAATCATACACAACATATGTATAAATAGGTCCAATTATTCCTTTTTTTTAATATTAAAAAAATATCGATAAACAATTTATTTTCTTGTGAAATAAATTGTATAGTAGTTGGATAGTTGTTTATACCAATCATGTTAACTTTAGATTTGTTTTTTTTTCTTTATGTTTAATTTAAAGTATTATAAATTACATTTTTTAAATGAACTTGTAGTATAAAAAGTATGTTATATAAATTAGATTCATACTTTTATTATCATATTGTCCTGAAATTTGTTCTCCTTTCCAATTCAATGCATTTTTTTTTTCAAAGGCAAGCAATGCCACCTTTTATTGCTTTCTCAACGTGTGTAAAGAAATCCATGTGCACTTAATTATAATTTGTATAGAAATGAAATAAAGAACTGAATAATTAGGAAAAGTAAGAAAAATGATACATATTATGCACTGCATATTGAAAATGAGTCGGGTTGGATTGGAACATAATAGTTTGGTTGAATTATAAATTGGTTAAAATTTTACAGATTACAAATAAATTGAATTGATTGAATTGGATTATTGTTGAACGAGAGCCATCGGATAATAAATGATTTTAACTTTATGATTTTTTTATTTTTTAAATTATTTTATTAAAAAATATATATGAATAACATATAATTAAAATAATTGTGTTTACATTAACTATGCAAAAAGTAATAAAAGCATAAATAATATAAATATTTTACAAGTATAATGAAGTTTATGAATTACATGATATTGCATATGAAATAAATTGGATTTTGGTACGTAGCATGTTTTATAAAGGAAGTGAAATTGATGGAAGGAGTTGAAAATTTTCCACATTGAATTGAATTATTATGTAGTGGTAATATTTTATGTGGTACGATCTATATTGGAATGGGGGACCTTAATGTAGGTCCCACCTCTCCACTATTACTTAATTTATTATTAAAAATACTTGTCCCTAAAGCATAACGTATGAGTTTGTGCTTGGCTTCATCTCAATTTCAAGCAAAAAGAAAACATGTCATATTCTTCGTGTGGATTATTTTAATGTTTCTGTTCACTTCTGAGTGTGAAATACAATACACGCTTATGCTCGATCTGTCTATTGCAATTTTCCTTGAAATTGGATAGTTTTAGTGGGACGGAAATCCCCACGAGAGCAGGGCAGTAGGTGGGGAGCCACTCCCCGTTAGGAGTGAGCAAAATTTGGATAAAACCGAATCAAATTTATCGATTTTTTAATTCGATTCGGTTGTTCGGTTTTTCGATTCGGTTTTGAATTTGAATTTTTATGTAAATCGGTTAGTTCGGTTTGATTTTAAAAGGCAAAAATTGAAAAAAAAAAATGAACCGACCGAAATTTTAATATTATATGTTATTTTATCCAATTTTTACATAAAAAAATTTATTTTTGTATATTTTTATCAATTTAAGGGGTTTGAACTCAAATTATATATGTACATTTTTCAATTTTGATGTTTTTATTTTAGTTTTATGATTTATAATTTTGTATAATTATTTAGATAATTTTTTTAATTATAATTTTGGATTTTGGTTTTTCGGTTAACCGAACCAAATCGACCGAAAATTTTGATTCGATTTTATTTCGAATTTCATATAATTTCGGTTCAGTTCGGTTTATACAAATTCTAATATTCCGATTTTTAGTTTTTTCGATTCGGTTATTGAACCGAACTGGCCGTTGCTCACCCCTATTCCTCACCCCGTCCCGTGATCAACTGGCAGTAATAGAGTTCGACTAAAATATTTGAAATTAAGTATCAACCGATAAAATAATTTTACGATTAAAATTTAATTAAAATCTATATCGCTTATATGTCTCCAATGAAATTCCGCCACTATCCCTTCTCCTTTATTAAAAAAAAAAAAAACTATAAATAAATACATATCTTTATATCATTTTTTTTATATACAATATATCATTAAAAAAGTTTGTATTATTTATCAATGTCGCCCGTTTTTGGTATGATGTCTAAATCACATGAAACTGGACGAAATATCTGATCAATTTCAAATCATGGTAATTTTGGAATATGGATAAGAAGGTAGATTTAAATACTGCTCCATTCATTTTCTTTCTTTGTAATATACATATAAGATCTATTGTTTCTATAAAAAAAATATATGTTGTTAGTATTAATCAAATCCCTGAACAAAAATATAAAACTGCATTTAGATAAATATTTTTTACTACTAGTATATACTAATTTTTTTAAAAAAAAATTCAAAATTTAACAAACTATTAATATTATACCCAAAAATCATAAATGCCATTTAAAATTCGAATTATTTTAAATGAGATTTAAGGTTCAATTCTTATATTATGCATGAAACGTATGCTATTGAAAAAGCTGTCATCAATTATGAATCAAAAAGTATCTGATTATGTATTAATCGGTCCCGTAAATTTATAAAAATCGAACCCAAAATCAGAATGTCATGGAAAAATAAAAAGAAGGAATGAGGACTATTTGACAGGAAAATACTAGGTCACTAACTGTTATAATCACATCTAAAATAATACTATTAAGTTTCTAACACATTTGACCTACCTGTCTCTCAATGGTCAACAAAACCAAAGAAAATATTAGAAAAAACAATTAATGAATTAGACTGACAATAAATCATGATGTTAATACGATTTAGTAAAATTAAAGACACTTTTTTTTTCTTATTAAAATTTCGTAAATCTAAAATCAACATTACAAACTTCCTTAATCTACTCAAACAAAGTGCACTATTCACTAATTAATCAACAATTTACAAATGAAAAAATAGAAAAAACTATGAGAAATTCACTCCTAAATATCTGCCATATTTAATGGCTCTATTTTAACACTTTAATTGAAAATTAACATTTAATTTAATGTTTCTAAAACAACAACAAATACTAGTACTATTTATTTTATTAATTTTTCCTCTGGAAATCAAATTTATAACATTTGCCACGTAGGCTTTAAGTGGGCCCCACACTTTGGCCGGTTGAAAACACTGTTTGCCAGGTCATTTTAAGGTGTAAGAATCCAATATAAAACTCTTATAATTTAAAATTCTATTTTTTTTTAAAGTAAAATTAGAAAAGGTGAAAAAAAAAATAAACAAATTCAAGAAAAAATAAAAAATATAGGTTAATAAGGAGAAGTGAAGGCACTCCGGAAATTCCTGGCATTGGTTCTGACTTCCATCGCAGAGAAAGGAGGGAGAGAAATAGAGAAGAGAGAGAGTGAGTGAGTTTCTCTCTCCAATACCCTTAAACCCTGTTCTTTCTCTTTCTCTCTCCTCAAAATCAAAAATTTTCCTTCCTCTGACACAAAAACCAGGTTTTTCTCTCTCTACATTTTGGATTCTTATCCTTTCTTGATCTGCAACTCTCCAGCTGCAGTTTGTTCCTTTTTCGCAGCTCTAGAATGGGTATTAGCTAATTTTGCTCGAAGATGGACCTGCCTCATGATAGGTAACATATTTTTGGTTCTCGGGAATTTAAGGTTTTCGTACGAGGAATGCTATTTCAAATGTGGTCACTTGTTATTTTAGCTGGACTTTCTCTCTTCTTTGTTTTTTCCTTATGGGAATTACATTCTATTTTTATTATCTTTTAATGTGATTTTTTTTTTAGAGGTTTTTCTTTTTCTTCGCTTTTCGGGCTGTTTCTAATGAATGCGGAATGAGGATTGAGATTTTAGCTGTTAATGCTGGAGTTCCTAACAAGGGTATGAAATTGTGGTCAATTGTTGAGATCTTTTTGAAAAATTTTTGGCTTTATGTGGATGGAGATTTGTTCTTTTGTGTATTGTTTTGAATTATTGTCTAATTATTTGTTCAATTACAATTATCACAAAATTGTAAGACCTGGGATGAGAAGTTTTAAATGCAAATTTGAATATGATCGGGTTCATAGAATCTGATGTTTTTGAATTTCCAATAAATAAATTTTGATTCTTTGTGGTTCTAGTAAATGATTAGTTTTGAAATTATATGATGCTATTTCGTCTTGCTTTTTGTCAAAAGTATATGCTGTTCTGTTAATTTCCCATAATTTTTTTTTTCTTTTGGTTTTTCTTAAGGCTTTGCAAAAGAAATTGCTTAATCCATAATGGACGCCCTTGACTTCTGCGTGGCAAGCAGAATTTAAGGTCGCCTTTTCTGGTGATTGGAAGCAATTATAAACTGTTGGAGAGATGGCAGGAGGCAGGATAAGGGCAAGGCTCCGCAGGAGCCATTTTCACCCATTCTCATGCATGAGACCAAGGACAAATGACGAGAGGCCTCATCCAATTGAGGGTCCTGGTTATTCCAGAATTGTTCATTGCAATCAACCTCGTATGCACCGAAGAAAGCCTTTGAAATATTGCTCAAATTATATATCAACCACTAAATACAACGTTGTCACCTTCCTGCCTAAGGCTCTCTTTGAGCAGTTTCGGCGGGTTGCCAATATCTATTTCCTTTTGGCTGCAATTCTTTCACTTACTCCAGTTGCTCCATTTTCTGCTGTAAGCATGATATTTCCTTTAGCTTTTGTTGTTGGTATTAGTATGGCAAAGGAAGCTTTAGAAGATTGGCGTAGATTTATGCAGGATATGAAAGTTAATAATAGGAAAGCTAGTATCCATAAAGGGGATGGAATTTTTGGTTTTGAGCCATGGCAGAAGATTCAGGTTGGTGATATAGTAAAAGTGGAAAAGGATCAGTTTTTTCCAGCTGATTTACTTTTGTTGTCCAGTAGTTATGAAGATGGGATCTGCTACGTGGAGACAATGAACTTAGATGGTGAGACAAACTTGAAGCCAAAGAGAGGCTTGGAGGCAACCTTACCTCTGTATGATGATGGGACTTTCAAGAATTTTACAGGAACGATAAAATGTGAAGACCCCAATCCCAGTCTTTACACCTTTGTCGGTAATTTTGAGTATGATCGTCAAGTTTATCCTCTTGATCCTGGTCAGATACTCCTTAGAGATTCGAAGCTCAGGAATACGGCATTTGTGTATGGGGTTGTGATTTTCACTGGTTTTGACAGTAAAGTCATGCAGAACTCAACAAAATCCCCTTCAAAGAGGAGCAGAATAGAAAGAAAAATGGACAAAATAATATACATTCTTTTCAGCCTCCTTTTATTGATCTCGCTGATAAGCTCTATCGGTTTTGCAGTGAAGATAAAGCTTGAAATGCCAGACTGGTGGTATATGCAACCCTTGAAACCTGAAAATTTGTACGATCCTGACAAACCTGCGCAGTCAGGTCTAGCCCATCTGATAACTGCTCTCATCCTTTATGGGTATTTAATACCCATCTCTCTGTATGTTTCTATTGAAGTTGTAAAAGTTTGTCAAGCAAAGTTCATCGATGAAGACATACACATGTATGACGAAGAGACTGGCAATACTGCTCAAGCACGGACATCAAACTTAAATGAGGAGTTGGGCCAGGTGGACACAATACTGTCTGATAAAACTGGCACCTTGACCTGTAATCAGATGGATTTTCTAAAGTGTTCTATTGCTGGTACTTCGTATGGTGTCCGTTCCAGTGAAGTTGAACTTGCTGCAGCAAAACAGATTGCCATGGACTTTGAGGAGAATGATGGACGAGCGTCAAATGGTTCAGGTTCAAAGAACCCTACTCGGAATTCATGGGAGAACAGCAGTGGAGCATCAGAAATTGAATTGGAGACTGTAATTACATCTAAAGATGAGAAGGATCAGAAACTAGCGTTGAAGGGATTTAGTTTTGAGGACAGCCGTCTCATGCGTGGTAATTGGTTGAACGAGCCCAACTCAGATGTCATCTTGCTATTTTTTCGCATATTAGCAATTTGTCAGAGTGCTGTGCCTGAGCTGAATGAAGACACTGGCACTTATACATACGAAGCAGAGTCTCCAGATGAAGGGGCGTTTCTTGTTGCAGCAAGAGAATTTGGTTTTGAGTTTTGTAAAAGAACTCAATCAAGTGTGTTTATCCGTGAAAAATATGCTAGATCAGGACAACCGGTTGAAAGGTAAGGATGCGGACTAACATATTATCCTGTTATTTAGGCTTTTTCTTTATTTATCCTTTGAAATTTTTGGTCTGAGAACTTCATTGCTGTCTCTTGGGAGTCTCGCAGGGAGTTCAAAATTCTCAATTTGTTGGAATTTACTAGCAAAAGGAAACGAATGTCTGTAATTGTCAAGGATGAGGATGGCCAGATTCTTCTCCTGTGCAAAGGTGCTGACAGGTTAGACTTCCGATTGCCTGTTAATTTAATCTATATAGATTACAAAGAGTTTGATTGCTGATGCTATCAGGAAGTCAACTTCTATTTATCATTGGAATTTGTAGGTCAACCTTTCTTATTAGACTCTGTCTGAGCCAAATGATATTGTGCCTTTTCCTGCTTGCTCAAACTACTTTCTTGCTTCACAAGTATTCACTCTCTTCTGCTTCAATTGTACAGTATTATTTTTGATCGGCTATCAAAGAATGGAAGAACAT
The DNA here is from genome assembly GCA_947683425.1 of Excoecaria cochinchinensis. Lineage (NCBI taxonomy): Eukaryota > Viridiplantae > Streptophyta > Magnoliopsida > Malpighiales > Euphorbiaceae > Excoecaria > Excoecaria cochinchinensis. The sequence continues at coordinate 3,003,887 of CANTUQ010000125.1, read as the reverse complement.
ATGAGGAAACTACTGCGAAGCATTTAAATGAATATGGAGAAGCTGGATTGCGCACACTGGCACTTGCTTACAAGACGCTTGACGAGTCTGAGTATTCTGCATGGAACAACGAGTTTACAAAAGCCAAAACTTCTATAGGTGGTGATCGAGATGCAATGCTTGAGCGAGTAGCAGATATGATGGAAAAAGAATTGATTCTTGTTGGTGCAACTGCTGTGGAGGACAAATTACAAAAAGGGGTAAACGTTACTGTTGACTTAGGGTCATTAATTGTTTCATCTTGGTGCATGTTGTACTTATTTTCAAATATTCATCCTCAGGTGCCCCAGTGCATAGATAAACTTGCACAAGCTGGTCTCAAACTTTGGGTTTTGACAGGGGATAAGATGGAAACAGCAATCAATATAGGGTTGGTCATTTGCAGATTATTTTTCAGGATTGTTTTTAATGCACATTACTTCTTTTGCAAACTGAAGAAGACGACCTCTTTTTTTCATGATGCAGATATGCATGCAGTTTGCTTCGACAGGGAATGAAGCAAATTTGTATTACTGCAACAAACTTAGATATGGCATCTCAAGATGCTAAGCAGGTATTTGCAACATGGCGAGACAGTACTGGACTTGTTCTTCTGAAATTTTTTATTATTTGACATTTAGGCTTTTTTGCTTTTCGTTACTGATCAGGCTATGAAAGACAATATTTCGAACCAAATCACGAATGCCTCCCAAATGATTAAGCTAGAAAAGGATCCACATGCTGCATTTGCATTAATAATTGATGGAAAAACTCTGACCTTTGCACTGGAAGATGACATGAAGCATCACTTCTTGGCATTAGCAGTTGATTGCGCATCCGTTATATGCTGTCGTGTGTCTCCCAAGCAGAAGGCACTGGTATGATCCTCTTTCTCCATTAACAGCTGTTGGATACTCTCTTCATTTTTCTTTTGGGACTTGAATATCAAATAGCAAAATTTTTGTCAATGTAAAACATATCTGAAATATTTGTTCTTTTGACTCCAGGTAACAAGATTAGTGAAAGAGGGAACTGGCAGGACAACCTTAGCAATAGGTGACGGCGCAAATGATGTCGGAATGATACAAGAAGCTGATATTGGTGTAGGAATCAGTGGGGTGGAAGGTATGCAGGTCAGTACTCTCTGATCCCTACTTCACGAAACCCCCTCTTTAGTATCATTTTCATCATTTATTTTATTCACTTTGGGCTCTCTTTCTTCATTCTCTCTCTCTATTCTTTTTATGCATACTTCAGAGTTGAAGCTTACTGAAGTTGTAATTTTGTTACAGGCTGTGATGGCCAGCGATTTTTCTATATCCCAGTTTCGGTTCCTTGAAAGACTGCTGGTAGTTCATGGACACTGGTGTTACAAGAGAATTGCTCAGATGGTAATGGTCAAAATCTCTTGTTTATTTCACAAGTTGAATATGAAGTTCCATCTTTATTGAACCTGGATACTTGGTTTTCAGATTTGCTATTTCTTCTACAAAAATATAGCATTTGGTCTTACCTTGTTCTACTTTGAGGCATTCACGGCGTTTTCTGGACAATCAATTTATGATGATTGGTACATGCTGTTGTTCAATGTTGTTCTTACCTCCCTGCCAGTCATATCACTTGGAGTTTTTGAACAAGATGTTTCATCCGATGTCTGCTTACAGGTTAGTCTGATTAAATACACATTGAAGAAGTCTTTATTCCATATATAAACAAAGTTAACTATATATTCCTGCATGCTTCATTGCTTTTGCAGTTCCCTGCGCTTTATCAGCAAGGACCAAAAAATCTATTTTTCGACTGGTATAGGATACTAGGATGGATGGCGAACGGTCTTTATTCCTCTATAATAATTTTCTTCCTCAATCTTATTATCCTTGTGGACCAACCATTTCGCGCTGAAGGTCAAACTGCTGATATGGCTGTTGTGGGTACAACTATGTTCTCGTGCATCATCTGTGCTGTCAACTGCCAGATTGCTCTTACAATGAGCCACTTCACATGGATTCAACATGTCTTTGTCTGGGGCAGCATTGGTGCCTGGTTCGTGTTTCTCTTCCTTTACGGGATGATATCTCCAATCTACTCTGGGACTGCCTACCAAATTTTAGTCGAAGCTCTAGGTCCAGCACCGTTGTACTGGTGTTCAATCATCTTAGTAACAGTTGCCTGCAATTTACCTTACATGGTTCACATATCATTCCAGAGATGTATTCATCCGATGGATCACCATATCATTCAAGAAATCAAGTACTACAAGAAGGACGTAGAGGATCAAATCATGTGGAGAAGAGAACGGTCAAAGGCAAGACAAGAAACGAAGATTGGATTCACTGCAAGAGTGGATGCAAAGATTAGACATTTAAAAGGGAAGCTGCAGAAGAAGAATTCAGCATTAGTATCGCAGAATTATGCGCCTTCCCCATCATAACCTTTTCTAATTTTTTCAGTTTTTTGTTATTATTTTTTCTTCTTTGCGGGGAGAAGTTCTTAGGGTTTTGATCTTTTGCAGCTTTTCATCATATTCTCTTGTAACAATTCATTTTGCAGTGATTTTTTTCTTTGCTGTATCTGGGTAAGTGGGGTTGGTTCAAGTCCCATTCATTATACAAATCATAGATGCTGTTGTATGTACACTACCTATAACATTTCAGAAGATAACAGCTACTTGTGAAAATAGTTCATACATCACATTTCTACTCTTCCTTTGCCTTCTTTCATGTTTGGTATACAAGTAAACATTCATTTATTCTTGTTTCACCTGAATTAATGCTGAAAAATAGCATCAATATTTTCTTTATTTTATCTTTATTTATCCCTAAGGGATGAGAGAATGGTAGGGATCATTTTGCCCTTAATCAGACGTTTTGGATAAAATTTCTAACTAAGCATCTTTAAGTACTTAGAAAATGGGTTTATCTAGTACGAATGCGAAGGCTACTGAATTTGATTATTTAAAGGCAATTCTCCTGAAATGATATTTCAAGCTTGAACCGCATGAAAACATAAAACCATCAGAATCAAACTGTATCTGAAATGGTACTAAATAACAATTAAAACTGTTGACCAGGTAAATCTTTGTCTGGAGAAAGTCATGTCTTAGCTGCTCAAATATCAGAACATGTTGTTTAGTCAATTCTTCATATTCAAGAATGATTTCCAATTTCTATATGCATAGTCTTTGCAATCTACGGACGGATTAATTTTTTAAATTGCTTAAAATATATAGATATATATATATTAGTATCTTACCAGGAAATTTTAAACATCAGACCAAGTCAAAAATTACAGAAAGTTGTTCTAAAATTTGCCTAGGTCAACCTTTGAATTTGCTATTAACTTGCTCTGATGAAATTTGACATAAATTCTAACAAATTCTGAATTAGCAGCAGACAGTTGCATCTTCAAAATTGATAAAACACCTAACACTACAATAATAATAGCTTTGAATGCAAATTAAAGTCACTGTGTCCACTCCAACATCCTCCATCCAAATCTTTGATTAAGATTTAAAGAAATAAAACTATATTTTTAAAAAAAAAAAAAAACATTTAGAGCTAATTACGATGTAATTTTTTATCCGATTATCAATTTGAAGCGATCGAATATTATTAATAGTTAAAAAAAATATATTAGCTGTGAATTGTCAAGAACAAGTATGTTTTGATGATCTTCATATATAAATACCAAACCATGTGACGTAAATTATAATTTATTTTACAAAAACATATGTTTAGTTATTGTCAAAAATGTTTTTGGAGGTAGTAACCAGTAGCAACCAACATGAAACAAGAAAGAAAATTTTGGTATCTACTGACAAAGTAGGTATTAACTATTAACCTATGCAATTAGGGATCTTTCTCTACTTCCTAACAACAATGAAATGCCTTGAAATAAATCTCAATCAAAATACTTTTTTTTTTTTTTTTATCGAAACTTTGATATGACTTTTGTAAATTAATGAAACATACTAATTTAGAGCTGAGTATTATTAGATTTATAATTAAAAATACTCTTTCAACGACGTACAACTAATACATAATTTAAAAATTAGTTTTAAAATCTCGCTTAAAAAATTTAAACTTATTACTATTCAAGTTAACGACCGTTGGTCCAACCAAAATACTTTAATTGTAAGGAAGCAAAATATTTTCTTAAATTTATATTGTAGACTACAACTTTGGAAATGTTAGTTAAGGCATTTTTTTAAAGATACTTTAGTCATGAGAACCCACAAAAAAAAAAAAAGTGAATTATAATAAAATTGCAATTTATATTTTAGTCTATAAATGTTAAAATATATATATATTTTTTTGTTTTTTTTGGTTATAATTATTCCTTCTCCAAAAACGAAGGATGCCAAATTGCCAATGACAGTAGAAAAGAATTATGGAATATTTCAAACTGTGTCGTTTCCAGGAAAATGTTAAAACGACAACGTTTGGATTTTAGAAAACAGAAGTAGATAGCTTTGTCATTGTAAGAAAGTCCGCTCTCTCGATTGGATCAAAGATCGCACCAACAAGAAAACAGCCAGAAACAATGCCTCCTCTTTCCCCTTCTCTCTCTTCCCTCTTTCTCTCTCTTAAATAACAATTTATAGAGAGAGAAAGTTTCCTACTTTATTTCCATCTGTATCCCCTCTTCTCTTTCTCTCCCTCAGTTGTCCTCTTCGCCGTTCATTTCATCTTCATCTTCTTCTTCTTCTTCATCAACGCCACCTGTAGGGTCCTTTTTTTTACTGCCCACTTTTGTAAAAAGGAAAAAGAAAAAGGAAGGAAATTGAGGGAATATTGGGGGCTTTTTGATTTTTTGGTTAAAGGGTAAGGGTTTTTGATCGTTATAAAGAGAGGGAATTTAGGGTTTTTGGTATTATGGAACCTCGTGTTGGTAACAAGTTTCGTCTTGGTCGGAAGATCGGTAGTGGATCATTTGGAGAGATCTATCTCGGTTTGTTTTCCTTTTGTCAATCCTTTTGTTTACTTCTAGTTTGCTCTCAGTAATTTTGTAAATTTTGATTTTAGTTTTTTGCGATTCTTGTAGGTACTAATATTCAAACGAACGAGGAAGTTGCGATTAAACTTGTGAGTTCTTTGTTCGTATTTGAAACTCATTGGTCGGTGTAATTCTGCTTAATATTATCTCAAAAGTTTAGGTGTTTTAATTCTGTGAATTTTAGCATTGTAGAGTTGAAAGCTTTAGTTTTGTACTGATGTATGACTAAACGTACCATTTCTTTTATTTGGTTGGGTGATTGGTTCTAGAGCATGCTAGCTTTGGTTTCAACGTTAGTTCTTTCAGTTGAATAAGATATTTGCAAATTCTTCATTTGGTTAATTTTCTACATATTTTAAATGACATGGATTTGAACTTAACTTATTGTTATCCTTTTCTTGTTCAGGAAAATGTTAAGACAAAGCATCCTCAGTTGCTCTACGAGTCCAAGTTATATAAAATTCTGCAGGGAGGAAGTAACGACATTTGCTTTTTATCTTTGTTCCATTTCCTCTCTCTCTCTCTCTCTCTCTGAAATATAAAATTCCAACTGTGCTTATTGCTATTTATTGTAATTTTGGCAGCTGGAATTCCAAATGTTAGATGGTTTGGTGTTGAAGGGGACTATAATGTCCTTGTGATGGATTTACTGGGACCTAGTCTTGAAGATTTATTCAACTTCTGCAGTAGAAAACTTTCTCTCAAGACTGTTCTTATGCTTGCGGACCAGATGGTAGGATTTATCTTTTCCTTTTCTCTTTTGCTTTGTTTGATGCACATTCTTCAGATGCATGACTTCATTGTTTCATTTTATCTGATATGGTCTTCTTTCAGATTAATCGAGTTGAATTTGTTCATTCCAAATCATTCCTCCACCGAGACATCAAGCCGGACAACTTCCTAATGGGTTTAGGGAGGCGGGCAAATCAGGTGTGGGTTTGATACTAATTCTATTTCTGATCTTTTTTTTATGCTATTTCTATTTCTGACCGTTTCTTATCTATTCTGCTTCTGGTACTTTACTTGGTGTCTGTTTGACAGCAGGTTTACATCATTGACTTTGGTTTAGCTAAGAAGTACAGAGACACTTCGACACATCAGCATATTCCTTACAGGTTAATGATTTGGAACTAGAAGTGAAGTAATTTATTTAATTTCTATTTTTTTAGGCTTGTGTTTCAAATCTCATTACTACATCAACTATTTGTAGTTTTGTTTTCTGGTTTTTATATGTAGACCGGAAATCCTGTTCTGTGTTCACTTTGTTTAGCATCAAAATTCTAGTGTAGTTGCTTCTTTTTTACAATCTGATGAGTAGGGTGGATTGAATTTCCTTTTCCATGCAATTTGTTCATGAGTTGGTTCCTTTAAGATTTTCTGCTGTCCATGCATAAAATGGTGTCAGATGTCTTTAATATGGTACTGCCAGATTACTGCAATTTCAGCAATCCATTTCAATAAAGCTCTTTGAATTTTGGACTGCTAAATAAGCTTTTTATTTTTATGGTTTTCTTTACTGAGTTGTCGATATATAAAAATGCTTACTTTGGCTTGTTTTCCTTTTGTCTTTTGCAGAGAGAATAAAAATTTGACTGGAACTGCAAGATATGCTAGCATGAATACTCATCTTGGCATTGGTATATTATGAGTAAATTTTTCATGTTCTTGCAATGCGATTATGATTCAATATCTAATTGATTTTTAATTGTTCAAGTACAATTTTTTATTATGTCACATATACTTTGTAGAGCAAAGCCGCAGGGATGATTTAGAATCACTTGGTTATGTGCTTATGTATTTTTTAAGAGGAAGGTAAACATCCATCCCATCAATAAATTTTATCTTGCATGCTTTTCTTGGATGTAACTTTGTTCCCTTGTATGCATGCAGTCTTCCTTGGCAAGGATTAAAAGCAGGAACCAAGAAGCAAAAGTATGAAAAGATCAGTGAGAAGAAAGTATCAACTTCTATTGAGGTAAAATTATGCCTGAAATAACATATTTTTTTACAATATTCTTCGCATCATTGAACAGATATGAAAGTTGTCTTCATCTTCATTAGGCCTTGTGTCGGGGTTATCCTACAGAATTTGCATCGTACTTCCACTACTGCCGGTCACTGCGTTTTGATGATAAACCAGATTATGCTTACCTGAAAAGGCTTTTCCGCGAGCTTTTTATTCGTGAAGGTTTGAAATTGGCTGTTTACTTTTTGCTCTTAAATGTCACACATGTAAAGGAAGGTATTAATTGAATCAAGTACTTATCCATTACAATAATTTTGATTTTCTTATAATCTCAGGTTTCCAGTTTGATTATGTCTTTGACTGGACAATTTTGAAGTATCAGCAATCACAGATTGCAAATCCTCCTACTCGTCCATTGGTAAAGCATTCATCTCTTCATTGTCCTCAGGGTAATTTCTATGACTCATTCTATATATCATGATTTTCATTCATGATTTCTACAGGGCCCTGGTGCTGGACCAAGCTCTGGAATGCCTCCTACTGGTGCAAATGTTGACAGACAGACAGGTTATTCTACTGCTTTTCCAATTTGGCCTGTGTATGAATTTTATGTTCACACCTGTACAGAGAGATTTGTAATATGTAAATTTTGCACTTGATTATAGGTGGGGAAGAGGGAAGACCTGGTTGGTCCACAACAGATCTCTCTAGAAGGAGAAACTCTGGCCAAATTACAAGTTCAGGAAATTTATCTAAACAAAAAGGCCTTGTTGCAAACGATCTTCCCTTATCCAAAGATGCTGCAGTAAGTACTCCAACATGCATCTGCTAAGAATTGGGCTGTACCAAACTGATTCGCATGCCCATTCTTCTAGTGCTTGTAAATGGAGTTGATCTAACTGTCTTAATCTACATTATCGTAGTAAACACTCCTTTTCTTCAATCTTACTTAGACCATGAATCAGTTTTGGCGGCTAAAGTGCCTGAATCCTGGTGGCCTCCTGCTATGAAACAAGTTAACCATAACTTTTTCTTTTAGTACAGTTGAATGCATGTGATGTCTATTTCCTGTTGTCGAGTGTAGTGACTTGATGTTTTGGTAAATGTTTTATATTAATGCTGAACATTACTTGTATCCATTTCACATGCTGAATATTTGACTTGTGCAGTTATCTGGCTCAAGTTTTCTGCGGTCTAGTGGAACATCCAGGCGACCTGCCATTAGCAGTCGTGAAGCAGCACTTGTTGGGAACGATGCTGATCCTGCAGCTCGTACTCACACAACGGATGTGAGCCCAGGAGTGAGAATATCTGGCGGACAAAGAAGTTCGCCCATTGTATCTTCAGAGCAGAAGCGTTCATCTTCTGGTAGAAACATGTCAAATATAAAGACCTTCGAATCAACGCTTCGAGGCATTGAGAGCCTGCATTTCAACAACGACGAGAGGGTACAGTATTAGCAGAAACCGAATTCTGTGCTCTGCTCTCCCACTGTAAATTTAAGATGAGATATTACGGTTACGAACATCAAAGTTGAATTGAGTGTTGTCTCCATGTTGTGACTAGTTTCTAACCTGTGAAATGCATATGCTATCTTAATTTGGCTGTGGCCTTTTTGGTGTATCAGCAGAACAATATAGTTGAGAGAGAGTATATGATTAAATATGTATAGCCCCAAGTTTATTGTAGAACACGATAGCTTCTTATTGTGTACTGTACTGTACGTGCTCTTATGAATTTAGTGGGAGAACTCCATAGCAAATAAAGACACTATACTTCATAGTCGTCATGTTTGATTGTCATCCACACTTCATATGTTGGCACTAGTCATTGGAAGTACAAGATGGCTTTTTGAACTTTTATGAGATTATCAAATTAGTCCAATCAATTTAACTTATCACTGTTTGTTTACCGGTAATAATTCTAATCAATTTGATTGAAAATCTTTCATTCGAAGGATGCAATATCACGATTGAAGTTTCAAAAAGTCGCTCAATATATCAGCAATTGACAGTTCTTAGTAGGAAAATAGCATGGCAAATGATTCTATGAATATTATATTTGATTTGTCAGCTTTACAAACCTTCAGAGACCTTGGCTGCTTCTACTTTACTCATTCGTCATTGCATTCTTAATATTCCTATTATTTTTTAATCACATTAAATTTTATCATTGGATTACTAATAAAATTATGGATTCAATGTCAATTTATTAGTAGCTCCAATAAAATTATGAATCCAAAGTATAAACTTTTCTAATATTCAATTAATGGCTCAACTACTAATAAAATTATAAACTTCAACTAAAATCCTAAAATCCCAAGCTGTTTCTCAGTCTCACTTAGCAGACTGATTAAAAATAAACAAAACTGGTTGCCTTAATCTTGACACCAGTCACTAACAAAGTTAAGAAAAATCTTATTTAATTTCCAGATCTGGGTTTTCCTTATATGCTGAAAAGAAAAACAATTAAAACATTTTAGAACTTTCATATTTCTAAAAAGAGAAAAATGCATCAGATCATTCTTCTCAATAACAAAACACAGAAATTAATTAATACAAAAAAAAAAAACAATCTTTATATGTAAAAATAAATAATAATTAGAAAATTGGATATTATTAGGTCACCTCCATCCATAAACAACATGGGTATAAGTGTCTTTAATCCACCTAAAGCTTTTTCTTAAAGAACCTTTCATTTTCCCTTCCATGGAGTACACTTTATAGCTTGCAACTCTTTTTTTCCTCTGCAATTCTGGATCATTAAAGCTCCAGCTATTTGAAGAAGAAGATGATCCAAGATTTGCTTTCCCTTTCTTGATCTTCACTTCTTTACCAAATTGATTTGGCTGAGAATTAGAACCTCCATAGCTAACACTGTAAGATCTTAAATCTTGCATAGTAGTTGGGCCTTGGTATTCCTGTATCTGCATCATCCTTCCATCTCTGCAAGACTTGGATCTGAAACTGCCCTCCATTGATCCCATAAAACAAGAATCAGATGTACAGAGATTTCAAGATTCAAGAATTTAAGGTCGGGCTTGGGAGGAGAAAGAGAAAGAAAATAAAAATGAAATCTTTGCTTTGGGATTGGGATTTTTTGTTTGAAATTTGAGAGGAGTAGTAGTTGTTGTGAATTTATTGAAGTGGGGACTTGAGGTTTGCCTTCCTTTACAACGTTTCTTATTTATTTGCAGTGGGAATTATTAGTAGAGAATGATGACATTTTCAACATTAACTGCTCCACTGTGTTTTCACTTTTCAGGCTGCTCTTCATTTTGTTTAATGGTCTAGATCATGGGGCATGTGCCACGTGGATTTTCTAGTTCTCACTGTTAATCTTTTAAGGATGAATTAGTTGACTGCCACGTCACTTCAACCTTATTAAAAATTTTAAACTTGTTTAAAAAATGTCAAATTGTGTTGTTTATACTTTTACTAAATTTAATATTAAATTAATTTATATATTAATAAAATTTATTATTTTTAAGTAAATTTGGTTCATAATTACTTGGCATGAGCTATTATTGATTGGATTAATTAAATTATAATCATTCTATAATAATTTTTTTAATAAATTATCTTATGATTGATTGGTTGGTTGGTCTAATAAAATTATAACTGAATTGAAAATAAATATATAAATTATGAAAACTTTTATTAGTGTTCATTTTTGAGAACTTGCTGAAACAAGGGTTTGATTTTGAGTCATTTTCTTTTGAAATATGGACACAATTTGCATTAATTTGGCTTCCAATATTTGAAAAGTTAGGCTCTTTTTATTTTCAAATTCACATCAAAATGCTTTTTTTTTTTTTTTTTTTTTTTGAGATTATTTGATGTGAATATGATATTTTTTAGTTGCGAGAAAGGTAACGTATAAATTTAAAAATTAATATTAAAATTTATATAAAACTCTTAATTTCAAAAAATTATTTTAGTTGATTTAAATGGTTAAATTCAGTGCATACGAAATTTAACCACCAACGTGTAAAAAAATACATTAGCTAATGAAGTAGCTAGCCTCCTTTTAATTTGGTCATATATATATATATTTCCTTTCTAGTGGGTGTTTATTTAGATTATTCTATATGATGTGGACATATAATGGGCCCCGGAGATTATGACTGTTCAGTATGTTAGTTAATTCCCATGATTGTGCTTTCATATCCTCGCCACGTAATTATCTTTTTATTATTATTATTATCATGTAAACTTTATAGGTGAAATAAATCAACAATATATAATTGTTTCTTAGACATTACTACTGAATTAGTGTATCACTAGTTAATAAATAAATGATAAGTAAACATTCCATAATCTATAATGTTCTTTTACTATGTAAATTATTTGTTATATATAAAAAGCTTATCACAGCTGAACATAAGAGGCATGGGTAGAATACTACCTCAGTTACAGTTATAGACAAGCTGAGTACAACATGGGAGCTTGCATTCATTATTGCATCCTTCACAATGTGGTTACATGTTCTTTTCTTGTAATTACAATTTTAAACTTGGATATATTATTATTTACCAATTAACACAACCATCCAATTATAAATTGTGATTAAGAAAAGTTTTGAATTATTCTTTATATATATATATATATAGGGGAATTCTCATGTTAACTCAAATTCTAATTGAGAAAATAATATTGTGGAACTTATTTTTATTTCATTTTTTAAAAAAATATATGACCTTTGAATATCTAATTCCTCTAACTATTTATAGCAGTTTCTGCTCTCGTCTTGGAACTACCATCAAGTTGCAATTTGTATAATTTTTTTTATATACAGCGAAATTCATTCAAAAATCAATGTCAATATTAAACAATAAACTAACCAAATAAGTCAACCATTATCATTAGAAACCATATAGATTAGTGTTATGGCCCCATTTCTTTTTCATTATTTTCCATCTAACAAGCTATTACGTCATATAAAACCACTAGGAATTGATCTCTAACCTGCACTTGAACAAAAGTGTTAACAAGTTTACAAATCTCAAACTCAATTCCTCCGAATAATATTTAGAATAATATTGAGAATTAGACATTATACCTTTTTCGGTTAAAAAAAAAAAAAACCTCAATATCAATGCAAGAGGACCCCACCGAAAAAGGGTGTTCAATAATTCTCGTGCAATGAGTCAGATCCCCACTGGCAGAGAGGTAAGCTTAGAGATCAAAGTAAATAAAATATAAAACAAATGCAGGGACAGGCAGCATGCACAAGTAGACAATTCGACCATAATTTATAGAAGGCAGAAGAGGTATATAGTACAAAATCACAACATGCAAAATTTCCAAGACCAAAAAAAATAAAAAAGAGAAAAAAAGAAAAAAAGTGCAGTAAATAGCTAGACAATCTCTTCATGAGGCAATGGAGAAGGCTCATATGAGATTAAACTGTCAGATATGTCTTAGAATATAAAATTAAAACACTAAACAGAACAAAAAAAATTAACAAAACACGTTAAATAGTACTGGCAAAATAGAACCCTTTTTCTCAACAAGCGCCAAAAATTCTTCATCACAGGAGATCAGCAACATTGTTTGGCAGCTCCTCGATGACCACATTGTAGAATTTCTGAATGTCGAATAGCATTCTTTCGTCGTCCCTTGTCACAAAATTAATGGCAACACCCTTTCTTCCGAATCGTCCACCTCTTCCAATACGGTGGAGGTAGTTTTCAGGTTGAGTTGGCAGATCATAGTTTATGACAAGAGAGACCTGCTGCACATCAATACCACGAGCCAACAGATCGGTGGTGATAAGAACTCGAGAAGAGCCAGACCGGAACTCCCTCATAATGATATCACGAGTGTTCTGGTCCATATCTCCATGAGTTGCTGAGACTGTGTGGTCACGGCTTCGCATCTTGTCAGTCAGCCAGTCAACCTTACGCCTTGTGTTGACAAAAATGACACTCTGGGTGATGGCTAAGGTCTCGTAGAGATCACAGAGTGTTTCAAGCTTCCATTCTTCCTTCTCAACATTGACATAAAACTGCTTAATACCCTCAAGGGTAAGCTCATCACGCTTAACCAAGATCCTAACAGGTTTGTTCATGAACTTCCTGGTTATCTCAAGGGCTTCCGGTGGCATGGTGGCTGAAAACACACCAATCTGGACTTTGGTTGGCAGCAACTGGAAAATATCATAGATCTGACAGCAAGAAAACCATATTAGGACCCAAACAAAGCAAGACTCCAATCAGAAGCTCAAAAAAAAAAAAAACTGGTGGTGCAGGGTTAACAACGTCTTAGTGCATACCTGATCCTTGAAACCACGTGAAAGCATTTCATCAGCCTCATCCAACACAAACATCCTAATGTAATCTGGGCGAAGTGACTGCCTTCTCAACATGTCAAACACACGACCAGGAGTGCCCACGACAACATGGACACCAGCTTGAAGGATACGTTGGTCTTCACGAACACTTGTTCCACCAACACAGGCATGAACCTTCACACCCAGATAATCACCGAGGGCACGCATAACCTTCTCTATCTGTTGTGCAAGTTCTCTGGTTGGAGCCAACACCAAAGCCTGACATTGTACTAGACCATAATCAAGTTGCTGGAGAATGCCAGAGCAGAAAGTTGCAGTTTTCCCGGTTCCAGACTGGGCCTGCTGAATTACATCAAGACCTTTGCAGAATGGAACAATTCCCCTTTGCTGGATTGCAGAGGGCTTCTCAAAACCTTGAAAAGAATTTTAAAAAAAGAAAAAGCCATAAGCATACTTATGCAATATTTAGAACTTAAACAGAGGTAGCGGAGGACAAGCATTTCAACAGTTGTACAGGGTCTGAAGTTGAATTGCCAAAATAGAGGGAAAAAAAAAAGAGCATGCAACCAATTAGGTGACCTTAAAAAAACAAATAATATAGCCCCTACAAATGACCGTCAGATTCAAAAAGGAAAAAGGAAAAAACGTTAGCAGCTAACTCAGCACACTAACAAATATCAGAGTTCAGGTAAATAAAAATACCATAAGCATATATGCCTCTCAGAAGATTCTCCTGCAAGCCCATTGCATCAAAACTTTCATAAACCTCATCATATGTGGTGAAGAAATCTTGTCCATCAGTAGAGAGCCTGCAAATTTAAAAAACAAATATTGAAATCAAACCATAATATATTAACAAGTTTAATACCAAGAACCCCCTTCATACAGAGGTCAGAAACAAAACTTACAATTCAGTCATCTTAGCATCATATTGCTTAGCATCAAATTGTGATCCTTCTGGTGCCAATCCAGCCATAACTGCATAAAGAACACCATACATTTTAATCAAAATTGAAATAAAAATTACAGAACTATCAACCAGATCTGATATTACAGCGGTTCAATTATTTAGAAGTGGCATAAAATGAAGTTCACTAAGAATAACAAATAAAAAGAAAACACAAAGCAGAACAGTTCATTATAATATTCCATTTAACAGTTCAATATTCAAAGCCACTCACTAAATTTATTCTGACCAAGTATGGCAAAAGACAAGAGAAAAAATGTCACAGAAGAGCCAAACTTGCAAACCAAAGGTTACGCGGAGTACAAGCATTAAACTTCTGTCTTGGTATCCGGAGAAGAGAAACAAAGGGCAGGCAGGTATCTGATACTTAGGATATGAATCCTTTCAACGCTAGACACTGCTTTTACCCACTCCTCCAAGTTGACAAATTCAGAATCAGGTAGTCATGACCCAGACAGCAGAAAGTTTCAAAACACAGTCAAACCCCAGATGAGCCCCACTCACTTCAGTAATTTCATGTTCCCCAACTACCAAATTTGGATAACACGTTAACATGGACAACTGAGTGGAATGATAGCAAGTGAAAAGGCAAAGGGGATGCATCAAATAAAGGATCTACGTGCAAGAGTTATAATCTTGTCCGAACCTGTGTACATATTATTGACCTGGAGTTGTGTAAGAATCAGAACGTCACTGATAAATCAATGACATACTACCAAATACTGAGAAATTGAAGTGTAATATAAGCTATGTGCATAATCAACATCTTATAATATCATTAAATATCATCATCGATCTTGCCTTCTATCCAGGACAACTAGAAAAAAAAACCGCCCTTCAGTTTAAGCTTAAGACGAAAAAATAAAAAATTTATATCTCGTATATGTTAACCGTCAATTATAAAATCTGCAACCATAACACCTAGCCTGCTAGCCACACCAACGCATCACAATAACTAACATAAAATCAATTACAATAAAAATTAAAACTTTAACCACTAAACAAGCAATCGGATCAATTCCAGATCCCAGACAAACCACCATGAAAAAACCAATAACTACCCTATCAAATCCGGAGCTAAATCACTTCAAAAAGGCAAAACAAAAACATAAATTTTACGAATAAAACGAGATAGAAACAAACACAGGAAAAAACGTAGACATCACAAATCAACCCACATATGGATCTCTACATAACAATTAAAACCAGTAAACTACAAACATGTATACAAGATCAGAGAGGAGGAAAAAAAACATAAAAAAATGAAGAGGAAAGAGAGAAACCTGCAAGTGAACGAGTGATTGATAAAGAGATAGAAGAGATTTGTGGTCTTTTGATAGTAGAAAGAGAAAACTAGGGTTTCTAATCCCAAACTCCTCGGATCTGCGCCTTGGAGTTTGAAGAGGAAGAGACTAAGCGTATGTGCCTTGCGATTGTTTATAATGTGCTATTAGGTCTCTTCCTCTACAAAAACCCTTTTGTTACCCCTTTTTTGGGTTTGGATTTCCAAATATACCCTTCGCCTTTCGCCTATATTACCTTAAGCTTTGTTTGGTCGTTAAAATTCTACTTGCCATCAATTAGAAAAATAATAATAATAATAATAATAATAATAATAACAATAAACCAATTAAATACCAACTATTGTTGATCCAAGTATTAGGAAATTGGAAATTTCTTTTTAGGTGATGTCTCAAATTCAATTTTCAACATATTAGAAAGACTGCTTTTAATTATTATTTCGATAATACCTGACTCTAAATTAATTAATTTTATATGCGGAAAAGTCATGCACAGTAATAATAATTAAATTGTGAAACACCTAAATTGTAAAATTTTTCATTTTCATATATCAGCTAAAATAAAATCCTATTCTGTAATGCTAATGGAGTTTAAATTGAAGTGGAATTTGCAGCCGAATTAAAAATCCCATTCATTCTTTTCAGTTACCATTATTAGAAATTTAGAACTATAGATTTTCTCTAATATACTACCTTTTAATTTTTCATATTAATTTTGAAATATTTAAAATTAAGAAATATAGTTAATATTTGTAGATAATAAGACATGTCAATATTAGACAATTAATGAGCGAGTTAACACTTAAGAGTGTTATAAATAAAGAATTAAAAGTGCTTTTTTTAGTTATTTAATCTTTTAATCTTTTTTAGTTATTTAGAACAACTATTTAGTAAATATTTTTATAATTATTAATTAATAGTTCTTATTTTTTTTTTAAAATTCTTCAGTCAGTAATTAATTTCCATCTAGCTTTATGATTCGTCCTGACTAGCATACATAGAACAACCATATTTAGGAGTTTAATTTCAAGTATTTCTTAAATTTAATTAATTTTAATTGTTCAAATAACAATCGAACTTCTGCTAAATTATGACACACATATATATATATATATATATATAAATAAATTTAGAATGGTGTATATTGAGTTTTGTTTTTCAAATATTATTAATTTTTGTATAGTGGGCATTTGACAAAACTTCATAACGAAGCAATGAAAGAAGAATAATTGAAAATATGCATAAGAATAATAATCTCAGGCATCATTCATCTTCTTTAGGTTCATTATCTTTTGAGGTGTTATTTTATATTTTACGTGCGGTTAAAAAGGACCGCCATCTACAATGGACCTCTACACTATTTAAGCCCAGCCCATCATCACTTAGTAATGCGGCCCAATCAGTTTTTTCATTTAAATAATGTTGTGGTACTACATTGAGATTGAGTCATTGACATAAAAATATTGGCACTTTCTAATATTTCAAATTTTCTATTTTTTGTTCTTTTGGATTTGATAAAAGTTAACACTGTACAAAATTCAAACTTATTATAGAATTTTTTTATTGATTTAATTTATTTTCTTAAATTCCAACTATTTTGTAAACTTTTATCCCCACATTAGACTCCACTAAATCAAAGTAAATTTGAATTGAAGTGTACATTGATATTTCTGTATATCATATTGTATTTTAATTGCATGTAAATATTTTTTCATTATTAGTTAATAAAGAAACAAAAAAGTAGTAAGATAATTAAATTAAATTAAATTGAAATGATTTTTTTATTAGCAAAAAGGTAAACTTAAATGTACCAAACGAAATATTAAGAATAAATTTTAAAATTTAAAACATTTTGTAAGTATACAAAAATTTTATTTATTCATATAGAAGGTTATATATAGATAATTTCAATTTCTTACTCTTTATGTATTTATTCTAACACATATATATAATTATCTTAATTTCAATTCATTGCTCTTTATGTAATTATTCTAATGCATATAAAAAATTTTCTTATATCAGATTTTAATTCATTTTTTTTACTTATTTGATTATCATGATGAAAATATTAAAGTACGAAAAAATTATAATTTAAATATAGTTTTTTCATTTGATACTTTTATATGTAATATAGTCCGTATAGACATAAATACATACAAATATAGCAAGGTCTAGAATATATAATATGCTTTCAAAAAAAAATATAATATTGGTTTGAAAAAAGAATATATAATATTTGTATATCATAAGAAAAAAAAAATCACATCATATATATATATATATTTGATATAACCTTTCTTTTGGTTTTGTTAAGAGTTCAGCGAACCGGTGTGCTCATCTTCTTGCAAGAGAGAGAGGTTCTATGTCTGATGCTCGGTTTTGGATACTCGGTTTTGGATACAGTCCCTTCCTTTTTGTTTTCAGCTGTACAAGCTGATTTGCCTTCTTAATGATATTCTATCATTTGTCAAAAAAAAAAAATAAGGAAAAAAAATGGATATATAATATAAAATATATATATATAAAAAAAAAAAAACGGAAGCTGATTGACGAAAAAACCCATTAATTTCTCTGAAATAACCACTAGGTTTGCCAATTACCATCGACACAGGTTTCTTGCTTTCTTCGATCTCTCCAAAGTTTCCAACTTTCTCTCTCATTATCTCTATAAGAACACTGATTTTCTCTCACCGAGACTTAAGATCTCCGATAGATCCTTAAGGAAATCTCAGGTAATTTATGTTTCTCAATTTGGCTGATAATAGCATTAATAAAAGAAATTATAAAGAAGTAGCGTGTGTGTGTATATATATATATATATATATATATATATACTGATCTTGCTCTTGCTAGCCCTTTTGTCGTTTTCAACAGAGTAAAGCTGCTTCTTTGTTAGACCCAGTACGCATATTACCCTAGATGGACCTTAGTTATTTTTTTCCTACTTGGGTTGCGTTGTGTTTGGTCTCTGAGAAAATCCTTGAAACTGAAACAGTTGAATTATGTGTTATATTTGTTTATCTAGTTAGTTGATTATTTGATTCCATTAGATTCTTTAGAAAGGGGAAGAGCCACCTTGAGGGGCCATAAAGGAGAAAATAAGTTTAAGCAATTAAAGCGTTTAGAACTTTTGTCTAGAATGCAAGGATGTTATGGGTGGGTTGGGGTTTTGTTTTGTGTAATTGGGCATTTTTTGTGCGCATTAACGGAGTTATGTTTTGCATTACTGGGAGTCTGGGACTGTAGGGGAGTAACTGGAAGATAAGTTGTGAATCTGTATGTTATGACTCTATCAAGTAATAGGTATTCAACTCAAAGCATTGTATAAATCTTGTTGTCAATTTGAATTGCCAATCATGAAAATAAATTAATTTCCAAAACCTCCATCTCTTTCCCTTGCAATCCATTAATTCTATAATTGATTTTTTTTTCTTCTCTCTTGGTCAAATGATAGTACTCTTTACCCTTGTTTGAATTTATGCCTTCGTCATCCTCTATGTGTGCAAGGGAAAAAGTGTGAAGCATCAATTAACTGTTTCTTGTATAGTGTTCTGTCGAAATTTTTTTTTATGGCAACCCAGTTGAACTTAGTTTTTGCAGTATTTGGCACAATACAAATATCTGGAGTGAGATTGTCTTTATTTTTGTCTTTCAGATTGGTTTCTTGGCATTCCCAAGAATGGCTGATAGTAATGCATCTTCTGGTTCACCTGAAGAAACTCCCAACTCCAATTCTGATGGAAATTCAGCTCCACCGGGTGATCTTGCACTTGATACTTTAGCCAGAAAGGTTCAGGAATCACTTTTCCTTGGAAAAAGACATAAATTTTGGGAAACTCAACCGGTTGGGCAATTCAAAGATGTTGGGGACAGCAGTTTAATTGAAGGCCCCATTGAACCTCCAACACCTTTGTCTGAGGTCAAACAAGAGCCTTACAATCTTCCAAACCTCTATGAATGGATCACTTGTGATCTTGACTCAGAAGATATGTGCTCTGAGGTCTACAATCTTTTGACTAATAACTACGTAGAGGATGATGAAAACATGTTCAGATTTAACTACTCAAAGGAGTTTCTTCGATGGGCTCTTCATCCTCCTGGTTATTTAAAGAGCTGGCACATTGGTGTCCGTGTCAAAAGTTCAAAGAAGTTGGTTGCTTTCATCACTGGTGTTCCTGCAAGAATCCGAGTTCGTGATGACATTGTTACAATGGCCGAAATTAATTTCTTGTGTGTTCATAAGAAGTTAAGGTCAAAAAGACTTGCTCCTGTCATGATTAAGGAGGTGACAAGGAGAGTTCATTTGGAGAATATTTGGCAGGCAGCTTATACTGCTGGAGTGGTTCTTCCAACACCAATATCGACGTGTCAATATTGGCATAGGTCTTTGAATCCCAAGAAGCTGATTGATGTTGGTTTTTCTAGGCTTGGTGCAAGGATGACAATGAGCCGAACAATCAAGCTTTACAAGTTGCCGGAGTCAACTGCTACTCCAGGGTTTAGAAAGATGGAACTCCATGATGTTCCTGCAGTCACTAGACTAATTAGGAACTATTTGGGGCAGTTTGTTGTTGCACCTGATTTTGATGAAAATGATGTAGAGCACTGGCTTCTGCCAAAAGAAGATGTTGTGGAAAGTTATTTAGTCGAAAGTCCCGAAACTCATGAGATCACTGATTTCTGCAGCTTTTACACACTTCCATCCTCCATCCTTGGCAACCAGAACTATTCAACTCTAAAGGCAGCTTACTCTTATTACAATATTTCAACAAGGACACCTTTGCTGCAGTTGATGAATGATGCTCTTATCGTTGCAAAATGCAAAGACTATGATGTCTTCAATGCACTGGATGTCATGCACAACGAGTCTTTTTTGAAGGAGCTGAAATTTGGCCCTGGTGATGGTAAACTCCACTATTACCTTTACAACTATCGGATTAGACAAACTTTGAAGCCTTCAGAACTTGGGATTGTGCTTCTATAGTCTGAATTTTGATTGTTACATTCACCAATTGATGGTTTCTCATATTTAAGATTTTGGTTGAGTCTTGCATTTACTGTGACAATCCCAATTTCGATGGTGGATTTTTCATTAAATTTTTTGTCAGCTTTCTATTTTCATGTGACATTCATAGCCATAAGTGTTGGCCTTTGTAACAAATTGTCTGGATCAAGTTCTTAGTTTAGGTCTTGCTTCTTCACTGATTTCTGTTTAAACTCTCTTTGTGCTTGTTTGTGTCATTGTTTGACCCCATTTTTTTTAAATGGAGACTAAATGAAAGAGAGATTGAATAAAATCTTCCATATAGGTAAGGATTTGTGGTCCACCTTGTATGTACTCCATTAGATAATTTCTTAGGGTGATAAGGTCAAGAGATGGTCTAAGAGATCAGCCTTAAATTAATTCATTCTTTGGTTCTTGAATAGCTGGTGGTAAATTTGTTAAATTTCTACAGTAGCAACAATAATAATCAATGGCAATGAAAAAGGTAAGAAGAAATTACCCTGGCATTTCTAAGTCACTTTTCACAAATAAAGAATATGATAATAAGTAAATAAAAAGAAAACCTACATTGATTGGTCCAAATGCTTGAATTTGAATGTTGCAAATGGCGAAATCATTGGATAAATTTTATTTTTACTAAACAAAGTATTGAATTTGAATATTGTAAATGACAAAAATCAATATATCAATATTGGATAACTCTAATCTCATAGTGGACCGACAGATTGGTGATTATATTAAAAAAAAAAACGAAAAACAAAAATGGACAATCAAGAAAAATGAATTTACATTATTAAGTTGCCAAAATTAAGAACTGTTTTCCCCCTAATCGTACATTTAACAACTCAGGCCAAGACAAATATCATTTGTCAAAATGGGATTGATCAAACTGAAAGGGGAAAAAGGAGTCAAGAATGATGGGCATACTATACTACCTAATATGACTAATGATTTCACATAGCCGCATTGAATTTACAGACTAAAAATTTTGTTTTTCCTAATTGTACATTTACCAACTCAAGCCAAGAGAACAATTTCACCTCGCGAGCCTGCAAAAGTTCAGGAAACAGTGGACGCTATTAAGACTAAAATGGTGAGAAAAGCCAAAATTTCATCGAAAGAGTATTATATCGAACAGTTACATTGTTCATAAATCTCTTTTACCAACTGGAGCATTGAGTCAGTGTCTTCTGCCATCTTCGATACTCTTTCAGCCTGCTTAACTCCTTCAGCAGCCCAAAATGATTTATCTTCGGCTTCAGCAACTTTCTTAGCAGCATCAATGGCTGCTGCTTCAACTGTCTCACTGGAGGTTAATCCAGAATTACGTGAATGCCGCAGCCTAACATCCTTCTGTTTTGGAGTTGGTGTTCTTGTACCTAATACAGCATTCTTGCAGAGTCTATAACAATTTTGTACCTGCAAATTAGTTACATGCAGAAATTAAGAAGCAACCAGAAAAAAGGCAGCAAAATAAAGGCTAAAATCTCAATTTAATTAACCTTGAAATAAAATTCTCATGTAAACATTGCAACTAACATCATGTATTTTAAGCAAACTGTGATACTACTTTAGTTGATGTCGTTATGTTGTAGTTAAAGGAAGAAGGAAAGCAAATACATATCTAAGGGAAATCCCATGTAGTATCAAGAAGAATATTTCACCCTTTCTAGTTTGCCTTGTGAAACAAGCCTCCTCAACCTTGAACTTAATAACCTTCTAAAATTTTGCGGCACCTCATGCCTTTGCTGCAGCAGATGAATGAGAAACAGTCACAAGCTAAACTTAAACGGAATTAAGAGAGACCACTAAAAGCATAACTGAGATGAATAGAAAAGATGAAATTAAAACATTTAAAATAAACTACCTTCCCATACCCTTACGACATGCTGCTCAACTAAGGGATCATCGGGTGAAGCAAAAAAAAAAAAAAAAAAGAATGAAAAAAAAAGCAAAGTCAGGTTTCAATGTCATTGTTTTTCCCTTTCCTTTCTCAGTGTAAGGTAAAATTCACTTGTACAATCCACCAACCCCACATGAAACTTTGTTTAAACTTACACAATATGTGGTATGGGTGCCATTTTCCTTATTTAGATCACCCACAGAGCTCTATCAAGAGACATGTAAATCACATCAGACAACCAGCTGAACTTCACACATCTAAAATTTGCCTCCCAAGGGAAAAATAGAAACTAGGAGTGATACCTTCAAGTACCATTGAATACAAAATGGATACATAGTAACCCTGTGATATCTAAGGGGTTTTCATCTATCTGAAGCAAGTGCCAATTATATTGCCATTTGTGCCCTGCCACCCTGTATAGTATATCTTATACGTGGCAATATTTTAGAATGTGCAAATTCATATTTAGTTGTGATGCAGTGCTAACAAGTAACAACTTCATGGTAAATCTTATTAATTAAGTTATGACATCAGAACCAGGAAGATAAAATGAAACAAAATACATGATAAGGTAATTAGTAATGTAGGCTTTGGAGAGCAACAAGAGCGGGATCTTAAAAATCACCCCACACAGCTAGCCATCAAGACAAACTGTGTATCATTTCTAAATTCAATCTCTAGGTTTGACAGGCTCACGAAAACGGAGTTTACAAGCCAAGACATTCAAGTGCAGTGCAAACGAAGAAATGCATCAAGTATCATGAGAATTATCCATCTTACCGAAATGAAATTAACAATAGCGCTAATATCACATCCATTTGTGTCTTTTATTGTTGAAAGAGCTTCAAAAATCATTGCGTCATACCTAACGGAAGAGCAATAGAATCACATACGAAATACCAATAAACAGGAAAATGCATCAAGAAAAAAAAAATGTTTATAAGAAAATATGCTGATACATATCCAAAGGCTCTAATAGATGTGATCAACAAATATTAATTTACTATACAGGATTAAATGCCACCAAGGCAAGTATAGAAGCATCTAACAACAACATCAATGACTAGGAAACCCGGAATATTAAAAAATAATTTTCAAGGCTAGAATTTGATCTTTGTACCCAGGATATGTCAACACAGCGATGCTGCTAACCTGAATTTGATACTTTTCATTCCTGACCAACTACATGAAATGAGAAGGGAAAAACACACACACGCACGCAAATTGCATCTGATAATTAATAGCACAGGCCACTTAGTGTAAATGTAGTCATCAGATTCAAGCAGGCATTCCACTCTACTAAACTATTTAACATCTACTATTTCTCTTCCACATGCTAATGACATATGGCACATGAGGTTTAGCATTTTTATCTAAAATATTATTCCAGGTTCACATCTGTCTGCTATATTAGTCCTTCACATTCTGAACAGCTAATTTTCATCAGTCAATCAATTCTGTTACTAGCTAGGAAGAAAAAAATTATTGCATAGAATTTATAAGAGTTTATTTTCAGAAAAAAAAGTTCATGAATGAAGAACACAAAGCAGCTGCATATATAACTTTTAAGGCACTCCGTCATGATAACTAGAATGAAAGTGAATTATGTAGGTCACTCCAGATGAGTGGCGATAGAATAGAAACAACAGATTTACAACCTTGGGGCATTTTTTCCATCAGCAACATTGGTAGATGGGTCATCCATATGGATGTCCGCAGATCCATCAGCAGAAACAGAATTTTGAGCATTGGAGTTGGAGGGGGGAGTAACTGTCACAGTTTTAACTTTATTTGCTCCCCTGGATTTATCTTTAGAACCTTGTCCAGCGTTACTAACACTTAAATTCCGCCACTTATCCTGTGTATACAAGGATGGATGAGACAAACATATAGAAAAAACATTCCTCGAATCAACCATGATAAAGCAAAATAGTCTGTGGTAACTTAAACAGCAAGAAACATCAAGGAAAACTTTACTGAACCAACTTTGACTGCAAAAGATAGATGATAAGGGAAATCAAGAATCAGGCAAAAGAAAAAAAAATCCATTTGCCATGAATTGTTCCAACCAATAAATGAATTGATATCTGTGTTTTGTAGTGTTCAAAATTAACAAGGATTAATGTGACTTAGATGGCACATTGACAGCAGAAGAAGATTGCTTCCACGTTTGGATTGCAGGTCCCCATAAAGAAAAGCATGAATATTAAGGATGCATTACAATCCTTAAGACACATCACCCAGTATGAGGCATTTGAGAAGAAAAATATTGAGCAATCAAACTATCAGAAAAATTCATCCTACTATGAGGATATGCACATAGTTAAATATGATGAATAATGAGTTAATATTGGGCCTTTAACACAAGGTAGACCATCAAAAAACTTATTCTGGTATTCTGGAGTGATCACTAAAACTTATTGTTTACATGCATGCAAAGCTTTGCCCAGAAACATTCGTTGCTTTGAAATTCTGAATGTCACTATAATTATAAGCATGAACGAACTTCATTTTATACGTTGTTATTCATGTTCTGCTTTTACAGTTACAATATGATAATAGAAGCTGGATGCGTATGAGGCTATAGATACTAAATTCACAAACTAATTAAGGTCCTTAATCACATTACACTAGGAATTACGAGTTCTCAGAAAACTTTGGAAATACTTTTGAGGGAAAGGTTTTTGTAAGATTGGTTTTGTGAAGGTACAAAGAAGCATTGTTGGTTGAGCATAAGAATCAACAAGAGAATGCAATAGGTTCAGAAAACAGACAATGGATCAGAAAACCTGAGGTAAGAGCAAGGAAAATGTGTAGGGAAGCACAAGCCATAGATGCATGATAAGGAGTGTCAAGGCTTGTAAATGGTAATTAGGCTAATTCCATCAAAAAGCTAAAATAAGTAGGCATTTGAGTCCATTCAAGTTTTCAGCCAGTTGTTGTATCCAATGCATAAGGAAGTAATGGTTTCTACTGTTGCAACATACTAGCAGGAAGATTCCTTTTGTGGTGAGAAACAATGTGCAATAGCTTTTTGTTCAATTTATAAAATTTGGCATGGTACAGATGTCCACTAAGACTAAAAGCAATCCATTTTTCATTCACTAACATGCTTCATGCTAACATTTACTTCAGCTGCCACCACGAGTCTGACCCCAAAACATTTCATTTACACACCCTTAGTTTGAACTTAATATCAAAATATTAGAACATATAACCGATTTCCACCTAAATTCAGCCTTGCCTCTTGCACCACTCAGTTATTCAGTTGTTTCTAGACTAAATTTCTTAGCTTTTTTCCAAATTTATATCTTGACTTTATAACGTTAAAAACTAGTTTTACCGCAATTCAGAATTCCTAAAAACTAGCTTTTTTTTTTTTAACTGCATGTTCAATTCAGAGGTAATTTATTACTAAAATCTTCAATTCAGAGGTAATTTATTACTAAAATCAAGATTTCCTAGAATCATGAAGAAGCCCAGAATTCAAGATATACATTTTAAATATTCCTGGTCCGATACAATGTAAACCCTAAATTCATCAAATTCAAAAGCAACGGTATTCTTTCTGGTGAAAATCCGCGGCCTGACACAATTTAAACCCAAATTCCTCAATTTCTCAAGCAACAGTCTTTTTCCCGGTAAAAAACGTTTGAAATTTCCCGGCGAACCAAACGGCAACTGAAAATAAAAACCTAAAATAATGCAGAGTTACAGCAAGAAAGAAAATGAGAGTCAACATATAACAAAGAAAAAAACAAAAGATGGCAAGAATGGTAAATACTAAATAGGTAAAAACCTTAAGGTCGATGTTAGAACGTTGAGTGAGGAAAGGGGCAAAATCGGGATCTTTGAGAATGTTCTTCCACTTGCCGGGACCGTGCTTGGCAACACCGTTAAGCAGCGCCTCCTCTTCCTCCGCCGTCCACTTCTGCTTCTGGTTGCCCATTGCCTCCACCCCGGTGGTCGGTGAATATGGGAAATGAATTTATAGACTGTCCCTTGGTCTTTCGTTTTTGTATTCCACAAATCCGTTTCTCCCTCCCTCCCGCGTTAATTGTTAACATCAATAATATTGGTTATAATTTCTTTTATTATTTGATTTATTAACTAATCTTTTTTTAACCTAATATCAAGAAATAATATTGGAGTTAATTTCATTCCTAACCGTATAATTATAGCAATTTAATGTTATGGTGGTCACAATAGTTATCAATAATTATTATTTTGTATAAAAAAGTTATAATGATCGGATTTCAGAGATTAAAAGTTATAATTTTGCTCGCAAAAAAATCGGATAACCAAGTAAATTATTAAAATAAGTTTAAGAAGCTGAATATGTATTTGGCTTATTATTTTTATTGCATAGTTTTTAACGTGCTTCAATAGAGTTAATTTCAACCGATATGCCACGTCAGCCATGAAATGATCAATATATTTCGATTTTATAAGTTCAAATGGCTAAAAAATTAGTCACAAAATTTAGAAAATTAAGTGAATTTCTTTTAAATAAATTAGAGGAATTGTAAGTTAATTTCTTTTAAATAAACTAATAAAGTCATAGACTGATCAAATCAAATGCGTCAAAAAAAATGTATGTAAAAGTAAGCAAGGTTCGATTATTTATTATAACCGAATTCAAATACTCGAAAACCAAATTTTAGTACTGAAATTTTTATACTAACAAAATTCGATAATAGCAACTGAAATTGAATCCATTTTAGGATTAAAATTTTTATCATTGTAGTTTTTTTTAAAAAATTGATGTTTTAAATTTTTAATTACTGAACTAATAAATCAAACTCTAGTAATGGAAACCAAACTGATTAATCAAATAACTAAAATGAGGTGATGGAATTAATTTGATTCAATTTATATGCCAGAAATGGAAACAAGAAAGAAGGCAAATGGCAATTGGATGCTCCGAAAGAATAATATAAAGTGGGCAGCGAAGCAGCCAACTCCTCAATGGGTCCAACTAGCCCAGCCCAATATCTTTCCCATGCTCTCTGGTCCCAAAATCCCCCACACCACTTTTCACTCAGCTTCCTTTGACTCAATCCAATCGCACCGTCCAATTCTCCAACAATCTCATATAAACGGTTTGCATTCATTCATCTTGCACTTTTTGATGATTCAGTTTCATTCATACCAAAAGCAATTGTACATGATATTGTACATCAACCAAGAATCAGTGGTTGAATTTCCCAATAATAGAAAAGCCAAATCAAAACATCAGAAAAAAAGAAAAATAGAAAAGTCAAGTGAGATCTGTTTTAAACTTAATAAAAGAAAAGAAAGAAAAAACCCCTAAAACCCAAATTTATATCAATCAACCTCTAAAATAGAATTCTGCATTTTGTTGTTTGTTCTCTCCCTCACTTTTCTTCCGCTTTCTTTCATTTCTAGAGGGGTTTTTATTTGCTTTCTCTGCGGAGCTGATTTATATCTTTGAAGATACAAGTCATGGCTTATGCATCTCATATAATCAATCACTCCAGAAAGGTACCAGAAAAATCACTTCACTTCTGATCCCTCTCTCTCTTTCTCTCTCTCTGTTTATTCTCTTTGATGGGTGTTTCTAATTTCGATTGGTTTCTTTGGATGATCGTGTTCTCTTTTAGTGTTTAGTGTAATTGCCTTTTGGTGGAGTTAGATCCTATTTTCGGACTTTTGGATCAGTGGGTCATTGGTAGTTGCTGTGCTTGTGCTGTTTTGGGAATAGTTTTACCTTAGTATGTGTATCCTATGAATACAATTACATACGGGTGCTTATATAGTTTAGTTTTTTTCAGGATGTTCTATTTATTGTACTTATAGAGCTTTATTTTTGTGTAATCAACATCGGATGTGTGTGTTTTGATGTTAAAAACTTCAGGTGGAAGACTATTTGTGTGTTTGGATTGGTGGGTGATTTTGATAATACTGCACTGCACGCATGTCTTATCACTTCTATTCCGCTGAATTTTTGCTGCTATTACATTTTTCGAGAGCTGAGCTGATAAACTGATGATTAATTGGTTGTTTTGTATGATTTTTCCAGTTAAGGAACGTTCCCAATTTACCGCGGCATGAGCTTGCTAGTTTGGTTCGTTGGTTTTCAAATGATGCTCGCTTCTCTGCCGTTAAAAATGATAGTGAGTCATTGAACTTATTGCAACTTTTCATTTCCAGTCAAGTCTCAATTGTGCGTGTTTTCTGCAGTCCTTTCCTGTGCCATTTTAAGAGCCAATTTTGTTTGAAGATTGTTTGCACTAGCTAATCTGGGATGAGCATGTTTCACTTTCTTGGCTGCCCTGCATTTGCTGATGCAAATATTATAAAACTTTCTTGTTATGAGCAAATAGAAATTGACCTTTTCATTGAATAAGCTGGCATTCATTGAAGGTGTATGCACATATAAATGAATATTCTTCCTAACTTAGTGTGCTTTGGAGTTTAAAGCTGTACACATCAAATATCTGCTCAATTCAGGTGGTGTGTTAATTATGGTTTTCACTTTAGATGAATGGTACTGTGACATGTAATATTATTATCTACAGACATTGGCAAAGTTCAGCATCATGGCTTTGTGCCTGCAGAACAAGATAGGTTTTTTGGGGTTGCTGCTAATAAGGCTGTGAGTTCTGCCACCTTTCTTTCAGTTATTATCATGTTTATGGGAAATTCCAATGATTGGGCTTTTCTGTTCTACTTTTTAGTTATTTCCCTTAGGCTTGGATTTATTTGCCTTACTTCCTAATTTGTTGTACTTTTGAAGTTATACTCAGTTGCCCAATAGTTACAGATGTCTTTCTCTGTAGGTGTCATCCTTTGGTTCTTTTAATGCATCAAGGAACATAATGGCAGTGGGCAATCCAAATGCTGGACCTCTAAAGGATTTTTCTTGGTATTAACATGATTCCGTAGCCCCCCTATTCCCCTTTCTCTCTGGTTTGTCTGATCATATTGATTGTAATTACCAATTTCCCCCTATTGTCAGTTCAAGATTACAGTCAAGAAGAGGGTTTTCGTCTGGTTCAGGTAAGCTTACACTTATCTATATATTCATTTCTTTATGTTGTTCCAGATCCGCATTACATCTATTCTATTTAGGCTTTCAAACCCCCCCCCCCCCCCCCCCCGGTCCTCCTCTCTCTCTCCTAACAGGTAGCCCATCCAAAGCTGCTTGAATTATAAAGTGCTGTATGCAAAAATATTCACATATTATTTGTTGATATTTATCTGAAATGGTTTTATTTGAGAATTGCAGCACTTTGGTTTTTCTCTTCTTTGTCTGATGAGAGCCTTACAATATTTTTCCCCCTTGAAATTTGATTTCTGTTCCACTGTGGAGTTTTTTCTGTTTGTCTTTTATTCAATAATTGTTCTTTATAATCATGTAACTTGAAAGTGGAATCTTAAATGAAAACTGGTTAAAATAGCAATTTTTTATACATATTTTCTTTTGATTGATTTTGAGGATAATTTTCAAAATATGTTGCAGATCTTCCACCACATCAAGAGATTGGAATGCCTTCTCTCTCACCTACAATGAGTGAGGCATGTACCTTTCTGTCTATTTAAAGAAATATTGCTTGCTAAATATGCTTATTGCTTACTTTCCAAATTTCAGGGTAATATAGCAAGGTGGCTGAAGAAAGAGGGTGACAAAATTTCACCTGGTGATGTGCTATGCGAAGTTGAAACTGTAAGGCCCTGTAAGGGTTGTGGTCAGATTCAATTCTTTTTAGTGCTGTTTCTCATGGAAAATTGACACCTTTCCTTATTTGATATTTTAAGGATAAAGCAACAGTGGAGATGGAGTGCATGGAGGACGGTTACCTCGCAAAGATAATAAAGGGGGATGGATCAAAAGAAATTAAAGTTGGTGAGGTATTGACTTCTGCTGATACGAGAACAGAACTGCCTAAATATAATTTCTAGTTTCAAATTGCTCCATTTCCTTTTCCCGGAGTTGGGGGGACTAGATAGTGAATTTGTGTTGAAATCAGTTGAGGACTGGAGGCACACTTTTCAGATTCTCTTTGATATTGCTTTTGCAGAGAAAAGGACTGTTTAGTTGGAGATTTTGGTGATATATTGTGTTGCAATATGTTTGTCTTATTCAGGTAATTGCTATTACTGTTGAAGATGAGGAGGACATTGGCAAGTTTAAGGATTACAGTCCTTCAACATCAGATGGCGTGCCTGCAACTGAAGGACCATCTACCCCTCCCCCACCTCCCCCACCAAAGGAGGAGGTTATTGATGAAAAAGTTAGTTCACCAGAACCAAAGGTTTCCCAGCCTACTGCAGCTCATTCTAAAGATCGCATTTTTGCTAGTCCTCTTGCAAGAAAATTGGCTGAAGAGCACAATGTTAGTACAACTAGAACTTTGTTTGGTGACAGAATATAGTCATGATCTCAAGAATATTCTTATTGAACTTTTATCGCAAATATAGGTACCTCTCTCAAGCATTAAAGGAACAGGTCCTGATGGAAGCATTTTAAAGGCTGATATTGATGATTATTTGGGTATGATGGCTAAACTTTGAATTCCTGATGATTATGGTGCCCATATTATTTTGATTTAAGATAAACAGTGTCTTATAGTAGAACAGTTTATTGAAGAACTTCCCCTATTATGTAGCATCACGTGGGAAGGAAGTTTCAGCAACTCCTAAGGCCAAGGAAACGGCAGCTACTGCATTAGATTATGTTGATGTCCCTCTTTCTCAAATAAGAAAGGTAATATTAAGTTTATACCTTTAAATGAAGATTTAGTTAGATAATCTGTTCATGAATCTCTTGTTTTCTGCCTAATTATTTCTATTATATGTTTATGGTTTTCACTTGGCCAAATCTTAAGTTCAACTTTTGATTGCACTGTCTTGGTGCTTAAGTTCAACTTTTGATTGCACTGTCTTGGACTTTTCTCATGTTGCTTAATTTTTTTTAATATATTTTATGTTCTCTCTTTTGGAATTTGTTCTGAAACAAATTTCTGGTGTGATATTAACAGGTTACAGCTTCACGTTTATTATTGTCCAAGCAGACTATTCCTCATTATTACTTAACAGTAGATACATGTGTCGACAAACTCATGGAGTAAGTATTAGTCTTTGTAATCAGTTTGTGGCTCTCTTCTTCTTCTTCTTTTTTTTAATATATGTTGTGTGGTTATTTTTTGGATACAGTCTGCGCAGCAAACTAAATTCATTACAAGAGGCCTCAGGTGGGAAGCGGATATCAGTAAATGATCTAGTAATCAAGGTATGCACACTTCACTGCTTTGGATGTTGGAAAATTTTTTACTATCATTCTTGAGAAATCAGATGAACACAATTAAGAGACTCGATTGAGCTCTTTAAATATAGAAGAAGCTCTCTATTAAATAAGCTTGGAGCAGAAAAATAATCTCAATAGAAAGTAACCCCAAGTAATGAAGGGATTATTGTGAAAAATAAGCACTGCTGCTTTTACCTTGATTTAACAGTCAAGCTATGACATTTTGATTCTTGGATTTGAGTATATTTTAATTTTGGTTGATTTGAGTTTTTTCTACATGGAGTAATTTCAACTTTGCTGTTATTACAGGCTGCTGCTTTGGCTCTTAGAAAAGTTCCCCAGTGCAACAGTTCTTGGACTGATAACTATATTCGCCAGTACGTGCACAGATAATAGTTACTATGCATTGGAGATTTAATTTCACATATGATAATTGAACTTATCTTCAACTTCCAGTACAAGTACTGGATCTCAATGTGTGTCAATAAAATCATTTGGTTTAAATTTTACTCAATGAGATCACTGTTACCACATATTGGTAGAATTTTTAGGCATAATTTTCAAGTAAAATTTTCTGTAATATAACTCTTCAAGCATAACTATCGCATGACTTGCTTACTTCATAAATGGATTAAAGAACTCAGCTTTGTGTTGACATTTGGAATGGTGACCCTAGTGAAAGAAAATTAAATTGTCTATTTATTACTGACACAAATTTAAGTGGTCATACTACAATTTACTCTAGTTCAGTGATTTTATAATTTACTATGAGTTTAGCAACTTTGAATGAAATAAACCCACATTTGCATAACATTTAGTGTGGCACCTCTCAGTTTTTGCTTTCCTACAGATATAAGAACGTGAATATTAATGTAGCAGTGCAGACAGATAATGGACTATATGTTCCAGTTGTTAGGGTAAGCAGTTCATTAAATTCAGTCCCGTTTGGTTTGATTGAAGTTTCATATTTCACTCGTTATCATTTTAAATCAGGTGATTGAATGTGATGTACAATTTTGCAGGATGCAGACAAGAAGGGTCTATCTAAAATTTCTGAGGAGGTCAAGTTTTTGGCCCAAAAAGCCAAAGAGAATAGCTTGAGACCAGAAGATTTTGAGGTGAAAAAAAATAAATAGCTGCTGGTTGCCTGCTGGGATTATTTCAAATGAATCCTTTTGTGAACTGTTTTTTCCTCTTTGCAGGGAGGCACATTTACTGTCTCAAATTTGGGAGGGCCTTTTGGCATTAAGCAATTTTGCGCTATCATTAATCCTCCTCAATCTGGCATTTTAGCAGTTGGCTCCGGTAAGATATAATCCTAGACAACCAGTTTCAAATAAAAGGTACTGTTCTTCTTCCAATTTATTCTCATCTTTGTGATTACTTGACTTTTCATGAGCAGCTGAGAAGAGGGTTATTCCTGGTTTGGGTCCTGATGAATTCAACTTGGCTTCCTTCATGTCAGTAACACTAAGTTGTGATCATCGTGTTATAGATGGTAGGTAGCTCTAGTAACCTCTTTGGATTGGTCTCTGTTAAGTATCACCTCTAGGAGATCTCATTGTTAATTGCACGGACTTTTCAGGAGCAATTGGTGCTGAATGGTTGAAAGCTTTCAAGGGCTACATTGAGAATCCAGAATCAATGTTGCTGTAATTCAATCGGTGGCTATTTCTTTTGTTCCTTTGTATAACCTTTCCTTCCAGTAATTCACCTGAAACACCTGATTTCGGTGCATATCTCAACGTCGAACCACTTTTGCTTTCTGGCATCAGTTCATTACATAGGAACTTCCTTCTCGTAGGAATTGTTTGGTGGAATAAAAGCAGTGGGGAGTTTTTGAGGCATTAAACTGCAAAGAAAGTCAATTTTGCTTTTGCAGAGTGTAATAACCCCTTACAAGAGGGGTTATAAACTTATAATTGCATCATTATTGAATGCATTATTTCTTGCCAGTGAACCAATTGGTGATATAATCATTCCATGTTAAAAAGCCTGATTCGCTGGATGAACTGTATGTTAAGTGAGCATAGGCTTGTAATTCTCAGTTTTTTGTTTGACAATTGATTTTCAAAGCCTTAACCCTCATTTGGGTTTAAAGTTCATTCATTTGTAAGCTTTTGATGATGGGTAAACCTTTTTTTTTTTTTTTTTTTTTTTGTGGACAGAATTTGATTCTATTCATTGCAGCATGAAGTTGCATATAGTTTGTGAGATTATGGTTTCAACGAGGCAAACTAATAGAGCTCAACTCTTAGGTGAAAACACAAGGGGACCGACGTGCGAAAATACCATCATTTATAGGTTAATCTGTCGGCATCCCTTGGTTTCATAATCTTGAAAATTTGGAGGGTTAACTCTTTTCACTCTGTCAAATTTGTCCAACTGAATTTTGCAAGCAATTTTCTAACTTCTTAAACTTGTAAAATTATGCTAGTCCATTCTTTAAAGTATCTGGAACAGATATTATTGCATGTAATGTGGAAATAAAACTTAATGAAAATCTAATGAAATAATGTTTTACTTGACATGTGTAAATATTTAACTCTTTAAACTTGCCTAAATAATTCATTTTGCCTTTCTAAACTTTTTGCTAGCAGCAACCATTTAGGCATTTTGAGCTTATAAAATTGAGATAAATTGTCTACATTTTTCATTTTATGAAATAAATGTAAATGCATTTAAGACTTGCAAGATGATGTAGAAAAATGATGTCAAATCTCAAATTTTACGAGATTAAAATTTGATATTTTATTAAAATAAATTATTAGATTCAAATTTTATTTAAATACAAGTAAAAACATTAATTTACCAACGTTTATTTTAATCTGTATAACAAATATAAGTAAAAGCATTAATAAATAAATCAACATAAAATTATTTTATTTAGCCCTTTTATTTTATTTAGTACTTTTTCATATCATAGCACAAGCAATACACATATTTACACCTATT
Source organism: Excoecaria cochinchinensis (assembly GCA_947683425.1). NCBI lineage: Eukaryota > Viridiplantae > Streptophyta > Magnoliopsida > Malpighiales > Euphorbiaceae > Excoecaria > Excoecaria cochinchinensis. The sequence goes on along the minus strand of CANTUQ010000125.1, from coordinate 2,969,212 downwards.
TCAAATTGTGAAAAAAATAGTCCATTATATTTATAAAAAAAATTCAAATAACTAAGTGGATTATGCTGAATATGCATTTAGCTTATTATTAGCCTTTAATGCGCTTTAATAGAGTTAATTTCATATGACATGCCACGTCAACAATAAAACAAACGACCAACATATTTCAATTTTATAAATATAGAATTAATATATATAATTAATTTCAGATGAACTTGTGTTGTTAGGCTGAGAAAATTGTTGCCTACAACGACATATGAGGTCGTGCGTACAAAAGCATTTCCGTCAACCATCTTCTTCTTCTCACTCTCTGTTTTTTTATCCCTTATCAGAGCTCAACGAAGTTTTCACCCTAACTGAGACTTGGGTAACACAGCTTGTATATGAATAAAGCACGCAATAAGAAGACCATGCCTATTCCAACAACAATTCCTTCAAGCTGAACTTGCAAAACATTCTGTGGGTCAAAATTACGAGTCACCAGATAATTGAGCTATCATACCAAATATAAGATGTGCCAACTTAATCATCTAATCAAATATCTAAAAAGTATACCCTGCCAGTGAATGCAGCAGCATTCAACGAGCATCAACCAGTATTGCCATACTTTTCTTCCAGTTAATATTGTTTTCACATCTAATATACCTCACCAGATGCCTATTGAACTTGCAGCTACTATTGCTATAAATGTCGGACTAATAGGAGGTATTACACAAAGGTCACGACCACTAATTTTGAGTTTGATTCCATTGGAGGCATGCTGCGCACACAATCAAAAACAAACATAATTGATTTTGAAAGAAACTGAGAAATAAAGCTTCTTTGACCAGTTGCATTCAAGTGTCTTCACTTCTTCACAGGAAACTGGGCTGGGCAGCCAAAAGACAATAAATAAATTCATGTTTCTTACATAGTCTCTGTTCTCAGTTGCTCGTTTCCCATTTCTTAGAACTTTCTCATTTTGCACTTAAATTATTTTTAAAATAAATGAATCGAAAGCACGCAAAAGTAGAGTCGGGCAAAGACATGGAGGGTATCATAAAAACCTTCCATGTAAGAACCTCTGTGATCTTCGATTCATTCAAAATGTGATGCATATTTCAAATGCCAGATGAATCTAGATCCGAGTATCCATATGCTGTTCATGGATGTACTCCATATGCTGTTCATAGTTCCATCCGAAGATGCTTTACAGGAATCTCAATCTTACTGCTGTCCAACTAAGATGCAAATTAAAGCTAACTTTACAAACAGCCTGTATAACTCCCTACAATGACTGTTACTTCTCTATCTTAATGCAAAAGAAAGAACAATTTCTCAACATAAGAACCATAAAACATGACCAATGAACAGCTATATCTACAAGCATCTCAATCTTACTGCTGTCCAACAAATTCAGTTCATATCATATAATCCAACATTAGAGCAAAGAAAAAGGAGAACATTAACTGAAACATCATATAGAGGAATATGGAACCATACACAAACAGAACTGACTACAAACATATAAATTAGCCTAAAGAGATTAACATTCTCTTGTCATAAATGATCAATACAGAATTTCTAGTCTCAGAATCAACTGTTATACTTAGAGCATAATTTTTCACATATAATCATTCACAGAAAAAATTATTGGGGTACCATGTTATTCATCATTGCAACTGGCAAACATAAAACTGTTCCTTCCCCCCAGAATAAGCATATGCTTCTCTCATGCTCATAGAACAAGACTCAGTTTGATTAGTTCGATTGAATTTCAACATCCTTCTAATCTCCGTAACTATATAATCAGCTTTTCCACTGACAAATTCGCGATCAAAATTTGCAAAAGATACAATTTTTAAACTTAAATACTAAAGAAAAGACATCCTAAATTAGACCTGCAAAGCCCCCCAAAGTTTAAATCATCGCATACCTCTTCATAGTTTGCTTGGCCGCCACCACAGCCCCAGCCGCCAACCCACCCAAAGCGCCGGCCACTGCCGCTGACCTCACCCCTCTCGCCGCCCTGCACACAGCTCCGGTCCCAAGACCCGCCGCCACGCTCGTCCATACATCATCCCGATCAGTAACCGCCACGACACCACTCTCCATCATGGCATATATCAACCCGACAATTCCGATCCGGTTTCCCCATAGCCGACCCGAATGCCCAGACGAGTTCAAAATCCGATTTACCTTAAGCTTGGGAGTATCGGTGGGCTCAAAGGATTTGAGGGCGGAGAAGAATCCGACGGAGGCACCGCCGACTGAGGCAGCAAGATAGGCGGAACCGGTGTAAAAGGTGAGGTTTTCACCCCAGGAACGGCGTTGGCGGAGAGATTCTTCAGTGAAGAGGAATTCAGGCGAGGTAGGAAGTTGATAAAGGGTTTGAATTGGAAGGTTTAGATCTTGGTAGGGATTGTAGAGATGGGGCTGTGAAGATTGGGTCCTATGTGGCTCGTGATCTGAGCTTGTATGAGCCATTTGGGACAGAGAGAGAGAGAAAGAGAGAGATTTGTGGAAGAAAAAGCTTTAATTTTTTCTGGAATTTGGTAGAAATTGAAGAATGCAAAGCTAAGGACTCGCGCAGCTGCTCTGCTATGGCATGCCACTCGTGCCTCTGCGAAAAAAAAAAAAATAAATAAATTAGTTTAATGAATATTCTCACCAAGGTGTTTTAATGGTTTGCGAACGAAAATTTGGAAGTTATATCGAGCACAAGTCAAAGTTAGTCATGGGCTGGGCTTTTCTATTTTCTTTATATCAGACTTCAAATCGCAGCATTTCCACTGCAGGTGAAAAATTGATTGATGAATTGGATTATAAATGGATCCAAAAATTATAAATGATTTTGATTGAGTAATATGATTCGAAATTAAATTATAAATTAATAGAATTATAGACCGATTATGTTTTATCAATTTAACTTTTATCATTAAAAATAAATCATTATGATTATATAAGACATAAAAATTATTATTTTTATGTTCATGAAATCACAAACAAGTATTATAAATAGATTGGATCACACATCATGCATATAATAAATCAAATTGAATTGAATCATTTTTCAATCCATTTTGGTTTGCCCTTATTTGTTTGTCAAAGGGGATATGATATTAACCCTTAAAATTTGTCTTAAAAAATTATTATATATATAAACTTTATGAATCATTTTTTATCTCCTAAATTTTTTATGAAACTGAGAGGTGGAATTGCTAAAAATTAAGGTTAAAGGCTTAAATATCAAGAAAAATAATTAATATGCCAAAAAAGAAAAACATGAAGCTGAAACGAGATTGTAATAATGATCAGTAAATTGTGTAAATATAAATCAATTCTTGCTATAAAAAAATTAAAACATAAAACGACTAAAATTCTTCATCCACAATGCCAAATCGCTCTCAAGTTCAATATATCAAGAAAAATATTGGCATCTATGCACTGGAGAATCATTTCCCGCGATGCAACAAGTAAGTGGCCAGCAATCTTGGTCTAATTTCCCAATCGATTGGTTTTGTCTGGACTGCGGCAATAGTAGCTGCTGGTCAATTCTGGGTTTATGCATCAAATTCTTGAAACTGCACAATTTCTTGAATCGTCGGTGGCTTCTTCTTTTCGTAGAAATCTATATTGAATTTTTCCGTTTTCTAAGTTAGGAACTGTTTCTCATTCCTTTCTCATAATTTGGCATTATAAAAAGATATAAAAATTTGTTCTTTTTTAGATTTGTTAATTGTTACAGGTTAAAGAACCAATATTTGGCTAGCTAATAAATTGTGGCGATTTTATTAATCAAAAAATATGAGAAATTACAGCCAGAAATTGTTGCTAAGGATGATCGATATTCAATTGTTTCATGTAGTAACTAACCTCACTTGAAGAACTTTGTGCTTCGGAAATTAAATCAACAGGGCTAGAAAGGGGTATGATTGTTTCATGCTCATTATTTTGATGAGCAATAGCGAGATTTCTTAGCCTCTCAAGCAAAGGTAAAACATCATTAGCAAGATTGGGTCTGTCCTTTTTTCTCAACTCACAGCATTTAATTGCTACCTTAGCAACCGCTAATGCCTCTTCCACAGGCCAATTTTTCACCGATGGATCAAGGACCTCTGCGAATTTTCCTTTCTCAATTGCATCCTCTACATTAAATGATAGCCCCATTGGTGGTCTTGCTGTGAGAAGTTGCAGCAGAACCACACCAAATGAATATAAATCCGATTTCACGCCTAGCAATCCCGTCTGCTGATACTCTGGATCGATGTAACAGAATGTTCCCGCTGCTGCTGTCATGTGGTATTGAGTTACATTGTTTTGCATATATTCTGGAACTAGCCTGGCTAATCCCACATCGCTGATTTTGCTCACATAGTTGTAGTCTAGAAGGATATTGGCAGGTTTCAGATCCCGATGGACTAATGGTTCAGGTTTCGTTTCATGAAGAAAAAGAAGAGCTGTGGCAATTTCATATGCTATTTTAAATCTTGTTCTCCAGGGAATTGGAGGTGTTTTGTCTTTCCTGTAAAGTCTGTCTTCTAAGCTGCCATTTTCCATGTATTCATACACTAGGCACCCATACTCGGGGCATGCTCCTAGCAGAATCACCATGTGCGGATGTCTCATGCTGCTTAGAACATCAACCTACATTTATAGCATAGGTATTAATGATCAAAATACAAAATTTATTTCCGAAAAGTAGAGAAAATTAATAATTCAATATACCTCCTGTCTGAATTGTTTCTGTCCTTGTGATAAGTCTGGCCTCAGGATCTTGATTGCAACAGGAATATGATTAAGCATACCCTTGAAAACAGGTCCATATCCACCTTCACCAATCTTATTAACAGGTTCAAAGTGATCTGTTGCAGCTTCTATCTCATCAATGGTGTATCTTCTACACCGAAACTCGTTAGTTGATATTGTTTCCACAGTTTTTTGCGTCTCGGTTACTTCTTGTTGGGCTTTGTCTTCTATCATCTTCTTTTGCTTTTCTACTGCTGCTAGTCGTTTCGCTGCTTGGACTGCTTCTAATGCAACCTTCTTCTTCTGCTTCTCCATGGCGGCTAGTGTTAACGCTGCCCCTTCAACCATCTTCAGTTCATCTGATTTTCGGGTTTCCAGTGTCTGTAACCGTTGAAACTCTCTTACCATTTGCTTGGCTAAAACAGATTCTTTAGTAACTGAGCTAAACAATTCCATAGATTGCTGCAATTCATGCTTTAGTCTCCTCATTTCTGCGTCCAAGAATTGCTGTTGGAAAATAAAGATAACGAAAAGTTCAATCATCTGATATCTCACAGTTCGATTTCAAATACAGCAATTTCTGTTTTTCTACTCACTGCAAGTTCTTGAGAGTTGTTGTTCTTGGAGCTTCCTGGTGCAGCATTGAACTCTACATTTTCATAGGTTGCATCAATTGACTTGAAACTTATCGGTCCGGAAAATTCGCTGCCATTGGATAAAGAATGCGTATGCAACTTCACCAGTTCTGATGAATGACCATCTTTTGATTCGTGTCGCGAACCTGTCTTAAAGCTTAATCCATGATTCTCCTGCCGCGTATCGTGCAAAGAATCAATGCTAGAAATCTTATCAGAACCGTCACTTTTCCAACTTTCACTGACGCTAATTCTGTATAAACCAAACAGACACATTTTAGGCATTTATTCAAACATTTACTATACTTAAATCAACAAGAACATGGAACCATTTTAATCCTGTTAAACTTACTGAGAAACATCAGGAGGCGGATTGAGTTCCTTAAGATGAGGTTGCCTAGGACTCTCCAAAGGAAGATGTGTGAGTTCCCTATGAAGATGATGATGAAGAAGATTATGATGTTGCCTGGGGCTATCCAAGGCGACATTGGTGGCTTCCTTCTGATGGCGGCGATGATGATGATGATGATAATGATGATGAAGTAGTTGTTGCTGCTGCTTAGCAATAGATTTATGGGTAGAAGTATTATTGGATGATTGGTGATTAAGAAGATATTGATGATGGGAAGAAGAAACTGAAGCAGTAGGTGATTGTGGAGGCTGGGCTGGGGCTTGAGGTCTATTAGCTAATCTAAAAGTCTGAACTTTTCCTTTACAAATCACATATACTGCACAAGATTCTGGTGCAGATTTAAGCAATGTGGATGGCACATCTGGGTGCTTGAATTTCCTGCACCATTTACAAAACTAGTTATGCTTATTAATATTGCAACTAGAATTGGGTGACACTTATGAAAACTAAATTTAATCAAGATTAGAGTAGATTAATTAATTACCTTGTTATAGCATTTCTGTGTGATGCACCAACAACAATATTGGCTATGTTGTGATGGCTAATGTAGTCAATTATTGCATGTGAGATATCAAAATCATGGATAATTATCTCCTTCGTTTCGATCTGAAATTTCATATATCAAACGGATTCATCAATTTAATTACTAATAATTATCATGTTAAAGAAGATAATTTTTGTAGTTAATAAATATAAACCAAAACTTTATTTGTTTTGTCTATAAAAGATTTTATATAATAAAATTACGTACTCCTCGTCGGGCGCAAAATCCGCGATAGGGAAGAAAGAACTGCTGCAATTCTTGCTGGGTTGGTGGGCGAGCTTCCTTAGATGGGGGCGCTGCATGATGATCCCCTGTAATTTCCCAAAATAACACAAATTCCTAATTCAGATGAGTTACACACTGTCATAATATAAATATATGGGATACTGTTTTTACGTATATGCATGCAAAATCAGAATAAAAAATAAATAAATAACTAAAATAGGAGGCATACCGAGTATCATTTCGGTGGGCGCATTATATATCTAAATTTACATGCACCACGTCCACGTGAATCGTTTTACATAATATGTTATATAAATATACATAGAAAAAGGGAAATATTCTACCTAATATGCATGCAAAATAATAATAATAATAATAATAATAATTAAAGGCATACCCAGGTGTAAGGTTTTGCATTGAACATGTAGAAGAGCACAATGAGGATTTTTGGAATTAACAAGATTATCAACAGCCCATCTCACTGCAAATTGGCTGTTCTTATCTCCATCTATTGCTATGGCTGTGCTTCCATAATCATCTTCTTCTTTTCCTGCTTCTGATCTGCTAACAGACATGCCTTTTATGAATTTATATAATTAATACCTTTTTATTAATTATATATATATGCTACTCCCCCTACATTAATTAAAAAAACAGAATTAATTAATTAAATTGACAATTAAAGAATTGCTACATGGAGATGATTAGTTCTTCTTTAATTACCTGCAGTCACCACCCGCAACCGATCCAAATACAGGAAGAAATGGATTAAATATAAACAATTATTGAAGAAAATATTGTTGAAATTTTTATTATTTTAGTTGCAATTTTTACTAAATAAGGATCTTAATTTTGGCTTATGACAAGGAAAACAAACATTACCTACTTCTTCTTTTTATTAGCTTGCACTATGTCAGTTTGTTAGTTGAGTCAACTAATTAACACTCTTTTTTGAGATTATTTCTACTATAATACAATTTCCTTCTAATTAATTGGTTGGAATTTAATTTATTCATTTTAATTTTTACACCACATATTAAAAAAAGAAATATAATTTTTCTGAATATAACACGGTCTCTCAAGTAAATATTTTATTTCGTTTCATTTCTCACCAAATATTTCTATCTAATAATATTTTATGGTTTTTTTTTTAAATACAAAAATTCTCAATGAAAAAAACATTAAAGATAATTTGTAGGCCTACAGAAATTAGCTGTATTATGAGTTCTCTGCAGACTGCAAAAAGAATATATATATATATATATATATATCATATACTCTCTGCTTTGTCAAGCATAACTTATTTATTTGCAAATCTTTTCATGTTTGTTTCATTTCCCATAAAATTATTTATTTGTTTTATTAATTTTCAGTCATCTCTTCAGCATGTATATGCTTACTGTTGATAAAAATAATATAATTAAATGGACTCAAAATAATTTATTTCATAAGAAATTAAAGCCTATAAATATAAAAATAGAGCACAAACTGTCTATTTTAATAATTTGTCACCCGCGTACAGAAATTCCAGCCGCAGATAATTGGATTTTTCATTCATTTTCTTTTTAAAAATCATCCAATATTTTTGTATAACAAACTTTGTTACATTGAAAACAAACTTGACCTCTAAAACAATAAATTATAAATACGACAATTTAAAAAGATTTATTTTTTTAAAAAAACAAACAATAATTAGTCAACAGGATGAAAGGGTAACTGAATTTGACATTTGAATATTTAATAAAACTATTAAAAGCAAAACAATAAAAATAAAAATTATTTGACCAGATGTGCGAGAAAGGTGATCTTTTGTTAGGATTGAGAGAAAATAATGTAAATAAATAGTATACAGGTTTTGTTTTATGATTAATGAAACTGTAACATTCATTATAATTATTTATTCATTCCTCATAATTGCATATAAATATAATAATACTTTGTTTTTCTTTTTTGAAAGTATTAGATTATGGTGTTATATATATATAGATACTTGCTAAAAATAATTGTATATTAGAGTTTATTATACATGAATTATCCTGTATATTAAGAAACAGCATGATAAATATGAGTATATAAATAATTACTATCATATGAGAATCAATATTGTTGCTAATTTAATTTTTTTTATGCATAAATCATAATGTATAAATGTGTAAGGAAGATCAATTTAGACATATATATATATATATATATATATAAACTTTTTTTTAATTAAAAAATTTAAAATGGCAACATTAATATAGGTTGCCACATGGATCGAATATGATAAATTTGAATTGATGAATTATAAATTGGTAAGTCATTAGTGGATCAAAACTTAAATGAACTACTCCCTTCATTTTTTTATAATTGTCACTTTTGTTATTTTCACTAAAATTAAGAAATATTAATTAGTCTTTAATTTAAAAAAAAATTGAGTGATTCAATGCATATTGAGTGATTTAATGTAAAAAATGAATCTAATTGATCAATTTTTATTGAAAATGAAAATTAAATTGGAAAAAGAAAATTAAATTGAATTGAAAATGTAAAAGTAACAGATAAATAGAATTTAAATTTTACTTAAAAGTGACAGATAATAAAAAACGGATGAAGTATTATTTATGGATCATTAATGAGTGGTGATCTAGATGAGTTAGATGGATTCGAATGGTCCAAATAGACTCTAAGTATATTAATTATTGATGAGTACAAAATTAATTCTAATCAAGTTGCTGCAACATCTAAATAAAAATAAAAATAAAAAGACTGACAAAAAAAATGGAGTCATTTGAATATTTCTTTTAGAAATGATTAAATAGGTATTAATTATTAAACCATATAACAACTTGAGAATTGTTAACAGAACTCTTTTATTTTACTTTTTCTATTATTTTGATGTATTCAATTAAATTGAAATATTTAAAATTTTTCCAAAAAAATTTTAAATATTTCATGTTTCATCAATTTAATTCAGTTGAGAAAGTAAAAGAAAAATATATAAAAAAAACCTAACAAGAAAAATAGGAGTACTTATTTAGTGTGCACGCGTATTTAATGAGCATAATTTTTAACCGTTAAATTAAAATTTTATAATTAATTTGACGGTTCAAGATTATATCCAAAATCCATAATATTTCTCCAATTGGGATTTTTGGTTTTTTTTATAATATCCATTAAATACAATCCTTTGGGCTTTAGCTTTTAAAATATAAATCTAAATCTAAAGTAAAGGCCATCTATCCGTGAAATTTTTTATTATTATTCTTTTTATATTCTTCTTTTGTATAATTGTTCATTTCCTATTGGCCTATCATGGATAAGCATTCCACGACGCTATCCTTTTCTGCCATTACACCTACAAAAAAAAAAAGAATTTTCAAGTTCTGAATTTTTCACCCTATTCTTGAATAGATTACGAAAAATATTATTCTTATTACTATCTGAATGGATGCATTCATTACCTTAATCAGACAGTATCGCACACAAACGGAAAAAAAATTATATAATTATATCTTTATGAGCGGATGAGGGTGAAATTTGATTTAATCGGACTTTTAATTATTTAAATTGCTGATAAATTTTAAAATATTTAAAGTTTATTGTATTTAATCAAATCTGTTCCTTTTTTTTTTTTTAACATAAGATTTAAATTCTCTTACTATACTATATGACCGATTAAATCTTAAAAATGGTGTTAAGTTCTTAAAAAACCTAGCAACTTGATATAATTTTTTATCTGTTATTGATCAATCTATATAATATAGTACTCATTTCGTTTCATTTTACGTGATCATTTTAAATAAAATTTAAATTTTATTTATTTGATATTTTTAAATTTTTAAGTGATTTATTTTTTTAATTTATTTTTTTTAAATAAAAATTGACTTATTTATATTCAATTAGATTTAATTTATATATTAAATTATTAAATTTTATTATAAATTTAAGTATAATTAATAATTTTTTAATTACAGTAAAAATAATATATTGTATTTTTTTAATTTCCTAAACCCCTCGATCAATCTCTAAATTTCATACAAGAATTTAATAAATATTTTGTCTATTTTCATTAGAATAAGAGGAGAAACCTACGTAAAATGAAATAAATTTTCTTGCAAAATGTGCTCAATAAAGTCAATATGATTGGAAAAGATTATTCAGTTATTCTTAAGAAAAAAACATTTATTGGGAGTTGGGAAAGGATCTTCTACAGATTTTAACCAAAAGGAGTGCAGAGACATAATTGCAAAACTTGTGGACTTTTCAGAGGAGAGGGCACGTGTCCTCCCTCAACCTTTTCAATTTTTTGTTTTCGTCACATAATTTTTTTTGTTCAGAGTTAGCCTCGTGAAAAATCAACGAGCAGTTGTCTTCATGTAACAACTATCCATCCTAACCTATGCATCTTCTATCTTACATCCAGACAGTCTTAAATTGATGTAAGATAATTACATGTACACGTGTCTTCTAATTGAGTTATTGGTGAAAAAATATGAATAAAGTTAGGATTTTTCCACCTATATTCTCTCTCTTCCATTCTCTCTCTCACAGGCCTCATTGCCCAGAAGCAATAAGAGAAAAAAAAAAATCTAGGAAAAAAGAGGCTTTACTCGTCATATTTTTAGGCTTCAAGTCTCTTTGAAGTCTCTTCAGTTTCAAACAGGTAAGCAACCGTCAGTTCTTTTCTGTAATTTTCTTCATCTTTATCTTTTTTTTTTGCCCTTAAATTTTAGGTCTCAAGATCAGAAATACCATACCCAGATAGTGTATTGCTGTTTTCTTTCTGTATGGATAATTTCTTTTGTAAATGAGACTCATAATTCAAGAGAGGCTGAGATGGGTTGCCTTAGATCCAGGAAATACAAGTTTTAGGTTAAAAAAGATCTCACCTTTTTAGGTTTTCTTGTGATAATTGAGGTTGGTTTTGCCTTTTCCTAGGCTACTTCCTGTGAGCTTTTTTGCTTTCTGTTCTTGGGTTCATAAATGAAGGCTTGATTCTAGTTTTTGTCTCTTCCTATGCGATACATGTATATAAGGTTTGGTGGTCTGGATAGGATTTGGGTATCCTATGATTTGTGATTCTTTCTGAAAAAAACGATGAAGAGAATTTGATAAGTTATGGAGTTTTGATGATACATGGAGACTTGACATATCTGATAACTGGAAGGTCAGATCCGCTGTTCCTCACCAGATCTGATAACCCCTTTTCATTTTTCTTGTGCTTAACAGCTTACCCATCATTGACTTGACTTTGGAGGTGTAGATTGTTTATTCTATAAATATCTCTCTGGTCAAAAGAAAGGGTGGTAGGCCATTGAGATGTCATAGGATGGAAGAGGAACTGTTAGAATTTGCAAGCCTCATACCAAGTTTATTACTGAGAGGAGATGAAGAGAATGAGAATTGGTGGATTCTGTGAGGAAAATTAGGAATTTTTAGTTAATAACTTTGGATAGGAGGCAGAGAGCAGAATTGATGGAAGAGATGTCCCCAGCAGTTGCAATGACGCTTAGTTTAGGTAATTCTGTGTGTGATAACTCAAGCATTGCTACCCATGTAGAAATTGCACGACTGAAGTTTGTAACCGACACTGCAAGCTTGTTGTCTGATCCTGTTAAGGTACTTCCTGAGGATAATGCTGCTGTGTGCAGTGGAATCACTACTGATGCTAAAAATGGATTGGAGTTTACCACCTTGTCTGTGCCAAGAGATAGCAGTCCTGGAGGAAATAATTTGTCAAAGATGATGCCCAAGGGAAACAATTCAGTTCCTACTGATGCTGTGATTCAGGAGAGTGATGAAGATGAAGCGTTATCAGTTGTGGAAGAGACGAATGGGATTGTATCTGAGGAGTTATTGGAATTGGAAGCAGGAGCTGAAATCAGCTTACCAAAGTCTGTTGCAATTGCAGATACCCAAATTGTTGCTAAGGCTATTATTGTGGAGTCTTCAAATGAGGTGCAGGTGCCCACGGCTAAACTCCTTATTGCAGCAGTGAGCCCAAATGCAGATATCTATGATGGATCTGATTTAAGGGCATCGGCGGTGGTTCTTAAGTTGCCCAGTGAGAAGAATCTTACTAAAGGAGCTACCCGGAGTGTATTTGAGCTGGATTGTGTTCCCCTTTGGGGTTCTGTATCTATTTGTGGGAGAAGACCAGAAATGGAAGATGCTGTTGCAGCTGTTCCTCGGTTCACAAAAATTCCAATCAAAATGCTTATTGGTGATCGTGTTGTTGATGGATTGAATGAGAGCTTGACCCATCTGACGACTCATTTTTTTGGTGTTTATGATGGCCATGGGGGTGCTCAGGTACATCTATGTAATGTAGCTAGATATTCATGCTATCTTTGTTACATAGGATATATGTTTTGTTTGCAAAAGCTATTGCAAAACTTGAAACCCATGAAGCATTATGGTTAAATTGTGAAACAATTATGGCAAATATAGATAATGAGTTGCATATTAATTCCAAGTGCCTCGTTGGTGCTGCTAACTATTTCTACTGTACCTGTTCAATCAGAATTTATTGTAAGCAACTTTGTTGGCAACATGTGATTCTCAACACAATCTTTGAGCTGCATGCTTTTTTCAAACACATAGGGAAAGCGATGTTGGCTTTGTATATTTACTTTAATCTTCCTTTGGTGAGTAGTTTGCACAGTTTTTGACATGTAAGGATTATTTGGAGGGATCTCATGCAGGTTGCTAACTATTGTTGTGAGCGAATCCATTTGGCTTTGGCTGAAGAGATTGGAAGTGTTAAAAATAATTTCAGTGGTGTAAGCATTGATGGAAATGAGCAACTGCAGTGGGAGAAGGCTTTCACTAGTTGCTTTCTTAAGGTTGATGATGAGATTGGAGGAAAAGGTACCAAAAGCACAATTGATGGCCATGGACATACTTCTGATGCTACTTGTGAGCCTTTGGCACCAGAAACAGTCGGATCTACAGCTGTAGTTGCCTTGATTTGCTCATCCCATATCATAGTTGCTAATTGCGGTGATTCAAGGGCTGTGCTTTATCGTGGAAAGGAATCAGTGGCGTTGTCAGTAGATCATAAGGTAAGTTGTATTATGTGATTTGTGTATTGTCTATGAATGTATATTATTATCTGTTCTTATCTTTATTTATTCAATTTTATTTTTCCCCAGCCAAACAGGGAGGATGAGTATGCAAGGATTGAGGCATCTGGAGGCAAGGTTATTCAGTGGAATGGACATCGTGTTTTTGGTGTTCTTGCTATGTCTAGATCCATTGGTAGGTATCCTCCATTTTCAATATAGATTTTTATTCTGGTTAAGTTGAAGCAATTATATGGTTCTGATGTCTATATTGTTTTAACTTGATGTCTTGCGTCTAAAGCCACCAAAGTGCAAATGCATAAATCAAAGCGAAAAAGAAAATCATGAATCATCTCTTTATGTTTTATATTTAACCTATTAGGACAATTGTGTGCCTTTCCAAATGATGTTGTTACTATATATTTTCCGTATCTAGTTATCAATCCATAGAGGTGTTGAACATTGACCTTCGTTTATAATTTTGCTTTCACAATTGTATTTTCAGGTGATAGATACTTGAAACCATGGATTATTCCGGAACCAGAGGTCATGTTTATTCCCCGAGCAAGAGAGGATGAATGCCTCATTTTAGCTAGTGATGGGTTGTGGGATGTCATGACAAACGATGAAGCTTGCGAAGTGGCTCGAAAGCGGATCCTGCTTTGGCACAAAAAGAATGGAGCTACATCTCTTCCTGAAAGGGGCAATGGAATTGATCCTGCATCTCAAGCAGCTGCTGATTACCTTTCGACGCTTGCCTTACAAAAAGGAAGCAAGGATAATATCTCAGTGGTTGTGGTGGACTTGAAAGCTCAGAGGAAGTTCAAGAGCAAATCTTAATCAAGGTTCACTCATCATCTAGCTCAAGTCTATACAACTATATATTAGAGAACGTACATCAAATCATACATAGTTTGGTCCATTTCTTTTTCTCATGGGCTTAATGTGTGTTCAAGAATAGAAACTAATATAGCAAATGCAGGTGTATCCGAATCTGAGATTGCCTATGTTTTTCTATATTTACCTGGCCAAAACTATAATGGTTATGCAAATTTGAGCTCTTGCAGGTAGGGGGGAGACTTGCAGTGTTCATTTTTGTAGATCATCCCCTCAGCCTCGCCGATATGAGGTTTCTTTCTCCAGGTTGTATTCAGTTGTGTGTTACAGCTGCGTTAGTGTATCCATGTAGCTAACCTCTCTGCTAATATTGGGTCATGGTTGCTGTGTAAATACAGAGATGAAGCCTGGAAAGTTATCTCTAATATGCTATTGTTATCATGTTTGACGACCTTTATCACCTTCCATTCTTGTGCATTCTATATAGTAATTTCGGCTTATTCTTGAATTCTTTTGGTGAGCCTAGTCTATTCAATGGATCCGAATTATGGTTTTTACAAAGTTTATACAGGTCCATTCTAATCTGTTCTACATCACCAGATTTTTATCCAACATGGCAAATAATTGAAATAGGGTAAGCAAAATAATTATATCTCCTCTGTTAAAACGTGAAATTCAATTCAATATGTTCTTCGATTTTTCCCTTCTTAAAGTAAAATATTTCCACTTTTATTGTGCTAAGTAAAAGAAACCTTCTTCGATTTTTCCCTTCTTAAAGTAAAATATTTCCACTTTTATTGTGCTAAGTAAAAGAAACCTTGTTGCTTCCTTACCATGTTTAGATTAATTTTGTCCTTTGGTGAACAAAAATGTTGACTTTTATCATTGGAGAAACTTACTTATTTTAAACCAAATTTATTCTACCTTGATAATAATTGTTCTTAACAAATCAATTTCATGTAATTTAAGAGTGAAAAAGAAATAAAAGTAAAAACAAAGTAATAATAAGCGCAAATCAAATAAGACCTGTCAAATATATACAGAAAAAAAATCATATAAATAAAATTCTCAAATTTAGTTTTAATAAAAATACTAATTAGTAATAATACAATCTCATTAATTTGTAAGGTTTAACTCCCAATTTCAGTAAAAAAACACATCTTTTTTCAGCATCAAAATCATACCAAGAAAATAAAATCTTTGCAGACTGCTCAAATTTATCTTTGCAACATGACAGTCAAAATTCTCACTGTCAAAACTCTAGGTCTCAAAAATTTCCTGAACCTGAGGATCTTGTACTCATCCATCCAAAGATCTCTTTCTTACTACCCCAGTTGGAACTCCTCTGGGAGGGAACTAACTGCTGCAGAAGCTCAATAAAAAGCTTTTTATTCGAAGAATTTATCGTCGTCGCCGCCGCCTCTGCCTCAAGCTAGGGAAACTGAGAGGAACAGGAAGGGTTGCCAATAATAATTTGTTTTCGCGCACAAGCTTGCATCCCAGATTCTCAAAATGCACTCTCAAGTTAACAGGACTCACTCTCAGATCCTTGGCAACGTCTGTTGGATCGGTCCGAAAGTCATCAGCATATAAAGTGAGCACAAGAACATAACTAATGAGAAGATCAATTTTCTCGATTGGCAGCCTTCTTGATTCTGGAGTAAACAACTCAGAAAATCTCTGGCGAACAATGCTAGGAAATTTATGGTTCTTTGCTGATGAACTGCCGTCCAAAGAATGCAGATCTTTAAACTTTATAAGATGATTAATGTAGGAGAAGATTTGTGCGAGTTTCTTCCTCTCCACTTCATTCTGCAAAATGAAGAATTAAAAAAAAAAAAAAAATTATATGATATGGACTGCAAATGTCAAATTCTACGGTGTGAAATTAATAAAGAGATTAGTGCTAGTACAAGTGAAATGCATATGCTATCATTAATAATTAAATTTGCACTTAATTAGCTACAGGGGCAAGACAATTAAGGGTGGAACTTCAGCAGGGACAAACTTCAACTCCAACTTGAGTTACAGAATCTGCTAAGTGAATCTTTTTATAACTGGTGAATTTCAGTTGTTCTGATTTGCTGTTAAAAGAATCTTTGTGTAATTTGTGAATTTTGGTGATTAGGTAGGAGCCTTAACACTTGCATGCTAACAAAATTTTCACAATAATCCTGAAAAACTTGTCCTTGCTAATTCCACTTCAGACATCAGTCTTTTCTAATTTTTATTTTATTTCTTTCAACTACAGACCCAAAGTCTATAATAGTCAAATATGAGATTCAATTCAGAAGTTTGCAGATACAATAGCTAATTTATTGCACTTGTACCTGAATTTCCTGTACTTTATGGATTCTGTTGCGAACAAAAGTTGGGTAAGCAGCATTAGCTTCTCCAGATCCAACCTGCAAAATATTGTAAATATCTTCAAGGAAATCCCATTCGCTTTTCAGTATAATCCTGTTCAATGGATAGGCTTCTTGAGGTGTGGTGGCTGAAGCATTGTAAGGTGGAATATTTCGAGCAACAAGGGCACTGGCACTTTCAAGACCTTCCTTCTTTGGCACAACATTCTCAACATTGCCCTGAGATTCAGGATCATTTCCCTGCTGCAGAACTTTCCTTTTCTTAATCTGCAAAATCAGAAGAATTCACTGTTAGCTGGAAACTTTTCCAACACTGGAAGATGATTATCCAACTATTTGGCTGCAAAAAAACTTTTACTGGGGTTTCACTCAACCAAAATAACCTTTCATAGAGATTGGCCTTGCAAGAACACATGAACCATTGAAGAGAGTTCAGATTACAAATGACCATTTCCAGTATATCATAAGGTTCAAACTACTGCAGACTCAAGTCGCTTCGAATAGTCAAGTCCTCTCTAATAAACTACCAAGGATAGAAATGGAAATGCCATTTGATATTATAGGTCTCCTCTGAGAGGCCAATTTACTCTCATGATATCTATTAATCAGCTGACCTGATCTTCAGCAGGTGGAATCGAAATTGTTCACATGTTTACTCCATTGCATCTCCTGTTCCTTAAACCTGAATAAATGATTAGGATATCTGTTCCCGACTTTAATCATTTAGTGTGGGCAAAATAGCCGAAGTAATGGAAACAGCTGCATTAAATGTGCCGTCATTTGTAGTCACTCAACTGATCACCAGCATATGAGTAATTATGTCTGTCAACATGCAATTTAAGAATCGATGCTCTTAAGCCCAGAACTCTATGAAAAAAGAAAAGCAGTGGCCTAGCACCGCCACTTAAGCATTTCCAGCCCTTTCATTGGAGAAAATGTAGAAGGCAAAGACATAACTTGCAGATTAAATTAACAAGGTCAGCTAAAATATCTTTCCCTCCACCTAAGTCCCTTTTACCATGAATCCATTAGTCCACCACTTACCTAGAGCATAAAATAAATTGATCCATACAGTGCTCAAACATCTCTCGTTCCATCTTTGTTCTTGTTCACGCATCACCGAAGTAAAGAACATAAAAAATGGTTTTATCTGCTTGACTCAACTAGACCTTAATCCTAAACTAGTTTGGGCAGCTCCATGCTTCCATTTCCTTCATACTAGAATTTAGGATTAACTAACCTATTATCGTCCCAATCTCATCAAGATCAATAAAACCCACTCCCAAGGGGAAGAGGGGGAGGAGGGGGTGTAATATTGGAAATATATAATCACAACTTAGAAAATGATAAGCAATACCTCATTTAGAGATTTTTTTGATCCATAAGCAACAGTAAGCGCTGTCATCATTTCTGCCTTGTTCTCTCCAGAAAGCTCCTCGTTTTCCAAAACTGAAGTTTCTTTATCAGAAGTACACAAACCACGAATTTTGGGGTCCAATTTAAACACCTGCAGTCACAACCAAAGCCACATAGAGGTATTCTCAAATGAACTTATGCGCAATTGCGAGACAATGACAAAAATGGAGAGGAAAATTCTTATCATTGGCTTGAAACTTGTACACTTCCACAGTGTAATTATTGGACAACAAACTTAGCAGTCAAGTATTTGAATATCAAAAAGTTATGCCAATCTATACCTTCTTCTTGCCTGAACCATTCAATAGTGCTAAGTTAGAGGTATGAAGGAAAATTTTGCCCATGTATGCATGAAAGCATTAAAAGAGTAAAGATGGCAAGGGGGTTGGTGGCTTAAGGATACCTTCACAAAGGTACATTCATAATGAGTTCCAGTAAAGTAATGGACTGACCTATATGAGTCTCATGAGCAAAAAGCCACTTTAGGAACATAATTGTTATCAAGTCTATCAGTAGAGTTGGGTCTACACACTCATATTTTCTTAATTTAAGTGCACATTTGGAATAGAATTCTATCTAACTTCAAACTCCACTGGAGGTCAGGTCAGGTGAGGAGATGTTACAAACAGGTTTATATTAGGAAAGTAATTGATATGAAGCCATAGCAAACGATGGCATTGCAAAAGTTAACAAGCGTTAAAGCTAATATGTTCTAGTGCACAAAACATACCCTATAATTTCTACATGAAAATGCCTAATTCAAATGATAACTCTGTTTCCCACGAAATATTACAAAAAAGAATGCTTAGGTTAGGTCAAAAATCTTCTTAAAACAGCAACCAGTCAACCACTGTTTCAAATTGCCAAAAATTGTTGTCTAAAACCATAATCCAACATGTTATGCTTGTACTTCCATAGCCCTTCTGTATGAAAAAATCTTTAGATTTGGGACAAAAGCATAATAATGACAGCACAAACACTTCCACAAAATGGAAAATAAGAGAACACCAGTCAAGGGAACCCAAGAAAGCAAACCCTTCTCGGTTAATCTCTTCCAAATTTTAAACGTGAATAAGAATGCAACAAATTTCTTTTCTCCCTCCATAGTGCCAAACTTTCCAAAATGGGAGTCAAATTATTGTATACAACTGCTAACTTTACCTAATCAATCCCTCATAGGATGCCAAAATCAACCTTCAACAAAGGTGACCATCTTTAGATTCTTTTACATCACTCAGCAGATTAAACACAAACGTGCCAGTCAAGTAACTTGAATGCCAGTTCACAAAGACATAATTTGCAGAGTTTTTACTCCTCTTTCTTAACCCCACTTGCTTGGCAACCAACAGTCAAATAATTCACCGCAGAGTTTAATCTTGAAAGTATATGGATATCAACAGAAAATCATTCAAACTTTTTTATTCTCTTTGTTTTCACTTATCTAATAATTTTAGTAATCAACATTAGACAACAATATGATAACAAATAGCTCACATGTCTTAGCAAAATAAAACCAAAGAACATGTAAGATAAGATTTAATACTTTTACATAAATCTATGACATCAGTATCATCAAATGAACAGATAACCAGAAAAAGGGGAAGAATGCTATCCAAAATTTAACAATTCGGGAAACTAAATATAATGTTCATTATTTATTATTTTTGCGTCTTTTTTCTCTAATATGTACTCTCACGCACCTAACATGCAACAAAACAATCAAATTCTACCCAAGAACAAATATACCTTGTTTCCAGCAATTGGCATGATCTTCAAAGTCCCAGTCTTCTTATCAAGAACCCCAAGTGCAAAAGTATTCATCTGAGGAGCCATAGCCTCACCTTTATAGTTAGTACCCACAAGGTCAACCTCGCACTCAGTAGGACTTACAACCAGTTCCATCCTTTCTGAACTTTTCCATTTCTCGTTCTTTTCATTGGAGCTCTTCTCAATCTTAGTCCTTTGAGCCTTCCTATAAAATTTAACGGTTGAATTCAGTGGATTTTGTCCGTGACCAGGTTGCTCTAAATTGTTGCTGTCAGCATTTTCATAGGGCTTGTACCCACTGGGGGCATAAACCACAATAGGCGGGGTTCTATCAGGTCGATCATAGATAACTTCGATTTTGACATTCACAGTCTCTTGCTTATCGGCTTCCTTAATGAATTCTGGCTTCTCATCCCGAACAGGGACTGTGCCATCGTCAACTCTCTCTTTATCTCGCTTTCTCTTCTTTTTTGGTTTCTTGGTTGCTGTTCCTGGTGATTCTTGGCTAAAGGCTTCACCTTTAGATAACTGTAGCTCCAATTCAGTTTCCATAATTTTTTCCCAACGGCCGGGAACACAAGTATTTCGATTCTTACGATCAAAAATCGAACTTAAACCATAAATAATTTCGTTTATGCTTCACCTTTAGCTAATTATTATAGCAGGGGATGAGCGAAGAAACATGTGCGAGAAGCTGAAGCATTTTTAGGGTTTCCCACGGAAACTACACCGTTTTTGTCAAGTTTTATATTTTAATATTTTCAAAACTAAACTTTGTATTTTTAATTTATAATCCTATATAAAGTACTAACGGGTGACTAAGAATAAAAATACTAAAATAGAAATGAATATAAAATTAACTTTATATGAATGTCACCATTAGCCTACCTTGGAAGTTTTTTTATTAATTTTATTTATGTTTATAAAAGTATTTAATTATTGCATTCAAAAAAAGTAGTTAATAATTATAATCCTAAAATTTTTAATAATTATATCAAATTAATTAAATAGAATATTTTTCATTGAATATTTCACAATCACTATCAATCTTTATTAAATAAGATATTTTTAATAGAATATATATTAATTTAATTAATATTAAATAATGTGTTATAAAAAGTTAATTCACCTGCAAAATAACCTAATTTGACTAAAAATACAAATAAAGGTGATTTTATCACTAAAGTATTTAAAATAGGATAACTTTACCTTTAATTTTCATTTAATGGACTTTTGACTTTAAAAGATTTGAGCTAGAGTTATTTTTTCTTTATTTTATATGATGATAAACCATAAAATATCATGTACTATCCATTTTAGGATTAAAATATGTCAATTTTTTATAAGTTAGGGACAATTATATATTTTAAAAAGTATAAAAATAAATTCCCTGCATTTCAAAAATTTAAAGGTAAAAATCGATTAAAAATAATAAGTACAAGTACAAAATCATTCTATTTGAAATATTTTAGGGAAAAAACATTATTAATTTATTAGTCCTCAAAAATATGTTATTTATAATTTAAAGGATGTGTAATTTGACTTCTAAATTATTCTAAATAGGAGGATTACACCTTTGAACTTTTTAAAGTTGATTTTCATTTTTCATCCTTAAATTATTTGAAATTGAAAAAATTTGCTCTCTAAATAAAAGATTACTCAATTTCAAATAATTTTAAAAAGAAATCAATTAAAAAAAATTCAGAAACAAAATCCCCCATTTAACACAGTTGAGTGATGAAATCACACCTCATAAGTGGAGGCAGTAAGTTTTTCCTTGACAAAGATCACATCTTCCGGTCCTAACTTCCAGTCACTTGCATTATTTCTCACTGGCTTGTTTCTTGTTCACTTCATCATTTTGTTAGCGGTGAAGAAAATAATCTAAACGCCTTTTCTTTATTATGATTTATAAGAATTATTAATGTAACAGAAACCATTTTCCCCTCCGAAGCAACAAAGATATCTTCTTTTTTCCTCTTTCCATCATCATCCTCATTTCTGTTCAACGGGTTTCACTTCTTCATCACCGGTGTAAGTTCTCTTTATTTAATTTCTCCACAGCGGGTTCAATCTCTTAATGGGTTCTCTTGAACATGTTCTGTTTGGACGAATATATAAGTTTCTCGAGTCTCGGGGCAATTGATACCGTGGGTTTTAAATTTTGATGTTTTTTTGAAGCAGAAAGGAAGTTTATTTCTTGTTCTTTTGGGCATTTGACTTAATTGCTGTTTGTTGTGTTTTATTTTGTTGCTCAAGTAAGATTTTCATTTCTATATCGGTTTTGAGGAATTGCAATCTCTTTAATGCAGTTGTATTTGTACTGTTGTTGCATGTTAAATTTGGTTTATGATATGGAAATTTTAGCCAAACTAAACTTCTTTGGTGGTATACTTCTCTCTCTTTTGAAGATTTTTGGCAGTAAGTGGGTGTTTCCAGGTATAAGATGGTTTTAGAATTATCATTGAAGTAATTTTATCTGACCGTTTAAGAACAAAAAATGGGATTCTTTCTGTGTCCTCAATTTAGTTTGTAATATGCCTAAAGAAAGATTTTCATTTCTATATCGGTTTTGAGGAATTGCAATCTCTTTAATGCAGTTGTATTTGTACTGTTGTTGCATGTTAAATTTGGTTCATGATATGGAAATTTTAGGCAAACTAAACTTCTTTGGTGGTATACTTCTCTCTCTTTTGAAGATTTTTGGCAGTAAGTGGGTGTTTCCAGATATAAGATGGTTTTAGAATTATCATTGAAGTAATTTTATCTGACCGTTTAAGAACAAAAAATGGGATTCTTTCTGTGTCCTCAATTTAGTTTGTAATATGCCTAGTTTGTGATTCCTAGTGCTTTAATCCTATCAAATTTCTTTTTGTGCCTCCTTGCTGTACTTTTGAGGGAGTTGAACCTGATTTTTAGTAATTGCCTTGTTGAAATCCAATTTCAACAATCATCTGATAGTGATGCAGAAAGTCTCT
Organism: Excoecaria cochinchinensis; assembly: GCA_947683425.1. Classification (NCBI taxonomy): domain Eukaryota; kingdom Viridiplantae; phylum Streptophyta; class Magnoliopsida; order Malpighiales; family Euphorbiaceae; genus Excoecaria; species Excoecaria cochinchinensis. Next base: position 2,946,258 of record CANTUQ010000125.1, on the reverse strand, counting down.
TTCGGTTTAATCATTTTTTAATCCTGTCTCAATATTGTTCTGTGGGACACTTCCTGTCTATTTCCTTTCATTGACTATCGCTCTTAGAAGGGAACTGCCATCAACAGGAGCTAGGACTAGGATTTGTTTTGCTTTGCACATTATATGATTCTTTTACAATTTAGATATGGAAGTGCTAGTTTGTTTGATTCAATTGATTACTCCCTCTATCTTGTGAGTATAGGATTCATGTTGTTGATATCATGGATTGTTTGATATATCTAAATAGCCATCATATTTCATTTACAGCTTTCTAAGCAGCAGGGAGGAAGTTGAGGACACTGCCTTTTGAATTGATCTATGGAACAAACAGATCAGGGTATTCTACTTCTCTACCAATCATCTTCTCCAGTTTACAATGTACAATATGTTGGGAGACCGACTAAAGTTTCTTTTTGGAGAAAAATGATTGTTGAATGGAATCCTAGAAATGAGATGTTTATTTTTGATATTACATCCAATTGAAAGCAGTGAGTTCTAAGTTTAAGTGTTGTTCTTGAAATTTGGGCATGCTTTATATTTGAGAATTTACACCCTTTAGTTAGACATACTAAGATTTTGCTCAAAGAACTTATTTTCTTAATTATCTTTTATTTTAGTGAATATGCTGTCAAAAATAAATCTGCATGCTTAACCAATTGCCAAAGTTTATCAGTTGACTGCCTATCATGGAAAAACTAGTAAGTACATCTTTGGAAATGTGAAAATGAAAAGAAACTTTTACTTAATTGGTGGAAAGCTGTTCATGCTCCTGAGTGGCTTTATTCTCCTTAATTAGTTGTATAGGTCAGTCATTTTGACCTGATTAGTAGAGAAGAAAAAATTGGAGAGAAACAAAAAAAAAAGTGAAATGGAACAATGTTGTTTTTGGCCATGAGTTCCGTAGATAAAACTGTATTTCAGTTGAATTATTTTATGACATGTAGAATCGGAAGATGCTATTGTTTGCTTAGGGATTTTACCTGGGAATTGCCGGCATCACCACTTGTTTACTTTCCTAGAAGCCTAATGTAGGCATAATGTTTTAACTTCTATGTCAGTTTTAATGGACCATCTTTGGGCATGGCATTTTAGCACACTCATGAACTCCCAACAAATGTAAGAGTGTAGATACTTATAGTTTATGATTGTTTAAGTTGTTCCTATCATTCTATATGAATATGTTCAAAATAATAATCAGTGAGAGGATTGAATCACATCATATATTTCAGTTACTGTTTACTCAGTTGCAGTTCCAAAGTGTTCCCACTTATGCTTAAACCTTACTTTTCTGAACCTCGCATTGCAAAATTTAGCTTCGATCAAAAACATTAGTGTTGGGGATGACCCATTTGCTGGTTGAAAGTAATAACTTCTAGAATTGGTGAATGAGGTACACAATGTACGATTTTATTGTCCTAAAGACCTTAGGAAACCTATATCCTTCTTTCAGCAAATTTATCTCGATAAAGTTGTTTAAGGTACTTCGGAAATGCAGGGCGCTCTGCTGATGCTGCGGGTGAGTATGTTCGGGTTAGAGATGTAGAAGAACCGCAGTTGGGAATTTTTGATAAACCTCTTCCTTGCTTTGGCTGTGGATTTGGATGGTTTTTGTGAGTTTTATGCACTTATTCTCAAATGTCACCCCACACCCTCTCTCTCTCTCTCACGGTTGCTCCTCTTTTGCTACAGTCTTTTGCTTGGATTTTTGTGCCCATTGTTATGGTACTTGGCAACAATTCTCTACTTTGGGAAGTACTATGACAAGGATCCAAGGGAGAGATCAGGACTAGCTGCCTGTGCAATAGCTGTGAGTGTGAATAATTAACATTTCTCTTATTTTGTTTCTTCCCACATTATAACGTCTATAAAATAATTCTGATTGTGGTCCTGTTACATCTGCATTCATATGATTTGAAAGCAATAATAAGAACATGAATGTTAAAATCAAAACTTAACAAAAACTTAATATTATGTGGATAATTAAGGACATTTAAATATAGATCTGACAATGCTATTATAATGTTAATGGCTGAATCTCAATGTTGGGGGGAAAAAGAACATTTGCTGAACTTCATGCTACTTTCTATACTGTCTATATGAATTTTATTTTGAGATTATGGATACTGTTGGATACATGGATTTTTATTACTGGATATATTTCTCGCTGAAGTAGTGGCACTCTATGATAATTGAAACTTCATGTTTGATTATTGTTTTCAGTCAAAACCAAATGTTTTGTGAATTTCGATCATATATTCTTCTTTATACTTCACTTGAGTGCTATGTTCTGGAGAACTACCTGCAAGATTAAAAGATTTATAGAACTTTGATAATCCTTTTTATGAATTGTTGCTTGCCAAAACAAAACTATAAGAAGTTATCTAATCGGATAATTCAACTGTGAAGAGTAAGCATTTCCTCTATTTGCCTTTCGTCCGCATTCATTGATGGTAGATGTTAATTAATTATTGCAGGCCTCAATTTGCACAGTTGCGGCAGTGATTGTTCTGCTCATTTTCTTGTTGTGATCCCTATACTGAAGCAAAGGCTAAACTGATGCTATGCAGTTAGACTTTCAAGTTTCATCCCTTAGTTCCAAGTAAACAGGAAAAAAACATCAATTCTATGTATGTGAAGTACATAGCATGTACTGAATCCCTAGTCAGTCTTGTACATAACACAAATATGGAGTTTTAAATGGGTGAAAATTGTAAATATTCATTTATTGGGAAGAGCTTAACTTTATATGTAGCTAATCATAGTACCGATTGATTGATCTTTGATGCAATTTTATTAGAATGGCATCATATGGTTTGCTTCTTTAGGGAAAGATTATGAAAGCAATATTTGTGGAATTCTCAAGCATCATATGCTCTACTCATTTCCCCATATCATTCATGAAAGAGTCCTTTAAGGATTGCCATCATCAAAGAGCCCTACGCTTTTTTAGAGGGGTGAAGGATTGACTAATTAATATACTAGAATATACATTGTTTTCACTTGGGCCTTGTTTGTTCAAAAGAAACCAGAAAAGTATTGGGTCCATGAGATCAATTGGCCTTCAAGTTTTGACGGGTCAATTTGAATGCATATGGTTCTAAATCTCAAACTGCTAAACTGTTAATTCAAATTCTATGAACTCATATAATAACACACTGTATAATAAGGCATAGCTGTATTGGTTGGATTCTTATTAAAAAAAGAAAAATCCAATGCATAGACCAAATCATCGGTGAAGCTACGTGTAGGTTTATAGAGAATTAATCAAATAATAAATGGTTATAAAGTGAGTGGTAAAAGGGTTTGAAAGAGTGGACCAACAGTAAGAAATAGCTGTTTCTCATACATAAAGTTTATTATTTTCAATTTGATAAAGACTTTTAACAAACCCTTGCGCGTCTGTTCCTTTAAATTTTATATATGCAAATGCAATGCAACACTTTATCTGTTTTTCTTGCGGATTGTGGGGCTATCAATCATTATCAACTTATTACAATATGGACGTCACTTCAAATTTACACCAAATTAATTCGGTGATAATCAATTATTCTATATTTTCAGAACTCGCTTTTCATTTGTTTCAGGGAATTGTGATTTTCCTGAAATGATGTATGACTATGTTTGTGTCGTGGAAACATGAATCGGACAAAAGATTTTAATACAAGTAAGTTTTAATTCTTATTATTCTGCATATACGTGAAGAGCACCACTTGATGAGCTTGAGAGAAATATGTTACTATTGATTTCATGGATTAATGCACTCAGTCGTCGTGATTCCCGTATATTTATACAATACGTAATTTTGTAACGTGCAATTAGAGTTTATCATTTAATTAAGAAATTTAATAGATACAGTGCGCATTCTTGGACAAGTATCCAATCTTCACATGCATACATGCATACTCATACCCAGACTGGGCCGCCACACTACCGCTTCCATACATTCTTTGTTATTTCAATGTTTCAATTGTTCTAATAAAAAAATATTATTATCCACATAAAATCAATCATATGATGGAGATATAATTTTCCTTTTAAAAAGCATGAAAAGTTACTTTAAAGAGCACCCTTTATTAAAGAAAGAAAATAAATGTAATTATCATTGCAAATTTGTCGTGATTTCAATTCTGAAAATTAATTTTTAAAATTCTCCTCTTAAAATCTATTTCTGAAACAAATGAAATAGCTTCTTATTAAAAAAAAAATAAAAATTGATAATATGAACAATAGCCCAAATTTAAATAAGGATTTAGTCAGCCCCTGTAATTTTCTTAATTTGAAATTGCATAAACTCAAATTCACAAACCTATAATGCATGTGATGTATAATAAAAATAATATACAGCTGCCTTAATGCTAAATATCCATGCTTTGGCTGTCATTCTCACGGTGACAGACAACATGGGATATATGCCAGTTCTACTCTTGAATATATTTTTGTGTTTTTGACCATAAAAATAATATAATTTGGTTTTTGTCTATAGATTTTAAACGTAAAAACATATATATTATTACCCATAGTTTTGTTTAATAAAGAATCACATTCACTGCCATCATTCTTCATTTCCACTAATTTATAATTATTTAATATATATCTTATATTATAATTTATATAACACATTATTACATCCTTAATCTAAGCAAGCAAAGCATACAAAAAGCAAAGACCTCTACAAGCAAAACATCTCCAAAAGCCATAAAAAAAAGCATTCCTAAAGTTATCCAACAAAAGCGCTCTCTAACTCATAACAAAAACCAATCCTCGAAAAATGGAAGAAGAGGAAGACACGCCACCATTCTGGCTTCAAACGACCGACAACCGCCGCCGTCTCCGCCGTCAAGCCTCTTCTGTCTTTCTAAACTCCGGTGTCATACTCCTAACCTTATTAGTTTTAACTTTTGTTTTTTTTTTCATTATTCTCCCTTCAATTGTTTCTTTCACTTCTCAAATTTTTAGACCAAACTTGATCAAGAAAAGTTGGAACTCACTTAATCTTGTATTGGTCCTCTTTGCTATAATATGTGGATTTCTTAATAATAATAATAGGAATACTGAAAGTTCAAGCTATCAAAGCATGTCATCATCAAATGTACAACAGGATAATCAAAGATCATATCCACCGCCAAGATGGTATGATCATCATGATCAGTATCAAGATCGGACGGTCTATAATTCCTTGAGCAGATTGAGAAGTTTCAGTTCATACCCAGATCTACGCCAAGAATCGTTATGGATGAGTAATGATGAAAGGTTGCGTTTTTATGATGATACCCATCTCAACGGCTACCGGTTTTCAAGTTCCGATCAGCTTGAAGATGACCGCCGACCACCGATGGAGAAGCCGGAGGAAGAAAAGAAGCATGTTCAGGAAGATGTGGATGCTAAAGATATTGGTGTTGATACTTCTGTGAAGGAAATCGTGTACAGACCACCACCAGCTGCCTCACCGGTGCCTCCACCTTCGCCACGGTCTCCACCACAACAGTCACCAAAGCCTGTAAGAAGAAAGGTGAAGAGAACATATGAAGGTATTGGTTATGAGAAGAGAAAAGTGGAGAATTTGGAAGTTAAGAACTTTAATGTACCACCGCCGCCACCTCCACCGCCGCCGGTTGTCAAGAAGAGTGAGAAGAAGAGAGGTAAGGATTTCTTGATTTCTTTAAGAAGAAAGAGAAAGAAACAGAGACAAAAGAGTGTTGAAAATCTCGAAAGCTTATTCGATCCTCAATCTTCATTTTATCAATCTCTAATACCACCACCATCTCTGTTGCCTCCACCTCCACCGCCGCCACCGCCGCCACATTTCTTCCAAAATATTTTCTCTTCCAAGAAAAGCAAACCTAAGAAAGTACAATCAGTTCCTCCACCACCTACGTCGCCACCTCCGCTACTCACTTCATCTTCCGGCAACCGTGCACTGGAAGCGAGAGCATCAAGAGCCACCGTCGAAGTAGCAGCTGTGGCTGGTTTCAGTTGTGTGGAAAAGAATGTAGAAAGTGGAAATGCGTCGCCTTTGATTCCAATTCCACCTCCACCGCCGCCACCGCCATTTAAAATGACTTCATGGAAGTTTGTTCGGGACGGCGACTATGTTAGAGTGGCAAGTTTTAACAGTTCACGAAGTGGGTCACCGGAATTGGAGGGTGAGGATTCATCGGAGAAGGAATCGAGTCCAATGAGTGGCGATGGAACAACGCCATTATTCTGTCCAAGTCCTGATGTGAACACCAAAGCTGAGAACTTTATTGCAAGATTTAGAGCTGGCTTGAAGATAGAGAAGATGAATTCTGTGAGAAGATCCAATCTTGGGCCAGGCTCTGATAGAGTTGAAGGAGAAGGCCCAAGCTAGTTTTTTTTTTTTTTAATTCGTTTTGGGTGACGGTTTGTTGATTTTTTTTTTTTTGAGTTGATCTGACGTATAGATGAAACTAAGTTACACATTTTAGGAATGTAGAAAGCTTTACAGTTTATATAAAAATTGAAACATGAAGTTTTATTTTTTGATTAGGAATTTGTATCGATTTTCGAAACTGTGATTTTGATGTTATAAGATGAAATTGACAAGAAGTTGTTTTTGCATTGAGTTTTGGATTTGGACAAAATCTGTACTAAGTTTTTGGTATTGCAATCAATGTTTGTTGAGGGGATGCATGTGGGGAAGTACTTGTTAATAGTCAGTGTGAAGGAATATTGAAACACTACCTTACTAATGAACAATCTTGTTTCTGAGATGCCTCTTATTTGTAGCCACTATCCAAGGTTGACGATAATAATGAATAATCATCATGACATTGGCGGCTACGGAAGTGTAATGGATATTAATGAAAACATTATATGATAGAACTGGGCCAACTAACTGTCTTTTATGGTAGTTCATGCTTGATGGAGCTGTCATGCCAAACACAACAAGAGAAGCATGTTAATACAAAATTTCTTGCTTTATCCACCTTGCCATTGATTCTTGCTTTCTCTATGCTTTGCTTCAAATTCATTGCAATGGAAAAATTCTTCCACACCATCAGTTTTTTCATTGCTGTAAACAAACTCTTCTCTAACTTTGTATATGCAAGCAAAATTACTGCTCTAATGAAATGGGCGATCAGTAGTGCAGCTGACCAAACTTTAAACTTGGAATTTGACATATTAAAAACTTTAAAACTGAAATTATACTCCTTATTTTGGCCCCTGCAAACTTTATAAAAATTATGCAGAGTCATACGTGCTTTTACTTTTGCCTTTCAATCCTTTATAAGCAAGTACAAACCCAACATCTACTGAGCAAAATATAATAATAATAATTCAGTATCTGCCAGCAACACTTTTATTAAAATTGAACTGAATTGAACACCACAACTCCAAGATAAGATGAACTACTTATTCCATAAAAGAGAATTCCAAATAATGCCAACATGCGTAAATCACAAAAAAAGAAGCACATGCTTAAAAATAAGCGCAAGTAGATGCTTCGAAGCAAAAAGCTCAATAGAAAATCCACCAAATCCAAATGATACATTCTCACTTCTCAGCCAAAAATGGCTACTTGACCATATTCATGGTCTGTCTCGTCTAAAAACTCCATAACAAGAGAATTCCAAATCTAGCAAGAAACATCTGATACTATAACAATAATGAGCTAGACCAAGATGAGCAAAGCAAAACTTAGGATGCCTATATGCTCACCTAGTTCTTGGATTCTTTACTCAACAAATACTTCTTCAAAACATCCATAACTGACCCAAAATCTGCCTTAACTTGCACAGGCGGATTGGCAAACTTACAACCCATGTCCTTAATATTGCTAGAGTGATAATCAACCTTACTCTGAGTAAACTTTAACCCATGAGCAGTGCTCACTACCACTGTCCGATCAGTAGGCCTTATAACCCCACTGTTCCTGAGCTTAATCAATGCTGTCAATGCCACCCCTGTATGTGGACATATAAACATCCCAGTAGAATCTGCATGAGCCATTGCATCCATTAGCTCCTCCTCAGTAGCCTCCTCCACAATCCCATTTGAATTTTTCAATGCATAAACAGCTCTCTCAATAGAAACAGGATCACCAATCTGAATAGCAGATGCAAATGTGCCCTTTGCTTTCACAGGGTTAAATTCTTTCCACCCTGACTTATAATATAAATACAGAGGATTTGCATTTGCAGCTTGTGCACAAACTAGCCTAGGAATTCTATCTACAAGTCCCAACTCTTTACACATATGAAATCCTTTATAAAAGGCATATATGTTCCCCAAATTACCACCAGGAACAATAACCCAATCAGGTACTTCCCAATCAAACTGCTGCAAAATCTCAATTGCAGCAGTTTTCTGCCCTTCCAATCTCAAACTGTTAAGTGAATTTGCTAAATAAATAGGTAACTCAGCAGTAACCTCTCTTATTAACTGCATACACCCATCAAAATCAGTATCAATGCTCAAAACAAAAGCCCCATTGGCAATGGGCTGCACTAGTTGAGCCATAGAAATCTTATTGGCAGGTAGAAAAACAATAGAAGGAATACCAGCAGAAGCACAGTAAGCAGACAATGCAGCAGAGGTGTCTCCGGTGGAAGCACAGCCAACTCCGACCACCGGTTTGTTCATTTTCCGCAACCGGTTCACCTGGCTGATCAATACAGTCATACCCAAATCTTTAAAGCTACCAGTATGGCTGATTCCACAATGCTTAACCCACAAATCATTCATATTCAAAAACTGCTTCCCAAATCTCTCCGCCCAAAACAGATTCGAGTTCCCTTCAAAAGCGCTAACAATATCATCACTTGAAATCTCAGGCAAAACCCACTCTTTCTTAGACCAAACTCCGGATCCGTACGGCCATGTGGTCTTCCCCACCCGAGAATCGAAAAGGGCACGCCAGTAAGAACCAGGAAAAGCTTTGAGGGCAGAAATGTCATGCTGAACATCAAGGAGCCCACCAGATTGAGAGCGATAAACGATCTCATCAAGAGAGTAGGATTCTCTGCAGGAAGGACCGGCGTTAAAGGGCACGTATTTGGCGGAAAAGTTGTTGTCCGCTTGTGGGTGTTTTAAGCTGTGGCGGCGGGCATCCTCGCGAATATTGCCACCTCTGGAGGTGGTGGGCGGTGGAGGAGTGGTGTTGGAGGGATCAAAGGTGGAAGCTTTGATGGGGTGAAAATGAGGATTGGGTTTAAGAGAGTGAATTGATTTGGTTTGGAATGTGATTTGGGGATTTTGATAGGGAAATTGGATAAGAAAAGAGACGGCCATAGAAGAAAGTTGAGAGCTTTGGTAATAGGTTGGTGAAAGTTGGAGACTATGAACAATGGGGAAGAGTTTGCAGTTGTGCTTTGACTGGGATCTGATTGGTGGGACTTGCATTAAGGAAAGGGTTTAAGGAGACGCGGGGACAACGGTGTCACAGAACTTTGATGCTACTCAGTTGAGGAGATGACGTGTGGCATTGCTACCGTGATAAAAAAAAATGTAACCGTTAGTGTTTAAAAAAAAGGTCAAAATAGAGATATTTGACCAACGTTGGTGAATATATAAATACGAAGACACTAATCACTACTCAGCAAAGCAACCGCCTTTTAAACCCTTAAAACCCTAAAGTTAAGCAGAAACAGCTCCGGCCATAGCAGAGATGCAGAGACTCATTTGAAGAACGAGCATACAATCTTCATCTCTTAAACGCAACCAATCCAGAGTTTGGTTAGTCGTTTCACGAAATTAAGTTTCAATTCTATAAGAACGAAAGAACAAATTAAGGACAACAATCATCGCCCTTGCTCCTTCAACATTTTCTTTTCCTTATTGGTGTCATTGGTTTTCTGCTACGTTTTAAGCATCCCGAACCAATTTTACTAGTTTATGCAAATTTTTTTAATGGGTTCGTGAAAATTTCGTAAATTTACGGCATTAATCTTATTTTTCTTTTTACAATACTCACTTCTTCTAGCAACCTTTTTTTTTTTTTTCCAAGTTAGATAAGTTATTTGGTTTTACTAATTTGTTTGCTTGATCAATGGTTGTATTTGCAGGTTTACCTTACTAAACAAAGCCGTCTCCAGGAGTTTATATCCTTTTCTGTTAGCGTTGGTGATATAATACTCATTTACTAGTATAAAGTTTCACACAAACATTAGTTTGTATCAATTTTGGCATATACATTTTTTGGTGTACAAAAGATATATAGACCCATTTGAGATTTTATTCAGATGGCAATGGACGGTAGTTTCGTTCTGGAATCTGCAGTGAAGAGGTTCCTTTCACGTTGTCCAGAGCTTGAAAGAATTCAGAAGCTGAATGATCTTGCAAAGAAGGTAGCTTTCCTCACACTGTTGTCGTAAGAGAAGCCTAATACATGTTTATAATAGCAGACTTTTGGTCTTTGCGGAGGATGTGCTAGGCTTTGAGATATTCCTGGGGTTCTTTTTGTTTTTGGTTTGAAGGAAGTTGAAAATCTCTACAGTTGTATTTTTTTTCCTCTATTATTTGGGTCAGATAATTGGTGTATGTGGTATTTGGTTGAGAATGCAATGCTCTGATCATTGGTTTGCAGGGACAACAAAATTAAATCAAATGGATAATGTGACTACTATTTTGGTCACTTTTATTAAAATTTTCCTCTTTGATTATCTGTTGAGCAGGGACACCTGGTGACAGAAGAAGAAGTCATAAGCTCAATGGCAGAAATCTTTCTCAACCCAAATTATACAATCCCCTTGATTGGGTGTTTCAGACCAATAGCTCGAAAGATCATAGATCAAACTGTGTCTTTGCTTGGCCAGTGCAATCTGACCTCTGATGTGGATAATACAGTCATGGATCCAAGAGACTTTATTAGTGGAGGAGCTGCTTATGTTATTGACCAATATGTTCGAAGTGGTGGTGGTCTGATTCTTCATGAGCTTGCTTGCCTAGCCTTTTGCCGTGCCCTTGATTTGGATCATTCTTTTTTGGGGTAAAAGCTGCAAACTGTTTAGTGCCCCTTTAGCTTTTAGCTTTCGATATTATGCTTGCGTCAATTCATGGATATGGGTTATAGCATAAAGAGGTTGTAGGTGGGCAAGAACATGGACAATATTTGAATGTGCTCAATTTTATGATTTTTAAGCATCTGGTGGTTTTGGTTAATATCCTAATTTCATCTAAAGTACTAGGTCTGAGGTCTATCCTCTTTCGTGTACAAGTGGGAGAGGGAGCGAGGGACCTGGGGTGGGGGGGATGGGGAGGGAGATTCCTTGTTTATGTACAAGTGGATAGAGAGTGCTAGGTCTCTCCCTCTATGCAATTCTTTGGAGTAATGAATGCAGTAAATGTTCATGTTTAGGTTGGTTTTGTCTTTCAATCTTTTAGGGACACAGTGGTCTTCATGGCTACTCTTTGTGCATGTTTATGAGGGGCCTTATTGAGTTTGTTGTAAATGTCATTTAACTTGTTTGACAGGTCCTACTGTCTTATTGGTTTTGGTTGTTTTGATTGTTGAGGCTCTTACATTAGTACGATAACATATTTCCTAAGTTATTATATTCTAGTCTTTAGCTTAAAAAAATTACTTATAGCTATGCATTTGTGGCTTCCTATGACGTAGACATGTTCTGTTCACAAGTGTGCGTATGATTGTGGTTGTGTACCTATTTCTAGGGGAAATTTGATAAGTGATTACTTAAATTTTGCACAAATAATATTTTGATCATTATATTTCGATTGGTGACAATAAAATAATTCAAGTACTATTTTGTAACAGCAAAATTAAAAATGCCGGATAATTATATTTCTAATCATCAGCACACGTAGAAATCGCTGACTCAACAGGTGATTGATCAACCACTTGCTAGGGTGAAGGTAGTGGGAAGTAAAATGGAATCTAATTTGTCGAATATAAGTGAAGAAAATTGTATTTGACAATAAAATGGAGTTAAATTTGTCGAATATAAGTGAAGAAAATAGTATTTGACTTTGCCGAGTCAGCGATTTTTATGGGTGTTGGTGACCGAAAATACAATTATCCAGTAATTATTTTATTTTATAAAATAATACTTGTGTTATTTTATTGTTACCAATTAAAATATAGTAACTAGAACGTTATTTATGTGAAAGTTGAGTAAACACTAATGAAATTACTTCCCTATTTCTATGCGTGTTTTTCTCTAAGCAATTTGTGGTGAAAGTGCTAAATGTAGTTCATTTCAATCAAGATTCTGCCTTGGTCTGAATGCAGTCTCTGGTCAATGGAATATCTTCCAAAAATTATTATTATTCAGTTTCATTTCTTTCTGTCTGCTGTGTGAATTGATGATTCATTTTGTGGTTTCTATTTGTGTTTTTGTTTGTGTGTAAATTTAACTTAAGGAATTGCACCTTTGTAATATGGTTGATTGGTAGGCAATTTGGTACTATCAAGTCAAGTTTAACATAAGAGATTTATCTTTTCAGCTTAATCATGAAACTTATCCTTGTTACATGGTATAGGTCTGTAACAACTTACTTCAACTTTGCTCCGCCTCCTTTTGAACGCATTTCAAGGAAGAGAATAGTCCTTGAGCATTTTGAGGTAATTGAATGGCTTATAATGTTATTTAAGTATATGAATTTTGAATTGGTAGTCGGTGGGTTCATTTGCAACAGTAGGACTAGATTTTACATCCTCTGATATGCTATTTGCCTTTCAACTTTGCTGCACAATGTACAGCATGTGTTGAAATGCATAATGGTGCTCTCTAATTGGTTTCAAGAATTTTTATTGATCTTTGTTTTGACTCCTGTTTCATAAAATTTGGATTTTGATTCTTGATTTAAATATCTATTTGAGAACTATGATAATCTTTTCCATCTCAATAGGTTCTAAGCCATTGCTTACTTGCTGCACGAGTATCTTATCGCCTCCTCCTTATAGATCCTGAGTTCTTCTCTAGAAGATGGGATTGGTCTTGTTTTTTGGATCTTGTGGAGATAGCATTAAGTTTTCGCAATGGCTTTGAAGATACAGAAATTTCAGATGTAAGGTGGTGCGGGATACAAGTACACTCACTTGTTTTGAAAATGAGTGAAGAAGCAATTGAGAATTTTTGTGTTGGAGCTGCAGAGGCAGCTTCTTGTTTATTGCGGTGGGCTGAATTTTATTTAAATAAAAAAATAATTTAATGCTTTTATTTGCTATATTCCTTCCTATAATACTTGCCTATGTTTGCCCTTTTCAGGTGGGAGGAGTTTTGTGAAGATGTAGCTGTAGAGAAGGCAGGCATGCTTGTTGAATCATGTAAAGATGCAGCATTGGTTTCTAGTAATGGAAGAGTTGATAGCAGCCTACAAAACAATCTGATGCTTTATGATAATAATTCATTAGCTTCATCACAATGTTGTAACATTGAGCCAGTGTTTAAGAGTCGGAGGTTTGATGTCTGGTATGAGGTCATCACTGAAAATAGATATGTGTTATTGGGTCTTCATTATTGGTCATTGTCATCATGCTTTGAACTTCGCAACAAATTGCTGTATTGATGTTTCTAGTTCTTTTTGCTGGGACTATTTACTCACTTTGATCTGAAATTAGGTCTTGTCATTAATATGTTTGTTTAATAAGGATATTTGTGGTTCTCTCCTTGTAATTGATCCCTTTTCTGATGTAGGAATGATAGATCAGGGGGCAATCTATTTGTAATTACATCTACAGTAAAGAAAAGTTTTGAGATGATACTTCTTGCACTGAGTCAAAGGTGGCCTGTCCTTTTATATGGCCCTTCTGGTGCTGGAAAAACTGCTCTCATTAGCAAGTTGGCTCAGGATTCTGGGAACCAAGGTGTGTTAAATTGTTATGCTGAGAGTTAGGGAAAGTTATGTTGGTATTTATTTTATGAACTGTTCCCTGATGGTTATGGCTTTATTTCATGCAAAGCAGTTATATCTATTCACATGGATGAACAAATTGATGGAAAAACCTTGATTGGAACTTATGTTTGTGCTGAGCAACCTGGTGAATTTAGATGGCAACCTGGGTCACTTGTCCAGGTTTATTTCCTTTCTAAAAAATTTAATTTTTTTCTGCTTTGAATATGTGCCTTTTTTTTTTTGATTTTTGTTTCATATTGTAAATATTCTTTTATAACAGGCTGTTCTGAATGGATACTGGCTTATATTTGAGGACATCGACAAAGCACCATCAGATGTGCAATCTGTTTTGTTACCTTTACTGGGGGGTGCAAGCTTTTTTATAACTGGTCACGGGGAGGTAGATCTGTCCTTTTCATTGCCATTTTATTACCTTGTGTGGTATTGAGTGGACATTAAGTTGCATGGATAGTGATTTCTTTTTTATCTTCTCTTACAGAAGCATATGCATGTTAATTATACACTTTCTGTGCATGCATGTCTGCTCCTTGTCTTTACTGCTCTTTTTGTACCTTGTGATGGTATTTTTGGCTAATAATGATAGATATGTGTGTTTCAGGAAATAAGAGTACCAGAAAGCTTTCGGTTATTTTCCACTGTTACTACTGCAAAAACTGATGCATCTTGCTATCCTGAAGGTTTGTATATTGATCTTCCAAATATGTGAATTGGTCTCAAATTGTTTCTCAAGGGTTTTAAGCTGGTATATACCTGTTCAAACTTGTGTGCTGTTTATAGTGGCTGAAGTACAGAGCTATTTTCTTTTGGTGGTAGGTGGAAATTTACTTAGCATTCTTTGGAGGAGAGTGATGATTGGGCTGCCAAATAATGATGACTTGAAAAACATAGTGAAAGGTTTATATCCAGATTTAGAGCCTCTTGCTGGGAAACTCATAGGTGATGCATGCATAATCTAGTCAAGAATTACTCATTTGAGATTAATGACCACTTCCCTAAAAATCTATTTACTGTCTCAGAAACATTTGAGAGAGTTAACTATGTGTCTATTCACCATTTTTTGGGACTTATGTCTGGAAGTTCTTCTCTAAGTGGATCTCTTGGCCGGTTCTCATTACGGTAATGCATTGATACTTTAAGCATGTACTTTGTATTACTAGCAACTGGATTTTTGTAACTGCAACTTTCTGATTGTTGTGACAGGGATCTCGTTAAATGGTGCAAACGAATAGCAGGGTTAGGCTTTAGCTTCATGGAGGATGGAGTGACTGCTTTTCAGTGTCACTGTATCTATCAAGAGGTCTGATTCTGTCTCTTGTATCGTGCTATCTCTATATATTTTCTGATATTTGCTTCATTGAAACACAAACAAATTATAAGCTAATGGCTTCTTTTGCAGGGTGTAGATATTTTTGCAGCTTTTTCCTCATCGAATGATACTCGATTGGCTATAATGAAAGAAATTGCAAAGTTGTGGATGGTTCCCCTAGATGAGTTGGGAGCTGTATCTCGTTATAAACCAGAAATTCAGGTATCTGTTATCTTGGATGCTTCAGTGACATGACCTTTAGGTGCTTGTGTTTCTTACTCCTGTACAAATTCAACTGCAGGATTTGCCCGCAGAACTAAGAATTGGACGAGTTACTCTCCAACGCACTGAAACTGTGGTTTGTGGAAGCTTTTAGATCTCATTTTAGTTCTTTTTTCTTTGTTCAATGTTTCATCAAAATTTTTTCATATGATGTTTTCAGTACCATGGCCAAGATAGACTTGTCAAGATGCATAGTTCTCTGCATATACTTGAGAGAATATCTTGCTCTGTTAAGCACAATGAGCCTGTTCTCTTGGTTGGTGAAACTGGAACTGGGAAGACTACACTTGTTCAGAATTTGGCTACAATGCTTGGTCAGAGGCTAACTGTTTTGGTATGGACAAATTGGTATCTCGCCATCTTCATAATCCGATTATGTACCGTACTGCATATTTTTTTTAAATATGTGCATCTGCGTGATACAAGCGTCTGTCATCATGTCGCTATTGATTGTTATTGAGATTTTTCTTATTCTCTTCCAGAACTTGAGTCAACAGAGTGATGTTGCTGATTTATTAGGAGGATTTAAGCCCATAGATCCACAATCTATTTGTATTATCCTTTATAAGGATTTTGAGAGTCTTTTTTCTAAGACATTCTCAGTGAAGGTATTATTTACTTTTTGGAGCTAGAAATTTGCTCCTTACTGTTATTTCTGTGCATAGATAACTTATTTTGTGATATGCTGATATGTAGGAAAATGATAAACTTTTTGCCTACTTACAAAAGCAACTGAGAAAGAAGAACTGGACTGTGTTATTAAGTGCATTTAAGAAGTATGTAGATGCTCTCCGAAAGAAAGTAGAGGTTGAAGGATCTGGATCTGGGAAGAAACGAAAAAAACATTTGGATGAAGAAGATATCCTCAGTGCTTGGGGGAATTTTTCTGTGAAACTTGAAACTGCAAATTGCCAAATTGGCGCTTCATCTGGAATGATGTTTTCATTTGTAGAGGGAGCCTTTGTAACTGCACTTAGAAATGGAGAGTGGATTTTACTAGATGAGGTTAATTTAGCACCTCCTGAGACCTTGCAGAGAATCACTGGTGTTCTTGAAGGAGACTATGGATCACTCTGTTTAGCTGAAAGAGGTGACATCAGTCATATACCTAGACATCCTAGTTTCCGCATATTTGCTTGTATGAATCCTGCAACCGATGCCGGGAAGCGAGATTTGCCTCGTTCTTTGCGTAGCAGATTTACTGAGTACTTTGTTGATGATGTGCTAGATAAAGAAGATTTGAAATTATTTATTAACAAATTTATGGAGGAAACTCGATCAAATCATGAACTAGAACAAAGAATTATTGATTTCTATGAGATGGTGAAAGTGAAGTCTGAAGAAAAGCTACAAGATGGTGCTAATCAGAAGCCTCAATACAGTTTAAGGTCTTTGTATCGTGCACTGGAGTATACCAGAGAGGCAAAGGGAAAATTTGGGTTTCAAAAAGCTATTTATGATGGCTTCTGTATGTTTTTTCTTACCCTGCTGGATAGAACCAGTGCCAAGATTATGAAGGAGATTATAAAGCATAAGCTGTTAGCAGGAAATAAACCTTCATCAGTGCCTTTTGATGCTTACTTAAAAGAAGTTAAACAAGAATTTAGCTCTAACGATGTGTTGGAGAATTATGTTTTAACAAAGAGTGTAAAGAAGCAACTTGAAAATGTGGCTCGAGCTGTTTTTATAAAGAAATATCCTGTGCTCTTGCAGGGGCCTACTTCTAGTGGAAAGACTAGCCTTGTTCAGTATCTTGCTGCAAGAACAGGTCATGAATTTGTACGGATAAATAACCATGAACACACAGATCTGCAGGAATATTTAGGTTCTTATATATCTGATGCTCATGGAAAGCTCATATTTCATGAAGGTGTCTTAGTTAAGGCTGTTCGAAATGGTTATTGGATTGTTTTGGATGAGCTAAATCTTGCCCCATCTGATGTGCTAGAAGCATTAAATCGGTTGTTAGATGACAACCGGGAACTTTTTGTACCTGAACTGCGTGAAACCATACGGGCACACCCCAATTTTATGCTTTTTTCTACTCAAAATCCACCTACTTTCTACGGTGGGCGTAAAATGCTTTCTCGAGCATTTCGCAATCGTTTTGTGGAGGTTCACGTGGATGAAATTCCAGGTTATGAGTTAAGCACAATAATAGAGAAAAGATGCAAAATCCCTGGAAGCCGGGCCAAGCTCATGGTTGAAGTCATGAAAGAGTTGCAGTTGCACAGGCAGCAGAGCAATGTGTTTGCTGGGAAACATGGATTCATAACTCCAAGAGACTTATTTCGTTGGGCTAACCGTTTAAAAAGATTTGGAGATACTAAAGAAGTCATGGCAGAACATGGTTACTATCTTCTGGCAGACAGGCTGCGAGATGAGGAAGAGAAAATGGTAGTTCAAAAAATCTTAGAAAAGCATCTTCGTGTCAAAATTGTCAAAGATAATTTATATAAGGTATTTTCCCTTTGAGTTACATGCTGTTATGGATGCTTGAGCTTCAATGTCAGTACCTTTGGAGTATGTATTTATTTTAACAGAAAGCTTATAATTCTGCAAAAGTTTGATACATGCCATGAACCTGTAAAAATCTGTAGCATTATTTTGTGGGAGGTGGAACAATCTTTATGTATCAGGTTTGCATCATCTAGATCAGATCTTTTCGATCCATGCCATGAACCTTTTAAATCTTTAGAATTATTCTTTGGGAGTTGGTTGAGCTATCTTTATGTATCAAGTTTGCATCGTCTGGGTCAGACTTGTTGGACATCATGTCAGACATCTTTAAGGGCATGTACTCACTAAAAATTGATGTCTGCTGATGATCAATGTCTGAACAAGATGTAACCTGAACTGCAATAATTATAGATTTTTAAACTTTTTGACTTCACATGCATCTCTATATGTGCTACTTCACAAATTCAGTATTATGACTGGACAGGCTAGTAATGGTGCATTGTTGGATGCAACGATATTTTTAGGTAACCATTAACAGAAAATATGTTGCCTATGACAGCCTGTTGAGTGTTTATGAATTTGCAGGTTGCTTATAATTCCATTAGTGTGCAATGGAGTTTTGTAGTCATCATGTTAACTGTTCACTGCCTATGGCAAATAACATACCATTGAACTATACTGTTTGGGCACTTCTATTTACTTGTTTATTTTTTAAGTGGTGGTCCTGCAATTCCTTTAAGTTGCAAAGTATTTGGTACAAGCTATTTGAATCTCTGTTCCTAGTTATTGCTTCTGCAGTTGATTTGTCTTTCTTGCATCCTTTTGAGGAGCTTTATAACTTGAAGGAACGGTTGTTTCATTTTTCTAATATTTCAATTTTGCCACTGGTTTGTCCAGGATTCAGCTGGAACGAATTCTATATCCCTTAAAACGGACTCAGAGAATCTTGGAAAGTATGACTTCCTAATCTTTCCTGGTGTTAGATTGTTTTGCTTTGTGTGAAATATGTCCTCTTAATTGTTGTTATGGTTATTGCAGCATTATCTTGACTACAAGTATGAGGAGATTGTACTTTCTTGTTAAGCGATGCTATGAGTTACATGAGCCTGTACTGCTTGTTGGTGAAACTGGTGGTGGAAAAACTACTGTTTGTCAATTGCTGAGTAGCTCCTTGGGTTTAAAACTCCACATTTTGAATTGCCATCAGTACTCGGAAACATCTGATTTCCTTGGGGTTGGTTTCTTATAATGTCTTTTGCTTTCTTGTTTAATGTGTTCTTTTTTAGACTGCTAATTAAGTCCCTGCAAAAAATGGAAATTTGATTAGTGAATTTCTGAACAGGGGTTCTATCCTATCAGAGAGAGATCAAGACTGGCGTCAGAATTTAAATATATAATAGAAAAGTTGAGGCTGTCTAAGCCGTATGTTGTTTTTCCTGAGGGCTTGGTGAGACAGTTTTCTCAATGCTATAATTATTTGTTTTCTTTTTCTCAAATCATTTATGAGCAGATAATATATCCTGAGCATTCCTTTGGTGCAGGAAATTTTGTCTGATATTTGCCAGGCTTCTTCAACCCTTGATCATATAGCTACAATGGTAACTAGTTATAAAAAGGGCCTAGTTCCATGTCATGATGTCACTGTGCAAGATCTTGATACTCTTGAAGAGATGAGAATGAACCTTACTCAGCTGCACCAGAAGTGGCAGACAGTATTCACCTGGCAAGATGGACCACTTGTGGAAGCCATGAAGTCTGGTGATCTATTCCTAGTTGATGAAATTTCATTGGCTGATGACAGTGTACTGGAAAGATTGAACAGTGTTTTGGAGTCAGAAAGAAAACTGGTGGGTTTCTCTCATCATGAACATGGTTTGTTAAATGTGTCTTGATGTCAGCTTGTTTCATGATGTTCTGATCATAATGTCAAAATCTTTAAATTGCTATTGAGTGTTTAAGGGGAGTTTTCTCTGTTCATTCACCAGTATTCACCATCCTACTCTGTTGGATATCATCAATATTCTTTTCTCACATCATATTGTTACTGTTAGTGTAAATAAATAAACTCATTCAATTTGCATAATTTTTCTGGGACTTACATCCCACTTTTCTAATTTTTTTATGGATTTATTTCGCTAGGAAAAGATTCTAATTTGATATTTATCATTGATTGATCAAAGTAATTCTAATTGGGAGCTCTTTATATCTCTTGCTTCTGTTTGCAGTCTTTGGCTGAGAAAGGAGGGTCTTTTATGGAAAAGATCACAGCTCATGAGAACTTTTTAGTGCTTGCTACTATGAATCCTGGTGGTGATTATGGTAAAAAGGAACTATCTCCAGCTCTTCGTAACCGTTTTACGGAGATTTGGGTACCTTCTGTGGGTGATCTGGATGAACTTAAAGAGATTGCTTCAAACAGGTATTTCTTGTTAAAAACTTGGTTCATTTTTTTCCCCCCAGTGATCAGTAAAAGAAACTTGATTGTTGAGCTAGTATGTATTGAGTGGTGAACTCTTCTTTGGTTGAATTATTTTCCAATTATTTTACCTGCAGGTTTTCCAGTCCAAATTTCTCCTACATTGTGGATGCTATGATAAATTTCTGGGAGGTCAGCTCTGTTTTATCCACTTTTTTTCAGTCTTCTTCTTCTTTCTGTGGCCTGCGGACTTGGAATTTTTCTGAATTTTTCAATAGTATTGCTTGATAATGTTGAGTGGGCAAATTTGCAAGCAAATACAGAGTTGTTTTCAAATTGTGATTTTTACTTTTATGGATGCATGTAATAAAATACTGGTAAGATTTTAGTACCTCAAATTTGAACATATATCCTTATTTGCCCTGTGCACAACAATAGCACAGTAATATACCAAGATAAATTGCCCCTTTTCACTTCAATTAACTGCATCATGCTACTTCATATCCATCAGCACATGACCATATGCAAGGATGTGATAAATGGGCAGCTGATGTTCTCTCTTCTCATGATATTGGAATAGGAATATACCACGATTATTGCCGTCCCTCGCTGACACAATAGTTCTAACTGGCATGCAATATATAAATGTATAAGAATCACAATTAAATATACACATACAACAACTGCGTGTGCATGTGTATCAAATTACTTCTCAATTGAATTCTTATATATTCTTTTTGGCCACATAGATACTATATTTCCTTTTATATATACTATCAATGTGCAACTTTTTTTTTTTTTCAAAGATAAGATAACATTGATAAAAAGTAATTGGGCAATAACCCATTTGACGTGTTTTGCCCATCTGCAGAGTGGATATGTGAAAACTGTTTCGTATCTGACCAATTATTCTTTGTGTTTCTTTGGATCAATTGTATTCACTTTTGATTATTTTCATTTAATGCAGTGGTACAATAACAATCCAGACAAACCAGTGGGGAGATTACTTACAGTTAGAGATATCCTATCTTGGATCGAGTTCATTAACATGACTAAGGGAACTCTAGGACTTGATTATGCATTCTTCCATGGGCTTTTCCTTGTTTTGCTTGATGGATTGAGTCTAGGTAATTCTTGCTTTGTTTAAATGTATTGTTTGCTTTATTCTAAGCCTACAGAAAATGCATAGGCCTGGAACTTGTCCAATATTTTGATTTGCCATATAGAAAACATTATTTTCATCAGCATTACTGCAAAATTTTATCTTCAAGGATGATAATTGTCTTCATTTCTATCAGGCAAATAAGATTTTATATTTTAAGATTATTGTTGTTTAAAATTCCAGTATCCATTTCAGTTTGTTGACAGAAGCTGGGATGGAATTCTTTTAGCACTGCTGATTCAAATATTCGATTTTGAAATGTTAAATGAGTAATTGCGGAGTATTGAACCATTATTTACATCTTCTCTACATGACATGTCATTTTTTCCCTTTTAATTTTATCACAATGTATTATAACTCAGGTAATCTTCAAAGTTAATTACTGCATTAAGAAATGGATTGATCTACATTTGTTCTTTTTGTTTTGAATCTCTTATGGGGTTTCCTTGTTTCCTTTGTTTTTGCTTTCAGGGACAGGTATTTCTAGAGAGAGTGCTCGGCTATTACGGGAGGAATGCCTATCTTTTCTTGTAAAGCAACTTGAGGTGTGTTTTTGTTTTTGTTTTTCATAATTTTTTTTTAAGGTGAAAACTTTCTTCTTGTTTCCTGTTGCAATAGTGAAATATTATGCTATTGTCATTATCAAGTTATTGATAGTGCAGTAGTGTTGCTCTTGTTTTTGGCATTATCTATTGTTGTGTATTTCACATATGTCTAGTAATTTGTAACATAAACCAGATTTTTCTTTTTAAATTATTGTTAGGTTGAAAGCAGTTAGAGGTGTGTGTCTGTTTTGCTAGTATTTAATTTTAAAGGTGAAAACTTCTTGTTTGTGTTGCAATAGTGAAACTAATACCATGCTATTTCTAGCGTCAACTTGTTTATAATGCAGTGTACATGTTCTTATTGGTTAATTTTGTTTTTGTTTTTGGCATTGTCTATCATTGGGTCTTTCACATATTTTTAGTAATTTGTAAGCCAGATTTTTACTTTTTAGATTGAATGTTAGGTTGAAAGAAAATCCGAAGTGCTCGTTCCTTCCTTTATTTTTTTTTCTTCCGTTTTCTGTGAGTTTTCAGTCATTAAGCAAATTACAGTACTTTATTGATTAAAATCAAATTAGGTTATTGTTCTAAGAGTCAGTTTGACAAGACTTATGAAAATAATTTTTTCAATTGATAAAAGTTGTATTCCAAAAAACTATAATTGTTTGGTAAATAAAATGTAAAATGACTGATAAATTTAAAAGTAGTTATTAACTGTTTAGTAAATTGTATGATTAAAAATAATATTTTAGAATTAAAAGATAAAAAATGACATATATAAATTTTAATATATTATTTTCAAAATCTCACTAAAAAAAATAATAATTATTTTCACTTATGTGCACTTCTTTATTTCAATAAGCTATTAAAACTATATATTTTCATATATAATTAAATAAAAATAAATATAACATAAAAAAATTAAATATTTGTATATTATTTTCATAATTTATCATATATATTATTTTGGGCGATAAAGAAAGAGAAGAAATAAAAAGAAGAGTGGACTCGTTTTTTACGTCAGATGATTTTGACTGGCAGGACAAGAGAATAGAGAAAAATAATTTTTTTATATTTGGTATAATTGTCATTTTAAAATATAGTAAGAGTTATTTTTGTATAAAAGAAATACTAAATCAGTTACTCTTAAAAGTTAAAATTCAGTTTTTTTGAAAAATTTCAATTTCTAACTTTTTCTAATAAAATGTTTTTTTTTTCCATAAAATTTATTTTTCTAAAATTAGCATTTACGAAACATATGTTTTTATCATATAATCAGTTTTTTAATCAATAATCAGTTTTTTATCTTTTCAAAATTAATGCCAAATGTGCTCTAAGCATTTCTTGTAAGCAATTTTTGGAATTCACTTCATTCAGCAATGGATAAGCTGTATGGATAATAAGTAATTTTAGTTTGAATAATAGCACCTCTTTAATATAATTTGAACAGTTATGTAAATTGTCTTTACCCTGTGATGTGTTTTGTATTTGCCTGTTTGGAGGTGGTGCTTTTTAAACATGTGCAGTATGGACTTCTTTGACTCGTATATTGATTTTCATCATGAAGCTTTACTTACTGTGTATAATGAATGCTTGGTTATGATTTTACAGCGTGATGATACCGTGCTATGTGATCTTGCAATTATGGAAAATTATGGCTGGGGTGATCTTGGAACAGCTGCAGACATCTCTTCTAGTGATGACATGCAATGCGACAATGCCTTTGGTATCAATCCATTTTATATTGAAAAAGGTATGATAATGAGTTAAGAATGCCGGGTTGTCTATTAATATAAAAGTAAATGCAACTCAAATGGATTATTTCTGTAGGTTATGTAAAGTCTGACGCTAGTGGTTTTGAGTTTTTGGCACCAACCACATGCAGAAACGTTTTGCGGGTATTACGCGCCATGCAGCTCCGAAAGCCTGGTGGGTCTTGCTGTATTGCTTGGTCTTTCAACTCTTTCTACTCTCTATCTCCTTTCCTGCCTTTTGGTGTTACTATTTATTCTATATGCTGTATGTATAACGTCATCTTATCTTCTTGATATTTGTGTGGTTCATTGTAGTACTACTGGAAGGTAGCCCAGGTGTTGGTAAAACAAGTTTGATTACTGCCTTGGGGAAGTATTCTGGGCATAAGGTTGTGCGTATTAACTTATCTGAGCAGGTCAGTGATTCCTCATCACTTGTTGATGATTTACATGCTATAATTTTTTATTGTTGTCCTTTTCCTTATAGGATATTTGGTTGAAATAATTTGTGATGGCTTGTGGTGCAGACCGATTTGATGGATTTGCTGGGGTCAGACTTACCGGTTGAGAGTGATGGTGGAATGAAATTTGCGTGGTCTGATGGAATCTTGCTACAGGTAAGAATTTCTTATTCTGAGGCTCTTTGAATGTTCCTAATTTTGTGAAAAATGATGTCAAATTTTCGAATAACTTCTTTGCAGGCTTTAAAGGAGGGTTGTTGGGTTTTGCTAGATGAACTGAATCTTGCTCCACAATCTGTCTTAGAGGTATTCGTTAGAGTTTGTATGAATTTTCCCTCCTTTTTTTTTTTACTCTGCTTGTCGCTGCTTTTGATAGAAGGATCAATGAAACTTTATATTACCAGGGTTTAAATGCTATTCTGGATCATCGTGCTGAGGTCTTCATTCCAGAGCTTGGCCTTACTTTTAAATGTCCATCATCTTTTAGAGTCTTTGCATGTCAAAATCCTTTTTCTCAAGGTGGTGGCAGAAAAGGCCTCCCAAGATCCTTTCTTAATCGTTTCACTAAGGTCAGTTACATACTATTAATTTCTCATTTTTGCTACCAGCCTGGCATGTGAAAAAATTGATATGAATTGAAGACGCCCTTAATTGTGTTCATATATTGTTCTTTCAGGTGTATATAGATGAGTTAGTTGAGGATGACTACTTATTTATCTCTAGCTCACTTTATCCATCAATCCCAAGACCCGTGCTTTCAAAGTTAATTGATTTCAATAAAAGGTTACATGAAGATATTATGGTACATGGGAAATTTGCTCAAGATGGCTCCCCTTGGGAGTTTAATTTGCGTGATGTCATTCGGTCGTGCCAAATCATTCAAAGTATGATTTATATCATATATCTGCACTAAAGATGTTCTTTTGCATGTCTTTCAATTTTACTACTTCTCTAAATCTGTTTGTGCTAAATTAGGTGCTCGGGAAAAGTCAAAAATTGATTGTTTTCTTGACAATCTGTATCTTCAAAGAATGCGTACTGCTGCTGATCGCAATGAAGTTATACGGCTCTACGAAGAGGTCTTTGGGGTCAAGCCTGTGATAAATCCTTACCCACGGGTACACCTTAATTCTAAATTCTTACATGTGGGGAACACTGCGGTAAAAAGAAACAGTGTTCGGTCATCTAAACTTAAGAGTAGTCAGCTGAATATTTTGCCTAGTTTTCGCTATAGCTTGGAAGCTGCCGTGCATTGTCTACAGAATCAATGGTTGTGCATCTTGGTTGGTTCATCATCTTCTGGGAAGACTTCATTGATAAGGTTATTAGCTGAACTGACTGGCAATGTACTGAATGAGTTAAATCTTTCTGCTGGAACAGACATATCTGAATTACTTGGATGCTTTGAGCAATTTGATGCTTTTCGCAACTTCCGGTCTATTTGTTCTCAAGTTGAGCGCTATATTACTGAGTATTGCAGTTTAATGTTGAAGTTTTCAAAGGTGGCATTTTATGAAAGAAAAGATTTGATAGCCAAATGGCTTGCTTTCTTATCTGATATAGATTCTAGTGTCTTATCAGCTTCTACTCTCTTAGAAAATTCACAAAGCATTGCCAGTTCTCTTAGTTTGCTACTTGAGCTAATCATGCAACTGAAGTTGGATATAGTGGACAATGGCTTACCTGTTCTGTGGTCGGTCAATGAACTGGATAGAGCACAGAAGGAAATTACAAAGTTGCAACAATACCTGCAAAGAAGGCAATTTTCAGTAAAGTTTGAATGGGCACCTGGATTACTTGTAACGGCAATAGAAAATGGTGAATGGATTGTTTTGGAAAATGCAAATCTTTGTAATCCCACAGTAAGTGAGATTTTTGTCCACTCTTAATATTAAGATTTTTAATTTCTTTTTTGCCGTAGTTCGTTTTGCTAATTTCTTTTCCTGCTCTCTAGGTTCTTGATAGGATCAACTCTTTGGTGGAGCCAAGTGGATCAATTACAATTAATGAATGTGGGAGTGTTGATGGATGCCCAGTGGTTCTTCATCCCCACCCCAATTTTCGGATTTTCCTAACAGTTAACCCCAGCTTTGGTGAAATATCTCGAGCAATGAGAAATAGAGGAGTTGAAATATTTATGATGCAACCACATTGGCTGCTGGATGAGGGAGTTAGAGCTGAATATGAATTAAAGGATGTCAAAAGGTTTCTTGTTTTATCTGATGTTCCGTTGGGTAAACTTGTTGATTCAATGGCCAAAGCTCATGTCTATGCCAGGCAAGAAGGACTACGCCTGAATGTTCAAATTACATATCTTGAACTTGCACGCTGGATTAAGTTATTCCAGGAGCTTCTTTTAAATGGCTGCCAGCCTTTCTGGAGCTTACAAATAAGTTGGGAGCATACGTATTTATCCTCCTTTGGTGAGTCTATGGGATGGAATATTATCAATCATGCAAAGATTGCTTTCTTATCAATGGCTCTGTCAGAATCTGGTAATCCACTTGAAACATCTTTGCATTTGCCTGGTGGATGGCCAAGGCCATTGAAATTGATGAATTATGTATTTTACTCAAAAGAGGCTTCTGTGAAACAAAACTGCATGTATTTGGAGTACCTTATATCTCAGTATGAATTGGGAATATTGATGAGTAAAGATGGCTTGGGCCAGGCTTTTTCTTCTACCAGCCATGGGAGGGTTACTTTTGCTGATTTGAAGTCAATACATCAGCTCATGTATCCTAAGGCTTCAAGCAGGGTAATTTCTAGGTCATGTAGGAAAAGAGAATTTGACTTGAAGTGGGCTAAGAAGATGGTTTTGTTTGCTGCCAACTGGACAATTGAACAGGCCACTGAAATTGATTATGAACTCTATCTTCTTTGGTTTGGCTGGCTTAGCTCTAAACTAGAAGAAGGCCATTTTTTCCGTTCTTTTGAAAATTTGCTAAAGCAAGAATTTGAGCATCCTATTTGGAAGTGTATTTTTCACTGTCACCATGAGCTTGCAGCCTTATGTCAAATAGATCGGAAATTGTGGCCAGTACCATTGCTTTCTCTTGACTTGGTGGATTCAACTCCATCAAATGACAAGTCAAATTCATTGAGTGTGCTTCTCTCAAATGCTGTGAACTGTGTAGGAATTCTAAGACTTTCTTATGAACAATGGAGTGCTCAGAGTGGGCATAACTATAGTAATGAAAGTCAGCATTTTAAGCTGGTCTTGGAGTCTCTACAGGGGCTGGAGAAAGAAATCCTTGATATGCTGGTTACATCTCCCTCATATGATGTGCTGAATAAATTATATAACAAACTTCTTGATAATCACGTAGTGTTTTGGAATGCTCTTCTCCTTTCGCAATTTGAGCAACTGCTGTTGTCATGGCATTCCTTAGTGAAGGTTGTTTTGAAATTGCGAGAATTTTGTCCAAGAGCTGTTGAAAATGTATTGATGGTAAGCATGTGATATATCATATTTCTTTTTCCTCATTTACGATGGAGTAATATTTTTTCTGGTGGGACAGATGGGAAGTAAGCATTTAGGTAAAGAATTTCATCAGCAATCACAGCAGTCCTTGCTATGGATTCACGGTGGTCATCCAATATTACCTCCCTCTGCTGAAGTCTTTAATAAACAGCAGCAGCTTGTAGAGCTCTGCGAGTTACTATGGCCGGTGCATAAATATCCATATGAGCTGGGTATGGCATAGTTGATTCTCTGTTTCTGTAATTGTCCTTGCTTTTAGTTTACCTGTCTTATATCTGACTCATTTTCTGGGACAGTGAGTGATGATCTCATTGAGGTAGTTGCATCTCGTGATCCCGAACTTCGATTCCTTGTGGTGGAAGGTAGAGTTTCCACTTTCTTGTATAGCTATATTGTATTTCCACTCAGCTTCAAATTGCATATCGTTTAATTTTTTTCCCTTGTTTGTATACATGACCTGTATTTATAGTCAGCTCCATACAGAATCACTTTTGGCATGGGAATTACTCGATGAAACAGCTTTCAGATACTTGTTTGATGTGTTGAATACTCTGTGTGTTTATGTTTTTCTCTTTAGGTATTTGCTTGTCATTGTACATTACAAGCAAATGTACTGAAGATAATGACAAAGTTGTCCAGCAGTTAGAAGAGATGCATCAGGTTTCTGGTCCTTTACCTACTTCTTGGTGAAGTGAATTTTATTGCTTTCTAATTTTCGATAATTGAGTTGATTGTATTCGAGTCTTGCAGATGCTTTTGGAAAGATTTGGGCATGAAAAGCGCAAATTGGAGGCAAAATTTCAGTCGGATGAGAAAGCTCTTTCTGAGGGAAATTCAGCTTTCTGCTGTGTTTTCTACCCTGAGATATTGTCCATGAAGTCTGCGTTGGCTTGTTGGCAAGATTCACTTCCCATAATTGATAGCACAAGTTTTTTCCTAGACATGGAACTGCTTGAAAAGTTTTCTGAAATTGTGCTGGTTGATTCAAAAGGATTACAACTGGTAAGATCAGTGCTTGTAGTTTTCTAAGTTCCATTAATGTCCATGTGGTTTCCAGCTTTGGAAGTCATACCTTTTATATCTTCTATCTTGTGTAAGAGTAGCAAGATTTCAGGTCCAGTTTTTGCTTGCATTTTTTCTTTTCCAATCAACTAGATGCAAGCAAAAGTCAGGCCTAAAATCAGGCTAATCTTACCCAAGATAGACCTAGAAAACAGTGGGATGTTAATGTGGTTGAATACACTAGTTTGTGTTGTTAGTCTCTGAGTTTATCATGTGGCAGGTTGAAATCATAGCATTATGACTTTCTGGAGCCATAATTATTGTCATGGTGCTAGATGTCGAAGTGTTGGATTTCATGCTTCAGCCATTTGTGAATATTGCTTATGCTGATGTTTGCATTATTAGAAACGTGTTAAAGTTTGGCCCATAGCATATTGAAATCGATGATTTCATCATGATGTTCATTGCCATAGCATATTGAAAACAATCGTTTCATTATGATGTTCATTTATTTAGCCATTCTTTCTTGTAGAGTGGACAATTACTTGTATATGACACTGTCTGCTTCTTTTGACAGCAGGCACTTGGCAATGTATCTAATGTGTTAAAGGCGGCCTTAAATTACTCATTGACATTTTCAGCAAGGCCGCCTCAAAATTTCATACCACACCAGAAGATATTATGGACACTTGAAGCATGGGCATCTGTGGAAGCAGGCTAGTGCTGTACTTTCTTGCATATTTTCTTGCAGTTAGCATTGGTTTTCTTCCTTTCTTTTTATGCCAATTTTTGGGTCTCATTTTTTCTTATAAGAGGGCCTTTGATCTTGTATTCCCTTTATGCTTTCATATATACATGGGTAATTTTTTTTTACATACATGTACCATAAGCATAGTACTCCGAAGAAAAGAAACAAAATAATAGAGCATACATTTTCTCTTGTCAGTTTCTGATTTTTATTTCTTTGTTTTACAGTAAATGCAAAAATTGCCAGCTATGTTCTTGAGATGTGGTTTTGGTGGCATTTCTCTTTGTGGAACCATTACTCTAATCCAGTTGAGGTATATGTTTTCATTGATTTGGATGTATTTTGCATTTATGTAGATAGAGGTTCTGTTTTGACTGCTGATTGACATGCAGAATATCACAAAGATTGATGGCTATGATATTCCAGTAGGTGCTGCGCTTGCTCAGCCAGTAAAAACAGCATGTGTCATCCATATTGTGTAAGACTAATTGTTTGTTTACCAGAATTTCCATAAAGTTGCATACTTTGGCTATGGAAAATCCCCTTTTTTTTTGGGCAATAGTCATACCAAACCATATCATAAGCTTCAAAAATACAGACAGCTTGATCTCTTTTATCTGATATTATTTTTTGGATAGAATCTCTGTCTTTTACAATTCTCGGGGCATATTTAGATAATGGTCAACCAAAAAAAAATAAAAATAAAAAAGATTTCTGGTAGCCGGGGAAACTCAGTGGCAGACGTACAGCAATGCTAGAATTCTGTGCACTCCTCCCCCCCCCCCCCCCCCCCCCCCCCCCCCCCCCCCCCCATCCTGCATCTGTTGCTAGGGAAACTGCGTAATTTTTAAAGGAAGACTCCTTTTTCCCAGAGAAGTCACCATATTTTAATTTCTTCAAATTCACAGATGTCGAGGTAAATGGCATACAATTGCATCCTCTAGTCCCACTGACCACATTCAAAAGTGGTTTAATCAGCAATTGGTGGTTGCTGCAATCTACCTTCTTCTACAATATGAAGAAAATGAACTAGTTCTGGGTCTAGAAATTCTTGTGTTTTTGTTCTTCATTAAAATTAATTTTGCCAATGTCCTGCAAGCACTTGAAAATAGTTTGCTAGTGTTACCATCGAACAGCATAGTATTTATTTTTTGTTCTCTAAAAAAACTTTTCCTGAAATATCTTTCGACTAGGAGGTATATATAGTTTGACTAACAAGGCCTTTTTTCATAATTGTTGGTTTCTCTTTTAATTGTAGTGATGAGAATCTTGATATCTCTGTGTATTTTTAATTGTACTCTCACATATTTGCAATTCAGGCAAAGTTCATGTTCTATAAAGGATTACTTTGCACATTCCTCGAAGCTCAGATTTGCTTCTTCTAATTTGTGGGGAAGTCCTTCTACCAGGACAAATTTAGCCAGTTTTCTGTCATCTTCTGCTTGCTCACTCCTCCAACAGGTGGCCGTTTTTTAGGAATTCATAATTTCATATATTTATTTATATATTCTCTTTTTGTTTGGGATTTCAAGCTTGATACTCTGTTATTTTCAGATTATACGTGCACATAAAAGTGTGTTTGATGCTGATAAATTTGCTATAATCAATTCCATCTTCTGCAAATTTCAGAAAAATCTGATTACGGTATCTTTTTGATGAGTCTTCTTCTCTGAATAATTTGCACGCCTTCAAATATTTTATTTATATCCATTTATTTTATTTGGTGATGAACATCAGATAAAAAATGGCAAACTGACTAACTTTGTGGCTTTTGTTCTGTAAATTTTTCTATTATAATATCATCTCCGTATTTATTTCTGGTGGCAGCATGATGAGGTGCAGAAGTTGAGATCAACCATTGCATCTTCAAGTGATCAGAGTTTGAACTACTTGTTTAATTTGTGGCTTGAGCCGCTACTTGGAGACCTTTGTCTTCATTGCTTGTCCACTGGTGAGTATGGTTGCTTGGTTTTTTATTCATATAAGTTATACGGTTTATTTATTAGCGTCATATCTTCACTTCTTTCATCTATCTCATTTTTCATCTTTTTGTAGACTTCAATACGAAAATTGGTTATGCATGGTTGCGGATTGGGGGATTGCGCTTCAGTCTCTTGCTTTGTGGTCATGATATGGATCCTGTTTTGAAATACTCTTTGAAGTACTTGCAACTAGGAGAAAAGATATCATCACTTGATGTTGAAACTAAGGTTCTTAACTTTATATTGTTGTTGTTTTCGGTTTTTCATACATGGATTTCCTGTTATGCGTTTTATGTTTCATGTTGTCAATTTGGTTATGAAATGAAATGTTTTCTGAATTTTGGTTGAATCAAGATGTGAATTAAGTTGTCAAGTTGAAATGCAAAATTTGAGCATAACATGTGTGGCACTAGCATCTACTTGTGCTGGATTGAAATTTAACTTGGCCTTACACTGTCATTGTAACTTTTATGGTGTGCAACTCCTGGTAGGTACGACAAGAATGCAACTATCTAGCTGGATGGTTCTCTTCAAGAGAAGCTGATGAAAAGAGAGTTGGAGCATTACGACTGCTTGAAGCTGAGAAAAAAAGACTTCAAAGAAAGGTTTGGAAACCAGTACTCTGTTTAGTCCATAGCAAATTAACTTAAAGCATTACAATTCAAGATGCATTTTGTCCTCGTTTTGGTATATTTGTTGAATTGTAGTGTAATGATTGACTAGTTGTCTTGCTAGCTTTGAATTGGTTATATAGTTTGTTATGACATCTTGCAGATGGAAGTTATAACTTTAATAGTTGTTCGACAATTCCATCAATCTTCTGCTCCTTCTTTTCCTTATCACATCATATGATCTTTGTGTTATTTTCTGTAAATGGAGCAAACATCTATTGTTTTTTCTTGCCAATAAATTACTGTTCTTTTATCTTCAGATGGTGTTTCGCAGCGACCCTTCAAAATTTAGTGCTCTGAGGAGAGAATGCAGGGAGTTCCTGAAACTTATTATGATGGTGGTGGATCTGTCGAGTAATATTCAAGTCATGGAGTTGAAACAGGTGCTTGAGCAAATCTGCAATTGGCAGGTAAGTTTTCTACGCTTGTTAGGTATGTTCTTTATGGTGCATAGCATCAGAATGATCTCAATCTTTTTCTTATATGCTTTTCTTGATATCTGATTCCTCAGGAAACTGCAAACTGTTTTATCAATCGATTATCAGATGAACACAAGGAATATATTGATGTAGCTCAACCATTTCAAGTTGCAGTATATGAGATGAAATTGGGCCTGTCATTGATTCTTTCCGGTGCCATATCAGACAAAAAGTTACTTAATGTAGGAATTGATAATGTGAAGCAAGTCATGGTACTTTATTCAAATGTTTCTTTTCTTTTTGTTCTTCTTTTTCTTCTCTTATTAGGTTAACTGACTGCTATATTTGTAGCCTTTGTCTGTTATCTCTTACTGGCTGACTCGGTAAATGTTGCAGGAATCAGTTAGTTCATTTATGAAGTTCCCAAGGCCATATGCACTTGCGTTGGTTTCTTCTAATGATATAGTTACCCCTGTAAACTTCTGGGAGAAGGAAATAGATGTGCTAGAAAAGCTGGTTTCCATTTCAAGTGACGTTGATACTGAAAGAGGGGTAAGTGTTCAGTTGCTCTATTCTTGATTCTAGCAATCGTTTTCTGTTTGAATCTTGTGAATTGTACAAACTTATGTTCCTTTTTTCTAACGAAATCCTATTGTGCCTGAAATGATAATAGGTTTCTGTTTTGCAACTCAAAACTTCTCTTCATTTGAATATACTTGTCCATGTTGCTCACATTGTGGCTGATGCGCAAAAGATTGATCAAACTTCATTCAAGGTGTGATTCCTCCCCGTAGTTGAAAGTGATGTGAATTTGGTTTGAAAGAGTGATATTCTGATACTAAAATATATCATGTGTCAGGTATTGGATAAGATGTTCAAAGAATTTTCAATCATGTGGGTAAATGTGAAAACTCAAGCAATAAGCAAAGAAGGCCATGGTACTCAACAATACAAATTCAGGTCTCGTGCATTTGAGATCAAGCATGTTATTGATGTTGATGTATCAACTTTTGGTGAGGCTTTTGCAAATGAGAATTTCTCAGAATGGCTGGCATTGCTTTCTGAAGATGAATGCCTGGAAAAAGTGAAGCTTCTATTCTGTTTTATATGCGTTTTCCCATTTTATTTTCCTTTCCTGGACTAACTTGGTAAAGAATCTATTCATTTATTCAGGTGGAAGCAGGTAAGGAGGATGAAAATTTAGAGAAAGAATGGAAGCTTGTGCCAGAAGCAGTAGTGAATAACATGATCGACATACACAACAAATTATTTGGCTCTACTGATCTTGTGTTGCATGTAAGTCATCTGTAAATCTTTTCTGGTTGCTTTGTGACAATCTAGATGATAATGATTTGTTAGTAGTAGCCTTTGGCACTCATATGAAGATCTTGTTTTCTTTTGCTTTTTTCCATTTAGAAATTGTTTCAGAATCTGATATTTAAATTGTGCATGGGGGGATATATATTCTCTCATTCATAAAAAGAAAGGAGAATGATATTTCAAAAGATTGTTAGTGACTTTATCCAGTCTGAGAATCCTTTCATAACCATGCCTGTTCCATTTGATGGAAGTATTAGTTATCCATGGCTGATCTCTGTATTATGAATCTTAATCTTTTGATGCTGTGAATGTGCATGGGAACATGTGCAAGTCAGTAGTGAATGTGAGAATTATATGTTTTGCCTCATGCCTTAATTCATATTTGGTTTATTTTCAGCCTGGAACTTTCCGCATCTCTGATGCTGACAGATTACATCTGTTTGTGAACTCCTATTCTTTAGGATCAGGGATGATTAAAGGTAATTGACAGGTTTCTCCTTTCTTCTTTCGGTTAAGATCATTTTATTTACCAAATTCTTATTTATGTATTCAGGTTTAGGAGGTTTGATTTCCTCTCCATTGGATAATGAACTGACGCCAGAGCATTTGCTTCGTATTTGTTTTGATCACGAACGGATATTTGTTCCACCTCATGAATCATCCACTACTAACAATTTTTATAAGGTTCAGAAATTTTCCTTTCCTTTTGTATTGAGCAGTCCTTTTCTTGATCACATTATATATTGCATCTCCCATTTTTTCTGTTCTCTCATCTTGATTAGGATTCGAATGCTTCTGAGATGGCTAAAATGGTGAGGCTACTGGTCACTCTTCAAAAGCGAATTCGTAGCCTTTTAGATGAGTGGGAAGACCACCCTGGTCTCCAAAAGATCATAGATGCAACTGAACTGCTCTTGGCTGTTCCTATTGGTACACCTCTAGCTAAGGTAATAAAGATTGCTTCTTCCTTTTTATTTGGAAGTGCTTCTTGTATAATTAAGTTTACATCGAATGATTAAAACTGTAGAGAAGGAAGTGATATGTCATTGAACGAGGTTCTTTTTTTTTTAAATTCAATTATTTGTTTTTGACCCCAAGAAAAAGAAAATAATGGAGGTACATGATAAAGTTTAACTATAGCTTCTTCCTTTATATTTGGAAGTGCTTCTTGTATAATTAAATTTACATAGAATGATTGAACTGTAGAGAAGGGAGCTATGTCGTTGAACAAGGTTCTTTTTTTTATTTATTTTATTTAATTATTTTTTTACAAAAAAAATAAATAAATAATGGAGGTACATGATAAAGGATAAGGCGTTCTTCTAAAAACTCGGGAAAAAGACTGGAGAGGAAAAAGATAATGATCAGTGTAAAAAGTAATGCCTTGAATCAAGTCAACTAATACTTGGAGTTGGCACTATAACCCATGGAAGAAGAGGCCCAGTTAGAAGTCAAAACACCTGTTTTTCCTAAAACAAACTGTACCTTCTCTGACAATAAAAGAAAATATAATAGTAAAGGATTTTGGCTTTTTTCGCACCATCAAAACCTAATCCATTTAAACCAACAAAGATATTAAAACATTTAAGCATCCTGTTCAAAAACAACTTACTTGGAACATATAATCTAGCAATTATGACATAAGAAGCTGAATTATTTTTATTTATTTATTTTTTTTCAAAAAGTCATTAGCGAAATTCCTTTTGGGGAATCTAGCAAAAGCCCTTAGCCGGAAGAGTGTTGTAAGCTTTCAGATTTATATGGAATGTGAATGTAATCTGATTATTTGCATGCTCATTTGAATTTTTTATATAACCCAGCAATACAAACAAATAACTTCAAGCTCAACTTTGTTATGTTTACTAGAAAATCGCTGTTATATAGGTTTGCCGTTGAGGTTTGTCTTTATTATTACTCGTAGTCTGTGGAATATGTTTCACTTTTGCAATGTGGGGAGGGTTGTATCTTTTTGTTATTAAGTTCTGAATTGGAATATTTTCTGCTGTATGAAGGCTCTTCTGGGTTTGCGCTTCCTCCTGAATCGGGCTAGAGCACTAGAAGAAAATGGATCAAAATTTTCTCTCTCTGGTATGCAAGTAACATACCTAGTTTGTTGCTGTTGCATGTATGCTTGTCAGGTTATTTTTGATGTTAGTAATATTATTTTTATTTTTCACATTTATATGTTTGGTGGCATATAGACCAACTGGAACCCATTATTTCTCTGGTTTGCTTCTGGCAAAAGATGGAATGTGAATCATGGCCGGCACTGCTTGATGAGGTGCAGAACCAATATGAAATCAATGCTGCTAAGGTAACTGATAGCTGTACTTTTGTTAAGGGTGTCTCTTTTTATGGAAGCTATAATTGTTTAAAAAATAAATTAATAAATAAATAAGAATTTTATCATTTAATTAAAAATTTTGTACTGGGTGGCTAGGTATACTAGTAATTTTGTTTATTTTACTACCATCTTCACCTATTTCCAGGGAAGAAGCTTTTGGTGGGTTTTATTTGCAATTCCCCTTTCTTTTACTTCATTCTTTTGTTAAACAAAGGAGAATTTTGAATTTGCTGTAAAATTTCCTTCCACTTTTTCTTCCTTCTCCTTTTCATCCTTTAATAAATGGTGTTAGGGAGCTTAAAGTTGTCTTACAGTCCATCTTTCCCTGTCTTTAGGTGAACTATTGTAGCTTCCAAAAGTTGTAGAACGAACATTAACATGCATATATAAAATCTAATATGGTTGTGCTCTGAAAAATCTCATTTCATTCTTGGAGATATATTTAAGTTCATCTTGTTAGACCTAAATCTGATTCCGCTCTCTCTCCCGCCCTGCTCCAATTTTTTATGGATAAATTGAGATTTTGTTTTTAATTTGTTGCAGTTATGGTTTCCTCTATATTCAGTTTTGGACCAGAGTGGTGCTGCTGATGTTGTTGGATATGAACAATCTACAATAGAGAGGCATGTGCCTCATATGCAGTACATTATAATTTGAATTTGAATTTTATTTGCTTCCTTTGGAATCTGTTATATTTTTATCTTTACTTTATCTGCTCGAATTCTTCTGCCTAATATGCATGCTTCATGCAGTTTGGAGGAGTTCATTAGCACTTCCAGCATTGGTGAATTTAGAAGACGCCTTCAACTTCTGTTTGCATTTCTTGGTCAAATCACTGTTGCTAGATGTCTAGAAGTGGAAACTTATTCAAGGTAAAGTATTCACCTTTTGACCCTTATATGTTAACACCTTCACTTTTCTGTAAGCAATCTTCCCTTGGAGGTATGGGTTTATAATATATTATTTACATTTGAGATTCTTGTCTCATTATTTTCCATCTGAAGTGTTCTAATTACAAATGGATCATGTAGTCCTTGGCAGGAGAGGAAAATGGAAATTTTGTACAATTTGTATGGGTACTATGTTCAGTTTTTGCCAAGGTGAGTTTCTTGGTCTAGGATATTAGTTTTTGATTTCCTAGCCCTTTCTAAGATTTTTCCACTAACTGTGCTTTTGTATTGACATCAGAATCTTGGAGCACATTGAAGCTAGTAGAAGTAGTATTGAGATGGAAATAAAAGAATATCTAAAGCTTTGCAGATGGGAAAAAGCAGAGGCTTGCTTATCTGCTGAAAACTCAAAAAGGACCCGGCAGAAGCTCGGGAAGCTAATTCAAAAGTATACTGTAAGTAACATAAAAGTCATCCTTTCTGGTGGTCCTCCCTTCAATATTGGGTAACTTCAGAATGATCTTCCAGAGTTCTTATACAAAGCAAATCCTAAGGCCTAGGGACTAGAACCTAACCTTTCAAATTTTATCTTTTTTCAGTTGTTATAATGGTGATTTTTTTAACTGAACGGCAAACTTGTTGGGTTGATGATGTGGTCATACTATTTGTAGCGAATAAATCTTGTTATCATTATATAGGAAGCTGAAAGCATATATTGGTGGTCTTGGCTTGTATTTGTTGAAACCAGATCTTGCGAAACTAATTTCTCAATCAAATACTTTAATTGGAAACAGAAAATGCTCAAGTAGCCTGCTTATTTTCTTGTACATGCTTTTGCCCATCTCAACTTAATTTTTCCTGTAGAAATATTCTGGAAAGACAGAAAGTGCTGTTGCTTAATGAGTTCTCCCTTTCATTTTCTGATTCTGAAAGTTCTGTGTACCACTTCTTTTTTTTTTTTTTTCTGAATAGTGATGACATTGTTTTATTTTGTTCAACAGGACGTGCTACAACAACCTGTAATGCTCATTCTTGACCAGGAAGCTGTAGTAAAAGGATCAACAATTCAGTTCCTGCATGGTTCAAGGCCCCTCAATAGTATCTCAGAGACAAATGTTGGGTTGTTGAATGCTGTTATAGATCAATTCAACAAGAAAGACAGGTTAATTGTTTATTGGTTCTCTGCTTCAATTTCTTTGAGAAAAAAAAAAAGACTCGTTGCTTCTTGTATTCAGTCATCAAGTGATATTCTCTGAACTTGTTACTCACTGTAACAGGGTCTTGATTATAGTAAATAGCGTGATAGTTGGTATTTGGATTATTCTCTTCTCTTTTCTTGTTTCTCTTAATCTGTATATAAAACCTAGGTATGATAACTAATTTTCATGATAGGATTTCATCTTCACATGGTACCGGAGCTTTGAGCTAGAGTGCAATCCTATGTAGATTTTTGGTCAGTGATAACATTTGTTACATGCTGGGCATGATTAGCCTCTATGCTCCAGCGTGAAGGTAGAGTATGACATATTGTAATAGGCTATAAATAACTATGCTTGACTGTGGGAACTTGATTATATGGTATAACATGATTAAGGCATTAGGATTTGCTTTCTTGTTCTAGTTTCTCTTCATCTGTATGTAAGCCCTATGTATTATAAAGATTAAGATATTTCTCTCCATTTTGTTGTTGTTTTTCTGGTTCAGGCTTTTATGGATCCCGGATTGGAGGAAAAAAGTATACGATAATGTGCAGAACTTACAGGGTGACAGGAATTCTGAATTGTGTTCTCTGGTTTCGGAAGGTATTCCCTTCCCTTCTTATTTAGTGGTTTTGTTACAAATTCTAATTTCTGAATTATCATAAACTTTGTAGTTGATGAGTATCTTATGATTCTATTGTCTTCTATTGTCTGCAGATCCAGCTAGTATCATGCAGGAACTTCTTACCACCCAGACTGAATGTGCCTTGCAACTAGAACAGTGGAATGCCGTGTGTCAGACAATTGAAAAAATATGTAGATCTACAATCAGTTGTGATGATCTTTGGAAAGATACAGAAAAAAACATAGGGAAGAGGAGAGCTTTCTCTGAACTTCTGAAGCTGTTAGAATTCAGTGGGTTGCATAAGCACATGTTTGAAATAATGAAGGTAATTAGGACTGGATATTCTTTGTTGGTTAAATGAAATGTTTTTTTTGTGGGTGAAATTAAAGCTAAATATTTTTCTCCTTTTCGGTTATTGGATTGGTTAGATATCGAACAACTCCAACTGGTTTTTTGTTCAGCCATCATATGATATGCAACATTTGTTGATGAGTGAGAGTTCTCATGGACCTTCTAATGCCACTGAACTTCAACGTCAGCCCCATGAATGTGCTGATGCTGAATGGAAAACGGTCAATGCATTTTACTTTAAAAGTACAGCATCTGTCCAGCTTCTGCAGCAGATATGTCTGAAACCCCATGAAGATATTACGTATGAGCAGGTATAGTTGTGCCAGATGCAAGTAATAGCTCCAGTATGTGTTATTGATGAAATTTAGTTTGTCTTTATCTGACTTGCCAACTGCTTCATCTATAATGGCTTATCTGAGCAAATGGGACACCCTTACTGCATGTTTGAAGCATTTACTAGGCTATGCTTGGGGACACCTACTTTGGCCTGAACTTGTGTGCTTACTGTCCAGTATGCTATGTTAGTCCATCATTGAACAATATGTGGAGTTTTGATTTTTTTCCTGGGAATTATTTTACATGTTTATTATTGGTTCTTTTAACAAACACGTGTATTTATTTTCTCACCTATGCAGGTTAGTAGGTCCGTCTCTTTCATGAATCATCTCATAATTATACAACAGAGCCAACGTGCTGCTGCCTATGGTCTAGCTAAGCATTTGAACTGCTTACGAGAGTGCTTATCTGCTTTGGGAACTTTATATGCAAGGTGCCCTGGTGGGCACTATTCCACTATAAGTGAATGCGTATCACCAAACCAGTATGGGGTATTCAAATATATATGGAAGCAGAAGGTAAGTTTTCAGCCTGAAGACATTGTGTTGTATAATGAATTTGTGTTTGTCAATTCTGAGGCTAAGTTTTTTTGTATTTATATTTCTGAACATTTCAGCAATTGTTGGATGGTCTGACTTCCATCTTGATTGAGGAATCACTGTTACTTAGAACAGTGGAAAGTACCCATTCCAAGTCTTGTCAAAGTGTCAAGCCTGCATCAAATCATATTCTTCAATTCATTGAAAAATTTACTCCAATGATGCAGAAATCTAAGGTGAGGAATCCATGTCTTGCATGTGTATTATTTTCTTTTTCAGAAATGCTCTAGCATTCTTCTCAAGGTAATTCTTTTACAGGAATCACTGGATAACTATCTTGTCGGTCATCTTGGAATCGTGCAGTCACTTGTAAAGGAATCATCAGATAAAAATCTTCTTCGCCGTGTTGGCATTGTGTCTACTGGTCCCATTCATCCATATGTCATTTCCAAACATATGGAACAATTAGTATATGGAAATTTCCAAGTGATTAAGGAGTTTGGGGAGCATCTCATGGATTTCCGCAAGCAAGATTTAAATATAAGCTCAGTTGTAGGGGCACTTCTAGGTCGTCTTGATGATGCATTTGGAAAGGTATTATTGCATGTCCACTAACCCTGAGCATTGCATGTCTGGTGACATTGTGGCTGGCATACGGTCTTGTTATTTTTCTGAGTGGTTTTCCCAAAATTTTCTCCACTTGGAGAAAAGTACAACTGTCAAAGTTATGACATGTTACATAATCCTAAAATTTATTTATATATATATATATATTTTTTTTTTTTTTTTTTTTTCAGGGAAATTTGTTGGCTGAAGAGTTTGAATTTTATCTCAAGGAAAAATCAAGAAATGAATTAACATTCATAAGTGACAAGGTCAACCACTGCAATGAAGATAGTTCTGAACTTGACGCTGCATTTGGTGCAGCAGTTAAAAAAACAATTGAAGTTATCTTGGATGGGCTGAAAAAACAGTGTACAGCGAGTAATAGATGTCCTCTCTCTGAAGAGTCCCTGGGGAACATTACCTCATGGGAA
The DNA here is from genome assembly GCA_947683425.1 of Excoecaria cochinchinensis. Taxonomy (NCBI): domain Eukaryota; kingdom Viridiplantae; phylum Streptophyta; class Magnoliopsida; order Malpighiales; family Euphorbiaceae; genus Excoecaria; species Excoecaria cochinchinensis. Next base: position 2,905,068 of record CANTUQ010000125.1, on the reverse strand, counting down.
GATTTTTTCAGATTGTCAGTGGAAAATCTGAATTTAGAAGAGTTATATGATAATCTTCTCAAAGCAATATTTGCTGCAGTAAGTTTATGAAGCCCCTTCATCCTGCAACTTGTGTTTGTGCATTACTGTATTTGTGTGTTTGTTCTGCTCCAAGAATGTCAAATAGATAGCTCTCTCATACCATGTGAATTTTCTGCTCAGGAAAAGCTGATAAATTATTCTGGCTGTGAAACTGCCCACGTATCTTTTCGAATTGGAGCATGTTTTGAGCGCCTATATGTACTTTCCGACCTAATATTGACTTTTGGTGATTGCTTACTTCAAGATCTTTTAGCAATGCATAAATTAGTAAGTTGGTGCCTCTAGAACTTTACCCATCTTTCTTTCCTAAAAAGTTCTCAATTTAAACTTATTGGACAAGCTGCTATTTTCCGTGGTACTTATTTGTTATTATGAAATTTGTTAATTTTGATGCCTTTATTTGTTTGCAGGTCTCAGTAATGACTCATGTTCTTGCAAATGTTCTAGTTTCATTATTCTCCAAAGGGTTTGGTATTTCCATCAAAGATGAGGGAGATGATGCAAGCCATGGTAAATCTCAAGATGCAACTGGAACTGGCATGGGGGAAGGCACTGGAGCTAAAGATGTCAGTGAGCAGATAACTGATGAAGATCAACTTCTTGGAAGTTCTGAGAAGGTATGCCCTAACAGGAACCAATCAAGTTTTTGCATTTATGGAATATGCTTTACATGAACTGTGAATAAGCATAATAATTTTATTATCTTCATTTACAGCTTACTGAAGAGCAAGATGCTTCAGGTGAAGTTCCAAATAAGAAGGACAAGGGTATCGAGATGGACCAGGATTTTGCTGCTGATACTTTTAGCGTTAGTGAGGACTCTGAGGTGGAGAATGATGAAGATAGTGATGACAATGGGCAACTGGAGTCTACAATGGGGGAGACTGGAGCTGGAAGTGAAGTTATTGATGAGAAACTCTGGGACAAGGAGGAAGATGAAAACCCTAATTATGCCAAAGAAAAGTATGAATCTGGGTCATCTGTTAGAGACAAGGATACAAGCAGTAGGGAGCTCCAAGCCAAGGAAGACTCCACATCTGGTGCTGATAAAGAACATGAAGAGCTTGATTCTCAGGAGCTTGATAAACAACATGACGAAGTTGGAGATCAAGATGATACTGTCAATAGAGAAGAGCTAGTAGATGACATCATGAATAAGGAAGAATCACTTGCTGATGCAACGGGATTAGAGCCTGATGAGTTCAAAGAAGGATCTGATGATGATATGGATGTTGATGAAGACAAGCAAGAAGAAGAAGAAGAGCTAGATACCAAGGAAGAAGTGGGCCCAGAAGATGGAATTGAGTCTGCTGAGAATGTGGACCCAGATGAATCTGCTGATAATGCGGACCATGGTGATGAAAATGCAAATCCTGTTGTTGAAAATATTGAAGAGAATCAAGGGATGGATACTGAAGTGCCTGGGGGAACTCCTGAAGAAAATGATCCCACTGGGAATAATGAAGAGAATCTGGAAACAAATTCAACAGCATCGAGGAAAGATGCATTTGGACTTGGAATTTCCGACATAATCAGTGATCATGTACCTAATACAGCATCTGCCACACAAACAATTGGGGATTCACAGGTATCAGATACCAGAAATGCTGCACCTGAAACAAATGTATCTAATAGCAGCAAAATTTCTCCTCTGAAAAGCCTACCTTCTGGTCCTGCCTCTGAGGCGGACACAATGGTTTATGACTCGTCAAAAAATGGAAAATTAAGTGAGCATCAACAAGAAGGAGAAATGCCTCAGACAGAATCTTTTCCTGTTCAGAAAACTGAACCAAACCCATACAGGAATGTTGGGGATGCACTTGAGGAATGGAAAGAAAGGGTCAAAGTGTCTGCCGATCTTCAGGCAGACAACGAAGACACACCAGGTGCGCTTGAGGATGATAATGCTGATGAATATGGATATGTTCCTGAGATTGAGAAGGGGACTGCTCAGACTTTAGGCCCTGCCACATCCGAGCAGATTGACCCAAATATTAATTCTAGTAAGCTGGATGAGGATGGTTCTGCTGCTTCAAGGGATGATGGTGCTGAGATGGAGATTGATAAGCAAAGTTCTAAAGAATGGAATCTCCCACATTCTGGCTCAATCCTCAAACATAAAATGGAGAAGCAGCTACAGATGTCCGATTCTGAGAAGCCACATGAGGAGGAATCGTCTGAAATTTGTGATCATAATGATCAAGGAATTCTTTCGCCGAGTTTAGTCACTTTCAAAAAGTCATACTTGAATGAGGACATATGCCAAATTAGCAAGCTTTCTGTGGATGATAATGACCTGGGAAAGGCCCAGGATCCTGTAGAAACTTCTCTCAATGTAAAGAATCATGCTGCTTCTCTTTGGAGAAAATATGAGTTGAGCACAACAAGGTTGTCCCAGGAGTTAGCTGAACAACTGCGGCTTGTTATGGAACCCACAATAGCAAGCAAGCTTCAAGGTGATTATAAAACTGGCAAGAGGATCAACATGAAAAAGGTAATAATATTGCAGTTTGCATTTTGTAAGCATTTTCAAATAGACTTTCATTTGACAACTATTTCTTGTTTCTCTTCTCCTTTCTTACCATGCCCTCATAATATTTAGGTCATTCCATACATAGCAAGTCACTACCGGAAAGATAAAATTTGGTTGAGGCGAACTCGACCTAACAAACGTGACTACCAAGTTGTCATTGCTGTGGATGATTCCCGAAGTATGTCTGAGAGTGGTTGTGGAGATGTTGCTGTTGAATCTTTGGTGGCTGTATGCCGTGCCATGTCTCAACTGGAAATTGGAAGCTTGGCTGTTGCAAGCTTTGGTAAGAAGGGGAACATAAGATTACTGCATGATTTTGATCATCCCTTTAATGGGGAGGCTGGGGTGAAGGTTAGTTCTTCTTATTTCCTCTCTCAATGTAGTGGTTATTGTCATCTGGTTATCCTTCTTTTAAAAGTTAAAGCTTAGTTCTTTTGTCTTCTAGTTGCTAAGAGTTAAAGATGTTTTAACTTGTGCAATTTTTTTTTTTAACCTTTGGAACAGATAATCTCTAATCTGACATTCAGGCAAGAGAATACCATAGCTGATGAACCTGTTGTTGATCTGTTAAAGTATCTGAACAACATGCTTGATACTGCAGTTGCAAAAGCGCGACTGCCATCCGGACAGAATCCACTACAGCAGCTTGTTTTAATTATTGCAGATGGCCGTTTCCATGAGAAGGTAGATTTTTGGTTTACTTGTCTGAGAAAATCCAGAAGCTTAGAATTAGATGCAGATCTGTTCATTCTCTATTATCTGACAAAATTTTGACACTTGTATATACAGGAGAAGCTGAAGCATTATGTCAGGGATTTCTTAAGTCGGAAGCGAATGGTTGCATTTTTACTTTTAGATAGCCCGCAGGAATCAATAGTAAATCATAAGGTATTTCCTTATTTTGTTTTATAAATTTGAGATCTGAATTTACTGGGAAAGGGAAATTTTCATTTTATTTTTTTTCATTTTTCTTTTTTCAGGAAGCATCATTTGTTGGGAAAGGTGATAAGAGAGTGCTCAAAATTACAAACTACCTAGATTCGTTTCCATTCCCATATTATGTTGTATTGAGGGATATTAAGGCACTACCAAGGACCCTTGCTGATTTAATGAAACAGGTAATTCTCTTTTACCCCTGAAATGCATAATTTAATTTCAAAGAAATGAGAAACAAGCGGCCTTGATTTATTTGTTTTTCTGAACATCTTAGGGCTTCAGTTATTATAATTTCTTCTATTTATTTGTGATGGCAGTGGTTCGAGCTTATGCAGTACTCAAGGGATTAAGTATTTTTCAGTTGGAGAGCTGGTATTTTTCTTTAACTAGAAAGAGCCCCAGATTAGAGTATGCATATTCAGAAGTTTCCTGGGATAACGCTGTATATACCGGACGAAGATTCCTTTACTAGCCACTGGCAATTTTGGGTTTGCACATTTGGTACAGTTACTGGAATAAAAAAAAAAAGATAAATCTATTTCTGCGGCATATGTGTATAGTGCTGAGATGTGGGCAGGGAGATCTTTTGTACATTCTATTATAGAAACGGGTATCTATAAATAAATTCTGTAGCGTGGCAGGATAGGTTGATGTATCAAGGATTCCCTGTAAAGTTTTTGTTCCATAAATGCCAAAGTTCACCCTTTTTGGTCCTAAATTTATTATTTCTGTCATTTGAACAAATATTAGCATGCGACGCAGAGATGCATTCAAGCGGAGCAGTGTCCTTTTCATATCATCTAAACAAGGTAATAATTTTTGTGATATTATTCTGGCTAGAAGGCTTGGAAACATATTCCTATAAAATTCTGAACTTACATAATACTTTCCAGTCAATCACTCTATACTTTGTTTCCTCCGTTTATAATAAACTAATGAGAAGTGTTGAATACAATTTCTTGCTACCTTTATTTATTAATGCACAAGGAGTAGAACCTATCCCACTTCGCATAATTTGTGTTATATAAAAGTGCGAATAAGTAATGATTGGTTGCTAGTTTAGCATTGCTATTGTTACTTTTATAAATCAATTACGTGTGGATCATTTTCTTCTCTCTGACTTGATATTTCATTTAGAAGGCAGTTAGTCACATGGAGAGGAGGTCTAAATGAAAGTGTTCGTGGGCCGGTTAGGATTGAGAAATCACATTGAGCCTGCTTAAATATTGCTTTCTTTGGGTGTTGCTGCGTCATAACTTTGGTTGTTCATGGGCTTCCTCTTCGGAACAAATTCTGTTGGCCCAAGGTCACACTATAATTTTGATGATTATCAAACCTTAAATAAACTCTATTAAGAATTCTAGTCTAAACAAATTTCTGCAGGAAAGTCTCTATGAGTTTATCTGAGGATCACATTTCTGAAGAATGCATGTATTCTAAGTTGTAATATTTATTTATTGTGTTAGAATGTTAGGAAATTAGGTTATTAAAATGTAAGATCGAATTGAGGAAAAATATTCTCTCTCATGCATGCATATTCCAGTTTTAAAATTAACACAAAAATTATTTTAAGTTAAAAGATGAATTTGTGAGCAAAACTGTTTTTTCGTCAGAAAATGATTCTTTAGAAAATGAATTTCTATGTATCAGTTTTCTAAATGAATTTCTATCTATCAATTTCTGACTGAATTTCTGATCGTATCAGAATTCTGGGCAAAACTCAGAATCGCACTAAAAGACAAAATAACGGCTAGAAAACGGCTAGTTGGATTTTTACTTGTCTGTTTTGCCCTTCAACAGCTATAAACGGCTACTTCATATTTTAAACATCTTAAACTAATTTTTTGAGTATAAATACATGATGTTTTACTCATTAGAATGTTAGAAAAAAGTTTGGAAAGAAATTCTAACTCTTAAGAGAAAAGCTTAAATCTTTTATTTCACTTTCCATATCTTTTGCACTTCATTCTTTACTCATACTCCTCAATTTGGTTATAGCTTCTGTTGTAATCTTAGTGTGAGGAAATTTCTTTTAAAAGGATTGTGAGTTAGGTTGACTAGAAACCTTGAAGAAATAATTCTAGTAAGATTTATAATCTTTTACTTTGGGAAAAAGATTGTGGGTAGATATACAAATTTAGGATTGTATATTGACTTTTACTCTTGCCTTTAAAAGAGTTAAGATTGAAGAAAGGCTCAAGTAGTGAATCTTGGGGAGTGGATGTAGGCATGTTGGCCGAACCACTATAAATTCTGTGTGCAAGCTTTTCTGACATCTTTTCTACTCTGTTTTTATATTCTGAATTTTAATTTGTCAATTCTGTTCCATTAGAAAATCAGCCAGAAAATTTCGAGACACCCAATTCACCCCCCCTCTTGAGTGTCTTTGGGACCTACATTTGGTATCAGAGCAGTTCTCAATTCTTCTAAGGTTTAACACCCTTGAGTGATCCTACAAATGGCTGACATTCCTGTTGCAACTCCATTCAAAGAAGGGCACTCTGTTCATCGTCCTCCTATGTTCAGCGGTGAAAATTATCCATTCTGGAAAGTTGTAATGAGGCACTTCATCCAATCGCAAGATATGGATTGCTGGGATATTATTGAAGACGGATATGAACCTCCAAGAAAACCAGCAACTGAAGCAGGAGCTTCTGGTGCCACTACTGTGTTAAAAACGAGAAAAGAATTTACAGAAGCTGAGAAGAAATTAGTGCAGCTAAACTCCAAAGCTATGAGTATTCTGTTTTGTTCATTGCAAACAAATGAGTTCAACAGAGTCTCTGGATGCGATACTGCCAAAGAAATATGGGACAAGTTGGAAGCAACATATGAAGGAACAAATCAAGTTAAAGATACAAGATTGCATGTTCTGATGGTTGATTATGAAAGCTTTAAGATGAAGCCTGAGGAATCAATCTCTGAGGTAATTAACAGGTACGTAAAACTGACTAATGATATAAAAGCTCTTGGTAAAAAACTTGATGAATATGATAAAATTGCAAAGTTGGTAAGAGGTCTTACACCTAGATGGGAAGCTAAAGCTTCAATTTTATTAGATAAAGATCTCAGTACTCTCAATTTTGATAATGTTTGTGGATCTCTTATTTCACATGAGTTGTATATTAAGTCTCAAGATGCAGAGAAGGAAAAAGACAGGAAACTAAAAGCTATTGCCCTAAAGGCAGAGTTTGGAAGTGATTATTCCACAGGAGACGATGAAATGGCGTTGATCACTAAAAAATTCAAAAAGCTATACAGAAAAGGGAAGAAGTCCTATAAAAGACAGCATCAAAAATTCTCTCATCACAAGGCAGAGAATTCTTCAAAACCCACAGGAGATATTATCTGTTACGAATGTAACAAACTAGGTCATATAAAATCCAAATGCCCAAATTTAAAGAAAAAAGAGAAAAGATTCAAGAAGAGGGCTATGAAGGCCACGTGGAGTGATAGTGAAGAATCAAGCTCAAGTGAAGGAGAATCTGGAAATTCTGATGATATCGGGTTGATGGCAGTCTCTGATTGTGAAGAACGAAATTCATCTTCAGATGAAGAAGTAAATAAGACAGCTGGTAACTCTGAGAAATCAGAGGTAAGTGATTCAGAATCTGACACTGATGGAAATGAGTATGAAAAAATGCTTGATTGCTTTGAAAAATTACATCATAAATATTGTCTGCTTAAGAAAACACATACTGAATTAAAAAGGAATTTTGATGCATTGAGTTTGGAACATGAAAACACTAAGCAATCAGAAATAAAATGGAAAAATGATCTTTCTGATTTAGAAACTAGATATGCATCTTTACATGAAAAATGCAAAGGAAAACAAGTTTGTGTGTGCAATAATAATACGGTTGAAAATGTGAAATTATTTACTGCAAGCTCATCAAAGAATTTTTATAAGAAAAATTATTTTACGAAAAAGACTGATAAAACAGCATCTTATAAAAAATTAGCAAATAATTCCTCTGTTACATGCTTTTACTGTTGTAAAAAGGGACACATATCAAAGTTTTGTTTTTATAAGAAAAATGCAAATTTTAGCAAGCAAAAATGGGTGATTAAAAATTCTGGAACAGTTACTGCTAACCCAGTAGGACCCAAGAAAAATTGGGTACCTAAAACTGTTTGAAATTGTTGCAGGTCTGCCTAAGGAGCACCAAGACTGAGAAATGGTATATGGATAGTGGCTGCTCCAGGCATATGACGTGGGACAGCAACAAGTTTTTCAAATTGGTCTGAAGTATAATCTATTAAGCATCAGTCAATTGTGTGACAAAAAGAGAAGAAAAATTCTGTCAGTTAAGAAGGAAATTAGGTATGAGCACATCAGAAATCTGATTTTCTGTTAAGGTACGATTTCTAACGAAATTCTGATAAGAAATCTGCTGGTTAATCTTGAAATCAGTGTGAAAATGCGTGATACAATTTTTCCTTGTTATTCTACTGGTTTTAAATATAAAAATATGTTATTATGGCTTTCTCTTTCGTGTTCAATTATAAAAAGCTCATATTTTTTATTAAAGAAAAAATAGTCATTTTATTCTTTACTTAAAAAAAAAAAATTATTTAATCAAATTCGTTTGATCTTCTTCCTGGAAACAAAAATCTCAGTTCTTTGAATTTAATTAGTGTGCTTATGAAAAAAATGGAATCAATTTAAGTTTTGAGTTTAAAGTCAATGGTTATCTCCTTGGAAAATGAAATTTACTTTTTGATTTTTGTCTTTTTTCAAAGTTTTCTCAAGTTACTTTTCATTTAATGCCAAACTTGTTTCATACTCTTCCATTTAATTATTTTATTTGAAAGTGGTTTTAGCTTTTCCATCTCCATCCTCCCGTCACTTTCCTTTCAATTTTGTTAAACTTATTCTTTTCTTACCCATTTGCCCAAATTCAATATTCAACACAAAAAAAAAAAAAAATGGCAAATTTGATCACAACCCATTTCTTCCAAACCCAAATTCAAGAAATGCAACCCATGAAAATTAAAATCAAACCCAAATTGAAACCATTGCCCAAAATAATATTTGTCATATTTCCTCCGAAATCGTCGATCGAGCTGATCAATTGCGAAATCAATTTTATGGATGGAATCCGAAGGAAGGAAATTGCTGTTGGAATATTCAGGTAATTTAATTTTACTCTAATTTGGTAAAATTATTTTATGAGTTTTTGGGCAATATCACCGAAATGAGCTTCATCGTTCAAATTCGAAAAGAAAATTCAAGTCTCTTCGAATCTACTCTTTTAAGGTAATTTTTATTATATTTCAGTGACTTGAAAAATATTTTTATTGCTGGATTTGCTTTGAAATTTTTTTTATTGAATATTTTTGTGAAAAATTGGTTGCTTCTCTCTTCCATTTTGCTGATGAGAAAATGGTTAAATTTGTTAGGTTGAATATGTTGATATGCTGTTGATTAATTTTTATTAAAAATCAAATTGCTAATTTTTGTTCAAAATCAAAATTGAAAAATTGGGATAAATTTTTTTTAGCTAATATGTTGGCTTATTGGCTAAAAATCAAATTGTTGTTGGGTTGGCCTTGAAAATATTTTTGATTATATATTATTGTGATAAATTGGTTGTTTTTCCTCTTTTATTTTTGCTGATGATAAACAGGGAAAGAAAAAGGTTAAAATTGTTGATTGAATTGGTTGTGTTGATTTGTCGTTCTGTTGATTGATTTTTGTTAAAAATCAAATTGTTGATCAAAATTGGAAAATTGGAATAAAATTGTTGATTCTTGTTTGCTTATTGGTTAAATATACATGATATATTTGTAGAGCTGATATATATGAATTGATTTTTTTATTGAGAAAAATTGGAATATGCTGAGTTGGTATTTTGCTTGAAAAATGAGTTTATACATTGAATTTTATTTGAGAACAAATTGCAATATACATTATATATATTTGTGATATGTTGGGAATACCTGATGTATTTTATGCCGAAATGATAGTGAAATTTTATTGGATATTGTTGGGTCTCTGTGCTTATTTTTTGGGATTTCTGTGAACTGTTTATTGCTTGTGGATTGCTTTTATTTTTGGTGCAGGGTCTATATATCCTTTTTGATTGATGACAAAAAGGGGGAGAAATAGAAATAGGTTAATCTGCATATTGGATATGATGGATATATTTTGTTGAGAAATTTTAGGAATGAATTATTTTTTTAAAATGATTATGAGCTTGAGTTGTTAAAATTGTTTATAACTCTGTACAGGGGATACATATAAGTGTTTATATTTTTTTAATCCCCTTGCACATATTTAGGGGGAGTTTTTAGACTAACCTAGATAGACTTCTAATTGGAGTTTATTAAGGTTTTGTCATCATCAAAAAGGGGGAGATTGTTGGCCCAAGGTCACACTATAATTTTGATGATTATCAAACCTTAAATAAACTCTATTAAGAATTCTAGTCTAAACAAATTTCTGCAGGAAAGTCTCTATGAGTTTATCTGAGGATCACATTTCTGAAGAATGCATGTATTCTAAGTTGTAATATTTATTTATTGTGTTAGAATGTTAGGAAATTAGGTTATTAAAATGTAAGATCGAATTGAGGAAAAATATTCTCTCTCATGCATGCATATTCCAGTTTTAAAATTAACACAAAAATTATTTTAAGTTAAAAGATGAATTTGTGAGCAAAACTGTTTTTTCGTCAGAAAATGATTCTTTAGAAAATGAATTTCTATGTATCAGTTTTCTAAATGAATTTCTATCTGTCAATTTCTGACTGAATTTCTGATCGTATCAGAATTCTGGGCAAAACTCAGAATCGCACTAAAAGACAAAATAACGGCTAGAAAACGGCTAGTTGGATTTTTACTTGTCTGTTTTGCCCTTCAACAGCTATAAACGGCTACTTCATATTTTAAACATCTTAAACTAATTTTTTGAGTATAAATACATGATGTTTTACTCATTAGAATGTTAGAAAAAAGTTTGGAAAGAAATTCTAACTCTTAAGAGAAAAGCTTAAATTTTTTATTTCACTTTCCATATCTTTTGCACTTCATTCTTTACTCATACTCCTCAATTTGGTTATAGCTTCTGTTGTAATCTTAGTGTGAGGAAATTTCTTTTAAAAGGATTGTGAGTTAGGTTGACTAGAAACCTTGAAGAAAGAATTCTAGTAAGATTTATAATCTTTTACTTTGGGAAAAAGATTGTGGGTAGATATACAAATTTAGGATTGTATATTGGCTTTTACTCTTGCCTTTAAAAGAGTTAAGATTGAAGAAAGGCTCAAGTAGTGAATCTTGGGGAGTGGATGTAGGCATGTTGGCCGAACCACTATAAATTCTGTGTGCAAGCTTTTCTGACATCTTTTCTACTCTGTTTTTATATTCTGAATTTTAATTTGTCAATTCTGTTCCATTAGAAAATCAGCCAGAAAATTTCGAGACACCCAATTCACCCCCTCTTGAGTGTCTTTGGGACCTACAAATTCTTCATATGGCTGCTCGCACAAGCTATAAGCTTCATATAGCTTTCTTGTCATCTTGTTATATTAGTGGTATGTTTATGGTGATGCCTACAAACAAAGTTTCCACCGAAAAAGAAAAAGCCGAATCTAAGAATCTATGTTGTTTGGCTCCTGATACTTTATGTGGCTACCTTAATTGGAATGATTCGGTTTTTGGATAGTGAAGAAACTGCGCAACTGCTGGTTAAAGATTTGGAATAAAAATTGGAATAAGAACAAAGTAATAGTGTAGCAAAGGAGCTTAGAATTCTATTAGTGTTAGAAATTTCTCTAGTTACCCATTTTGCAGTAGGAAAGTGACAAATTGCACATAGCATAAATTGTACAAAACTAAGTCCAAATTCAAACTTGCGTGTTCTTTTTCAAGCATAAAAGGTTATTAGCTAGCTAGCAATGCCAATGATGACATTTAACATATGCAACCGGTTATGTAATAGGAAGGTTGAAGTTGGTCAAATGTGAGAGAATTGGAGTCGTGGGGCGATAATGAAGGGGTTAAGGGTGGGAACTGATGGCGACAAGGCACTAAATGAGGAATATATTGTTTAATCCATGTTTCCTATCATAATCATACTTTGGTAAGCAATGCTCATGAATAGAGCTGTCCACTAAGAAGTAAGTGGAGTATCTTCTCTTTTAATAAGATATTTTGGTTTTGAATTCTATGCAGCATTTTTTAATATTAGAATGAAATATTTTGCCTTTATAATGGATATGTCCGGTACAAATCTAAATTAATTAAATTAATATATATCAAATAGTTATATATTAAAATAAAAATAAAATAAAAAATTGGAATGATTGCCTTATTCCTTCTACCTTCAAATGTACGGTTCAGTTTTTGTTTCCTATCGTGATCCAGTTGAAGGAAATGTGAGCACTATGAGTGTACCTAGTTACCTTATCGGACTTGCTAGATTTTTTGTGGACAAACATGCCAAAGTTATTGCTATGGCCTACATTTCCCACCCACTTCCATAGGTTTTTTTTATCTTCATCACAATGTCGTCTTCACAATTTCAGTAATATAGAATAATAAAATTTCCAACCATATTCAGTAGCTTCTGTATACATAGGAGATTATGTCTGTACACTTGAACATCTCCATCGAAAATGATCTGCTCACCCTTTATAAAGTATCACTTAAGGGGGATGTTCATGGCTTAGAAACATTGCTTCAAGCAGATGAGCTTATCTTGGATAGGGTACTTACTCTTACTTCCTTCAATGAAACTCCCTTGCACATCGCAGCTATGCGTAATCACCTTCATTTCGCCAAAGCAATTCTTGCTCGAAAGCCTAAACTAACTCATGAGTTAGACTCTCTCCGTCGCTTGCCTCTTCACCTAGCTTCCACAGAGGGCTACCTTGATATTGTGAAAGAGTTATTGCATGTAAACCCTAATCATGCTTGCTTTGCAAGGGATGAGCATGGAAGAATTCCGCTGCACTTGGCAGCCATGAAAGGAAGAAATGAGGTTGTAAAGGAACTGGTCAAGATTTGTCCTGAATCAGTTAGAGAGAAGGCAGAGAATGGAGGGACAATCTTGCACTTATGCGTCAAATATAATCAATTGGAAACTCTAAAATTATTGGTGGAACTAGTAGAAGATGATGATGACTTTGTGAATGCCTCAAATGATCATGGCGACACCATTTTGCATTTTGCATCTGTCTTCAAACAAGTTGAGGTATCATTAAAATCCGTTCTTAAAATATAAATTTAAATAATGTTAGATATAATTTGAAATAGAAAATTTAAAAAAAAAATAAGTACTCACATATAATATTAGATAAACTAACTTTGAGAATGGTTTAAATTGTTTTGGCATTTTACACGTTTATTGCAAATAGAACTTTTCAGTTGATTTTTTATCCAAATTAGCGTATTATTTTCTTTTCGGACTACATGTTTTGGAGATTTCTCTTGATGGTCTGAGTATGTGAATATATCATGATATTATTGACATTTTTTTGTATATGTTTGCCTTTTTTTCTTGTCTTGTGAGCTTTGCTCATTTTTTCTTTACCAAAAAAATATTATTTATTAAAGAGAATTTTAGATCAAAAGTTTAAAGGGAAAAATAAGATGATTTTTTTTTTTTTTTGTCACAATGAGCATGTAGCCCAATTTCATTTTAACAAAATTAGAAATCCAAATCAAACCTCTCAAATTTTTAATATAATTGAGTGTATGACACTAAATTCTAGTGGTTAAATAAGATTTTATAATAGTCAATAAACTTACTCTAAAATAATTTAAATCATTTTGAAATAAAAGTAGACTCATATATAGTTACTCAGACTAAAGGCATATCGTGATATGCCCTGCTTAAAATATTATTTATAGTCTTCATAAATCGCATTTACGAAAATTTCATGAATTATTAGAGAATAATTAAATCTAAAGTTTTTTTTTTTCTTTATTTGGCAGATTGCAAAATATTTAATTTCAGATACAAGCATGAAAATCAAGGCAAATGGCTTGAACATGAATGGTTTTACAGCATTGGATGCTGTAGAACATACTCCCAGGGATTTCAAATCCCTGGAAATACAGATCAATCTTCTTGAAGCTGGTGTTAAGAAGAACAAATCCGTTGATCCCAACAATCTCCAATCATCATTGCAACCACCACAATCAGCACCATCAGATGCCCCAAATGGATGTTTTCTCACCGGAAAATGCAAATTCTGGAGCACATACTACAAGAACGTAGGCCGCCGGTTAGAAGAGGCACGCGGGGAAATACTAGTAGCAGCAACAGTAACAGCAAGTTTAGCTTACCAATCAGGGGTAAGCCCGCCTCAAAAAGCTTCTTGGCATGGGAATATAAATAGTGTGGAAGATTACAATGTGATTGATCCTATATATGAAATGAGCTTGAAAGAAGGGGATAAACGTTTCTGGTACAATAACACAATGTCTATGATACTTTCAATAGTTTTAATTCTGTTGATGTTCAGTGGAATTCCATTTGGGAATAAGCTTTCATGTTCTTTGCTGCCAATAATTATGTGCTTCATAGTTCTTTACATATCAAAAGCTTATTTCTTTGCTACGGCATTGAACTTTCCCAATAGGAATGCATGGTATGGGGAGGCTGGAATTTCTTTAATAGTTTTAGGCGTTGTAATTCCTTATGCTTTTTACTTTATTTTATTTTTACATGTCTTTACCTTTCTCGTCTTTCTGGTTCGGAAGATGTGGAAAAGGACAAGTAAATTGTTCATGTCCCGTTAAACTCATTGGAATTCTAGTACCAGTAATAAAATCTTGTTTCCATACACTTTGTGAAATTAATTTCTTTGTAAGTTGTCTTTATTATATATTACTATATTTGTTTATAAGAAAATATAGTGAGAATTTACGTGGAGGCATAATTTTTTTGGTCAATAGTAGAGCTTTCACCTCCAAAAAATCAGGAAAAAAAAATGTTAGGAATAAGGGCATTGGCTGATTCAGTAAAAAGCCATTTTTGATATAATTTATTAGCATGCCTAGAAAATTCTTGTTTTTATTGGGTTTAAATAAATTTTATAAATCGAATTAATAATATTTATGCATGTTAATTAATTATCACTCCACTCATTTTTCAGCTATATTTGCATACGTGGCAATATATTTTTGGCTTTATATGTAAAATTTGCCTAAACTTGGTATAACCACAACATGCACAAAATCAACATTCTGAAAAAAAAAAAAAATTAAAATTGCACAAGAAAGTTGTAATATCATCCACATACGAGGAGGAAAACTTGTTCCTGTTAAAGCGTTGGCCCATTAGGCTTCGAAAATGTGCTTCATATTAGGCATCTCTTTTATTGGCACAGGTCCAAACATATCGCAGTAGCATCATTTTGTAGAGTGACAAATTGCTTGATTTGGGAGTTGCTAGAAAGGGTGGTGTTGAATGTAAAATGATTCAGTTTTCTTTAGGCTTAATCTTGCTATGTATATTGAATTCGACTAAATTGGAAAAAAAAATGTACTGAAATTCAACTTTTCCATAATGCACAATCATGACTCATGAGTTTGGTAATTAAATTTTTTAAAGTAGTGGTCAAATTAGCGGTGCTTATATTTTTCAAAATGATAGTCAAATTAGATGTGGTTCTTTATTTTAAGTAGTGGTCAAATTGGTGTTTATTGTTTTTCTACATGTTTAATGGATTAAAATATAATTGATTTTTTATTGTTATTAATATTAGTTAGTGGAGTTAATGAAATTGTTATCTATTGATTTATGTATTAAGACAAAGTAATTTTTTTTTTGGGCAATAAAATTCACTTTGCATCTCAAAAATTCCCAACATATAAAACAAACTGATGATGGCCCTTTCATATAAATGAAACACGAATCAACATAATAATAATAGTAACAATAATATAATATCAGAAATTTCTCTAAAAAAGTTTCTCAGTTCACTAAAGACAGCTTAATATATACAAAGAAATATTGTTGTACACAGAATTCTCTTCTGCTACCAAAAGAAGAAAATATAAAATTTCCACATTAAGAACGATGTAATAGACTTCTCTGCGAATAAATTTAATTTAATTTTTTTTTTCAATTATAAGAGAGCCATAATAAGAAAATAATAAATTTTAAGCTTTATGAACTTTAAACAGAATGCTAGCCATTTCAGTTATTTAAAAGCCTATTTGACTACTAGAACTACAGTTTCAACGACATAACCAAACGATTAACTTACGGCTCCATTTCCACATCTTTCGAACAATAAGGATGAGAAAGGAAAATACATGTAAGAATATAATGAAGTAAAACAAAAAAGGAATTACAGTACCTAATACTATCAATGAAATCTGCGCCATGCCAGACCATCGAGCCGTTTGCGGAAAGTTCAACGTAGTAGCACAGAAATAGGCTTGCGATACGTGGACGACTGTGAAGCATATAATTAATAGCAACAAAAAGCTTGAAAACTTACTTCGAAATGGGAGTCCGCTAAACATCAGCAGAATTATAACAAGCGAAAGCATCATGGACACTGTGTTAGAGAACCAGAAACCTTCAGCCCAATCTACACCCTTAGCATCATATAATAAAAGATCAGTAGTATTATAACGTTCAGGTTGACCAGCAGAAGGTAGAGCAGCTTCAGTAGTGTTCATTCCGCCTTGCCCAGAAGCTTTTTCAGGCGGGCTTACCCCAGCTTGGTAAGCTAAAGTTGCTATTACTGTAGCCGCTACCAGTATATTCCCGCGTGCCTCTTCTAGCTTGCGCCCAACATTCTTGTAATATTTTTTTATGCATTTGCATTTTCTGGTGATAAAGCAGCATCCTTGTTGGGTGGGGGTTGCCGCTGATGGTGATGGTGATCGGAGATTATTAATGTTATGGGTTTTGTTCCTCTGAACACCAGCTTCAAGAAGAATGATCTGTATTTCTAGGGATTTTGAATCCCTGGAAGTATGCTCTACAACATCCAAGGCTGTAAAACCATTAATGTTCAAGGCATTTGCCTTAGTTTTCATGCTTGTATCTGAAATTAAATATTTTACAATCTGCCAAATAAAAGCCAAAATAAAAAAATAATAATAATAATATATAAATGCAACGTCTACAATACATTATAAAGACCATAAACTATTGTTTCAGCAGGGCATATCTTTTAAGTTTGGCTCAGTATCTATAAGTTTACCTTGTTTTAAAATGATTTAAATCATACTAAACTTAGTTTATTCACTATTATAACATTTTTTTTTCCCTCCTAACTTTTTGAAATGAAAATTTCTCTGATAATCTGTAGTTCAAAACAATTTAAGCTATTCTCAAATTAGTTTATTCTCCATTATTAATATCTATTTTTTCCTTAAATTTTCATTTTGGAAATATATATATATATATATATATATATATCTAACAGCATTTGAATTTGTATTTTTAAGAATGGGTTCCCGTAATACCTCAACTTGTTTGAAGATAGATGCAAGATGCAAAATGGTGTTGCAATGATCATCTGAGGCGTTGACAAAATCATCATCTTCTTTTACCTTCTCCACCAATAATTTTAGAGCTTCCAACTGATTATATTTGACGCATAAATGCAAGATTGTCTCTCCATTCTCTGCATTTTCTCTAATTGAATTAGGACAAATCTTTACGAATTCCTTTATAACCTCAATTCTTCCTTTCATGGCTGCCAAGTGCAGCGGAATTCTTCCATCTCCATCCCTAGCAAAGCAAGCATGATCAGGGTTTACATGCAATAGCTCTTTCACAATATCAACATAGCCCTCGGCAGAAGCTAGATGAAGAGGCAAGCGACGAAGGGAGTCCAACTCATGAGCTAGTTTAGTCTTTCGAGCAAGAATTACTTTGGTGAAATGGAGGTGATTGCGCATAGCTGCGATGTGTAAGGGAGTTTCATTAAAGGAAGTAAGAGTGAATACCCTATCCAGGATTAGCTCATCTGCTTGAAGGAGTGTTTCTAAGCCATGAACATCTCCGTTAAGTGATACTTTATAAAGGGTGAGCTGATCATTCTCGATGGAGAGGTTCAAGTTTTCTGTAGACATAATCTCTTTCGTATATGAGGAACTGAATATAGGTGGGAAGTTTTATATCATGAAATTAGATGACTCTAAAATTGCTAATGGGTAATGATTTGTGCGATGATACAAGAGATAAGGTGTGTGTGAAGTGTGAGGTTACCGTGTATTTGGCAACTGGAGGTTTGTATTCCAAAGACTTTTCAAGTCTTCCAATGCCACATAGAAAGCGGGACAAGATTCTCAACAAATAGTTTTTTTCTACACCCAATTAGTCCATTTGGAAAAAGGCAATCAACCATTGGGCTGAAAATTCAGACAAAAATCCTTTTTTTGTCGGATATAATAAGACTTTGAAAGTTTTTGTTAGTTTGTGCCTCCGCTTGTTAGTTGGAAGTTCATAAAGATTCCAATTCTTATTTAGTTACAAGCTAATTTTTGTTAAAAAGTAAATAATTTTATTTTTATTGATTTCGACACACATCAGTCCCATGTAATTTAATTAATGATTATAACTAGTAAATATACATGTTATTGGTGAAACTTTATTAATTAAATCTGGTTTTTAGGCAAAAAAAACTTCATATACTACATTAATGACAAATCTACACTTACAAAAAAATTTATAAAAGATAATATAATAACCACTTTTATCACTTTTAAGAAACGTGAAGATTAGTACAACGCGAAGTGTTGACGGAATAGGAATACAGGTATTTGAAGCAAACTAAAACCATTTGATGGAATAGAAATAAAAATATTTGAAGAAAATTAAAAGTATCAATTAATTCGTTTTCAAACAATGAGAGTGCGAGTTAAGATCTCAATGTATTACTCCATCTGTCCCCAGTCATTAATTTGTCATATTTTTTATTTTTTTTCTCATATTAAGATAATGATTGGTTTATCTTAATTTTATACAAAAATATTTTAAGAAGACTAAAATACCCTCACTAATTTTAGATAATCATGCATATAATTAAATGGTTTTCTTTTTCAAAGTTAGTATTAGTATTATTTATTACTATTCTCTATCTTATATAAAAGAAAAAATTATTACTCCCAAGTAGGTATGTATCTCACTTTTAACAAAGCTAATTACCACTAAAATTTTATAAGAATTTTAAAATTTAAAATCATGATTTTTTCCACCAAAATTTATGCTATATATTCAACCATACTTTAAAGCCAAATTAAGATATGAATATGGCAAAAGGTAGGGGTGTGCAACGGTCGGTTCGGTTCAATAACCGAACCAAAAAAACCGAAATATTGTAATTTATATAAACTGAACCGAAACAATATGAAAACCGAACTAAAACCGAACCGAAATTTTCGGTTGATTTGGTTCGGTTAACCGAAAAACCGAAAATCCAAAATTATAATTAAAAAAATTATCTAAAAAATTATACAAAATTATAAATTATAAAACTAAAATTAAAAAAAATAAAATTGAAAAATATACATATATAATTTAATTTCAAGCCCCTTAAATTGATAAAAAAAATACAAAAATAATTTTTTTATGTAAAAATTGGATAAAATAATATATAAATTTAAAATTTCGGTCGGTTCGATTTTTCTTTAGTTTTTTCCTTTCAAAACGAACCAAACCGAAATAACCGAATTACCTATAAATTCAAAATCGAAACCGAACCGAAAAATCGAATAACCAAACCGAATTAAAAATATCGGTCGTTTGGTTCGGTTTTAACCGAATTTTGCTCACCCCTAGCAAAATGAATAAGAAGAATGAACATTTTCTCTTTGTCTTGAATATGACAACAAGTGAGTCTCATCAAATTCTTATATAAGAAGAATGAACAATTTTTATACAATTAATCTATCTATAAGATGTTATTCAAATTTGACATCTAATGAAATAAAGAGTATTTTGGAAACATAAAAGAAATAAAGAAAATTATGAGAAAGAAAAAATAAATAAATCAAACATGTTAAAAAACGTGAATTGGAATATATATGAATTTTAACCTTTATGTTGGTCAAATATAGCATTTAATGAAGCAAATAAAATGGATGAAAATGATAAAATATAAATGTAGATAAAATTGAAATAGTTTTTACAAATATTCTCTTGATTTCATAAAATGAAAACTTTGCTAGATAAATTTGTTCTCAAAAAAGTGAGTTAGAATAGTATTAAATCTCTCATTTCTTGCATTAAAATAAATGTTGAGAACTTTCTTCAAGAAGTTTTTGGACTTTTAATATATAAAATTTTCCTGAATTTTAAAAAAATTTCAAAATTACGTATATTTAATTTACCACCTAAATTTTTTAAAAAAATTTATAAATTACCAACTGCATATTACAATATGCAAAAGTGGACATGAGTTTGACACTTATGTATAATAAGAGCGTGATTGAAAATTATTAAATGAAAAAATAATTTAAATTTTAAGTAATATAATTACAAATCAATGAAGTATATTGATTTAATTTATTTTTTTCACTTAATAATTGTTAATCATGCTCTTATTATACTTAAGTATTAAACTTCTATCCACAATTAGTAAATTGTTATCTGCATAGTAATAGTTTACGAAAATTTTCAAAAATTTACTAAAATTAAACTTATGAAAAGTGAAAATATAAAGTTTAATTTTTTTTGAAGTTCAGCAGGTTTTTATATATTAGGGCAAGTTTTTGCTTGGCCATCTTTTCTACCATTGACTATAAAGGTCATAAGAAAATGAAGAGTTGGCATAGGATGACGTTAAGGGCCTCTTTTGAGATGACTTCAAAGAGGGCATGACAAGTTAGCAATCGTTGTTGTAATTTATACAACTAACCTCTTACTCATAATAAAATAAGGGATAAAATTTTAATTTATTCCCTACCGTTTTGTTAAAATAGTTAAGTTGCCCCTAACATATTTTTTGGATTTAATTTACATTTAATTTTTCAATTTTTGACTCTAAAATGGCTTTATGTGTTCTCTTAATTTTTCTAAAATATATTTTTACCAAAATCAATTTTTTTTTTTTTACAAAATTTATTTTTTCATTTAAAATTTGTATAGAATTTATAAAATCACTCCAAAATGTTTCTAATAATTTTTTTTCTTTTATAAAATTTATTTTTTCTTTTAGAATTTACACAAAACTTATAAAATTACTCTAAAATACTTGTAAAATGGCTCATATACCATTTTTTTCCACATACTAAAGAACCATAAAATTGAATTTAACCATTTTCTCTTGATGAAATAGATATAAGGGAAACGCGTGAAAAAAAAAAAAAAACAAAAACAAAAAAGACAGCTATTTTTTTTTTTTAAAAAAAAATTATCTAATTGTATAAACCAAACTAAACTAATAATGTATTTCCCATCTTAATATTTTATTGGCAATTTTCTTTTTTTTTTTTTTTTTACCATAAAGCCTTATTTTTCCTCTGTCTAACGGATTCTGGATGAGAGACAACTCTATGTCTTCCTCCCTTCTCCTTTCTCGGTGCCGACATATTCATCAACTCCGGCCTCCATTGCCACTTGATGATGCGATCGATGCAAGCCGCTGTCCACCTCTAATGAGCTCCGGTCGACGGCAGGTCTAATAGAGAAATCAAGCGTCTGTGGCTGCGACTGTATTTCTAGCCATCAGCACTTCATGCAGTGGAGAAGGGACGAGTAAGCTCCAAACGAAGAGACGAAATGATGGTTTCCAGTTTCAAGCCATTATATGCAACGGAAGAGGAGATCGGAAAAGAGAGGATCTCGACTTTTCGATATAGAAATTGATGTACATAAATTAATACAATAAGTAATAATTTAGGTTTTTATTTTTTTATTTTTGAAAATAAAGGTTGGTTTCTATTATGTATATATATATAACAAAGTCGTCTTTTATATAAATTAAAACACGAATCAACAAAAAAAAAAAAAAAAAAAAAAAGAATTAATAATAATATTATAAGAAATTTTTATTCGTAGAAGTTTCTCACTTACTAAACACAACTTGTAGCACACATAATTCTCTTGCTACCAAAAGAAGAAAACAAAAAACCTCCACTGTTCAGCACGATTTAATGAACTTCCCTAAGTCTATGGGATTAATAATTTATTTACAGGACTCCTTTGATGATTAGAACTAGAATTTCAACCACTTCAACGCGAAATTTTTTGCCTGGACCACGACCTCATAGATTTCAGACAAGAATTTCCCCTTAAACACTTGATTAACTTAAGGCTCCATTTCCACATCATTCGAACCATAAGAATGAGAAAGGAAAATGTAAAAATACAATGAAGTAAAACAATTTAGGAATTCCAGTACCTACCACCCTCAATGAAATAGATGCCATGCCAGAGTCATACCATATATATGGACCCATTTGCAGATAGTACAAGGAAGCAGCAAAGAAATAGGCTTGCGATATGTGGACGACTGTGATGCACATAACTAACAGCAATAAAAAGCTCGAGAACTTATTTCGAAATGGGATTCCACTAAACATCAGCAGAATTATAACAAATGAAAGTATCATAGACACTGTGTTAGAGAACCAGAAACCTTCAGTCGGATCTACCCTTTTCAATTCATATAATGAAAGACAAATAATAGGATAACCATCTTCAAGTGGATGTGGAGCAGGAGCAGTTCCAGAACTATTCGTTTCGCCTTTAACTGTGTCTGGCGGGTTTATACCAGCTTGGTAAGCTAAAGTTGCTGTTACCGTAGCAGCTATCAGTATATTCCCGCGTGCCTGTTCTAGCTTGTGACCAACATTCTTGTAGTATGTTTTTATGAATTTGCATTTTCTGGTGAAAAAGCAGCATCTTTGTGGAATTGGGGTTGCTGCTGATGGTGATGGTGATAGGTAATTATTTATATTAAGGGTTTTGCTCCTCTGAACATCAGCTTCAAGAAGAATTATTTGTATTTCCAGGGATTTAAAATCCTTGGGAGTATTCTCTAGAATATCCAATGCCGTAAAACCATTCATGTTCAAAGTATTTGCCTTTGTTTTAATGCTTGTCTCCGAAATTAAGTACTTTGCAATCTGCCAATTTTTATATAAATATATATATATATAGAAAAAGTATTATATATATATAGAAAAAGTATTTAGAAATGAACAAAAGAAATAATTTATGTTTTCAACAATAGGTTCTAATACCTCAACTTGCTTGAAGACGGATGCAAGATGCAAAATTGTGTTACCATGATCATCTGAGGCGTTGACAAACTCATCATCATATTTTACTGTTTCCACCAATAATTTTAGAGTTTCCAGTTGATTATATTTGACGCATAAGTGCAAGATTGTCTTTCCATTCTCTGCTTTCTCTCTAACTGATTGAGGACAAATCTTTAGGAGTTCCTTTATAACCTCATTTCTTCCTTTCATGTGTTGCCAAGTGCAGCGGAATTCTTCCTTCGTCATCCCTTGCGAAGCAAGCATGATTAGGGTTACATGCAATAGCCCTTTCACAATATCAACGTAGCCCTCGGCAGAAGCTAGGTAAAGAGGCAAGCGACGAAGGGAGCCCAACTCATGAGCTATTTTAGGCTTTCGAGCAAGAATTACTTTGGCGAAATGGAGGTGATTGCGCATAGCTGCGATGTGTAAGGGAGTTTCGTTAAATGAAGTAAGAGTGAGTACCCTATCCAGGATAAGCTCATCTGCTTGAAGGAGTGTTTGTAAGGCATGAACATCCCCTTCAACCGATACTTTATAAAGAGTGAGCTGATCATTCTCAATGGTGAGGTTCAAGTTTTCTTTAGACATAATCTCTTTCGTACATAAGGAACAGAATATAGGTGGGAAGTTTTATATCGTGAAATTAGATGACTCTAGAGTTGCTGATGGGTAATGATTTGTGTGATGATACTGTTGAAGTCAAAATTGTAGGCAAAGAAAGAAAAAAAAAATCTTTGAATCCCACATCGGAATTTTAATAAAAGGAAAGGGGATTTTTTAACTATAAATATAGTCACTTAATTTTAGGTTTAATCATTCTAGTTTTGTGATTAAATCTAAAACTAAGAGGCTATATTTATAGTTACAAAATTTCTTTCCCTTTTACTAAAATCCCGACGTGGGATTCAAAGATTTTCTATTTTTTTTTCTTTCTTTGCCTACAATTGTAGGCTGCCTACAATTGTTGACTTCAACAATCTCCCACTTGAAGATCTAATTCAGATCTTCAAGTGGGAGATTGTTGAAGTCAACAATTGTAGGCAGTCTACAATTATAGGCAAAGAAAGAAAAAAAAAAAAAGAAAATCTTTAAATCCCACATCGGGATTTTAGTAAAAGGGAAAGGAATTTTGTAACGATAAATATAACCCCTTAGTTTTAGGTTTAATCATCCAATTCTTGAGATCTTCTAGTATAAATAGAGAGTGTTTCTCATATTTTCTTATGTAAAATATAGAGAGGTTGTAACTCATATTTTTATAGTAAAATTTTGTTACTTTTACCCGTGGTTTTTACCCTGATTTGTTTGGAGTTTTTCACGTAAATCTATGTATTTTTTATTATCTATATTTTAGCTGCGTTTTTTTTTCTAATCCGGTCCTTATTTTTACAAGTAGAACCCTATTTATTTGCTTAAAAAGTAGGCTTTTGTTATAAAGAAAAAAATAAGTTTCTTTCTACAGGTCTAATTTAGTGACTCAAACTTGATAAGAGAATATGATCTTCAATCAGTTCATTCAAATACAACTTTAGAAATTTGTCTATGTAATCATAGAATATGATGAGAGCAAAATCAATCATTAACATAAGCCGAAATTTTTTTATCTAGATCGGTTTATAAAAATTTTTATGGACTAAGTAAATAGCTAATTGGTTATACACAATATATGTTAATTTTTTGATAATTTCTTTTTTATTATTTGGCAAACAATTTAGTTAAAAATAACTAAATGGAGGCATAAAGCGACAGTTGTCGCAATGTCCCATCGATTTCCGAAAGAATATAGCGAGTCAGAATTACATGTGTGTGGGGCTTATACTTGAGCTTCCATGTGGCTGAACAGCAACACGGAATTGTAAAGCGTGGTGTTAGTGGCGCCTAAATCGATAACTACAGCTCTTAATCGATTTATGTGCACTCGATAACAGCTAAAGCGAGAGAATGCCGAGAACAAGAAATGGAAAAACCAGCAAATTTTTTGTAGCAGCAAGATCTTTTTGATGTAGATGTGCTCCAAGAAGCTTCTGTTGGTGGTTCGGCTGTGGCTCAGTAGTGGTAGCAATTACAACCTTCAAACGAAAGGAGATGATGGTGTCTAACATGTGCTGTTCTTGAATTTAGCTTAGATGCTTTTTTATTTCTTTTGGCTCATAAACTGTCTCACTTATTTCATTGTTATTGTTCAAAAATGAAATTCTTGTTGTTGTATTGATTGTCCATGATGATGACAAGCAGAGCCATTGCGAAAGTCTCCTTCTGCGTTATGTTTTGCTCTTGGAAATATTTTGAGCATTTTCCTTGTTTAATTAAGCCTTTGTTTTCCCACTAAAAAAAAAGAAAAAAAAAATGCCAAAAATAATGTGAAAATTTTCCGGGACAAGATTCTTTTGTTAATTACCGACGGTACATAATTTACTTAAATAAGTTGTAAGGAAAAAGGATAATTTGTGACGGAAAATAAATTCGCAGATATCCGTCCTAAAAAAATAAAGGTAAATTTTTTTTATTGATGGAATAGCAAATTCGTCGTAAATTTAGGCGCTAATATTTTTCAGTAAAAATTTTCAATGAAATTTTTCCACAAAAATAATTATTTGTAAGAAAATTATCGATGAAATGTACCATTATGTAGGTAATTTTTCAAAGATAAAAAATTTTCCTTACGGAATTTTTATTTTGTCCAGAAATTGGAAAACTATTTTTGTCGAAAAACATGGCATTAGTGATGGAATGTATAATTTCCATGGAAAATTGTTCAAAGGTAAACAATTCTCTATGGAGTTAGCATATTCGTCAGGAAATTTTCAATTTTCCCGACAATAATGATAATGATAATACCGTATGTAAAATTTATCTACGGAATAACATTTTCCGTCAGAAAATTTTTTACTTCCCGATGGAATGCTCATTGTCGTAGGAGATTTCTCGCACTCAGCCTGTCTCTCCCTATCAGAAACACACTCTCTCTCTCTTGCGCGAAATTTGAGCTTTTCCAGTTTTTGTCAGACCCTACCTCTTTGTCGCCGTCCCCTGTTATCACCATCTACTCACCTCCGTCCACCGTTCTCGACGACTTCTTGCCTCCGTGATTGCCCTTGATCATGTTCGTCTTCTACTTATGTTTTCTTTTTTTTTTTCAATTTTTCTTCTAATTGGCTTTTCGTTGGGTTCCACCTCCTTGCCTCCTTCACCCAGTTGCCGGTGAGTGACCACCAACAAAAAGATTGAAGCCGCAGGTCGTAATTCATTTGTTCTGCTTCGATTCAAGTTCTGTCACCTGATTTTTTTCATTTTTTCTACTTTTTCTTCTTTTACTATTAGAAACATTGATTTCAGGAGGAAAATGGGCTCACAAAAAAGTTCAGGACAAAACCACCCCATTTTCAATAGTTGTGGGACAAAAAAAATACCTTAGCCTTTTTATTTAAAGCTGATTAAGAGAGATTTGACATATGAATATTGACGTGTCATCTCAGTATTGGCTACCGTTTATTTCATTTATCAGCTAGACTTTCCGTCCAAAATGAGAATATATTTCACTTATTTTCATGACTTTAAGAGTGAAAAAGACAAAAAAAAAATTGTTACACTTAAATTTTTTAATATATTTTTAATTTATAAATATTATGATATATGATTTTCTAAAATATTAATATTATTATAATACATATTTTTAGGTAAATAAATATTAAAATTATCTTTTATTATAATTATTTATCCATTAAATGTGTATAATTAGCACTTTATTATTAGTTTTATATTGAATATTTTTAATTTTTATAATTAATTCTGAAGAATTTATTATTTTATTATTTTAATGGATATTATATTTGATTTGTATTTTTTATATTTGAAGCATTTTTAACTGTTAAAAATAATAATATCAAAAATTATGTAATTTACTAAATTTTTATATTAAAATTTTTTAATGGTTAACCAATAAATAAATTTTAAAAATTAATTAAAATTCAAAATTAATAAAATGATTAATCGAAATTAATAAATCGATTAATAAAATTATTAATGTAAGGATTAATATTAACCCCTACTTTTAATATAACTATAATTAAATGTATTTTAGTGGATAAGTTTTGGCTCTGGCATCTTTGTACCATTGGCTAGAGGAGTGTAAAACGAAAATAATACTACACGTGAAAAATGATAGTGGTCCAACGTGCATTATTGATGGAATATCATCAATATCGATGGCTTATACATCTTTTTTATTTTTGTCCTGAATGGTTTAATGCAACTTTAACGGCACTTTTAATGCAACTTTAACTAAAGGCATTTTAGTGGATAAGTTTTCGCTCTGGCATCTTTTGTACCATTCCTTTCCATAATCCCTGAGATTTGGATGCTCAAGTGTTGGATCTCCTGTCTTCAATTTTATTTTCAGATATTTACTATCAAAAAGTATAATTCTCTTTATAAAAGGAG
The DNA here is from genome assembly GCA_947683425.1 of Excoecaria cochinchinensis. Classification (NCBI taxonomy): domain Eukaryota; kingdom Viridiplantae; phylum Streptophyta; class Magnoliopsida; order Malpighiales; family Euphorbiaceae; genus Excoecaria; species Excoecaria cochinchinensis. The sequence goes on along the minus strand of CANTUQ010000125.1, from coordinate 2,877,890 downwards.
AAGGAATATTGAAATATTAACGTATTGTACGCGGTAGAATAGTTAGAAACTCAGGTTAGCAGTGCAAAAAATCACAATAATTTATAAAAAATTTATTATTTAATGATAACCGGACACTCCTGTTATGAGTTCGGTGACACCTTGTTTTTGAATCTAGACAACCGAATTAATCTGAAATTTCTTAATAATAGCTCGGTATATTCCAATAGGTCGGAAATAGCTCGTCTTTGTATGTCACCGGAATTGACGGAATCCTTCAAAGGCTTCCACTCCATTATAACGGGACTTTTTGGTGATCAACTTTATCTAACCAGTAATTTAACCTTATCCAATGAGAAATTAATTTTATCTGATCAGGAAGTATTCTTATTTATTTGGAGATTTTGAGTTCTACTCCAGTTAGGACTCTCAGTTCCTGTTCTATTGGGAATGCTTATTTCACGCAAAAGATGACTCCTTCTCCATCACTGATTCCTAAGTTTATAAAAAAGGAAATTCAGGTATATTTTCCTTCTTGATTCCTTTACAATTACAATACACTTATCATCGTCAATTTTTCTAACTTGACCGTTGGAATATCCTTAATTGGAAACCCGCTGGAGTTTTGTGTTTTTAGGTAATTTCTCCAAGCAGTCAGCCTGGAAAATTTGGACTGCGAGCATTTAAATTTATTTTTTCAAATATGCTAAATTATTAAAAATTGTACATATTTAACAAATATGAATTTTTTTGTTGATAACTAACACTACAAGAAAAATAGTGTTTTCCGACGGAAATTCCCGACGGAAAATAAGGAATTTCCGTCGGGAATCGAAATTGCCGACGGAAATTCATTCCGTCGGCAATTTAGTCGTAGGCAAATTTCCCGACGGAAAATATTCCGTCGGGAAATTTCCCGACGGAAATTGAATTTCCGTCGGGAAATTTACCGACGGAAAACAAATTTCCGTCGGTAAAATTACCGACGGAAATTTAATTTCCGTCGGGAATTACCGACGGAAATTCAATTTCCGTCGGCAATTACCGACGGAAAATAATTTTCCGTCGGTAATTCCCGACGGAAATTGAATTTCCGTCGGGAAATTTTACAAATTAAAAAAAAAATTAATAAATAATAATAATAACAATACAATTAACATAAATAAATAATAATAATAACAATACAAATTATAAATAATAATAATAATAACAATACAATTAACATAAATAAATAATAATAATAACAATACAAATTATAAATAAATAATAATAATAACAATACAATTAACATAAATAAATAATAATAATAATAACATTACAAATTAACATAATAATAATAACATGTTGAATAATAATAATAATAATTTAATAATAATAATATGTTGAATAATAATAATAACTAAAATTAACACTAATTAACAATAATAATCATAATATGAAAAATTCTATTAATAAATTTAATAACAATAAAGTATTAAGAAATATAAATTTAAACAATAATTAAAATTTACCAATATTCATCTAACATAAAAAAAATAATAATAATATTAATAATAATAATAATTCTTATTATACCCAATTAACCAATAATAATAATAATAATAATAATAATAATAATAAATAAAAGAGAGGCAGATCTGTACCTGGCGCCGGAGGAGGAGGAGAGGTGGTCGGCGGTGGTCGGCGGCGACTGGGCAGAGGGCAGAAACGGGGAGAGGAGAGGGAGAAGAGAGAAAGAGAGAGAGAGAGAGAGAGAGAGAGAGAAAGAGAGAAAGAGAGAAGGGAAGGAGAAGCGGGAAAAGAGGGAGGGAGGGGAGGCCGATCGGCGCCGGAGGGAGGGGGAGGGGCGGTGGTCGGCGGCCGGCGGCGGCTGGGCAGAGGGAGGAGAGACGGGGTGAGGAGAGGGAGAAGAGAGAAAGAGAGAGAAGAGAGAGAGAGAGAGAGGGAAAAAAAAGAGGGAAAATAAATTTAATTTAACTTTAGCGACGGAAAGCTTCTTCCGTCGCTAAAAAAAGAGGGAAACGAAATTTTTTAACTTTAGCGACGGAAAGCATATTCCGTCGCTAAAAAGAGAGGGAAATTCAATTTTTTTATTTTTAACGACGGAATACTCAAACCGTCGCTAATTTTAGCGACGGTTTTTTTTACTCCGTCGCTATTTTAGCGACGGATTTTATTACCGTCGCTAAAAATATAATTAAATTTTTTTTTATATTTTTTTCAGCGACGGAAAGAATTTCCGTCGCTATTTTTAGCGACGGTTCCTAAAAACCGTCGCAAATATCGGTCGGCAATTTTGGTGGGAAATTTTGGCGCCATTTTTAGCGACGGAAATTAAATTCCGTCGCTATTTACCGACGGAAATTAAATTCCGTCGCTAATTAGCGACGGAAATTTAATTCCGTCGCTAAATAGCGACGGAGGTTAATTTCCGTCGCAATTTAGCGACGGAAATGACTCCGTCGCTAAATTTCCGTCGCTATTTCATCATTTTCTTGTAGTGTAATATGAAAATATAGTTTACATTTATCTCTCAAAATATTAAATAAGTGTAAATCTATACCATTTTAATATTTTAAGAGACTGTTTTTTTTTAAAAAATACATTTCAAGATCAAATTTGTATATTTTTTAATAATTTAAGAACAAATTTAATCTTTATCACTATAAAATAAGAAATTCATTAAAATACTTTAATATTTTTTAAAAAATTCAAATTATAAGAATTTTACTAAAAAATCAATTTGAGCTCACCGCCACAGCTACGCCTTTCGATGTATGTAATTGAATTCATCATATTCGAAAGTATACATTTCATTTTGGCAACATTCAATATTAAAGTCAAGTCGTCATCTTCGAAAGGGACTATATAATGCACTTTATTGGGTTACAAAATGGGCTTCCTAGCCTGTAAATTTTGGAAAATTATTAAATTAGGGATTAACAGTTGAAGTCTTTTTGGGCTGAGGTCTATACATTGCCGAAGCCTGATTTTGTTACAGTGGAGTGACAAATTGCTTGATTTGGGACTTAATAGAAGGGTGGCGTTGAATGTAAAATGATTCAGTTTTCACTAGGCTTAACATTGCACTCCTGTAAAAAGGAAAAAATAGTGTGCTAGTTAAATTTCAAATTTTCCACAATGCACAGTTAGTGTGGTACTTATGATTAGTATGATTAGCTAAATTTCCCTCGCTAAATGTTGATTTTCTTGCAGCGTTAGGCATCTGTTTTATTGGCTCAGGTCCAAACATCGCAGTAGCACCATTTTGTAGAGTGACAAATTGCTTGATTTGGGACTTGCTAGAAAGGGTGGTGTTGAATGTAAAATGATATAATAATATCAGTTCATTAAAGACAACTTAATATATATAAAGAAATTTAATAGTACACGGAATTCTCTTCTGCTACCAAAAAAATAAAATAGAAAATTTCCACCTTAAGCCTCTTTGATTACTAGAATTACAGTTTCAACGACATAACCAAACGATCAACTGCCGGCTCCATTTCCACATCTTTCGGACAATAAGGATGAGAAAGCAAAATACATGTAAGAATATAATGAAGTAAAACAAAAAAGGAATTACAGTACCTAATGCTATCAATGAAATCTGCGCCATGCCAAACCATCGAGCCTTTTGCGGAAAGTTCAACGCAGTTGCACAGAAATAGGCTTGCGATACGTGGACGAGTGTGAAGCATATAACTAATACCAACAAAAAGCTTGAAAACTTATTTCGAAATGGGAGTCCGCTAAACATGAGCAGAATTAGAACAAGTGAAAGCATCATGGACACTGTGTTAGAGAACCAGAAACATTCAGCCGGATCTAATAAAAGATCAATAATATTATAACTTTCAAGTTGACCAGCAGAAGGTGGAGCAGCTTCAGTAGTGTTCATTCTGCCTTGCCCAGAAGCGTTTTCTGGCGGGCTTACCCCAGCTTGGTAAGCTAAAGTTGCTATTACTGTAGCTGCTACCAGTATATTCCCCCGAGCCTCTTCTAGCGTGCGCCCAACACTCTTGTAGTATTTTTTTATGTATTTGCATTTTCTGGTGATAAAGCAGCATCCTTGTTGCGTTGGGGTTGCTGCTGATGGTGATGGTGATCGGAGATTATTAATGTTATGGGTTTTGTTCCTCTGAACACCAGCTTCAAGAAGAATGATCTGTATTGCTAGGGATTTTGAATCCCAGGGAGTATGCTTTACAACATCCAAGAAAACCATTAATGTTCAAGGCATTTGCCTTGGTTTTCATGCTTGTATCTGAAATTAAATATTTTACAATCTGCCAAATAAAAGCCAATAAAAAAAAATTAATTCATAAATGCAACGTCTACAATACATTATAAAGACTATAAACTATTGTTTCAGCAGGGCATATCTATAAGTTTACCTTGTTTTAAAATGATTTAAATCATACTAAACTAAGTTTATTACCTATTATAACAAAATGTTTTTTTTTTTCCTTTTAAACTTTTTGAACTGAAATTTTCTCTGATTATCTTTAGTTCAAAAAAATTTAAGCTATTCTCAAATTAGTTTATTCTCCATTATTAATATTTATTTTTTTCCTTAAATTTTCATTTTGAAAAAAAATATATATAATTCTAACAGCATTTGAATTTGTATTTTTAAGAATGCGTTCTCGTAATACCTCAACTTGTTTGAAGATAGATGCAAGATGCAAAATTGTGTTGCAATGGTCATCTGTGGCGTTGACAAAATCATCTTCTTCTTTTACCGTCTCCACCAATAATTTTGGAGCTTCCAACTGATTATATTTGACGCATAAATGCAAGATTGTCTCTCCATTCTCTGCATTTTCTCTAATTGATTTAGGACAAACCTTGATCAGTTCCATTATAACCTCAATTCTTCCTTTCATGGCTGCCAAGTGCAGCGGAATTCTTCCATCTCCATCCCTAGCAAAGCAAGCATGATCAGGGTCTACATGCAATAGCTCTTTCACAATATCAACATAGCCCTCGGCAGAAGCTAGATGAAGAGGCAAGCGACGAAAGGAGTCCAACTCATGAGCTAGTTTAGTCTTTCGAGCAAGAATTACTTTGGCGAAATGGAGGTGATTGCGCATAGCTGCGATATGTAAGGGAGTTTCATTAAAAGAAGTAAGAGTGAGTACCCTATCCAGGATTAGCTCATCTGCTTGAAGGAGTGTTTGTAAGGCATGAACATCCCCTTCAACTGATACTTTATAGAGAGTGAGCTGATCATTCTCGATGGAGAGGTTCAAGTTTTCTTTAGACATAATCTCTTTCGTATATAAGGAACTGAATATAGGTGGGAAGTTTTATATCATGAAATTAGACTCAATTTTTGTTGGTTTTGCTATTGTTATGGGTACGGGTGTGATTTTCATTGGACTCATTTCTCAATTTCAAATTCAAAACAAATTTATACATGCAATTTTCAATATGCTTACACTATATATCCATCTTATATATATACATATATATAACACTAAAAGAGTCACTCGACAAGAAACTTATTTTATAATTTTCTGATGCGCAGCGCAGCAAGTAAGAAATATTTCTTTATTATACTAGCAAGCAAGAAATTAATTCTTTATTGTACTAGCAAGTAAGAAATTAATTCTTCAAGACAATCCAATAAAAAAAGCAAAGAGATTCTACCAAAAGCACATGAATGTAATGGTACTCTCTTGCTTGTTAATTAGTAATTCAAAAAAGAAGAGAGATAGACATGAACCCAAAAACGAAGAAAAGTATCTCTTCAATAGGAAAAATCCATGAACGTGCTTCATGCTGCGGAATACTGCACGTGAAACACATAAATATGTTTACATAAACGCTGAGGAATTTGCCAATAAATTTAACTATAAGGAAAACAAAAAATGGATCCTGTAACAGTACTTAGCATTGATGGAGGTGCTGCTCATGGTGTCATTCCTGCAACTTTTCTAAAGTCCCTCGAACAACATGTAACACCCTAAAAATTTCGGTTAGGTGTAGTATCTTTAGGACTGTAAACAGTATACATAGAGGTTATAGTATCACGGTTGGTTAAAAGTTGACCAAAGGTTATAGTTGATTCGGTACAGTCAATAGTTAATCCCAACTAAATAATTGAGATATAAATGAAATTAAATAGGGTGATTAAGTGGGATCATAAACAAAAAATTATATGGAGAAAGATTTTTATGGATATTATTTCGGGGCTTTTGGAATTATCTCTAACTAAGGTGAATTTTAGCCATAAATAAATAAATAAGAAGAGAAAGAAATATTAGAAAAATCGAGAAGGGGAGGAACAGAAAGAAGAAAAGATAAGAAAAGGAGAGAGAGAGAGAGGGGGAGGGTGTGGTGATTGGAGACCGGGGAGATCGGAGAGAGAGATAGAAAGAAAGTGAGAGGGAGCACCGGTTTCAGCATGCTTTGCCAAGAGTTATATTGATAATGCTAATTATTAAGATGTGTGATTGTAGGATGGCTATATATATATACACACACACATGTAAGTGGTTATATGAATATTTGCCTGAAAGATTATTATTAAGTGTTTAATTTTACACATTTTTACTTGATTTTCTCTTATTTTTATACATTTATTTTTAGCCAAATTGAAATTTTTCACTTGTTTTTATAAATTTGACCATTTTAGGATTTAACAAATCAAAAAGAGCATTTTGTGGATAATTAGATTGATTTGAAATAGTTAAAAGAGTTTTGATCAATTTTACAAATTAGAGAAAATATGAAGATTTGAAAAAAAGAGACAGCAGAATAATTCACCACCAGATTTGCGTGTGCGAGTATAAATAAATACGAAACTTTTATTTAAGATATTAAAATCAATATAAATTTATTATTTAAATATGCTAAAATATTAAAATTGTACATATTTATTTTTACAATGACAAATATAAATATTTTTATTGATGACTAATATGAAAATATAGTTTATATTTATCTCAAATTATTAAAACAACCTACATTTACCTCTCAAAATATTGAATAAGTGTAAATCTGCACCATTTTAATATTTTGAAATGCTGTTTTTTTTTTAAAATTAATTTTAAGATCAAATATGCATATTTTTAATAATTTAATGACAAATTTAATCTTTATTACTATAAAATAAGAAATTCGTTAAAATACTTTAATATTTTTAAAAAAATTCAAATTATAAGAATTTTACTAAAAAATCAATTTGACCTCACCCAATGGGACAGCACAGCTACGCCTTTCGATGTATGTAATTGAATTCATCATATTCGAAAGTATACATTTTATTTTGGAAACATTCAATATTAAAGTCAAGTTGTCATCTCTAAAAGTGACTATATAATGCACTTTATTGGATTACGAAATGGGCTTCCTGTAAATTTTGGAAAATTATTAAATTAGGGATTAACAGTTGAAGTCTTTTTGGTTTTTTCTTTTGATGGCAATAATATTGTGAACTACCACAGAATTTCTTTATGAATGTTCTTCAGGCCCTTTTGCTGGCTAAGAGTATCAGTTGATATTTAATTGCTAATAGTTAGATAAAAAAAAGTAAGTTTTTACTAAAAATTTGTTATAATAATATGTTTTAGTAAATTATAATTAAAATTGTATAGAATTGATGTTAATTAATATTTAATTAATATTTATAAAAAGTTGAAAGAATTTTAAAAAAATAATAAAAAAAAGCCCTGAAAACTTGTTCCCATTAGAGTTCAAGTGTTGTCCCGTTATGCTTGGAAAATGTGGTTCGTATTGGATGCATGTTTTATGGGCTGAGGTCTATGCATTGCCGAAGCCTGACTTTGTTACAGTGGAGTGACAAATTGCTTGATTTGGGACTTAATAGAAGGGTGGCGTTGAATGTAAAATGATTCAGTTTTCATTAGGCTTAGCATTGCACTCCTGTAAAAAGGAAAAAAATAGTGTGCTAGTTAAATTTCAAAATTTCCACAATGCACAGTTAGTGGGTAATTATGATTCTCTCAATTAATATTAATTTTTAAGTACAATAATCAACTTAAAAATTTATAATAGTTTAAAGATTTAATCATGTGTTTTTCCCATAAGACCAGACATGTATTTAATGATGCTTGAATTTGATCACTTCTGTGTTTGGACCTAATATCCGTGGTCTGAATAGTAAAAAGACTCGGTGTCTTTTTGAACTCAAACCAAAAAAACTAGTATATTTTAAGGATCTGAGTGTGCATTCTTCCATAATATTTTTGAAACATTAATAATAATAATAATAATAACCTACAAATAAATATATAATTTTTTAAAACATTATAAAAAAAAATTGTTATGAAATGTAAAATACTGCTCTAAGCTTAACTAAATGATTTTAACATAATAAAATTGGTCTTAATATATTGAAAATTTTCAAATTTAAAACTTTCCTTCCTTTACATATATATATATATATATATATATATATATAGGTATGCCGCTGGTTTCATTCCACGGCATAGCTAAACGAAACCACCGCACACCATGATCGATAATTGGTTTTATAAAGTCCTTTAATCTATTTTAATTGAAATTAATGGGGAAAAACAAACAAAGAACATGAGGTCAATTCTAATTCAGGAGATATAATGGTATAATTGTCTAATTGAGTCTCGACTTGGGATGATAGATATATGTATTTTTATATTTTCTATTTTGAGTTTGAATTTCTCTAGTTATTAATGATAATACTATTATCATTTATGTCTTACCCACTCTCAGCCCATGACCCATTATGAGCCAAGGAGCCAGCTGGCCCAAGTCCATCGCGTGACAAACAGTCATCCAAAAACTAGCTAAGCAAAACGCCTGATCGGATTGACAGAGCACGTACTTTATCAGAATCCACTTACGCACGCCAGAGATTCACATCTCTTATACCTATTTACCGTTATATCATTATTTATCTATTATGACACTTAAGCAAACTCACTCTTGGTTTTCAAGTGGTTTTGTCACGTTCACTATAAATAGTATAAAACATTGTAGAACCGAGTATTAAATTCTCGAGACTCTCTATTTCTACATTATATTTTTAAATCTTATTAACTTAAGTTTCAGAATGCTTACAGTTGATTCGATCAGATTTATCTTATTACAAGATACAATTCTTTTGTTGATTCCATCCGGACTCATTCTATTTCTAATGTTTTAGTAATTATTAATTAACTTGATAAGATATTTTTTATTAGAATAATTAAAGGAGAATAATAATTAAAAATATTTATATAACGCAGTAGATTTTGCTGCTAGTTTAGCATTGCTATAGTTGACTTTTGAATTCTATATAATAATCGACAATGTCTTTGAACTTTGGATAGCAACATCTTGCCGGCCACTTGCACATCTTTCATGCCATTCCCTAAATGCTTATTTATTTAAATAACAAATACATATTCTATGGATTTGACATTAATTACTAGCTATCTGATTCCAGGTTGGCAGGAATAAATATTAAATATAATATTTATTTATAGACAACTTTGTACAACTGGAATTCCAAAATTAAAATAGAAAATTAATAAAATATGGTAACAAGCAAAACTTATAGACATCCAACAGATGGAATCCGATGAATCATAAGTGGATGATGTTGTCAATGGATCAAATTTTATAGTATTATTTGTTTCGGAAGTTGTCAAACGTAGAAATTTTTTTGTACAAATATACATTGAATGTGGTGTGTAATATCTCTTTTATCCTTTAGATAAAATTCCAAAAATTCAACAAAATTTGAATTTTGAATTTTTTTTCTCTACAGATAGAATTAATTGATTTCTTCCCTTAATTTCCAATTTCTTATTTCATTGGCTACATCATTTTTTGTCTTATCATTTTACAACAGTAGTACAAATTGCGAATCTTTGTATCCAGAGAATTCATATTTTTGAATAAAGTTCTTTTTTTCCCCTTTCATTAGTCCTTATTATTTTAATTCTCTCTTATTATAAAGAGTTATTCAATTTGCTCTAAGAATATATCAATGCAAAATTATAAAATAAATCAAAATATTTAACGGTAGAAAGAAAAAAAGAGAGAGAAAAAAAAGCAGCTAAACATAATGTGTATTAAATGCGTAAATGGGAGGAAAGAATTAGTGGCAAAGTAATGAAGAATATATAATTGATTCTTTGTTTCAAGGGCACAAGAGTACTTTCATGTCTTTTGTACAAGTTTTGTACATTTAGCTTTTTCTAAATTTTTATTCTTTTTTTTTAAAAAAAAAAACATAAGAAATAAAATATATATATATATAATTAAAAAAAAGTTATGATTATAAATAATATAAACAAATAAAATCAAATGAATCATAAATAGACAAAATAATACAGGTGGCATAACAGGTCAATGTTGGGTTATATCATCATTTTAATGATAATCTAATGGATGATGAGCAAATTAGGCGGGGTTTGTATCATATTTTTATGGACTGATTGCGTAAAAGTAACTATTTAGACGGGTTACGAGTGGAAAGATCACTTTGTCCTACATTTGCGTTGACAACCATTTCATTCAAAGGTTTAGGCAATAAAGCAGATGGAGTTGTCATTCAGACCAGACAGAGAAGATTTAACGCTGTTGTACGATGCAGCAATTAGGGGCTGCATAACAACCTTAAACGACTTAATCCAAAAAGATAAACTCATTCTTAACAAAGTTTCACTATCCAACTTCACAGAAACGCCTTTACACATATCATCTTTGGCGGGCCATATTGATTTCACCATTGCTGTTCTTCAGAGATGTTCTAAATTAGCTACAGAATCCGACTCTTTGAAAAGGTTACCGATTCACTTAGCTTCTGCTCAGGGACATACGGAGATTGTCAAAGCTTTGTTGTGCGTGAACAAGGATATGTGCTTGGCTCGAGATGAAGATGGTAGAATTCCTCTGCACTTAGCCGCCATGAGAGGGAGAGTTGAGGTTATTCAAGAATTGGCAAGTGCTTGTCCAGACTCCATATCAGAGCTTCTTGATGGAGATAGTGTTTTCCACTTGTGTGTCAAGTTTAACCATTTAGAAGCTTTGAAGCTCTTGGTGGATGTTGTTGATGATGCTGACATAATTTACAACAAAGGAAATCAAGATGGTAACACCCTCTTGCATTTAGCTGCTATGCTCAAGGAATTGGAGGTACACTTTTTTCCTAATTTTATTAGGATTTTATTATTCTTGTCATAAATATAAATTGTATCTATTTTCTTAGCGCATATCTGCATATATTTGAACTTTCATATTAAACAAGATTCTGTATACTTCTCTTCTTAACTGTGTGTTTGTCGTCCACTCCATGGAGGATCCAAATTTTCTTTTATAAATGCTTGCTCAATAATAACCCCAACATTTGAGTCTTGAGGTAAAGCGATTAATAAATTCTAAAGGATTACCAAATTTCATAAAAATTCATAATAAACAAACACTCGTAATTGGCTTATGGGTTTTGATGATCGCTAGCAATTTCATAAAAACATCATTGACAGATTTTTGCCTAAAGAGATTGACTGTTAAATAAGTATTTATAAAGAGAGAAATAGAAAAGTTAATTGGAGTATTTTAGAACTTAATTAGATACTTACTTGATATAGCCAGGTATCCTTATATATAGTAGTTGGTTGTAATGTAGTTAATGAATTAATACTTTATGTAATGACTAGTAATAGCCGGTCATTAATAAAGCACAACGCCTAAAAATTACAATGAGCTTTTCAATGCTAGTTGTCGTATATGCCTTTGCTTTTATTTTTTTGTTCTTTTGTTCTTTGTCAAAGAAAGTTGCCACCGATTTCGTTTTGTCAAATATAGCTGCCACCGAAATCGGTGGCACAGTGTCTCACAGTTACTCTCCTTGCCTATAAAAGGCTTTCCCGTCTTCAATTGTAAGCACATCGAATAAAAAGCATTAGAGAGTGGTACAATACTCTATGTAAAGAGTATTTTTGTGAGCGGGTTTCTTTGGGTTTTGGGTTGAGAGTTTTCTTCACTTGTAATATTATTTTTCTATAGTAAATTTATTGCTCCTCTTCTCCCGTGGACGTAGGCACACTGCCGAACCACGTAAATTTGTGTGTATTTATTTTTATTATTTTGGCTATTTCTTCACTGTTGCCATAAAATCACTGTCTAAATAGTCCGTCGATCCTAACAAATTGGTATCAGAGTTTTGGTTCAGCTATTTTTTACACTGCATTGGAATTGCTGTCCGGAAAAGTAGCGAATTTTGGAGAAACAATTATAGTGCCGGGACGAGAAAAATATAAGGAATTTTTCGGTACGATCCGTTTCGAAAACGGGTGTAAAACGAGAAATTCGGTGAATAGTGATACTGTTGAAGTGAATTTTGCATTTTGCATGGTTTTCGCTGAAATACTATTCAGGATACTGTAGCGGATACTGTTCAGAGGATACTGTATCAGATACTATTCAGGTACTGTAGCAGATACTATTCAGGTACTGTAGCAGATACTGTTCAGAGGGTACTGTAGCAGATACTATTCGGATACTGTAGCTGGGGTACTGTTCATACGGTACTATTTATACTGTACTGTTCACATATATGGTACTATTCACAAATACGGTTACTATTCACGTAGAATAGTGAGAGCTATTTTTGGATCAAAAGAATATTGTGATTGAAGCAATGGCAACTACAAGATTTGATATTGAGAAATTTGATCGCAACATAAATTTCTCTTTGTGGAAGATTAAGATGCGCGCCATCTTAATTCAGAATGGGCTTGAAAAAGCTCTATTGGGGAAGAATAGAATGCCGGAGTCAATGACTGAAGAAAAGAAGGAGGAGATCATCAACAAGGCAGTTTCCACGATTCAGCTCTGTTTGTCTAATGAAGTTCTTCAGGAGGTCATCAATGAAGATACAGCAGCTGGCTTATGGGCGAAACTGGAGTCCTTGTACATGTCCAAAACCCTGACCGACAAGCTGTACCACATGACGCGGTTCTACACATTTCAAATGCAGGAAGGTACTTCTATTAAAACCTATCTGGAAGAATATACATCAATTTTAGTAAGTTTAGAAAATGTGGGTGCTAAAGTTGATGATGAAAATGCTGCTTTGAAATTGTTGTGTTCATTACCACCGTCACATAAAAGTTTTAGGGATACAATGCTTTATGGAAAAGATAGTGTGTCTTTGGCGGAGGTTAAGACAGCTTTACTCTCTAAAATTATAATTGATAAAGGAATTGTCGGTAGTAAAGATGATAATGTAGCAGAAGGCCTTGTTGCTAGAGGCAGGTCTAAAAATAAGAGTTATGCAGTAGTAGGTCTAGGTCAAAATCTAGACATAAGAATTTGATATGTAACTATTGTCATAAAAAGGGGCACATTAAAGCTGATTGTTATAAGTTGAAAAATAAACAATCAACTGAAGAAAGAAGGGAAAAATCCGCCGAAGCTAGTATTGCCGAAGATGAGTCCACATCTGATATTCTTTTAGTCACTAACAATGAAAGGTGCAGGTTTAAAGATGATTGGATTATGGATTCAGGTTGCTCTTATCACATATGTCCCAATAGGGACTGGTTCTCCACATATGAATCTTTTGCAGGTGGAGTTGTTTTGATGGGCAACGATGCAGCTTGCAAAGTTATTGGCAAGGGCACAATCCGAATCAAGATGCATGATGGCGTGGTACGAACTTTGACAGACGTTCGCCATGCTCCTGACATGAAGAAAAATCTCATCTCTTTGGGCACTCTTGATGCTAATGGGTGCAAATACACAAGCGAAGGTGGAGTCATGAAAGTTAGCAAAGGTGCTTTGGTGGTATGACACTAAATTCTAGTGGTTAAATAAGATTTTATAATAGTCAATAAACTTACTCTAAAATAATTTAAATCATTTTGAAATAAAAGTAGACTCATATATAGTTACTCAGACTAAAGGCATATCGTGATATGCCCTGCTTAAAATATTATTTATAGTCTTCATAAATCGCATTTACGAAAATTTCATGAATTATTAGAGAATAATTAAATCTAAAGTTTTTTTTTTTCTTTATTTGGCAGATTGCAAAATATTTAATTTCAGATACAAGCATGAAAATCAAGGCAAATGGCTTGAACATGAATGGTTTTACAGCATTGGATGCTGTAGAACATACTCCCAGGGATTTCAAATCCCTGGAAATACAGATCAATCTTCTTGAAGCTGGTGTTAAGAAGAACAAATCCGTTGATCCCAACAATCTCCAATCATCATTGCAACCACCACAATCAGCACCATCAGATGCCCCAAATGGATGTTTTCTCACCGGAAAATGCAAATTCTGGAGCACATACTACAAGAACGTAGGCCGCCGGTTAGAAGAGGCACGCGGGGAAATACTAGTAGCAGCAACAGTAACAGCAAGTTTAGCTTACCAATCAGGGGTAAGCCCGCCTCAAAAAGCTTCTTGGCATGGGAATATAAATAGTGTGGAAGATTACAATGTGATTGATCCTATATATGAAATGAGCTTGAAAGAAGGGGATAAACGTTTCTGGTACAATAACACAATGTCTATGATACTTTCAATAGTTTTAATTCTGTTGATGTTCAGTGGAATTCCATTTGGGAATAAGCTTTCATGTTCTTTGCTGCCAATAATTATGTGCTTCATAGTTCTTTACATATCAAAAGCTTATTTCTTTGCTACGGCATTGAACTTTCCCAATAGGAATGCATGGTATGGGGAGGCTGGAATTTCTTTAATAGTTTTAGGCGTTGTAATTCCTTATGCTTTTTACTTTATTTTATTTTTACATGTCTTTACCTTTCTCGTCTTTCTGGTTCGGAAGATGTGGAAAAGGACAAGTAAATTGTTCATGTCCCGTTAAACTCATTGGAATTCTAGTACCAGTAATAAAATCTTGTTTCCATACACTTTGTGAAATTAATTTCTTTGTAAGTTGTCTTTATTATATATTACTATATTTGTTTATAAGAAAATATAGTGAGAATTTACGTGGAGGCATAATTTTTTTGGTCAATAGTAGAGCTTTCACCTCCAAAAAATCAGGAAAAAAAAATGTTAGGAATAAGGGCATTGGCTGATTCAGTAAAAAGCCATTTTTGATATAATTTATTAGCATGCCTAGAAAATTCTTGTTTTTATTGGGTTTAAATAAATTTTATAAATCGAATTAATAATATTTATGCATGTTAATTAATTATCACTCCACTCATTTTTCAGCTATATTTGCATACGTGGCAATATATTTTTGGCTTTATATGTAAAATTTGCCTAAACTTGGTATAACCACAACATGCACAAAATCAACATTCTGAAAAAAAAAAAAAATTAAAATTGCACAAGAAAGTTGTAATATCATCCACATACGAGGAGGAAAACTTGTTCCTGTTAAAGCGTTGGCCCATTAGGCTTCGAAAATGTGCTTCATATTAGGCATCTCTTTTATTGGCACAGGTCCAAACATATCGCAGTAGCATCATTTTGTAGAGTGACAAATTGCTTGATTTGGGAGTTGCTAGAAAGGGTGGTGTTGAATGTAAAATGATTCAGTTTTCTTTAGGCTTAATCTTGCTATGTATATTGAATTCGACTAAATTGGAAAAAAAAATGTACTGAAATTCAACTTTTCCATAATGCACAATCATGACTCATGAGTTTGGTAATTAAATTTTTTAAAGTAGTGGTCAAATTAGCGGTGCTTATATTTTTCAAAATGATAGTCAAATTAGATGTGGTTCTTTATTTTAAGTAGTGGTCAAATTGGTGTTTATTGTTTTTCTACATGTTTAATGGATTAAAATATAATTGATTTTTTATTGTTATTAATATTAGTTAGTGGAGTTAATGAAATTGTTATCTATTGATTTATGTATTAAGACAAAGTAATTTTTTTTTTGGGCAATAAAATTCACTTTGCATCTCAAAAATTCCCAACATATAAAACAAACTGATGATGGCCCTTTCATATAAATGAAACACGAATCAACATAATAATAATAGTAACAATAATATAATATCAGAAATTTCTCTAAAAAAGTTTCTCAGTTCACTAAAGACAGCTTAATATATACAAAGAAATATTGTTGTACACAGAATTCTCTTCTGCTACCAAAAGAAGAAAATATAAAATTTCCACATTAAGAACGATGTAATAGACTTCTCTGCGAATAAATTTAATTTAATTTTTTTTTTCAATTATAAGAGAGCCATAATAAGAAAATAATAAATTTTAAGCTTTATGAACTTTAAACAGAATGCTAGCCATTTCAGTTATTTAAAAGCCTATTTGACTACTAGAACTACAGTTTCAACGACATAACCAAACGATTAACTTACGGCTCCATTTCCACATCTTTCGAACAATAAGGATGAGAAAGGAAAATACATGTAAGAATATAATGAAGTAAAACAAAAAAGGAATTACAGTACCTAATACTATCAATGAAATCTGCGCCATGCCAGACCATCGAGCCGTTTGCGGAAAGTTCAACGTAGTAGCACAGAAATAGGCTTGCGATACGTGGACGACTGTGAAGCATATAATTAATAGCAACAAAAAGCTTGAAAACTTACTTCGAAATGGGAGTCCGCTAAACATCAGCAGAATTATAACAAGCGAAAGCATCATGGACACTGTGTTAGAGAACCAGAAACCTTCAGCCCAATCTACACCCTTAGCATCATATAATAAAAGATCAGTAGTATTATAACGTTCAGGTTGACCAGCAGAAGGTAGAGCAGCTTCAGTAGTGTTCATTCCGCCTTGCCCAGAAGCTTTTTCAGGCGGGCTTACCCCAGCTTGGTAAGCTAAAGTTGCTATTACTGTAGCCGCTACCAGTATATTCCCGCGTGCCTCTTCTAGCTTGCGCCCAACATTCTTGTAATATTTTTTTATGCATTTGCATTTTCTGGTGATAAAGCAGCATCCTTGTTGGGTGGGGGTTGCCGCTGATGGTGATGGTGATCGGAGATTATTAATGTTATGGGTTTTGTTCCTCTGAACACCAGCTTCAAGAAGAATGATCTGTATTTCTAGGGATTTTGAATCCCTGGAAGTATGCTCTACAACATCCAAGGCTGTAAAACCATTAATGTTCAAGGCATTTGCCTTAGTTTTCATGCTTGTATCTGAAATTAAATATTTTACAATCTGCCAAATAAAAGCCAAAATAAAAAAATAATAATAATAATATATAAATGCAACGTCTACAATACATTATAAAGACCATAAACTATTGTTTCAGCAGGGCATATCTTTTAAGTTTGGCTCAGTATCTATAAGTTTACCTTGTTTTAAAATGATTTAAATCATACTAAACTTAGTTTATTCACTATTATAACATTTTTTTTTCCCTCCTAACTTTTTGAAATGAAAATTTCTCTGATAATCTGTAGTTCAAAACAATTTAAGCTATTCTCAAATTAGTTTATTCTCCATTATTAATATCTATTTTTTCCTTAAATTTTCATTTTGGAAATATATATATATATATATATATATATATCTAACAGCATTTGAATTTGTATTTTTAAGAATGGGTTCCCGTAATACCTCAACTTGTTTGAAGATAGATGCAAGATGCAAAATGGTGTTGCAATGATCATCTGAGGCGTTGACAAAATCATCATCTTCTTTTACCTTCTCCACCAATAATTTTAGAGCTTCCAACTGATTATATTTGACGCATAAATGCAAGATTGTCTCTCCATTCTCTGCATTTTCTCTAATTGAATTAGGACAAATCTTTACGAATTCCTTTATAACCTCAATTCTTCCTTTCATGGCTGCCAAGTGCAGCGGAATTCTTCCATCTCCATCCCTAGCAAAGCAAGCATGATCAGGGTTTACATGCAATAGCTCTTTCACAATATCAACATAGCCCTCGGCAGAAGCTAGATGAAGAGGCAAGCGACGAAGGGAGTCCAACTCATGAGCTAGTTTAGTCTTTCGAGCAAGAATTACTTTGGTGAAATGGAGGTGATTGCGCATAGCTGCGATGTGTAAGGGAGTTTCATTAAAGGAAGTAAGAGTGAATACCCTATCCAGGATTAGCTCATCTGCTTGAAGGAGTGTTTCTAAGCCATGAACATCTCCGTTAAGTGATACTTTATAAAGGGTGAGCTGATCATTCTCGATGGAGAGGTTCAAGTTTTCTGTAGACATAATCTCTTTCGTATATGAGGAACTGAATATAGGTGGGAAGTTTTATATCATGAAATTAGATGACTCTAAAATTGCTAATGGGTAATGATTTGTGCGATGATACAAGAGATAAGGTGTGTGTGAAGTGTGAGGTTACCGTGTATTTGGCAACTGGAGGTTTGTATTCCAAAGACTTTTCAAGTCTTCCAATGCCACATAGAAAGCGGGACAAGATTCTCAACAAATAGTTTTTTTCTACACCCAATTAGTCCATTTGGAAAAAGGCAATCAACCATTGGGCTGAAAATTCAGACAAAAATCCTTTTTTTGTCGGATATAATAAGACTTTGAAAGTTTTTGTTAGTTTGTGCCTCCGCTTGTTAGTTGGAAGTTCATAAAGATTCCAATTCTTATTTAGTTACAAGCTAATTTTTGTTAAAAAGTAAATAATTTTATTTTTATTGATTTCGACACACATCAGTCCCATGTAATTTAATTAATGATTATAACTAGTAAATATACATGTTATTGGTGAAACTTTATTAATTAAATCTGGTTTTTAGGCAAAAAAAACTTCATATACTACATTAATGACAAATCTACACTTACAAAAAAATTTATAAAAGATAATATAATAACCACTTTTATCACTTTTAAGAAACGTGAAGATTAGTACAACGCGAAGTGTTGACGGAATAGGAATACAGGTATTTGAAGCAAACTAAAACCATTTGATGGAATAGAAATAAAAATATTTGAAGAAAATTAAAAGTATCAATTAATTCGTTTTCAAACAATGAGAGTGCGAGTTAAGATCTCAATGTATTACTCCATCTGTCCCCAGTCATTAATTTGTCATATTTTTTATTTTTTTTCTCATATTAAGATAATGATTGGTTTATCTTAATTTTATACAAAAATATTTTAAGAAGACTAAAATACCCTCACTAATTTTAGATAATCATGCATATAATTAAATGGTTTTCTTTTTCAAAGTTAGTATTAGTATTATTTATTACTATTCTCTATCTTATATAAAAGAAAAAATTATTACTCCCAAGTAGGTATGTATCTCACTTTTAACAAAGCTAATTACCACTAAAATTTTATAAGAATTTTAAAATTTAAAATCATGATTTTTTCCACCAAAATTTATGCTATATATTCAACCATACTTTAAAGCCAAATTAAGATATGAATATGGCAAAAGGTAGGGGTGTGCAACGGTCGGTTCGGTTCAATAACCGAACCAAAAAAACCGAAATATTGTAATTTATATAAACTGAACCGAAACAATATGAAAACCGAACTAAAACCGAACCGAAATTTTCGGTTGATTTGGTTCGGTTAACCGAAAAACCGAAAATCCAAAATTATAATTAAAAAAATTATCTAAAAAATTATACAAAATTATAAATTATAAAACTAAAATTAAAAAAAATAAAATTGAAAAATATACATATATAATTTAATTTCAAGCCCCTTAAATTGATAAAAAAAATACAAAAATAATTTTTTTATGTAAAAATTGGATAAAATAATATATAAATTTAAAATTTCGGTCGGTTCGATTTTTCTTTAGTTTTTTCCTTTCAAAACGAACCAAACCGAAATAACCGAATTACCTATAAATTCAAAATCGAAACCGAACCGAAAAATCGAATAACCAAACCGAATTAAAAATATCGGTCGTTTGGTTCGGTTTTAACCGAATTTTGCTCACCCCTAGCAAAATGAATAAGAAGAATGAACATTTTCTCTTTGTCTTGAATATGACAACAAGTGAGTCTCATCAAATTCTTATATAAGAAGAATGAACAATTTTTATACAATTAATCTATCTATAAGATGTTATTCAAATTTGACATCTAATGAAATAAAGAGTATTTTGGAAACATAAAAGAAATAAAGAAAATTATGAGAAAGAAAAAATAAATAAATCAAACATGTTAAAAAACGTGAATTGGAATATATATGAATTTTAACCTTTATGTTGGTCAAATATAGCATTTAATGAAGCAAATAAAATGGATGAAAATGATAAAATATAAATGTAGATAAAATTGAAATAGTTTTTACAAATATTCTCTTGATTTCATAAAATGAAAACTTTGCTAGATAAATTTGTTCTCAAAAAAGTGAGTTAGAATAGTATTAAATCTCTCATTTCTTGCATTAAAATAAATGTTGAGAACTTTCTTCAAGAAGTTTTTGGACTTTTAATATATAAAATTTTCCTGAATTTTAAAAAAATTTCAAAATTACGTATATTTAATTTACCACCTAAATTTTTTAAAAAAATTTATAAATTACCAACTGCATATTACAATATGCAAAAGTGGACATGAGTTTGACACTTATGTATAATAAGAGCGTGATTGAAAATTATTAAATGAAAAAATAATTTAAATTTTAAGTAATATAATTACAAATCAATGAAGTATATTGATTTAATTTATTTTTTTCACTTAATAATTGTTAATCATGCTCTTATTATACTTAAGTATTAAACTTCTATCCACAATTAGTAAATTGTTATCTGCATAGTAATAGTTTACGAAAATTTTCAAAAATTTACTAAAATTAAACTTATGAAAAGTGAAAATATAAAGTTTAATTTTTTTTGAAGTTCAGCAGGTTTTTATATATTAGGGCAAGTTTTTGCTTGGCCATCTTTTCTACCATTGACTATAAAGGTCATAAGAAAATGAAGAGTTGGCATAGGATGACGTTAAGGGCCTCTTTTGAGATGACTTCAAAGAGGGCATGACAAGTTAGCAATCGTTGTTGTAATTTATACAACTAACCTCTTACTCATAATAAAATAAGGGATAAAATTTTAATTTATTCCCTACCGTTTTGTTAAAATAGTTAAGTTGCCCCTAACATATTTTTTGGATTTAATTTACATTTAATTTTTCAATTTTTGACTCTAAAATGGCTTTATGTGTTCTCTTAATTTTTCTAAAATATATTTTTACCAAAATCAATTTTTTTTTTTTTACAAAATTTATTTTTTCATTTAAAATTTGTATAGAATTTATAAAATCACTCCAAAATGTTTCTAATAATTTTTTTTCTTTTATAAAATTTATTTTTTCTTTTAGAATTTACACAAAACTTATAAAATTACTCTAAAATACTTGTAAAATGGCTCATATACCATTTTTTTCCACATACTAAAGAACCATAAAATTGAATTTAACCATTTTCTCTTGATGAAATAGATATAAGGGAAACGCGTGAAAAAAAAAAAAAAACAAAAACAAAAAAGACAGCTATTTTTTTTTTTTAAAAAAAAATTATCTAATTGTATAAACCAAACTAAACTAATAATGTATTTCCCATCTTAATATTTTATTGGCAATTTTCTTTTTTTTTTTTTTTTTACCATAAAGCCTTATTTTTCCTCTGTCTAACGGATTCTGGATGAGAGACAACTCTATGTCTTCCTCCCTTCTCCTTTCTCGGTGCCGACATATTCATCAACTCCGGCCTCCATTGCCACTTGATGATGCGATCGATGCAAGCCGCTGTCCACCTCTAATGAGCTCCGGTCGACGGCAGGTCTAATAGAGAAATCAAGCGTCTGTGGCTGCGACTGTATTTCTAGCCATCAGCACTTCATGCAGTGGAGAAGGGACGAGTAAGCTCCAAACGAAGAGACG
This sequence comes from Excoecaria cochinchinensis, assembly GCA_947683425.1. NCBI lineage: Eukaryota > Viridiplantae > Streptophyta > Magnoliopsida > Malpighiales > Euphorbiaceae > Excoecaria > Excoecaria cochinchinensis. The sequence continues at coordinate 2,856,127 of CANTUQ010000125.1, read as the reverse complement.
AAATGATGGTTTCCAGTTTCAAGCCATTATATGCAACGGAAGAGGAGATCGGAAAAGAGAGGATCTCGACTTTTCGATATAGAAATTGATGTACATAAATTAATACAATAAGTAATAATTTAGGTTTTTATTTTTTTATTTTTGAAAATAAAGGTTGGTTTCTATTATGTATATATATATAACAAAGTCGTCTTTTATATAAATTAAAACACGAATCAACAAAAAAAAAAAAAAAAAAAAAAAGAATTAATAATAATATTATAAGAAATTTTTATTCGTAGAAGTTTCTCACTTACTAAACACAACTTGTAGCACACATAATTCTCTTGCTACCAAAAGAAGAAAACAAAAAACCTCCACTGTTCAGCACGATTTAATGAACTTCCCTAAGTCTATGGGATTAATAATTTATTTACAGGACTCCTTTGATGATTAGAACTAGAATTTCAACCACTTCAACGCGAAATTTTTTGCCTGGACCACGACCTCATAGATTTCAGACAAGAATTTCCCCTTAAACACTTGATTAACTTAAGGCTCCATTTCCACATCATTCGAACCATAAGAATGAGAAAGGAAAATGTAAAAATACAATGAAGTAAAACAATTTAGGAATTCCAGTACCTACCACCCTCAATGAAATAGATGCCATGCCAGAGTCATACCATATATATGGACCCATTTGCAGATAGTACAAGGAAGCAGCAAAGAAATAGGCTTGCGATATGTGGACGACTGTGATGCACATAACTAACAGCAATAAAAAGCTCGAGAACTTATTTCGAAATGGGATTCCACTAAACATCAGCAGAATTATAACAAATGAAAGTATCATAGACACTGTGTTAGAGAACCAGAAACCTTCAGTCGGATCTACCCTTTTCAATTCATATAATGAAAGACAAATAATAGGATAACCATCTTCAAGTGGATGTGGAGCAGGAGCAGTTCCAGAACTATTCGTTTCGCCTTTAACTGTGTCTGGCGGGTTTATACCAGCTTGGTAAGCTAAAGTTGCTGTTACCGTAGCAGCTATCAGTATATTCCCGCGTGCCTGTTCTAGCTTGTGACCAACATTCTTGTAGTATGTTTTTATGAATTTGCATTTTCTGGTGAAAAAGCAGCATCTTTGTGGAATTGGGGTTGCTGCTGATGGTGATGGTGATAGGTAATTATTTATATTAAGGGTTTTGCTCCTCTGAACATCAGCTTCAAGAAGAATTATTTGTATTTCCAGGGATTTAAAATCCTTGGGAGTATTCTCTAGAATATCCAATGCCGTAAAACCATTCATGTTCAAAGTATTTGCCTTTGTTTTAATGCTTGTCTCCGAAATTAAGTACTTTGCAATCTGCCAATTTTTATATAAATATATATATATATAGAAAAAGTATTATATATATATAGAAAAAGTATTTAGAAATGAACAAAAGAAATAATTTATGTTTTCAACAATAGGTTCTAATACCTCAACTTGCTTGAAGACGGATGCAAGATGCAAAATTGTGTTACCATGATCATCTGAGGCGTTGACAAACTCATCATCATATTTTACTGTTTCCACCAATAATTTTAGAGTTTCCAGTTGATTATATTTGACGCATAAGTGCAAGATTGTCTTTCCATTCTCTGCTTTCTCTCTAACTGATTGAGGACAAATCTTTAGGAGTTCCTTTATAACCTCATTTCTTCCTTTCATGTGTTGCCAAGTGCAGCGGAATTCTTCCTTCGTCATCCCTTGCGAAGCAAGCATGATTAGGGTTACATGCAATAGCCCTTTCACAATATCAACGTAGCCCTCGGCAGAAGCTAGGTAAAGAGGCAAGCGACGAAGGGAGCCCAACTCATGAGCTATTTTAGGCTTTCGAGCAAGAATTACTTTGGCGAAATGGAGGTGATTGCGCATAGCTGCGATGTGTAAGGGAGTTTCGTTAAATGAAGTAAGAGTGAGTACCCTATCCAGGATAAGCTCATCTGCTTGAAGGAGTGTTTGTAAGGCATGAACATCCCCTTCAACCGATACTTTATAAAGAGTGAGCTGATCATTCTCAATGGTGAGGTTCAAGTTTTCTTTAGACATAATCTCTTTCGTACATAAGGAACAGAATATAGGTGGGAAGTTTTATATCGTGAAATTAGATGACTCTAGAGTTGCTGATGGGTAATGATTTGTGTGATGATACTGTTGAAGTCAAAATTGTAGGCAAAGAAAGAAAAAAAAAATCTTTGAATCCCACATCGGAATTTTAATAAAAGGAAAGGGGATTTTTTAACTATAAATATAGTCACTTAATTTTAGGTTTAATCATTCTAGTTTTGTGATTAAATCTAAAACTAAGAGGCTATATTTATAGTTACAAAATTTCTTTCCCTTTTACTAAAATCCCGACGTGGGATTCAAAGATTTTCTATTTTTTTTTCTTTCTTTGCCTACAATTGTAGGCTGCCTACAATTGTTGACTTCAACAATCTCCCACTTGAAGATCTAATTCAGATCTTCAAGTGGGAGATTGTTGAAGTCAACAATTGTAGGCAGTCTACAATTATAGGCAAAGAAAGAAAAAAAAAAAAAGAAAATCTTTAAATCCCACATCGGGATTTTAGTAAAAGGGAAAGGAATTTTGTAACGATAAATATAACCCCTTAGTTTTAGGTTTAATCATCCAATTCTTGAGATCTTCTAGTATAAATAGAGAGTGTTTCTCATATTTTCTTATGTAAAATATAGAGAGGTTGTAACTCATATTTTTATAGTAAAATTTTGTTACTTTTACCCGTGGTTTTTACCCTGATTTGTTTGGAGTTTTTCACGTAAATCTATGTATTTTTTATTATCTATATTTTAGCTGCGTTTTTTTTTCTAATCCGGTCCTTATTTTTACAAGTAGAACCCTATTTATTTGCTTAAAAAGTAGGCTTTTGTTATAAAGAAAAAAATAAGTTTCTTTCTACAGGTCTAATTTAGTGACTCAAACTTGATAAGAGAATATGATCTTCAATCAGTTCATTCAAATACAACTTTAGAAATTTGTCTATGTAATCATAGAATATGATGAGAGCAAAATCAATCATTAACATAAGCCGAAATTTTTTTATCTAGATCGGTTTATAAAAATTTTTATGGACTAAGTAAATAGCTAATTGGTTATACACAATATATGTTAATTTTTTGATAATTTCTTTTTTATTATTTGGCAAACAATTTAGTTAAAAATAACTAAATGGAGGCATAAAGCGACAGTTGTCGCAATGTCCCATCGATTTCCGAAAGAATATAGCGAGTCAGAATTACATGTGTGTGGGGCTTATACTTGAGCTTCCATGTGGCTGAACAGCAACACGGAATTGTAAAGCGTGGTGTTAGTGGCGCCTAAATCGATAACTACAGCTCTTAATCGATTTATGTGCACTCGATAACAGCTAAAGCGAGAGAATGCCGAGAACAAGAAATGGAAAAACCAGCAAATTTTTTGTAGCAGCAAGATCTTTTTGATGTAGATGTGCTCCAAGAAGCTTCTGTTGGTGGTTCGGCTGTGGCTCAGTAGTGGTAGCAATTACAACCTTCAAACGAAAGGAGATGATGGTGTCTAACATGTGCTGTTCTTGAATTTAGCTTAGATGCTTTTTTATTTCTTTTGGCTCATAAACTGTCTCACTTATTTCATTGTTATTGTTCAAAAATGAAATTCTTGTTGTTGTATTGATTGTCCATGATGATGACAAGCAGAGCCATTGCGAAAGTCTCCTTCTGCGTTATGTTTTGCTCTTGGAAATATTTTGAGCATTTTCCTTGTTTAATTAAGCCTTTGTTTTCCCACTAAAAAAAAAGAAAAAAAAAATGCCAAAAATAATGTGAAAATTTTCCGGGACAAGATTCTTTTGTTAATTACCGACGGTACATAATTTACTTAAATAAGTTGTAAGGAAAAAGGATAATTTGTGACGGAAAATAAATTCGCAGATATCCGTCCTAAAAAAATAAAGGTAAATTTTTTTTATTGATGGAATAGCAAATTCGTCGTAAATTTAGGCGCTAATATTTTTCAGTAAAAATTTTCAATGAAATTTTTCCACAAAAATAATTATTTGTAAGAAAATTATCGATGAAATGTACCATTATGTAGGTAATTTTTCAAAGATAAAAAATTTTCCTTACGGAATTTTTATTTTGTCCAGAAATTGGAAAACTATTTTTGTCGAAAAACATGGCATTAGTGATGGAATGTATAATTTCCATGGAAAATTGTTCAAAGGTAAACAATTCTCTATGGAGTTAGCATATTCGTCAGGAAATTTTCAATTTTCCCGACAATAATGATAATGATAATACCGTATGTAAAATTTATCTACGGAATAACATTTTCCGTCAGAAAATTTTTTACTTCCCGATGGAATGCTCATTGTCGTAGGAGATTTCTCGCACTCAGCCTGTCTCTCCCTATCAGAAACACACTCTCTCTCTCTTGCGCGAAATTTGAGCTTTTCCAGTTTTTGTCAGACCCTACCTCTTTGTCGCCGTCCCCTGTTATCACCATCTACTCACCTCCGTCCACCGTTCTCGACGACTTCTTGCCTCCGTGATTGCCCTTGATCATGTTCGTCTTCTACTTATGTTTTCTTTTTTTTTTTCAATTTTTCTTCTAATTGGCTTTTCGTTGGGTTCCACCTCCTTGCCTCCTTCACCCAGTTGCCGGTGAGTGACCACCAACAAAAAGATTGAAGCCGCAGGTCGTAATTCATTTGTTCTGCTTCGATTCAAGTTCTGTCACCTGATTTTTTTCATTTTTTCTACTTTTTCTTCTTTTACTATTAGAAACATTGATTTCAGGAGGAAAATGGGCTCACAAAAAAGTTCAGGACAAAACCACCCCATTTTCAATAGTTGTGGGACAAAAAAAATACCTTAGCCTTTTTATTTAAAGCTGATTAAGAGAGATTTGACATATGAATATTGACGTGTCATCTCAGTATTGGCTACCGTTTATTTCATTTATCAGCTAGACTTTCCGTCCAAAATGAGAATATATTTCACTTATTTTCATGACTTTAAGAGTGAAAAAGACAAAAAAAAAATTGTTACACTTAAATTTTTTAATATATTTTTAATTTATAAATATTATGATATATGATTTTCTAAAATATTAATATTATTATAATACATATTTTTAGGTAAATAAATATTAAAATTATCTTTTATTATAATTATTTATCCATTAAATGTGTATAATTAGCACTTTATTATTAGTTTTATATTGAATATTTTTAATTTTTATAATTAATTCTGAAGAATTTATTATTTTATTATTTTAATGGATATTATATTTGATTTGTATTTTTTATATTTGAAGCATTTTTAACTGTTAAAAATAATAATATCAAAAATTATGTAATTTACTAAATTTTTATATTAAAATTTTTTAATGGTTAACCAATAAATAAATTTTAAAAATTAATTAAAATTCAAAATTAATAAAATGATTAATCGAAATTAATAAATCGATTAATAAAATTATTAATGTAAGGATTAATATTAACCCCTACTTTTAATATAACTATAATTAAATGTATTTTAGTGGATAAGTTTTGGCTCTGGCATCTTTGTACCATTGGCTAGAGGAGTGTAAAACGAAAATAATACTACACGTGAAAAATGATAGTGGTCCAACGTGCATTATTGATGGAATATCATCAATATCGATGGCTTATACATCTTTTTTATTTTTGTCCTGAATGGTTTAATGCAACTTTAACGGCACTTTTAATGCAACTTTAACTAAAGGCATTTTAGTGGATAAGTTTTCGCTCTGGCATCTTTTGTACCATTCCTTTCCATAATCCCTGAGATTTGGATGCTCAAGTGTTGGATCTCCTGTCTTCAATTTTATTTTCAGATATTTACTATCAAAAAGTATAATTATCTTTATAAAAGGAGAAGGAATATTGAAATATTAACGTATTGTACGCGGTAGAATAGTTAGAAACTCAGGTTAGCAGTGCAAAAAATCACAATAATTTATAAAAAATTTATTATTTAATGATAACCGGACACTCCTGTTATGAGTTCGGTGACACCTTGTTTTTGAATCTAGACAACCGAATTAATCTGAAATTTCTTAATAATAGCTCGGTATATTCCAATAGGTCGGAAATAGCTCGTCTTTGTATGTCACCGGAATTGACGGAATCCTTCAAAGGCTTCCACTCCATTATAACGGGACTTTTTGGTGATCAACTTTATCTAACCAGTAATTTAACCTTATCCAATGAGAAATTAATTTTATCTGATCAGGAAGTATTCTTATTTATTTGGAGATTTTGAGTTCTACTCCAGTTAGGACTCTCAGTTCCTGTTCTATTGGGAATGCTTATTTCACGCAAAAGATGACTCCTTCTCCATCACTGATTCCTAAGTTTATAAAAAAGGAAATTCAGGTATATTTTCCTTCTTGATTCCTTTACAATTACAATACACTTATCATCGTCAATTTTTCTAACTTGACCGTTGGAATATCCTTAATTGGAAACCCGCTGGAGTTTTGTGTTTTTAGGTAATTTCTCCAAGCAGTCAGCCTGGAAAATTTGGACTGCGAGCATTTAAATTTATTTTTTCAAATATGCTAAATTATTAAAAATTGTACATATTTAACAAATATGAATTTTTTTGTTGATAACTAATATGAAAATATAGTTTACATTTATCTCTCAAAATATTAAATAAGTGTAAATCTATACCATTTTAATATTTTAAGAGACTGTTTTTTTTTAAAAAATACATTTCAAGATCAAATTTGTATATTTTTTAATAATTTAAGAACAAATTTAATCTTTATCACTATAAAATAAGAAATTCATTAAAATACTTTAATATTTTTTAAAAAATTCAAATTATAAGAATTTTACTAAAAAATCAATTTGAGCTCACCGCCACAGCTACGCCTTTCGATGTATGTAATTGAATTCATCATATTCGAAAGTATACATTTCATTTTGGCAACATTCAATATTAAAGTCAAGTCGTCATCTTCGAAAGGGACTATATAATGCACTTTATTGGGTTACAAAATGGGCTTCCTAGCCTGTAAATTTTGGAAAATTATTAAATTAGGGATTAACAGTTGAAGTCTTTTTGGGCTGAGGTCTATACATTGCCGAAGCCTGATTTTGTTACAGTGGAGTGACAAATTGCTTGATTTGGGACTTAATAGAAGGGTGGCGTTGAATGTAAAATGATTCAGTTTTCACTAGGCTTAACATTGCACTCCTGTAAAAAGGAAAAAATAGTGTGCTAGTTAAATTTCAAATTTTCCACAATGCACAGTTAGTGTGGTACTTATGATTAGTATGATTAGCTAAATTTCCCTCGCTAAATGTTGATTTTCTTGCAGCGTTAGGCATCTGTTTTATTGGCTCAGGTCCAAACATCGCAGTAGCACCATTTTGTAGAGTGACAAATTGCTTGATTTGGGACTTGCTAGAAAGGGTGGTGTTGAATGTAAAATGATATAATAATATCAGTTCATTAAAGACAACTTAATATATATAAAGAAATTTAATAGTACACGGAATTCTCTTCTGCTACCAAAAAAATAAAATAGAAAATTTCCACCTTAAGCCTCTTTGATTACTAGAATTACAGTTTCAACGACATAACCAAACGATCAACTGCCGGCTCCATTTCCACATCTTTCGGACAATAAGGATGAGAAAGCAAAATACATGTAAGAATATAATGAAGTAAAACAAAAAAGGAATTACAGTACCTAATGCTATCAATGAAATCTGCGCCATGCCAAACCATCGAGCCTTTTGCGGAAAGTTCAACGCAGTTGCACAGAAATAGGCTTGCGATACGTGGACGAGTGTGAAGCATATAACTAATACCAACAAAAAGCTTGAAAACTTATTTCGAAATGGGAGTCCGCTAAACATGAGCAGAATTAGAACAAGTGAAAGCATCATGGACACTGTGTTAGAGAACCAGAAACATTCAGCCGGATCTAATAAAAGATCAATAATATTATAACTTTCAAGTTGACCAGCAGAAGGTGGAGCAGCTTCAGTAGTGTTCATTCTGCCTTGCCCAGAAGCGTTTTCTGGCGGGCTTACCCCAGCTTGGTAAGCTAAAGTTGCTATTACTGTAGCTGCTACCAGTATATTCCCCCGAGCCTCTTCTAGCGTGCGCCCAACACTCTTGTAGTATTTTTTTATGTATTTGCATTTTCTGGTGATAAAGCAGCATCCTTGTTGCGTTGGGGTTGCTGCTGATGGTGATGGTGATCGGAGATTATTAATGTTATGGGTTTTGTTCCTCTGAACACCAGCTTCAAGAAGAATGATCTGTATTGCTAGGGATTTTGAATCCCAGGGAGTATGCTTTACAACATCCAAGAAAACCATTAATGTTCAAGGCATTTGCCTTGGTTTTCATGCTTGTATCTGAAATTAAATATTTTACAATCTGCCAAATAAAAGCCAATAAAAAAAAATTAATTCATAAATGCAACGTCTACAATACATTATAAAGACTATAAACTATTGTTTCAGCAGGGCATATCTATAAGTTTACCTTGTTTTAAAATGATTTAAATCATACTAAACTAAGTTTATTACCTATTATAACAAAATGTTTTTTTTTTTCCTTTTAAACTTTTTGAACTGAAATTTTCTCTGATTATCTTTAGTTCAAAAAAATTTAAGCTATTCTCAAATTAGTTTATTCTCCATTATTAATATTTATTTTTTTCCTTAAATTTTCATTTTGAAAAAAAATATATATAATTCTAACAGCATTTGAATTTGTATTTTTAAGAATGCGTTCTCGTAATACCTCAACTTGTTTGAAGATAGATGCAAGATGCAAAATTGTGTTGCAATGGTCATCTGTGGCGTTGACAAAATCATCTTCTTCTTTTACCGTCTCCACCAATAATTTTGGAGCTTCCAACTGATTATATTTGACGCATAAATGCAAGATTGTCTCTCCATTCTCTGCATTTTCTCTAATTGATTTAGGACAAACCTTGATCAGTTCCATTATAACCTCAATTCTTCCTTTCATGGCTGCCAAGTGCAGCGGAATTCTTCCATCTCCATCCCTAGCAAAGCAAGCATGATCAGGGTCTACATGCAATAGCTCTTTCACAATATCAACATAGCCCTCGGCAGAAGCTAGATGAAGAGGCAAGCGACGAAAGGAGTCCAACTCATGAGCTAGTTTAGTCTTTCGAGCAAGAATTACTTTGGCGAAATGGAGGTGATTGCGCATAGCTGCGATATGTAAGGGAGTTTCATTAAAAGAAGTAAGAGTGAGTACCCTATCCAGGATTAGCTCATCTGCTTGAAGGAGTGTTTGTAAGGCATGAACATCCCCTTCAACTGATACTTTATAGAGAGTGAGCTGATCATTCTCGATGGAGAGGTTCAAGTTTTCTTTAGACATAATCTCTTTCGTATATAAGGAACTGAATATAGGTGGGAAGTTTTATATCATGAAATTAGACTCAATTTTTGTTGGTTTTGCTATTGTTATGGGTACGGGTGTGATTTTCATTGGACTCATTTCTCAATTTCAAATTCAAAACAAATTTATACATGCAATTTTCAATATGCTTACACTATATATCCATCTTATATATATACATATATATAACACTAAAAGAGTCACTCGACAAGAAACTTATTTTATAATTTTCTGATGCGCAGCGCAGCAAGTAAGAAATATTTCTTTATTATACTAGCAAGCAAGAAATTAATTCTTTATTGTACTAGCAAGTAAGAAATTAATTCTTCAAGACAATCCAATAAAAAAAGCAAAGAGATTCTACCAAAAGCACATGAATGTAATGGTACTCTCTTGCTTGTTAATTAGTAATTCAAAAAAGAAGAGAGATAGACATGAACCCAAAAACGAAGAAAAGTATCTCTTCAATAGGAAAAATCCATGAACGTGCTTCATGCTGCGGAATACTGCACGTGAAACACATAAATATGTTTACATAAACGCTGAGGAATTTGCCAATAAATTTAACTATAAGGAAAACAAAAAATGGATCCTGTAACAGTACTTAGCATTGATGGAGGTGCTGCTCATGGTGTCATTCCTGCAACTTTTCTAAAGTCCCTCGAACAACATGTAACACCCTAAAAATTTCGGTTAGGTGTAGTATCTTTAGGACTGTAAACAGTATACATAGAGGTTATAGTATCACGGTTGGTTAAAAGTTGACCAAAGGTTATAGTTGATTCGGTACAGTCAATAGTTAATCCCAACTAAATAATTGAGATATAAATGAAATTAAATAGGGTGATTAAGTGGGATCATAAACAAAAAATTATATGGAGAAAGATTTTTATGGATATTATTTCGGGGCTTTTGGAATTATCTCTAACTAAGGTGAATTTTAGCCATAAATAAATAAATAAGAAGAGAAAGAAATATTAGAAAAATCGAGAAGGGGAGGAACAGAAAGAAGAAAAGATAAGAAAAGGAGAGAGAGAGAGAGGGGGAGGGTGTGGTGATTGGAGACCGGGGAGATCGGAGAGAGAGATAGAAAGAAAGTGAGAGGGAGCACCGGTTTCAGCATGCTTTGCCAAGAGTTATATTGATAATGCTAATTATTAAGATGTGTGATTGTAGGATGGCTATATATATATACACACACACATGTAAGTGGTTATATGAATATTTGCCTGAAAGATTATTATTAAGTGTTTAATTTTACACATTTTTACTTGATTTTCTCTTATTTTTATACATTTATTTTTAGCCAAATTGAAATTTTTCACTTGTTTTTATAAATTTGACCATTTTAGGATTTAACAAATCAAAAAGAGCATTTTGTGGATAATTAGATTGATTTGAAATAGTTAAAAGAGTTTTGATCAATTTTACAAATTAGAGAAAATATGAAGATTTGAAAAAAAGAGACAGCAGAATAATTCACCACCAGATTTGCGTGTGCGAGTATAAATAAATACGAAACTTTTATTTAAGATATTAAAATCAATATAAATTTATTATTTAAATATGCTAAAATATTAAAATTGTACATATTTATTTTTACAATGACAAATATAAATATTTTTATTGATGACTAATATGAAAATATAGTTTATATTTATCTCAAATTATTAAAACAACCTACATTTACCTCTCAAAATATTGAATAAGTGTAAATCTGCACCATTTTAATATTTTGAAATGCTGTTTTTTTTTTAAAATTAATTTTAAGATCAAATATGCATATTTTTAATAATTTAATGACAAATTTAATCTTTATTACTATAAAATAAGAAATTCGTTAAAATACTTTAATATTTTTAAAAAAATTCAAATTATAAGAATTTTACTAAAAAATCAATTTGACCTCACCCAATGGGACAGCACAGCTACGCCTTTCGATGTATGTAATTGAATTCATCATATTCGAAAGTATACATTTTATTTTGGAAACATTCAATATTAAAGTCAAGTTGTCATCTCTAAAAGTGACTATATAATGCACTTTATTGGATTACGAAATGGGCTTCCTGTAAATTTTGGAAAATTATTAAATTAGGGATTAACAGTTGAAGTCTTTTTGGTTTTTTCTTTTGATGGCAATAATATTGTGAACTACCACAGAATTTCTTTATGAATGTTCTTCAGGCCCTTTTGCTGGCTAAGAGTATCAGTTGATATTTAATTGCTAATAGTTAGATAAAAAAAAGTAAGTTTTTACTAAAAATTTGTTATAATAATATGTTTTAGTAAATTATAATTAAAATTGTATAGAATTGATGTTAATTAATATTTAATTAATATTTATAAAAAGTTGAAAGAATTTTAAAAAAATAATAAAAAAAAGCCCTGAAAACTTGTTCCCATTAGAGTTCAAGTGTTGTCCCGTTATGCTTGGAAAATGTGGTTCGTATTGGATGCATGTTTTATGGGCTGAGGTCTATGCATTGCCGAAGCCTGACTTTGTTACAGTGGAGTGACAAATTGCTTGATTTGGGACTTAATAGAAGGGTGGCGTTGAATGTAAAATGATTCAGTTTTCATTAGGCTTAGCATTGCACTCCTGTAAAAAGGAAAAAAATAGTGTGCTAGTTAAATTTCAAAATTTCCACAATGCACAGTTAGTGGGTAATTATGATTCTCTCAATTAATATTAATTTTTAAGTACAATAATCAACTTAAAAATTTATAATAGTTTAAAGATTTAATCATGTGTTTTTCCCATAAGACCAGACATGTATTTAATGATGCTTGAATTTGATCACTTCTGTGTTTGGACCTAATATCCGTGGTCTGAATAGTAAAAAGACTCGGTGTCTTTTTGAACTCAAACCAAAAAAACTAGTATATTTTAAGGATCTGAGTGTGCATTCTTCCATAATATTTTTGAAACATTAATAATAATAATAATAATAACCTACAAATAAATATATAATTTTTTAAAACATTATAAAAAAAAATTGTTATGAAATGTAAAATACTGCTCTAAGCTTAACTAAATGATTTTAACATAATAAAATTGGTCTTAATATATTGAAAATTTTCAAATTTAAAACTTTCCTTCCTTTACATATATATATATATATATATATATATATATAGGTATGCCGCTGGTTTCATTCCACGGCATAGCTAAACGAAACCACCGCACACCATGATCGATAATTGGTTTTATAAAGTCCTTTAATCTATTTTAATTGAAATTAATGGGGAAAAACAAACAAAGAACATGAGGTCAATTCTAATTCAGGAGATATAATGGTATAATTGTCTAATTGAGTCTCGACTTGGGATGATAGATATATGTATTTTTATATTTTCTATTTTGAGTTTGAATTTCTCTAGTTATTAATGATAATACTATTATCATTTATGTCTTACCCACTCTCAGCCCATGACCCATTATGAGCCAAGGAGCCAGCTGGCCCAAGTCCATCGCGTGACAAACAGTCATCCAAAAACTAGCTAAGCAAAACGCCTGATCGGATTGACAGAGCACGTACTTTATCAGAATCCACTTACGCACGCCAGAGATTCACATCTCTTATACCTATTTACCGTTATATCATTATTTATCTATTATGACACTTAAGCAAACTCACTCTTGGTTTTCAAGTGGTTTTGTCACGTTCACTATAAATAGTATAAAACATTGTAGAACCGAGTATTAAATTCTCGAGACTCTCTATTTCTACATTATATTTTTAAATCTTATTAACTTAAGTTTCAGAATGCTTACAGTTGATTCGATCAGATTTATCTTATTACAAGATACAATTCTTTTGTTGATTCCATCCGGACTCATTCTATTTCTAATGTTTTAGTAATTATTAATTAACTTGATAAGATATTTTTTATTAGAATAATTAAAGGAGAATAATAATTAAAAATATTTATATAACGCAGTAGATTTTGCTGCTAGTTTAGCATTGCTATAGTTGACTTTTGAATTCTATATAATAATCGACAATGTCTTTGAACTTTGGATAGCAACATCTTGCCGGCCACTTGCACATCTTTCATGCCATTCCCTAAATGCTTATTTATTTAAATAACAAATACATATTCTATGGATTTGACATTAATTACTAGCTATCTGATTCCAGGTTGGCAGGAATAAATATTAAATATAATATTTATTTATAGACAACTTTGTACAACTGGAATTCCAAAATTAAAATAGAAAATTAATAAAATATGGTAACAAGCAAAACTTATAGACATCCAACAGATGGAATCCGATGAATCATAAGTGGATGATGTTGTCAATGGATCAAATTTTATAGTATTATTTGTTTCGGAAGTTGTCAAACGTAGAAATTTTTTTGTACAAATATACATTGAATGTGGTGTGTAATATCTCTTTTATCCTTTAGATAAAATTCCAAAAATTCAACAAAATTTGAATTTTGAATTTTTTTTCTCTACAGATAGAATTAATTGATTTCTTCCCTTAATTTCCAATTTCTTATTTCATTGGCTACATCATTTTTTGTCTTATCATTTTACAACAGTAGTACAAATTGCGAATCTTTGTATCCAGAGAATTCATATTTTTGAATAAAGTTCTTTTTTTCCCCTTTCATTAGTCCTTATTATTTTAATTCTCTCTTATTATAAAGAGTTATTCAATTTGCTCTAAGAATATATCAATGCAAAATTATAAAATAAATCAAAATATTTAACGGTAGAAAGAAAAAAAGAGAGAGAAAAAAAAGCAGCTAAACATAATGTGTATTAAATGCGTAAATGGGAGGAAAGAATTAGTGGCAAAGTAATGAAGAATATATAATTGATTCTTTGTTTCAAGGGCACAAGAGTACTTTCATGTCTTTTGTACAAGTTTTGTACATTTAGCTTTTTCTAAATTTTTATTCTTTTTTTTTAAAAAAAAAAACATAAGAAATAAAATATATATATATATAATTAAAAAAAAGTTATGATTATAAATAATATAAACAAATAAAATCAAATGAATCATAAATAGACAAAATAATACAGGTGGCATAACAGGTCAATGTTGGGTTATATCATCATTTTAATGATAATCTAATGGATGATGAGCAAATTAGGCGGGGTTTGTATCATATTTTTATGGACTGATTGCGTAAAAGTAACTATTTAGACGGGTTACGAGTGGAAAGATCACTTTGTCCTACATTTGCGTTGACAACCATTTCATTCAAAGGTTTAGGCAATAAAGCAGATGGAGTTGTCATTCAGACCAGACAGAGAAGATTTAACGCTGTTGTACGATGCAGCAATTAGGGGCTGCATAACAACCTTAAACGACTTAATCCAAAAAGATAAACTCATTCTTAACAAAGTTTCACTATCCAACTTCACAGAAACGCCTTTACACATATCATCTTTGGCGGGCCATATTGATTTCACCATTGCTGTTCTTCAGAGATGTTCTAAATTAGCTACAGAATCCGACTCTTTGAAAAGGTTACCGATTCACTTAGCTTCTGCTCAGGGACATACGGAGATTGTCAAAGCTTTGTTGTGCGTGAACAAGGATATGTGCTTGGCTCGAGATGAAGATGGTAGAATTCCTCTGCACTTAGCCGCCATGAGAGGGAGAGTTGAGGTTATTCAAGAATTGGCAAGTGCTTGTCCAGACTCCATATCAGAGCTTCTTGATGGAGATAGTGTTTTCCACTTGTGTGTCAAGTTTAACCATTTAGAAGCTTTGAAGCTCTTGGTGGATGTTGTTGATGATGCTGACATAATTTACAACAAAGGAAATCAAGATGGTAACACCCTCTTGCATTTAGCTGCTATGCTCAAGGAATTGGAGGTACACTTTTTTCCTAATTTTATTAGGATTTTATTATTCTTGTCATAAATATAAATTGTATCTATTTTCTTAGCGCATATCTGCATATATTTGAACTTTCATATTAAACAAGATTCTGTATACTTCTCTTCTTAACTGTGTGTTTGTCGTCCACTCCATGGAGGATCCAAATTTTCTTTTATAAATGCTTGCTCAATAATAACCCCAACATTTGAGTCTTGAGGTAAAGCGATTAATAAATTCTAAAGGATTACCAAATTTCATAAAAATTCATAATAAACAAACACTCGTAATTGGCTTATGGGTTTTGATGATCGCTAGCAATTTCATAAAAACATCATTGACAGATTTTTGCCTAAAGAGATTGACTGTTAAATAAGTATTTATAAAGAGAGAAATAGAAAAGTTAATTGGAGTATTTTAGAACTTAATTAGATACTTACTTGATATAGCCAGGTATCCTTATATATAGTAGTTGGTTGTAATGTAGTTAATGAATTAATACTTTATGTAATGACTAGTAATAGCCGGTCATTAATAAAGCACAACGCCTAAAAATTACAATGAGCTTTTCAATGCTAGTTGTCGTATATGCCTTTGCTTTTATTTTTTTGTTCTTTTGTTCTTTGTCAAAGAAAGTTGCCACCGATTTCGTTTTGTCAAATATAGCTGCCACCGAAATCGGTGGCACAGTGTCTCACAGTTACTCTCCTTGCCTATAAAAGGCTTTCCCGTCTTCAATTGTAAGCACATCGAATAAAAAGCATTAGAGAGTGGTACAATACTCTATGTAAAGAGTATTTTTGTGAGCGGGTTTCTTTGGGTTTTGGGTTGAGAGTTTTCTTCACTTGTAATATTATTTTTCTATAGTAAATTTATTGCTCCTCTTCTCCCGTGGACGTAGGCACACTGCCGAACCACGTAAATTTGTGTGTATTTATTTTTATTATTTTGGCTATTTCTTCACTGTTGCCATAAAATCACTGTCTAAATAGTCCGTCGATCCTAACAAATTGGTATCAGAGTTTTGGTTCAGCTATTTTTTACACTGCATTGGAATTGCTGTCCGGAAAAGTAGCGAATTTTGGAGAAACAATTATAGTGCCGGGACGAGAAAAATATAAGAAATTTTTCGGTACGATCCGTTTCGAAAACGGGTGTAAAACGAGAAATTCGGTGAATAGTGATACTGTTGAAGTGAATTTTGCATTTTGCATGGTTTTCGCTGAAATACTATTCAGGATACTGTAGCGGATACTGTTCAGAGGATACTGTATCAGATACTATTCAGGTACTGTAGCAGATACTATTCAGGTACTGTAGCAGATACTGTTCAGAGGGTACTGTAGCAGATACTATTCGGATACTGTAGCTGGGGTACTGTTCATACGGTACTATTTATACTGTACTGTTCACATATATGGTACTATTCACAAATACGGTTACTATTCACGTAGAATAGTGAGAGCTATTTTTGGATCAAAAGAATATTGTGATTGAAGCAATGGCAACTACAAGATTTGATATTGAGAAATTTGATCGCAACATAAATTTCTCTTTGTGGAAGATTAAGATGCGCGCCATCTTAATTCAGAATGGGCTTGAAAAAGCTCTATTGGGGAAGAATAGAATGCCGGAGTCAATGACTGAAGAAAAGAAGGAGGAGATCATCAACAAGGCAGTTTCCACGATTCAGCTCTGTTTGTCTAATGAAGTTCTTCAGGAGGTCATCAATGAAGATACAGCAGCTGGCTTATGGGCGAAACTGGAGTCCTTGTACATGTCCAAAACCCTGACCGACAAGCTGTACCACATGACGCGGTTCTACACATTTCAAATGCAGGAAGGTACTTCTATTAAAACCTATCTGGAAGAATATACATCAATTTTAGTAAGTTTAGAAAATGTGGGTGCTAAAGTTGATGATGAAAATGCTGCTTTGAAATTGTTGTGTTCATTACCACCGTCACATAAAAGTTTTAGGGATACAATGCTTTATGGAAAAGATAGTGTGTCTTTGGCGGAGGTTAAGACAGCTTTACTCTCTAAAATTATAATTGATAAAGGAATTGTCGGTAGTAAAGATGATAATGTAGCAGAAGGCCTTGTTGCTAGAGGCAGGTCTAAAAATAAGAGTTATGCAGTAGTAGGTCTAGGTCAAAATCTAGACATAAGAATTTGATATGTAACTATTGTCATAAAAAGGGGCACATTAAAGCTGATTGTTATAAGTTGAAAAATAAACAATCAACTGAAGAAAGAAGGGAAAAATCCGCCGAAGCTAGTATTGCCGAAGATGAGTCCACATCTGATATTCTTTTAGTCACTAACAATGAAAGGTGCAGGTTTAAAGATGATTGGATTATGGATTCAGGTTGCTCTTATCACATATGTCCCAATAGGGACTGGTTCTCCACATATGAATCTTTTGCAGGTGGAGTTGTTTTGATGGGCAACGATGCAGCTTGCAAAGTTATTGGCAAGGGCACAATCCGAATCAAGATGCATGATGGCGTGGTACGAACTTTGACAGACGTTCGCCATGCTCCTGACATGAAGAAAAATCTCATCTCTTTGGGCACTCTTGATGCTAATGGGTGCAAATACACAAGCGAAGGTGGAGTCATGAAAGTTAGCAAAGGTGCTTTGGTGGTGATGAAGGCTAAACTGTTTGGAAGACTTTATCTCCTACAAGGAACCACAGTTACAGGAGCTGCTGCTGCAATTACTACTCAAATATCTGAAACCGACATCACCAAATTGTGGCATATGAGATTAGGCCATATGAGTGAGAAAGGCTTAACCCTGTTAAGTAAAAAGGGTCTTTTGTGTGGACAAAATACTAGCAAGCTTGATTTTTGCGAGCACTGTATTTTCGGAAAGCAAAAACGTGTCAGTTTCAGCACAGGTATCCACACAACCAAAGGTACCTTGGATTACATCCATTCTGATCTTTGGGGGCCATCACAAGTTCCATCAAAAGGTGGTGCCAGATACATGCTTGTCTTCATCGACGACTTCTCAAGGAAGGTTTGGGTTTACTTTCTTAAACATAAGGATCAAGTATTTTCCACATTCAAGCAATGGAAAACCATGATTGAGAAGCAGACAGGAAGGCAAATAAAGAGGCTGAGAACAGATAATGGCTTGGAGTTTTGTGCTGGTGAGTTCAATGACTTCTGTAAAAATGAAGGCATTGTGAGGCATCACACAGTTCGGATGACACCCCAACAAAATGGAGTTGCTGAACGGATGAACAGAACACTCATTGAGAAAGCAAGGTGTATGCTTTCAAATGCCGGATTACCAAAGAGTTTCTGGGTAGAAGCTGTTTCAACAGCTTGCTATTTAGTCAATCGCTCTCCATCAGTTCCAATTGGTTTCAAGACTCCAGAGGAAGCTTGGTCTGGCAAACCTGCAGATTATTCAAATTTGAGAATCTTTGGCTGCCCAGCATATATGCACGTCAATGATGGCAAGTTAGCACCAAGGGCCAAGAAGTGCATTTTTCTCGGATATCCACCAGGGGTGAAAGGATATAAACTTTGGTGTCCCAAATCATCCAAAGTTATAATCAGCAGAGATGTCACATTTGATGAAGGTTCAATGCTTCACTCAAAAAATGAAGTATTGATACCTTGCAGTTCTGATAAGCAAATGGAGGCCAGTCCGAGACAGGAGATGGATGTTGAAGATTATCCTGCTCAGCAAGATTCTATGTCGCAGTCAGATTCACAACCATCCAGGTCTCAGCAAGGTGATTCAGATCCTAACTCAGTCGAACAGGAGCAGCCATATTCTATTGCCAAAGATAGAGAAAGGAGAGAAATAAAGAAGCCAACAAAATATAAAGATTATGCAGATTTGGTGGCTTATGCTTTATCAGCAGCTGAGGAGATCAACAATGTTGGAGAACCATCCACATATTCAGAAGCCATTTCAGGAGCCAACTCAGATAAATGGTTGATAGCTATGCAAGAAGAAATGGAGTCATTGCATAAAAATGGCACTTGGGAGCTCGTTAGACCACCAAAAGGAAAGAAGATTATCGACTGCAAATGGGTTTTCAAGAAGAAGGAAGGCAACCCAGGCATTGAAGAAGCAAGATTTAAAGCTCGCCTAGTTGCAAAGGGGTTCAAGCAAGTTCAAGGTGTGGATTTCAATGATGTCTTCTCGCCAGTTGTAAAACATTGTTCCATTCGCATGTTACTTGCTATGGTGGCTAAGTATGACTTAGAACTGGAACAGTTAGATGTCAAAACTGCTTTTCTACATGGTGATCTTGAAGAGCAAATTTACATGCAACAACCAGAAGGTTTCAAGGTTGAAGGCAAGGAGGACCATGTTTGTTTACTGAAGAAATCTCTATACGACCTTAAGCAGTCACCCAGGCAGTGGTATAAGAGGTTTGACTCCTTCATGACTAGTAATAATTTTTCAAGGAGTAATTATGATAATTGTGTTTACTTCAGAAGGTTAGATGATGGATCATTCATATATTTATTGTTATATGTTGATGATATGTTGATTGCTGCAAAGAATACTTCTGAAATTGAGAAGCTGAAAGTTTTATTGAGTAAAGAGTTTGAGATGAAAGATCTTGGAGCAGCAAAGAAGATTCTCGGAATGGAGATTCAAAGGGACAGGAAAGCAGGGAAGTTGTTCCTCACTCAAAAGAAATATGTTGAGAAAGTGCTGGAGCGTTTTGGCATGAAAGATGCAAAGTCTGTAAGTACTCCATTAGCTGCTCATTTCAAGCTTTCAGTTATACAGTCACCACAAACAGATGAAGAGCAGAAGTACATGGATCATATTCCATACTCCAGTGCAGTAGGCAGTCTGATGTATGCCATGGTATGTACTCGACCTGATATTTCTCATGCAGTTAGTGTTGTGAGTAGATTCATGGCAAATCCTGGTAAAGTTCACTGGCAAGCAGTAAAATGGATTTTGAGATACTTGAAAGGCTCAGTTGATACCTGTTTGGAGTTCAGTAGTGGTGATAGTAGTTTGATTGGTTATGTTGACTCAGACTATGCAGGAGATCTCGACAAAAGGAGATCATTGACAGGCTACGTATTTACTTTTGGAAATAGTGCTGTCAGTTGGAAATCTACATTGCAATCTACAGTTGCATTGTCTACGACAGAAGCTGAATATATGGCAGTGACTGAAGCTATCAAAGAGGCTATTTGGTTAAAGGGCTTATACAATGAGCTCAATTCAGATCATCAAGTGACAGTTGTCTTTTGCGATAGTCAAAGTGCTATACATCTGACCAAAGACCAGATGTTTCATGGAAAAACAAAACACATTGACATCAGGTACCATTTTGTTCGAGATATTATCGCACAAGGAGATGTTATGGTTAAAAAGATTGGTACTGCAGACAACCCAGCAGATATGTTGACAAAGTCTCTTCCTGCTACCAAGTTCAAACACTGTTTGGACTTGATTGGTGTATGTACGTAGCACTTAAAGTTATTTGGAGAAGGTGGAGCTAAGTTTACTGTTGATAAAATTCAAAGTCAAGGTGGAGATTTGTCGTATATGCCTTTGCTTTTATTTTTTTGTTCTTTTGTTCTTTGTCAAAGAAAGTTGCCACCGATTTCGTTTTGTCAAATATAGCTGCCACCGAAATCGGTGGCACAGTGTCTCACAGTTACTCTCCTTGCCTATAAAAGGCTTTCCCGTCTTCAATTGTAAGCACATCGAATAAAAAGCATTAGAGAGTGGTACAATACTCTATGTAAAGAGTATTTTTGTGAGCGGGTTTCTTTGGGTTTTGGGTTGAGAGTTTTCTTCACTTGTAATATTATTTTTCTATAGTAAATTTATTGCTCCTCTTCTCCCGTGGACGTAGGCACACTGCCGAACCACGTAAATTTGTGTGTATTTATTTTTATTATTTTGGCTATTTCTTCACTGTTGCCATAAAATCACTGTCTAAATAGTCCGTCGATCCTAACACTAGTAAAGTTTATAAATACTCAGGGTCTATTCAAACTTTGTCTAAGCTCTGTAGTTCGAGGTTAAAAATTGCTTCACTTTTAGGTTCATGACAATTCTACGTCGGATTTGGCTGCCTTGTGAGTCTCTGCTTTCATCTTCGATATATATATATATATTTTTCATATTGACATTGCATGAATGCAGATAATGAGGTACTTGCTTTCCCTAACCAAAGCAAGAGAAGGGGTGAATGCCTTCAACAATATGGAATTCACAGCCCTAGATTTGGTTGATCAGTGTTCAATGGACATAAAAAGTGTAAAAATCCGTGACATTTTAAGCGAAACCGGTGCTAAAAGGGCAATAGAGCTAAGACCATCAAGTGCAGTAGCTGTCTCCGTGACACCAGCGTCGACGACTAGCATTAATTTCAATTCAAAATCGGAAAGAAAATCATGTCTCAAAAAGTCCATGAAATTTTTAGAGTATGATAGAGAAGAAACACGAGGGGCATTGATGATAGTCGCTACTGTAATAGCAACCATGACTTTCCAAGCTGCAATAAATCCACCTGGTGGTGTGTGGCAACAGAATGTCACAGACAAAATTATAGGCGCAGCGTGCACCGAGACAGAAATATGTGAAGCTGGGACTTCAGTGTTGGCCTATGCATATCCAGATCAATACAAATATTTCCTAGTTATTAACAGCATTGCATTCTTTTTATCCCTCTGTGTTATAGCTTTGGTTGTTGGTGGATTTCCCCTTCGAAACAAATTCTGCGTGTGGCTCCTGGCGCAAGCCATAGGCGTCACGTTAGTTTTCTTGGGAGTAAGTTATGTGTTTGGTACGCTTATGGTGATTCCTGCAAGACTTAGAGTGAAAATGGCGAAGCTGGATCAGAAAATAATTTATGTTTGGGCTGGGATAAATTTGGTTGCCGCCCTAATCGACATGGTTCGGTTCTTAGTGTGGACAGAAAAGAAACTGCGTAGGTTCTGGTTCAAGATTATGAATAATTAAGAACAAAGTAGTGCAAGGGTAGCAAATTACTACAGTTTCCTGCTTCTTCATCATCTGGTTACTTATTTCCACTCCTTTTTCTCATGGAACTTTGAGTTTGTAATGTATATATTGACATTATATATGGACAACAAAAGTGTTATGAATACTGCAATTTGCAGACAAAATCGCGTACAAAAAGTGCAATTCACACTCACAATTACACACAAAGAAGAGAAGATAAAAAATTACAAGACTTTAACGAGATTATGCCAATAATTAATAACTATATCCTTGAGCATTGAAAGATTTTTATTCTGAAACTTTTTAGAAAAGTACATAAACAAATTTCCCTTACAAAACCATGAAAGTTCCCTTATGACTTTTCAAATCCTTACTAGCCCAAATGATTACAATATAATAATCTAATTCGAAATGCACTGTAAACTTTTCTGGTTTGACCATAAATTGGATCCATCAAATTTCAAGAGAAAGTAAAAAAAAAAAGAAATCAAGAAGCAGTAGATTTAGTAATTACTCATTCTTTGAAATTGAATTGACATAGACCTTGTCACTCATTTATTAGATATTACCCTTACTTAATTGTCAAATTATTGGCGAATTATCTCAGAAACCTTCACACAGTACATTGTAATTAAAAGGAACATTCTGCTACAGCACATGATGGATTAAGCAAACCTCAACGCGTCAATCCCCTCAAGTTCTTTAGAAATTTATTTACTTTATTTCATTTAATTACTCTTTGATTAGGATTTAATTATCCACAACCACAATAAATAGCCTCCGCAGCAAAATCACAATGCTCATCTTCAAAATATCCATGGCTGATGAATCACAATTAACGATAAATTTTGTAGAAAATTGCAATTAAATAATCTAAGTAATTTGAGAACTATGATATATTTAGTAGAAAAAATCATAACTTATAGCTAATCTAACTAATCGGGTTGATTTCACCCATGGTCACTCAACTTATCACTTATCGCGCAAAAGTAACCGACTTTTTTTTTCTTACTTAAATGTCACTGAATTTTTAACATTATTACACAAAAGTCATGTTGACCGGAATCCGGCGACGACTCTTGTCGGATTGATAAGTTCAACAAATACTATATGTAAATTAATTTCACTCACGGTCACTAGACTTATCATTTATCTCGCAAAAGTAATTAACTTTTTTTTTTCAACTTAAATGTTACTGAACTTTTAACATTTTTGCAAAAAAGTCATCAATCCGGTAAGCGTCGTCGCCGGATTCCGGTCAACATGACTTTTGTGCAATAATGTTAAAAGTTCAGTGACATTTAAGTAAGAAAAAAAAAGTCGGTTACTTTTGCGCGATAAGTGATAAGTTGAGTGACCATGAGTGAAATTGACCCCTAACTAATCTAAGTAATGTTGGCTTTTAGCAACAGTTTTCTATCTTCAGTGATGCCTGTTTAAATTTCTAGGGACGATGATTATTTGTTCTTGTGAGATGTAATCACCTTTTACCGACAGTTTCGACGTCATTAGCGACAGTATTGATGACTTTAGCAATAGTACTAAACCTTTAGCGACTTCATTTCGAGTTTTACGGATGGATATTTACAGTTTTAGTTAGTGACGAAAAAGAAACCTTTTAGCCACAAATAGACATCCTTCAGCGACGGATTTTCAGGAACTGATAGCAACCATGTCTTTTCAACCAATAGTTAATCCACCAGGCGGTGTTTGGCAACAGGATTATAAAGACAACTCTACTAATTCTGCTTGCGAGAGTGGAGAAAATGTGTTGCTGGAACATCAGTTTTCGGGTATTACTGGCCGCAAAAAGATTACTTCAAAATGTTCTTGATCAGCAATAGTGTGGCATTTCTGGGATCATTAATGGTGATCTTTTTAGTTATCGGTGGATTTCCTCTTCAGAACAAGATCTGCGTATGGCTTATGACGGTTACCATGTGTACCCCCATTGTGTTTACTGGTGTTACTTATTTTATTTCCATGTACCAGATTACACCAGATAAAATTCTGGCCAGTATGGATTGGTCTGAATCGGCATGGAAGTATATTTGGGTTGGTTTGGTTTTGTTGGTTAGTTTGATTCATATTATGCGGTTTATGGTTTGGATTAAAAAGAAGCACAAGAATTGGCAAAAGAATCGATTGGATATATTAACAAGTTGAAGAAATTGAGAGTAGAGGAGCAAAACGTCTGATCTTTGAAGTTGAATTCTCTAATTCATGCGAAGAAGAAGACATAATCCATGAATTTGCAAATATATTTATCGACGTGATCTTTTTTGCTTGTTCAAGAAATAAATTATGAATTTGTTATCTTTTTGATTTGTTTACGAAAGATTTTAAGAATAATTTTATTAATTAAGGTGGTGTCTAGGGGTCAATTTCACTCATGATCACTTAACTTATCACTTATCGCGCAAAAGTAATCGACTTTTTTTTTCTTACTTAAATGTCACTGAACTTTTAACATTATTGCACAAAAGTCATGTTGACCGGAATCCGGCGACGACCCTTACCGGATTGATGACTTTTTTGCAAAAATATTAAAAGTTTAGTAACATTTAAGTTGAAAAAAAAAGTTAATTACTTTTGCGAGATAAATGATAAGTTTAGTGACCGTGAGTGAAATTAATTTAAATGTAGTATTTGTTGAACTTATGAATCCGGCAAAAGTCGTCGCCGGATTCCGGTCAACATGACTTTTGTGCAATAATGTTAAAAGTTCAGTGACATTTAAGTAAGAAAAAAAAAATCAGTTACTTTTGCGCGATAAGTGATAAGTTGAGTGATCATGGGTGAAATCAATCCTGGTGTCTAGTTGAAGCATTGCATTAAGCATAAACTTTTGTACTTTAAAAACTAAAAGATGAGGATTTTAATATGATTTAGTATTCTTTTCCCAGCATATAAACCACCCCATAAAGCATATATATATAATGCCCGCTACATTAATTTAACATATGCAAGCTGTAAAAGCTATGTTGTCAGCAAATCAATAATGCAAGCTGTAAAGGATACGTTGTCCTTTCTTTTTTATTTTTTCATTGTGTGGCTTCAAAAAAAAAAAGATGCAAGCACATGAGTTTAGTCTTGTTTAAATATTTTCTTTTATATTTTCTTATTTTACAATTAATTATTTGGTTTGACTGTTTGAGTAATGAAAGTTAATTACTTAGGTATAGAATTTCACGTTTTAAGTTAGGCTTAAAATTGTGATAATCTAATTTTCAAATAGTGCAAGTCATTGTGAAATGAAAAACCACAATTATCAAGCTAACTCTTTAAATTCACGCACAAATTAAGAATTATTAAGAAGAATAACTGTCAATATATATAACTACGAACTTTATAAGAGGCTGATGGAAAATGTGAAAGAAAATACAAACAGAATTAAGCCTAGATAGTAAATAGTTAAAAGCATGAATCTATATCAATAAGTTTTAACTTATAGTGCTATTGATTTTATGTCAACCTGGAAAGGTCTTAAATTCACATTTTATTAGGAGCATTTATATATATAACATCCACATGTTCTCATCAGTAAATTCAAATTTCAACTTGGCAAAATTCTAGAATATAAAGTTTGATTTCGCCTAAATTTGTCAATTTACACAAGAATGTTTTGCTGAGGGAGGAAGTTATAATACACTATAATATGCTTGTTATTACCAGATCAGAACAAGTAGAACTCAAAAAGGCTGCAATATTGTAACTTTTCTTTCCTCCTCTTTCCAATTATATGTCTTCAATGGATAGAAGCACAATTGAGGTAAGCCATGAAGCAGATGATACAAGAACACTGTACGAAGCAGCAAAGAGAGGCTGCATAGCAACTTTCAACACAATAATCCAAAGAGATGAATTCATTCTTCACAAACTTTCACTCACTAATTTCACTGAAACTCCCTTACACATATCATCTTTGCTTGGCCACCTTGATTTCTCCATTTCAATTCTTGAAAGATATCCAAAAATGGCCTCAGAATTTGATTCAGGTGGACGCTCTCCTCTTCATTTGGCTTCAGCTGAAGGCCATACTGAGATTGTAAAAGCTTTGTTATGTGTGAATAAGGATGCGTGCTTGGCTCGAGATCAAGATTGTAGAATTCCTCTCCATTTAGCTACCATGAGAGGCCGAGATGAGGCTATTAAAGAATTGGTAAGCGCGCGCCCTGAGTCAATCTCGGAGCTGCTCGAAGGAGACACGGTTTTGCATTTATGCGTGAAGTATTACCGTTTGGAAGCTTTGAAGCTGTTGGTAGATATGGCAAGGGATAATGATGCCGAGCTTATCAAGAAACAAGATCCAATTGGCAACACTATCTTGCATTTAGCTGCCACGCTTAAGCAATCAGAGGTAACCTCTGTCTTACAAATGATAGAAGACAGCTGCCAGTTTTGCTGATTGTTGTGTCACTGTTGTGTGATTTGATCTAGATTTTATTACAGTTCAGCTTATTATCTTGATCTGTAACAGAATCGTCAACAGAACAGATAACTGTCTTCTATCAACAAAATAATTTCCTTAAGACTCGCTCTTTCCTATATCTGTGTCACAGAACTTGTCACTCTTAAGCAATTCGTTTAATTTTACATCATCTACTTATGTATGCAGACTATAAAATATATCATTCAAGAAGTGGGAGAAAAAGAACTTATAAATACCAAAAATAAAATGGGATTCACAGCTTTGCACGTCTTAGAGTTGTTCCCAAAAGACATAAAAAGCTATGAAATTCGAGATCTTTTAATTAAATCAGATGGAGAAAAGCCAAATAATCAGCTATCAGTTGATGAGAAAAGAACGACAGTGTTGGAAAAATGGATGAGAAAATTCAAGGAACATTTGGAATATCAAAGCAATTGGATAGAAGAAACGCGAGGGGCCCTGATGACAGTGGCGGCACTGATAGCAGCCATGTCTTTCCAAACCATGGTTAATCCACCAGGTGGCGTTTGGCAACAGGATTTTAATAACAACTCTACTAATTCTATTTGCGATAGTGGAGAAAATAGTTGTCTTGCTGGAACATCAGTTTTCGGGTATTACAATCCGGACGCTGATAACTTCAAAATGTTCTTGATCAGCAATAGTGTAGCTTTTCTTGGATCATTAATGGTGATCTTTTTAGTTATCGGTGGATTTCCTCTTCAGAATAAGATTTGCGTGTGGCTTATGACGGTTACCATGTGTACCACCATTGTGTTTACTGGTTTTACTTATTTGTTTTCCATGATGCAGATTACACCTGATAGATATCTGTTCAAGATGGATTGGTCTGCATCGGCATGGTTGTATATTTGGGTTGGTTTGGTTTTGTTGGTTAGTTTGATTCATATTATGCGGTTTATGGTTTGGATTAAAAAGAAGCACAAGAATTGGCAAAAGAAGCGATTGGATATTAACAAGTTGAAGAAATTAAGAGTAGAGGAGCAGAACGTCTGATCTTTGAAGTTGAATTCTCAAATTCATGTGACGAAGAAGACATAATGCATGAATTGGCCAATCGGTAATTGGAATTACTGCTCTGAATATATATATATTCATCAATGTGATCTTTTTTGCTTGTGCAACATATAAATTACGAATTTCCTATCTTTTTGGTTAGTTTAATTTGCTATATTTTTTTGTTAGTTTAAGAAACATTTTTTACTAATATTTGCATTTGAGCTCTTCTAGAATAGGTGTTTGTTTGGAAGCCTAAGCATAACATTTTATCCATAGAACTTGGAAAAGAATTCATCATAATTTTGGGCTTCAATTTGAGCCCGGCCCATTGACTTTGCGTGCAATGTTTGTGAGTGATTCATTTGTTTTCTTCAGGGTGAAAGCACATTCACTTGATCAAGAACTTGATCCTTAAATCAATCAGCAGGAAGAAATACAGAAACAGAGAAGAAAGCAGAAATAAAGTAGAGGAGATATAGAGATTAGAGTGAAAGAGAACGAGATAGTTAACATGATTTTAGCTTCGTGACATGAAAACTAAAAGTAATATAATATGATCAAAAGAACTTAAATCAACAAAAAGATCCAAGGAAAAATAGAGAATGCAATACAGATTTTAATGTCCACACTTTTATTTATTCATAGAGCCAAGAATAATTGTTTCACAACTAGTAAATACCGGTCATTAATAACATAACGCCTGGTAGTTACAATTAAGTTCTTAAATTCTACTAATGCTCATACGACTCAAGTCATGTCCGAAGATAGCTCAGCTGTAAGTGAATTATCGGCTTGATTCATGAATAAAAGCACCAAAACAATCAACTGTCCTGTCGGAGAGGCAAAATCGCTGTATTGCATTATTTCTTCTTAACGAATTTGTAAACAACAAAACAAAATACCCATAAGAAATGCTACATAAAGATACACTAATTGGACTCTGTTTGCCTTCTCGCAAATACCCATAAGAAATGCTACATAAAGCCATTTGAACCTCAACACCATCATCGAAGCTATAAGGCTTCTTGTGATCAGACTTTAAACATGGAATGAAAGACTTCAAGCATTGTATTAAACTAAGCTTTTCCTTTATTAATCCTCTGTAAATAAGCTCAGCTATACACACTATCATCACTCCCAAGCTCAATTTCCATGAAATCCAGCCGTATTCAGGTTCTTTTGTTGAAGCCAATTGATCAAAAGTCACGAACAGCATTTCTAAGTTGATGTTTGTAAGAATAAACACCCATCCCAATACAAAGATCATAAGTAATCATTATTTTTATTTCCAAAGAATATTTATTGTATAAATATGAAATTCCGATGATCAAACAGTTTTAAACAAAGATTAACCAACAGGACGAATTTAGCAGAATCAGAAAACAAATGTAAATACCTTAAAATTAGGATCGTTTTGATGATGATAACGTTGGTTGAAGCTGTTGTTTCTCCCATCTTCCAGCTCAGACAATGTTCCGTAAGACCCAGAAATCATAATGATATCGATGAACTTCTGGTCTTCTCAGAATTTCTGTTGATAGATTTCTTGCTCTAAATTTTCAAAATCTCTTTGAAATTTAGAATGAGAGAACGAAGGAAAAATTAATTAGAGATCCGAGTTCTGAGATTTAAAAAATAAATAAAAAAGAAAGAGGAATATATGCAAATTAGTGAATTTCAACCTCCAAGTTTGACTTGGAAATTCTGCGTAGTAGTTGGTTTTTAGCCTGACTTAGGATCTGTTCAAACTAAGTTGATGATGAGTCGCATTTTTATATTTAGACGAAGCTTCTGTATAGAGTCACATTCAAAGATAGATTACAAATAATATAAACAAATCAAATCAAATGTATCATAAATGGATATTAAGCTGAGTTTGTATCGTAATTTTATGGACAGATTGGGTAAAAGTATATATATATACGGGTTACGAGTGGAAACATCAGTTTGTTCTATATTTGCGTTGACAACCATTTCATTCAAAGGTTTAGGGGCTGCATAACAACCTTAAACGACTTAATCCGAAAAGATAAACTCATTCTTAACAAAGTTTCACTATCCAACTTCACAGAAACGCCTTTACACATATCAGCTTTGGCTGGCCATATTGATTACACCATTGCTATTCTTCAAAGATGTTCTAAATTAGCTTCAGAATCCGACTCTTTGAAAAGGTTACCGATTCACTTAGCTTCTGCTCAGGGACATACGGAGATTGTCAAAGCTTTGTTGTGCGTGAACAAGGATATGTGCTTGGCTCGAGATGAAGATGGTAGAACTCCTCTGCACTTAGCCGTCGTGAGAGGGAGAGTTGAGGTTATTCAAGAATTGGCAAGTGCTTGTCCAGACTCCATATCAGAGCTTCTTGATGGAGATAGTGTTTTCCACTTGTGTGTCAAGTTTAACCATTTGGAAACTTTGAAGCTCTCGGTGGATGTTGTAGATGATGCTGACCTAATTTACAACAAAGGAAATCAAGATGGTAACACCCTCTTGCATTTAGCTGCTATGCCCAAGGAATTGGAGGTACACTTTTTTCCTAATTTTATTAGGATTTTATTATTCTTGTCATAAATATAAGTTATATTTATTTTCTTAGCGCACATCTGCATATGTTTGAACTTATATATTAAACAAGATTCTGTATACTCCTCTTCTTAACTGTGTGTTTGTCGTCCACTCCTTGGAGGATCCAAATTTTCTTTTATAAATGCTTGCTCGATAACCCCAACATTTGAGTCTTGAGGTTAAGCTATTAACAAATTCTAAAGGATTACCAAATTTCATAAAAATTCACAATAAACAAGCACTCGTATTTGGCTTATTGGTTTTGATGACCGCTGGCAATTTCAGTCACCTGAAAAGAAATCACTGATATATTTTTATCTTAAATAAATATTTATAAGGAGAGAAATAGAAAAGTTAATTGGAGTATTTTAGAACTTAATTAGAGTGCTTACTTGATCTAGATATTTAGTAGTTGGGTTGTAATGTATTTAATGAGTTAATAAAGCACAACGCCTAAAAATTACAATGAGCTTTTCAATGCTAGTAAAGTTTATAAATACTCCGGGTCTATTCAAACTTTGTCTAAGCTCTGCAGTTCGAGGTTAAAAGTTGCTTCACTTTTAGGTTCATGATAATTCTACGTCGGATTTGGCTGCCTTGTGAGTCTCTGCTTTCATCTTCGTTTTTTTTTTTTTTTTTTCATATTTACAACCATGACTTTCCAAGCTGCAATAAATCCACCCGGTGGTGTGTGGCAACAGAATGTCACACAGACAAAATTCTGGTTCAAGATTATGAATAAAAACAGAGCAGGGCAAGGGTAGCAAATTACTACACTTTCCTGCCTCTTTATCATCTGATTACTTATTTCCACTCCTTTTTCTCATGGAACTTTGAGTTTGTAATGTATATATTGACAGTATGTACAATAAAAGTGTTATGAATACTGCAATTTGCAGACAAAATCACACACAAAAAGTGCAATTCACACTCACAATTACACACAAAGAAGAGAAGATAAAAAAAGTCACAGGAATTTAAGAGATTCTGCCAATAATTAATGACTGTATCCTTGCACAAGAGCATTGAAAGATTTTTATTATGAAACTTTCTAGAAAAGTACATAAACAAATTTCCCTTACAAAACCATGAAAGTTCCCTTATGATTGCAATATAATAATCTAATTCGAAATGCCCTGTGAACTTTTCGGGTTGGATCATAAATTGGATCCATCAAATTTCAAGAGAAACTAGCGGTAGATTTAGTAATTACTCATTGTTTGAAATTGAATTGACAAAGACCTTCTTACTCGTTTAAAGTATGGTAATCCCTTATTTAATTGTCAAATTATTAGCGAATTATCTCAGAAACCTTCACATAGTACATCGTAATTAAAAGGAACATTCTGCTACAGCACAGGATAGGTTAAGCAAACCTAGACGCCTCAATCCCCTAAAATTCTTTAGAAATTTAATTACTTTATTTCATTTAATTACTTTTTGATTCGAACTTAATTACTCACAGCCACAATAGATAGCATCCGCAGCAAAATCAAATGCTCGTCTTCAAAACATCCATGGCTGAATCACAATTAATGATTAACTAATCTAACTAATCTAAGTAATGTTGGCTTTTAGCAACAGTTCTCCATTTTCATTGATGCCTGTTTAAGTTTTTAGCGACGGTACATTTCTGTTCTAGTTAGATGTGATCACCTTTCACGACAGTTTAGACATCATTAGCAACAGTATTGATGGCTTTTAGCAATAGTACTAAACCTTTAGCGACTTCATTTCAAGTTTTACCGATGGATATATACAGTTTTAGTTACGGGAGATCATCTTTTGGCCACGAGGAAGAAAACTTTTACGACAAAGGGTTGTCCTTCAGCGACGGATATTTCAGGAAGAGAACTTTAGCGGTAGGCTAACGACTTTTAACAGTGTTAAATATTTAGGGACGATTTGGAAACTTTTACCGACAATTTTAATGACTTTCACCAATAGCTTTGTTCTATTCAGTGACAGAACACGTCATTTATATCAAGGGTTTTGTTCCTCTGAAGTCTGAACACCAGCTTCAAGAAGAATTATTTGTATTTCCAGGGATTTAAATCTTTGGGAGTATTCTCTACAACATCCAATGCTGTAAAACCATTCATGTTCAAAGTATTTGCCTTTGTTTTCATGCTTGTCTCTGAAATTATGAACGTTGCAATCTGCCAATTTTTATATAAATATATATATAAAATAATAATAAGATACTATTTTACTCTCCAAGTTTATATTAAAACTCTATTTTTCCCTATTAAGTTATTTTGGTGTTAAAAATAAGAGCATTTTAACACCATTTTCTCCTTGTTGTATGAAAATTCTTATTATTAACTAGTGCAGTTATGACAATTAAACCGGCTCATTCTGGTTCAACAAGCTAAATAAGCAATTTCATACAACCTACAACCACAGTAGATAGCATCGATAGCAAAATCATAATGCTCATCTTCAAAATATCCATGGCTGAATCTCAATTAACTATTAAATTAGTAGAAATTCGCAATTAACTAATCTAATCAATAATTTGAGAACTATGATATATTTTGAGTGTTGATTTCACTTATGGTCATCGAACTTATACCAAAATTACGCAAAAATAACTAAATAATTTTTTCTTTCAAAAAAGTCATTGAACTTAAAACCATTATACACAAAAGTCATTATGAACGGATTCCGGTATTAACTCTCGTTAACTCTCACTGGAAAATCTAGCTGGAATCTGTTTATAATAACTTTTGTATATAATAATGTTTTTAAGTTTAATAACTTTTTTGAAAGAAAAAAATTATTTAGTTACTTTTGCGTAATTTTGGTATAAGTTTAATAACCAAAATTGTTTTAAGTTCGCGTGTGCACATGGGCTGTCAGCTAGATTTTTCGGTGAGCGTCAACACCGGAATCCGTTCATAATGACTTTTGTGTATAATTGTTTTATGGGCCTGTTTGGCATTGCTTTTGGAAGGCCAAAAAGCTGCTTATTTGATAAAAAGCTGATTGTGGGACAAAAATAAATGTTTGGTAAATGCTGATTTTAGAAAAATCAATTTTCTGAAAAGTGAAAAAACCTCCTATTAGAAAAAGCTAGAAATTGAAGTTTTTCAGAAAAGCTGATTTTCAGCTTTTAAGGGCAGCAGATTTAATATTTTTTTTAGAAAAAAATATCCTTCATTTTATTTCATAATGACAATTATATCTAATATAATTTTTTTTTTGTTTTTTTTCTTATCCTATCACTCAAAATTATTCTTTTTTATTTTTTTATTTTAAAAAGCCATTTTTAATCATATCATTTACCAAACAGTTAATAACTATTTTTAATTTTATAAGTCATTTTAAATTTTATTTACCAAACAGTAATCTACTTTTCGACATACAGCTTTTTGGAATATAACTTTTTTCAATTGAAAAAGCTATTTTCATAAGTTTTGCCAAACTGACCCTATGTTTAATGACTTTTTTGAAAGAAAAAATTATTTAGTTACTTTTGCGTAATTTTGGTATAAGTTCGATGACTATCAGTGAAATTATCCCTATATTTTGATAGATTGTTTTCAAGTGAAAGCTTGCGGATATATGGATATATATATTAGTGCGTGCTCAATTTCGTGCTATTTAATTACAAATAGAAGAACTATATTTTGTTCACTTTACAATTTTACTAAAATAATTTGTAATTGAAAAATAAAAAGAACTTAAATTATAAAATTTCTTAATTATTTTAAGTTTCTGTCACCCAGAAGTTTTTAGGGCCTAAGTTGAAATTTGTAGGAACTGTGAAATATGAAAAAAGTCTGCAGAAAACCATAAATTATCGATTTGTACTTGCTAATTTCTTTTCACTAACTTTTTTTATTTTCTTTACTAGCTAATCTTGGATTCTATTAACTAAAGGATGAGAATGGAGCCTAGAGTTATTGAATCAAACTGAAATATCGTGTAAAAAAAATTATAATCAAATGCCACTGTTTGATTTGTTATTATTTTTTTTAATCGATCCAAACCAATATGATCTTGAATTGTTAACTTTTATTTAGTATATTTCTTCATTTTTAATTATAATTGGATCGAAAATTAAATCGAATTATACTGAAATTATATATAATTATATTTAGATATTTTATGAATAAATCAATTCGACTTCTTAATTAATATTTTACTGTTTTCTGATAATTATTGAAAAGAGTAAATTGGCAATATTTATCATGGTAGTTAATACTTATTTTGTGATATCTACTTATTAACTAAAAAGTTTATAAAAGAAATATTAAGTAAACAAGGCAGGTAAAAAAAAATTCAAGTTGAATTTTCATTTTTTTTTAAATGACAAACAAGCATGCTAGTTTAAACAATAAGAATTTGATAAGCATGCTATTTTTTTTTTTCCATGTATATCTTAAAATTGTTTTTTCATGGTATAGATGTTGGAATTCAAAATTAGACTGTATTAAATTGAATTGTACTGAAATTATCGAAATTCTAAATCAAATTATAATGATTTTTCAATACAATTAATCAATATAGAGATTTTTAATATTGGCTTGATCCCTTAATTTTTAATGTTTTATTTTTTTTTAAGAATCAAAGTTAAATCTAACTTCAAAGTTCTTGCAATCTTGATTTGAGCCGAGATATGCTCATCCCTCTCTTCCCATGTCTATTATCTTAATAGACAAGTATTCACATAAATTACAAAATAAAATTGGGATGTCTGTACATATATTAAACTTTGTGTTTGATTTACCTTTTCATTTTGTTTTGCCCAATCAAAACACTATAGCGCTATTGGCTTTTCAACTTCGTGGTCTGCTCGAAATGACTGTTTTGCCCAGCTGCATCCATGGACAGCTCAAGCTGAAGTTAAGGGTAAAATGAGAATTCGAAAAAAAAAAGTTAAAGATAAAGAAATTTTTCAGACAAAAAAAAATCAATAAAGATTATTTTGCCTCAATCATTCATTTATTTTTTGGTTGAAAAGACCTGGATCATTCTTTTAGCAAAGAGACAGAAGTACAAAGTTATTGAATTGATTAAAGTCATAGTTATTGCTCTCCATTGTGATTGTGGAAGGAAAAAAAATAAATGGGCTCATTTCTGTTTCGTCAAATGTTAACTAGCAAGAACAAATTAACGATTTAATAATGAAGAAATTATTAAGAAATAAGTTGTCCTTTAAACCTTTAATATGTGTGGTTTTTTTTTGGAAGAAATAAACATAACCTCTTTTATTCCTTAAGAACTGGAAAAGTTAAGGTTAATTTCAATGATAGTTATCATTATACACAAAAGTTATTATGAACGGATTCCGGCTAGATTTTCCGGTGAGGGTCAACGAGAGTCAACACTGAAATCCGTTCGTAATAACTTTTGTGTATAATGGTTTGAAGTTCAATGACTTTTTAAAAAAAAAAAATTATTTAATTAATTTTGCGTAATTTTGGTATAAGTTCGATTAATATCAGTAAAATCAATCCGAAAAGTTAAGGTGTGTTTCAGTTTCAAGCATATAAATTAAAAAGCATAAATTCACTCGACAAATCAAGAATGCAAGCTGTAAAGGATACGTTGTCCTTTCTTTTTTAGTTTTCATTGTGTGGCTTCAAAAAAAAAAGATGCAAGCACATGAGTTTAGTCTTGTTTAAATATTTTCTTTTATATTTTCTTATTTTACAATTAATTATTTGGTTTGACTGTTTGAGTAATGAAAGTTAATTACGTGGTATAGAATTTCACGTTTTAAGTTAGGCTTAAAATTGTGATAATCTAATTTTCAAATAGTGCAAGTCATTGTGAAATGAAAAACCACAATTATCAAGCTAACTCTTTAAATTCACGCACAAATTAAGAATAATTAAGAAGAATAACTGTCAATTTATATAACTACGAACTTTATAAGAAGCTGATGGAAAATGTGAAAGAAAATACAAACAGAATTAAGCCTAGATAGTAAATAGTTAAAAGCATGAATCTATATCAATAAGTTTTAACTTAGTGCTATTGATTTTATGTCAACCTGGAAAGGTCTTAAATTCACATTTTATTCGGAGCATTTATATATATAGCATCCACATGTTCTCATCAGTAAATTCAAATTTCAACTTGGCAAAATTTAGAGAATATCAAGTTTGATTTCGCCTAAATTTGTCAATTTACACAAGAATATTTTGCTGAGGGAGGAAGTTATAATACACTATAATATGCTTGTTATTACCAGATCAGAACAAGTAGAACTCAAAAAGGCTACAATATTATAACTTTTCTTTCCTTCAATGGATAAAAGCACAATTGAGGTAAGCCATGAAGCAGATGATACAAGAACACTGTACGAAGCAGCAAAGAGAGGCTGTATAGCAACTTTCAACACAATAATCCAAAGAGATGAATTCATTCTTCACAAACTTTCACTCACTAATTTCACTGAAACTCCCTTACACATATCATCTTTGCTTGGCCACCTTGATTTCTCCATTTCAATTCTTGAAAGATATCCAAAAATGGCCTCAGAATTTGATTCAGGTGGACGCTCTCCTCTTCATTTGGCTTCAGCTGAAGGCCATACTGAGATTGTAAAAGCTTTGTTATATGTGAATAAGGATGCGTGCTTGGCTCGAGATCAAGATTGTAGAATTCCTCTCCATTTAGCTACCATGAGAGGCCGAGATGAGGCTATTAAAGAATTGGTAAGAGCACGCCCTGAGTCCATCTCGGAGCTGCTCGAAGGAGACACAGTTTTGCACTTGTGCGTGAAGTATTACCATTTTGAAGCTTTGAAGCTGTTGGTAGATACGGCAAGGGATATTGATGCTGAGCTTATCAAGAAACAAAATCCGATTGGCAACACTATCTTGCATTTAGCTGCCATGCTTAAGCAATCAGAGGTAAACTCTGCCTTACAAATGACTTGTCTTCTATCAACAAAACAATTTCCTTAGACTCGCTCTTTCCTATATCTGTGTCACAGAACTGACACTCTTAAGCAATTAGTTTAATTTTACATCGTCTACTTATGTATGCAGACCATAAAATATATCACTCTAGAAGTGGGAGAAAAAGAACTTATAAATACCAAAAATGAAATGGGATTCACAGCCTTGCAAGTCTTAGAGTTGTTCCCAAAAGACATAAAAAGGTATGAAATTCGAGATCTTTTAATTAAATCAGATGGAGAAAAGCCAAATAATCAGCTATCAGTTCATGAGAAAAGAACGACAGCGGTGCAAAAATGGATGAGAATATTCAAGGAACATTTGGAATATCAAAGCAATTGGATAGAAGAAACGCGAGGGGCACTGATGACAGTGGCGACACTGATAGCAGCCATGTCTTTCCAAACCATGGTTAATCCACCAGGTGGCGTTTGGCAACAGGATTTTAAAGACAACTCTACTAATTCTGTTTGCGAGAGTGGGGAAAATAGCTGTCTTGCTGGAACATCAGTTTTCGGGTATTACAATCGGGACGCTGATGACTTCAAAATGTTCTTGATCAGCAATAGTGTAGCTTTTCTTGGATCATTAATGGTGATCTTTTTAGTTATCGGTGGGTTTCCTCTTCAGAATAAGATCTGCGTATGGCTTATGACGGTTACCATGTGTACCACCATCGTGTTTACTGGTCTTACTTATTTGATTTGCATGTTCCAGATTACACCTGATAGATATCTGTCCAAGATGGGTTGGTCTGCATCGGCATGGTTGTATATTTGGGTTGGTTTGGTTTTGTTGGTTAGTTTGCTTCATATTATGCGGTTCATGGTTTGGATTAAAAAGAAGCACAAGAATTGGCAAAAGAATCGATTGGATATTAACAAGTTGAAGGAGCAAAATGTCTGATCTTTGAAGTTGAATTCTCAAATTCATGTGAAGAAGAAGACATAATCCATGAATTGGCCAATCGGAAATTAGAATTACTACTCTGAATATATATATTCATCAATGTGATCTTTTTTGCTTGTTCAACAATTAAATTATGAATTTGGTATCTTTTTGGTTAGTTTAGTTTGCTATATTTTTTTTGTTAGTTTAAGAAAGATTTTTTAGTAATATTTGCATTTGAGCTCTTATAGCGATTTCGAAGCATAGGTGTTTGTTTGGAAGCCTAAGCATAACATAGTATTCTTTGTTTCCTAGAAATAAAGTCTTTTATCTTCTCCATTTAAATTTGTTTGCTCTTTCATCTTTCTCTTTTCTTAGAATTAATATTTATATTTTTCATTTTTTTGATTTTTTTTTCATTTTTTTCAAGTTTCTCCATAATAATTTTCAGATCGATATAAATCTGAATATCTAATTTTTATTTAATATTTTTAATTTGTGTTTGATTTTTTTTGTGTTTTAATATAAAAACTCAAATTTGAAATTTTTTATTTTAGATTTTAAATTTAATTTTCGTATTCAAATTTTATTTGTGTTTTTATAGGTACAAAAAAAAGTGTCAAAAGTTTGAGATTCCCTTTGACCTAAAAAGGTGCCCCTAAAAATTATGTGCAAAACAACCACTTACGACAAGAATTAATATTTAGCTAAGGAATATAAGATCCATGTTATTTCGTAATCAGAACAAGTAGAACAGAAAAAGTCTGAAATATTTTAACTTTTTAATGGATAAAAGCCATGAAGGAGATGATACAGGAACACTGTACGAAGCAGCAATTAAAGGGGTCAATTTCACTCATATTCACTCAACTTATCACTTATCGCACAAAAATAACTGACTTTTTTTTTTACTTAAATGTCACTGAACTTCTAATATTTTTGCAAAAAAAGTCATGTACATCAAAATCCGGCGAGAACTCTTGCCGGATTGATGACACGACATATGACACATGGCGATAAATAGTACATACATGACTTTTTTGCAAAAATATTAGAAGTTCAGTAACATTTAAGTTAGAAAAAATAAAGTTGGTTATTTTTTGTGCGATAAATGATGAGTTTAGTGACCGTGAGTGAAATTGATTTAAATGTAGTATTTATTGAAGATATTGTTAAACGACATGTAGTTTCTGATATGGCATGCCATGTCATCAATCCGGCGAAGCTCCTCTCCGGATTCCGATCAACATGACTTTTTTGCAAAAATGTTAAAAGTTCAGTGACATTTAAGTTAGAAAAAAAAAAGTCGGTTTCTTTTGCGCGATAAGTGATAAGTTGAGTGACCGTAGGTGAAATCAACCCTAATTAAAGAGAGGTTGTATAGCAACTTTCAACACATTAATCAAAAGAGATGAATTCATTCTTCACAAACTTTCACTCACTAATTTCACTGAAACTCCTTTACACATATCATCTTTGCTTGGCCACCTTCATTTCACCATTGCAATTCTTGAAAAATATCCGAAAATGGCCTCAAAATTTGATTCAAGTGGACGCTCTCCTCTTCATTTGGCTTCAGCTGAAGGCCATACAAAGACTGTAAAAGCTTTGTTATGTGCGAACAAGGATATGTGCTTCGCTCGAGATCAAGATTGTAGAATTCCTCTCCATTTATCTGCCATGAGAGGCAGGGTTGAGGCTATCAAAGAATTGGTAAGTGCACGCCCTGAGTCCATCTTGGAGCTGCACGATGGAGAGACAGTTTTGCACTTGTGCGTAAAGTATTGCCATTTGGAAGCTTTAAAGCGGTTGGTAGACATGGCTAGGGGTATAGATGTTGAGCTTATCAAGAAACAAAATCAAACTGGCAATACTATCTTGATGGGTAAAATGACCAACAACGAAAACACTAAATGTGCGTAATAAATTTTCGTTGTTTATCTTTTCCTTCTTGAATAAACTTTTGAGGTAAACTAACAAGTAGAACAATATCTAAAATAAATACCACAACAATAAATTCTAAACTCTACAGCCACAATCAACACAAGAACACGCAAAATTTTTACGTGAAAAACTTTCTCGATATAATGAGTAAAAAACCACGGGGCTTATGCCTCTTAAATCTTCCACTATCAAATAATAAACAAATACAACATATATTCTGCCTATTACAGCAAATCTTCTCTAGACAAAACTAGAGTGATATAATCATTATCATGATCATCATAATCTTGGAATAAACATCAAGATATATGAAATAAATCAAAGACAAAAATAAGAGAACTAATACCCTGAAATTTGAATTTTGTTCCAGCCACGAACTGACCTCAGGATATCAAAATCCAATTTTCACCGTTAATAATGAAGATCAGGATGTGAGGAAGATTTATCCAAAATACAGCTTAATCCAACGGTTCAACTTTCAAAAAATAAAGAATTCGTGGGACTAGTCCATGTAAAAGAAAAATCTGTTGTTTCAGCCACGAAATAACCTCCGGACTTCAGAATTCAATCTCCACCATTGAGTGTGAAAAACTTCTCTCCAAATTTTAGCTCGATCCA
The DNA here is from genome assembly GCA_947683425.1 of Excoecaria cochinchinensis. Taxonomy (NCBI): domain Eukaryota; kingdom Viridiplantae; phylum Streptophyta; class Magnoliopsida; order Malpighiales; family Euphorbiaceae; genus Excoecaria; species Excoecaria cochinchinensis. The sequence continues at coordinate 2,815,460 of CANTUQ010000125.1, read as the reverse complement.
ACACCTGAATCTCCAGAGAATAGGAAAATTGTGGGATTGCTCTGTGTTAGAAAAATGGTGATTTTTCTTTCTTCAACTCTCACTCATCCGATTTTTTACACCCATATAAACTAAAAGGTGAATTAATTCCGTTGCTATTTTTTCGTTGCTATTTTTACATTTTCTTATAGTGTATTCATCTGTATTTATACCCCTTATACACTTAATACAAGAGCCAATATTGGGCTCTCTCCCCATGGGTTAAAAGAAGCCCAACAAATCTCCCCCTTTTTTATGAGGAAGAGTCTGCCATCCCGGCTATAGAGCAACACACTTTTAACTTCTCCTTAACTAAAACTTTTGTCAACATATCGAAACCATTGTCATCGGTATGAACCTTATCAAGTTCAAATAACTTCTCTTCAAGAGCATCTCTAATCAATGATACCTCGCATCAATATGTTTTATTTTCTTGTGGTAAGTCGAGTTTTTAGCAAGATGAATCGCGCTTTGATTATCACAAAGCACTACATAGCGTTATTCCTTGAAGCCTAGCTCTTGCACAAACCTTTTCAACCATAACATCTCCTTATCTGCTTCCATTGCTGCTATATACTCGGTCTCTGTAGTAGAAAGTGCAACACACTTTTGTAATCTTGATTGCCATAACATAGCTCCCCCTGTAAAAGTCATCAAATATCCAGAAGTTGATTTGTGATACTGGCTTTCCGTTTTCAAATATAAGACCCAATTTGGAAGTACCCAGAAGATATCTAAATATCCACTTAACTGCTTCCCAATACTTCCTTCCTGGATTTGACAGAAAACTAACACCTACTGCATGAGCTATTTTAGGCCGTGTGCACACCATAGCATACATCAAACTTCCTACAGCTGAGGCATATGAAACTCTATCCATTTCTTCCTTCTTTTCCTTCTCTTCCTCAGTAGAAGGGCAATCTTTTTCAGTTAGCTTAAAGTTGGTTATAAGAGGAGAATTAAACACTTTAGCTTTATCCATGTTGAACCTACAAAGCACCTTTTCAATGAACTTTTCCTGTGACATATACAATTTCTTGGCAGTCCTATCTCGAATAATTTTAATGCCAAGAATTTGTTTTGCTGGCCCTAAGTCCTTCATAGCAAAAGACTTACTCAACTATTGCTTCAACTGGGCAATCCTTCTAGTATTCTTTCCAACAATTAACATGTCATCAACATACAACAATAAAATAATAAAATCATCACTACCAAACTTTTGAACAAATACGCAGTGATCTAAAGTAGTCTTCCGGTAGCCTTGCTCCCCCATAAAAGACTCAAACTTTTTATACCACTGTCTTGTTGCTTGCTTCAAACCATATAAACTTTTATGTAGTCTACACACATATCTCTTTGCCTTTCATCTGAAACCCTTCAGGCAGCTCCATGTAAATCTCCTTATCCAATTCACCTTGGAGAAAAGCAGTCTTAACATCCATCTGCTTAACCTTCAAATCAAGACTAGCTGCTAAACCGAGAACAATACGAATAGATGCCATTTTTACAACTGGAGAAAAAATCTCATCAAAATTAATACCATTCTTCTGGCTAAATCCTTTGACGACCAATCTAGTTTTGTACCGTGGTTGTGAAGAGTTTTCATCTTACTTCACTTTGTACACCCACTTGTTCTTCAAAGCTATTTTGCCTTTAGGCAACTCTACCAACTCAAAAGTGTTATTTTCATACAAGAACTTTATTTCATCTTACATAGCATCAATCCACTTCTTCTTGTGCTCATCTTCCATGGCTTTTACATAACTTTCAGGTTCTCCCCCATCAGTCAACAACACATACTCATCAGCAGAATATCGTGTAGAAAAATGACGATCTCTGACAAACCGCCTAAGTGAAACAAATGTTGGTGCATCTGGTACTGGTAACTTCTCATGTACAATCTCATCCATATCAACTTGTTGTGGAGCATCAACATCATCAGTACCCTGCTCGTCAGCATTCTGATAATCATCTACAGTTTGTGTATTAGCATGCTAAGGAGGAACTGGATCCAAATCAATAAGATCATCAGAACGCTGAGGAACTATCTCTGCCTTCTCAACATCTTTCAAAGTCTGATCTTCCATAAAGATAACATCTCGGCTTCTCACAATTTTCTCCACAATTGGATCATACAACTTGTAACCCATCTCATTTTGTCCATAGCCAATGAACACACATTGTCTAGTCTTCACATCAAGCTTAGATCTCTCATCTTTTGGAATATGCACAAAAGTCTTACATCCAAAAACATGCAAGTGATCATAAAAAATATCTTTGTCACTCCAAACCTTGTCAGGAACATCAAAATGCAAAGGAACACAGGGTGTTAGATTTAAAACATGTACCACAGTACTCAAAACCTTACCCCAAAATGATCTAGGCAATCTTGCATGTGATAGCACACATCTGACTCGCTCAACCAATGTCATATTTGTCATCTCTGCTAAACCATTCAGTCATGAGGTCTTTGGAGGAGTCTTTTGGTGCCGAATACCTTGTTGTCTACAATATGCATCAAAAAGGCCTATGTATTCCCCTCCATTGTCTGTCCGAATACACTTGAGCTTCTTTCCAGTCTATCTTTCAACTAAAACTTGAAACTGCTTGAATACATCTAATACTTGATCTTTAGACTTCAAGGTATAAACCCAAATCTTCCATGAATAATCATCGATGAATGTAATAAAATAAAAAGAACTACTGAGTGTCCTTGTAGACATAGGACTACAAACATTGAAATGCACCAAATCAAGTATATTCTCCTTCCTGGAATGAGGATGACTCTTAAAAAAGACTCTTGTCTGTTTACCTGTTAAGCAGTCAGAACATTTCTTCAAGTGAAAATCCTGCACACCATATAGCAATTTCTTCTTTGACAACATAGACATGCCCTTTTCACTCATATTGGCAAGTCTCTTATGCCATAAATCAATCACATCGGTATTCTTCACTACATTAACAAAGCTTTTAGAGATCTTTGGATGCACTGTGTACAACTTTGAATGTTTGCTACCTCTTGCCACAATCAAAGAACCTCGAGTGATCTTCCATTGTCCATTACCAAGGCTGTTGTAATAGCCATCATCATCAAGTAAGCCTGTAGAAATCAAATTTAATCTCATATCTAGAATATGTTTCATGTTATGCAAAACCAACTCTATCCCAGTGTCAAATTTCAAACAGACTTCTCCAATACCAATAACCTTTGATATCCCATCATTACCCATCTATACATCACCAAAGTCACCTAGAGTGTAAAATAAAAAATAATCCTTTCGTGATGCAACATGACACGTAGCCCCACTGTCAATTACCCAACTCGACTTATCATGTGCAAGGTCAACAATGTCACAATCATAACAAACAATATAGTTATCAGTAGTAGCATTAACCATAGCATTTTCATTACCACTATTAGTATTCTTCTGATTGTTATTAGCGTGTTATCTGTTATCAGCATGTTATTTGTTCTCTTTCTTCAGCTTTCTGCCGAACTTTCTAGTGTGCCCCTTCTTGCCACAATGAAAACACTCAACATCAATAAGCCTACCCTTAGAACTATTGCGCTGATTTCCTCTATTCGGACCTTTACTCTTACTTCTCCCCCGCCTTTCTGTGACTAAGACTTCTGAATGTGAGGAGGAACCTTGTGACTTTCTTCTAATCTCTTCATTCTGGACACTATCCTTAGCCAATTTCATGGTAATAACCCCATCTGACGCAGAGTTAGATAATGACATTCTAAACGTCTTCCAAGAGTCCGGTAACGTACCAAGAACTCACAAAGCCTGTATTTCATCCTCAAACTTGATCATCATTCCTTCAAGCTGATTTATAATTCCTTGAAAGGCATTTAAGTGGTCTCTCATAGGAGTTCCATCTTGGTACTTCAAATTCATCATTTGCTTGATCAAGAACAACTTATTATTCCCTGTCTTTCGAGCATACAACTGCTCGAGTTTGTTCTATAACTTACATGCATCTTTCTCACCACTAATATGGTTCAAAACATTATCATCCACCCATTGCCATCTATACCCACAAACCTGTCGATGCAAAATAGTCCATTCTGCCTCTTCTTATCATCAGGCTTATTTTCAATAAAAATCGGTAGATAATAATCCTTCAGATAAAGAAGATACTCTATTTTGCATTTCCAGACATGGTAATTTGAACCATTTAAATTAACCATTCTACTTGTATTAGCTTTCATTGTTCAAACGAGTCTAACAACAACAACAACCAAAGGCTCTGATACCAATTTGATGGGTAAAATGACCGACAACGAAAGCACTAAATGTGCGGAATGAATTTTCATTATTTATCGTTCTCTACTTGAATGAACGTTTGAGGTAAACTAACAAATAGAACAATATCCAAAATAAATACCACAGCAATAAATTCTAGACTCTACAGCCACAATCAATACAAGAACACGTAAAATTTTTACGTGAAAAACCTACTCGATATAATGAGTAAAAAATTATGGAACCCTTAGGCCTTTTAAATCTTTCACTATCAAATAATAGGCAAATACAATATATATTCTAACTATTACAACAAATTTTCTCTAGACAAAACTAGAGACGTATAATCATCATCACTGTTGAGAATAAAGATCGACGTGTGAAAAAACTTCTCTCCAAATTTCAGCTCGATCCAACAGCTATCTCCGAAAAATGGAGAAAATGTGGGACTGCTCTGTGTTAGAAAAATGCAGATTTTTCTTTCTTCAACTTTCAATCATCCGATTTTTTACACCCATATAAACTATTCATCTGTATTTATACCACTTATACATCTGATACCAAGAGCCAATATTTGAATTCTCTCCTCATAGATAAGAATAAGCCCAACATATCTTGCATTTAGCTGCCATTCTTAAGCAATTAGAGGTAAACTCTATGTTACAAATGATAGAAGACAACGTCTGTTTTGCCGATTGTTTTTGTTACAGCTCTCTGATCTGATTTTAGATTTTGTCACCGTTCAGATCATGATCTTGATATAGAAGTCAGCAGAACATACAATTGTCTTCTATATCAACACATTAATTTCCTTAAATTCTCTATTTCCTTATGTTTCTGTGATACAAAATTGACACTCTTGAACCAATCGGAGGTTAATTTTACATCCTCTTCTTATGCATGCAGACTACAAAATATATCACTCTAGAATTGGGAGACAATAAACTGGGTTTCACAACCTTGCAAATCCTAGAGTTGTTCCCAAAAGACATAAAAAGCAGTGTACGAGAGCTTTTACCGGAATCAGATCCAAGAAAAGAGCAAAAACCAAAGACTGCCATCAGTTGATCAAAAAAGAACGATTGTTGTAGAAAAATGGATGAGAAAATTCACGAAATATTTGGAATATGAAAGCAATTGGATAGAAGAAACGCGAGGGACAGTGATGACAGTGGCGACACTGATAGCAGCCATGACTTTCCAAGACATGGTTAATCCACCAGGTGGCGTTTGGCAACAGGATTATAAAGATTACTAAGTCAATTTGCGACAGTGGATAAAATTATTGTGAAGCTGGAACTGCAGCTTTTGGGTATGACTGGCCGGACGAAAATTACTTCAATATGTTCTTGATCAGCAATGGTGTTGCTTTTCTTGGATCCCTTATGGTGATTTTCTTAGTTGTTGGTGGGTTTCCTCTTCATAATAAGATCTGTGTACGGATTTCCTCTTCATAATAATAAGATCTGTGTATTCACACATCAAACTTTATATATACCTATTGCTAACTTGTAAGACAAACAACTTTTCTTTTTTAGAAAAAAAAAGTGAAAACTTTTTAGGACCAAAAAGGTAATATATTGGCAGCATTTGGTGTTTTAAAAGTATTAAGCTAAGTTCAGTTCATTATATATGTGTTAAATTTATTTTGTTATGTTTTTTTCCTTTTAGACAAAAAAGCGCAAAATTCCTTCATCACTAAAGCAATAAAAATATGCCAAAAAATTTAAGAACCCTTTGGGACCAAGGGATTGCAAAATTATACTAATTCCTTATTTAATTGTCAAATTATTAGCGAATTATCTCAGAAACCTTCACATAGTACATTGTAACTAAAAGGAACATTCTGCTACAGCACAAGATGGGTTAAGCAAACCTCAACGCGTCAATCTCCTCAAATTCTTTAGAAATTTAATTACTTTATTTCATTTAATTACTCTTTGATTTGAATTTAATTATCCACAACCACAATAGATAGCATCGGCAGCAAAATCACAATGCTTATCTTCAAAATATCCAAGGTTGAATCACAATTAACGATTAATTTGGTAGAAAAAAGCAATTAAATAATCTATGTAATTTGAGAACTATGATATATTTAGTAGAAAAAATCATAAATTAGCTAATCTAACTAATCTAAGTAATGTTGGCTTTTAGCAACAGTTTTCTATCTTCAGTGACGCCGGTTTAAGTTTTTCGCGACAACGGTAATTTTCTTTTCTGGTGAGATGTGATCACCTTTTACCGACAATATCTTGACGTCATTAGCGACAGTACATATTGATGATTTTTAGCAATAGTACTAAACCTTGAGCGACTTCATTTCAAGTGATTTTTACAATTTTAGTTACGGGAAAGTAAGCTTCTAGTGACGAGAAGAAAACTTTTAGCGACAAATAGACTTCCTTCAGTGACAAATATTTTCAGGAACAGAACTTTAGCGACAAGCTAATGAATTTTAACAGTGTTAAATCTTTAGCAACGGATACTCAACATTTTAGCTACGATGTGGAAACTTTTAATTGACTTTTAGCAAGAGCTATGTTATATTCAGCTATTCTCCTATCCCACATCGGCTGGCGAAGAGCTGAAAGTGGTCCTTATAAGACCGTGGACACCTTCTCCTGTAGACGCGTTTTAAAACCGTGAGAGTTCAGATACAAAGCGGACAATATCTACAGTGTCCGGTATATCATTTGGTGCTTTCATTGAGAGACGAAAGCAGCGCCTAAAGCGGCCAGTCCCGAAGACCTCTCTCGGGAGGGAAAATAGTGATAGCACGCTATCCTCCTATACCACATCGGCTGGTGAAGAGCTGAAAGCGGTCCTTATAAGGCCGTGGACACCTTCCCCTATAGACGCGTTTTAAAACCGTAAGGGTTCAGACCCAAAGCGGACAATATTTACAGTGCCCGGTGTATCATTTGGTGCTTTCATTGAGAGACGAGGGCAGCGCCCAAAGTGGCCAGTCCCGGACCTCTCTCGGGAGGGGGAATAGTGATAGCATGCTATCCTCCTATCTCATATCGGCTGGCGAATTGAATAACTGAAAGTGGTCCTTATAAGGCCGTGAACACCTTTCCCTATAGACGCGTTTTAAAAAACCGTGAGAGTTTAGACCCAAAGCGGACAATATCTACAGTGCCCGATGTCTCACAAATCATTAAAAAAAATATTAATAAGGTACTATTTCACTCTCCAAGTTTGTCTTAAAACTCTATTTTGCCCTTTAAGTTATTTTGGTGTTAAAAACAAGAGCATTTTAACCCTAATCTCAATTAACTATTAAATTAGTAGAAAATCACAATTAACTAATCTAATTAATAATTTGAGAACTATGATATATTTTGACGGATTATTTTCAAGTGAAAGTTTGCGTGTATATATATATATACACACACACAGTGGAATCCTTTTCAAGAAAGGTAAAATAAAATCTATTTTAGGTTAGAATAAGGATTAATTGTTGCTTGCAAAAGAATGCTTATCAAGAATGGAAAAAGAAAAATCTATGTTAGTAAAGGATTGTTGCTTGAGAGGGGAACATTTTACATATAAAAACACACATGGCAAAACCTAATTGGGTAATAAAAGTACACATGGCAACAATCTAAGAAAGCCTCTCCATATATAGCCCAATATAGTTAGATAGATAGATAGTAGCTTTTTGTGATAAATATTTTTCATAAAATTATATTTAAATAAAAATAAAAATATTATTTGCACATGCTTTGCGCTAGAAAATTATTTTTTTTATTAATTTGATAATAATATGTATTATCAATTAAATTATTATTAGCAACATATATAGGTTTATTATTGTTAAATATAATTAATTATGAGATAATAAATAAAAATTGATAATAACGAAATATATGGAATATAATTATAATAATTGAAATAATGAAGAAGTGGCCAACACCTCAATTATTTTCAAACATTATCACAAAATGTAATCCTTAGTCAGTTGACCTCGCAATTTAGGTGTCCCTTGGGTAAGCCTCAGTGTCTTATGATTGTAAATAAATAACATTGATATTTATAAAAAAGCAAGTGGACTATTACGCACCACAAACGCTGTACCAGTCTTGTTTAAACCCTCAAAAATCGCTGCATCTGTGTTGATCTTAATGCTTTCTCGATCTGCTGGCTTCCATTTCTCAACAGGACGTTGATTTGCTGGGATAGCTGCTGAAATATCAGATTGCCAAGAAGAAACCATATGTGAAGCTACAGCAGAAGCAGCATAATGAAGACCTTTCCAAACTAAATTATTTCGACTCTCCAGATGCTCCGGCTGATCGAAACAACTTGACAACAAACCTCAACAGGAAGATTAGTGGCAATAAACGCCATCCTAGAAGCAAAAACACCTGCATTACCTCCAATAAAGCCAACACCACTGCGATTCCATACCTCCCTTGCAAAAATGCAATGATTAGATGAGTTAAATTATAATAATGGTTTTTTTTTTTTTTTTGTTATACAGAATGAACACATAGCCTAATTATAAATGTCCTAATGAAAAATTGAATTCAAAATTTTTGGCACTTCTAATTAAGTGCATAGACTGAATTAATTTCGACAAGGTTTAATAATAGTTACTTTTATATATGCTAGCTCTGATACTTGTTTTTGACTTTTTGTAACATCAAATGTTAACTAGCAAGAACAAATTAAACATTTAATAATGAAGAAATTACTAAGAAAATTTGCATTTGAACTCTTCTAGCTAATTTCGAAGCATAAATTCATTAAACCCTTAATGTTTGGTTTTTATTTGGAAGAAATAAGCATAAGCTCTTTTATTCTTTAAGAAGTGGAAAAGTCAAGATGTTGAAAATGATGTATTGTTCTGTTTCAAGCATATAAGTTATAAAGCATAAATTCACTCAACAAATCAGGAATGCAAGCTGTAAAGGATACATTGTCCTTTCTTTTTTTCTCTTCATTGTGTGGCTTCAAAAAAAAGAAAGACGTAGCACATGAGTTTAGTCTTGTTTAATATTTTCTTTTACAATTTCTTTTTTTAAAATTAATTATTTGGTTTGACTGTTTGAGTAATGAAAAGTTAATTACGTGGTGGACAATTTCACGTTTTAAGTTAGGCTTAAAATTGTGATTAATCCAATTTTCAAATAGTGTAAGTCATTGTGAAATGAAAAACCCCAATTATCAAGCTAACTCTTTAAATTCACGCACAAATTAAGAACAATTAAGAAGAATAACTGTCAATATAATACTGCGAACTTTATAAGAGGTTGATGGACATTGTTAAAAGCATGAATTTATATCAATAAGTTTTAACTTAGTGCTATTGATTTTATGTCAAGCTGGAAAGGTCTTAAATTCACATTTTATTCGGAGCGTTTATATATGGCATGCACATGTTCTCATAAGTGAATTCAAATTTCAAGAATATCAAGTTTGATTTCGCCTAAATTTGTCAATTTTCACAAGAATATTATGCTGAGGGAGGAAGATATATAATACACTATATATATGCTTGTTATTACCAAATCAGAGCAAGCAGAACTCAAAAAGGCTACAATATTATAACTTTTCTTTCCTTCTCTTTCCAGTTATATGTCTTCAATGGATAAAAGCACAATTGAGGTAAGCCATGAAGCAGATGATACAAGAACACTGTACGAAGCAGCAAAGAGAGGCTGCATAGCAACTTTCAACACAATAATCCAAAGAGATGAATTCATTCTTCACAAACTTTCACTCACTAATTTCACTGAAACTCCCTTACACATATCATCTTTGCTTGGCCACCTTGATTTCTCCATTTCAATTCTTGAAAGATATCCAAAAATGGCCTCAGAATTTGATTCAGGTGGACGCTCTCCTCTTCATTTGGCTTCAGCTGAAGGCCATACTGAGATTGTAAAAGCTTTGTTATGTGTGAATAAGGATGCGTGCTTGGCTCGAGATCAAGATTGTAGAATTCCTCTCCATCTAGCTACCATGAGAGGCCGAGATGAGGCTATTAAAGAATTGGTAGGAGCACGCCCTGAGTCCATCTCGGAGCTGGTCGAAGGAGACACAGTTTTGCACTTGTGCGTGAAGTATTACCATTTGGAAGCTTTGAAGCTGTTGGTAGATATGGCAAGGGATATTGATGTTGAGCTTATCAAGAAACAAAATCCAATTGGCAACACTATCTTGCATTTAGCTGCCATGCTTAAGCAATCAGAGGTAAACTCTGTCTTACAAATGATAGAAGACAGCTGCCAGGTTTGCTGATTGTTCTGTTACAGTTGTCTGACTTGATCTAGATTTTATTACAATTCAGCTCATGATCTTGATCTGTAACAGAACCGTCAATCGAACAGATAACTGTCTTCTATCAACAAAACAATTTCCTTAGACTCGCTCTTTCTTATATCTGTATCAATTAGGTTAAATTTACATCCTCTACTTATGTATGCAGACTATAAAATATATCACTCTAGAATTGGGAGAAAAAGCAATTATGAACACCAAAAATAAATCGGGTTTCACAGCCTTGCAAATCCTAGAATTGTTCCCAAAAGACATAAAAAGCTATGAAATCCGAGAGCTTTTAACGGAATCAGATCAAAGAAAAGAGCAAAAGCCAAATAATCAGCTATCAGTTAATGAGACAGTGGTGAAAAAATGGATGAGAAAATTCAAGGAACATTTGGAATATCAAAGCAATTGGACAGAACAAACGCGAGGGTCACTAATGACAGTGGCGACACTGATAGCGGCCATGTCTTTCCAAACCATGGTTAATCCACCAGGTGGCGTTTGGCAACAGGATTATAGAGACAACTCTACTAATTCTATGTGCGACAGTGAAAACAATCAATGTGTTGCTGGAACATCAGTTTTCGGGTATTATTGGCCGCAAAAAGATTACTTCAAAATGTTCTTGATCTGTAATTGTGTGGCTTTTCTGGGATCATTAATGGTGATCTTTTTAGTTATCGGTGGATTTCCTCTTCAGAATAAGATCTGCGTATGGCTTATGACGGTTACCATGTGTACCACCATTGTTTTTACTGGTCTAACTTATTTTATTTCCATGTACCAGATTACACCTGACAAATTTCTGTACGAGATGGATTGGTCTGAATCGGCATGGCAGTATGTTTGGGGTGGTTTGGTTTTGTTGGTTAGTTTGCTTCATATTATGCGGTTTATGGTTTGGATTAAAAAGAAGCACAAGAATAGGCAAAAGAATCGATTGGATATTGACAAGTTGAAGAAATTGAGAGTAGAGGAGCAAAACGTCTGATCTTTGAAGTTGAATTCTTAAATTCATGTGAGGAAGAAGACATAATGCATGAATTGGCCAATCGGTAATTAGAATTACTGCTCCGAATATATATATATTCATCAATGTGTCTTTTTTGCTTGTTCAACAAATAAAATTATGAATTTGCTATGTTTTGGGTTAGTTTAATTTGCTATATTCTTTTGTTAGTTTAAGAAAGATTTTTTAGTAATATTTGCATTTGAGGTCTTCTAGCGATTTCGAAGAATAGGTGTTCGCTTGGAAGCCTAAGCATAACATTTTATTCTTTAAGAAGTACAAAGTTAAAAGGTAGTGTTGAAAATGATGTATTCTTCTGTTTCACGCATATAAATTAGAAAGCATAAATTCACTCTTCAAATCAAGAATGCAAACTGTGAAGGATGCGTTGTCCTTTCATTTGTCTGGTTTTATCAAGAGGTAGCGCATGAGTTCAATTTTTTTTAATTATTCTCTTTTACATTTTCTTATTATTTTGGTTTCACTAGTTGAGAATCTTCTAGAAATGAATGTTAAAATGAAAAAAAAATGGTTGAAATATAATATACATGAAACTAAAAAAATTGGAATGACTAAATTATAAAATTTAAAAAGGACCTTTTATGAAATTTGGGAGGATCTAAAAAATTTCAGAGGCCAGGGCCCTTCAAATATGCCTTGGCCCCTTTATTGATAGTTGATGGGTGTCGAAATCAACAAAAATATAATCCATACTCTCTAATTAAGATTTTATAAATAGCAATAAGTAGGATCGAATCCATAAGAATTTGTCAAGTTTTAATTCTTTAAATAACCAGAAATAAACAATAAAAATAAAAGAGAGAATTTTTATGGATCAAAAATTAAAAAAATAAAATAAAATTAAAATAATAACAAATAAAATGCGAAAAAATAAATTAAAATAAAATAAAAGATGATAAATTCTAGTCAAATGCTTTCGCGGCATATGATCCAATTTTACTGATTACGGATGAAAAGATAACTTTATAATCATATAATGGATTAGTTATAATCATCGGCTTAGCGCTCCCAGACAAATCTTTCCGTATTAATAGGCTAATCAAATAAGACTGTAATTAACGCCTAACCAATAAACAGTCATCTCTTATCGGCAGAATTTAATTTATTGACAATTTTACAAATTAGAAATACCCAACCTAAGTTAACCAATTTCTTATCGAGACTGATTTAAACCAAATCATGTATTTACTTAATGCAACAATCATTTTCAGTATTGTTATACTAATTGTCACTTAATATTGATTTTACCAAATAATTACGGATTTGATAATATCAATTAGTTATATGCTATTTAATTAAATGAACAGTGAGCCCTTATTTCACAAATAACAAATAACAATTGAGATATAGTTTTTCTAAACCATGGTAAATAACAAGAACACCACATAAAATTAAAAAGAAAAATAAGTAAGAATAATCTCATGTAACTTGGTTAAATCCTGCCCTTAAATTAGCCATTAACGAAAATAAAAGTTTAGCCAATCATAGTCAAGAACAAAAACAAAATAAAATTCAAAATTAGAAGTTATAGTCCTTGGACGGACGAAGAAGAGGGAGAGATAGATATGAGGTACTATGCACGTTTTTCCTATTCTCCGTTAAATGAAATCCTATCCTAAAATTTAAGAAAGTAGTTTAATTATCCAAACTAGAAAAATAAAATAAAATATTTAAAATAAATCAAGCTATCTAAAAACACTGCCTTTTATCTTCTAAATTATAATCTAAATATCTCTAAAAATCAGTTGAGCATAGCTGGCGGCTAGGGCAACTCGCACACGCAAATCTGGTGAATTATCCTGTTGTCCCATTTTTTCCTGAGCCTTGCCCAAGGTTAAGGGTCAGATCTTCATCTTTTTTCTTATTTGCACCAAAATTGACCCAAACTTTTTCAACTATTCCAAATTAATCCAATTATTCACAAAATGCTCTCTTTCATCAATTAAATCCTGAAATGGTTAAAATTATATAAACAAGTTAAAAGTCTCAATTTGGCTAAAAATCAATGCATAAAAATAAGAGAAAATCAAATAAAAATATGTAAAGTTAAGCACTTAACAATAGTTAGGGTTAAAATTGTGATTAATTCAATTTTAAAATAGTTTAAATCATTTTGAAGTAATAAAATAACATATTTATTTATAGAAAAAATTTGAAAAATAAATTTAATCCTTATCACTCTCTTTTTTGAAGAATAATCCTTATCACTCTCTAAATCCTAACTTTCTTTTTTCTTTGAATTTAAAAACTTTCCTCTTCTCCATTTAAATATGAGACTGTCCTCAGCCCATCTACAGGCGACAACCGCATTCCTTTTTCATCTTTCTCTTCTCTTAGATTTAATAATTGTGTTTTTGAATTTTTCTCTGTGTTTTTTTCATTTTTTTTCAAGTCCCTTTATAATAATTTTAAATCAGTATAGATCTGAATTTCTGATTTTTATTTGTTGTTTTTAATTTGTGTTTAATTTTTTGTGTTTTTGTTTCAGTAAACTCAAATTTGAAATTTTTGATTTTATATTTTGCAAATCAGAGGATGTGTTAAGCAAACTTCAACGTGTCAATCCCCTCAAATTCTTTAGAAATTTAATTATTTTATATCATTTAATTACTCTTTGATTATAATTTAGTTATCTATCTTCAGTGACGCCTGTTAAAGTTTTTACTATTTCACTCTCCAAGTTTATCTTAAAACTCTATTTTGCCCTTTAAGTTATGGTGTTAAAAACAAGAGCATTTTAACCCTATTTTCAATAAATGTAATAGAATTTTTGCATCATCTTTTTATAACTATAAGTACATTTTATTATCATTTTTCAATAACTATAAATGTTTTTTTTTTCCAAGAGTAACTTTATGAGATAAATGTCAAAGATAAAGTAGTATATTCTCTAATAAAAAGAAAAGGACTAATACCAGTTTTCAATAATAGGTTCTAATGATACCTCAACATGTTTGACGACGGATGCAAGGTGCAAAATTGTGTTTCCGTGATCATCTGAGGTGTTGACAAACTCGTCATCTTTTACTGTTTCCACCAATAATTGTAGAGCTTTCAATTGATTATATTTGACGCATAAGTGCAAGATTGTCTCTCCATTCTCTGTCTTCTCTCTATCTGATTCATGACAAATCTTGCTCAGCTCCTTAATAACCTCATTTCTTCCTTTCGTGGCTGCCAAGTGCAGTGGAATTCTTCCATCCTTATCCCTTGCAAAGCAAGCATAATAAAGATTTACATGCAATTAACTCTTTCACAATATCAACATAGCCCTCTACAGAAGCTAGCAGGACGTAACCAGGAATTCAGTTCAGTGAGATCAAAAATTACAACATCTTACAAAAAATTTATTTAAATAAAAATTTGAATAATTGTGAATTTTTTAAAAAAATATTAAAATAGGTACAAATTTGTTATTTAAATTTATTTTTTAAAATGTATTAAAATATTGAAAATTGTACATATTTATTTTTACGAAAGCAAATATAGACATTTTTATTGATAGCTAATATGAAAATATATATCGCATTTATCTCAAATTATTAAAATGATCCATATTTATTCATTAAATTATGGAATAAAAGCAAATATGTACCATTTAATATCTTGAAGATATTTTTTTAAAAGAAAATAAATTTTAGAGGCAGATATATACTATTTATAATAATTTAAGGGTAAATTTGAACTTTATTACTAAAAAAATGAATTCATTTAAATATTTTAGTGAGGTCAATTTCAAAAAATTAAACTTATAAAGTGATTTTTAAATTTTTTTTTTATGATTAAGTGGGGTCATTTTTTTAAAAAAAATTGAAACTATAAAGGCTATTTTGAAATTTTTTTTATGGTTGAGTGGGGTCAATTGACCTAACAGGTTAGATGGCTATTTACAACCTAACAGAATTTTTTTTTTTTTTTTGTTTATAACCGTGCGGTGTCCTGAAAGGGCCCCAACTGTGGGAAAGGCACCTTTAAGCCCGTAACCACATCCAGACTAATTCTCACTCGAGCCGTGTCGGTCCCTTGCAGGAGGCTAAGCTCTGGCCCCAAGTATTTAAAGTGACTGCATACACGAAAATTTGAACTTACGACCTCGTTTAAGCCAGGAGAATCCCCAACCTAACAGAATTTTAAGTCCATTTTAGTTGGAATATAATTATAATAATTGAAATAATGAAGAAGTGGCCAACCCTTCAATTATTTGCAAACATTATAACAAAATTTAATCCTTAGTCAGTTGACCTAGCAATTTAGGTGTCCCCTGGGTATGCCTCAGTGTCTTATGATTGTAACTAAATAACATTGATATTTATAAAAGAGCAAGTGGACTATTACGGACCACAAACGCTGTACCATTCTTGTTTAACCCTCAAAAATCGCTGCATCTGTGTTGATCTTAATGCTTTCTCGATCTGCTGGCTTCTATTTCTCAACAGGACGCTGATTTGCTAGGATAGCTGCTGAAATATCAGATTGCCAAGAAGAAACCATATGTGAAGCAACATAAATAACAGCAGAAGCAGCATAATAAAGACCTTTCCAAACTAAATTATTTCGACTCTTCCAGATGCTCCAGCTGATCGAAACAACTTGACAACAAACCTCAACAGGAAGACTAGAGTGGCAATAAACGCCATCCCAGAAGCACAATCACCTGCATTGCCTCCAATAAAGCCAACCCCACTGCCATTCCATACCTCCTTTGCAAAAATGCAACGATTAGATGAGTTAATGGGTACTTTTTTTTTTTTTTACAGAATGAACATATAGCCTAATTATAAATGTCAGAATGAAAAATCGAATTCAAATCTTCTCACACGTCTAATTAAGTGCATGGCCATTAAACTAAATTTCAATAAGGTTTAATAATCGATACTTTTATGCTAGCTCTGATAATTGTTTTTGACTTTTTGTAACATCAAATGTTAGCTAGCAAGAATAAATTAAACATTTAATAACGAATAAATTATTAAGAAAATTTGCATTTGAACACTTCCAGCGAATTTCCAAGCATAAATACGTTAAAGCCTTAATGTGTGTGGTTTTTATTTGGAAGAAATAAGCATAACCACTTTTATTCTTTAAGAAGTGGAAAAGTTTAAGGTGTTGAAAATGATGTATTGTTCTGTATCATGCATTAATTATAAAGCATAAATTCACTCAACAAATCAAGAATGCAAGCTGTAAAGGATACGTTGTCCTTTCTTTTTATTTTTCATTGTGTGGCTTCAAAAAAAAAGATGCAAGCACATGAGTTTAGTCTTGTTTAAATATTTTCTTTTATATTTTCTTATTTTACAATTAATTATTTGGTTTGACTGTTTGAGTAATGAAAGTTAATTACGTGGTATAGAATTTCACGTTTTAAGTTAGGCTTAAAATTGTGATAATCTAATTTTCAAATAGTGTAAGTCATTGTGAAATGAAAAACCACAATTATCAAGCTAACTCTTTAAATTCACGCACAAATTAAGAATAACTAAGAAGAATAACTGTCAATATATATAACTACGAACTTTATAAGAGGCTGATGGAAAAATCTGAAAGAAAATACAAACAGAATTAAGCCTAGATAGTAAATAGTTAAAAGCATGAATTTATATCAATAAGTTTTAACTTAGTGCTATTGATTTTATGTCAACCTGGAAAGGTCTTCAATTCACATTTTATTCGGAGCATTTATATATATAGCATGCACATGTTCTCATCAGTAAATTCAAATTTCAACTTGGCAAAATTCTAGAATATAAAGTTTGATTTCTCCTAAATTTGTCAATTTATCAGAATAAGTAGAACTCAAAAAGGCTGCAATATTGTAACTTTTCTTTCCTCCTCTTTCCAATTATATGTCTTCAATGGATAGACGCACAATTGAGGTAAGCCATGAAGCAGATGATACAAGAACACTGTACGAAGCAGCAAAGAGAGGCTGCATAGCAACTTTCAACACAATAATCCAAAGAGATGAATTCATTCTTCACAAACTTTCACTCACTAATTTCACTGAAACTCCCTTACACATATCATCTTTGCTTGGCCACCTTGATTTCTCCATTTCTATTCTTGAAAGATATCCAAAAATGGCCTCAGAATTTGATTCAGGTGGACGCTCTCCTCTTCATTTGGCTTCAGCTGAAGGCCATACTGAGATTGTAAAAGCTTTGTTATGTGTGAATAAGGATGCGTGCTTGGCTCGAGATCAAGATTGTAGAATTCCTCTCCATCTAGCTACCATGAGAGGCCGAGATGAGGCTATTAAAGAATTGGTAGGAGCACGCCCTGAGTCCATCTCGGAGCTGGTCGAAGGAGACACAGTTTTGCACTTGTGCGTGAAGTATTACCATTTGGAAGCTTTGAAGCTGTTGGTAGATATGGCAAGGGATATTGATGCTGAGCTTATCAAGAAACAAAATCCAATTGGCAACACTATCTTGCATTTAGCTGCCATGCTTAAGCAATCGGAGGTAAACTCTGTCTTAAAAATGATAGAAGACAGCTGCCAGTTTGGCTGATTGTTCTGTTACAGTTGTCTGATTGGATCTAGATTTTATTACAGTTCAGCTCATGATCTTGATCTGTAACAAAACCATAAACTGAACAGATAACTGTCTTCTATCAACAAAACAATTTTCTTAGACTCTCTCTTTATTATATCTGTGTCAATTAGGTTAATTTTACATCCTCTACTTATGTATGCAGACTATAAAATATATCACTCTAGAAGTGGGAGAAAAAGAACTTATAAATACCGAAAATAGAATGGGATTCACAGCCTTGCAAGTCTTAGATTTGTTCCCAAAAGACATAAAAAGCTATGAAATTCGGGAACTTTTAATTGAATCAGATGGAATAAAGCCAAATAATCAGCTATCAGTTGATGAGAAAAAAACGACAGCGGTGAAAAAATGGATGAGAAAATTCACGAAATATTTGGAATATCAAAGCAATTGGATTGAAGAAACTCGGGGGACATTGATGACTGTGGCAGCACTGATAGCAACCATGACTTTCCAAACCATAGTTAATCCACCAGGCGGCGTTTGGCAGCAGGATTATAGAAACAACTCTACTAATTCAGTTTGCGACAGTGCAGAAAATCAATGCTTTGCTGGAACATCAGTTTTCGGGTATTACTGGCTGCAAAAAGATTACTTCAAAATGTTCTTGATCAGCAATAGTGTGGCTTTTCTGGGATCATTAATGGTGATTTTTTTAGTTATCGGTGGATTTCCTCTTCAGAATAAGATCTGCGTATGGCTTATGACGGTTACCATGTGTACCACCATTGTGTTTACTGGTCTTACTTATTTTATGTCCATGTACCAGATTACACCTGATAAATTTCTGTACGAGATGGATTGGTCTGAATCGGCATGGAAGTATATTTGGGTTGGTTTGGTTTTGTTAGTTAGTTTGCTTCATATTATGCGGTTTATGGTTTGGATTAAAAAGAAGCACAAGAATTGGCAAAAGAATCGATTGGATATTAACAAGTTGATGGGTGTCGAAGCCACCAAAAATAAATACCTCAATTATCCTACTAAATAAATTGCAAATAGGGTAAGAAAGGATCGAATCCACAGAGACTAGCACTGAAATAATTCTAAATAACCAGATTTTTAACAATAAAAATATAAAAAGGGGGGATTTTCATAAATCAAAAGCTAACAATTGCTGAATTCAAAGAAACAAATAAAATAAACAGTAAATTAGTTAAAAGAAATTCAATATGCGATAAATTCCAGTTAAAGATATTCGCAGCACAGGTTTAACTCAACTGATCATTGACGAAAGATTAACTCCAAAAATCATATAATGGGTCAGTTATAGCCGTCGGCTTCGCGCTCCCGACCTCATCTCTCCGTATTATTGAATTAATCAAGTAAGACTATAATTAATTCCTACTCAATAAATAACCCAAAACACGCGCAAGGATTTAATTTATTGACAGCATTAATGAAATAGAAAGACCTAACCTAAGCCAACCAACCTCACGCGAGATCAATTTAGACACAATCATGCATCTACTCAACATAACAGCCCTTGTGAGGAAGCTATGCTGATTGCCACTTGTTGTTAACTTCACCAAACAATTACGGATTCAGCAAAATTAATCTAGCAATATATTATCTATTGAGATGAACAACGGCGCCTCATTGAACATAAAATAAATAATAATTGAGATATAGTTTCTCTAAATTTCAGTAAATAACATGAACATCATATGAAATTAAGAACAATAAATAAGAATAACAATCTCACAGAGAATCAAAACCTGGCCTTGAAGTGATCTTTAACTGAAATTGGAGTTTTAGCCACACATAATTGAAATAACAATCAAAATAAAATTAAAAACAGAAAATGAACTCCCTGTTACAGCCTTGAGAAAACCCAGATGAAGAAGAAGAAGAAGATCTGAAGATATCTGTATTCTTCACGTTTTTCCCTAGATATAAAGCAATTCAAACTTGGTGGGATAGGAAAGTCATCAAATTCCCACCAAACCTTGAAAATAACTCACCAAACTTTGAAATAAATTACAAATATTGAATATAATATTATGGTCTTAAAATACTGCCTAATATCCCTTGAATTACAGCTCAATCATCCCTAAAAATCTGGTGAAATCCAACTGGCGGCTAGGTCAATTTCGGATTAAAAACACAAAATCTGCACTCTGCTGACGCGTTTTGGCTGTTAGCCTTGGGCAAGGCAGCTCCTTACCCTTGCCCCTTAGCCTTGGGCAAGGCTAAGCCCAGAATCAGATTTCTGCTCCTAAATTCCTTTGATTTTTTCTTGCCTGTTCCATATTCACTCTCTTGGGTTTCATTTGCTTTCTTTCCATCACTTTGACTCTACAATGACAAAAATAATAAAACAAGTGAAAAGTACTAATTTAAGCCAAAATAAAGTACAATAAAGTGATGGTAAACATGCTAAAATATGCAACATTAGACACTTAACACAAGTTGAAGAAATTAAGAGTAGATGAGCAAAACGTCTGATCTTTGAAGTTGAATTCTCAAAATCATGTGAAGAAGAAGACATAATGCATGAAATGGCCAATCGGTAATTAGAATTAGTGCGCTGAATATATATATTCTTCAATGTGATCTTTTTTGCTTGTTCAACAAATAAAATTATGAATTTGCTATCGTTTTTGGATTAATTTCACCCGTACTCACTGAATTTATACACAAATAACACTAATATAATAAAAAAAAATTTGTTCTCATAAAAATTACTGAACTTAAAACATATTTACAGAAAAATCACTCTAACCGTATTTTGGCAAAAAAAACCGCTGAAAATTACAGCTGACATATACACTCAGCACTCATGCATAAGTAGCTTGACACGTGACATGCCTTATGGAAAAAATGACATGTAAATATGCCACTGACTCGTCGAAATATCCATGTGGCATGTCACATGGTATGCTCACGTGTCATTTTTTCCATGTGGTATGCCACGTGTCAAACCATGTATGCATGGGGGTGCTGAGTATACTCGCTGGTTGGACTTTTCAGCATAAGAATCGTCGGAAAACGATTAAAGTGATTTTTCTGTAAATATGTTCTAAATTCAATAATTTTTATGAGAACAAAAATTTTTTTATTATATTAGTTTTATTTGATTATAAGTTCAGTAACTATAGGTAAAATTAATCTTATTTTTGGTTAATTTAATTTGCTATATTGTTTTGTTAGTTTAAGAAAGATTTTATAGTAATATTTGCATTTGAGCTCTTCTAGCGATTTCGAAGAATAGGTGTGTTTGGAAGCCTAAGCATAACAGATTATTCTTTAAGAAGTATAGAGTTAAAGGTAGTGTTGAGAATCATGTATTCTTCTGTTTCAAGCGTATAAATTAGAAAGCATAAATTCACTCTTCAAATCAAGAATGCAAGCTGCAAAGGATGCGTTGTCCTTTCATTCTTTTTTTTTTTTTTCCTTTACATTGTGTGGTTTTATCAAGAGGTAGCGCATGAGTTCAGTTTTGTTTAATTATTCTCTTTTACATTTTCTTATTTATTTGGTTTCACTATTTGAGTATCTTCTATAAATGAATGTTAATTACGTGGCAGAGAATTTTACGTTGATAGAAAGAGCAGACGAAGAATGAAAAAAAGAAAAATGGCTGAAATATAATATACATGAAACTAAAAAATTTGGGAGGACCAAACTATAAATTTAAAAAAATTCAAAGGACCTTTTATGAAATTTGTGAGGATCTGAAAAATTTGAGGGGGCCAAGGCCCTTCAAATATGCCTTGGCCCTTTGTTGATAGTAGGGGTGTGCAAATAGTTAGTTCGGTTCGGTTTTGGACCGAAAACCGAACTTGAGAAATTTTTAGAACCGAATCACGGACAGAAGTTTTTAAAACCGAATAAACCGAAATAATTTTGGTCGATTCGGTTCGGTCCAATCGGTTCTTGCTTTTTTTTTCTAGATTTTTAACTTATATGGATTCATAAATTAAATTAACTTATATTCAATAAAATAAAATCATTTAAAATAACTAAAAAGAAAAAACATATATAAGTTTTTCATATTATGTTCCTAATAAATACTAAGTAAAATTACACTAAAAAATATACATTAAAAATAAATACAACATAAATTCTTATTAATAATACATTTAATGTACTTCAATTAAAAAAAACATACATGTAAATAAATATAACTATAGTTTATATTTAGGTTTAATGTGTGTGTGTGTGCGCGCGCGTGTGTATAAGCAAAACGGTGAGTTTAACAAATTTCGGTTTATTCGGTTCTTTCGATTTTACAATTATAAGAACATACATGTAATAATACATTCAATGTACTTCAATTAAAAAAAAACATACATGTAAATAAATATAACTGTAGTGTATATATATATATAAACAAAACGGTGAGTTTAACAAATTTCGGTTAGTTCGGTTCTTTCGATTTTGAAATTTAACTTCAGTGCAAAACCAAAAACGTTCTGAGCAACAGTTATCCAATTCTAATTGATCATTGATTTTCATAAGGTTTGATCTAGTGATGCAAAAAATAAAAAATAAAAGAAACAGGAAATGCACCCAAATTAAGCATACTTAGAGGAACTTTATTCAGAAGGCAAACAAATGAAATAAACACAACTGACATTCCATAGACTTTTTCACACCCCACATAACTTCGAAAAGCATAAATCTCAGCTTCACCTACCTTAGCCACCATAGAAAGAAAGAAACAACAAGAACCAAGAAAATAATTGGAGAAAAAATTAGAATGAACTGGATCAATAGCTCTGATCCAAAACCCACGAGCCACAAGCTGAATTAACCAGATCTAAAATCAACAAATAGTACCAAATAAAGCTAAAAGATCCACATCAGAGCCTGAAAAGTGCAAGATCTTATACTACATAAGCAAATCAATAAAAAATTAAAAAAAAATAAAACCCAATCAAAGAATTGAATCTCTAAACCATTGAACAATATGTCAAATCCAATAACAGATGTCCCCAGTTCGATATTGCTAAAACAACTTTGAGAAATTAAAACATAAGAAAAATAAATGCATTAAACTATTATTAATAATGCACAGAAACTACCCATCCCAGTAATTACATAATCTCTGATTTATGCGTTAATGCTTAATAGTGTATTAATTGTTAAATGCAAAAGTAAATACATAAAAATCTATATCACAAGCTGCACAACTTGAATAAATAGTACAAAAAATTAGGAGGGAAAAAAAAAAAGCACAAGTACATAAACAAACACATCTAACATAACCGAACAGCAAGAAAAATGTACAAAAGACGCAGAAATGAACCAATATTGAAATAGTACAAACAATATCAATATAATCTATTGAAAGAAGAGAATGCAGAAATGAACCAAATGGGCCAAAATTCGTTCGATTTTGGGTCAGTAATTCATTCGGGTTCGGTTCGGTTTTGCACATCCCTAGTTGATAGTTAGGGTTAAAATATTGATTAATTCAATTTTAAAATAGTTTAAATTATTTTGAAGTAATAAAATAACAATCCGATTAGAAGATTTTTTTTATAGAAAAAAAAATGAAAAAAGAGAAATTAATCTTAGCCTTCTTTTTTTTTTTCTTCTGAATTAGTCTTTCCTCTTCTCCATTTAAATATGAGGTTGTCGTCAATTCATCTATAGGCAACAAACGCATTTCTTTTTTATCTTTCTCTTTTTTTAGATTTAATATTTGTGTTTTTGAATTTTTCTGTGAATTTTTTTTCATTTTTTAAGCCTCTTTATAATAATTTTTAGATTTATATAGATTTGAATTTTTTATTTTTATTTGTTGTTTTTAATTTGTGTTTGGATTTTTTGTGTTTTTGCTTCAATAAATTCAGATCTGAAATTTTTTATTTTATATTTGATTTTTGTGTTTATCTAGATTTTATTTATGTTTTTGTAAATATTCGCTCAGCTAATATTAAATGCAATTTAAGTTTTTATTTTGCAAATTTGTCCTTCCAGATAGAAAACTGGAATTGTAG
This sequence comes from Excoecaria cochinchinensis, assembly GCA_947683425.1. Lineage (NCBI taxonomy): Eukaryota > Viridiplantae > Streptophyta > Magnoliopsida > Malpighiales > Euphorbiaceae > Excoecaria > Excoecaria cochinchinensis. The sequence continues at coordinate 2,791,375 of CANTUQ010000125.1, read as the reverse complement.
TAAAGAAGACTTTAATTCTTAAAAAGTATCTTCACGTTTTTCTATGTTATTATTTAACAAGAACCACCAGCTATATATAGATTAGAATCGTATATAGCTGTTTTACAAGATTGGAAAGAAAGCTCATTATCTCCTATAACAGAGCAAATATTATCTCCTATAACAGAGCAAATAAATAAAGATACAACATATCAATTAGCTGGAGTTCCCTTTATCTGTTGAGTTACCATTTTGTAGGAATTTGTTGCTCTTTGGAAGTCCTTGTCACCAACCATATTTCTTTTGGTAAATCTGTGAGTATAATCATCCTTATCACTCCATGATTTGTGGGACTCCTTATCACTCCATGTACTCACAGTATTTTTGATAAGATGGGGTTGTTGATTGCTAATATCCCCCCGCAAACTGAGCCGTGGTTGAAGGCATAGTTTGGCACGAAAAAAAGAAAGGGCAGCTTTTGACATGGGTTTAGTAAAGATATCAGCAACCTGTTGACCAGAAGACACATGTTTAGTAACAAGTAATCCAAGAGCAACTCGTTCACGTACAAAGTGATAATCCAACTCGATGTGTTTACTCCGAGCATGAAAGACAGGATTGACAGTCATGTATAAAGCACTGATATTATCACAATAAAGGATTGGCAAAGGCAATTGAGAAACATGAAGATCCTTGAGAATATAAGTAAGCCATGTAAGTTCAGCAGCAGTATGAGCCATAGCACGATACTCAGCTTCAGTACTAGAGCGAGAGATTGTGTGTTGTTTCTTGGCACACCATGAAATTATATTTGTACCGAGAAAGGTGCAGTAACCGGTAGTGGACCGCCTCGTGGTGGGACATCCAGCCCAATCAGCATCAGAGAAAGCAGATAAGTTAAGAGTCGTATTTGAAGTAAGATGTAAGCCATGGTGAATTGTTCCTTTCAGATATCGCAAAATTCGTTGAACCAAATGCCAGTGAGCAGTGGTAGGAGCATGCATGAACTGAGAAACATAATTAACACTAAAAGTTAAATCTGGACGTGTCAACGTGAGGTATTGAAGAGCACCAACGATTCCACGAAAATGACTAGGATCAGCCACAGGAGAAGAACTAGTAACAAGTTTGGAATCAACAGTCAGAGGCGTAGGCATGGGCTTGCAATGAAGCATATTTGTTCGCTCAAGAATGGTGAGCGCATAGTGAGACTGGGACAAATGTAACCCGTCTGCAGTGCTAGAAATCTCAATACCAAGAAAATGATGTACTGGACCTAAATCTTTCATAGAAAACTCACAACTCAAAATGTTAATAAAAGAGGTAACAAGCTCTATAGATGAGCCTGTAAGAATCATATCATCAACATAAAGAAGTAAAACTAGTGAACCTTGAAAAGAATGAAGAATAAAAAGAGAAGGATCAGCTAAACTGCAAAAGAATCCATAAGAGATAAGAAATTTACTGAGCCTATCAAACCAAGCACGTGGTGCTTGTTTCAAACCATACAAAGCACGCTGAAGCTTACAGACATGTGTAGGTTTCTGTTGATCAGCCATACCCGGTGGTTGTGCCATAAATATATCTTCAACAATGTTGCCGTGTAGAAAGGCATTTTTTACATCTAGTTGACGAATGGGCCAATGTCTGACAAGAGCAACAGTTAAGATGAGGCGAATCGTACCTGGTTTTACGACAGGAGAGAATGTCTCTGTATAGTCAATACCATCAATTTGATGGAAGCCTTTTGCGACTAATCGAGCTTTAAGACGATCAAGGGTACCATTAGGTCGTAGCTTAGCCTTAAAAATCCATTTAGAACCAATGACATGCATATCTGGAGTACGTGGAACTAACTGCCATGTGTTGTTATGATGCAGGGCAGTAATTTCATCAACCATGGCAGCTTTCCAGCCTGGGTGCGACAACGCTGATCTGATATTTTTTGGTTCACGGGGTATGGTATCAGATGAAGTTACCATCAAGGCATACTTTGGATTTGGTTTAGTAACTCCAAGTTTGGATCTTGTTATCATCGGATGATGAGAATTTGGTGTTGTATGAGGTGGTGTCGGATTTATGGGAGGAGAAGCAGCAAGTTCAGGCACAAGATCAGAGTCGAGAGACACATGTGTAGGCACACAATTAATCAGACCAGAATTAGGCAATAGTGTGAGAAGGTTCAGATCGTCAGACATCTGACTAGGAAGAACAGGGTCAATATTATTTGCCGCAGGTGTTGCATTCGGTGAGGATTGTAGTGACTCCAAGCGATGAAGATCAACAGGTGGTAAAGGAGTAGAGTTTATTGATGTAGATATTTGGGAACAACTACCTGAAGAAAGAGAATTATTAGAAAAAGGTAACCAAGAATCAAAAATATTAATAACATGTGAAGTGGAAGCAGAAGGCAACGAAGATTTAAACGGAAAGATAGTTTCATCAAAAACCACATGTCGAGAAACAAAAAATTTGCGACTGGGTGGATGAAAGCACTTATAGCCTTTATGCTTTTCACTATATCCTACAAAAACACACAAAATAGATTTAGGATCAAATTTATGTTTCCTTGCATCCCATGTATATGGAAAACATTTAGAACCAAAAACTCGAAGAGATGTGTATGTAGGATGAGCTCCATGCAATTTGAAATATGGAGTGTCAAAATGAAGAGTGGAAGATGGTAAGCGATTAATAAGAAAAACTGCTGTAGTAAAGGCTTCTACCCATAGAAAAAGAGGAGTATGACTATGAAATAACATTGTCATACCCAGTTCACGTATAATTTTGTGCCTTCTCTCAACCATACCTGTTTGTTCTGGAGTGTAAGGACAAGAAATTTGATGAATAATACCTGTTGCAAGAAAGTGAGATGATAATCTAGAGTTAACAAATTCACCTCCACCATCTGAGTGGAATATTTTTATTTTCTTATTAAATTGACGTGCAACATACTGCTCAAAAGCTAAATAAGCAGCAAAAAAATCTGATTTATTTTTTAAGGGAATAATCCAAGTGTACTTGGAAAAATCATCAACCAAACATGCATAAAATTTGAACTTGCCAATAGATAACACAGGGGCAGGTCCCCACAAATCACAATGAATTTTATCAAAAATACCAGAACTAGAATGTTCAGAAAGAGCAAATGGAAGTTTACTTAATTTTCCTAATTGACAACTATCGCATAAATGTTCAGTCCGTAAAGGACCTTGAACATCAATTAATCCTTTATTTTTTAATAACTGAATTGCTGAAAGTTGGGGATGTCCTAAGCGTTGGTGCCAAACATCTGCAGTGCCAGTTTTGAACCGATGAGAGAAGTGTGCTTCTGGTACAGCAGATAAGGTATACAAATTACCCTTCCTTTTCCCTGTTAGTAATTGTTGACCTGTTTTCCGTTCCTTTATACAAAAATCAACATCAGTAAATTCACAGTTAACAGGAAATTGAGACGTTAATTGATTTATTGAAAGCAGATTTTTTTTCAGATTTGGAACTAAAAGAACATCATGAAGAGGCAGGGATTTTTCATTTTGCTTAATATGTGACTTACCAATACCTGTTATGGGTAAAGAAGAACCATCTCCTATTATAATTGAATCAGACCCAATATATTTATGAACATCAGTCAACATACCTTGTGTTCCAGTCATGTGGTTCGAAGCTCCTGTATCAGAAGTCCATTCTGTTTCAACAATGGAATTATCTAAAGTAAGAGCTGCAAGAGCATGTGGAATTTCATCATTTGTATTTGTCCGTTTCGGGATCCACCAACAAATTTTAGCAATATGACCAGGTTTCCCACAATATTGGCATGTTTCATTGCGATAAAGATCTCGCTCTGTTACTGTCATGCGTCGTTCTCCTGGAGGTGGCGGTCGTCGAGTGGTGGTTTCTGAGTTGTTTTGGTTTTGATTTTGAAATTGTTGTGCTTGAAATCCACGACCTGAGGAGGTAAAGCTGTTGCTGCGACTCCTTGAATTGGTGTGTGGGAGCTGTTTCTGTTGTTGACTGTAGAAAGCTAAATGTGGAGTGAGATGGGAAAGAGACACATCAGTTTGATTAGAGAACCAGTTGCGACGCTGATCAAGATTTTGCAACTGTGAAATCAGTTCATGGTAAGTAGGTCTTGGAGGTTTGAGCATGGTTGTAGTGAAAGTTTCATATTGTGGACCAAGACTCGTAAGAAGGCAAAACACTTTTTCTTTTTCTGGTATGGGTTTTCCAATAGCAGCAAGGTTATCACACAGACCTTTAAATATACGTATGTGATCAGCAATGGTCTTGTTGTCATCTTTGCGAAGATAAGTCAGTTGTTGTCGCAGTGTAAACTCTCGCTCTTGAGAGTCTTGTGCATAAGCATCTTTCAATGCTTCCCAAACAGTATGTGCAGTATCTAAGCCAATGACAAGTCCAAGAGCTTCTTCTGAGAGGGTTCCGATGATCCAACCCCGGAGAAGTCGATCAGACTTTTGCCAATTAATGAAATCTGTTGTCAACTGTGGTGTAGTGTTTGGTGTGTTTGAATCTGAGGTGATATATTTGGTTGGAGCTGGTGTTTCATTGGTGAGATGACCAACGAAATCTTGACTCTCAGCTAGTCCTAGAACCTGTTCTCTCCATAGTGGGTAATTGGATTGTGTGAGTTTTAGGGTGACAAAGTTGCCAACGTTCAAGGATAATGAAGTCATGGTGAAAAGGGTAGGATCGTTTGCTCTGATACCAAGATAGAAAACTGGAATTGTAGTAAAGAAGACTTTAATTCTTAAAAAGTATCTTCACGTTTTTCTATGTTATTATTTAACAAGAACCACCAGCTATATATAGATTAGAATCGTATATAGCTGTTTTACAAGATTGGAAAGAAAGCTCATTATCTCCTATAACAGAGCAAATATTATCTCCTATAACAGAGCAAATAAATAAAGATACAACATATCAATTAGCTGGAGTTCCCTTTATCTGTTGAGTTACCATTTTGTAGGAATTTGTTGCTCTTTGGAAGTCCTTGTCACCAACCATATTTCTTTTGGTAAATCTGTGAGTATAATCATCCTTATCACTCCATGATTTGTGGGACTCCTTATCACTCCATGTACTCACAGTATTTTTGATAAGATGGGGTTGTTGATTGCTAATACTTCCAATATAGAATTGTCTTCTTTTATGGAAAATTTCGTCCATTTGGAATGAAAAGTATCATTCTTGCCTGGAATGTGGTTCAGTAATTTTGTTATAGACAATATATGGATTGAGTTTTAAACTAAAAGCCATATTACCCATGTTATGTTACACTATCCAGTGTTTTCATTGAAAAATTTCAAAAATATACTCCGATAAATTTATTAGTTTCATACATCTTGTATAATTTAGAATATTAAAATTTTATTTGTATTTCACAAATATACTTTTATTTTATTAATGAAAGTTTAATTTGTATTAAACAAAATATTTTATTTAAATTAGTATAAGCAAATTTTACTAACCAAACTAATAGTTTGCTATTTTTTCAATTAATTTTAGTGGGATGGCAAATTTTACCTAAAAAAGCATCCACTTGTTTAAAATTAAAAGAAACACAAATTTCAAACTTGTACAAAAGTTTGAGTTTCCCTTTGACAAAAAAAGGTGCTCCAAAAAAATATACGCAAAACAACCCAATTACGACAAGAATATTTAGCGGAGTAAGGAATATAAGATCCATGTTATTTCCTAATCAGAACAAGTAGAACTGAAAAAGTCTGAAATATTATAATTTTTTAATGGATAAAAGCCATGAAGGAGATGATACAAGAACACTTTACGAAGCAGCAAAGAGAGGTTGTATAGCAACTTTCAACACAATAATCCAAAGAGATGAATTCATTCTTCACAAACTTTCACTCACTAATTTCACGGAAACTCCCTTACACATATCATCTTTGATTGGCCACCTTCATTTCACCATTGCAATTCTTGAAAAATATCCGAAAATGGCCTCAGAAGTTGATTCAAGTGGACGCTCTCCTCTTCATTTGGCTTCAACTGAAGGCCATACAGAGACTGTAAAAGCTTTGTTATGTGTGAACAAGGATATGTGCTTCGCTCGAGATCAAGATTGTAGAATTCCTCTCCATTTAGCTGCCATGAGAGGCAGAATTGAGGCTATCAAAGAATTGGTAAGCGCACGCCCTGAGTCCATCTCGGAGTTGCTCGATGGAGAGACAGTTTTGCACTTGTGCGTAAAGTATTGCCATTTGGAAGCTTTAAAGCTGTTGGTAGACATGGCTAGTGTTGTGTATGGCTCATAAATATACAAAGGGACAGATGCTGGAGCGGAGCGGAGTGAGCGAGTGAAGCGGAGCGCAAGGGGTTATAAAATATATTGTTTTGTAACCTAGGTTATCATTATTCAGATTTAATAAAAGAATAGCCGCCGCTCTGCTCCGAGGACGTAGGCACATTGCCGAACCTCGTTAAATCTTGTGTTCTTTATTTTCTAATTGTTTGTTCATATTCCTGGTTTTCTATAGCGATTATTCTCAACAGCTAGGGATATTGATGTTGAGCTTATCAAGAAACAAAATCAAACTGGCAACACCATCTTGCATTTAGCTGCCATGCTTAAGCAATTAGAGGTAAAGTCTATGTTACAAATGATAGAAGACAACTGTCTGATATTGCCGATTGGTTTTGTTGTAGTTACCTGATCTGATTTTATATTTTGTCCCTGTTCAGATCATGATCTTGATATGAAACAGAATAGTCGGTAGAATACAATTGTCTTCCATCAACTAATTAATTTCCTTAAATTCTCTATTTCCGTATGTTTCTGTGACACAAAATTGACGATCATCCTCTGCTTATGCATGCAGACTACAAAATATATCACTCTAGAATTGGGAGAAAAAGCAATTATGAACACCAAAAATAAACTGGGTCTCACAGCCTTGCAAATCCTAGAGTTGTTCCCAAAAGACATAAAAAGCTATGAAATCAGAGAGCTTTTAACGGAATCAGATCAAAGAAAAGAGCAAAAGCCAAATAATCAGCTATCAGTTAACGAGACAGTGGTAGAAAAATGGATGAGAAAATTCAAGGAACATTTGGAATATCAAAGCAATTGGACAGAACAAACGCGAGGGTCACTGATGACAGTGGCGACACTGATAGCGGCCATGTCTTTCCAAACCATGGTTAATCCACCAGGTGGCGTTTGGCAACAGGATTATAAAGACAACTCTACTAATTCATTTTGCGACGGTGAAGAAAATCAATGTTTTGCTGGAACATCAGTTTTCGGGTATTACTGGCCGCAAAAAGAATACTTCAAAATGTTCTTGATCAGCAATTGTGTGGCTTTTCTGGGATCATTAATGGTGATTTTTTTAGTTATCGGTGGATTTCCTCTTCAGAATAAGATCTGCGTATGGCTTATGACGGTTACCATGTGTACCACCATTGTGTTTACTGGTCTTACTTATTTTATTTCCATGTACCAGATTACACCAGATAAATATCTGTTCAAGATGGATTGGACTGAATCGGCATGGCAGTATGTTTGGGTTGGTTTGGTTTTGTTGGTTAGTTTGCTTCATATTATGCGGTTTATGTTTTGGATTAAAAAGAAGCACAAGAATTGGCGAAAGAATCGATTGGATATTAACAAGAGAGTAGAGGAGCAAAACGTCCAATCTTTGAAGTTGAATTTCTCAAATTCATGTGAAGAAGACATAATCCATGAATTTGCAATTGGAAATTAGAATTACTACTCTGAATATATATTTATCAACGTGATCTTTTTTGCTTGTTCAAGAAATAAATTATGAATTTGTCATCTTTTTGATTTGTTTAAGAAAGATTTTAAGAATAATTTTATTAATTAAGGTGGTGTCTAGTTGAAGCATTGCATTAAGCATAAACTTTTATACTTTAAAAATTAAAAGATGAGGATTTTAAGAATGATTTAGTATTCTTTTCCAAGCATATCAACCACACCATAAAGCATGTATATATCATTCACGCTACATTAAGTTAACATATGCAAGCTGTAAAAGCTATGGTGTCTATTTCTTAATACTATTTAAAGCATACTAATTAATATTAATACATCACATTAATTAATGACTTTTTTAAACATTTTGAAGAATAAAATAAACTAGTTCAAAAATACTAGCATGTCATAATTAACATGAAAGACACAACCTCTTAATTAAGCAAGGTATTTAGCTACAGAAATGCCCTTAAGCAAGGTGTATCTATCTACTTAAACTAAATTTAAATCTGATTTCATCCATAATCAAATATGATTTCTTAGGCCTGGACCACGCGAGATATATTGCAATAACCAGTTATAATTAGCTTGTGTAAAAATATGATGATGAAGTCAAAGTCCGAGGAAGATTATTCAAAAATTCTGTACGAAGCAGCTACCAGAGGCTGTGTGCCAACCTTAAACACACTGCTTGAAAGAGAAACTCATTCTTAATAAAGTTTCACTCACTAATTTTGCAGAAACGCCCTTACACATATCTTCATTACTAGGCCATCTTGATTTCACCATTGCAATTCTTGAAATTCGAAAGCAATCAGTGTTAAAAGGCTGGTCAAAGAAATTCAATAGTTATATTGAATATCAGGGCAATTGGATTGAAGAAACTCGAGGCACATTGATGACAGTGGCCACTCGCCCACTCTAATAGCTGCTATGACTTTTGGATGCAGTATTGCTCCACCGGGTGGTGTTTGGCAACAAGATTATCCAGATCCCAGTGGTGGACAGAACTGTGGGAATGGTACTCTGTGCGAAGCAGGAACATCAGTACGGGCCTACATTTATAGCGACCAGTATAAATTTGTTCTGGTGGCCAACACTACGGCTTTTATGGGATCACTTATTGTGATTTTCTTAATTATCAGTGGGTTTCCTCTTCAAAACCACATTATGACATGGGTGTTGACAGTGGTCATGTGTACAGTTGTGTCTGCCGGGCTTACTTATATAGTATCCATGGAACTGATAACCCCAGATTCCATTGTCAACCAGTTAACTGATCGAGATAAGGTGTTGTCTTTTGGTTGGTATGGGGTTGCTTTTCCTTGTTAGTTTGATTCACATCATCCGGTTTTTATTTATGCAAAAGTTAATTGTGGTAATTACCCTATCGATCATCTTCTTCGTTTCTTAGGGTGCAAGTAATTAAGCTTCAATAATCTTAATTATACTCCAATTTTAGCACTTGTGAGGCACTCGTTCTTCAATTTGCATGTTTTAATTAGTGAAAAAAACTAGCATATTATCCTTATATAGGAAAACCACATAAATTTTTTAAAATTTGAATAATCGTTTGTAAATTGCTGTTTTAGTAGTACACAAAATTCTTAAATTAATTTCATGTAATTTATCCAAGTCTTTTTCATTTTGTTTCACTTATTTATTGGTTTGTTTAGAACAGGAAGGAAGGATTGTTGCTTGACTTGCATTATTTTCTTGATTTTTAACTAATCTATCCATTTTCGTTGCTCTTCTTTTACTACAAACTACAAGGAAAAACAAGACTAATTAATATTTCTTGAAATAGAAATTTCATAAATAGTCTGCCTAATTATTTGAGCGGAAGTAAAATTATGTAAACTCTGGGGCCATTAATATGTAAAACGTTTTTTAATTTATTTCTTGAAAAATAATTATTTCAAAGAATTCTCAGCCTTGTGATTGGCTCCACAGGAAAAGGAGGAATGGCTTCTCGCATGAAATCAAACACGGTTGTTATCTTTGGATAGGGATTACACGTCAGCCTACGTGCTCCCAGACAACAAAGAAGAAAATGTTACTGTGCTAAACACCGTTTCTATATGAATAGATCAGCACCCTGTTTACCATGGGTCCCACACACGAAGGGCTGAGATCCACGAATTCAGATTCTTCAATGTAGAAACAGGTACAGAGAATTCGTTGACCTGACAAAGAAAACAAACCCTAACCATATGCCCCCCAACTGATGACCGCCACGTGTCCATCGTTCCCAAATCTCTGATATATCTCTTGCCCTTTATCCTCTTCGTATACTTACCTAAAAACAGCCTCTTCAATCTCCGGTCGCCCACAACTCACTCCCTCTCTCTCTCGTGTTGAATGTAAATATATAAACCGATACTTGACTGATTTTGTTGGGTACATACAAAGATCCGAACTTTCCGGCTGAGGGATTCCAGTCGCCGAGATCGGCGATGATTCAATCTCCGGCAAGGCCTATCAAGAAACATCATAATTGTCATCAATGTTAGATCCATTCGTTTTGTTTCGTCTTCGATCTAAAACCTGGTTCCACAGGAGGAAAAAACCAACACATCCCTAATCAAGTTTGTTTCTTTTTAATTAAATTAGTAGTCTTTTGTATCATAACATCTTGACAGATCTTGTTTTTGTTGTTTGTATAGTTTGTTTTCCATTTTCTTGTACAGTTTTAGGGGAAAAGAAAAATTCGGGGTTTTGTAAATATTGGGAAAGTGGCAAAGATGAATTTGAGCGCGGCAGAAGATGAAACAGAGAAAGAAATTCATATTCCTGCTGATATTGATTGGGAAATGCTTGATAAATCGAAATTCTTCTTCCTTGGAGCCGCGCTCTTTTCAGGAGTATCAGCTACTCTGTATCCTGTGGTTGTGGTGAAAACAAGGCAACAAGTTGCCCAATCTCAGGTTTCTTGTATAAAAACTGCTTTTGGGATTGTTAGGTATGAGGGTTTTAAGGCTTTGTATCGAGGATTTGGGACTTCTCTTATGGGTACAATTCCTGCTAGAGCACTGTACATGACTGCTCTTGAGGTTACAAAGAGCAATGTAGGCACTGCCACTGTCAGATTAGGATTCCCAGAGGCCACGGCGGCGGCCACCGCTAATGCTGTTGCTGGGTTGAGTGCAGCTATGGCAGCACAATTTGTTTGGACTCCAATTGATGTTGTGAGCCAAAGGCTTATGGTTCAAGGAGCTCCTAATGCATCAATGTGTAAATATGCAAATGGGATTGATGCTTTTAGGAAAATTCTTAGAACTGATGGCCCAAGAGGATTTTACAGAGGATTTGGGATATCTATATTGACTTATGCACCATCTAATGCAGTTTGGTGGGCTTCATATTCTGTTGCGCAGAGAATGATTTGGGGTGGTGTTGGGTGTTATCTTTCCAAGAAAAGTGAAGATGCTAATGCTAATGTTTTTAGACCGGATTCAAGAACAGTAATGGCAGTTCAGGGAGTGAGTGCAGCAATGGCTGGTGGTGTGTCAGCTTTAATTACAATGCCACTTGATACAATTAAGACCAGACTGCAAGTTTTGGATGGGGAAGAAAATGGGAAAAGAGTACCGACAGTTGGGCAGACTGTTAGAAATCTGGTGAAGGAAGGTGGGTGGATGGCTTGTTATAGGGGATTGGGTCCTCGTTGGGCTTCAATGTCTATGTCTGCAACAACAATGATCACTACCTATGAGTTTCTTAAACGCCTCTCAACTAAGAATCAAAATGCTTTGCAATGACTAATGAGTATGTTTGTCAAAATAGTGTCTTAGTTTCTCTTAGCTTTTCCCCTGTTTTTGCTATCTTTCTTTTATGTTTACCCTGCCTGCCTAAAAGAGATTATCGGTGTAAGTGCATGCAGGATTTTCATTATATATAAAAATTTTGTTCTTTCTTTACTTCTTGATGATGTTACATTCAAACAGATGTCAATTTCTTTCTGCCATTTGAGTTTATGAAAGTTTAGGTGGTTGGCTCTTCTCTTGTTGTGTTTTGTTAGTGGTGGGGCTAACCAGCAGTTGGATAACTGGATGGGTAGCGTTGGCATTCACTCAAGAATCAGAAACCATTATATTAAAAGGTTGTCTTGTTCCATATGCTAATATCTAATGCTAAGGGAAAAAAATTAAAACATATGATTGAGGACTCGGAACTGTATGAGAAAATAGTTCGAGATAAAAATTGATTTAAAAAAAAAAAGTATAAAAATAAAGTCGCTGTATTTTGAATAATTAAATTCGATAAAAATAAATATTAAAAGCAAAACCAGCCTATTTTTAATTGTTGAGAGGTAAAAATCACTTTATTTTTTTTAATTGTAATTAGTGGAGAATCATTAGATGGGGCTATCCATATAATATTCAGCTACCTAAGATTCAAAAATAGGGATAAATTGAGTTAGCTTGTGGATAAGATCTTAGGTGATGTAGTGGTTATTATAGTAATAATTTAAATCTCTTTGGTTATGGTTAGGACACTGATAATGATAACAATATTGTTGGATCTATTGAATATGCTCATTTCATTTTTTTTTTTTAATTGTATCTTATTTGAACCTGAATTGTTTGATATGATAACAAGTTTGCTTTTGAATTATTCTTTTAAAAATCACCAACCGCACCCATTTTAAAAGATTTACTACCCTTAATAGTAATCTATCTTGAACTTCCATAAACTCAATTCTGTTCCAATCACAATCCCATTCCTTAAAGAAAACTGCAATAGAAATATTCGAGAAATCTGTCCTAATTGGCCCCACAATAAGAAAATAAAAATGGAAAATTTTAGTTCGTCTGGTATGCGGACTTGGACTTGCAAAATGCTGCAAATACTGAAGCCTTTTTTACTCTGAAAGTTCCGTTAGTAACGAGAAGATAGCAGTCATGGCATTTGATAAATTATTTTACTGTCTGCAGGACACAAAGAGACACCAGTTAAAAAATTCATATCAAACCAATGATAAAATACCATCTATACATTACATACTAACCATCACCCTACTTAATATCTTAAGCAATTTTTTAATATTTATTTTACCTGATAATTTCTTTATTAATTTTGGTCCATAAAATTTTTGTACAGAACATTCCAAGACTTTGTCTGGATTCATCCATAAAAGCTAAATAAATAAGACAAATGATGAAAACAGCAGATTCTGTGAAAAATACAGAAAATAAGATATCAGGTATGGTACCGGTCATAAGCATAATAAGGGAAAGAATCAAGGATAGAAGAGAGATTTTCCTACCAATTCGGACGAGAATTAGATGTTTTGAATTAAATAAAAGATAAAATCTGAACAAACTACAACTACACAGATATACTGCAAACTGAGGCTACCAGTTGACACTACTCGTTGAAACATTGCACTACCCATCCATACATTACACAGAAAAAATAGAATCCAAGAAACATACTAACTCTGAGAATTGGCAGACTAAATGAGAGTACACGGACAGAGAACCAAAGCCCTCAGCCATATGTCAAGGGCGAGCTCTCTTGTTACTGCAGGATGGGCACTTGTACTGCTTAATATGCTCAGCCCTAGCAGGGGTGATCTTTACACACTTGCCATGGAACCACTTTTCACAGACATCACAGCATATCCAGAAATCATCATAGTTCTCACCACACGCACCGCATAGTGCATCTCCATGCTCATCATCATCTTCCTCATCTAAATCCTCATCTTCTTCCTTCAGCTGTAATTGCTTTGAAACCTTCCCCTGAGATTCCCGCTGCTTGTCACCAAGCATCAGAAAACCAAAAAGCCAAAAGTTAACAGTAGGCCATCTTGGATATTTAGTCAAAGAATAACCTAAGGGCATCATATAAATTTTCTAAAAATTGCCAAATTTTGAGACTGAAAAGAACTCTTTAAGCCCATCTTTGCACCCATACAAAGAAAAAGGCAATTATAGGCAATGCAAGAAGCTATCATGTACCACCAAAATATAACATGCCAAAAATTTTCAATTAATATAAAATCCAAAATTTTGAAATCATCATTCAATTGAGATGCATACCAGCAGATATACTGCGTAGGCTTAAGTTTGTGCACCTCAAAAACAGCTGCCACTTTATGGTATATGCTTGGCTTGATTGAATAAAAAGGCAAATTTCAATGCAAATGGACTAAAAGATGTTCACATGCTTAATTAAAGCACTAACTAAAATCTTTTAAAGCTTAACAGTTCAACTGGATTTGTTCTTACTAGGATTCTAGAAATAAACAAAAACTGTTCAACATTTACTATTTGCCAAACACAAAATCCACAATATCATATGACAGTTGTACATTTATGGATAGTCACAGCAGCACAACAGGTAAAGAAAAGAAAATTTTAGTAGCACATTGAGAGCCTCCTATTACCACTTTGGCATTTGGCTTGGATTTGTTGCCACCAACAGATGACTTCTCCTTAACCGACTTCTTTGCAATACCAGTCACAACTTCAAATATTGTTGGAAGATCATTTATCATAATAAAAAGTCGCTTCCTGCATTACAAGTAAGAAGATATTGCGATGACTATTTGTAAAGTTCTTGTAGAGATCCTTATAAAAATGAACCAATCCAAAAACTAAATAATACTTCAAGATTAGACTAAGCATCAGCTCATAAACATTGAAGTAACAGATGCTCCAGGGCATGAATCTATAATTAACTAAAGAATATATCCACCCATCACATGCAGGTAAATGATGTTAGACCAAATAGAACCATCTGTACATGAGATTATCCTTATGCGGCTTTATGTCTTACTTGCTAAAGAATGTAAGGCAAAAGATCTTGTACAATTAAGCACATATGAGATATGTCACCAGTAACTAACACCTCAATAATTCCAAGACGTACACAATAGAAATTCTTGCAGCACACCATTCAACCTCATGTTTTTATACTCAGAAAAAGAAGGTGACATATAGAATAAAGTGAATGGATGGTCAATTATTTTGCCCGATATAAGTAACATAAATACTACTAGCCAGACAACATTCAATAAGATAACATTTTATGCAATGGATGACTTACAAAGTTTAATCAAAATAAAGAAGAATTTGAAGTTAACTACAGCAATATGTTCCCTGATTAACCATTGAACCTGAACAGTTTATCATTGATCATCTAATCAGTGCAACCATAATCATTCAACTAAGAGTGAATACCTGTCAGCTTTATCAAATCCAAATCTGGCACCAAAATAGAAAGCCACAGAAAGCAGCCACGCATCACTATGAACAGCAACTAAGGATAACCAGTCCTTTTCTTGCATGCCATCTCTTGCAAAGTTAATACCAAGTGCAGGCTCTGGAAGCTCTGGAGGCACTTCTTCAGCAGGCAAATTGACTTCCCATTGCTCACTGGGAAAGCCATACAAGCACAGATTCTCCTTCTCTGAAAGAACAAGATAAAAAGAACAACTGTTAATGTTCCATACTTGACCCATACACTTAAGATAATCAGAGACTTGTCATGGAAGAGGAATGGAAACACCAACTTTACTGTAAAGTAAGTGTCTATATCTATAAGTTCCTTAGTAAAGACATTTCATGAAAGTTTATTGTTTGGGTGCAAAACAGCTGGACCAAATAAAATTTTAAAGTTGCTATTTCGCTGTAAAATTGAATCGGATAGCCTTTTATATCCTTTTCTTGTCCATTTCTCCCTGCCTGTAATTGAGAAATGGCAGCAATAACTTTCATCACCTTATACAACTTCAGAAACATCTAAATTCCCATCACTTACACAGCATTTGGACATATCCATACAAATTTTAAAACTGTCCACAACCTTCAGTTTACTTTCTTCCTCACATCCAAAGTAACTGCCATTCAACACTCTCTCCAACTTTACCAAATAAATCCAGAATGGGAGCTATCCAGTAGCACATAATGTGTAGCCCATATTAATAATTCCATAGTATTTTTCTTTCCAAATTGTCTAGATTGTGAAACATGTCCATATACAAAGAGAAAAATTTATCAATTAGCCCAGGTAGCTCATTATCCCTATTTATTATATCAAGAGAATACATTTGAATAAATAAAACAAGAAAAAAATAATAAATAACTAAATTATAAGGAAATTAGCGACCACTTTTATCTAAAAATTAAGGCATAAATTTCTTCAAGAAAAAAAAAATAATGTAACTCACCTGGGTCACACTGCTGATAGAAAGATTCAACATCTGGGGCAACAAAACCAAAAACAACGTATAAGCCTCTGAAAAAGAAAGCTCAGTAGCTAATTGGCTTACAGTTGCCAATAAAACGCAAGCATAACATAAAAAAGAGCAGAACTTTAGAGAAAAACTGCAATCTAAATTGTTTCCAAATTCATGCAATGAGTTGCCTAACACTATCCTAAAACAATTTATTATTTCCCAGGGAATACAACAGGGCAAAGAATACAGAAAATTCACATCTTTTCCCCAATTTACTATCAAATTCTTTGGATTATTTCCGCAAACAAACAGAGACCATCCTGTATTAAACCTTCCATTCAAGTAACTAGAGCACAACCCAAAAGGAAAAAAGAAAAACCGAGACTTGTGAAACAACTAAATACCGAGACTTGTAAAACAACTAAATGCCATTCTAAAAATAAAACTACCAGCAGAAGGCAAATTCAATATAAACAATCAAAACACAAAAAGATTTTTCTTTTGGAAAAAAAAAAAAAGGCGATGGGTTGGTTAAATTTGATAACCAGTAGTGAGGGCTTTAATCAAGCCAGCACGGCGGCCCTTGAAATCCCTAAAAACCTCTTCAACTGAGCGTGGATTGTACTGTGCTCCTTCTCCCTCCATTGTTTTCTTCACTCTCGCTCTCTTTTTTGCGTATTTAATTTTGAAAAGAGTGAGTTTTTACTATTTTCGTATGAAACTGAAAGTCAATAATTGTATAATAAATAATAAAGAATATTTTGAGAGAAAAAGAATTTAAAAAACATAAAGGAATGAGAGTTCGACAATACAAGGGTTTTCTAAGGAGGGAGGGAAAAGGACAGAGACGGTATTTTCTGGTTTGGTTGAGGGTATTTTAGGAATTACGATTGGATATGAATTGTCGCACAGAATTTATTGCATCTGATCGGTCGGGTTAACTGTATTTGAATATGTTGATTTGGAATCCATTATCCAAAATTTCTTTTCCTAAAAATTATTTTTAATCAATAATTTAATAATTCTTAGTTCAATTTTTCCTAAAATCATAATTTTTATAAAATTAACATTTTATTCTTTCTGTTCCAATATCGGTTACTTTTAATTAAAATTTAAATTTTATTTATCTATCACTTTTACATTTTAAATATAATTTAATTTTTTTAATTTATTTTTTTCAATAAAAATTAATCAATTATATTTAATATTAAATTAATCAATTTTATTTTAAATTTAAACTTAATTAATACTATTTAATTCTAATAAAAATAATAAAAGTGACAAATATTATAAATCGAAGAGAATAATATTGTATAAAAAATATCAAAAAAATAAAATTATTTTGTCTCGCACATCAATTCATTAACATTATAATTAATTCCCATTGTAAATATTTTAATTAGTGTTTGACTTTCTTTTTTGGATTAGTTGATTTTTGTTTTTTTAGTTGGTGAGTTGCAAAAAAATTGTAGCTATCAACTATTAGATTCCAAAGTTTCCATTTTTAGACTAAACTTATTTACTTTAATAATAAACAACTATTATTATGTACCTCTAAAACAAATGAAAATGTGATTCCAAATAAAAAATCAAACCGAAAAAACATATACTCGCTCCATCTCCAAATAATAGTTCGAATTTTTTTTTTAGACAATTTAAAAAAATTAAATGAAAAACTATTAATTAAATGGGACTATTGTTTTGAAATGAAGAGACTATAATACAATAAAATTAAAAAAAAATAAATAAATTCGATTTCAATATACAACATATAATGCAATGCCAACACCAAGATGTTAATTACATAATGGGAATAATTATAGGTATTTAATTTCTTCCACATTAGGTCAAGAAAAGGAATCTGAATCTATGTATGTAAGGTAAGAATTTTATATCGTTTAAGAAAAGGGAAAGCTGTGAACTGAGATTAGAAGAACAATCCTCAGGTTTGGCATCAAACTCCCCATCTTAAAATAGATTTGTTACTTAGTTTGTTGATAGATAACAATGAACTTAACTAAATAATTATAAGTATAATTTTTTACTAATTAATAACAACTCAAATGACAAATAAAGCATCAATTAGTTGGAGTTTAGGACTAATCCGTCCTCTAAAAAGACAAACATGACAGCCCAGAGGTTCTTTTGCTCTGTCATATAGTTGGAGGAAGAACCAAATTTGTAAGTTTCCGGCTGCCATCGCATTGAGATTAAAGATTGATTACTTATCAATATTCAGTATTAGAATCAGCACAGTTTGATTTTAACTTAAACCCAACTACATCAGTTAGTTCAGCTTGATTATTCGGAAGAT
Source organism: Excoecaria cochinchinensis (assembly GCA_947683425.1). Lineage (NCBI taxonomy): Eukaryota > Viridiplantae > Streptophyta > Magnoliopsida > Malpighiales > Euphorbiaceae > Excoecaria > Excoecaria cochinchinensis. The sequence goes on along the minus strand of CANTUQ010000125.1, from coordinate 2,773,138 downwards.
ATGCAAATTTTTCAGTTTCTGTTCGGTTTTGTTAATAACCAAATAAACAAAAAAAACTCAAATTTTTAAAACGGATCCTTAGTAACAGTAACAAAACTTGAGAATTTATGTCGAACTCGTCATCAATTTCACATGTATTTGCAACCCTAACATGAACAACTTAAAACAGCCCAGTCAGATCAGAGTTCTATGAGAATCTAAGATTGCAAGCAATTAAACAAATAAAAAAGTAACTAAATGAGCCAAGGATGACTTCCCATAGGGACCATAGCAGTTGTGCCTTCCAATTGGTGCCAAACACAGACTGCTGTGATGGGTTGTATATCTCTTCCCTCACAGAAGGACCGAAACATGTCGTTGCCCCGTGCCACCGCGCATACCACCTGACTGCCTTTGCATGGTTGCAAGTGCATGAGAAGGGTATCTGGAGAATTTGAATTCCGGCTGCTGGAAGATGTCCTCACTATTCGATGCACTTGTGACATCCGAGCAGGAAGTGGTAGAAGCACCATCTCGATGATTTCTGGCCTGATGAATTTCAGATTCTGAAAAGTTTCCAGCTAAATGAAGTTGCGCGCCTGCAGCATCCCGTCCACAGTTTGTTGAAGGATCAGATTGCTCAAGCTTTTTCGCATTAAGAAAACGTCCACCGGATCCCCTAGCCCTTCTCAGTGCATGAAGATGCCGGGACTCGTGAAGATATGGCTACAAAAATTTAAGATGACACAACAAGAATAACACATCAACCATCAAACAACATCCACGGTATTTCATGGTAGAACTATAGACATTTAACAAGATGTTACAGAGCACATACCTTACGAGCCTTGATGAGTTTGTTTTGAGCCTCAAGCTTGGCCCGGTACCGTCTTCTCCTCAGAATTGCATTGTATTGTTTTGCATTGACAAAAATGGGTTCGTCTTGGGTAAACTCAAGAGGCAGTGGCACTCGAGCAGAAGCCATTCCAAACATCTGGGGATGATGAATCTGGCAGTATTTCATTGAGACATCAGATCGAGGGGTAACAAATGATAGAAGGTGCATAATTGATAGAAGAAATGATAAAAATCAGAACTGGACATAGTTGGAGTATAGAATCATCACGGTTAAAAGAATCAAAATTTTATTAGATATGAAACCCACATTTGGGTCATTCATAATCCATATGCACAAGGAAAACTTTTCATATTGTATAGTCATTTTGCATAACCACCTTAAGAAAAATCAAATTTCATAAAGTAAGTGCTGGAACAAAAGTTACTTTTCCAATTCAAAGGCCAATTAAAATAAGATAAGTGGAAAAGAAAAAGAGTAAAGGATATGCCACATAAAAAAGAAAAGTATATATGGTGGCATCACACTCCATATATCTCTTTCTTCTTTGTTTGGTGAATGTTGAAAAATATATATAGTAGGCACATGGATACCCAAGAAAACTACTGCAGGGCAAAATTCATAGCATACAAGGTAATTTTGAACTTTAAGTTGCACATGAATGTAGTTGGACATGCCATCAATTTCTTAAAAGATATTGGCTACTGATAAAAGTAAATCGTGACCAATGTTAGTTCCACTTAGATCAATCTCTCTTTTATAAAAAAGGTTTGACCATATAGTGGTTAAAATAAAAATAAATAAAGGTTAGAAAGAAGGGAAAGGAATGAACAAGAAAATACAGAGCAAGTTACTTACCAGTGCCTGTGACCCATAAGCAGACAGTAGACCACCAAAGTATGGTTCAGAAAAGTGAACGGGAATACAAGCCTGAGATAAAAATAAAAAAAATAAAAGTGATATAAGATTCTAAACATCCTCAAAAACCATACATATCAAATATAACTTACATTGGATTGGCTGTAGTCAACTTGTGAAGGGAAGATAAACTCTTGAGTTCCCATTGATGTCATAAATTTACTGTGGCATACCTCAGCCTTCCCATGAGTTTCATTATATCCTAACCAAACACAAGAACAACAAATTTAGATATTCAGTCAAGCTAAGTAAAATAAGACCTTAAGATGAAAAGGCAAATAGGCATAGGTTTGTCTGCTAATCATTTAGTAAACAGGCAACACGCATGTAAAATGCATATAACCTGACTGCACCAATAAAGATGGAGCATATGCATGTACTGAAAAAATAAAAAAGCATATAACCCACTTAGATTAAGAACAACCGTTCCACATGAATTACCTTCTCCTACGCTACCTACTTCAGGGTAAGATTGACCAGTTGATTGAGATGAAGAAGAATCCTGATCTTGAAATTGAAGTGTCAATTTCTTGGTGGCAGGGAAATGCTGCTGAGGAACTCCCATCTTCAAGCCTAAACTTTCAGATAGATGACTCTTGAACTATTAATTCAGTAGAATTTCCTAAGTATCAGACACAAACAATTTAAGAAGACATTGAATTGGAAGCACTGATAGCAGAATCTTTCTTACAAAAGTGTGCATTTGACAACCAGTAATCTAAAATTCTCAAATTGCAATAGAAACTCACTAGACCTTCAAGATGACCTTGAGGACTCAGGTTGAATCCAGCTCCCTTATTGACCACCTATAGTCAAAACACCAGGTGCCACATATTAGAGATTTCCATCAAATGCAATCAGAAAATAACTACAATAAATATTCTTCCTAAATATAGTACTAAAATATCTATATTGAAAAGAAAGGAAATCCAATGCACCCATGATAAATGGATGCTTCTATCCACCCACAAAAAGGTAAGCCGCCCAGAATAGAACAGAATACACCACTCACATACTACTTTCCTGAACCAAGCAGGGAAAAGTGTGGTTATAAAAGCTTCCGTGATTAGCTTCAAACGGTCTTATGTAGTGAAAACTATAGATTTCCATCCAAGTAAGAGCTTTTTATGAGAAAAGAAAATAGTAGTAGTAGCATCTGACACGGATAGTGGCCTTAATTATCATGATCTTAATCTTGGCCTTTAGCCACAAGCATATACATCTCAACATCTGCAAATTATCTGAGCAGACACCTACACTATGCAAGGAAAAATATCCAACATTTGAGCGCATAACCTCAGCCCTTTAGGACTAAAATTAAATAAAGAAAATAGCTCAAATTGACATCTTACTGAAAATTTTACATCTCATTCAACCTATGCTTTTTTGGACTCCAAATCATCAATATAAAGAACCAGACTTTTCTCAATGACAGAAAAACTGCAAACGCTCAAAACCAAAGACATGCAAACCAAAAAAATGAAGTGCTTGAATAAGAATTCAAATCAGACAGTCACAACAAACCATCAATTCGCATAAACTAACTCGATTGACCTTGACGGCCCTACCATGCAAAAACCAAAATCCAAAAAATGGGGAAAACATGAATATGGTATGTGAAGGATGGCAATCTCCGTAGAAAGATGATTGAATAGTCTTTGGAAACAATCCAACATATCAATGAGTAGAGAATCTAACCACTGATAAACAGAAAATTCTAAACCAGAAAGAGTAACTCAAAATCCGAAAGCCAAGGGCCAAATATTGAGTTTCAACACTCTTGGTGAAGAAATTTCAGTCTTAATAAGAGCCCATATCACGCATGCAAAACCAGAAATGAACTTGGAGAAGGAAAGTTGAAAAACAGTAAACCCAAAACCACAGTAGTATAAAAGTAAAACCAATCATAACCAAGAACAAATTTTTATTATCAAAAACAAAACCCACCATTTCATCATCTTCACCATCTTATGCTCCAATCACTATTAAGATATCAAACAAAACATTCAATAACAAACAAGGAAAAACTAATAAACTACGTTCAGTAAGCAATACAAAATCAGACATAATGAACAAAACCCAGAAAGCAGAGAGATAGAGAGAGAGAGGGGGGGAGAGAGAGACCTTTTGGGATTTGGTAAAGCGCAGAGAAACAATAAGTGGGAACTGATATTAGCTTGATTTTGTACATATCTTCTTCCTTCTCGCCCCACACTCACACACAATCTCTCTCTATCTCTTAAAAAAATAGAAAAATCACTTCTTTCTCCCTCTATCTTTCTCTCTATATCTTTGGATTTTTGCCTTAGGTACAAAGTCTCTGCTTTTATATATATATTGAATTCTGATCAAGAGAAAAAAGACTCTAACTTGAAACTGCTCACATATCTCAAAATCTCCCTCTCTTTCCTTTCCTCCGTCTCCACCATCATCCTCTCTGCTTTCTTCTCTGTTTTATATTATATCATTTATTAATTTTTTTCTGGGTTGTAAATCATTTATATAATATTTTTATAAATATATTTCCTCTTTTGTCGTTTAGTGTTGGACTTCATGCTTCTGCAATGAATTTTTGTATTAATTTTTCACTGAAAATATGCAGAAACCTTTATGTATTTCCTTTAATACCCTCAGCCGCCCCTAATTATTTCAGTTTTATCCCCCTGCTATATACACGCGCCCTCTACTTTTTCCTGGAATGTACTTTATCATTATGATTATAATTAATTATAATTTTGAGCATTATCCACAACCTTTTTTATTTTAAATAATTTACTGATATTACTTGTTAATAGAATTTTTTCATCCTTCGGATCTAAACTCTAAAATATTCTGAAATTTTTTTATTCAAATCCGTTTCAAAAATAACAGAATTGGATCGGATTAATCGATTATAAATATTTTAATACAAAAATTTTAATTTTAACTTTTAAAAAATATATTATATTATCTAAAATTATAAAAATAAACTATAAAAAAGATTTAATATATTAATAAATATATAAATTCTGATATTTATTATAAAATAATATTTTTATATGTTTTAAATTATGTAATTAATGAATTTTATACAAAACATGCCTATAGTATATTGTGATTCGTTGGTGAGGACAGGTTTGCTGCTGATTTTATATAAATGAGTCTAAATTTCTCTATATATTTTTTATTTTTTATTTTCCTTTATGTTTTGAATAATTATAAAAATGTGTCAAAAATAAATTGTTCATGTCCTCAAACCACAATAGTCAGTAAGTAGTTGTATGACCGGTCCACCTATTTATATAGTTTAAGAAAATATCAATCGAAGTTGGAACCTGCCAAGTAAAAGTTGTGAAATTACTTAACTTTACATTAATTTAAAATTAAAACTTTTCGTTGAAAATGTTCACTTTTCCTTTAAAATGATGATTGCTCGCAATATCACTTGGAAAAAAAAATAGATGGATAAATTTTTGATATAAAAAAAATAATTCCGAAAAATTAAATCAACAAAAAATAAAATTAAAATGAAAATTTAAGTGTATAAATTTAGAAGTGTATTTGATACCAATAAGTGTCTGTATATAATGTCCGATTAGGTTATATTATAAATCAAGACTAATAATGTCTTGTCATAAATATTACAATATATTTCAGTTATAATGATTTTTAAAAGTAGATAATATTTAGACAAAAATTCAAATTTTAGGCAAATTTAAAGAGCATGAAGGTTGTTTAGTTCAAGAAAATAAATTTAATTTTTTAGAAAATAAAAATTACTGTTTAGTTATAATATTTTTCAATTTAAAAAATTAGAAAATTATTTTTTCAATTTTTTAAAATTAAATTATTGTATAAAAAATACAAAAAATATGTTTTCTCAATTTTTTTTTATTAAAAAAGTGTTCAAATCTCATTACACTATTTTCTCTTATAATTTATAAAAAAAAAAAACCTAATACAACATTTCGTCTCCTGCTACAACAACCAACTACGAGATCCGTTTTTTTTTATGACCATCTTTCTCGTTGATTTCTTATTTAATTATATATTATTTTTTTGTTTTTATTATTGATGACACAGCAAATATCATTTGCCTAGAGGCCCATTCAGCCGGCCCACTTAACTGGCAGGGCCCAAAGCCCATCAACTAAAGGTATCAGACACGAGCTCCTAGGCAGCGCACATGACCGATCGGCTGATGTGACCGCCAGTCCCATCAGCCGCCTGACACAAGGCAGCGCCCATGCCTACCACCTGCTCCTTGTCATGTCGCCGAATATCTACTCTGACAGCCAGTAATCACTCCCCAGGCACTCAAGTGCCCCTCAACCATCTCATATAAATAGTCCAGCCAACGATGGCACCAGGTATTGAATCCACATCATTATCTCTCTAAAGCACATTCTCTCTCTAAGCTACTAACTTAAGCTTCGGAGTGCTGACGCCTGGTCCGACCGGGCTCTTATCACTGCAGGGTTATCTCATCCGATCGGAGCGACCTCTCTCCTACAGATAAAGACATTCTTGGATTTATCATTTGGTGCTCTCGTTGAGAGGCATGGCGAACTCACGATCCAACGAGAACTCAACCCCCATGGACGTTGATCAGGAGACTAATACCCGTGCCAGGTCAGGCACTTCACGGAGGAGTCCAGTCAGGTCTCCACATAGGACCAACCTCCTCCCCGACTTCGACGATGCCCTGTTAAGGCAACCTGAAGACACTCCAGTCACTGTGAGAGACATGTGCTCCCTCCTGGCTGATTTTGCCAAAAACATCGCCCAGACTATAAAAAAGGGCAAGATGCTCGCCACCTCTGAAAGAGCTCAAGAGCAACCCCTCTTGAGCGAAGACTTCAGAGAGAGAAGAAACAAAGGGATAATCATAGATGAGCCACGAGCTCAAGATTATCCGAGGACTACAACTGGGACTCCGGGAAAGCACTGGAAGGGCAAGCAAAAGGCGTCCGCCAGCAGATGTTCCCCCTACAGCAATAGGTCAGTCACTCCCTCCATAGAAAATGACTCGTCATATATGTGCACCCCGAATCGCAGCCGCGCCAAAGGGCGCCAAGGTGACCTTACCGCCACGACCTTGAGCAAAAAAGACCAGTGGTTCAAGCTGAAGCTCCAGCGGCTTGGCTTCCTCGTGCCAGAGAAAGGCACCTTTGAGGGGAACACATGCGGGAACACTGCTTCTCCCTTCTGTAAAGAGATAACTGACTCGGAGCTACCTCCCAGGTGGAGGAACATTGTGATGGACAAATACACAGGTAAAACCGATCCCGCTACTCACTTATCTGAATATTTGACTAAGGTGCAGGTTTACACCTATGACGAGCGGATCGCCTGTCGAGTTTTCCCCACCACTTTGGGAGGAGATGCTCTCAATTGGTTCCGCGATCTGCCACAGGAATCGATCACTTCCTTCAGGCAGCTTAAGGAACTTTTCACCATGCGCTTCGTCGTGCAGGCGAGAGCCCCGAAGTCGGTGAGTGACTTGTGTAATCTCTATCAGAGAATCGATGAAAGTCTCAGAGACTACATCGACAGATTCCAAGCCACCATGTCCGAGGTGAGGAATGTAAGCGTGGAAATGGCGACAACCGCCTTAGCTGGGGGCATCACTGATCGTCCCCTGTTTGAATCACTCACCACAAGACCCCCGGTCAGTTTCGCCGATCTCATGGAAAGGGCCAGGCAGTACATTCAGCTGGATGACGCCCTAAGAGCGAGCAGGAGAAGAAAAACAAGCGTCATGGACAGACTGCAGTACCCCAACGCACGCTCATCCAGTAGGGCCCCAATATCCGAGCGGCTAGGATGGAGCCCGGACAGATCTGAGACTTCAAGGCACAGGGGCAGACGAAAGGAATCCGGAACCTTCACTCCACTCAACGCCAGCCCAGCAAAGGTGCTAATGTGGATTAAAAAGAAGCACCGAAGGGTGCATTGGCCCAAGAAATTGTCCGATCGTCTTAGGTCGGAGAGAGATCAAAGCAAATACTGCGAATTCCACCGAGACGTCGGCCATACGACCGACGAGTGCTATTCGCTGCAAAAGGAAATAGAGCGGCTTATACAAAGGGGATCCCTCAAAAACTTTGTAGGATCGGCTAGTGGGGAAAGTCCCTGCAGACTGCTGGAAGCCAGTATAGAGGACTCCGGCACGGATGACGAACGAAGAAATCCAAGGTCTGCAGGACCAAGCAGGCCGTACGTCGGAGGGAGGGATTAGGATACTAATTGGTCAGAGGGCAACGCCCCATGACGACCCCAGAAATGCAGTATCCGAATTGCCGAGCGGACTCTGTTCCCAAAACTGTTGTAAAAATGTATAAGAGCTGGGCAGTTGCCCAATTAATAATGAGGTTCTTTCCCTCGTCTTATTTAAATTATGCTTTATGCTTATTTAAATCATGTGGAATGTATATATAACTTATGCGCCAGGCTCGAAACCCGTTCCGAGCCAAAAATGCGAAAGTTGTTGTCCGTTTGTTTGCAGGCCGGCCGTCCAGGCGCCTCAACACTAGAATCGACGTCCATCCCGATCCGAACAAGCGGCCCCCTCGTATCCGTTAAAATCGATGAATGTCCCGATCGGTCTCTTCCTTTTTCTCTCGCCTCCAGGATCGGCGCTTATCCCGACCAAAATAGGCGAGCACCCTCCAGATAGGCCGATCGGCCACTAAAATCTTAAGCCCAAGCGCTTACAAGCTTCGAGCTGTAGGAGGGTAAGATATCCCCAGAAGCTGGTATGTCGAGGTACTCAAGAAGTACCATATTTCGAAATGTATCAGAACCTGGCAATTGGCTCAGTCATAAAAGGTTCTCTCTTTCATGACTGCTCAATTAACACATGATATAGTGTTCTACGCTAGGCTTGATGCCCATCCCAAGCTAATTAAGCAAATTCTTTACGAAGGAGGATCTTACCTCCCCAAATATTATATGTATTATAGAGGATCTAACCTCTCTCGCTCGGCTATGCAACTCTCATGCAGTTCTACGAGTACCACTCAACTCGATTTCGCAATAACTATGCGATTCTACGAGTATCACTCAACTCGATCTCGCAAGCACTATGCGATTCTACGAGTATCACTTAGCTCAGCTATGCAATTCTTATGCAGCTTCACGAGCATCACCTAGCAAAATGACGCAAATTTTATGCGATCTGAAAAGCCAAGACTGACCCGATCGGTCAATAAGCTTTGACGTTATTCAAATTCAGGAAGTACATGTGAAATTTAATGCAAATTTTAATTACGAGTTCTAATTAGCTCGATCATATTGCAATTTTTTAGTACAATCTTATGTATACGTCGATTTGCAAAAATATGCAATTTCATTAATACAAAATGTATTCACTTTACATTTTGTAAAGAATTCTTACAAGAAAGAAAACAGTAGAAAAAGCAAAGCTAACCTAAGCTCCTATGCTAATTATCTATATTTACAACCTCCACTTCGCCAGGAGGGTCAACGACCTCTTCAGCAATCGGATTGGCGGTGGCTTGAGAAAGGTCGGTAGCTGGCGGCACAGATACTGCCCCCCCTTCAGAGACAGGCCCAACAGAAGAAGGCGCCACTGGCTCGACTTCGGGCGCAGGAGGAACTTCCTCTCCAGAATCTGAAGGCGCCGCAGGCTCCATTTCGGAGGGAACCTCTGGAATAGTCTCTGGAAATGAAGGGCCTTCTACAGAAGCTCTCTCAGTGACTTCCCCCTCGGGAGCGCCTTCATCATCATCATCATTTAGAGGAGCAGGCAGTGATGCCGGATCGTCCATCCACGACAAATCAACCCCGGGGAAGCGCCGCCCAGCTTCATGGACTAGCCGAGACAGCAGCTCCACCTGAGTGTCTGCTAACTCATCGATCAGGCGCTCCTTCTGGTTGGCAAGTTCCATTTCAAGAATCTTCGTGTAGGAAGCCTCACTCTCTCCTGCCGACTTTTTCAAGGATTCCACCTCCTCTCGAAGCTGCCCGCCCTCTGCCTTCAGTCTGGCATTCTCGGCGGCCAACTCTTTGCACTCGGTATCCAGTCGGGTTGCATCCGCCTCGAACCGCCGCAACTGCGCACCCTCCGCAGATAGACGGGCAATTTCGCCCTTCAGCCTGTCGGCCTCGCTCTGCCGAGCCTTTAGATCCTGAGCACTCTGGTGAGCCTCCTTCCTCAAGGCTACTGTCTCCGACTGAGAAGCAGCATACCGCTCCTCCAGCTTGGCCACCTCAGCTCGAAGGTCGGAGGCTTCTTTCTTAGCTGCTTCACAACGTGTGTTCGCCTCCGCCTTGGCCACGGCGCCCGACTCGGCCCTCCCATTCCACAAATGGGCCATCATGTGTAGCCGCTGTGTCCTCCTGGCAGCCTACGCAGAATCAAAACCAAAAGACTCAGGCACAAAGGTGTAAACAAGCACCAGAAAAACAGTCAGTAAAATACTTACATCTATCAGCTGCTGGCCGATGGCTTGGGCTTCCCTGCTGAGCTGACTGGCGTCGCCAGCGTCCCGATGATCGTCCTCCCGGAGAAGACCACGGCAAATGTAATTAGCTACCTGGCCCACCGACCAGTCATCACCGAAGTTATCTCTCAGGACTTCCTTCATAGGGACGATCCTCCGATCGGACGAACGCCTTGGAGACTCGCCGTGCTGCACAGCTTTGCCTCTTGCCGCAAGCCGTGCATCCGATTCGGCGATCAGCTCAGCAGCTCTCTTTTTGGCCGCCTCCTCGACCTTTCTCTTGGCAGCCTCCTCTGCCCTTTTCTTAGCAGCCTCTTCCGCCTCTCGGATAGTTGGACCGATCGGCTGATCATCTTCGTCCGACTCGTCCCGAAGAGTGTGGCGACGGCGGCGTAACGGCCGAGCAGGGGCCTCTCCTCGAGGCACTGTCGTTGGACCAGCAACAGTGGAGGCAGGCGCAGCAATAGCAGCTGGGGGTGCCGATGAGATTGGTACAGCAGCGATGGCCGGAGTAGTCGTAGAAGCACCGACCGCCCCCTTGGAGGCTTGAAGCTCGGAAGACAGGATCAGCTTCCTCCTTTTCCTTTGCTCCTGGGCCTTCTTCTCTGCTTCGCGCTTTTGGCGGATCCGATCGCCAAGTTGTCTGGAGGCCTCACTCCCACCAGCCATCTCAGCTGCACAACAAAAAATAAGCTAGATAAGTTTTTTCGTACACAAATTCTCTTCATAAAACATTAATAAAGTGCAATGAATGATCTGATGCACGATGATTGGGTTTTTTCTGATCCTAACGCTCACGTTCTACGTCCTCAGCCTCTTGAAAATCGGGCGAGCCGAACAGTGTCCGCAAAAGGAATTTGGACTCGTAAGGCCCTTCATTCCTGCTGACGGCGGCCATCAGTTTCTGTATGTCGTTTTCGTAGAATTCCTGACTGGCGGCTAAGTCCCTCAAGGTCTCGACCCTAGCCGATCGGGTTAGGCGTACCCCAAACCCGCCTTTCCTCCCCACCAAGAAGTACCATTCTCTGTACCCTTTTATGGAAGTGGGGACGAACATCAACTTCCTCTTTGGGCGGCTTGTAAAGAAATACTCCGTCCCGTCGCTCCGACCCGAAATATAGAAGAAGTGAGTGAAAAGCTCCAAGGTCGGCGCTACCACTTCTATTTGGCATAGGATTTTAAAGCACGCCACCGATCTCCAGCCGTTCGGATGTAATTGGTTAGGGGCGAAACCATACCCCCTCAGCACCGCCGTCTCAAAGGCGCCTAACGGGAACCTCAGGCCCGCATCTAGGCTCCATAGGTGGCAGACGAACCACTCTCCGCCATCTTGACCAAAGGGCCATTCAGTCACCGCCATTGACTCAGGGCAGGCCAACACCTTTATCTCATCAGAAAGGCCATATTTGGAGGGAATTTCGGCCACCTCCTCAGCGGTCAGGCGAGAATGCAGTGCGACGGCTGGTTTATTCTCATACCACTCCAAAAAACTTATGTCTAATGCTTCCGCACTACTGGAGGCCATCTTCAACAAAAAAAGAATGAAGGAAAGGCACAACTCTCTTTTCTAAATGAAATGGGTGTGAGAAGAAAGACGAAAGATGTTACTTACTTGATAGAAAGAGCTCAAGGAATTTGAAGAAACAAAAAAGATAGTTGCAGAGATCTGTGATAAATCCAAGAATGTCTTTATCTGTAGGAGAGAGGTCGCTCCGATCGGATGAGATAACCCTGCAGTGATAAGAGCCCGGTCGGACCAGGCGTCAGCACTCCGAAGCTTAAGTTAGTAGCTTAGAGAGAGAATGTGCTTTAGAGAGATAATGATGTGGATTCAATACCTGGTGTCATCGTTGGCTGGACTATTTATATGAGATGGTTGACGGGCACTTGAGTGCCTGGGGAGTGATTACTGGCTGTCAGAGTAGATATTCGGCGACATGACAAGGAGCAGGTGGTAGGCATGGGCGCTGCCTTGTGTCAGGCGGCTGATGGGACTGGCGGTCACATCAGCCGATCGGTCATGTGCGCTGCCTAGGAGCTCGTGTCTGATACCTTTAGCTGATGGGGCTTTGGGCCCTGCCAGTTAAGTGGGCCGGCTGAATGGGCCTTTAGGCAAATGATATTTGCTGTGTTATCAGAGAGCATCTCCAGCAAATTTATATGAAAAAAATTGTAGTGTTTATATCATCAGCATCACATCAAATGTAATAGAATAGAACACAATGGGGTGGATGGATCTACTAAGTTCTAATATTAGAGTTTGACTTTATGTGATATATACTATTATTAATTTTTATTCCTAAGTTTTGGGTCCACTTTCTCTAAAATTATAGCAGATAATGAACCAAGCAAAAGACAATTCTTTTATAAAATTCAATTGGGATATAAATTATAATTATAGCTAATTGACTAATTGTCTCATATAATATACAGAAATTACGATATTATCACCATGATGGCTTTTCTATTTTTTTAAACAAAATTAGGTTGCTATTGAATACTAGGTTTGACACACTTGATAATCCAACCACATTAGGTTTGAAGATTATAGCTTGTGATTATATCTTAACGTTATCTGTTTTTAAGAGTCAATTGTAATTAGCATGATGGATTACGTTATTGATAGGCTATTACTTGCCATTATATGATATTTCTATTTTATTAGTATTTTCTTTTTTAAATTTTGATAGTTGAAGTCTCTTTTATTAAAAATTTATGTGAAAAATTAAATTATTTAAATTAGAAACAAAAAAAAATTAAAGGACATAATAAAAAAAATGTCCATACATTTATTATGTGGACTTTTACTTTAATGTCCATACATTTAATTTTATTAAATTTAGATAAAATAACAAAAATATTTGAGTAAAAACTTAATGTATATTAAATATTTTAATTTAAAAAAAAAACTTGCAATTAATAAACTTTAAAAAGCATTTTTTTTTTTTAATCCTAAAGCAAAATAGAAGTAAATGTGAAATTCAGATATTTTATGTTTTGGGTTCTGCTACAAGTCAAAGCAAAGCAAAGGTCACTTAAAAAGTGAGCCAAGTTTTGCTTCCCTAGAAGGTAGAAGAATAATTGCAATTGCACATTTTTCTAATTTTACCCTCCTAATTTATCCATTATTACATTTGCACCCATCCTTACTAATCTTTCTCCTCCTTTCTGGAACCTTCTTGTTCTACCTTCTAACTGCATAGTGTGAATAATAACAAATTCCATACATGCCCTATAAATTTTTAGTCAATGAATAATTAGAAATTCCTGAATAAAAATTTGTTGACTGTAATGTACTTTCTTGGTTCTACTTAAAATATTAACTTTTAAAATTTTCATACCTTATCAATAAAATCATTAATTAATGCATCAATTTTATAAAATATTAATTATATTTTACTAAAATATCATTTTATTAATTTTTTTATCTTTAAATATTATCTACGTAACGTATACATAAAAATAAAATATTGAGGTGAAAAACCCTTTAAATTGGCACCTAGTGTAATGAAACGAGTGTTACTCCTTGACAATATTTTTGTATTAGGTCATTTTTTAAATCAGTATAATGCGAATAATATGTCCACGTGGAAATAGAATGGAATGTTTCAACTTGATAAAAATTGTTTTAGTATTAGGTCATCTTTTAAATATTTATTTGTTACTTAATGTGAAAAGACACATCAATGGATTTGCAAGATTTTAGTAGTAGCAAAAATTTAATGTATATACTCTAATTGATGCACACATTTTATGCACCTAAAATAGTATAGTTAAAATTTTATAAACGCTCTCTCACTCTTCTCTTCATAGTTGTATATTTTAGCCATTAGTAGCAGAAAAAATAAAGTTTGTTTTACATTCTTAAACCCATCACAATCACACTATTTTATCACTTCAACTTCATATCAATATGTTAAAACAGTTCTCTTTTTACTTGTAATTTTATTAATCCGACTTCAAAACAGCAATTAATACCCTAATCAGAATCTTAAAACTTTTCAACACCACAATTAATTACCCTAATACTTTCATCTAAACTCATAATTTCTAAATCAGAAGAACTGTTAATGAAACGATAAATTTCAGTTTTTTCACCCCTTTCAATTGGACACAATTTTTTTCCCATTCAGCACAAGACAACTATCCATAAAGTTGCTTTTAAAAAAAAAATACTAGAAGTATCGTTTAGAGGAACAAAAGGGGAAAAAAATTTACAACTATACAATTAAACTTTCTTGGAATGAAAAGTAATGTTAATGCTTGTGATGGATTAGTTGATCATAGCTATTCTACTAACTACAATTAAAACCAGAAAAGAATGCAGGACAATTATATAGTAACACTCAAAGATATGATCCAAAAACTATATGAAAATGAAACAGCAACTGTAAAATACAAGCTAAAAGAAAGCTGGGAAATTCAGTCATGGTATAAATGAAACATACAGAGGATTAAAAACTTATATTCCATAATTAGTCAAATTCCCGTCACAAATATGGGGCATGAACTTTAGATCTTCGTGGACTGCGGTGCGGGGCTTGGATCCCCAGAAAATTGTTCCGAGCAGCCTTGCAGAAGCTTATTCCTTGTGAGCAGAATGGTACTGCCAAGAATTCAATCGGTAAGACTAAAATTCGCGTCCTTTATATGGCATTTCCTGTGGCACAACAAAATTAATTGCACGAGATAGCTCAAATTAGTCTGGAGTGTCATACTCACACAACAGAATGAACAGATGCATTTCATTTTGCCTTTTGAGAAAATAATGACTCTTAAGGCCCCCCCTCTAATGTCCAAACTGTTTCAGGTTTTTTAATGTACAATTGTTATATTTTAAAAATGAATTGATTACTTTCACACGTTGCAGCAAAATCTGCTTCTCTTTAAGAAATCAAGCAACAAAAGCAAATACTGAAGATCTTTATTAGATTATGGAATCATAAGCCCCTTAGCTACACTAATATACATATATACATATATTTCCCACTCAACCACAAGATCTATCATTTATTTAATGAATCAAAAGACCACATGATGGTTATCACAAATTAAAAAAAAAATGTGATCATTCAATCAAAAGGTAGAGAAAACAATCGGTATCACTTACAGGTGGGTAGTACATCACTTGCCTAGGGTGGCCGAGAAGCACCTGCTGTCCATACTGCAATCGTATAAATATGCAAAATGAGCACATATAAAGAACTCCAACATGGCCTCCAATACAAATTTCAAGAATTAGTACCTGAGGTCCACCTGGATGAAAATATGCTTGTGGAGTTTGCAATGATGCAACCTGTGAATTAAATATAACAGGCTGGTGGCTAGTAAATGAGGGTCCAATCTGCGATATATTTAGAAGTTAGACATATATATATATGTGCGTGTGTAAAAAGGCCATATTAAGAGAAATTCTGGTGGCGGGTAAAAACTCATCATCACATTTAAACGTTAATTATAGCACCTCACAGAATTGCTTGTGCTGTGTGTGTGTTTGACTGCATCAATGCCACGAAAATACAAGTGATAATGAATAGAATACTACATAAAACTCTTGAGATAATGGTCCTGATGGCAGAAAGAAGTTGATTTATCAACACCTCAGTATCAAATGAATGACTAAAGAACATGCCATAGGGTGTATAGAGTTTTCACTATCCATGCCTAACCAGGGGTGGAAGACTTTTTAGAGACGAAAAAGGCTATTGCACATTTTACAAATCTCGCATACAGAGGTCATTGTCCCCATTGGGAAAAGCACACCACATAAATGGGATGTAGCCATAGCTTTAGTTTGATAAAGCTTCAGTTACTACCTATATATACCAAGCAAGAAGATTGGATCCGTATGAGAGAGACAAATATACTAAAATGTACTTCTGAAAAATAAGTATGATGCTATGAAGGAACAAACTTCCATTTGGAAGATGAAAATAGTGCCACTGAGGGTTCCATTGTATGGAAATGCAATTGCGTTGAAGTATATTGAAAAATGGTTCACCATGCCAGGTAGGAAAAAACAAGGAGAAAGATAAAGAAGTCCGAAATCATGCCTAATGCAATTAAGTTGTTAAAGATGTCTTTCATCAGTCATCTTTATTACAAAAGCCACGCAAAGTTTTTCATGCACACAAACGAATCAAATTTGAGTAGTCATTTGACTGATATTTAACACATATTATACTGTTACATTATCTAGAGATCATAAAGTTTGTGGGCATCACATATGGAATAGCATGATGTTTAATCCAACTAAATATCATGCAGAATAAAATTCAATGCAATGAACAAAACAATAGGCAATAGTTCCACTTCCACGAGCTTCTCATGATAGCTAACTAGAAAGAAAAAGTGTTGTCGCCATTATCAACCCATAAGTTCACTTAAAGACTAAAAACAGGACAAGAAAATCAAACTATTGCACCATAATGTTACCCACTATCCATGGAACAAACAGGACTAGGGGGAAAAAAATAAAGATGCAAAGCAAATTGGGAATAAACACGTTAAAGTTACATTCTGTACTCACTCCATATCCCATTGGCATGCCATGCATATGTGGTAGAGCAGGAACATTAGGTGGAATATAAAAGGAACCATCCGAGACTGGAGATGTTGGCCTAACAGGTGTGAAACTCTTGGCATTGGGGTTTAGTTTGAATTCCTGTAACAGCATATAAAGAAGCAGAGATGTACAAAAAGAAAAATGCATTAGACTGGTGTCAGGACTACTTAAACAGAAGTAGATCATAATCTAAAAACTGTTACTGTGCCGGCTCCATGACTCCAATATTTTAAATTATGTTTATACGCATATTTACATATATAGAAAGCAAAAATATAAACCAGAAATAACCAACCTTAGCATGGGGGTTCAATGTTGATTTTTCTGCTGATAATGAACCCACTGATGAGCTTGGTGATAAACCAGGACCATTGGAAACCGAGGGCACACCTATGCGATCAGAACTTGATGATGTAGAACTGCCAGGCCGTCCGCGAGAGTTAGCAGATTGCACCTCCCCAGCTCCTTTAACAGATGGAACACTTTCTGATATTTCACCGGAAGAACTTGTCTTTTCATGAATTTTTGAAGAAACATCAGACGAAGGAGCATAGGCAGTCGCATTAGGAGATAGCACCCCTTTATCAGAGCCGTCTTTCTTGCCATTCAAGGACGACAGAGAATCTAAAAGGCAATAGTAAAAACTAAAAAGTCAGAATTATTTCACACACAGGGAAAAAGTCCACCATGAATTATGATCTATCAACATGCAAGACATTGCAAGCTGTACCGCAATATAATTAATTTATTATGGGTCACGCATGTCATTCTTTGTCTGTAAGAACAGCAGTCGAATTACTTACCTTCACGCATCAGCAATTGAGTATCCTCAGGCCACTGCATTAGATGTGAACATGACTTGAGCAACAATATAACTACAAGAGATGAATGAGGCACCTTAAAAGTTACTGCAGAAAAACATAGATTTTGCAGTTTGACTTACAGTTTGCTGTTTTACATGTTCCTTAATGTTGTCATTTGCTCGCTGTTCACTATGAAGTTTCTCTTGGATCCTACAATTTCCAAATGAGAAATTTAGGGGCTCGCAACAATGAATATATATATATATATATATATTACAACAATCCTCATGAAATACCAAGCAACCAATGATATCTTCAAAGTACGAAATAACTAAGCCAATATTGCCCAAAATTTTATGAACCTGCTTTCACTGTCTGAAGTGGACAAATTTTTTGAAGGAAGTTCAGATGCCAATTGTCTAGCATGCTCATAAGAACCTGACTGACAAGAGTCAGCACCCGTACTTGATTGAGAACACTGTGTCTCATCCTGTACCAACAAGCACAAAATTATTACCAAGTACCACAATAACCAACAATCACTTTATATATATAAAGGAAAAAGAATAAATAAGTCAATATGAGAAAAATTTAAATGACAACTTGCTGAGAAACAACCATTTCTTGAACAACGTGTAACTTCCACCTCGTTAGTAGTCGACTTTGATCTGAATTAAAGCGCATAAAGAAAAAAGGTACGTAAGAAAGGGTTAAAAGTAAACTTACTGCAGATGAACTTGAGAGAACTCGCTCTCCATCAACATTTATCCCATAGGTCAAGTCAGCAGGGCTCTTAGTGCAAGAAGCAGATGCATCTCCAAAGGTTTCACTATTGCGTGAATCCAACATTATGTCCTCAGCTTCCTCATACCCACTATCATCAGCCGCAACACGCCTGTCGACAGATGAGAATCTGGTCTCTTCATCAATATCAAAGGTCTCACTGAGGTTTATGCCTCTTTCCTGTTGAACACATTGACAGAGATTTAGTAACTTTACAGATGCCAAGAAACCATGAAATAGAAAAAGAAACACGTGCGCGCGCACACACACACAGAGAGAGAGAGAGAGAGAGAAAGAAACAGAAAACAGCATAGAATAGATCACCTCTGCTAAATGAAGGTCCTTCGTGTCCTCGCCCTCAATTTCTCTTGCTATCCTCATAGCTTCTTTCTCCAACTCCCTCATCCGAGGACCCCTCTCCAGCTTTGTAGTATAAAGCTCCTCATCAAAGGTGCTTTTAACTCCAAATAGCATTGCATTTGTTTCAAATTGATCCCATCCCCTATTAAATAAAAAATCCATAAATATATCATATTCCCATATTACCAAAAGGCACGCAATGCTATCTAGGTAAAACTACAAAAACAGTTCCACATCCATCCCGAATTGCAACTATACCCATGTAAGTTGCATCTTCCACTTAAATATGTAATCCCAAAAAGCCTCAGTCATATTGTCATCTAATTATGTACCAACAAGCTAATGATATGTGACCAAATAGGTTTAATGCAATTGATTAAACAGCATAAAATTTGAGGTTGCAATCATGATTTCTATACCCAAATCCTACAAATCTAATAATTATGATTTGCACTAAAATGATTGAAAATGCACCCATAAGAATTTTGTAATTATACATATCTAAATTGCACCAAACTTAACAGTGAAGCCATATTTTGATTTCAGTATTAGTACCTAATAAGGATATCTGGCAACCAAGTAAGAGCCATACAAAGAATAGCTATCACACATAAATACTAAAAGTACACATGCCTCATGATTATAATTAGCAGATTAGCAGGGAGGTGGATGGGTTCTATCTATCACTAGCTCACATTTGAATTACTTACTAATTCACACAGCCCCAGACTTTCATCATGTCTCAGTCACCACTTCCTTCTAGCTCTTAGTGCTCAAACCATAAGGATATGAGTAATTCTGGTGATATTACAGCACTAAATGTCCTCTTGACGACAAACCATATACATTTGAAGCAACCAGTCATATTTGGCTATCAATCAGTTAGTGCTTAAGCTAAAGTCGGCATCTCCTGAAAAAACTTATTGCGATACCATATACATTATTTCTAGTTCCACTATTCCAAATACCTATTGTGATTTTGCTTAAATGCACATACAGAGAAAACAGAAGTAGTCGGAAGCTAGAAAGGAAAAAAATGACATGATTCACAAACACAAATTAACAGGTAGTTGATAGCAATGGTATTCAGTTGTGATCCTAGCCATGTACGAGTATGCAAAGAGCCAAAAAATTATCAACAGCTTAAGAGAAACAGCCACATCCACATGCATATACAACATGATTACCTATTCCAGTGCCCATCAAATATATTGTCTAATTCAGGGCACTGTGGGTCATCTTCATCAGGGACCCAAGGAGCAAGCTCTCTTTCCACTTCAAGATGGCGGGATTGAGATATATACGAGTCAATCAAAATCTCCTGCTGCTTTTCAATTTGGAGTTCATTGGTCATCCCATCCATGGTTACAGGCACATCCTGGAATCATTGATTAACTAACTTGATTAAATAATTGATAATCAAAAGGAGAAAAACTGAATACCCGCAACATGCCATCATCTGATACAACATTTAGACACATAATCAACTGTGTATTCATCAGCTTTTTCCAAACTCAGTTCCACTTAACCCACATCTCAAAAACCAGAAACCTGTTTCAACCTAAAGACACCAGACAAAATGTAAAATCATAAAATATGAAATGTAGATGAACCTTTGCTATCACTTGTACAACGTCTTTGCCAGGTATAATCATGACTTTTGTAGGAGCCTTGCTAAGTTCTGCCTTCTGCCCACGAAAAGAAACATCCTTTGTCATGCGAGCCATTTCCAGAGAAATTGCTGTCAAGAACAAGCAATTGGATGTTCACTTAATTACCAACAGTAAACATATATTATCAGAAGTAAGAAATATTTGCAATTCAAACACCAAAGCACAATACTTCCAACAAGGTCAGTACCAAATTCCTTTTCAATGTTCGTTGTGTGAAATATGCCAGAATATATGGATCCATTTTTCAGATGCACTTCAACAGGATGTCCAATAAGACATGCCGATAAGTATACCAGCCGATCACGAGAGGGATTCTCACAAACTCCAACTTTGCCACCAACCACTGCACCTATATCAGTGTACTGCTTGTGAGAAAAGAACAGATAGTAAAATGATGAAAATTCAGGAAAGAAACCCACCTGAGTTGCTTGATCTATTTGGATTTGATTTTCCAGATTGCAGCTTATTGTCCAATTTCATACCTCCATCCCTTTCAGCTCTTCGGCGACCAAATCCATTAACATAAGATTTGGACTGTGCAGCCTGTTGCAAACTCATTTTGAAGGCGGCAAGACTTTCCAACCTACAAGAGTAAGGCTAAAATAAGTACAAATCATTCTTCAACAGGAAGTAACAGGATATGTCAATGAATTTCACCACATGGTTTCTTGTCATGTGAGTCCTTCAAATACATCTCTACAAATGAAAGCATCTGACCCAAGTAATCAACAAATCCAAAATTCTTAGACCTGGGTAGTTACAATTGTCCAGAACCAGTATTATTTTTTTATGCCAAATTTTAAGAATAAAAATAAAGAAGTGGAGTTGTTCAGTCTTTTCAAAGCATAACTGAGATACTTCTTCTCTTAATTTTAAAATTCGTTCTTCTCACTGTTCTCCCCTTTCCACAATACTTCTTTCTGCTCTGCATTTGCTCTCAGTTCTACTCAGTAGTCTTTTCCAACTGATCCCAACAGACTCTCAGTTCTCTCTTGTTTAGCTAATTTTCTTTAGAGTTCATATAATAAATGTAATATGGGAAACACAATATACATAATTCAACATCTCAAAAAGAAACAATGCTCAGAAATGTAAACTAAAAAGAAAATTCTCATCAGATCAACATAAGCACGGCAACTTCATCTAGTCAGCACCTATATTGCATGAGAACACAACTCCAGTGCTTAAAATGGACCACATAAAACACGGTTCAAGGCCAGGAAATACACGAAAGATGCATATTCATAAATAACTCCTTATGTGCACTTACACATATGCATTAAAGTAAATATTGTTGCAGCACAAGCATGTGAAATACCTCTGTGGTTCTGATCATCAACAATTGAGCAAACAAGACGATAGTTTCAGTACCTAGAGCCAGCCAAGAGCAAAACAATATAAGCACAGAAAAATCAACTTAATCACAAGCCAATCAGAGTCAAATAATGAAATAGAAAAAAAAAAAAAAACGGAGAGCTCAAAATTGACGACAAAATACAACAATCTAGAATAACTAAATACATTAAGAAGAAACATTTTAGGAAAAAAAATGTAAAAAGGCAAATAAATAAATTGCAAAAATTCATGCATTTAAAGAAAAAATCAAATATAGTTATAAACAATCTCACATTTTGAACCGCCGAAATTCCCCAAACTGGAAACTAATGAGCTGCAATAAGTAACCCTAACGCAATGTTCCTAACTTATATGCATCCAAAACTCGAAGGCAACTAATGAGCAAGCAAATAATACATAAGTAAAAAGAAAAATAAATAGCGCGATCTCTACCTTAAGAAGTATAGTTGAAACCGGTAAAAGCAGAAGATTGGAGTTGGAAAGCTAGGGTTACAGCCAAATATTGTGGTGAAAACGAAAAAGATCGGTGCACGAATCACGATGCTTGTACGAGTAGCAGCAAAGAGGTGCGTTTGGATATAGAGAAAAGGGGATTCGATATGATCGAGAGAGCGAAGAAGAGGATGAAGAAGGGAAAATGGAGGGAGGAATTGTGAGGTTTTTGGTATTTTTAAAGAAAATATTTGTGAAAAATGGAGGACGATAAATTTAAAAATACCACTAATTGAATGAGGAATTATTAGATGCAGCCGGTTCTATGTTTTTAACATGAACACACAAGAGCCGTTTTTTTTTTTAACCGCTTTTTTCTTTCCTTGGCGAAAGAATTGAAGTTTTTTTTTTTTACACATAGAAGTCAAATAATTATTGAAATAACTCTGTTATATGTTAAAACTTATTGATTGTTCTATGGAATGAGATTTGTTGTATGTTAAAAATTATCAATTGTTATATGAAACTCTAATCATAATATTTAATATTGCCGTGCCAAAAATTTATAATCTATAAAATATTAAATACGATTTCACTGAACTTAACTAATTTGTTACGAAATCAATACACCAAATTTAGTAATGTATATATTGGTTTGTTACCATACTTATGAAATAGAGATAAATTTACCATTTCAAAAATAATAAATATAATTATTTAACCCATTCATTTGCAAATGATAGGTTAAATGAATTATTATTATTATTTTTTGGGATATGGTATCCATTTTTATCAAATGGATAACATTTTAGTCAATAGCATAGGAAAGAAAGGATCTCATGAACATTAGAGGAGATAGTCAAACATGTTGACTTTCAAAAATAATCTTTGCAGATGAAGGTTCTGATTTTCATGATGGATAACATTTCCAATGTTCTTATTTGAATCATCTAAAGTGGGAATAAATGTGAAATTCACATGCAGCTGAGTCAACTATAGTTCTATTTTGAGTAAATTTAGGATCAAATCCACCAATGAAAAGAATATGTTATGTTGATTTTAGAACTATACATGAAATTATTTTATTGATGTAATTTGATCCATACTGTCAATATAAAGTTAAACACTATATTACATGCTATTAAACAAAATGTACTGCGCTCAAAACTAATGATCATATCCAAGCTTCATATAAATCTCAAGACTTAACAGATTCTTAAAATTCATTGCCTCAAATGATTTTCATCTTTCTTCTTTTAAACTGTCTTAATGTTGAAGCCCAAGCTATAATTCACAGTTCCAAGAACATTAAGATATTCTGGACATCAAGCTTCCAGTTATAAAAGAATTACAAAAGTGGGGTACTAAATAATAATGTAATAAGAATAACAACAGCAGCTGCAATACATCTTTACATCAAATGAATATGAATCTACCATTGCAGAGCCAGCAGCTTCACTGCTTCCTTCAGATAAGAAACCAGAAAGCTCAGATGCCTGGTTTCAGAATCATCATATTCAGGATAAGCACAAGCAAAAACAAAAGCTGTTTCTGACAGATTTTTCTTGTATCCTTCAGTTCCAAATGTCTGCAAAGAATAGACGAGAGGCACCATTTCAACAAAATTTCACCAAATAAAGATTTCAAAAAATAGGAATATACATAAGCACAAGTTTTGCCTTTTTCAGACAAGATATATCGACATGATAGGGTTTGATAACAGACTGATGTTCCTGCAGAAATATGAAGTGTGTATAGAAAATATACTGCTAAAATGCATTAGTTCGTTCTAAAATTATGGTAACCACCTTGCAATCATAGCCGTAAATTGATCTTCTCTGCATACTTGAAGATATCAGAATAAACTCGATCTCCTCCCAACTGTTCTCCAGTAGCCCCAGCTGCCACCCTCATTATATCCTCAATAAGAGCAAAGTTCCCCATTATATCAACGTGAGCACCGCTTTGTGTGCCTCGACCCTCCAGCAAGTTCGCTGGAGGAGAATGATCGTATTCCCTAACATATGTTCGAATTCCTGAAGGATTGAATCTGGTTTTCCCACGCCAAGCTTTAGCACACATGAATCCGGAACTTAAAATGGGAACAGTCTCATCCCCATCGACTGTATAGACTCCATCTTTCAAACAGCCGTCTTCATCGCCCCCATCAGCTGATGTATCAATTTGAAATGGTATGTAGCACTCAGCAGCAGGAGACAACTTGTAAACATACGCTCGTTCAGTTGGGATGCCAACCCCATACATGGAATAAATTTCCATTTCAGGGGCATAGGGTAACCTGTAAAGCCAGAGTGTTAGATAAAGCATGGTCAATAGGAAGAACGTGAAAAGATCACCATGGTATAGAAGCTTAATCAAGTAACTAAACAGCAACTAAAGGAAGGCAAGGATTAAATGTGTGTGAGAGAGAGAATTGTGCAAAATGCTCGTAACTTGTGAAATGAAGAAACATCTCTTTATGTCAAGCTATAGAAAATAAAAAATGGCCATCAATAGTGTGATGATATATATCAGAATTTATTTATGGGATTACTATTTGACAAAGAAAGGCAAAAGAGTTTCCAATAGTTAACTCCTTTTACAGCCACAATAGCCAGTCAAAATTTCCCAAATAAAATTCCTACTCCAAATTTCTGTAGCACTATTAAAAGTCTTATCTTGTACTATTAAAATGGAGACAAGCATTTAGCTCTCTCAAAAATTCAGCCACTTGGATTTACCAATGACGCCCACAAAATTGGAATTTTTGTCACATGCAATAAAATATCATCGTCATCTGACACAGATACAAGAGTGCTGCAACAAGAAACTTCAAATCATAAGTTTTGATAATAAGTAATAATCAATAGAGTACAAGATTCTCACTCTGTCTCCAGAGGGTTTGACCAATATTTGTAGTGTTTATATTTCGGATCATTCAAATTGTCAGCAACTCCATAAGAGAAATGAGCACTACCACGCTCCATCATTTTGGGGGCAACAAATTGTAGCAGCTCTACAATGTTACCAGCAGTGTAAACCTTGTATTCTGCAACAGCTTTAATACCTCCATATCCCATTTCATGGTATTCAGTCCAAACATCAAGACAGGTATTGTTTGCAACACTATGACCTTTAACAGCACCCTGCATATTTGGATTGTGAAAGACACATTAAAGAAACAACTAATATATTTCTTACTAATTGGGAAAAAAGAAAAGAAGAAAGGTGATATGGATGCACAGAAGAAGCAATAAGAACTCAATGAGAGCTTTATATATTCTGTCAGTCCGATAACTATCAGCATACAAATACTTGCAACACCCCATTTGCAAAAGTAACTGCAGTGACTGAGAAAGTACAACATTATGCGAATCTCTGAACTTTCTCACCAAACTCGAGAAAGAAAACAGACTTACCCTAAAGTCAATCCTCTCAATCTCAGATGAGGGTGCCTCCGCTACATCTTGCCCAAATGATATCATCCTTCCATATTTAACACTCTTTCTTTGGGAAGGATCACTTTCAGTCCCATCTTGGCTAGCATTATCAGTATTGTTATTTTTTCGCTTTCTCTTGCTAGGAATGTGACCTTCCTCAGGTGACCAATCAAGGCCACCCCATATGGTTTCCCCACCTCTTGGTATCATTGACATGGTTGAATCCCATGTGCGAGACATTCTCATCACATGTTGCAATGTCTGAAGGCGAAATATATCATTCTCCAAGAAACCTGGTGCAATGGCCCTGCAAGTAGGGATCATATTATGCTACATAGTATCCATTTAAAATCAGCGATAAGAGAGCAATGGCTCAAAAAATAAATAAATTTGAATCTAGATACAAACCCCTTGCATTAAATATGAAAATATGAAAATCAGGCGAGTAAAGAGCATCAACGATATTCAAAGTCCATGAGCATGCAGAAAACTGTGAACCCAAGTTTTCTACAAGTATATAGCATCTGATTAGGAATAGATTGATAACAAATCGTCAACGGAAGGGCATCAACAATGCATTTCACAGTTAACCTTAAGCCTTTAATAATTAAAGGACCAAACCTTAAGTGAGGTAATTTGTATTTGAGATGTAACTGATAGAACTAAAGGACCAAACTTTAAGCAAGGTAATTTGTACTCAAGAGATAACTAATAGAACAAGGCAAACATCTATCAAAACCAAAATTTCAGGTGCCTAAATAGCTAGCAAAAATGTGTACAGAAAGATGAGCAAAGTTTCTAGTTATAAGCAAAACTTGCATATCAAATAAAAGGAAGTAAAGAATTCTAGGCATTTGAAAGGAAAACCTTAGACAGCTGAATGAGTTGGTCAGAGCAATCCAGTACGACATCAACAAACAGTGTTGTAATGAGAAAAGAATTGATGCCAAGTTACAGTCACTAGGCATTGGAAAAGTTAATCCTAACAAATCCATATTTGCTGCAAGTTTTTTACTTTTGTTTAATCTACCGTGCAAAAAAAAAAGCCATTGGAAGATCACTGCTGATAAACCACATAACAAACCTGGCAACTGCAATATCCCTTGCTTCAGCTGAGAAAAGCCCAGCAATGGCTTTTGGAACTCCTAAAAATGGACCGCCAATATTCATCACTGCCTTGATATGCTTAGCACACCAACCTGGTCCACCTCCTCCACCCATTGGAGCTGGTGCCTCAACCCACTTCATGAAATGCAGAAAGTATAAAACACCCATGGAATGGGGAAAAATAACTGCCTTATTCCCACCATTGGTAGCAACCATCAGCTCTATATTACTCTTCAGGCGGCTTAATGATTGGTCACGGACCTGAGTCATTGAGTTTAACAGATATATGGTTATTTACACCATGAAACAAAGAGTAATTGAAAATTAGCTTCCACAACCGTCTGTAAACCAAGAAATTCAGGTTAGAGAAAACAGAATAACAATAACCTCAGTGTTCTGAAATGAAATTCTCCAATCATATGAGGCCATATACATTGTTTTTTCCTCATATCCAATACGTGCCAAATTAGCAATCAGAACAGCCCACACGAAATAGCCTGGAGCAAAGTAATCAGCGGCCACAAGTCCAGAGACTGGTCTCACCCTAATGCCAGGAGGATCCAGTCCAGTTTCATTGTCTAGTGACATATGCTCTACCCAACAAAGAGGCCTACATAATATCCAACAAAAGAATGTAAAGTCACTCAACCAATGACAAAAAATTTTCAAGGAAAGTTGAAAAGTGCACTGACATCTACAAAGCTACCAATGATGTCCAAGTGAAACCTGTGATTCCAGGCGTCCTATGAATGTGGCCGATATTTATTTTGGCTTCTATTACTCTCAATGGTTTCAGTATCCCGTTGATTTTACTGTGATGTATGTATCAATTTGCACACGTTTCTTTTCATACTCTTTTTTTTCAAAAAAAAAAATCAAAGTAATTTTCTTTTCCTTTTTGGTATGTTGTAATTTAACCCAGCTAAATTTCTTTTCCTTTTTGGTATTTTAATTTAACGGTATGAAGATTGAAGGGGATCAATAAAAAGGTAGGTTTCAACTACTGCGTGTAAACTGTATCTCAATTCCAGTCATCTTAAAAGATTCTTGCTCTTGATCCAGGGTGCCTTTTGCTTTCCAGTTCAGTGTACTGTGCAGTGTTTATTCTCCTACTTAGCAACCAGAATAGCACAATACATCTGTCTAGAAGACCAATAATAAAAAAATGAATATGTCAAGTTAAAGATCAGAGGTATGTCATAATCATGAAGATATGCCTTCCACAGCAGTTCTACACGAGCTGTAGAAAGACATTTTTAGGCGACACTTCAGCAAGATTTGAGTGCCTTCTTTCCAAAGATGGCTATTTTTGCAAGAATGAACGGATCATCAAAAGACATATAAAGATGTAAAGGGTAAAAATTAGTCATGTCTAGGTTTTCAAACATGTTATCAATGAAATGAATAAATAACCAATACAAACTAATCTTAGTGACAAATTAATTTCTCGTCTTTCCAAATAAAATCACGCAACCTTAGTCAAAGAAGAATAAAGGAAAAAGATTGCTGACTTTCCTAATTAGGCCACAGACTATCTAACCAACATAGACGTTTAGATATCATCGAATTGACGCATTCAAAAACCCAAATGCCTTCAAATCCACCAAATTAACAGTAAAGCATGCAACTTTAAAGATTAGAAGAACTCCAACAATCAACAAGCAAATTCACATATCCATTTCATCAAACATTTAAAAAAATAATAATAATAATAATAATAAGTAAAAATTCAAGGCACCAATCTTTCATACCTCTTATAAACTTCTCCAAATGTTCCACCCCAAAGCCGCTTCCTAAACAAGCCATCAGCACACTGGTGTCCTTCCCACAACTCAAGCCCCGCAGTGACAATTCCAGGGACAAAAACCACTGGATGCTTCGCCTTCAATCCCTCTTTGCTCAACTTCACACCCGGTGGATCAGGTAAAGGACCGGTTATGGCCTCGGTGACATACTGAGGCAAAGATGCAGGCATGGCGTTGTATAGAAACAGTAAAACCCACCAAGTTATGCATATGCAACCCACAAACCAGCAGCACGAATCTACGCAAGACCATTTTGGTTTTGTTGTGGAGCTTGTGGGTTTCTTCTGGTTATAATTTGGGCGTTTGTTTTTACTATTATCCTCTTCTTCCTCCTCCTCGCTCGCTGGTTTTGACTCCGATACCGTGCTTTTGCTGGGTTCAGTGGGTCTTTTCCGGCGGATTATAGGCATCTTAGGTTTCGAACTCGATTGCCTCTGATTAAATACTAACTCTGTACCGAATCAAAGAGCTAATCGGAGAGACACGATAAGAAAAAGAAAAAAGAAGCCACAACAAATAAACGGAAAAGGTAGAAAAATTTTTCCCCTGTAAAGTTAAATTTCAGCTTTTTAAAATCTTTTTAGCTGTCGAATACTGAGAAGATTCATTAACGTTCATTCCAGAGCCTATATTCCACTAACTGAGATAAAATGGCTCCTTGAAAGCGAAGCACAATCCAAACAAAACCCGAAGAGAAGTTTCTATATTCTACACATAAAATTATAAATTTTTTATATTTTAATTTCTGGAATCTGTTACAGTAGTTAGCTGGTCGGATTGGCAGATGAGACCCATAATCTGTAGGGTCGGATCGGATCCGTATCAAACGATGTGTACAAAATTAAAAAGCTAGTTAAAGTTAATGAAAACGGTGGAAACGAATGATTGGACAAATACAAGTATATTGGGTCCCACAGAGGGAATGGAAAGAGAGGTGTATACGTGGCCTGATTTTATTGGGTAAGTTTGTGTC
The DNA here is from genome assembly GCA_947683425.1 of Excoecaria cochinchinensis. Taxonomy (NCBI): domain Eukaryota; kingdom Viridiplantae; phylum Streptophyta; class Magnoliopsida; order Malpighiales; family Euphorbiaceae; genus Excoecaria; species Excoecaria cochinchinensis. The sequence continues at coordinate 2,743,641 of CANTUQ010000125.1, read as the reverse complement.
AGCAAAACTGTAAAAGCAGAGAGACATGTTATCTTAATGAATGGCGGAGAAATGTCATGGTCATTAACGGCGGCTTTAAGAAACAAATCCGAACGACGAGTCGTTTTGGTTGATTGGTGATCCATATACCCATTCATCATCCCATTGGAGCTGGCTTTGTTCGCGCACGCGAGTAGTTGGCTTTACTAGTATTGTCTTCTTCTTGTGGCTAACTAATTTAAATAAATGTTATCATAATTCAAAAATAATTTATATTTAGAATTCAAATTTCAAATAAAATGAATTTTATGGAGAATTGGCAAGGAAAACAATATAAAGGATTAAGTGAAAAAATTGAGAAGAGTTGCAAACATCTACTTCAGATTTTGATAGTCTGAAGTTGGAGTTTGACAATTATGGTAGGCCATTGTTTACAACCTGGGTGTCACTGTCTGCCTCATCAACATATGGTCGGCTTTCTTTTCTTTTCGTTCAACTATGATTTCGGTATTCAATGCTACCGACTTCTTTAAATCGATTCATTTAAAATCGAATATTAATAAATTTATAATTAAGAACAGTCATTTTAATTATATATGCTTTATATACGAAATAATGATTGAATTTAGAATTTCGCTTAATGAAATACGATCGGGACCAATAAGCATTGGTATTGGCTTTCGTTTTTAATCAATAAACAGTATAATATTTGTGGTTTCTGAGGCCATCAATTGGGTCATAAGAAAAAGGTTCAAAACTATGTGCAATTAGGCCCAATTTTAAAATTGGACATCTCGCTGAAGCCCGATAGCGTACCAAAATAAGCTCATGGTGCTGTTCAAAAATCAATACATACCAAATAAAATATGAGTCTTGAAATATATATATATCATTTATAATAACTATTCTTTCTACATTTCTAAATTAGAATTTATTATATAAAATTACTTGAACAAATAAAAATAAATTTCACACATTCTGAAATCAATTCAGTGGATTTAAATTTAAAGAGTTTAGCTATACTCGTGAAATTTCTCTCTATGAAAAGGTGTTACACTGCAAACAGTAATTTCCTTGACCAATCTTTTATATTGAGTAAATGGATTATAATTGAAATAAAAAAAAAATTGAATCGGTATAGATCTGAATTTCTTTATTATTTTTAATTTTGTATTCCCTTAATTTTTTTAATTTGTTTTACATTTTTTTTAATAAATTGAGATATGATCTCATATTTAGTTTTTTTGTTTGTCTATATTTTATTTGTATTGTTGTATATCTTATTCATTTGTATTAATTAAATTTGAATGCAGTTTATTATACAAGTTTGTTTTTTCGATTTAGAAGTTGTCTTTCTTAACGTAAGTTATTTGTCTCGGTCAGAAATTTATTGTCCTTGTAAAAAAAGAGGGTGTTTTATTATTTTTTTTATAGCAATAGATGAACCAAAATTTTCGTTGAAAATAAAATTATTGCAGTATGTAACCATAGTGGCATAAATTCAGATATTTTTCTTAATATTTCATTACTTTTGTGCATTTTGTGTGCTTTAAACACATTTTATATTATTGTTGAAAGTTTAATTTGTATTAAAAAAAAAAAGTTAAAAACTAACCTAATCTAAATTAATTAAGGCCAGCAATCCAACAATACCTTAAATTATTACATATGAGCTTTGGTGCTAACACTGTCCTAAATTATTACAACCACCAAAACTTGGACCACTATATAAACTAAACAAACATTAACAAAGTTAAAAAGCCCCTACGAAAAGTTTTGCATGTAATGAGTAGTTTATGAGGGACTTAGGCACAACTCAACCTTTTAGCTTTCCAATAATTAATGTTGTGTTTAGGGTGGGAATTAAGAAAAGCATATCTTAAGCAGCCCACAAAAAGAAGGATATTCATATTATGCCCTAAAATTGCTTGTTAATCTAAGATTTCAAGGAGACAGGAATATTAAACTTGCAAAACCAACTTGTTCGTCTAGCTAATTCTGCTGTAATATCTGTTTAGTAAAGTTAACTCTTTTATTTTTTTTGGCTATTTCCACCTTGGAAATATATTAGAATAGGATGGGCTGTAGTGTCATCTTCAAGACAAGCAAGCATCCCCAAAAGCAAAATATAAGCAAAATATATATATATATATATATTTTTAACTTCTACTCAACTCAATAAACCACAAAGCCAACTAATTAATGTCGCCTATTCTTACAACTGAATTTCTTTTTAATATTAAAATTTTAAAAATATTCGTTAATCTATTAACTAAATGATAATATAATACTGTAAATTGGATTTGGACACTAAACACGTAGTATGACAGAAATTTGCCATATATAAATATGCTAGGATCGGACTATTTTGGTGCTGGAGTATATGCAGTAAGAATAGGATATAATATAGATTAATCGAATCAGTAAATTTCATATATTAAATAATTATAAAAAAATTATTTAGTAAATATTAACTATATTAATCTATATATTATCACATGCACACACGTAATATTGCGAGATAAATTGAATATAATAAAAACTTAACCTGTCTTCTCTATTTGATTAGTCGTCAAACCTGTGAATGACAAATTGGTATAAAATTGCTTGAAAAGATTTATGATGTATTTTCATTCATGACATTATATATCTAATGTGTTTTTCAACGCATTATCTATTATCTATTTAAAAATTAATATCATGTCGTAATTATACTCTTATATACCATAATAATAGCAATATTTCATACTAAACAAAATAAAATTACTCAAATTTTTTTTTTTTTAAAAAAAGAAAAGAAAAAGAAGCCAAACATGGCCTTGCACTGTGGGGGCGGACAGGAGCAGATGGAGAAAAGGACATGAAAGTGATATTCTTCCCACGAAGGTCGAAGACGTAGACTGGACTTTGCGGGGTCCACAGTTACACATGTGTCGCGGCGCGCTCTGTCGCTTTCTTAATACAAATAATTACTGGCAAAAATTATACTCCTTCCGTCCCACTTTAAAAAGCTATTATCCTTTTTTTACGGTAATTAAGAAAATAATTGAAATACATCAATTTCATAAAAAAATAATATAAAATGACAAAAATGTCCTTATTTATTACATTGGGAAAATAAAAAGTAAGTGATATATATATAATAAATAGGGATAAATACGTAAATTTCTTTCTTAAATTGCGAAAAGAACATTTGGAGTGGGACAAATAAAAAAGGGAAAACAGTCTTTTAAAGTGGGACGGATGGAGTACTATTTTTCTGGATTAATTATTCGCAGAAACCCGAAGGGGACGCTTCATATTTGTTTCGTATCTAATTCAATATTCAAGTAAATCCATCCTATTTCGATTCACCAATATTACTTTTAAATAATTAAATTTGAATTAAATAAATTTTAATTGACGATTTGTTGACTATTGAAATAAATTAAAGGCTCTTTTTAATAGTAAAGCCACTAATTATTTACTTCATCGAGTTTATTATATGTTTCATTTTTATTGTTTTCGTTATAATTAAAAAGCTACTAATCGTATTTAAATTTAAGGTAAAATTGAATTGTTTATTTTATAAATTTAAATTTAATTAATTTTAAATAAGTTAATTTTTATTAAAAAAAATAAATTTCATTAAAAGTCATATAAATAAAATTTAAATTTTATTAAAAAATAACATATATAATAGAATAGAAAGAGTAAAAAATATATAATAGAATAAAAAGAGTACAAAATTTACTAAGAATAATTTAATAAATTAATGAACATGGGAAAATAATGGAATAGATTTGCATTTATCATTTATGATTGTACTCGCTAGTTTCTAAAAGAAGAGAATATTTTTCCATCAGAAGAGAATTTATTTTTTATTTTAAAAAAAAGAAATAGAATAAATTGGTAAATCAATTAATTCCTTAAAAAGACAAAATGTCAAAACCGGGAATGGACTTTAACTAAGAAACCGGTTTCCGTTCTCAAAAACAGAAAAAAGGAAACCGGTTTCCGGGTTTCGTGGAGCCAGTTGCGAACCTCTTAGTCTTTTAATAAATAGACAAATAAAAATACCAAGAATGTGCAAGCGGCGGGTCTTTAAATGGATCAAGTCAGAGATGGGCCCCACTTCATTATAAATATCAAATGTAATTTGCTATATTTATTTTTATTTTTTTGTCAAAATTTTCCCCCTTGCTTATATTTAATTCATTTAGATATGTTAATTTTCCAACCATGTTAATTATTATTCTTTTTTATGTCTAGAACTGCCCATCAAATCAATTTTTAATAGTCTCTAATGCATATATAAAATTAATATATATATAAAATATTAGGAAATGATAAATTTTAATTCGATTTACGAATGATATTTATTTGTTGATAGATGGGCAAAACAGCAGGTGAGACGAATAGTGTGAAAATGAATAATGAGGTTTTCCGTGGGGGGCATGGTCCTACATATAAGATTGCATGACCACCCAAGTAAGGGTGACGAGACAGCAAATGGGCATGCAATTTTGCAAATTTGTTGGGTGAAAGTAACATTCAACCTCTAGTATCAATTTGCATGATCTATTTACATCCATGCATAATTTGGTCCACTATCTCCTATATATAGATTTATAGATCTAACTTATTTCATTAATTCAGTCCCACGTCCTATTTTTAGTCCAATTATATATGTGTAGGGATCCTATATATATCCTTGTATTTAATGTCATCTGACTATACATAACTGTGGATATTATTATTGGATTGGAACAATATATATTTTATTATTGGAGTTCGTTTAGTAGTAAATATTCGATTAAAATTGCAAAATATCTCAAATTTAATATTATTTAGAAGTATTATTAGAAATTATGTATCTCCATAAAAAAAAAAAATCAAACTAAATCAAGGAGAATTCAAAATGTGAACCGAGCAATTCTTTCTTCATTAATTTAATTTTAATTCATTCAGGAAGGAAAATTTATTAATTACTATAAGTTCATATTTATAAGCAATTGATGAAACCCAATAAAATATATTGATTTCGAAATAGTATTGTACGAACTTAACTTTACATTACGTTTCAAGTAATTCATATTCGCACCAAATAAGTTTAAAAAATAAAATGCTTTTTATAAAATATTTTAAATTTAAATTCAAAAAAATTAATTAAGAGAAATTCTTGTAAAATTGCATTTCATCTCTCAAGAGTGATTTATAAGATTTTATGTAAAGAAAAAATAGATAAATATTTGCAAAGTACATGAAGATGTAGAAGTTGGACCACATCTAATTGTTTCCAATATGACTATCAATGTATAGAAGTTATCAAAGTAATCAGTGGGGAGCACCTTTTTATTAGATCAGAATTTCATGACTGCTGCTTTTTTAAAATGTGAAACATATTTACCTTTCCATTTGTATGCCAAAAAATAATCTGTTATTGCATAAAAAAATACACATATAAGGAATTTATTATCTACAAAATCAATATGAACTTTGTTTTTCACCGCACGGTATTTTTGATGGTCATAATTAGCTCATAGTATATCCAGACTAATTTTAATTTGAGCCGAAAAGTCAATTGTGCAAGACAAAATTCTGGCCCAAGATTTTAAATAATTATATACACGATAATTTAACTCATTACTGTACATAAACTACATGTACCCTGAGATTATATAAAAATATATCACTAACTTTATAATTAAATGAAAATTTATATATAGTCATTTTTTAAAAATCAATAAATATATCATTGGCACGTATCATTTTAAAACCAAAATAGTACAACACAGGCTTTTATTTTAAGCGTAGACTTTAACTTAAGATTGATTTTGTCTTGTTCTCAATTATCATGTCATCTACAGTGTCGTCTGTAGGCAAACTCTTATGTTGTGGGTCATTTTGTCTAAGTTTTTTTGGCAAATTAAGCAAATTTGTGGATGTTGTTGTTGTTATTTTTCTGAATATATAAAATAAAATCGAAGATAACATTGTCAATTGACGCATGCAATATTGTTAGATGTTTGATATATGATAAAGACAGATTAAATATGAGTTTAGGTAGTCATAATCATCGTGGACTCCCTTGGATGATATGTTCAAAATTATGCAAAAGGTTACAACCAATTACATAATAAAATCGAACCGATGATTAATTCTAGGAAAATTATTGTAAATGTGACGACAATGGATGTTCTGTATTTTGCCAAAAGAAAAAAAGTTTTACTATTTTTTAAAAAATAATCATAGAAAACGTATATACCTAATGTAATTTTATGGTTAATTATTAATGAAACGGTCTAAAATTGCATGCATTAAATTTATTTGCGTATTGAAATATATTCCATTATTTTTTTTTTGATAAAAATAAAGAAAATAATAAAAAAAATCACTTTGGCTTTTAAATTTAATCCTTTTATTAACTCAAGCATTTACCTCTACAAAAGACATACCCAAAAACCAGAAGGACACGCAAACTCCGCGCGCACGCACAAATGGCTAAATCTTGATTTAAAGCTTCCATCTTTTTAACCTTTTGCTCTTCTTCTGCCACTTGCACTAACAAATCTCCTTTAAAAACTACGCAAATTTGCGATATTGTTTTTTTATATTTTGTTTGTGTTTAAGCGAGAAGAAGAGGAGAGTTTCTTGTAATTTTCTTAGCTGTTACTCATTCTAACTGGCATTCAAGTGTTTTTCTTTCTTTTAAAGGGCATTTTAATTCCCAAATCCCACACTACCCATGTCCTGTTTCCCCCATTAACGGTCGTTTCTTCTCTCTCTCTCTCTCTCTCATTAATGGCTATGCAAATATAGGCATTCACTTTGTATAGGTACGGTCCTCTCTTCACCGGGATCTCATTCTCACCCTTCGAAACTCAGAGGAATTTCGAGCAAAATATTTTCTAGAATTCTAGTTAGTGTAAGCAATTTGTAGTTTATTATTACAATGCACCATCTTATGCTCTTTCTATATTTAGATTGTTTTGATTCAGTTGTTTCTATGGCGACTCTGATCTGGGGTTCTTGTTTTGGGTTAGATTGTAGATGCTGACCTGTATAGCTTGTTCAAAGCAGCTTAACAATGGATCTCTGCACCAGAGAGAGAGAGAAGAAGATGACGCTACGGAGACGCCCCGGACTAAGCAGGCCATCAAGGCTATTACTGCTCAGGTATTATTCAAGCTCATGGGGCTTTACCATCTGTTTGTTTACTGAGAAAATCAAGGTAAAAGGTCCTGGAATCAGAGTTTTTAAGTTTTTGTTCGTTTCTGAAAGAAGCTGAAACTGAAAAGAAGTGAAAAAGAAAGAGTTCAATTATACAGTGTCTGTGTTTCCATCTCATAGTTTGGCTTTTAATGGGTTTGAGCTTTTCATTTTTGGGTGAAAAACAAAAAACCCATAACTATTGTTTTGTTCTTTTTCTCTTTGTCCTTTTTCTTGTTAATCGATAGAGGGGTTCAGGGTGGGATTTCCAAGTTTTGAAATCAAAACAAAGTGAAAACCGATTCTGAAAAAGTGGAAGTTTCTTTTCTTCTCTCGCTATCAAGCTGAGGGGTTAGTTTCTGTTACATCGACCAATATTTGGAACCAAAAGCAGTGTAATTAGAATGGAACCATAGGGAGGGAGGCTCACTACTACTAACTGGCTTAATAGTTTTCTACTTTATTTTCGAAAAGGAATTATTACATATGCTTAATTTAATGGAGTTTTTAATTTCTTGGATACAAGAATCCAGGAATCCCTTTCCTTTTATTCTTTTTTTTTTTCATTTTTTTTAAGTTATTTCTTTTTGGCAAATTGATACATTTCGTTTTGCAGATAAAGGACATGGCATTAAAGGCATCAGGGGCATATAAAAACTGCAAGCCATGCTCAGGATCATCAAACAATAACCACAATGGGAACTATGCTGATTCTGATGCTGCCTCAGACTCAGCAAGGTTTCTTTGTGCTTATCGTAGAACTGGGAGTTCCGGTTCTACCCCGAGAATGTGGGGGAAAGAGATGGAGGCTAGACTAAAGGGGCTATCAAGTGGTGAAGGAACACCTGCTTCTGTTAGTGGGCGAACGGAGTCTGTGGTGTTCATGGAGGAAGATGAGCCAAAGGAATGGGTTGCACAGGTAGAGCCTGGTGTGCTCATCACCTTTGTCTCTTTGCCTCACGGTGGGAATGATCTCAAGCGGATTCGATTCAGGTAATAATAATACTACTATACCCTTTGTTTGTCGCAAATATGTCTGCTAAGGTTATGTTTTTGGGGTTGTTTCTTCTCACGTATGGAAGTCTTAACTGGAATGTCATGTTGAGATTGTCAATTTGCAGTTTGGACTGTTTCTTGTTTGAAGTTTGATGTTGAAGGTTTTCATTTGTTTGAATGTGATCAATTTTCTTTCATTTGATAATGTTAATTGGAGTTAACAGTTGGCTTATTGTCTTTGTCATTTTGTTGGTTAATCTATTGTTTGCATGTGAATTGTTTCTCTATCACATTAAATACTATGGATGGATTCGAATTCAATTATGGGCAGTAGGGTCTTACTTTATGCCTTCGGGCTTTTACACCTTACTGTTTTATTGCAATTGAGGAAAAAAAAGGCCTTGTGAATACCCCTGAATTATATCTGATTGAAGTTTAGTGATTAATCATTACAATGGAAAATATTTCTTTTCCTCAGCTTTTGCTATGTTCAGTTGAATTATGGTTCCTGCCAAATGTCATATTATATAAATGGAGATGCTACAAAGGGATAACTTCTATCTCACCATTAGCCAGTATTTGAAGTGACTTAACTATATTTTAAAGGCATTTTGCAGTTGCATGGCAACTTCCTTTCGTTCCTTTCATGGACCAAATATTGTGGGATCTACGTTATATTTTGTGCATTTAAAAACACCTTTTTACCCTTCCAAAGGAAAGGAAAAAGAAGAGAACAAGGAAAAAATATGGGAACTTTGAAAATTACAACCACAAGCCCTGTTCTATTTTCTAACACTCAAACTTTTTGCTTTGGCACTTCGGAAGAACTGTTCTGGGCTTTGATGCCTAAAATTTCAAATTAGCTGATTGGTATTGTATGTTTTAGCATCTGCAAGGATTTGTTTGTTTGATTGTCATGATTTATTTAGTACTTGATATGCTAGGCCAAACCACCTATAACTAAAGTCATCAAATTAACAAGTACAGATCCAAATCATGATTATAAAAGCTGGAAGAAAATGGAAATAATTCAAGTTTACATGTGGATTGGTTTGATAATTTTGATCATCTAATGCAATAAGAAAAAAATGCTCCCCAGCTATGAGAGCTCTGCTGCTTGGAGTCACTTTGGTATGAGCTTTATAACAGAATTGTTAAAGAGTTTACCCTCTTTCTTGTTTGCATCCTATGAGAGCAAATTCCTGGTCTGGCCTTTTCTAGGAATTTAGATTATGGTGTTACCTTCTTCCCTGCTTTCTGTTACTTGTTTTCTTCTGATTTCTTCATGTTCTTTTCTATACCTTGCCTACTAGTGTTGTGTCACCACCCCTTTTCTGTTTGACAAATTCTATTATTCATAAAATATCATGCAACAGTTTTCTGATGCCCATGGTATACAATGTTTACAAATACTGGATTTTTCCTTTTTTTTTTTCCTTGAAGATGAAATGACTTGTGCAATAGCCAAGAAAACTGGTGGGTTGCCAAAATTTTCCAATTCATTGAAGATCTTAAATGTAACAGTGCTTTAGAAATAGCATGACTTCTTATTCTGAAGTTCTGTTTGAGGGAATCATTTAATTGAATTTTAGGAATCTGAGTATTTGTTTTCTGTTGATAATTTGATCAGCCGTGAAATGTTCAACAAATGGCAAGCTCAAAGGTGGTGGGGAGAGAATTATGACAAGGTCATGGAACTATACAATGTTCAACGGTTCAATCACCAAGCAGTCCCACTTTCAACTCCACCGAAGTCTGAAGATGAGGTAAACATTCTCCCAGATGAAATTTTAATGATTGATTTGAATGCAGTACCAGGACATCATAACTTTGATGTTGACTGGTAGTGCTTGTTTTTTATGTGCATTTGATAAATTATATTCTTTGGTAGCATTTAACTCGAAATTTGTAGCACCCCGTTGAAAATAACTTTCAGAGTGCATATTCAGTACTTGGCTGTTTTTGGATTTTGTGGATCATGCTATTTGTCTTTGTGCTGCCCCTCGGGGATTGAATCAGCGAGAAGATATTGCTGGTTGTATGAGATCAGTCATTTGATTGTACTTTGTGATAGAACTAATTTGGAGTCCAAATGTACACCCTTCCTTTTCCAGAGCTCGAAGCCTGAATCTGCCAAGGACAGTCCGGTCACTCCACCACTAGGCAAAGAATGCCCCCGCAACTTCTACCGCCCTAAAGGAATGGGCTATTCTTCATCAGATTCACTTGACCAGCATCCCATGCAATCCCGCCAATATTATGATTCAGCAGGCCTTGCTTCTACTCCGAAGCTCTCAAGCATTAGTGGAGCCAAAACTGAGGCATCATCTGTAGGGGATTCTGCTAGGACTAGTTCGTCAAGAGAGGCAGATCACTCCGGAGAGCTTTCGATCAGCAATGCAAGTGATATGGAGACTGAATGGGTTGAACAGGATGAACCAGGGGTGTACATCACCATTAGAGCACTGCCAGGTGGCACCCGAGAGCTTAGACGTGTCAGATTCAGGTTAGCGGGGTTACATAATTTAGAAAATAGAATAGGATTGAATTTAATGTTGAATAGTCTGGATATTCATTCTGTGTTTCATGTTTTGCCTTTTACCTTCATGTTCTATTAAGATGGTTCTGACATGCAACTCTACAAGTTAATCGCTCAGGGAATAGGACTTCTTAGTTCTCATGAGGTTCTAGACCTTAAATATGTCAGCTTGACATAGGAGATTATCTATTAAACTGGACTAGTCAATCAATTAGGAGGAGATTCTGACATGTAATTCCATTATCCTGTTCGCACTCTAGACTCATGCCATCTCTAAAATTTGATTGGTTTTAGTTATCTACAAAAGGTTGTCATGGATATTTTCAAACTCTTCCTGGATGATCTACAAACCTAAAGACTGATATTAGTTACTATTTGTCATGATGCTGTCTGGTAGCATATTATGAGCAGGGTTTTCTTCTATCCCTCTCACCATGAATATTTTTTTTCTTCAAATTTTTGATAGCCCAATCATTACAAATCATGATGTATTTACTATCAAGTATTAAAAAGAGCAAAATTCTTGCACAAGGCAATTGACCTGGATATACATATTTTTTTCTCCTCTATGATTGGTGCAGCCGGGAAAGGTTCGGAGAAATGCATGCCAGGGTGTGGTGGGAAGAGAACCGAGGGAGGATACAAGAACAGTACTTGTGATTTAGAAAACTGACGAGATACGGTGCTTGGAAATTGTGTCTAGTTGTTTTACTGATATAGTTGAAACATTGTATTGGGTCATGGAACTTGATTGAAAAAACTTTGCAGCCACTTAATCTGGTCAAATACATGTTTCTTGATTCTTTTTTTCCTCTGTTTCTTTTCCACTAAATGATTTGGAATTTGGCTAATTGGCGCAGAATTAGAAGGCTGGTGGAAAGTCTCAGTTGTGTTCATACATTTCATTTACTAATGTGCTCATTTGTAAGATTGGTCTGACTTTCTGTTGCTATACAGTGGTTATTTCTTTATTCTTTTGTTTCTAGGAAGAATTATTGTTGTTTTGTTATTGGTTGCAAAATTCTGAATCTTTTTTGAAACTTGTCTTTTTAACGTAAAAGGAAATTGGAAAATTCTTATGTTTCATTTTGTTCTATCGATCACATCTAGTTTACGTAACAACTTTTCCTGTGTCATTTTTGAATGTTAGAGGCGGGGTAGGTAGAAATCTGAACCCACTAAGCATTAAATGCTCCAAACGATTTGGGCCACAAAGTAATTTCACCTTCTTATCAGTGAAACTTGCTAATAGTTGACTTCAATAAGACATTCTAGCCATAAAGTTAGCCCTATCATTAAAATTTGCTCCAACTATACATTACTAATTTTAATAAATTCTCTTTATTTCTTATTATTTGTTTTTTTACTGTAATTAAAAAGTATTAATTAAATTTAAATTTAAGATAAAATTATAATTATAATATATAAATTTAAATTTAATTAGTTAATTTATATTAAAAAAATAAAATAAAATTGAAAAAAAATTAAATTATATTAAAAGTTTAAAAGTGACAAATAAATATAATTTAAATTTTATTTAAATGACATATAAAAATAAATAGAAAAAGTAATAAATAGTTTTATATTCAAATCTTAACTTCGCTACTTTCCTGTTAAAAAAACTTAGTATAGTTAGAAGTACTATTTTTTCTAAGAAAAATAGTGGACTCACAATCTTGTCATGCAACTGCCTGAATTTTTTAATCTTCCTAGAATTAAAAGGAAAACTTTTAAATGATTTGCAAAGTGTACTGTTTTGTGGGGTTGGTGTGTAATTTAGGCATAGTTCATGCCATAAAATGATGAGAGGAAATCTAAAAAGAATTAAAATGTGACATCATTGTAAGAGTAGGGCCTCAATTAGTGTTCACTCGCAAATAATTTGGTTTAAGTACACATTATTATAAAATCCAAAATTGAATTTGGTTAAGTACACATTATTATAACATCCAAATATGAATTTACATGATATAAATTCAAATAGTCCATTAGATAATATTACCCAAATTAAACAAAAAATTTTAAATTAGAAGATAGTCCATTTGGACCTTCGTGTCATCATTAAGAAAAAAATGTATTTTGATTCAACAATTAGCTATTCAATTACCATTTGATTCTTTTAGTCCAATAATTCAAGCTAATCAATGATTTCAAGAAAAAATTTCCACTTAAAAAATAAATTAGTATTATTTTTTTGATAGGCTAATAGGTTAGATTATTGATTACCTCAAATATTAGTATTAATAAGATAAGAAGGCATTATAATTATTAATTTTTTTAACATTTATTTGGGGCAAAAAATATTTAAAATATTTATTATGGGAAATAAAATTTAACGAATTAACGGTAATAGTTCAGAACCAAAAATTAAAAGGGCAAAAGAGTTAATATAACTAATTTAAAGGGGCAAATCCGTAATCTCCTGAAACCCCGATTTCCCAGCGAAGAGATTGAGAGAGTGTGGGGGGGTAAAAACGTTTTCAAAACCCTCGCTTGCCCAAACCCCTTTCTCCGCCTAAAGCCGTTCCCTCTTCCCTTTTTTTTTTTCTATAAATGCAAACCCTAATATTTCTTTCAGACCCTTTAGGACTGTAGATTTAAGCCCTTATATATAAAGATTTTTTTCTTTACAAAGGGCTGTTAATTGAATATCGAATTTCTTTTGATTGTGGAGTGTGTTGTTGAGAGATGGTCACCCCTGTTAGTAAAAATAATACTACTGCTAATACTACTACTTGGACGCAATCACAAACACATACAATCTCTGCTCGAGTGAGGAAAACGATACAATCAATCAAAGAAATTGTGGGCAATTTCTCTGATGCTGATATCTATATGGCGCTTAAAGAAAGCAATATGGATCCTAATGAGACCGCCCAGAAATTGCTTAATCAAGGTCAGTTCTTTTTGTTTGGGTTGGCGTACATGTCCATTTATTTCTTTTCTTTTGATTCTGTCTTTGCCTTTGGGTAGTTGGTCTTCTTGTACTATATTTTTTGAACTTCAAACTGGGCCGAGTTGGGTTATCTACATGTTCGCATTTTGGCAATTCTTTCCGGTGTGATTTTCTTGGCGTTGGGTTTGGTGTTTCTGAGCGTTTGGAGTGTAGTGGGTATCTATTTCTTTGCGCTATCTGTGGGAATCAATGGGATTGCCAGGATTTTTTTTTTTGGTTTGTAAAGATTTAAGTTTTGTTTCATATTTGTTTTCCTGTGTTACTCATTCTGTTAGCTATACTTCGGTGTTTATTTGTGTCTTGACTTGACATTTAGTAGCTCTTCTATAGCTTTGAATATTATAAGATAAATCGAAAGCAAGCAAATAAACCCCCAATGAGTCAATTAATATTTGCTTTTCTTTGGCTTTATGTTTCTATGTGCCGAGAACAATGGGTGCCTCATTGTGGAAATCGAAAAAGAATGCTAGTGTTAAGAGTCTTTTTGTCAAGTTTACAGTGTTTTCTTGGTGAATCCTCAAAGTTCATGTCTACTATTTCTTAATTTGGAAGCTGTACTGTGCAGGTTTTGTAGTGTAGTCTAATGAAGCTTTGTTGATAGAAACCTACCTTTTTAACAAAAGTTTAGATTCACCAAGGTTGTTTTTCTTAATTTTTTCATGTTTGAAGGATTGACCGTTTGTTTTAGTTTTCCCCTCTAAACAGTTTTTATATATCTAATTAATCTTGATTATCACCATTTTCTCATTAGAGCATGGGTGCAATCGATAATTATTGCAACCGTGGTTTTGAGGCCTTAGAGTATATCTTTTAGAGCATAGGACTTCATAGTATTGTACTGTATTGGTGGTTTTGCTGACTTCAGATTGAAATTTCATATCATTCTGGTTAGTTTGCCTAGTTCTTCTGAGGCATTTGGGTCTTTCCAGATTCCAGTTGTACAGGGAACTATTTTTCAAGTTGATCCTGATGCAATAAAGCAGCAAGTATTTTGTGTATTTGCTGCTTCTTTGATGGTGGGGCTGCATAAGAGTTTTGTCGTATATTATTTCATCCTCCCTGCAATTGCCAGCTATGTTAGATTGCCCTTGTGCCATGGAGTTTTCTTCATGGTTATCGTCGTTGAAGTTAGATGAGATGACTTGTGGCTATGTTTTAACTTTTCGGTTTGTCTGTGTTGTGTTTGGTTCCCTATATGATTGTTGGAACTTTTGGAAGGCCTGTGTGTATATATTTTCCCTTATTTTTCTTTCCTTTTACTTTTTTTCCTTGGTGGTGAGCATGCAGGTGTTGGAGAGCTCTATAATCTTTTGATGATAAAAATGTAGTTTCTTGAATTAATGCCTTGATGGTTCATGGAAATTGATATTTTTTCTGTATTTTTCTATTTTCCCTGCTTGGCCTGACTACTTGCATTTTCTGGGTACTTATCAGAGGGTAACTTTTAGTCTGTAGCAAGTGAAATTCTTATATCAAGTCTATTCTTATTTGGTTTTCACCAGATCCATTTCATGAAGTAAAGAGAAAAAGAGACAAGAAAAAAGAGGTACATACAATATGTGTGTTATATTTGTTGCTTTGCTTTTGGCCCCCTTTCTCTCTTTTGCTCTCCCTCTGTGTTTTGAAATGCAGAAGCTGTGCTGATAAAATATGCTAGTTGCTCTAATCTAACATTTTACTCATATTTCATGTGCTT
Source organism: Excoecaria cochinchinensis (assembly GCA_947683425.1). Classification (NCBI taxonomy): domain Eukaryota; kingdom Viridiplantae; phylum Streptophyta; class Magnoliopsida; order Malpighiales; family Euphorbiaceae; genus Excoecaria; species Excoecaria cochinchinensis. The sequence continues at coordinate 2,728,284 of CANTUQ010000125.1, read as the reverse complement.
ATGGCCTCAGAGTATGGGTTACAGGAGTTCTGTAGATTCAAGAAAAAATTCTGAAAATATGGGTCAAGGGATAAAGCATCGTACCTTTGCTGATCGTAGTGCTCGACAAGGAGTATACACACGAACTGCTGCATCTGGCAATGCAGGAATGAATAGAGAGTTCCGTGTTGTTAGAGACAACAGGGTCAACCTAAACGCAACTAGGGAACCAAAGCCTGCCTTGCAGCAAGGTTCAGCATCAATCAATGAGCAACGTGTTGCAGTTGCTACTGAAAAGGGGTACATTATTTGGGTTTTTTTCAATCTTTGCCCACCTCTCATAATCATTTATGTTCTTTTCTTTTTGGCTGAGAACAAAACGATTTTCTTCATGTTTTATTGTCTATATCTAGGTTTTATAGCTGAAATGTAAAATTATAAGGATTGGAACATTAGTTAGTAAACTCTGGCCCTTTTTGTCGAGGGACTGCAGATAGTTGTAGAACAAAAGCTCCTTGGATTTTGTGTTGAGTATCAGCTCTGCTGTACTTAGTTCTGATTTTGATTTCATTTTCTGAAAAAGCACAGGTGACTATACTTTGAAAGTCTTGGCTGTCATCATAACTTGTGGCTATATATGATATACTCATTGTGAACTTTATGCCTTTTTTGTTATCTCAATGTACTTTTGAACCTTCACAATATGCTACATGCTAGCTTGCTAGAATCTGTTTTTGGGTTCAATGTGGTTGAGTTGCATCATAATTTGGACACTCCATGAAGTATGTTAATCATTGAAACATTGATTCCTTTTTATGAAACTTTTGAACCAATTTATTGCTATAAAATGTCTAATGTTCTCTTCCCCTACTTTTTGCGCCATCAAATTGTATTAAGGTACATTTAACTTAGTTTTTATTTTATAATACTTATGCTATTATTTCTTGAAGCCTCTTTAAAATCTGTATTTTCACCATACTGGTTTTCGTCAAGACCATCATCTTTGAGCAATGTGAATGGAAATATCCATTTCTTATTTTTCTGGCAGACTGTAAAGGTTGTTCCTCTTTGTTTAAATTTCGTCTAGAAGGTTATTTAGGGCTTTGAATGTGAAGATAAAGAGAATAAAGAAACAAAGAGACTAAAAAAAGTCAACTCTGAGTTGGGGGTTTGATGTTCATTGCATAATGGATTGATTCATTTGATTTTCAATATTTATCTATTGTTCTGCACTTTATATTCTGAAATTGAATATGATAGTTATTTCCTTACAACAGCTCATCAGGAACTTCCAGCAGTGGAAAGTCTGGTGCTCGGAATTTGTATCAAGCGTCTAATGGGCCTGCAGATTCACAATCTAGACACACCAGAGATGCAACGCCAAATTTCACAGACAGGAAAGTAGCGTCTGAGGAGAAGCGAGCAGTAATCCCTAGTGCAGTCGCACGGGTACAAGTAATAAAACCCAATTCTCAACATCATTCTGCAACACTGGCCTCCAGCAATGCTGTTGTTGGTGTATATTCCTCTTCAACGGATCCCGTTCATGTACCATCTCCTGAATCCAGATCATCTGCTGCAGTTGGAGCTATTAAGCGTGAGGTTGGGGTGGTGGGTGGTCGCAGACAGTCTTCTGAAAGTGCAATAAAAAATTCATCTGCATCTAGCAGTTCTTTCTCAAATGGAGTTTTGGGAAGGGATGGTTCATTGTCGGAATCATTTCGACCTTTCCCTACAGTTCCCAAGACTGATCAAGTTAATCAAGTCATTGCAACTGAATCTGTTGTGCCCGGTGTTTCTGTGAGCAGATCACTCTTAAGCAATCAGTATAGCAGGCCGCATCAAGCAGCTGCGGGTCATCAAAAAGGTAACTACTTGATGGTAGATTAACCTTGAAGATTGTTGCTCTTTGCATTTTTTTTTCTCCCTCTCTCATCTACAACGGGGTTATAGTGGTGCCATTTATTTGGGGGATTGATGCCTCAATGCTAAAGCTATATGGAGCAGCACTGTAGTTTGTCTGATACCAATGTATGTCTTTAATCTAAGGTATTGATTGTTAGTTTTCTTATGTTATTTGCTCGACTGTGTTTCACGTGAAGATGGATTTTATTTACTTGATAATATTCCGTCTATAATAATGCATTGTTTGTTGTGATGTTATTGTATGTTGCTACTTGTTGGTTGACATCTTATTACTGTTCATTACAATATCATCTCATGTCCTGTTTGAGTTTTATGGGGACTGTCTTTTGAAGTTTGCTTACTTCGAGTTATGACAAAGCTTTGAATGGAAAAAGAAACTACTTTTTCTTGTAAGTTTGGGAAACTTGTCAATTGTGCATTCCCTTTGTGGGATAAATTACTATTAACCGTCACAAGTTCTTACTTCTTAAAATTTCTAGGATATAATTGACCTCAAAATGTGCATAGTTGACCATGATCTTTTCATGCAGCCTCTCAGCATAATAAGGAGTGGAAACCAAAATCAAGCCAAAAATCAAGTGTTGGGAGTCCTGGAGTGATTGGAACACCCACAAAATCTAGCTCACCTCCAGCTGATAAGCCTAAGGAATCAGAATCAGATGCAACTGATTTGCAGGATAAGCTTTCGCTAGTGAACATCTATGAAAATCAGAATGTAATCATAGCACAACATATTCGAGTGCCTGAAACTGACAGGTGTAAGCTGACCTTTGGAAGTTTTGGGGTGGATTTTGATTGTTCCAGGAGTATTACATGTGGGTTTCAAACAGTTGGAGTTACAGAAGATTCTAATGCAGAATCTACTGCAAGGTTTGTAGTTGATTTATATAAATGAGTTGTAATAATAATCTGGGATATTTGAACTGAGAGTTTAGGGTAGAAGTTTACATTATAACTTGTTGCTGCAGTCAACTTCAACTTTGAGATAGGAAAGAAGTTGTCCAAGGAGGTGAAGATAGAAGCTATAAGATAAAATTATGTAGTCACATGATAAAATATGGGAGAAAGGAAAAAAAAAGAATGAATAGGTAGAAAGATTATCCCATTGCACTTAACATTGCATGTGCAAAATTGTGTGTGTGTGTGTGTGTGTATGACTGGACATTGTCAATGAATGGATGATAATGTCAAGTTAGTATTTATTTTATATGAGCTAAAATCAAAAAATGATGGCAGCTTGTCAGTATCTTCACCAGAGTCTTCCAGTGACGATGCTTCTGCTAACAAGCAGGCAGAGTTAGCAGATGAACAAGTTAGAAATTCTGGATCTGATTCACCAGCGTCAGGTGTTGTGTCTGAGCATCAATTACCTGAAAAGTCTTCAAGTCCTCCAAATTTGGAGAATTATGCTGATATTGGCTTAGTTCAAGATAACAGTCCATCATATACCCCTTCTGAGCCTCAACAGCAGCAGGATACTCCTGAACTACCCAGCTTTTCGGTGAGTTCATTTCTTGCATTAATTAATGTGAAATATTTTGCATGATATCATCATAATCATTATTATATATTTTTTGTGGACCTGCTAAAATATATTTGTGATTATTCTGTTCTTTTTTTTTTGGTGCAAGCAGGCTTATGACCCCCAAACTGGCTATGACATGTCGTATTTCAGACCAACAATTGATGACACCATTCGAGGACAGGGTCTTCCTTCACCCCAGGAGGTGATTTTTTTGTGGCATAATATTTTTGTGCATAATGTTGTGTACTGGCCTCCTCTATTCTGTTTGCTCGCTGTGCGAGCATAGATAAAATTTGTGCATGCGGCTATTATAGTGTCTATTGCTGCAGATGTCCAGAGGAGTTGCCACATTGGTTCTACTTTTCGTTTAAATTTGGAGGTATATTTTGATGAAAATATGTTGCCTTTTCTTGGTGATTTTTGGTGTGATGAAAAAGCAAATATATGACAAGCTATTATGTCTGTGAAGCATCAGAACAAGCTAAGCTTATGCTTGGCTGATCCATGTGTGAGAGAACTTCACTAAAAACCTGTTACCTTAGTGCTCTCTGCTCATGATGCTATTCAGATACGTGATTTTGCATTTTTGTGGGTTTTATTGACATTTGTTATATGGTTTTGTCTACAGGCCTTAACATCACATATGGCCAACAGCATGCCAGCTTCAACAATACCAATGTTACAACAGCAGCAACAGCCACCAATGGCCCAGATGTACCCACAAGTTCATGTTTCACATTTTGCCAATCTTATGCCCTATCGTCAGTTCCTTTCGCCAGTTTATGTGCCGCAGATGCCAATGCCTGGCTATTCTAGTAACCCTGCATATCCACATCCATCAAATGGTAGCAGTTACTTGCTGATGCCTGGAGGTAGTTCTCATCTTAGTGCAAATGGCCTCAAATATGGAATTCAGCAATTTAAGCCAGTTCCTGGCAGCAGTCCCACTGGGTTTGGAAATTTCACTAGTCCAACAGGGTATGCCCTCAATGCTCCTGGTGTTGTGGGAAATGCTACTGGCCTTGAAGATTCATCTCGAATCAAGTACAAAGATGGGAATCTTTATGTTCCTAATCCACAGGTACAGAGATGGGAATCTTAAGTTGAATATTGAAAATTTATGACCTTAGTCTTTCTGCTAGGCTTTTGTTGACCTACTTGAACAAATATTGCGGGCTTCATGATCAATAGTTTTCTGTCCTTCTGTAGTATGTATTGCAGATAGTGCTTTATATATATTGTGCTTTTATGGCCATTAATGGATAAAAAAATCTCTGGTATGGGGGGCCTGCTTGGTGGATTTTTTTAAATGGGTTCTATATATTTGACATTGCATTTAAACTTGCAGGCTGAGACATCTGAAATTTGGGTTCAGAATCCAAGGGAGCTTCCTGGCTTGCAATCTACTCCGTACTATAACATGCCTGGGCAAACACCTCATGCTGCTTACTTGCCATCCCATACTGGTCACGCTTCATTTAATGCAGCTGCACAATCATCTCACATGCAATTCCCGGGCTTATATCCTCCCCCTCCTCCGACACCTGCTGCAATGCCAAATCCACACCATATGGGTCCAGTTATGGGTGGCAATGTTGGAGTTGGTGTTGGCCCAGCTGCACCTGGGGCCCAAGTTGGTGCTTATCAGCAGCCTCAATTGGGTCATCTCAACTGGACGCCAAACTTCTGAAAAGTAAATGTCAATCTAACCCCTTTGTTTGTAAGGGACTGAAGTAGTTATAGAAAGTTCAGTTTTTCTTTATGAAATGAGTAACCCACATAATCTTTTTCTATTCAATGCATATCCGATTTTTAATTTTCAAATTCTCAGTTGTCTTTAGTTGCAATACCTGATTACTTTTACCATCTTGGGATTATTCCTGGGTTCAAATACCTGAAACTGGCTAACAGGTTATCGCGCCAAATGCTTGGACACACGAAAACAAACTTATTTTTTAATCTTTCAATATGTATAGTTTGGTGGCATGGTTTTGGAAGAGTTCCTTTTTCTTTTTGTTTTTGAAATTAATTTTGGGTCTTCTCCAAAGTTTCAGAATCTAGTAAGTTGTCATGGTCACCTTTGCTTTATTCTTCTCTTTATGTTGGTGTATAAGAGAGACACAGATGGATTCTTTTGGTGGGTTGTTTCCTTTTGCTTTAATCAGAGAAATGGAAAAGGGCGAATGTTTGTTCTCTTTAGAGATCAATTTGCTTTCTTTCCTCCTCGGGATCGCCAACACATTTTGCTTTTTCATGTTTCATGCTCTTGCACAAGCACAACAAACCAGGTTCATCCCTACTCCCTTCTCTACTTTGGCTAAAGCATGCACACTACTTTTCTTTATCTGTCCTCTTTTTCCTTTGTTGTTTGATATTAGTATTGTACATCTACTTGACCAAATTGGCTAAATCAAGCCAAGCCAAACCAATACTATACAACACGTATAAAGACCTCTCGTTGTATCCATGATTATGATTGATCTTTTCGTACTCATTGCGGAGCTTTACAGGTCATTTTGATATTTTGAGCATTTTATGTATCATAGAATATTTCACTAATATGAAATAAATGACTGACAGTAAGAATTTTCTGTTTTAACACTTAAAACTATATGCGAGTTGATTATTCCATGTAAACTTGAAATTGAAGACTTATGGAAAATTTAGTAATGTGAGTTCTTGAATTGGATTCCATGAAGTGTAGGATGAGACATAACAATCAAGATCTTGTGTGAAATCAAGAGAAAACCTATTGTCCTTTCCGTTATATGGTGTTTTTCACTATTCGACTGTTAAATAAGCTAATAGTACCATCCAAATTGGGATTTAATGATAAAAAAGTGGAAAGTATGATATGCCGAAGGCAGAAATCAAGAAGTTATTGATTTGTGTGCAATTTAGTAACAAGAGATAATGAACTTTTGTTAGATAGGGTGATTTTTTTCCTTCGTCATATGTCTCATGAATTAGTGAAGGGACATTTAAATGTGCATGAGGGGGAAAATAGAATAAAAAGTTTGTGATTTTTAAGGAGTGGTTGCTGCAGCAAATTTGCACGTGTATGATCTCACTGATTGCCTGTCCATTAGATGCTGCTGGTGGTTGTGGTCCTTTGTTTTCGTTTATGTGTATATAATAAATAGAGAAATTGGAAGGAGATGATGATTATTGACGCTCGTGCAAGGGTTTCAATTGTGGGTTGTCATTGTGCTATCTTCTTTATTATTCCTTTGCCTAAAATTCAGCAACTGTGATAGGCAATGACTCTGTGGAAACAATGAAAATAAGTAACGAGTTCCAACTTGGTTTGTGAAGTCAAGGCATTATGAGCTTCAGAAAGCAAAAAGCTATACATATGTGCATGGGTGGAAAATGAAATAGAGCTCTTTGTAGTGAGTTGGCCACAATGAGATGAAATGCACAAGATGGCCCCCAAAGCAATTTAGGGTATTGATTGGAGCTATGGAGATTGGGTGTCCCACTGTAGCAATATGATGGAAAGCATGGTCCTTCATAAACCATGATTTGTTATGTAGAGATGGAGCTTTGGCATGAGAAGTTGTAGGCTAGGCATGCTTCTTTTTATTTCAATTTTATGTCTAATTGTGGATGCCACCAAACAAGCATTTCAAAATGGAATAGCCTATAACTAATCAATTCCAGCACCAGCATTTTCTCCTAATAATTATATCTTTATTTCCACATATTGACTCCTTAATTTCTTTCTCATGTCTTGGTTCTTCTGTATTTAAAAGATAATACATAGCTTCTCCATTTCTCTAAAGATCAAAAAGATCAAAGTGACAGCCGATTTATGGTGTGTTTGTTTGGTGCTATCAAAAAGTTTCTTTTATCGCTTAGACTTCTAAATATTAAAAAATAACAATCTTAATGCGTCTCTTAATTAGAGATTTCAGATTAAACTATACGTATTTATCATCTTTAAATACTTTAAAAATAGTGTTTTGCCTTTCTTTGTGAGCTGTCTGGTGTGATTTTCGATTAATAGAGATATCGCTATGCTTCATTTTGTGATTCTACTTGACATGATTTTAAATTAATCGAGTATATAAATTTTAAATATTAAATGGATTACAAGTAAGATGAGAAAATTTTCAGGAAGACAAATGCATGGTTTCTTGGTAAAACTAGCAATGATGTATGTCGTAGAGATACCATACAGAGTTTATAAGGATTTGGACAGCTCCATTAATGAGCTACCGAACAAAGAGTTGTAAAATGTCAAATCTAACGTATTGGAATTAATGGTGGAGACTGTGTCTTATACATCCACCACATAAGGGTATCTTTTGTTCTTTCTTATGCTGGATAATTGGTAGTGGAGAAACAAGTAAATAACTTTATGATGGTTAGGGCTTGTCAAATTTGCATTTAGGTGGATTTTGGGTCCCCAAATTTGTCATTCCATGATCTGAATGGAATCTCCTCTTCCATATAACATGGATAACTCAACATAATCTTAAAAGGGATTTCCGGATTAATTTTATTCACGGTCCATATTTAATATGATTTGGTAACGTGCTTGTCTTTGTGTGAACTCTTGCATTAACCTGGAGCATTAGTTTGAATTTTTAGTATTTTTTATGATTGATTCTAACTACAACGATAAATTTCTAAAATTAACACGTTTTTGCATTACATAATTTTCTATCATCACTAGTCCGTTCTTTTAATATAATCAAGTAATTAACCTCTCAAATTTTTTTTTTTTAGTTTTAATCAATTTAATAATACAATCAAAGGTAGCTATAACATATATATGTTTTAAAGTTAACATTTCAACGGTACACCAACTTAATTTAAATGGAGGTCTTGGTTATTCCTTTCATGTTGATTGTCTTACTTGTTAAATGCTATTATACTATACCAAATATTGATTGATTTATGAGTGGTTTGACACTTGTTTCTTTTAAGTAAAATCTTGAGTTTGAATTTTATGAATCCTCGTAATAGACTAATTCGACTTGAACTGAATACTATCAGTAATTATACCTTTACACTATTTTATTTTTAAAATTTTCCATATATTAGTTATCACATATTGTAATTCATTATTTTACAATCTTATATGCAAGCATTATACAAATCAATAAAAGAAACAAAACGCTACGTATCAAATATTTAAAAATATTTCATATCCAATATTCGAAGTCAAGACATGCGGTTTTCTTTTTTAATGAGCTTTAATGTTGAGCATCTTAATCGGTGATAGCATTTATTAAGCATGAATAGCAAAGAAAGAATTATGAAGAAGATTTCGTGTGTTTGAAGCAAGAAAAAAAGAGAAAGAATTAAGAAGAGGAAGATTGGGATTGGGTTTTGCGGATACACACACACGCATGTAATGTAATGCAATGTAACTTTTTTGAAGCTTTTTCTTTGCTTAAATAAATCTCACTTTTCCTCTTTTTAGCTCACAAAATTCTCTTGTCCTAATCTTATCTTACACTACTAATCAAATCATATCAAATCAAATCAAATCTCTCTTCTTCACTTTTTCTTTAATTCCCATAACAATTTCAATCCTCTAAATGGCTCTTTATTTATTAATTAATGGAATTAATCTTTCTTCCTACTTCCCTACCTCCTTTCTTTCCAAAAAGTTTCAAGAGCCACGAGTGCAATCATTGTGCTAATAAGCACCTTCCACTATGAACATGCCTCTATTTTGTTTTCTTATACTCAATCAAACTAACAATTTATGTAATTCCTGAAGCAACAAAATTCCCTACAATTTCAGAATTTTTTTATTTAATAATTCATTTTCACGTCAAAAAAATCTATTAGAGCAATTAATTCAAATTCTTACTGAGTGGATCCAGGATCCATATAAATGGGAACAAAGCGTTTCATTTCAAGTATTTAAAGATGTTTCAAGTTATTTTCTCCGCTATTTAATCAAATATTTTATGGTTATAATTAATTTATTGCAATGGGGCTCAAGGGGAGGCCTATTTTAAATTGATTGTTTTCATAAATCATTCAAAATCCGTGTTTTACTAGTTTAAAGTCATACAGGTGATTCAAAAAAAAAAAAAAAAGTCATACCGGTAGATTCACAAAAGAGTAAAGCGCTTTCTATCATTTTGTCTCACCAATTAATCGTAAAATTTATTATTAACTTTTCCAGAATTGGATATATTATTATTATTATTATTATTATTATTATTATTTGGTTGCACATCAATCTCATCAGATGAAAACATTTTTCGTTAAAATTAGGCATTTTATTCAACTAAGGATTAAACATGTACCAAACTGAAATAAAAAAGGGTTGAAACTTGTACCGAACCAAACAGAAATATGACCTGATTTATAGTTTACCTCTCGAATTCCTAATTTAGGTATATATATATGGACCTGCCAATTAATAGGAATATATAAAAGGAGATCACATGGCCATGCTTTTAGTGGCAGTAATTTTATTTATTCAAATTGAAAATTTAATTTGTTAGTGATACTGATCTCGTTTTCTCATAGTATTATGGATTTCAACTCCGCTTATAAATTGAACTAAACAATGATTACAAATCCAACCATATCATTGCTTTATCTGCAACTCATGTAGAGGAACATACAGTTAAATAGTTAAAATTAAACTTGCCAAAAGATACACATGCAGAATAAAGTCCCACCACTAAAGCTTAAACAGTAAAAAATGATTAGCATGACAATTTATCTATCTTAAGATATTCAGCTTAATTGGACCGTTTTACTCATGTAATTACAGTTACTAATTCATTGATTTTCTTTTAACAAGAGATCTCGAATTCAAGTTAATCCTAAGTATTTGTGGAGAACTACCTTAGATTTGGTGCATGAATTTTTTATGGACTAAATTAATAATAAAGTGCCGTCTATACATACTAACTATCATTCTGTGTGGTTAATAAATTTTTTTTTATTTATATATCTGCTTGAGTGTGAATCTGAAATAATAGAACGATTAAATTATATAGAATATATATATATATATATATATATATATATATATATATATATATATAGCAAGGATGTCCATAATTCCTGGCCTGTTCACCATATCAAGTGCATAATTATATGGTTTGATTTGCCATCCACATGGGCAACAAGTGCGAATTTGTATATTAAAAAAGAAAAAAACAACCAATCATCAAGTTGGTAAATTATATTATTATGATCATAATAGAATCGCTTCTTCCTCTCAATCCCATACCGTTTTGACAGTACATGATTCTTCGCCAGCCCATTTAGTCAACCAATTTCAACAAACTTTTTGTATTTATTTCAAAAGAAAATCTGTAAATAAATAGGAATTACTTTAAATAAATAAATAAAAGGGCAGCATTATTGCTGTTCATTTGATTTGCTCGATGGTGCTACAAGTCAAAGCATCCAAGAAGCCGCATTACTTGACTGTGCAAATAGTGTAAATTAGAGATTCTATACATATTCATGATTTACATCGTAGATCTCACCTTTTAAACAAAGTAGAACCTATTTGTTGTCGTACACAGTATAAACCTTTAAACTTCACTGTATACAAATTAATCCGAATTTGTATCCAAACAGATTGTTAAATAAATATTTTAAAGTACTCTATAATCTATTTATATTCAAATATTTATAAATACTTCATATGTAAATTTGAATCCGAATTAGTTGAATAAATAAATTTTAAATACCAAATAGTTATACTAATAATAATAAAAAATTGCTACATAAATCAAGTGCTTTAATTCATATATATATATATATCATTATTTTTAACACACAATTTGTTAAAACAATTTTGATATTAAGAAGGTAGTTTTTATTGGAAAATAATTTAATAATTAATTAATGCATATGCAAAATAATAAGGTAGAAGGGTTAGTCAGCTGAATAACATTAATTAGGTAACTATCTTGCATGCATAATCATACACATTAACAAGCAAACAAATTCTTTTTTTTTTTAATTTTTTTTTTCCTTTTTGCAATTGCAAGTAAAAGCAATGCAAAGGATCTTATGTCACTTCATGTGAAGGAGGCAAAGTGAAGACACAGTAAAGAAAGTGGTTTATTAACACTATTTGCAATAATTAATAATTGATTTGCCACGTCACCTTTTCTGCCAACCTGGCACCATTCCCACCCTTCTGGGACCCACTTACACGAGTGGCCTTATAAGATCATCTGCAACAAACAAAGCACAGAAACACTCTCTCTCTCTCTCTCAAATTCTCAATCATCTTCTCTATTCTCCATCTTCACAGGCGTGGCTTTTGGCTTTCATTACTCTCTCTCTTTCTCCGTGTGTAAGCCATCAAGCACTTATCAATTAACATGTCTGCTTTATTTCTTTCTCTTTAATTTATATTTATAAAGATCAGAGCTTGTCTGATTACTGATAATAATTCTTGTTTCCATTAAATTACCTGCTTTTTCTAGCACTATTTCAACCAGACAACAACCGAATAATTCATAAACTCACTGTTCCATTTTCTTGTCTTCTTGTTTAACCTTAAATATGGATAAACCACTCAAACAATTACATCGCCATACAGAAAACCCTTCTTTCTCTTCCACTCTTCTTGATGCTATTTACCGTTCCATTGACGAATCCAACGCTAAACAAGACCAAGATATGGTGTTTTGCAGAGAAGCTGCGATGAGAAAGAAGAACCATGGTTTCAAAGAAGAAAGCAATTTGCATAAAGCTTGTATGATAGAGAAATGGATGGAAGAAAAAGTTAGCTTTGAAAAGCTTCGGAGAAAATCCATGGCGGATTTTGAGAAAAAGACTACTCCTGTTTTGCTTAACTCCAGCTCTAGTTCCTCAGAATCTAGCTGTGGTGGTGGGTTTTCTTCTTCAGAATCTGAATCTGTTTATAATCGGAGCTCTAGATCGTCGTCAACTTACACTTCACAAAGGCCTAAGCCTATTCGAACCAGCATTTCTGCTCGGCCTGAGAAATTTTATCAAACACCTGGTGACCAATTGAATTATCAAAAGCCTAAACATGAAGGAGGGAGCTTTGTGAAGACAAAATCCAAGGCCATGAAAATCTACGGTGATCTGAAGAAGGTGAAGCAGCCTATTTCACCCGGCGGCCGACTGGCCAGCTTCCTTAACTCACTTTTCACAACTGGAAATGCTAAGAAGGCCAAGATTTCGTCTAGGGATTATGAGGAGAGAAAATTAAAGTCGGAGCAGACTTCCACTTGTTCTTCAGCTTCTTCGTTTTCGCGGTCTTGCCTTAGCAAGACACCTTCCTCTAGAGGAAAATTAAGCAATGGAATTAAAAGATCAGTGAGGTTTTATCCAGTGAGTGTGATTGTTGATGAAGATTCAAGGCCTTGTGGGCATAAAAATGTGTATGAAAATCACGAAGAGAAAGCTCTAAATTCCATTCATGAAGAGCTCAAGTTTCGTGTGGTGAATGAGAGCCGAAGAGTTGAGGAAGTTGCTAGAGATCTTTTAAAGAATTATCAAAAGAAACAGCAAGAAGAGCTTAATAACAATAACAATAACAATAACAATGGAGAATTTAGTGAAGAAGAAGATGATGATGGAGAAAGTTATGCAAGTTCTGATTTGTTTGAATTGGATAATCTTTCTGCTATTGGAATTGAAAGGTATCGCGAAGAATTACCAGTGTATGAAACAACCCATCTTAGTACTAATCGAGCTATAGCTAATGGCTTAATTCTGTAATTTTCTCAAAAAAAGAAAAAGGAATTAATTAAGCTTAATTAATGAATTGTGTGGGGGTTTACATCAGAGAATAAGATTTTCTCTTTATTTATTCTTTACCTTCTTTTAATATATAGAGATTGATAGATATCTTTATTAGCTTTAAGTGTTTTTTTTTTTTTTTAAATTAAAGAAGAAAAGGATCATTGATCAAACATAGTCACAGTAGACAGATCTTCAAAGAGAAGAAGTGTATATATATTAATTTGCATGAGAAACTGTGATCATAAATATATATTTTTGAGTTTTTTTTTTCAAATTAAACTAATACACAATCACTTATAAAGAGTGAATAAGAAATCAATTTAAGGAAATTCGGCTAAGATGTCTACATTCTCAAGTTGAAATAGAGAGATTTTATGTATTATAAATGAACCCTATGCTATTAATACAAATTCCCATTAATCGTGCCGCGAGCTTTTTGAATTGAGTTGCAATTTAAATCCACCAAAATTTAAGACACAAATGAACAAAAAGATTAAAGAATAAAGAATGAAGAGAAAGTAAAGAAGAAGTAAGTAAAAGATTCTGCAATCGGATTCACAAAGAAAAAAGATGGTGAAGAAGAAGATGAGGTTAAAGCAAAGGCAGATTTTCCAAACCTATCATCCATGGCAAGGAGAAAGATAAATCTTTTCTTTTTGTTTTCTATAATTTTTTTTTTTTCCCTTATTAGTCACTTGTGGGGTACTTATTTTGCTTCAACATGACACTAGCTCAGTACTGTAACTATAAAAAGAAGTTATTAGTAAATCAAATTATGAGTCTTTTTTTATTAAAAAAATAATATTACGAGTCAAATTTTCTAGTATTTGTTAAATAATTTTTTTTCATTGAAATATGCCAAAATAGTTTTTGACTTGTATTTTAGACGAAAGCATAATTTAGCATTTGAATTATGCTAGTGAGTAATGAACTTTTATTTGTTAGTATTAAGTCGTTTTAACCTTTTTTGTTTGTTTGTCAAAACTGAGTCATTAAATTAAGATTTGGTTAGAGTAAACTGCTTATGAAACAAAATTAAAATTGGAGGGATTTAATTTAGAGAAAGTCAAAGTTGGAGGATTAATTTATATAAAACCTAAATTGTAGGATTACATTTTGACAAAATAAATGCTTAAAAGAAGCTCAATAGACATGTTATACTTTGAGATTGAAGTTTCGTAGATGAATTAGCTGATTATAAAAATATATAGTATTTCTCGTTCTCTCGAGTTTATTTTTAAAATTGAGTTAGATTCAAATTTTATTTTTTTACAGTGTTTACCGGGCAAGGGTAGCTAGCTAGGGTTTTGATATGTATATATGTTGGTAGTAATAAAAATAAAAGAAGGTAGGTTAGTGGAGGAAAAGAAGAAGAGAGAAGTATGGTCCCTAAAGAAGTAGACAAAAGGATCTACACTTTGATCCTCTTAAGTGTTGATGTCAAATTTGGTTGGCTTCTAAGGTATAAGCATGGTTTTAAAGTTTTTTATATGTCTTCTCCAATTTGCAAGATATGACTGCTTCAATATATCCCACTACTCTCAATATATCAATTTTGTTTATCTATTGATAGCTTTCTATCTCTGTCTCTTTCACATCAATTAATAAAGCATCTAATTTTAATAAATCATGCATATTACTCAAACAACCATATATTAATTAGTTTAACTATTCTTATTATTATAAGAGAGCTAGCGACATATATATATATATAGTTAGAGTTAGATCAAAAATTTCCATATATATATACACACATACGTACATACTTATTCTCCATTGTAAGTGCATGTCTGTTTCAAAACTAAATAATTGATTAAGAAATATCAGATACTTTTATCTATCAATTAATATCATCCTTTATCGGATAGTGGATAAAACTTAATAAATCAATGTGCATTTACATTCATAAATCAAATTAACCTTATTATCTTTATAGCTAGACTTGAAGTTATGTATATATATGTTGATGTGGTAAAAAATATATATAGGTCCTTGTACGGGTACATAATTTCCTAACTTTTTAATAAGTCTTTAATTAGTGTGCAAAAGTTGAATATCATCATAAGTATGTCTTTGGATCTACAAACTCGAAATGTCAAAAAAAAAACACAACTTTAAGGATTGTGGCTGTAAAGTAATTTAGGTTAAAGAAATGTTCATGGTCAAATAAGCTGCTTGCATCCCAATTCCAATTTGAAATAGAATTTACAAATCCTTTTCCCACTCAAAATACCCTTTAATTTTCGAGGGAAAATTCTCAAATTGAAAAAAAAATTGTTGTTAAACATATGTTTACTGTCAATAGAATAGAGAAACATTTATACCAACAAAATAAAGGATTAATTCACAAATTTTGGATCTCATACAATTAATTAAAAAGCCAAATATTTAGCTTCAATTTAAAGCAAAACACATGAATTTGATCCAATATATTAAGGAAAAACTACAAAATTAATTGTAATTTAAGTAACATTCGTGTTAATAAGTCAAATCATATCCCACTTTTCACCACGTGGCTCATCGGATTATCGTTGAATAATTGAATTTATCATTGTTGATCATAATTTCATTTATATAACAAAACTACAACCCTTCCGATCACTCAATTTTTAGTAAAAGATATTTTAACAGTCAAATTAGTGTGTGAAAAAAAAATTATAAAAGATAAATTTGAGTATATTCAACTTAAAAAACATATTTATCGTTGATGAAAATACTTATCTGATTATATTATATTAAATGAATTAGCTATTAATACTGTGTAACAGTTAGTGATCGATAACCAAACAGCTCTTTAACATTAATAATGTTTAGATAAAAACTTAAGATCTGTTTAAACTTAAGGATTAAAAGCTACGTAAGTTTTGAATACATATATTCACTCTTTGTGACAAGAAAATGACTATAATTAAGAAAATCTTGTATTAGATAGATGTTGATTTTGTTTAGTAGAGCCTTAAAATCTCACCAAAAACTTAGTGGTGGTAATATAAATAAACCAATTAACAAGACTTGGAAGAGGACCACTGAATCATAACAGTGTGATATGCTAATTAAGTTATCATAATAAAACATTCTTAATCAGCAATTATTTTAACACAAAAATTATAAAAGCTAGCTTGGAGCCTTGAATTATAGGAAAAGAAAAGGCTATCCCTATAGTCAAAAAGTGCTATAGCCTGAAGATGGCTATAAATTTATAAAATAATTTATGAGGGACCAGTTCTAAATTATTCAAATCAATTAAGAATTCACGTTCTCAACCTATTATTATTTGCTTGGAAATTAACTATAAATCATGTTTATTAATTTCTTACTCCATATAAATACGTTTATAGAGAAGAAATTACATATTTTTATAGGGTTGGTGAAGTGGGAAGTTAGAGAAGAATGATGAGACCACCAACTCTTGATGACCGTTCACAACTGTTTTAACAATAGACCCAACCCTAAACATCATCACCATAATCATCATTTTAATCTCTCTCTCTCTCTCTCTCTTTTCCCTTTTAACAATCCATGTTTTGATTCGTAATCTTATAATTTTGTAATAAATTCAGTACTATTGATAATTTTAAAATCAAAATTCAATATTATAGATAAGGATTCGAAATTCTTATAACTATATTTGATGTAAGAATATAATTGTATATAAATTTGGGGTGAATTATTAGGTAGTCATTTTGTAGGAGAAAAAACAAAATATATAGCTTTCATAAACTTTATTATAATATAATTGGGGAAGAAATTGTCACTTACCAACCATGCATCGATACATACACAACAAATGCATAGGGTATTAGCAGGGACAAGCAGCTTAATTATGTGGCGATTTGGGTTCAGGACCAATTGGAATTTGGGTTTACGTATACACCACAAATTAATTTATGATTAGATCAACTAGAGCTTTTATGAATGTCCATGTACAACCCTACATAATGCCTCACTTTTAACCAAATAATTTAGGTTTTTTTATTTTTTCTGTCTCATCATATGGAAAATTTGAGCCTCAATTTAGCTGTTTCTGTGTGTTGCTGACATTCATCTTTTGTTCTTGTTTTTTTTTTTCAGTTATTATTATTATTATTATTATTATTATTATTTCACGTTCAGGACAAATTTTATGAGATCCTCAAAACTTGTCTAAGGGTTTGAAAATTTAGACTAAATTCAATTTATGAGATTACGCATAAATCAAGCTACAGATAAATTGCCACGTAGGATAAAAATAGTTATATAAAATAACTAAAGGTTTTTTTAACTTCTTTTAACTACTTTTATTTTATATGTGACAGTTTGTCGTTAGATTAATTTATGAGCAATTTCATAAACTGATTTAAGCAAGAATAACTTAGACTTTTGTCGACCAACATAAGTAGAAAGAAATCCATCAAATTATCTGTATTGATTTTAGCCATAATTCAAGTTCAAAAGTTAACTTACGAACACGTATAATGCATAAAGTTTATAAAATTGAATATTTATGATGGCCAAACATTATAAGGTCGATGGTTTTAATAAGTTTTTTTAGTATGATATCAAAATAAAAAAATATTTTAATGTTTTAATTTTAGTGGTTTGATCATTATAATAAAGTTTTATTGATCATTATATACTCTTTCTTTTAATGCAAAATATGAAGAAATAAATAAATTGTTATTAAAGCTTAAATACTAGTACTATATATATCAAAATAAAAATATCAGCCTATAAATGCTTTTAATAAAAAATTATCAATTAAGTAAAATGCAAAATATATATATATATATTAGAGATTTGTGTAATAAGTGACAATTTCGAATAAAAATTATATATATATAAAAAAAAAAAAGAAAGACTTCTTTCACATGTCAATTAAAATTTGATTTAATTAGACAATATTCGAAATTAATTTTTTCAAAAGCGTCACATCGACGTGGAAGAGTAGTGGAGAGATACACCCCCATGGGAGATCAAGAATGTAACTAATGACATTTTTTTTAATCTCTTCGTTTTGTAATGCCAATTCTAGCTGTCTCTGTGCATAGAACTGTAGTAGATTATTTAGCTTACCATGCTAGCGCTGTTAATTCTCAAGCCTTGGACCATGTTTTCAGGTCCCAAGAGTTGGCTTTTCTGTTATTTGTTTGGGGAATCTTCCCTCTGTTAATGAAGCTGCAGGTTTGCTCAAAAAGAAAGACAGAGTAGTGTGCCTTTAATTAAAATAATTATTTTTATATTTTTTTATTAATTTTTCCAGTACAAATCCAATTTAATGAGAGTGATGGATTTCAAATACCGAATGATAAAAAAATAATTATTTTTATGACTATTTTTGATTCGTGTTAAATATTGTACATATTACATAGGGTAGTTAATTATAAAAATCTAATATTTTTTTAAAAAAATTAAATAATTATTACATCATAAATCTGTTTTTAAAATTGAATTAAATTTAAATTTATTTTCTTAGTAAATGCAAACAAAATTTGGATTTCAAATTCCTCCTAAAACCTAAAAATGTGACGCGATTCCACTTTGATTTTATTTTGATTTAAATCCTAGTTTAGTTAATTAAGATATATAGAGAATGATGAAGAGGAAAGAAGAAGATATGTGGTGACCGATCCCAATCCATAGCTGTTCTTCTGCTGATCCCCACAATCCCACAATCCCAAATTAAATGCCATATACTTGCAACAATTAATATTTCATCAGCTTTTAACCACACGTGATGCACGTACGTCTCTTTCCTGTCCCGCCATGCACACGTCTGCTCCTTCTCACCCAAAAATCTTTTTTTTCTTTTTAAATTTAATTTAGTTAAATATAATTTTGTATATATATTTTACAAGTTAGGATAAATTCATTTTGTTGAATAATTAGTTTTTAAAGTGAAATTAGGGCAAATCCACTTTCCTGAAACAGCTTTATAACACTTGGTCCACCGGATACACTCAATTGAGAGTTTCTTTTCGTTTACTCTAGAGATATAGAAAAATATAATTGAGGACAACGAAAGAAAAATAAAGTTTGATTAATCACAATCCATACTCTTCAAGGAATAGTAAATTTTTAACAATTGACAATATATATATATATATATATATATATATATATATATATTTATATTCATTAGGAAGGCTGAAAATTAAATAATAACAGATAATTTTAGAGTTAAATTTATTCATGATTATTAAACTTATATTATTATAATAATTTGGTAAAAAAAATTCCATAAAAATAAAATAACTTTTGAAACATTATAACAAAATCATTTTATTTGTAAAATTATGAATTCAATAACGGAACGCTGACATGATAAACTACATCGGTTTGAAATGTTATTTTTATGAACAAATTATTATTAAAGCATAAATTTAATAATTATGGATGGAATTAACCTGATAGTCTAAATGTTATGAATTTCAGGACATATATGAAAATTTTGAAATTTCAAAGTGTATAAAATCAATAATATTCAAAATTGAACATTGAATTAATCATTAATTTATAACCTCTCTATTATTGTACTGAAAAATTTAGAAATAAAACTATGATGATTTTTATTTTTTGAAAAGAATTTAAATCTTAATTTGATATCACTCCTACGACCATATATTTGCTTGCAGTTATCTAACAAATAAGAAAACAAATTACTATTAATTGGGACCTCTCAGATAATTAACATTGCCCCCTTATTGCCTAGCAAAAGAATCACGACCACTCATATCTAGACACTTGTATTTTCGTGCACGTGCGGCCACCTCAGCTTTGTTTGAATGCAATGACTAAAAAACCCATGGCAGTTGAGTCGAAATTTTCTTTTAACATGGGTATTAAAGGAAAAGAGGATATGGAGGGGGACAGTGCAGCTTTAATAAAAGAAAAAAAGAAGGGTTTTATGGACGTGTGGGGAGTGAAAATAGAAAGGGAAATAAGAGAAAATTTTTGGTGATCCCAATAAGATTATTGTGGGGATAATATAAATTGTTTGGCTTTTCCTTTATTTTTCTTTTTAATAAAGATATATAGTGAGAGATAGATAGCTAGCTTATGATTTTAAATTAATTTTTAAAAATTCCACATTTAATTACTGAAATTGTTTTGTTTGCTTAATTTATTGAGTTTTGATATAGGGCCTCTTGCTGCAGCTCGGGAGCTACACATTTCAGCTGTGAATTGGGCTTTTGTTTTCTCGGGACGTTTCAGTGTTATTTGGCAATTTTGTGCATGAAAAGTAGCAGTTAATTGGAAGAATCCTGCACGCATAAATTACAACCCTTTCTCTTCTTTTGATTACAGATACAAACAAAGCCAAGTATTTGTTTTCAGGCAAACAACTTGTTTGCTGTTTTGTTTGATTCTTGATGTGATTTCATCTTTATTCATTTTAAACCCACTTCTCAACAAACAAACTTCTATACCTTCTAATTATACCCATATCACTTCTAATTTCTACACATTTAACAATTATGGAGTTATTTTTAAAACGTAAGTATTTCTAATGATTCAATATTCAAATTTTATTTATTAATTAATTTAAATTCGTGCCAAACGTATTAATAAAATAACAAATTATTACTTCAACTCGTAAGTATTTAAATATTTTTTATATTCAGATTTTAAATTTTAAATATTCGAAAAAGAATACGTGCAATCTCGTCTCATTCTTAAAAATTATAAATTATATTATTAATAACACAGTAAGGATGAAAACTAAGAATTAAGAATTGATAAATTTTCAACATTCTCTTTATCTTTATCTTTTAATAAAAAAGAAAAAGGAAAGAACATTGCTTTCAAGAATGGAAAAAGAAAATCATTTTTACAGGTAAAATCTTGGTGAGCTTACATGAGTTAGAACTAAAAAGCACTGTACAGTAGTTAAGTGCTGGCCAGAAAAGATTCGGTAATAGGGAATTAGCATCCAATCCATGACTTGCTCTCATTTTTCTATCATATATTTTCAAAAAGAAAATGACCGGTTGGATGAAATTTCTTACCTAAATCGATCCGATACATATACAACAAAATCCTACAATACGAAAAAAGAAATTAATAGAGAAAGGGCAAGAAATGCAAAGGTGTTGAATAGGGTGACAAGGTTCAATCAATGGTGAATTCTTTTGAAAAGAAAAGCTGTGTTTGTAAATGGCTAAGTAAAGAGATAGATGTATAGGCTAATTGAACCTATTTTTTTCATTGAATGTGTTTTAAATTAAAGTAGCTATCTTATTCTATCACTATTGCACTCCCTTCCTCCACATATAGTTCACACTATACTATATATCGCTGTCTCTTCTTTGCTTTTTTGCATTACATTTTGAAATTTCATTACTACATCATTTGTTTTCTTTTTTGTTGGATTCATAATCGGGACGGCTTTTCTAACTGCATACGCTCCAAAACAATAATTGAACTTGAAACCATATTTAAAGAAATTCGATTTTCTTACCGCTCGCACCAATATCAATTGATTTATTTTATTATTAATTTTTCTTTTTATGATAAACTCTATACTATTGAGCATTTGCATCCGATTGAATTCATAATATAAGGCTTAAAAAGTTGGAAATAAATTATATAAGGGATGAGAACATTCGAACCTGAAATTTCCAGTTAAATTTACACCCTCATATACTGTTCGGATGTCCCTTTGATTTTCTCTTCTTTTACAAAACAAGATCCCATAATGACCCAATAGAGACAAAATTAAGAGTATATTAAAATGTGCTTATAAATAGTATATTGAGGTGGGAATTGAATATGTAATTAATGGAATTAAGACACAGGAGAGAAATAGGAATTTGGTAAGAGTCTTTGTCACAAGGTATGGTTATATATATATATCTAATTAAATTTGAAATCTTTGATTGACCCCAAAATAGTTAATATGCTGTTAACCGTAAATGGGTTTCAATGAAAATCAGGTAGGTAATTTGCCATCTATATAATTCTTGAAAATCAGGGTTTTGGAGCTTTCACTGATAGTGAAGTTTTTGGTGCTACCCTGATGTTGAAGTTTGCACTGTACTTTTTGCTGCTTTCCATGTTCCATTATGATAGGGGGAAAAATGTTGAAACTTGGATTAAAAATCTAATTATTATTAAAGCAGATTAATCTCTTATTCATAGAGAGATATTCAAATAAAATTCCACTAAAAAACTTAGTAAGTAGAACTAAAATATTTAAGGTCTTTGATTCAAAAAAAAAGTATTTTAATGTTTTAATTTTAGTGTGCTTTGATCATTATAATACAGTTTTGTTGATCATTATATACTCTTTCTTTTAATGCAAAATACGAAGAGATAAATCAAATTGTTATTAAAGCCTGAATACTACTATGTATCAATAAGAAATATGGAATTAGCAGCGAAAAATTCCTGCCGCTAAAAAGAATAAGCCCGCCCCTAAACTGTCCCGCTTCCGTTCCCTGTGCTAAAGTTCTGAAAATCAATGCGTCGCTAAATCTAATTAATAAAAACATCTGTGCAAATTAACTTTCGTCACGATTCACTCAATCGTCGCTAAATTGTTCATTGTGTCGCCATGTTATTTTTGAAAATCGTATGGACGGATTTCTAACCTACACTATCAGAAATTTTTAAAAAGAAATAAAAAAAAAAATTGACAATTTAAAACCAAGAATCATGAGAACCCATCTTAAAATATTTCTAAGAGCTTAAACATTATTACTAACAGAAGCTACATATCATCATTCACGAAGCCACACGTAGACTAATAATATTAATTAGATGACATGTGATGAATAAACCATTGAAAATCATATGGAAAATTGCAAATCACAACATATGCATATACATCATGAATGACACGGACACTAAGCACCAAGATATTTCTTTAATCACTCAGATTGTCCATCTTTTGTTGCCCCCTCTTGTTGCTGCTGCTGATGTACTGTTGCTTTCATCTTAATGAAATTGATCATTTATATATATATATATATATATAAACGTGATTGAATATAAAAGTTGACGTAAGGATTTAATAGCCAAGCATGCAATATAATATTTTTTAAATAATTTATTTAATATTTAAAATTTATTAATTCGATTAATTCAAATTTGGGTTAAGCAAGTCCAAAAAAAAAGATACATAACCTATTAAATCATATTATATTATTAACATTTTTTTTATATATATTTCGGGATTAAGATATGCACTCTAATGGTTAGAAAGTATTCAAATATTTCAATCGTTCGGATTTCATTCTCTATATTATTAACCTTTGACAAACAACCAATATAATTTATTTATTTTTATTCATAAAACCTTTTCACCCACTTGGCTTGATATAAACCTTGTAAATAAAAATTAATTGCGGAATATCATTTTTAGGTATAATTAATTTTGAATAAATTGATAAAGAACAGTTTTGAGTGTCTGCCAAATTGATAGTTTATCATCCTATAATTATTTATTTCCATCCGACCAATGGGCCTTTAAGTTTTGAAATGAATACATGGGCCGGGTTTGAAAATTGTTGGCCCAACCCAAGCTGAGTTTCCTTCCTTAACTACCTTACTGCGTTGAATACAAAACTTGTGCCTGATCCAGTAAATCTGCCGTTGAAGAACGCGAGGGAGAAAGATATTTTACAAAAGCAAAGATGAGTTTTCTTTTTGGCAAGAAGAAAACCCCAGCAGGTAGGTATTTTAATAGATTTTTCTGTTTGTTCTTGAATTGATTAGTGTATTTATTTGAATTTCTAGCCGTATTTGATTGAAAGTCTTAGTTTTTATATGTTTGAGCTACGAATTAGGTTAAACAATGTAAGAATCCTGAATTTGGGTTTTAAATTAGGAGTTTATAATTGGTTTTTTAATTTGGGTTGCAGAGCTTCTGAGGGAAAATAAGAGGATGATAGATAAGTCGATTAGAGAAATAGAAAGGGAAAGACAAGGTCTTCAAGCTCAAGAAAAGAAACTTATTGTGGAGATAAAGAAGAATGCTAAACAAGGCCAGATGGTAAGTTCTGTCTTCAACTTCATTTGTTAATTTAGTGATATGGCTTCGCTTACATGGGCATCTCTCATTTTGGTTCGATTTTATTTATTTAAACTAAATTTTGTTGCTTTTGTTGTTTTGATGCTCCTTTTGTGCTTTAAGTGTTTATTGTTTGTGCAATGAGGTTTATTACCTGCAAGGTGAATGTTATAGAAGATCTAAACTATGATAAAATAAAAAAAGAAAAAAAATGTGTTAGTTTCGTTACTGCTTGGGATATTCCTCACCTGTTCGCATAGGTTTGTGAATTGAAAAGCTTACAAAATTTGGGAAGAAACTGGGATAGGAAACGTTTACATTAGGCATTGCCAACCTGCCATGATTTGGTGACATAAAGATGAGATGCTATTCTCTGGTGGATTTTAGCTAGGGAGATAAGATAATGCTTTTGCCTGATTAATTTTGTTAGGTTTCTTGTTGACAATCATTTATCTATCACTATGAATTTTGTAGGTTTTCAACTTAATTAAAGTTCTTGTTATTCATTCTTGAACAGTAATATGATCCTTTGCTAGTTTTAATAAATTAGGGAACTGCGTTGCTCCAATATTAATGATACTTGCTTTATCCAAATGTACTCTACAGTTTATAAGGTGTCTTATCTTTCCTAAATTTGATTACTTTATTTTCATTTCTTCTGACGCAATTACCTCAAAGTTAAAGAGTAAACATATTCACACTCTAAACTCTTTAGTTGCCAGCAAGTTTGACCTTGTGATTGATTTGTTGACCTTTGTACTTTCTTCTCAGGGAGCTGTGAAAGTAATGGCAAAAGACCTTATTAGAACAAGACATCAGATTGAGAAGTTTTATAAGCTCAAATCACAACTCCAGGGCGTGGCTTTAAGAATTCAGGTGTTTTCTGCAGTCCTCCCAATTCTGTATGTGCATAGTGCAATGCATCGTACCTACTTGTTGGCTGTGAATGTTGACTTCTTAATCATTATCAGTAGGACATCCATTTAAGTTGGTATTTCTAGTCTTGTTTGATGCACCAAAAACATAATTCTTCCATGTCTGATGCCCACAATTCTCTATCTGGTTATGGAATGCTTTGAAATACACTATACTTTGATATTGGGTTCAATGTCCAAGCTTGGTTTTGGTGTATGATTACAGTGATATATGCATTCTCATTCGCAAAAACCTCTCTAAATATCAATACTGCCTTTTCAACTGCTCAATGCTTGAACATAATGTTTTTTCTTTTTTTTTTTTAAAAAAAAAAAATTGTTCAGACATTGAAATCAACTCAAGCAATGGGAGAGGCCATGAAAGGTGTCACAAAGGCGATGGGCCAGATGAATAGGCAGATGAACTTACCATCCCTGCAGAGGATAATGATGGAATTTGAGAGGCAGAATGAAAAGATGGAAATGGTTACTGAGGTGATGGGGGATGCTATTGACGATGCTTTGGAAGGAGATGAAGAAGAAGAAGAAACTGAAGATCTTGTAAATCAAGTTCTTGATGAGATTGGAATTAACATTAATAATGAGGTATATCCATTTCCTCCCATTGTTCTGTTTTTGCTAAAGATCAGCTAAGTCGTTAAAGACGTAGATAGAACTTTTTTCTATGTGCCATCCAGTGTGAAAAAGGCATGCTCTAATTGCTTTGATGTTGTATTTGATATGCAGCTGGTTAATGCACCATCGGCTACTGTCTCTGCACCCGCCACAAAGAACAGGGTGGCCCAAGCCGAATCAACTGGGACTCATGAAGAGAGTGGGATAGATGATGATTTACAGGCAAGATTAGATAACCTGAGAAAGATGTGATTTTGGTGATGATGAAAAAGAAAAGCTTTTGCTGGATATATTGACGAGATGGGCTATGTAATACTTGTCTTTGCATTTCACAAATGGTATAATATCAAAAGAATTAGAGGATTAGATATCTCTTTGTATATAATTTGTTTCGTTCTTCTGATAATTATTTTCATTTCCAAGGTTTGTTGCTTCTGTTTTAAACATTCATGTGACCCGAAAACATAGAATAATGATTGTTAATGGCAGCAATGTAAATTCTTGTCAAGGAACTGTCTCGAACATGAAAGATTCATGATTATACGAAAACATGAAATTTGTACCTTCAAAAGGGTATAATTGCTTGCTTTCCTGGAGCAGTCAGATCAGCATGACAAGTTTTTCATGAGTGATTAGTCGGGCAAGGAACCAGGCAGAGGAGAAAGCTCAAGATGAAATTCTACTATCCAGCAGGCCATCCATGGAATTTCAGATGGTGGACATGGTGAACTCTCTTGTTGATCCACCGGTCGTCGGAAGCCAGTTGGTACGACTCTCTTGTTGATCCATCATCATTGGAAGCCAGTTGGTACGGCTCTCTTGTTGATCCATCATTGGAAGCCAGTCGGTGGATTGGTGTACGGCAAAGTGGACAGTCGGAATGAGAGTACAGCCACATGTCGATACACGGAGCATGGAAAGAATGCCTGCATTGTGAAAGCTGCCTAACATACTCTTCATCCTCAAAATCTGACAAGCAGACAGTACACTCTCTCTCAGAAAATGTGGGTGTTTCGGTACTTTCTATCCCTTTCTTATACTTGAATGTTGAAGCTGAATATGGATTCAGGTTGTGTGAAAGTCTGTTCGTTTGTTCTGCGGGGTTGGTTGTTCCTTGATTTGATAAATGGTAAAGGGGAGAGCGCCATGTGATCATTACAAGAACGTACACGATAAATGCAACAGCAATGGTTCCAAATAACACGAGGCCATAGCAAAGGATTGACATGGTTTCTCAATTGCAATATGGTCAGGAAGATTCACAACAGCTTTCCTGGTAAATTATATCCTGTTTCCTGCCATATCGGTCGAGCCCTTGTTAAGGAAAACATATTCGGTTGATCCTGCGTAATTTCCAAAGAGCATAGAAACACTGACTGCTTTTGGACATAATTTATATATTCTCATAGGTTGGAAGGTTATAATTATCAATAGAAGCATTGGCAAGCAAAAAGCTTGCCGGCTCAGATTCTGGAATCTATTGAGTCCAATGAGAGAGCTGTCATAATTATCCTAAAAGGTGTCAACTTAAATCAAAGTAGTGTTGTGTATTTTCGCTTTCACTGGACAACAATGGACTATTAATAGCAAATTATAGCTGAAAGATATTATATATCAAATCATTGTTTTTAATAGAAGGCAGAATCCGAGCTTACGAATACCGATGGTATGTCTGTTTTCTGTTGTTTATTATTCAACAATGGGCGCATCTACCTATTATCGTAATCATTTTAAAGGACAAAATAAGAGGAAAAAAAAGTGCTTACTATGTGTGAATTAATGGCTTGTTGTTTGAGCATTGGGGTATCGAACGGGAATGTTGCCATCTCTGGGGTTTAGAGGCTACGTAGTAAAATAAAACGACGTCAAGAAGTGGTGTGGTATTAAGATAGTCACTCTCTGCTACTTCTTTTAAAAAACCTACTTGACTTTATCAAAGTATTGATAAACCAGAATTGGATAATAATTTGTTTACCCAATTCCTCAAGGTATTTGCACTTTGCAAGCTGTGATCGACAGGCGACGGCCACGAAAGGTGCGCTGCCGCTGCTTTCTCCCCCCAGAAAAACGTAATAAAATATTATAAATACATTTAAAACCTCAAAATATTATTCAAATATAACAAGTTTAAGAGAAACATCTTAAGTGTAAATTTTAGTACTGATCAACTCCCCTCATTAGCTGTTCGGAGCTCTTCTGTTTCTGTGGCGGAATCCGATTGCCACTTCAATCACCACCGCCAGCTTTATTACTTCTAATCATAACCTCTTAAAACCACCTGATTACCTATGTTTGCTACTTAATTCATCTCAGCTTTTCAATTTTATTTTAAAACGCATCAGTTTCTACTAATTAACATAAATCCACTTTGTGTTTTGGATAGTTCAAAATTGGTGTATGCCAATTATCAGTCACTCCAGACAAGAATCGGAATATAAACAATGCCTATTAGCTCCTTTAGAGTTGCTGCTGAGCAAGGTGCTGAGCTTGTTTTATTACCTGTATAAGTCACTTAATTAACTGCTTCCTTCCTTGTTTTACCACGAAAACTTACAAGAATCTGAAATCAAGTTTCACTTTTGGTTGCTAGGAAATGTGGAATTGCCCCTATTCAACTGATTACTTTGATAAATTTGCTGAGAATTTTGATGATTCAGAGTCAATTTCTATGTTACCAAAAGCTGCTTCTTGCCATGGGATCACAGTAATTGGTGGATCTGTCCCTGAATGTGATCATGGCAAGCTTTACAATACTTGCTGTGTATTTGGACCTGATGGAAAGCTCAAGGCTAAGCACAGGAAAGTAAGCAGCTTGTTTTGTATTCAAGACTATGATAATCTAAAATGAATTTAATCTCTTAAAAGTCCAACAAATTTTGGTTTTTTTCTTGTAGATTCATCCGTTTGATATTGACATTGAAGGAGATATTTCCTTCAAGGAATCTGAAATCTTCACTGCAGGTGATCCCCCTACGATCGTCGACACAGGTACAATGTTAAATTCAGAAATTTCTTGCCTAGTTCTCATGTGTTCATTATGAATATTTAAATTCGAGCTGTCTTGATTGCAGAAATTGGTTGCATTGGAGTGGGGGTCTGTCACGATATTCGTTTTCCTGAATTAGCTATTGCTGTATAGAGAAAAAGGTTTTGGAGATAATTGATTAGAATGATCATAATGTTCACAGAAAAATACCTGAAATGAAATGTGGTGGTGTGAAATTCAGGTGCCCAGTTAATATCCTGCAGGGGCATTCAACATCAGCACAGGTGAAATGCTGTGGGGGTTGGTTCAGAGAGCAAGGTGAACGAGACCTGGTACCAACATCATATTATCAAGTTGGTTATACTCCAGGGCAGCTGATAATCAGGTAATTCTTGCAAATATTGTCTCAGAAATTAATAGCCTGAAATGAAAACAATTTTAACCTTGAAATGTCGTGGAGGGAAGTTATATGTAGCTACTTGTTCACCTTCGCGAGCTTCTGTTGATGATAGGGGCCATTCTACAGCTGTTACCAGTAAAAAAGTGTTGTAATGAATGAAACTAAGGTTGTCATAATCTTATGGTGTCTCCATTTATGGTCAACAGTTAGTGAGATAATCGAAACTTGTGGCCCTGAAGAGATTATTGTGATTGCTGAGATTGATTATTATGAGATTCAAGTTCAAAGGTAATTGAGAATTTTAGTAGCATTTTCAATGGAACTCTGCCTAGCTAGTGAAGTTGAAATCTTGTGCAGAACGAGGCAGCCACTTGAGCAAAAAAGGCGAGGAATTGTGAATTCTAATATTAAGATTTGTTATCTGGATTCAAGTAATTACTGAGATGTGAACTGTTACTTGGCATTTTACTATTGGCTTAAAACATCTAATCTTCTATACCAAATTCTGTCTTATATTTTCTGTCTGAATTTGGTCTGAAGGTTCTCCAAAATTGTCATCGAGTATATATCCATCACAACTAGAAGAAGCAGAAGACCTTCTTAATAGAGGTTCAAGTAAGGATTGATCTAATTGTGCACTAAATATTACCTTGATCAAGTTTACCATGTCTACAGTCCATTCGTATCCCAGCTACGCGGAAATGCTTTGCTACAATTCTAATTATCTATGTGGTATCTCTTTTGATATGCTTTTTTTAAGAAAACAATGGTTCTGATTTATTGAATTAGGATACGTTTGGAGTGGAGTTTATTGTGTTGGTTATAGACTTTCATGGGTTGGAATTATCAATAGATGACTCTGGGAGCCACGTACTGCTTTGCTTCATGGAAAAAGAAATAATAGAATTATGTGCTTTGTCCATTACACCATCATCAACAGTGTACAAGTCCAGCAGAGAAACAATAAAGACAGACAACTACTATACGATATTAAGTAATCAAATATCGGCAAGGACAATTCTGGTTAAGGAGAAGCCAAGGCAATATTTTCTTCTACAAGAACTATTGCAGTTTATGTGATTGTCAAACTAAAGATATATTGTACTCATACCAATACTTCCATCAAGAAGTAAACTTTTGCTCCACCAAACATTGATAAGGACTCAAATTATGATACAAATATCTGCACTCGTTTCAAGTAAAATGTGCAGCAATATCGTTTGATTTTTGAAGCTAATCTCAGCTAGATCCTTCTTTTTTGTATAAATGTATTTATAAAATAATTTATGAATACTATGATTATAATTCTTAAACTCAGATAGCATCTGGTATTGTCTTAAATTGCAGGATATGCAAACAAAATTAATAAGAAGAAAAACACTAAAAGATTACCATTAGGACTGATAGCAGAATTACTCAAAATTACAACAAAGGCAAAATGCGTTATCCACCAATGGAAAACAAGAACCAGTTGATGCAATTATGTCTTGAGAGGAGCTTTCTTCTCTCTGTCGGATATTCTGGCAGGACCTGTTGAATGTGACTTGAACCGACCCCTTCCTCCATCTTCCTTTTCCTGAAAAATTTGCAAAGAGCAGATTACCAAATTTTTCGCTTGCAGGAAATAAAAGGATGTCAATTTTACCAAAAATTTGTAAAGGAGAAAAAGGTGTCAAAAGTCTATAAACATTTAAAGTTGCATATTTTCAAAATCTCAACTTTTCAATAAAATCAATTGTGCAGCTTCGTAATGGTATTTCACATTTCATCAAGTTATGGTAAATTCCTAAAGTGCAATATTTACACTAGACATTCAGAAAAGTGCAATGAATTTTGTTATCATCAAATGAAAGAAGCATCGGTCACCTTTTTCTTAACAATCTGAACCACATCCTCATCTTGTAGGGTATGACCGAGGCCACAGTGTTGAGGGTAGTGTCGTGCACTTGTGCCCCACACTAGCACGTATTTCACATCCTTCACTAAACTCCTGTGTATGTGATTACAAAAGTCTTCGACTGTGCAGCCACCTCTATCCTATTATGCAGTGTAAGATTTAGTCAGAACTATAAGAAAACCACTATATTCATACACACACAATGTGCAGAAGAATTAAAGAGCAGATAGAGTGTGCAACATACAGCTGAGAGAACTACAGGATCAGTAAAATCAGGTTGCTGGCCTTGTGGTTTTGTGTAGACTCTCACTAGCCCCATTTCTTCCCACATCTTTGCAAGTAGTCTATCTAAGTTGAGCTGTTTAACAAACGTGAAACAAACTGTCAATTTTTCACAAGAAATTCACATAACATAGCCATGTTGTGCATGATTATTTTGTTTAAAACACACAGAGCAATGGAGATTAAACATGAATTGCAGGAGTGTGCATTATGATTCTCATGAAAGCCAATACAATTTTCTGTGGTAAAAAAATAAATAACGTGGTCTTGACATCACTGGTAACTTCAGTCGCTAAGATACATTACGTATTAGAACAACAACAGAAATAAGATGTGCATATTTGTGGAACCTGCCTTTAGATTGCAGCTAATGACAACAGTATTTCGTTGGCGAGCTAACTTGTCCACATCATCAATACCAACAACATCTATCTTGTTGTAAACATATATACACTTCATGTATTTGCGGTTTCCCTCGATAACATCAATTAGATCATCCACTGTGGCATCCTCACGGAATAGAACCTACATTGGATTCATCAGTGATTAATGAGATTAGTATCATTCACCTCAATGAAAAAGCACAAGCTCACTAGCACACACACTCATAAATAGCATTCCATCATCATGCACACAAATACACTCTCATAATAGCATTCCATTGATTTTTCCCACAAATCTAACCCAAAGTTAAGTAAGAATAGAGGCAAAGAGAATTAGCATATGAACAAATTAATATTCATTTTTGCATGGTGGCAAAGAGCATATTATTATGCAGAGCATCATACTTTAGTGAGAGGGAGCCACAGTGATTCAGGCAACAAAGTAAAACTAACTTCCGTTATCAAAGATAAACGGAAAAATCTGCCATGAACAAAAGGTAGTAAAGGCCAAAATAAGCCAAAAACATTTTCGAAAGGAGAATGAAAGTGAGTAGAAAGAGCAAACCCCAGTGGCCCCACCAGATTTGTTCTATGGTACCATTGTAACAAGTAAAATCATCATGCAATACTGTCAGCAGTACAAAGTATGATTCTCAATGGCATAAAGTGGAAAGTACCTCTGCATTGTGAATTTTGTATTCATGTAAAATCTGGTAACAAAGCTTCTCATCGACGTGAGTTAAGGGTAAGGTGCTGTTGAAGGAGATGCCTCCAGTTTTTTTCTTCTTGAAGTAAATCTGCGGAGAGAAACACAAAGTCAACATTTAATAAAGCAATGGAACCATACATCCTTATGGACTTAGCAAATGTTTATCACCCACTTTAGAGATGATATCCACGATGAACAATTGCATTTTTACCAAGTAAGATACCATATTCCTAGTCTGACGAGAACTTAAGAATTTTAGGTTACAAGCATATGTCAAGCCTCCAAGTCAATAGTTATCCATATATTTCTATTAAATATCAATTATTCCATTATGATTTGAGTAGCCATTAACACTTAAATTCATAAGCCCAATAGACAAACTTACTTGAGGCGGTCTCTTGTTTAAGCGCAAACCCACAGCTTCCAGTTCCTTTGTCAATATTTGCCGATGCCCCTCACTCTATAATAATATTCAAAATGATATTCATATAAGAACGCATCAAGTCAAACATTGGCAAATAGCAAATGGAGCCACAGGCAACAAATGAACTGCTAATTCTTTATACAGTTCGGTGGGTTGTTAAAACGAATCCAGCAAGAGAAGTTTGACCAGAAAACCTAGCAAAGACCTAAAAATGTTAAACCTCTTCAGGAGAAAACTGAGACAGAATAAACCAAACAATGCAAGAAGTCTAAAGTAGTTATTATCTTATTCAATGAGGTAGAAGACTAGAAAAATATCTTGCACACAACAGCACCTCAAAATCAATCCTGGTTGATAAGAAAAGAATCTCCAAAATTTTGTTATAAAATTTAAGGAAAATGAGCAAGACCCTTTCCTTTTAGTTAGTTGATTCATTTTAAAGTCTGCATGAAAGGACAATATTGGACATAAAATAATGAAAAGCATTTTTTGTTGGTGAAAGAGTAAGCCAAGTATGAACCATAGGCTTATCATAGATGCCATCGTATTTCATCAGCAGCAAATTTTGACAAAAACAACATATAGGGCAGATGGATTCTTACTTTTGAGGCATCAAGAACCATCAACACTATATCTGAAGACTTGGCAACAGCAATAACCTGAGGGGGAAAAACATCAGATTCCTAATAGGGCAAGAAAATATTGATTTAACAACCAGCATATAAGTATAAAAGCATGTTACGCATTTATACCTGTCTCCCACGTCCCTTGCCTTCTGAAGCACCTTCAATAATTCCAGGAAGATCAAGCAGCTGAATTTTGGTATCATTATAGTGTATGATCCCAGGAATACAGGTAAGTGTTGTGAACTCATATGATGCAGCTTCTGAATGAGTGCCAGTTAACATTGTTAAGAGTGTTGACTTTCCCACACTGCATTCAAAGTAGGAACCACAATTTCACATGTTGGCACTTTCATGACATGAGCACGTTGGGGATCAACTGTGAGAATTAATATTATTCTCGCATTACAACAATATCTTTTCCCATAAAATGATGAAATTTAGAGTCCACTATTATATCAAAATGCCCAGTATGCCTAATGCTTTCCTATAAAAGTCCACAAGTGTTTATGAAGTAAGAGTTGTGCTTAGGCAGATGAATCACTGTCTTCACAAAGTTCCCAAGAGCATTTTTCTTTGTATTGCATAAGCATGGGAATGCCTTACACCAATCACAATCAAATAATTGCAGATAAAGTTAGCAGACCTTGGAAATCCTATGAGTGCAACACGCCCATGTCCAAATTTTGTAACTTCAAAACCATCTCCAGCCCCACTAGAACCCTGATTAAGAAAAGCAATAGAAACCAAACCTTCAACTCCAGAAGCCATATAAATTGAAGAAAAATAAGATAATCTTCAAGAAGAAAAAACAACAGAAAAAATATAGCTCCGGGAATTTATCATCCTCAATCGACTAGACATCATCTCAACCACGGATCGCTGAGGACCAACATGCACCAAATTTAAGCATTTATAGAACTCTCATCCACAATCATACTACATGCACCATACCTACTAGCACCAACAATTCCATGTGGCTTAATTGATTCTTTTACAAATACACCTAAATTGTCCTCTTTGGTGTCTAACCTCACTTGACAAGGAGTTCATTACTCTAAAAGAACTCATACATATTAAAACTGTCAAACAAGCACAATAGAAGTTACTCCAATAGTTTACATCTAGAATGCATTCCATGAGAACAATCTGGCAAGCAGGAGCTTCCAAAAAGTCACTATTGCACACCAGAAAACCTACATATCTAACATACTTTTGCAAACTAGAAAACTTTATTTGTGCAAGTATTGTTTTAACCCAAAGCTATTTCGAACATCAGCAAGTGTACAGCAGAGAGAAAGAAGGACAAAATAAAAAAGCTTCATACTTTAGGAGGCTCCAACAACTGTGTCCTTAGCTTTGCTATTTTTGCCTTGAGCTGACCAAGATGATACTCTGCAAGTTACCATACAAACAAAATAAGCTCAACAAAGTAAAATTCACCCTTCAATACTATGGATAGTTATCAAATCAGAGAGTTAGAATAAAATAATCAAATAGATATACAATAATCAGTAAAAAGTGATTTAATGCAAGGAACCTGTTGCTTTATTTTTCTGGGTTCGAGCCATCTCGGCTTCTATTTCTTTAATTTTCTCGATAATCCCCATTTTAGCTTGATTTCAGCTGCCGCCACCTGTAGAATCGAAAAAGAGTTCCAAGTTTTGAGCTTTGCATCCAATTTTGGGTTAGACCAGTGTTAGTAATCAACCGAGATAAAGCTTATAAGCAACAAGCAAAATTTTAATCAAACATATAATCATTAACATTACTAAACCAAGAAAAACACATTTTAATCTTCAAACACCGCAGCCAATCCAGTTTCCTTAAGTCTTTGAACTTTTGCTAGGATTTTTCAGTATAAATGAAAAAGAAAATTAATAAAAATGCTTACACAGACGAGAAAGAAATATGAGGCGTGTGGTTGGTGACTCGCCGGAACTGAGTCGACGCCGATCCTGGGTTATAAAGATTGGAAAATTAGAGTGGCAGAATACAGTGAAGGTGTTTGATGAAGGACAAAAGGAGGAAAATGTAGGGATCGGAAGGTTTTAAGAGGCCCAGTTCTACGGAAATTTCATGACGCAGCCTACATAAAATTCCTGTTAATGCTTATATATATGCGTGTACGCATGTATAATTATAATTATTTGATTTGTTTATTTATTTATTTTCTTATTTATTCTATTACTACTACTATATAAAAATCATTATAACAGGTATTTAAAAAAAATTATAAATTTCATGTTTTATAGAAAGAATCAATTAGTGCACAATAATTTGTTTTGATAAAAAAGCGCAATAAAGTTTTATATTAAATGCCAAACATTGATTTTAAAAAATGTCAATAATTTTATCCAATATAAAGAAAATTAATGTGCATACAATTTTAATATAAAACTAATTGATTTAGTTAGAGGATGAAATTAACAGTTGGGGATGTTGTTTAAACAAGCGATTGAGGTAAAAACAGCATTAATTTCATTTGCCTTTTCCCGACAAAACTAAAGTTTAATACGTATATCTGCGACTTACAAATACAACTCCATGCATACGTGCAAATACACACAGCTCTACTTTTCTTACCCTCCATGCTCAGCTGATCTTGTTCTTTCAGTTTTAATAATTTATTTTTAAAGGATTTTGGCAATGGGAAATCCTAGAGGATCCTAACCCAGTGTGAAAACTAGGTTATATTGAATTTGAAGCTGTTCTTTTTAACTTGCTGGGATCAGTTATGAATATGATCCCAGTTGTAACGACACACCATCAAAAACTCCCCCGGACAGGCATAAAGTGCAAAACACAAATCTCTAAAGCATATTACCTAACGGCACGAAAATGTGGCCTTAGTTGCTCAAGTTATGGTCTCTAGAATCAGACCACCTCATAGTAGTTCAAATGACTACTGTGGCCTTCTGTTTATATTTGAACTTTTCCTATTGACTCCCATCAAAAGCACTGTTAACTGATGACATCAGATAATGGATAGACAAATGTTGTATTTATTTGGGATTTATACAGCTACATTCTGGTAGTTAGTAGTAACTATGTTACAAGTACACTGCTTGGTTTTCATGTACACTATTTCCAGTACTACCAGCCACCCTATTTGAGCTCAGATGTGGCGGAACCTGTGACTGCATCTCCGCCAACTCTCTAACTCTCAATAAAATTGGTTCAGGAATAGGCATTGTAGCGGCATTTTTTCGAGAATTTATCTGCATTGTTAATCAAAAAAAATAAAAACATATTAATAACAACATCAATCTCACGGGGGATACATGAAGAGGCAATGACTTGCACCAACGAAAAAAGTAATGGATGTCAGTGCCTACCCCTTTATCTGAAGGTAACTGAGCAAAGCTAGCTTTAAGTAGATTCCTCCATTTGTCCTAAAATTGAATTTGTTTTTCAGCAAAACATTACTGAGGCTATCCAGTACAAGGTCTAGTGGCAACATAGACCAGAATTTCGTTTTCTAAACATGAATTTAGTGGCAAGTATTGACATACCTTCAGATCAACAGAGGTGCGATAAGAATACGATGCAAAAGCAAGCCGCTTGATCTCAGACCATCTGCCAGCTCCATACCTAGAAACACCCTCAACTAGCTTCATAACCTCAGAGAGAGTCCAAGCTCGATGATGTTTCCTTCTAATTCCACCTTTTGATGTTGGCACAGTAACTACATTCTCACCCAGAACCCCAGATGAATTCACCTGTTTAACCACCTTATGATGTCCCAGCCCAACCATGCCCACCTCCGAGAACTGTTTATTTTTGTCTGTTACACCTAGAAACTGGTAGTAGAACATATACTCTGATCAGCAATACTAACTGTGCACTCATAAGAAACCAACTAATTGAAATTAAGTATATTGAAATTGGAAGCTCAGAATAAGAATTTCATTGTTCTTCCAATGCTTAATGATGTATTAAGGGCACGTTTGATTCGCTGTATTGTATTAGCATATATAGTATTAGACTGTATAACATTAGTCTGTATAGTATTAATCTGTATTATAATATATAGTATTTGGTATAACATTATATTAACCTGTAATATTTTATACTGCATTTAGTATACAATAGTATATTATATTATTTTTAAACAAAATTATAAAATATGCAAAATTAAATTATTTTTAATATTACCAATTTAGACAAAAAAAAAATTGATTGTAAAATACAATTTTTTAAAGAAAGTACACAAATTTCTTGAAACATGAATATATAATAGTAAATAAATTAACAATCAAACAAACAACTTCAACAGTAGCCCATAAGTAGACAACCATGCAAAAAAAGATTTAAAAAATAATAATAATAATAATAATATTCAAATTAAATAAATTTAACAAACTATTATGATACACAAAATATATATTCACAAAATAAAAATAACAATAAAACAATAAAATAGAATTTATATAAAATGAGAAAAAGTGGAGATTAAGATAAACACTTTATTAAATAAATCCAAGGGGAGGTGTGTGTTATTTTATTCTGTATATGCTGGATAAAAATTAAACTCTGTATTATATAATACATGTATTATTTTTTAAAAGAATTAATCAAATACCCTCAAATATGTATTATTTTATGCTATCCCGTGTACTATACAGGAAAACAAACATGGCCTAAGAGTATAGGATGAAATGCTAATCCTCTAATGGTGCTCAATGATGTCCTAGAGTCTCAGAAAATGGTTCTTCTATCACAGAAAAAAAATTTGGATGAAGAGCCACAGAGAAGTACATGATATATTTAATTCAATAAACTTGGGAGCTTGAACCTTTTTCAGAAATGGGAAGCTAAACTCAAAACTTCGGTAGAAAATGCAGCAACTAGACTGCAAATCAAGCAAATCAGAGGATGCATAACACAGTATTTTATATTTCCAAATATCAAGTTAAAGGAAAGAAAAAGATGGTGATAGAGAGAGGTCACAACAGATGATACCAAAAAACAAAAAAACTATCAGACTTAATGAACAGATACATATTTGCATAACCAGAGGATGCATAACACAGTATTTTATATTTCCAAATATCAAGTTAAAGGAAAGAAAAAGATGGTGATAGAGAGAGGTCACAACCGATGCTACCAAAAAACAAAAAAACTATCAGACTTAATGAACAGATACATATTTGCATAACCATGATAAAAAATATAAATACTCATACCTGTGCTGAGACAGATTGATTTTCCATTATGCTTTTTCCACTCTCATCATCTGATAAAAAGGTACGTCCACCAAGTGCCTTCTTTACCAGCGTAGCTGTCATGCCCACACCACTAGGATTGAACTTCTGCAGAATGCAACAATTCAATGCAAATCAGTCAACATACATCAATACAAGGAAATCCAAAAAGACAGAATAGGAGAAAGCGACTCATATTTCCAAGATAAGAGAGGGTAAAAGCAAGAGGAGATAAATGGTCTGATCCGCCAGCCATGCTATCTCATTGGGTGATGCCATTACCATCTTTGCTCAGCCAAATAAAAAAGGTCATTTTTCATTTCAAATGCAAAAGAGTATATAAATAGATTCAACTCCAAATAGCAAAAACATAATCCAATGCAAGCCTAGTAACTTGGCAGAACTTCTCAATTACCACTAATTAGTATTATTATTTGTGTCAAAATACTAGAATTTCCTGTATAAGAAAACTGCCTTTTATTTTTCATATTCCTATCTTCAGTGTTACCACTAGAAAAGCTTCTTTTCTATCAAAAAATATCACATAACAGGGGCAAAAAAAAAAAAAAAGAAAAACCGAAAGCTAGTCAATGACAGAGGTGATGCTTAGGAAGAAAATATTTACACACCAGAAGAGCCATGAAATTTTTTCTTGGACGGCTTCTTCGAACCCGAGAAACACACGGAATCTCAATACCAGATCCTCCAAGAGAATCCAACCTTGTTAAGACAGTTCTCCCATCAGAAGCAACATTTCTAACCGACCGAACAAGAGAATATGAGGGTATCTGTCCAAATCCAGAATTTTTTACTGAAGCTTTTAACCTTCCACTTGACTCTTTTGACTCTACTTCTGATAGTTCTTCAATGTATCGTCGGGTAGGCTTCCGAACTCGTTTGGCAGCTCTTTCTTCTGTGTGATGATCTTCACTTCCAGAATTGTCACCTAAGCTATGGTTCCTCTTGTCAGTAACAACCTGATGATCTTCCAGTTGGCTATCATGGCTAACTGTAGCTCCTCCGTGAATTCCACTTACTGCTATTGTTGCCAGTTCATTAGCAATGGCAGCACTGACATTATCGCAATCTTCTTCTTTCACTTTCTTAACCAATTTGTTGTCTTTAATAATGAAAGTTGTTGCTGAAACATCACAAGAGTTAGTCAAGCCCATAGTTATCCTTCTCTTAAGCCACTGCTTGTCCTTGACGGTAGTTTCTCGCCCAAATGTTGCTTTAAAAGTTTCATGAAGCTCCCTAATTGACAAATTATCCAAGCATATTTCCCCTGTTAACTTGGAAAAATCAGGTGTTGAAGTACTAACTGTGGCAGAAATCAAAGATCCACCCTCTGTCAGTTTCTCTGGAGGATTTGAGCACTCCTCCATGCTTCCAGATTGATGCCTATAGCTTTCACTCAAATTTGGTGCCAAGGAAGGGACAGTTTCCTGCAAGGGAATTTCACATCGGAGCTTCTCATCAATACCAGGCAATTTATCATGCTCATCAGAACACTGGCTGTCTACAATCACATAAGCAGAAGAATAATCAGGAGATCCACATGCTAAGCGGAGCCTCTCTTCCTCTTTCACCTTTTGCAACATCTCCTCTATGTACTACAAGAGATTTTAAAGGCCGAGATGGATCCAAGACAATAAGTACTTCAATTAATACTTGGACAATCTATCATAAAATAAATTTCTAAAGAGTATATATGAAAATGTAGCAGAAAAAAACAACGGATGAAAAGAAGGGGGAAAAAAGAGGAGAAGAAATGATGACACCAACAACAGAATGTTAGCTGCTGACCGAGCTTATGCATAACAGAAACTTCTTGTCATTAAGAACTACTAAATACACTCTTAAAAATAACTTTTGGAAAATACTTTTTAGAAAACATCATCCATTCCCAACTCCCCAAGAAGAAATTCTCTTCCATGTGTAAGATCATGAATTTGAACATTTAAGTAAATCTTTGCACGGCTGCACCTACAAGCTTATATTTTATTCGTGTTATATCGGTAATGTATTTTCTTTACTGCACAACTTTCACATTAAACTATTACAGCAAGAAACACAAAGCGTTTTTTTTTTCTTTTTTGGTTCTCTCTTGGTCTGTCGAAAACATTTTGGGGACATGGTAGAACCAAAGATGTTTCAACATCCCTAATGATCAGCCATTTTGTAGCTCCATAGCTTCTTCATAGATGCCCTGACAATATAAAGTTGAAACTATATTGCTGAACTTTTGCACAGGAAACCCCTCAGATAAGAGTTTTACTTCCTCAAGCAGTAATGGGGTTCCTAAAACTAAAAACAAAAGGGAAAATACGAACATCACTAGTTTCAACAAATGGAGTCTACATTACAATGTATGTCACTTCCACCATGCCAAAATAAGAAGATGGAATTCAAGTCTAAAATGCAAGGGAAAAATATAGTTCCAAAGCCCAACAATACCTCAAGCCGTGCAT
This sequence comes from Excoecaria cochinchinensis, assembly GCA_947683425.1. NCBI lineage: Eukaryota > Viridiplantae > Streptophyta > Magnoliopsida > Malpighiales > Euphorbiaceae > Excoecaria > Excoecaria cochinchinensis. The sequence goes on along the minus strand of CANTUQ010000125.1, from coordinate 2,687,209 downwards.
TTCGCTTTTCTGGAGCAGCTTTATTCTCCTCTAAATGGGAGAGACCTGCATATATTGTTTATTCAGATATTGGGAAGCAACAGAACAAATTTAGACGCATATCACATTTATTTATTATTTTTTTAAGGGAAAAGCATTTAATCTGAACATGTAGAAGCAAACAAAGCATGAACTGAAATGAGACAGATTTTCATTGAATTGAAATATAGCACAGAAAGAAAGGGAGAGAGGGGTGAAGAGGGAGAGAGAGAGAAGATTTATGTTGAAATTTTCAAATAAGTCAGTTTAAAATAAAAAATATAATAAAGTAAAATTCCAAGTAGAAAATGAATACAAAACAAAGGACTTGAGGATAAAGTGCACCAAACTACCAAGAGTGCACAGAAAGCCAAGATGAAAATAAACTTTCAGAATACTACCAAATATTGGAGCAAACCATCTAACAACCTCATTCGAGAAGTTATTATACTCATCAAATATTATCACAAAATACAAAAGGGAAAGAAGTCCTATTATTGAACATATATAATAAAAGAAAAATCATTGAGCAGATACACTAAACTAAATTCATTCATTCTGTTACACTTGATATCCTACATGCTACAGAAAGCACCAGTAGTCAAAAAAAACAAACCTTGCAACCTTTCTAACTGAAGCAGCATGCCAGAGGAAGATTCTTTATTGGAAATGCACCCTAGAGCGTGTGTAGGGTCCGAAACAATATGCATTTCACTTTTCTCATAGTTAAGCAAGCCTTCAACCTCCATAAATTCATCATCTGTTGCAGGCACTAATCTTCCATCTCCTTCTAGCTGTATAATGAAAAGGATATCCATAAATCTCAACTTCCTAATTTATCAAAACAAAGCAATAGAAAATATATGTGAGGGAAAAAAAAGCAAAAGGGGGATGAAGCCTCACTGAACTATCAATAAACCTTACAAGGGTGTCAAGGACAATGTCAAACAATATACTTCAGTTTACTAGCAAAGATACAAAAACAATTAGCATTCAATTTCGTGATGGAAAAAAAAAAGTAGCTTATTCAACTTCCTTATAGAATTGGAAAATTTTCAGAGGGTTAAACCATAGTTACTTGGGACGGGTACGATTTGGTACTTGGTACAGGGTGCATGGTACGCCGCTTTTCTTGGTACATGTTACATGGGGTAGGCTTAAACTGCTCGCTATTTGGGAACAAAATTCGCTTAGGACTGGATCACTACGCAAAAAAGTTCAAACCATAGTACTAAGTGTAAAAAAAGTAGAGAGATAGAGAGAGGGAGAGATTATGAAACATAAGTGCATATTAAGTAGAAAATTAAAGTTCTTTAGTTCTTAACATCAAGATATCAAAATAGTCTCAAAAGAAAATTAAAACATAATCATAAAATGACAAAATTAGACAAATATTCTAAATAAGAGTTTGATTCTATAGATCAATTCATCTTATGGTTGCCCTTTTTTGCAAAATTAATCACCATCTAAGGATTTTCACTACATTTCTTGCAACTTCATGATAGAATCATCTATATTAGTCTCTTCAGGAAACGTCCCATTTGGTGAAAGGCCCTTCCTTTATGACTTTCATTGAAGCGAGCTAAGACATGAATATTTGAGTGAATTAAAACCTACTTATCTGCCCTTGTAGCATTCAACCTATTCCTCTTTACATTGTGATATAAGAATATGTGCTCCAATTTCTTTCAGCTGAAGAACTATTAATTGGTTGAGATGAGACTTTTCTAGCAATATCTGCCAATTCTGGAGTTTTTGAGCCATAAGTAGACCACCAATCAATAGCATCCATAGTCACTACATCTGTTTGAGTTGCAGCCATAGCATAGAGGCCTTTACATTGGATGGAGGTAGGTGCAATGTACCAGGAAACTATGGGGTAAACAGTACCGGACTGGATTTACTCCACTTACGCTTCAAAGCTGATAACTGCACTAAAGTATAAAGACCGGAACCAAAACAGAAACTTCTTCACTACCTCCCATTTCAGAAAGAGATTCAATTTCATAAGCAGTGAGATGAAATCTAATTACTTTAAAAAAAAAAAAAAGATCTCAAATTTCTCATTCCAAAGTACTGCTATCAGAATTTCAATATTCAGCCATCCCAACTCAACTGTTTGATGACTCGACAAGACTTTAATCAAAATCTGTATCAAATATATATCTGTTTGAGAATATACCCGGACAAGCTTGTAAACAACAGGATCGGTGAGCTGCTTCGCTGAATATAAAGAAGAGTAACTTTCCTCGACCCTTGGTGCCTCAAAGTTCGCTTCGCCATTCCCCTTAACTCCAACCTCTGTTTCCATGGAAAATCCACCAAATGCAACTCAAATACACAAACTGAAAACCCCAAACAAAAACAAAAAAAGATACATAAACAGTTAATCACTCTCCTTTGCGAAGAAAAACTTTATCCACCACATGCAAATGGAACATATAAATCAAATTTACTAACATAACGATCATCTAAGTATATGAAATCACTCTTATAACAAATTAGTCCATTAATACATTTTAATTCCCCCATCCCATAAATCAAAATTCCAAAGAAAATTTCTCAACTAAAACCAATCTAAACTAACTTAAAAAAATCCAAGTATCTGATAAACAGAAAACAAAGTAATTCAGTCCCAAGCTAATCATACTCAGGTCTCAATAAGCCACCAAATTAAATGTGTAGCATCCCCAATTTCCAAATACTTGACTAGAAACCAAACCAAATCAAACCAAACTTCCTTCCAGAAGCTAAATAATTCCAAATTCAGACAGTCATAATAAGATAAAGAAACACTGTATATAAGCACAAGGAACATAATTCAGGAGAAAAACCTGCATATTGAGCTCAATTTAATCGAAGCTCGCGATAAAGCACACATTCTATTGACAAAATTGTGCATAGTTTGTAAAAGAAGTGCAACTCTTCAATTAAAAGTGCCCAAAAATTAACGAGTAAGACATAGAAAAGAACGAGCGAGGACTCACCATAGGAGTAGTGTGACAGGTGATAACTGAGTCGGCTCAGTTGGATTTTGAAGAGATTGCAGAAAGAAATTGAAGAAGTTTAGTCGGCTAAGTAATCAAAGGAGGTGTAAATGAATTAGAAAAAGAGAAGAAGAGTGATTGGCAATTAGTAGAGAGGGAAAAGACTTGAAGGATACGAGATGGAAGTTTAAGTTTGAATCAGAGAGAGAGAGAGAGTTCTTTGGGTATGGCTTTTGGCTCGCTTTTCCAGTACGCTGTGTATACTGTGAAACAGTCGCGGATTCGAAACTTTCTGTGGACTATGATTTTATAAAAGGCGCGTCGATTCCGCATTTTTAATTACTTTGTTCCTTCTAATTTTTGCATATTAAGTTATTAAATGTTTTAATTTTTCAATTAAGATCAAATTTGGCATATTGATTAAATTTAAATGACAAAATTTTTAATTTATGGCTTGAATGTCCTCTAATGTACTGTGTTATTATATAATATAATGCAAATGCTTTTCATGTTTATATTTATTTGCAAAACTGTATAGGTAAGAAGTTTAAACAATTGTTACAATACATTAAAACCAATTTTACCTAAAATGCCCCCAAGGAAATATTTCCCATTCTCATTTGGAAGTATTAACATATCTTCTTATTCTTCTTTTCAATTTCCAAAAGAATTAACATATATTGGCCCTTACTAAATCATGCAAATCAGATTAAGATTTTGTATGTACAAAGTTTGTGAAAATGATGATAGCAATATTGGCAGGGCAATGGGCTTGCCAATTGGGGCCATTTGCCCATATTGTCATTCAACAAGGTCCTGGCCTGCCTTCTACTTCTCTTGTCCATTTACAAAAGTTGATTTTGACAAATAGTTCATTTCAAAATAATTCAATGGGCAAATTAATAGTTAATCCTAAAAACAATGATGGCCAAAACTTGTTTTTCATTCTTAAATATAGGATCATAGAGATGCATGCTTAAGACATATTCCAAACCATATTGCACAAACAAGCCCACCAAAATCAAACAACAGAATAACAAAACCTAAATTCAGTGGAATTTTGATATCTCAACAACTAGACAATACTAGATTATATCTCCTCAAAGCTTTTTTTTTTTTGGGTCTATCACTCAATAGTACAGATTCTTACTCTCGCTTCAATGCATGAGTGTACTTGCTGAGCATATTCTTCACCTGAATTACTATGACACAGATAAAAAAATCAGATGACAGTTTTAAGTTCCATCTATACATTTATCACTTATAAGTATCCAAGCCTAAGCGATGACAAAAGAATTACCACAAAAAACAAGTATAGTAAGAAAAACTATCATGGGTACAAGACAATTTTCTTTGCCAAGAAATTGAGAAGAAAAATAACAAAACATAATTAATACGAACTTAATTGACCAGATTGGCATGAAAAATCTTCATCTTTCAACCAACAATATCCTCTGCAAGGTGACAAAATGGTGTACAATGTAAAGAGAAAGAATTAGCAGAAAAAAGTCAGTGCTTATCTCAGATGCATTAATCCTTGCTCTTCCAAAAAATTAGAGATAGCATAGCAAGCCCTGAATGCAAGGAAAGATAACAAATGATTCACAATTTTTAAGTCAAAGGCTTCAAGCCTGGCCAATTACTATCACAAAAGACACAGAGAAATCGATCCTAAAAATCATTATTTGAATGTACATATGGCTAGACCCAATTGCACGGAGGACAACCAAAAGGGTCTACCCTTAGTGTTTAATCCCATGAACAGTATATGATATAACAGACAGAGACCAAAAGCACAGTGACTTATGTCTAGGATTAAGTGCAATGTAGGAGCTTCCGAACTCCAAGAACCTCAATAAGAGTTCAAAGAGACTAACAAACTCCAAATACTCAATATAAGCAATGTTTATGGATCCACTTAGCCCATTAATTGTTGGGAAAGGGAGGAGTATAATTAATGCTACCAAGAAGAGGTTACCCTCTGCCACTTGAAAGATTCTGATCATTAAAGCTGCTGTTTTGTACACTTAAAAAAACAAGAAAATAGTGAAGCATTGTTTTTATGAACTTCTGTGGCATGAAAAGTTCTTAAATTTCATACTAACATAACCACTGGATTTTGACAAAATGGAGTAAACTATAAGCAAAAAGAATTTCAATAAAGTTTACATGAACATTAAATCCCTTCATCTCTACTCTCCAAAAAGAATTAAGGAAACAACAGGAAGCCCTATAAAGAAGAAAAGATAACAAGCGGTTAAAAACTATATGTTGAATTTCTAAGGCCAAGTCCTGCTCAAAATTCATGAAACAAGGGAAAAACGTTGGACGTGTCAAGATAGAAAAGCACACAATATCAAACTGCAATTGTACTATAATATGAATATAGCTCACCAATTGCTAAACGGAACAACATGATACAGGGAGTATAGGAGCTTCCGAACTCCAAGAACCTCAACAAGAGTTGATAGAGACTAACAAGCTCCAAATGTTCAATATAAGCATTGTTTAAGCTCCACTTATCCCATTATTGTTGGCAAAGGGAGGAGTATAACCAATGCTACCAGGAAGAGGTTACCCTCTGCAATTTGAAAGATTCTATCCGATCATTAAAGCTGAAGAGGGTACCGTCTGCCATTTGAAAGATTCTATCTGATAATTAAAGCTGCTGTGTTCTACACAAAAACAACAAGAAAAGAGTGAAAAATGATTTTATGAACTTCTGTTGGCACGAAAATTTCTTATCTTTCAAACTAACATAACCACTGGATTTTGACAAAAGGGAGTAAAATGTAAGCAAAAAGCATTACAATAAAGTTTACAGATCTTACATCCCTTCATGACTACTCTCCAAAAAGATTTAAGGACACAACAGGAAGCCCCAAAAACAAGAAAAAATAACAAGCAACTAAAAACTATATGTTGAATTTCTAAGGCCAAGCCCTTCTCAAAAATCATGAAACAAGGCAAAAGAGTTGGTAGTGGCAAGATGGAAAGCAGACAATATAAACCTGCAATTGTTCTTTTAATATAAATATAGATCGACCCAATTGGTAAACATAAGAACATGTTAAAGAAAGTGTAGGAGCTTCCGAACTCCAAGAACCTTAACAAGAGTTAATAGAGACTAACAAACTCCAAATGTTCAATATAAGCATTGTTTAGAATCCACTTATCCATTATTGTTGGGGAAAGGGAGGAGTGTGATCAATGCTACAAAGACAAGGTACACACTACCATTTAAAAGATTATATGTCATCATCTAAAGCTGCTGCGTTTTCAGTAAAGCAAAAAGAAAATAGTGAATCAAAGTTTATATGAACTTTTGTATCTTTCAATCTAACAGTAACATTCGCATGGTGACAAAATGGACTGGATAAACAAAAAGAATAAATGCAATAAAGTTTCTCCTGATCTCACATGCCGCCATCTCTGCTCTCCAAAACACTAAGATACAACGGCAAGCGATATAAATAAGAAATGTAAGAGTTGATCGTAAACTACATGTCAAAGTTCACCAAGTCCCATCTTAAAATTCATGAAACAAGGCAAAATTGTTCCCAATCACAAGGAGAGAAAAAAAATGAGTATGCAATAGAAAATGCAAAAATGATGTCCTTTAATATGCATTATGCCCGTCCCAATGACTGAACAGAACAACATAACAGAGGGAGTATATAAGTTCATTCATCAAACAATTAGCATAGTTATTAAGATATAGTGGCTTGAAATTAATTGCTATTTACAAGCTTCTGAACTCCAGGAACCTCAAGAGGAGCTCCAAGAGAGTACAAGCTCCAATTTTAATGTAAGCATTGTCGAGGGATCCACTTAGCCCATCATTGTTGGGAAAGAGAGGAGTATAATCAATGCTAACTACAAGCGGCTGCCATCTTAAAAAGATCCCATGTTTGATCAAATGCACAGAAAGGATTATAAAATAAGAATTTAAACCACTTCAAGAATCTGACTCGAGAATAAAAATGGAAACAAAAATCTGAACAGAAACGCTTATTAGAGAAATCAATCATTTATCTTAAAAAAAAAATATATGACTTTACAGATCCAGGACCAGCAATGTGTAAGAACTCCATAACAATATGTATTAATCTCAAAAAAGAAACAAGATCGGCAGCTAACTAATATTTTAAGCATTCTTAGTAATCCTAACCATATGGGACCATAAAATTCTGATGCTTTAAAATAAATTTCAGTGATGATTTTGCTATACAGTCAATTTAATTGTAATATATTCCACTTACACTGACTCTGTCAGAATTGAAAGGAAAATCAGATAGAATTGTTATTATAATGTGACAACTGTAAATTTCTTAACCAGAAGATTGGTAAAGAAAGACCAGGAAATTGCAGGAAGTAAATGACCACATTTGAATCAACTTTCATGATCAGATGACAAGGATTGTTTGAGATCCATACTAGAACACCAAGAATAATAGCCAGAATGCTTTTCAAGGTACTAGAATCCAAATTAAAGAACCTAAAAGTTGATCATACATCATCTCCGAAACAAAATCTAGAGGGAACCTGGTCAGGGAAATCCAGGAGATATCGTGTTTAACCATCCAACTTGATAGAATACTGTAACATATAAAATGTAACAACTTAAGTCTTCATAAGCTTAGGTTGCAAAAGAACAAAGAGAAAGACAAAACTTTCCATACAAGGCTGCCTCAGATGGTTTTGGGCATTGGGTTTTTGGTTACTGATGCAGGTTTTCGCAGTGAAAACTGAAAATAATTTTATATATATATTTTGCAGCCCAGAATCTCCTAGCAAGTAAAGGCAAATACAATTCTGATCCCAGAATCAGAAAAAGGCAGAGGCAGATTTTTATATGAGAATTAAAAAATAAAATAAAATAGAATAGAATATCTGATTAAGCCAGTTGAAAGTAGTACAGTAAGATCTCCAAAAAAAAAAACTAAAAGCTACAACTTTTTATTGCAGTTAGCTGTTCCACAAAATGGATAACGTATATCTATGAAGCGATTACTGAAAATAGATGATAATAATGAGATTTTTACATAACTAATTTACCTCTCGATCAGATAGAGAATTAAGTTGTGGAAATTTTCGTTTACTTTATTATTACTTGGATCTTCATTTCTGGTTCGAGGAGAAGAGGAAACAAATAAGAAAATGTATATTTCATTGCAGAGGGATGTTCAGACAGATAACGAAAAAGCTGCCACGATCTGAAGATGTTGAAAATTCGGATTCTGTTGTGTGATTCGATTTTGACGGTTGAGATTAAGAGCTCAATAATATTCTTTTTCTTTTTCTTTTTCTAAGAATTGACCTCAAAAATTAAAATATTTTCTTAAATTTAAATAAATTGTGTATGTTAGACTCCACCAATTAAGGAAAACTTTGTGAACTATTTTAGTTCGGTTTATCATGAACTCAATTGCAAAAAGGCAATAATATTCGAAAATAAAGATAATTATAACTTTGGTATGCATTTGGTAGTGATATACAATAATAAATGTAATTAGAAGTAGCAAATTTTTATTCAATCCAATCTGCTTATAAAAATATGATTTATATTCAATCCAATTAGTTAACACCACTTCTTTATAATTTTAACCTGTAAAATGATCCGATCTTTATTATGGGCTAAAATTGTATTTTTTTCCATGTCGTTTGCTAAAATGGACAAATTTGCCCCTAGTATTTATTTTGAGTCAAATTTGTTGTTAACGTTTATAAATGAGGTTTTTGCCCCTACCGTCAACTGCCGCTAACTTTGACCGTTAATATATTAGTTGACTGCTAGTGGGACACGTATCATATATCCGTTGGACATGTGTATCAATCGTTTGAGTGTCAAAAGTGTATTTTTGCCCTTAACGTTTTTTTAAACGTGCAAATTTGACTCTAACGTTTGTAAAATATAAGATTTTTGTCCCTGTCGTCAATTACCGGTAATTTTGACCGTTAATAAGTTAGTTGACCGCTGACGGCGGGGTTAAAATCTCTAATTTTACAAACGTTTGAGGCAAATTTGCACCAAAATAAACGTTGAGAGTAAATTTATCTATTTTGGCAAACGATGGAGGCAAAAATGCACTTTTGACCTTTATTATGTGACTTACATGATTCGACTTATTTGGGACACACTTATTAGTTATTATACGTTTATATTATTTATAAAAATTTATTTTTTATAATACGAATATAAAAATAATTATTTTTATAAATTATACATATAAGTTTTTATTTTTAATAATAAAAAAAATCATAAAATTCGTTCTGTGTATAATTTAATTTATTTATAATCCATTTAACAATACCATATTATGATGATTATCCAATTTGACAGAACTCATAATCCACAAAAATTTAATTTGATCTAACTTGTTTATATCTCAACAGTAATGAGCCCAAATTCACTTCACCCGATTCATTGTAATTTGATATTCTGCAAAAGAAATCAAACAAATTATGTAATTTGAGAGAAGGTTTTTTTTTTTTATAAAAAAAAATTACTTTATTTTTAAAAAGTAATTACAAATATATTACAATACAATTCAATAGTTTAGAAAAATTATTAAAATGACTTAACTCTATCATTTATAATGACTAAACCATTTTGCTATTTTATTCTCGACATATAAACATTCGAATATATTTTAACTAATTATTTTTTAACTCTTTAGTATGCAAGATCGCAAAATAAATAAAATTTTTTATTTTATTATTTTAAATTTTTTTAGAAATGAAATTTCAAGGACTTGTACAAATTCTTAAATATTCCAAAATTTAATTAAATGAAATATTATTTCTTTGAGAAATAAATAAAAATGGGAAATTAGTTTTCCATGTAGGAGTTCCTGGAAAAACAAGCACGAGGAGCATTTAAGGGGCTGTTTAGTTCAAGAAAACATTTTTCATTTTTTTTTTTCAGTTTTCCTTTTCATTTCTTAGTTTTCCGTTTTGTCATTTTCCAAAATAAAATATTAGAAAATGAAAACTATGTTTGCTTCTCTCTTTTTATCTGTATTTTCATTTTCCATTTCCTTTACAATTTTTTTTAATATTCTGTATATTCTATTAATATAATTACAATAATTGTTATTTATATTAATAATATTTTAGGTATTGATAAATAAATATTTAAATTAATCAATGCTTAAAATACTAACATGTATTTATGAAAATTTTAAACAAGCTATAAGTGAACTTAAATAATAAAATTCAGTTAATCAAATAAATTTTTAAATTTTTTTACAAAATGAAAACTATAATTATAGTTTCCTTCTAATAATCATAATAAAATAAAATAAGTTTCTAAATTAAATTTATTGTTGCAGTAAGAGATGAACTGTTGTATTAAATTTGTATTGAGTTTCTTTTTTATAAATTAGAAAGGAAGGTAGTATAGTTGAATTTGAACTCTTTTTTAATAAAGGAAAACTAAGAAAACATATTTTTTGTGTTTTCCATACAATAGTTTAATTTTGAAAAATTTAGAAAATAGTTTTCTAATTTTCTAAATTGAAAAATATTACAACTAAACAGCATTTTCCATTTTCTAATTTTTTTGGAGTAATTTTCTGGAAAATTGGAAAATTTTCCAGAACTAAACAGCCCCTGAAACTCCCAACTCCTAACTTTAAGCATCCTCCGAAAGCCTCCCTACCCCAACTTTTGGGAAGAGGAACTATATGTAAGATTAGATGCCTTCTACTTAAATGAAATATTTTAATAATTTTTCATAAATAATTGTATATTTACGATCTACAAACTGTATATATTTACTCATTCTGCTTATTTTCCAATTTATTAGCTAAATTTATAACAAGGAAAAAAATCATTTTGATGTTGCACTAAACTAAATAACTAATTGGAAAATAAAGAAAAAGGAAATGAAAAATAATAGAGTAATAAAACCATACCAATTAATATAATTATGAGATGTAAATAGTAAAAATAAAAGCAATAGGAGTAAAAATCACCACTTAAGGTTTTATTTTTTTTTTTCCAGGAAATATGTAAATGAATTGGAAGAAGAAAGATTGTGTGGAAAATTATAGTGAAGATAAGAGGAAAAGGGGAGAAGGTGGTGGAATAAGAAGGTTATGGAAAATGCCAGAGAGAATTTATGCACAGGTGGTGGATTTTTCTTGTATAAATTGCATGCTGCTACAAAATGATACAAAATATAAAAGAAAAAGGGAAAATTACTTCTTTGATTTTTATGTTTTTTACATTCCTTCTCTGTAGTTTAAAAAATTAATATTGAAATTTTGTGTTTTTTAAATTACTCAAATTAAATTCGAATTAGATGGAATTAGCAGTATTAAAACATACGGTTTGTTAATTTCACTTAATATCAATTTAAAATGACCGTAAAGTTTACCAAAATATTAAAAAATTGAAAAAATATATTATCATTTCAGATATGCAAAACGTTATGAGTTAACTGTTACATTTTAATGAATTACACGGCAATTTTAATTTAATTTCATGTAAAATTAACAAACAGTGAATTTCAATTCTATTTGTTTCATTTGAATTGGATCTAATGTTAGTGATTCAAAAAATATAAATATCTAATGTTAACTTTTAAAATACATATATCTAATATAAAAAGAGATTAAAAATTAGGGATAGAAAATGTGTTTTTCCTTGAAAAATGGCATGGTTCGATATTATATTACTGAAATTTTTCGGTTGATTCTTATCCATATCTATTCAATAGTAATTAAGCATTGCTTAAAAAAAAAAATCGAACATACTATTGAAAATTTTAATAAATTATTATTCATAGTAAATAACTTGTGAAATAAAAACATTAACCAAACCAAATATCGGTTTAAATGGTTAAATACTTTTTTTTAAATAATATCTTGAATTTTAATTCTCACGAGAAAATCGATGTTAAAAGAATTTGATTAGTTTATTACGAATAAAATTTAAATTGAATTAGTCGGAATACGCGAGAAAATTTTGAAATTTTCATGAAAGTGGTCATAATATTTAAAATTTATCTCATGCAATTCAATGAAAGACATACTTATTTTATTTTCTAAAAATAACATGAATCTTAATAAAAAATAATTATAGAATATTTTACAGTAAATCAATTTCAATGTGAGGAGGTCTCAGAGTATAAAAGTATTCAGACATAAATTGTCAAAGTTTTTTAAAATTTGCAAATAGTCCATACTATAGTTATCCAATTCCGCGGGAGTGAAAACGGCTGGATAAGAAATAAAGGATAAAAAAAGCGCCATAAATCCAAGCTAGAGAGTCCATTAATGGCGGGTACTCTTCCTCCAACTCTTCTTTGTCAAGCTTCCCTATTTTCCCCTTCTCATAATCCATGTAAATCGTTGCATCCATCTTACTTCTTCTACTCTATCAAAGCCCGTGCTTTAGCTCGCTGTTCGGCCAAGAAGAAGATAAGCTTCGTGGATCAAATTCTTGACTACATCGAAGGTACCACTTAATACATTCAAAATCTTTATCCAAAATCTGTTATATGATAACATTCTCGATTTTGGGTTTTTCTCTTTTTCAATTTTAGGCGGTCCTAAGCTGAGGAAATGGTATGGGGCACCTGATTTACTCTCCAAAGATGGATCTATAGAAGATGAAAATGTAGACGAATTTTCAGGTATTCTAATTCTTAAGATTTTTATTTTTTTTTAGAAAATGCCTTTGATTTTTTGAAAGAAATGTGGCCTTTCCTTTTAATTGCAGAAGAAGAAGAAGCAAGGGATACAATTCTGGTCACAGATGGAGATAGTGACATTGGTCAGGTGTGTTTCACCAATAACTTATATACTCATAAACAAGGGTTCTAGTTCAAGGGTTACGAGACATATAAGATAGCAAACCCGGCTTAACTTCAATTCCAATAGTTTGAAGCTGCGAATTGAGTGTTTTTTTTGTTGCACTTGATTGAACAATTTCTTGATTTCATTAATCTGAGAATTATGGTCTTTAGCTTTTATAGATGGTAATATTGTCATTGATTGTTAAACGAGCTCGAGTTAAGGCATTGGTGAAAGATAAGCGAACAGCCATGGAAGCTTTTGGAACTTATGTTGAGGTATGTGCTTATATTATCCAAGAAATATACTTTCCATGGTCATGTATCTTCTTGAAAGCTGTTTTGCTTTAACTATCTGTTCATTTTATGCATTATATTTTTGAGTTTTTTCCTTTGCAAAGTCAATGGCAGGAGATACAAGTAGCAAGCCTTTTATAAAGAAAGCTATGAGAGGCGTTCGTGCAATCATATGCCTAAATGTATGTCTTTCTAAGATCCAGATGGCTGTTCCATTCTACACTTGCATGTGTTCAGTCATGTACCGTTCATAACAATCCTGCTATTCTGTTCTACTTATCTAGATTCTCCAACCACAATATTAGTTTTCATGCTAATCACTATATTATTGATACTCTTAATTTTTGCTTAGGTATGCTTCTTCATGACCACAGGAGTTAACTGAACTGCAATTTATAGTCTTGCAGTTTATATTGCTACCAAATTTCCTCTAGAATATCCAATTGCCATGCTTTCAATGGTTCATTAAACAACTACTCTCTTTCAAAAGCTTCCTGCAATCTAAGGCGTTCTTAGCAATGGTGTTCTTGGGCATAAACCTTTAGTGACTTTATCAATTTCTTTCTCACAGGATGGTTTTCTGTCTAATGTTGGAAGCCTGAAAGGTGTAAAACATGTAATCCTCTTGTCCCAGGTATCTTTTCTCTGTCACTCGCAAAAGCAGGTTACAGCTAAGAATTGCAAATCTTTATATTATTTTGGTTTAACGAAGTTGCAGTTGTCTGTTTATAGAGGCAGTGGTGGCATTCAAGCCCTCATGAAAAGCAACGCGAAAAAATTGGCTGAGCAAGATGAATCAATGCTCATGGCTGCAGGAATTCCTCACACCATTATAAGAGTTGGTGTGCTACAAAATACTCCTGGCGGAGCACAAGGTTTCAACTTTGAAAAGGTATCTTAATATCATTTCCATGTTCACCTAAAAAAAAAAATAGTTAAGTAGCTCAGTGACTTCAGTAATTCTGAACTTCACAACATTTTTCAAATTTAATCCTTTTCTTTCGTTTGTGACAAAATAGATGATTACTTAATCCAACAATTATCTCAATGGGTTTGCTGTATAATGCAAATGAAAGAGATACACGGTATTGAATTGTATTCTATTTCTGTTAATTTTCTTATTACTCTGACGTGGAAGGGCTTTTAATTGATATAAGGTATCTTAGGAGGATGAACAAAAGAAAAACGTTGATGTCAACATATGGCATTTTTTAGTTTCCTAGATTGTCCTTCGCAAATCGCAACCAACTTTCCACTGCCTTTGCTTGTCTAAAACTATGAAAGCAGGACCAAGCAAATAAATTGTTGATAAAGCTTGGTTCCTAAGAATGTTGAATAATTTGATCAGTCGATCAGCACATGAAGTTTGTATAATCTTTTCAAATTACAGTCAGTTGGGGGCCAGAGTACTAACAATCCAATACTCATCGTGACAGGGTTGCTCAGAGAAGGGAAGTCTTAGCAAAGAAGACGCTGCCTTCATTTGCGTGGAAGCTCTTGACACAGTTCCACAAGCAGGATTCATCTTTGAGGTTGGTGAAACATGAAACAGTCTTTCCGTTTTGCTATCAATAACAAGTACAAACTGTTTGTTAATGCATATATGTTTATCATGAATAAAATAATTTTCAAAAAGTAATGCAACAAAGTCATATCATTGATTGATAATATGATACGTTCGTGAAAAATACATAATAACTTTGATGGCCCTTTTCATAAGGAAACACAAAAGACAATCAATGAATGTTTATTGTCAATGAATGTTTGTTGATACCAGGTGGTCAATGGCAAAGAGAAGGTTTCAGATTGGAAAGAGCTTCTAGGCAGATTGATGGAGAAAGCAGAGCAGTAGCTTCCAACATGTTTCATGAACAAAGGCAGACTTTCTTTTATTATTCTTTAATTTCCAACCTTAAATTGGTAGCTCTTTCACTGATTACAATACAAATTTGTTTGTTCTGAAAAATTAGGCAGCAAATATTCAGAGTGAACGCAAGTGGTTCTTACAGGAGTCATTGATTATTTTATGAAACTTACAATTTTCAATCTGATTGACGAAAAGTTGAAGGTGAATTATTGATAGAAATGGGCAGAGCATGAAAGAGGCAGAATGTGGGTCAGAAAATGTTCCTAGAAATTGCAGAGTTGTGAAGAAATGTTGGATTTATCTTATGGATTTGCCTAGAAAATACATGATCATCATGATCACAACAAATAGAAGAACACATACATATAAAAACAGAAATTGGAGTACGGACGCACACAATATTATAGTTTTATTGGAATTTGTCTGATTCCTACCCACTTCATGTGGAGGAGCTATGTCAAGTTTTTTCTTTTATTTATTTTAAAAATCTAATATCCTCTGCTCCATCCTTTTCAAGACTTCCGCTTGAGATTCCCACTGCTCTTCCTTTTCAAAATTCAAATCAACAAAACACATTTTTTTTAATTATCCTTTAAAATATATCTTTGGCAAAGAAATTCATTGCTTTTCTATCAAATTAATTTTACTTGGAATATATAAAAATTTGAATTATTGTTATAAATTTTTTTTTTTACTATTGTTTTGTTATTAAAATACAAGTTCAAATGTAATTAACCTTTAATAGTTAATATTATTGGCTTTTTTCATTCAATTATGATAAAATCATCTCTCCTAGTAGCTTATATAATGAGGAAAATAATAATAATAATAAAAAAGTCATCCTTAAATTTTTAATTTTTTAAGGATATGGAGTAGATGATTTTGTGGTTTAGTCGCTCACGTGGACTTACAATTCTTCTATTGTACAGTAGCATTGCCAATAATTGGAGAAATGACAATATCATTAATTCCAAAATTCATAACCCATATAAAGCAATCCTCATATCCATATCAACATTACTAATGAGTAGCTTAATCAATAACACAATGAATTTCTATTTTTAAAAAGTTGTTGGCTCCACAAAAACATAAACTTTTTCATCAGACAGTGAAAAATATAAAACTGTGCTGTAAATTGAATAAAAAAATAAAATTATTTTGTAATTCAAAAAATGAGAGGACATACACATAACTAAAAGAATGTAAAAGAATTAGAAAAAAGAATATCAGTAACAGAAGCAAAGAACTGGGCCCTTCCTCTGTTCCATTATTATCTTTAATCTAAAGGTACTAAACCAAAGTAGCATCTTCTTTATCTTAGTTGATCTTTATGACAACTAAAACAATTAAAGGTCAAATGATTATCATCCATTACAAGAGATTCTAAACCTAAGGTCATTAACCAAAATTTATGAAAAACATTAATAAACAAAGCTGCTTTACCAAATTATTCTAAAGGCATCTTCAACTCAAAAGGCAATTCATTTTGAAGGGAACAAGAAGTGCTGCTACCACTTCCCACACAGTCAGAAAAGGAAGACAGAATTAACAACACAAGAACTCGATTGGCAATTTTTAATTGTTAAAAAAAAAAAAAAGAGAATATATGAAATCTTTACAGTGATCTTGATCTAGTATGCAGACTTCATGAGGAATCTATTGACAAACATAGGAAAAGAATAAAGTGGGTTGTTGAAAGTCCCTATCAAGAGCAAATCAGATCATGGGATATCATCAAAAATGGTGATGATCATCAATTAAAAAGACAAATCATATTTGGCCATTTCTAACAACCTAAAAGATGAGTGGTCTTTATATCTATCAATAATGTTTCTCTATAATGACATCAAGTGATCAAGCTTTGGTCAATCAAACAAATTATAAAGATTGATGAAAGTACAGATAACAAATCATAACCACAGAAAATTTAAATATCTTTCAAGATATACCAGGCATAAACCTATTCAAGAAAAATTAAAAGAACAAGAATATTACAAAGTCCATGAAGAGAAAGTTATGATAGAAACATAGTTGATATAGTTATACAAGCTTATGATCTTGAATCTGTTATATTGTTATTCCAAACGGATATGGTGAAAATTGTATCAAAGCTTCAAACTTGAAGCACAACACTAACCAACAAAGTTCATGAATACTTTGTTTGCTTCAATATCTAAATATTCTTCTTATTCTACCATGGAAGAAAGAACAGAATCTCTATGAAAGCTCAGTTGGATCAATTACCCAGATCTAATTCTCTTGGGATTTCCCTTTCCACTTGACTTCAATATCCCGCTCGATTCACCTTCAGATGAAGTTTCCATTGATCTGGTGAAATTAGTGGAAAGATCAGCATAAAGATCAACCACCCTTCTTATGTTATTGTTAAGCTCTCTAATTAGTCCCACATTTCGAGTCAAGTTATCAGGGATCTTGGATTCATGGTTTTGGTTTATTTCATTGATGAGCAATCTGTTCTGATCAAGAATGTCCTGAACTTGCATAAAGCTCTTCTGAACTGTCTGTAAAACCTTGTTGTCCATTTGGGTTCCGTTGCCCATGCTAGAAAATAAATCACCTTCCATTTCAACTGAGCTTCAATCAATCAAAGCCAGTCCTTTGCCTGCATCCAAAATAATTGGGGTTACCAAATAGGAAAAGGAAGCAACTTTACTCTATCAGAATTGTTTATTTGTGCTTTTACGAGTTTTAACAAAATGGAGCTAAAAATACAGGAAGATAAATGAACATTTCAAACCTGCAACTTTGTTATCTTAGCACCATAATATCTAAACTCATCTATTAGCTGAGTTTAAACCAGTAGATATGTAATTTTCATGCACTTTCTGAACAGATAAACAAAGAGAGAGGTCCGCGATTATGTATCAAGCAGAGAGAGAAAAGAAAGGAAAAGAAAAGCAGATGGATTGCTGTATGACATTAAAAAAAAAAAAAAGATAACCCTTTTCACTTTGAAAGCAAACTTTATGAAAAAAAAAAACCCAATCCCAAGTAAAAGATTTAGTGGAGAATAACACCACTCTGAAATAACTCCCAAAATCAGTCAGTCAATCACAGAACAAAAAAAAGGTCCTCCCACAAGAGAACAGCAAAAAAAAAAAAAAAAAAAAAAAATGGAAAGGAAAAACAAATGAATCAAATTGGTCTATCCAGTAGCAAAATTAACTGCAGATAAGGATCCATACTTATTTTCTAAGGGGAAAAAACAATAGCAATTTCTTTTTTTTTTTTTAAAGCATTTGATAACTTCTAGGAAATATCCACAAAGCAACAAGTGAAATCTCTCTGATTAGTATACCAAACAAAAGATTTCTATGTTTGAATCATGATTATAAAAAAGCTTATTCAATAATTAACAAATCCCAACATCTTCACATTACCTCATCATTTAATAGAATCAAAAGACCACAATAAAATATCTTGGAAATTCAAACATTTCATGAACTTAGAAGAGGACTTAGCTAAAAAGGGAAATAGAAGAAGACAAAGACTTACCCATGAAGTCAAAACGACTAAGAAACGAGAAAATCTGTCATCTGTAGAGCAATTCCAATTGCCTTACCTTTAAAGTACGGAGCATTTTTAGCAGGAAGGGGACAGAGATGGGAGAAAAGATTCAAACTTTCTCGAGAAAAGGCGAAAATTTTCTGCAGAAAAAGATTTGGAGAGGTAAAAGGAATGGTAAATGGAGCGGGTAGAATGGAATCTTCGTGTGACTTTCAACACAAGCCCTGAAATCAGGAAACAGAAATGAAGAGAGAGAGTTGGGTTACACAAGATTTGATTGATAGAGAGGAGAGACACATACACATTTTACAAAATACAACGTTTGTGACTGTTGTGTTGTTCCTTTCTCTCTCCCCTCTCCCTCTCTCTCGCTAGATATGATATGTCTCTCTCTCCTATATATCTAAACTCCTTTCCTTCTCGTTTACTTCAGCCGCAGTTCAATCGGTCGCATTTGTGTGTGTGTGTGTATGTATATATATATATTTTGTAATTTTCAGAAATCGGATATCCACGTAGAATCGTGGCCGTCCATTTTTTTTGTCCTAAACGTCGTCGTACATGTCCCCGACTTTGTCACTACCGCTGTCACAACATTAACTGTTTTGCTTCCCCCTTCTCCTCTCTATTGGGAATTTTCCCGGGAAGGAAATTTTCTGGCTAGCCAAACACGGTTCCTTATGCCCCTATGGACACTCTCATCTCCTCGGCGCTCGAGGAAATCTGTTGCCGTGGTTCAGCTGGAATTAGTCTCTCTTCTCTTTGGGCCACTCTAACTCCCACGCCTGTTGTTTCTATTAAAGCTTCTCTCTGGAGCCACCTTCTATCTATCCCTTCTCTACAGTTCATTGTAAACGACGCGCCTTTTAGCCCCAACGACCCTAAAATCCAGCGTTTTGAAGATGCCGAGGAGCTCAACTTGAAGATTGTGGCTAACGAGCATCTTAGGGATTGCTTCGTTGGTCTTTATGACATTCCTAGCTCCAGCATTGGTGCTTTTCAGCGTAACACTCTTGAACGCCTTGCTGTTGCTAGGTAATGCATTGATTTTTCTTCCTATTCTTCGCTAATGTTAGCCATGAAAGTTTTGTCTTTGAAACGTCGATTGCATAAATATGATGTTGATTGGTGCAGAACAAATGGAATCACACAAAAGCAGCTAGCTAAGGAGTTTGGCATTGAAGGAAACAACTTATTTTATAGAGTGAAGAATCTGGAATCAAGAAAGTTGATTGTGAGACAACCGGTTGTTGTGAAGACTAAAGAAGCCGACTCTGATGGAGAGACTAAAAACAGTTCCATTGTGAATACCAATTTGATATATTTACCCCGCTATGCGAAGCATTTAGGTGCTCAACAAAGGTTTGAGATTAACAAGGAAGAGCGGAATGCAGGGAGTTTAGAGGAAATTGATGTAGGTGGTGATGATCTACTCGTAAAAGATTTTTTACCTGCAATGAAAGCCATTTGTGATAAACTTGAGGCTGCCAATGACAAGGTAAATGTTGGTCGAATAGTTTGTATGATGGTGGTTACATTTTGGGACTATGCTGATTTTTCAGTTATTGAAGGTACTTGTTGTCTCAGATATAAAAAAATCTCTTGGATATACCAAAACTTCAGGACACAGAGCTTGGAGAAATGTAAGTATATCTAGTTTTTGTTCATAGGACATTTTTGAACTTGCTTTTAGTTGGTGGTTATTTCTTGTTATTTTCATTGTGATATGAACTGCACATTGTGCTTTTAGATATGTCGTAGGTTGAAAGATGCTTGCATTGTCGAAGAATTTGATGCCAAAGTGAATGAGAAGGTAGGTTAAAAAATCTTTGCTGCAATGAATGTTTGTACGATGAAGTCCTGAGTTTACCTGCTCCGCTTCTACTTTTCACAGGTTGAACGTTGCTTACGCTTGTCGAAAAAGTTTCACCCAAAGAATTTTGAGGCCAAAACACTTGCATCTGGACATGATCATGACAAAGAACAATTAGTGAAGTTTGGAAGGGGCTTTCAACAAACTGATCAGCTCATGGAACTTGATATTGATCATCAAATTTTTGAGGCAATCGATGCTAAAAAAAGTGAGGGGGCTACTCTTATTGAGGTGGGAATGCATTCTTCTTGTACCTCAACAATTTCCTGTTACTTGTTACATCTAAAATGCATTTTGCTTTGAGATAGAGGCTTAAATCTATGGCTGTCACCCCATTGTGTCAAACAAAATCATTCTCAAGATTAAATTTGGGCCTTGTTGCTACTTTGAGCTTCCAATGCTGTTTTCATGGATTATTTCATGATATAAGAATGCTCTATAGCTTTATCAGAAGATGCTGCTGCAAATTCTTGTCTTCTTGCAGTTAATTTTTCTTTATCTTATGCGTGATATTGGAATAAGCAGGTGTGTGAGAGGCTTGCACTTGATAGGAAAAGAAATGATTCTCGGTTTCAGAATTTGTTCTCCAGGTTTGGTATGCATGTGCAGGCAGAAAACCATAAAAAAACGGTAGCATTCAGAGTTTGGACTTCTGAGAATTCTAATCCTGACGACTCAAATGCATTTCTGGATAAATCCCTAATTGACATTAGTAGAAATAAGATTTCTACTATCGATATAGATGATCATGATGTTCCCAGCAGACCTGCTGGACTCCTAGAGTACAATCATTCAACTTCTGAAGTTGCTTTTGCTACCTCTGGAAATCCAAGTGATAGGGACATTGATTCTAAGTTATGTTGTGGCTCTCATGAGGAAGGTCAAAATAACGATGTGCCCTACTCTTCTGCCAAGGTGCCAGCAGTTTTCCAAGAGCCAATGGATGGTGCTTCAAATGCCAAACCTGATTTGGTAAGCATGGGAATGGAGATGAATGTTGCTTCGTCAGAGACTGCCTTGTTAAATTCACCTGAATCTGTATCACATCAGATGCTTCCGTATCTTCCTTTAACTGTAGATGGTGCCTCAAGGGAGCAGAGGATACTTGAACGGCTGCAGGTGTTCGCTTACGTTTACACCAAGAAGATAACTCTTTTTTCTCTTCCTATTTGATTTTCAGTTTTTTCTTTTCTAAAAAGCTTGTTGTTTGTTGTATTGATGTTTTTCATTTGTAGAATGAAAGATACATTTTAAGAGTGGAGCTACATAGGTGGCTTGCAAGTCTTGAGAAGGACAAGAGCACTGCATTGGATAGAAGAACAATTGAACGAATCCTAAACAAGCTTCAACAACAAGGGCAATGTAAAGTAGTGGAGATTAAACTCCCTGTTGTCACCAATTGTACCCATAACCGTCGTGCTGTGGTTGTTCTGCACCCCACTGTTCAAAGTTTTCCTCCTGAATTAATGGACAAAATAAATGATAGACTGAGGTCTTTTGAAAAGCAAATCCGTGTTGAGGCATCGTCAAAGTTGAAACTTAGTGAATCAGTCCCTGTACTGAAAAGTGTTGTGAGAACTGAGAATCATGTTGGTTCAAACGAACCTGTTAAAGTAGAAGCCATGCGTGCCAATGGTTTTGTGCTGGCAAAAATGGTCCGTGCAAGACTGCTGCATAGTTTTTTATGGGGTCAGCTAAGTAGTTTTCCTGGATGGGATGATGTTTTATTGACTGGCTCATGTGAGCATTCCTACAAGTTTCTTGCACTTGAAACAGCTATGAAAGTTATTCCAATTGAGTTGTTCCTGAAGGTGGTCGGAACTAGTAGAAAGAATGATGATATAATTGAAAAGAGTCAGAAGGGTTTGTGTCTTTCTGATCTTCCTGGTGAAGAATACAAACAGCTGATGGATACTCAGGCAACTGGGAGACTATCGTTGATAATTGAAATTTTACGACGACTGAAGGTACAATTTTGTCACATTTGAAATGAACTGGTTATGAAAGTGTAACCATCATGTTTGGTTTACATGGATGAATTTTTACTTGACATGTAATAAAGAGTGTTTTCCCATGCATATACTTCCAAGTCTAACCATTGTCCTCTGAGTCTTAATCTTATGATCTATGACCTATGTTAGGTCATTCAAAACTGAACTTTATCCAGGGTAAGTTCTCAGATTTATCTGGTGATGTTCTTTAATTATACTCCCATTCTTCTGTTTTGAATAGTTATTTAGACCTGCCATGTTGTGGCATCTCAAATCCTATTTGTAGGAAACTTCTGTAATTACTGACTGTAGATTGAAGAGTTATGCAATTTAGGGATCCTTGTGTTTGGTTTGTATGGCTTACTTATTTTTCAAGTGAGTGTGAACAAGGATTTTATTGTTTTGTTTGCAAGCAAGAAAGCCTGTTATCTATGATGGTTGAGAATAATTTTCTTAAAGGAAAACCACAAATATTTTCTAATCACTCAATTGTTTCAAAAGGCTAGTTTGCTTTGAAGGTGGGATACTATACCTTGTTGAACCTTAATTGTTGGCTTAGGTGTTGGGTCTTAGTCTTGAAGTATTATTATAATTTATACGTTTTAAAGGTGCTATGTGCAAGATTATTGTATCTCTGCATGGATGATGGATAAAATGAAGATATATGTTTCCTGTTATATGAAATTGTCTATGATATGATGCCTATGTAATGATGATTTTCATTTTCAGTTAGTATTACGGCAACAGATAAAAATATTAAAATATTAGATTTTCATTGATCAAGTTTGGTCAGCCTTGCTTGTTGACTGCTCTAGCTTGGCTACTCTCAAGATATTTTGGGCTGTTACTTTATATATTGTATATTTGTGGCCTATAAACAGGAAGCAGCATTTGGTCAATTTGATAGATGCAGTTATGTGCGCTTATGTATCATGTCTTTCTTCTCATAATGTGGTCTATGATGTAGCTGATTCGGTTGATACGTAAAGGGCAGTCAGAGGATGGAGTCAAAGCCCCTCATGCTAGTTTTATGCATGCACTGGAGCTCAGGCCTTACATAGAAGAACCATCAGCAGTGATTGGAACATCTAATTTGGGTCCTCTTGATCTTCGCCCAAGAATCAGACATGATTTTATCCTGTTAAATAGAGAAGCTGTTGATGAATATTGGAACACTTTGGAGTTTTGTTATGCTGCTGCTGATCCAACAGCTGCCTTACACGCATTCCCTGGCTCCGCTGTTCCTGAGGTATGTGCATAATGTGTGCAAATTTGTTCCTAATGCAAGCTATATCAACACATTTCCACATGCTAGATGTTTTAACATAAGTTTGCTTGAATGCTAAGTGACATTAATTATACGGTACCCCTTTGAGCCACGACGTATGTGGCAATTAATTCCCTTGGTTATCTGTGCTGCTTTTTATATGTGGGCTTGTCATATCACCTCGAACTTGAAAATGTATCTCTAAGGCTGCCCATTATAGGTTTTCCACCCTCGTGTTTGGACCTCTGTATGGGTTATTTCTGCTCATCAGCGTGCGGAGCTCCAAAAACGCATAATGAAGAATGAATGGAACAAAAAAATTTCATTTGAAGAGTGTGGGAAGATTGCAAGAGATCTTAATCTGTCCTTACAGCAGGTTAGTGTAATTATGGTGGTGGTTGTCTTTCCCTTTTTCACTGTATATAGCCTGTTGTTCATCTTGTCTTTTTAGTTCTGCACCAGGTCAGTTGGTTGAGCTACTTTCGCATTCATGTAAATAATTTCCTTTCTGATTCTTTGTCAACTTGAATACTTCTTGCAGGTGCTTCGTGCCTATTTCAGGAAGCAGCAGCAACGTTTCAATATATTTGAAGATGTTGTGAGTGCCAATGGGGATCATCAAGCATCAGAAAGGAGACGCCATTCTTCGACTAAAAGAAAGAGACCTTCAGGATTAAGTTCAGGAAAGCGTGGAAGACTTGATGCTGAAAATGAACAGTTGTGTGAGCAGGGGCTTACAAGATCATCTGATACTATTGACCAATTCATGGAAGGTCAAGAATTTTATCATTCAGGACAGCATTCTGATTGTTTGCCATCAGACAATGAGCCAGATTGTTTAGAATCTGTTAAAGAGATGGGTTTAAATAAGGATAAGAAACTGCATTATGTAATGAGTCGGTGCACATCTTCAAAGCCCCTGCCAATGCACAAAAGGTTTTTCTGGACAGATGCAGATGATAGGTAAGGGGAAACTGAACTTTGGGTCATAAGTACAGTATGTGAAAAAAAAAAGCATGTCTGTGGTGTCAGTTAAGCTTTTATGATCATATTCCTGCTATAATGAAATTTGTATTCATTATATGATTAAATATGTAAATGAGTATATGAAAATTCTGAGCATCTAATCATTTTGAGAAAATCTACTCTAAGGTATCCTGGACATGTTTTATTTCATTCCTTTTTTTTTTCTTTTTTCCTTGAGAGTATGTTGTATTTCATTCTTAATTTCTTTTACATGTCCATTCTGGTCCCTGTGTTTGCATATAATGTTCCAGAAGAGAACTAGAAAATTGTTCTGTTATGAGAAGGTTTGTTCTTTACTTCTTTCCACATCACACGACTTTATCTTCTTACAGGCAATTATTGATCCAATATACAAGACAATTGGCTGTTCTTGGACCCAAGGGACGCATGGATTGGAGTAAAATTCCTGATCTACCAGCTCCTCCAAGAGCATGTGTTAGGAGAATATCATTGTTAAGAAGAAACATTAACTTTAGAAATACTCTTATCAGATTCTGTAACTTGCTTCATGAAAGATATGTGAAGCACCTAGAGAAAACACAATGTGCATCTCTTGACAAGGATGGCCGGAGAGTTTTCGTGCGATCCTTAACATGCACGGATATTGATAAGTTCTCCAATGTTATTGAAGATGCTGGAAAAAGTGATTTTGGGGAAAAGCAGTGGGATGATTTCAGCGACACAAGTATTAAGAAAGCCTTTGAGAATTTACTTTTGTTCAAGCAAATGGCTAAATTGCAGGCCTCCCAAGGAGTTGGAAATGCCTTTGAAGAGCGGTCCAATTTAAACACAAATATTGTAGGATATATACATTTCCAATGCTTCTACTTTAACATTTATTCTTGCTATCATTCGTTGCATCTGAAGTAGTAGGACTAAAAATGTTGGAAATTGCCTCCACAATTTGGGTTAGAAAACTGAACTTTTCCTGCCAATCTATTTAAGGGTTAGTGAAGAGAAGGGTTAAGATAACCCTTCAACTTTGGTCTATGTATTCTCATAAATCATATGCTTAAATAGGTATTTACAATGTGTAATGAAATAATTGGCAATATCTTTTCTTTTACTCATGACTTTCTTAAAAATATTTAGAACTATTGATGACTCCTATTATTTGACTAAATTTGTGCATTTTTGTTGCAGAACTCTCTGGAATCCAAATATGTTTCATCAACTACTCCCAATGAAAATATTCATAAACATGAGCAGGGAATACGCAAAGATTCTCAACGAAGATCAAGACACTATAATTTTTATCAAAAGTTCATTAAATGTTTGAATGAAGGAACTTTTGTTAATACACAAGTGCATAAGTCTTTGGCCGTTTCTAATGCTGTAGAGCTTTTGAAGCTTGTCTTCTTGAGCACCTCAGCAGCACCAGAACTGCAAAATCATCTGGCAGAAACCTTACGGCGTTACTCAGAACATGATCTTTTTGGAGCTTTTAGCTACCTCAGAGAGAAGAGAATATTGGTAAAGTCTATTTTGTTATTGGAAAATATAATCAATGAGGATCAACTGTCATTAATTAATATTTAGAGAATTCTAACTTCTTTATTTTGTTTTTATGTCATTCAACTGCTTTCTTTTTACTGGAAAAATTAATTGTAAGCCTAAGTCAATCCTATTAACCGAAGTTATGGGTCTTCTTTGTTCACTGTCTTCATCTGGTATAATTTTAATAAAGTCTGCACAAGTTTACTAATTGCTATTAACTTAAATCAGATTGGCTTTGGACTAAGGACTTTGTTTGCAAATGGATAAACCACTGGGTGCATTCATATTTTGTAGCAATGTTGATGATAGTTTTTGCCTTCCATTATTTAGTGACTGAGTGACCTGATGATTTTTCCTGCCTGGTTTATGGGCTATTTCTGGGTACGGGGTGAAAAATATTTAACTTCTTAAAAAATTGGGTTGTGACCTTGAAAAGCCAAATCTCTGCATTAGTTTCCTTCAGGCACAAAATTGTGCCTTTTTAAAATAGGCAGATGTCTCTTGAGCTTTGACAATTTCATGTTTCCATCATGAGTTGAATAGGCTCTGATGTGTGATGCATGATGAGCAACAGAGGAAAACCCATATATTGTTACATCTATTCAGTGTATTGGCTTAGAGGTTACTATCAACTGGTTTACACTTATTATGAATTATTTAGGTGGAGTTTTTTTTCCTGATGCCAAATGTAAGCTGTTACAGGTAGTTGATCTGTATATTCAAGAACCAGATAAGGCAAAAGTTCAGCTCAAGTTTATATTGCATATTTTGTGTGCCTGAATATGTTCTGCTTTCTAAAGTGATAGCTCTTGGGCCCCCAACCCTACCCCTAAGGCGTGTTTCTTGTAATGGACAGCCTTTTCTAAGCTTAGGTGCAGTGGTATGAAATGAAAACAGCCTTCTCATTAAACAGATGACTTATAAGTTCACTTAAGGATCTATAATCTGCTGATATTTGATTTCTTTAAATATTTTTTCACCTCCTTTATGCTGTCTGTATTCTCTTGGTTATTGAATTAATTATTATTTATCCTCTTAACTATCTCTTTGTCTATTTTAATTTTTCTTTTTCTTTTTACCTTTGGCAGATTGGGGGTGATGGTGATCAGCCTTTCTTGCTGTCTCAACAATTCTTGCAGAGTGTTTCTAAATCATTCTTCCCATCTAATACTGGAAAAAGAGCTGCTAAATTTTCTGGTTTGATCCGTGAAAGAGAGAAAGATCTGATTGAAGGGGGAATTAATCTTGCTGAAGAATTGCAGTGTGGGGATATTTTTCAGTTGTTTGCACTTGTTTCTTCTGGTGAACTGTCCATTTTTCCTTGTTTGCCTGATGAAGGTGTGGGAGAAGCTGAAGACTTGAGATGCTCGAAACGTAAAGCTGAGGATGATGATGAACTTTTTGATGGTGATAGGTCTAAGAAAATGAAAAGTTTGGTGGATGGTGAACTCATTTCTCGTAGAGAAAAAGGATTTCCGGGTATAATGGTACTTATGCGTCGTTCAAGTATTTTGATGGATACTGCTGTAGAGTTGTTGAGCAATGGGGGTCATTTTATTGGTGAAAGTAATCAGAATGATAAATTCAGTGATGTTTTGGGTCAGAAAATCATATCTACTTCATCTCAATGTGACGGTATTCCAGAAATCCTCAATTTTGACAGTGTCAATCCCACAATGAGATGGCCTAGTGATTCAACTTGGCAAGCGATGGTGGGATATGCACAATGTCTGATGTTGGAATCTTCTGATTCAAAAAATGCAACTGCATGTAGTCCTGAAATTTTTAGGAGCGTTTGCACAGCTGTTCAGAAGGCTGGTGATCAAGGTTTGAGTTTAGAAGAAGTTTCGCAAGTTGTAGGTATGTACTCTATAAGCTTCCCCCCCTCTTCCTCAGCCCAAGGGGGGGGGGGGGGGGGGGGGGGGGGGTTGGAAAAAGACGAATTACAATTCTTTATGAGTTTCACTTTATTGAATGTTTCTGGATGTTACTTGCAGGAGATTATGTGCATGAACATGTCATTGATGTCCTCCAAGCATTTGGATATGTGTTAAAGGTCAGTTTATTCTTTTTTCATATTTTATATTATTCTAAGATCAGAAATATTTTTAGTGTGGTACACCTGTCAGAGATTGGTGGGGCAAGTGGGTAGGTGAGTAGATTTGACCTTTCAACATCACTTCCTGGGCCATCCTCTTGTTTGTTCTCTTGATTCTGTATTATATTTTTCTTAATGTTTGGTTAATGCTAATTTTCTTGAATATCACTCAATCAATGTAGCTGATTTGTAAATGGATCATACTTTTTAGAGAATATGATTTGAATAGGAGAGTCGTGACTATTGTATTAAGTTTTTGCTCTATCCATCATTATCAGCAAGTTGCTGTCTCATCTTTTTGGCTGTAGATAATGATGGGAGATTTGGATCATTAATCTCTCATTCTCACTCAAAACTACCTTTAGGTTCAATTACATGCAGTGTCAAGCTGAAGAGATTTCTAACATTTTCACCTTATGATACAGGTTAATTCTTATGATTCTATACGTTTTGTTGATGCTTTATATCATTCCAAGTACTTTTTGACTGCATCAATGGGTTCCAATCAAGATCTTGATCCTCATTCAGTAACAAAGTCCTTAGAGGGAAGTAAAGATGGCCATTCAGCGTCCCAATCTGAAAGCTGTGATGTATTTAGAAATAATTCACGGGGGGAAGCAACAGTTGGAAATGATCATTTGCACAAAGTTACTATTCTTAATCTTCCTGAAGAGGTTGTGCCCGAAACTGACACACAAAGTAGCAATCTGGATGAAGGCTGCTCACAAGAAAAGGTAATTTCGTATGAGCGGGATCATGACAGCAAAACCCATGAATTCTCCTCAAATTACTTACGGGTACCTATATTGCCATGGATAAATGGAGATGGGAGCATCAACCGAGTTGTTTACAATGGGCTTCTACGCCGCATTCTTGGTATCGTGATGCGAAATCCTGGAATACTAGAGGTAAGTGGTTTTTCCTACTCTGAATGATTAGAAGTCTGACAGCAATTTGCATTAGCCTACTGTAAAATTTTTCCAGTCACAAAATCTTGCTTTTTCGATGTGTTTGCAAACTGTAACAGGTCAAAAATTATATCCAAAAATTGAGATGGAGACTTCTTGATCTCAAAGTAACATCTGATTTTCTTGACCTGTGCTTGAATAACCTTTGAGATTGCACTAATGTGAATTTCTTTTATTCTAAAAACAATGCTAATTCTGCTGATGCTGTGACCTATATTGACAATTTATTTATTTATTTATTTTTGATCCATAAGTACTGAGATGAAGATTGTTAAATAGAACTTCAATAATGATTTTCTAACCTTTTCGGCCTTGCTGCTTATCTTTTTGTGACAGGAAAAAGTTACCCACCAGATCGATGTATTGAATCCCCAGGTACATAATCTACTCGTTATCTTGAAAATCTTGTTCTTCTGCATTTCTGATATCTAATTGCCCTCCAGAGAATGCTTCTCTGTGGTAACCTTGCAGTCGATCTTAACCTGGACCGCCTGCATAATTTGTGTAGTCTTGCTAATGTTTACATCCACCATTGATGATTAGTGTTTCTTGATTGGTCTACAGAGCTGTCGGACTCTGTTGGAGTTGATGATTTTGGATAAACACATTATTGTGAGAAAGATGCATCAATCTATATCAACTGGCGCTCCTGCCTTGCTAGGGGCCCTTTTCGGGAGCAGCTACAAAGAATCGAAGTCAGTATACAGGAAACATTTGTTTGCAAATCCCATGAGTGCATCTTTCCTGTAGTAAATTTTGTAGCTGCTTCACTTGCTGGATTTCTCATTTCCTTGGTAAATGCCAAATTGTACAGTAGATGCTGCTAATTGCTAATTACAGGTTTAGTTGGGTAGAATCTGGAGTTCAAATGCTGATTTTGTTTACATTTTCTTTAGTGGTAAAGTTGAAAACTATATGTTGATAGCTCTCTGCTTTCTAGCTTTTGCAAATGTTAGTATTGTAGCAAAATGATTATGTACAGTCCAATTAATTTGCTTATAATCTTATAGGAATTGTTTTTGCCTTCCCTCTTATTAATTTACTGAAATAATTTTAAAAGCGAACATTTTTTTCTTGCCTCGGATTGTGCATGAATTATATTTGGAGTTACTTAAAAATTTAATGAAATACGAATTAATTTGCATCAACATGAAGATTATGCAACTAAGTTGAAGAGGGCACTAAAAACCTCCTTTTTAACTGTTTCTAATTTAATATTAGCTGTTTTTCATTTTACGGATAAAATCTTTTTCGCTCCCTTGAAACTTGATAATTTTTTTTTTATTTTTTATAATTTATGTTTTTCAAAATATTTAAAATTTACCAGTATTTTTTAAAATACAAAAATTTGCCATTAAATTAGAGCAATTTTATTTCTGAAATGACGACCATATGACATTCTCACTATTTTGGATACTTTAATGCCATGGAATGGCAAAAACAAATTTAAAAAGTATAATTTGTCCATTTCAAAAAAAAAGAGCAAAAATTAAGCTTGTTCACCCGTTTTATTGTAATGTTCACATTCTAATTATTCACTAATAACTGATGCTTTTTTGGTTCCAAAAAATAAACTGTTTTAATTTTTTTTTTTTTTAAAAAAAAATAGATGGGAAGAATCTAAAAGAAAGAGGAGAAATATAATTTTCATTTATTCTAAATATTTAAAAAATGTTTATTTTTCTATAAAAAAAAATATGTTTATTTTTGCATATAATTTGGAGATTGAGGAAGCAAGCAGCAGAATTGTTTCAGAATCTCCAACGGGAGATATTCCACGTGGACTTATTATTTAATTTTCTCCCAATCATCAAATGCCACGTATGTTTGACTTAAGTCTATCTCCAAAGCAGGCCCCACCATTGCACCTTCGACCCCACATCCTATTGCGTCACGTGGACGGCTAAGATTTCACTTCCTCTTTCCACCTGTGATCGAAAAAAAAAAAGTCCGAAATTTCCATTTTCCGATTAGGGGAAAAAAGCTCTAACTCACAACAATGGATTAATTACACGAAAAATCTCCAAAACCAAAAGTCTTGTAATTTTTCCCCTAATTCCCGCCATGGCGGAAACTGCAGCTTCGTCTCCTAAACCCATTCCTTCTCCGAATCCTATGGACCCATCTCCAACTCCATCATCACAACCGCAACCTCAATCACAACCACCGCCAACGGCCGCGAACTCCAACACCGCAGCTTTAACTCCACCACAAACTCAAGTACAAACACCAACGCAAAACCTTTCTAATTTATCTCAAAACCCGCAAATCTCCTCTCCTTCACTTGACCCACAAATTTCTTCACCTTCTCTCTCCTCGCCGCAACAACAGCAACAGCAACAACCCCAGCAACAATTGCAACAGCAGAATGTTGCTGCCATGTCAAGTTATCAGATTCCGCCGAGTCTTCAAAGATCTACTTCTATGTCTCGATTAAGCCAAATTAATCCTCAGCAGCAGAATCAATATGGAAGTGTTTTGAGACAGCAGCAACAGCAACAGCAACAGGGGCTATATGGGCAAGTAAATTTTGGTGGGTCGGGTTCAATTCAACAGAATCTGGCACAGAATTCTCAGAATCAGCAAATTGGTGGCGCCAACTTGTCAAGGTCTGCACTTCTTGGGCAGAGTGGCCACTTGCCAATGCTCAATGGGGCTATGGCGGCTGCTGCGGCGGCTCAGTTGAACTTGTTAACCTCGGTATTGATTGAACTACTTTACCGACTTCAAATTTATTTCTGTTTAGAATTTAGTTGCAAAGTAGACAATTTTTGTTCCACTTACTTCTAAATTAGTTTTAAGTTGTTCTCTTTGTTAAATGTTAAAGTATAATCTGCGTTTTTGAATTTTGGCTTTCTGGAGTAGGAAGCGAAACTTTTTATGTTGGTTTTGTTTAAAATGAAGTTTTAAGGGTGTCAAAGTTTCATTACTGAGAGAGAATTACTCAATGGGTTTGTTGGTACATTGGTGACTGAAATATAAATGTCATTGGGCTGCGTTTTGATTTATATATTGAATCTCTGATGTTAATTTCTTTTGTCGATTGTCTAACTAATTGATATTTGATTTATCATGTATATGATGATGGAAGTTGAATGGTGGGAGAGAGTGAAAGTGGGAATAGTGAAGTGTCAAATCTTTCACTTCCAAAATCTCTAGCTTCTGTACTTTATGAAGTTCTCAGGATTTAAAAAGTTCTAATAAATACCTGGTTATATGAAAAGTACATGTTGTGCATGTGAAATGATAACCCAATGATAGATTCGCTAAAGGTGCCTTTCACCTTGATAATCTTATGACTTTATTTTCACTGGATCTGCACAATTTATTTATTTGAGTTATCTAACAATACCTATAGAACTATTGATTGTATTATCTAAAACTATTGAGGTTCTTTGGGTGTAGCCGAGGCAGAAAGCTGGGCTTGTCCAAGGGTCCCAATTCCATCCTGGTACTTCTCCAGGACAGTCTTTGCAGGGCATGCAGGCCATGCTCAATTTGACCTCACAACTGAGGCCTAACAGTGCTCTTGCTTATGCTCAACCACGGATGAATACTGGCCAAATGAGACAGCAATTGGCACAAAATCCACTCACCTCATCTCAGGTATCAATTTTTACTAATTACATCATTTTTTTCTGCTTCATGTAGTGGATTTGGTGAGCTATGATATCCATTAATTCTTATCTCTCAATTGATACATCTCCATCTTTTATATGGATTTTCATTATGCTGTAGTACTAAGTTTCTTTTTATTAGTTTGACACTTCTTGGAATATGCCCTTTTCAATGTTTTGTATCACACTCGTGCTGCTGTATACATGTCAGATATTTGTTCTTTGATAATTGTTTTTTAGCATATCTGTTCTTTAGTTTAGCTCTGTTATACTCTTGTTTACAGATTGTACTTATTATTCTTAAGATTTTACTGGGTGCGAATTCAGGTTAACCTTGGGGGTGCCCTCATTTGTGATTGCTGCCCTATTGCGTTGAATGCTTTTGATAATCAGCATATCTTACTGATGTCCAAGGGGATACTTAAATAAAGTGTTCCTCTTTTCCATAGAAAGAAAATTGTTATCTCCCTTTTTATCTTGCATTAAACACTAAAACCATTTATTGGACAGTATCTTGAAATTGTTGCTCTTGTTATTATCTGGTTAATTGTTATATAATCCCTAAAAACTACAGGTTTCAAACCTATCAAGGACATCATCATTGGCATTCATGAATCCGCAGCTGTCTGGGCTGGCTCAGAATGCACAGCCATCTATGATTCCGACTTCTCTGTCTCAGCAGCAATGGTTGAAGCAAATGCCTGCAATGTCTAATCCCACCTCATCTCAATTCCGGATTCAACACCAGAGGCAGTCACAGGCCCTTTTGCAGCAGCAACTGGCTTCATCTTCTCAGTTGCACCAGAATTCCATGGCATTAAACCCTCAGCAGTTGTCCCAGCTGGTGCAGCAGCAGTCACCAATGGGGCAGCAGCAACTTCTTCAGCAGCCGCAGCAACAGCAACAACAGCAGCCACAACAACAACAGATACAACAGCAGCAACAACTATTGCAGCAGCAGCAATTGCAACAACAATTGCCGTTGAATCAGCAGCAGCAACAGCAATCTCCAAGGGTCCAAGGACCGCCAGGCCAAAAAACTCTTAGTTTGACAGGATCACAGCCAGATGCAACTGCATCTGGTACAACTACACCAGGGGGAAGTTCAAGCCAAGGAACAGAAGCGACTAATCAACTACTCGGGAAGAGAAAGATACAGGATCTAGTTTCTCAGGTCTTTTTGGCATTCACCCTGTCTACTATACATTTCCTTTTGCTACTTTTTTTTTTCTCTTCAATTATTTCATTGACACATGTCATATTGTTTGTCTCTTGAATATCCTTAGGTGGATTCACAGGGAAAACTAGATCCTGAAGTTGAAGATCTTCTTTTGGAGATTGCTGATGACTTTATTGATTCTGTGAGGCTTACTCATCCTCTCAATTTTCTGTGTGTTTTTGTTTTGAATTTTCCAACTGAAAACATAAATGTATTCTAGATATTTGTATGCAGTCTACATGTGTATTGCACCCACAGGCAGCCAATGTACACATTGCATGCATTTGTGTGTGCTGTGCTGCTGTTCTTTTAAAAAATTTGTTGCAATAAAGATTGCATGACCACTTAAATATTAGCATATTTAGTTCTTAAACTTGCATCTTCTCAGATATTACTGTTGAATACGGAGTGTATGAATCAAAAATAGTTTATTATTTAAGCTGTTACAGAATGCAAGTGGTAACCACATCATGATATGAATAAAGAACTGTAGGTAGTTTGCTTTATGAGATCTTGGGAGTTTTCGTTCTATGCATTTGATTCATAATTTCCTTATATATTTAAGTTCTGTTGAGCTTAGTTGTGATGGGTATAAAAGACCCCTGTTGGCCTCCTTTTTATATACCATATTCCAAATTCTGAGCCACTTATTAGTGCAAAGGATTAATTGTTAAGAGTACTGTAATTTACAAGTTGCATAAAGGATTCTTTGGAAGTTTCTCTTGATTAGAATAGAATCTCTTGGTCTGAGTATCAGAACCAATAATAAGGGCTTATGCTTAATATGGGACAAGGTGACTAAGTGTTACTTTATTTGCCATATCATATGTATTATTATGTTTCATTATGTTGACCACTCTGGCCATCACCACTTGAATTTTCCTCAGTTCCAGAAAGAAAAGCTTAATTGAATGCTTCAATCTGCATGATCTTTTTTTGTTCTTTAATTGTGGCTGTGGTATCGCTTCCCACTTCTCCCACTTCCCACTAAGGAGGTGGTTAATTCCCAGAACTGGTATGTTCCCTGAAATGTATCATGGTGCCTAGGTGGTTTAGCTAGGTTGACTCTTAAAACTTCAGGACAGTGGAAAATTCTCTTTCTTGATTGAAGCCTAAACAACATTTATGGTGGATGAATTATGAATTTATTTACTTTGTGTTTATAACAATTTTTTTGTTCTTGCATCAAAATGCAGGTGACTTCGTTTGCATGCAGTTTAGCCAAGCATCGAAAATCGTCAACTTTAGAGTCCAAAGATTTACTGCTACACTTAGGTCTGTGCTGATCTTTGTGCATGTTCATAAATATATCTGGCTCATAGATTTAAATACTGATTGTATTGCATACTGTTATTTCAAGTTTTTATAATGTGGGTATAGAATGTACTTGATGAACCATGAATTTATTTTGTTATCATGATTTAGCATAATAATTTCATCTCCATCCAATCTCATATATGTTAGGTTCTATGATCTGTTTTATAAATACTACCATCTGTGGAGATGGATTAAAGTTTAATTGCAAAAAAACTTTTGTTTCAGCTGGCAGAGCTTCTATTTCATATTAAGGATAGATACTATTGGTCCTAATGCCACTTAATTCAAAAATTTTATATTATAAAGTTATTGATATAGCATCCTTTTTCATCCTTTTCCTGCAATTAACTAGTTGGAATTTGTTCATTCAATGTTCTATGCGTCATCTACATGGACACCATAAAGGTTACTAGACCATGATAGAGATGCCTGTGTGTTTTCTAAAACCAAGTGTTAGTTTTATCTATCTCTTTCATTTACTTCTATGTTAGTAGGACAGGTAGCATCAGATTTGATAGGCTCAGCATGACCATGGAAAATTAAGATATTTGTATTTTTGCTGATCTTATTCTCGGAATGATGCATAGCATATTCTGTCAAACTGATGAAAAATCATGTACAGAGAGGAACTGGGATCTGACAATTCCTGGATTTTCTACTGAAGAAAGAAATTTCCAAAGAAAACCTGTAAGCATTGGATCTTTATCAGACTCTGTAAATTGGTTTGTTGTTTTAGATTTATTGCATCATATTGAAGTATTTAAAGATGGAGTGTAATGTCACTGAGCTGAATTTGACAGAAATATCTTGTTCAATATTATTTGTACCATGCCATTGTTTTCCAACAAAGAAACATATACAAAAAAAAAAGGAATATTTACCAGCATCTACTTTTGTTCATACAGAGCTTGTAAATTGTCTATTGTAATGGTCCATGTAGTTAGAGCCTCATTAGTTTGGTTTTCATGTCTTTTTCTCCCTCCCTCGTGTAGTTATACTGGGCTGTACTTTTAATGTAGTCATATTAATCAAAACTCATTAGCTTTTTTTTTTAAACCCATCCAAAAAAAAAAAAAAATTTAATAGTTGGAATATGATATCCTGAGTCTCAAAATGTGCAGCTATCCGGTGGTCTCCACAAGAAACGTCTTGATATGGTAAGCACACAATATCTAGACATGATTTATTTGGATCTTCTTCATATGGAGCGCTAAAAGCTACTTTACACCACTGTTTTGACAGATTCGTGCATTGAGAGAGACCTCACACTCTGAAACAAATAACAACAATCTGATGATCAGACAGGGTCTTGGCAACCCAGTTGTTACTAACCACCTGATAAGACCTTCACCAAGTTCAGAGCAGTTGGTTTCCCAATCAACCAATTCTCAAATGCTGCAGCAGATCACACGATTTTAGTTGATATATTTATCATCTCTTATGGTTTCCATGCTGGCTCATCAAAGCATGTACCTTGTCGGTGAGCTTTCAAGCTTTACTAGAAAAGTGATAATTGGTATTGTCATAATTCCTGAAAGCATGATTTATTCCTAGATCTTAAATATCCAATGGATTTATGCCATTTCATTTTCATTTATCAAATGGTTAGAGTATCCAATTGCTGTCTGCATCATGAAAATCTGCTCTGATGGAGTTCAAAAATAGTGCATTTGATTGGTGTCTACAACTAAATTCTTCACCAGAAATGTAGTTGGTTAAAAGAGAGATTGCCAAAGCACATCAGACTTGATGATCTACTTGAGTTCAGGAGTTAGGCAATCTACTCGCACATGATAAAAAGTTTGGATAGATCCAGAGAGTGCTTTGGTGTTGAAAAACAATTTAGAGTGGCAGCTATCCAGTGAAGTCCTTGATCAATTTCTTTCTTGAGAAGGTGGTTGATTGATTAATTAATTAATACACATTCTTTCTGTAATTTCTGATCACCAGAGTTTAAAAGGTCCAAAATTCTGGTAATGGCATTGTACCATGGTATAAATAGGAACGTAGAGCCACTGGCCGCTGTTGATTTTGTAGTTTAGCACAAGATTTTATGATCATACATGTGATGTTGGCTCTACTTCTTAATATCTAGGGTACTTGGCAACTACATTCTCCCAAACATAGATGGACCATATTTTGAGTATAGACTGTCACACTGTGTATTGAAGAATTACATTTGGATATTGGTTTTCTTCTCATTTTTTGACATTAGAATTTGGAAGAACAAGTTCGTCAAATTAGCAATTTTTATTTTGCTTGTTTTGGATCTTCATGCTAGGTTAAGCTTCTTGTTCTTCCTTGAGACTATGGATAGGCACCCTTGGCTGCGTATTTTCGTGTTTGTGAGATAACGTTCTGTATCTATAGAGTTGAACCTTGTTTTGAAGGATATGGGAGCATAATTGGCAGGGAGAAGGAGAGGGAGAGGGAGATTTCATTTGTTTTGGATGGTTGAAGAATGATTCTCTTAGACCTTGGATTTTTTAATGCATTTATGTACATATGAACTGTTTCCTTCCTATTTCTTATTTTTAATTTTTATGTATGCTGTTCTTTATTCTTCATCTTTTCATTGAATTGCTACTAACCATTGTAACGGCTGCTTTATTTGACAGTGGGGATTGAAAGGACTTGGAAGCGGGGGTGTAATTATCTGGGAAGTAGAGGCGACGACAAAATAGGCATGATAATCTAATTTCTTTTTATATTTTTAGTTTTATTGATGTATTATTATTTGATATAGTGCATAGCAGAACAAGAATCTTGTGGAAAAATAGGGGGAGTGCAATGAGAGCATAAATGTGGATGTGGCTCCCAGTTCTTGAACTGTAAAATTGGAAATGGGTTTGGGGGCATATCCTTAGCGTGTTGTTTTTTAATGATTTGTTACAGATACAGGTAGAGCTCTGGTTTTTTCTTTTTCTTTCTCCAATAGGTTTCTGGATTTTGTTATTCTTTGTATCTCATAAAAAATATATATATATAGATTTTAAACAACAGCTTGGGGGTTTGACATATTGCTGTCCAAGATTTGCCTGATAAATGAGAGTCCTGTTCAACTCAATTGTGGGCGCACACATCTTACCCTTTGTACCTCTCTCTCTCTATGCACCAAACTAATTCATATTTATTAAATATATTTTGATTTTTTTTTCTTTTTAAATAATTAATTTCATTCATTATCATTAAATTTATTTTCTAATAATTTTTTCATAAAAAGAAAATCAAAACAATAAATATGTATTTTAACAATATCTCATTTTTTTATAATGATAACCATTCATCACTTTCTCTCTCCAAGTGTAGTACTCCGTGATGGCTTGAATTGCCTTTTTTTTAATAGGTATTAAAGCCATCAGTGATGTTACATAGCAATAGTTAATTTTTAAGGTAAATCTATTTTTCCTCCAACAGTAAGCATGGATGATTGAGTTACTTACCAATACAAAACAAACAGGGAGGGATATCTTAGGAGAAATACCAGAATCTCCACGGTACAAGGAGCAAGGGATTTTGTTCCTTGTGGGACAGGATACTGTGGTGTCCCTATTTAGTATTTATATGGTGCAGTACAGTCACAGCTGGAAAAAGCCTGGAATCTTCTGCACCCATTATCATTTCCCATGTGCCTTTCTTTAAATTTTCACTTATTCATGCATTCACTTGTCAATTTTTTGCCCTTCTCTTGCTGTATTCACGATTCTGCACTAATATTCCTTCTCTCTCTCTCTTAAACGGCTGCTATTAGTGCACATGCATGATAGTAGCACTGTGCATAATTGAACTAAACTGAAGATTGAACTGAATCGGTTTTTAATCTAATATATATGTTCTATTATCAATAAAGTTCAATTCGAATTCGATTCTCATAAGTCCATCAATTTGTAAATTAAGCAAATACTATGTGTCAATTATTAGGGATGCTGGCTTTGACTTTCCATCCAAAAGAATAAAATTACAGTCCATCATCAATTAGAGACAAATTATAATCCATCATTAAAAACTGTCACTAATATGACTACTGCTTGCATCAGTATATAGTCAAAATCAACGTACGTAAATTAAACTGTGAGATATTCTTTCGGATCCCAAAAATTTTCAGCACCAATTACATAAACTTTCTTACTTATCTAAACTTTGAATTTAATCATGAAATGATTGAACAATATCAGTGTCAAAAAGAAAATGTATTTAAGTTTGCTTTGTAATTGCATGTTTCCTAAGTTATAATAATTAATGTGTTGGACCGGTTTCATAAGTTAAATTAATGGCAATCTGCTATTTTTGGTCATTGATGATTGCATCATTCATTGATCTTTTAATAATAAAACAGACTAATTTCCTATTCGAATTCATTAGCAGATTTACATAAAATGATATTTGCTTTTAAGTGGGTTGATTTGGACACCTCGAAGAAGAGCATGATTTCATTGCCCCTCTTCATATTTTCATCTTCTCTGAGCTCCCCTACAATTTTCAAGTTAATTTTAATTTATTAATAAAGTAATAGAGCTTAATTAGTTTATTTTCTCTGATTTTTATATATTTAAAATGCAATCATCCATTTATTTATTTAGGAATTCAAATTTGCATATGATATGTTTTTTTATTTATAGAACAAGTCCAATTTTGCTTTTTGTATATTCACGAATATGACAAACCCTATCCAGATATCGGAAAGAGGGTAAAGGCCAATTTTTTCTAGATTATTAAAAATTATGCATATTTTTCTTTTAAATATATTTTCGGTTAAATTTGTTCCTGAAATATTGAAAATGGTAAATATTTGACATTCAAATATATTTTTGAGCTAAAACTATCTTACTATTATATATTTGGCTCAAATTTATTACTAAAAATAATAAATTCCTAGGCAAGCAAACAGAAAAATTTATAGCAGACTGATTAAAGTTATATAGGGTTGTTAATACATATAAACTGTGGATTGACACAATTTTTTACCTCTCAGAAAATGGTTAATATTTATGTTGTTAAATTTGTCAAAATAACCGAACTCTAGGTAATAAAACAGAAATAGTCCGATGGAAAGAAATTTTAACACTTTTTGAGAATTAAAACAAAGTATCAATTTATAGTGCATATGTGGTGAGTTTATATTATTTCAATCAGTCTATCATGTATGTTTTTATTGGTTTACCCACAATCTCATTAATTTCAGTGGCAAATTTGAGCCAATACTTGATAGCGAGTATAATTTTGCCCCAAAAATATATTTAATGGACAAATATATATCATTTTCAATATTTTGGTAGCAAATTTAGTCAAAAATACATTTAAGGAACAAATATGCATCATTTTTAATATTTTATGGGCAAATTTAACCCTTAAAGATGTTGAAAGATAAAAAAAAAGATACATGTTGTCCATTTACTAATCTGCAAATTAAACTAATGATACAATAGTATATCGAATTTTAATTTTACAAACTTGCTACTCTTTCTGTCCCACTTTAAGAGTTCGTTTTTGCTATTTAATTTGTTTTGTCCCGCTTTAACTCTCCTTTTCAAAATTTGATAGAAAAGTTACATGACGGTCTCTATTTATTAGATACTTTTTTAAATATTTTTCTTTTTATTCACTTTTCTATATTTAACTAGAATTAAATGAAGTATTTGAAAATAAAAAAGAATATTTTTGTCAATTACTATAGTTTTTTTTTTATATAAAATTGAGTATTCTAATCATTTACTTGATTTTCATTAAAAAAAAATTACATTTTAAAGTGAAACGAAAGGAAGTGTTAATTAAAGATTATTTATTTTTGAATCTTAAAATATATATTTTAATTTAATATTTATAAGAAATTATATTTATTCTGGTACATACATATGTTGACTTCATTAATTGCCGTCTATCTCTACTCTTTAGGACATTTTACAACAAACGTTCAAAAACCAGGGAAGAAAGTTAGTTTGAGAGATTCAATTTTTTTTATTAATATCCTTTTTTTCCTCATTTACATATATTAAGATAATTATTTAATTATTTTAATTTTATAATAAAAAAATTATCCTCTCTTTCATATTTTCTTTTCCAGTATCATTAATTTTTCATTAACTTTATTATCTTAATTCATTAATAAGATTACGTAGAAAAAACTAATTATTTATTTCTTAATTTTATAAAATAACAATTGAAATGGACTCTTATTCTCTTGTTATGGGGCAGAAAGAGTATATATAATAATACTGTGAAAAAATTAATGTTCCATTTTTTTTGGTAAAAAAAGAAAAAGTTGATCAAAGGTATATGTATGTATTGATGTATAGGACAAATTTAT
This sequence comes from Excoecaria cochinchinensis, assembly GCA_947683425.1. NCBI lineage: Eukaryota > Viridiplantae > Streptophyta > Magnoliopsida > Malpighiales > Euphorbiaceae > Excoecaria > Excoecaria cochinchinensis. The sequence goes on along the minus strand of CANTUQ010000125.1, from coordinate 2,645,533 downwards.
GCTTAAAAAATACTATAGCCATGATAACAGAATGGTCCCAAATATACACATGCAATCCATGATAACAATTTCCTGACAGCAGGGTTCACTCATTGGTCAGCACTAATATATATCTTTATATACCCTTTTCATTTCTTTTTATTTGTCACTTTTATTATTTTTATTAAAATTAAACAGCATTAATTAGATTTAAATTTATAATAAAATTTAGTAATTTAATATACAAACTTAAATCGAATTCGTCAACTTTAATTAGAAAAAATAAATAAATTATATTAAAAATTTAAAAATGACAAATAAATAAAATTTAAATTTTACTAAAAAGTAATATCTAAAAAGATTTGGGGAGAGTAATAAAATATGAGCAAATTACATTTTAGTCATGAAGTTAATTAATTTTTCCTTAACTATTAATAAAAATAAAGTTTTATACCCATTATTTTGTTACATGGACAATAAAATCGCACATTGGTAATAAAAAGGCCTATGGTTAATACATATATTTTACACCTCAACTTCACTTTATAATTTATTTAAATATTTAAATTTTAATAATAACGTATCAAGTATCTATATTGATAGAGTTTGGATACGCTCATAACTCTAATTTGGATAAAGATCCAATCCAGATTAAATTGAGTTATTTAATCTGATTAAAATTACCAAATCCTATCTCAGAAAAAGTCTGAGTTTAACTAGAGTTAGGACTCTAGCCTTTAGGACCTCTATAAATAGAGGTGAGGTCCTCATAATTTGACGACGAGAAAACGTATACGCCGCAAGCCTGCTCGTTCACACTCACAGTTTTTTGTCTTATTTTCAGGGGCATTTAGATTGTGATCTAGCTGCTCTTACCCCGAGTGGGTAAAAGCCGGACCAGTGACCAAAAACAAACGGGATCTTGGTAGACGCTTCCGCAACTAGTTTCTGCACTACAAGAGTACCTCCATTAAATTATATGCGTATAATTTTCCATCATATATTTATTAATTTAATAAATATAATTTCACATTATATTTGAAAACTTAGAGTGCATCAATCAAGTATTAATGTGGCACCATCATAATATCAAAATCATAAAAAAAAAATCCATTAAAATTAATAAAAAAAAATCAATCCGTTAAGTTTTTAATTTTTATCAATCCTGTCATCTGTTATAAGTTATTTGTTGATTTTAATATTGTGTGATATTATATCGGTACAATTGAGTGTTATGTGTTTTAATTTTTAAAGAATTATATAAATTTTTATTTATTATTTATAAAATTAATAAATATAAATATTGAGATGATCTGAAATTAATTATAAAATTCATTTTGAGTTTTGTATGTATTAAGCCTTAAAAAAAATGTAAACACGTTTATAATGTTATAATCAGATGTCATCACGTGCCCTGGGAATCAATGTTATAATCAAATTAAAAAGAAAATATTTTTACCAATAATTTTTTGATTTAAGAATGATAAAATCAGTACGTGGTCCAATAACATTTTCATAAAAATATTTAATTTTAATCATGATGTTATATTTATTATTATACTATATAATAAAGGTAGGTGGGGTATCTCTCTCTCTCCATATATATATATATATTAAGGAAGAAATTTAAAGGCATAAATTAAAGAGGAGAGAGATGGGTAGAAGTCCATGTTGTTCAAAGGAAGATGGACTGAAAAAGGGGCCATGGACAGCCATGGAAGATAAGCTTCTCACTGAATACATTAATATTAATGGCGAAGGCAAATGGAGAAAAATACCCAAGAAAGCAGGTCAGTACGTGACGTTATATACTCATATAATTAATTTGATTTTTAGAGTTTTTGTTTTGGATTTGGAGATGAGTAATTGAAGGGGATAATGGACATTGGTGCAGGTCTCCAAAGATGTGGGAAGAGTTGCAGATTAAGATGGTTAAATTATCTTAGACCTGGTATTAAACGAGGAAACATAACTAATGATGAAGAAGACCTCATTATTAGACTTCATAATCTCCTCGGTAACAGGTGCTTAATTATTTTGTTTACTTCAGTTTCTTAATTATATTTTTAGATACAATTCAGTTGTTTTTCTTAATAAAAATTTAAAAGTGGGATGTTAACATAAAAAAACATGGATTTTTACGTATTTAATTGGATGCAGATGGGCTCTGATAGCAGGGAGGCTTCCAGGGCGTACAGATAATGAAATAAAAAATTATTGGAACACAATAATCTGGAGGAAATTACAAAACCAGAAACCTCAACCCAAAATCCAACAATCCATTTCTCTTCCACCCATACCAAATTTTGACAATCAAATTATCCTACCAACTATTGATCAACCCCACCAAAATAATAATAATAACAACAACAATTCTTGTGATTTATTGTTAGATTTCGAGATGAATGATGGGTTTTTGTCGGAATTACTTAGTGCAGATTTCAGTGAAATAAATAATTTTGAGCAATGCCAGGTATCTACAAATTCTGATCAAAGTATGTTGGACTTGAATAATCATGCAATCAGGGATTCAGGGCTTCCTTCTGTTAGTTCTGATGAATTTGATTGGCTTGGAGATTAATTAATCCATAATTAATTAGTAGAGTTAAGTACAGTATGTTTATTTCTATTACATCAATAAAGATTTATGTAACTTTGTTTGCAATATCAATAATAAGAAAGGTGTTCTTTATTATTATTGTTTGAACTCTTTTGTGCTTATATTCGTGTAAATTTATGAGCATAAAATCTCAATATGTTGACAGTTTTGCGTTCGGGTTTTCTAAAGTGAGCATTTGTTTCTTTTCAAGTCTGTTCAGTATAAATATCAACAAATTTTGAATATCATATGAATTATAAAAAAAGAAAAGAAAAGCAGTGAAAGAATCCAAATATAAGGACACAAATTATAATAATATTTGTTTGCATGCATTTAGTCTCTGAGGTACGTACTCCATTGGCAATTTGGCACTACGCAGAATTGTAAAATTAGCACAAAAAATAAGTTATCTTCATAATCTCTTTATTATTATTATTTGCATTTGAATGATTAAGATTAATTGTTAATTATTGAAAAAGAGAGACAAAAAAGCAAACAAAATGAAGATTATAGAACAATTTTTATTGTGACTGATACAAATATACCTAACGAATCATTCCCGGTTTTTTTTTTAAAAATTTTGGGATTATTTTAAAAATAATTTTGAAAATTAGTGTAACAGTAAACAAAATTAGGCTTTTGGAGTGTTAAAAACCGACACAACAGTGTGTCGATTTTCGTCAGTGGTGGGGCTAGCCGGTTTGACCGGCTAGCGTGCCAGAAACTGGTACTTTATGGTGTGCCAAAAACCGGTCACTATGTCAAACCGGCTAGCCCATCTTTGACGAAAATCGGCACAACAGTGTGCCGGTTTTCAACACCCCAAAAGCCTAATTTTATTTACTGTTACACCAATTTTCAATTTTTTTAAAAAAATAACCCCAAAATTAAAAAAACTCATTCATTCACCATAAGCTTTCACGGCCAATTGTGTCGTGTCGTTGACAACAAAAGGAACTTCGTGTTTTTTTTATATATATATTTTTTTAGATTTTAAACATTTTCATAAATATTATTAATTTGTGGATCCGTATGATTATAGGTTAACTTGTAATAATTTTTTTATTTCGTCACTTTTGTGTCTATGATATATTTTCGTTTGCATTCCTTCTATTTTTAATGAGCAAACAATGCATTAAAAAAATATTATATTTTATGAGAAAGGAAAGGAAATTAAAATCATCTTAATTAATGATTGAATTATTTTGTTAATTTAGACATAAAAAGATCTCACACGATTAACTTTATAAGTAAAAGGTCTCTCCTTGTCGAGAGTTTTGAGAGTGTCTCTCCTTGTCGAGAGTTCTTGTTTCTCATGGACACACATATGGCTAATCTGTCTCTTCATTCGGATGAAGACGAAGAGCTTGTTTTGACAACTGATGGTGGTAATGGGGTGAATCAGAAGTTTGAGTTCTGTCTTTTAGGTCGTTTTCTTACTGATAGGAATGTTAATGTTATTATAATGAAACACAGGCTGGCAAGTTTATGGAGGCCAGGGAGAGGGCTTAGTATTAAGGAAATTAATTTTAATTTGTTCATCTTTCAATTTTTTCATGCAATTGATCTTAAAAGAGTTTGGGAGGGAGGGCCTTGGTCTTTTGGTGGGCATCTTTTGCTGTTTCACATGTTGAAAGAGGGTGATATTCCTTCCTCTATCCCTCTTTATTTTTATCAGGTTTGGGTTCAAATATATGATCTTCCAGTGGGTTGTATGTCAGTGACGGTAGGTAAACAGCTTGGTAATTTTATTGGGTGTTTCATTGATTATGATGCTAGTAATGACGTCAGTGGCTGGAGAAATTATATGGGGATTCGTGTTCAGATTGATGTCAGGTTGCCGATTAAGCGGCATAAGAAAATAAAGAAGTCTTAAGGTGATTGGTGTGTAGTATCCTTCAAATACGAGCGATTTCGATTCTTCTGCTTCATTTGTTGAGTTCTTGGTCATTCTGATAAATTATGTGAAAAAGTGTTCCAAATGCTGGAACAAGATATTGTAAGGGAATGGGGTCAATGGTTAATAGCTTCGACAAAGAAAGCAGTGGGGGCGGTGAGAAGTGGCTGAGGGAGGGAGCGAAATCTCTGGATCCAAATTTGAATTTCAAAAATTTGGATGTTGATAAGGAAGGAGTTCAAACAAACCAAATCTTTACAGTGACAGGTGATTCCATGGTTGGAAAAGATTCTGTGTCCACTCCTATTCCTCTTTCATGCAAATACGTCAATTATGCCTTGGCTAAAGCAGGTTCGAAGTTGGTGTTAGGCCAGGAGGATGTTGGGCTTGTTTTAGAGGCTGTTAGCGAAAAAAGAAGGTTAGTTGAGGGGGAAAGTGAGCCTATGAGTATTGATAATAGGGGTGCTCTGCATTTGTCTTCTTCTTCTACTTCTACGTTAAGTGAGGATCAGACTGACGGAAGTAAAAATGTATCGGCGGGACCTGGTGAGCAGGCCTGCCGAACGCCATGAATTGTATTAGCTGGAACTGCAGGGGACTTGGCACCCATGCAGGTAGAGCATTAAGCGAGTTAATTAGGTCTCGCAAGCCAGTTATTATTTTTCTTGTTGAAACGCTTTGTCATGCCGTTAAAATTGAAGAAATAAAAGTTAAATTTGGTTATTTTGGTTGCTTTTGTGTGGATAGATTAGGTAGAGGAGGTGGTCTTGCAATGCTTTGGAAAGATACCACTTTATGTTCTGTTATTGGATTTTCTTAAAATTTTATTGATATGGAAGTTACAGGTTATGGTGGGTGCAAATGGCGTTTAACTGGTTTCTATGGTTTTCCTGAAAGATCTCGTAGAGCTGATTCTTGGGGTTTGTTGCATCAGCTTAGTGGTGTATCCACTTTGCTCTGGTGTTGTTTTGGTGATTTTAATGACTTGTTTTCTCCAAGTGATAAGAAAGGAGGCTTCCCTCACCCTTCTTCTCTTTTCCAAGGTTTTCGAGATGTTATTTCTAATTGTTTGTTGGTTGAACTTCCTCTGGTTGGATATCCTTTCACTTGGGCGAGAGGGAATTGTTTGGAATCTAGAATAGAAGAGAGGTTAGACAGAGCTTTTGCAACTTCAGAACGGTTGAATTTGTTTCCTGATGTAAAGTTACAGAATTTGGTTTCTACTGTGTCAGATTAATCTCCGATTGAACTGAGCTTAACAGTTCAAAATTTTACTTATAAGTCATGTCGGTTTCGCTTTGAAAATTTTTGGTTGAAAGATGTTGATTTTCTAAACTTGGTTAGGGATAGCTGGCAACTCACTAATGGGTTATCTTTGATGCAGCGGTTATCCAAATGTTCCTCTGCCATTTTCGATTGGAGTAAGTGCTTTAATACCCATTTTAAAGATGATATTAATAAGTGTAAACGGGAGTTGTTGGAGTTGCGTCAATGTGATAATAATGAGACACATATTGAGTTTTTGAATAAGCGAAGAGAATTAAGTTTGTTGTTAGAAAAGGAAGAGAATTTTTGGAAGCAAAGGGCGAAGTGTCATTGGCTACAAGGTGGGGATGCTAATTCAAAATTCTTTCATGCAGTAGCATCCTCGAGGAAAAGGAAGAATAAGATTTATAGGCTATATAATGACGAAGGAACTTTAATTAAAGATCAGGATGGACTTTGTGCAATTACTCAGGATTATTTCATTAAGTTATTTCGGGTGGAGGAGTACAATGATGAGGTGCAGTTGAGGGGTTTATTTTCTTCTATTTCGGTAAATGATGCTGAGTCTCTTGTAGCTCCTTTTTCGATAGAAGAATTTCGAAGGGCTTGTTTCCAAATGCAACCCGATAAATCGCCAGGGCCAGATGGGTATAGTCTAGGTTTTTATCAATTTTTTTGGAACTCAGTGGGTGAGGATATTTTTCATTCTTGCTCAACTTGGCTAGTGGGTAATGCTTTTCCTCCTCATCTGAATGATACTAATATTGTGCTTGTTCCAAAGTGTGATAGCCCTACTACTATGAAAGATCTACGATCTATTGCTTTATGTAACCTAGTCTATAAAATTCCAGCTAAGATTTTAGCAAATAGAATTAAAACTGTGCTTTCAGACTTGATTTCTCCTTCTCAATCTGCTTTTGTGCCAGGACGATCTATTATTGATAATGTTGTTGTAGCTTTTGAGGTGATTCATTATACGAAGAAACATAATAAGGGAAGAAAAGGGGAGGTTGCCTTGAAAATTGACATCAGTAAAGCTTATGATAGAATTAGGTGGGATTTTTTGAAAGCTATTATGAGTAAGATGGGTTTTCCATCTTAATTTGTTGACTGGATTTTGCTCTGTGTTACTACTATTAGTTATTCGGTGATGGTGAATGATGATCTTGTGGGTCCTATTTCCCCCAGTCGAGGTCTAAGGCAAGAAGACCCTCTTTCCCCTTGTCTTTTTATTATTTGCGCCGAAGGGCTTTCTGCTATGATTTATGATGCTGAGAGAAGGGGTCTTATTCATGGGTGTAGGATTTGTAGAAATGCGCCTAGTGTTTCTCATCTTTTGTTTGCTGATGATAGTTTTTTATTCTTTCGAGCTAATTAGGTGGAGAGTATGAATATGAAGAACATTTTGTTGCAATATGAACGATATTTAGGGTAAGTTATTAATTTTTAGAAATCTGGCATCCTGTTTAGTTGTAATGTGGCTTTGGAGGCAAGGGAGTCTATTTCTTCTACTTTGAATGTTTATAATTCTTTGAATACGGGGAGATACTTGGGTCTGCCTTCACTTATTGGCCGCAATAAGAGAGTTATCTTTGCTTTTGTGAAGGAAAGATTGTGGAAATGTTTTGGTGGTTGGCAATCTAAATTGCTTTCTCAATCAGGAAGAGAGGTTCTTATTAAGGCTGTGGCTCAAGCGATTCCTTCTTACTGTATGAGCTGTTTCTTATTGCCTGTTTCGCTTTGTGAGGAGTTACAACGTATAATGAATTCATTTTGGTGGGGTATGAAAAATGGAGGAACTCGAGGTATCAACTGGTTCTCCTGGTCTAGACTTTGTGTTCAAAAAAAATTTGGAGGTTTGGGGTTTCGGGATTTGTATTATTTTAATTTGGGTATGCTTGGTAAGCTTGGGTGGAATTTAATCTCTAAACCAAATACTATTGTAAGTAGAATGCTCAAAGCCAAATATTTTCCAATGAGGGGTTTTTTAGATTCTCAACTTGGTTATAACCCAAGTTACACTTGGAAAAGTATTTGGTCCACTCTACCTATTTTGCGTAAAGGTTGTAGGTGGCGTATTGGAGATGGCAGTTCTATTCATGTTTTGAGGGATGCTTAGCTTAAAAGGGATGATAATTTTTTTGTTTTAACTCCTATTGTTGCGGGTTTAGAGGATATTAGAGTGAAAGATTTATGGATTCCTAATTATCGGGAATGGGATGTAGAGTTTATTGAGGAATTATTTGTTCCTGAAGATGTGCAGTCCATTCTTAATATTTCCCTTAGTTTATGTATGGAATAGGATCAGCTCATGTGGCATTTTGCGAGAAAAGGTAGTTACACTATTAAGTCGGGCTATCGGGTTGCTTGGGATCTTTGGAATGAGTCAGCTGATGTACGAATCTCTGGTGATTGGCAACAGCTATGGAACCTAGAGGTCCTCCCTCGTATGAAGTTGTTCCTTTGGCGGGCTTGTAGAGGTTGTTTACCTCTCCGAAGTAATTTACGAGCTAGGCATCTAAATGTTGATATAAATTGTGTGTTGTGTGGTGTAGCTGTAGAGACAGATTTTCATTTATTTGTGGAATGTCCCTATGCCATGCAATGCTGGAATCACATGAATGTGCAGGTTAGTAATAATGGCAGTGGAGATTTTAAGAGTTCGTGTTTTAATTTGCTTCAATGAATAGAGAGGTGAAAGGTAAATTGTGTGCTATGATATGGGGTATCTGGAGACAAAGAAACTTTAAGCTATGGACAGATAGTTGGTTACCTCCTGACCTTTCGGTTAAGATGGCTGTGCAGCTTTTGCAAGACTGGCTCAAAGTTAGAGGCTTGAATGGAGGTCAAGTCTTAAGGAATGCTGTTAATGTGAAATAGGTTCGACCTGCTGTTGGTGCTATCAAATGCAATTTGGATGCTGCAGTTTTTATGGATCAAAGGTTGGTAGGATTTGGAATGGTGTGTAGAGATGAGAATGGATCCTTTATTTGTTGTTCTACTAGATTTGTCGTTGGCATTCTTACTCTGGAATAGGCTGAAGCAATCTGTTTTCGTGAAGCTCTATCATGGCTTCGTGAGTTAAACTATCAGCATGTTATCTTTGAAACTGATGCCAAATTGGTAGTGGATGGTTTTCATGATAATCCCCTTAATCTGTCTGAATTTGGGTGTATTTTGCAAGAGTGTATGAACCTTTTTAATTGTAATAATGATTTTTCATTGAGATTTGTTAGGAGACAAGCAAATGGCATTGCTCATTGTTTAGCAAGAGTTGCACCCTCTTATGCTAGTCCCTGTTATTGGTTTGTTGTTCCTGGCTTCCCAGAGGAAGCTCTGTTTTTTTATTCTATTTAATACATTCTCTCTTTTTAAAAAAAAAAAAAAACATAAAATGATACCTTTTGATTTGGTGGGTCCTTACATCACATGCTTAGGAATTAGGATGCAAAACAATTACTCCCTCCGTTCTTTATTATCTGTCACTTTTGAGTAAAATTCAAATTCTATTTATCTGTCACATTTAGATTTACAATACAATTTAATTTTTTCTTTCCAATTTAATTTTCATTTTCAATAAAAATTGACCAATTAGATTCATTTTTTTACATTAAATCACTCAATATATATTGAATCACTCAATTTTTTTCTAAATTTAAGACTAATTAATATTTTTTAATTCTAGTAAAAATAACAAAAGTGACAATTACAAAAGAATGGAGGGAGTATATGCATTGTTTTGTTTGTTATATATTTTGGCCTGGACTTTGGAGGGAAACGAGATTTCGAAATTCAAGCCCTATAGTTGTCTTTGAAATTTTCAGTTCAAAAATCTAATAATATCTTTATTTTATAAAATTATTAATATTGATTTGCGCCCTACCAAATTTGTATTTGTCACCTAATTATTAAAGTAGATTTCATTGGTAATTCCATTTGTTCTTAACCTCTTTGAAAATTTGGTACGTAAATCATTTTTAGATTTGAATATTCATGCCATACAAATTTCAATCAGTTTTCTATCATAAATACACGTGTTAATTATGTTATCACACTGAAAATTTTGATCATTTAACTCCCTCGCATATCTCTTTTTCGTAATTAAAGCAACTAGATTTTGATGGATGTCGAAATCACCAAAAATAATTCATAACTTTTTATAATCAAATAAATTATAAATAAGATGAAAAATAATTGAATCCACAAATATTAATATCAATTTAATTTAAAACAATTCGAAAATAAATAATAAAAATAAATTGGGAGTTTTATGGATAAGAATCTAAAAAACAGAATTAAAATAATTCAGAAAATTATTAAAAATAAAATTAATGATGAAATAATCCAGTTAATGGTATTCGTGACACGAAATTCAATTTTGTTGATCACAGATAAAAAAAATAATTTTAAAATCATGTAATGAACCGGTTATAGTCGTTGGTTTAGCGCTCTCGACCAATTTTTCTGTACTAATAGGTTAACTAATTAAGACCGTAATTAATTTTTAAACAATAAACAAACATTTATAAGCAAAAAAATTCAATTTATTGACAGTTTTATAAAAATATTACCTAAGCTAACCAACATATACGTGAAATTGATTAAAACCAAATCATACATTTACTTGATATAATAACCCATTCTCGGTGCGGTTAGACTAATTACCACTTGTTATTGAATCTACCAAACAATTACGAATTTAATATTTCTAATTAATTACATGCTATTTAAATTAATGAAAAACATCGCGTTATTAATTACAAAACAAATAATAATGGAGTTGAAATTTTTTTAAATCACAATAATTAATAAAAATATTATAAAAAATTAAAAAATAAATATAATTTTACAATCAAAATGATTTTAGTTGTAATATATTTAAAAATAAAAAAAATTATGGGATAAAAGAGTTTTTTTTGGGGACGGATATCCGTCCAGCCAACATAGTTGAAATTAACTTGGAAAATAATGAGCACTTTATTTTTAGATACAGAAGAGGGCTAAATGCCAAATCAGACAAACACAGACAAAACAAAACTAAACAACTTTAATACGTCGACTGACAAAGAAAACCTAATAATAGCTAATAACATAGAAATCATGTTTTGCTATTAGTTTATAGGCCGCCAGGTAGATGAGAGTTTGCATGTAAGAAACGCTTATGTGGTACTTGAAAGGCATGAAAATTTAAACATTATTTAATTGGAGAGCAAGCATTTTGCTTCTTCTCTAATTTAATTAATTTCTTTCCTTTTCATAATTAATCCAAACAAGTATTTTTTTATTATTATATTTTTCAATTTAGTTAAAGAGATTTTTTCCCAAAGAGATAAAGTGGTTATCACATAAAGAAACAAAAAATATATATAAAAAAAAATGAGATGTAATTTTAAAAATTGTTGGACCAAAAATATATAGTAAAATCATTTCTTTTTTAATAAGATATTTCGAGTTCAAATTTTGGTTATTAAAGATCTTTAAATTATCAGGATGGAGTACTTTGTCTCACAAAATAAATGTACTCAATATGAATTTATATTAATTAAATTAATAATTTTGAAAATCGAATGGTTATATAAAAAAAAATTATAATAAAGTAGTTTAATGCATACTATAAAGTTGCTTTTATTTCCATCCAGTCATCAAATCTGAAATAGGTTGATGTTGTATTATGTATAGTCGGAAAATTATTCTATATTTATTTTTGTGTGTTTCTAGGAATTTTTCAAATCTATCTTTAAAAAAAAAAAAAAAAGAAGAAAAACAGAACGTCTGAGCTAACCCGATTGAATTGTGAACCAGTTATTAATCGGTTCGACCATCCGATACAATTTTTGCAGTTTGATTAAACCTAAAAATATTTATTGGGTTGGGTTAAACAACAAGGCCCTTTTGCTTGCACGACACAATTGAATTTAACTCCATTAAAACAGCCTGCAATTATTGATTCCTCGTGATCCAATTTCCTAGCTGGTACGAGAATCCTAAGAATTAATTTTAGAAATTGCAAAAGCCCTAATACGGCATCTGATTTTTCGACTCAAGATTCACAATGGCAGCTGAGTTGCCCAGTTCCGCGCGAAAAGGTGAGTTAAACGATCTTTCTATCATTGATTGTCATTCAATTAGTTATGTCAATTAATCTTGTTTTTGGAATTTTTATCTTGAGTTCAACTTGTAGCAAAATTCTTTTTGAAAAAGAAATCTTGGGTTTTTATTTGATGTAGTGATTGTTCAATTAAAAGCGACTGCCGATGCCCCTATACTCAAGCAAAACAAGTTCAAGGTGTGTTCTTTCGTCAATGTCTGCACAAACTTATATATTTGCATACTTGTATCCATTGAAATTGTGGATGGGTTTTGCTTTTGTATGAGTTAATTAGGTGGGTTGGTGAACAAAGGTTAAATTTAGACGAAATTAAAATGTAATCGAGATAGATGCACATACAATTGATTGCTATTCCTTCCCTTTTTGTAGACATTGCGGTTCAATTCCTACGAGTGTTTTAATTATGTGCTAGTCCAGTGAAAAACTTCATATCGTTTACCTTGAATTTCTGTGAATGGAGTACAAGTATGCTACATCCTGAAACTTAGTAATTGGTGTGGCAAATGGATTGTTGAATTTTGGAAACCATGTTGATGATATGCTTTCTACTTTTTCTTAAGAACATTTGGCTCATAGATGTATTGACCAAGAGGAACATAATCATCAAGGAGGATTTTTTGCTTTGTGCATTTTGTAGTCACAATGATTGAAGACTTCAAATCGTTCCATACATAGTGGATGGTTTTACTTTTTCATGGAACTGGTTTTGTCAACTGAAATTTTCTTCCATTTCCTAATTGCCCTTTTATGTGGCAGATACATGGTACTGATAAATTTGCTAAGGTCATTGACTTTTTGCGGAGACAACTTCATAGAGAAACAGTGGTAGCTTATCTTTGATTTTACTCGTTTTTTTTTTTTTTTTACCTGAAATTTGTTCAATCATAGGCTTCAGAGTACTGATTTACTTTTTTTTCTTCATCGCTTCATCAGTTTGTGTACATCAACAGTGCATTCTCACCAAACCCCGATGAATTGGTTATAGATTTATTCAATGTAAGTATTCTTCAAATTTACAGTAAGTTTTTGTGGTTCGTTCTGCTTTCTTTCCTTTGACTTCATATTCCACCCTCTAGTTGTGAGCTTGCGCCTGTACAGGAAAACATTATTATTACTTCATGTGTAATCACAGCATAGTATCTAGTGATGACCTAAATATTTTCTCTTGTCCTTCTTATTTCCTTGGAAAATGCATACAAAATGCTTTAGAAGAGCTTTGATGAATAGAAGCATTCTGTTTATGGTAAATATGAATACCAAACAATTAAGTTAATCTATGTATGGCACATACTTTGTGGCATTTTATGGGGTGAAACTCTTTTCTAACTTATCTCTTTTTATACGTTCATGATCTTTACTTTCATAATATACATTGTCACTAGAGCATGAATAATTTTGTTGGTGGAGGTTGAGGAGGTGGAAATATGCCTCAGTTCACATGAAATAGTTGTTATTATCTCAGATGGCCTACCTGATTTACCTGGATCCAATCTGTTTTCTTAGACACAATTTTTTCGTAGAAGAACGGATTCGGTCTGTAATTGTTTGTGATCTCTGTGTGTGAGAATTGAGATCTTTGTTGTGGATAGATTATTTGGTATTAACTTCCCTCTAAAGGCGTTTTCACTCGCTGAAATTCTCCCAACTTCAGTGTATTTTGAGATGGCATTATCTATTGTCCAATTATATAACCATTTCAACTCAAATGTTGCAGAATTTTGGTGTTGATGGTAAACTGCTAGTCAACTACGCTTGTTCCATGGCGTGGGGCTAATTACTTGACCTGGATATGTTGTTACCACACTGTTAATACCGTAAGAACCTTTTACAAATGTATGAATTATCACTATTTGTAATTTGTCTCCTTTTAGTTGATGAGTACCAACAGGAGTTTGTTGCAGTACTTGCCGCTCTTTCTTTTGTCCACCTCATATTATAATCACTAATTCCCCGGGTGTTGCTTTTGTAGATTTCTTCCTACAGGGGTACATGATTTGTGGATTAGATTGAAGATTTTGACATGGGTGGATGGGAAAGCAGAAACTTCACATGCAATTTGTGCTCGGATTTTCGATTTTTCTTTTGGGTATTCATTTTATTTGCGACATATCATTAAGGCGCTATTCATGAAATTTTAGTTCAACTTCAATGTGATATGAGGGAGACAAGACCTGTACTTCTTGGCAAGGTTCAACTAGCTAGGAATCATATGATATCACTTTGAAATGCAATTTGAAGGGAAGATGATGTACTCTTTTAACATGTACTGTATGTTTGTTATATAGAAGGATCTTTTGAATCATCTGAGTGCTAGCCATATATTGACCGTTTGATATAATGCTCAACCACCAATCTGTAAATCTACGAAGATTGTAGAGTGTGATTGACTGGTTTGACTGGCAAGAGGTCATCGAGAAATTGAAGTTCCTGTTCCACATATAATGTGAGCACCTGTCATATGTCATATATTTGTGATGTAAGTATATTCTTTCTACATGTGAATGATTATCTGAGTTTTTGGATTCTTTTTAAGTACAAGCTTGACCTCACTCTACTACAAGCTGAGCTTGTAGGTTCCATGAGTGGTTCTGTAAAATTCAATTATGTATCAATTGGTTGCTGAGAATACCTTAAAATCCATCTTTGCACACTTACGGATGTTTAATATGTTTATGTACAACATCAGAGAAAAGAAAAATTACTTCATCATATGTGTTGAGATTTAAGCTTGTATTTGATCATTCACTCTCATCAGAAGTATTTTTTATTTTATTATATTTTATTTAGAAATGCACAATGTACTACATTTTATGGGCAATTGAATTGGGATCTAAATGCATGTAACCTGTACTTCTTTATTATCATATCTGTCTGGCTGGACCACTTGAAAAATGGAAACAAATAATTAATGAATAAAAATTAATCGCTGTAATATATCTGAAGCAAAACACAGAGAACATGCATTCAATATTGCAACTTAATAAGTTAGGTACCTACTTGCATGGATGGAAATTGAGTTTTTTGATTTTATGAGAGGGAATAATACATTATGCTTCTGGTGTTACAAGTTTAGGCAAAAACTAATTAACTATCAGTAAAATTGAGTGTGTATAATGTCTCATATATAATCACAATGTGGCAGACATATCTAATCATTTGCTAATAAAACCAAACAGATTTCAATTGGCATTTCTCAAATTGCCTCTAAAAAAAGTTTGGAACTGTTTAAATCTTTAAACACTTACTTAAATGAACCGACGGCCATCGAATTAGACAAATTCATAGTAGTTAGAATGATTCATACATTCATTATATGTTAATTCCTTAATTATTTGTACACCTTTTGGCTATATCCGAGTAACTTTACGTTGTAAAGTTGTCCTTGAAAATCAGTGGGTGCATCTTGGAAAGCATGTCAAAAGTTCATCAAAGTTATTGGCTGCTTCTTGGAATTTGATTTGTTTTCTTCTACTACAACATTCGACATTTCTCACTTTTTTGAAGAGAAAAACTAGTTGTAATTTTGCAAATGATAATAAATATTAATTCTCTCAAAACAATAACTTGTACCCTTTTTGTATTTATTTCTGTCAACTAAATAAATGTGGTCCATCACGTATCTATAATGTTGCACTCATATATTTTTTTGTCGTTCATTCTTCTTCTTCTTCATCTTTTACTAATTGTCATCCATTCTTTGCTATCTTTACCCCACCCTTTCCATCATTAAAGAATCCATGAAAACTATGAAGGCTAAAATCCAAACAACTTTAATGTTTCTTTTGCAGATATCTTGTACTAGCCTATGCTCTATTTTTATTGCATATTTCCTGGGTTGGTATTCAATGATTAATTCGACGTATGGATCCTTAGAATAAAAAATAATTAGTCATACATGCAGTACATGCAATTTACCGAATCATCTTCCCCCAAAAATCCAGTTCAGAAAATGATTGGAATCAGTCAAGAAATCATCTTGTTAAAGAAACTGATCATCATAACATGAACTCACTCATAGATTACAATGTCAATTGTAAAATTGACATATTGCTCGTTGAGAAAAACAAAGTTTACAAGTTTCATGAGATGCCAGTGCAAAGAAATTGGCTCATCCATTCCAAGCTCAAAGGATCTTCATTGGAGAAATCAAAGAAATCATCTACATTGAAACTGCTACTACTGTTGTCTTCTTCACCTCCATTATCAGTATTATAATTATTATTATTATTATTATTATGAGATGCTCTCTCCTCCACTGTATTTACTTTTTCTGCTGTCTTTTTCTCATCAATCATTGATCCTTCTCTTTTTGAAACGTTCTCTTTTTTCTGGTTTATTTTCTTGCTCAAATGAGAGTTCCAGTAGTTCTTTATCTCATTATCGGTTCGACCCGGTAATCTTCCAGCAATCAAGGACCATCTATAACCACAAAAAAAATTAAAAAATATATATATAAAAATTAATTAATTAAATTTAAGCTAAAATTCAAGTAATTAAGATAACGAATGGACTTAATTACCTATTTCCAAGTAGTTTATGAAGTCTAAGAATCAAATCTTCTTCTTCATCTGATATGTTCCCTCTCTTGATATTTGGTCTTAAATAATTCAACCATCTCAGCCTACAACTCTTGCCACACCTATTAAGACCTACACAAAAATTTAAAAACATAATTATATGAACATAAATAAGTTAATTACGTAATTAATTAAGTACCTGCTTTGGCTGCAACAAGCTTCCATCTTTTAGCCCCGTGGAGAGCAATAACTTCAGCCAATTTTCGATCTTCTTCAGGAGTCCAAGCTCCTTTATTCGTGGTCTTACTTTCCATTTTAATTGAAGTATGCCTTGTAGAAGCCATATTCAGAAAGCTTGTGCTTGTTCTCGCAAGAGATTGAAAGCGAGAGAAAGAGAAATAGAGAGTCTTTGTCTGAAAACACTGTGAAATCTACCCTTCTTGGTGGAACAGGAGACCTCAACTACCATTTATTTATATATATAGGCAGAGATTCATATACGTATTGATGAGTATTAAGAAATTGATTATGGCATTCATGATTAAGCTGTAAAGTTAGGCTATAGCTAGTATCCTATTGCAATTATATATATATTATTATTATTATTATGCAAAGGCTGCTAAAAAAAATATTGGGAATTTATTTAATCATGACTCATGAGTGCGCATACACTTTCCAAAAAAAAAAATAAAAAAATAAAAAATAAAAGTGATGTAGATTATCTGAGCAATTTTACTCATAAATGTCTTTATCAATTTTTTTAAAAAACATTTTAAAATATGACGATTTTATTCTTATTTTATAAGGTAATTAATTATATAAATATTTTAATAAATTTTAGAGTAAAATCTATATATTTTAAAAAAAATGGTTATAAAATTTCTTTATTTCAAATAGTTTAGGAGTAAAAATTGTTTTAAAAAATAAGGGATAAAATTTATATATTTTGAAAGGTATAATTGTAAAAAAAAAAATTATTTAAAATAGTTTAAAAATAATAATAGATAAAAAAAATTCAAAACCAAAATTACAATATATTTCGAATAAAAATTAAATTTAGGTGACAAAAGCTTGGGCCCTGGGGGGGCCAAAAAGGTGTAGAGATCCAACGGCTGTAAATTATTAGATTAACTTTTTGTGGTCATTTGGCTGTGGATTCTTTTTAAATGTTTTTAATTTTGATAAAGTTTTGTTTTGCATGTGTTGAACAAATATAAAATGAAGGCATGCAGTTTGGCTACAAAAAGTTTTGATATGAAATGCTTGAAATTAATGAGAAGATGGTTTTGATAAACAAGGTGGTAATAGAAAGGAATATCTGTGACTCAACATTAGTATCTTTTAAGTTTCAACATTCAATTATTAGACTGTGTAATGTTATTCTTCATCTTTATCAAGAACTTTAATTCATTCCCAGCTCTAAAATCTGTCTGCCACTTCGTTTACAGTACAATTTTGTCACTCTTAACATTATGCCTATGCTACTGTATATCTAATTTTCCTTTTCATACCACTTTCCCACAACCAGTTTGGATATATTACTCGCAAATATCATCGTGCCACTTCCCCACAGGACCTGTTGGTGATGTGAAACATACGCTTTTTGCTGGTAATTATTTGCATATATAGACATATATGACAACTGGTGAATTTGACAAAAAGAAAAGGAAAGAAGGAATTGCAACTGGAACAAGATTGTTGCAGATAGAAACGAGAATAAATCATGTGTTATTAATTATAAATATGACATGAAGAAAGGGTTACAAATAAAAGTGGACATTAGGTTTAAAGCTTTGTTTAAATTAATGATTAGGTAGAAAGACCACAAGAAAAATATTACTGCTCGCAATTTTGATAATATAAATACAAAATTGAAAGAGATAATTAATTAATTATGTGACCAAAAGAATAGTATCATTAATTTGGAAAGGCATGGCGTGAGAGTATCTTCTGAAAATGGAGTAATTGCTACCATTATCAATCTCCACACAAAATACCTAATACTTGTCCCTTTGTCAGTATTCACCCAACCGTTAGATTGGCTTACTAAATTATCTTCTCAGCAGAATCAATGGTGTTAGATTGGTTTAAGGACATGGAGGCCAATTTTTTTGTTTTTTTATATCGTAATTGGTGAAATTGAACTGACACTGAATGAAAGAAAGATCATATATAATTCAATGTAGTTCTCAATAAAGGAAATTTTTAAGAGTATGTTATAATAACAATAATTAGTTATTTAATTAAGAAAAAGGGGTTTGGTTTAATTAAAGAGCAAATGGACAAAGAATTTACTAAGATGAGTATGCATACGGTCAAATATAAAGGCCTTTAATTACATTAATTACTGTTACACATTTGATTAATCGAGCAGTGGGAGTTGTTGCTATTTTCTACTGATTAATTAAGACAAACATTTGCATCAGATTGTTGTACTTAAACACTAATTAATGAAATTCTGTGGATCACTCATTCACTTCGAGAATGCAGATTTTGATATGCTGAGTAAGACAAATATTTTTGTTTCATTTATTTTACAAGTCATAATAATAATTATGAGAGCTAATGACATACACTACAAGAAAAAAAGCATTTTCCGACGAAAATTCCTGATGAAAAATAAGGAATTTCCGTCGGGAAACTAAATTGCCGACGGAAATTCATTTCGTCGGGAATTTAGTCGTAGCTAAATTTCCCGACGGAATTTTTTCCGTCGGTAAATTTGCCGACGGAAATTTAATTTCTGTCGGAAAATTTGCCGACGGAAATTAAAATTCCGTCGGGAAATTTTACAAATTAAAAAAAATAATAATAACAATACAAATTAACATAAATAAATAATAATAATAACAATACAAATTAACATAATAATAATAATATTAATTAAGGTACAAATTTTACTGATTTTAATTTAATAATAATAACATGTTGAATAATAATAATAATAACAACTAAAATTAACACAACTTCTTAATAACAATACTAATAATATATCTACTTAACATACCCATTAAATAATAACAATAATAATTAACACAACCACTTAATAAAAATTATAATAATCATAATAATAATTAGGATAAATATTTAATAATACTAATAACAATACCAATTAGCATACCCAATTAACAATAATAATAATAATAATAATAACTAAAATTAACACAACTTCTTAATAAAAATAATAACAATAATAATAATTAAGATAATTATTTAATAAAACTATTAATAATACTAATTAACCTACCCATTATATTATAATAATAATAATAATAATAATAATAATAATAATTAACACAACATTACAATAATAATAATAATAATAATAATTAAGATAAATATTTAATAATACTCATAATTATTATAATTAACATATCCATTAAACAATAATAATAATAATTATACTAATAATGTTAATAATAATAATTAAATTTATAATTAATAAATAAAGAAAAAAAAAGAAATAAAAACATAATATACCCAAATACTTGAACAGCAGCAACAACCACCGCAGCTCGCCGGCCGGAGGCACCACAGGCAACGGAACGGCAGGGGGAAGCGGAGGTCCACGCGTCGCCGGCCGCAGCACCCACCGCGAGGGAGATCGGGGGCGGGGGGGAAGGGAAATGGTGAGAGGGGAGCGGGGGAGGAAGGGAAGGAAAAGGGGGAGGGGGGAAGGGGAGCCGGCGCCAAAGGGGACGGGGAGGGGGAGATCGGCGCCGGGGAGGGGAGGGGAGGGAAGGGAGGGAGGGGGAGAAGTGCCGGCGGTCGGCGGCGGCTGGGCAGAGGGAGGAGAGACAGTGGCGAGGAGAGGGAGGAGAGAGAAAGAGAGAGGAGAGAGAGAGAGAGAGAAAAAAGAGGGAAAAAGGTAATTTAATTTAACTTTAGCGACGGAAGATCTTTCCGTCTCTATTTGTGTAAATTAGAAGCAGCATCTGAACCTCCCCTGCCAGTCCGGCTTGTGTAATTTGTGTAATCTTTTAAGCGTGTGAGCAAGCTTGGGAGCAAGTTTAGGAAAGCCAGCAAGAAATAGGGATCGGGTAAATGCAATCTATTCTCATTCATCTTGTGAGCAAGCAGCCTTTCAAGCATTTCAAGCAGTCCAATATAAAAAACTAGAAAACTCATCGGCTTGTAAATTAGACCCCTGTTCTCTTCTATCCTTGATGGATCAATTGAACAACTTTAGAGATGAATATTAACGAACCGCTATATGAGCTGGTAAAGTCGAGATCAATCAACTGGGATCGGATCGCCACACCCGGCTTTCCTGGTAAAAAAGAATCTTCGATTGCCTTACGTTCGGATGAGCTTCCTTCCAGTAGTAGCTAGGAAGCTAAGGAGAAAGTCAGCAAGGTGATACGGAGTATCGCAATGCAAGTGCAACGAACTCAAAGAAAGATAAGTTTACTTGTCAAAGTCATAGGTAATGGTCTAGTCCCACACCCACGGGCAGAAGGAAGCAAGCGTAGAAACTGATTTTAGAAATCAGTATCCGTATCCGTTTTTCGAAGGAAAGCAAAGCTAACCTGAACTCGCCCAGATCCAGTAGTAGCTCCTAATGGCAGGCTTCCACAGGTGTTAGAGGAGATGAATAGCTTGCCCTTCGAGGCAAGGGCAGCGGTAGAGGGAGAAGTCAAGCAATTAGATCCAGTGGCGTTAGATTGGATGCCTTTCGATCTGAAGGCACGAAAGGAGGACCTGGGCACAAAGGGAGGGGAGAAAGACCAGAACTTCACTCTGCCTCTTCTGAATATCTAGTTCCATACCGTCAGGTCCCGTTTCTGCTCCTAGCGAGCTAACATCATAAAATTCACTTCTAAACTCTCACTCTCCTGCCCTCCGCTTGCCAATAACCTCCATTTGAAGCCCAGCCGGGAAGGCAAAACAATGATTCCCATTCCCCTGCCTGCATATAAGGAACCCCTGAGCTCTCCTGCTTCTGCTAGCCATCTATTGAGAGAAAGTGAAAGTACAAGCCTACAAAGCCCTTCCTAGCAATAGTGGTCGAAGCCATCTCTTTCTTATTCCTTTTCCAGTGACAGGCGAGGAAGATACGAAGCAGCATCTGAACCTCCCCTGCCAGTCCGGCTTGTGTAATTTGTGTAATCTTTTAAGCGTGTGAGCAAGCTTGGGAGCAAGTTTAGGAAAGCCAGCAAGAAATAGGGATCGGGTAAATGCAATCTATTCTCATTCATCTTGTGAGCAAGCAGCCTTTCAAGCATTTCAAGCAGTCCAATATAAAAAACTAGAAAACTCATCGGCTTGTAAATTAGACCCCTGTTCTCTTCTATCCTTGATGGATCAATTGAACAACTTTAGAGATGAATATTAACGAACCGCTATAGAAGCGAACGACTTGATCGCGAACTATAGTCTTTCTTTGTTCGACTGACCGACTCGAATCATTGGGCTTCGTTCCGGGTAGTGTTTAGTCAAAAGCCTGTCTCTTTTGGTCTTCACCTGTCTGCTTTCGTTCCACTCTTTTAGTTGATTCAAGGAAAGGAGGATCTGTTGAAGACTGTCTTTTGTCTCAGTAGGGAAGAGTACAATCTTTTCCAGCACCGGACATTTTCACCACCGGTTCAATATGAAAGAGTCCTATATAATTCAATTAATTCGTTATAATACGAATACGATCAAAAACCCTCTTCCGAGGCTCGAGTAGAGGAGGAGGTACTTGAACAGAGTGCTCTTGGGATAACCCGATGAACCCCCTCTTTTCTTTTTTTAGGGCTTCAGACTCCAGCTTTCTCCCTCTCATATGTATAGATTCGACACTCCCATGAGATGATGGGCGACGGGGATTGAACCCGGGTGGGAAAAGATGCCGGCTTATTTGAAGTTTGAGGGCAGTACAGGACACCACTTGTAGCTCGGCCTCACCAACGATATAGGCTACACCTTCCGAACTAGGAAAAGCAGTTCTTAATGAACGAGAAAGCGTAACAACTGGACCAACCAACTTCTTAAACAAGAGTTGGGGACAACCATACTGAGCTCTCCTGGACCAGCAGCGTACCTCCTTTAGTTCCTATAACTGGAAGAGTTGCAAAACCTTTGGTTGGCATACTGGATTCGATCGCCTTGTTGCATTGTTGCAACAATCTTGCACGGGACAACCGACTTCCATTGGGACTGTAATTTGGCTCAGCGGAGAAAACAACTGACACTGTCACTGGGTCTTGCCCAACTACTGTAACGCGATCTAGCCCGGACTGCCGATCTCACTTAATCAACAAGCACCTAACTGTAGAATCTATCTCCGTCGTTGGAGCTGGATGGGGGGGCTCTGCACTCCTTGGGTTGGGGTTGCCCATAGGCTTTGATAGAGTGCTATCAACTCTCAATTTCCAAATGTCAAAATAGTCTTGTGCCCGGTCCGCAGGCTGCTTCAGAGTAGTCAGCCTTTTCCTTCCCTTTCTTAGTTTTGTGTTAGTTAAAACGATGAACCCAATCAAACGATTAGATCAAAAGCATTGAACACCGGGTTGATTGAATAACAGTTATTCTCACTCTAATCGATCGGTAAATTCAGACTACAAAACCTCTTTTGTTTAGCGGGTCGTTACACAATCCTATCCTGCCTCATTTAGCTGGAAGCAGACTCATAATCTGATGTTTGAAGTGCAAGCGAAATTCACCTTGTTGCCGGAATGTCTTCTGCAACCTTCACTAGCCCTGAGACTGGTTGCACTCATTAAGAACGAGAAGCTGGTAGCTTTGAAGCTAGCCTTCACTACTTGACTTGCTTCCCTGGTTCCGAAAGAATCTCTTTAACTATCAGAGAGAGCGGAGTCGTACAACTACCCCGAACCTTTCCTTAGCTTCTTTGACACCAACTTCTTCCACTGGGACTGACTCCTCTGCCTGTTGTGTCACTTTTTACGGATTTCCCTAGGGGTACCACTAGGGAAAATCACCAGAATCGAGAAATCGTAAAAAGTGGTGAAATTTCGGATCCGAGTCCAATAATTCGGGAAAACTCGATTGGAACAGCTACTGGAGGCTTGCCGGTCACAACGCATCGAGAATCGGCTTCGTCGGAATCCGACGAATTTTTACGGATTTCCCTAGGGGTACCACTAGGGAAAATCACCAGAATCGAGAAATCGTAAAAAGTGGTGAAATTTCGGATCCGAGTCCAATAATTCGGGAAAACTCGATTGGAACAGCTACTGGAGGCTTGCCGGTCACAACGCATCGAGAATCGGCTTCGTCGGAATCCGACGAATTTTTACGGATTTCCCTAGGGGTACCACTAGGGAAAATCACCAGAATCGAGAAATCGTAAAAAGTGGTGAAATTTCGGATCCGAGTCCAATAATTCGGGAAAACTCGATTGGAACAGCTACTGGAGGCTTGCCGGTCACAACGCATCGAGAATCGGCTTCGTCGGAATCCGACGAATTTTTACGGATTTCCCTAGGGGTACCACTAGGGAAAATCACCAGAATCGAGAAATCGTAAAAAGTGGTGAAATTTCGGATCCGAGTCCAATAATTCGGGAAAACTCGATTGGAACAGCTACTGGAGGCTTGCCGGTCACAACGCATCGAGAATCGGCTTCGTCGGAATCCGACGAATTTTTACGGATTTCCCTAGGGGTACCACTAGGGAAAATCACCAGAATCGAGAAATCGTAAAAAGTGGTGAAATTTCGGATCCGAGTCCAATAATTCGGGAAAACTCGATTGGAACAGCTACTGGAGGCTTGCCGGTCACAACGCATCGAGAATCGGCTTCGTCGGAATCCGACGAATTTTTACGGATTTCCCTAGGGGTACCACTAGGGAAAATCACCAGAATCGAGAAATCGTAAAAAGTGGTGAAATTTCGGATCCGAGTCCAATAATTCGGGAAAACTCGATTGGAACAGCTACTGGAGGCTTGCCGGTCACAACGCATCGAGAATCGGCTTCGTCGGAATCCGACGAATTTTTACGGATTTCCCTAGGGGTACCACTAGGGAAAATCACCAGAATCGAGAAATCGTAAAAAGTGGTGAAATTTCGGATCCGAGTCCAATAATTCGGGAAAACTCGATTGGAACAGCTACTGGAGGCTTGCCGGTCACAACGCATCGAGAATCGGCTTCGTCGGAATCCGACGAATTTTTACGGATTTCCCTAGGGGTACCACTAGGGAAAATCACCAGAATCGAGAAATCGTAAAAAGTGGTGAAATTTCGGATCCGAGTCCAATAATTCGGGAAAACTCGATTGGAACAGCTACTGGAGGCTTGCCGGTCACAACGCATCGAGAATCGGCTTCGTCGGAATCCGACGAATTTTTACGGATTTCCCTAGGGGTACCACTAGGGAAAATCACCAGAATCGAGAAATCGTAAAAAGTGGTGAAATTTCGGATCCGAGTCCAATAATTCGGGAAAATAGCGACGGAATAATGCGACCGTCGCTAATTTTAGCGACGGTTTTTTTTTATTCCGTCGCAATTTTAGCGACGGAATTTTTTTTCCGTCGCTAAAAATATAATTAATTTTTTTTTAATTTTTTCAGCGACGAAAAAGAATTTCCGTCGCTATTTTTAGCGACGGTTCCTAAGAACCGTCGCAAATATCGGTCGGCAATTTTGGCGCCATTTTTAGCGACGGAAGTTAATTTCCGTCGCAATTTAGCGACGAAAATGACTCCGTCGCTATTTTATCATTTTCTTGTAGTGATAAAATATTTGAATACTTAAATAGTTTTATTCTATTTGATATTCATGCTCACTCTTGGTAGGCTTCAAGTATAGACCGGTTAACGGTCCATGAGCCCTAAAAAAAATTAATCCATTAATTTCGATTTTTTCAAAATACTAACCATTAATCAGTCCGTTACAATCGGTTAACCGGTCTATCGGTTTTAATTTTTCGGATTGGTTAACCAATATTTTTCGGTTAACCACTATAATTATAAGATGTGTTTATAAACACTACAAGAAAAATAAAAAATAGAGACGAAAAAATAGAGACGGAATGAATTCAATCTCTAAAGAGAGACGGAAATTGCTTTCCGTCTCTATTTAGAGACGAAATTTGTTCCGTCTCTAAATGTGGTCGCTAAATATGGCGAGATTTTTTTTCGCCAGTATTGGAGACTGTATTTAGAGACGGAATAGTTGTTTCGTCTCTAAATAGAGACGAAATAACGTTTCCGTCTCTAAATAGAGACGGAATAACGTTTCCGTCTCTAAATAGAGACGGAAAATTCATACCGTCTCTAAAAATAGAGACGGAATAATATTTTCGTCTCTATTTTGAGACGGTATGAATTTTCCGTCTATATTTTTAGAGACGGAAGACGATTTTCGTCTCTAAATAGAGACGAAAATTAATTCTGTCTCTAAATTCGAGCTTTAGACCTAATACCCTTTCTTTCTTTTTTCCCCTCTTTCTTTTCCCCTCTCCTTTTTCCTCCCTGTATTCGCTGCCCCCTCCCTCCGTTGCCCGAGCCATCAGGCGTTTGGTCCCACCGCCGCCGTCGAGTAGACACCGGTGAGGTTATCCTTTTCCCCCCTCTTTCTTTTTTTCCCCTCTTCTTTCTTTTCCCTTTCTCCTCCTATTCCGCTGCCCCCCTGTACGTTGGCCATCGCCGTCCGGTCCCCTTGCCCCCGACGAGTCGACGCCGGCGTTGTTCTCCGGCCCGTCGTCTGCTCCGGCGTTCCTCCTCCGGCGAGATCTGCATCATCAGGTAATAATTTTTTTTTTTATTTTTTGAATTATTATATGTAAAATGTAGATTAATTATCTGTTGTAATTTCAAAAATTCATAGAAATTTTATATAGTTGTATGAATTTTAACATTTTATTGCAATAATTATTAGTTTGTAGCATTTTAAATATATTGGTAAATTGTTGATTTATATACAGTAAGGTAACATTTTCAAGCTAAGAATATGTTGAAATAAACTTATTTTGTGACAGTGGATTTTAACATATATGAGTATTGACTCGTAAGTATTCATACATCTTAATTTATGCAAGCTGTTTTTTATTGCAATACATCACATGTTGATAATAGGCTAAATATTTCATTGCATGAAGGAGGAAGGGAAAAATGTTGTGTAAGGAGTTTGAAAAAGATTTTGATTGTGGATAATACAATTCTAAATATATTTTCATGCTTTTTAAACAGGGAGTTTGTTAGAAATTAAGGGGAAATTCTGTCGAAATTTTTTAAATATATAGCCAAGTGTTATTGTTTTTTGAGTTACAATTGTTTTCGCTTAGTATTAAAATATTAACATATATGAGTATTGTTGTGGTTTTTTCATATTACTTTTGATATAATTTTAAGGAACGTTAAGTTCAAATATTGTTGACCTATAATTTATTTACAGGAGTCTAGTATGAGCAGAGCACCGTATCCTCATGAGGTATTTATGTATACACATACGCGAAATCATGACGGTGTCACATTCGTCAGCGATCGAACTAGACAAGTTCATATATGATTTTTAAAATTGTTACTGTTATTTTTCTATATGTTTTTAGTTTTAGATTACTCTTAAACAACATTCGATTAATTTTCATTATAGGAACGGGTACTAGAGGGTCTTCAGAGTCAGCAGGCAGATGGTGGTACTGTTGATCATGCAAGAGTATATTACGACGCAGCTGACGGTAGGGATCACCGTGGACGGGTCTTCGGCTTGGGCTCTTATGCAAATACTTGTTATTCGCATGCTGCTTCATCCTCTACGGCAACGGCGAGTAGACTTGCTGCGACTACAAATGAGGTCATTGAGTTTCGCAGCACAGTCGACACTTTAATGGACCGCATTACTAGGCTAGAGGAATTCATTACCCAAAATGTTCATGTACCGTCGGCTGATCGTCCACCGTCACCTCCATCTTAATTACTGTTTAATACACTTTTCAAGTACTTTTGCTTGTAGTCCTATTACATATATATATATATATATATATATATATATATATATATTAATACATTACTATTTATACTTTTATTTATTTTACTTAATTTTTATTTAATACTTGCTTCATTAATATTATTATATAAATTTTGCCAATTACAGTTTTATTATTAAAAAAAATTATGTATTAAAAATAGATTTCAAGACGGAAAATATATTTAAATATAATTAAAAGATATAGTTAATAATATATTAAGAAAAATATGTATTTAATTTAGAGACGGAAAAATTATTTCCGTCTCTATTTTCCGTCTCTAAATAGAGACGGAAAAATAATTTCCGTCTTTAGAGACGAAAATTTTCGGTCTCTAAATTTAGAGACCGCCAAAATAGAGACGGAATTTTTCCGTCTCTATTTTCAATTAGAGACGGAATTCCGTCTCTATTTTCCGTCTTTATTCCCCTGATTTCTTGTAGTGAAATAAAGTTTAAATGTTCAAAATACTTAAAAATTAAAATTTATCCACTATAATATAACATCATTATTGTTAAAATAAAAGTTTTTGATGGAAATAAACAAATTTATTTTTAAAAATTAAGACTTAATAATTAAGTAAATAAATCAACCGGTCCATGATCACTCTAATTAGTTGCACGATTATACTTACTAATTGCCAATTAAAAAAAACACTTGAAAACCTCAAAATAATTAGGATAATGAAAAAAAATGTAACAAAAATGCTTAAAAATACAAAATTATTAAAATAAATCCATTCAATGCTAACAACTCTTTTCTTTTATTTTTTTTAACTTGACACACATTATTTTCACATATATTAAAAATTATATTTTTTTTAAATTATTAAAAATTTTAGTTAATATATTAATGCTATATAACTTTTCGAATATATTTTGATTTTCATTAATGAAGTTAATAAATTAAAAAATAATAATAAATACTAAATATGGGCATATTGAACAATTAATAAATTAACTAAAATATTTTTTTAAAAAAATTAAAATAAATTTGAAATATATTTTAAAGTAATGAAAATTAAAAGAATATAAATAGCTAAATATGAAAATAATGAAATAAAAAATTATAATATATATATATTATAAGAATATTTATATATTGGTTATCGGTTCGTTTAATCGGTTTATGAGCCAAAAAAATAAATCATTCCATTAATATTGATTTTTTTAAAATATTAACCGTTAACCATTAAAATCGATTTGGTTAATATATTTTTCGGATTGATTTCATTTCGATTTGTCGATTAACCAAATCCAACTATCTTTTTCCACCCCTAACTCTTGGATAAAGCTGATGGAGCGACCATCATATAGTCACACATCCACCACTTTAAATGTACGTGTGCCAAAATTAAACAGCTTTTTTTAAGCAACAAATCCAACAACGTATCCACTACTTTAAATGTACATGTGCCAAAATCCAACAACATTAATTAATTGCATTAGAAATCATCTACTATACTATACCACGAAAATAGACTAATAATATTATCTTAAAATTAAGCTTAGTATACGTATACTAAAACACAAAATACCCAAAGAGGGGAAGAAACAAGAAATTCATTTCGTATAGATTAACATATATATAAAATTGAATCCTAGCAAGTTACAGGTAGGAATATTAAACAAAAATAAACAAATGACATGCATGTGATGTAACTTTGTCACCGGTACAGCTTTAGCGTATTAAGGAATAAACCCTAAAACCTAGAGTACAGGATGGAATTTTATAAGTTTTAGGAATATGGTTATATATAAATAATTGAAGTGTCCTTAATTAGTAGCATGGAATAAATTCTTTTGGGGTGATTAGGACAAATTTTAGAGCCATTAAAAAAATTGGGTAAGGACCAATAATACATAGAATCATAGGTATTGATTCCTTTCTGCAAGGTTTTGAAGGACTAACTTAACAGAGTTTCAATGGCGTCGGTTAGCTTCAAAATCATACCTTGTACTGTGGGGCTTTTGTTTTCGAGAGGGCTTTTTTGTTTCTGTTAATTTCCACAAAATAGAAATAAAAACAAAAATAAGATAAACTAGCCTATATTCTTGACAGAAAATGCCATGGGTGCATTATCTATGTATTTATAGAAATTTTTTTGGCAAAATGCATCATCAGATATTTTAAAATATTACGAATTTTTGCAATGAATATTTATAATTTAAAAGCTGAACATTAAATCTGTTTAAATTTGGTAATGCTCACAATAATTTTAAAAATGGCGGTTTTAAAGAGCGTAAGTCTGTGCTTTTAAATGTGTGTGTGATTAAAATGGAATCCAAACTTTTAATTTTTTAATAGAAATATGAGTTCTATTTTGAAGACATCTTGATTATACGTGGGTATGTATACATGTCATGCTTGTCAAAATTGTCATTTTTAGATTTAAGGTGAGTGTTTTAAAAATAAATGAATATAATGTTTAATTTTTAAAATATAGAGTTTTAATATAAAAGTATGTAATAATTCAAAAATTATGTTTCCAAAATTCTATTTATGTTTTTTTATTTATAGATTAAATGAACAGCGAGGCAATATATATTATCTCTTGGGGTTTAGACAAATACTTATTTATTTTTATGTAATACTCCGTGGACCGATATTTAGCAATTCTCCTCCGTGGAGTGCTAATATATGCGTGCGTGTGTTTGACTGTGGTCTTAATACGACAGGAATCAGGAAATTATTCCTTGAAATTGAAACAGTTTTATGCTCCCTTTAACCTATCAATACTCAGGTCCTACATGTCCAGTCATGTTCTTTCTTTCACCCTAGCCAAACCAACCACATTATCATATTAATTAATTTCCCTTTTTTCTATTTATCTGGATCAAGACGACATTTCCTCGTGACAAAACCATTTGCCTCGTTAAACCTAAACTAATTAATTATTACAATCGCTATCTATGTTCTCAATTATTACATACAAACACTTATTTAAATCTAATTTATCAAAATTTTATTAATGAAGCCCATTTGAAAATGGAAATATGGAGTAATATGTTTTTATGACTGTCACTTCATCATTTATTTGGTTCAAGAAAAAAAATTTATATTATATAATTTTACATTCAACCAATCAACATGCAATACACTATCATATAAAATAGCTATTTTTAAAAAATATAAAATTCATGTTCGACTAGAAAAGTCTACAACGTACTATTATGACCCCCTAAATAAAAATAACAAGTTATATATATGTGTGTCTGATATAGGAGCATCAATCAAACTACAGTCGATTGAAAATATTACCAAATTTTTAATAATAAAATTAATGATTTCGTTTCTTTTTATCTGTCACGTTTGAGAAAAATATAAATTTTATTTATCTATCATTTTTAAATTTTAAATATAATTTTATTTTATTTTTTAATATAAATTTATCAATTAAATTTAAATTTATACATTTAAAATTAATTAATTTTCTTTAATTCTAATAAAAATAATAAAAGTGTCAAATAATAAGTAACGGATTGAGTAAGTTAAATTCATTATCTTCATTAAATAGAACTTTGAAGTTACACTGAATTTGATTGAAGCTATTCATTCATCATGTTTTGGAATAGAGAAAACACATGTGCCCACACACATATAAATAATTAAAGGTGTTGGGTACCCTTTTAACTGCATGGATGGAACACACTAATTTTTTTTTTAAAAAAAAAAATAAAGAAATACACACTAAATTTAATAATAAAAGTCTAGTCTAAAATTTGTAGCAGTACAATATAGGTTAAATCAAAATAATTAAAGGTATTGGCTACCTTGAAACAGCATGAATGATACACACGAAATTTAATAATTAAAATTAAAATCTGTATTACTAAATATGTTAAATTCTAATTAAGAAATTAAAAGTATTGGCTATTCTTCAAACTGCATGGATGGTATACGCGAATTTCGTTCTGAAAAATGCTATTATTTAATACTTAAAATTCAGTTTGAAATCCATAACAGTACAATAGATTAAATTCTAAACCATTAAATTCAATATATATCCTCCAGTCCACGCAGCATGAACCGTATAGTGTCCTTTTTATAATTAAATACTTGCTTATCATCACATGTGTTACCTACCTCTTGGATATTTCTCTTTTATGGTCTCGAAGTGACAAATGGGATATAAATTAAGCCATAAACTCTGTAAATTCTCATTCCTATATATTCAAATAAGCTATATATAATTATTAACCAAGCTAGTGGAAAAACTAATCAATTAAATTCAGCTAAAAGTATATATAAACAAATAGATTTATAGACTCTATTTAAATAAATAATTGAAGTTGGTTTTTTTGTTTTTTTTAGAAAAATGTATATGTATATGCATATGTATATAATATATATAGAGCTTAGTTGTCGGCAAAGATTTTTCAAGAGAAAAACAAAGGCTTGTAAATTGAAAAGGATTGATAAGCATACAAAGATTAGCTATATCATGTCGTTCTTAGTATCACAATTTATTTTATTGTCTTCCTTTTGTTTCTAGTGGATAACGTAATTTTTGTGAAAAACAAGTGTGTGCTTGTTCTTTTTTTTTTTTTTTTCTAATTAAAATATGGATTTATTAAATAATTTAAACTAATCATATTGATGTGAGCAACAAAAGCCAACATCACGAGCAATTATCTTGTAATAAATTCCTAATTCAAGGCATGGGCCACAACAACAACAAAATATTGTATAAGTCAGCATACCGAAAATAAGAAAAATACTTGCCTAAATCAGATTCACCCTCAACACCCAAATTAGAAATCTATTTTGTAGTCATTATAAGCCAAAACTTCCAACTTTCGGCTTTATGGTTATTCTTTCTTAACCTTGAAGTAAAAATCAACTGTACTTTCGTTTTAAAAAATTAATAACAGTATCATGACATCTATCGAACAATACATATATCAGAATTTTATTGCTTAATAGCAGAAATTCCTGTTATGAAGTTGTATCAGAAATTTTAGTTGAGTTCCCTAAACGTGAGCAGAATTTAGGTAAATAGTACTTGAGTTCAGAAAGCAAATATTACAGGTAAAAATTTCTATGCAGGAGAAAAAAGGTTGTAATTGATTGGTCTGAAAATCAATGGGCTGCGCAACTATAACCCTGGCCCAACCCGATCAAATGGTTCTGCTTTTGGAGCAAATGAGTTGTACAAAATGTTATCCGTTCTAGATAGAATTATAGATTACTATGCAATAATATCAAGTGAAGAAAGTCCCATAATTCCGATCACATGAGAAGAGAGCAATTCAGCAAATATCAGGCAAAAAACTCCAATTGTCAAATCAACGAGAGAAAAATGATAAAAAAAAAATGCATATAAGGAAAGTTTAAAGAATGTAATTGGCGAGTGTATGTATAGTTGATATGCTTAATGAATTATGCAACTAATGCCATGTAATAATTGATAATAACTAGCCATTAGTAGCGTAATACCTGACAGTTACGTTAAGTTCTTTAATATTGTTAACATGCAGACAGAAGATAGCTATGTCCGAGCTAAAGGAATGGAAGTTCTATATAAATTTATCACAAACTACAGTGAAAGGCCAAAATTGAGAAACAATGCATAAGGCGATGGACTGGTGAGAGTGAAATGATAGTTAAATTGGACCCAAAGAAAATTCAGGCCCAACTCATTTCCTATTAATAGGCAGCTTTATAAGACATCGTTAGCGACAAGTGCAATTTAGTAGATGTGCGCACCTGCGGAGATTTCAAACCTCGCCTTGCCAAATACCAGGATACCCCCTACAGAAGACAGTATCTAGTGTTCCTCACAGGTAGCGAGTTGCTGTTTTTATATACACACGGCGAGTAAAGTTCCTTCCCTTCCATATCAAAATGGGAAATTTGGACAAGCTGTGTTACGGTGCCATAAATTTTGAGTCATGATCTGGTGCTTTCGGTCGTATAGTAGCATTAATGCTGCGCAAAATCTCAACCCTTCGCATCGCATCAAGATTTATCTTGGAGTTAAGGCTGCCAATCGAAGCAAAAATGGAATTTACTTTATCAGCAATAAACTTTTTATAGTAAAAATATTTACATAAAAAAGTATTTTATGGCGGATATTATAAATTTTGTCTTAAAATAAAATAACTGAAGGCTGCGATACAAAAATTAGCATACAATTTTTGAAAAAAAAAAAATTCAAAAACTAATTTGAATTGGACATTTTTTGAAGCCTATATGTTGGTTTTCTATTGTTTAATATGTATTTTGCACAACAGAAAAACTGAATTCAGCTGTGTAATGGATGAAAAAATTGAGGATATATATCAATAATTTCTCAAAAATTGAATTAACTTCAATTTGTTAATGACTAAAATAAATTTGTTTTATATTTAATAATTTCGTGAGAATGTTAAAGATAAAATGACTAATTAATCTATAATCAATAATTTTGAGTTAAATTAGGATGGCACCATGCATATATATATACATGTCTGCATATACGAGTGATGGAGTGATTGGTAAGTGAGAGAAAAGCAAAGGGCACAGACCCCAAAGCAGAATTGGCAAAACAGATAGAGATATGCAGAGAGACTGAGAATATAAGACGAAAGAGAGAGCTTTGATTAAAAAATTTTGAAGTTTGAGCTTTAAAAACCAAAAACTTACTCCACACACACGGAGAGAGAGAAAGGGATTGATATTATCGAACCCAGAACACAGTTTTTGAGATAGAGAGAAAGTAAAGTAGTGGTGGGGGAGAGATAATTGAGAGAATATGAGTAATTGGTTAGGATTTTCAGTTAGTCCACACCTGAGAATTGATGGAGGTTTTAGTAGAGAAGAAGAAGAAGGAGAACAATCCGTCTTTTCTTCTACTTCTCATCATCATCACAGTGATATTTCTGTTATGCCTTTACGCTCTGATGGCTCTCTTTGTGTTCTTGATCCTTTTAGAACCTCCTCTAATGCTGCTTCAGGTATTTCCAAATTAGGGTTTTGCTTTTACTTTGAGGATCTTTAGAGATGTAAACTTTCTTTAGTTTTCTTTTTATTTTTTTGATTAATTTGCAGATTGGAGATATGAAAACTCCATGGATGCAACGAGTGCAAGTGAAGAAGGTCCAAAGCTTGAAGATTTCTTAGGCTGTTACTCAAACTCTCCATCTGAAGAGAGAATCAATGTCAATGTTCCACCAAGTTTCCATACCGACTCTAATGGAGAAAACCACACCAACCCATCTTCTCTAATCCACTCTTATGAACATTACAATGATAATCCACAAACCCTAATCCCGAATGATAATTTCCAACACTGTGATATTCCAAACTCAACCATGTGTCATGTGCCATTTGAAACTGCTAGTTCAGTATCTGGGTTCAAATCGTGGTTAAGACAGACACCATTTTCTAGTACTAAAGCTTCAAATGAAGCTAACAATTGCAGTTTCCAACCATTATCTCTTACAATGAGCCCCAGTTCACAGAATCAATTAGTTGCAGTTTCTCCATTACAAGTTGTTGATAATCGCAAAAGGTCTGTTGGAAAGTCTGTTGCCAGAGAGCCAGTTCCTCGTAAATCTATTGACACTTTTGGACAAAGAACATCTCAGTATAGAGGAGTAACAAGGTACGTCATATTTTTAGGAGATAATTCTTATGAATTAATTTATTAAAGAGGGTGCAATTTGATGGTTTAGGCATAGATGGACTGGAAGATATGAGGCACATTTGTGGGACAATAGCTGTAGAAAAGAAGGACAAACAAGAAAAGGAAGGCAAGGTGAGAAAATTAGCATTTCTTTTCTTAAAATTTCTGTTTCTTTGTAACCTTTTTTTTTTCAAAAAGAATATACTACTAACTTTTGTTTTTTAAATTTCATGCACTTTTTGGGTTTCTTTCACTATGTCAACCTTGAGCAGTTTATCTTGGTAGGTGACACTCTTACACTCATTAACCTGTTTTATCTTCACTTTTCTATATATTTCAAGCTTTCATAGGATTTAGTATTTTCATTACAAAAACTTTGGATAGTGTGCATGTTCTTTCTCATTCATTCTTTTTGTTAAATGGTCTTTAATTAGGTGGATATGATAAAGAAGAAAAAGCAGCAAGAGCTTATGATTTAGCTGCCTTGAAGTATTGGGGACCAACAACTCATATAAATTTCCCTGTAAGTTTCTCTATCACATTCTTAAAAGAAAAAAAAATGATAATGTCCAAGTTATCTTAATATTAAATGTTTTTATATAGTTGAGCACATATGAGAAGGAGCTTGAAGAAATGAAGCACATGACAAGGCAAGAATTTGTAGCAAATTTGAGGAGGTATGTAATTTAATTTTGCAATTTACTAATTAAAAGAAAGAAAAGATTGATTGGTTTGTTCAAACTTTGGCAGGAAAAGTAGTGGGTTTTCAAGAGGAGCTTCTGTTTACAGAGGAGTGACAAGGTGATGATAGCAAAAAATGACCTCAATGACAAAGTTTTTTTATTATTTACTGTTTTGTTGCAGGCTTTTCAGTTATCTTAGACAATAATAGGCAAACACTACTATGCATGAATATGTGAATAAAAATTGCGTATACTTTGTATAATATTAAATTATCATATCTATCATTTTTTTCCTTTTATTTGCTAATCGGTTTTCCTTTATATTAGCAGGCATCATCAACATGGAAGATGGCAAGCTAGAATAGGAAGGGTTGCTGGTAACAAGGACTTGTACCTCGGGACTTTTAGTAAGTCTCACCTTTATCTAATTTTTTTCAATTTTCAATTATTTTCAGTTTCTTTGATCCTTTCATAATTTCTTCTTGAAGAACCTTAATTGCTTGCTTTCTACATTAAGTTTTCAAAAGGACAGTGCTATCTTCTATAGATTTTGTGTGTCCTGCCTATTTGCTGATATCGTATGAAGGTTTAAGGTTGCAAGGTGGTAGCTAGGTTGCCTATTTATTGTACTTGTATTCTAGCCATTGAAAAAACTGTTCATAGCTCTTAACAGTTAAAAGAAATCAAAGTTATGCATCTACTAATAGTTTTGTTTTAATGCAAACTACACCTAATCTTGGATATTAAAATTAAGAATATTCTATATTTACATTATTTTTTGTATATATATAAATAATAGGCACACAGGAAGAGGCTGCTGAGGCATATGACATAGCGGCAATTAAGTTTAGGGGAACAAGTGCTGTTACAAATTTTGATATAAGTAGGTATGATGTGAAGAGAATTTGCTCAAGCTCTACACTCATTGCTAGTGATCTTGCTAAACGTTCATCAAAAGAGTTAGCACCAATAGGTCACGACGATGAAAATTCATGTGCATCTTCGACATCTCAGCCGTTTCTTGCCATCACAAGCGGGGAAGCTTCCGATGAATTGGCCGATATTATGTGGAATTCAAATGCAGATAATGAAAACCAGCACCAACAAAACGCCAACAATGCTGCAAAATTTGTTGCCACCACCACCAGTAGCAGGAATTCATCTAATCCGGCGAGTCCAAAATGTTCAGAATTTTCGATCGGAGGTGGAGACTACGCTCATGGTTACTCATTGCAGGGATCAAAGTATGAAGAATCTAATAATGGAAGTAACAATAGGATTAGTAGTTTGGGTTTGGTTCATCAAGTCCCTATGTTCGCTTTGTGGAACGAGTAGGAGAGGCCATAAATTGGAATTTTCTTAAGCCTTTTTAGGTTTTTTTTTTTTTAATAGTGCACGGCTCGCCGAATCGAAGTTAATTTTAATTTCTTGGTCAGAAAATGAAAAAAAAAATAGATAGGTTGGTAGGAAATGTCAACATAGAATTTCAAATCAAGAACCCTAATTTTCTTGAAAAATATAATTTTGTGATTGACTCAGTTGCTGTGTAGTTGGAAGATAGGTTCATTAATGGCTTAATTAAATTGGCATTTCGGTTAATGTACGATCTTGGATTGGCGATAATCTTTTTTTTGTACAAGAAAGATTTGGAATCCAACTGTTTATTAGTTAAAATATTATTATGGAAAATACTGTTGAGGACGTAATTTGTTGTCACTGTGTTTTTGCTTTTTCAGCGATGGAGTTGTATTAATACATCGAAAAATTCTCATCTTCACGAGAGCTTTTGTACTAACAAGTACGGTTGAAAATTATAATTCAATGTAGTATGAAAATATTTGAAGTCCATTCTTTTGTATCCATTGGTATTTGGTAAGATAGATTCTCTTTTCTCATATCCATAGTTTAAAAATATATTATTTTAAATTTTGCTTTTCACTTAACATATATTAAGATAATTAAAACAATTTAAATTTCTATACTATACTTATAATTGGTTAAATTATTTTATTAGTAATTAAGATACAAAAAAGTAATAAGAAATATATAAACTCATTTAGAATATTAAAAGAAAATTACATTGAAAAATATGTAATACTATTTTTTAAAGTTGTGAGAAAAGATATACTGAAAATAAAAAATAAATTTAAAAACGACACCAGAAATGAAAATGGCAGAAAGAAAAGACCTTTTTAGTTCACATAGTTGAGAGTTTTGCTGGTTACTTAGATAATGTAATTATATAAAATAAAACTATAAATATAATTTCTTCTTGCATCATAAATTCCTTACCTTTTGTTTGGATCGGCGGAAGTGGAGGTTATTGAGGAGAAAGTGATTGAAATTCAAACTACTTCCATCGTTTAGTTTGCAAAATTGGAAAGTAATTGACAGTAAATGAAAGGAAATTGAATTTTTCAATTTACTTTTAATTTTCTAAAATATTTTCTCCCTATTTGAAAAGAAAACAGAAGAAATAAGAGATAAACGGTGAATGAAGAACAAAAATAATGAGATTTATACAGGCTAAAAGGCAAACGTAAAATGAAGTAGATGAAGCACATGGCAGATTTCTGAGCAAAAAAAAGATGGCGATGGAGAAAATGAAACAAGGATTAATAAGAAGCAATTTTTATAGGAAATAAGACGAGTAAGAACAGTAAAGGTGAAGAAAAAGATGGCGAACAATTGAGAGGAGGACAAAAATAATGAACAATAAAAATTTAAGGAAGAAAAGCTAAGAAATTTTTTATCAAACCAAACAATGGAAATCAAAATAAATGGAATTCAATTTTTATCACTTTTATTTTTTCTTCTTTTTCACTGGTTAAAAATAAATTGGAATTACTCCTCTTCAAATAAAAGGTTAGTTAAAATCAATTAGTATTTTATTTTATTATTTCTTTGGATTTGTTAGTTTTAATTTAAAAGGATAATAAAATGGAGTTTGCAACCCATGATGGAATCAGTTACATGCATTTGCACCACCTGAGCGACAAATCACAATATCACATATGTCCCATCAACAAAATTAATGCCTTGAGATCTCTAACAATCTAGGGACCACTGGTTTTTGATGGAGTGCCACACAACAATACTAAATTCACATTGCTACCCTAAATGCGACACACCCTTTCATTGGATTTTTCTTTTATACATGGAATCCTTATGTTACAATTTAC
Organism: Excoecaria cochinchinensis; assembly: GCA_947683425.1. Lineage (NCBI taxonomy): Eukaryota > Viridiplantae > Streptophyta > Magnoliopsida > Malpighiales > Euphorbiaceae > Excoecaria > Excoecaria cochinchinensis. The sequence goes on along the minus strand of CANTUQ010000125.1, from coordinate 2,606,777 downwards.
ACTTTCCGTTCTTATTTTTATTAGAATTAAAAAATTATTATTGATTCTAAATAAATTAATTTATATTAAAAATTTAAATTAAAAAAATTATTTAAAATTTAAAAATAATAAATAAATAAAATTTAATTATTAGTCAACAAAAATTACCTTGTTACGAAATTGTGCTTATGTTTGTATAAGTCAAAGAAGTTTGACTATTTTAGAGAGTGAGAGAGAGAAAGAAAGATGCGGGAAATAATGGCTTACAGAGGAGAGAATCTAAGGCTGGCCAAGTAAAGGACTGTCTTAAATTGCGTGCCCTTTGGCTTTTATTTTTCTCTCTCTCTTCCTTGCAGTCATTTTATGGCTTTTTTTTCAGTGCCACCCCCAACTCCGCTTCTTCGCGCGTACCTTTCTTTCGCCTATATCAAAATCTTCTCAACAATTTATATACTGTATTTTCTTTATCATTTATGAAAAATTATTAGTAATATTATATCTCATCAACTCTGAATCTAATTGTAGAGATTATATTTTTCTTAATTAAGAATTTATGATTCCAGGAGAGTATTTTGACTCATTTTATATCATAAATTTATCGAACGTAAATTTAAATTAACTGCATGATTTATTTTATTTTATAAGTCAGTTGAGTGCAAATTTAGATTTTATGGTCTGGGATAATTTTTTTTTTAAACAGCTAAAGTTAAAAACTTCAAGAGAATGATGGTTTTCTCATGTAATAAGTTAAGAAAAGCATCTGCTTATTGTTGTGGTGTGAATATGGAATCTCTGGTGAGGGATTTATGTAGGGAGTAGGTGTAGGGTTTGGCAGGGAGAAAATTTAGAGATAGGTATGGGCAGAAGAACACAGTGCGCGGGGCAATATCCAGTGTACAATAAGATAAATTTGACGCAAGAATGATCCTTTGGTTTGCTTTTATATATGAAGATAGGGTTTAGGGTTTTAAATAGAACCAGCTATTGTTTTACTTTTTTTCTTGTTGCATGGTTTGGGATTCTGTTCTGGTCTGGTCTGAATCTATTAAAGCTTTCTTTCTAGCTATGCTTATTTACTTACTTTGGGCTTTCTTTTGTCTACTTCTGCTTACACAAGTCACATTCGCACTCTTCCCATTTTTGACTTTCTACCATTTCACATTTCTTTAATCTTCTTCAAACTTCACCCTGCATTAATGGTAAGTTAAAGTTGTTGTCAAATTACACCTCAACTTCAATTTCTTGATTCAAAATTCCAACTTTCTTTTTTTCTTTTGATTTTAATAGTTCATCTACCTGTATGCAAAAACAGTTTAACATGTGGGATTCTAAAACCATGTCTCATATTATCGGTAATACTAAATTAAAGTCCGCAAGTGATTAAATATTGCAAGAATCAATTTAAATTAAAGTTTTTGAGAAAGGGCGCGTTTTACTTCTTTTATAAATTTATTGGACACAAATTCAAATCAATTGAATAAGTAAATTTAATATTAGTAAGACGAGTAGATTATAAGCGAATGATTATATATATACACATATAAAATAGATGGAGGACAAACATCTGTATGGAGAGAGAAGCATATCGCGTGGGTGTGAGTTTATAGCCAGGAAAAGAAAGAAAGCAACAATTTCCAAGGCACAGAAGATGATATAAGAAGTGCACATAAAAGTGTAAGGCTTTGTTGGTGATGTGGTGAGTGTCCTCCATAAACCCCATCCCTCCATTTATATTCTCTTCCCTTTTCTGTCTCTGCCATTTCCACCATTTCCCTCTCTCATTCCACACTTAGTAAGAAGCAGGGTTATATTGGGGAATTTATTAGAATAATGTTTTTGTTAAAATTTATAAGCAATATGGTAGTTTTTTTTTTTAAAAAAAAAAAAAAAACTATTCGTGTAAATGGTGTTGGGCTGTACTAAATTGAAAAAAAATATATGAATTATCCAATCCTATATAAAACTTGAAAACTTATGTTACGACTTGTGGAGAGATATATAGATAGATACTGATAAGCTGGGCATCAATTTTGACCAATAAAAAAGTAGAAACTTTGAGTTGCGACTTGATTTGATACGCTGTAGATTGCTATGTAAGTGGTACTTTAATTTCACAAATATTTTATAAAACACATTTTCTAATAAATCCCCTTAATTTTTCTATTAGGTAATATTTTTCATGACCCTATTCGTAAATATCCTAATTAAGTTTACCGTATATGGAGATCATGACTGAATTACCTGCTAATATGAAGCATAACTAAATTATTAACGCAAATCTTGAAGAATTTGCACATAATTTATTGCAATTTTGTCGTAAATGATCTTTAGTTGTCATTGTCAACATAAAAAGTTAACCAAGGCAATATATATGATGCCATAAACATCACTTTCTTGGTAATTACTGGGAGGCTGATAGGCAAATTCACTTTGTACAGGATTTTTATATTATATAATAAATTTTACAGGGATGATAGAAGACTAAGAAGAGTTGTCTAATTCTAATGATGACGGGACAAGAGAAGGAAAGGCTTTAGATCCTTATTTGAATTTAATTTTGCTTCTGCTGCTAAATGACAGTTCTCGGCTGACAAAGTTTTTGGACAATATGTTAAGCCTGAGTTTGGTGTGTGGCAGTGACCTGGATCAAGCCAAACATGCTTCTTGCTCCAGCTGCACTGCTACTGCTTCCACAAGAGTACTGCTTTTTTATTTATTATTATTATGTTTTAATTGTTTTTTCACACATGTGACCTTAACTTGGCATTTCTCTAGCTCATAGGCTGCATTCTTTTATCACATCTATGTATTTCACTGCATGGTCAACACTTTCTTCATTTCTTATCATCACTTTGGAAACCTTCAAACCAAAAGGTTTCAGTTTAGTTTTATCAAGTAATAAGGCAATGCCTCGCTAAAGTTTTCATGTCTAATTGGAAGTAATAACAAGTCATATTAAATGTTACTGTTGGGTGTGCAAACAATGTCCCACATGAAATTTGATCTCATGATATGAGGCATTTTGGGAAAATTGTAAAGACTATGGCCCGAAGCAGAAAAAATCATGCCATTGAAGAGAGGTTTATTTGTGCCAGCTAGTGATCATCAGAGCCGATGGTTCAACGAAATGACACTATAAAAATGGTGGAGAACAGCTCTCATGATTGTACCCAGCCCATGAAGAGCAAGCAAGCAATTACGGAGCTAGGATCCAGCATCAATTTAAATAAACGCCAGAACCCACTATCTAGCGAGGGCATCAATATAAATAAAAAATATTATAATAGGGACATCAATATAAATAAACGCTAGGATCTACTTTCTACCGGGAGCATCAATATAAATAAAAAATATTATAATATCAATGATATATAAAAGAAGTATTTTTAAAATTGTCTATTTTAAAAAGAAGAGTGAAAAATGGAATAGCCGAATGAGTGGGTAAAATTTTTTATTGTGTAATTTTTTTTTTTAATGGGGCATTATATATATTCAAAAATGAGTTTTACTTAATTGGGAATCATCACAAATACATTGTACTAATGGTCCAATGAATTACTGGATGTTAAAATTTTGAGACTGTGTGAGGGTATTATAAGTGGGTGCAAAAATCTTAAATGTATGGGGCATTATATAAATTTTTCCTATATATCCAATGAAAATTAAAACATTTGAGTGGGAGCAAATCAATATAGCTCTGCTAGTGCAACCAAGTCCAATGAAGTGAGTTTATTTCCTTGACCTGTCGTTAGCGATGCACACGCAAAGGGAGTTCGGTGGCCATCAAAATATTCAAAATGATGTGATTGTCGCACAATGAATCTCTAGTACATGTAAATAAAAATAAAAATACAAAAATGGTGATGGATCATGTGATACTTAGTTCGAGGTGAAGATTGTTGGATATGCGAATAATCTCCCGTTTCGGAAATTAATGTAAAGTATAAACTACTTTGTATTTTTTTTTCGCACGAGGCTACTTGGAAAAAAATTGTAAGAAATTAGATTTAAAACGGATAATATCATACCATTATAAAAGAATTTTTGGACTATTTGAACCAAAAATTATATATATATATATATATATATATATATGCTCGTAGAAAGTTGTTAATTGCGTGTAGATTGTTGCTCTAAAATGACCCGGTTACTCTGAATTTACTTAAGTTAGAGTTTAATTCCATCACAATTATAAGGTTTTAATGTGAGATTCTCTCCGATAATTAACACATAAATTTGCTTCTTTAGCAATGGATAATGAATTACTGACTGCAAGGATTTTCTTTTTCTCTTAAAGTGATGTTGATTAATGAATAATAATTAGTGGATTAATGCTTAATTATACGACTAGCTTTCTTTCATGAGAAATGATTTACTTTATGCTTGAAATAATTTAAAAGCTAACTCGTTGAGTTAATTTGACACTGCGCAGCCGAAAGAAAACTTAATTAAATAGCTGACATTGACTGCATAAATGAAAACACATGATTTCCAAACTGGCTAACACCTAGGCTAGATTTCCCACTGGAAATTTTTAGCGTTCTTTATGATTTCTCTTTATGTGGCTCTATAATTTCTCAATTCTATTAGTGCCATTTATTCTTTTGCAACTCTGTTTTTGGTCATGGAAGTAAAATTTATTAATCATCACTTTATAAATGTCAGAAAGAATTCCATATATAAATGCTACAAAGAATCTTATATTAATATATATAGGCTGTTTAAAGGAATTAGCAAGAACTTGTATGTGTTATGAAAATAATTATATAATGGTTTAGGTCGTTTAAAGAAATAGTTTAATTACAGTCATTGACTCCACTCAATTTTTACAATAAACATGAAAGAAAACATGAGAAATCTACTGCAAATTCAATTCAAAACTGTCTTCTAATACTGAATTTGGTCAACGGATATAAAATTTGTTAAATCTTATTTTTGGCATGGAATAACGAACTACTTCTTCTTCTTCTTCTTCTTTAAGGTACATTTTATATTTGTTAATTTCCCAAATAATATAATAGTGATTATAATTTTCTTATTGAAATTAAAGAAAAATGTGAACAGGTGAAGAATAATAATTGAGTAAGAAAAAACAGAGCATGTGAGCTATTTTTATTGAAGGTTTGGCTACACATATAAATACAAAAAACTGAGTAGCTATCAGTTATCAGTTAGCGAGCTGATAACTATTAACTAAACTAAAGGAAGTAAAACACTAGAAGATAATTATCCCTTTGATTGTGATTGAGTTGAACTCAACCTCATTATTACTTAAGCACATCTCTACCAGCTATGTAGTAGAGGATTAAGCATCCTTATCTCTCCACATAATCCTCATTATGTTGAGATTCTTCAAGTGTACAATTGGGCTTCATGGGCTGCTGTACTGTCTCAATTAATTGTGTATTGCAGGTGGGCTTCATGGGCTGTGCTGGCTTAATACCCTCCCGCAAACTTTGCCGGGGTCGGAGGCGAAGTTTGAAACAATGAAGAGCAAGAGCAGCTTTGGACATGGGCTTAGTGAAGATGTCAGCTACTTGCAGAGTGGTAGAAACATGCTGAGTAACAAGAAGACCAAGTGCAACGCGTTCACGCGCAAAGTGATAATCAAGTTCAATGTGCTTACTTCTGGTGTTGTCACAATAGTGTCATATATATATAACACGTGCAAAATAAATATAATGTTTGTATTTGTTTTTAAATTCTATGAACAACATGTCATATATATATATATATATATATATATATATATATATATATATATATATAAACAAACCTTAAAAAAAATTAATTAATGATCAATTCTTTCGTGTTAATAATTAATGGACCAAATGATAGAATTGTTAGATTTTATTTTGTAATTGTTAGGATAATTGACACTTTCTTATTTAAGTTAGAAAATTTCGAAACTTTCGTGATAGATTGAGTGGCTTTCTGCATATCCTACTTTTAGTTTTATTTGGAGTTTTAGGTGACAGTAAACAACTGTTTTGTAAAATTTATCTTTTTAAATTTTGATTCAAAATATTTTAGTTTATAAAATTTCTATTTTATTAATAATGTCTTCAACCTTTTATCAAATAAATTTCGAAATTTATCTTTATGATAACTCCCTACAAATCTTTATTGATTTTTATTATATTAGTTTTTATGCAAATTTCCATTGTTATTTATTATATTAATTTAACTAATTTTATTTAAATTTAATATTATCTGCTTTTTAGATTTTTAGAACATGCTTTTGAATTATTTTATGCTTATTATCCATTTAAATAAATGATTGATTTACTTATATAAACTTATTTGAATTGTATATCAAATTTATCTGAACTTATCGACTGTTATCTAATTTGAAATTATATATATATTTTGTTAAAATTATTTATATATTTATTAGTAAAAAATTATTTTCAAGCCGATACATGTGCTCAGTTATTATCTGTATTTGTATCTAGCTCTATTTAAACAACATTTTATTTGAATCTGCATTTGATCTCGCCACAAATATCACTTGTTTAGAAAATCACATAACTTGCTATCATTTATCATATGCCATTGAGATTTATATTAGAAGCATTGCATAATATCTATGGTGGGGATATTTATTATCTGGCCTTTGGTGTTGTGGAGTATCACCCTGTTGAGTTATTAAATTACTCTAAATTATTACATGTTATTAGTCTGTTGTGTGCTATAGTTATTATTTACCGAGTCATTGTATTTAAACCACATCCGCTCTATATGTTTTTATTTTGCAGATTAATAGTGATGTTCAGTTAGTTCTAGCCTTCGTCATTCTGTTGGCAAGAACCTTATTTTCACTTGCTATTAGATTTGAATTAGCCAATATTATATTTAAGTTAGCATGTTAGTAGAATTTTAGAATTTAAAATATTTTTTTTTGATTCTATAGAGATTCTGTAATTTAATTTTGGTATTTATTTAGAATTTGAAGATTAGACTTAAATTTAGCACTTTTGCTTTTTATGAATTGAATATAAGACTACTATTATTTAGATAGTTTATGTACCGGTTGAGTTTGGATCATGACACAAACTTTTTCCTTTTTAACTAATTTAATTTATTCTTTATTTTAGAAACAAACTCAAAGCTCACAAAAAAAACCCAAAATATTTCCAAGAAAATCCTACAAACCAATTCTTAACTAACAAAATGCATATTTGTAGAAAGTTTATGCACGCATTAAATTTTTTTGGATCTTCGACTCTAAATGATATAAGAAACCCATTTTCTTCTTGATATTACTACTGTAATCACTCTCCAACATTTTCTATTTAGATAAAAAATATATTTTCTCATAATTCTCAGCCAATAATATTGTTTTACATATATACATAATTTTTTGTTTCATTGAATTAATCATAAAAATGGATTTAAACAAGAAAAATGGGAGCTCAAGCATAATGATTAAATGCATAAAAGGAAGGATTTTTCTTTTTTCTTTTTTTAAAAAAGATGTATAATGACTAATTCAATTAGAAATATCATAAAAGAAAATTCAAATTCAAAATCTTTTAAATTTTATTATTAAGTGCTTCCCATTAAATCAATTTTTGTTGATTAAAATTAAGGAAAGTTTAAAAGTTAAATTGGCATGCATTAAAGAAAGAACTTTCCAAGTCAAAGCCCATAGGATTATGAGAAGCAAAAGGAAAGGAGGTATCCAAGAATCCATTCTCCCACCTAATAATATCAATTGAATTTTGTGGGCCCTATTTTAAATTGTGGGCTATTCCTAGTTCATACTAAATTTAAATTTGGATGGGCCCAATATGGGGCCCATTTTAACACTGATTTCACATCAAAATGTCTACGTGGGTCCACATGCTCCTACATGGGTGTATCATTGGTAGAAAATTTTTTATTTCGATATTTAATTCGAATTCATATGTAGAAAATTAATAAGAAAATATGAATGATCTACGGTTAAGGTTCGAATCTAAATAGATTCATAAGGAAAAAAAAAAAAAAAAGCCGCAAAACGCTTCGTTTTGAACTAATTAAAAATGTTGAATCTTCGAAATTAGAACTTAAAACTTATGACTAAGGAAAAAAGAGAGACGTATAAACGGAGTGTATGTCTGTTTTGACAGGTCATATCTATCGCTGGCTGCCCTTCTCTCTCTTTCTATGTAGTTAACAAATAACAACTAACAGCTCTATCTCTAGATTCTCTTTCTAGGCAAAATTCACCCAAATTAGCCTGTTTCCAACCGTTGAACCCCGTGTAGGTTGGCTGATTGACTCTCTCTCTCTTTGTGTCTTTCATTCTCTCTCTCTCTTCTGCATTTTCTGAGAAAAAAAAAGGGGGTTCTTTCAAAAATCAAGAATGGAATTGAAGATCCTCAGTAATTGGGAATGAAGATTCGAAAAAGTTTCGATTTTTGAGTCTCTACCCATTTGACTCGATTAGTCTCAAGGGAAACCATAAAGTCATCATCTTTTCCAATTTAACAAGGATTTTCTGATGCCAAAATATCCCATCCCTTGACCCGTTTCTCTGATTTTTTGTTTCCAGAACCAGGGATTTAGAAAAGGATCAAACTTTGATTCTGTGGCGCCCAATCTTGAAGAACCCAAATTCTTGAATTTGTAGATAAGGGGATTGGAATTCAAGAATTTGGGTTTATACCCAGATGCCAAAGTCAGTTGATTTCTCTAATAAAACGCTTAATTTTCCTTGAATTTTAATTCATGGAAACAAGATTATCGACCTTGATCTTTGTGATTTTAGGGCTTCAATGCTACTTCTTTGCTCGTTTTGTAGAGTCCCAGAATGATCCTGCATTGGTCACGCAGCCGCCGCCGGCCTTGCCTCCACCCCCTCCTCCTCCGCCGCCGCCACCACCACCACCTCCGCCACCTCCACCACCACCACCGCCGCCATCTCCATCTCCTCCTCCACCACCACTGTCTCCACCCCCTCCTCCACAATCACCAACTCCCCCGCAAGTATCGCCTCCACCACGATCACCAAAACAGGCACCGCAATCACCGCCGTCTGTGCCTCCATCATTGCTTCCTACAAGCAATTCACGGCCTCCACCAAGGAATGGAGGACGTGACAAACCGACATCTGAATCGCCGGCAACGCAGAGTAGTAATAACTCGATGAACACAGGGAAGAAAATTGGATTACTGTTTGTGGGAATTGCTGCGGTTTTGCAGGTTGGGGTTGTTGGATTCTTGGTTTTCAAGAGAAGACAACTCTTGAGATTGGAAGACACATTTTAAAATTAGCTCTTCTTGCAAATTCTTAGTTATGGTGGTTTTAAAGATGGAGGATGCTGATACTAACTGATTCAAAAATTGATACTAAATGGGCAGGTTCTTGGATAGCTAATTTGGGGATATAATTAGAGTAGAAGAATTCTCCCATTCAGCTCCTTCAACTCTTTCTGTAAATGGGGTATTTTTATTGATTGCCATTATTTCTTCAATTTCTTGCTAATTGAATTTCATATTTATAATGTAGATTCATCTACACGGCTTACAATTCAGTGAAGAGTCTGATCATTTTTATTTAATTGTTTTCACAGATTTTTTGGTGCTAACATACATGTAAACTATGTCTAAAATCATCTAAATTTAAAGATTGCAATGGAAATTTCTAGTCAAACATTCTTTTAAATGCCTCTACTTGGCCTATGAATTCATTCTGTATTATGGATTTTTGTGTTTGAATTTGCCTTAGTACTTAGTTCTTACTTTGAATTGCTGTATAGGGATTTAGTGAATTCAGCAATTGATTTTTAGAAGCAGCAGTTTCAATTACACATTCTGATTTGATTAAATTGGATGTTTAAAGATGTTTGATGAAATCCTCTGCTTCCTCTGGTGGAATATTTCCCTATGTTAAACTTGATGTTTTTGCTGGTTATTGTGCAAAAACTAATGTTCAAGTTTATATGAAAGGCCAGAGTTTGTGCTTTTCAGCTGTGAAGCTGTGTTTGCACAATGGGAACTAAGGTTTTGATGGCATTGGCATGTACTATCTAATTTGTTGTTGAATTAGTAGCTTTATTATTGATTATTATACATGATAGAGAAGTAATCAAATTAATTTCTAGTTTTTTGGTGGATACAAGTTTAATTTTGCTAATTCTGGTTAGTTGTGAAACGTCCATGCAAATTAAAATTCATTTGAAAATCGTTTGTTTGGTAAGGAAATGTTGTAATGCTGTTTTTTCTCCTCCTCTTTTTTTATTTAAAAAAATAAGGATCTCTTGTTCAAGCAGAAGGAATCGGTTATAGTGTCGTTACTTTGTTGTTTCTTTTGGGTGATACTTTTGACCCTTCAGCTATCTAATCATGCGTGGAAGACTGTCCTGGTTTTTGGCTGAGCTTGACTATAGGATTTAATCTTTAACATTATTATTTTTTTTTTCCCAAAATGCTGTTTACTTTCTAGATAATGATTCGGTGTTGAGCATACAGTCCAATTATAAATAAAAGATATTACTTAATATTACTTTTTGATCAAACAGTGCATATTATGCATATGGTTAGTATCGTGCACTATATTACCATTTAAGTATAGTTATGGTTAAATAAAAAAAACTATAAGAGAAACGCACCGAGATTTCAGCACTTGCTTGAGTGTTGGAATTATTAAATTTTAGATAGGACAAACATTTTCAACTTGGCCGGCATTTGGTGTAATTTATTTAAGCATTGTTTGCATTAAAATAAAGATAACTCTTAAAGAATGTTGCCAAATATTTCAGAATAATTGTACATGGAAATGTAGTTTTATATTTTCAGTGCTCCTTAACATAGAATTGCAGTACAATATATTATTTGTTGAAAGAAAAATTGCAAAGATAATAAAAAAATCATCAAATGCAAAAATTAAAATTACCAGTTTCATGGTATTTGCCATATCTGAAAAATAATTTCTCAAAGAGCTAAATGAAATGTACCAGAAGAAAAAGTGAGAGGATTATCTTGCTAGCTCTGTTGTTTTTATTGTTGGCTCAAAAGGCTAATTTATAGGTTTTGATGCATTAACAAAACATTTGCACTTAACAAAATTGGGTTTCTCTTTAGAATTTATATTGCAGGTCCAAGTTACAAGTGCTGATGCAGAGTGTTCTACCAAGTACAGAACACGATGCAGAGTGTTCTACCAAGTACAGAACAAATGTGTTCGTGTTCTACATCTGTCAGAACAGACATGCAGCCTTAAAAGGTTTATTAGGAAATAAAATTTGTAAAATCATTCTTGAGGAATCCACACACTCACATCACGTTTATTACATTATTTCCTGCATGAAATATATTTTTCAAATATCATGGTTGCTCAAAATAAAATTATTTCTTTCCTAAAAAGATAAAATTCCACAATTATAGTTTTTGAAAATGGAAAGAAGTTCTTTTATTTGAATCTGATTTTTCTTATTTAAAGGAGCATAAAATCTGAAGAAATATCTCTCAATCAGATCTTCATTGACTAAATAAACATAAAAACAAAAATCTCTTCAAATAAAGAAACATTTTTGAATTGTTGTTCACACCTAACAGCTATATTTTTTCAACTATAAAAATAAGTATTGTTGGTGTGTTCAAGCAAGTGAGTGAAAAACGATTTTCTGTTCTAAATTGTGTTTTATCTTGTAAGTTTTTCATTCCTTCATGTGCTTACACGATCACATCTCCTCAATATGATTATAGTTTTTATATTGTAATCATGCTAGTGAGGTTTATCAAATTTGTGAGATAATTTGTGAGGTTAGGTTGCTAGGACCTAGGAAAATAAACTAGCAAGTGTTTAGGTTCTTTTACTTGGGAAAAAGGGCTAAGTGTTTTGATCATTTTACTTGGGAAAAATGATTAAGTGTTTTTAGAGTTTTCACTTGGGAAGAAAAACTTGGGGTAGCTACATGTAACAGGCTTTTGACTCTTGCCCGTAAATAGAGTCACATTAGAAAGAGAGAAACTCTTAAGACGGATTGTCTTAAGGAGAGGATGTAGGCGGTGGCCGAACCTCTATAAATCGCGGTGTTAAATTCTCTATCCCTTACTCTCTTTTTATTTTGTGCTCTATAATTTTTATGCTGAAATTAGCTGTTCTGTATCTGTTCTGTGTTCTATAGAACAGAGTCAGAAAATCACCTGTGTTCTGAAAAACGGGATGAAATTGATTTTTCTAAATTAATCTATCCAATGAAAGTCTGATTTTTTTGCCACTAATAATTTCGTCCATATGTGTAGTTTTTAATGGTAAAGGACAATTAAAAAATTATTTAAAGTAAATTGCATGAAATGGATTTATTATGATGATGGTATTTTGCTTATAAACTGTATGTGTTCTAATCTGTCCAGATCACGAAAAAATTATGAAATGATCTATTCACCCCCCCTCTAGATCATATATTTGGGACTCACATTTGGTATCAGAGCAGGTCTCTTTATTTACAGGTTTAACCACCTAGAGAGAGATCCATTCAAATGGCTGGAACAAATCAATTTGTTGAAGAAAACCAAAATGTAGTAAGTGATTCTGATTTTGATTTTCTTAAAAGATATATTTTTTTAAGAGCTTTGCATAAAATATGATAGAGTAAAGGAAACGAATTTTGATATCTTTGTTATCTATCATGCATCAAAATAAGATAATAAAAATTTGCAATTTTTTTTGTTGCATTATTCTCGTGATGAACTTAAAAAAAAAATTATCTAAAATTGCTTGAAGATTAAATGAACTTGAAAATGAACTTAATATTAAATTATATGATTGTGTGGAGTTTGGACGAAAGTTGCTGATTTAAATGTCAAGATTGCAAAAGTAAATAATTCATCCAAGGCTGTAGTAAGAAATGAAAAAATGGTTAAATAAGATAGCTGATCATTCATCTGCATTTTTTTTTATCCCAAGTTGATTATACTTTTTGTGGTATAAATTGTCATTTTACGAAGAATTATTTTCACAAAAAGAAAGGTAAGGTAAAATGGATTGAAATAGAAACACTTGTTGCGAAAACTAACCTCTAAGGACCCAAAATAAATTGGGTACCTAATAATTATTTTGCAGGTTTGTCTAAAGAGCAATGTGAATGGCAAATGGTACCTTGATAGTGGTTGCTCAAGACATATGACATGGGACAAAAATAAGTTTGCTGAACTCTCCATGAAAGATGGAGGGACTGTCAGTTTTGGTGACAAAAGTAAAGGCAAAATTATTGGAGTTGGAACTGTTGGAACCAACCCACGTATCGAGGATGTTTCACTAGTGAAGGGATTGAAATATAATCTTCTTAGTGTAAGTCAGTTATGTGATAAAAATAAAAGAGTTGTCTTTGAAATAAAAGACTGCAAGGTTGAAGATGCAAACTCAGGTAACATTATTCTTACTGGCTATAGAACTGGAAACATTTATCAAGTAAGTTTGGATGAAAATGAAAATAATAATTCAACTTCCTTAATTTCAAATGATGATCAAAATTGGATATGGCATAAAAGACTAGGTCATGCAAGTTTACATGCTATTGAAAAATTATCTAAAAAGGACTTAGTTGTTGGCTTGCCTAAAATTAATTTTGATAAGAAATATGTATGTGAAGCATGTCAACTTGGTAAGAAAACTAGAAGTTCATTTAAATCAAAGAAAGAAATTTCAACTAAAAAATGCTTAGAAATGTTGCATATGGATTTATTTGGACCGATTTCTCCATCTAGTTTAAAAGGAAAGAGTTATGTATTTGTTATTGTTGATGATTACTCACGTTTTACTTGGACACTCTTTCTTGCACATAAACATGAGACGTTTGGGGCCTTCAAGAAGCTGGCAAAGAAAATTCAAAATGAGAAGGGATATCACATTGTCAAAATCCGAAGTGATAATGGAGGTGAATTTGTTAACAAAGAATTTGATGATTTTTGCTCAAGGGAAGGAATAGATCATAACTTTTCGGCACCAAGGACTCCACAACAAAATGGAGTAGTAGAGAGGAAAAATAGAACATTGCAGGAGATGGCACGAACCATGTTAAATGAAAATAATATGCCAAAATATTTTTGGGCTGAAGCAGTGAACACATCAAGCTATATTATCAACAGAGTTTTAATTAGAGCAATTCTAAATAAAACTCCATATGAGCTATGGAAAGGGAGGAAGCCAAACATCAGTTATTTTCACACATTTGGCTGTAAGTGTTTTATTTTAAATGACAAAAATAATCTAAGAAAATTTGATGCTAAATCTGATGTAGGTATTTTTCTGGGTTATTCACATAAAAGAAAAGCTTATAGAGTCTATAATAAGAAAACACACATGGTTGAAGAGTCAATTAATGTTAAATTTGATGAGATTGATGTCTACACTGGAGAAAGGTGTATTTCTGATGATGAGACAGGAAATAAAGATGAAAAAATTCAGAAGAAAAATCAAACAGAACTGAGATCTGATCAGAATATAGCTGATGAGACAGAACTGTCAGATGCAGTAGAACACATAGAAACAGAACTGAAACCTGCTGAGGAGACAGAACTACTAGATGCAGTAGAACACGTTGAACCAGAACAGAACACTGATCTACAAAAGGAATGGAATGTTCATAGAAATCATTCAAAAGAAGATTTGCTAAGTAGTCCATCAACAGGGATGATGACCAGAAGACAACTAAGAGAATTTTGTGGTAATGTTGCTTTTGTTTCTCAAATTGAACCAAAAAATATTGAGGAAGCTCAAGATGACAACAATTGGACTCTTGCTATGCAAGAAGAATTAAATCAATTTGAAAGAAATAAGGTATGGTCTCTTGTTCCCAAACCGAAAAATCATTCAATTATTGGTACAAAGTGGGTCTTTAGAAACAAGCTAGATGAACAAGGAAATGTGACAAGAAATAAAGCAAGGCTTGTGGCTCAAGGCTACAATCAAGAAGAAGGTATCGATTTTGATGAAACATTTGCACCAGTTGCACGTTTAGAAGCCATTCGTATCCTATGTGCATTTGCATGTCTTAAGAAAATTAAACTCTATCAAATGGATGTTAAAAGTGCATTTTTAAATGGATACTTAAATGAAGAAGTCTATGTTGCACAACCACCTGGTTTTGAAAACAATGAATTTCCAAATCATGTTTATAAATTGACAAAAGCTTTGTATGGTTTAAAACAAGCTCCAAGAGCTTGGTATGAAAGACTTTCAAGTTTTTTAATAAAGCATGACTTTGCTAGAGGAAAAGTTGATAATACATTGTTTATAAAACATAAAGAAATTGATATCATGCTTGTGCAAATATATGTGGATGATATTGTATTTGGTGCTACTAACATCTCAATGTGCAAGGAATTTGAAATATTAATGAAGGAAGAATTTGAGATGAGTATGATGGGAGAACTGACCTTCTTTTTGGGACTGCAAATTAATCAGAATAAAGATGGAATCTTTATTAGCCAAGTCAAATATACAAAAGAATTACTGAAAAAATTCAAAATGATGGAGGCAAAGAAAGTTAGTACACCAATGAGTCCATCAATTAAGCTTGATCCTGATGAGAAAGGTAAAAATGTGGACCAGAAGCTTTACAGAGGAATGATTGGGTCACTACTATACTTAACTGCCAGCAGACCTGATATACACTTTAGTGTATGTCTATGTGCTCGATTCCAGTCAAATCCAAAGGAGTCTCATCTATCAGCAGTAAAACAAATTCTGAGATACTTATTGGGAACTCAAAATATTGGTTTATGGTATTTTAAAGACTCGAGATTTAATCTTGTTGGTTTTTCAGATGCTGACTTTGCAGGTTGCAGAATTGAGAGAAAAAGCACTTCTGGAACATGTCAATTATTAGGACAATCTCTCATTACATGGTCTAGCAGAAAACAACACTCTGTTGCCTTATCAACTGCAGAAGCAGAGTACATAGCTGCAGGAAGTTGTACTGCACAAATTCTTTGGATTAAGCAGCAACTAGTTGATTATGGTTTTGAGCTTAAGGAAATACCTATTTATTGTGACAATACCAGTGCGATAAATCTCACAAAAAATCCAGTGATGCACTCAAGAACAAAACACATTGAAATAAGACATCATTTCATACGAGATCATGTTCAAAGAGGAGACATTGCATTGAATTATGTTTCAACTGAACATCAATTAGCTGATATCTTCACCAAACCATTGAAGGAAGAACAATTTTACAAGTTAAGAAGAGAATTGGGCATGGGTATGTTAGAAAATTCATCTTAAAAAGGTAATCATATTCTCTTCAAAAAAAATTTATTTTTCTTTCGTGTGTTTAATATTTTCTGTGTTTTGAAGAAATGATATGCTTTAAATGTCTGCATTATTCGTGTTTTATATGTAGTGTGTTGAATTAATTTTACAGACTGATCTTGTACTCTCTTTTTCTTCAAAAGTATCAGTTATGGAAAATCAGTTTTTATCCTATTTTATGGAGATATTTTAAGGGCATAAAAAGGAAAAGTTGACTTCTTTCCTTTTAGTCATTTTTTTCTTTAAATAACTTCCATCTTTTAATATTTGAAAAGTACAGCTTTTTCACCTACCACCTCTTCTTTTATCTCTTTTTCTCTCTCGTTGATTTACTTCCTCAAACCCCAATTTACTTTCAATCACTTGCTCGCTGGAGGAATTAATTTCGACGCCGCTCACAAATCAAAGCGATCATCATCTGTCGTGCCTCTTACTTCAGTCGCCTCTAGCCAATTTGAGTCAAAGCAAATTTTTTTTCATCTTCTATTCTCTCTTGGCCAACCATAAGATCTATTTTGAATTCTCCAGTAAAGAAAAGGCGCAATGATTGCTTCAAATGGCTTCTTGATTATGTGGGTCTGATGAATTGAGTTGATTATTGGGTAACAAAGTGTTGGGTTGTACTATTTAAGGTATGGCTTGATTGATTTTGATTTTAATTGATTATGCAGAATTATAATGGAGAAAAATGATTAATTGTGAATTATTCATTTGATTATGCAGAGTTGTGATGATATTTTAGTTTATGCAAAAAAAAAAAAAAAATTAAATGTGCAGATGGGAAAAATTAATATGTGCAAAATTGTGATATTTTAACTATATGCAGAATTTTGGTTGTGCAATTGTGCAGAATTTTTATGATAGATATGCAGAATTTTTGTGTGCAGAATTGTGTGTGAATATTGACATTATGCTGCAGATTTTTTGATTTTAATGCAAAATATATGTTATGCAGATTTGTTATTATGCAGCAAAAATAAATATATGCATATATGATTATAATGTTATGCAATCAAATGTGCTTGATTTGTACAAAATGCTGTTGAACTAATTTGAAGTGTGCAAATTTAAGTTTTTAATTGAGCAGCAAATTGTATTATGCAGTAGACTTGATTTTTGCATGTTGAGCTGAAAGATATTGAGATTATACAAACTTACTTTTGTACAGGCTGATATTATGCATAATTAATAATATGAATTGCTTCTTTGATTATGCCTAATCTTGAATATTTAGTTAGAATGCCTATCTGATTCTGATTTCTTTGAAGCAAAATATTTTGATTATTATGCATAATTGATGATCATTTAGTTTTGTGTGATCTTGTGTGCTTGATTGTTAATATGCTTGAAGATGTTTGATTTATGCTTATGCAAGTTGAATTGTAAAAATGATGACATTATGCAGGTTGAATTAAACATATGCTTAATTTGTGAGAATGCTTGATTTTTATTATCCTGCTGTATTGATTTAAATTATGCAACATGCTATCAATTTTGAATTATGCATTATATTGATTTTGTGAAATATTTTCAAAGGCATACATTCAGGGGGAGAATGGTAAAATAATTATTTGATCTTGGTCTTGATACTGAGTATGCAGATTATTTTGATCAGATAATTTAGATTATGCAGGATGAAATTTGCAGGTTGGACAAGATTTTATTTATGCAGAGGATAATTGATTGATAATGACTTGATGATTAATTATTTAACTTGATTATTTTTAATCAAATTTTTAGTTGAGCATTCAACTATGCAGAATAAATGGGTAAGTTGTGCAGATGCAAAATGATTATTTGATCTTGATATGCTTGATCTTGATTATGCTGATGTGCTTAAAATTAAAAAAATACATTATATGCAGGGCTGATATGCTAATTATCTTATGCAAAAAGTGATTTATATATATGTTCTATTCTTACACTTTTTGTTGATGACAAAAAGGGGGAGAAGATATGCACAGGAGAAAGAAATGCATATGTGATGTATTGTTAATCTTTATTGCATGAAATTGATATTGATCTTTATTGCATGAAATTGATATCTGAATATTTATGCTTCATTATTTGATTATCTTCTTGTTTAAATTGTTTTTGAGCATATATTCAGGGGAAGCATTTAAAACTTTGTTGATTAATTATTTTTGAGCATATATTTAGGGGGAGCTTTAGTTTAACTAAATAAATGTTTTGTCATCATCAAAAAGGGGGAGAATGTTGGCTCAAAAGGCTAATTTATAGGTTTTGATGCATTAACAAAACATTTGCACTTAACAAAATTGGGTTTCTCTTTAGAATTTATATTGCAGGTCCAAGTTACAAGTGCTGATGCAGAGTGTTCTACCAAGTACAGAACACGATGCAGAGTGTTCTACCAAGTACAGAACAAATGTGTTCGTGTTCTACATCTGTCAGAACAGACATGCAGCCTTAAAAGGTTTATTAGGAAATAAAATTTGTAAAATCATTCTTGAGGAATCCACACACTCACATCACGTTTATTACATTATTTCCTGCATGAAATATATTTTTCAAATATCATGGTTGCTCAAAATAAAATTATTTCTTTCCTAAAAAGATAAAATTCCACAATTATAGTTTTTGAAAATGGAAAGAAGTTCTTTTATTTGAATCTGATTTTTCTTATTTAAAGGAGCATAAAATCTGAAGAAATATCTCTCAATCAGATCTTCATTGACTAAATAAACATAAAAACAAAAATCTCTTCAAATAAAGAAACATTTTTGAATTGTTGTTCACACCTAACAGCTATATTTTTTCAACTATAAAAATAAGTATTGTTGGTGTGTTCAAGCAAGTGAGTGAAAAACGATTTTCTGTTCTAAATTGTGTTTTATCTTGTAAGTTTTTCATTCCTTCATGTGCTTACACGATCACATCTCCTCAATATGATTATAGTTTTTATATTGTAATCATGCTAGTGAGGTTTATCAAATTTGTGAGATAATTTGTGAGGTTAGGTTGCTAGGACCTAGGAAAATAAACTAGCAAGTGTTTAGGTTCTTTTACTTGGGAAAAAGGGCTAAGTGTTTTGATCATTTTACTTGGGAAAAATGATTAAGTGTTTTTAGAGTTTTCACTTGGGAAGAAAAACTTGGGGTAGCTACATGTAACAGGCTTTTGACTCTTGCCCGTAAATAGAGTCACATTAGAAAGAGAGAAACTCTTAAGACGGATTGTCTTAAGGAGAGGATGTAGGCGGTGGCCGAACCTCTATAAATCGCGGTGTTAAATTCTCTATCCCTTACTCTCTTTTTATTTTGTGCTCTATAATTTTTATGCTGAAATTAGCTGTTCTGTATCTGTTCTGTGTTCTATAGAACAGAGTCAGAAAATCACCTGTGTTCTGAAAAACGGGATGAAATTGATTTTTCTAAATTAATCTATCCAATGAAAGTCTGATTTTTTTGCCACTAATAATTTCGTCCATATGTGTAGTTTTTAATGGTAAAGGACAATTAAAAAATTATTTAAAGTAAATTGCATGAAATGGATTTATTATGATGATGGTATTTTGCTTATAAACTGTATGTGTTCTAATCTGTCCAGATCACGAAAAAATTATGAAATGATCTATTCACCCCCCCTCTAGATCATATATTTGGGACTCACATTTATGTGTCAGATATATGACCAAAAATCTATGCAGCGGAGGGCTGAGATCTGATCTGAGTAGTCCCTCACTTGACCGTTGACTGTTTCTTAGATATTATTGATATGGACCCATCGATCGCTATTTCTTTGTACAACTAAACAGGGGATTAATTTAATTTGAAAAAATATGAGGAGAAGGAGAACGATTTACTACAAATTAACAACTTTAATTAAGTGGATATATTTAATTCGGTGTCGTGTCCACGTAGACAATGTGCACACTGAAAACAAGTTTCCTAAGATCGAATAATGATTTATTAGCGCAAGATAATTAATTAATGGTTTTAAAATACCATCTGCACCTTTCATATAAAATAAAACGCCATATAAACTAAATCCGCTACATGCATGATGTACTAACTAATGACGTGTTGATACCATTGATTTATGTATTGCACCCGATAAAAAATAAAAAGTCAAATCATTTTTTTTTAAGATCATATTCGTTTATTAACGCAAGATAATTAATGGTTTAGAAAAACCATAATTAATAATGTAAAAAGTTGAATTTTTTTTTGTTAACAAAGGATTAATGTGAAAAAAAAAATTATGAATTTAATTGTAGTAAATAAAAGATCAAGAAATTATTACGAATAAATTTAAAAATATTTCAAACATCTGATAGTGTATTCTAGCTTTGGAGAACTCAATGAACAAGCTTGATAATGTGGGGGTGTCTTACAGCAAATATGATACAAACACATGGTGCTATGATTGTCATGCATGATCACGAAAGGTCAATGATGGGCTTAGGACATGTCTTACTCACTGTACGATCTGATACAATTGGGTGGCAATTTTTTTTTTTCTTTATAGAAAAATGGATGCTCGAACTTTAGACTATATTGAGATCAATTTTAATGTTGGTATGTTTTCAAAAAGACACCGGATGATCAGACGATCAAATTAATTTTAAATAATAACCTTTTTCCTTTTAAATTTGTTTCGCAGTGAACTCATAAAGTGATTTCAATTCTAAACATTTAGATTGATAATTGATAGTTTGACTTGATGAGGAAACAAGAAAGATAAGTAGACGTGATGATATATATCTTTTGTTCGCAGGAGGAATCTAACAGAGAGCAACAGAAATATAACTAAAGTCAAGGAATTCAGTGTGTTGTGATCGCGGACAATTCAAAGCCAGAATCGCTGAAAAAGTTATACTATTTCTGTAGTGAAAGCTGTCATGGACCACTACTACTTTTTAATTCAATGAGAAACAAAATCATTTTGGGCTGCTTTCCAAATTTAAGATTAGCATAAGATAACATTATTTATAATCATACCAAGAATCAATTCAGTGAAAGGATTAAAAGAATCAAACAACTAGCTAATTACAAAAGACTTGTGTGCGGTATGAGCCATAAGATACGTACTGTTGGATAAAAAATAAAAAGTGCGCATCAGAATAAGGTGCACCGTAACAATATCTAGAAAAACTGTTTAAACTCTAAAATCGTGAAATTTCGAATTTGAATTTTAATAAGTTGAATTTAAAATCAGGTTAGAACACAGGATATTGCAAATTGGGTAAATAAATAGAGATGGTTGATATATCGCATCAATAGGGTGGTTATGGCTATGTATACAGGAGGATAAAGGATAAGTAGATATGGAAATGTTTGCTGGTTTCTGAATAATGAAGCCACATGACATGCATTGAAGATGCTTCCAGTCAAACAAGCAGGACTATGAGTCTACAAATATCCTCAAAACATGTTTGTTTTTTAAGAGAAGATTGAAAAAAAAAAAAAAATTAATGATGAAGAAAGCTAAAGACAAGAATCCTCTTGTCTATGGCCCTACATTATTAATCCCACAAAAACAAAATAAAGGTTGCCCTAGCCACGATTTCAACCTCTAAACTAACTCACATTGACCCACCATCATCTAGTACTCTTTTGGCCACAAGTATCATCAACAAGATCCATTATTGACATTTCAACTATCTGTCAAAGCAAATAAATTATATCCATGTTATTAGAGATAATAATGGAAACATTATTTAATTAGTTTATAATTACCTACCAGTTTGCAGTCTTGAAGTTGTGGAAGCAAGATCAAGCCAAGATTCTGAATTCTTTGGTGGCCATTCACCAAAGAAATGGTGCAACGGTTTTTGTGTTTCAGCTTCTTTCTCTAACTTGATTTGCCTTGTTGTTGATGATTTGAAATCAGTACCTAAAACAAAACAATGCTGTTCTTGATCATCTTGTTGCTTTGAAACACTACTACCAGCTAAGCTTTCAAATTGTGATTGTGAGTAGCCTTTCATTGCCAAGCTGTGATATGAATCTTTAATTGAAGTTTCAGGGAAGAAAGCCCTCTCATCCGATCCTTCTCTCATTCCATGATGAAAATACCTATCAATATACCAAGTTAAGAATCCAACAGAGAATAAAGTTTAAATCTTTAATTAAAGATTTACACAAACCTGTAATCTTTATCAGCGTGAGAAGAGGACCCAGAATCCAAACAAAGATTATGGGTAGGTGAAAAACCAGAACCAGGAGGTCTAGAGGAAGAAGAAGAAGAAGGAGGGTAAATGAAAGGATTGCGGCCATGGAATAATTCAGAATCCAGAGAAGAAGAAAGAGGAGAAAAATTAGAAGGCGAAGAGGCAGGGATTGATGGCGATGGATTATTATTATTTGTTGGTATACCAGTTGTTGAATTTGCAGCTGAAGGTTGTTCCACAGGCTTTCTTGAACGATTTCTGCCTCTGTGCATGTGTCTTTCACAGTACTTAGAGTCTGGGTATGCTTCTTTTGAGCACCTCCATTTTTTACCATCTGTTCTTCTGCATCTTCCTGGTTCTGGGTCTGCTTTTCTGCCAAAACCGACCTGAAAACAACCCCACCCAACTGCAAAAAAAAAAAAACCCCACAATTTTTATACTTTTTTCTTCCTAAATGTTACACAAAAAGGGGAACATAAAATTAAAGAACTTACTAGATTGATGAGGGAAGAGTCTGGATGTTAAAGAGGACTCCAAGCTTCTTTTAACAGAATAGATTAGTTCAGATGGGATTGGTACACCAGAAACCATGTATTTGTAGATTAAAGCTTGGTGTTCAAGCTCTTGCCATTGAGTTGGAGTAAAAGGAGACCTGTTTCTTGTACTAGTTGTGTTCAGCATCCTTGAAAAATAAGAAGAAGAGGACACAATTTAATTTATTAACTAATCTAGGTGTTGTAGATAGGTTTCAGAAGGGTTTTGAATTTTGATTTTGGTTGGAGAATCTTGTTGTTGTGTATTTATGCATGGATAAAATTAAAAACTAATGGGATCTAAGTATAAAATTTATGGCTGGTACAGTTTCTTCTAATTTTCTCTAGAGAGCAGTAGTAGTACTGATGAGTTAAGTCTGCTCTTATAATGACTGCACCTCTGCTGGTTTGCTGCTCTTGTCCCTGACATCTTTCCTTATATCCATAAACTACTGTACAAATAGAGTAATATAAAGATTATTAAATAATACAAAATAATATTTAGGGTTTGCTACTCTCTTTGTATGTTTGTGCAACATTTTGTTCCACATCATGGACTTGGAAATGAGTGCCATGTCATTATTTGAAGCTGAATGTATATATATCATACAGCAGAAGAAGTGGATGTACCAATCTTTTTCATTTATTTTTTTACCAAATCTTCAAACTTATATTATTGAATTTATATCATAATTCCCATTTGTATTTGTTTTGCTTCAACACAAGGTAAGCTGGTATTAGATCGGATTTTATAGTCCAATCCAATATATATTAAATTGAGTCGGTTTTAATAGAACAATGAAAATGATATGTTGCTGATATTTAAGTATATTTTGAAAGGAAAATTAGAGTGGTGCTATAAATAGTTCTCTTTTTGGTTATTAATGAGTGGGCTACCATTAGAAAAAAAAAAATAAAGTGCCTTAAATTTGCATAAATTGGATTAATGATACTGACATGTTTGATCAAGTCAGAGAAAGCAAAAGAGTGATGGAATATGACAGATGCTACTCCTATTAGAAACAGTAAGACATCACAGGATCATCCAATCTTTGCAGTAGATAATAAGGTCAAGAAACTATGACTGAAATAAATTTGCAGCAATTACCAGGAATTCAATCTATACAGTAATACAGAAGATCTCTTCTTTGAGTTCAGTTCCTATCATTTTTTTTTTAAATTTTAAATTTTAAATTCTATTCATTCTTAGACAATTAGTTTTGCACTCCTCGCATAAACATGAATATTATTATTATTTTTTTGCCTTCCATATGGTTTATATGTTTTTTTGTCTCGAGAAATAAATGTTTTAAGTTTTTATCAAGATGAAAAAAAGTTCAAGGAATGGAAGAAAACTAATGGTTTAAGGAAGGGGTGTGTGAAATCAGACCGAAATTGAAAATGGTGAGATATTTGGCTTGCTTAGTTTTTAATTTTCATTCTTGAATTTCATTCTATTCGATTTTTGTTGATGAAAAATCAATATAATTGAATGGAGCAAATTTTTGATAAAAACCACATCATTATATATATATATATATATATATATATATATATATATATATATATATATATATATATATATATATATATATATAAGCCCAAATCAAAATAACTGACCACTCCAGCAAAAAACTATTCGTACAGTTTGATTAGATTTTCAGTTATATGTTCAATTGATTCATTTTTTTTTTTATTATCAATTTTAATTTGTTCGATTTTCAAACTAAACTATAATTGGAGGGTATGGAACAAAATATGAAGAAAAAAACTTTGGTTTAAATAAAGAACAGTTTATATGGATATGTTATCTCGAAATTGAAAAAGAAGGATGAAGATGAGAAATGATAAGCATGAAAGAATAGTGGAACAGAAAAAACTATTGGTTAAAGGGAGGCCTGGAGTTGTCTGGTAGCAATTAAAAGCTAAATTTCTTCCTTTGTTAAAAGTTGGGACTGCGGCAATCAGAGAGAAGGGCACTCTGAAGAAGTGTTGATTGATGAGGTGAGATGAGGTTATTATCTGCTTGGGCGGTTCAATTCTGACCCATAACACATGCCTTCTTCTTCCATTATTGTGCCTCAACTAACTCACCTTTTTATTCATTAACCCTAATAATAATATTTATATATGTTTCTCAGATCTTTGAATTTTCTCGAAAACAAAACATCTGTTTCTATATTAGTCATATATATATATACGGTCATGCTCTTGCCAGTGTTCATATTTCTGTTTCACAGATACAGTATCTGTAGTGCTCACCTGCGATTCTTTTTTGACCTATTACTCGCTCTTTTTTTATATATCTTATAATTATAGGGGAATTTTTTTTAATAATGTTTTTTAAAAAAAATATTATAAAAATGGGGGTACTCAGAAAATATTTGCGGGATTGGGGTAGTTTTCGAAGACGCAGCACAGTGCAGCGTTTTCCGAAGTGGGTCCCAGCGGTTGAGTCAGACGACAGTCTGAAGACGCAGCCTCTGGCTGCGTCTTCAGACCTGACGACGCAGCCTCTGGCTGCGTCTTCAGACCTGACGACGCAGCCTCTGGCTGCGTCTTCAGATGGAATGAATTTAATAAATGCTCCCGACCTCGCATTTTTTCAGTCACCGAATGAAAAATTCCAGTTAAAATTTTTTAGTTTTTGTGGAAATCAACCGAATATTTATTGAAGAAGTTCGTTTGAAACCGGAAGAGTAAGATTTATTTATTTGCAATTTAATTATCATTTATATTTTATCCACATTTAATTTAAAAGTTGTTTGTTTAATTGGAAATAGGAATTAATCGGGAGGAAAAGGCTTGCGAAACAAGTAAAATAACTTTTAATGTGAGGTATTGTATCAATTTAAATATATTTTGTTTTTTGTTGTTTACGGTAAAATAAATGTTAATAAATATATATATATATATATAAATATTTATTGTTATAAGTATTGTATAGCTTTATATTTAGTTTCAAGTAATTGTCATTATTAAATTTTAGTATAATGTACATAATAAATTATTTTAAGTAAAAAATATGTTTGTTGAGATTTAAAAAAAAAATAAAGGAAACGATGAAATTAATATTAGTTTACGTATGATTTTTGTAGTGTAAATTGTATACCAAATCTGAAAAGTAATAATAGTTAACCAAATCGGAAAAAATTGACAACAAAAAATTTTGGTTAAATTAATATTTTTTTGAATTTGCGATGTTATTATTTGCAACGGATATCATTTATAATTTAATATATACTATTATTTGTGTTATAATTATAATAACCTATTTATATGTTTATTTTTTTATGTAGAAGCGGACACTATTTGAAAATTATCAAGTCAAGGAAGACAAGGTGAAACCAGTGACTGAAATCAGGTTTTATATTTTGTATAATATTTAGAAATTTTGTGATATGTTATTTTGTTAGTTTAGTTTAAATGAGAAATAAGTGTTAAAAATATAATTATTTCTTAATTATAAATGTATTAAATTTGATATGTGTTAGACAATTTATAATTAAAAATTCTAAATTTTTGTTGAATAATTTAAATAGTGGAAATGCATAAATATAAAAAATGAATAAATTCTCTGTTAACAGATAAAATATTAGGCAATAATATTGTGTGATAAAATTATGTAATTTACGTAATCGCGGTAATAAAGGTAAAAAATAATTTATAATTATAGAGTATTTTGTAATCATAACTTTTGTATTGTATTACATGAAATAGCGTAAGATTAATTGATGAATTTATCATAAAATTGTTGACAAATAGTTTTGGAAAAATATGAAAATATTGTCTTTGAATGATAGGGACTAGAAAAATGGCATCATATACGGAACTATATTTGCACACCGGAGGAGAAATTGGTTATGGAGCGTCAGGTTTTCAATATGATATATCCGGTCCGAATGCTATTACCAGGAGATTAAGACTTAAAAATAAGCCGACTTTTGCTGAATTGGTGCATAAAATTCATGTGAAATTGGGTTTAAACAGGAACGATATGGTTTCTCGAATTATATATAAGAGACCAATGTTCAATGGAGGATCATTATGTTGGACGTCGGTGGATGTAGTAGACGATGATGACATAGACGCAATATATGAGAATTTAAGAAGATATGAAGGTTATAACTTGGTGGAATTAATCATTGTAATAGCAGATGGTGATGCAGGTGGTAATCCAGGGGCCAGTATACACACGCATGACAACGATTATGAAATGGTAAATGAAGGGGTGCATGAGGAAAATAATGAGGCACCTCAACAATTCGGTGTGAATGACGTTGGGCCTAGTCAGCCAAGGCAGTCGATTAGTAGACAAGACAATGAAATATTATCTCAATTTGGCGGCAGTGAAATGCAAAATATAGAGGTCAGTCGACAACAACCATCATACAGCCTAGAAAGAGATCGTCGTCCAAGTGAAGCACGAAACTCCAGCGGGCGACGAGATGGTAATTTGTTAACTAGGGCGGCATCTGTCGGAGTACGGCATGATTATCAACCCACATCAATTAGCCCGATTGCTGTTGCCTCTTCAAGTCAGCCCAGGCGATCATTGAGTCGAAGGGTTGGTAATTTTCTTAGCAGGTCAATTTTTGGGACTAGATCTGGAAGCCATTCTGGAGAAAGAAATTTTATTCAGGAAACTGGTATGGAGCGCAGTAGATGTATTGAACAGGACAATCAACGACATTCTGTTTCTCGCACCCCACATGTCAGACATAGAAGTTCAATCTCACATGTCCCGGAAGTTGAATCTGGAGATGGTGATGATTCTGATAATACTCAAGACGTCAGTCCATTAGCATCAGTGCATCCAAGCGGTGATAGAAGCCCGGTCAATTTCATGTTTCAATCTGAGCACTACACAGACATGGATTTTGATGCATCCCAGGTTGATGTGTCAGAAGGAGTTCGCTACAATACGTGGGATGGTTGCTCGGAGTTGTCGACTGGGTTGGTTTTTACTTGCAAGGACGAAGTGAAATCTTGTGTGAAAAAGTACTCAATCATGAAAAATGTTGACTTCAGAGTGATTGAATCGAAGCCAAACTACTGGGTGGTAAGGTGCGCACAATCTGATAGTGGGTGCAGGTGGAGGTTAAGAGCAATAAAAAAGGGAGTAAGCCCGCTTTGGGTAATCACAAGATTTGAAGGACCACATTCATGCCCAGGTGGTAATCTTTCAATGGATCACAGGCAACTGGGATCGGAAATCATTCGGAATTGCATACTAGGCATGGTCAGTAAAAAGCCAACCCTTCCCGTTGATGTTATAATTGCTGCTATTAAACAACAATTTAATTTTGACGTCTCGTACACTAAGGCATGGTATGGAAAAATGAAAGCTATCGAGTCCATTTTTGGCAATTATGTTGAGTCATTTGAGAGATTGCCTGGTTTTTTAATTGCTTTGCAAGAATATAATGCGGGATCGGTTTATGAGTTCGTTCTACAAGAGACCGCAGATGCTAATGTGAAGCAGTTTCAACGGGTATTTTGGAGCTTCAAACCAGCCATAGATGGTTTTGCTCACTGCAAGCCGATTCTATTGATTGATGGAACATTTTTGACGGGCAAATTCCAACAGACATTGCTTATTGCCAGCTCGGTCGATGGCAATGACATGTTGTTCCCTGTTGCATTCGCAGTTGTGGAATCGGAGAACAAATCAAGCTGGGGATGGTTTATGTTTATGATTCGAAAGCATGTAACCGTACGTGTCGGATTGACAGTTATATCAGACAGACACGCTGGAATAATGTCCGTGTTTCGGGATGAAAGAAGTGGGTGGAAGGAACCTCTCAGCTTCCACAGGTTTTGTTTGCGCCATTTCGTAAGTAATTACAACACCCACCACAGGAATCCTACAATTAAAGATTTACTGTACAAGGCTGGTAAGCAAACCCATCCATGAAACATCTTATTTAAATTCTCTTTACTAACTGACTAATAAGTAATGTTTTGTTGCAGGCGCACAATTTGAAAAGCGTATGTTTAAGGAGAAAATGGACAAAATCAAAGATCTTGACCAAGATTCCTATAATTGGGCGATGAGGATATCTTTGGACAAATGGACATTATCCGAGGATGGAGGGTATCGCTATGGGCACACCACGACGAACATCGCCGAAAGTGTTAACAGCGCCCTGAAAGGAGTGCGTATGATGCCGATCACTGCAATTGTTGAGCACACTTTCGGGAGGTTGGTCAAGTATTACGAGCAGAGGAGGGGTTTTTACATGACTAAAATGGCACAGGGTTTACTCTTCACTCCAAGATGCATTGAAGCTATGCAAGAACAAGCTAACATTGCTCGCGCGCATATTGTTATCAGCTATGATAGTCGCTTCAAATTGTTCAGCGTCATTGATCGTAGAGCACCGGACCGGAATGCTGCACCAGACACCTACATTTTGAGTCTTGAAAGGCGGGAATGTGAGTGCGGTAGGTTTCAAGGAATAAAAATGCCATGTTCACATGCCATCGCAGCGTGCATGAGTAGAAATCTAGAAATGTATCAATTTGTTGATAAGTGTTACAGCATAACCGAAGCACTTAAATGTTATGATGGCCATTTTCGACCTATGGCACATAGAGCCTACTGGCCACATTATAATGGCGAAATTTTTAATCTATAAATACAACCAAAATCAAAATACGTACCTGATCATAGCGCTGAAGGTCTAAATCATGGCGAAATTTTTCTACATCTTTATTATTAATGTTTCTTAAGTCCAACGGGGATCGCCACCTAATACAAATCAAAAAATTAGGTTATTTGCACAAATATTAACGTATACAATATTACTAATAATATTCAATCATGGAATAGATTAAATAAAATTTACCTATATCCGTAGGGTCTGCTCTGATCTAATACAATATTGTGCATAAAAGGCGGTCGACATTGCTTAAGTCTTTCCCAGGCCCACATTTGTATTAGTTGGTGATAACCACCAAGACCGTTCGCTCTAGGACGAGTCGCCTTACACAACTCTCTGTACAGCCAGGCCAATACGGCTGATCCCCAACTATACTCACTTGCTTGGGCTAAATCCTCCAACAATGGGAGCCACATCAAGTGTATGAAATTATTTGTTGTGCCCGGACATAGTAGTCCACCAATACATCACAGTATCCAAGCACGCGCGAAACACTGAATCTCGTAATCCGTGGCCCCAGCCGGTAAATGACTGAAATTATGACTTAACCACGTCAATCTAATTTTAAGCCCTCTAATGGCATCCTCTGGGGGAACTCTGCCCAACAACTGACCACATAAATTCGCCCAATCATGCTGAAAGTGCCCCGTCACAGCACGTCCTTCGACAGGTAGCCCGGTCAGTATCTGTATATCTTCTAGTGTTATTGTGGTCTCACCAACTGGAAGGTGGAATGTATGGGTCTCCGGTCTCCATCTCTCAACAAGAGCAGTCATTAAATCCGCATTAACATTCATCACACCGATTTGCGAAACACCGTAGAATCCAGCTAATCTCAAGTACGGTATAATTCGCTCGTCGATATTTCTGTAATGACTTTCAACGCTTGCTCTTCGGGCGAACATAACATTGTGTTCAACCTTGAAAATAAAGAAATTAAGCGACAAATATATATAATACTAAATTTGTCAAATGACACAAGAACTAATTATGTACTGGCAAAACACTTACATTTCCGGCCCATACTGCATCAGCTCGATGCTTGCCACTTAAGGTGAGTAGGTCATCAACATACGGTCCCGGATTCATGAATTCTTCATTTCTTAAATTTTCCATCACTTACTAACCTATTTGCACATGGATGACAACATGTGTTACATTTGCATATTTAAAGCATAATTTATAGTAAGCATAATAATAAATAAAAAAATTCATATAATTCAAATATATTCGTCAATTAATATAATAATAAAATCAACATGTCAATTTATTTTTTTTTAACGTATTTGTTATCATCATAGGTTCATATTTTCATAATATTATAATATTTTTTATTTTATAATAAATAAATATGAATATCAATAATATGTAAAAAAATTTCAATTTCCAGTTCCTACAAATTATATATTTCATAAATATCATTTTAATATTATAAATTATAACACGGTTTCGTATAAATTTTTTCTTAACACTATATAAATAGATAAATAATCAAACAAAAAATATAAAGTCAACAATAAATGCATGTCATTTTAATTAGTCCTAAGACTACATTTTTTATTTTACATTATTCTAATATGCAAAATTAAAAAATAATGTAAATAACCAAATAATAATAAAACGGTATAACTTACTTTTATTTGTTCGTCTTCACAGTAAATCGTCAGAAATAACCTGAAATTTATAATACAACAGAGTTAAATATTTTTACAATTACAATAATAAAATACCATCAATTTTATTATTATTAATTTTTAATACTGAATTATATATTATTTTATCGATACCCGTTGACTCTCAAATATAATAAAAAAATTTTACACTCTAATTTTTTATGACGTCAAAAAATTATGAAAATTTTACAATAACGTAAAAATTTGGATTATAATTTTTTTCTGCACTGAATAAAACAAATATTTTTTTTGGTTATAATAAAAGAAATAAAAAAATATTTTTTTGCTGGAACCAAAATAAAATAAATAAGCTCGAATGAAAGAAATAAATTAAATAATAGTTTGTTTAGTAAAAGAAAACAAAGAAATTGAAAGAAACAAATATAAACTAAGAAGTTGATTAAAAGGAAACAAAAAGATGAAGGAAACAAAAAATTTTACTAAAGAATTTTGATGGGACGAAGTAAAAACCGAAGGAATGCCAAAGTGTGCATTCCTTCGGATGAATTTGGGGTTTTAATACCCCAAATTCAACGCAACCCAACGGTCCGGTCAAATTGATTTGACCGGACCTGACATCTGAAGACGCAGCATTGTGCTGCGTCTTCAGATGTCGCATACCCATGTGACAACGGTCACATGGGCGTCTGAAGACGCAGCACAGTGCTGCGTCTTCAGACAGCGACTGACATGATGACGCAGCCACGTGCTGCGTCATCGAAAAAGACCCCAAACCCACAATAATTTTCTGACCCACCCCATTTTTATAATATTTTATTAAAAAAACATTATTAAAAAAATTGTCCCATAATTATATGCCTACAATAAACTCATTTTTATCAATTTATTGGTCTGAATTATTAGGATATATGCAGCCTTATAAAGGAGGCAAAGTGGTCACTTTCTAGTTTTAAAGATATTAAGGAAAAAAAGGACACTCGCATCTCTTATCATCTCCTGTTATAATTTTCAAGTCCTCTTTTATTGGTCAATTTCATACGATTTGAGTTCGATATCAGAATTTCATGCTATATATAACACTTCATTTTTCAAGTTTCTTATATTTGAACGATTTCTTGCCTGATATTGATTCCAATTATCTGATAAACTTTGTTGTCTGTACGTGGAGACGACCTGTCTTCTACGTTTTACGAAGAAGAATGGATATATTTTCTGCAAAAGATCATAATCCATGCCATGCCAGTGATGCCACATAATGTAGTGTGATATTGATTTCATTCAATTTATCCGTTCCAAATAATTTTATTTTTCACACTCAACAAGATAGGCTTTTAGCTACTCTGTGTTATATTGACCAAATATAAAATTTCTTAAAGTCACTATTTTTTTAAAAAAAAAAATTAAACCATATTATTTAATTTAGCCCAATACTGGGCTTTAACCTAAGCTCCTCAAAATTAATACTTTATACTTTGTGCGTAAATTTAACGGTTAAATTTAATTTTATATTTTCTAAATCTGTGATGTTAAACATTATTTAATGGTTTTTCTTATTTGTTTTAGTTCATTGGGCTTTAACTTATAGAGAAAAAGGCAGCAAAATTATAACACAATCTCGTGTTGGACTAATATTTACCGCTGAAATTTCATTTGAAAATAAACTTGTCAATTTTTTTAATTATACTTTATCTGTTCCATAATTTTTGTCAACTTTCATTTTTCACACAATAAAAAATTATAGTTATTATGATTAGTAAACAAAATTTTTCTGTGATTTTCCTATTAGACTCATTCTAAATATAGGAGAGTAATTAAATATTATTAAAATTATAAACATAATGGTTAATAATATAATATGAGAAATTTAAATTACAACTAATAAAATAACATTAAATAATAGTATAATAAATAATATATATTAATTATAATATAAAAAATAAAAGTAGAAATTTTTTTGAGATAAACTAAAAATGAAAGGTGGATAAAAATTACGTGAGAAAAATTTAATATTTGGAATGTGTTTAACTGTAACCCGATATAAATTGTGAAGCTCCCGACAAAAGGCCCCTGTTCTTTTCTATTAGTTTGTCGATGTTAGTTCTACAAGAACTAATATGGTTCAAATAACAATTCTAAACACTCAAAAAGGCCCACAACAAACAGACCAGCAGGCCCAGACTGGCAGACCGAAATATTGGGTTTTGTTTGGTTTGGTTGGATCCTAAGGAATTTTGGAATGGAAAACATGTGTCTATGACCATGCCATCAAAGTTTTATAAACCAAACTAATATGAAATGTCACTTGTAAAATGGATTGAAAAAGATTTAAGATGGTGGCTAATATCCATGGATAACTATCAAATAGAATTGAATAGTGGGCAAATAAGCAAGTAACTTTAATTTATCTAAAAATCCAGAAAATATGGAAGGTTTTGGTTACGAATTCCTATCAAAAAGAATTTCTTAAAGTGTAAGATTGAATTGTATAAGACTATACATTGCTCGGCATTGGTAAAAAGCCACGTTAATTATAAGAAGACTCTAATGGATTCTGCTTCAAATATAAAAGCTTTCAGCAATGATACGCATAGCAAAGTGACATAATCCAGTTTTTCCAATGAGACAAAAGAATTAGGGTATGATTACTCTTAATTTTAATTGAATTCAAGCCACGTCAACCCATTCATTTTAATTAATTTTGTTGTTTTCTACAAACGTATTGTAATAATTTAATAATTTGTTATGATCTATTCTTCGCCAATTGTACCGAGTTCGAATTTTTTTTTTTTTTGTAACCATTTGTTTATTAAGATGTCTTATTCATATGAATAAATATTTGAATTGATTATTGCAAATTGCAATGGGGAGTGGATTAATTAGATGAGGAAGAAACATCGTCGGCCAATATATCTGCGTAAAAAATGACTAAATGGAAGGTAAACGACCGATTGAATTCCTTTTTTTTCTTTTGGGTAGAAAACACTACACGCTAGTCTTCCGCCTTCGACTTGTGTTTTGAGAGAATTATTGCAACACGACAAATTCCAAAAGGATTTTTAACTTTGGTTTAATTTTTTATTAGCAATTTTAAATTGCCACTTGCAAATTGGAACGTTAGGTATGGTTTGTTTGTCAATTACGAGAACCTTTTTTTTTTGTCACTGGCTCACTGCTCATTTAAAGAATAAGACTGCAATATCTTTTCTTTAGAGATACACAACAATGGGTTCTGCTTCAGAAATCCAAGCTCACACCAACGATACTCATAGTGAAGTGACAGAATCCACCAAGCATGCTAGCTTTTCCAACGACCCACCAGAGGAGAAAAACAAGGGTAGTTTTGCTAGGACTACTCTATTACTTTTCTGGAAACTCACTGAAATTTTAATTACTGAAATATCAGCAACTGTTGTTAAAACTATTGATTTTTTCTCTCCAGGAAAATCAGACAATGCTGACCGTGGTTTGAAAAAAGATGGCGATGCTTCAACAGCTTCTGAGCCAGAGCAAACTGAAGGTACACATTTGATTTTTTTTTCTTTTCTTATTTTTTTTTTTAAAAAGTCACTCGATGATGAAGATGAATATTTCCTTGAGCTTCATAGGTAGGGAAGCTTGTTGGAAAGTTTTAGTCCTGAGCGATCAGGTAGTTTGTTAAGTTTACATTGTCCTGATCGAATCAAATCTGAATTTGGACCCTATTTAAATGTTGAATTTCAAGCACTGAAAACAGAGTAATAAACTTACTACATGCCACTTCATAAAGCAGCAATACATGGTCATTGGAGGGTTGTAGCGAGATTTCTAAAGGAAGATAAGGAAGTATTAAACTGTAAGATTTCAGACTATTATCCAGATAGTAAAGTGGTGGGATCCAGCGAGAAGGGTAATTTTGCTTAAACTGTTATAAATTTATACAAATAGTAACTATAATTTGAATTGCTGAAAAATCAGCAACTATTGTTTTTTTTTTTCCAACCATGTTTTCCAGGAAAATCAGATAATACGAACGACGGTTTGACAAAAAAGGGGACAGTACAGACAGATTCTGCATCGAACAGCCATAAGGGTAAACATATGATTTTTTTTTTTGAAAATTAATAAAAAGAATTGTTTAAGGATAAATACTTTCTTGAGATTCCTAGGTAGGGAATGTTGGAAAGTTTTAAATAGTTGATACAGGAATAAAAGTGATTTTTATCGGTGAATACTTTCCTGGAACCTCACCATAATTTTAATTACTGAAATATCAGCAACTGTTGCTAAAACTATTGAATTTTTCTCTCCGGGAAAATCAGACAATGCTGACGGTGGTTTGAAAAAAGATGGTGATGCTTCAAGAGTTTCTGAGCCAGAGCAAACTGAAGGTACACATTTGATTTTTTTTTTTTCTTTTCTTATTTTTTAGCCCTGAGCGATCAGGTAGTTTGTTAAGTTTACTTTGTACTGATCGGATCGAATCTGAATTTGGACCCTATTTAAATGTTGAATTTCAAGCACTGAAAACAGAGTAATAAATTTATAATCATTTCTATATCTCATAACTTATACTACACTTGATAGAGGCAGATGGGATTCCCAAAGACGATATTTACTACATGCCACTTCATAAAGCAGCAATACATGGTGATTGGAGGGGTGTAGAGAGATTTCTAAAGGATGATAAAGAAGCATTAACCTCGAAGATTTCAAAATATTATACAGTTCTGCATGTTGCAGTTAGCACAGGTCATTCAATACCTTTTGTGCAGCAGCTTGTTGATTTCATGCCAATAGAGTCATTGGCAACCAAAAATGCTGAGGGAGATACTCCTTTACACTACGCTGCTATTGCCGGAAACACAAAAGCTGCCAAGATCTTGGTGGAAAAGGACTTAACGTTGACGCAGCTAACAAATGATGATGATTATACACCTCTTCATTGTGCTGCTGACTATGGCCATCGGGAAACTGTTCGATACCTTTTAACAGTGACTCGAGATGAGAATCCAAGTCCTTTTGCTGGAAAACGTGGTGCCAAACTACTTAATTTAATCATAACTGCTGAATTTTACGGTTAGTAATTTATGATTCCGTGCTTCATATGATATAGAAGAAATCACTCGTACTTGCACTTTGATCGATATTGTGAATTATGATTAAATTTCCTTTGACAGACATTGCGTTGGATATACTGAAGCTTTATCCCTTGCTTGCTATTGAAAAAGACTCTAATTGGGAAAATACTGCCTTACTGACATTGGCTAAAAAGCCAAAGGCCTTTCCAAGTGGAAGCAGTCCAACCTTTTATGAACATATTCTGACCAGTAATCATCTATACTACTTTTTTTTTTTGTTTACATAGGCAATTTCGGCTCAAATATTAGCTGGCCATTATTTATTTATTTATTTGGTTTCAGCTTTTGCTGCTGCTTTCAATAGACGACAGAATGTCACTAGACATGGAGACGTGGAAAACCCAGGTAGTAGTTCAAACGAATTTCCAAAGGAAAGCAAACTATACAAATTTCTACAGAGTATTCATAACAAAACACTCATGCATCAGCAAGCCCTTCAGTTGCTCAGAATCTTGGTTTCTGAAGCAGTAAAACATAGGGACAAAGAAGCTTATTCATTTCTAGGACCTTCAGTAAGACTTGCTTCCCAATTAGGAACTCGTGAGTTCGTTATAGAGGTTATCAAAGCCTACCCATTATCTCTTTGGCTCTATGACAAAGATAGGAGGAATTTTTTCCATTTGGCAGTTATACATCGTCAGGAAAATGTTTTCAATCTCTTATTCCAAGTGAGTTCGTACAAGCATTTTATTACACAATCAAAGGACAATTACAGCAACAATATGCTACATTTGGCAGCAAAATTGGCACCATCAAGTAGGATTTCTGGTGCTGCCTTGCAGATGCAACGGGAATTGCAATGGTTCAAGGTTATTTATAAACTATACTAAACTCAATCTCTGGAATTCAATTATCAAATTTATTAAATAATAATATTGTATTTGTAGGAAGTGGAGAAGATTGTTCCACCCGCATACAAGGAAATGGAAAATAAAGAAAAGAAAACTCCGAGAATGGTGTTCAAAGAAGAACATGAGAAGCTAGTAGAACAAGGTGAGAAATGGATGAAAGATACAGCATCATCCTGTGCACTTGTAGCTGCACTTGTGGTCACAGTAGTTTTTGCAGCAAATTTCACAGCACCAGGCGGAAATGATCAACATACAGGATTTCCAATCTTTCTTAATACAGCATCTTTTATGATTTTTGCAATAGCCAATGCCTTAGCACTGTTTTCTTCATCAGCCTCATTACTGATGTTTCTGGGGATACTCACATCAAGATATTCAGAAGAAGATTTTCTGAGGGCCTTGCCAATGAGGCTCAGCATTGGTCTGATTACCTTATTCTTCTCGATTGTAGCTATGTTGGTTGCTTTTAGTGCATCTCTTCAAATTGTTCTATCGCATAAAGTGAGCTGGATTGGAGTTCCAATTGGGCTTGGAGCATGTGTGCCTGTTACCTTGTTTGCACTTTTACAATTTCCTCTTCTTGTTCAAATAGTATTTTCCACCTTTGGGCCTAGCATTTTCCGTAAGCAAGGAGAGGAAATTCTAATATAAATACAGAGAAGATGCATTATAGTCTAGTTTTACTATTTCTGTTATGGTTTTGTTTTCATTTTCTATTTCTTTCCTCAATTTGCGTGTAAAATTACTTGCTTCAGTGGAAGAGGCTTTTGTGATGTAATTAAGAACAAAATGAGTAAAGAATTGTTTCTTTGTTTCAGAATAATAAATCCTTAATTTCCACTGTGTTAAATTGAAAACAGCATGGCTTGAAAAGGTAGAAGATTTAAAAATATAATCACTCACTAATTTTGTGAAATGCAAAAATAAATCATATTGTTAATTTTCCTGTAACATAAACATATCTCACCGACACAACAAGCAAATATGAATACAATCCTTAAGATTAAATTTCATTCAGCTGAATAGAATGGCAATATTCCTGGCAGTTGATTAGGAAATGCTTGATATTGTTGACTTAAACCAAAATGAGCCATAAGAATGGCAACATATGTGAGCAACTCTCCCCCTCTCTTAAGCTGCTGAGCATGCTCTTTCCATTCGCAATGGCTCGCTGCATAAGTCAGCATTTCTATCCACACTTCACTTATTCCATCCCATTTCTCCTCAAATGGCTTCAAGTTCAGTTCTTTTGCTATAATGAATCCAGTATAAAGTATACTACTTCTACTCATATCATCCTTTTCAAAGTTGGCTTTAAATATTTTGATGCAAGCATCCTTTTCAGTATAGAATTCCTTTCTTGATTTCATCTTGTGTATCTTGAGATGATCTAATGAAACTCTGGTTCCCCTTCACCATCATATTTGGATTCATAATAAGAAGATGCAACATATAATCAGATAAAATTTTGCTCATTCTGTACTTGGAATACCCTGTTTTACTATCATTAGCATGATCATCCATATCAGCATAATAACAAAGATCAGTAGCTACATGCCATGCCAGAATGCGATAACTGAAGGGCAAACTCATTAGCCCCTCAACCTCTTCAACAAGGTTTTTTTTTCTTACTGCTGATTGTCCTTGCAAATTAAGAATGGTATCGCATATCATTTGAGCTCTGAACAGAATTTGTTCCTCATCTGATGCTGGTGTCTGTAGCTCACGTATAATTCTGTTGCCTTTCTCTTGAATGTGTTTAAAGATTGAATCTTTAAGATCTAAATTCACATTCTCCCAATCAATCTCCAAATATTTGATTACTTCATCGATTCCCAAGTAGCTGAAAAACTTTGGTAGTTCAGTCTTGAGGCATGAACTTACCAAGTTGTATTGTCCCAACAATCCAGACCATCTCCTACCGCTTCTAAAATACATGCGAACATAATAAACGGAACGAGAGACTAAGTTAATTGGCGGATTCCCAGATTTGCTCAACCAAATCATCGTCCAATCCGAGAAAATCAGACACACCAATGCATACACCTCAAGAACAAAGGCTCCAACTAGCAGTAAGTAAGTCAGAGCAATGTTTACTGTTGCATAGCTTCGATGTCCATCCATGATGACCGAGAAAACAATTAATGCAACAAGCGAGAATGAGAAGCTAATGGATCGAAGAATGAGACCGAATCCAGTATAAACTATGGGTGCTTTTGTGTAGAGCAAATCATAGATTAAACCCAGCTCAATTCCTACTAGCTTAAAGGCTTCTTCTGATGAACTCACGTTAGATATGACTAAGTAACTATCCATCAGTTCGGAGAATTCAAGGGTAAGATCTTGAAGAAGATACATGGACATCTTGTATAAGTAATGGGCGCGATGGAAATAACTGGTGCATGCAGGAGGAGGTTCTCCTCGGGGAACAATTTTCTTCTCTCTCCAGTCCGTCCCTATGCTAGAAGATGATGATGATGAGAGCAACGATTCTCGGAGCTGGAAGACCTGAGCACCCAAGTTCTTTCTCCATACTTAACAATTCCCGCAATAAAAACTGGAATTGCTAAGAATGTGAGTGCATTGGTAGACAGATACCTCAAATACACATAAAAGGAAACACTAACTTGCACAATTAGGCCAAGCAAGTGCCTTAGCCAAAGCTCATTGTCCTCTAGAGAATAAGAAGTGATGGTGTCAGGGCCGCCAAGATGCAAAAGAAGGAAAGGTGCCCAAAATGAATGAATCAAATTACTTGGTTTTGGTGAAGAAACATCATCTGAATCTTGATCGCTACTAGCAAGAACACCGAGTGCCACAGTTGCTAGCCAGTCAGCCGACAGGTAGGCCAACCAAACCATGAATGAAATCCACACTCTAGCAATGTACTTTCGCTTTGAACCAAGCATTATAAGGGTGATTTGTAGCATCAGACTTGACAAAACCAGCGCCCGAATCTCCCATCCGTTCCAAAGTTCTATCAGACTTTGTGGAAATATTTGCATCTCTGGGTATACATCAACAGATATGGGGAAACAATTGAACTGTCGAAATTAGTGTGGCACGTTTTTAGATTGCAACCAAATGTGAAATGTATTTTAATAATACACACACATCCAATGAATAGAGTTGGAAAAAAAAAATTAAAAAATAATGCAATTGTTGAGAGCTCTCTTGAGTTGGAACCCCCTTGAAATTCCTTGTGAAAAAAACAAAATCTAACATTAAATTGTTTATATATTAAACTTTAAAATATTACTTTTTCTATTAAGTTTGTTCGTTAAATTTGGTTATTCGTTATTGCATACTTGAACCGAAAAGATTAAAAAAATAATATAAAAAATACTTCGAATAACAAAGAATGAAAAACTATCTGGAGTTTGTGAAGATCACCGGTTACCTTTTTTTTTTTTTTTTTTTTGGCTTACTTGACACTGCAACAGCATAAATGATAGTAGCATTTTAGACACATTGTGCTACTTGCTTCACAGGTTCCACAAACTTTTTAAGGAATACTAGTTGCCTTGTGGCTTGAGAAATCATTTGAGGGAATAATGGCATTAATTGATTATTCATATATATATATATATATATATATATATATATATATATATTGATAACCGGACTCTTCGAGCTGAAAATCGGTATAACTCTCCAGGCACACGTCATAGACCGATCCTTCTTTTTATAAGCCCAGTTTTCAGGCTTGCCAGCACCTCGGTTATTTTGACATGCTCGGGTAAGGGAATACCTCGGTATCAGAATAGAAAAAGTCATTAATCACGAATACTTTTCAGATATTGTGCCAATTCTGAGCAGTCAAAGATGGAAAATATCGATAATTACTCTATAAATGCCCCCAGATCAGGGATCGAACACTAATTAAGAAATCAGAACGATTTCTTCCTATCTAGGATTTAGTTTCCTATTCATGCAGAGAAAAAAGAACTTATATAAAGGGATATAACAGGTACATTATGCCTCTCTGAACTCATTAATACAAAAAATAATATTTTAGTCATCTGGCTGACTTGATCGTCAGAGCTTCCACTGCTGGAAATCCGTCGGTTTTTCTTATCTTTTTCAGGTAATTTATCGGAGAAAACTTGAAGAGAAGTTAAATTGTTATCATATATATATATATATATATATATGTGGTCATGCTCTTGCCAGTGTTCACATTTCTGTTTCACAGATGCAGTCTGTAGTGCTCACCTGGGATTCTTTTTTACTCACTCTTTTCTTATATATGTTATATTTTATATGCCTAAGATAAACTAATTTTTATCCTGCAGTGGAAATTTATATTGGCCTGAATTATTAGAATATATGCAGCCTTAGAGAGGAGGCAAAGTGGTCACTTTCGAGTTTTAAAGACATTAAGGAAAATGGGCACTCGCATCTCTTGGTATAATTTTCAAGTCCTCTTATTTCATTGGCCAATTTCATACGCGTTTCTTATATTTGGGTTCGATATCTGAATTTCATGCTATGTAACACTTCATTTTTCGAGTTTCTTATATTCGAAGGATTTCTTGCCTGATATTGAATACAATTAACTGATAAACTAATTTGTTTCTATTCGAAGGGTTAATGCTGTAAAACAAAGTCAAACTAGGAAGGATAATTGCTGGTGCTTATGCCGATTCAAACGACGCCGTCTCTCAAAAAACTTGTCATGCAAGTGGATTGTCTTCTTTCAGTCTGTACGTGGAGACGACCTGTCGTCTGCGTTTTACGATGAACAATGGATATTTTCTGCAAAAGATTATAATCAATGCCATGCCAGTGATGCCATATAATGTAGTATGATATTGATTTCATTCAATTTATCCGTTATATATATACTTTCAAGGAATCCTTCACTCAACAAGAGAGACTTTTAGCTACGCCTATTGTATTAATCAAATATGAAATTTCTTAAATACAGTATTTTTTTTTTAAAAAAAAATTACCATATTATATAATTTAGCCCAATACTGGGCCTTTAACTTAAGCTCCTCAAAATTAATACCGTAAATTTAATTTTACATTTTCTAAATTTGCGATGTTAAATTGTTCCATTGGGCTTCAACTAATAGTGAAAAAGCAGCCAAAATTATAACACAATCTCGTGTTTGATAGAGAAAGAGAAAATTCTCTTTCGCTCTTCATC
Organism: Excoecaria cochinchinensis; assembly: GCA_947683425.1. Lineage (NCBI taxonomy): Eukaryota > Viridiplantae > Streptophyta > Magnoliopsida > Malpighiales > Euphorbiaceae > Excoecaria > Excoecaria cochinchinensis. The sequence goes on along the minus strand of CANTUQ010000125.1, from coordinate 2,564,461 downwards.
TTTTAATTTGAACTTTGAAGTTCTTATTTACTTTGCAATCTTTTCTTTTTTTGGATTGGTGAACTGAAAGAGAGTTAGAACTTAAATTTGAGACTTTTAGTATATTGAAACTAACATTTACAGCTGAAATGACTTGTAAAAATAAATTTGTCAATTTTTTTAGTTAAACTTTATCTGTCCCATAATTTTTGTCGACTTTTATTTAATACAATAAAAAACTATAGTATTATGATTAGAAACAAATTTTTTCCTATGATTTTTGTATTACACCCATTCTAAATATAAGAGAGTAATTAAATATTATTGAAATTATAAACATCATGGTTAATAATATTACATGAAAAATTTAAATTGCAATTAATAAGACAACATTAAATAAGGGTATAATAAATTATATATATTAATTATAATATAGAAAAGAAAAGTAGGTAATATTTTGAGATGGACTAAAAATGAATGGATAAAAATTATAAGAGGAAGTATTTAATGTTTGGAATGTGTAACACAATATAAATTGTGAAGCTCACGACAAAAGGCCCAAGCTCTTTTTTTTAATATTGTGCGTTCGGCGATGTTAGTTCCACAAGAACTATATGAGTCAAATAACAATTCTAAGCACTCAAAGAGGCCCACAAAAAACAGACCAGAAGGCCCAGACTGGCAGACCGAAATGTTGGGTTTTGTTTGGTTTGGTTTGATCATAAGGAGTTTTGGAATGGAAAACATTTGTCTAGGACCATGCCATCAAAGTTTTATAAAGGGTTCTTTACATAAATATACACAAAAAAATTTAAAATAACAAAAAAATTAACTTTTTTTAAAATATTTCAAAAATAACACTTTTTAAATTTTTAATTTCATTTATATAATTTTTTTTTTTCAAAAATACCAAGTCTTCAAAATTGGAGCCGAGTTGATGCCGACTCGGCACAACAAATTTATGTCACGAGTCGGCACAATGGTGCCGACTCGTGACAACACTTTATTTGAGAAGGGTAGTTGGATATCACGGGCACACCCTACAAAATAGACCCACTGTATATATGTCTTTTTATGGGCATATAATTTCCCTTCAAATTTAAAGTAATGGCCATGTATACCCCTGAAAAAGTGAGTGTGTATATATATATATATTTATGAATCTGTCTTATCACTATAAAGTTTAAAGGCATTTTATTTAAAAAAAAAATTAAAGGCAAATATAAACCATTTTAAATGGAAGATAATATTTGACCCTTTAGAATTTTTTTTAATCACATTATACTAAAGTTTTTAAGTGTATTGAAAAATTGAACCTGGTTGGAAAGAGAAGAGAAATCGAATCCATTACAGTACTAAAATTGATCCTTAATATTATCAATCTATCATCACCAAACATTAGCAAAAATACTTATTCTCATATATATATATATATATATACATATATATAAAAGGCAACTAATAGGGGTGGGCATCGGTCGGGTTCGGGTCAACCCGACCTGAACCCGAATAACCCGAAACCCGAATTTGTAAGAAATTTAACACCCGAACCGACCCTAACTTTTTATAGGGTCCCGAACCGAATAACCCGAAATATTTCGGGCCCCGAACCGAATAACTCTAATTACCCGAATTTTATTTTATTTTTTTAATTAAACCTAATTAAACAATATTATGAAAACTATTAAATACATAATTAACATATTAAATATCTAATTAATATATAGTCACCATATATCATGAAAAATACATAATTAAATACCTGATTAACATATAACTACCTAATTAATTAACATATAATATGAAAAATACATAATTAAATACCTAATTAACATATAACTACCTAATTAACATATAATATAGTAACCATATAATATAAAAAATACCTAATTAATATGTTCACCATCTTAAAATGTCCAAATATCACAACAAATTAATAACCCAAATATTATAACAATTAATAATCCAAATATTACAATAAATTCGATTTCGGTTCGGGTTGTTCGGTTTTATATTGATTTTCACCCGACCCGAAATTTTACAAATCCTCACACCCGAACCGAAGCGAATTATCCGAATAACCCTACCCGAATTTATATTTCGGTTCGGGTTATTCGGGTCGGTTCGGTTTTTGCCCACCCCTAACTAAACATTTGTAATCTCTATATGGAGATGTGCGTGTAAGCAAAAAGAGATATTTTTATTGTTTTTATTTTGTTACAGGAGAGACTTCATCTCTAATTATAAAAATATTATTAAAATTATATTTTGTATCGAAAATTAACCATCAGATCAACTGGTTATAGTTAGATATCACGGGCACACCCTACAAAATAGGGTAGTCTAATATACGTATAATATAAGTCTAAGATACATCTAGTATATGTCTAATATACATCTAATATACGTCTAATATACGTCTAGTGTACGTCTAATATATATCTAGTATACGTCTAATATAAGTCTAATATACATATAGTATACGTATAATATAAGTCTAGGATACATCTAGTATATGTCTAACATACATCTAGTATACATATAATATAAGTCTAACATACGTCTCTAGTATACGTCCAATATACGTCTAGTATACATCTAGTATACATATAATATAAGTCTAATATACGTATAATATAAGTCTAAGATACATCTAGTAGATGTCTAATATACGTCTAGTATACATCTAATATACGTCTAGTGTACGTCTAATATATATCTAGTATCCGTCTAATATAAGTCTAATATACATATAGTATACGTATAATATAAGTCTATGATACATCTAGTATATGTCTAACATACATCTAGTATACATATAATATAAGTCTAACATATGTCTAGTATACGTCAAATATACATCTAGTATACGTCCAATATACGTCTAGTATATATCTAGTATACGTCTAGTATAAGTTCAATATAAATCTAGTATACGTCTAATATACGTCTTATATAAGTCTAATATAATCTAGTATACATCTAATATAAGTCTAATATACATATAATATACGTCTAATATAAGTCTAGTATACACCTAATAGACGTCTTGTATACATCTAATATACATGTATTATACGTCTAATATACATCTAGTATACGTGTAATATACATCTAGTATACATATAATATAAGTATAATATACGTCTACTATTCGTATAATATAAGTCTAAGATATATCTAGTATACGTCTAATATACGTTTAGTATACATCTAATATACGTATAATGTAAGTATAATATACGTCTAGTATACGTACAATATAAGTCTAAGATATATCGAGTATACGTCTAATATAAATCTAATATACGTCTAGCGTACGTCTAATATACGTCTAGTGTATTATAAGTATACTAGATATATATTATGTGTATATTAGATGTGTATTAGATGTATATTGTACGTATATTATATGTGTATTATATGTATATATCTTATGTGTATATTAGATGTATATTGTACGTATATTAGATGTGTATTATATGTATATTGTGTGTATACTAGATGTATATTATGTGTATATTAGATGTGTATTAGATGTATAATAGATGTATATTAGATGTGTATTAGATTTATATTGTGCATATATTAGATGTGTATTATATGTATATTGTGCGTATACTAGATGTATATTATGTATATATTAGATGTGTATTAGATGTATATTAAATGTATATTGTGCATATATTAGATGTGCATTTATATGTATATTATATGTATACTAAATGTATATTAGATGTGTATTAAATGTATATTAAAAGCTAGAGACTGAAGTAATATGCCAATTGTGTTAAGTCATTGCTAAAAGGCATTTGGAGTGGTAAAGTACATATTTTTGGAGTAAGTTGTATGATTTTCACTTAGAGCTCAACTATGTAATTATAAAAATCTTAGTTGTTATAGTTAATTGGATCGTTTAAGAAAAAGACAAAAATTCATTGTTTTTATTTATTTATTTTTTTTTTTGTAGTTAGTGTAGTGTGTGAAGCAGTTTTCTACCAAGTATTTAAAGATCGCATTAAACTAACATCCATATATATATATAATCAAAGTTTCATGCTTACCAAGAACAAAATAACAGTAAAAATTCTATATGATAAGAAAAATAAATTTTAACTTGGGACAAGCCTGTCCAAGAGTATATACATCGATATTTTTTTGTTTTTACTTGAATTGGGTTCATGGATTTATTTATATACAAAAACAATGATAAACTATCATCAAAGTAAACAATAAAGGAGTTTCTATATATGCCAATTTATCATTAATTTGGTCATGAATAAATTCTTGAACCCAAAGATTAACCAATACCTCTAAAGCATAGGATATTGGGAGGCCAAGACTTTGTATATCTCTACATAATATTGCGCAGATATACAATACCTATTCGAGGTCAGTATTACTATATTCTCACATGTACATATCCGCAACCCAAAATTTCTCAATGAATGAGATGATTAGAATCCTACAAATATTTCCTCCCTATTGACACCTCGGTCAACTTAAGCTCCCTAACTTCTCAATCTATCTGCAAACATAAAACCATACCAATTCCAATTACACTGAAAATGTTCTCTGTGCAAATGCAAATTAAAAGATGTTAAGGAAGATAAAATACCCTGTAAATATAGGGATCCAAACGTCCTCCTGTACCAGATCTTTTGACTGCTTCTTGCTTTAACAACCTTCAGGGAATCAGGAAGGCATTAATTATATATCAAAATGCTTAAGCCAAAAACACTGAATTACATAGAGAGAGGAGAGAGTAATTTACATTCTGAGAGCTTTGCTGGTGTCAGGACTGTCACCGAGCTGTTGACGGATTCTTACTTCAGATGAACTACTGCGGGACAACAATTTTAAAATTGCTTCAGAATGGCTGTTAAAGGGCTGGTTGGAGAAAGTTAATTCTTAAGAGGAGAATTGCCATTAAGCAATTGACAACAATTGATTTAAAAACAATTGCACTTGACAACAATAGTTTCTCACATAACGAAATACATGAACAAGACATTGAAATCAATCCAATTTAGCAGGCTTTAGCAAACATTCTTTAGATATTAATTATAAAAAATATAACCAATATGGAATCAATAACTGCCTTTGATGGTTTTCCTTGTACTGCAATAGAAGTGAAAACAAAAAATTCATAATTTATTAACAAAACATGAGCAGCCAAGCTCACCAAAAGTGAGCAGCCCAATGCATGTACCCAAAGACCTGTGGAAAAAGATTACGATTAGAAACAATGAATGATATTTTAAAAACTTGTATATGTATCCAGCCAGGTGCAAAGTTGTGACAAATTCAGGATCATTTACCCTCAATAATCAAATACTAAATATGTTAGATATGGAGTTTAACAATATAATGCTAATAAAAAGGAAGGCGAATTGTAAGTGTTCAAATAGATTAAAGCAAGTTTTTTGGTTAATTTACAAATGACAGACTGTACAAAGAAAGAATATCAAGTGCTTTATATGTCATAAAGTGATGTCTTTCTTGCAACAACATAGCAACATATATATTAAAGAAATATTACGATGACAGTGAAACTATATGAACATTCCTGGGCACCAAATTCTGAAAACATAAATCAAACTAAATTCATTTCTCAATGATAGCAAGGGTGGTAATTACTTCTATAGTCAACCAAATTTTTATTTGCATGCAACTTCACTAGTTTCTCAATGAATTATGATTTGGACATAAAAATCAGATTTCCGGAGCCACCAGACTGTAATTAGACAATAACTGCTTAGAGTAAAGATTTCCTTCAAGTTGAACTCAATCATTTAAAGTTGCTCAAAATAAAACAATGCTTCAAGAGGCAAACTATCAAAAATAAGGAGTAAATGCGTAGTGAGTTGGAGTTCGCTCTTGTTATATACAAAATTTACATTGGCATACTTGATCAGATCGTCACCGAAAACGAAAAACAAACAAAATCCATTTTATCAGCAACCCAATAAAATATTTCAAAAACAGGTTCCGATTTCAAGCTTAAGAAGCAGAGAGAGAAGAAAAAAAAAAAGAAGAGGAAAATAACCTGTGGAGCAGATCTGTGGAGGAGGAGAGTAGGCGGTGGTCGAAGAGAGTATCGGCGGTCTCCAAATCGAAAGCGAGGAAGAGTTGATGGCTTGGATCAAGAGTTCCGGCGGTCAAGAAGGAAATCACCGGCGATCTGAAAATGGGTAGAAAGCGAGAGTAGGCGTAGGGAAAGGGAACAAGAAAGTGAGAAAGGGGAAATAAAATGGGAAAGTGAAACGAAACAGAGAAGGTTTTGTCATTTATGAAATATATTTAAAAATGATGTATAATTATGAAAAAAAATTTTAAGGAGCTGTATTTTTGAAATAAAAAATAGAAAAGTGATATTTGGTGTAATTTCCTCTTTTATAAACCAAACTAATATGAAATGAATTGAAGATGGTAGCTAATATCCATGGATAACTATCAAATAGAATTGACTACTGGTCGTCGACCTTAAATTAATGAGTGGGCAAATAAACAAATAACTTTAATTTATCTAAAAATCCAAAAAATATGGAAGCGTTTGGTTATGAATTCCTATCAAAAAGAATTTCTTAAAGTATATGATTGAATTGTATAAGACTATACATTGCTTGGCATTGGTAAAAAGCCACGCTAATTATAAGAAGACTAATGGATTCTGCTTCAAATATATAAAAGCTTTCAACAATGATAATTATAGCGAAGTGACATAATCTAGTTTTTCCAATGAGACAAAAGAATTAGGGTAGGATTAGTCGATTCTTTTTCCTTAACGTGTTATAATTTCTTACAAGTAATTACAGAATTTGAATTGCTGAAACTCAACAGCTTGGATCTTGTATTGTTAAAACTGATGACCGAGCGAATTTTCCGGGCAAGCTGGGAAGGATGTTCCGAGTTTCTTCTGAGTTACGTCCGGGCAATCACCTGAAAATAAGATTCCGGCGGGTTTCCGACAAGGGAGACTCCGACGGTTAAGTCAGTAATTTTGGAAAATCAAGAGAGTTTCTGAAGTCTTAGTCCAAAAAGAAGATGTACCTTATGAGGTGTTGTGCTTCTTTTATAAGTCCATTACTCATGATGACCATTTGGGGCCCGGTTACTTTAATTGATGGGCAATGAGTGTGAACAACGGTTACCTTAACGGCTAGTTCACTGTATAACGGGTATGACAGCTGTTTTGTCGAATCGATCTATCTTTGGAGTTACCGAGCTCTACGATGGACCGGGCTCAGTATTTAGGCGACTATGAGAGCTTTCCGAGTTATATGACAGAGTACCTGTAGTCAGGTGAACCGAGTACATTACCGAGTTAGATGCTTTGTTTTAGTATCATTGAACTAAGGCCGGGCACTATCCGGAGGCATATTCCGAGGCATAATCCGAGCCATGAGTATCATAAGTCCCCCCCCCCCATGCACATGATATTTATGTCATGTAGGCGGGAAGGTTTGGAGTTTTTTGGGGGAAAAATTCAATTGTCTGAGCGGGACGTGAGCTGTCGAGCGTGATTGACGCTTCGATTCTTGTGAGGGGACGTTTCCGGTTCCCTATGCCATTATTGTGTCTCTTCGGTGTTCGTGACCGCCAAAAGGGGTAGCCTATGGGAGTGTGCCAAGTGTCGCGCTCTTATTGGGCGTTTGGTTTTTCCCTGGCTTATAAATAGGTTGGATGTTTTGGTATTTCGGCTGCTTTGCACTCTTGAAGCTCTCGATTCTCTCTATCTTTCTTCTTCTTGTTCTTGGTGTTCTTCCTTTTCCGGCCTTCTTTCCGGTGACCGTGCGTCGTGTTAGCGTCTTCAGATCTTCTCTTCCAAGTGATCCTGCCGATTTCAGGTTAGTCTAATTTCTCTTCATCATGAGTTTCTCGGAGGACTCTATTGAGAGGATGGTGGAGGAGGGTCTCGCCGCTCCAAGCTCGGGCAATGATTCGCCCCCTTCTACTAGCTCTCACCCAGAAGGGCCTTCTGTCCGAGTGGTCGATCAACCGAGCTCGCAATCAGGGAAAGCCACAAGAGATATTACTCGGGTGGGAAGTATACGTTCAAGTATACTTCCGATCGAGTTGGAAATGCTGAGATCCAAGTACGATATACCTTCCGAGTATGCAATGGAAGTTCCGGGTTTATCTACTCGGGCCAATGCTCGATATCATGGAAAAAGGAAGATTATCGTTTACGAGGCCAACTTTGAAGCCGGGGTGAATCTTCCCTTAACAGCTTTTGAGGTCGACTTTCTGAACTATTACGATATGACACTCGGGCAAGTTCATCCGAATGCTTGGCGAACACTTTCAGCCTTGCAAATATGGTCATACGAGCATGATATCAATTTGAGCATCCGCCTCTTCCGAGCCACCCACAAAGTAGGCCTTCGGATTCATGGAGAGGACCACAATTATATCCAGGCTCGGCCTGGATATAGTCTTTTCAAGGGGAATCCCGAGTCATTGAAGAAGTGGAAGGATCGCTTCTTCATACTGAAGAGCGAGATGGATTTCCCTTTCCGGACTCAATGGGGTCGGTATGTGAACAGGAATGACAACCCCATGATTCTGAGTGAAGAGGAGGAGAACATATTGGCTCGGTGGAAGTTGCTAGCAGCCGAGAAGGTTGACATCAATGTTCAACTTCAATGCGGCGTTCCTCCTCCACCTCCAAAGCCGAAGCGAAAGAAAAGAGGTAGATATATTCATTTCTATTTTCCGAGCTCTGATATGTGTCTTATTGTTTCGTTTTTTGTAGTGATGAAGAGGTCCGGAACGCCTTCGGTTGCCGAGGTCATCAAGGCAAAGAAACAAAAAGCCCTTGCTGGGACTTCCACCTCTGCCGCTGCTCCAACGGTTTCACCCAATCCGGAGCCTAATGTGACTGAGGGCCAGGGCCCGGGTGAAACAAGCCCTTTATTGATCGTAGATCATATTGATTCCGAGCTTGCTGCCACCGAGACTCCTATTTCACAGCCAACTGAAGGCCAATCTGCCCCCCAGGAAAGAGCTGCTCCATCTTCTGATCCTCTCGTTGTGGCAGAAGAGGTGAAGGCATTTTCCGAGGAGGTAGTGAGATTTTGGCAAAGCCGAGGGGATTATTGGTCAAAGAATAGGACCGAGTTCACTACGTTCGCACACCGAGTGGCTTGCGTCCCTTCTGAGACCGCCCCCTTATTGAAGGTCGGGGCTGAACAGTTGACCGAAATAATGAAGAGGCATGAGATAGAGGTAATCTGCTGTACTCCGAGTCTTTCGTTTGATGATAACAGTTGATTAAAAATCTAAGTGTTTGTGCAGGGGGCCATGATAGTCGGGGCTGCCATTGCCAAGATGAACAAACTTATAAAGAGCAAAAAGAAGGAAGAGGCAGAGAGGGATCGGCTTCGTGATGAGCTCGGTGAGGCCTTGTCCAAGATAGAAACTGTAAATAAGCGAGCTTCAGAGGCCGAAGAAGAAATGCAAGCCCGGGCAGCTGAAGTGCTAGTAGAAACGGAGAGGGCTTCCAAGGCCGAAGCGGATCTGAAGAAGGCTCAGACCGAGCAGGAGGCACTCATGAAAGAGAATGCAGAGCTGAAGCAGAGTGTGGCAGACTTAGAATATAAGATGGTTGATATGGCTGCCGACAAATGTATCTCGTTTGGCGGTAAACTGATTCAGTCAGTTAAAGACCGATGTCCGGACATGGATTGGTCTTGGCTCGAAGATGTTTACCCCGACGATTAGTTAGCTTGTACATTTGCTTTGAATCAATAAAAATTTATTTTGTTCGGCAAAATCGAATGTGTTCAATGTTTGAATTTTTGTTCGGTAAATCGAGTATAATAGATATTTGAATATCTTTTGTTCGGTAGATCGAGTAGAATAGATATTTGAATATCTTTTGTTCGGTAGATCGAGTATAATAAAACTTGGAAGATGAACTCAAATGCCTTGAATGAATTTTGATAAATATGTAGACCTCACTGAAAATATTTTTTCAAATGAGAGACGTTCCATGAGTGGGGGAGCACTTTTCCCGAGAGGTCTTTGAGCCTGTAAGCCGATCCTTGGATTTGGTGAATTTCATAAGGGCCTTCCCAGTTTGGACCGAGCTTCCCCACTCCACCCATATTCTGTGTAGCAACGATTTTTCTAAGGACCAATTGACCGATCTGAAAAGACCGATGATTAATATGCCTGTCATGATATACAGCCATTCTTTGTTTGTAAATAGCCGTTTGGACGAGCGCTGACTCCCTGACTTCTTCTAACCGATCCACTTGGTATGATAAGGCTTCGTCGTTCGCTTGCTGTTTGTATGAGATTACCCGAGCACTTGGGACCCCGATTTCGCAAGGAATCACCGCTTCGGATCCATATGTTAGTGAGAAGGGCGTGTGCCCGGTTGCTGTTTTGACTGATGTCCGGTATGCCCATAGGACGTGTGGGAGTTCGTCAACCCATAAACCTTTGGCTTTATCCAGTCGCTTCTTTAGGCCTGCTAGAATAGTTCGGTTTGTGACCTCCGTCATTCCGTTGGACTGCGGATGATAGACCGAGGTGAAGCATAGTTGAATTTTTAGCTCGGCGCAGAAGTTTTTGAAGGCTGAGCAATCGAATTGCTTGCCATTGTCTGAGATAATTGTGTGAGGAATCCCAAACCGAGTTATGATATCCTTCCGAACGAACTTGATGATGTTTGCTGGCGTGATTGTTGCTAGAGGCTCGGCTTCTACCCACTTCGTGAAGTGATCAACTGCCACCACCAAGAATTTCCTCTGGCCTGTAGCCATGGGAAAAGGACCGAGGATGTCGATTCCCCATTGGGCGAATGGCCATGGACTATATATCGGTACTTGGCGAGTCGATTTGCTGTGCAGAATGTTGCCGTATTTTTGACATTTATCACATTTCTGAACGAGTTCCCGGGCATCTTTCTCCATTGTAGGCCAATAGTAGCCCTGTATGAGGGCTTTCCGAGCTATAGATTGCCCGCCTTCATGAGCTCCACAAATACCTTCGTGTATTTCTCTGAGTACATAGTCCCCATCTTCCGAGCTTAAGCACAAAGTCCATGGGTGTGAGAATGAGCGTCTGTACAATTTTCCATCGAGAATGGCATATATTGCTGATCTCCGGACTATCTTCCGGGCTTCAAGTTGATTGGGTGGGAGAGCTCCAGTGTCCAGAAACTGATAGATCGGTAATCGCCATCCGTCCATTATTTCGTTAAGCTGAACTTGATACATCTCATAGGATGGCGATTTGATGATGCAAAATATGACCTCCAGTGGGGGGTTTTGAGAGTTATCCGATGCCCTTTTTGCTAGGGCGTTTGCTTCTTTATTGTCATTCCTCGGGATCTGCTCGATAGACCATGTGCACCCGGAATTCTTTAATTGGGAGAGTAGGAGAATGGCGAACTCCTTATACCGAATCATATTGTCTTCCTTGGCTTCGAATCTACCGAGTACTTGATTTACCATTAGCTGTGAGTCAGAAAAAATGGCAAGTGAGTCCGGTTTGACTTCCATCGCCAATTGTAGTCCGAAGCAAATAGCCTCATATTCGGCTATGTTGTTAGAAGCTGGAAAAGCAAGTTGGGCCATGCCTTTGATGATGATCCGTCCCGGACCTATGAGTATTATTCCGACACCTGCTCCTTCGACTGTAGAGGCGCCATCTGTGTATAACTTCCAAGACCGGGTATCCGGCTCGGGTGGTGAGGTATGCAATTCAGCTACAAAGTCTGCTAATACCTGTGCTTTCATAGATGGTCGAGCTTCATATCGGACATCTAGCTCGCCTAACTTGGTGGATCATTCAGTAAGCCGACCTGATGCTTCTGGGCGTTGCAGTACTTTCCTCAAGTTTGTGTTAGTCCGGACTATTACAGTATGTGCCTGGAAGTAGGGTCGAAGTTTGACTGTCGTAGTGATCAAGGAGAACGCCAATTGTTCCAGGATGGGATAGTTGAGCTCGGCTCCTTTCAGTACCTTGCTGACATAGTAGATGGGGTATTGTTGGTTACCTTCCTCTCGAATGAGCACAGATCCGACAGCTCCTGGTGTGACAGCTAAGTAGAGGTATAAAATATCCCCGGTTTGTGGTCTGCTCAATAGTGGGGGTGAGCTAAGAAAGGACTTAAGATCTTCAAAGGCTTGCTGGCACTCCTCGGTCCATTCGAAGTTCTTGAGATTCTTAAGCGCTCCGTAGAAGGGAAGACAACGTTTGGCTGAGCAAGAAATGAACCGACCCAAGGCGGTTATCTTGCCATTGAGAATCTGAACTTCCTTCATCGTCTTTGGCGGGTGCATGTCGAGTATTGCTCGGATTTTCACAGGGTTTGCTTCTATACCTCTCTTCGAAATCATGAAACCCAAAAACTTTTCGGACTTTACGCCGAAGGCACATTTTTCCGGATTAAGCTTTAAGCCACACTGCCTAAGAACTTGAAAAGTTTCCCGGAGCTCGGTGGGAAGAAGTTCTGAAGACCGGGCCTTGACAATCATGTCGTCTACGTAGACCTCCATGTTCCGACCTATCTGTTCGGCAAACAATTTGTTCATTAACCGCTGGTAGGTTGCGCCAGCGTTCTTCAGTCCGAACGGCATCCTCTGGTAGCAATATGTGGCCTGGTGAGTGATGAAGGCCGTTTTCTCTTCATCTTTCGGATTCATTGGGATCTGGTGGTACCCGGATGATGCATCCAAGAATGCATATTCTTCGAACCCAGCAGTAGAGTCTACGAGCAGATCAATGCTTGGCAAAGGATAGCTGTCTTTCGGGCATGCTTTGTTGAGGTCGGTAAAGTCTATACACATACGCCATTTTCCGTTGGACTTTTTTACTAGGACTACATTCGACAACCAGTCCGGATATAGGATTTCTCGGATAAATCCGTTCTGTAGGAGGACCTCGGTTTCATGCGCCATGGCTATCTGTCGTTCTGGTGCATGATTTCTCTTCTTCTGTTTGATCGGTCTAGTGCCCGGCGAGATATTAAGGGAGTGGCATATAATTGACGGTGAAATTCCTTTGATGTCTGAGGGCGTCCAAGCGAATACATCAGAAAACTCTTTCAGGACTTCGATAAGCTGCGCTTTATCTCTTTTGATTGCTCCGACCTTTACTCTTTTGTCCGGGCTTAACTGAATGTCAACAAGCGAGTCCCCTGGCTCGGCCCTTGTTTCGACAGGGATGTCGAGGGAGTCTAGTGGAAGGGCCTGATTGGCCTCTTTTAGCATGGTCAGGTATGTTTCCCGAGCAGCTTTTTGACTTCCCCTTAGAATGGCCTCGCCCTTGGATGTCGGGATTTTGAGTATTAAGTGGCGCATTGAGATATAGGCATCGATTCCTACGAGCAGTGGTCTTCCAAATATGACATTGTAAGCCAGAGGTATATCTACGACCATGAAGCGGCTGGTGCAGGCCTCTGTTATCTCGCCATCTCCTAATTCCATGGATAGGACAATTGAGCCCTCCACTTTCACTGGTTGTCCGGATATCCCGATTAGCGGGGTAGCAACTGGTTCAAGGACTTTGCTCGGCATTTTAAGGGCCTTGAATGCTTGCCACGTGATGAGATTGACCGCACTCCCAGTGTCCACCAGAATGCGTTGGACAAGATAATCTTCCATCAATGCCTCAACAACCAGGGAATCTGTGTGCGGTTGTTTAATGTGATCGCCATCCGATTTGTAGAACTTTACTTCGTGGCTGGCTTTGGAGGAATTGGTCTGTATGGGAAAAACTTCTTTTGCTTTCCTCTTTCGCGAGTCTCCCATGGCATCATAATGTTTTCCCCCAGCGATAACATAAATTATTCCTGCTGGGGCTTTCTTATTGGAGGCGGGCTGAGCTTCTCGTTGTCCGGGAGATCGGGATCTTTCTCTTGCTCGGTCCTCTTTGACATACTGGGGGAGCTTCCCTTGCCGAACTAAGAACTCGATCTCCCTTTTTAGCTGATGGCAATCGTTTGTCTCGTGACCCTTATCCCGATGATATGCGCAGTAGAGGCTCTGATCTCGGCTCGGATCTTCTTTCATCTGTCTGGGCCAGTTCACCTTGCCGGATTCCTTTAACCATTTTAGGATTTGTGCTCTGGAAGAGTTCAAGGGCGTCCACTTCTCTTCTCTTCGTTCGGCAGTTCGAGAGACCATATAAGTTTTGTGCGAGTTTCCGGAACTTCTGCTCGGGCCGTCACCTCGCCCTGTGCCCCTGTCTGATGTCCGGAAAGAATCTCGACGTGGTTCTTCATATATGAAACTATTTCGGAGTCGTCTGGCCTCGTCTATCCTTATGTATTTATGAGCTCGGGACATGAGCTCGGTGAAATCACAGGGCGGTTTTTTGCTGAGTGAATCACTGAAGTCCTGGCAGCGAGTATTGCGGATGAGGGCGTTGTTGGCTACTTCCAGGTTCAAATCTTGGATGTCCATTGCCACCGTGTTGAATCTTTCCACATATGCTCGTAGTGTTTCTCCTCTGTCTTGTCTTACCGAGTTCAAGTCCGCCGAAACCTTCGTTGGTCGGATGGCGGCCACGAACTTGGCGATGAACATGTCACTGAATTGAGTGAAATTCGAGATAGAGTGCTCGGGCATATTCCGGAACCAAATCTGGGCGGACTCTGTAAGAGTCTGTGGGAAAATTTTGCATAGGGCACTATCATCGGTTGTGAAGACGAGCATAGTGTGATGAAACTGATCTAGGTGAGCTCGGGGATCCGTGCTACCATTGTATTTAAGCAGACTGGGCAGGCGAATATTTGGAAAAGGAGTTTCCAAAATTGTTCTGCAGAGGGGCGAGCGGAAGTTACTGTGGTATTGGAGGGTGTTTCGGTTCTGGTATCTTTGCATTCGCTCTTCAAAGAGCTTTTCGAATTGCTCGGCTGTGAGAGTTATTGTGGATCCGGGAGTTATCGCTGGTAAAGGAGCCGGGGTATTTTGAGTGACTTGTGGAGCAGGGGGAGTGTAATGCCTTGGGGGCGGAGTATGAATTGGCGGTGCCTGGGCTGCTACTGCAGCCAGAGTGGCGAGGAGGGCCTGAGCAGTTTGGGGAGTCAGGCTGGGAATATTGGAAAAATGGGAAGTTTGGGGAGGTTGTATTTGTTGCCCGAATAGCTGGAAAGGGATTTGTTGGGAGAGTGGGGGAGGAGTTTGAGATGGGCTTGGAGGTGCCGCGGTAGTGTTCAGGTCTGGAAAAAGATCCATGAGAATGCTATGATCCACGCTCACCGTACCAAATGATGACCGAGCGAATTTTCCGGGCAAGCTGGGAAGGATGTTCCGAGCTTCTTCTGAGTTACGTCCGGGCAATCACCTGAAAATAAGATTCCGGCGGGTTTCCGACAAGGGAGACTCCGACGGTTAAGTCAGTAATTTTGGAAAATCAAGAGAGTTTCTGAAGTCTTAGTCCAAAAAGAAGATGTACCTTATGAGGTGTTGTGCTTCTTTTATAAGTCCATTACTCATGATGACCATTTGGGGCCCGGTTACTTTAATTGATGGGCAATGAGTGTGAACAACGGTTACCTTAACGGCTAGTTCACTGTATAACGGGTATGACAGCTGTTTTGTCGAACCGATCTATCTTTGGAGTTACCGAGCTCTACGATGGACCGGGCTCAGTATTTAGGCGACTATGAGAGCTTTCCGAGTTATATGACAGAGTACCTGTAGTCAGGTGAACCGAGTACATTACCGAGTTAGATGCTTTGTTTTAGTATCATTGAACTAAGGCCGGGCACTATCCAATTTTCCGGGCAAGCTGGGAAGGATGTTCCGAGCTTCTTCTGAGTTACGTCCGGGCAATCACCTTATGAGGTGTTGTGCTTCTTTTATAAGTCCATTACTCATGATGACCATTTGGGGCCCGGTTACTTTAATTGATGGGCAATGAGTGTGAACAACGGTTACCTTAACGGCTAGTTCACTGTATAACGGGTATGACAGCTGTTTTGTCGAACCGATCTATCTTTGGAGTTACCGAGCTCTACGATGGACCGGGCTCAGTATTTAGGCGACTATGAGAGCTTTCCGAGTTATATGACAGAGTACCTGTAGTCAGGTGAACCGAGTACATTACCGAGTTAGATGCTTTGTTTTAGTATCATTGAACTAAGGCCGGGCACTATCCGGAGGCATATTCCGAGGCATAATCCGAGCCATGAGTATCAAAAACTATCGAATTTTTCACCCACATGTTTCTCAGCAAAATCAGACAATGCTGATGAGGGTTAATTGCATTAGTGGATTTATGTTTTTATTATTATTAGAAAGTGACAAAAATTATTTACACATGGTCACGTTCGCAAATAAAATAGTTAAAACGAGAGAAAACATGATTTAAGCCCCACAATTCTTAATCCTCTTTATAATATGATTTGTCTTTACCCAATTAAAAAAAAAACTCTTAATTTTAATTGAATTCAAGCCACGTCAACCCATTCATTTTAATTAATTTTGTTGTTTTCTACAAACGTATTGTAATAATTTAATAATTTGTTATGATCTATTCTTCGCCAATTGTAACGAGTTCGAATTATTTTTTTTTTTTAACCATTTGTTTATTAAGATGTCTTATTCATATGAATAAATATTTGAAATGATTATTGCAAATTGCAATGGGGAGTGGATTAATTAGATGAGGAAGAAACATCGTCGGCCAATATATCTGCGTAAAAAATGACTAAATGGAAGGTAAACGACCGATTGAATTCGTTTTTTTTCCTTTTGGCACAAAACACTACACACTAGTCTTCCGCCAGCGACTTGTGTTTTGAGAGAATTGTTGCAACACGACAAATTCCAAAAGGATTTTTAACTTTAGTTTAATTTTTTACTAGCAATTTTAAATTGCCACTTGCAAATTGGACCCTTAGGTATGGCTTGTTTATCAATTACGACTTCCGAGAACCTTTTATTTTTTTGTCACTGGCTCACTGCCCATTTAAAGACTAAGACTGCAATATCTTTTCTTCAGAGATAGACAACAATGGGTTCTGCTTCAGAAATCCAAGCTCACACCAACGATACTCATAGTGAAGTGACAGAATCCACCAAGCATGCTAGCTTTTCCAACGACCAACCAGAGGAGAAAAACAAGGGTAGTTTTGCTAGGACTACTCTATTACTTTTCTGGAAACTCACTGAAATTTTAATTACTGAAATATCAGCAACTGCTGTTAAAACTATTGAATTTTTCTCTCCAGGAAAATCAGACAATGCTGACGGTGGTTTGAAAAAAGATGGTGATGCTTCAACAGCTTCTGAGCCAGAGCAAACTGAAGGTACACATTTGATTTTTTTTTCTTTTCTTATTTTTTTTTTTTAAAAAGTCACTCGATGATGAAGATGAATATTTCCTTGAGCTTCATAGGTAGGGAAGCTTGTTGGAAAGTTTTAGTCCTGAGCGATCAGGTAGTTTGTTAAGTTTACATTGTCCTGATCGAATCAAATCTGAATTTGGACCCTATTTAAATGTTGAATTTCAAGCACTGAAAACAGAGTAATAAATTTATAATCATTTCTATATCTAATAACTTATACAACACTTGATAGGGGCAAATGGGATTCCCAAAGACGATATTTACTACATGCCACTTCATAAAGCAGCAATACATGGTGATTGGAGGGGTGTAGAGAGATTTCTAAAGGACGATAAAGAAGCATTAACCTCTAAGATTTCAAAATATTATACAATTTTGCATGTTGCAGTTAGCACAGGTCATTCAATACCTTTTGTGCAGCAGCTTGTTGATTTCATGCCAGTAGAGTCATTGGCAACCAAAAATGCTGAGGGAGATACTCCTTTACACTACGCTGCTATTGCCGGAAACACAAAAGCTGCCAAGATCTTGGTGGAAAAGGACTTAACGTTGACTCAGCTAACAAATGATGATGATTATACACCTCTTCATTGTGCTGCTGACTATGGTCATCGGGAAACTGTTCGATATCTTTTAACAGTGACTCGAGATGAGAATCCAAGTCCTTTTGCTGGAAAGCGTGGTGCCAAACTACTTAATTTAATCATAACTGCTGAATTTTATGGTTAGTAATTTATGATCCCTTGCTTCATATGATATAGAAGCAATCACTCATACTTGCACTTTGATTGATATAGTGAATTATGATTAAATTTCCATTGACAGACATTGCTTTGGATATACTGAAGCGTTATTCCAAGCTAGCTATTGAAGAAGACTCTAATTGGAATACTGCATTACTGACATTGGCTAAAAAGCCAAAGGCCTTTCCAAGTGGAAGCAATCCAACCATTTATGAACATATTCTAACCAGTAATCATCTATACTTGCCTTTTTTTTGGCTTACATAGGCAATTTCTGCTCAAATATTAACTGGCCATTATTTATTTATTTATTCGGTTTCAGCTTTTGCTGCTGCTTTCAATAGACGACATAATGTCACTAGACATGGAGACGTGGAAAACCCAGGTAGTAGTTCAAAAGAATTTCCAAAGGAAAGCAAGCTATACAAATTTCTACAGAGTTTTAATAACAAAGCACTGATGCATCAGCAAGCCCTTCAGTTGCTCAGAATCTTGGTTTCTGAAACAGTAAAATATAGGGATAAAGAAGCGTATGGATTTCTAGGACCTTCAGTAAGACTTGCTTCCCAATTAGGAATTCATGAGTTCGTTATAGAGGTTATCAAAGCCTACCCATTATCTCTTTGGCTCTATGACAAAGATGGGAGGAATTTTTTCCATTTGGCAGTTATACATCGTCAGGAAAATGTTTTCAATCTCTTATTCCAAGTGAGTTCGTACAAGCATTTTATTACACAATCAAAGGACCATTACAGCAACAATATGCTCCATTTGGCAGCAAAATTGGCACCATCAAGTAGGATTTCTGGTGCTGCCTTGCAGATGCAACGGGAATTGCAATGGTTCAAGGTTATTTATAGACTATACTAAACTCAATCTCTTGTATTCAATTGTCAAATTTATTAAATAATAATATTGTACTTGTAGGAAGTGGAAAAGATTGTTCCACCCGCATACAAGGAAATGGAAAATAAAGAAAAGAAAACTCCGAGAATGGTGTTCAAAGAAGAACATCAGAAGCTAGTAGAACAAGGTGAGAAATGGATGAAAGATACAGCATCATCATGTGCACTTGTAGCTGCACTTGCGGTGACAGTAGTTTTTGCAGCAAATTTCACAGCACCAGGCGGAAATGATCAAAATACAGGATTTCCAATCTTTCTTAATACAACATCTTTTATGATTTTTGCAATAGCCAATGCCTTAGCACTGTTTTCTTCATCAGCCTCATTACTGATGTTTCTGGGGATACTCACATCAAGATATTCAGAAGAAGATTTTCTGAGGTCCTTGCCAATGAGGCTCAGCATTGGTCTGATTACCTTATTCTTCTCGATTGTAGCTATGTTGGTTGCTTTTAGTGCATCTCTTCAAATTGTTCTTTCGCATAAAGTGAGCTGGATTGGAGTTCCAATTGGGCTTGGAGCATGTGTGCCTGTTACCTTGTTTGCACTTTTACAATTTCCTCTTCTTGTTCAAATAGTATTTTCCACCTTTGGGCCTAGCATTTTCCGTAAGCAAGGAGAGGAAATTCTAATATAAATACAGAGAAGATGCATTATAGTCTAGTTTTACTATTTCAGTTATGGGTTTGTTTTCATTTTCTATTTCTTTCCTCAATTTGTCTGTAAAATTACTTGCTTCACTGGAAGAGGCTTTTGTGATGTAATTAAGAACAAAAAGAGTGAAGATTTGTTTCTTTGATTTAGAATAATAAATCCTTAAATTTCCATTGTGTTAAATTAGACTATCACTTATTTTATTCAAGATATAATTAGGAATTGAAAACAGCATAGCTTGAAAAGGTAGAAGATTTAAAAATATAATCACTCACTAATTTTGTGAAATGCAAAAATAAATCATATTGTACTCCGTCGACATTGTTATAATCATATTGTTAATTTTCCTGTAACATAAATATATCTCACCGATACAACAAGCAAATATGAATACAATTCTTAAGATTAAATTTCATTCAGCTGAATCGAATGGCAATATTCCTGGCAGTTGATTTGGAAATGCTTGATATTGTTGACTTAAACCAAAATGAGCCATAAGAATGGCAACATGTGTGAGCAGCTCTCCCCCTCTCTTAAGCTGCTGAGCATGCTCTTTCCATTCGCAATGGCTCGCTGCATAAGCCAGCATTTCTATCCACACTTCACTTATTCCATCCCATTTCTCCTCAAATGGCTTCAAGTTCAGTTCTTTTGCTATAATGAATCCAGTATAAAGCATGCTACTTCTACTCATATCATCCTTTTCAAAGTTGGCTTTAAATATTTTGATGCAAGCATCCTTTTCAGTATAGAATTCCCTTTCTCCCTTCTCCTTGAAAAAGAAATGTCTTGATTTCATCTTGTGTATCTTGAGATGATCTAATGAAACTCTGGTTCCCCTTCACCATCATATTTGGATTGATAATAAGAAGATGCAACATATAATCAGATAATATTTTGCTCATTCTGTACTTAGAATACCCTGTTTTACTATCATTAGCATGATCATCCATATCAGCATAATAACAAAGATCGGTAGCTACATGCCATGCCAGGATGCGATAACTGAAGGGCAAACTCATTAGCCCCTCAACTTCTTCAACAAGATTTTTCTTTCTTACTGCTGATTGTCCTTGCAAATTAAGAATGGTATCGCGTATCATTTGAGCTCTGAACAGAATTTGTTCCTCATCTGATGCTGGTGTCTGTAGCTCACGTATAATTCTGTTGCCTTTCTCTTGAATGTGTTTAAAGATTGAATCTTTAAGATCTAAATTCACATTCTCCCAATCAATCTCCAAATATTTGATTATTTCATCGATTCCCAAGTAGCTGAAAAACTTTGATAGTTCAGTCTTGAGGCAAGAACTTACCAAGTTGTATTGTCCCTGTTGGACTTTTCTTCCATATGAGGGAAGAGTCTAACAAATTGACCATTTGTGTTAGGTAGTATTTTTACAGTTGTGTGTTTGAATATGTGTGTGTGTGAAATAAAAAAAAGAGTTGGCAGAGAGTTGAAAAATAAGAAAGAAAGAGAGAGAGTTGAAGAAAGAAGAAGAAGTAAAAAATGATTTTTCTTACACAAAATCAGTCCCACGATTTTTCTGTTTGCCAGAGATTCAGCCGTTGGATCGGGCTGAAATTTTAAACGAAGCTTACTCACACGTCGATCTTCATTATCAACGGTGAAGATCAGATTCTGAGGTCCAGAAGTTATTTCTTGGTGGAGACAACAGAACTTTCTTCTACAACAGACCAGTCTGACGAATCATCTATTTCCCGCAGATAGCACCGTTGGATTGAGCTGTATTTTGGACAGAATCTTTCTCACATCTTGATCTTCATTCTGAACGGTGCAGATTGGATTCTGAGATCCGGAGGTCAGTTAGTGGCTGGGACAGAATAGAAATTTCTGGGTATTAGGTCTCTTGCTTTTGTCTTTGATTTATTCCATATATCTTGATGTTCATTCCAAGATTATGATGATGATGATGATGATGATATGCCTCTAGTTCAGTATAGAGAAGATTTGCTGTAATAGACAGAATATATGTTGTATTTGCCCATTAATTGATAGTGGAAGATTTAAGCGGCCTAAGGGTCCCGTGGTTTTTACTCCTTACATTGAGGAGTTTTTCCACGTAAAAATCTTGCGTGTTCTTGCATTTGATTGTGGCTGTGGAGTTCATTTTATTGCTGTGGTATTTGCTTTGGATATTGCTCTATTTGTTAGTTTACCTAAAAGATTAATTCAAGTAGGAAAAGATAAACAACGAAGATTCATTCCGCAAATTAAGTGTTTCCGTTGTTGGTCATTTTTCCCATCAGATTGGTTTCAGAGTATTTGGTTGTTATTGTTGTTGTGAGACTTGTTTGAATAATGGAAGCTAATACAAGTAGAATGGTTAATTTAAATGGTTCAAATTACCATGTCTGGAAAGGCAAAATGGAGGATCTTCTTTATGTGAAGGATTATTATCTACCGGTGTTTATGGAAAATATGCCTGATGATAAGAAAGAGACAGAATGGACTATTTTGCATCGACAGGTTTGTGGGTATATACGGCAATGGGTGGATGATAATATTTTGAACCATATTAGTGGTGAGATAGATGCACGTAAGTTATGGAACAAACTTGAGCAGTTGTATGCTCGAAAGACAGGGAATAACAAGTTGTTCTTGATTAAGCAAATGATGAACTTGAAGTATCGAGATGGAACTCCTATGGGAGATCACTTGAATGCCTTCCAAGGAATTATAAATCAGCTGGAAGGAATGGGAATCAAGTTTGAGGATGAGATACAGGCTTTGTGGGTTCTTGGTACATTACCGGACTCTTGGGAGACGTTTAGAACGTCATTGTCTAACTCTGCACCAGATGGAGTTATTACCATGGAATTGGCTAAGGGAAGTGTCTTGAATGAAGAGATTAGGAGAAAGTCACAAGGTTCCTCCTCACATTCAGAAGTCTTAGTCACAGAAAGGCGGGGGAGAAGTAAGAGTAGAGGTCCGAATAGAGAAAATCAGCGCAGCAGTTCTAAGGGTAAACTTGCTGATATTGAGTGTTTTCATTGTGGTAAGAAGGGGCACACTAAAAGGTTTTGCAGAAAGCTGAAGAGAGAGATCAGACAACATGCTGACAACAGACAACGGGCTGACAACAATCAGAAGAATACTGACAGTGGTAATGAAAATGCTATGGTTAATGCTACTACTGATAACTATCTTGTTTGTTGTGATTGTGACATTGTTAACCTTGCACATGATGAATCGAGTTGGGTAATTGACAGTGGTGCTACGTGTCATGTTGCATCACGAAGGGATTATTTTTCATCTTACACTCCAGGTGACTTTGGTGATGTACAGATGGGCAATGATGGGATATCAAAGCTATTGGTATTGGAGAAGTCTGTTTGAAATTTGACACTGGGATGGAGTTGGTTTTGCATAATGTGAAACATGTTCCAGATATGAGATTGAATTTGATTTCTACAGGCTTGCTTGATGATGATGGCTATTACAACAGTCTTAGTAATGGACAATGGAAGCTCACTCGAGGTTCTTTGATTGTAGCAAGAGGTAGCAAACATTCAAAGTTGTACACGGTGCATCCAAAGATCTCCAAAAGCTTTGTTAATGTAGTGGAGAATACTGATGTGATTGATTTATGGCATAAAAGACTTGCCCATATGAGTGAAAAGGGCATGTCTATGTTGTCAAAGAAGAAATTGCTATCTGGTGTGCAGGATATTCACTTGAAGAAATGTTCTGACTGCTTGACAGGTAAACAGACAAGAGTTTCTTTTAAGAGCCATCCTCCTTCCAAGAAAGAGAAAATACTTGATTTGGTGCATTCCGATGTTTGTGGTCCTATGTCTACAAGGACACTTGGTGGTTCTCTTTATTTTGTTACATTCATCGATGATTATTCAAGGAAGATTTGGGTTTATACCTTGAAGTCTAAAGATCAAGTATTAGATGCATTCAAGCAGTTTCAAGCTCTAGTTGAGAGACAGACTGGGAAGAAGCTCAAGTGTATCCGGACAGACAATGGAGGGGAATACATAGGCCCTTTCGATGCATATTGCAGACAACAAGGTATTCGGCACCAAAATACTCCTCCAAAGACTCCGCAGCTGAATGGTTTAGCAGAGAGGACAAACAGGACATTGGTTGAGCGAGTCAGATGTGTGCTATCACATGCAGGATTGCCTAGATCATTTTGGGGTGAGGCTTTGAGTACTGTGGTACATGTTTTAAATCTAACACCCTGTGTTCCTTTGCATTTTGATGTTCCTGAAAGGGTTTGGAGCGGCAAAGATGTTTCTTATGATCACTTGCGCGTCTTTGGATGTAAGGCTTTTGTGCATATTCCAAAAGATGAGAGATCTAAGCTTGATGTGAAGACTAGGCAATGTGTGTTCATTGGCTATGGACAAGATGAGATGGGTTACAAGTTGTATGATCCAATTATGAAGAAAATTGTGAGAAGCCGAGATGTTATCTTTATGGAAGATCAGACTTTGAAAGATATTGAGAAGGCAGAGGCAGTTCCTCAGCGTACTGATGATCTTATTGATTTGGATCCAGTTCCTCCTCAGCATGCTGATACTCAGATTGGAGATGATGATCAGAATGCTGACCAGTAGGTTACTGATGATGTTGATGCTCCACAACAAGTTGATATGGATGAGATTATTCATGAGGAGTTACCAGTACCAGATGCACCACCATTTGTTCCACTTAGGCGGTCTGTTAGAGATCGTCATTCTTCTACACGGTATTCTGCTGATGAGTATGTGTTGTTGACTGATGGGGGAGAACCTGAAAGTTATGCAGAAGCTATGGAAGATGAGCACAAGAAGAAGTGGATTGATGCCATGCAAGATGAAATGAAGTCCTTGTATGAGAATAACACCTTTGAGTTGGTGGAGTTACCTAAAGGCAAAAGAGCTTTGAAGAACAAGTGGATGTACAAAGTGAAGCAAGATGAGAACTCTTCACAGCCACGGTACAAAGCTAGATTGGTGGTCAAAGGATTTAGCCAGAAGAAAGGTATTGATTTTGATGAGATTTTTTCTCCAGTTGTGAAAATGGCATCTATTCGTGTTGTTCTCGGTTTAGCAGCTAGCCTTGATTTAGAGGTTGAGCAGATGGATGTCAAGACTGCTTTTCTTCATGGTGACTTGGATAAGGAGATTTACATGGAGCAGCCTAAAGGGTTTCAGATGAAAGGCAAAGAGAGGTATGTGTGTAGACTTCAGAAAAGTCTATATGGTTTGAAGCAAGCACCAAGGCAGTGGTACAAAAAGTTTGAGTCTGTTATAGGGAAGCAAGGCTACCAGAAGACTACTTCAGATCACTGCGTATTTGTTCAAAGGTTTGGTAGTGATGATTTTATCATTTTGTTGCTGTATGTTGATGACATGTTAATTGTTGGAAAGAATGCTGGAAGGATTGCCCAGTTGAAGCAACAGTTGAGTAAGTTTTTTCCTATGAAAGACTTAGGGCCAGCAAAACAAATTCTTGGCATTAAAATTACTCGAGATAGGGCTGCCAAGAAATTGCATATGTCACAGGAAAAGTATATTGAAAAGGTGCTTTGCAGGTTCAACATGGATAAAGCTAAAGTGGTTAGTTCTCCTCTTACAACTAACTTTAAGCTAACTGGAAAAGATTGCCCTTCCACAGAGGAAGAGAAGGAAGATATGGATAGAGTTCCATATGCCTCAGCTGTAGGAAGTTTGATGTATGATATGGTGTGCATACGGCCTGATATAGCCCATGCAGTAGATATTGTTAGTCGTTTTCTGTCAAATCCGAGTAGGAAGCAATGGGAAGCAGTTAAGTGGATACTTAGATATCTTCGAGGTACTTCCAAATTGGGTCTTACATTTGGAAATGGAAAGCCAGTGCTAGTTGGGTATATAGATTCTGATATGGCAGGAGACAAGGATATTCACAAATCAACTTCTGGGTATTTGATGACTTTTGCAGGGGGAGCTGTGTCATGGCAATCAAGACTGCAAAAGTGTGTTGCACTTTCTACTACAGAGGCCGAGTATATAGCAGCAACGGAAGCAGGTAAGGAGATGTTATGGTTGAAGAGATTTGTTCAAGAGTTAGGCTTCAAGCAACAACGTTATGTGGTGCTTTGTGATAATCAAAGCGCGATTCATCTTGCTAAAAACTCGACTTACCACAAGAAAACAAAACATATTGATGTGAGGTATCATTGGATTAGAGATGCTCTTGAAGAAAAGCTGTTTGAACTTGATAAGGTTCATACCGATGATAATGGTTCCGATATGTTGACAAAAGTTTTAGTTAAGGAGAAGCTAAAAGTGTGTTGCTCTATCGCCGGGATGGCAGACTCTTCCTCATAGTCAGAAAGGGGGAGATTTGTTGGACTTTTCTTCCATATGAGGGAAGAGTCTAACAAATTGACCATTTGTGTTAGGTAGTATTTTTACAGTTGTGTGTTTGAATATGTGTGTGTGTGAAATAAAAAAAAAGAGTTGGCAGAGAGTTGAAAAATAAGAAAGAAAGAGAGAGAGTTGAAGAAAGAAGAAGAAGTAAAATCTGATTTTTCTTACACAAAATCAGTTCCACGATTTTTCTGTTTTCCGGAGATTCAGCCGTTGGATCGAGCTAAAATTTTAAACGAAGCTTACTCACACGTCGATCTTCATTATCAACGGTGAAGATCAGATTCTGAGAGCCAGAAGTTATTTCGTGGTGGAGACAACAGAACTTTCTTCTACAACAGACCAGTCTGACGAATCATCTATTTCCTGGAGATTGCACCGTTGGATTGAGCTGTATTTTGGATAAAATCTTTATCACATCTTGATCTTCATTCTGAACGGTGGAGATTGGATTCTGAGATCCGGAGGTCAGTTCGTGGCTGGGACAGAATAGAAATTTCTGGGTATTAGCTCTCTTGCTTTTGTCTTTGATTTATTCCATATATCTTCATGTTCATTCCAAGATTATGATGATGATGATGATGATGATATGACTCTAGTTCAGTATAGAGAAGATTTGCTGTAATAGACAGAATATATGTTGTATTTGCCCATTAATTGATAGTGGAAGATTTAAGCGACCTAAGGATCCCGTGGTTTTTACTCCTTACATTGAGGAGTTTTTCCACGTAAAAATCTTGCGTGTTCTTGCATTTGATTGTGGCTGTGGAGTTCATTTTATTGCTGTGGTATTTGCTTTGGATATTGCTCTATTTGTTAGTTTACCTAAAAGATTCATTCAAGTAGGAAAAGATAAACAACGAAGATTCATTCCGCAAATTAAATGTTTCCGTTGTTGGTCATTTTTTCCATCAGTCTCATCAATCCAGACCATCTCCTACCACTTCTAAAATACATGCGAACATAATAAACGGAACGAGAGACTAAGTTAATTGGCGGATTCCCAGATTTGCTCAACCAAATCATCGTCCAATCCGAGAAAATCAGACACACCAATGCATACACCTCAAGAACAAAGGCTCCAACTAGCAGTAAGTAAGTAAGAGCAATATCTACTGTTGCATAGCTTCGATGTCCATCCATGATGACCGAGAAAACAATTAATGCAACAAGCGAGAATGAGAAGCTAATGGATCGAAGAATGAGACCGAGTCTAGTATAAACTATGGGTGCTTTTGTGTAGAGCAAATCATAGCTTAAACCCAGCTCAATTCCTACTAGCTTAAAGGCTTCTTCTGACGAACTCACATTAGATATGACTAAGTAACTATCCATCAGTTCGGAGAATTCGAGAATAAGATCTTGAAGAAGATACATGGACATCTTGTATAAGTAATGGGCGCGATGGAAGTAACTGGTGGATGCAGGAGGAGGTTCTCCTCGGGGGACAATTTTCTTCTCTTTCCAGTCCGTCCCTATGCTAAAAGATGATGATGATGAGAGCAACGATTCTCGTAGATTCTTAGAGCTGGAAGACCTGAGCACCCAGGTTCTTTCTCCATACTTAAAAATTCCAGCAATAAAAACTGGAATTGCTAAGAATGTGAGTGCATTGGTAGACAGATACCTCAAATACACATAAAAGGAAACACTAACTTGCACAATTAGGCCGAGCAAGTGCCTTAGCCAAAGCTCATTGTCCTCTAGAGAATAAGAAGTGATGGTGTCAGGGCCGCCAAGATGCAAAAGAAGGAAAGGTGCCCAAAATGAATGAATCAAATTACTTGGTTTTGGTGAAGAAACATCATCTGAATCTTGATCGCTACTAGCAAGAACACCGAGTGCCACAGTTGCTAGCCAGTCAGCCGACAGGTAGGCCAACCAAACCATGAATGAAATCCACACTCTAGCAATGTACGCTTTGAACCAAGCATTATAAGGGTGATTTGTAGCATCAGACTTGACAAAACCAGCACCCGAATCTCCCATCCGTTCCAAAGTTCTGTCAGACTTTGTGGAAATATTTGCATCTCTGGGTATACATCAACAGATATGGGGAAACAATTGAACTATCGAAATTAGCGTGGCACTTTTTTAGATTGCAACCAAATTTGAAATGTACACACGCATCAAATGAATAGAGTTGGAAAAAAAATAAAAAAGTAATGCATTTGTTGAGAGAAACTTACTAAATATTGTAATAAGGGTATGAGCTCTCTTTAGTTGGAACTCCCTTGAAATTCCTTGTAAAAAAAGCAAAATCTAACATTAAATTGTGTATATATTAAAATTTAAATATTGCTTTTTCTATTGATTTTGTTCATTCAATCTGGTTACTCGTTATTGCATACTTGAACTGATGAGATTAAAAATAATAATAAGAAAAAAAAAATGCTTCGAATAACTAAGAATGAAAAACTACCTGGAGTTTGTGAAGATCACCGGTTACTTTTTTTTTTGGCTTACTTGACACTGCAACAGCATAAATGATAGTAGCATTTCAGACACATATTGTGCTACTTGCTTCACAGGTTCCACAAACTTTTTAAGGAATACTAGTTGCCTTGTGGCTTGGGAAATCATTAGATGGAATAATGGCATTGATTATTCATATATATATATATATATGGTCATGCTCTTGCCAGTGTTCATATTTCTGTTTCACAGACACCGTGTCTGTAGTGCTCACCTGGGATTCTTTTTTGAACTATTACTCACTCTTTTTTCATATATGTTATATTTATATGCCTACGATAAACTCATTTTTATCCTGCATTAGAAATTTATTGGTCTGAATTATTAGAATATATGCAGCCTTATAGAGGAGGCAAAGTGGTCACTTTCGAGGTTTAAAGATATTATGGAAAAAGGACAGTCGCATCTCTTATCATGACATCTCTTGGTATAATTTTCAAGTCCTCTATTTCATTGGCCAATTTTATACGGGTTTCTTATATTTGGGTTCGATATCAGAATTTCATGCTATATAACACTTCATTTTTCGAGTTTCTTATATTCGTACGATTTCTTGCCTGATATTGAATCCAATTATCTGATAAACTTTGTTTTTATTCGAAGGGTTAATATGCTGTAAAACAAAGTTAAACTAGGAATAAAGAATAATTGATGGTGCGTATGCTGATTCAAACGACGCCGTCTCTCAAAAAACTTGTCATGCAAGTGGATTGTCCTTTTTTAGTCTGGACGTGGAGACGATCTGTCGTCTGCGTTTTACGATGAAGAATGGATATTTTATGCAAAATATCATAATTCATGCCATGCCAATGATGCCATATAATGTAGTATGATATTGATTTCATTCAATTTATCAGTTCTATATATATATATATATATACTTTCCTGGAATCCCCCCCTCAACAAGATAGACTTCTAGTTACGCCCTATTGTATTGACTAAATATGAAATTTCTTAAATCCAGTAATTTTTTTAAAAAAAAATTTACCATATTATTTAATTTAGCCCAATACTGGGCTTTAACTTAAGCTCCTCAAAATTAATGCTGTAAATTTAATTTTACATTTTCTAAATTTGTGATGTTAAATTGGTTTTTTTGTTTATTTTTTTTAAAAACATAGTCCATTGGGCTTTCATTTAATACAATAAAAAACTGTAGTTATTATGATTAGTAAACAAATTTTTTCCTATGATTTTTATATTACACCCATTCTAAATATAAGAGAGTAATTAAATATTATTGAAATTATAAACATCATGGTTACTAATATAACACGAAAAATTTAAATTGCAATTAATAAGATAACATTAAATAAGGGTATAATAAAAAATATATATATTAATTATAATATAAAAAAGAAAAGTAGATAATATTTTGAGATAGACTAAAAATGAATGGATAAAAATTATAAATTGTGAAGGTCACGACAAAAGGTCCAAGCTCTTTTTTATCTTTACAAAATTATGCATAAAAAGAAAAAAAAACAACAATAAAAAACAACCATTTCCTCATTATTTCAATTATACAACATTTTTAATTTTTAATTTCATTTATACAACTTTTTATTGACAAATACACTACTTCACTGTTATGTATTATTAAACAAAAATACATTTTCTCTCACTTTCCTATTCTTCCCATCTCGTTTTCTCTCACTTTCCTATTCTCTCTTGTTTCTACTCTCATTCTCTCCCATTTTAGATCACTGGAAAAGATTTCTTCCCTCCCAATTTTCAGATTGCTAGTGAAGTACTAAAACAAGCCTTGCTATATTTTGCATGGACTATCCTTCGCTTCAGATTTTCTGTCGATTTTGTGTTTCCTGCCTTATCTTTGAACGAAAGTTCATATGTCTATTTCTCTTTTTTGATTCCCTGTTTTTATTTCTGATTTTTTCCTTTTCTTTTGGATCTAGATTGAACTGAATCTAAGACTTTTTTTGGTGTTTGTTTTAATGAATGCGGGCATCATTGTTGGGAGAAGCAATAACAGGAAAAGGAATATTAGCACAGTTGAATCTTGAAACTGGAATTCTAATTTACGAAACAGAACCACTTCTTCTTTTCTTCATTCTGTTCATTTTCCAAAATTTATCAACATAACCCTACCAAACTATGAAATTAGTATAATTCTTAGTGCGTCCATCTGGATCGTACGCATCCATTTAATAGAACGGCTAGATGTGAGCATATCATATACACGTGCGCTTTATATCTTATTTTCAAATAATTATAGTGTAGCAAACTATGAAATAAAATGGAAAATTATTTGGGTGGGGTATACAAGTTTATTTCTTTTTCCTTTCGAAAAGGGAGTTACAACTTACAAGTTATAATCTTGGATTAACTTTTTTTTTTTTTGATAAATTTTGGATTAACTTGACCATCCCTTAATACTATAAAGTTTGTATGCGCGTGTAGTCAATTTTTTCAATTTAAAATAAAGTCGAAATTGATAATTGTGATTCATTCACTCTAATTTTTTTTTTTAAATAATTTTAGAATCACATCATAAATAAATTCTTATTATTTTTTCATTTACTAAGAATCAATTTGGAATTCCTTGTACGAGCAAGTTGATATAAGTCTATTTTCCTCTCATCTTGGAACAAATGGATAAGTAAAAAGAAGGGATAGGATAATATGTGGTAGCAATTGCCTTTTCCAATTGAAGTTTTAGAATCACCGACTGAAAATATATAGGTTCAATATTTGTAATCAGTAAATAAACATTACATTTTTTAGCATTAAAACAAGGTGTTAAGCTATTTTAATGAATACCCTTCCTTAATTGATTGCTTGTCTATAAGCATAATGGCAGCCGCACTTCGTCTGCCCTGATGAGAATTTTTGAAAATCTATACACAAAAGTGCTAATTTGAATTCACATATATAATAGCAAAAAAATAATTGCATAAAATTGTTAGAAAATATTGATCAGAAAAATCCACATCTCAAAGAAAAAAAAAAGCCACTTATTTCTTTTTTGAGAACTAACTAAAACATAACAGATTAAGAACAAATCCAAGTGAGAACAAAACAAATTTTCACAAACTTGTAATTAAAAATTCTAGCCAGTAACACCAAGAACACCCTTAAGCTTTTGACTTGAGCAACCACTACAAAAAAAAAAGGAAAATAGCGACTGCAATTTTAGTCGCTATTTTCATAAATTTAGTCGCTAATTTCTTTTAGCGACGGGACGACGGGTAGTCGCAATTCAGGCCGTCGCAAGCAATTTAGCGACTAAATTATTTTTAGTCGCTAAATTTAGCGACTAAATTTTAGTCGCAAAATCTTATTGTTTTCGTCGCTAATTGTGAATCTCAGTTGGTCGCCCACAGTAATTAGCGACTAACTTATCGTCGCAATTTTAGTCGCAAATTTATTAGCGACGGAATTTCAATCGCAATTAGTAGTCGTTAATTTAAATTTGCGACAGTTAGTCGCCAGTTATTTCCGTCGCTAATAATTAGCGACGAAATTAGTTTTGTCGCAAAAAAATTAGCGACTAAAATTGCAGTCGCAATTCAGTCGCTAATATTTTAAATTTTGTTTTTTTTTAATGAAATAAATAACTATAAATGTAAATTATAATTAAATGAATGCAATTATAATCCAAATTATATATATATAATTAATATTCGTACATATAAATGCAAATTATAATCAAATATATAGAATTATAATTCAAAACATATATTTATATATATTAATATTTGTACGTACATAATATATATCTAATACAGAATACATAAAAACTAAATTAAAATAATAACCTTATAGTATCACATATATATTACCATCCAAAGTAACAAATTGCAATAAAAGTATCATACATAAAAAAATATATATATATATATTGAGATTGATGTTCAGGTAGGGCCACCACTACCGAAATGAGAATCATCGGGCGGGTCAGGACCGTGTGGACATGCAGGGTCGACGTCATCATGTGGTGCAGGTGATGTAGTGGTGGTACCGGGCTGAGTGGCTGGCGGCTGAGGCGTCAAGTGCGGAAACAATGAACGAATAGTCGTGGCGACAATATCCGCAACATCTTCTTTTGTCAAGCAAGGACCACCGGAATGAGAGGATGTGCTTGCACCAGCACCACACGATGGACCGGGAGGATAAAGACTAGGAGGCACATATGAGCCTAGACCGTAAATTGTTCTCCTTTTATTGCATCTCGCGGCCTCAAAGAACAACTTAGACTCATCAACCGATGACTCGTCCTGCGATCTTTCACATCGGAGTTGCTCAAATCTCTCCTGACATGGTAAACAACAACAATTTTTAATAAACACAAATATAAGAACAAATCATAATTTACAACAATTTAGTATTTGAGAAACTGAAAATATTATGAATAAGTAAAGTATATCTAACTTACATGTACCTCCCTGCTCCGATCCGCCACATACGTCTTCCCATCATGATTGATAGTATGTGTGTGCAGATAGGTCTCGGGAATTGTAGGTGGCCAGCCCAACTCTCTCTCCTATATTGTGCAGTAGAAAGTTGTAATTGAAAAAGAAGAAAATTGTTAACGAAAATATAAGATAAGCTTTGTTATTAAAATATGGCATTACTATTTTTTTTCGTGTTTATGCTATTTCATTATATTGTATGAAGTGAAAATCTATAAAAAATCAATAAAAATTTTGGCAGCACCTCCCCTATAATATTGACAACCTCCTGTAAATAAAAATTCATTTTACACTCCTTAAAATCACAAATATACTCCGATCCCCTCAACAAACACCAACACAATTTACCCATCCTCCAATATGTTGTCATACAATTCGCACATAATTGAGATCCATTATTTAATTGGTTATATATAATCCACATAAAAAAGCTAAATGTATCAAGATTACTCAATTGTACTCATCAATTCGCAAACATTATAATAATTAAAATTGACTAATGTAAAATCCATTATTTCTGTTAGAACTGAACTACTTACCAGTCGTGAGACATGCTCACCAATAGAAATAGTCCCACCGGTGTATGATCCAGGAGCCTTATCTTCAGACCCTCCATGGCGATTGATTTTTTTCTGATTGGAAAGCTGAATCCGTGTAGGTAAATTAAAAAGCTCATTCCACCTAACCCATGCAGCTTCTGGAAAGTCTCTTGGCTTTTTCTTGGCGTATTTTATGTGGTACACAAAATCCTTGTACCTTTGAGATGCCTTTGTTTCCCAACCTGACCTAACAACGCCATTTGCATCAGCATCCCAATGGCACTTTTTCTGTATATGCACATGACAATAAAATTATTAGTGAATACAATATTCAATAATCCAATTAATTTGCAAACTTAAGTTTGTAATGAAAAAGTTTCAACAATATTCGAATGTACCATGAATTCCCCCCAATAGAACTCCTTAACTTCTCTAGAAACCTCTTTCCAACTTACGCCATTAATGTCTACTCTCTGGTGGAAGCTGCTGGTTATGATTCTGGAACAACCTGAGGAGGGTTCCAGCCTGCAAAGTATATAATATAAAAATGATAAGGTTAAACATGTTATTATCACATAATTGCAATTTGTATTGGTTAAAACTTACAGGCCCCTTGGGTTCACTGTAACGTGCAATCGACTGTTATTTTCACTTGCCACTTCACATGTAGTCGATGTACTGCTGTTGGCTGTATGTGGTGATGGAGTCGATGCAGATGGCGCGAATATAACAGGAGGCGTCTATGCATTCTGGGATGAAGGTTCTCCCGGTACATGTGGCATGTCTCCAAAAGGTGGAGTAATTGCATCCCCTCCAGAACGTCCCCCCTGTCGACCTCTACCTGTAAAGCCCCGTCCTCTACCACGACCCATACCTGCAAAAATTGTGAACTATACATGTATGTGTATAAAAGAAATTACATACAGATTCATAAGTGCACGAGTTAATGCTATTTTTCATGTGATATATAACAATTTAAATGTTTTACAGGTTACAACATGATAGTAAAAAAAAGTATTGGTTATCAATTAGTCACTATCAGACGACTGTTCAAATTCCTCATCATCGTCCTCATTGCTATCATAATCAGAGAATTCTTCTTCATCATCGTCCTCTTCATGTTCTTGACCAACTCCATCAACGTTGTCAAGTTCAATGACAACCCCCCTAGGGTCACGCAAATCAATATCATCGTCGTTACCAATATCAATAGTTACATCATGCAATGTAACTTCATCATCTTGGAAGGCATTAGAACTTGTAGTAGCAGTATCATCTCTTGCTTCTGATTTGACAATGAAATCTCTTGGTTTTACTGAAAACACAGCTAACCAGTTTGATCTATCTACTCTTAAAGAGGGATATCTTGCATAATACACTTGAGAAGCTTGTATTGCTAGGATAAATGGCTCATATTTGTTGAAACGACGATGTTGGTTTACATCAACCATTCCATAACAATAATATGATTCAATAACAAAATCGACTAACCTAATGACTGCACATCAAAAATTCTTTAACATAATATAAAAACAATCCTTTGAATACGAAGTAATTTGTTGATTGCTTTGTACAACATAGCCAATTTTCTTTTATTTTTGTTTTCATGCTACATCAATTACATTATAACAACCATTAGATTTGCACAATTTGTAATCTATCTTCACAAGACTTGAGGCAGCATTAACACTTCAACATGCCTTAAGCAAGTTGATTTACTTGAGCCACCTTAGAATATAGAAATATAAACACTTGAAGACAGAGATAAGCCATTACCCGCAAATATAAAATGCCTTAAGCAAGTTGATTTACTTGAGCCACCTTAGAATATAGAAATATAAATCCAAAGGTTGTGGAGAAGAAATGAAAAGGACCCCACATAAAACAGGGGTATTGAGGGGCATTGTTGTTCTTATTTTCAGAAATTGAAAATGTAGGTGTACCTTTAAACATGAACAAGTCATAACTGTTTCCAGATAGGGTTAAGAGAAAAGTTGAAGGTGACTAGCATGTGATATATAGCCTTCCATATATCTCTCTAAATGCCAATTCCACTTTTCTCATATCAAATTCAATCTCTCTTTTCTTTGACATGATTTTTGGCACATATGCTCTTCCTTACCTTTAGCATATTGTCCACTTTTCCAACTCACTTATAATTATATCACTCTTTACTCACTCACCTATGCCTATTTATTTTTACCTTCATTCTCTGTATATTAATTAATGCATTGTATCCATAGGACATCTCCTGAATTGTCCATACCTACTTCATCAATTAATTTTTATTATTTTTCATTCTTTAGCTATGAAATCTATAGTGTTTGTGCTTCTTCAATATTCTCTTCATAGTACCTATGACCATTAGGTCAAATTGTCTCCAGACTAACACCACCTTAACCAACTATTAAACACGCATTTACTTTTATGACCACTGCTCTTTTTCTCGCATTGAAATCTTCCACAAGCAAAACTTAAGTGCTATACCTTTTTTTTAAAAAAAATAAATAAATAAAAATAAAAGATTCTTTCAATTCTTGTATTTCATGTCATTTCTTGTTCTGCTTTTCTTTTCATTATTATTATTCCAGAAAAAAAGACCAAATCAAAACTCAAAGTATCTGTCTGCCAATCAATTTTCTAACAGATACACATACAGAAGTGCTAGTTAACATAGAATTGAAAATTCAGAAAATTTCTGGAATATCTATTATTCTATCAAACAAATAAAATTCATTTTTACTTCACAAACATAATCAAATCACTCTTCTTATGCTTTAAAATCCAAAACTTCTAAATGTGCAATAAAATGCAGCAAGTAATTCAGTATAACTAACTACTGATTTGAATTTCAGTGAGACAAAGGAAACAAATTAACAGCAGTTGGCATAATGGCAAGCATCTGATTAAATATACCACCAGATTTTGAATTTTATTAAAAAAAAACAAATAAATAATTAATATGTGCATACAAAACTGAGTGATGAAAGTAAATAAACATCAAACCCTAACCACAGATTTTTCTTCCTGATTTCTGAATCAATAATCAAAAATCAAAATTAACAATAAACACTTCAACATTCATAATCAATTCTGAAAAACCTAACAAATTGCACATCGATTAAACTGGAACGACATACCTCTTTAGTTCGTTCAACTTCACCGGAGATGGATCGGAGGGCAGACAGCGCTTGCTCGGTTCCCCTTCCTCTTCCTTTCGCCGAACCAATCTCAGCCAAAACCTCAACATACAAAGAAGATTAACACATCAAAAATTCAGTCAATTAACCCGCTGTTTGTTTTAGAAGATCAGAAATGTAGATTTGCTTACCTCTCACACCGTAGCTCTAGCCGAAGTACCAGACGCCGATGACAACTCCAGCGACAATCGCGGTCAACACAGGTGGCGTGGGGGTTGGCCGAAAAAGGGGATCGACATTCTCTTCGTTTTTCACCGGTGTTTGAGAGAGACGACAATTTGTGGGTTTAGGTTAAATGATTCTGTAAGTAAATCGAAAATTAGCGACTAATTTGCGACTGCAAAGTTTAGTCGCTATTTAATACTGTCGTCTGTTTTTAGTCGCTAATTAGTGTTAATTAGTCGCTAAAATTTGCGACGAAAAATTTAGTCGCAAATATTTAAATAGAATTTTAGCGACTATAATTTTGTCGCTAACTTTTTAGCGACTAAATATTTAGTCGCAAATTTGGTCGCAAAAAAAGCGCGCCAACCTCCCGCCAAATATTAGCGACCAGTTACTTTTGTCCGTCGCTATTTAGTCGCTATTTGCCACCAAATTTAGATATTGCGACTAAATTTAATATTAGTCGCAATTCTGTCGCAAATTAGCGACTAAAAAAATTTAGTCGCTAATTTCTGTCGCTAAAATCCCTTTTTTTTGTAGTGAACATCAAGAAAAGTGGTCTTGACAACCAAAGGAGTAGGGAAATTGCTACCAAACAACGCAAAATCAAGAATTTGCAGGCTCAGGATTGTTAAAGGTAACAATACCGAGGGCAGGTACCCCAGCAGCATTTATCTGAAAATGAAGCAATCCTTGTGGAAAAACCATAACATCACCTTTGTTAAGAGTCTTAACATAAGCAACATTTGCAGAAGAAACAAAGACAGCAGTGATTTTCCCACTCGCAACATAAAGAATTTCAGAAGCAGCTGGGTGAGTATGCAATGGAATAACACCACCTGCTTCAAGGTCTAGCCTGCCAGTGGACAAACCAAGACCATTTAGACCAGGGAATTGTTGCACAAATGCAGGGGTCACTGCAGCATTTATAATGTTGGTAGTGTTACCAGCAACGCCTAATCCACTGAACATAAAATCATCAACTGTCACATTTGCTGGGTTCCTACAGGCATACCATGAAGGACTTCCTGACCCTTTCAGCTTCGCCACACAGAAATCTGCAGCTTCAGAGGATTGCAAGGATAAGAGAGCAACAAGAAATAAAATGTGTAACATTTTTTGGCTATGATGTTATGGATCGAATTAATTATTTTTTTGGGGTATGGTGTTTTGATGTCATTAGTAAGTATATATAGAAGTTGGGGTTTGGTGCAATTTGACGTCCAGGCCATACTAGGAAGGACCACCATTGGTCGCAGTATATATTAAAGCATATTGGTGATTAATTTTTCTTGCTTAGATCATATCTATTTATATATAGTAAGAAAAAATGTATATATGCAAATTGATAAACTATTTGCATACACAATAAGTATGGCTGAATCCAGAATTTAATTTTACAGAGGACATATTTATTTATATTATATTGCATTTCATGTAATACATAAATTTAGTGGGGGCAAACATAAAAATATATAGGAACTTAATTGAAATTTTTGAAAGACTAAAATTTATTGATTTTGCGTTAAAAATGGATTTAGAATTAACTCAATACCAAAAGTTAATTTATGATATGAGAATTGTTTAAATTTTTATAAAAAGTATTATATTTTTATAACTAGCTGATGTGATTTTCGTCACGCTCAGATTCGAACTCATGTGGAAATTTAAAGCGTTATAGCAAGCTGACCTGGTTGGAAATGGATTAATAATAATAATAAAAAAGCTGTTTTGCTGATAAATGCACCTACTCTCAGGATTTGTTACCTCTTCATAGTTAAAATTAAACAAGGGAACTACAACGGCAGCTGTGGTGGTTAGTGACTGGCACTATCCAAGTTGCTACATTTAAGAATTAACTTCGACGAGAGGTCTGTTAATAATTCAGTTTGATGCAAAGAAAAGGACCCCAACTTCAATTATACAGTCCTTATACCGGTGGAGAGGAGATAATTAATTCAGGTAAGAAATGCCTGCCTCACCCTACATAGTTTATCTTGAAGAAGATACATGGACATCTTGTATAAGTAATGGGCGCGACGGAAATAACTGGTGGATGCAGGAGGAGGTTCTCCTCGGGGAATAATTTTCTTCTCTTTCCAGTCCGTCCCTATGCTAGAAGATGATGATGATGAAAGCAACGATTCTCGTAGATTCTCAGAGCTGGAAGACCCGAGCACCCAAGTTCTTTCTCCATACTTAACAATTCCAGCAATAAAAACAGGAATTGCTAAGAATGTGAGTGCATTGGTAGACAGATACCTCAAATACACATAAAAGGAAACACTAACTTGCACAATTAGGCCAAGCAAGTGCCTTAGCCAAAGCTCATTGTCCTCTAGAGAATAAGAAGTGATGGTGTCAGGGCCGCCAAGATGCAAAAGAAGGAAAGGTGCCCAAAATGAATGAATCAAATTACTTGGTTTTGGTGAAGAAACATCATCTGAATCTTGATCGCTACTAGCAAGAACACCAAGTGCCACAGTTGCTAGCCAGTCAGCCGACAGGTAGGCCAACCAAACCATGAATGAATTCCACACTCTAGCAATGTACTTTCGCTTTGAACCAAGCATTATAAGGGTGATTTGTAGCATCAGACTTGACAAAACCAGCACCCGAATCTCCCATCCGTTCCAAAGTTCTATCAGACTTTGTGGAAATATTTGCATGTCTGGGTATACATCAACAGATATGGGGAAACAATCGAACTATCGAAATTAGTGTGGCACTTTTTTGGATTGCAAGCAAATTTGAAATGTGTTGTAATAATATAAACACACATCAAATGAATAGAGTTGGAAAAAAAATAAAAAAATGATGCATTTGTTGAGAGAAACTTACTAAATATTGTAATAAGGGTATGAGCTCTCTTGAGTTGGAATTCCCTTGAAATTCCTTGTAAAAAAACAAAATCTAACATTAAATTGTGCATATATTAAAATTTAAAATATTATTTTTTCTATTGATTTTGTTCGTTCAATCTGGTTATTCGTTATTGCATACTTGAACTGATGAGATTAAAAAAAAAATAATAAAAAAAATACTTCGAATAACAAAGAATGAAAAACTTCCTGGAGGTTGTGAAGATCACCGGTTCCTTTTTTTTTTTTGGCTTACTTGACACTGCAACAGCATGATCCACAGTGTGCTACTGTGCTTCATATTAAAATGATTTATTTACAGCCAGGTTCCCCAAATTTTTTAGGGAATAATAGTTGCCTTGTGGCTTGAGAAATCATTAGATGGAATAATGGCATGGATTATGATTAGCAACTTTAATTATACTAATATTCATTATGAAAGAGCTTATTAATTATTCAATTAGCAAATAAAAGCAAAGGGAAGGAAGCAAACCATTTCTCATAACAAACTATGTCCGTTTGCTTTTTCCTACTTTAAGTTATTGTCTACAATTATAAGAAATTGATATTTAAAGTCTTTAATTTGTTGCTATTTCTTCATTAAACACAATTTAATAACTTGTATTGATGAAATGGAATTCCTTTTTTTTTTACAACTTTGGCTATCTCATGAAAGTTAGTAAAAAAAAAAAATTATTATGCAAATTGTTAAAATTATTATTTTAGTAATTTGTTTTTCAAAATTTGTCAATTATTATATTTTAGTATTTTAAATATTAGTATGATGAATATTAATATTTTAAATATTTTATTATGCAAATTGTTATTTGAAACATGTTAAAATAGTATATATTAAATATTATTAAACTCTGGTTTAATACCGATTAAACCTTAACCCTTGACACTCCACCTTCTCCGATTTTATATCCAGTTTGAATTTGACAACCTTGATTATAACTACAATTTTTATAATATAAAAGTTATAAGAAATATTTTATGTCTCTTAACCATAATAACTGCATTTTTTTAACATGGGTAAAACAAGAGGGACTCTTTTATAAATGGGGTGTTTAAAAAAAATAATTAGAATTTTGGGGTAATCCAAAACTTATTTGGACAAATGGTGTGTTTTGCTTATTCCCGCAAGAATTTGTTGCAGAAACGGGCAACCCAACTTTTATTTTTTTTTTCTTTTTTGTGTTAAGCTGCACACGTGGAAAAGCTGCATTTTTTTAATTTTATTTTTTGTTTTATTTTTTAAATTTTAGATGTTTTCTTTTATTTTATTTTTATTTTTTTAATTTTGGATAAAAAAATCCTTAATTTTATTGATATGAGCAAAATATTTTTCTTAATACACAAAATATATTTTCATTTTACTCAATTTGATAAAAAATTACCCTATTTATTAAAACGTAAAAAATATTTTCATTTTACTCAATTTGATCAAAATAAAAAATTTGTAGGTTAATAATTTATTATAATAAATTTTAATATTTATTAACCCTACAAATTTTTATATTATATTATTAATTTAATATTATATTATTAACCTTTATAAATTGTTAAAAAATTTATTATAATATAACAATATTTTTATTAAAACATAAAAA
This sequence comes from Excoecaria cochinchinensis, assembly GCA_947683425.1. Taxonomy (NCBI): domain Eukaryota; kingdom Viridiplantae; phylum Streptophyta; class Magnoliopsida; order Malpighiales; family Euphorbiaceae; genus Excoecaria; species Excoecaria cochinchinensis. The sequence goes on along the minus strand of CANTUQ010000125.1, from coordinate 2,523,211 downwards.
ATATTTTCATTTTACTTACAAATTTGTATTAACCTACAAATTTTTTATTTTGATCAAATTGAGTAAAATGAAAATATTTTTTACGTTTTAATAAATAGGGTAATTTTTTATCAAATTGAGTAAAATGAAAATATATTTTGTGTATTAAGAAAAATATTTTGCTCATATCAATAAAATTAAGGATTTTTTTTATCCAAAATTAAAAAAATAAAATAAAAAATAAAATTAAAATAAAAGAAAACATCTAAAATTAAAAAAATAAAACAAAAAATAAAATTAAAAAATAAAAAAAATGCAGCTTAACACAAAAAAGAAAAAAAAAAAAGTTGAGTTGCCCATTTCTGCAACAAATTCTTGCGGAAATAGGCAAAACACACCATTTGTCCAAATAAATTTTACTCTAATTATTTTTTTTAAACACCCCGTTTATAAAAAAGTCCCAAACAAGAAGGTGGACAAACAAGGGGAGTGCTCCATTCAAAAAAAAAAATCCACTTTTCTATTTCAATCTATTCATAAATTAAATAAGAGTTCTGACACGCGCAAAATAAACTAAATTTAAGAGCAAGTGTACTCTGTCGGTGCAAGTAGTAAAGGAAGTGAGTCCAGATATCGTCCTCATGGAACAAACTAACAATTACTAGAATTCTCAAATACTTATGTTATTTAGACAGACAATATTTGAAGATGAAACTAAGTTAAACTATGCTAACAAATGATTAAATAATCCAACACTAATTTTAAGAAAAGAATTAATAAATATGATGAATGTTAGGACTTGGGTTTCACTTAACTCCTCAACTATGTAATTTTCCAGATTATTATGCAAAAGAATGATATTTCATATGAGATGGTGATTTCTCCCTAAATTGATCAAAATCCAATGATCATGGTATCTAGATCCTAATCTCAATTTAATTCTTCCAATTGATCAAGTAAAAGAACTAAAATTAGAAAGCATTAAGTTCAATGGAAAAACCTTGACAAAAATCAAAAACCACAAGGACAAAAATAAGTTTGATCATGCATATTTTCAATCCAAGTTATGTTTCATTTGATCCATCAATTAATCCAATTGGTCAAATAAATTAATTGATTAAGTTCATGTTGAGTTGATCAATTCCAACAAGCATTAATCACAATAAAAACATAATCTCAAATCATAAAATCAATCTCATGCATAAAATCCAAAATAAATTACATAATCCCAAAATTAAGATCCACCATAGCCCTAACTATGGAATTAGTTCATAATACAATTAAATCTCAAATCACAAGTAAAATCCATCAAGTTCATCATAACAAAAGAAATCAAAGTAAAATAAAGAGAAAAGAAGAAGAAGAACACGATGAAAAGCAAAGGACTGGCCACCAGTAATTTCAGAACAAGAGAAGAGGAAAAACAGAGTCCAGGTTGGCCACCAGCGATTCTCTTTTCCAATTTCTCTGTTGCTGCAAACGTCAACTGTCCGTTTCTTGTGTTTCTTTCTTGCGTTTCTCCTCTAAAATTAGGTTAAGTTATCTTTCTTTTCAATGCTCAGTCGTTCCCCTTATAGTCCTTTTTAAAGAGTTCCACTTGAATTAAAGATCTGTCAAATTAAAGAATTAAAAACTCTTTCAGATAACTGACCAAAGCTGCGACCAAAGCTGGGTCTTGCTTTGGTCTCAGCTTTTGTCAGTTAATTTCTCACTACCAAAGCTGCTACTTGCTTTGGTTCCTTCTTTGGTCCCTTCTTTGGTAGGCTTCTGTCCCTCTCGTTGGTAAGCTTTCTCATGATTTCCTCTTGACCAAAGCTGAACCTTGCTTTGGTCTCAGCTTTGGTCCTAGCTTTGGTAGAATTCTGTCCCACTTGTTGATTTCTTCCTCTGTTTCTTTTGCTCTTGACCAAAGCTGGACAGCTTTGGTTCCAGCTTTGGTCAGCTGCTGTCCCTCAATCACTTTCAATGTGAAAACTTGTCCAAGTCACCCCAAATCTAACATAAAAACATATAATTAACACATGAACATATCCATTCATAATAAATGTAAAAACATCAGAAAAACCTACATTAATTTAACAAAATAACATTAAACTTAAACACAAACAACCTAAACAAACTATAAAAATACTATAAAACCACATCCTAACAACTCCCCCACACTTGAGATTTTGCTTGTCCTCAAGCAAAAAGAACGAAAATTTCTCAACCAAATCATAATATAATAAACCATCTAATTCACACAAAAATCATAACCAAAATAAATAAGAGTCTCAATGTTCTAACACTAAGATGCAAACCTCACTAGCATTATCAATTCCTACTAATTTGATCATGTAATCAATTGAACAAAAATTCACAAATATCCAAAATTTAAAGAAAACAATGCTAGTTAAAGAGACTAAAATCTAAGATTAACTCCTTACTTAAATTAAACAAAGAATACTTATCATTCAATATTTTTTTACATCCTTCACTTACTTTTTTTTTTAAATATTTGAACTTTTGATATGCAACTTGAGTGAAATAAAGTTAAATATTTCAGATAATTCCCCAGTAACCATTCAATCTCAAAGGGGTACTTGTATGTATTTCTCCGGTAACTGCTGGTCTCAAAGAGGTACAAACAAAATGTATTTCCCCAGTAACCAGCAATCTCAAAAGAGTACATAAAATGTATTTCCCCAGTAATTGATAATCTCAAAGGGGTATCACAAAATTAACATATTAGACATAAGTTTGAATGAAAGTAAATCCGCATTACAATTTTAGTGCAAAGTTAACTTTCTTAAAGTCTCTAAACTAGCAAAATTTTCTTAAAAATAAAGGAATTCCTAAATTAAATGTTCAAAGGATTACACACAATAGTAAGGAGGAATAACACTAGAATTGAAGTTGCAAAATTTAACAAAAATCGTCAGACTCCCATAAATTTTAGGCTATGATTAATAGAAAATCAAATGAGCTTTATACTTGAAATAATCAAGAAAAATTTCAGTTAAATTGCTTAAAAGATTAACAAAAACACAAATGAGAGGAGTGGCTAAACATTAAAGAAACCGTTTTTCCCCCTATACTTAACTTGTTCAGTGTCCTCAATGAACAAAACAAAAGCAATGAAAGAGAAAGGAAAGGAGACTGCCCTGAGTTCAGCAAAGGGAGAAAAAGACATTGACTTGGGTTGCTGACATTGTGATTCCCTGTGGATTAAGCGAAAAAAAAAAAAAAGTTATATGAGGAAAAGAGTGTGTATGAGAAATGTTGAAGGAAGAAACAGGCATCCAAATCAAAATAGCTAAACTAAGGAATGAGGAAAATCAAAATTCCTGGGGGTAGTTAAACGGCATTTTCCCCTTTCTTTCAATGCCAATTTAAATGCATTTGAACAACTCACAGTGTATTGCATGAGTTTAACCCGTGAAATGCACTGTGACCGAATTATTTTTTTTCTCTTTTTTTCTTTTCAGAAATAAAAAAAAATACAAAAAAAAAATTCCTACTTCTAATGCCAAAATTTTTTTATTATTTTTTTATATTTTTTTTTTGTTAAAGAAAATCAAGCACCTATAAATTATAAAAAGAAAAATGAAATTCATAAAAAAATAAATAACTAAAAAAAATTAACAAAATGAAAAAGTCTAAAGTAACTAGAATTCTTAATTCCAATATTGCTAGAAAAATTATTCCCCGGCAACGGCGCCAAAAACTTGACACGCGCAAAATAAACTAAATTTAAGAGCAAGTGTACTCTGTCGGTGCAAGTAGTAAAGGAAGTGAGTCCAGATATCGTCCTCAGGGAACAAACTAACAATTACTAGAATTCTCAAATACTTATGTTATTTAGACAGACAATATTTGAAGATGAAACTAAGTTAAACTATGCTAACAAATGATTAAATAATCCAACACTAATTTTAAGAAAATAATTAATAAATATGATGAATGTTAGGACTTGGGTTTCACTTAACTCCTCAACTATGTAATTTTCCAGATTATTATGTAAAAGAATGATATTTAATATGAGATGGTGATTTCTCCCTAAATTGATCAAAATCCAATGATCATGGTATCTAGATCCTAATCTCAATTTAATTCTTCCAATTGATCAAGTAAAAGAATTAAAATTAGAAAGCATTAAGTTCAATGGAAAAACCTTGACAAAAATCAAAAACCACAAGGACAAAAATAAGTTTGATCATGCATATTTTCAATCCAAGTTATGTTTCATTTGATCCATCAATTAATCCAATTGGTCAAATAAATTAATTGATTAAGTTCATGTTGAGTTGATCAATTCCAACAAGCATTAATCACAATAAAAATATAATCTCAAATCATAAAATCAATCTCATGCATAAAATCCAAAATAAATTACATAATCCCAAAATTAAGATCCACCATAGCCCTAACTATGGAATTAGTTCATAATACAATTAAATCTCAAATCACAAGTAAAATCCATCAAGTTCATCATAACAAAAGAAATCAAAGTAAAATAAAGAGAAAAGAAGAAGAAGAACACGATGAAAAGCAAAGGACTGGCCACCAGCAATTTCAGAACAAGAGAAGAGGAAAAACAGAGTCCAGGTTGGCCACCAGCGATTCTCTTTTCCAATTTCTCTGTTGCTGCAAACGTCAACTGTCCGTTTCTTGTGTTTCTTTCTTGCGTTTCTCCTCTAAAATTAGGTTAAGTTATCTTTCTTTTCAATGCTCAGTCGTTCCCCTTATAGTCCTTTTTAAAGAGTTCCACTTGAATTAAAGATCTGTCAAATTAAAGAATTAAAAACTCTTTCAGATAACTGACCAAAGCTGCGACCAAAGCTGGGTCTTGCTTTGGTCTCAGCTTTTGTCAGTTAATTTCTCACTACCAAAGCTGCTACTTGCTTTGGTTCCTTCTTTGGTCCCTTCTTTGGTAGGCTTCTGTCCCTCTCGTTGGTAAGCTTTCTCATGATTTCCTCTTGACCAAAGCTGAACCTTGCTTTGGTCTCAGCTTTGGTCCTAGCTTTGGTAGAATTCTGTCCCACTTGTTGATTTCTTCCTCTGTTTCTTTTGCTCTTGACCAAAGCTGGACAGCTTTGGTTCCAGCTTTGGTCAGCTGCTGTCCCTCAATCACTTTCAATGTGAAAACTTGTCCAAGTCACCCCAAATCTAACATAAAAACATATAATTAACACATGAACATATCCATTCATAATAAATGTAAAAACATCAGAAAAACCTACATTAATTTAACAAAATAACATTAAACTTAAACACAAACAACCTAAACAAACTATAAAAATACTATAAAACCACATCCTAACAACTCCCCCACACTTGAGATTTTGCTTGTCCTCAAGCAAAAAGAACGAAAATTTCTCAACCAAATCATAATATAATAAACCATCTAATTCACACAAAAATCATAACCAAAATAAATAAGAGTCTCAATGTTCTAACACTAAGATGCAAACCTCACTAGCATTATCAATTCCTACTAATTTGATCATGTAATCAATTGAACAAAAATTCACAAATATCCAAAATTTAAAGAAAACAATGCTAGTTAAAGAGACTAAAATCTAAGATTAACTCCTTACTTAAATTAAACAAAGAATACTTATCATTCAATATTTTTTTACATCCTTCACTTACTTTTTTTTTTAAATATTTGAACTTTTGATATGCAACTTGAGTGAAATAAAGTTAAATATTTCAGATAATTCCCCAGTAACCATTCAATCTCAAAGGGGTACTTGTATGTATTTCTCCGGTAACTGCTGGTCTCAAAGAGGTACAAACAAAATGTATTTCCCCAGTAACCAGCAATCTCAAAAGAGTACATAAAATGTATTTCCCCAGTAATTGATAATCTCAAAGGGGTATCACAAAATTAACATATTAGACATAAGTTTGAATGAAAGTAAATCCGCATTACAATTTTAGTGCAAAGTTAACTTTCTTAAAGTCTCTAAACTAGCAAAATTTTCTTAAAAATAAAGGAATTCCTAAATTAAATGTTCAAAGGATTACACACAATAGTAAGGAGGAATAACACTAGAATTGAAGTTGCAAAATTTAACAAAAATCGTCAGACTCCCATAAATTTTAGGCTATGATTAATAGAAAATCAAATGAGCTTTATACTTGAAATAATCAAGAAAAATTTCAGTTAAATTGCTTAAAAGATTAACAAAAACACAAATGAGAGGAGTGGCTAAACATTAAAGAAACCGTTTTTCCCCCTATACTTAACTTGTTCAGTGTCCTCAATGAACAAAACAAAAGCAATGAAAGAGAAAGGAAAGGAGACTGCCCTGAGTTCAGCAAAGGGAGAAAAAGACATTGACTTGGGTTGCTGACATTGTGATTCCCTGTGGATTAAGCGAAAAAAAAAAAAAGTTATATGAGGAAAAGAGTGTGTATGAGAAATGTTGAAGGAAGAAACAGGCATCCAAATCAAAATAGCTAAACTAAGGAATGAGGAAAATCAAAATTCCTGGGGGTAGTTAAACGGCATTTTCCCCTTTCTTTCAATGCCAATTTAAATGCATTTGAACAACTCACAGTGTATTGCATGAGTTTAACCCGTGAAATGCACTGTGACCGAATTATTTTTTTTCTCTTTTTTTCTTTTCAGAAATAAAAAAAAATACAAAAAAAAAATTCCTACTTCTAATGCCAAAATTTTTTTATTATTTTTTTATATTTTTTTTTTGTTAAAGAAAATCAAGCACCTATAAATTATAAAAAGAAAAATGAAATTCATAAAAAAATAAATAACTAAAAAAAATTAACAAAATGAAAAAGTCTAAAGTAACTAGAATTCTTAATTCCAATATTGCTAGAAAAATTATTCCCCGGCAACGGCGCCAAAAACTTGACACGCGCAAAATAAACTAAATTTAAGAGCAAGTGTACTCTGTCGGTGCAAGTAGTAAAGGAAGTGAGTCCAGATATCGTCCTCAGGGAACAAACTAACAATTACTAGAATTCTCAAATACTTATGTTATTTAGACAGACAATATTTGAAGATGAAACTAAGTTAAACTATGCTAACAAATGATTAAATAATCCAACACTAATTTTAAGAAAATAATTAATAAATATGATGAATGTTAGGACTTGGGTTTCACTTAACTCCTCAACTATGTAATTTTCCAGATTATTATGTAAAAGAATGATATTTAATATGAGATGGTGATTTCTCCCTAAATTGATCAAAATCCAATGATCATGGTATCTAGATCCTAATCTCAATTTAATTCTTCCAATTGATCAAGTAAAAGAATTAAAATTAGAAAGCATTAAGTTCAATGGAAAAACCTTGACAAAAATCAAAAACCACAAGGACAAAAATAAGTTTGATCATGCATATTTTCAATCCAAGTTATGTTTCATTTGATCCATCAATTAATCCAATTGGTCAAATAAATTAATTGATTAAGTTCATGTTGAGTTGATCAATTCCAACAAGCATTAATCACAATAAAAATATAATCTCAAATCATAAAATCAATCTCATGCATAAAATCCAAAATAAATTACATAATCCCAAAATTAAGATCCACCATAGCCCTAACTATGGAATTAGTTCATAATACAATTAAATCTCAAATCACAAGTAAAATCCATCAAGTTCATCATAACAAAAGAAATCAAAGTAAAATAAAGAGAAAAGAAGAAGAAGAACACGATGAAAAGCAAAGGACTGGCCACCAGCAATTTCAGAACAAGAGAAGAGGAAAAACAGAGTCCAGGTTGGCCACCAGCGATTCTCTTTTCCAATTTCTCTGTTGCTGCAAACGTCAACTGTCCGTTTCTTGTGTTTCTTTCTTGCGTTTCTCCTCTAAAATTAGGTTAAGTTATCTTTCTTTTCAATGCTCAGTCGTTCCCCTTATAGTCCTTTTTAAAGAGTTCCACTTGAATTAAAGATCTGTCAAATTAAAGAATTAAAAACTCTTTCAGATAACTGACCAAAGCTGCGACCAAAGCTGGGTCTTGCTTTGGTCTCAGCTTTTGTCAGTTAATTTCTCACTACCAAAGCTGCTACTTGCTTTGGTTCCTTCTTTGGTCCCTTCTTTGGTAGGCTTCTGTCCCTCTCGTTGGTAAGCTTTCTCATGATTTCCTCTTGACCAAAGCTGAACCTTGCTTTGGTCTCAGCTTTGGTCCTAGCTTTGGTAGAATTCTGTCCCACTTGTTGATTTCTTCCTCTGTTTCTTTTGCTCTTGACCAAAGCTGGACAGCTTTGGTTCCAGCTTTGGTCAGCTGCTGTCCCTCAATCACTTTCAATGTGAAAACTTGTCCAAGTCACCCCAAATCTAACATAAAAACATATAATTAACACATGAACATATCCATTCATAATAAATGTAAAAACATCAGAAAAACCTACATTAATTTAACAAAATAACATTAAACTTAAACACAAACAACCTAAACAAACTATAAAAATACTATAAAACCACATCCTAACAAGTTCACTTTAAAAAAATGCAGTATATTTAAATATGATTTTTAAATATGTCATTTATACAATAAATATTAATTCAACTTTTAAAACATAGCTAATAAAATACTCTCTTCGTCTCGTTATTTTTGTCCACTTTTTCTTTTTAATATGTCCCAAAATATTATATATTTTCCTTTTATACATTATAGTTAATCTATAAATTATCTATTATAGTATGATCTTATTTAATGTTATCTTATTAATTGCAATTAAAAATTTCGATTTTATGTTATTAACTATGATATTTATAATTTTAATAATATTTAATTACTAATCCTATATTTAGAATAGGTACAACATGAAAGTCACCTAAGAAAATTTTTGTCAATCAATTAGAATAACTAAAATTTTTTAATGTGTGAAAAAATAAAAGTACCACAAAAATTATGAAATGGATGAAAGTAATTAGGTTAAATTAGTAAAAATATAAAATAACAAATAATTTTTTCGCTTTTCCTTTTATAATGTGAAAAACGTGTATGGCTGTAAGTAGGGGTGAGCAAAAAAATCGATGGACTCGGTTAACCGAAAAAAAAATCCGAAACCGAATCGATGGATTGGTTAACCAATTGTAATGGACTGGTTAATGGTTAGTGTTTTGAAAAAACCGATATTAATGGACTGGTTAATGGTTTTTGACTCATATTACTGGTTAACCGAACCGAAACTGAATTTTTAGTTAATTTATTAATTTTTTAATAATTTATAACAATGTATCATAATTAAAAGTGATAATGTACTTTTTTTTCATTATACTAATTATTTTAAAATTTTTAAGTTTTTTTAATTGGCTATTAGTAAGTATAACAATTTATCTAATTAAAAGTGATTATGAACCGGTTAATATATTTACTTATTAAATATTAATTTTTAAAAATAAATTTGCTTATATCCACCAAATATTTTTATTTTAATAACAATAATGTTATATTATAGTGAAAAAATTTTAATTTTTAAGTATTTTGAACATTTTAATTTTATTTATGAATATATTTATAATTATAGTGGTTAACCGAAAAATATTGGGTAACCGATCCAAAAATGCGAAACCGATGGACTGATTAACCGATAGTAATGGACTGGTTAATGGACTGAAATTTCAAAAAACCGATATTAATGGACTGGTTAATGGACTAGAGCTCATGGACCGGTTAACCGACCATGCTCACCCCTAGCTGTAAGAAGACTATTTAGCAGGCTTGATTTCACTCACGGTCACTCAACTTATCACTTGTCGCGCAAAAGTAACCGACTTTTTTTTTCTTACTTAAATGTCATTGAACTTTTAATATTTTTGCAAAAAAGTCATGTTGACCGGAATTCGGCGAGGACTTTCGCCTGATTGATGACATGGTATGCCATGTCAGAAATTACATGCTGTTTAACAATATCTCCAACAAATGCTACATCTAAATTAATTTCACTCACGGTCACTAAATTTATAATTTATCGCGCAAAAGTAACCAATTTTCTTTTTTTTCAACTTAAATGTTATTGAACTTCTAATATTTTTGCAAAAAAGTCATATATTTACTATTCGTTGCCACGTGTTATATGCCGTATCATATGCCATGTCATCAATCCGACAAGAGTTCTCGCCGGATTCCGGTTAACATGACTTTTTTGTAAAAATTTTAGAAGTTCGGTGACATTTAAGTAACGAAGAAAAAGTCGGTTATTTTTGTGCGATAAGTGATAAATTGAGTGATTATGAGTGAAATTGACCCCTATTCAGCATGTTTGATGTACAGAAACAGAAGTGTTAAATATAGACCTTAGGATGGAAATTATGAGATTTTCTTTTCATCCAACAAGTCATATTAATTAATGTACCATATATCGAATTAATATTCCTGCCGAAGCGACAACTTATTTATTCAGCGAAAGCGATATATAATTAGGAAACGTGAAGTGTGAACAGCAACTTTTAATATTGTATTATTGTTAGACAGATGGGACATTTTCCTCCAAGTACTTCCAATTTTGTTTGCTTGCTACTCCTCTACTGTCTTATCCAACTCCGTAACTTTCAACCCTATGCAGATATTAATAAAATTCGATTAATATTTATTATAATTTGTTAAAATATTTTGTTTGTAGCTATATAATTTTATTATATTAATTATTTTTTTACATATTAAGACAAAAAAAATATGCAAAATTAATATTTTTTAAAATTTTAAAAGTACAATATTTATTGAAATAAAAAAATAAAAATTTATTGGAATGTGTCGAATGCACGGAGTAATTTAAAATTAACGGGTAAAATAGTACATGCACTTTGACTTCTTGACTTACATAATTTGGATCAAACTAATATGAAACTTCATTTATTTCACTTTTCTATGATTTATCATAATTTTTCTTTACGTACTAGTTTCATATTTTGATTCACAAATTAAATTACTAACATATTATCCTAAAATTCTAAATTTTTATATTACTGCAGTATATTTTTATAAAATTTTAATTTATTACAATTAATTCGGGAATAAATAAATATAACAAATTATTCCTAAATAAGAAAATTTCAATTCATAGCTAGAAAATAGAGGAAACAAGTGCAATTACCATTTACCAAAGAAATAATTAATATTCTACTACCAAAAAAAAAGTCTTTTTCTCTTCTTTCCATCACTTGTGGTCTTTTTTTTTTTTCCTCATATTCTCTTTGGTTTGCAACTTGGCTGATAATTTTTTTACGCCAGATGTATTGTACTGTACATTAACGCATATAATTAATTCACTGAATTTCATATTGTTATCATTCATTCAATTTAACACATCGAATAATCATTTTGATCAATTGAATTATATTTTTCATTCTTTTAATTTATTGTTGCTGATATTCATCAATATATGAGTTAATCTTATTAATAGTTTATGATGGGTTTGGAAATTATAACATATATAATTTATGTGGAAGTAACATTAAATAATGGTATCTACCTTTTATAGCGCAGAAATTCGTTGCGGAAGCGTATATAAGAATTCCATTTATTTTTGGTTACTGTCTTAGCTTTTATCTACATGTGGGATAACAACAGCTATTCCAAAATTTAAAAATCTCTGAAAAATTAAGACAAAAAATAAGCGTTAGTAAAAACGAGCAGTTTTACAGCGTATACATTTTCTCGTTACCAAATAATTAGGATCTCACCCCTATTTATAGAGATTCTAAAAATTAGAAACTTATCACTAGTCTAACTCAGACTCATTCTGAAATACAATTTGGTAATTTTAATCAGATTGAATTAATTAATTTTATTTGAATCTGACTTTTATCCATATTAGAGTTATGGGCGTAACCAAACTCAATCAGTTTAATTTAAATGGTAATGTTATTAAATTTTAAGCTTGAAATATGAAGAGGAGTTTTTTTCTTTTTTATAATAATTTTATATTTGATATCTACTAGTTCAATTAATTTAGATTCGTATAAAACTTTTATATAACTTTTATATATTCAATGAAATTAATATCATCAAATTTGTTAATTATGGTGAAATTAATTTTTTTTTTTTGAAACAAGTCATATCATCTGTGTAAGCTATATTAATATATTTTTTTTTTAAAAAAAGAAAATGTATAGAGTTCTTGAAATAATTTGAATTTTATTGTGAAAAATTGACGTATTTGTTTTGTACAATAATAAATTTAGTCAAGGAGTGAATTACATACAAACTTCCATTGTTAATTGGTATAAATTAAAATGCGCAAATTTATCGTATAAATTGACAATTTGATACAATATTTTCTCCAATATTCTCATCTATCGTAAATATATTCCAACACCACAAGTGATTGCGGCAAAATGACAAATTGCACCAACTCTTAAAGCAATCTTAATTAGATTTTTATTTTTAATTTTTTTTACTTAAATTTGATGAATAATAGCCAAAGTAGAAATGCTATAACTATTTTTTTTTTATTTTTTTTATTAAATTTTTAAATTCAGAAGTCTGACAAGGTATAGGGTGAAGGGAAGCCACAATAATCAACATTCATTTGCTTAAGACATTTTTTTTTTCAATTGCATTGTTTTCTTGACACTGCAACAGCATGATCCACAGTGTGCTACTGTGCTTCATATTAATGATTTATTTGCAGCCAGGTTCCCCAAATTTTTTAGGGAATAATAGCTGCCTTGTGGCTTGAGAAATCATTAGATGGAATAATGGCATTGATTATGATTAGCAACTCTAATTATACTAATATTTATTATGAAAGAGCTTATTAATTATTCAATTAGCAAATGAAAGCAAAGGGAAGGAAGCAAACCATTTCTCATAACAAACTATTTCCGTTTGCTTTTTCCTAGTTTAAGTTATTGTCTACAATTATAAGAAATTGATATTTAAAGTCTTTAATTTGTTGCTATTTCTTCATTAAACACAATTTCATAACCTTTATTGATGAAATGCAATTCCTTTTTTTTTTTTCCAACTTTGGCTATCTCATGAAAGTTAGTAAAAAAAAAATTATTATGCAAATTGTTAAAATTATTATTTTAGTAATTTGATTTTCAAAATTTGTCAATTATTATATTTTAGTATTTTGAATATTAGTAATAACGCAGCAAATATCATTTGCACCAAGGTCCATCTAGCCGGACCAGTGGACTGGCAAGGCCCAAGGTCCAAGAGCCTAGAGTGAACAGGCACGAGCTCCTAGGCAGCGCACCCAGCCGATCGGACGATGTGACAGTCAGTCCCATCAATCGTCTGACACAAGGCAGCGCTCACACCAGCCACCTGCTCCCTGTCACTTCGCCGGAAACCTACTCTGGCTGCCAGTAATCACTTCCCTAGGCACTCAAGTGCCCCTCAACCCTCTCTTATAAATAGCTCAGCCAACGATGGTTGCAGGTATTGAATCCTAAGTATTCTCTCTCTAAGAACTTTCTCTCTCTAAGAACTAACTTAAGATTCGGAGTGTTTACGCCTGGTCCGACCGGGTATTCTTTCTTGCAGGATCATTCTCATCCGATCGTCCGGTTCCTCCCTCTCCAGATAAAGACGTTCTGGGTTTTATCATTTGGTGCTTTCGTTGAGAGGTATATCGAACTCACGATCACACGAGAATATGACCCCCATGGACTTCAACCAAGAAGGAGATAAATGTGCCAGTTTAGGCACCTCGCAAGGGGGGGAAGAGCCTGCCAGGTCCCCAACGGAGGCCACCCCCCTTCCTGAGTCAAACGATGCCGTCTTAGAATACTCAGAGGATTATCTCGTCACTGTCCGCGACATGCGCGCTATACTCAGTGACTTCACCAAAAACATAGTCCAAACGCTCAAAAAGGGCAAAATGCCGGAGATTTCCGAAAGAGTTTGTGGGGACTACCCCGCGAATGAAGACTTCGGAAGAAAGAAAAGCAAAGGGATTTCCATTAACGAGCCAGGGGCTAAGGCTGCAAGGGCGGGCCACGTCGAGACTCCGGGACGCCGTGACAAAGGCAAAGGGATAGCGTTGTCCGGCAAAGACTCTACCTACCACCGCACCGAGCCCTCCATTTCCAGTGACGAGGATGACTTGTCCTATTTGTGTGCACCTACTCGCTCTGTTTCCAGGAGCTCACGTCAGGACCCCGGCTCTGTGATTTTGAGCAAGGGGGACAAGTGGCTAAAAGGGAAACTAGAGCAGTTTGTCTTGACAAGCTCTAAATAGAACATACCCAAGACAAGAGCCCGCAAAAGCCAGGCATCCCCGTTTTGCAGAGAAATGATGGAGTTTGAGATGTCTCCCAAGTAGAGAGACGTTAGGATGATCAGGTACACGGGTGAGTCTGACCCCACAACTCATGCGGCAAAGTTCTTGTTAAAAATGCAGGCGTATGCTCGTGATGAAAGGGCTATCTGCCGGATTTTCCCCACCACCCTTGGTGGACAGGCCTTGAGATGGTTTCGGAAGCTCCCACGGGAATTGATCATCTCTTTCTGGCAACTCAAGGAGCTTTTCGTCTCGCGATTTGAAGCCGGAGCGCGATCATCAAGGTCGGCAGGCAACCTGGGTGACTCCTACGGGCGAGCCGACGAAAGTCTTGAAGACTACGTCGATCGGTTCTAAGCCGCTGTGACGAAGGTGAAAAGCCTGAGTGAAGAAATGGCGATGACTGCCTTGGCAAGACGCTCGGCTGATCGTCCTCCACCCTAATTGGCAGCCACAACAACCCATCAGGATTTTTATGAGCTAATGGATTGGGCCAAGCAACATGTTCGGATGAACGAAGCCCGGAGGACTGGTAGAGCCAGACCGGCCAGCGTGCTAAGTAGACTTCAGTATCCAAACGGACGGCCTTTCACAAAAAAGAGAGTGACCGAGCGGCTTGGAAATATCTCGGGTGAATTCAAGAGCCTGCAACACTGGGGCGAAAGGAAAAAGTCCAAGGCTGAACCCTCCGATGGGCCGAGTAAATTGGCAACTCAGGATCTTACTCCGCTCAACGCCAGCCCTTCCAAAGTGCTGGCATGGATTAAGGAGAATCACCTTACGGTCAACTGGCCCAAGAAACTGTCCAGTCGGAGTCGGCACCAGAGGGATTAAAACCTATACTGTGAGTTTCACAGAGACGTCGGCCATGCTACCGACAAGTGTCACTCACTGCTCAAAGAAATTGAGCGCCTAGTGCGAAGAGGAGCTCTCCAGAGATTTATCTGACCGGTCAGAGGGGCGAGCCCCTGTAGACGGCCAGGTCCTGAGCAGGACTACTATAGCTCAGATGAAGACAAGGAGCGAAGAAACCCCAGGCGTGCGGGCCCGAGTAGGTCAAGCTCAGGAACGATAAATATGATCTCCGGGGGATCGACTTACGCAGAGGAGCTCCATAGGAAGAAGAGGGGGAAGGGAGTATATCTCTCTCAGACGATCGAGCAGTCTATGCCTATCACGGTGTCCAGCGATGACGCCCGAGACATCGTGTTCCCCCACGAGGATGCGCTCGTCATTAGAGCACGCATCAACAATTTTGATGTCAGGCGGATCCTGGTGGATAACGACAGCGTGGTCAACATGCTCACCTTGCAGGCGTACAGAGCGATGGGACTACCGATCGAGGAGCTAAAGCCGAACGCAATGCCTCTGATCGGATTGGCCAATGCCACCATCCCCGTGATCGGATCCATCGAGCTTTTTGTGGAGCTTGGACAAGAGGCGACGGCTCACACCTGCAAGGTAAATTTTATGATAATTGATTTAATATTTGCGTACAACGCCATTTTTGGCAGGCCCCTGCTCGTTCAAACGGGAGCCGTCACCAGCGTTCGGTATATGGTGATGAAAATCCCTACGGGCAATGGCGTGGCTATCGTGAGAGGGGACCAAAAAGCGTCCCGAGAGGCTTATATCACGATGATCAAGCAGCAAAAGGAAGCTTGCTAATTGAGCGCCAAAGGTCAGAGGGCCGATGCGCCCGTAGATGACCAGTGAGGATGAGCTCTGTATAGGCACACGTCTTCAGTTAGACTGCCAAAGGTCAGAGGGCTGATGCGCCCGTAGACGATCCAGTGAGGGTGAGCTCTGTATAGGCACTCGTCTCCAGTTAGACTCAGGCTCTCCCCAATCTGTGTAATATTGTATCAATCACTCTTCATCAATAAAGGAATCTTTTTATGAGTTCTTCTTGCTATCTACGAAGGCTCTATATATCATGACTTATTCGCTAGACTTGACGCACATCCCAAGTTAAAAATGCGAAAGTCAAACTCCCCTGAAAACCAAATTCAACATGTATTGACGCATCATAGGTGCGGGAATTCAAACTCTCTTCCAAGGATAGCGAAAATCCATTAGGGACCGACGCTCTTCCCGGTCTAAATACATCATGATGATTATGTGCCCGGCGGCCCATCTGATCCACGAAAACGGTCTATCGTAGGCACCCGGATCGACAATATTTTCGATCCGACGCCGCCAATCGGCCAAGGGCAGGCCACCCGTGCCCGCTCGGATCTACCGATAGGCACGGTAAAGCTTAACTCTTTTACGAGCCTAAGTCTTATGTAGCAGCTGCTGGCTAACATGTAAATACGAGACCATAATGTCGGACTTCGGAATCTGTACCGATTGTTAACCAACCTCTCAGCTTCTTCCAATCTAGGAAGTATACGCAAACTACATAACGATTATGTGCCCGACGGTTGATCGTAGGCACCCGGATCCGACGCCGCCAATTGGCCAATGGCAGGCCACCCGTGCCCGTTCGGATCTACCGATAGGCACGGTAAAACTCGATTCTCTTACGAGCCTGAGTGTCATGCAACGGCTATCAGCCACCATGCAACACGGCACAAAGTCTCTCCTACATTCAAGTGTCATGCAACGGCTATTAGCCACCATGCAACACGGCACTAGCTCGATCCACCTATGAGCCTAAAGTGTTATGCAGCGGCTGCAGGCCAACATGCAAATACAAGACCATAATGTCGGATTCATCCATTCTTATGATTATTAACCAACCGTTCAGCTCCTTCCAATTCAGGAAGTATACGCGATAAATTTTGGCTTCTTCCAATTCAAGAAGTATACGCAAATTACTTGAAATCTTATGAGCCAAATTTAGTTAAAGCGATTAATAAAGTTAATGCGAATTTATGTGTTTTTGATTATGCTGACAATCAAATATATACACTTCGCAGAAAAAGGGAGAACTTTATTATGACGGTTTTGAGTATACAGTTCATATACAACTTACAAAGAATCATCACAAGAAATAATCTACAAGAAAAAGGAAAAATTAAGTATGAGATGCTACGTCTCTATATCTACAAAATCCGCTTCACCAGAAGGACCAACGGTCTGCTCGGCAGTGGCTTGAGAAGGGTCGGAGACGGGCAAAGAAGGCCCCACTTCCCCTTCAGAGACAGGCCCCGCTGAAGGAGGGGCCGCGGACTCGGCTTCGGGTGCTGGAGGGATCGTAGGCTCGCCTTCAGGTGGTGGAGGGGGAATAAGCTCAGTGTCGGCCCTCGCCTCTGGGTCAGCCCCTATAAGTGAAGGATCCTCGCCCAGGCTCTCTTGAATTCCCTCCCCCTCGGGAGCGTCTTCCTCGTCATCACTTGACGGCGGATTGGGCAGCGCTGTCGGGTTGTCCATCCACTTGAGATCAGCCCCCGAAAAGCGTCTCTCGGCTTCGTGGACTAAACGGCTGAGCAACTGCGCCTGAGCCTCGTCCAAATCATCAAGAAGACGCTCCCTCTGAGCAGCAACCTCTTCTTTAACCTTTCCAGCCCAGGAGGCCTCTTTCTCCTCCAAGGATGACTTCAAGGCCTCCCCCTCCCTACGTGCCTGATCGGCCTCCAACTTCAGCTTGGCGTTTTCGGCAGCTAGGTCTCTACACTCAGCATCCAACCTGGTTGCATCTGCCTCGAAGCGCCTAAAGTGAGCATTTTCGGCAGAAAGACGGGCAGTTTCACCCTTGAGCTTGTCCACCTCACCTTGCCGAGCCTTCAGCTCCTGGGTCTTTTGGTGGACCTCCTTCCTCAGAGCCACCGTCTCTGAATGGGAAGCGGCGGATCGCTCCTTCAGCTTGGCTACCTCAGCCCGAAAGGCAGAGGCCTCTTTCTTAGCGGCTTCGCAACGAGCATCTGCCTCTGCCTTAGCCTTGGAGCCCTCTTCAGCCTTCGCCCGCAAAGTGCTGGCCATCAGATGCAGCCGCTGAGTCCTCCTGGCAGCCTGTGCACAAAAAAGAAGGAAGAGACGATCAGGTTTTGCTCAAGCAAACCTTAACAACCAAAAAAAAAAGAAGAATAATAAATTCGGAGGAGCCTTACATCTATCAACTGTTGGCTGATCGCCTGGGTCTCCCGGTTGAGCTGGCTAGCGTCCCCGATCTCCTTATGGTCATCGTCCCGAAAGAGGCCTCGACAGATGAAGCCCGCCACCTGGCTTGGCGACCAGTCATTGCCGAAGTTCTCCTTGAGAAACTCCCCAAGGTGAGCCGAGCGCCTACTGGACCGCTTGGGTGCCTCGCCTTGCTGGATGGCTTTCCCTTTTGCTGCTGCCCTGGCGTCCGACTCAGCCACCAGCTCGTCAACCCTTCTCCGGGCACTCTCCTCCATCCGCCTCTGGGCGGCCTCGTCCAAGCGTGCTGCCTTCCCCTGGGCCATTCCCCTCAGAGCTTCAATATCGGGAAGGCATACTGCTCCAGGCGCTTCCTCCTCTTCCTGTTCACTTCCCACAACTCGCCCTCTACGCGAGCTCCGACCGGACTCGGCCGTTCGAGTTGAGGTGGGTTCTGTGGTGACCGAAGGTAGGCTGGGCATTGTGGTAGCACATATGGAACCCGAGCTGACTGCAGCAGCGGTCAAGGGGACAACAGCGAGTGGTGCAGCAGCGGAGGAAGAGACCGGCTGCCTCCTCATGGCCTCGAGCTCGGATTGCTTCACGAGCCTCCTCCTTTTGCTGCCTGCCTTAGCCTCTTTGGCCTCCAGCTTGGCCGTCCTCTTGGAGGCGACCCGATCGGCAAGCTCACTTGCAGTGCTGTTTCTTCCGGCCATTTCAGCTGCAACAAAAATAGATGAGATAAGTTCTCCAACAAAGTATTCTTTCATGCAAACACAAATGCAATGCTTGATGATCATGCTTATGTGGGCAGCCCAATCCTAACGCTCACGTTCGGCAGCTATGGCTGTTTCGACACAGGCCCCCTGGAGCAACTCCAGCAGCTCCTTAGACTCATAGGGTCCTCCCCTCCGAGCCACAGCATCCATCAACTTCTGGATGTCGGCATCGTACAGGGACTGTCCAGCAGCTTGATCCTTCAAGATCTTCACCCCAGCCGACCGGGCGAGACTCACCCCAAAGCTGCCCTCTCTTCCCACCAAGAAGTACCTCTCCCTGAAACCCTTCATGGAGGTGGGAATGTTTATCAACTTCTTCTTCTGTCGGCTGGTGAAGAAGAAATCCGACCCGTCACTTCTTGCCGAGACGTAAAAAAAGTGTGTGAAAAGGTCGAGGGTCGGAGCCACTCCTTCTAGAAGGCACAGTATTTTGAAGCAGGCCACTGATCGCCACCCGTTCGGATGCAGTTGATAGGGGGCGATGCCGTACCCCTCCAGTACAGCGATTTCAAAAGCGCCAAAGGGGAGGCGTATCCCGGCGTCCAAGCTCCACAGGTGGCAAATGAAACACTTTCTGTCGCCCTCTCTGAATGGCCCATCCGATACCGCCATAGAATCCGGGCAGGCCACCACAGACACATCGGATGGAAAGCCATATTTGGCGGGAACCTCAGCCACCTCCTCCGCCGTCAAACCGGAGCACAGCTCGACCGCAGGTTGATTCTTATACCCATCCAAGAAAGGTTTGCTTAGCGCCACACTGCTGATAGATGCCATCGCTAGTAAAGGGAAAGGGAGGACAATGCAAACTCGAAATGCCAGATGGATGAATGCAAAAGAAATGGAAGGCAAAAAGAAGGCCAAAAGGGAGAAGAAGAAATTATTTACTTGGTGATAAAAGGTGTTTTCGGCGAGAAAGAATTGGAAAGGATTTGCTAGAACTCAAGGGAAGTCAAGAGAAAATTTTTGCAAAGTTTCGCTAGAGATTGCAGAAGTAAAAGAAAAAAGTCTCAGAAAACGCCTATTTATAGGCCAAAGCTTCTGGAATACGCCAACAGTCTCGCCACTGAAAAAATGCCACGCGTCAAAGGTATTATGGCTATGCGAATAATGAAGCGTCACCCTCGGTGCACGCGCAGCAATTAATAAAAACAACTGTACGAGCAGGCGTGTCCTTTCAGCTGACTGCATTTCAAAATTCAAAATCCCGCCAACGGACACACGCGGATCGGAACAACTCAAAGCAGTCTCCATCCGAATGGGACTTCAAAGGCAAATATACGCCCGATCGAACCTGTTGAGGGAGAACAAGTGATAACCCAACAAATATCATTTGCACCAAGGCCCATCTAGCCGGACCAGTAGACTGGCAAGGCCCAAGAGCCTAGAGTGAACAGGCACGAGCTCCTAGGCAGCGACCCAGCCGATCGGACGATGTGACAGCCAGTCCCATCAATCGTCTGACACAAGACAGCTCTCACATCAGCCACCTGCTCCCTGTCACTTCGCCGGAAACCTACTCTGGCTGCCAGTAATCACTTCCCTAGGCACTCAAGTGCCCCTCAACCCTCTCTTATAAATAGCCCAGCCAACGATAGCTCCAGGTATTGAATTCTAAGCATTCTCTCTCTAAGCATTTTCTCTCTCTAAGCTACTAACTTAAGTTTCGGAATGCTTACGCCTGGTCCGACCGGACATTCTTTCTTGCAGAGTCACTCTCATCCGATCGTTCGGTTCCTCCCTCTCCAGATAAAGACGTTCTGGGCTTTATCAATTAGTATGACGAATATTAATATTTTAAATATTTTATTAGGCAAATTGTTATTTGAAACATGTTAAAATAGTATATATTAAATATTATTAATACCGATTAAATCTTAAACCCTTGACACTTCACCTTCTCCGATTTTATATCCAGTTTGAATTTGACAACCTTGATTATAACTACAATTTTTATAATATAAAAGTTATAGGAAATATTTTATAGTATCTCTTAACCATAATAACTGCATTTTTTTTAACTTGTGTAAAACAAGAAGGTGGACAAACATGGGGAGTGCTCCATTCAAAAAAAGAAAAAACTCCACTTTTCTATTTTAATCTATTCATAAATTAAATAAGAGTTCACTTTAAAAAAATGCAGTATATTTAAATATGATTTTTAAATATGTCACTTATACAATAAATATTAATTCGACTTTTAAAGCATAGCTAATAAAATACTGCCTTCGTCTCATTATTTTTGTCCACTTTTTCTTTTTAATATGTCCCAAAATATTATATATTTTTCTTTTATACATTATAGTTAATTTATAAATTATCTATTATAGTCTGATCTTATTTAATGTTATCTTATTAATTGCAATTAAAAATTTCGATGTTATGTTATTAACTATATATGATATTTATAATTTTAATAATATTTAATTACTAATCCTATATTTAGAATAGGTACAACATGAAAGCCACCTAAGAAAAATTTTGTTAGTCAATCAGAATAACTATAATTTTTTAATGTATGTACGACAAAAATTATGAAACGGATGAAAGTAATTAGGTTAAATTTTTAAAAATATAAAATAACAAATAATTTTTTTCTAATTTTTTGTGAAATAAAATAAAAAAAAAACTTGTAAATAAATGAAATATAATACACTTACAAACATTTAATGTAAACTTATTAAAGTATGTTTACATTTCAACTTTTCAATACACCCGTATACGCTTTTCCTTTTATAATGTGAAAAACGTGTATGGCTATAAGAAGAGTAGTAAGGCTGTTCATGGATTGTATTGGGTAAAAAATGAAATGAACCCAACCCAACCCAACATGTGTGAAATGTATGGTTTTTCTATTAAAAACCAATCCAATCCATTGAAACTCATAATGGTTTGGTGTGGTTTAAAGCCGGTTTGAAACGGTTTAAAAACGGTTTGAAATAAAAATATTATATTTAACTTTTTTTTTTCGAAACTCCAACTCTTTAAATTTTTATAAAATAAAATAATAAACAAAACAATAATTATATTAAATTATAAATTGCATTTTCTTTTAAAAAAACTCCAAATTTTCTTTTTTTTTTTCAATATATTTATTAAAATAATTCCAACCTTAAAAAATAACAAACATAATCACTAATATTTATTAAAATAATTCAATTATTTACTTCCTTTAGCTTTAAACAATGGAAAAGGAATTAAGTCAATTGTAAAGAAAATCACATTGTATTTATTAAAATACAATATAAGCACTGCTCTATTTGTGTAACTGGAACAATCGTCACAGGAACATAGAATAAAAATATACTCAAAACACTCTTAAAACAGAATTGGGATCAAACCTCAAAATGATCTGCTCTCATTTATGCCCCTTGAAGTACATGTAATTTTTTTGCACAAAAGTTACAAACCCAACTCAGATAAACAAAAAATAATTATATTGTGATAAGCTGGCTGTCACATACACCATTAACTTAAATAGAAAAACAAGCTAAGAAGAGACTCCAAGTAGAACAAACCATAACACAAATGCAAGTTGAACACAGATACAATTTGAATTGATTAAAGGATGACAATTGACAACTAACATATAACCAACCCAACTTGGTAGTCCTTTTCTCCAAGCAAATGGTATCAGTCCTGAAATCACATATCCAAAACAAAGATAAATGACAGTCTTTATTGTTCTAATCCCAATGTTTCACAGCAATATCAGCATTCATCCATCAAACCTCTACAAAATTTATATTAAAGCTACCTCGGAGAAATCAGATTCAAATTGGACCCAATACCAAGGAAATTTGATAGCATAATATATAATGGCAATCCGGAATCAAATTTTCAAATCGCCCATAAAAAATCTAAATCAAAATCAAGCTTCAAATCTAGATCTCGAGCAAAGAAACGTCAACTGAAAATGGTAAAAAAACAACAAAATGAAATAATCAATGCCTGATGAACACACAGATCTAGAATTATATCATGTAGAATAAGTAGAAAAGCAAAATCTAAAACCAATGTCAGTCAATATCATAAATTCTCAAACACATTCCTGGTTGATGGCACTAAACCGAGTGAAAGAAAGTGAGATCGAGATAGAGAGCAAGAGCGAGATTAGGATGGCGAGAGAGCAAGATCGGGATAGGGAGAGCAAGAGCGAGATTAAGAGGGAGAGCGAGAGCGAGAGAGATATCGAGACAGAGAGAGATATCGAGACAGAGAGAGCGAGATCGAGAGGATGAAGAAGAAAATGGTTGGTTTAGCAAATAATCCACCAATTATCCCATAACTCGATATAACACGAGGTTTAGATTAAAAAAACCGACCAACCCGACAAAAAATACCAAAACCGCATTTTTCTGGTTTGGTTGGTTTGACTCGATCGGGTTGGTCGGTTTGACCCAAAATCTGAACAGCTCTAAAGAAGACTATTCAGCATGTTTGATGTACAGAAGTGTTAAATATAGACCTTAGGATGGAAATTATGAGATTTTCTTTTTACCCAACAAGTCATATTAATTAATGTATCATATATCGAATTAAAATTCCTGCCGAAGCGACAACTTATTTATTCAGCGAAAGCGATATATAATTAGGAAACGTGAGGTGTGAACAGCAACTTTTAATATTGTTAGACAGATTGGACATTTTCCTCCAAGTACTTCCAATTTTGTTTGCTTGCTACTCCTCTACTGTCTTATCCAACTCCGTAACTTTCAACCCTATGCAGATATTAGTAAAATTCGATTAATATTTATTATAATTTGTTAAAATATTAGTATTTCATTTTTGTTTGTAGTTATATAATTTTATTATATTATTTAGTTTTTTACATATTAAGACAAAATAAAATATGCATAATTAATATTATTTAAAATTTAAAAATTACAATATTTAATGAAATAAAAAAATAAAAATTTATTGGAATGTGTCGAATGCACACGGGTAAAATAGTACATGCCCGACTTCTTGACTTACATAATTTGGATCAAACTAATATGGAACTTCATTTATTTCACTTTTCTATGATTTATCAAATTTTTCTTTACGGACTAGTTTCATATTTTGATTCACAAATTAAATTACTAACATATTATCCTAAAATTCTAAATTTTTATATTACTGCAGTATATTTTTATAAAATTTTAATTTATTACAATTAATTCGGGAATAAATAAATATAACAAATTATTCCTAAATAAGAAAATTTCAATTCATAGCTAGAAAATAGAGGAAACAAGTGCAATTACCATTTACCAAAGAAATAATTAATATTCTACTACCAAAAAAAAAAGTCTTTTTCTCTTCTTTCCATCACTTGTGGTCTTTTTTTTTTTCCTCATATTCTCTTTGGTTTGCAACTTGGCTGATAATTTTTTTACGCCAGATGTATTGTACTGTACATTACAATTAACGCATATAATTAATTCACTGAATTTCATATTGTTATCATTCATTCAATTTAACACATCGAATAATCATTTTGATCAATTGAATTATATTTTTCATTCTTTTAATTTTATTGTTGCTGATATTAATCAATATATGAGTTAATCTTATTAATAGTTTATGATGGGTTTGGAAATTATAACACATATAATTTATGTGAAAATAACATTAAATAATGGTACCTATCTCTTATAGCGCAGAAATTCGTTGCGGAAGCGTATATAAGAATTCCATTTATTTTTTGTCACTGGCCTGCTTTTTATCTACATGTGAGATAACAACAGTTATTCCACAATTTAAAAGTTTCTAAAAAATTAAGACAAAAAACAAACGTAAGTAAAAACGAGCAGTTTTACGGCGTATACATTTTCTCGTTACCAAATAATGAGAATCTCACCCCTATTTATAGAGATCCTAAAAACTAGAAACTTATCACTAGTCTAACTCAGACTCATTCTGAAATAGGATTTGATAATTTTAATCAGATTGAATTAATTAATTATATTTGAATTTGACTTTTATCCATATTAGAGTTATGGGCGTACCCAAACTCTATCAGTTTAATTTAAATGGTAATGTTATTAAATTTTAAGCTTGAAATATGAAGGGGAGTTTTTTTTTTTTCTTTTTTATAACAATTTTATATTCGATATCTGCTAGTTCAATTAATTTAGATTCGTATAAAACTTTTAAATATTCAATGACATTAATATCATCGAATTTGTTAATTATGGTGAAATTAATTTTTTTTTGAAACAAGTCATATCATCTGTATAAGCTATATTAATATCTTTTTTTTTTTTTAAAAAAAAAAGAAAATGTATAGAGTTCATGAAATAATTTGAATTTTATTGTGAAAAATTGACGTATTTGTTTTGTACAATAATAAATTAATTTAGTCAAGGAGTGAATTACATACAAACTTCCATTGTTAATTGGTATAAATTAAAATGCGCAAATTTATCGTATAAATTGACAATTTGATACAATAGTTTCTCCAATATTCTCATCTATCGTAAATATATTCCAACACCACAAGTGATTGCGGCAAAATGACAAATTGCACCAACTCTTAAAGCAATCTTAATTAGATTTTTATTTTAAATTTTTTTACTTAAATTTGATGAATAATAGCCAAAGTAGAAATGCTATAACTAAATTTTTATTTTTGATTAAATTTTTAAATTCAGAAGTCTGAAAAGGTATAGGGTGAAGAGAAGCCACAATAATCAACATTCATTTGCTTAAGACATTTTTTTTTTCAATTGCATTGTTCTCTTGATAAGAAAAAATAGTAGCATTTCTTAGTGCAGTTTAGTTGATGCTTAATGGGACCGATTAGTCATTTATTCTAAATTAGACTATCATTTATTTTATTCAAGATATAATTAGGAATGGAAAACAGTATAGCTTGAAAAGATAGAAGATTTACAAATATAATCACTCACTAAGTTTATGAAATGCAAAAATAAATTATAGTATACTCCATTGACATTGAATGGAAAAGTAATTTTTTTATTAGAAATGAAAAATAAATTTTATAAATTCATATTGTAAAGTTCAAATTAATTATATATTCTTTGACTTGAATAAGAATGTCTACTTAAATTGGTTGGCTATATACTTTAGAAAAAAAATGTTAAATCCTTCTCTTTTTCCTTCTCCATTCATTACATCACATGTGTCCATTTAATAAATTATATAATCACATGCATGTTTTAATTCATATACATATTTATCATGCAATGAATGAAGAAAGTAAAAGGGAAGGCAATAATAAATAGACTTAGAAGGTGTTTAAGACTTCTCGTATTCTACTTGATTCTAAAAAGGAATAAAACTAATATTACAACTCGGTGAAACTTCTTGTCATCAAATATTAAATTAAATAAGTTCATTTTGACAAAACATTACAAATTTGCCTAAAAATTAGACAATTTATTAGATTTATTAGTTTGGGTAAAAAAAATTTTAAACGGCATAAATCGAAACAGAGGAAGTATTATCTTTAAAAAGATATAAATGTTGTTATTAAATACTTATAACATGTCTAAAATATCATTTATATTTTTAAATTATTTTCTATTATACATTTTAAAATTAAGGATTTAGGTTTATAGAGGTTAATTTTTATGTCTAAAATACCCTTTATGTTTTTAAATTATTTTATTATATTTTTAGAATTAAAGATTTAGGAGTTTAGGATTTAGGATTTTAGGATTTAATGCATTTTTATAAAATCAACTTTTTCAATGTTTTTTTTAATTTTATGCTAAGCAGAAATTGACCCGGAAAGTGGGAGAGTAGGAAGGTTTTATTATTTTATTTAATGCTTCTTAACAGAACACCTACCACCTTAGATTAATAAAGCCCACCTACCTATCAGCTTCATCGTACGGTCCATTTTCTCTTCCTGTTAATGCAAGCACCGAACATAGTCCATTAATCTATGGTCATATCCTTCAGAAAAATAAAATGAATGTCGTCGTCCTTTTTTTTTATTTATTTTTATAAAAATTCTAATTTTTATTAAAGGGATCAATTTTATTTACGATCACTTAATTTATTATTTATCGCGCAAAAATAATCGATATTTTTTTTTCTAACTTAAATATTACTGAATTTCTAATATTTTTGTAAAAAAGTCATGTAAAACCAGAATCCAATGAGAACGCTTGCCGAATTGATGATATGGCATATGACACGTGACGATAAATAGTGGGTATATGACTTTTTTTTTGCAAAAATGTTAAAAGTTCCGTAACATTTAAATTGTAAAAAAAAAGTTGGTTAGTTTTGCGCTATAAATAATAAATTGAGCGACCATTAGTGAAATTGACTCAGATATAATATTTGTTGAAAATACTGTTAATGACATGTAATTTTTGACATTGCATGTCATGTCATCAATCCGGCAAGTGTTTTCGCCGGATTCCGGAATACATGATTTTTTTGCAAAAATATTAAAATTTCAGTAACATTGAAGTCAGAAAAAAAACTAGTTATTTTTACGCGATAAGTGATAAGTTAAGTAACTGTGAGTAAAATTAACACTCGTTAAAGTCAATGTCTGAATTGCATAAGACTACATTGCTTGGGATTGGTAAAAAAGCCACATAGTTATTGTTCTTTAGAGATAGATTCCAAAATGGATGTTGCTTCAGAAATCCAAGCTAACACCAACGATGCGCATAGTGAAGCGACAGAATCCAGCAAGCATGCCAATTTTTCCAATGAGCCATCACAGGAGATAAAGAAGGGTAGGATTACTGTATTCTTAATTCTTCCTTAATGAATGTGTTATAATTCATACAATTAACTATGATTTGAATTGCTCAAAATCAACAACTTTGATCTTCTGCTGTTAAAACTACGGAATTTTTTCTAACCATGTTTCCCAGCAAAATCAGACAATGCTGATGATGGTTTGACGAAAAACGATACAAAATCAGAAATAGATTCAAGTAGCTCTGAGTCCCAGAACGCTGAAGGTGCACATTTGACTTTTTTTTTTTTACTAACTGCCCTCTTAATTAATTAGTTATGTTTGTTTGGATTGAAATTAAAAGAATTAATCACCATAACATTTTATATCTACAGACTTAGCGCCCTAATTTAACTGATCGATAAAATTTATTGCGAAAAGGTATGTTACATATTACATGTATTTTTAATTCAAAATAAAGTTAGTGGTATTTTAGCACTCTAAATAAAATTTTAATGACATTTTACTACATTTAAGAAAACGTGAAGGACATTATAATACTCTAATGAAAATATTAAGAGCATTTCGTACTCTAAAGAAAACATCAAATAATGCAGTAATTATAATACTCTAATGAAAATATTAAGAGCATTTCGTACTCTAAAGAAAACATCAAATAATGCAGTAATTATTTTTATTTTTAGTATTTGAATTACTAAATAATTTTTTAATATGTTGAATTAGAAAAAAAAATCTAAGAAGAATAAATAGTTTTTTTTTTTTTAATAAATTTACTAATAAATTTACTACATCTTATAACCACACTTTCAAATTTCAATATCATATTCATTAAGAAAAATTAATTAATAAATATTCTTGAACTATATAATTTATATGTAATTTATTTTCTTATTTCTACATTTATTAGGGACATATGTAAATAACATGATATATTAATCAATGTTTGTTGGTAACAAAAAAAATATATTAAATAAGTATATATTAAAAATTAATCAATTATTTTTAACTAAATTAAAGTGATTTAAAATATATATGAAACAAATATAAAAAAAAAGAGGTATACCTATGAAATTGAAACATAATAGGTAATAATATGACATAATGTTAGATAATATATTAAATTTATATTTATTAAATATTTAAATTAAATTAAATATTATTACTTAGCAAAAGTATTCTAATTAATAAATATTTACGTTGATAAGAAAAAATATAAATAAAATTAAATGAATTGAACATTAAAAACTCTAAATGTTTTAACCTAATTTATATGTTCACTAAAATTTTAAATTATATATTTTTATGCAAAATGCATTTTAAACAAATTAAAAAAATATTTCCTGCACGTAAATTTTATTTAATTTTTTTAAATACAATGCATTTTTCAAAAATACACTTATTTTAACGTTTTCATATTGTGCTAAAATAGCTTTAAAATTTTCTTAAAGTACTAAAATACCCCCACTATTTTCTATAGATTGCTAAAATTCTCCTGATTTATTTTGAATTAAAAATATATATGGTACTGACTTGTCAATGACGTTGAAAATATTAAATGAATTAAAAATATTAAACAGTTTAATATGATTTTCGCACACACACAAACAGATCCAAGTGTTTGAATTAAACAGTAATTTTTCTGATAAAATGGAAGGATGACACAAATATTAAAATATTATTTAATTTTGATCCTGTATATAATAAATATACTATTTTATTTTTAATTATTTTTATTGTACAAAATATTATTAATTTAAAATTTTAATAAATTATTATTAACGTATAATTTTTTTATTCTATTTATCAAAGTGAATAAAATAAAAATATTTTTTCATATTAATAAAAGATTACTCTATTAATTAAATTGAATAAAAAAATATTTTTTTATTAATAAAATTAAAAAATTTTTATTATCTAATATTAAAAAATAAAAATTAAAAAAAAGTAGCAACTTTTCCAAATAAAAAAGCTGCTCACATAAAAAAAAAATATTGGGGTGTCCATTTCTGCAACTCACCGCCGTGAAAATGGGTAAAACACTCCATTTTGCTAAATATTTTTCAACAAATACCAAATTTCAAATTATTTTTTTAAAAAATACCATTAATAAAAAAAAGTCCCTCAAATACCAGATTAGCACTAATAAGAATTGATGAAAATTTGACACTGGAACATTTGAGTACTTTTTTTTTTATTATTAATATTTGAGGTGTTTTTATTTTAAAATTAACTATAAGAAAATTTTAATATCTCGTAGACAACGTCAGTATAATTTTTTAACCTTTTCCCAAATCTATTCAAATGAAATAGCAGAGCCCTAATATCTACATACTACACTCTGATATTGCTTTTTAATAGCAGAGCCGATATGCCCAAATGACAAATGCCATTATATTTTTGCCATTTCCTTTTTTAGCGGCCACATTTGCCCTTCTAGCAACATGACTGTATGCATGCAATCTCTCTCTCTCTCTCTCTCTTTCTTTTTTTTTTTTTTTAAAGAATTAGATTAAATTAGTTGTAAATCAAAATAGTGGCTAATACAACGACTAAATTAAATTTTAACTTGATTTGCTAAAAATTAACTTGTACTCATCACTATAATAACTTATCACTATATCTGATAACTTATAGCACACTTGACAGGGTCAAATGGGATTAAGAAAAAAGACGATATTCACTACATGCCAATTTATAAAGCAGCAATACATGGTGATTGGAATGCCGTAGAGAGATTTTTAAAGGATAATCAAGAAGCACTAACTGCTACGATTTCAGGAAACGAAACAATTCTTCATGTTGCAGTTGGCACAGGTCATTCGATACCTTTCCTGCAGGAACTTGTTGATTTAATGCCAAAAGAGTCACTGGCGGCAATCAAAGATAGTGATGGGGACACTCCTTTACACTATGCTGCTTTTGCTGGAAATACAAAAGCTGCCGAGGTCTTGGTGAAAAAGGACCCAACCTTAACTCAGCTAACAAATAATAATGGCTTAACACCACTTCACTCTGCTGCTATTTATGGCCATCGGGAAACTACTCAATACCTTTTAGAAGTGACTCAAGATGAGAGTCCATTTGCAGGACAATGTGGTGCCATACTGCTTAATTATATCATAACTGCTAATTTTTATGGTAAGTAATTTATGATCCCTACTAAACCTTAATCGCTTGCTTTCTATGGTACGAAATTATTCATATCTGCATTTTGATTGACATTGCGAATCATGATTATATTTCTATTGACAGACATTGCTTTGGAAATACTGAATCGCAATCCCATGCTAGCTCTTGAAGAAGACTTTGAAGGGAATACGGCCTTATTGATATTGGCTAAAAAGCCAGAGGCCTTTCCAAGTGGAAGAAACCCAACAATTTACGAAAATTTTCTGACGAGTAACCTCACTTCATCTTTACTACTGCTTTTTTTTTTTTATTTACAGAGGCAAATTTTGCTCAAACAATATAAGTGGCCTTTTTTTTTATTATTATCTGGTTTCAGCTCTTGCTGCTCCTTTCAATAGACGACGAAATGTCATTACACATGGAGATGAGGAAAACCAAGGTAGCAGTTCAAAAGAATTTCCGAAGGAAAGCAAGCTATACAAATTTCCACAGGGCATTCATAACAAAACACTGATTCATCAGCAAGCCCTTCAGTTGCTCAGAAACTTGGTTTCTGAAGCAGTAAAACACACTGATGCAAAAGCTTATAGACTTCTAGGACCTTCAATAAGAGCTGCTGCCCGTTCAGGAATTCATGAGTTCGTTTCAGAGGTTATCAAAGCCTACCCACATTCTCTTTGGTTCGAAGAAGGTGTTAGCAGGACTATTTTCCATTTGTCAGTTATATATCGTCAGGAAAAGGTTTTCAATCTCTTATTTCAAGTGAGGTCATACAGGCATTATCTTACACAATTAAAGGGCCATGACAACACCAATATACTACATTTGGCAGCAAAATTGGCACCATCAAGTAGGATTTCTGGTGCTGCCTTGCAGATGCAACGGGAATTGCAATGGTTCAAGGTTATTTATAAACTATACTAACCTCAGTCTCTTGAATTCAACTATCAAATTTATTAAATAATAATATTGTATTTGTAGGAAGTGGAGAAGATTGTTCCACCCTCATACAAGGAAATGGAAAATGGTGAAAAGAAAACTCCGAGAATGGTGTTCAAAGAAGAACATGAGAAGCTAGTAGAACAAGGTGAGAAATGGATGAAAGATACAGCATCATCCTGTGCACTTGTAGCTGCACTTGTGGTCACAGTAGTTTTTGCAGCAAATTTCACAGTACCAGGCGGAAATAATCAAAATACAGGATTTCCAATCTTTCTTAATAGAGCATCTTTTATGATTTTTGCAATGGCCAATGGCTTAGCACTGTTTTCTTCATCAGCATCATTACTGATGTTTCTGGGGATACTTACATCAAGATATTCAGAAGAAGATTTTCTGAGGGCCTTGCCAATGAGGCTCAGTATTGGTCTGATTACCTTATTCTTCTCGATTGTAGCTATGTTGGTTGCTTTTAGTGCATCTCTTCAAATTGTTCTTTCGCATAAAGTGAGCTGGATTGGAGTTCCGATTGGGCTTGGAGCATGTGTGCCTGTTACCTTGTTTGCACTTTTACAATTTCCTCTTCTTGTTCAAATAGTATATTCCACATTTGGGCCTAGCATTTTCCGTAAGCAAGGAGAGGAAATTCTAATATAAATACAGAGAAGATGCGTTATAGTCTAGTTTTACTATTTCTGTCATGGGTTTGTTTTCATTTTCTATTTCTTTCCTCAATTCGTGCGTAAAATTACTTGCTTCAGTGGAAGAGGCTTTCGTGATTTAATTAAGAACAAATTAATTGTTCCTTTGTTTCTGAATACTAAATCCTTAAATTTCCATTGTGTTAAATTTTGTATTTATTAAAATTTAAAATATTTAACTTGTACTGATAGGATTAAAAAAAAAAATAAAAAAAAAAAATACTACGAATAACAAAGAATGAAAAACTTCCTTGAGTTTGTGAAACACCAGTTACTTATTTTTTTTTTGGCTTAATGGACACTACAACTGCATAAATGATAGTAGCGTTAATTTAGACATAGTGTGTTACTGTGCTTCATATTAATGATTTATTTACAGCCAGGCTCCACAAATTTTTTCAAGGAATAATAGTTGCCTTGTGGCTTGAGAAATCATTAGATGGAATAATGGCATTGATTATGAATAGAAACTTTAATTATACTAATATTCATCATGAAAGAGCTTATTAATTATTTAATTAACAAATAAAAGCAAAAGGAAGGAAGCAAACCATTTCTCATAACAAACTATTTCCCTTTGCTTTTTCCTAGTTTAAGTCATTGTCTATAATTATAAGAAATTGGTATTTAAAGTCTTTATTTTGTCGCTATTTCTTCATTGAACACAATTTAATATGGAATTCCTTTCCTTTTTTTTTTCTTCCAACTTTAGCTATCTCATGAAAGTTAGTAAAAAAAAAATGTAGATCAAATAATTATCTTGTTATTTAGAGAAATCCACTGTCAGCAAGAACTGAAATAAAAATTCATAGATGAAACTGAAATTGATTTTATATTGCATTCTTCAGTAGAATAAAATTTACCTTTCATTATTAATGGAATCAGCACTTTATTTGTGGATAATGCTGAAAAAGGAAATAAAACAGATGTTTCCTATTCAAACTACTATATTGTTTTTTTCCTTCTTTTTTAGAATTAAACAACTTCAGTTAAAATTAGTAATTCAGAGTGCGTGCATATCTATTTAATAGAATGTTCTAGACGTGAGCACATCATATACATGAGCATCATATCTCATTTCCAATTAATTATAGTGTAGCAAATTATGGAAAAAAAAAATAATAGAAAACTAGTTGGATGGGTGTACAAGTTTATTTCTTTTTCCTTTTGGAAAGGGGGTTACAACTTCCAAGTTATAATCTTGTATTATTATTATTATTATTATTTTTTTTTGATAAATTTTGGATTAACTTGACCTTCCCTTAATATTATAAAAGTTGTATGCGCATGTGTAGTCAATGTTTTCAATTTAAAATAAATTCGAAATTGATAATTGTGATTCATTTCACTCTAATTCTTTTTAAATAATTTTAGAATCACATCATAAATAAATTCTTATTATTTTTTCATTTACTAAGAATCAATTTGAAATTCCTTCTACAAGCAAGTTGATACAAGTGTAATTTCCTCTCATCTTGAACAAATGGATAAGATAAAAAGAAGGGATAAGATAATATGTGGTAGCAATTGC
Organism: Excoecaria cochinchinensis; assembly: GCA_947683425.1. Classification (NCBI taxonomy): domain Eukaryota; kingdom Viridiplantae; phylum Streptophyta; class Magnoliopsida; order Malpighiales; family Euphorbiaceae; genus Excoecaria; species Excoecaria cochinchinensis. Next base: position 2,489,211 of record CANTUQ010000125.1, on the reverse strand, counting down.
CTTTTTCCAATTGAAGTTTTAGAATCACTGACTGAAAATACATAGGTTCAAGATTTGTAATCTGTAAATAAATATTACATTTTTTAGCATTAAAACAAGCGGTTAAGCTATTTTAATTCCTGAATACCCTCCCTTCATTGATTGCTCGTGCTATAAGCATAATGGAAACCACGCATCGTCTGCCCTGATAGAATTTTTGAAAATGTATATAAACAAAAGTACTAATTTGAATTCACATAAATAATCGCAACAAAATAATTGCATAAAATTGTTAGAACATATTGATCAGAAAAATCCACATCTCAAAAGAAAAAAAAAGCCACATTATTTCTTTTTCGAGAACTAACTAAAACATAACAGATTAAGAACGAATCCAAGTGAGAACAAAGCAAATTTTCACAAACTTGTAATTAAAAATTCTAGCCAGTACCACCAAGAACACCCTTAAGCTTCTCGACTTGAGCAACATCAAGAAAAGTGGTCTTGACAACCAATGGAGTAGGGAAATTGCTACCAAACAGCGCAAAATCAAGAATTTGGAGGCCAGGCTCAGGATTGTTAAAGGTAACAATACCGAGGGCAGGTACCCCGGCAGCGTTTATCTGAAAATGAAGCAATCCTTGTGGAAAAACCATAACATCACCTTTGTTAAGAGTCTTGACATACGCAACATTTGCAGAAGAAACAAAGCCAGCAGTGATTTTCCCACTCGCAACATAAAGAATTTCAGAAGCAGCTGGGTGAGTATGCAATGGAATAACACCACCTGCTGCAAGGTCTAGCCTGCCAGTGGACAAACCAAGACCATTTAAACCAGGGAATTGTTGCACAAGAGCTGGGGTCACTGCAGCATTTATGATGTTGGTAGTGTTACCAGCAACGCCTAATCCACTGAACACAAAATCATCAACTGTCACATTTGCTGGGTTCCTACAGGCATACCCTGAAGGACTTCCTGAACCTTTCAGCTTCGCCACACAGAAATCTGCAGCTTCAGAGGAATGCAAGGATAAGAGAGCAACAAGAAATAAAATTCGTAACATTTTTTGGCTATGATGTTATGGATCGAATTAATTATTTTTTTGGGGAGTGGTGTTTTGATGTCATTAGTAAGTATATATAGAAGTTGGGGTTTGGTGCAATTTGACGTCCAGGCCACACTAGGAAGGACCACAATTTGTCGCAGTATTAAAGCATATTGGCGATTAATTTTTCTTGCTTAGATCATATCTATAAATATATCGTAAGAAAAAATGTATTCATGCAAATTGATAAACTATTTGCATACACAATAAGTATGGACGAATCCAGAATTTAATTTTACAGGGGACATATTTATTTAGATTATATTGCATTTCATGTAATACATAAATTTAGTGGGGGCAAATATAAAAATATATAGGAAATTAATTGAAATTTTTGAAACACTAAGATTTATTGATTTTGCGTTAAAAGTGGATTTAAAATTAACTAAATACCAAAAGCTAATTTATGATATGAAAATTGTTCAAGTTTTTATAAAAAGAATTATATTTTTATAACTAGCTGATGTGATTTTCGTCTCGTTCATATTCGAACTCATGAGAAAATTTGGAGCGTGAAATTTGCGAAATTAGACATATGCGAACAGTTTAATAATGATTTAACTCTATTCCAAAAACTAATTTGTGACGAGTGAACTGTCCAAATTTTTATAAAAAATATTACATTTTTATGTATATGAATTTATTTGTCAATTTGGTCTATATATATATATATATATATATATATATATATATATATATATATATATATATATATATATATATATATATCCCTTTTAATGAGGAGTACAAAATTCTTTGGTGAGCCCCTCTTGATTCCGCAAAAAAACAAGAAACCACTTTTGTAGTTAATGATGTATGCAATGCCGGAAAAGCTTTAGTCTTTGGGCATACAGTTACCTGTAATACACTGGTAATGATGTTGATATGCCATCTTTTATAGCCGGGACCAACCAATCACTAAGACTTTGTAACAAACTTAAACTAATTATACTAGCTAATTAATCACTAATAAACTCTTAATTAGCGTAATTAATGTAGTTGTGTGGTCAATAGAGTTGACTTAAGTACAATGGTGGAAGTGGAAATGAGGAATATGATTAGGAAATTATGAAAATAATGTGGTCCAATAATAGCACATGGGATGAAAAAAAAGGAAGGTTGTAATAAGACAATCTGACAGCTAAGAATCTAAAGGGTATCAGTCTAGACTCGGATGTCCTTCAAATTGCAACCATGGAATCATTCTGTGGTGCATAAGAATTCCCTTCCCGCTAAGATTTTTCTATCACAAATCCTTTCACTATGCTAGCAATCAAAATAAGCTCATCTTACCAACATTGGTTGGAATGTTTGGTTTAAGTGATTCGGTACTTGTTTTTTCTTAACAAAATTTCAATTTCAAGTTTTGTAAATAGTAAAAATTAATGTTGCGGCTTATAGCAAGCTGACCTGGTTCCAAATGGATTAATAAAAAAAAAAAAAAGCTGTTTTTGCTGATAAATGCACTTACTCTCAGGATTTGTTACCTCTTCATAGTTAAAATTAAACAAGGGGACTGTAACGGCAGCTATGGTGGTTAGTGACTGGCACTATCCAAGTTGCTACATTTAAGAATTAACTTCGACGAGAGGTCGGTTAATAATTCAGTTTGATGCAAAGAAAAGGACCCCAACTTCAATTTAACAGTCCTTATACCAATGGAGAGGAGATAATTAAATCAGGTACGAATGCCTGCCTCACCCTACATGGTTTATCTTTTTTCTTAGTGGCTAACTATACATAAAATTTTCCGTAGATAATTTGACTTATGAATTTTTCATGAACCGAATTAATGATATAATGCCTGCCTCATATAAATTTTATGAACTTTTTAATAAATCAAACCAATTATATAATGCCATATATGAATTGTAACTTCAATCACATTATATTTTCAATTAATTTATCCAAAATGACACGTGATCAATCATTTGCTTGATTTAGACATTTTCCATAATCTCAATTCAGATAAGTAGTATGGCGTTTCTTTTAACAATAAATTTAATAACATATTAGTAGTGTTATGCATATTTTAACACTCATGTGGCAATTTTTAGTTAAATTTAATAACATATTAGTAGTGTTATGTGTATTTTAACACTCATGTGGTAATTTTTAGTTAAATAGGGGGGAAATATATGCATTTTGGTTAACTTCAAATATGTTATAGGGCACTTGCAAAGTTTGTATGTAAAGGTTTTTTTATGCTAGGTATAAGGAGGAAATGAAGTATTAAGCTATATATATTTATTATTCTTGATAACAGAGCAAATATCATTTGCTATAAGCCTCATCCAGTCGGCCCACTTAACCGGTAAGACCCAAGATCCAACAACTAAGAGTAACATGCATGAGATTTTAGGCAGCGTACATACCCGATCAGCTGATGGGAATGAGCTTGACACAAGGCAGCGCCCATGCCATCCACCTGCTCCCTGTCAAATCGCCGAATACCTACTCTGACTACCAGTAATCACTCCCTAGGTACTCAAGTGCCCCTCAACCATCTCATACAAATAGCCCAGCCAACGATGGCTTCAGGTATTGAATCTCTATCATTCTCTCTCAAAAAGCACATTCTCTCTAAGCTACTAACTTAAGTTTCGGAGTGCTTACGCCTGGTCCGATCGAGCATTCTTTCTTGCAGGGCTATTCTCACCCGATCAGCTCGATCCCTCCTCTCCAGATAAAAATATTTCAGGCTTTATCATTTGGTGCTTTCGTTGAGAGCGATGGTGAACTCACGATCTAACGAGAATACAACCCCCAGAGATCTTAATCGCGAAGGTGATGCTCGTGCCAGTGCAGGCACCTCGCAAGGAGGGGAAAGACCCGTCAGGTCCCCAACAGAGACCACCTCCCTCCCTGAGTTTAGCGATGCCATTTTAAGGCAATCAGAGGATACTCCCATCACTGTCAGAGACATGCGTACTATTCTCAACGATTTTACTAAGAGTAATGTCCAGATGTTCGAAAAGGGAAAAATGCCAGAAATTTCTGAAAGAGTTCATGAGGACTACCTCATGGACGAAGACTTCAGAAGAAGAAGGAACAAAGGAATCTCCATTAGCGAGCCGCGAGCCCGTGACGCGGGAAGACGTTGCTTCGCGACCCCGGGGAGTCATGATAAGGGGAAGGGGATAATGTTATCCGGTAGAGACTCCGCCTACCTCCCCTTGGAATCTCACATTTCGGTTGGTGAAGATGACTTGTCCTACATGTGCACACCTAGTCGTGGCGATTCCAGAAGATCGCGGTCGGAATTTATCTACACAACTATGAGCAAGGGGGACAAGTGGTTGAAGAGAAAACTGAAGCAGTTCGGTTTGACAAGCTCCAAAAAGGACACGTTTAAGGAAAGCACCTGCAAGAACACAGCATCCCCGTTTTGCAGGGAGATCAGGGAGTCCAAGTTGCCTCAAGGGTGGAAGGGCGTCAAGATGAACAAATACACGGGTAAGACCGATCCCACTGTTTATTTAGCTACATTCCTGACAAAAGTGCAGGTATACGCTCGTGATGAGATGATTGCTTGTTGAATTTTCCCCACCACCCTTGGAGGAGACGCCATGAGATGGTTCCGTGAGCTACCGCAGGAATCAATCATCTCCTTCTGGCAACTCAAGGAGCTCTTTACCTCGCGGTTTGTGACCAAGACGCATGCACCAAGGTCAATGAATAGCTTGGGCGAGGCCTACCAGCGGGCCGATGAAAGTTTTAGAGACTATGTCGACAGATTCTAGGCCGCTATGACGGAGGCAAAGAGCCTAAGCGTCGAAATGGCGAAAATCGCCTTAGCAGGGCGCCCGACTGATTGCCCTCCTCCTGAATTTACAGTCGCAACAACTCCTGTAGATTTTTACGACCTGATGGAGTGGGCCAAATAACACCTTCAGCAGGATGAGGCCTTGAGGTCAGGTAGGGGTAGGAAGACCAGTGTGATGAGCAGATTGCGATATCCGGACGGATGACCTGTCACTAGAAAGCGAGTATCCGAACGGCTAGAAAGCAACCTGGACGGGCCCAAGAGCCCGCAATACCTGGGTAGGCGAAAAAAGTCCAGGAGTGAATCCTCTGGTAGGACAGACGATCTGGCGCCCCAGAACTTTACTCCGCTCAATGCCAGCCCCTCCAAAGTACTGAAGTGGACCAAGAAGAACCACCGCAGAGTCAACTGGCCCAAGAAGCTATCCGATCGGAGCAGGCATCGGAGGGACCAAAGCCTGTATTGCGAATTTTACAGAGACATCGGTCATCATATATACAAACGAGTGTTATTCGCTGCGCCAGGAAATCGAGCGGCTCGTGCAGCGGGGCGCCTTCAGAAGTTCGTTAGACCGGCTAGAGGAGTAAGTCCTATAGACGGCTATATCTGGAACAGGAGTACTCTAACTCGGGTGATGACGATGAGCGCAGAAATCCAAGGAGTGCAGGCCCGAGTAGGTCAGGTGTAGGAACGATAAATGTGATCACCGGAGGATCGACCTATGCGGAGAAGCTCTCCAGGAAGAAAAAGGGAAAAGGAGTATACCTCTCCCAGATGCCTGAACAGCCCACACCTGTCACCCTATCCAGCGAGGATGCTCGGGACATCGTGTTTCCCCATGAGGATGCGCTCGTCGTTAGGGCTTGCATCAATAATTTTGATGTTGGACGGATCCTGGTGGATAACGGTAGCGCGGTCAACGTGCTCACTTTGCAGGCATACAAAGCAATGGGATTGCTGATCGAAGAGCTAAAGCCGAATGCCACACCTCTGATCGGGATTGGTAATGCCACCGTTCCGGTGGTCGGATCCGTCGAGCTTCTCGTCGAGCTCGGACAAGAGTCAACGGCCCACACCTGCAAGGTAAATTTTATGGTGATTGATATAATGTTTGCCTATAACGCCATTTTTGGCAGGTCCCTGCTTGTTCAAACTGGAGCTATCACCAGCGTCCGCTACATGGTGATGAAAATTCCCACAGGAAAGGGCGTGGCTATCGTGAGAGGTAACCAAAAGGCATCCCTAGAGGCTTACATCACGATGATCAAGCAGCAAAGAGAGGCTTATTAAGCGGGCACCGAGGGTTAGAGGGCCACCGCGCCCATAGACGACCCAGAGAGGATAAGCTCCGCACGAGCATACACCGCAAGATTATGCAGCCGTCAAGTAATCATGTCGATCAAGCCCTCTCAAATGCTTGTAATAATGTATCAATCGCATCCCATCAATAAAGGAATCTTTTTTCGAATTCTACCTTCTATCTGCAAAGAGCTTGCATGTCACAACTCATTCGCTAGACTGGATGTACATCCCACGTCGAAAATGCGAAAGTTAAATTTTCTGGATGACCAAATCCAACTTGTATTGACGTATAATGGTGCGGGAGTTCAAATCCGTTTTCTTCAAGGATAAAGCTAGTCCATTAGGACCGATGCTCTTTCCAGTTCGAAAATATGGGAATGATTGTGCGCCCGACGACCTATCCGCTAAGATCCCCGACCCCTCGATCCAAAAATACGGAAATGGTCGTTCGTAGGCGCCCGGATCGATGATCTTCCCGATCCGACGCCGCGACAACGACTAATCTCAGGCCTCCCCATCCGTTAGGATCGATGCAATTCCCAATCCCAAAATATGGAAAGAAGAGAACCTTTCGATAGTTCGACCGCTAGGATCGACGATCTTCCCGATCCGAAAATGCGAAAAATACGAACCTTATGTCGACCCCATCCATTAGGATCGATGCAATTCCCGATCCCAAAATACGAAAAGAAGAGAACCTTTCGACAGTTCGACCGCTAGGATCGATGATCTTCTCGATTTGAAAATGCGAAAAATACGAACCTTATGTCGACCCCATCCGTTAGGATCGATGCAATTCCCGATCCTAAAATACGGAAAGAAGAGAACCTTTCGACAGTTCGACCGTTAGGATCGACGATCTTCCCGATCCGAAAGTGCGAAAAATACGAACCTTATGTCGACCCCATCCGTTAGGATCGATGCAATTCCCGATCCCAAAATACGAAAAGAAGAGAACCTTTTGACAGTTCGACCGCTAGGATCGACGATCTTCCCGATCCGAAAATGCAAAAAATACGAACCTCATGTCGACCCCATCCATTAGGATCGATGCAATTCCCGATCCCAAAATACGGAAAGAAGTAAAAGTTTCGACGGTTCGATCGCTAGGATCGACGATCATCCCGATCCGAAAATGCGAAAAATATGAACCTTAAGTCGACCCCATCCGCTAGGTTCGACGCCCATCCCGAACCAAAAATGCGAGAGTTATGGTTAACTTAAGATAAAAAGTCACTCCAATTCAGGAAGTATATTAGATGCATTCATACGTTTCGCATTAGCAAATTATATGCATTTTAGCAAGCTATGACTTAGCGAATTTTATGCAACTTCACGAGTATTACTTAACTCGATTATGCAATTTTTATGCAATCTGAAGGGCTCATATGATAGGTTCGACGCTCATTCCGAACCAAAAATGCTAGGGTTATGCTATGCGTCCCAAGCCAGATTGAGCCGATCGGCCACTGGACTTGAAGGATATTCCAATTCAGGAAGTACTTGCAATTTTTATGCAATTTTATGAGTAATACCTAGCTCGATTATACTGACAAATTCAATGCAAATGTTTGTGATTGCTATGATTATGCAAACTTTGCAGGAAAATGCAACTTTATTAGGGAAGTCTCAACTGTACAATTTACAAAGAATTGTCACAAGGACAAAAATAAAAAAGGGAAAGAAAAAAGCAAAGTTAATCCAAGCTCCTATACTAACCCTCTATGTCTACAATATCTACATTGTCAGGAGGATCGGCAGTCTGATGGACATTAGAATCGGCTTCGGCTTGAGAAGGGTCAGTAACAGGCAGTAAAGACCCTGCTTCCCCTTCAGAGACAGGCCCCACTGGTGGAGGCATCACAGACTCGGTTTTCGCTGGGGCCTCTTGATTAGCCTCTGGAGGGGAAGGATCTCTCCTTGAGGCTCTCTCGGACACCTCCCCGTTAGGAGCGCCCTCTTCATCATCGCTACTTGGAGGAGGGGGCAATGCCGCCGGATCATCCATCCAATCCAAATCGGCGCCAGGAAAGCGCCTCCCAGCCTCATGAAGCCGGAATAGCAACTGTGCCTGAGCCTCCGCTAGCTCATCAAGAAGGCGCTCTTTCTGAGCGGCAAGCTCCTCTTCGAGCCTCTTTGTCCAGGAGGTCTCCTTCTCCTCCACTAACGTCTTCAAAGACTCGCCCTCTCTGCGGAGTTGGTCCGCCTCCACTTTTAGCTTGGCATTCTCGGCGGTAAGCTCTCGGCACTCAGCGTCTAGCCTAGTTGCATCCGCTTCGAAGCGCCTACTCTGAGCATTCTCGGTAGTAAGGCGGGGCACATCTCCCTTCAACTTGTCAACTTCGCCCTGCCGAGCCTTCAGGTCCTGAGCCTTCTGATGGGCCTCCTTCCTCAAGGCCACCGTCTCCGAGTGGGAAGCGGAGAACTGCTCCTTTAGCCTTGCCATCTTAGCCCGAAGGGCGGAGGCTTCTTTCTTGGCGGTCTCACAGCGGACGTTCGCCTCCACCCTGGCCTTGGCGCCCTCTTCGGCCCTTCCTTTCCATACGCCGGCCATTAGGTGTAGCCGTTGAGTCCTCCTGGCAGCCTGTGTAAAGGAACAAAAGCAATTAAATCAGGTACAATGGGATATCAATAGATCCCGAACAAAACAAAGCAACAAGGCCTTATATCCATTAACTGCTGGCTAATGGCACTGCACTCTCTGCCGAGCTGACTAGCGTCACCAGCATCCCTATGATCATTGTCCCGAAGGAGACCATGACAGATGAAATTGGCCACCTGGTTCACTGACCAATCATTGCCGAAGTTCTCTTTCAAGAACTCCTTTAGGGGAACCAGCCGCCGATCGGAAGACCGTCGAAGCGGCTCACTCTGCTGAATGCTTTTGCTCTTGGCAGCAACCCAAGTGTCCGCCTCGGCTGCCAGCTCAGCAGCTCTTTTCTTCGCAGACTCATCGGCTGCTTTCTGGCAGATTCGTCCAGTTGGGACGCCATTGCCTGCGCCACCTCCCTGAACGTCTGGCTGATGGGCGCTTCATCCTCATCGGACTCGTCCCGCAGTCTCGGAGGCCGAGTATGAGCCAGCGCTACCGGTCCGGGATTGGAAGCTGATTCGGTAACAGTCGCACTAGGCGTGGTGGTAGCAGCTAGGGGAGCGGAAGATATCGGGACAGCGGCAATTGCAGCACCCTCCGATCGCTTTGGCGGCAGCTCAGAGGAATGCATGAGCCTCCGCCTCTTCCTCTGCTCCTTAGCCTGTCGCTCGGCATCCCTCTTCGCTCGAGCCCTATCTCCTAGCTGCTTAGTCAAATCATCTCTGCCTGCCATTTCAGCTGCAAACAACAAACAAGATAAGTTTCTCACAAAAATTCTGATTTCATGCAAATGCAATGCATGTTTTGATGCACAATGGCAATTTGGTCTGCCCGATCCTAATGCTCACGTTCTATAGTAGCAGCAGCGGCTTCAACGCTCGGACCAGCTCTAATTACAGAGGGCCCTTGAAGTGCCTCCAGCAATTCTCCGGACTCGAACGGCCCCCCTTTCCGCGCCACGGCGCCCGTCAACTTCTCAATGTTCGGCTCATACATGGATTGACCAGCAGCCTGGTCCTTCAAAATATTAGTCGTAGCCGATCGGGCCAGGCTCACTCCAAAGCCGCCTTTTCTGCCTACCAAGAGGTATCGCTCCCTGAAGCCCTTCATTGAGGTGGGAATGTTGATAAGCTTTTTCCTCGGTCGGCTGGTGAAGAAGAACTCTGATTCGTCTCTTCGGCAAGAAACATAGAACAAGTGGGTGAAGAGGTCGAGAGTTGGAGCTACTCCCTCCAAGATACATAGGATTTTAAAGCAGACCACCGTTCTCCATCTGTTCGGGTGCAGCTGATAGGGGGCAATGCTGTAACCCTCCAGCACGGCCATCTCAAAAGCGCCGAAGGGAAGGCATATCCCTGCATCCAATCTCCAAAGATGACAGATGAACCATTCGTTTTGCCGCTCCCTAAAAGGCCCATCTGTCACTGCCATTGAGTCTGGGCACGGGGCTACCGAAACATCGTTGGAGAAGCCGTATTTAGCGGGGACCTCAGCCACCTCCTCGCTAGTCAGCCGGGAGCACTTTACTACTGCTGGAAGCCATTTATGACAAGAAGAAGAGGGAGAAGTATGCAATGTTAGTGGTTATGCCCTAGGCCAAACATTTGGACCTTGATCATTACATTTCATTTATATAATGGTTTTCTTCATATTAATATTATTGGCATGTTACATTATTGTAATGTTTATGAATAATAATGTTATTCATGTTGTCCCTAGTCATTTATCACTAAAGGGCATAAAGATAAATTAAGACTAGTATATATTTGCATTGATAATCATAGAATGATTATATATGATGATATGAATCAAATCTATACGTACTTGTTAGAGAACAAAGTACTGGATAGACCCACTATAAGATCACTTCATGGGATAATGTCATAAGTGTTCTTATAATAGATATGTTATTAAATCCTTTGACCTGAGGTTATCATGGTTTCCTACATAAGGAACATTATGTTTTGACATAATCAAACGTTATCTTTAATCGGATAATTATAAAGGATATGATTGGACATAATGAGAACTATGCAGAGGAAAATGTATAATCAAGATGGAATTTGTCCCTCTTATGAGAGAGATATCTATTGGGCCCCTCGATGAGTAGGACTATAAAATGCATGGCCGTGCTCAAATGAATTGATAGTGTGATCAATGTCATTTGATTTTATCAGTCTACTTAGTGATCGAGAAATTATATGTTTGAACAATTTAAGTTTGACATGGACCATGACTTATATTCGAACAAGATATCGTGTGACAAAAGGATAATAACATGTTCTATTGACAGGTTAAAATCGGACTAACGATATTTATATTATTTGGGTAGTCATAATGTCTTGCTAGAGACCAATTATGACTTGTGGGCTTATTATGGGATAAGGCCCACTGCCAACATAATATAAACCTATTGGGTCACACACCAAGACCAAAATGAACAATATGGATTTTATTGGGCTATTGGGCTATTATCTCTTGTTATTAACTCTTATCAAAACTCAATTTCCGTTTTTCAAAAGGAATGAGAGTTTTAAGATGGTTAAAAACATTGGATACCAACATTGGATACCAACATAGGATAACAACATTGGATACCCTAGCTAGCATAACTTATTATTGAGAATAAGAAAGATTTACTCTAGCTAATTTTCTAGAGAGAAAATACAGATACCATTGTTTTTCTTTGAGAAAGAAGAAAATGATAAAAAATCCATTCGTATCTAAAGGGAGCTAGCACTCCTGCAACTTTGGTTCATTTTGTTCGTGCGTGTGGATACCAGTAGAGGACGTTCGTGTTAAAGGCAACGTCTTCAGTTCGATTTAAAGGTGTTTAATTCAGCTTCCCACACAGAAAAGGTTAGTAAATCTTATCACTTCCATTTGAATCAATCGAAATACATGGATCCTGTTTTTCGGGTTTTATTTTTTCCGCTGCGTTTAATTTGCATTATTCTGCTTAAAACCCAACATGCAAATCCCTAACTACCAAAAGGATGAATGCAGGAGGAGAATGGAAAAGCAGTAGGAAAAGCGAGAAAGCAAAGAGGAGTTACTTACTTGGTAAAAGCAGGGACGCAAGAAATTCAAAGGAGGAGCAAGGGACGATTGATGGAATCTGGGAACTGAGAAAGAATTTTGGCAGAGCTTCGCTAGGGATTGCAAAAAGTAAAAGAAAAAAATTCTTCAGAAATCCCCTATTTATAAGCCAGAGCTTCCGGAGCATGCCAAACGTCTCGCCACTAGAAGAATGCCACGTGTGAAAGGCATTATGGCTGTACGCATAACGAAGCATCACCCTCAGAGCACGCGTAGCATTAAATGGAAACAGCTGTTCAAGCAGGCATGTCTCTTCCGAAAAAGCGCCTCACCAATTCAAAAATCGCGCCGACACGCGATTTCGGATCTGGAAAATTCAGAACTGACTCCATCCGAGTGGAACCACCAAAGGCAAACTCATGCCCGATCGGACCTGTTGAGGGAGGACAAGTGATAACACAGCAAATATCATTTGCTCTAAGGCCCATCCAGTCGGCCCACTTAACCGGCAAGGCCCAAGGCCCAGCAACTAAGATAACAGGCACGAGCTCCTAGGCAGCGCACATGCCCGATCGGCTGATGTGACCGTCAGTCCCATCAGCCGCCTGACAAAAGGCAGCGCCCATGCCATCCACCTGCTCCCTGTCAAATCGCCGAATACCTACTCTGACTGCCAGTAATCACTGCTTAGGCACTCAAGTGCCCCTCAACCGTCTCATACAAATAGCCCAGCCAACGATAGCTCCAGGTATTAAATTTCTAGCATTCTCTCTCACAAAGCACATTCTCTCTAAGCTACTAACTTAAGTTTCGGAGTAATTACGTCTGGTCCGACCGGGCATTCATTTTTGCAGGGTTATTCTCACCCGATCGGCTCGATCCCTCCTCTCCAGATAAAGACATTTCAGGCTTTATCAATTCTTCTGCAAGTAGAAATTAAAGAAATTTCGGCATGAAATTTGTGTTTTTGAACAATTAATTGCAAGTTAAGTTGTGAGTATTCTCGAATTTTTGTAATATATTTTTAACACTCATACTAACCTGATATATATTTTACTCTCCCGGATATCTTAATTAAGACCCTGTTTTGAGGAAGTCTAATGTAGTATAAGAGCTCATTAAAATTGAACATGCTAATTAATTTTAATGATTTATTATTATTATAATTATTTAGGATCAGAAACGAAGGAACAATTCTTTTTCCATTTGGTTCTTAATTACATCACAAAAGCCTCATCCACTGAAGCCAGAAATTAACCTGAATTGAGGAAAGAAAAAGAAAATGCACACAAACACATAACTGAAATATTAAAAACTATATGAGAATGCATTTTCGTTGTACTTATATTAAAATTTCATCCCCTTGCTTACGGAAAATGCTAGGCCCAAATGTGGAATATACTATTTGAACAAGAAGAGGAAATTGTAAAAGTGCGAACAAGGTAATAGGCACACATGCTCCAAGCCCAATTGGAACTCCAATCCAGCTCACTTTATGCGATAGAACAATGTGAAGAGATGCACTAAAAGCAGCCAACATAGCTGCAATTGAGAAGAATAAGGTGATGAGACCAATGGTGAGCCTCATTGGCAAGGCCCTCAGAAAATCTTCTTCTGAGTATCTTGATGTTAGTATGCCTAAAAACATCAGCAATGAGGCTGATGAAGAAAACAGTGCTAAGGCATTGGCTATTGCAAATATCGTGAAAGATTTTCTATTAAGAAAGATTGGAAATCCTGTAGCTTGATCATTTCCGCCTGGTGCTGTAAAATTTGCGGCAAAAACTACTGTCACCACAAGTGCAGCTACAAGTGCACATGATGATGCTGTATCTTTCATCCATTTCTCACCTTGTTCTACTAGCTTCTCATGTTCTTCTTTGAACACCATTCTCGGAGTTTTCTTTCTATTATTTTTCATTTCCTTGTATGAGAGGGGAACAATCTTCTCCACTTGCTGCACATACAATATTACTATTCAATAACTTTTAGAGTGGAATTCAAGAGATTAAAGTATATAATTAACCTTGAACCATTGCAATTCCCGTTGCATCTGCAAGGCAGCACCAGAAATCCTACTTGATGGTGCCAATTTTGCTGCCAAATGTAGCACATTGTTCCTGTATTTGTCCATTGATTGTGTAACAAGATGCTTGTATGAACTCACTTGGAATAAGAGATTGAAAACTTTTTCTTGGCGGTGCATAATTGCCAAATCGAAAATATTCCTTTCTTTGTTGTTGTTGAGCCAAATAGATGAAGGGTAGGCTTTAATAACCTCTGTAACAAACTCAGGAATTCCTGAACGGGCAGCAGCTCTTATTGAAGGTCCTAAAAGTCTACAAGCTTTTTTATCACTGTGTTTTACTGCTTCAGATGTCAAGCTTCCGACCAACAGAAGGGCTTGCTTATGCATCAGTGTTTTGTTATGAATGCTCTGTAGAAATCTGTATAGCTTGCTTTCCTTTGGAGATTCTTTTGAACTGCTACCTTGGTTTTCCTCATCTCCATGTGCAATGACATTCCGTCGTCTATTGAAAGCAGCAACAAAAGCTGAAACCAAATAATAATAAAAAAAGGCCACTTATATTGCTTGAGCAGAATTTGCCTCTGTAAACCTCAAAAAAAAAAAAAAAAGTAGTAAAGGTGAAGTGAGGTTACTGGTAAGAAAATATTCGTAAATTGTTGGATTGCTTCCACTTGGAAAGGCCTCTGGCTTCTTAGCCAATTTCAATAAGGCCGTATTCCCTTTAGAGTCTTTTTCAAGAGCTAGCTTGGGATAGCGGTTCAGTATATCCAAAGCAATGTCTGCCAATAGAAATACAATCATAATTCACAATATCAATCCAAATGCAGATATGAATAATTTCTTATCATAGAAAGCAAGGGATTAAGACTTCATTGCTTGGGCGATCTCCATCTAATATAGGATTAAGGTTATTCGGGATCATAAATTACTTACCATAAAAATTAGCCGTTATGAGAATATTAAGTAGTCTGGCCCCAATTTGTCCTGCAAAAGGACTTGGATTCTCATCTCGAGTCACTGTTAAAAGATATCGAACAGTTTCCTGATGGCCATAGTCAGCAGCACAATGAAGAGGTGGATAACCATCATCATTTGTTAGCTGAGTCAAGGTTAAGTCCTTTTCCACCAACATTTTGGCAGCTTTTGTATTTCCAGCAATAGCAGCATAATGTAAAGCAGTGTCTCCATCATCAACTTTGATTGCCAGTGACTCTTTTGGCATTAAATCAACAAGTTTCTGCACGAAAGGTATGGAATGACCTGTGCTAACTGCAACAAGAAGAATTGTTTCATCTCCTGAAATCCCAGCACTTAGTGCTTCTGGATCATCCTTTAAAAATCTCTCTACGGCATCCCAGTCACCATGTATTGCTGCTTTATAAATTGGCATGTAGTAAATATCGTCTTTTTTCTTAATCCCATTTGACCCTGTCAAGTGTGCTATAAGTTAAGTTATTAGATATAGTGACGAGTACAAGTTAATTTTTAGCAAATCAAGTTAAAATTTAATTTAGTCATTGTATTAGCCACTATTTTGATTTACAACTAATTTAATCTAATTCTTTAAAAAAGGAAAAAAGAAAGAAAGAGAGAGATTGCATGCATACAGTCATGTTGCTAGAAGGGCAAATGTGGCCGCTTAAAAAGGAAATCGAAAAAATATAATGGCATCTGGGCATATAGGCTCTGCTATTAAAAAGCAATAGCAGAGGGCAGTCTGTAGATATTAGGGCTCTGCTATTTCATTTGAATAGATTTTATTGATCCGTTTAATCAGGGCGCTAAGTCTGTAGATATAAAATGTTGCGGTGATTAATTCTTTTAATTTCAATCCAATTGCACAAACACAACTAATTAAGAGGGTAGTTAAAAAAAAAAAAAAATCAAATGTGCACCTTCAGTGTTCTCGGACTCAGAATCACTTGAAGAATCATCACTATCACCATTATCATCTGCAGAATCTGTTTCTGATTCTGCCTCCTTTTTCGTCGAACCATCATCAGCATTTTCTGATTTTCATGGTTGGAAATGAAATATTCAGTAGTTTAAACAACAGAAGATCAAAGTTCAACAACTGAAACTGTAGTTACATGTATGAAATTGTAACACTTTAAGGAAAAAGCATTTAGCAAAATTACCCTTCTTTATCTCCTGTGAGGGCTCATTGGAAAAACTGCCATGCTTGCTGGGTTCTGCCACTTCATTATGCGCATCATTGGTGTTTTGGATTTCAGAAGCAGAACCCATTGGTGTGGGTCTCTTTTAATGCCAGCAATCTTCTGTTAATTCTTGTGTTTGTGGTTATTAAGTACAACTGCCAAATCAAAGTGTCCTATTAAGAGAAACTTCATAATTTAAAAAACAGTAAGGGCATCAGTCAAAAAGAAGTGGCACAAAAGCAACAATCAGTCAAGAGGGGGGGAAATTTTAAATTTTAAATTATTTTTTTTAAAAGCTGTGGTGGGTCCCGTGGGGAATAATTGGAATTCTTGATACAGATAAATAAGCATAAAGCTAAATGTATGAACTATATCATACAAAATCTGTACAAATCATGTGTAAATATTCCATTACCACTTTATATTATGAGGTCAATGCGTTTGGATTGGAGCAATGTTTTGAGTTGGTGCATTTGCTTGTTTATGTTGGGAATTGATTCAAAATCAATGTCCAATCAATAAGTAGTGGTTAAATTGTTGGAAATTTTTGAGATGAAAAACATATTAATAACTCTATTAATTTTACTAATTCTATGCATGCCATTAGCCCGATTAATTGATTTTTAGTATCGATAAGAAAAATATTATAAACATATAGAAAAATGAAGATTCTTTTTGCTTTTTCTTTTCTTTTTTCTTTTTCTTTTTGATGAATCCTTCCTTTTGCTTTTATTTACTAATTAAATAATCAATAAGCTCTTTCACAATGAATATTATAACTAACGTATCATATCGTAATCAATGCCACTCATGATTTTATTTACTCTTCCATCTCATGATTTCTCAAGCGACAAGATAGGCTCTTTTTTTGGTCACTGCTTATTTAAAGAACGACTTATCAATTTTAAATTGTCACTTATACAAAATAAGAAGACTTGTTTCGTCACTGTGCATTAGTAAGAAGACTGCAAATTCTTTTCTTTAGAGATAGACAACAATGGGTTCTGCTTCAGAAATCCAAGCAAGCCCAAACCATACGCATAGTGAAGTGACAGAATCCAACAAGCATGGTAGCTTTTCCAATGACCAACCAGAGGAGATAAAGAAGGGTAGTTTTGCTAGGATTACTCTATTACTTTCCTGGCAACACACTATAATTTTAATTACTGAAATATCAGCAACTGTTGTTAAAACTATTGAATTTCTCTCCAGGAAAATCAGACAATGCTGACGGTGGTTTGAAAAAAGATGTTGATGCTTCAAAAGTTTCTGTGCCAGAGCAAACTGATGGTACACATTTGATTTTTATTTTTTTTTTTTAAAGAAAAAAGCCACCAATGATGAATATTTCCTTGAGCTTCCTAGGTAGGGAAATTTATTGGAAAGTTTTAGACCAGAGCGATCAGGTAGCTTGTTAGGTTTACTTTGTCCCTGATCGGATTTATTCTATATCTAATAACTTATACTACACTTGATAGGGGCAAATGGGATTTCAAAAGACGAAATTTACTACATGCCACTTCATAAAGCAGCAATACATGGTGATTGGAGGGGTGTAGAGAGATTTCTAAAGGATGATAAGGAAGCATTAACCTCTAATATTTCAGAATTTTATACAATTCTGCATGTCGCAGTTAGCACAGGTCATTCAATACCTTTTGTGAAGCAGCTTGTTGATTTAATGCCAATAAAGTCATTGGCAACCAAAAATCCTGATGGAGATACTCCTTTACACTATGCTGCTATTGCCGGAAACACAAAAGCTGCCAAGATCTTGGTGGAAAAGGACCCAACCTTGACTCAGCTAACAAATGAGAGTGGTTGTACTCCTCTTCATTGTGCTGCTGACTATGGTCATCAGGAAACTGTTCAATATCTTTTAACAGTGACTCGAGATGAGAATCCAAGTCCTTTTGCTGGAAAATGTGGTGCCAAACTACTTAATTTTCTCATAACTGCTGAATTTTATGGTTAGTAATTTATGAGCCCTTGCTTCATATGATATAAAAGCAATCACTCATATGTGCACTTTGATTGACATTGTGAATTATGATTAAATTTCCATCGACAGACATTGCTTTGGATGTACTGAAGCGTTATCCCATGCTAGCTATTGAAAAAGACTCTGATAGGAATACTGCCTTACTGGCATTGGCTAAAAAGCCAAAGGCCTTTCCAAGTGGAAGCAATCCAACCTTTTATGAACGTATTCTGACCAGTAATAATCTATACTACTTTTTTTATTTTTTATTTTTTTGGTTTACATACGCAATTTCTGCTCAAATATTAACTGGCCATTATTTATTTATTTATTTGGTTTCAGCTTTTGCTGCTGCTTCCAATAGACGACAGAATGTCACAAGACATGGAGACGTGGAAAACCCAGGTAGTAGTTCAAAAGAATTTCCGAAGGAAAGCAAGCCATACAAATTCCTACAGAGTATTAATAACGAAACAGTGATGCATCAGCAAGCCCTTCAGTTGCTCAGAATCTTGGTTTCTGAAGCAGTACAACATAGGGAGAAAGAAGCTTATGGACTTCTAGGACCTTCAGTAAGACTTGCATCCCAATTTGGAATTCATGAGTTCGTTTCAGAGGCTATCAAAGCCTACCCATTATCTCTTTGGCTCTATGAAGATGATAGGAGGACTATTTTCCATTTGGCAATTATACATCGTCAGGAAAAGGTTTTCAACATCTTATTCCAAGTGAGTTCATACAGGCATTTTGTTACACAATTAAAGGACAGTTACAACAACAATATGCTACATTTGGCAGCAAAATTGGCACCATCAAGTAAGATTTCTGGTGCTGCCTTGCAGATGCAACGCGAATTGCAATGGTTCAAGGTTATTATTTTATAAACTATACTAAACTCAATCTCTTGAATTCAACTATCAAATTTATCAAATAATCATATTGTATTTGTAGGAAGTGGAGAAGATTGTTCCACCCTCATACAAGGAAATGGAAAATGGTGAAAAGAAAACTCCAAGAATGGTGTTCAAAGAAGAACATGAGAAGCTAGTAGTGCAAGGTGAGAAATGGATGAAAGATACAGCATCATCCTGTGCTCTTGTAGCTGCACTTGTGGTCACAGTAGTTTTTGCAGCAAATTTCACAGTACCAGGCGGAAATGATCAACATAAAGGATTTCCAATCTTTCTTGATACAGCATCTTTTATGATTTTTGCAATAGCCAATGCCTTAGCACTGTTTTCTTCATCAGCCTCATTACTGATGTTTCTGGGGATCCTTACATCAAGATATTCAGAAGAAGATTTTCTGAGGGCCTTGCCAATGAGGCTCAGCATTGGTCTGATTACCTTATTCGTCTCGATTGCAGCTATGTTGATTGCTTTTAGTGCATCTCTTCACATTGTTCTTTCACATAAAGTGAGCTGGATTGGAGTTCCAATTGGGATTGGAGCATGTGTGCCTGTTACCTTGTTTGCACTTTTACAATTTCCTCTTCTTGTTCAAATAGTATTTTCCACCTTTGGGCCTAGCATTTTCCGTAAGCAAGGAGAGGAAATTCTAATATAAATACAGAGAAGATGCATTATAGTCTAGTTTTACTATTTCAGTTATGGGTTTGTTTTCATTTTCTATTTGTGTGTAAAATTACTTGCTTCAGGGGAAGAGGCTTTTGTGATGTAATTAAGAACTAAACGAGAAAAGAATTGTTCCTTTGTTTCTGAATAATAAGTCCTTAAATTTCCATTGTATTAAATTAGACTATCATTTATTTTATTAAAGATATAATTAGGAATTGAAAACAACATAGTTTGAAGAGGTAGAAGATTTAGAAATATAATCACCAACTAACTTTATGAAATGCAATAATAAATTATATTTTACTCCATTGATTGAATGAAAAGTAATTTTTTTTTATTAGAAATGAAAAATAAATTTTATAAACTAATCTTGTAAAGTTCAAATTAATTATATATTCTTTGACTTGGCTAAGAATGTCTACTTAAATTGGTTGGCTATATACTTTAGAAAAAATGCTAAATACCTTCTCTTTTACTTTCTTCATTCTTTGCATAACATGTGTCCATTTAATAAATTATATGATCGTGTGCATGTTTTAATTTAGGATAAATCCACCTGAAGATACTCCAATTTGTTCAAAAAATTTATTTAAACACTTCAACTAAGCAAACGATAGAATAAATATTTAAACTTTTTAATTGCGACATTTTTTAACACAAAGAATCTGTCTCTAAAGGACAATAGCTATTGTGGCTTTTTTACCAATCCCAAGCAATGCAGTCTTATACAATTCAGTCATTGACTTTAACGAAGACTGGGATTTTCATAACCAAACAAAAACAGAAGACTTTCATTTTCTTTTTCTGAAGGATGTGATCCATAGGTTAGTGGACAATGTTTGGTGTTTGGATTAACGGGAAAGAGGAAATGGACTGTACGATGAAGCCGATAGGTAGGTGGGCTTTATTAATCTAAGGTGGTAGGTATTCGGTTAAGAAGCATTAAATAGCATAATAAAATACTCTGTTAAGAAGACATAGTTATTACTCTCCCACTTTCCGTGTCAATTTCTGCTTAGCTTAAAATTAAGAAAATAATTAAGAACTGGATTTTATAAAAATGCATTACCAATTGATTAAATTATCCATTTTCAATTCTAAAATTCCGTTTAATTTTTACGTAACTAAACATAATTTATATATAGAAAGTATTCATTTTCAAATCCAAAGCTACATTTAATTTTTTACATAATTAAAACTAAATTTATTAATTTATTAAATATAATGGTACATAATTAATAATTATGGGAAAAAATATAAACTTTTTTTTAAAAAAAAAAAGTTTAGACACTTAAACTTTTTATTAATATTTTCTTAAATTCATAAAAGGACACTTAAAGTAGGATAAACCTAAATGATAAGGTTGGCCACTTAAAATTGGATGGAAATAGTATTAATTACAAATTTCATAAATATTTTCTTCCAAGAGACCTATATATTAAACTTGATTATTTTGTAAATCTAAATTCTAAAACCTAAAAATTTTAAATCATGTAAACACTAAACCCCAAAACCCTTAAACCCTAAACTCTAAAATGCTAAACCCCTAAAATCCTAAAATCCTTAATTCTAAAAGTATAATAAAATAATTTAAAAATATAAAGGATATTTTAGTAGGTATGCTGCCCCCGCTGGGGACGCGGGGGGAAAATCCCCCCGTCCCCGCCCCCGCGGGGATCCCCGTTCCCCGCAGGGATCCCCGTCCCCGTAAAAAAAATTTAATTTTAATAAAAAAAATTAATTTGATGGACATTTTTTATCCAAATTAAAAATATTTTATAAAATTTAATAATTTAAAATTAAAAATATTTCATATAATTTAAATATAAATATTTTATACAATTAAAATATAAATATTTATAAATATTCCGTACAATTTATACATTACAAATATATATATATATAGATATTAATATATTATTAATGTATTATCAATAAATATATATATATATATATATATATATATATATATATATATTATTAATGTATTATTATTATTATTATATATATATATATATATAATTTTTTTTTTATTTTTTTTCGGGGCGGGGACCCCTTTCCCCGTCCCCGCCCCGAATTCAAGGGCGGGGATTTCCCCCCCCCCCCCATCCCCGCCCCCGCGGGGGAAAAATTCGAGGATTTCCCGCCCCGTTCGGGTCGGGTCCCCGCGGGGGACGGGGAATTCCCGCCCCGTGAGCATCCCTATATTTTAGACATAAAAATTAAACCCTATAAATAATAGAAAATAATTTAAAAATATAAAGGGTATTTTAGATATCTTATAAATATTTAATAACAGTATTTATAATCTTTTAAAAGATAATGCTTCCTATGTTTCAAGTTATGTCGTTTAAATTTTTTTTTTACCCAAACCATTAAATTTAATAAATAACCTAATGTTATCTCCTATCCGACATCGGCTGGCGAAAAGCTGAAAGCGGACCTTATAAAGCCGTGGACACCTTTCACTGTAGACGCGTTTTAAAATCATGAGGGTGCCGGCCCAGAGCAGACAATATTTTACAGTACCCGGTGTAGCAGATAAAGTCATAAATGGCTTTATCATTTGGTGCTTTCGTTAAGAGACGAGGGTCAGCACCCAATGAGGCCAGCGCCCGAAAACCTCTTTCGGGAGGGGGAATAGTGATAGCATCGCTATCTCCTATCCCACAACGGCTGGCGAAAAGCTGAAAGCGGACCTTATAAGACCGTGGACACCTTCATCTGTAGACGTGTTTTAAAACCGTGAGGGCACCGGCTCAGAGCGAATAATATCTATAGTGCCCGGTGTATCAGATAAAGTCAGAAATGCCTTTATCATTTGGTGCTTTCGTTGAGAGACGAGGGTCAGCGCCCAAAAGAGGTCAACGCCCAAAAGAGGTCAACGCCCGAGCGGCCAGTGCTCGAAAACCTCTCTCAGGAGAGGGAATAGTAATAGCATCGCTATCTCCTATCCCACATCGGCTGGCGAAGAGCTGAAAGCGGATTTTATAAGGCCGTAGACACCTTCCCCTGTAAACGTGTTTTAAAACCGCGAGTGCGCCGATTCAGAGCGGACAATATCTATAGTGCCCGGTGTATCAGATAAAGTCAGAAATAGCTTTATCTGTGAGTTTATTTAATTTAATATTTACCACTTAATTAGAATATTGGGAGATAATGATGACATGAAATTTATTGCCTTCCCTTTTACTTTTTCATTCATTGCATGACACATATGTATATGAATTAAACATGTGATTATATAATTTATTAAATGGACAAATGCGATGTAATGAATGGACAAGATGAATGGAGAAGTTAAAAGATAAGGTATTTATCACTTTTTCTAAAGTATATAGCCAACCAATTTAAGTAGATATTCTTAGCCAAGTCAAAGAATATATAATTTGAACTTTACAAGATGAGTTTATAAAATTTATTTTTCATTTCTGATAAAATAATTACTTTTTCATTCAATGTCAATGGAGTATAATATAATTTATTTTTGCATTTCACAAACTTAGTGAGTGATTATATTTTTAAATCTTCTACCTTTTCCAGCTGTGCTGCTCTCAATTCCTAATTATATCTTAAATAAAATAAATGATAGTCAAATTTAACACAATGGAAATTTAAGGATTTATTATTCAGAAACAAAGGAACAATAATTTTCTCATTTTGTTCTTAATTACATGACAAATTGAGGAAAGAAATAGAAAATGAGAACAAACCCATAACTGAAATAGTAAAACTAGACTATAATGCATCTTCTCTGTATTTATATTAGAATTTCCTCACCTTGCTTACGGAAAATGCTAGGCCCAAATGTGGAATATACTATTTGAACAAGAAGAGAAAATTGTAAAAGTGCAAACAACGTAACAGGCACACATGCTCCAAGCCCAATTGGAACTCCAATCCAGCTCACTTTATGCGAAAGAACAATTTGAAGAGATGCACTAAAAGCAACCAACATAGCTACAATCGAGAAGAATAAGGTAATCAGACCAATGCTGAGCCTCATTGGCAAGGCCCTCAGAAAATCTTCTTCTGAATATCTTGATGTTAGGATCCCCAGAAACATCAGTAATGATGCTGATGAAGAAAACAGTGCTAAGGCATTGGCCATTGCAAAAATCATAAAAGATGTTGTATTAAGAAAGATTGGAAATCCTGTATTTTGATCATTTCCGCCTGGTGCTGTGAAATTTGCTGCAAAAACTACTGTGACCACAAGTGCAGCTACAAGTGCACATGATGATGCTGTATCTTTCATCCATTTCTCACCTTGTTCTACTAGCTTCTGATGTTCTTCTTTGAACACCATTCTCGGAGTTTTCTTTTCTTTATTTTCCATTTCCTTGTATGCGGGTGGAACAATCTTCTCCACTTCCTACAAATACAATATTATTATTTAATAAATTTGATAGTTGAATTTGAGAGATTATAGTTTATAAATAACCTTGAACCATTGCAATTCCCGTTGCATCTGCAAGGCAGCACCAGAAATCCTACTTGATGGTGCCAATTTTGCTGCCAAATGTAGCATATTGTTGCTGTAATGGTCCTTTGATTGCGTAATAAAATGCTTGTATGAACTCACTTGGAATAAGAGATTGAAAACATTTTCCTGACGATGTAGAACTGCCAAATGGAAAATATTCCTCCCATCTTTGTCATAGAGCCAAAGAGATAATGGGTAGGCTTTGATAACCTCTATAACGAACTCATGAATTCCTAATTGGGAAGCAAGTCTTACTGAAGGTCCTAGAAATCCATAAGCTTCTTTGTCCCTATGTTTTACTGCTTCAGAAACCAAGATTCTGTTCAACTGAAGGGCTTGCTGATGCATGAGTGTTTTGTTATGAATACTCTGTAGAAATTTGTATAGCTTGCTTTCCTTTGGAAATTCTTCTGAACTACTAACTGGGTTTTCCACGTCTCCATGTCTAGTGACATTCGGTCGTCTATTGAAAGCAGCAGCAAAAGCTGAAACCAAATAAATAAATAAATAATGGCCAGTTAATATTTGAGCAGAAATTGCCTATATATGTAAGCCAAAAAAAAAAATAGTAGTATAGATGCTTACTGGTCAGAATATGTTCATAAATGGTAGGATTGCTTCCACTTGGAAAGGCTTTTGGCTTTTTAGCCAATGTCAGCAAGGCAGTATTCCAATTAGAGTCTTCTTCAATAGCTAGCTTGGAATAACGCTTCAGTATATCCAAAGCAATGTCTGTCAATGAAAATTTAATCATAATTCACAACATCAATCAAAGTGCAAGTATGAGTGATTTCTTCTATATCATATGAAGCAAGGAATCACAAATTACTAACCATAAAATTCAGCAGTTATGAGAAAATTAAGTAGTTTGGCACCGCGTTTTCCAGCAAAAGGACTTGGATTCTCATCTCGAGTCACTGGTAAAAGATATTGAACAGTTTCCCGATGGCCATAGTCAGCAGCACAATGAAGAGGTGTATAATCATCATCATTTGTTAGCTGAGTCAACGTTAAGTCCTTCTCCACCAAGATCTTGGCAGCTTTTGTGTTTCCGGCAATAGCAGCGTAGTGTAAAGGAGTATCTCCCTCAGCATTTTTGGTTGCCAATGACTCTACCGGCATTAAATCAACAAGCTGCTGCACAAAAGGTATTGAATGACCTGTGCTAACTGCAACATGCAGAATTGTATAATATTGTGAAATCTTAGAGGTTAATGCTTCTTTATCATCCTTTAGAAATCTGTCTACACCCCTCCAATCACCATGTATTGCTGCTTTATGAAGTGGCATGTAGTAAATATCGTCTTTGGGAATCCCATTGGGCCCTATCAAGTGTCGTATAGGTTATTAGATATAGAAATGATTATAAATTTATTACTCTGTTTTCAGTGCTTGAAATTCAACATCTAAATATGGTCCAAATTCAGATTCATTCAGATCAGGACGAAGTAAACTTAACAAATCAGGTCTAAACTTTCCAACAAACTTCCCTACCCAGGAAGCTCAAGGGAATATTCATCAACAAGTGACCTTTTTTTTAAAAAAAAAAAAGAAAAAAAAGAAAAAAATTAACAAATTAGTTATTTCATCCGTTTCTTTAACTTAACAATTTTTAACTTATCAAAAGACTAAAATAATCATTCATAAGTATGGATTTTATAAAATTTTCATTCTAATTTACTAAAAATATCATTTATCGATTCTCTACAATTATATATATTCACTATGTTACATACCTATTTTTTTAAGCAAAATAAAAAAAATATATATAATTAATACTTTTTGAAATTTTAAAATTAACAAATTGAGTGAAATAATAAAACTCTTAAAAATTGTTAAATTATGTGAAACAGAGGGAGAATGATATATGACAAATAAAGAGAGTTAATTAATATATACATAATAATAAGAAAATAAAAAGTGCTATGGTCATTGATAAATATTAACTTTATTAAGTATTCAAAATAAAGCAATTTTGCCCTTAAATTATTTTTTTTTTCCCTTTGAACCATTTGAAATGTAAAAATTTTATTCTCATAGTTTTTAAAATAGATTATTTTTGCTCTGGAGCTTAACAAAATAAACATATTTTTATTTCTAGAGTGGATGATATATACATTATATGTAATTGATTTGGGCATGGAAAGAAAGCAAAATTTTCCTATTTTGAATAACTAAAGAGAAAAAAATGGATTAAAAAAAAAAAAAATCAAATGTGCACCTTCAGAGTTCTCCGGCTCGGAATCACTGGAAGAATCATTACTACCATCGTCAGATTCTGTTTGTAATTCTGTCTCCATTTTTGTCAAACCATCGTTAGTATTATCTGATTTTCCTGGAAAACATAGTTGGAAAAAAAAATCAATAGTTGCTGACTTTTCAGCAATTCAAATTATAGTTGCTACTTGCATGAATCATCAAATGACTTTTCAAATCATCAAATGACTTTTTTTTATTAAAAAAAAATTAACGACTTAGTTATTTCATCCGTTTCTTTAACTTAACAATTTTTAATTTATCAAAAGACTAAAATAATCATTCATAAGTATGGATTTTATAAAATTTTCATTCTAATTTACTAACAATATCATTTATCAATTCTCTACAATTATATATTTTCACTATGTTAAATAGCTATTTTTTTAAGCAAAATAGAAAAAATATATAATTAATATTTTTTGAAACTTTAAAATTATCAAATTGAGTGAAATAATAAAACTCTTTAAAATTGTTAAACTGGGTGGAACGAAGGAGTATGATATATGACAAATAAAGAGAGTTTATTAATATATACATAATAATATGAAAAAAAAAATTATTATGGTCATTGATAAATATTAACTTTATGAAGTATTCAAAATAACGCAATTTTGCCCTTAATTTTTTTATTTTTCTTTTTGCCTTTGAACTATTTAAAATATGGAAATTTTACTCTTATAGTTTTTAAAATAGATAATTTTTGCTCTTGAACTTAACGAAATAAATATATTTTATTTCTAAAGTAGATATTATATGTAATTGATTTCTGCATGAAAAGAAAGCAAAATTGTCCTATATATTTTGAATAATTAAAGAGAAAAAATGGTTTTTTTTAAAAAAAAAAAATCAAATGTGCACCTTCAGAGTTCTCCGGTTCTGAATCACTGGAAGAATCATTACTACCATCTTCAGATTCTGTTTGTAATTCTGTCTCCTTTTTTGTCAAATCATCGTTAGTATTATCTGATTTTCCTGGAAAACATGGTTGGAAAAAAAATCAATAGTTGCTGATTTTTCAGCAATTCAAATTATAGTTACTACTTGTATGAAATTATAACAGTTTAAGAAAAATTACCCATCTCGCTGGATCCCAACACTTCGCTATTAGTATCATTAGTGTAAGCTTTTATATCTGAAGCAGAATCCATTGCTGTCTGTCTCTAAAGAAAAGATATTGCAGTCTTCTTCCAATTTTTACCAAGTCCAAGCAATGGAGCCATTGCTTTATGAAATTCCTTTTTATTAAAGAAAGACTTGGATTTTCATAACCAAACAAAAACCAAAGACTTTCATTTAATTTACTAATGCAACTAACATATAGATCTGAGTCAAGTTGATAAGTCTATCTGTAATTCATAAAATAAAATAAAAAATGCAACTAACATAGAGATCTGTGTCAGATGCTGACAACTCTATCTTTAGTTGATATAACCAAAATAAACCACCTTGTTCTTTAAAGTCTAAATCTCAAAGTTTCTGCTTGTACAGGCAAAACATGTATCCTATAATAATAATAATAATTGAATTACTATTGTTATACTTCCTCACGGGAAGGAAAAATTAGGGCATCAGGAACCAACAGGCAAAAAACTAAAGCTGAACTACATTAAGAATGAAGCAAATAATTATGTATGATATATGAAGATTAGGGACATTTAGTTACTAATTTATAGATAAAACAAAAAGTCTTCTGGTCACTGATAAATAAGTTGAAAAAACAGTGGCTGTCAAGAAAATGAATATTAATATCAAAAGTGGGGGCTGCTGAAAAAATAAATACACTCTTAGGACTTTTAACAAACGGTTGGTAGGCAATATACTCCCTCCATTCCTAAATAGTAGTCTCTTTTGCCATTTTCACAAAAATTAAGGAGTATTAATTAGACATAAATTTAAGAAAAAATTGAGTATTTCAATGTACAAACTTAAATCTAATTGGTTAATTTGCATTGAAAAAGAAAATTAGATTAAAAAAATTAAATTAAATTGTATTGAAAATCTAAAAGTGACAGATAAATGGAATTTGAATTTTTATCAAAAGTGACAGATATTAAGAAACGGAGGGAGTATTAAAAGTATTTATAAGTTGGAAAAGGCAGTCTTTATTCAGCCACAAAACAGCTTTTAAATGAACAGAACACAACAAATAATCACAGATATATTATCTTCTACTAATACTGACCCAAAACACAACAAATAATTGTAGTAAAATTGGAAAGTGAAGTTAAAATTAAACCAAAACAAAAGAGCATGAAATTGAGCTACATCATAACTTTTGGATCAAACTTGACCTAATTCATAACCCAACACCTCTTATAAGAATATATACTCCATGCGTTAAATTTAAAATTCGTTGCTTAATTTTCTGAAGTCATGTTTTTTTAATAGACATTCTTAGCCAAATCAGATATTTTTTTCATTTAACAAACTTAGTGAGTGATTATATTTTCAGAT
Source organism: Excoecaria cochinchinensis (assembly GCA_947683425.1). Classification (NCBI taxonomy): domain Eukaryota; kingdom Viridiplantae; phylum Streptophyta; class Magnoliopsida; order Malpighiales; family Euphorbiaceae; genus Excoecaria; species Excoecaria cochinchinensis. The sequence goes on along the minus strand of CANTUQ010000125.1, from coordinate 2,460,481 downwards.
CTTCTAACTTTCCAAGCTATCCTTTTTTCAATTCCTTAATAAATGTTGAATAGATTAAATGGTAGTCTAATTATTTAACTTAATGGAAATTTATAGATTTATTATTCAGAAACAAAGGAATTTTTACAACAGAGACATCATGCCAACTCCCAGTGATTTTCCCATTTTATTCTTAATTACATCACAAAAGCCCCTTCCACTAAAGCAAGGAACCTTACACACAATTAAATTGAGGAAACAAGAAGAACGAAACAATGTGAAGAGATGCACTAAAAGCAGTCAACATAGCTGCAATCGAGAAGAATAAGGTAATCAGACCAATGCTAAGCCTCATTGGCAAGGCCCTCAGAAAATCTTCTTCTGAATATCTTCAAGTGAGTATCCCTAAAAACATCAGTAATGAAGCCGATGAAGAGAAGAGAGCTAATGCATTGGCTATTGCAAAAAATCATAAAAGATGCTCTATTAAGAAAGATTGGAAATCCTGTAGTTTGATCATTTCCGCCTGGTGCTGTAAAAATTGCTGCAAAAACTACTGTCAACACAAGTGCAGCTACAAGTGCGCATGATCCAGCTGTCTCTTTCATCCATTTCTCACATTGGTCTACTAGATTCTTGTGGTCTTCTGTAAACAATTCTCTTGGAGTTTTTCCCTTATCATTTTTCATTTCCTTGCATGAGGGCTGAACAAACTTCTCCACTTCCTGCAAATAAAATATTATTATTAGTTAATAAATTTTCGAGTGGAATTCAAGAGATAGAGGTTTAGTATAGTTTATAATTAACCTTGAACCATTGCAATTCCCGTTGCATCTGCAAGGCAGCACCAGAAATCCTACTTGATGGTGCCAGTTTTGCTGCCAAATGTAGCATATTGTTGTTGTGATTGTCCGTTAATTGCGTAACAAAATGCCTGTATGAACTCACTTGGAATAATAGATTGAAAACCTTTTCCTGCCGGTGGATGATTTCCAAATGGAAAATATTCCTCCTTTCATTGTCAAAGAGACTAGAAGATAATGGGCAGGTTTTGATAACCTCTGTTACAAACTCATGAATTCATAGTTTGGTAGCATCTCTTACAGAAGGTCCTAGAAGTCCATAAGCTTTTTTATCACTTAGTTTTAGTGCTTCAGAAGTCAAAATTCTGAGCAACTGCAGAGTTTGCTGATGCATCAGTGTTTTGTTATGAATACTCTGTAGAAATCTGTATAGCTTGGTTTCCTTTGAAAATTCGTCTGAACTACTACCTTGGTTTTCCACGTCTCCATGTGCAGTGACATTCTGTCGTCTATTGAAAGAACCAACGAAAGCTGAAAAAGAAAAGGGCCACTTAATGGTTGTGCAGAATTTGCCTCTGTAAACCAAAAAAGGTAGTAAAGATGAAGTGAGGTTACTGGTCCGAAAATGTTCGCAATTAATTGTTGGATTGCTTCCACTTGGAAAGGCCTTTGGCTTTTTAGCCAGTGTCTGTATGACAGTATTCCCTTTAGAGTCTCTTTCAAGAGCTAGCATGGGATATCGCTTCAGTATATCCAAAGCAATGTCTATCAATTGAAATATAATCATAATTCACAATATCAATCAGCGCAGATATGAATAATTTCTTATCATAGAAATTAAGACTTTGTTGCTTAACCGACCCAATCTTATGCAGAATTAAGGTTTAGTTGTTGTAGAAAGCTTGGGATCACCTCGTTTTCCTGCAAAAGGACTTGGATTCTCATCCCGAGTCGCTGTTAAAAGATATCGAACAGTTTCCTGATGACCATAATCAGCAGCATAAAGAAGTGGTGTATAACCAGCATTAGATGTTAGCTGAGTCAAGGTTGAGTCCTTTTCCACCAAGATCTTGGCAGCTTTTGTGTTTCCGGCAATAGCAGCATAGTGTAAAGGAGTGTACCCACTAGGATTTTTGGTTGCCAATGACTTTATTGGCATTAAATCAACAAGCTGCTGAACAAAAGTTTTTGAATGACCTATGCTAACTGCAGCATGGAGAATTGTAAAATATGTTGAAATCTCAGCTGTTAGTGCTTTTGGATCATGCTTTAAAAATCTCTCTGCAGCTGCCCAATCAGCCAGATATTGCTGCTTTATGAAAGGGATGTAGTAAATATCGTCTTTTTTCTTAATTCCATTAGCCCCTGAAAGTTAATTAGATATAAGGTTTAATTTCACTTAAAGTCACTTAATTTATCACTAATCGCGCAAAAATAACATGCTTTTTTTCTGATTTAAATGACACTAAATTTTTAATATTTTTTGCAAAAAAATCATATAAATCTGAATCCGGCAAGAATTCTCACTGGATTGATGACATGACATGATATGTTAAAAACTACGTGTCGTTTAACAATATTTCTAATAAATGTTACATCTGTATCAATTTCACTTACAGTCATTTAACTTATTATTTATCGCGCAAAAATAACTAACTTTTTTTTCAATTTAAATGCCAATAAACTTCTAACATTTTTGCAAAAAGTCATGTACTGACTATTTGTCGACACGTGTCATATGCCATGTCATCAATCCGGCAAGTATTCTCGCCGGATTCCGGTTTACATGATTTTTTTGTAAAAATATTAGAAGTTTAGTAACATTTAAGTCAGAAAAAAAAAGACGATTATTTTTGCGCAATAAATGATAAGTTAAGTGACCGTTAGTAAAATTGATCATTAGATATAAAAATGATTATAAGTTAATTTTTAGGAAATTAAGTTAATAATTAATTTATATTTGTATTATCCCAATTTGATTTACGACTAATTTAATCCAACTCTTGGAAGAACAAAAAAAGGAAAAAAAAAAAAAAAGAGGGATTGTAGGCTGACAATCTTGTCGCTAAAAGGGCAGACGTGGTCACTGAAAAGCAAATGGGACCGATAGAAAAAAGAAAAAAAAAAGTGCACCTTCAGAATCTGGTTGTAATTCTTTCTCATTTTTTGTCAAACCATCATCAGCATTGTCTGAGTTTCCTGGGAAACCTTTGGTTGGAAAAAAATAATTCAGTAGTTTTAACAGCCGAAGATTTATAGTTACTCACTAATATGAAATTATTTATAACCCCACCCGTTAAGGAAAAATAATTTAGTAATCCTACCCATCTTTATCTCCTCTGATGGCTCATTGGAAAAACTGCCTTGCTCGCTGGATTCTGCCACTTTTCTATGCGTATCAATGGCGTAAGCTTGTATTTCTGAAGGAGAGCTCATTGGTGTGTGTAGAGCTAGCCAAACAATTATCGTATAACAATAATAGTATTTGTAATAATAATTTAATTACGATTGTTATACTTCCTCACTCCCTTCAGATAAAAATAAAGATATCACTGAACGAACAAACAAAAACAAAACCTGAATACATTAAGTGATGATGCCAATAATTACTATACGTGGGACCACTAAAATTGTAATTATAAAACAATTATGTATGATACATGACAAATAAGGATAGTTAATTAATTCATAGATATAGCAAAAAGTCTTCTGGCCATTTATAAGTAACTACAACTATATGTACCAATTTGCAAGTCACAATTTAAAATTGATAAGTCTATCTAATGCTTAATTTAATTAATGTTAAAAATCCTTATGAAATTATTGTGTTGCAATAATTCTCTCGAAAAGTCAAAGCCAAACTATCATCCTCGCAGACGGAAGACTAGTTTATTTCCTCGTTGAGCACGTCTCACCTTCCTGTACCAATCAATTAATATTTAGATCTGTACTACTATCTTTGTTTGGAGCCACGCCCATACACAACTATTATTAGTGTTAATTTTGCCCATCATTATCGGACTTATATAAAAATTATGGACCGACAATAATAAAAAATTTATAATGTAAAAATATTTTGAAAAATTATTTTCAAAAATCACTTTGACTGAAATCAACAATGAAAACCACTGAAAATCACCACCAGAATTCCTGCTAGCCCTCGAGTTCAGCATAGGAAAAAAAAATCAATAGTTAGCTGCTTTTTCAGCAATTCAAATTATAGTTACTACTTGTATATATGAAATTATAACAGTTTAAGCAAAATTACCCATCTCGCTGGATCCCACCACTTCGCTATTAGTATCATTAATGTAAGCTTTTATATCTGAAGCAGAATCCATTGCTATCTGTCTCTAAAGAAAAGATATTGCAGTCTTCTTCCAATTTTTTACCAATTCCAAGCAATGGAGTCTTGTACAATTCAGCCTTTGGCTTTAGGAAATTCTTTTTGAATATTAAAGAAATTAAGTCTTGGTTATATTTCCTCACCTTATATATATATAAATATATATCAGCCAACCAATAAACCAAAAAACAAAAGTTGAATACATTAATTAAAAATGACGAAAATATGGAAGGACTAAAAGATGTCATTAAATAATGATATATCATGTACAAACTCCATCCGTTTTAGTTTAGCTATCACTTTTTTGAGAAAAATTTATATCACGTAATATATCATTTTATAAAATCAATTGCTATTTTAATATAAGTGAAAGAGAAAAAAAAATGACAATTAAACTGAGACAGAATGAGTATATGACAAATAAGGATCATTAACTAATTATTAATTAATAGATAAAAACAAAAAGTCTTCTGGTAATTGATAAATAAACCATAACTAATTTCCAATTTTGAAAATCACAATTTTAAATTGATAAGCCATCAACTCATCAACAATGCACATTTCAACTAATGTTAAAAATCTTTTTTGAAGTGATTGTGTTTCAATGATTCTCTTAAAAGTCTAACCAAACTATCATCCTCGCTGGCGGAATACTAGTTTTTTTCCCCGTGTGAGCACAGCTCAATTAGGCATTTACTTTTCATTTAGTCATTTTTTAAGTCGATATATTAGCTGGAGGAAGATTTGATTATTAATTAAACACCGAAAAAGATTAATTGACTCAGCAATTAATTAGATCAGCATCCTTAATTTGTTTGCATTGGACTATTTAATGGTCATGTCATGATTATAATTTATAGCAATTTTATTAGATTCAATAGAATTTTTCTTTTTTGATTCTCTATATATGACTTTTTATAGAAGAAATTTAGAGACAAAAGAAGGAGAAAATGAAAACGAAAGGTGGAGAAGAAATATAAGCTCAGTCAGTTCTATGAGCTAATTGAGGAGCACGCATAAATACTAGACGAGCTATTCAAAAAACAAAAAATAGCATAACAAACATAGAGGAAGAGCGTTAGTTGAATCCAAGATACGTTAATTTAAAGAAAAAAAGTACAAATCGATACGTCGTTTTTCTTCTTCACCCACTTTCCTATTTCACAGTCACAGCAAATTTCAAATAAGTGCCTAAAATATTATCCTAGTAAAATAAAAACAGGGTAACAAAAATTACTCATTTTCAAACTCTATACCTAAAATCTATCCACCTAAACTTTTTTTTTTTTAATAGAGAACCCGAGACCTCTATGTGATCGGCATTTATTGCTGGAACATTAGCTAAACTCTTAATTAATTAACTTAAACTTTTAGTTAAATTTCTTTTATTATCATACAATCTCATAACCCTTCTAAGATTTGGAAATGAATTGTAATTTTAATATTTATTATATATATATATATATAAAGACACATGGTGAAAATATTAAATTTTTGAATGTATTGAACTATGGATCTAGCAGTCCAAGTAGAGACAAGTAGAGGGAGACATTACACCTTAAGGTATCATAAATGTGTTGTGCAGATTATAGATAGAACTGTGTCATTAATGGCTTCAACTCCAAAAGACTTATGGTCTGCCATATTATTATAGGCCAACTTTTATTTATTTATTTATTTTTATTTTTTAGTAGTAATTCTTACATCAGATATATAATGACTATATTAAATATGAACCGTTAGATGAAAGATATTATTTCTAATATACATGATTATTAATATATAGTGTATCTGATTAACAGAATATGTGCTCGGTTTTTTAGCCTATGAACAAATATATAATAAGAACATAAGTAGCCCCCATTTGACGTGTTTGTCGAGAGAAATAAATGCAGGATAGATTCTGAAATCTAGTTAGCTAGGATTTCAACTTTTAGGAAATTTCAAATAAGTTACTAAAAAAAATGCATAATAGATAATTTACGTCTTAAATTCAGCAAAAAAAATAGCATTAATTATTAAAATTAATCCCTCAACCTATGACCTCTTGCTAAATTTTAATCTCCAAATTAAAAATTTGACCAAATCGATCCGCTTTTCTAGATTTTTCAAATTCAATCATTTTGTTAAATTTGTTATACAAAATTTAACAAAATGCGACTTAGTGACGGTTTTTTAGCAACAAATCAGCACACAGCAAACAGACCAACAGGCCCAAACTTTTGTTAGATTTTTCTTATAAATAATTTTTTTCTTAAAAGTAGGGGTGTTATCATTTCTTATAAATAATATTTTTCATTCGAGTATAGTATAATTTATTTTTTGCATTTCATAAACTTAGTGAGTGATTATATTTTTATCTTCTAACTTTCCAAGCTATGTTGTTTCCAATTCCTAATTACATGTTCCATAAATTAAAAGCGTCTAATTTTTATTTATTGGTAGAATGAAGTAGGAATCCCCACTAAAAAAATTATAAAAAAAAACCTAAATTTAAGAATTTACTTCATCACATAATTTTTGTTCATCTTTACTTTTTAATCTGTATCAAACTATTGTTTACTTTCTTTTTTTAAAAAAATTATGGTCAATCTATAAATTATCTATTATACTCTATTAAAATTTATCCTATTAGTTGTAATTTATATTGCGCATGCTATGTTATTATACTAGACAAACGGATCAAGTCACATGCGGATCAAAATGGGTCGCGGATTGACCCATTTATTTTTCTCAAATTCTAAAAATATATTTTATCAAAGTATTCATATGCATACTATTATTTATATATCAAATAAATTAACTGATATATATATATATATATATATATATATATATATCCCAAAACTTGGGCATCATTTACCAAATTAAAAAAAAAAAAAATTATTTGTCCCATGATTAGCAAAAATGTCATCAGTGTCCATGATTGTCCACAAAATATTGACAAAAAAATGATTTTATCAGAGAAGTAGGACAATCCTTCCTCACTTTAATGTACCATTGAAAAATTGAATGAGTAAACAAAGCAAAATTTTTCATGTAATTGTATCAAAGACGCGCGTCTTTTGTACTGTCATACGGGTCAATCCGTGACCTAATATGTACGGATCAAGATGGGTTAACCTGAAGATCGATTTTAATCCAACCCGAATATTTACGAATTATATTGTTGGGTCGTGCTTAAATTTTTTGCAGTTTGGGTACGGATCAAGTTCATGGGCAGAGTCAAATTTTAATAGGTCTATATGTGTCACAATCCAAATTCGGTCATGATCGGCGTATAAATTACCTAAATAATAGTTCATGCTAGTCTTACTGAACTATCAAAACTCTATAAATTATTCAACTCATAAAAAGTTCTCAATAAGCAATAGTGCTAAAGTTCAAAGTCTAATTTTAAATTTCTAAATACATGCCAAAATTAAATTACGAAGTCTTTACAAATACAAAAAGATTATTTGAAATTCTAAAGTTACACTAATAGTCTAACTGAAACATATTGGCTAATTTAAATTCATAGCAAATGAAAATAAGTTCCTTGCCAATAGAAGGATAATGACCGGAACTAGTTGAATATAATTACTAATCTGCAAAACAAAAACATGTAGAGCGAACGTGGTTTAAATATAATAACTCAGTGAATGATAAATACAGCACATAACAGACTGAGAACAAACAATAGTACGAAGTAATTTAACAAGATATATTTAACAACTAAAACAATATAGTAAATTGAATAATAAATCACGAAATAAACCAGATAATTTAATACACATAAAATAATTGTTCAAAATTACAGTACAATTCAATAGGATAATTATACTCCACACCACAAAAAGCCAGATAACAAATGTTTCCACTACATATATCATGCAATGCTTCTAATGCAGATGTCAATGGCATATGATGCATGATGGCAAGTTATGCAATTCCCTAAACATGTGATATATGTGGCGGAATTAGATACAGATTCAGATAATAGATTGCTCAAATAGAGCCAAATACAGATGCAGATAATAACTGAGCACATGTCAGAGATTTTATCAGAAAACATATATCATTTCAAAGCACATACAGATAAGTTTAGATAAATTTGATACACAGACAAACAAGTTTATATAGGTAAATCAATCTTTTATTCAAACGAATAATAAATAGAAAAATAATTCAAAAGCCTGTTTTCAGAATTTAAAACTCTAAAGCAGATAATATTTAATTTAAGTAAAATTAAACGAACAAGAATACCGATTAAATTAACATAATAAATAATAATTAAAACTCGCATAAGAACTAATATAATAAAAATCAATAAATACTTGTGGAAAGTTAACATAAAGATAAATTGCATAAATTCATTTAATAAAAGATTAAAAAATATTTTTAATAAAATAGAACTTAATAAACTAAAATATTTTTAGTCAAAATTTTAAAAGATGGTTTTTACAAAATTATTGTGTAGTGTAATTACCACTTACCTGAAACTCCAAATAAAGCTAGATGTAGGTAGGGGTGAGCAAAAAAATCGATGGACTCGGTTAACCGAAAAAAAATTCGAAACCGAACCGATAGACTGGTTAACCAATTGTAATGGACTGGTTAATGGTTAGTATTTTGAAAAAACCGATATTAATAGACTGGTTAATGATTTTTGGCTCATGTAACCGGTTAACCGAACGGAAACCGAATTTTTAGTTAATTTATTAATTATTTAATATGTCTATATTTATTATTTTTTATTATTTGTTGATTTATCAAATTTTCAATAATGAAAATCAGAATATATTCGAAAAATTATATAATAATTTATCCTAATTAAAGGTGATCATATACTTTTTTTTTTTCATTATACTAATTATTTTAAAGTTTTAAGTTTTTTTAATTGATTATTAGTAAGTATAACAATTTATCTAATTAAAAGTGATTATGGACCGGTTAATTTATTTACTTATTAAATATTAATTTTTAAAAATAAATTTGTTTATATCCACCAAATATTTTTATTTTAACAACAATAATGTTATATTATAGTAAAAAAAATTTAATTTTTAAGTACCTTGAACATTTTAATTTTATTTATAAATACATTTTATAATTATAATGGTTAACCGAAAAATTTTGGGTAACCAATTCGAAAATCCGAAACCGATGGACTGGTTAACCGACAGTAACTGACTGATTAATGGTTAGTGTTTTGAAAAAATCGATATTAATGTACTGATTTTTTTTTTGGGCTCATAGACCGGTTCGGGACAAAGATTTGAATAGAATTTTTTAAAAAAGTATTTACAAGAATAGTGTGGTTCTGAAAATATTTCTGGGACTAGGGTTGAGTCAGAAGCCGCAGCTGACGCCTGCTGCTTCTGACATATGGGACCCACAGGTTGGGTCAGCCACATTTATTGATGCCGCAGCTGGTTGCTGCGTCATATATATATATATATATATATATGTGTGTGTGTGTGTGTAAAAGGGGCAGCAGGTCATTTTTTTTGTTTTTAAATAATAGTTTAATAATAAATAATATTATTATATTAATATTATTTATTATAATAAAATAGGATTATAATAGAGATAAAATAAAGTAGGAAATATATTTATTAAATATAATAATATAATTATGATACAATAATATTTAAATAATATACGAAACGAAACTCAAATTTTTAATTGTCCAGTTATAAATTTTACAAAAATATTAAAATTTTCATAAGATTTTAATATTTTTCTTGTATTTTTATTTTTTCATATATAATAAATTTAGATGGATACGAAAGTTATTTTTATTTTTTGTGTTCTTTTATTTTTTAAAATTTTTAGTTCAATAAATTGAGATTTGAAATTATTAATCTTATATTAAATAGTTTATATAGTATAAACTTAATTAATATAATTAATTAAGTTATAAATAAATGTGGTAAAATAAAAAAATCAATCAAAACCACTAATTTTATGGTCTAAATTTTTAAACCACTAATTTTATGGTCTAAATTCTTGTAAATACTTTTTCAAAAAAGTCTATTCAAATCTTTGTCCTTCCATGCTCACCCCTAGATGTAGGACACGCAAAAAGTCACTCGATTTATCACGAGAGTATCGAAATTTTCTGAAAAAAAAATAATTTAATGAACAGCTTTAAAATCCCAGCGGTAACCAAAACAATTGAAATATAGTAATTTCAGGATTTGGATCCGCAAAGTGTAAAAAAAGAATAGTTTATTGGAGATACGGAGTTAAGAGTGTTTAGGGTTTTCTCTTTTTTTTTTTTTTTTTTTTTTTTAAGAACATTTTCAATTTTATTGGAATAGTGGACTTTTTTTTAAACGTGGGGAAGTGGGAAGTGGGAAATGGGAAATTTTCTGTCATTATCTTCTTTTTTTTCTTAAAAAAAATCTTTTAATTATATATATGAGATTGTTTAAATAAATGAGATAATAATTAAACGGGATATTACAATATGTTATCAGCAATAATTTTTATAGTTTCAAATATATTTAATTACTTATTTTATATTTATGATTGATATAATAGAATTATAATAAGGAATTTGGCCCTTAATTATAATGACTATCTTTTCTTAATCTGTGTGAAAATTGAAAGTGGACAAAAAAAATTATACTAGGATGGAAGGAGTACTATTATTCATAAAAGGACACTTAAAGTAGGATAAACCTAAATGATAAGGTTTTAGTGGAAATAGTATCTTCTAAAGTACATGCACACAATTATTAATTATAAATTTCATAAATATTTTATTCCAAGAGAACCCTATATATTAAATTTGATTATTTTGTAAATCTAAATTCTAAAACCTAAAAATTTTAAATCATGTAAACACTAAACCCCCAAATCCTTAAACCCTAAACTCTAAAATGCTAAATCCTTAAAATCCTAAATTCTAAACTCCTAAATCCTTAATTCTAAAAGTATAATAAAATAATTTAAAAATTTAAAGGGTATTTTAGCCATAAAAATTAAACCCTATAAACCTAAATCCCTAATTTTAAAATGTATAATAGAAAATAATTTAAAAATATAAAGGGTATTTTGGACATCATATAAGTATTTACTAACAACATTCATAATCTTTTAAAAGATAATACTTCTATGTTTCAATTTATGTCGTTTAAAATTTTTTTTTACCCAAACCAATAAATCTAATAAATAGCCTAATTTTTAGAAAAATTTGTAATATTTTATCAAAAATGAGCTTATTAAATTGAATAGTTACCATTTAATAAAATAAATGATAGTCAAATTTAACACAATAGAAATTTAAGGATTTATTATTCAGAAACAAAGGAACAATTATTTTCTCATTTTGTTCTTAATTACATCACAAAAGCCTTTTCCACTGAAGCAAGTAATTTTACACACAAATTGAGGAAGGAAACAGAAAATGAAAACAAACCCATAACTGAAATAGTAAAATTAGACAATAATGCATTTTCTCTGTATTTATATTATAATTTCCTCTCCTTGCTTACGGAAAATGCTAGGCCCAAATGTGGAATATACTATTTGAACAAGAAGATGAAATTGTAAAAGTGCAAACAAGGTAACAGGCACACATGCTCCAAGCCCAATTGGAACTCCAATCCAGCTTACTTTATGCGATAGAACAATTTGAAGAGATGCACTAAAAGCAACCAACATAGCTACAATCGAGAAGAACAAGGTAATCAGACCAATGCTGAGCCTCATTGGCAAGGCCCTCAGAAAATCTTCTTGTGAATATCTTGATGTAAGTATGCCTAAAAACATCAGCAATGAGGCTGATGAAGAAAACAGTGCTAAGCCATTGGCTATTGCAAAAATAATAAAAGATGCTGTATTAAGAAAGATTGGAAATCCTGTATTTTGATCATTTCCGCCTGGTACTGTGAAATTTGCTGCAAAAACTACTGTAACCACAAGTGCAGCTACAAGTGCACAGGATGATGCTGTATCTTTCATCCATTTCTCACCTTGCTCCACTAGCTTCTCATGTTCTTCTTTGAACACCATTCTCGGAGTTTTCTTTTCATCATTTACCATTTCCTTGTATGAGGGTGGAACAATCTTCTCCACTTCCTACAAATACAATATTATTATTTAATAAATTTGATAGTTGAATTCAAGAGATTGAGTTTAGTATAGTTTATAAATAACCTTGAACCATTGCAATTCCCGTTGCATCTGCAAGGCAGCACCAGAAATCCTACTTGATGGTGCCAATTTTGCTGCCAAATGTAGCATATTGTTGCTGTAATGGTCCTTTGATTGTGTAATAAAATGCTTGTATGAACTCACTTGGAATAAGAGATTGAAAACATTTTCCTGACGATGTATTACTGCCAAATGGAAAATATTCCTCCCATCTTTGTCATAGAGCCAAAGAGATAATGGGTAGGCTTTGATAACCTCTATAACGAACTCATGAATTCCTAATTGGGAAGCAAGTCTTACTGAAGGTCCTAGAAATCCATAAGCTTCTTTATCGCTATATTTTACTGTTTCAGAAACCAAGATTCTGAGCAACTGAAGGGCTTGCTGGTGCATGAGTGTTTTGTTATGAATACTCTGTAGAAATTTGTATAGCTTGCTTTCCTTTGGAAATTCTTCTGAACTACTACCTGGGTTTTCCACGTCTCCATGCCTCGTGACATTCTGTCGTCTATTGAAAGCAGCAGCAAAAGCTGAAATCAAATAAATAAATAAATAATGGCCAGTTAATATTTGAGCAGAAATTGCTTATGTAAACCGTAGAAAAAAAAAAGTAGTATAGATGATTACTGGTCAAAATATGTTCATAAATGGTTGGATTGCTTCCACTTGGGAAGGCCTTTGGCTTTGTAGCCAATGTCAGTAAGGCAGTATTCATATTAGAGTCCTTTTCAATAGCTAACTTGGAATAACGCTTCAGTATATCCAAAGCAATGTCTGTCAATGGAAATTTAATCACAATTCACAATATCAATCAAAGTGCAAGTATCGGTGATTGCTTCTATATCATATGAAGCAAGGGATCATAAATTACTAACCATAAAATTCAGCAATTATGAGAAAATTAAGTAGTTTGGCACCACGTTTTCCAGCAAAAGGACTTGGATTCTCATCTCGAGTCACTGTTAAAAGATATCGAACAGTTTCCCGATGACCATAGTCAGCAGCACAATGAAGAGGTGTATAATCATCATCATTTGTTAGCTGAGTCAAGGTTAGGTCTTTTTCCACCAAGATCTTGGCAGCTTCTGTGTTTCCGGCAATAGCAGCGTAGTGTAAAGGAGTATCTGCCTCAGCATTTTTGGATGCCAATGACCCTACTGGCATTAAATTAACAAGCTTCTGCACAAAAGGTATTGAGTGACCTGTGCTAACTGCAACATGCAGAATTGTATAAAATTCTGAAATCTTAGAGGTTAATGCTTCCTTATCATCCTTTAGAAATCTCTCTACACCCCTCCAATCACCATGTATTGCTGCTTTATGAAGTGGCATGTAGTAAATTTCGTCTTTGGAAATCCCATTTGCCCCTATCAAGTGTAGTATAAGTTATTAGATATAGAAATGATTATACATTTATTACTCTGTTTTCAGTGCTTGAAATTCAACATTTAAATATGGTCCAAATTCAGATTCATTCAGATCAGGACGAAGTAAACTTAACGAAATAAACATATTTTATTTCTAAAGTGGATGATATATGACATTATATGTAATTGATTTGGGCATGGAAAGAAAGCAAAATTGTCCTATTTTGAATAACTAAAGAGAAAAAATGGATAAAAAAAAAATCAAATGTGCACCTTCAGAATTCTCCGGTTCGGAATCACTGGAAGAATCATTACTACCATCTTCAGATTCTGTTTGTAATTCCGTCTCCATTTTTGTCAAACCATCGTTAGTATTGTCTGATTTTCCTGGAAAACATAGTTGGAAAAAAAAAATCAATCGTTGCTGTCTTTTCAGCAATTCAAATTATAGTTACTACTTGTATGAAATTATAACGGGTCAATTTCACTCATGGTCACTCAACTTATCACTTATCGCGCAAAAGTAACCGACTTTTTTTTTCTTACTTAAATGTCACTGAACTTTTAACATTATTGCACAAAAGTCATGTTGACCGGAATCCGGCGACGACCCTTGCCGGATTGATGACTTTTTTGCAAAAATGTTAAAAGTTCAGTAACATTTAAGTTGAAAAAAAAAAGTTAATTACTTTTGCGAGATAAATTATAAGTCTAGTGACCGTGAGTGAAATTAATTTAAATGTAGCATTTGTTGAACTTATCAATCCGGCAAGAGTCGTCGCCGGATTCCGGTCAACATGACTTTTGTGCAATAATGTTAAAAGTTCAGTGACATTTAAGTAAGAAAAAAAAAGTCGGTTACTTTTGCGCGATAAGTGATAAGTTGAGTGACCATGGGTGAAATCAACCCAATTATAACAGTTTAAGCAAAATTACCCATCTCGCTGGATCCCACCACTTCGTTATTTGTATCATTAGTGTAAGCTTTTATATCTGAAGCAGAATCCATTGCTGTCTGTCTCTGAAGAAAAGATATTACAGTCTTCTTCCAATTTTTACCAATTCCAAGCAATGGAGTCTTGTACAATTCAGTCTTTGGCTTTAAGAAATTCTTTTTGAATATTAAAGAAATTCAGTCTCGGTTATATTTCCTCACCTATATATATATATGAGCCAACCAATAAACCAAAAAACAAAAGTTGAATACATTAATTAAGAATGACGAAAATATGGAAGGACTAAAATATGTCATTAAATAATGATGTACATATTCCCTTCATTCTCGGTTAGTTGTCACTTTTTTTTAAAAAAAAAATAAAAAAAAAAAATCTCACCTAATATATTATATTATAAAATCAATTGCTATCTTCATATACGGTAACTAAACTGATACGAAAGGAGTATATGACAAATAAGGACAATTAACTAATTTATACATAAAATAAAAAGTCTTCTGATAAAATAAAAAGTCTTCTGGTCATTGATAAATAAACCATAACTAATGTTTCAATTTTTGAAATCGCAATTTTAAATTGATAAGTGATCAACTCATCAACAATGCACAATTCAACTAATGTGAAGTGATTCTCTCAAAAGTCAAACCAAACTAAACCATCATCCTCGCTGGCGGAATACTATAGTTTGTTTCGTGTGTGAGCGTAGCTCAATTAGCCATTTACTTACCATTTAGTCATTTTTTAAGTCGATATATTAGCTGGAAGACGTGCTTCTTCCTGGTTTGATTATTTTTTTTGGTAGACAAGTTTGATTATTAATTAAACACCGAAAAAGATTAATTGACTCAGCATTGCAATTTGCAATAATCAATTAATTAGATCAGTATCCGTTGTTTGAATTGGAGTAGGTAATGGTCATGTCATGATTATAATTTATAGCAATTGAATTAGATTCAATTCAATTTTTCATTTTTTATTCTTTATAACTATTTATAGAAGAAATTTAGAGACAAAAGAAGGAGAAAATGAAAAAGAATGGTGGAGGAGAAATATAAGCTCAGTTCTATCATGAATTGAAATGTGAAATGCCATAGGGAAGACGTAAATAAAAATTTAAGCCAGAATATTTGACTATTACATTTTTATTTTTGCATATAGTAATGTTTTTTAACAAAATACAAATTTTCTGCTCCTCGACTTATTCATCACTGTTAAAATATTTATTTATTTGTGTTAGGATCGTCGAGCTATTTAGACAGTGATTTTATGGCAACAATGAAGAAATAGCCAAAGTAATAAAAATAGAAACACACAACATTTACGTGGTTCGGCAATATGCCTACGTCCACGGGAGGAGAGGAGCAATAAGTTCACTATCGTAAAATAATATTACAAGTGGAGAAAACTCTCAACCCAAAACCCAATAATACCCGCTCACCAAAATACTCTTTACTCAGAGTATTATCTAATAACTTTCTTTTTCGTTATATCTTTCACAGGCAGAGGGAAAGCCTTTTATAGGCAAAAAACTGAACTGTGCAACCATGGGATTTACTGTGCCACCGAATTCGGTGGCATGTGATAGGCAGCAATGTTTGACAATATAAGAAGAAACAAAAGAAACAAAAGCCTAATAAAACCATAATTCAAGGCATCCAACAAATCTCCACCTTGACTTGAATTTTATCAACAGTAAACTTAGCTCCACCTTCTCCAAATAGCTTTAAGTGCTACGTACATACACCAATCAAGTCCAAACAGTGTTTGAACTTGG
This sequence comes from Excoecaria cochinchinensis, assembly GCA_947683425.1. Lineage (NCBI taxonomy): Eukaryota > Viridiplantae > Streptophyta > Magnoliopsida > Malpighiales > Euphorbiaceae > Excoecaria > Excoecaria cochinchinensis. The sequence continues at coordinate 2,444,111 of CANTUQ010000125.1, read as the reverse complement.
TAGCTGGAAGAGACTTTGTCAACATATCTGCTGGGTTGTCTGCAGTACCAATCTTTTTAACCATAACATCTCCTTGTGCGATAATATCTCGAACAAAATGGTACCTGATGTCAATGTGCTTTGTTTTTCCATGAAACATCTGGTCTTTGGTTAGATGTATAGCACTTTGACTATCACAAAAGACAACTGTCACTTGATGATCTGAATTGAGCTCATTGTATAAGCCCTTTAACCAAATAGCCTCTTTGATAGCTTCAGTCACTGCCATATATTCAGCTTCTGTCGTAGACAATGCAACTGTAGATTGCAATGTAGATTTCCAACTGACAGCACTATTTCCAAAAGTAAATACATAGCCTGTCAATGATCTCCTTTTGTCGAGATCTCCTGCATAGTCTGAGTCGACATAGCCAACCAAACTACTATCACCACTACTGAACTCCAAACAGGTATCAACTGAGCCTTTCAAGTATCTCAAAATCCATTTTACTGCTTGCCAGTGAACTTTACCAGGATTTGCCATGAATCTACTCACAACACTAACTGCATGAGAAATATCAGGTCGAGTACATACCATGGCATACATCAGACTGCCTACTGCACTGGAGTATGGAATATGATCCATGTACTTCTGCTCTTCATCTGTTTGTGGTGACTGTATAACTGAAAGCTTGAAATGAGAAGCTAATGGAGTACTTACAGACTTTGCATCTTTCATGCCAAAACGCTCCAGCACTTTCTCAACATATTTCTTTTGAGTGAGGAACAACTTCCCTGCTTTCCTGTCCCTTTGAATCTCCATTCCGAGAATTTTCTTTGCTGCTCCAAGATCTTTCATCTCAAATTCATTACTTAGCAAGACTTTCAGCTTCTCAACTTCAGAAGTATTATTTGCAGCAATCAACATATCATCAACATATAACAATAAATATATGAATGATCCATCATCTAAACTTCTGAAGTAAACACAATTATCATAATTACTCCTTGAAAAATTATTACTAGTCATAAAGGAGTCAAACCTCTTATACCACTGCCTGGGTGACTGCTTAAGGCCGTATAGAGATTTTCTCAGTAAACAAACATGGTCCTCCTTGCCTTCAACCTTGAAACCTTCTGGTTGTTGCATGTAAATTTGCTCTTCAAGATCACCATGTAGAAAAGCAGTTTTAACATCTAACTGCTCCAGTTCTAAGTCATACTTAGCCACCATAGCAAGCAACATACGAATGGAACAATGTTTTACAACTGGTGAGAAAACATCATTGAAATCCACACCTTGAACTTGCTTGAATCCCTTTGCAACTAGGCGAGCTTTGTATCTTGCTTCTTCAATGCCTGGGTTGCCTTCCTTCTTCTTGAAAACCCATTTGCAATCGATAATCTTCTTTCCTTTTGGTGGTCTAACGAGCTCCCAAGTGCCATTCTTATGCAATGACTCCATTTCTTCTTGCATAGCTATCAACCATCTATCTGAGTTGGCTCCTGAAATGGCTTCTGAATATGTGGATGGTTCTCCAACATTGTTTATCTCCTCAGCTGCTGACAAAGCATAAGCCACCAAATCTGCATAATCGGTATATTTTGTTGGCTTCTTTATTTCTCTCCTTTCTCTATTTTTCGCAATAGAGTATGGTTGCTCCTGTTCAACTGAGTTAGGCTCTAAATCACCTTGCTGAGAGCTGGATGGTTGTGAATCTGACTGCGAAGTAGAATCTTGCTGAGCAGGATAATCTTCAACATCCATCTCCTGTCTTTGACTGGCCTCCACCTGCTTATTAGAACTGCAAGGTACTAATACTTCATTTTTCGAGTGAAGCATAGAACCTTCATCAAATGTGACATCTCTGCTGATTATAACTTTGGATGATTTGGGACACCAAAGTTTATATCCTTTCACTCCTGATGGATATCCTAGAAAAATGCACTTCTTCGCCCTTGGTGCTAACTTGCCATCATTGACGTGCATGTATGTTGGACAGCCAAAAATTCTCAAATTTGAATAATCTGCAGGTTTGCCAGACCAAGCTTCCTCTGGAGTCTTGAAACCAATTGGAACTGATGGAGAGCGATTGACTAAATAGCAAGCTGTTGAAACAGCTTCTGCCCAGAAACTCTTTGGTAATCCAGCATTTGAAAGCATACACCTTGCTTTCTTTATAAGAGTTCTGTTCATCCGTTCAGCAACTCCATTTTGTTGGGGTGTCATCCGAACTGTGTGATGCCTCACAATGCCTTCATTTTTACAGAAGTCATTGAACTCACCAGCACAAAACTCCAAGCCATTATCTGTTCTCAGCCTCTTTATCTGCCTTCCTGTCTGCTTCTCAATCATCGTTTTCCATTGCTTGAATGTGGAAAACACCTGATCCTTGTGTTTAAGAAAGTAAACCCAAACCTTCCTCGAGAAGTCGTCGATGAAGACAAGCATATATCTGGCACCACCTTTTGATGGAACTTGTGATGGTCCCCAAAGATCAGAATGGATGTAATCCAAGGTACCTTTGGTTGTGTGGGTACCTGTGCTGAAACTGACGCGTTTTTGCTTTCCGAAAATACAGTGCTCGCAAAAATCAAGCTTGCAAGTATTTTGTCCACACAAAAGACCCTTTTTGCTTAACAGGGTTAAGCCTTTCTCACTCATATGGCCTAATCTCATATGCCACAATTTGGTGACGTCGGTTTCAGACATTTGAGTAGTAATTGCAGCAGCAGCTCCTGTAACTGTTTTTCCTTGTAGGATATAAAGTCTTCCAAACAGTTGAGCTTTCATCACTATCAGAGCACCTTTGCTAACTTTCATGACTCCACCTTCACTTGTGTATTTGCACCCACCAGCATCAAGAGTGCCCAAAGAGATGAGATTTTTCTTCATGTCAGGAGCATGGCGAACGTCTGTCAAAGTTCGTACCACACCATCATGCATCTTGATTCGGATTGTGCCCTTGCCAATAACTTTGCAAGCTGCATCGTTGCCCATCAAAACAACTCCACCTGCAAAAGATTCATATGTGGAGAACCAGTCCCTATTGGGACATATGTGATAAGAGCAACCTGAATCCATAATCCAATCATCTTTGAACCTGCACCTTTCATTGTTAGTGACTAAAAGAATATCAGATGTGGACTCATCTTCGGCAATACTAGCTTCGGCGGATTTTTCCCTTCTTTCTTCAGTTGATTGTTTATTTTTCAACTTATAACAATCAGCTTTAATGTGCCCCTTTTTATGACAATAGTTACATATCAAATTCTTATGTCTAGATTTTGACCTAGACCTACTACTGCCATAACTCTTATTTTTAGACCTGCCTCTAGCAACAAGGCCTTCTGCTACATTATCATCTTTATTACCGATAATTCCTCTATCAATTATAATTTTAGAGAGTAAAGCTGTCTTAACCTCCGCCAAAGACACACTATCTTTTCCATAAAGCATTGTGTCCCTAAAACTTTTATGTGACGGTGGTAATGAACACAACAATTTCAAAGCAGCATTTTCATCATCAACTTTAGCACCCACATTTTCTAGACTTACTAAAATTGATGTATATTCTTCAAGATAGGTTTTAATAGAAGTACCTTCCTGCATTTGAAATGTGTAGAACCGCGTCATGTGGTACAGCTTGTCGGTCAGGGTTTTGGACATATACAAGGACTCCAGCTTCGCCCATAAGCCAGCTGCTGTATCTTCATTGATGACCTCCTGAAGAACTTCATTAGACAAACAGAGCTGAATCGTGGAAACTGCCTTGTTGATGATCTCCTCCTTCTTTTCTTCATTCATTGACTCCGGCATTCTATTCTTCCCCAATAGAGCTTTTTCAAGCCCATTCTGAATTAAGATGGCGCGCATCTTAATCTTCCACAAAGAGAAATTTATATTGCGATCAAATTTCTCAATATCAAATTTTGTAGTTGCCATTCCGTATAAGTGAACAGTGCCGTATAGGTGAACAGTGCCGTATAGGTGAACAGTGCCGTATGAACAGTACCCTTCTACAGTCCTCCGCACAGTATCTGCTACAGTGCTCTAAACAGTCTCCGCACAGTATCTGCTACAGTCCTCTGAATAGTAATCTGAACAGTACTGATACAATGATCTGAATAGTAACTGGTGGCCCACGAAACAGTATTTGAGCGAAAACCATGCAAATGCAAATGCAAAATTTTTCACTTTGAATAGTACCACTATTCACCAAATTTCACGTTTTACACCCGTTTTCGAAACGGATCGTACCGAAAAATTCCTTATATTTTTCTCTTCCCGACAATATAATTATTTCTCCAAAATTCGCTACTTTTCCGGACAGCACTTCCAATGCAGTGTGAAAAATAGCCGAACCAAAGCTCTGATACCAATTTGTTAGGATCGTCGAGCTATTTAGACAGTGATTTTATGGCAACAATGAAGAAATAGCCAAAGTAATAAAAATAGAAACACACAACATTTACGTGGTTCGGCAATATGCCTACGTCCACGGGAGGAGAGGAGCAATAAGTTCACTATCGTAAAATAATATTACAAGTGGAGAAAACTCTCAACCCAAAACCCAATAATACCCGCTCACCAAAATACTCTTTACTCAGAGTATTATCTAATAACTTTCTTTTTCGTTATATCTTTCACAGGCAGAGGGAAAGCCTTTTATAGGCAAAAAACTGAACTGTGCAACCATGGGATTTACTGTGCCACCGAATTCGGTGGCATGTGATAGGCAGCAATGTTTGACAATATAAGAAGAAACAAAAGAAACAAAAGCCTAATAAAACCATAATTCAAGGCATCCAACAATTTGTTTTGGCAAAAGATTCCTATTTTTCGGTTGCCACGAGTCAAAGAAAGTTGGCCAGCGGGGCAAATATGAATTGAAATGTGAAATGAACTGCAAAGTATAGAAATAATATAGAAACAAATTCAGTTTTTAATTAAGAATAATAACATATTCTCAAAAAAAATAAATAAATAAGAATAATATATGTATGCATAGTAGGTTTTTCCTTGGGTTGATTTCACCCATGGTCACTCAACTTATCACTTCTCGCGCAAAAGTAACCGACTTTTTTTTTCTTACTTAAATGTCATTAAACTTTTAAAATTATTGCACAAAAGTAATGTTGACCGGAATCCGGCAACAACTCTTGCCGAATTGATAAGTTCAACAAATGCTACATTTAAATTAATTTCACTCACGGTCACTAGATTTATCATTTATCTCGCAAAAGTAATTAACTTTTTTTTTTCAACTTAAATGTTACTGAACTTTTAATATTTTTGCAAAAAAGTCATCAATCCGGCAAGGGTCGTCGCCGGATTCCGGTCAACATGATTTTTGTGCAATAATGTTAAAAGTTCAGTGACATTTAAGTAAAAAAAAAAAAGTCGGTTACTTTTGCGCGATAAGTGATAAGTTGAGTGATCATGAGTGAAATTGACCCGTTTTTCCTTTTCCGTTTTGCGGATGTTTGTATATTTTATAATACTATTACTTTATAAACATAAATTACATGAAAATATTAATTACAAAATTACGTAATTGGAGACTTTGGTAGGTTACTGATAAGTGTTAATGTTTAGATATTTTGAAAATCAAATAAGAACATCCCTCCAATAAAATATAAAAGAATGAGAAATGCCTGTGAATAAGAAAATCAACTAATTCTTAAAACATTTCATAATTGAAAAACACAGATCAACTGCAGATACAATCATGAAATGAAAAAAAAAAAAAAATCAATTATGAAGTAATGCACATATAAATTTCAAATAAGTGCCTAAAATATTATCCTCGTAAAATAATCACAGGGTAACAAAAACTTAAAATAATTAAAAAAAAAATGCATAATACATAATTTACATCTTAAATTCGGCAAAAAAATCGGGTTAATTATCTTCTAACATTCCAAGCTATGCTGTTTCCAATTCCTAATAACATGTTCCATAAATTAAAAGAGTAATTTTTATTTATTGGTAGAATGGAGTGGGAATCCCCACTAAAAAAATTAAAAAAAAAATCTAAATTTAAGAATTTACTCCCTTCATCACATAATTTTTATCCATCTTTACCTTTTAATATGCTCTTTTTTTTTTTTTTAATATTATGGTCAATCTATAAATTGTCTATTATGCTCTATTTAAATTTATCCTATTAATTGTAATTTATATTGGGGTCAATTTCACTCATGTTCACTCAACTTATCACTTATCGCGCAAAAGTAACCGACTTTTTTTTTTCTTACTTAAATGTCACTGAACTTTTAACATTATTGCACAAAAGTCATGTTGACCGGAATCCAGCGACGACCCTTGTCGGATTGATGACTTTTTTGCAAAAATGTTAAAAGTTCAGTAACATTTAAGTTGAAAAAAAAAAGTTAATTATTTTTGCGAGATAAATGATAAGTCTAGTGACCGTGAGTGAAATTAATTTAAATGTAGTATTTGTTGAACTTATAAATTCGGCATGAGTCGTCGTCGGATTCCGGTCAACATGACTTTTGTGCAATAATGTTAAAAGTTCAGTGACATTTAAGTAAGAAAAAAAAAATCGGTTACTTTTGCGCGATAAGTGATAAGTTGAGTGACCATGGGTGAAATCAACCCTTTATATTGGCCATGCTATGTTATTATACCTGACAAATAGATCAAGTTACATGCGGATCAAAATGGGTCACAAATTGACCCGTTTGAACCATTTGTTTTTCTCAAATTCTAAAAATATATTTTATCAAAGTATTCATATGCATACTATTATTTATATATCAAATAAATTAATTGATATATATATATATATATATATCCCAAATCTTGGGCAGATCATTTACCAAATTTAAAAAAAAAAATTATTTGTCTCACGATTAGCAAAATGTCATCAGTGTCCATATCGTCCACAAAATATTGAAAAAAAATGATTTTCTTATAAGTACGACAATCCTTCCTCACGGGTTAATTTCACTGATAATCACTTAACTTATGCCAAATTACGTAAAAATAACAAAATAATTTTTTTTTCAAAAAAGTCACTAAATTTAAAACTTTTATACACAGAAATAATTATGACCGGTTTCTGGTTGTGACCCTTGTTGGAACGCCATGTCAATAATTTGTGTATACGTGAACACACTGTTTATACCACGTCATCAATTGACATGTCAGCTGCCAATTGAACAGACAAAAAATTGATAGGTGTCAAAAGTGACACGTCAGCTGATGACGTGGAATAAACAATATGTCCACATGTGCACAAATTGTTAAACATGGCGTGCCAACTGGACTTTCCGGTCAGGTTCATCACCGAAACCAGTAATACTTATTTTTGTGTATAAAAGTTTTAAATTTAGTGATTTTTTGAAAGAATTTTTGTTTTTTTGTTATTTTTGCATAATTTTGCCATAAGTTAAGTGAAATGAGTGAAATCAACCCCCTTCCTCACTTTACTGTACCATTTAAGAATTGAATGAGTAAACAAAGCAAATTTTTTTATGTAATTGGATCAAAGATGCGCTCCTTTTGTGTGACCCAATTTCTACATATCAAAATGTGTTGACCTGTGGATCGACTTTAATCCAACCTGAATATTTACCAATCATACCGTCGCTTCATGTTTAAAGAGATTTTTGGATAGGGGTAGAGTGAGTTCATCAAATTTTAATAGGTCTATATGTTATTAACAATAATTTTCATAGTTTCAAATATATTTAATTACTCATTTTATATTTATGATTGATATAATAGGAAAATTATAGTAAAAAAAATTGGCCCTTTAATTATAATAACTATCTGATGACAGTCCAAAATTTCTGAGTTGACAGCTTGAATCAATCACCTGAAAACAAAAAATTTCAGCGGGTTTCCGTTCTATGATACTCCGACGGTTAAGTCAGGAAAATTGACGATAATATGGTGTAAAAAGTTGTAAAAGAATCAAGAAAAAAAACATATCTGAATTTCCCTTTTTATAGAGTCAAGAATCAGTGTTGGACTATGAATCTTTTTTGCGTAAGACAGGTATTCCCAACAGAGCTTGAGCTAGAAGTTCTAACTGGAGCAGGACTCGGATTCTGATCAGATAATGATAATTTCCATTTGTATAAAGATGAATTACCAGTTGGATAAGAATAACCGCGTAGGATACGCATTACAAGGTAATAGAAGCCCTTGAAGGACTCCAACAATCCTAATGATCCCGGGGGCCGAGCTCTTGCCGAACCTATGGATGATACTGAGCTGTTATTGAGAGATTTCAGATCAGCTCAGCTGTCCGGGCTCAAGAGCAAGCAAGAAAAGATGGAACCTCGCGAGGAGTGAGGTGGCAAAACCGAACTTATTGAATAAGATGAGACCGAATTTCTTAGAATGTCCGGTTATCACTATCCTTTTTTTTAAACTCTGATAAAAATGAAAGTGGAAAAAAATTATAGGAGGGAAGGAGTATTATTTAGAGAAAAAAAAAGGAACAATTCTTTTCCCATTTTATTCTTAATTACATCACAAAAGTCTATTCCACCGAAGCCAGTAATTTTTACACAAACTGAGGAAAGAAATAGAAAATGAAGAAAAACAAATAACTGAAATAGTAAAAACTAGATGAGAATGCATTTTCTCTGTATTTATATTAGAATCTCCTCTCCTTGCTTACGGAAAATGCTTGGACCAAATGTGGAGGATAATATTCGGACAAGAAGAGGAAATTGTAAGATTGCAAACAAGGTAACAGGCACAGCAGCTGCAACCCCAATTGGAATTCCAATCCAGCTCACTTTATGAGAAAGAACAATTTGAAGAGATGCACTAAAAGCAACCAACATAGCTACAATCGAGAAGAATAAGGTAATCAGACCAATGCTGAGCCTCATTGGCAAGGCCATGAGAAAATCTTCTTGTGAATATCTTGATGTAAGTATGCCTAAAAAAATCAGTAATGAGGCTGATGAAGAAAACAGTGCTAAGGCATTGGCTATTGCAAATATCATAAAAGAGTTTCTATTAAGAAAGATTGGAAATCCTGTATTTTGGTCATTTCCGCCTGGTGCTGTGAAATTAGCTGCAAAAACTACTGGGACCACAAGTGCAGCTACAAGTGCAGAGGATGATGCTGTATCTTTCATCCATTTCTCACCTTGCTCCACTAGCTTCTCATGCTCTTCTTTGAACACCATTCTCGGGGTTTTATTTTTATCATTTGTCTTTTCCTTGTATGAGGGTGGAACAATCTTCTCCACTTCCTGCAAATACAATATTATTATTTACTAAATTTTAGAGTGGAATTCAAGAGCTTAAAGTTAGTATAGTTTACAATTAACCTTGAACCATTGCAATTCCCGTTGCATCTGCAAGGCAGCACCAGAAATCCTAGTCGATGGTGCCAATTTTGCTGCCAAATGAAGCATGTTGTTGCCATATTTGTCCATTGCTTGTGTAACAAGATGCTTGTATGAACTCAATTGGAATAAGAGATTGAAAACTTTTTCCCGGCGGTGTATAATTGCCAAATCAAAAATATTCCTCTGTTTATTGTCATTGAACCAAATAGATGATGGGTAGGCTTTAATCACCTCTGTAACAAACTCAGGAATTCCTGAACGGGCAGCAGATCTTATTGAAGGTCCTAGAAGTCTATAAGCATTTTTATCACTGTGTTTAACTGCTTCAGAGATCAAGATTCTGAGCACATGAAAGGCTTGCTGATGCATCAGTGTTTTGTTATGAAGACTCTGTAGAAATCTGTATAGCTTGCTTTCCTCTGGAAATTCTACTGAACTACTACCTTGGTTTTCCTCATCTCCATGTGTAATGACATTCCGTCGTCTATTGAAAGCACCAGCAAAAGCTGAACCAAAAAAATAAAAAATAAAAAAAACGCCACTTAATGTTTAAGCAGAACTTAACCCTGCAGATCAAAAAAGGTAGTAAAGATGTAGTGAGGTTACTGGTCAGAAAATGTTCGTAGATTGTTGGATTGCTTCCACTTGGAAAGGCCTTTTGCTTTTTAGCTGATAACGAAGTCAAATCTTCCGGTTGTCCTTCGCTTGGGTCACCTGAAAAGAACCACAAAACCGTCGGGTGTTCCGACAGGGAAGACTCCGACGATCAAGTCAGTGAATTAACAAAGTAAAGTTCTTCTATTCAGAAATCAGAGAGATAACAATGTACCTGATGGTTTCCTTTATATAGATCTATGTGAAATAGGAAATAATCTCTTGAATAGGAGAAAATCATCTTAATCTCTTGATTGATGCTTGATTCCCGATTTGTGAAGATTTGTTGAGTGATTCTTGGTACTTTCCATTATTGTAAGATCAGGATCTCCTCAATATTTGGCAAATATTCGTTAATGATTGTTTACCATAATCCATTACCGGACTATTGCCCGTTTACCGAACATCTGTTATATAACTTGTCTGGGCGCCCGGCAACCGAACATCTGCTCAACATGTGACTCGTGTCCGATCAGATGTACACACCGGACTATCGCTCGAAGAGTCCGGTTATCATAAGTCCCCCCCCTGAGAGATGACATTCATGTCATGACGACACATGCCGAGAGACCGAGCATGGTCGAGATGATGAGGGCCAAGAGGCAGAAAAAACCGGTGGGGTCCTTCGATGCCGAGCCTGCGATCGAGGTTTCGGATTTATTTGTGCTTGTAGTTTCCGAACTCTTTAAATTTTCATTTCGCATAATTTGAATGACATTTTGAATGATAATGGCAAATCTGATAAGCCTTTTGATGAGTTGTATTTGAACGAACGAATGTTCTTATGGCGTTGCTGCCGAACGAGCTCTTTTGGCTATGCTTGTACTCATATATCTTAATGGACATAACTGAGCTCTTCAGTAAATACCGTAAGCAAACTGTTCTCGGGAGCTATAACCGAGCTTAATGAAAGCTGACGTGTTGGTCATGAAATGCTTGATGGCGTTATAGCCGAGTAAGTGTTAAAAATGTGTTCCATGCTGAGCATGAGAATGTGCGCCCTGTCGGCGGTAGTATTGGATGTACAGCATGAGAATGTGCGCCCTGTCGGCGGTAGTATTGGATGTACGCCCTGTCGGCGGTAGCATTGGATGTACGCCCTGTCGGCGGTAGTATTGGATCGCTTGCTACATGGCGAAAATGCCGAGTCGTAGTGACTCTAGTGCGGGTACACTCAATAGAAGGCAGTTTATTCCTGAATATACCTTGTTTATTGAAGTTTTATCAAGTACAATTGCATGAGCTATAAGGTCATAGAGCCGAGCTATTGATAGTAGGTCAGGAATTTGAAATGTTCCACGAATGAGGGAGTATTTTTTCTGATGAGAATTCTACTTCCCGAAGTGAATCCATGGGTTCCGTATTCCATGCTGTTGGAACTTCCAGTGCATCCGGTGGTAACGCCTAATCTGCTCCCTTCCGCATGCTTACATAAGTTTCCCGAGCGGCCTTCTGACTACCCCTCAGCACGGCCACCCCTCCTCGGACAGGTATCTTCACCAGTAGCTTACGCGCTGAAATATAGGCATCTACCCCAACTAGGAGAGGTCGTCCCATAGTCACATTGTAAGCGAGTGGTATACCAACCATCATGAGACAGCTCCTGCAGCTGCACACTCGATCTTCATCTCCAAGCTGCAAGTCCAACATGCCCGAGCCTTCTACTTTGACCGGTCACCCAGATATTCCGATGAGTGGTGCCGATCCCGACCCGTGTGGAAACCCTTATCCGAATCCCTGTGTTGTTCGCTATATCTGAGGCGACGTGCTTCATCCATCCGGATATACTTATGAGCACGGTACATAAGCTCGGTGAAATCACCGGGAGGTTTCTTACTCAAGGAATCACTGAAATCTTGACACCTCGTATTGCGGATGAGAGCATTAATAGCGACCTCCAAGTTTAAGTTCTGGATGTCCATTGCTACAATATTAAATTTCTCCACGTAAGCTCGCAGTGCTTCCCCCTTCCCCTGGCTTACCCTTGTGAGGTCGGCCGAAACTTTTGCCGGTCTTATAGCAGCGACGAACTTAGCTATGAACATGTTACTGAATTGCTCAAAGTTGTAGACCGAGTTCTCCGGGAGGTTACGAAACCAAATCTGAGCAGAGTCAGTGAGTGTCTGGGGGAAAATTTTGCACAAGGCAGCATCGTCTGTTGTGTGTACCAACATGGTGTGATGGAATTCATCTAAATGAGCTCGGGGATCTGTGCTACCGCTGTATTTTGGCAAGCTCGGCAAACGTATCTGGGGGAACGGGGCAGCCAAAATGTCTCTCGACAGAGGAGATCGAAAACTGCTACGGTACTGTAAGGTACTTCGGTTCTGGTACTTCCGCATTCTTTCTTCGAATAGTCTCTCAAGTTGTTCGGTTGTCATGGTGATCGTTGTTCCCGGGGCTAATGTATTTGGCAAAGGTGGTGGTGGTGTTTGGGCTGAGAATTGTGCAGTTTGTGTAGGATGTTGTGCTACCGTATGTGTGATGGTAGGGGGTGTTGTTGTGGGGATCGGTGGTGCCTGAGCCGCCATAGCTGACAGGGCGGTCAGCAGTGTTTGTGCTACTTGGGGGGTTAAGCCCGGAATTGTCGGGATAGCCGCGGGTGCCTGAGGTGTAACTGGTGTATGAATCTGTGTGGGAAACAATTGTCGCGCTGGGAGTGGGGAGGCTTGCTCTGATTGAGCTGTTTGTAAGCTTTGGAGGAGCTGGTGTCACGACCCAAATTTAGTCATGACCGGCGCATAAACTACCTAAATAATAGTTCATGCTAGCCTTACCGTTCTATCAAAACCATATAAATTATTCAATTTATAAAAAGTCATCAAAAAGCAAAAGTGCTAAAGTTCAAAGTCCAATCTTAAAGTTCCAAATACATGCCAAAATTAAACTACGGAGTCTCTATAAAATAAAAGGAATAATTCGAGATTCAAAAGTTCTACTAATAAACGGACTGAAACATAATATTAACTAAACCAAATACTAAAAAAAAAGATCCTCGCCAAAAGAAGGAACAAAGCCGGAACTAGCCGAGAATAAATTCTAATCTGCAAAACAAAGAGGGTAGAGCGGACGTGGTTTGAGTACAACGACTCAGTGAATGGTAATTACAGCACACAACGGACAGAGAACAGGCAATATTTCAAAGTAATTTTAACAAAATATATTAGCAACTAAAATAGTATAATAAACCATAAAATGAATCATCTAGTAAGCAGAATAATTTTAAATAACTCAATTCACAGTTTGAACACAAATCAAAATCACGGTACAATTCAACAGGGTGGTGATACTCCACACCACCAAAGGCCAGATAACAGAGGTTCCCACCACAGATATCATGCAATGCTTCTAATGCAGATGTCAATGACAGATGATGCATGACAGCAAATTATGTACTTTCCTAAATATGGGATATCCGTGGCGGAACCAGATGCAGATTCAGATAGCAGATCGCTCAATAGAGCCAGATACAGATACAGATAACAACTGATCACATGTACCGGTTTGAACACAGTTTTCATTAATACAACCTATCAGAAATTTTAGCAGAAAACAAATATCATTTCAAAGTAGGTAACAAATAAGCTCAAATCACACGATTCAAATAGGTTCATATAAATAGACCAATCATTTATTTAAATGTAAAATAAACAAAAAAATAACTCAGAAGCCTGTTCTCAGAATCTAAAGCTCTAAAATGGATAATATTCAAGTAATTAAAATCAGACGAATCAGAATATTAATTAAATCAACAAACTAAGTAAAAATAAAATTTGCATAAAACTAAGATAATAAAAACAAATAAATATTAGTAGAAAATTAACATAAAAATAAGTCGCACAAGTTCATTTGATAAAGGATTAAAACATTTTCAATTAAATATAACTTAATAAACAAAATATTTTGAGTCAAAATTTAAAAGATAGTTTATTTAAAACAATTGTGCACCGTAATTACCACTCACCTGAAATTTCCAGTAAACGAGATCCAACACTCAAAAGCAAGCTACTCACTCTATGGAAGGCGTACTGGAGTTTCCTAATCATAGAAAAAAATATATATATATTGATCACTCTACTATTGTATTGGCTAAGCAATATTTTCTAACACTATAAATGTAGAATATTTGAGAACTTAGTCGAAATAAGATAAACTAAATCTTTAGAACAATAATTAGACTTGATATTATATGTTCACAGGGCAATTTTGTGCCGAAATTATACTTTTATATATTTAAAAATGTTTGTTAACTTATGTTTATATATATTTGAGCTAAAAATTTTACCCATGATGTGAAACATATATTTTATTTTATTACCCTTGAAAGAACTAGTCTACAGACTTAAAATTGTCTAAGGCTATTTAAAACAATGAAAAGCTATGACTGATTCATAAAAAAAAAAATAGTATATTCATAAGTATATATATAATTATACATATATGCAAAACGTAATCATTACTAAAATATTTAATTATTGTATAAAAAAAAATATCAAATTGACAGGATGAGAAATATGAAAATGGATTAACCTTGAGAAAGGACAAAACATTAAAAGCCAATCTTTATTTGGTTAAAAGAAATATATGCAAATTAAATACATGAATCTCTTAGATTTTCAAAGGATGCCTTCCGTAGGAAAAAGAAAAGAAAATAATTAGTTTAAAGTCTTGTTGCCGAGAATAGCATTTTGACAGGCCAAAGAAAACAAAGTGCAAATATGTTGAAGAAATTGAAACTAAGGTATGCCGAATAAAACAATAATATTAATGATAATAATTAAATTATTTAAATGGTTTAGATTAACTTACCTGAAATATTTTGTCAATGGTAGCCTTAAAATCTCAGTATTGCAGTGTTATGTAATTGAGAAAAGCCATGAAATTGTTAAGTTCTTTTCTTTTCTTTTTGATTGATAATGCTCTCTGTATTGAATTTTTAGAGGAGGAGTTTTATTAGAATAGGGGACTAAAGATTAGGGAAGTGGGGTGAGACATGGGTTTTCAGTTATTGTTTATCTATTTAATATTTATTAATAATTAAAAGTTTTATTAGATAATAAATAAAAATCTATTATAAAAGAAATACGGGTTATAATATTCTTCCCCCCTAACAGAAAATTCGTCCTCGAATTTCTAATAGTTCAAAAGGTACTAACCTGAGCTAGTGAATAGTCGAGGATATCTGACTTTCATTTCAGACTCAACTTCCCATGTTGCTTCACTATCAATATGATGCTCCCATCGAACTTTAACCAAAGGAATCTCCTTTGATCGAAGCTTTCTAATCTGGCGATCCAAAATCTCTACTGGTTTCTCCTCGTAAGACAAATCCTCACTAAACTTAACAATCTGCGGCTTTAAAACATGTGAAGAATCTGGAATATACTTCCTGAGCATGGAGATGTGGAAAACGGGGTGCACATAAGACAAGTTAGGTGGAAGGGCCAAGTGATATGCAACGACACCAATCTTTTTAAGAATCTCAAAAGGCCCAATATAGCGAGGACTTAGTTTTCCTTTCTTGCCAAATCTCATTACTCCTTTCATAGGTGAAACTCTTAAAAACACGTGATCGCCAACCATGAAATGTACATCTTTACGCTTAGGATCAGTATAACTCTTTTGTCTACTTTGAGCTGTCAGGAGTTTGTCTCGAATAGCACGAACTTTCTCTGAAGTTAATTGTATCAGTTCTGGCCTCGTTAACCTCCTCTCTCCAACCTCAGACCAGCAAATAGGGGATCTACATTTACGTCCATATAAAGCCTCATAAGGTGTCATTTCAATACTAGCTTGATAGCTATTA
This sequence comes from Excoecaria cochinchinensis, assembly GCA_947683425.1. Taxonomy (NCBI): domain Eukaryota; kingdom Viridiplantae; phylum Streptophyta; class Magnoliopsida; order Malpighiales; family Euphorbiaceae; genus Excoecaria; species Excoecaria cochinchinensis. The sequence goes on along the minus strand of CANTUQ010000125.1, from coordinate 2,428,327 downwards.
TTATAAGCAAACTCCACCAAGGGTAGGTGATGATCCCAATTACCACCAAAATCCATAATACAAGCACGAAGCATATCCTCAAGGGTTTGAATGGTCCTTTCTGATTGACCATCTGTCTGGGGGTGAAAAGCTGTACTAAACTGTAACTTAGTCCCTAAAGCTTCCTGAAATGCCCTCCAAAAATGAGAAGTGAATTGAGTACCGCGATCAGACACAATGGAAACTGGAACCCCATGAAGCCTAACTATCTCATCAATGTACAACTGAGCCAGTTTGGAACAATCATATGTCGTTTTCACAGGCACGAAATGAGCAGATTTAGTCAACCGATCCACAATCACCCAAATTGACTCAAAGCCACCTCGAGTACGTGGTAACCCGACTACAAAATCCATAGCAATATTTTCCCACTTCCACTCAGGAATGGAAAGAGGTTGAAGTAAACCAGATGGTCTCTGATGTTCTGCCTTCACCTGTTGACAAGTAAGACACTTAGCCACAAAATTAGCAACATCTCTTTTCATTCCACTCCACCAATATAATTCTCTCAGATCTCGATACATTTTTGTAGTACCAGGATGTACAGTATAAGCAGAATAATGTGCCTCTTCTAAAATTTCCCTCTTTAAATCTTTAACATCTGGGACACAGAGTCTACTGCCATAACGAAGAAGCTTATCATCCCCTATCACAAAATCTTGAACCTTACCCTGATAAACATCATCCATCAACCCTTGCAACTTAGGGTCTACTTGTTGGGCTTCTTTAATTCTATCCACAAGGATTGGCCTAACACAAATATGAGCAAAAAGAGACCCCGATATAACCTCAAATTTGACACCATGGTCCATCAACTCGTGAAACTTCCTAACCATGGGTCTCCGTGCTATAGATAAATGAGCTAGACTGCCCAAAGATTTTCTGCTTAGTGCATCAGCCACAACATTAGCTTTCCCAGGATGATACTGTATAGTGCAATCATAGTCTTTAAGCAATTCCACCCATCTTCTCTGCCTAAGATTAAGGTCACGCTGATCAAAGATATATTTCAAGCTCTTATGATCAGTGAAAATTTCACATGTCTCACCATACAAGTAATGCCTCCAAATTTTTAAGGCAAAAATCACTGCTGCCATCTCTAAATCATGCGTGGGATAATTTTGCTCGTGTTTCTTTAATTGGCGGGAAGCATAAGCAATCACTCGACCATGTTGCATCAAGACACATCCTAAACCAACCCTGGAAGCATCACAATAAACTGTATACCCTCCTGACCCAGATGGAAGTGTCAAAATAGGTGCTGTAGTCAAACGAGTTTTTAATTCTTGAAAGCTCTTTTCACAAGCTTCTGACCACTGAAACTTCACATTTTTCTGAGTTAGCTTCGTTAAAGGAGCAGCAATGCGAGAAAAATCCTGCACAAATCGCCTGTAATATCCCGCTAAACCTAGGAAACTACGAATTTCAGACACTGTGGTTGGCCTTGGCCAATGGAGTACAGCTTCGATCTTCTTTTGATCAACACTCACCCCATCTTTAGAGATCACATGACCCAAAAATGTCACACTGTCCAACCAAAACTCACATTTAGAAAATTTTGCATACAATTGCTGGTCCCTTAAGGTCTGAAGAACAATTTTCAAATGCTGCTCATGTTTTTCCTCACTTTTTGAGTACACGAGGATGTCATCAATAAATACTATCACAAATTTATCCAAGTATGGTTTGAATACCCTATTCATCAGGTCCATAAAAGCAGCTGGGGCATTTGTGAGACCAAATGGCATCACCAAAAATTCATAATGCCCATATCTGGTCCGAAATGCAGTTTTAAGAATGTCTTCCTTTTTGATTCTCAACTGGTGGTATCCTGATCGAAGATCAATTTTTGAGAAACATCGGGCACCTTGAAGCTGATCAAACAAATCATCAATTCGAGGGAGAGGATATTTATTACGTATAGTCACCTTATTCAGCTGTCTGTAATCAATGCATAACCTCATGGACCCATCTTTCTTTTTCACAAATAAAACAGGAGCACCCCAAGGAGACACACTAGGTCGTATGAACCCTTTGTCCAATAGGTCCTGCAATTGCTCCTTTAACTCTTTTAACTCGGCAGGCGCCATTCGATAAGGAGCCATTGATATAGGTTCTATTCCAGGAACCAAGTCAATGCTAAAGTCAATCACCCTTTCTGGTGGCAGTCCTGGTAGCTCATCAGGAAACACATCAGCAAACTCCTTAACAATACGAACTTCATCTATATTAACCTCATCAGACTGTGTATTCCTAACATAGGCCAAAAAACCCTGACATTTCTTGCGCAATAATCTCTTAGCACTAATTGCAGAAATAAGATTGTTGGGGGCCATACTACGATCTCCCTGAAAAAGAAACTTTTCCTCCCCAGGAATATTAAAAGTAACAAACTTGTTATAACAGTCCACTGTAGCATGATAAGATGCCAACCAGTCCATTCCTAGAATTACATCAAAGTCTAGAATATCCAATAATACAAGGTCAGCCAGCATCTCCCTATCCCCAATCTGTAACTTACATTTCTTATATACCAAATCTGCATTTAAAACTTCCCCCATAGGTGTTGCCACAGATAAGGGATCATCTAAAAGTTCAGGTGTTTTATTAAGCTTCATAGATAGATATGGAGATACAAAAGAATGTGTTGAACCCGAATCAAACAAAACCTTGGTATCAATTGAGCAGATGGAAATTGTACCTGTCACCACATTGTTAGATGCCTGAGCGTCTTGTTGTGTCATGGCATAAATCCTGGACTGACCCCTACCCTGGGATGTAGTAGAGCCTCTACCTCCAACACTTCCATTACCCTGACCACGACCTCTACCTCCATGCTGAGCAACGATCTGAGTGCCACTAGAAAGAACAGGGGATGTACTCTGAGTCGTGTTAACAGTAGGGCAATCCTTCCTGAGATGTCCAATCTGACCACATCCAAAGCATGCTCCGGTAGCTCGATAACAAGTATGACCACCATGATTCTTACCACAATGCTGACAAGTGGAAGAAGAATGTACTGAGCTATTCTGACTGGTGGGAACAATAGATGTTTGTGACCTCTGACCATTTGTCTGTCCAGTCTTGCGTTGTCCTTCATATCTAATGGTTGATTGAGATCCCTGTTTTCCTTGCTGATAACCTGAATTACTCTGCCCCTTAATAACCTGTCCTCCTCTATTCTGATTACCATGATGCGACTCAACCCTAAGCTTCTTATGTTGCTCTCGGGCCCTACGCTCTTCATCAACTATCTCCATCTGTCGAGCTCGATCAACAACAGCATCAAAAGTAGGAAGTCTTAAAGGAGCTATACGGTCAACCAATCTATCTCGAAGACCTCTTTCAAATCTTCTGGCCTTTTTCTCTTCAGTAGGAATCAAATACTCCCCAAAATGGGCCAATCTGGTAAATTTCATCTCATACTCAATGACTGACATACTACCTTGCCTCAACATTTCAAACTCTCTAGCCTTAGCCTCTTGTAAGCTAGGAGGAATAAACCTCTCCATGAAAAGGGATCGAAACTCAGGCCACAAAAATATATCATTAGCTTTTTCTGCTTTCTTTGACTTGTACCAGCTGTATGCCACTCCTTGTAATTGATTAGCTGCCAATGTCACCATCCTGGAGCTAGCACATGCTAACACTTCATAGCAACGGTCCATAGCCTCAAGAAAATCCATAGGGTCGGTTGAAACATCCTCACCAGAAAATGTAGGAGGCTGCAATCTGAGAAAATCACTGGTGTCTTGAAATCGAGCTCTCTCTTGAGACAAAGTAGCATTAGGCATCACAACCCCCTGTTGCCTCTGTTCAATTAAATAATTAGACATTGTTTGGACTGCTTGACACACCCCTTGTAAGCTCGCAGCTAGATCCTTCTTGGAGATACGAGTAGACCCAAATATATCTCCAATAGGTTGAGAAGGTTGGGAGGTTTGCCCTATCGGTTGTGATGGCTCTTCTTCAGCTTGAACAGATTGCTCGATGGTAACCCCACGCTTTTTTGTTACTTTGGCCTTAGCCTTACCAGTCTCTTTTCGTTTTGGCGCCATCACGACCTAACATCAGGCAAAATTATGATCAATGATCAATTAAGGGATTTAGCAAAGAATGGTAGCAATTTATATCATGTAGATGTGCAGAAGAAAGCAATGTGAACTTTCCCTAACCTCGCAGTCACAGGATTCTAAACCGGGCTCTGATACCAACTTTGTCACGACCCAAATTTAGTCATGACCGGCGCATAAACTACCTAAATAATAGTTCATGCTAGCCTTACCGTTCTATCAAAACCATATAAATTATTCAATTTATAAAAAGTCCTCAAAAAGCAAAAGTGCTAAAGTTCAAAGTCCAATCTTAAAGTTCCAAATACATGCCAAAATTAAACTACGGAGTCTCTATAAAATAAAAGGAATAATTCGAGATTCAAAAGTTCTACTAATAAACGGACTGAAACATAATATTAACTAAACCAAATACTAAAAAAAAGATCCTCGCCAAAAGAAGGAACAAAGCCGGAACTAGCCGAGAATAAATTCTAATCTGCAAAACAAAGAGGGTAGAGCGGACGTGGTTTGAGTACAACGACTCAGTGAATGATAATTACAGCACACAACGGACAGAGAACAGGCAATATTTCAAAGTAATTTTAACAAAATATATTAGCAACTAAAATAGTATAATAAACCATAAAATGAATCATCTAGTAAGCAGAATAATTTTAAATAACTCAATTCACAGTTTGAACACAAATCAAAATCACGGTACAATTCAACAGGGTGGTGATACTCCACACCACCAAAGGCCAGATAATAGAGGTTCCCACCACAGATATCATGCAATGCTTCTAATGCAGATGTCAATGACAGATGATGCATGACAGCAAATTATGTACTTTCCTAAATATGGGATATCCGTGGCGGAACCAGATGCAGATTCAGATAGCAGATCGCTCAATAGAGCCAGATACAGATACAGATAACAACTGATCACATGTACCGGTTTGAACACAGTTTTCATTAATACAACCTATCAGAAATTTTAGCAGAAAACAAATATCATTTCAAAGTAGGTAACAAATAAGCTCAAATCACACGATTCAAATAGGTTCATATAAATAGACCAATCATTTATTTAAATGTAAAATAAACAAAAAAATAACTCAGAAGCCTGTTCTCAGAATCTAAAGCTCTAAAATGGATAATATTCAAGTAATTAAAATCAGACGAATCAGAATATTAATTAAATCAACAAACTAAGTAAAAATAAAATTTGCATAAAACTAAGATAATAAAAACAAATAAATATTAGTAGAAAATTAACATAAAAATAAGTCGCACAAGTTCATTTGATAAAGGATTAAAACATTTTCAATTAAATATAACTTAATAAACAAAATATTTTGAGTCAAAATTTAAAAGATAGTTTATTTAAAACAATTGTGCACCGTAATTACCACTCACCTGAAATTTCCAGTAAACGAGATCCAACACTCAAAAGCAAGCTACTCACTCTATGGAAGGCGTACTGGAGTTTCCTAATCATAGAAAAAAATATATATATATTGATCACTCTACTATTGTATTGGCTAAGCAATATTTTCTAACACTATAAATGTAGAATATTTGAGAACTTAGTCGAAATAAGATAAACTAAATCTTTAGAACAATAATTAGACTTGATATTATATGTTCACAGGGCAATTTTGTGCCGAAATTATACTTTTATATATTTAAAAATGTTTGTTAACTTATGTTTATATATATTTGAGCTAAAAATTTTACCCATGATGTGAAACATATATTTTATTTTATTACCCTTGAAAGAACTAGTCTACAGACTTAAAATTGTCTAAGGCTATTTAAAACAATGAAAAGCTATGACTGATTCATAAAAAAAAAAATAGTATATTCATAAGTATATATATAATTATACATATATGCAAAACGTAATCATTACTAAAATATTTAATTATTGTATAAAAAAAAATATCAAATTGACAGGATGAGAAATATGAAAATGGATTAACCTTGAGAAAGGACAAAACATTAAAAGCCAATCTTTATTTGGTTAAAAGAAATATATGCAAATTAAATACATGAATCTCTTAGATTTTCAAAGGATGCCTTCCGTAGGAAAAAGAAAAGAAAATAATTAGTTTAAAGTCTTGTTGCCGAGAATAGCATTTTGACAGGCCAAAGAAAACAAAGTGCAAATATGTTGAAGAAATTGAAACTAAGGTATGCCGAATAAAACAATAATATTAATGATAATAATTAAATTATTTAAATGGTTTAGATTAACTTACCTGAAATATTTTGTCAATGGTAGCCTTAAAATCTCAGTATTGCAGTGTTATGTAATTGAGAAAAGCCATGAAATTGTTAAGTTCTTTTCTTTTCTTTTTGATTGATAATGCTCTCTGTATTGAATTTTTAGAGGAGGAGTTTTATTAGAATAGGGGACTAAAGATTAGGGAAGTGGGGTGAGACATGGGTTTTCAGTTATTGTTTATCTATTTAATATTTATTAATAATTAAAAGTTTTATTAGATAATAAATAAAAATCTATTATAAAAGAAATACGGGTTATAATAGCTGGCCAAGAAGGTTGGCCGGAGGTTGGGTTGTAGTGTTGGCTGGGGTAGAAGAAACAGGTAAGTCGGGAAAGAGGTCCATTGTTGACTGAAATCTGTGGAGTGTTCCACGCTCACCACACCAAATGATAACAAAGTCAAATCTTCCGGTTGTCCTTCGCTTGGGTCACCTGAAAAGAACCACAAAACCGTCGGGTGTTCCGACAGGGAAGACTCCGACGATCAAGTCAGTGAATTAACAAAGTAAAGTTCTTCTATTCAGAAATCAGAGAGAGAACAATGTACCTGATGGTTTCCTTTATATAGATCTATGTGAAATAAGAAATAATCTCTTGAATAGGAGAAAATCATCTTAATCTCTTGATTGATGCTTGATTCCCGATTTGTGAAGATTTGTTGAGTAATTTTTGGTACTTTCCATTATTGTAAGATCAGGATCTCCTCAATATTTGGCAAATATTCGTTAATGATTGTTTACCATAATCCATTACCGGACTATTGCCCGTTTACCGAACATCTGTTATATAACTTGTCTGGGCGCCCGGCAACCGAACATCTGCTCAACATGTGACTCGTGTCCGGTCAGATGTACACACCGGACTATCGCTCGAAGAGTCCGGTTATCATTAGCCAATGTGAGTAAGGCAGTAATCCCATTAGAGTCCTTTTCAAGAGCTAGCATGGGATAGCTCTTCAGTATATCCAAAGCAATGTCTGTCAAATATGATCATAATTCGCAATATCAAGACTTTTTGCTTAGCCGATCCCCGTACTATAGGATTAAGGTTTAGGATGGATCATAAATTACTAACCATAAAAATCAGCAGTTATAAGATGATTAAGTAGTTTAGCACCACTTTTTCCTGCAAAAGGACTTGGATTCTCATCTCGACTCACTGATAAAAGATATCGAACAGTTTCCCGATGACCATAACTAGCAGCATAATTAAGTGGTGTATAACCATTATCATTTTTGAGCTGAGTCAAGGTTAAGTCCCTTTCCACCAAGATCCTGGCAGCTTTTGTATTTCCAGCAATAGCAGCATAGTGTAAAGGAGTGTCCCCATCACCATCTTTAATTGCCAATGACTCTTTCGGCATTAAATCAACAAGCTTCTGCACAAAAAGTATTGAATGACCGGTGCAAACTGCAACATGGAGAATTGTATTATTTTCTAGAACCCCAGCTGTTAGCGCTTCTGGATCATCCTTTAAAAATCTCTGTACAGCGCTCCAATCACCATTTATTGCTGCTTTATAAAATGGCATGTAATAAATATGGTCTTTTATCTGAATCCCATTTACCCCTGTCAAGTGTATACTATAAGTTGTTATTATTATTATTTTGAATAAAGTACTATAAGTTATTAGATATAGAGACAATTACAAGTTAATTATTAGTAAATTAAGTTAAAATTGATAAGAGTAAAAGAGAGAGATTGTACGCAAAATGTGGTCGCTAAAAAAACAAATAGAAAAATTTCAGCTCATCACGATTGAAGTGGCAAGTTATAGGCCAAGCCGTGTATTTAAATGACAAAATTCTGTCCTTCCCTTTCAAGTCGGCAAAGCTCAACTTTGAATGAATGAGAACATTGAGTATAAAATTATTAAATCTGAAAAAGAAAAAAAAATTGGCATATTTCCAAGAGTATTGTTATGGTGTGCATGCAGTGGCGGAGCCGCTCTATGAGGGTGTGCCTATTTTAATTTTTTTTCAATATATATATATATAAATTATAATGGGAACCTCCTAATTTATTTTAAGTGTTCCCTCTTAAATTTTGAGTGTCATAATATTTTTGAACATATAAATTATCTTTAAATTTTTTATGAAATAAAAATATGGTATAAAAAAATTAAAATTGAAGGTTTAAGAGTAAATAAATAGGGACTATAATATAATTTTAATATGCTTAATGGCCAAAACGATGTCGTTTTGGCCATTCCACTTCTTCTTTCTTTTCTTTCTCTCCCGATATTTTCCTGTTTCAACCCGCTCATTTGCATATCTCTTTCTTTTCTGTCGCCACTCACCACTTTCAGTACTTCACCATTTTTTTATATATATTTTTAATTTTTAATTTTTTTATAATAAATTTTTAATGCGCCGGGACCCCGTGACCCTGGGTCCTGGCTCCGCCACCGTGTGCATGTCATGCATATGCACCATTTAATTTAATTAAAATATTTTTTAATTTTTTAATCCAATCGGATCATGCATACACATACACACCATTATACACAAGCACCATCCCACATCACTATTTCTAATCCTTCTTAATTTGTTTCGAATCAAATTTGTCAATTGTAATGATATTATTGTCATTAATTTGTCATAATCATGCGAGTGAATTAGTAATGAATTAAAACCTACAGCCTAATATATAATAATTAAAGTTAATTTTCATTTGAATATATTTTACTGATCAATTTAATTAGGATGCAAATTCATATTCAATCCTATGGAAACAAAGTAAACATAATAAACTGGCTGATTGCCCAGGACATAATAAATAAAAATCTTTAAAACATCTCAAAAAAACTTTCCTATTCTTTTAAGGAAAAATAAAATATATATCAAAAGTGCACCTTCAGATTTCTCCGGCTCGGAATCACTGCAAGAATCATCACTATCATCTTCAGATTCTGTTTGTAATTCTGTCTCCTTTTTTGACAAATCATCATCAGCATTGTCCAATTTTCCTGGGAACATGGTTGGGAAAAAAAGATCAGTAGTTTAACAACAGAAGATCAAAGTTAATTTTTTCAGCAATTCAAATTATAGTTACTTGTAGAAAATTATAAGACGTACGTTTAAGGAAAAGGAATTGAGTAATCCTACCATAAGCAGAACCCATTGGTGTTTGTCTCTCAAGAAAAGATTGTGATTTTTTACCAATGCCAAGTCTTATACAATTCAGCCATTGACTTTATGAAATTCCTTTTTATTAAAGAAAGACTTGGATTTTCATAACCAAACAAAAACCAAAGACTTTCATTTAATTTACTAATGCAACTAACATATAGATCTGAGTCAAGTTGATAAGTCTATCTGTAATTCATAAAATAAAATAAAAAATGCAACTAACATAGAGATCTGTGTCAGATGCTCACAAGTCTATCTTTAATTGATATAAATAAAATAAACCACCTTGTTCTTTAAAGTCTAAACCTCAAGCTTCTGCTTGTACAGGCAAAACAAGTATCCTATAATACAAATAATAATAATTGAATTACTATTGTTATACTACATCACGGGAAGGAAAAATTGGGACAGCAGTGAACCAACAAACAAAAACAAAAGGTCTTCTGAACTACATTAAGAATGATGCAAATAATTATGTACGATATATGAAGATTAGGGACATTTAGTTACTAATTTATAGATAAAACAAAAAGTCTTCTGGTCACTGATAAATAAGTTGAAAAAACAGGGGCTGTCAAAAAAATGAATATTAATATCAAAAGTGGGGACTGCTGAAAAAATAAATACACTCTTAGGACTTTTAACAAACGGTTGGTAGGCAATAAATTAAAAGTATTTATAAGTTGGAAAAGGCAGTCTTTATTCAACCACAAAACAGCCTTTAAATGAACAGAACACAACAAATAATCACAGAAATATTATCTTCTACTAATACTGACCCAAAACACAACAAATAATTGTAGTAAAATTGGAAAGTGAAGTTGAAATTAAACCAAAACAAAAGAGCATGAAATTGAGCTGTATAATACCTTTTGGATCAAACTTGAGCTAATTCATTAAAACCCAACACCTCTTATAAGAATATATACTCCATGCATTAAATTTAAAGTTCGTTGCTAAATTTTCTAAACTCATGTTTTTTGAATAGACATTCTTAGCCAAATCAGATATTTTTTGCATTTAACAAACTTAGTGAGTGATTATGTTTTTCAATTCCTAATTATGTGTTGAATAGATTAAAATATAGTCTAATTATTAAACTTAATGGAAATTTATGGATTTATTATTCAGAAACAAAGAATTTTTTTTTTTTTTTTTTTTTTACAGCATAGACATTATGCTTAATTATAACAATAAATGCCACTAACCATCATCCCAACTCCCAATGATTTTCCACAAAAGCAAGTAACCTTACACATAATTAAATTGAGGAAACAAGAACCAAACAAATAGGAAATCAACACAAACACATAACTAGAATGCATTTTCTGTGTACTTATATTAAAATTTCCTCCCCTTGTTTATGAAAAATACTAGGCCCAAATGCGGAAGATACTATTTCAACTAGAAGAGGAAATTGTAAAAGTACGAACAAGGTAACAGGCACACATGCTCCAAGCCCAATTGGAACTCCAATCCAGCTCACTTTATGCGAAAGAACAATTTGAAGAGATGCACTAAAAGCAACCAACATTGCTACAATCGAGAAGAATAAAGTAATCAGACCAATGCTGAGCCTCATTGGCAAGGCCCTCAGAAAATCTTCTTCTGAATATCTTGAAGTGAGTATCCCTAAAAACATCAGTAATGAGGCCGATGAAGAGAAGAGAACTAAGGCATTGGCTATTGCAAAAATCATAAAAGATGATCTATTAAGAAAGATTGGAAATCCTGTAGTTTGATCACTTCCGCCTGGTGCTGTAAAATTTGCTGCAAAAACTACTGTCAATACAAGTGCAGCTACAAGTGCACATGATCCAGCTGTCTCTTTCATCCATTTCTCACCTTGCTCTACTAGATTCTTGTGCTCTTCTTTAAACAATTCTCTTGGAGTTTTTCCTTCATCATTTTTCATTTCCTTGTATGAGGGCTGAACAAGCTTCTCCACTTCCTGCAAATAAAATAATATTAGTTAATAAATTTTAGATTGGAATTCAAGAGATCGAGGTTTAGTGTAGTTTATAATTAACCTTGAACCATTGCAATTGCCTTTGCATCTGCAAGGCAGCACCAGAAATCCTACTTGATGGTGCCAATTTTGCTGCCAACTGTAGCATGTTGTTGCCGTGTTTGTCCTTTGCTTGTGTAAGAAAATGCCTGTATGAACTCACTTGGAATAAGAGATTGAAAACCTTTTCCTGCCGGTGTATGATTGCCAAATGGAAAATATTGGGTTAATTACGTCTGTGGTCATCGAATTTTGGTGCTTATAACCAAATGGTCATAATAAAATAATTTGTAACACAAAATTCATCAAACTTTTATTTTTTTTCAATTAAAGTAAAAATGACCAAAAAATTAATTTTTCGTCAACGAAAGATTACACAAATATGTCAATATGCCCCGCCTACATGGAGAAATTGACACATTAGTAAGTACACGTCAGTAAAACTTTTTTTTTATCTTTTTGTACAGGTTGACATAACACATATACTTGCTGACGTGTCAATTTCTCCAGGTAAACGGGCCATATCGTATGCTGACTAGACACGTTCTAGAAAATTACTGATGACGTGGCATATTTGCGTGATTTTTCAGTGACGAAAAATTAATTTTTCTATCATTTTTACCTTAATTGAAATAAAATAAAAATTTGATGACTTTTGTGTTATAAATTATTTTATTATAACCATTTAGTTATAAGCATCAAAATTCGATGACCATAGACGTAATTAACCCGAAAATATTCTTCCCATCATCGTCCAAGAGATCAATTAAAAAGGAATATCTTACACGAAATTGATTCAATCAAAAGACCATTTATTCTCTCATTTTGTTTAGTGATAAGTAGGGGTGAGAAAAAAAAACCATTGGATTTGGTTAACTGAAAAACCGAACTGAAATTGATTCGAAAAATATGTTAATCGAACCGAATTTAATGATTATCGGTTATTGTTTTAAAAAACCGATATTAATGGACTGATTTATTTTTTTAGCTTATGGACCGGTTAACCATACCTTTCCACACGCATAGAATGGAGCCAATAGCTCCTTTTATGCTTTGTTAAAGTCGGTTGTTTACGGACCTTAAATCCTCCTATTATTCGATAGTATTCTAGACACTACATTTCTAGAATTATATAGAATATTTTCAAATCACATTTTATATGAGATGTTATGACCGACTTTCCAACTTCTTTTACTTGTTCATTTTTAAGATTATTCTTGAAAGTCGACGATAATGACTTCAACAAAGCACACACAGACTTATTACATAATTTATTCCTTGGTGGAAGGGACAAAAAAAAAAGTTGCATGATTATTTCATCGTTTTGCTTACGAAATATGCTAGGCCCAAATGTAGAATAAACGATCTCGAGCAAGAGAGGGAACTGCAAAAGTGCAAACAAGGTAACAGGCACACAAGCTAATAGGCCAATTGGAGCAGCGATCCAGCTGACTTGATGAGAAAGAAGTATGTGTAGAGCTGAGCTAAAAGCTGCAAGCATTGCTGCTATTGAAAAGAACAATGTAACCAGACCTATACTCAATCTCATAGGCAAGGCTCTAAGGAAATCTTCTTCTGAATATCGCGATGTGAGTATGCCTAAGAACATCAACAGCGAGGTAGCTGAAGAAAAAAGTGCAAAGGCATTTGATATTGCAAAGATCATGAAAGACCTTTCTTTTGAAAATATTGGGATCCCATTATTTTCATTATTGCCGCCAGGTACAGTAAAAGCTGCTGCGAATACAACTGTGAGAACAAGCGCAGCTACAAGTGCACATGATTCAGCTGTCTCTTTCATCCATTTCTCACCCTGCTCTACTAGATTCTTATGTTCTTCTGTAAACAATTCTCTTGGAGTTTTTCCTTCTTTATTTTCCCGCTCTTTGTATGAAGGTTGGACAACCTTTTCCACTTCCTGTGTACACAAATTATGATTTAGAGTACTGTAATTCATATTCTAAAAATTGAGAAAATTAAAATACCAGCAATTGGTCTACCAATCAGCTCTCGATTAGAAGTGCAAGAGGTTTCGAGTTCAATTCCTCATTTATTTTTATAATTAAACATAATGCCTCTCTCGTAAAAAATAAAAAATAAAAAATGAAAAAAAAAATTGAGAAGATCAAGACCTGGAACCACTGCAACTCACGTTGCATCTGTAAGGCAGCACCAGAAATCCTACTTGATGGTTCCACTATTGCTGCTAAATGTAGCATAGTGTTGTTGTCCTCGTCTCTAAATCTTGTAACAAGATGCTTATATGAGCTGAGTTGATACAGGAGATTGAAAACCTTTTCCTGGCGATTTACAATTGCCAAATGGAAAATATTCCTCCCTTGAGGATCAAAGCTCCAAAGGGATAGAGGATAGGCCTTGATAACCACTGTAACAAACTCATGAATTCCAAATTCGGCAGCAATTAGGACTGCAGGTCCAATATGTTCATCACAACCTGTTTCTTCACTGTGTTTTACAGCTTCAGATATCAAAATTTCAAGTATCTGAAGGGCGTGCTTATGCATCATAATCTCATCGTGCATATTCTGAAGAAATCCATAAACCTTTGGTTCTTTTGGGCATTCTTTTGAACTGCCACACGGATTTTCCTCATCTCCATGTCTTGGGACACACTGAATATTTACAGAACCTGCAAAAACAGAAAAGGCCACTCAATTAATTATATGCTTGATTAGCAAAATTTTTGTATATATAAATCAACATACTAGTTTGAAAACATGAAGTAATTAAGATTTTTATAAGTAAGAAATTGTGGAACTAACAATTATAAATTAAACGCTTGCAAAATCCATGATTGGTTCCACTTGGAAATGCCTGAGGCTTTTTAGCCAATGTGGCCAAGGCAGTAATCCCTTCACGGTCTTCTCCAACTGCCAGCTTGGGATAGAGAGTTAGTACATCCAAAGCAATGTCTGTCAGCGGAAAAATAATCACAATTGATCAGTCAAACTGCTAGAAACAACTAATGAGTGCTAGTTTATCATTGAACAAAACATAAATTACATATATACACTGACCATAAAAATCAGCAGTTATGAGACGATTAATAAGTCTGACACCTCTTTCTTCTTCAAAGGGACTTGGATTATTGACTCTTGGAGATAAAGTCAGATTCTGATCTCTTGCAAACGGAATTAGATTCTGATCTCCTCCAAATAGACTTGGATCCTGGACTCCTGGAAAAGGACTTGGATTCTGAAGTCCTGCTAACGGAATTGAATTCTGATATCCTCTTGGATCCTTGACTCCTGGAAAAGGACTTGGGTTCTGAAGCGCTGCTAATGGAATTGGATTCTGATATCCTCCATATGGACTTGGATCCTTGACTCCTGGAAAAGGACTACTTGGATTCTGAAGTCCTGCAAATGAACTTGGCTGATCCTGATCTAAAGTCACTCTTTGAATCTCTTGTAGAGTCACTTGTAGAAGATATCGAGTGGTTTCCTTATGGCCATATTGAACAGCACGATGAAGTGGGGTTGAGCCACTGTTGTTTGTTCGCCGAGTCAGGGATGGGTCCTTTTGCACCAAGATCCTAGCAGCTTTTGTGTTTCCAGCAATAGCAGCATAGTGTAAAGGAGTCTCCCCATTACGAGTTCTTACTTTTGCCAATGTCTCTTTTGATATTTTATCAACAAGTTTCTCCACAAATTGTATTGACTGACCTGTGCTAACTGCAACATTCAGAATTCTGAAATCTTCTTCATCCTTTAAAAATCTCTCTGCACTCTCCCAGTCACCGCATATTGCTGCTTTAAGCAATGTCAGGTGGCCTTCTTTCAGTGTCCCCCTTCCCCCTGTCAAGTTATTAGCTAGAAATTAATTTTAATGATCTAGTCTGCAATTTTGATTGTATGAGTAATCCAGTACAATTTGCAAGAAATCAACTCTGTTTATGAAATTTGCATGCAATAGAATTTTTATGCAAAATATTTCAAATAAACCATCATCAGCGTTGTGTGAAAAAGACAGTAGCTTTAAATGCCAAACTACAGCCAAAGTTGCCATATCTTGAATAATTAAATTACCCTGTTTTGGCTGTTCGGGTTGTCCATTGAAAGTATTGATAAGCAAACCTAAATCTGCCAATTCCCTGAGCAAAGCGTTTGCCATATAATTGCTGTTATTTATTCCTGCAGGAAAATACTGAGTTGAAGCCATTTTAAGAATTTTTGAAATTATGGTAAAGCCACAAGTTCAAGGGACCAGGAAACAGAAATGAGCCCATTTATTCTTTCCTTCCACAATCACAAAGGAGAGCAATAATTATAACTTTAATCAATTCAATAACTTTGTACTTTTGTCTCTTTGCTAAAAGAATGATCCAGGTCTTTTCAGAAAAATAAAAATGAATGATTGAGGCAAAATAATGTTTATTGATTTCTTTTTATTGACAGAAAAAATTCTTTATCTTTAACTTTTTTTTTCCAAATTCTCATTTTACCCTTAATTTCAGCTCGAGCTGTCCAATCCATGGATGCAGCTGTGCAAAACAGTCATTTCGTGCAGACCACGAGGCTGGAAAGCCAGTAGCGCTAGCCTTTTGATTGGACAAAAGAAAATGAAAAAGTAAATCAAACACAAAGTTTAATACATGTACAAACATTTCAATTTGATCTCATTATTGTAAATACATTTCATTAAGTATTTATATTTGTTAATTCTGTAACTATTAATAAATATAAATTTATATTGCATTTAAAAAATTTGAACACATGATACTTAATTGTGTGGATGTGATATTTAAATTGTTGTTATGAAGACTTACCTTACACGTGCATTGAGACTGATAGAAAGTGAATAGAGTGGGTTGGTTTTATTGTTAATTTTGATGTTGGTTGATGTCACGTTAATGAAATTATATGTCATGTACTTCAATTTTTAAAAAATAGTGTGAATTTACTTTTATTATTTGTAAAATTAACAAATAGATATATTCAATAGGCCATTCTTAAATTTTTTTATATTTAAAGTAATTATGAAATTAAAAGATAATGTGAGTTTATATTTATTATTTATAAAATTGATAAATATAAATTTTTAATATTGGTTCTAATTCAATTGGGACCATTATATTTTCGGTCCTGCATGTAAAACTTGAGTATACATTAATTGATATTAAAAGTAAATTTTAAAATCTATGAAGCAAGTTGTGATTTGTGATTAAAAGAAAGAAAAGTGAGCAAATAATTGTGGGCATATGAAACGTGATTTGTCGAAAAAAGAAAAACGAATTTGAATGAAGGGATGTCACCTGTAATTTGTCATTTTCTCAAACCATTATTTGCCGCATAAGCTCTTTATTCATACATGCAAGATGTAATTTCTTATTTATTCATTGAATCAAAATGACTAGATAATCTAAAAAAAATAACCATTGATCCAAGAAAATTACAAACAAAAAGAGAAAATGGAAACAAAAAGTGGAGAAGAAATTTAAACTCAGTTCAAATGCACAGTTAACATACTTATACACGTGGCATGCCACATCGCACAATTTTCCATGTACATTGCTGACATGTCAATTGTGCCATGTGGCCGGCCAGTGTATAAGTATATTAACTGTACGTATCATCTGATTTTTTCGACAGTTTTCTATTGGAAAATTGTCAAAATGACTTTTCTGTATACAAGTACTAAATTTAATGATTATTAAGAGAACAATTTTTCTTTCATTATTTTTCCGTTATAAATGTATAAGTTCAGTGATTATTAATAAAATTAACCTATGACAGTTTAAAATTGATAAGTCATTCTATAAATGAGCAGTGATTAAAAAAATGAAAATTGATAAAAAAAAAAAAAAAACCCTACTTGTTGCTTGAGAAATCATGAGATGGAATAGTGGCATTGATTACGATTTGATATATTAATTATATATAATATTCATTATGAAAGAGCTTATTGATTATTTGATTAGTAAATAAAAGTAAAAGGAAGGATTTATCAAAAAGAAAAAGAAAAAAGAAAAAGCAAAAAGAATCTTCATTATTCTATATGATTATAATTTTTTTTTAATCGATACTAAAATCAATTAATCGGGCTAATGGCGTAGATTTAGTGAATTAATAGAGTTATTAAAATTAGTAAATTAATGAATTAGTAGTCTAATTTTTTTTTTCTTTTAAGAATTAGATTAAATTAGTTGTAAATCAAAATAGTGGCTAATACAACGACTAAATTAAATATAAGTCTATAAATAGTCAATGTAATTGATTAGTTTCGGGTGGCAATGAAAATTTATGTTTTTCAACTCAAAAATTTCCAACATTTTAACCACTACTTATTGATTGGACATTGATTTTTGCATTTCATAAACTTTGTGAGTGACTATATTTTTAAATCTTCTACCTTATCAAGCTATGCTGTTTTCAATTCCTAATTATATCTTGAATAAAATAAGTGATAGTCTAATTTAACACAATGGAAATTTAAGGATTTATTATTCTGAAACAAAGAAACAATTCTTTACTCTTTTTGTTCTTGATTACATCACAAAAGCCTCTTCCACTGAAGCAAGTAATTTTACACACAAATTGAGGAAAGAAATAGAAAATGAAAGCAAACCCAAAACTGAAATAGTAAAACTAGACGATAATGCATTTTCTCTGTATTTATATTATAATTTCCTCTCCTTGCTTACGGAAAATGCTAGGCCCAAATGTGGAATATACTATTTGAACAAGAAGAGGAAATTGTAAAAGTGCAAACAAGGTAACAGGCACACATGCTCCAAGCCCAATTGGAACTCCAATCCAGCTCACTTTATGCGATAGAACAATGTGAAGAGATGCACTAAAAGCAGCCAACATAGCTGCAATCGAGAAGAATAATGTAATCAGACCAATGCTGAGCCTCATTGGCAAGGTCCTCAGAAAATCTTCTTCTGAATATCTTGATGTAAGTATCCCCAGAAACATCAGCAATGATGCTGATGAAGAAAACAGTGCTAAGGCATTGGCCATTGCAAAAATCATAAAAGATGCTGTGTTAAGAAAGATTGGAAATCCTGTATTTTGATCATTTCCACCTGGTGCTGTGAAATTTGCTGCAAAAACTACTGTGACCACAAGTGCAGCTACAAGTGCACAGGATGACGCTGTATCTTTCATCCATTTCTCACCTTGTTCTACTAGCTTCTCATGTTCTTCTTTGAACACCATTCTCGGAGTTTTCTTTTCATCATTTTCCATTTCCTTGTATGAGGGTGGAACAATCTTCTCCACTTCCTACGAATACAATATTATTATATAATAAATTTGATAGTTGAACTCAAGAGATTGAGGTTAGTATAGTTTATAAATAACCTTGAACCATTGCAATTCGTGTTGCATCTGCAAGGCTGCACCAGAAATCCTACTCGATGGTGCCAATTTTGCTACCAAATGTAGCATATTGTTGTTGTAATGGTCCTTTAATTGTGTAAGAAAATGCCTGTATGAACTCACTTGGAATAAGAGATTGAAAACCTTTTCCTGACGATGTATAACTGCCCATTGGAAAATAGTCCTCCCATCGTTGTCATAGAGCCAAAGAGATAATGGGTTGGCTTTGATAACCTCTATAACGAACTCATGAATTCCTAATTGGGAAGCAAGTCTTACTGAAGGTCCTAGAAATCCATAAGCTTCTTTATCGCTATATTTTACTGTTTCAGAAACCAAGATTCTGAGCAACTGAAGCGCTTGCTGGTGCATGAGTGTTTTGTTATGAATACTCTGTAGAAATTTGTATAGCTTGCTTTCCTTTGGAAATTCTTCTGAACTACTACCTGGGTTTTCCACGTCTCCATGTCTCGTGACATTCTGTCGTCTATTGAAAACAGCAGCAAAAGCTGAAATCAAATAAATAAATAAATAATGGCCAGTTAAAATTTGAGTAGAAATTGCCTATCTAAACCAATATATATATATATATATATAGATTATTACTGGTCAGAATATGTTCATAAATGGTAGGATTGCTTCCACTTGGAAAGGCTTTTGGCTTTTTAGCCAATGTCAGCAAGGCAGTATTCCAATTAGAGTCTTCTTCAATAGCTAGCTTGGAATAACGCTTCAGTATATCCAAAGCAATGTCTGTCAATGAAAATTTAATCATAATTCACAACATCAATCAAAGTGCAAGTATGAGTGATTTCTTCTATATCATATGAAGCAAGGAATCACAAATTACTAACCATAAAATTCAGCAGTTATGAGAAAATTAAGTAGTTTGGCACCGCGTTTTCCAGCAAAAGGACTTGGATTCTCATCTCGAGTCACTTTTAAAAGATATTGAACAGTTTCCCGATGGCCATAGTCAGCAGCACAATGAAGAGGTGTATAATCATCATCATTTGTTAGCTGAGTCAACGTTAAGTCCTTCTCCACCAAGATCTTGGCAGCTTTTGTGTTTCCGGCAATAGCAGCGTAGTGTAAAGGAGTAGCTCCATCAGCATTTTTGGTTGCCAATGACTCTACAGGCATTAAATCAACAAGCTGCTGCACAAAAGGTATTGAATGACCTGTGCTAACTGCAACATGCAGAATTGTATAATATTGTGAAATCTTAGCGGTTAATGCTTCTTCATCATCCTTTAGAAATCTCTCTACACCCCTCCAATCACCATGTATTGCTGCTTTATGAAGTGGCATGTAGTAAATTTCGTCTTTGGAAATCTCCTTTGCCCCTATCAAGTGTAATATAAGTTATTAGATATAGAAATGATTATAAATTTATTAGTCTGTTTTCAGTGCTTGAAATTCAACATTTAAATAGAGTCCAAATTCAACATTCAAAGTAAACTTAACACACTACTTTTTTAAAAAAATAAAAAAAAAATTAATTGCTGACATGTCAATTGTGCCATGTGGCCAACCACATGTACAAATATGCTGGCAGTATGTGCCAACTAGATTTTCTTTGCTTACCCCCATAGTTATTGAAACCAGACCGGACCGACCGGTTCAACCGCGAACCGGCAGGCAAACTGGTCGGTTCAACACTAAAAAACCGGCCAGAACCGGAAAAAACCGAAGAACCGGCTAGAACCGGGCAACAATTTATTATATGTTTTTTTTTTTGAAAAAATGCTTTTAATTTAAAATAATTAATAAAAATTAGTACTATTTTCATAAAAATAAAAAATAAATAATCTAATAAGTTTTATTTAGCAAATAATTGATTCTTTTACTATTTAATTACCTTTGGATTTAATAAAAATAATATAGTGGTTTAATAATTTAATAAAATGCAATAGAATAAAAATTGAATAAATTATTAAATTTGGTTAACTTAAAAATAATTGTTTACCCTTTTCTTTAATTTCACCTAAAGTTATTAAATTATTTAATTTTTAAATTAATCAAGTAATAATTTTTTTTAAAAAAATAAAAGATGAAAAAAATATTATTATTAGTATATTTGTGATATATACTAAATATTTTGATGGATTTTTTTTATTTGAGTAGTAGTATTTATAAAAATTATACTAATTAATAATATTTTAAAAAATAGAAAAAACCCGGTTGAACCCGGTCGAACCGATCGAACCACGAACCCTCAGCCTTGCCGGTTCTATATCCGGTCCGGTTTTAATAACATTGCTTACCCCCATTATCTTCAATGCCTGCTTGCTGATAGGGTTCAAGTAAATTGGGATCGAGTTGTGGCCAGTTGCTACCAAATGGTGGTGGCGGCGGCGGCATTGATGGTGGTGGCATTGCAAGTGGAAGCATTGGTGGTGCTGGCGGTGCTGGCGGCGGCGGCATTGCAAGTGGCAGCATTGGTGGCGGTGGCATACGTGGAGGAAAATCCATTATTAGTTAAATGAGATTTGAGCCTAGACTGCAAGTTTCAGTTCATTTATAATGATAAAAATGTTAAGGATGAATAGAGAAAGAATTTCGAATCAGGAAAGATAGTTATGGACGTCACAAGTAAAGAATTCATACCCCATAGAATCTTATGTAGATGAAGATTCTCAAAAAAACAAAAAGGGGGTAGAAATGAAGAAATTCACAATCACACTTCTGCCTTTGAATAATCATTTCCTCTCCTCGCAAGTTAAACAAAGGTGTTCTTATTCTTTTAGAGTCAAGTAGTGATAAGATTAAAAATAACAAAAGACGATTAGCCAACTATGTGAGGCGTCCTATCACGAGAAATGTGGTAAGCTCATAGGTTAGTTCAGATCCTGAACCAAAGACAAAATGAAATTTTTGGTGGTTTTAGGAATAAACTCACATTTGCTCAAATTAGAAAAGTAAGAATGGAATGGTCTACAAGTTCCAATAAAATTTAACGTCTGCTATCAGATCTCCTTTTGTAGGTTCCCAAAAGTGCAATGTTCGTATGCGTTGGATTTGATACGTTAGACTCAGTATGACGTGCTACGTGTTTGAAAGAGTCCTTGTATAAGAAGAGCAAGGTCTAGTCAGACATAGGTCTGTTGTAGTCCTAATACGTGCAAGAAGTGGATCCCATCCGTTGACTAGGAGAGAAATGTCTATGGGCTGCTCAATTGGGTTTATATTCAGAATTAGGCTTTTAAGCCTTTTAGGCAATTTGATCAGATATTATCAAGTAGTTTTGTCAGAGTCTCTCATTAAGTTCTTCTATTTCAATTTTAATTTATCTAATACTAGATGAGCTCACTTCTATACAGAAAAAAAGGAAGAGCGGATGAGCATATTTCGGCTCAATTCAAGATTGCCAAAACTTTGAAGTTAGATTTAACTTTGATTCTTACAAAAATAATAATAATAATAATAATAATAATAATAATAATAATAATAAAACATAAAAAATTAAGGGATCAAGACTAGGGGTGAGCATGGACTGGTACCGGTCCATGAGCCCTAAAAAAAATCAGTCCATTAATATCGGCTTTTTGAAATTTCAGTCCATTACCATCGGTTTCGAATTTTCGGACCGGTTAACCAATATTTTTCGGTTAACCACTATAATTATAAAATGCATTCATAAAAAATTAATTTGTTGAAAATACTTAAAATTTAAAATTAGAAAACAAATATAATTCAACATAATAATTAAATATGATGTTTAAACGACAAACATAAACTAAAAATATTCAAAAATATTATTTTCACATATATTAAAAATTTTAGTTAATATATTAATTTTATTTAACTTTTCGAATATATTTTGATTTTAATTAATGAAAGATTGATATATTAGGAAATAATAAGAAATACTAAATATGTACATATTGAACAATTAATAAATTAATTAAAATAACTTTAAAAAAACTAAAATGATATTGAAATATTTTAAAGTAAATAAAAATTAAAAGGATATAAATAATTAAATATGAAAATAATGAAATAAAAAATTATAATAAAAATAAAAAAAGAGTGAAATAAAATTAATAAAATATAGGGGTGTTCATTTATCGGTTTCGATTCGGTTAACCAATTTATAAGCTAAAAAATAAAAACCAGTTCATTAATATCGATTTTTGTAAAACACTAACCGTTAACCATATATAAAAAGCGGTTCGGTTAACCTATTTTTTAAATCGGTTTCGGTTCGATTTCTCGGTTAACCAAGGCCAATGGTGGATTTGATATTGTTGGAAATTAGCATGCTTAATTCCAAGTCAAAAAAAAAAAGTTTGGACAAAATTGAATGCTAAAAAATAAACTCTAAAATATAAAAAAAATATAATTAATTGCTATCAAGTAAAAATAGAAACCAATATATACAATAAAAAATAATATATATAAAAGTTAATTGGTTACTCCACGTAAATATTACTCTATATAATTAAAGATAATGTCATAATTTAAATATAGTTTAAAGTATTATATAAATTTTATAAAGAAATACAAAAAAATAAAGGTATAAAAATAAAAATATAATTTAAATATTCTTTAAAATATTATTTTATGAAAATTTTAGAGAGAAATAAAAAAAATAAGGTATAAAAATAAAAATATAAGATATATACGTGCAATACAAATATTGCACGTAGTAATATACGTGCAGGCACAGGATTAGTTCTCTTATTTGAAAATTCTTTATTCAAAATTGTCTTCCAAAATCAGTAAAATTACCATAATTCCTTAATTAAATCTAGTATGCTTATGCATGGTTTTTTTTTATTTATTTTTGGCATGAAAAGGAAAAAAATTATAAAATTGGTGCTACAGGCAAAAAAAATTAGAAAAATGGGCTGCCAGAAAACGGCAACCTACGTTGCCATTTTCTGACAGTATGCGACCCACCAAATATATGCAGATTTAGGAGTCTGGGTGGAACTAAGGTGTCAAAAAACGGCAATCTAGGTTGCCGTTTTCTGACATTTAATTTTTTTTTGTTTTTCAAGGTGCAAAACGGTGCCGTTTTGCGCCTTAACTGAATCAGTTCGGGTGGGATCGGAATGTCAGAAAACGACAACCTATGTTGCCGTTTTTTTTGTTAAAATATATTTTTTTTAATTTTTAAGACACAAAACGGTGCCGTTTTGCTGCTTGACTGAATCAGTCCCGGTGAGACCCGGACTGAAAGAAAACGGCAACCTAGGCTGCTATTTTCTGTCAAAATAATTTTTTTTTAATTTTCAAGGGTCAAAGGCTGCAGCGAACAGTATTTACAGTGCGCTGCAGTACACAATCAGCAGGCACGGGTCTATAAAAGTATTAAATTTTATATATATATAAATTTGGCTTTAAAAAGTCAAAACCCTTCAGCCGTTGCCTTCATTTCATTGCAACTTTAATTTCCTTTCCTCCTCCTTTTTGCTTCGTTTTCATTTCCTTTCTCCTCTACAATTTCATTCTTTTGCTTACCCATCCTCATTTTAATTCTTATATAATTAAGCCAACAACTCCTTATTTTGTTCAAGGTTAAACAAAAAGTATTGTTATGTTAATATAGTTAAAATCAAAATTTATTTTATGACTAACTTGATTTTTATTTTTAAATTGCATGGGCTGTTAAGTTTACAATATAATTCCGATCAATACTTTAAAAGGTAAGTTATTAGTATTTATTTTATTTTTGAAAAATAAACTTAGTTTAAGCTACGTTAAGATAATCATTCAGTGCATGTTATTTTATAGTTTATTTAAATAAATTATAATCGCCAATATTTGTAGAGCAATTAATTGTCCGAATTTAGTTATACTATTTTACTTTTTTAATGTCATTTTCTGATATTTAGGAATATATGAAACTATATTGATATGTGAATTTATTATTTATAGTTTTTACAAGTTAATTAAAAATAAAATTAAAATTTAGAAGTCAATTAAGATATAAATTTATTATATTAAAAGAGTAATCAGTTTAAAAAGTTGAAGTATTTATAAGATATGTATATGTAGTTCTTATATGTAATATTATATTATATTAAAAAAATATTGTAAATCTGGAAGAAAAAAATAAATTTTCTGAGTTAAGAATTGAATTAAAATTTTAATTTGGAGGGTTCATGGACTAATTAGTACAAAATATTTATATAAATTTTTTTTGTTAAAGGAATAAAAATTTTTAAAAAATAGTTGCATAAAATGATTAAATTTATCAATGAGTTTAAAATTTGTGAAAAGTTTTTAAATTTTGAAAATAGTAAAATGATGCATTAATTATAAAATTTTTATATTTAATGTAGGAGTTAGAAAATATCCATTCCAGCAATATTTATAATTCACACTGGAGGACAATCAGTATGTGGCATAGCTGATTATCAGTATGATACTTCAAGCTCCTTAGGAAGGTCGAGGAGATTGAAACTCAGAAGCAAATCGATATTTGCTGAACTTGTTCATAAGATATCAGTTAAATTAGATTTAGTTGTGAATGTGAGGGTTAGTATAGTAATATATAAGTGTCCTATTAACAATCAGGAGTCACATTCTTGGGTACTTATGGATGTAATTGATGACATTGATCAAATTTATGAAAATTTTGTTACATTTCCGGGATATACTGTTGCGGAGCTAATTGTTGATACTGAAAAAATTATAATTAGAGACGAACAAAATGTGTTGAATAATGTTGATCAGTTGAATACCAATGTTGGTAGAGATTCCATACCGATTGTTAAAGAAAGAAATGTATTTGGTGATAATTTGAATTTTATAAGAGGAAGTCGGTCCGATTTTGGTACACAGTTTGAGGAACTAGCACGATGTGATGGGGTTGATAATTTGGAAACTGTGGAAGCAAGTCCTATAAGAGAGTTTAGAGGGCAAAACGAAATAAATTTTGCCTCAGATTCGAGAGTTAAATGTAGTGACGTTGCATGTCATGATAATAACCTTGCTAATAACGAGTATATTTCTCTAAGTTTTGATCCAAATGAGGATGATGAAGAGATAGATTTGAATGATGCTGTCGAGGAAACCGGTATTGGAAGAGATAATCAATTTGTTCCAAATAGTCCATGTGACAAAAGACCTTCAGAATTTGAACATGCATGATGTTAGAGATGATGCGGGTGGACAGTATAATATTTCACAATTTTATTTTCCATCAGTGCATTACACAAATGTTTATTTTACAGAAATTGAGATTAACATATCTAATGATTCACCAATACTGAGATAGGATGGTGTTTCTGAATTATGCGAAGGCTTGGCATTCACATCAAAGGATGAAGTTAAGGCATGTGTAAAGAAATTTTTGATTCATAATAAGATTTTTTATAAAGTTATCGAATCGAAGCCCTCATATTTGGTTGTTTGTTGCTCGCGAGTCGATGATACAAGTTGTCCATGGAGACTAAGAGCCATGAAAAAAATGACATCTCCTTACTGGATTATCAGTGTATACAAGGCATCCCACAACTGTACTGCATCACTGGTATCTCAACAGTGTAGATAATTAGATACACAAATCATTTGTGATTGCATCTTGAAGATGGTTAGTGCAGCCCCTGATCTAAAAGTTAGTGTTATAATGGCTGATATCAGGAGTTATTTCAACTGTAACGTATCGTACAGCAAGACTTGGTATGCAAAGGCTAAGGCGCTGGAGGAGATATTTGGCAACTATGAGGATTCATATGAAAAGTTGCCATATTATCTGAAATCTATAGAGAGGTACAATCCAGGTTTTTGCTATAAATTTGTTGTCGATGACAGTGTACAATAAAATTATAGGCAATTCAGGAGGCTCTTTTGGGTGTTTAAGCCAAGTATAGATGGACTACCACACTGCAAGCCAGTATTGCTAATTGATGGTACGTTCATGACAGGTAAATTCCATCAGACTCTTTTGATTACAAGTGTATTGATGGTAATAATTACTTGTACCCCGGTAGCATTTACTATGATTGAAGGTGAAAATAAGTCAAGTTGGGGTTAGTTCATGACAAGTATCACCCGGTATGTGACTAAGCAGTCAGGTATAACTGTTATTTCTGACCGGCATGTGGGTATTTTGGCATTATTTCGTAATGATAATAGTGGTTGGAAGGAGTCATTAGAGTTTCATCGTTACTGTCTGCGCCACTTTGTCAGCAACTATTGTTACTGTCTGTGCCACTTTGTCAGCAACTACAATACCGCATATAGAAATCCCAAAATCAAAGACATGTTATATAAAGCCGGTATGTCACTTATATCTATTTTATAATAATTAAATATTGGTTTATATGTTAAAGTATGAAAACTTTATTAATATACATGTTATATATAATTGGCATAAAGCAACTTCCAACCCCTAAAGTTTGTGAAACGGATGGAAGAGATAAAGGAACTTGATGTTGACTCCTACAATTGGGCAATGCAAAATGATTTGGAAAAATGGATATTGTCGTATGATAATGGGCACAGATATGGCAACGCTACTACGAACATTGCTGAAAGTGTGAATAATGCTTTAAAAGGTGTAAGGATGATGCCTGTTTATAGTGTAGTTGAGCGCGTATTTGCACGGCTGATTAAATTTTTTCACGGTAGAAGGTGCATGTATCGAGCTCAAATAGCAGCGGGTAACAATTACACTCAAAAATGTATAGAAGAGATGGGGACGCGTGCTCAAAAAGCTACTGGTCATAGAGTTGAAAGTTTTGATTGACGTAATGGGCTTTTCACGATAAGTAAGAAAAATCAAAAGAGCAAGCGAAAAGGCAATAATACACAACCTGTTAATTTGAATTGCCGTCATTGTGAATGTGAAAAGTTTCAAGGGACCAAAATGTCGTGTTCACATGCTATTATAGCCTACATGCACGTACGTGTTGACATGTGGACATACGTCGACAAGTGCTACAAATTATCCAAAGCATTGAGTTGTTACCAGTCTTTTTTCCAACCACTAGCACACCATGATTATTGGGAGCCATATGTTGGTCCGACTTTAATTCCAAACCCGGATCTCATAAGAAAAAAAGGCCGACCGCAAACCTCTAGATATCGAAATGAAATGGATAGAAGAGACCGCAGTAGGTCTAACCGATGTATACTATGTAAAAATGAGGGTCATAACAGAAAGATATGCCCAAACTTAGCGGGTCCGTCGAATTGTACTTCAAACTATCCATGAATTATGCAGTTTCACATACTTGTAATAAACAATTTAGTAGTCCAAATTTGGTTATGTTGTTTTACTTTTATATTAACCTGTTATTTTATTTAGTAATATATGAAACTATATTGATAGATAAATTGTAAATTGTAGACTTTTATACATTTAATTTTTTATTTTTTTTGATGGAATATATATTTAATTTTTTAAAATATTAGCTAGAGTAACGACTTGGCTAAATTATATATTTCTCCTTACATAATCCGAAAAAGATTATAGTATCACCTTAAAAACATTTCCGCACCATAAATAATAATAATAATAATAATAATAATAATAATAATAATAAAGTCAACTTCATACTAATTAGTACAAAATATCTATATAAATTTCAAATTGTCAAAATAAATAAAAATTTATAATCATGATAGCTAATGGAATAGATGTAATCCCGTACCACATCTAGTGGGCCTTCTACGTCGACCAGGATACCTTCGGTGTGGTTGATCATCTTGTGCATTGCTTGGTCCTTCACCACCTAACTCAGGAACCCCTAGATCTAGCGTCAACTGAACCAGTTTGTTCAAACCGTCCCTCACTCAATCTCGAATCACCACTAAGTACATCATTGTAGAAATCAGAAAATAATGGTGTTTGTCTTTCGTTTCCTTGTATGTTAGATTTTTCATGTGTACCAAACATACTTTAGAAAAAATCATGTTGATGCACATCAAGTGATGATTGAGGATCGATATTGAATGCTGGTACGTTGTACGCACTAGGTGTCTGAATGTAATCAGAAAACATGGGTATCCCTGTATTTTGATAGCTTGAATCACCAAAATCAGCCTGATTATTACTCATTGACCCGACTTCATAGGATGTAACATTTAGGCTTGGAGTTTGTATCACGCATTGTTCATGTGGAGATTGAATGTCATGAAAAGGCCATGACATGGGTGTTGGAATCTACGTTACATTTGGATCATAATATCTATCTGAAACATTCGTATGCCTATCAATCATCCCCCTCCTATGTCGTTGAGTCTGGAAGTCTTCAAACTGAGTTTCCATTGATGGTATGTTGATTGGATTTGGACCGGGCTGTTTGCGATAATCAGTTAATAATCGATCGTCATGACCTACTGCAGCAAGTATGCTTTCCATTTTGCTTCAATTAGTTAAGGCATCACCTTCATCATGTACTAATATTTCAATACCATCAGCCTAAAATAATTAAATTTATAATTAAATCCAAAAATATGTCATACAATCTCCAAAATTATTTTTCATTATGTAAAATAAACCAAATGAAATACTTACGATTGTTGTACGGGACGCTCCACTTGAAGTTATCCAACGTCTTATGCGTTATACATACCACTGCATGTATTCAGGTCGATTATTTAATTGCTACCTAGGCTCTTGGCCAAAAATAACCCGGGTGTGACGGTTGTTCCACTCATTTATGAATACATAAAATTCAGCAACCCAATCCAACTGATTTTGGCCCCGCAAGTCTATCGTATGTAAGTTATCTTGTATAAGCAGTAGAGAAGGAATTAGTTTGTTAAAACCAAATTGTTTCATTACTCTATCTGGATGGTACTGTCACTCAATTATATAAAAGTAGATGAGTGGAATAACAGACATCCAGCATGACTGACCACTTTTGCAATAATCTGGGAGCAAATGGATTATATTGTTATAAGACTCCCACTCAAACTGCAAAACAAATTAAAAATAATTATTATATAAATAATAGGTAATTTTAATCTAAACGTATTATGGATACTATTTTACTAATAACTTGTTCAGTGGACTGTATATCTAATATTTCTCGATATATATTCATATCCATCTTATAAATGTAAATGTTACGCATGTTCAATTGTTGTGCCCACCTAATATAACATCACATTAAAAAAATATTTAATTTGTGCAAATTATACTTTCAAAAAAATTAATTTATTTTAAAAATGATAGGGATACCTGAATCCGTAAGGCATGCTTTAGTTTATCGTGTAATGTATATATTCAGGCCTAAATTGGAGAAGTTTTTTTCACGCCCACATTTGTAAGAGTTGTAGATATCCAGCAACCCCTTTTACATCAGGACGCGTGGCCCTGTATAGATCTCTATACAGCCAAGCTAGACATGCTGACCCCCAACTATATTGGCCAACGGATTCCAAATCCTCTAGAAGAGGTAGGAACATTAAGTGGATCAATGATGAATTTTGTGATGCAAATAACATTCCACCAAAATATCTTAGCATCCATGCACAAGCAAGTTGTTGTATCACTTCAGGTGTTGCATTGTCAGACACTTCGCTAAAAGTTGCATCCAACCATGTCAACTTCACTTTATCTCCGCGCAGATCATTCACATGAGGAACTGCTTTAAGTAGATTATGACAAATTGTTGGCCAATCCATATTTGTTCTTCCAATCACAGGTTCACCCTCAATTGGTAAACCTATTAAAATTTCAACATGTTGAAGGGTAATTGTGGTTTCACCACATGTCAGATGAAATGTGTATGTTTCAGGTCGTCACCTCTCAACAAGCGACGTGATTAAATGCCAATCTAAATATGTCACACCAATATTGACTACTCCTAGCAAACCAATTGCCCTTATATGAGGTAAAATTCTCTGATCAATAGATGTATAGTGTTCATCTACACTACACTTTCTTGTCCTTAACAATCCCTCTCAACTTTTGGCATAAATAAAACAAGTCAAATCATAAAGTAAACAAAATAAATAAATTAAAACTTCTTATTTAATATATATTTATAACTAAAAAATTACTAAATTATTCTATATTGCGTCAGATCGGTGTCTCCCTTGAAGTGTAAACAATTCTCGATTAATAGGACCCAAATTTATTCTTACAACTCCTATATGTCAATTCATGTCAAAACCTGGATCAATTTTTACACCATTCATGTTAAATGAGCTATTAAGTTTTATTTATTTATTTATCTTATATTTGTTCATACTAATTTTATTTGTTGTTATAATTATTTTAAATTATTTTATATATACATCATCAATATTTTATTATCTAACTTTCGACTATATATTATATTTTATTTCATAAATTATTATGTAATAAAAATAAAAAATATGACATAATTTCATAAAATAATTAACATTGATCATTATTATAAAACACTTAAAACAACAATGAAATTTAAATTTTAACATCGCTGATATTTTTATTTATACATGCCTAATTTTATTTTATATTCTAATGAACATAATATTTAGGCCATTTATTATAATTATACTACATACAATAAATTGTTTGAGACACTGACATTCTATCCCTAACTTTTAATAAATTTTTTTCGCTGATTCCAATTACA
Organism: Excoecaria cochinchinensis; assembly: GCA_947683425.1. Taxonomy (NCBI): domain Eukaryota; kingdom Viridiplantae; phylum Streptophyta; class Magnoliopsida; order Malpighiales; family Euphorbiaceae; genus Excoecaria; species Excoecaria cochinchinensis. The sequence goes on along the minus strand of CANTUQ010000125.1, from coordinate 2,396,931 downwards.
TCTTTCACAAATATGAGAACTAATTCCACATATTTTGTTACATGAGGCATATTTCAATTTTTCACGATAGCTTCCAAATAAGTTATAGGTAGTGTCATCCAAATGGTCTCAACCTTCTTTGCCTCCGTCGTAGGATATTCATCCATAATAACATCTTGTAATTTTTTACTTATTTGGATGATATGATCGCATATTGTCATTCCTTTTTCAATTCAGGTATTGTACAAATCATCCCATTTTTTTTTACAATTTCCTTTACCGTATCACACATCATTTCTCTTGGTGCTAAATACGTGTTCACCATTTATAATATGAAATTCATGTAAATAAATGTTATATAAAAACTAAATTATTTATTTTTAGCTTTTATTTATTTATTTATTTTCACAATTTAATAAATAATATATTATTTTATATAATTAACTATTTTCATATTGATTTATTGTCAAATAATTAAAATACATGCATCGACTGTAAATATCAATATAAAAACCAACATAATAGAAAACCAATTATCAATTACATATATATTTTACGTTTTCAAACATATTATACGCTTCATAGTGTGAAAAATTTTAAAAATCAATTAAATAAAGCCGCATAAGAAATCTAATAGCCGTAGCATAAACAAATTTTATTTTTCAAAATAAATAAAATAATATTAACTTACCTTTAAAATATTGATCGGAATTATAATGTAAACTTAACAGCACCTGCAATTTAAAAATGAAATAAAGTTAGTCATAAATTAAATTTTGATTTTAACTATATTAACATAATCATACTTTTTGTTAAACCTGGAAGAAAATAAGGAGTTGTTGGCTTAATTATATGAGAATTAAAATGAGAATGGGTAAGTGAAAGAATGAAATTGTAGAGGAGAAAGGAAATGAAAACAAAGCAACAAGGAGGAGGAAATGAAGTTAAATTTGCAATGAAATGAAAGAAAGGTTGAAGGGTTTTGGCTTTTTAAAGCCAAATTTATAAAAAATAAATAAATAAATTTAATTATTTTACAGACCCGTACCTGCAGCAGGCACATGTCACTGTGTACTGCAGCGCACAGTAGTAGCCTTTGACCCTTGAAAATTAAAAAAATATATATCTTTATGCATGGTATAGGATTATTAAAAAGAAAAAATAAAGATAAAACCGTTGTTTTTAAAATCAGTTCAATTCAATATGAAAACCGAAACAGACAAAAATTGGATTGCACGGTAAAAACCAAGTTGAACAAAAAAATTTTGGTTGGACCGAAAAAATCAAATATACCCTAAATTACGTTTTTATATTTTTATAAAATAAATTTTTATAATTCGGAATAATCGTTGTTGAATATTGTTCAATTAAAAATTTATATTTGATGATAAAATCAATTCATGTTAATATTAAACCTGAAAAAATTAAAAATTATGTGAAATTGTTTTCACTACATTTTTATTTTATATTTTTTAAATATTGAATAACTAAATAATTTAAATGTAATGGAATATTGAAAAAGAAATGAATATAAACACGATAATCATAAAAATGATATCTTTAGTTAACGGAATAAAAATAAATTTTATAATTGAAGTTAAAATTTATAAATTTATAAATTCAAAAATATATTTTTCTTATAAATTCAAATATTTAATAAAAAAATTCAGCCGTAATATTTAATTTTTTACTATTATTGCTAAAAAAAAGTAGTAAAATAAATAAAAAATAATTAATATATTGATATTTGATAATTAATAAATTTTTTAAATGTGTTTTTTATATGCCATATTTTTAATTTTTTAAAATAATTATTTTAAAAAAAAATCAAATTAATTCGATCCAATCAATTAACTTATAAATCAGTTGACAAGTCGAGTCGATATTCGATCTCATTTTAAAAACATCCGATGAAACTAAGATTAGTTGGATGGTAAAAATGAATTCTTAAATAAAACGTAGTAGCAATTATTACATGAGTTGACAACTTGCAATAAGGAAAATGAATTTCTAGACAGTAAACTTTCCCACTGCGAGTAACGAAAGAAATAGAAATGAACACAAAAAACACAAGACTTTGGTCTAACTCATATGATCATTTCGTCTCCCTGTTTACGGAAAATACTTGGCCCAAATGTGGAGGATACTATTTCAACCAGCAGAGGAAATTGTAAAACTGCAAACAAAGTAACAGGCACAGCAGCTGCAAGCCCAATTGGAGCTGAAATCCAACTCAATTCATCAGAAAGAACAATGTGAAGGGATGCATTAAAAGCAACCAACATTGCTGCAATTGAAAAGAATAAGGTTATAAGACCAATGCTGAGCCTCATTGGCAGGGCCCTCAGAAAATCTTCTTCTGAATATCTTGATGTAAGTATCCCCAAAAACATTAGTAATGATGCTGATGAAGAGAAGAGAGCTAAGGCATTGGCTACTGAGAATATCATGAAAGACGATGTTCTAAGAAAGATTGGTCTTCCTGTATTTTGATCATTTCCGCCTGGTGCTGTAAAATTTGCTGCAAACGCTACTGTCACCACAAGTACAGCTACAAGTGCACATGATGATGCTGTATCTTTCATCCATTTCTCACCTTCCTCTACAAGATGCTTGTGCTCTTCTTTGAACAACATTTTTGGAGTTTTTCCTTCATCATTTCTCATTTCCTTGTATGATGGTTGAACAATCTTTTCCACTTCCTGAAAATTTTAGAGTGCATGTAACTCAAAAAATTAATTGAGACTTATTAGACAGAGTTAGCTACAAGTTTATAACATTTAACTTGAGGTGCATCGATTCAATAATCAAATCGAACCAAAATAATGGAAAACCTAATTACGTGTAATTTGGCCAAATTACCAAACTGAAGTGGAAAAAAAAATCATATGGTTGGGTTCGATTTTTCATTTTTAACTCAATTTTGCTCAGTTCTATTTGGATAGAACCCCACATTAACTGAACCAAAATTGAATTATATGTAAAATCGAAACCGAACCACAATTTTGCAGTTTTGGAAAACACTAAACCGTAATAATCGAATAACCGAATTAAAAAAAAAAAAAAATACTACCAGTTCAGTTTTGATTGTAACCAAATTTTGCTCAGCCCTACCTTGTACCACTGCAACTCAGCTTGCATTTGCAAGGCAGCACCAGAAATCTTATCTGATGGTGTACATTTGGCTGCAAAATGAAGCATATTGTTGCCGAAATAGTCTGTTAATCTTATAACCAAATACTTGTATGAACTCATTTGGTATAGGAGATTGTAAACTTTTTCCTGGCGGCATAATATTGCCCAATGGAAAAGATTCATCCCATCATAACGGAGCCTAGGTGTTCGAGGATAGGCCTTGATAACCTCTGCAACAAATTCGCTAATTCCCGATTGGGCAGCATTTGGTGCTGGATCTTCTATAAGTTCCTTAGCTGTATTATCACTTTGTTTTACAGCTTCAGAGACCAAAAACCTGAGTAGCTGAAGAGCTTGTTTATGCATCAGTGCTTCATCATAAATTTTCTGTAGAAATCCACACCGCATGGTTCTCTCAGAAAATTCTTCAGAACCACCATCTCCATGTTGACTACTCATCATAGCACCTGAAAAACCTGAAAAAGGAAAAGTCCAAATTAATAGTAATAGAATGAAAACATGAAGTTACGTTAAAGGTATTTTACCAGTCAAAAATTTATGGAACTAACAGCTATAAATGAAACGCTGGCAAAATCCCATATTGCTTCCACTTGGAAATGCCTGAGGCTTTCTAGACAATACCAGTAAGGAATTAATATCGTCATAGTCTTTTTCAATAGCTAGCGTGGGATGCCGCTTCACTACATCCAAAGCAATGCCTGTCCATGGAAACATAATCCCAATTCAAACATCAATCACATGCTGATATTAGTAATTTCTTATCATAAAATGCAACACTAACACATAATTGACCTATGGTGCCACTAAAAAAACTTGTTACAAAAGTTTAAGACAAATAATAAAGATTTATAAATGTAATTGAGTTAACTCCAAAATATTTTAAGCTAATTTAGAGCAATAGTAAATCTACAATTATTATGACGGACTCTTCAAACCAACAAACAAAAAGAGAAAAGGCGCTGATAGGATAAATTACTAACCATAAAAATCAGCCATGATAAGATCATTAATAAGTCGCACACCACATTGTCCAGAAAATGGACTAGGAATCTCATCTCGAGTCACAGTTAGAAGATATAGAACAGTTTCCTTACGACCATATTCAGCAGCAAGATTGAGGGATGTTAAACCATGCTTATTTCTTATCTGAGTCAAGGATGGGTCCTTTTCCACCAAGATCTTTGCAGCCCTTGTATTTCCCACAATAGCACAATAGTGTAAAGCAGTGTCTCCACTAACATTTTGCATTCCCAATGAGTTTGGTGGTATTAAATCAACAAGCTTCTGCACAAATTGTAATGAGTGACCTGTGGTAACTGCGACATGAAGGACTGTAAAATGGTTTGCAATCAAAGCGGTCAGTGCTGATGGATCATCCCTTAAAAAACTCTCTGCTGCCTCCCAATCACCATGTAAAGCCGCCTGATGTAATGGCATGTAATAAATACGGTCCCTTTCTGCCGATAATTGATTCAAAATTAATAGGTTAACTAATTAAGTAGTGGTCAATGTTGTGTAAGTTGTTATTAACAATGAGTTTGTGAAATTAGAGGGATTAGTGGAGTTAGGGGGGGTTATTATTATCCTTTAATTGATGTGTTAATTGTTGTAAGTCTATAAATAGACAAACATGCCTTCAAAAAAATGAAAAAAAAAAAATTAATAGATATACAATAAACTTGAACTTGACTTAATATTTGATCTGAACACCTAAATTTTAATAATGACCTATTAAAAATATGTACCTATCAACCTTGCAACTAATAAACACAATTTCACACTTAATTTGAAAAATTAAAGCGCGTAACACTTAAATACGCTGATTAGTATCACACAATATAAAAATTCAACAAGAAATCCGTCAAAATCAATAAAAAAAAAATTAATTTATTTTATTTTCAATTTTTGTCAGTTTTACTATGCATGTGAAACATGTGCCTTCATTGCAATAGTTCAAATACTATATCCGTAATTAAAAACCACGTGATCCAATTTTTTAAAAATAGTATAAATTTATATTTAAAATTTATAAAATTGACAAGTATAAACATTTAATATGTTATTATTAAAGTTTAAGTATTTAAATGAATTATAGAATTAAGTTTTTGTGTATATTAAGCCAAAAAATAAATATATAGACAAACATAATTTGCATTTTGTGGGCAGTGAAATTCATTCTTATTCATGTCAAAAATTCCAACACTTTTCTGTGTTCTATTATAAATAAAATTGAAAATTCACATTGAAGTTTAACACACACAATAAATAACAAAATGTGTGTGTGTGTGTATATATATATATACACGTATATTGTATATAGAAAAAGAAAAAAGAATAATTTTATTTTCTTTGCGTACCCCCATTATCTTCAATGCCTGCTTGCTGATAGGGTTCAAGTAAATAGGGATCGAGTTGTGGCCAGTTGCTACCAAATGGTGGTGATGGTAGCATTGATGGTGGTGGCATTGCAGGTGGCAGCATTGGTGGTGGTGGCAGCATGGATGGTGGTGGTGGCATTGCAGGTGGGAGCATTGGTGGTGGTGGCGGTACTGGTGGCGGCGGCGGCATTGCAAGTGGCAGCATTGGTGGCGGCATTGGTGGAGGTGGCATACGTGGAGGAAAATCCATTATTAGTTAAATGAGATTTGAGCCTAGACTGCAAGTTTCGGTTCATTTATAATGATAAAAATGTTAAGGATGAATAGAGAAAGAATTTCGAATCAGGAAAGACAGTTATGGACGTCACAAGTAAAGAATTCATACCCCCATAGAATCTTATGTAGATGAACTTTTGTGATATATTTATATTTCTTCAAGTGGGAATGAAGATTCTCAAAAAAAAAAAGAAAAAAGAAGAAGAAGAAGAAGTAGAAATGAAGAAATTCACAATCACATTTCTGACTTTGAATAATCATTTCCTCTCCTCGCAAGTTAAACAAAGGTGTTCTTATTCTTTTAGAGTCAAGTTGTGATAAGATTAAAACTAACAAAATACGATTAGCCAACTATGTGAGGCGTCCGATCGAGAGAAATGTGATAAGCTAATAGGTTAGTTCAGATCCTGAACCAAAGACAAAATGAATTTTTTGGTGGTTTTAGGAATAAACTCGCATATCAAATTAGATAAGTTAGAATGAAAAGGTCTACTAGTTTCAAAAAAAATTTAGGCCCTTGTCACTTAAAACGGTTTCAGTTTTTCAAAAAATATTTCAAAAAAAAAATAGAAATAATATTTATTTTAGTCAATTTTCTAAAATAAAAAGTAAGTTTCTTAAATTTTTAAAATAAAAATTAGAGAACTAATAAAAAAAATTAAATTTTTTTATTTATTTGAATACATATATACATGTGTGTATATATTTACACACATACATACATATACATATGCATTTATGTGCATACATACATATGTATATATATGTATGTACTTATATATATATATATATATATATATATATATATATATATATATATATATTTACGTATTAATAAATGAATATGTTTTTCAAATTTTTTATAAAAAATAAATATTTTAATTTTTTAAAAAAATAAAACACAAAAAATAAAAAATTATTCTACGTAAATAAAAGCATCTTTAATATCTGCTATCAGATTTTTGTAGATTCCAAAAGTGCCATGTTCGTATGCGTCGGATTTGATAGGTTAGACTCGGTTTGACGTGCGACGTGTTTGCAAGAGTCCTCATACAAGAAGAGCAAGGTCTAGTCAGACATAGGTCTGTTGTAGTCCTGATACGTGCAAGAAGTGGATCTCATCCGTAGTTTTGTCAGAGTTTCTCATTAAGTTCTTCTATTTCAATTTTAATTTATCTTTTTAATTTTATTGATTTTGACATTGTGGACTTGCTTGTACTCAAAGAAAAAGACATGAACTTACGAGTCTTCCATCCATTTCAACTAAAAAGGAATATTTTAAGCGAAATTGATTCAAATAAAATAAAAAAAATATAATTTAACTACACCAAGAGCTAGTCTAATAGTCAGAACGATTAAAAATGGGGCAAATGTAGTAACATTTATAAATGAAGAAATAATTTTCCAAAGTGCATTTATTTTCTCATTTTGTTTTGTGAAATGCATACTCATTTTAACAAGGCAAACTGAAAAGCGCACACAAAGTTGTTACATGATTTATTCCTTGGTGGAAAAGAAAAAAAGAACGATAGAAGCTTACATGATTATTTCATCATTTTGTTTGAGAAATATACTAGGTCCAAATGTGGAAGAAACAATCTCGACCAATAGAGGGAACTGCAAAAGTGCAAACAAGGTAACAGGCACACAAGCTAGTAGGCCAATTGGAACAGCAATCCAGCTGACTTGATGAGAAAGAAGGATGTGAAGAGCTGAGCTAAAAGCTGCAAGCATTGCTGCTATTGAAAAGAACAATGTAATCAGACCTATACTCAATCTCATGGGCAAGGCTCTAAGGAAATCTTCTTCTGAATACCGCGATGTGAGTATGCCTAAGAACATCAACAGCGAGGTAGCTGAAGAAAACAGTGCAAAGGCATTTGATATTGCAAAGATCATGAAAGACCTTTCTTTTGAAAAAATTGGGATCCCATTTTGATCACTGCCGCCTGGTACAGTAAAAGCAGCTGCAAATACAACTGTGAGCACAAGCGCAGCTACAAGTGCACATGATTCGGCTGTATCTTTCATCCATTTCTCACCTTGCTCTACTAGATTCTTGTGCTCTTCTGTGAACAATTCTCTTGGAGTTTTCTTATCATTATTTTCCCGCTCTTTGTATGCTGGTTGGACAACCTTTTCCACTTCCTGTGTATACAAATTATGATTTAATATAGTTAATTCAGAATATATACTCCAATTCACATTCTAAAAATTGAGAAAATTAACCACCAGTCGTTAGTCTAGTGGTCAGCACCGATTAAAAGTGCAAGAAATCTCGAATTTAATTTATTTATTGCTGTAATTAAATATTATGCTTCTCTTTTAAAAAAAAGTAGATTATGACCTTGAACCACTGCAATTCACGTTGCATCTGCAAGGCAGCACCAGAAATCCTACTTGATGGTGCCACTATTGCTGCTAAATGTAGCATATTGTTGTTGTCATTGTCTCTAAATCTTGTAACCAAATGCTTATATGAGCTGAGTTGATACAGGAGATTGAAAACCTTTTCCTGGCGGTTTACAATTGCGAAATGGAAAACATTCCTCCCTTGGGGATCAAAGCTCCAAAGGGACAAAGGGTAGTCCTTGATAGCCTCTGTAACAAACTCGTGAATTCCAAATTTGGCAGCAATTAGGAGTGCAGGTCCTATATGTTCATCACAACCTATTTCATCGCTGTGTTTTACAGCTTCAGATATCAAAATTTCAAGTATCTGAAGGGCATGATTATGCATCATAATCTCATCGTGCATATTCTGAAGAAATCCATAAACTTTTGGTTCTTTTGGGCATTCTTTTGAACTGCCACATGGATTTTCCTCATCAACATGTCTTGGGACATTCTGAGTATTTACAGAACCTGCAAAAACTGAAAAGGCCACTCAATTAATTACATGTTTGATTTAACAAAATTATAAGTAGAAGTATAAATCAATATACTAGTGTGAAAACATGACATAATCAAGATGTTTGCAAGTTGTGGAACCAACAATTATAAATTAAACGCTTGCAAAATCCATAATTGCTTCCACTTGGAAATGCCTGAGGCTTTTTAGCCAATGTGGCCAAGGCAGTAGTCCCTTCACGGTCTTTTCCAACTGCCAGCTTGGGATAGCGCGTCAGTACATCCAAAGCAATGTCTGTCAGCGGAAATATAATCACAATTGATCAATCGAACTGCAGAAATAAGTGCTTGTTTATCATTGAACAAAACATAAATTACATATATATACTAACCATAAAAATTAGCAGTTATGAGACGATTAATAAGTCTAACACCTCTTTCTCCTTCAAAGGGACTTGGATCATTGACTCGTGGAAATGAACTTGGCGGATCCTGATCTAAAGTCACTCTTTGAATCTCCTCTAGAGTCACTTGTAGAAGATATCGAGTGGTCTCCTTATGGCCATATTGAACAGCACGATGAAGTGGGGTTGAGCCACTCTTATTTGTTCGCCGAGTCAGGAATGGGTCCTTTTGCACCAAGATCCTGGCAGCTTTTGTGTTTCCAGCAATAGCAGCATAGTGTAAAGGAGTCTCCCCATTACGAGTTCTTACTTTTGCCAATGTCTCTTTTGATATTTTATCAACAAGTTTCTCCACAAATTGTATTGACTGACCTGTGCTAACTGCAACATTCAGAATTCTGAAATCTTCTTCATCCTTTAAAAATCTCTCTGCACTCTCCCAGTCACCGCGTATTGCTGCTTTAAGCAATATCAGGTGGCCTTCCTTCAGTGTCCCCTTTCCCCCTGTCAAGTTATTAGTTGGAAATTAATTTTAATGATTGTAGTCTGCAATTTTGATTGTATGACTAATCCAGTATAATTTGCAAGAAATCAACTTTCTTTGTGAAATTTGCATGCAATAGAATTTTTATGCAAAAATATATTTGAAATAAACCACCATCAGCATTGTGTGAAAAAGTTAGTAGCTTTAAATGTCAAACTACAGCCAAAGTTGCTATATCTTAATAATTAGGATAGTTAAATTACCCTCTTTTGGCTGCTCGGGTTGTCCATTGGAAGTATTGATAAGCAAACCTAAATCTGCCAACTCCATGAGCAAAGCGTTTGCCATATAATTGCTGGTATTTATTCCTGCAGGAAAATACTGAGTTGAAGCCATTACTGCTCCTCAGAAAAGAAGGTACCACTCAGAAAATCAAGTGGAATTGCAATTAGGAGGTTTATATGAGTAGTAGTAAGCATGGCTTGGATGTGTGTGTATATATATATATATGTGAGAGACCATCGTCCTGTTTGGTAAGGAAGTGTGCAAAGTATCTCAGGATTGTAAAAATATAATATTAATTGTTTACAATGTTTTGGACAATCTCCACCTATTTTGAGGTCGAGTTAGCTTCAAATCCATTTTCTTACTATGGTATATATCAAAGCATCAGTCATTAATGTTAGGCCACTGCAAATGTCCAGTTCCGTTTGTTGGGGTACAACCCAATCCCACATCGAAAAATTAAGGGAGGAACACCTTGAATATAAAGAGTTCATCTAACTCCATTAGAATGAGACCTTTTGGGAGGAGCCCAAAAATAAATCCGTGCGGGTTTTGCACAGAGCGGACAATATCATACTAATGCGGAGTTAAGGTGATGTTTGGCAGTCCTAACAAGTGGTATCAGAGCCGTGGTTTGGAGATGATCCGGAATGGTGGACTGTGTTGTGTGGGAGGCCCCCGGTATGACCTCGCGATTAGAGATTCGTGTTTGGTACCTTGTGTCGAAAGTCTTCCTGATATTGTGGTGGTCAGGCGGCGTGTCCCGTTGGTTGATAACGGCGGTACAAGATGATTTGACGAATCAAATGGATTATCGCTCGAGGGGAAGACATAAGCTGTGTGGTCCTTGGATTGAGGGGAGGATTGTTGGGGTACAACCCAATCCCATATCGGAAAATTAAGAGAGGAGCACGTTGAATATAAAGAGTTCACCTAACTCAATTTGTATGAGGCTTTTTGGGAGGAGCCCAAAAACAAATCCATGCGGGTTTGGCCTAAAGCGGACAGTATCATACTAATGCGGAGTTAAGGTGACGTTTGGCAGTCCTAACACCGTTAACTTTACGCTCTAAATTTCCTGCATATAATCGGCCATGGCGCAAGAGATACTCTTTATAATGGTTTGGCCAATCCAACTTTTTGAGGTTAAATTAAATCCAAATTTGTTTTCTTCACAAAACAAGGAAAAACCAAAAGAAAATACGTACAATAACATGAAAATGAAATTTTTATTCAATTACTAGTTCGTTCAACTTTAATTTTTTAAGAGAAATGAGGCCATTTACATTTTCCTTCCACGATTGAAAACAACAATTATTACTTCAATCAATTCAAACTTTTTCTTTATTCCTTTAATTTACTGCCAAATTCTCATTTCACCCTTAATTTCAGGTAGAGTCATTATCGTGCTGCCATGAAGTAGGACCTTTCTTTTACTCAGTACTCCACTGCAGTTGTGATTATTTTTATTTAAAAAAGAAAAGCAATCGAATAATTGTGTTGTAGCCATGGAATATGTTTTGTCGAATTTAATATATATTAAGAAAAGTAACCAAATCATTGTAGCCGTGAAACATGATTTGTCGATGAATAAAGAAACATGAATTTGAGTGAAGAGATGTCACTTGTAATTTATCATTCTCTCACACCATTATTTGACTGGTAGTAAGCTCTTTATTCATGGATGCAAACACTAGTAAAGAAATCATTCCACATTAAATCTTATATTAAGGAGTTTTTATAATATTAATTATATTCTTCAAGTAGAACTGAAGAAAATGCAGCCCTTTATCTTATATTTGGATAATTTTATAACATATTTATATTGTTCTCAAGTAGAAATTAATTATAGAAAGTGCGGTATCACATTTGTGCCTTGTGAAAAATTACTTGCAAGTTAAGTCGTGAATATTCTCAATTTTTATAATATATTTCCACTCTATGAAAGTATGAACTTTGAGATAATGGAAGAATTTGAATTCAATATATATTATTATCCTATCCAAAAATTATGAACTTAATTACCCACTTTAATTTCTCAATATAAAACAACAAATATCTGAATTATAAAGACAATCATCCAAAATTTTTTCCTTAATCAACATATTAATTAATTTTCACAAATATATACGTATAATAAATAAATAAAAAAAAATGGCCAGTTTGCATCGAATAATATAAAATAGTATAAATTTGCTCTTAAATTGTGTTTTGGTTCAAAATATCTCTATAATTATTAAATTGGCTCACATTTGCTTATATAATTACTAAATTGATGCATATTTGCCCTTATTTGCTATTAAAAAATGATTCATGTTTGCAGGGGTGTGCAAAACTCAACCCGACCCGAATAACCCGAGAAAACCGACCCGAAATATTTATTCGGGTAGTTAGGGTCAGGTCGAGTGTGTGGTTTTGCTTTTGTTCGGGTTCGGATCGGGTCAGGCGGAATCCTTGCCTAACCCGAACCCGACCGAAAAACCCTATATATATTATATATAATATTTGATATAAGTTGTGAAAGTTGGCTTAGTGGTAAAGTCATAATTTTTCCTTTCTAAATACTCGAGTTCAAATCCTAAGGTATGCAAAATTGTTTAACCATTTTTAATTTTTAACTCCTCTCTCTTTTTACTTTCCCATTTCAGTTCTACGCCTCCTCTCTCTGTATTTTTTCTTACCCATATCAAGAAAAGCAAAATCCCACCCTCTCTCTTCATCTCTCTGTTTCTTCGTCCTCTCCCTCCCTCTCTCTTCATCCTCATCCTCAGGCCCACCCCCCTCTCTCTCTTTCTTCTTCCTCTCCCTCCCTCTCTCTTCATCCTCATCCTCAGGCTTCCGATCTACACATTCACACACAATTTACAATTTTTTTTTCTTTTTTTTTTGTTTCTGCCTCTGCACTCCTCCTCCTCCTCCATCTTTTTTCCTCTTTTCCTCCTCTTTCTCCCTCGATCTGTCTCTGCTTAGATCTATTTAGCTTTTTGTGTTGATTTGTGTTTTTTTGCTTGATATTTAAGTTTAGTTTGTAGTAGATTTTAATTTTTTGTGTGTATGATTTGTGAATTTTTCTTTGTTAATGGCAAATCTGTTTGAAAAATCACAGATGAATCGATTTTGATGGTGAATTCGGGTTGTTACGGTATTTTGGGTAGGGCCCCGAAATTTTCGGGGTTGTTCGGGTAGGGACCCGAAATATATTTAGGGTCGGTTCAGGGGAGGGATATTGGTCTTTTTTGGGTTATTCGGGTTTGGGTCGGTTTATCCCGAACCCGCCCGATGCACAGCCCTACATGTTTGTTTTCGTCATTACAAATAAGGAAAAATATGAATTATTTTAGTAATAGTATAAGCCTTTTTGAACTAAAAAAAAATAATAGCAAATTTGTACCGTTTTACATAATTCATGGGTGAATTTAACTCTAATCCCATAAATAAAAGCAAGCATATTATGTCCATTATTAGATCGAAATCTGCATTCAAATTTGAGAGGGAATTAATTTGAAGGAAACAAGAAAAATGAGAGAGATAAAACTATGGGTGTTCAAAAATAACGTAATCCGTTCAAATCGTTTAATTCAATATATTTAATCCATTTTTTTCATAATTTTATTAGATTATTATAATTCATATATCACATTTTACAATTTAAAAATATTTATATTTAAGTTATGGGTTATTAAATAACCCAACCTACTAATCCATGGCCTATACATATTTGGATGGGCTTTTGGTTTTATTTTCATTGAAAAATTGAAAAGTCCTTGGCTGTCGTTACTGATTTTTTCTTTTTATCACTTTATAACAAAAGCGTTTTTAAAATAAAAAATCAAAATCACGAATTTCAAAATCATGATTTTCGCACTTGTCCGTCCACATTTTCTTCTTTTTATTTTTTTTTTCACTTTTTTCTAATTTTTATATTACTAAAAAAATTGCGAATTTCTTGATATGATATTTTCCTCATGAAAATCGTATGTCCAGTGGACTTTTCTTCTAATTACTAAAGCACTCTTTATTAAGGAATTATTTCATATTCATATTTTGTAAATTTATTTGATGATTTCGCCCACAAATTATTATTAATTGAAAATGGTACGACCAAGGTTGATTTGACATAGAGTCATTTTTTTTTACTAAATAATACTAAAATTAAAAAAAAAATCGTAACCAAAAAAATACCTTAATTGAGATTTTATTTCAATGAAAGTAACTTTTCCGGGAAAAATGAAAAGTAAATGCCAAATTACACTCTAATAATACACGTAGGAAACAAAATAATATGTGAATTGTACTTAATTTTTTTTTATATATGTATTTTTCTTTTTTTTAGATTATAATTAAATAAATTAATTTCACAGATTAAAAATTTATATGTACTTTTAAGTTTTAAAATACTATTAATTTTATTTTGAATTTTTTTTTAAATGAAACATGCATGCGTTATCTAAAAAAAATGTTTACAAAAATGAAATTAATGTTTTATACTTAAAATATATAAATATAGATAATTTATAATTTAAATATTTATAATATATCATAAACAATTAATATACCCCATGTAACTCAGTTATAAACCAACCAATCCAATATAACCAACTGAGTTGGATTGAATTCGAGTTGGATGGAAAACTAATTATAATCCATCTAATTCATCTTCGAATACTCATAGATAAAACAATCAAAATTATTTACACGTGCGAGTAAGAGTAAGAGATCGAAGAGGACAAGCAAGTATTGTCCAAATGAAAAAAAAAAAAAAAACAGACAATGAAAAAGTCAAACCAAGAATTGATTGGCTTGTGCTTTAGGGTCCATTTTGGGGGGTCAAAAACAAGACATTAATCATAAATTAAACCATACTGCAGAATCCTATATTAAAAAATTCCAATATTGAGTGTAGACATGTCTATTTCAAGTAACTTAAAGATATGAATTCATTCATATAATAAACTATGAATGATTGTCTTTTCTTTTGGCAAAGAATAAATTGTCATCTAAAGAAATAAACATTTGCAATCGGGTTGAAATATATATGGTGCATGCCCACCACATGTGCTCATACATCTAAGTCGCTTGAATCAATGGATACTTGCGATCTAACGGTTCAAATACACGCACTGAATTACCATTCTTTATAATCAATTCTATATTTAAAAAAAAAAAAAAAACTTTTTTTTACATGATAGTTTGTTATAAATTAAGTTATAAATTTGTAAATCTGATTTAAGCAAGAAAATTTATAAATTTAAAGGTTAGTAATAATATAATAATATAGTTTACTTTAAAAAAAAAATAGGATGGAATGGTAAGTGGTTCTCTTTTCATTAATCAAAACTCATGTGAGTTCGAATTTAAATTTTGAATATAAAATATTTTTAAATATTTAGAATTAAAAGAGAGTATTTTACTCTTTTTGTGAGCCTATTATGAATTTATGTGGCAGAAATTTAAATTAGATACCAAATTATTATATATATATATATATATATATATATATATATATATTTTTTTTTTTTTTTTTTTTTTCTTGTAAAAAAAAAATCAACAGAACCAAATAATGGCACAAAGCACAATCAAACAACAAAATGGTATTTTATTAAATAATATAGTAAATAGAGTTTGCCGGCTCTTGACAATTCAAATCCAACCCTGTCACTATCCCAACTTCACTCTCCAAACTCTATTCGTAGATCTCAACAACTATGACATAAAAGGAAAAACAAGTGCAATAGAAACAGAAATAATAATAATGATGAGAAATAAGAAATTCCCAATCCAATGTTGCCAAAACCAAACCGATATCAACAGATCTTGATGATTGAGCCAAACCGATTAAACTAACTTTTTATTGTTTTCAACAATTGAACTATTCAATTAGAATCCTAAAACTAGTATAAAATTCATATGATAAGAGTTGACAGATGGTCCCCATTATTGAACTCATTTTCTATTTCTTACTTGGTTGAACATGAAATTTTTATTATCGGATCAAAATTCGAGTGTTTTCGAACCAACCACTCCGGTCCAATTTGGATTCAACAACATTGTCCTTGTCTTTCCTACATTTCTAAAATAAATAAAGGTTATAGAAAACATCATATGCTCCAAAAGAACAGCACACCACGCCCTTAGAATATGCCATCTACCGTCTCCTTCCCAGAAACGTAGCTAACTTTTTAATTATTTTATATAAAATTTCAAGAAAAACTAAGCTCTAGCCTTTATGGTCCTTATCTTCAATCTGCTTGGTCAAAGAAGTAGGCCATAAACTTTGTATTTCTCTCTTTCCATTTCCTATTCAAGCTCAAAATGACTATTGAAGAACCAGAGCCAAACCACATTTCTGATCACATACTGGATTGGTTAGAAGATTCTGTATCATTCCTTCCATCTTTCTTGGATGATCCTTATGGTTCCAATTACATCAATGATTATCAATGGTGGAACCAAAATCAAGAAGATCAACATAACCAACTTCACCAAGAAAATCCGATCAACAACAGTACTACTAGTCTTATACCGCCAATAAATGATCATACCATAGTCTCCGATCATCTGCAGCCGTCGAATTCTTCGAAGAAAAGGGAAGCCATTGATGACCCAGTTCCTAAAACATCACAGAGAAAGAAACAGAACACTATGACAGGTCACGAAGAGCAAGAACATGGTGAAGTTGTAGGAGGAAAAAGATCAAATGGGAACAAGAAAAGCAATAGTAAAAGCACATCAAGTAACGGTAATAACGGTAACAAAAAGCAAGGGAGATGGGCAGAACATTTGCTTAATCCTTGTGCATCTGCTATAACTACCGGAAACTTGTCTAGAGTTCAACACCTTCTTTATGTTCTTCATGAGTTAGCCTCATCCACCGGAGATGCTAACCACCGGCTAGCTTTTTATGGTCTTCGAGCCTTAACAAATCATCTTTCTTCTTCAACAACCTCTGCCTCTATAGGAGCTGCTGTGTCTTTTGCTTCAATTGAACCAAAGTTCTTTCAAAGATCATTGATTAAGTTTTATGAGGTTAGTCCTTGGTTTGCCTTTCCTAATAACATAGCTAATTCTTCAATTCTTCAAATTCTTGGCCAAGAACATGATCAGAAAAGGAATCTTCATATTCTTGATATTGGAATTTCTCATGGCGTACAATGGCCTACACTTCTGGAGGCCTTGACTCGCCGATCTGGTGGACCTCCTCCTTCAGTACGCATCACAGTGATCACTGCCACTGGCGAAAATGATCAGAACAGTGAGACCCCATTTTCTGTTGGTCCTCCTGGAGATAATTTTTCCTCAAGATTACTTGCTTTTGCTAAGTCCATGAACATCAATTTGCAAATCAATAAACTTGATAATCACCCTCTACAAAATCTCAGTGCACAAGTGATCAACACCAATCCTGAAGAAACATTGATAGTCTGTGCTCAATTTAGACTCCATCATCTAAATCACAATCCACCAGATGAAAGAACAGAGTTCCTGAAAGTCTTGAGAGATTTAGCGCCGAAGGGAGTGATACTTAGCGAAAACAACACAGATTGTAGCTGCAACTGTTGTGGTGATTTTGCCACAGGATTCTCAAGGAGAGTAGATCATTTGTGGAAGTTTTTAGATTCAACAAGCTCAGCTTTCAAAGGACGAGAAAGCGAAGAACGGAGGGTGATGGAAGGAGAGGCAGCAAGAGCATTAACAAATCGCAGAGAGATGAATGAAGGGAAAGAGAAATGGTGTGAAAGGATGAGAAGTGTTGGGTTTGTATGTGAGGTTTTAGGTGAGGATGCCATTGATGGAGGTAGAGCTTTGTTAAGAAAGTATGACAATAATTGGGAGATGAGAATGGAGGAGAAAAATGGGTGTGTTGGTTTATGGTGGAAAGGGCAGCCTGTTTCTTTCTGTTCATTGTGGAAGTTCCGTGCCAAGGAAAATGACAGTTAGAAACAGTTGCAACTTCCCTGCTTTTGCCTTTTTTATGTAAATTTAAGTGAGCTGAAAGGTGTGGTGCATTGAAGCTGCCTTTTGCAGTCCTTTGTTTTGTTGAATGCTCGACTTTGTAAGAGATATTTCTAGACGAAATAGGCAAACATAGCGATATATCGGAAATTGGGTTCAAACTGATACGAAAAGTTTCTTATTTGTTATCTTCACTTTCTAATATACCCAATTAAATTCCTTGCCCAAAAGTGTATTAGTTCAATTTCAATTCAACAATTCCACCGCCATTTGATGCTGTTATCATAAATATCCAAGCTACTCGGATAAGGAAATGGACAAAATAAAAGTAAGAGAAATATAGCTTCATCTGACCGAATCAGTAACCTTAATGTTTAGTATGCATAAACTTTTATCTTGACCGTTCAAATGTTAGTCGAGTGTTACCTCGTATGCGACATGAAGCTACATATTTAGTGATTATCAATCAGTATCCTATGTGTATATACAAATAATTCTTCCAGTTTTCTTCAACGCATCAGTCATAGGCGTCTCCTCAACAATCGAATATCCTAATAGAATTTCGTACAGCCTGCCGACAAAGAGGGCATTTTGGTGATACCTCACGTTCAACTGATATGGCACAGAGTCTGCAACAAACAAGATGCCCACATGGAATGAATGCAGAACGTCGTCTCCTCATCAAGCATATCACACACAACTGTCCATCTAGCACATCTCCTGTATCTTCATCCACCTCAACATGAGAGACCTCTGCATCACTAACACCACGGCTTTGTTCCTGAGACCGTCTTTGTTGCCGCCATTCTTTCCATCTATTCCAGTTCCTAAAGACAAATTGTCAATCAGCGGATATTAAAGTGAATACAATTTTTTTGTTAGAGGAAATGATTAATGTATTACATTTAGAAATTGTTAAGTCATTTCATTTGATAATCAGTTTCAGAAAGATTGTATCAAATGAACAGATTTTCATCCCCGAAGCTTATCTAATACGCAAAATACAAAAGATACACTGAAAGCAAAACTTACCTCGTAATAGCATAGCCAAGAATACCAATTGACACTGAACCGAGAACAATACCACTCCACAACAGTACTTTTGCCTTGAAGGCAAGATCTACCGCCATTTGATCCTTAGTCATATCTGACCTGTAATAACCCCACCAAGGTCAAATTATCTGACTGCACAGATACTTTTAACAAGAACTTGTGAAAAAAAATAGCCTATAAAGGGATATCCATCAGCCCTCAAAAGTTATTTCATCGTAATAAACCATCACTCGAGATTATATGATGAAAAAATCCTAAAGCATGTACTGATGAGAACCAACATCTAAAAACAACACATGCACACACACACTTGTAACCTGCTATGCAGCTACACTGAGATTTCTGAACTAAGAACATTATACTACATGAAACAAACTAGCTGCTTTGAAAACAATGAAAAATCAGGTATAATTGTACAATCAGAATATGAATTATTGGGGCCAACAGCTTCATCTCCAAAAACTAACTCACATTGTCCACTCAGACCAGGAAGGAGTTGAGTATTTCATATTAGTTGCATAAACACAGAGAACAAGTTTTTGAGAAATGAGAAGTATATACTCCAATATTCATGGATAGAGCCTGATATTCAAACAGAATACATAATACCAACTCTACATGCCCAAAAATACACCAAAAAGAAAATGATGATCTCACATCATTCCCACAGGAAAACCCAAAATAAATTGAGAGCTACCTAAATGTTCAACAAACAGCTGTCATCACTGATAATAGCATCAAATCCTAGAAATGTTCATACAAACTCCAAATGCATCAAGGAGGAAATCCATCAGAATTATGGGTTTAACATAGAACAAGCCCACTTACAAAAAGTAGGGAAGATCCTTGCAAGACTTTATCTCAAGTACTCCATTTTTATTACTGCAAATGCCAACCGCATTAATTTCCTTCCCTAATGGAAGGATTTTCTCCTCATCGAGCAGGCCAACCTACAAACCAGCACAGATTGTGCAATAAATATATTGCAAAAGATCGTAGGAATTACACGTTCAAAATGCATTAGAACCATTTAAGGACATGTAAGGCAGTGCACTTAGATTAACCACTTCAAAACTTACAGGGTATTCATGACCAAAAAGTGCTTGAAGGAACGTATATGGAGAAGCATCAATAGGTTGCAACTGGTGATAAACTGTGGTAAGAGGCAGAGGATGTCTTGAGCCAACCATATCTACAATAATATAATCTGATGACTGTGGCCACCGACCACCTTCAACCAGAACAAAAGGCACCTGCCAAATAAGTACAGAGAAATACTTAAGTCTCTGCTATCACATTCATCAAAATATCCACTTAAAAGACATTAGGTTTCATCAAAGAAAATGGAAAAGACTAAGGATCTCAATAATACTATCATACTATCAGAGAGAGCCTAAAGAGAAATCAGTGCCAACAGTAGCAAATAATTACACTGATGCCTCATTCATTTTTGTCTTAAATTACTCAACTCAACAAAGCCTTGACACTTCATCGCAATGATCAGGCAGAGCAGCAATTCAGTCAGTCTGATGCACATCATGGAAAAAGGACTAAAAGAACAAGGGCACAAAAAATTTTATGATACAGTTCCAACAAAGGCTAATCATAGAAAATCTTTTTCTGCATTCAACTTCATGTACAATAGCATACTACATTGCTGAACTCAAGAAAGGACATACCTCACTCCATATATGGAAAAAGCAATCACAACAGAGATTCCAATTTTTCACATTTCTTTCTTTACAAAAAAAAATGCTTTATTTTAAAGAAAAAAGAGATCACATTAGCAGAGAAGCTTGACCATTGCGTTTAATGAAAACTAGATTCCACAATGAATATGTAGACACATCACATCTTAAATAATGTGTGGTTCAAGTCCTAGGCTATAGAAAAAAAATACAAACATATTGGTAAGAATGCCCAAATTATACTAAGAGTAGGTTTTCCAAAACATTGATGCTAAAAGTTTGCAATCAGATTGCAAATATTCCTATATCTATTGTATCAAATAGAAATTAAAAATATATGCTAATATTAAATAACGCAATAATGCTTAAACATGTAAAAGTCAACATTATATAAGATCCAAATTCCATGGTTATTTGGCTGAAATTAGTATCAAGAGTACAATAAAAAAAATCAAAAATCAAAAAAAAAAGTAAGGAATTCACCGTTCGTAATGACGATGATTCTTGTTCTCTCCAGGATCTGCCAAAGATAGCTCGTATATCAGAAGTCCATCCAAAGAAGCCCTTCCATTCATTGTATATACACTACGAGACATTAAAACACAAAGCCATATCAGAGTTCTTTACAACAAAAGAATTAATCATGAAGCAGCAAGATAGGTTCCATCAATAACACAATTAAACCTAAAAACAGCTCCATGATATCAATACTAGGCCTTTGTCTAGCAGCCCTAAACCGCTCCAAAAGTTGGTGTTTTTCATGCCTGATAACAAATTTCCCATGCATCTCAAATGTCATTTCAGAAGCCCTTATTCCTGCAAATGCTGTCAAGTTCCAACTATCCACTATCAATCCTCAAGATCATTCTCAGCTACTTCTCACAGAATTCCTTAAGTACTTTCTTGTATTATTATTACTTTGAGCAACATCCGAAAAGCCCTACTGTACAATAAAGCCCTAAAGCTTTTACACGAAATAACCATTGCGTTGAATGTTCTACTACAGGACTCCAAAACTAAATACGCATTCAGTTTTAGCAATGTCAAAGGGGAAAAAAATAAAATTCTTGGCAAAGGAAACAATTACAATTGGACAATTCTGAACAAATTCCCAAAACGAAACTTCCCTATCGCATAAATAAGTGTACAAGCAAAGCTATTTCCAAGTTCTATACATATCATTTGGCTTGAATTTAATTTCTAGGCAATTAACAGATAAAACAAGCATAGATAAATAGACATAGTTTTAAAAGCACAAAATCAAAAAGATAATTCATTTTTAAAAAACAGTAAAGTATGGTTTAAAATCCAAATTGATAGTTCTCATAATCAGATATACATGCTCCACGTTTATATAAATATTTATATACGTACAGTTTGAGTCCTCTGCACAATAACGGCCTTATCGCCAGATTCATGAGCGGTCAACACATTTGGCCTCAAGCTATTCCAAGTTCCATCTACGGAAGACTTAGGCTCCACCTGGCCACGAACGATCACGAGACTCCGCGTTTGGTCTTGGTCAAGATTCTGGTTTTGCTTTTCATCTGACGGCTGGGGAGCATCGAGGAGAGAGCGAAGATCAGAGACTCTAACGGATGGGGCCTTGCGAACTTTGCGAAGAGCTTTGGAATTGGAAGTGAACTTGCACAAGGAACGGACGGCGGCGTAGGCGAGAGCAACACCAAGAATCGCTCCGTCGAAGGAGAAGGCAAGTTGAGAGACTAAAGAGGCTAGGGCTTGCTCGTGCGAAGACATCTTCCTTGTTTTCTATAATTTATATTCTCATAATGCTTAGTGGCGATCTCCGGAGTGCTACCGTGGCCTCGTCGCTGTCGGGGAGAGTGTTCCGGAGAGTGAGTGAACTGAAGAGGAGGTAGAAAAATGCAAAACGGCTAACATTAAGCAGGGGTAGGCGAAGTAAATACGCACCAAATTTATGGCGGTTTGGGGAGTTACTTGTCCGGTCCAGTTTGAGGGCGGGGTTTTCTTTTTTCTTTTTAATTGGAGAATTAGAAATTTCTAATTTTGTTAATTTCTTTTTTTTTTTTTTTGAAAAAAAAAAAGAAAGAGAGATTCATTACTGAAGATCAGAAGCAAGAACAGAATAAACCAGCAAACCCAAAGTGTAATCATTGGCAAAATTTGAATTCAAAGCATTAATAATCTAATTCAATCTGATGCTCTCTTCTAGCGTAATTTCATAGTAATTGTCAATTGGCTAATTAACGAACAAGTGTGAATTGAATAATTTATTAAGTATGGTATGGACCGACATAAAAAAAAATCAAATAGTTGTTTTTATTGTACGATTATATCTATAATTGATGAACAGATTTCGGGAATAATTTAAAATTTTCTCTTAAACCTTGATTTGGCAATTGAATTTTAATAAAGGTATGTATAGTTTTAGGAGTGAGAAAAAAACCGATGGACTTTGTTAACCGAAAAAAATCCGAAAACCGAATCGATGGACTGGTTAACCGATTGTAATGGACTGGTTAATGGTTAGTGTTTTGAAAAAATCGATATTAATGGACTGGTTAATGATTTTTGACTCATGTGACTGGTTAACCGGACCGAAACCGAATTTTTAGTTAATTTATTAATTTTTTAATAATTTATAACAATTTATCCTAATTAAAGGTGATCATTTACCTTTTTTCATTATACTAATTATTTTAAAGTTTTAAAGTTTTTTTAATTAGATATTAGTAGGTATAATAATTTATCTAATTAAAAGTAATTATGAACCGCTTAATATATTTACTTATTAAATATTAATTTTTAAAAACAAATTTGCTTATATCTACCAAAATTTTTTTATTTTAACAACAATAATGTTATATTATAGCGAAAAAAATTAATTTTTAAGTATTTTCAACATTTTAATTTTATTTATAAATATATTTATAATTATAGTGGTTAACCAAAAAATATTGGGTAACCGATCCGAAAATCCGAAACCGATGGACTGGTTAACCGATAGTAATGGACTGGTTAATGGACTGAAATTTTAAAAAATCGATATTAATGGACTGATTAATGGATTGTTGCTAATGGACCGGTTAACCGACCATGCTCAATATTTAGCTAATAGTCCTTTTGAGAGTGTAATTACCCCAGAAATAAAGTAATTGATTTTTGTTATTCTATTAACCAAAAACTGATAAGATACTTCATATATTGTATTCTAGTATTATGATTTTCTAAACCAAATCTTTAATTTAAGTTCCAACTGCAAATCGTCCAGCTTAAAATATATACATCTTTTCAAGTTATTTTTAAATTAATTACAAATTTACACCAAAATTTTCACTTTTTTTCAATTTAGTTTCCAATTAAAGAAATATTTTTATATTTCAAATGACTTGTCAAAGAAACTTACAATTTGACATCTAATATTTTTATATTTCAAATGACTGTCAAAAAAATCCAACTAAAACTAATAAAATATTGCCATGAAATTTACATAATATACCAAGATATATATTCTATTTAATTTTATATATAAATTTTAAAATAATTTTTCTAATTTGAAATATAACTAAAGATTGTGTGTCAAATTTATAAATTTTTTAGTTTAGAAAGTAAATTTAAAAATAGTGAAAAGAGGATGTATTTTGTAATTAACTTAAAAAAACTAGGTCTATTAGCAAATTAATTACATTCAAAGTCTATATATATAAAAAGCAAAATGGCAATGACAAGGTGTTTAATATTAGATAGAGGGAGCTTAAGTTTGGGATTCCATTTCGGCCAGAACCAACAATATATGATGGTATGAACTATTTTTACACTTTAAAGTTTAAAATTAAACCTAATTAATGCCTTGTTAGAATGTAATTAAGCTAAAACAAATGAAGTTATCAAACTATTCACAGCATTAGGAGATTCAATATTTGCAGCATGCCCTGTATCCTTTATTATTTCCACCCTTGCTTTAGCTCCCAGGTGCCTGTCATTAACGTAATTAATCACTTCATATAGCTAATTAATGCCTTTAATTTTTTTTTTAATTGACCAAAATAAATATACCTCTGCAATTGATGCGCCAAATATACTGGGAAAATGTTATCTTGGTCTCCCCATATTATCAATGTTTCCTTCACTCAAATTGAGCATAATTATTTGCTAGATTAAAAATTAATATGCTATATATATATACACACATATTAAGCCTAGATAAACCAAAAAGAAATTAATAAAAGTCATTACAGTCGAACTTTATAATAAACAAAGAAACATTGTTAATACCATCGCAAATAAGACAATCTTGATGAGATATGTGCAAGATTTTATGTATTTAGTAGTGAGTAATTATTTGATAAATTAATAATTAATAAAATAAAATAAAAATGTTTAGACAAAGCCTACCTGGGATATAATAGGGAGATCCGCATCTGATTTTTTAACCAGCAAATGCTCCACCAGCTCCATCTTCTCTTTCCTGTGATTGTTAGCCATTGCCTATACAACTTTTATTCGTCAGCAGTAGCTAATTTGCAGCAATTAGTCTGAAGCTAATAATATTAATTAGCCACTATTTGTCTATAAATTAACTAAATGGATGATTATTTAATCTTAAGATTATCTTGAATTTTAGAGAAAATGCAACATGAAGAAACTCACATTGATAAACTCTTGAAGCAAAAAATCAGGAAGAAATTTCAAAGGCTTGCACTTATATGTTGTTAGATTAACTAAGAGGCGAAGATCCTGTGTATTTTTGGGTAAAAGTATCTCTCTAGGATCTCTTCCTACTCTCCTAATCTGATCTACTTTCTCTTCATCATCACTCCACCCTACCCCACTGCTCACAATCACAAGTTTCTCCATCTCCTTCGGACACATTTCAGCCATCCGATACGCCACGTACCCACCATAACTGATCGAGTACACAGAAAATCTTTCCACACCCAATCTTTTCAACCCCTCGACCAAGCACTTGGCCTGAAACACTTCCGTCCGCTCCGACCGGTTTGAATATGAGTTGCCGAAGAACAATAAGTCCGGCAAGAAAAGGTTGAATTTTCGGGAAAGGAAACCGACTTGATAGAGAAATTGCCACCGTGCATCTCCGCCGTAGCCATGGATCATGACTAGATTTGGCTTGTCGGACCTCCTATAAATAGTAGTGGTCCAAAAATGGAGTGTGGTTTGGTCATCTAGATCAATGGTGATGGATGCAAGACCACATAATCTATAATAGATGGAGAATATATTATCCACAACAGTGAAGAGAATTGAAGCCAAATTTATCTGAAATAATTCGGCAATGAGGATTCGAAGAAGGGTAAGTGTGGATGAGAGGTAGAAGATGAAGAAATGCAAAAGCTTTGAGGAGCTCATGATTGTATAACATTTTTAGATTAATTAAGATTTGATAAATATATATATATAGTATTTCTTAATTCGGGTTCGGGTTTATTAGTATGTTTTTAAATATTAAATTGGTGGATGGAACTGGTGGCACATGCATGCATAGTGTCGATATTGTCTTGGACCAAAAAGAATGTTGATTTGTTTTGTTTTTCTTTGAATATAGTATAGGTTGTGGTTAATTACTAGAAATGAGTTTGCATATTTTATTGTGTGGCCATGAATAATTAAGCTATTTCGTCTACTTGTAATTCAGTGTTAAAAAACAAAACAAAACAAAACTGAATTTTCCGAGAAATATGTAGTAAACTATCAAGAACAGAACTTCGACTTATTCTAACAAGAGTCGAGAATATTCGGATTATTGTTAAAATTTTTATTTTTTTTTCTATTTTATTTTGTAAAGGAAAAATGTACTTTTTACCCTCCTCATTTCTAATGGGTTATATTTTGCCCGCTATTAGAGATAAAATATCATCTTTATATATGCTGAAAAGAGTGCTAAGGGACATTTTTTCTTGAAAAAAAAAAAGAATTTTAAGACGAACACTGATGGCAAAACAGTACATTCTCTCTTTTATAAATAAAGCTTCAGTTCATTATAAAGAAAAGCGAGCAATACTTACATTGATGAAGCCCCAAAGAACAAAGTCTGGCACCCATTTGGTAGGATTAATCTTGTGCATAGCAACCTTGACAATTTCCCTAGCATGTTCTGGTTTTTGTGGCAAAAGAAGATCAAACACTTTCCCTTCAAATCTCTTCACATTTTCCTCCTTTTGTTGTTCTGTGTAACTTAACCCACAGCTTATTATCACCACCTTCTCCACCTCCTCTCCATACTTATCAGCAATTTGATATGTCACAAACCCTCCATAGCTTATCCCTACCACATTATATTTCTCTAACCCTAATCTTTTCAACCCTTCTCTTACACACCTTGCCTGAAAAACATCGGACCTTTCGCTCCCATAAGTGTGGGACTTGCCAAAGAATAACAAGTCTGGAATGTATAGGTTAAATGATTTTGATAAAGGCTTGACTTGGTTAAGAAATTGGAGCCTTGAGTGCCCTCCATACCCATGAATTAGTACTAGATTTGGTTTATGTAATCTTCTTTGGTTTGTTACCCAAAAATGCATGGTGGTTTTCTCATCTAATTCAATTGTGCACGGTGACATTTTGCATAATATGAAATTTAACGATAAAATTGCATCCCAAATTGTTACGAAAATTGCTGAAAGATTTATACCGAGGGATGATAGAGATTGGAGAAATGCAATGAAAGCAAATAGGAAAGAGGAGATTATTTTCAAGGTAAGTTTGTGTTCCATGGTTAGAGATGAAAGCAAAGAGGATTTTGTTGTACTAGTACCAGTGTGGCTTGGGACATATATTTATGCACGAAATAAGTGAAAAAGATTATTGATTAAGCAAACTAACAACAAATTAATTACGTAATTGTTGTTTTTAATTGTTTAAATTCTTGCCCAAGTCCGTCAAAGCTATGCAATTGCTAGATGCTAATAAAATCAAAAAACATGGGGAAACTTGAAATTTTGGAAATGTTATTCGAATGCACTGCTTAGACAAGTTATCTAAACATACATGATAAACGAAACATCACATGTTTTGTGCTGCTACTTATGGTCGGATAAAGGTCTTTTATTTACGCCAATGACATTTGTCACCCAACAAAATATCTATTTGCATACAGCTAGCAACATTGCTGCTTTATCACAAATTGCCCATAACTAAGCATTAGGGTAACTCAGACAATATATACATGACCACTATACTTTATATATCGGGATTAATTGCACCGGATGTCCTCCAATTTATGTCCGATTATCAGATGTCCCCAAACAATTTTTATAATAAGAATATACTTTAGTGGTGTAATATTTGCATTTGAAAATCATTTTGCTGAAAAACATTTCAAATTTTATTCAAAATTCAACATAACAAGTCATCTAAATTTTCAATAAACTTTATCTTATTTAATCGAAAAATAGTGAAGTGGGCATTGGATATATTTGTCATATGGTTCTTGTGTGAACACAAACATATGAAATAATTGAAAGATACCTTACTTCCAAAGCTGTATAATGCTTTTCTTTTTCTTGCTTTTCACTTTTTGGACGGCTGTAAATTAGACTATTGATATTGGAATTACTTTTAGTCATTAGATTCCTTCACCTATTCCTTTTCTTTTCTGCTATAAAATCAAAGATTTCTCTCTAGTTTTCTAAAGAAAAATCAAGATTTCAAATTTGATTGAATTTGATCTTCAATGGCTACTACGTTTGATAAAAACTCATCACAAAGAGGTGTAGCCATGTTGCTGGCTCTAGTTTCAGCAGTAGTGTTATCACCATTGTATGCAAAGCCAAGAAACGACACGCGTTTTTACGAAACGACATGGAGCTCAGGGTTTGTTCTTCCCATGGTTCTTGTTAGCCTAATAATAGCCATCAAAACGACATCATCTTCATCGTTACAAAGAGGAGAAAATAGAGTATCAGTAATCCCTTCACCCGATCCTTCATGGGTTCTTAGAATTGGAAGCTCATCTTGGGGACTTGCTGGGATATTAGTCATGCTTATGCTTGTTCTTTCATGGCAAGAATCTGTTCAGGAATTCTTTTGGAGATAGAAATATATATAATGTAATTTACTACTATCTTGATGCTCTGTTTTTATATCAAATCAAAGCAAGATTTCTACTAATTAGACGAGACTTATAATGGTTATTTTTCTTGGGGTTTAACGACTTTAATGTGGATAAATTTTTAGCTATTCGTAGGCGTTTTCCTGAATTGTCATATGTACACAATTTCTTAAATGTTGAGTGCAAATATCTCGAAAATTTATCCTTACGCTAGAATTCTGTATGGACGTCCGTCATGCCGTAACTAGTATCAGTGACATTTTAGAAAGGTAATTTAAATTTAAGTGAGTTTCTACTTACAAATTTGAAGATATAACAGATACAAGAATGATTATTAAAGAATACCAACTCAAATTATCCAAAATTTAATCAATGAATATTTGATTTAATCTTATAATTCATTTAAATATCTAAATTTTAATAAATGATTTATTAAATATATAGCACTTATTAATTTTGCCAATAATATAAATAAAAATTAATGCTGTGATAATACACATCATCTCTTAAGGTTCATGAACAACTTATGACTCAGGATCCAAGTCCAAACTGTAAGGCATTGGCTTATAGGAGACAAGTCCCGTCAGGCGAGTATAACTTGTCCACTAAATACTGTCAGCCGCCACCTAACCCGAACGGATTGTCGTGCTAAGCTAGTACCACTAACACACTCAATGAGGTATGATCAGTTAAATCATTGCAAGGCCATACTTTGTACCTACCTACTATTTGAATACTCCTACTAGCCATGTTTCTCTATATTCTGCTTTATAAATACTTCTATTAAAAATGTGTCGGGGATATGGTATCCAAACTCTCTAACTACCTTTTCTCTCTAAAATTCTTTTACTGAGTTAAGTTTCAGAGTGATATTGTGTGGTCCGACCAGACTAGCTTTCTTTGCAGGTCTTAGGATACAGCAATACCGATCAACTTGTACAACGTTCTTCATTACGATATTCCTGTAAGATTAGAATTATGACACTCAACAGCATTGACATAATATTACGTGTTATCAAAATCAATATGAAACCAATTTATTCCATTTTTAATTAATAAAAAGTCTTATTGTAATCTTATTTTTATCACAATATTATTTAAATACCGTATCAGAGTATTACACGTTTTAATTTTTTAAAAATAATATAAATTTATATTGATTATTGTTTCAATAGATGATTGTTAAAATTTAAATGTTTAAATAAACTACGAGGGAAAGTTCAAATATTTCTAAGCTAAATTTAATTAAAGAGAGAAGCTTTTCAAATAAACATTTGAGAATGACTTTTTTTTAAAAAAATTACAAAAGTTAATGAAAAAGAAATAAAAGGAGGAAGCACAATTAAATTCGAACCTTAACAGAATAATATAATTCAGGTTTTCTTTTTCCAGTTTTAAATTTAGATTTAATCAAAAAAGGGGTGGAAAATCAGAATTGAACCTATAAATATAATGTAGGAATATGTAAAATCCAGCTAAATCATGAATATTAAATAATATAGAGTCGGTTTATTCTATTTTTACATGTAACTTCGGTTTTAAAATTAAATAGTTGAGTTCGATTTTTAAATGTGAAAAAACCGATAGGTCTGACCCGGCCTATTTTTAAGAAAAAATCGATCTGTTCATACGATATAAAATATAAAATTATATAATTTATGCCATTAGAAAAAACCCTATCTGCATCTGCTGCCCTCCCCCCCCCCCCCCCCCCCCTTCTCTCTCCCCCAGTTTGGTTTTTTCCGCTTTTCCTCGTCTCACCTCACTCCCTCTCCCTTCTGCCGAGCATCGCCGGCCACCCGTAGTCGCTAACTAGAGTGACCCCTAAGCTTTTCTTTTTTTGCAAGTCAATTCTAGCACCAGATTCTGCTTTTCAAGGCAACAACGCAACCGCCGGAAAGCCGTTCGCCGTTGCAATTAGAAATTGGAATTTGAAATATTTGGGGAGGTTCATGGTACTGAGGTTGAATTTTTGTTATTTGAGCTTCGCATTTTCATTTAAATAGCTTTCTTAATTTTC
Organism: Excoecaria cochinchinensis; assembly: GCA_947683425.1. Taxonomy (NCBI): domain Eukaryota; kingdom Viridiplantae; phylum Streptophyta; class Magnoliopsida; order Malpighiales; family Euphorbiaceae; genus Excoecaria; species Excoecaria cochinchinensis. The sequence goes on along the minus strand of CANTUQ010000125.1, from coordinate 2,366,352 downwards.
CATTTAGTTTTCGAGTTTCTTTTTTTGCCTTGGCCGTAAATTTTAGTTATTTGCTTTGCCATTTGTTCACTAGTCGTTTGTCTGAATCATTGCACCTAGAGAATTTGCCTAACAGATGGTCTTTATCTGTCACAAATTTGTAATATTTATTGGTTCTAATTGCTTTAGGCAAAATTTATTGTTATCTAGAGATTGTACATTTCTGCAACTGAATAAGCTGGGTTCCTACTCTTTTTATTCCCTTGAACTCTTATGATTTCCTCTTCTTATTTGGTTAATGGTTTGATGAAGTTTTTGATGTTTGTGAATATTTTTTGTTCTTTTGGTTTTTGTTTGTCTCTTGCAAACTCTTAGTGTGAAACAATTCCAATGAAATCGCTAACTAATTGATTGCTGCCTCATAATTTCTCTTTTCATTGAAGGAGAAGCTTCATTTTTCATTCTAAATGAGTATTCCAAAGCACCTGTCTTGCAGCTAGATTCAGCTGGTTCACTCTTTTTCATTGCACCTTCTTCACTGCAGATCCAACCAACTTATCTTTAATATAGTATACAATTCCAAGCATTTTCAATACTTGCTTGAATCTATATCTATATACATCAGAGTCTCTTATAACTAGGTAGTGCTCTTGTAAAATTATTGAAAATTTTTCATAAGCATTAGAGATAAATATCCTCGGGTGAAGGGTCCTTTTCTCATTAACAGGCTACAATTTTGAGATTAGTCTCAGCACACTACTGTAGCATGCACCTGTTTTTATAGATTTGTCGCTCTGTCTGTTTTGATTTTGGTTTAAGAGATCTTCTGGTAGCAAATAGCACATGCTTGTTGTGTTGGTTATTCTGATATGCCTAACATTGGCTGTGGATCTGGATATTAGATCCTGTGCAGAGAATGGCCGAGGAAGATGAGAACTTGCCAAGAGATGCAAAGATTGTCAAATCACTTCTTAAATCGATGGGCGTGGAGGACTATGAACCTCGTGTTGTGCACCAGTTTTTAGAGCTATGGTATCGTTATGTTGTTGATGTTCTTACAGATGCTCAAGTTTACTCAGAACATGCTGGAAAATCTGCAATTGACTGCGATGATGTCAAGCTTGCTATTCAGTCAAAAGTAAATTTCAGCTTCTCTCAACCACCGCCTAGAGAAGTAAGTAGTAATCTATGGTACTATAGACCTTGTAGTAACATCCGATGTGCATGTTAAATGCAGCAACTTCATATGTATTCATAGATAGACAATCCTTCAATTTCTTCTTTTTGAATATAGATTAGCTGGATAAGACATGATCTTTGTTTTGATTGGGTATTTTGTTGTTTTGTCGTTGATTCGGATAATTTCAAAATGAATTATGCCTAACATGATTACAATGCATCAGGTTTTACTAGAACTGGCTAGAAGCAGGAACAAGATCCCATTGCCCAAGTCAACAGCTGGCCCTGGTATCCCACTTCCACCTGAGCAGGACACGTTGATTAGTCCAAACTACCAACTTGTTATACCAAAGAAACAGCCTGCCCAAGCTGTAGAAGAAACAGAAGAGGATGATGAAAGTGCAGAACCAAACTCATCTCAAGAACCCAAGGCAGATCTGCCACAGACTACTCCTCAAAGAGTATCCTTTCCTCTAACAAAACGTCCGAAGTAAGAAAGTGTGTGCTCTCAAAGTAACATTCGATATTGAAGAAAGTGTGTACTCTCAAAGTAACAATCGATATTGAGATGGATGTCCGAAGTAACTCAAATTTGTATTATTAATGACCGAGAAATGCTATCGAGAAAATAAAGGCAGTTTTTCTTATCATATCCAGTGTTTTTAATCATTGTAATTTTGTTGAAATTAAGTGCACGTGCACTGTTTTTAACTTAATGCGCGTTTCTCATTCACTCATTTATGTCTTGCCAAGGTTATAATGGCCATGACTGCCAGGTTAACACGGCCATTTTCTCCCGCTGGCTTATATTGAGAAACAGAGGCTTACAGATCCAGCAAGCGACTTCTTGAAAATTGTTTCCCTCGAGGAAAATGATTGAGCGAGCTACATTTTATGACAGGCAGCATCAAATGAAGCATACAACCACAATACAAAACAGGAAGTAATGAGCTGATGAAGCAAATCCCAGTTCAAGCCTACAGATCACTTATATTTATAGATAAACCCAGATTCTACAAATTTCCCACCAGAGCAGGAAGCATAACAGCAATAATAAAATGATCTGCACTCCTTGTGGGAACTCTGAAATAAATCTTTTTGCACCTTTTTTATAGTCATTGGCTTTTGTACCAGAACCATGTAGCTGTTCTGTACAAACAGATGTATATACAAGAATAACCAATTGTCATTAAATGTATACTCTAAGAGTAACGATCAATCAAGGGTCAACTTCTCCAGCCAGCCATTCCACTAGTAGCTGCTGCAGTACTTGAAGCAGTTGTGAGTCCCCTGTCATACATGCGCTGAATCTCTTCCCTGCATTCTACCAAAGATTTGTCAGGTATAGCAGGAGTTAGCTCCACCACATCCCCCATCTTCAACTTGCATGTTGGATCACTCAATGGCTTGTGATTTACCCTTGGCCTCAATTCTTCCTTCACTGGGAAACCATATGGGGACCATCTTGAGCTTCCCCTCCCAACCCTTTCCAGCAAATCCATCACAGTCGAGTTCGAAGGGAACTCTTGCACCGACATCTGCAGTATTCACAAAGCTACCTCAACAAATGAAACACAACACTACCTCAGACAAGTTTTAGTTTTTTTACTAAGGATTTACAGTTGCATCAATAATCAATGTCTAATTATAAATGCTGGAAACCGAGTAGTCAGTGCCTACAGCTGCCAAAAGTTTTAAAGCAAAATGACCTCTAGACTTGGGTCTAATTACTTGAACAAGGTTTCTACCACTCTTTAACAATTAATTAGCTTACAATACCAATATTATGCATTGACCTCGTCATTAAATTTAACCTAAGGAAAGGGGAGACGAACCTTATCATTCTCAATCATGATGATGAACAGAGGTCCATCCTGGCCACAGTGAGGCTTGTATGAATATGGGCAACCATCTGCATGAGTAGGGAAAGCACAGGGAGGCTTTGTGGAATCAGCAAAGCCAATAGCACATTGATCTTTGTTCATTGTCTCACACTGCCAGGAAACGATCCACCGCGCATACTCAACCATCTGAAGCACAAAAGAGGAATGCTTGCAATCACCTTCTTTGTACCTCCAATGAGCAGCAAATCCATATTCAGCTTGCAAATGCATCTCCTTTGTTCGAATTTGAACTTCAAGTGGTACTGTTCCCCCAGCCCTAACTACAGTATGGAGCGATCGATACCTACATATCCAATTTAGAGTTAGAAAAAGGAAATTATTTATTCAAACTCACAACACTAATGAGTCAAAACATACCCATTGAACTTGGGGCGACTTATGTAGTCTTTAAATCTTCCAGGTACTTCAGACCATAATTTGTGAACAACTCTTAGCGCCCTATAACAGTCTTCCTCATTTTCAACAATCAAACGTAAACCATGAATATCATGAATCTCATCCATGTTCAGCTTCTTCCTGTACAAGATTAAAAACCACAATATCATTAAAAAAACACATTCTAATAATAATAATTGACATCAATATTATCCACGGTTTCATGATGCAATATGCTCATTCAATTATTGAACATTAACCCCAAAGGTAGTAATTCCACACTGCAACTAGATTGACTACAGCCTTCAGAAGGAAACAGGGTTTCCAGCCCCATTCACTTTTATTTTTATTTTCTCAGACACTGCAAGACAAGGATGAGATTCTCACAACAATCCTGTACAGGTAAACTACAATGTGGTCAGAGAGAGAACTTACTTCAACATTTTACAATATATGCTATACAAGCTTTTATGCCTTCCAGAAAGAACATGGTATGAAATGTCATCATCCTTGAGAGCTTGCTCCAATTTCTCTGTTGCTGAAGTAATCATTGCTTCATCAAAAGACTCCACAAGTCTAGAGGACAAATCTCTATGCTGCTCAGGGTGGAGATGCTTAAAACACAAATTCTCTAGTTGCTCTTTCCAACTAGAGATTCCCAAACGGTTCGCCAATGGCGCAAATATTTCCAAAGTTTCCTTGGCAAATCTCTGTTGCTTGATAAAAGGCAATGCATCTAATGTCATCATATTATGCAACCGATCTGCTAATTTTATCTGAACAGCCCTGGCATCTGCCATTGCAAGGAACATAGTATGCAAGCGATCTGCTTCAGTGGTCTTGTTTGCCGTATTGCTATCACGTGCGAGCTTACTCAAGTGACTAAGCTTAGAGACCTGATGGAATGTAATATACAACAACATTAGAAGCGTCAACTGCATAAAAAATACAAACAGATAAAAATCAGTTTCAGTTTTATTAAAGTTTTCAGTTTTATCAACCTTATTGGCCATAGAAAGCTGTGACTGTCCAGAAAACTATTAGTCCTAGATAAGCCATTGTAGATCAATTTCAGCAAGTTGGTCCAATAGTTTCTAGCATTTAGAAACAATAAGAAGCAACTAAAAAGGCCACATTTGTGGAAGACTATGACGCAATGATTTAGAAATCAACGTCAAAGCAAAAAAATAAGTGACTAATTTGTATTAGAGGAAGATTAAGGTTTGCCCATTTTTCATGATAGACAAGAGCGAACCAAAATTAATAGAACTTGGAAATTGAAAAGGTAGAGAGACTTCAACTTTTTTTTTTTTAATCTAGAAATTCAACCACTTCAAAAACATAAAATAAACTAATCCCATCAACCAATTTGAAAATTATTGGCCACTTCCAAAACTGATCTCTGGAGTTGTATTTATAATTGCTAGACAGATGCCACGATGAGATCAATATCTCATCACAAAAAACTGCCCTAGACAATATATATACCCGTGAACCAAATTCCAACATAACAGCCACGAGCATGCTCTGGTTTATGCAAATTTTTTATCAGCAGGAAAGACCGAAAAAGAGCTATTGACAATCCATTGTCATGCAATCCTGAAGTTCAACAAAACAACTCATAAATGACACAACAAACTTCTATACATTTAGGCTTTGCTCTAAATTTCTTGAACTGGCTAAACATGGCATCTAAGCATACATTCTGTCAAAGTTTAACTTCAAATGAAATAGTTTAAAAGGAGAATACATAATTATTTTATTCGTGTCGTGCAGAACCTTTCGTAAATAAAGAAACGAGATGAACAAACAACAGCGCATTGCATAAACAAAAGCATAGACACTTTCATATACGAGCTCAGTTTCTCACCCCTTCCACCAAATCGGCTACTCCTGCTCCAAATGTCCTGAATATGTAGTCATAGCTTAAAAAAGAATCATCAAGAGTGTCATGCAAAAGCCCTGCAGCAACCACAGTCGAGTTAGCCCCAATCATCGCCAGCAAAACGGCAGTCTCCACACAATGCTGCAAATAAGGATCTCCACTAGCCCTCATCTAGAAGAAACCAAAAAAAGAAAAAAATGAAAACTTTTTAAGCCCACAAAACTACTACGAAAACCGAAAAAAAAAAATAACAAAAAGGTTCAATCTAACCCCAGAAAATCCTACTTTACCTGTCCTCTATGTGCTTTCTCAGCCTCATAGAAAGCCTTGATAACAAAGTCTTCACAAAAAATTTTGTGCCTTAATTGTGCTTTTAATAGCAATTCTTTGGCATAAGGCTCGTTATTAGCCTCCACAAAGCTATCTTCCATATTAAATGTCAAATCATCCACAGCAACAGATGAAGAACCCAAATCAGTCCCAGCAGTATCAACCTCAAGCGTTGGTGAATCATAATCAACACAAGATCCCAACGCATGTCTCACGAATCCATTAAACAACCCACTAGCACCAACCCGAAATGAGCTATGAAAACCCACATCCGGACCCCTTTCACGTGCAATCCTCATAGGAGGGCTACTAGGACAAGAGACTGGACCTTGCAACACTGAAATCGGACTCTGATCTCTCTTCAGAGAAGATCCGCCGAGAAATTTACTCGGTGAATAGCGAAATGAACTGCTCAATTCCTTCAAATCCTCTCCTCTATCATGCCACAATGACCCAAGCTCTTCTCTATCACCTGAAAACGACGCATGTTTCACTGTTGAAGACGAAAACAAGCACGAAAGGCCACCAACCACGGATTTTTGAGAAGAAGATGCACTTGATGATGCTGTCGATGAAGATCTCGGATTCAATTCAAAATCGTACGTCGCGTGGCCGTTGATTTGGCATGGATGTGGCGCTGAACACACGCTGCTAGGTGGGCTCGCGTATAAAGCTATTGTTGACACAGCCATGGCTCAATCGAAACCAGATTGTGGTTCAGATCACAGGCCAAATCAAGTAAAATGTTCCAAATGACAAAGACCCACTAAAATTTAAATAAGAAGGCACCAATTTTAGAAAGAAAATTCCCGTGTCTTTAACTAAATTTGTTTTCGAGAGATCCAATTGGATCGAGAAGGGTTAACAAAAACCTGGGTAACCCAACACTGAATTATTGTTTTATGTTATATACAAATCAATAGGGAAGAAAGAAAATGAAAGATTCCAGAGAGTTTCTGAAGTTCTGGAGGTAGGAAGGAGAAGAAAAACAGCTAATATATACAAAAATACAAAGATTTTGTTTGATTGTAAGAATGAACGCAGAAATTAAGTAAGCCGAAAAGAATTTACAGAAGTTAACCGTAAAATTTGAAAACAAAGAAGAGTCAAAGACGCAGAGATTTTGTACAGATAGGGAGAGGTGAAAGAAAGGAGCTTATTCTTTGATTCTCTCCTCTCCCTCTCACCTCTGTTCTTAATTGCTTGGCGGCCATGGAAACATATAGTAAAATTACGGAATTATCCTTGTTGGGTACTAGATATAACGGTATTGTCAACTGGATTTTTTCTTCTTTGCATATTAATGTTATTTATCTTTTTTGTTATCCTATTGTTCCGTAAATTTTGTTACTAACTTTTTTCAGTACATTCCAAAATATTATCTATTTTTATTTTTATATTATCTTTAATTTATAAATTATTTATTATATCATGCTATTTTATTAAATGCAGTTTAAATTTTTCATATTATGTTATTAATTATTATGTTTATAGTTTCAATAATTACACATTCTCTATTTAAAAGGAATATAATCATAATAAAATCAGTTTGTAGAAAAAAAAATTTCAACTAATCATAATAAATACAAATTTTTAATATGTATATAAAATGAAAATAGAAAAAAAAATTATGAAACAGAGGGATATTTTTTTCTATGAAAAATTTTATTTATTTTTGGTAAATAATAAAATAGGCTCCACATGTAAAGTAATTTCTTATCCATATAAGTTTATTTATAATTAGATAATAATAACTTATATATAGTTAATATGCATCCCAATGTGTTAAACTTGTTGAAATTAATTGCCCAAAGAAAAAAAAATTGAATTTTTAAATCTATTCTTGGGATGACACAAATTGAATGAATTAATTATATAAAAATAATTTTGGACTCTAATTAGATATATATCTTTTACAATATCAAAAATAAATAAATAAACGTCTTTTACATGCAATATATGATATTTATATATATATATACTTAAGCTGCTTTAATTTTCATGTATAGTATATTATATTTAATATTTGATTATACTGAGTTAGTTAATGAGCCTAAAATCAGTAAATTTTTTTATGGTTCTTGTATTATACAGTGATCAATACACTCATATTAATTATGGATATATTAGAAAAACATATAGATAAAATTTTGATTTAAATTATATTAAATAATTATTTAATATTTATAAAAAGATAAACTAATCTAATCTATATTTATGGGACTGAAAGATTGTATAATTCCTTAAATAGATAGCTATATTAATATAGCATATTAGACCCCTAAAAAAACATTTCTTTTTTGTTTTAACGGAAAAAACCAAAGCCTAAAGTAAACAGATTTTTCTTTGACATAAATGTCTATTTTACCCAAAATTAGGTTGTTATTTATTCAATGATTGGTTTAGAAAGATGACATTTCCCTTCCAATGAACAAGTTTACACGCAATAACATAAATAAATTAAATAAAAAAATTGAAGATATGACGAAATTTCCACATCAAAGTCAGCAAGTAGCCTTAGGTACACACCAATGTCATACAATTCTACTATTATTATTTTCTTAGAATTTTATGGCTAATCATTTAAATTAATTGGGCGCACTGTCTTTTTGAGTTTAATTTTGCTCTTATCCTCTTAACCATTTTCTTTATAGTATTATTTAAATAACTTCTTAATCATCTATTAATTATTATTTAATCCATTGTCAGAATGTCAATAGCATTGGAACTCATTTGGATTAAGCTTTTTCTCCCATTAGGTGGATTGTCCTCTATTGCAATTTTGCTTTTGGATGACATGACCTGGGTTGGGGACCACATCTTGATATTTTATTTATTACTATTATTAAAGGGTTTATTATTTCACCTGTGCGCATGGAGTCCGAACCATCGAATGAATTTTTTTTTTTTTTTAACGGTCTATATTTATGGGTATTATTTGATGGTATGGTACATTTTTTTTTTCTTTATGGGCAATTGGGGATGGTCTACTAGAATCAATTTGAGGATGAGGAATCCAGTGAATCTTTACAAAAATCCGGAATTTTTTTTTATTATGTGTGAAGATGGTACATCTACGTGAATAAACTAACGAGTATAAAATAATAGCAAGATTTTATTCCTTTAGCACTAACAAAATTAAATATTTCGATCTTATAATTGAGAAAAAAAAGTACATAGATTTCTTATTCTTTATTAACACATCGTGTTAGTTTTATTCTGTCCGATTTATGGAATTTTTAGTGCAGCCGCGGTGCTATTTATGTATAATAACTAAATTGTGGCTAGATACGGAGTATTACTACTGCTAGCAATTCGGCTAATCCATTTCCCTTCTACTTTTATTTCCTTTTTCAAAGCATGTCATCTCTTTTGCCAACAAATATTTCTTCAAAATCATAATTTAATTTGGAGGCCCACACTCCATCAATGTATGGCATTTACAATTATAAATATTAAATATCATACCTCTTCTTAGTGAAAAATATATATATATATATATTAATGTATACTATATTTTAATATCATTGGTTTGAGAATATGATGTTTGTTGATAAGATGTGAGATGTTTTTATCTAAAAAAGAGGAAGGGCCGATCGGAATCTTGTAACCGGCAAGAAATAGTATCCGGTCGGATCAGACGTGAGCAATCTAAAACTTAAGTTAGTAGTTTTCTAAAAAGATAATTATTAGAAAAAAGAGTCAGAAATTTAATACCTAGTGGCACTGTACATTGGGCTATTTGTAGGAGACAAGAGGGATGAACTTGAGTGCTTAGGGCATGATAACTGACAGTCAGAGCAGGTGAGCGGCGAAATAATAGCGAGCAGGTGAAGGACGTGGACGCTGTCTTATGTCAGTGGACTGATGGGACTTGTTGTCCCATCGGTCTGATTAGACACAACCCGGCCGTCATTTTGACTTCTAGCTCACGCTTGATACTTTTTGTTGATGAATTTTGGGCCCTTTCAGGTGTATTGGGTCGACTGTCTGGACTTTAGCAGATGACATTTCCATGATTATCACTTATAATGATTTATATTATCATCATATATTACCTCTTAATAAATAAAAGAATCAATTCAAAACATATTATATATATGAAGTATAGTGTTAATAACTATGATTTTTTTATTATAATTATTTTCTTGAAGGTGGTAAGGGCGAGATTTAAATTTTGACTAATTAGAAAAATAGTTAACTTTTTATCATTTAAATTATAAATGATTTTCAATAAATATGAAAATTGCAACAAAACAAAACAAAATAAATAAAAAATTTTATTATTTATTGATTTATTTTCAGAAAAATAAGGTTCGTGAAATTTTTTTTTTCTCTAGAAATAAAATGTTGAAATATAAGGGCATTATCGAGAATTGACATGATGGGTAGATGAGAAGTGAACCCAAAGTCCACCAGCTTCGAGAGGCTCTCCAGAACTAGGCTTGCCCATGATAAGGACTCAGTTTTCGCTCTTCTTGAATCTTTCATTGTTTTTTTCCGTTATATTAAGCTCCCGTGGAATGTTACGGCCAGCACGTGGCGTGAAATTAACAGACGCCAATTCCACATGGTCAACCCGTGCTCCTTACACTTGTTCCCCACGGACGGCTAGTATGTGCGGGTTTTGTTTGGGTGTGGTCACAGGCTGTCACGCTCACTCCACGAGTCTTATTTCAAGCTGCCGACTGAGCTACCGCAACTGGAGCTGCTCATTTCTGTGCTGGGATTCGGATTCCGTGCTTCCGCCTGTTGAAGAAAGAAAGAACCTAGGCCGTTGATTAGCCGTGGGAACTCTGTAGGACCCATTTAAATGTTTGGTAGTGATATAGGGACTGAATCTGGAAAGTCAAAGGTAAACAAACACGTGGGATCGATGTTGTCGAATGGAACAGCTGATTGCCTCCTTTGGTTGATCTCGTGGGATTATAAATTTTTTTAGAATTAATGTTTACACCATCATGTTTTTTTAAATTCTTTTAATTTCTTTTTATTTTTCATAACATTTTTTTAGTTCACTTCCATGCATTTTTTTTTAAATATGAGAATTTTTCTCTCATCCGGGCCCATAAAAAAACTATTATTATTATTATTACTTTTTTGAAATTTGACATTTCAAATTAAAATCATTTAGCTTTTAAAAGCGAATTTACAATTAAAACGGATCGAGATCTCCAATTATCTATTCAACTAAACTTTGGTGAACCTTCTAATCGACAACGTACAAGGTTATATATAAATGTCATTAAATATTTAATTAAAGTGGTCCTAGTTGATTAAGGCGTGAAAAATCATAGTTCTAGAACAATAACACTTTATTAAATTATAAATACATAATTGGGTCTTAATTTCGTTTAGACAATAAGCTTAGACCAGTAATCATCATATCTACTTGTCTTAACCATTCTTGTTAGTTATTTAGTCATTATTGATAAGTGCTTATATATAATAAATTATCTTAAAAAACAAGAAGTGAAAGAGGAAGAAAATAAAAACTGATAGTGATAGGTGTCTAAGAAAATATAAATCAATATAGATAAATGGTAATTTAATCATAAAAAGATAAAATATTACACGAGGGTATTAAGCATAAATTAGCATCCTTTAATTATATATGGTCATGTTAATTATTTTGATAAGTAAGCAACTAAAAAGAAAAAAAAAAAAAGAGAGATGGCATATAAAAACACAAGTTTCCATTGGCTGAATCATAGTAGAAATCCAAAAATAGTAGTTGCGTAGAAGAGTATGTTTTGAAACGTGCAAGCTAATTTATGCATGTGGTCCTCAACATCAATGTTACTTTCCCGCCACGCTACTACTCATGCATTCCCTTTTCATTTACCATATGCTCTTTTATATGGCCGGTGCATTAACCGGACATAAGAGTATCTTATCAATTTTTCGAATAGCTACTTATATGTACAATTCTAGTGGTCCAATTTATACATAAAATTTACGAATCAGAACTAATAATTTTTTTTTTAATCAATTTATTGAATAACTATGTACTTTATTATGCAAAATTCTATTGATCCAATTCATATTTGAAGGTTATGGATTAGGTTCATATCTGAGTTTTCTGATCGATTTATTGATTGGTTTGTTGAACAACTACTTGTTATGCATAATTCTGTTAGTCTGGTTTGTATAGAGGGGTCATGAATCAGGTATAAATTAATAATAATTTTCTGATTCATTTGTTGAATAACAGATTTTATGCAGTGTTTGCGAGAAGTATTTTCAAATAGTATGGATGGAGTACACAATATAGGCCAAACTCAAATTCCCATCCTTCATAACAAACACGGCCCAAGGTGAATTGGGCGTCTAACTTTGTTTTCTACTCTCCTTCTAAATGGGTGATCCAATTTTGCAATCGAAAGGCCCATAAATAACATCAACCCAAACACAAAATAAATGAATGGGCAACTAAGGGTGCATATTTAAAGGGTTCCATTAATTGACACAATTTCATTTATAAAAAAGATAATTAATTTTTTTTATTTAATATAATTCTTATGATTTTTTTTATCTAAAATTGTCGGGTATATAAAAATTTGACAAAGTGCATAACTGGGATAAAATATATTTATATTTATTCGTATGGTTAGTTGTTTGCTATTTTAACTTTTTATTTATTTATATATTAAAATTTGGCATAAATAAAATTTCACGAGATCTTTTTCATAATCGAAGGATTGAATTTATAAAAAGTCAAGAAAAATAAAAATAATATGAGTTTTCATTTTATGAACGGAACGATACGTGTTTCTTTTTTCTTAAAAAAAATTTTAAATTCAAATTTTAAAAATAAAATATTTTTAAATATTTTATTTTTTATTAATCTATTTGGTACAAATTAAAATTAATCGGTTTAATATATTTTGAATACTTATGGATTAAAAAAAAAAAAAAGCTGAAACAATGATTCTACTGTGGAGACAGAGACGAGAGGGGAACCATTTGTTGTGAGGTTCATTGGAAATTTAAGACCTAGGAATTTGCAATGTTTGCTACAAGAAGGATAAAGTTGAAAATGCAATTAGTGTAAAAATAATAACAATAAAAATGTAATTAATATTTTTTAAAATAACATTTAAATTATTTTAAATGACACATAATCAGGGGATAATTAATGGATAAAGCATTGCAGAAATTATCATTTCATATGTATATTTGAATTCAAAAATTAAAAATTAAAATTGATTGATATGTTTGGATTTCCTTAAAATAGGTGTTACTAATATACTATTTTTTTGTACATAAATCCACAAAACCAAAAACATAGGACACATCAGCCGCATCATGCTGGAGCCACCGAAGAAGACCTGAAGGAGGCTCGAAGAGCACATGGTCTCAACATCATAGGCCGAATGGGAGAGGAAGTTTGCTGAAAAATTACCTTCTCTATGAACGTGAATAATAGAGGGATCAATGAAATCACTCCTCTCTTCTTCAACACTTCTAATGACACTTAAACCACCTTTATTTTCCTTTTTGTTTGTTTGGTGTAAACTGTAAAGTTTTCTTGTACATCGGATTTATTTATTTATTTACAAAGAAATCGATAAATACATTACTAATATTAGTATGTAAAATATTTATTTTTCCAAAAAATAAGCCAATAAATCACTCCTAAAAATTAATATTTTCATATTAAATCCAGTGATTACGAATATATGGGGCAATTTATGTTCAATAATGGCATACTTGGACATATGCAGTATATAATTTTTTGATATTTAAAACATTCTCTAGTTGGAATCTGAAAGAAATCTCCTAAATAATGTCATCATGTGATCACATAAAAAAATTAAATTTAGTACCAAATGTAATTACTTTACCATTAATCATCATCTATATAAATCCACAAATTGGGCCTGGGCTGAGGCCCATCACCGCTTAGTTGTGATTTTTCAAAAACACAGGGGTGTTTAAGTATTTTGATATCGCAGACAGACGCCTCTTTTCTTCTCCCTCTCTTCTTCGTCGTTTTGTTTTTTTAACCGTTTCCACCTGTTTTCCTTCTCTGTCAAGTCGATAAACTATAAATTAATCACAATCCAAACACACACCTTTTAGGGTTTTTCTCTCTTCTCCACCACAACCCTAGCCCCTTACTTCAACAATCCCACACATTATTTAGAGATCTGTCCTTTCACCTAAAGAGGTAAGCTTTTTTCTAAACCCTTAAACCCCAACAACAAGAACTTAAATTGAACCCTTTCAAGCATTTATTGGTTTATGTCTCACTCTTAAAGGAAAAGGATTTAAAAAACAAAAAATATCCTTCATTGGATTTTGGGTTCTAACTGGCGTAATAAGCCATGGATGATGTTGAAAAAGCAATATTGATAAGTTTTGATGAATCCGGAACCATAGATTCATCGCTGAAATCTCAGGCAGTTTCTTTCTGTCAGCAAATTAAGGAAACCCCGGCAGTATGTAAGATTTGTATTGACAAATTGTGTTTTTGCAACATCGTTCAAGTTCAGTTTTGGTGTTTACAGACTTTACATGAGGTGATTAGGATTAAATATGCTTTGTTAAGTTTGGAGGAGAGAGATTTTGTTAGGAAATCAGTGTTTTCTTTATGTTGTTTTGATGATAGCAATGCTGCCAAGGTTTTAGAGGGTCCTGCATTTATCAAGAACAAGCTTGCTCAGGTTTTGGTCACTCTGATATATTTTGAGTACCCATTAATTTGGTCCTCCATTTTTGTTGATTTTTTACCTCATTTAAGTAAAGGGGCTATAGTTATTGATATGTTCTGTCGGGTTCTGAATGCACTTGATGATGAATTGATTAGTTTAGACTATCCTCGGACACCTGAAGAGTTGGGGGCGGCCAGTCGGGTTAAGGATGCAATGCGGCAGCAATGTGTTGGCCAGATAGTGAAAGCATGGTATGACATTGTATCTATGTATAGAAAGTCTGATGCTGAACTCTGTTCGACTGTGTTAGATTCACTGAGGAGGTATGTTTCATGGATTGATATTGGGTTCATTGTGAACGATGCATTTATGCCATTGTTGTTTGAGTTGATCTTGGTTGATGGAGAATTAGAGCAACTTCAGGGTGCAGCCGCTGGGTGTGTGTTGGCTGTGGCTTCTAAGCGGATGGATCCTCAGTCAAAGCTTACGATACTGCAGCGACTCCAGATCAGTCGAGTTTTTCCCTTAGTAACTGGGGACAGTGACTCAGAGTTAGTGGCAAAAATAGCTGCACTGATTACTGGGTATGCAGTGGAGGTTTTAGAATGCTATAAACGAGTGACTGGGGAGGATGCTAAGGCAGCTTCATTGGATCTTTTGAATGAGGTCTTACCCTCAGTTTTTTATGTAATGCAGAACTGTGAAGTGGACACTGCATTTAGCATCGTACAATTTCTTTCAGGTTATGTTGCCACAATGAAAAGCCTTTCTCCTTTGAGAGAGAAACAAGTACACTACGTGGGTCAGATATTGGAAGTCATTCGCACACAGATTTGTTATGATCCTATGTATCGTCATAATCTTGATATTTTGGATAAGATTGGAAGAGAAGAGGAAGATAGGATGGTAGAATTTAGAAAGGATTTATTTGTGTTGCTTCGCAGTGTGGGTCGTGTGGCTCCTGAGGTTACTCAAGTATTTATTAGAAATTCTTTAGCAAGTGCTGTTGCCTCGAGATCAGAGAGAAACGTTGAAGAGGTGGAAGCTGCACTTTCTCTTTTATATGCACTTGGAGAATCAATAAGCGATGAGGCCATGAGAACTGGAAGTGGGTTGTTGGGTGAACTAGTGCCAATGCTCCTTTCAACAAGGTTTTCATGCCATTCTAATAGGTTAGTTGCCCTCGTGTATTTAGAGACAATGACAAGATATATGAAGTTTGTTCAGGAGAATACACAATATGTCCCCTTGGTTCTGGCTGCCTTTCTAGATGAGAGAGGAATACATCATCAAAACATTCATGTCAGTCGTAGAGCAAGTTATTTGTTTATGAGGGTCGTGAAATTACTAAAAGCAAAGCTTGTGCCTTTTATAGAGACAATTTTGCAGGTATGGAGTAAAACGTGTGTCTGTATATAGCAGTGAATCATCTAACATATATTGTGCGGTGTTAATTTTTCACTAATGTTTACTTGTTCCTGTAACTTGACAGAGCCTCCAAGATACAGTTGCTCAATTTACAAGTATGGATTATATGAGAAATGAATTTTCAGGATCTGAAGATGGTAGCCACATTTTTGAGGTCTTTGCTTGCTTCTTCTACCCTGCCTCTCTCTCTTAATTCACACACGCAATTGAACTAAAGATGTAAAGGCGTTCTTAAATAAGAAATAGTTCAAATGTGAGGGTACCTTTCAATCTGTACAAACTTTCATCAGAGTGTTAATTGTTTCAATACGTATGTTGACTGTTTGCAGGCAATCGGTCTGTTGATTGGTATGGAAGATGTACCTCTGGAAAAACAAGCTGATTATCTCTCTTCATTGCTCAATCCTCTTTGTCACCAGGTTATAGCTAGTTTTAGTTTCTTGAAACCTCATTGTTACTGTTCTCTTCTTTCCTCATATATTTTCTAGCTCATGAATTGAAATCCATTAACACTTTATTAATGTTTTCAAATATGCATGCTTACTACATTTGCAAAGAATATGTTGTATGCATTTCCGAAACAAGTTTGCACATTGTTATCTTGTGTAACCAATTGTAGAACCATTCTTGTTTCATTCTGAATTGATTGTTTTAATCCAGGTTGAGATTTTGCTTATGAGCACCAAAGTGCAAAATTCAGAGGACTCTCCAGCTAAAATCGTAAATGTTCAGCAAATAATCATGGCAATTAATGCACTCAGCAAGGTCTTTTCCTGTTCAATGGCTTTCTATAATGCTTTACTATGGTTCCTTTTTCCTTTTAGCTGATTTCTTGTTTGTTTTTATATGAGATGAAGTACAAGTTTTATTATTTTTACTAAAGCAAATAGCACACTGATTTCAATATGTTAGATCTTCATGGCGGGCTAACAATATTAACCTTCGAATTTTTGGTTCTGTTGCTTTGTCTTATTTAGTGTAAAAGCACATCAAGCATGACTCCAAAGTTATTTCCTGATGAGTTCTTGAATTAATCAGCACTTTGATTCCACATAAATGCGTTTTGTTCTCACAATTTCAATTTGTTATAACAGGGTTTCAGTGAGCGTCTTGTAACTGCAAGTCGTCCTGCAATAGGTGTCATGTTTAAGCAGGTTGGTGCTAAATATCTTATGTTGTGTGATCCTTGGATTCCAATGCATACATCTGTCATATAGTGCAAAAGTGAGGAGTTAATGAATTTTTTTACTGTATATTTCACTGTTTTCACTGCATCTGCATGGATTCACATTTATCAATTTACCTCCCCTAAAATGGTGGCATAAAGGTTTAAATGCCGACAAATGGTCACTTTTACTCATTCTTATCCCTCCTTTCTCCCCTCTAAATTTTATGCATTAATTTTTCCCCCGTTTTTTCTTATTTTTTTAATTAAATATTGACTCATTTCTATCCAGACACTAGATGTTCTTCTTCAAATTCTTGTTGTGTTCCCAAAGATAGAGCCTCTCCGAACTAAGGTAAAGAGTAAGACATGGAGCTATGGGAGTATTCAGATTTGACATTAGTGGTTATACATATTGCCTAAAGCTAGAATTCATGGTATTCAGGTGACATCCTTCATACATCGGATGGTGGACACTTTAGGGCCATCTGTATTCCCTTACCTTCCAAAGGCATTGGAGCAGTTGCTTGCAGAATGTGAGGTATAGTAAATGAATTGCTGTTTAATTGCTTTTACCAATGTTTGGAGTATGGGTCTGGAACGCATCCCCTGTTCTTTGCTTGCATTTTGCGACCTTACATGAAGAGGCTCAAAGCCCACTGGGATCGATATGTTAATCTGATTGGTGCAAAACAATGCACCCTTCATGTAGCACACACTGACCTTATGGGCTTGTAGAAAGTAGAATTATAGAGATTGTGTCCTCAGATAGAATTGGAATAGAGGATTATTTTGGTATTGTCACTTTGTCAGGGACTGACTTCCAGGTGTGGGATTGACCATCTGTCATGGAGGGTATGCATATGTAAATGCCTTGTGTTTGGTTGTGGGAGCACACAAAATATTCTTCTTCTCATCCTTATGATATCCTGCATATTTGAATTTTTTCTGCTGCAGCATAGGTTAAGTTACTGCAAATAAAGTTGCTTGTATTGTTTATTTGAGCTGCGGAGAATGCTTCGTCAATGGCTTTATTACTTCATTGGATATTTATTTTCAAAGCTTGAGAGGCGTACTCAGAGATTAGATTCTTTGGCAAAATGTGAATAGAAACTCTTTGAGTTTAACAATCAGACAAAGCCAAATAAAGTCTAGGTCATCTATGTTCTAGACTTCCAGTTATTTATTGCCCTTGCTTCTTGCAGTAGTGGGTGTTCTTTATATTTTCATTGTGCTTTGCACTAATCCTTTTCTAAGGAGTATTTGGCTTTGTATGATATCTTGCTATCTGGTACCTGAGGTGTCAAAATCACTTAAAGTTATTGCCTGTTAAGTTTTTTGTGTGAGAAGAGATCTTGCCTTTTGAGAAAGGTAGTAGGTCAATGCTGCAGGAATTTGTCATGGACTTGATGTTAAATATGATACTTTGCTAATTACATAACTCTCGTTATTCTTATTGTGAGAGAGAAGACCTGATCGTGACATATTTTGTTCTTTTGCAGCCAAAGGAAATGGTTGGTTTTCTTGTACTCCTCAATCAACTTATTTGCAAATTCAATACCTCAGTTCGTGACATAGTGGAGGAAGTTTTCCCAGCCATTGCTGGCAGGGTGTTAAGTGTTATACCAAAGGATGCATTTCCTTCTGGACCTGGCACCAATACTGAGGTATGTGAAACTGAATTTAACAGTGTTTCTTAATGCATGAGGTTTATGGAACAAGGATCTCTTGTTCTATGCATGGTTTCTTATGCACCATTTGTGAGTGGTTATTTCTCTACTAATACATGAATGTGCACTGTTTTAACATTATGCAAGCACTTTATCAATATTAATTCATATTTGTTTTGTTGTAAACGGGATTCTTTGGCTGCAATTCATAACTTATATATTATTGTCTTGATGACAATATATTGAATTATTTCTTCTTGGTTTTGTAGGAAATCCGCGAACTGCAAGAACTTCAGAAGACATTGTACACATTTCTTCATGTGATAGCTACACATGATCTATCTTCTGTCTTCCTTTCACCCAAAAGCAGGAGCTATCTGGATTCACTGATGCAGTTGCTACTGTACACAGCTTGTAATCATAAGGATATTCTTGTAAGAAAGGTGTGTCCGGCCTTTATTATCTAACTCTTAGTAGGCATGAATGTTCGGTATTTTAAATTATTACAATGGTTTTGGCCTCCTTGTAACATTTTTATGCTCTGTAATTCAGGCATGTGTACAGATATTCATTAGATTGATAAAAGATTGGTGCTCCAAACCTTGTGGTGAAGAAAAGGTTTGTCTACTTCTTATATCTAATCCTTAGTGGTTTTTACTGTTTGAGCTTATCGCTATAATGGAGTTAAAACATATTCAGGTACCTGGTTTCCGAAGTTTCGTAATTGAGGCCTTTGCAATGGACTGTTGTTTGTATAGTGTGCTTGACAAATCCTTCGAGTTCCAAGATGCAAATACTGTGAGTATCATGCAATAGATTTCTGGTTTTTTGGTCATTCACTGTAGGTTTACCAGCAAACTGTTTTGCTGCTAAATATAGTGGGGTGCTATGGAACAAAATATGATTTTCATTTTGGAATAATCATTTTATGGGTGATAACCTCCTCTCTTTTTTTTTGGCACCAAGTGATACATGTATCATACATGTTATTTGGGAATGTACCTTCTTCTTTGTGGTAGTGTAATGTAAGTATAAGGAAACAAGTAGAAATATCAATTACTCTAGGCATATTGAAACTCTTTTCTTTTTTCCAATATTTATCTGGTAACTGGTATTATTGAGGTTGATGCTATGCATAGTAATATTTAGAATCTGGTATGAATGGAAGGTTGTTTTGGAAAGCTTGGGGTTAAGAAGCCTCTTTGGTTTGGGACTTGCCAGATAAAATTTGTGTATGTGTGTGTATTGCCTGATGCTTTGAGTTTACTGCTAAAATTAATGAACTGTTCTTTGTGGGCCAGCTTGTTTTGTTTGGAGAAATAGTTCAGGCGCAGAAGGTCATGTATGAGAAGTTTGGTGATGCTTTCCTTGTTCATTTGTTATCAAAAGTCTTTCCATCCACACACTGCCCTCAAGATTTGGCGCAACAATACTGTCAAAAGTTGCAGGTAAAAAATCTTTATATTTTTCCACCATTGGTTTTTGTGTTTGTGCAACACTTGAGATGGTTGGAACATATTTTTCTCGTCAAAACCTTTGCAGGACGCAAATTTATTCCAGCTATTTCGTATGTTATAGTATATTTGTATCTTTTCTCATGCGAGTTGTGGGGAAATCGTAGCTTGATATCTGCTGTAAAGAATTGACTGATGGGAGTTAAATAGCTCTAATCTGTGATCTATTTTTTGGTTTTCGCCTACTCAGGGTAGCGATTTCAAGGGATTGAAATCATTTTACCAGTCGCTGATCGAAAATCTGAGGCTCCAACAAAATGGAAGCCTTGTTTTCAGATAGCAGCAAGAAGATAATCTTTTTGGCCAAATTTGTCTGGTGATTTTGTCAATTTTGTGTGGCAATCCAGTCTAGCAAAGGTATGTAAATTCTCAAAACAGCTTTTTCATGTTTTATCAGAACATAACATAAATAACCTGTTGTTGAACAATTTTTACTAGAATGTGTGGTAACAAGCACAACTGAATATTGCAGGGATCTTTCTGTGTAGATAACCTTATTTATCTTTTTGTTTTTTGTGGACGTCGAGGTATTTATGAACCTAACTCTCTAAAGATATTGCAAGTTGTAATTTCTTTTTTCTTTGAATTGATGAATGTATGTGTTTTATTGCAGCTGTATATTTCCGGCAACAAGTTCCTTTTTGGCGAAGAATGTTGGTTTGTGGAAGCATTCGTTATTTCTTTTTTGGAACTAATAATTTATTTTTATTTCTATTTTTTAAATTTCTTGTGGATGTATGTATTTTATTTAAATATGAAATGTAGTTACCCGCAATAGTAAAATACAAATTTTGTTTTACAAATGTTTTTTTTTTTTTCCGATATGAGATATGTTTATCTTATTTTTAATTATTTTTTATATAATTTGAATATAAATGTAATATTTCTTACTTTTAATGGTATATTTTTTAAAAAATAAAATGATGTCGTAAAAATGACCGGTCCGATTCAATTCGTTTAATAATGGTTCATTTAAATTATGCACCTATCTAATTTGCTTATAACTCGTAAAATATTGGTCCATTTCAAGCTCTGTTGATCCAGTCTTATTATTATTATTAGTTTTTCATGCTCCAAAATGCCATGCTCTATTCTGTTTTATATTATTAAATTTTATAATTTTTTACTCACTTGTGGTGTGCGGCTGGGGTGTGCTATGGTGTCCCTTTACTTAGGGTGTGCACAGTTGAATCATGGACAAGAAATATTTTACTTTCAATATAACGATACGGATTGGTGCAGACAGGCTGGCCACTGGTGAGTGGTTGAGTTTATCAAATTCGTGCACACGGTAGCAATGCTCTGTCCGGCCACAAATTCGTGCGTTTGGAAGCCAAGAATATAAAATAAAGAGAGAGAAGTAGCAGAGGCAGAGACAGACTTTGAAGGAGTCTAAAAAGCCATTTCTTTTATAAAATAAAGTATAATACAATCTACCCCACTCGTGTTTACGTGATACACGAATAATCCATACCGACCACAAAAACAAAAAAGAATTAAAAATATTATTCTTGATCGCTATCCTTCTATCCCACGTCGACTGGCAAACAGTTGAAAGTGTACCTTATAAGGTTATGGCTACTTTCCCCTGTAGAGATTTTTTAAAACCGTGAGCGTTCAGACTCAAAACGGATAATATCTGCAGTGCCCGATATATCAATTCCCATGAAAAATACAATTAAATCTAAATCTATACTCCTTATTTTCCTGCATTTCTTCACATAATGCTGCAAATTGTCAAAACAGACCCATGATTATAAACTTGCAATTCTTGAAATCAAGAATTTGGGGCATGATGACCAGCCCCAAAACCAGTAGAAATTAAGATTTTAGATAAAATTCTAATTTCTGAATAGGCAACTGCTATTATTATTATGTATAATTTTTCTTTGGGTCTAAATATAATATGCTGGGGCCTACAAATGCACATGAATTTTCACATACAAATCCGTTTGCCAAATTTCTTGTATTAATTACTAGCTAATGCTTAGGTAAAGAGTTGTCGTCACCAAGTATGGAAAGAAGGTTCATAAGGTCTGGTGTTATGTCACAAAAAGTTGCATCTATAGAAGACTTTGATTAGAATTATTATTAGAAATTTCAAAAGTATGGGATTTCATTCTCTCTCTTTCCCCCATTAACCCGTCAAGTAATAATATTTGAATTTCATGGCAATTATGAGTTGACCCCTAATTACTACTTACCTTTAATTTGTCTTTTATAACTCTTATTTTATGGTTTATTCCATTTAATCAAGAAATATGGGTTCTCTTTTTCATTTTACTTTTATTTGAGTATTGAAAAATTCTTACTTAAATTCAATTTATGAATTTTTATGGACCTAATAATAATAAAGTATTGATAAAGCACATCTACCTAAACAGATTAATCATCACTTCACTTATTTTTTAACCAACCCATTTTATGTATCAATTTTCTATTAATTGGGTCCATAAAATTTTTATGGACCGATATAGATGAATGTATTCTTATTCTTGAAAGATGATTTATTACGTTGTATAATGTGCTGTATAACAGTGTGTCCGGTGTATCACGTGCACCATTAATGATAATACAGCAAATACCATTTGCTCTAATGCCCATTCAGTCGGCCCATTCAACTGGCAAGGCCCAAAACCCATCAGCTAAAGGTATCAGACACGAGCTCCTAGGCAATACACCCGCCCGATCGGCTGATGTGACCGCCAGTCCCATCAGCCGCCTGATACAAGGCAGCGCCCATGCCTACCACCTGCTCCCTATCATGTCGCCGAATACCTATTCTGACAGCCAGTAATCACTCCCCAGGCACTCGAGTGCCCCTCAATTATCTCATATAAATAGCCTAGCCAACGATGGCACCAGGTATTGAATCCAAAACTTTCTATCTCTAAAGCACTTTATCTCTCAAAGCTACTAACTTAAGTTTCGGAGTGTTCACGCCTGGTCCGACCGGGCTCCTCTTACTGCTGGTTTCTCTAATCCGATCGGATCGCTTCTCTCTCCTACAGATAAAGACATTCTTAGCTTTATCATTTGGTGCTTTCGTCGAGAGATGGCAAATTCAAGATCCAATGAGAATACAGCCCCCATGGACCTCGACCATGACGACAATGCTCGTGCCATATCAGGCACCTCAAGAAGGAGGGAAGGGCCCTCCAGGTCCCCCATGAGGACCAACCTCCTTCCCGAATTCAATGACGCCGCTACTAGGCGACCAGAGGACACCCCTATCACTGTAAGGGACATGCGCGCTATTCTCTGCGATTTCACAAAAAGCATTATCCAAACCCTTAAGAAGGGTAAGATGCCAGTCGCTTCTAAAAGAGCCCAGGAGGATTACCTCGCCGGCGAAGACTTCAGGAGGAATAGGAACCGGGGAATAATCATTAATGAGCAGCGAGCTCAAGAAACTTGAAAGAGCGCAATCAGGGCTCCGGATAGGAGAAGCAAGGGGAAGCAGGTGATGTCCGCGAACAGGGGATCCCCTTATTCTAGTAGGGCCACCACTCCCGCTGTAAGGGACGACTTGTCCCATATGTGTACTCCTAGCCGCAACCCTGCGCGAAAGAACAACAACGAGTACACCGCCACAACTTTGAGTAAGGAGGACCAATGGCTTAAGCAGAAGCTCAAGCAGTTTGGTTTCTTCGCGCCCAAGAAAGGCGCATTCGAAGGAAACACGTGTGGGAACACTGCCTCCCCATTCTGCAGGGAAATCACTGACGCCGAACTCCCTCCCAGGTGGAGAGATGTAGTCATGGAAAGGTACACAGGTAGGACAGACCCTACCACTCACTTGGCCGAGTACTTAACCAAAGTTCAGGTCTATACCTACGACGAACGGATAGCCTGCAGGGTCTTCCCTACCACTTTGGGGGGAGATGCGTCGACATGGTTCCATGACCTGCCTCTGGGATCCATTACGTCCTTCAGACAGCTAAAGGAGCTGTTCACCACGAGGTTTATCGTGCAAACACGAGCACCTAAGACGGTGAATGACTTATGTAACCTTTATCAGAGGACCGATGAAAGTCTACGAGACTACATCGACAGGTTTCAGGCTACCATGTCTGAGGTAAGGAATGTCGGTGTAGAGATGGCATCACCGACCGCCCGCTCTTTGAGTTACTCACAACAAGACCCCCATCCAGTTTCGCTGAGCTCATGGAGAGGGCCAGGCAGCACATCCAACTGGATGATGCCCTTAGGTCCAATAGAGGAAGAAAGACCAGCGTCCTGGACTGTTTACAGTATCCGGACAGCCGCTCCTCTAAAGGCCAGGACGGAGCAGCAAGCTCCAGAAATTCAGGCCAGACGAGAGGGCCAAGGAGAGATCAGTCTACGCGTCCGGACGATCAGCCTGAGAGAACGTTCACCCCTCTCAACGCCACCCCGACCGCAGTGCTAATGCATATAAAAGAGAAGCACCGCTGAGTAAATTGGCCCAGGGACTTGTCCGAAAGGAGTAGGGCAGCGAGGGATACGAGTAAATACTGCGAATTTCACAGAGACGTCGGTCATTTAACCGACGAGTGCACTTCGCTCAAGAGGGAGATCGAGAGGCTTATACGCCGCGGAGCCCTCGGGAAGTTTATAGGCCCGGCCAGAGGGGATGAACCCTGTAGACAGCCGAAGCCTCGAAAGGGACGAACCTGACTCGGATGATGATGAGCGCAGAAATCCCAGAAATGCCGACCCGGGCAGGCCTTACGCCGGGGTTATAAATGTGATCACAGGAGGGTCATCCTACGGAGAGGACCTCCCCAAGAAAGGGAAGGGGAAGGGCGTCTACCTCTCCCGCCAGGCCGAACAGCCTGCCTTTGTCACCATTTCCAGCGAAAACGCACGAGACGTCCTGTTTCCTCACGAGGACGCTCTCGTTGTAAGAGCTAGGATTAATAATTTCAATGTAAAAAGAATTTTGGTGGACAATGACAGTGCTGTCAACGTCCTAACTCTCCAGGCTTACAGAGCCATGGGTCTTCCAATCGGAGAGCTGAAGCCGAACGCCACACCTCTGATCGGACTGGGCAACGCCACTATACCGGTGGCAGGATCGGTGGAGCTCTTTGTCGAGCTAGGCCAAGAAGCAGTAGCTCACGCCTGTAAGATAATTTTCATGGTCATCGACATGACATTTGCCTATAATGCTATCTTTGGCAGGCCATTGCTCTTCCAGACTGGAGCCGTGACTTCCATTCGCTACATGGTGATGAAAATCCCAATAGCAGGTGGCATCGCCATTTTGCGAGGCGACCAAAAGGCATCCCGAGAGGCTTATGTAACGATGATAAGGCAGCAGGGGGAGGCAATGGTCGTGGAGCCCGGCCTCGAACAGCCAGAAAAGGCAGAAAGGCCCAGGATGGACCCTGCCGAGGAGACCAAAACGAAGGCGCTGAACAAAGGGAAAAACGTTCAGGTCGGGACCAGCATGAGTAAGGAAACAGAAGATGCCATTATGCAGGTCTTGACGATAAATCAAGCGACCTTCGCTTAGAAGCCGGAAGACATCCCTGGCATAGACCCCAGTGTGATCACCCACAAGCTAAATGTGGATCTAAACTTTCCTCCGGTCCGTCAGAAGTTAAGGAGGCACGCACTTGATCAGAGGAAGTTTATTTCTGAGGAGGTGGATAGACTACTCAAGACCGAAACAATCCGAGAGGTAGACTATCCGGAGTGGCTAGCTAATGTGGTTCTAGTCAAGAAAAAGTCTGGCAAGCTACGAATGTGTGTGGACTTCACCGACCTTAATAAGGCGTGTCCCAAAGACAGCTATCCCTTGCCCAGCATAGACCAATTGGTCGATGCCACCGCAGGCCACGCCATCTACTCCCTCCTTGATGCCTATGCCGGCTATCACCAGATCTTGATGTGGCTCCTAGACCAGGAGAAAACCAGCTTTATTACAGACGATGGGACCTTTTGCTACAAGGTAATGCCGTTCGGACTGAAGAATACTGGGGCCACATATCAGCACCTCATGAATAAGATCTTCAAATACCAGATCGGCCAGAATGTCGAGGTCTACGTTGATGACATGATTGTCAAAAGCCGAAGCCCCGAGCAACACCCCGCCGATCTGGCAAAAATTTTTGACACTCTGAACAGATTCCAGATGAAGCTCAATCCCGAGAAATATGTTTTCGGAGTTTCGTCAGGAAAATTTTTAGGATTCCTGGTCTCACAAAGAGGGATTGAAGCTAATCCGGAAAAAATAAAAGCTGTCCTCGAGATGCAACCCCCCAGGAACATAAAAGACGTCCAAAAGCTGAACGGAAGGATAACAGCCTTGGGACGATTCATCTCCTCCTCAGCCAAGCGCTGCACCCCTTTCTTCAAGAAGCTGAGGAAGAGTGAAACATTCGTCTGGGGGGAAGACTGCCAGCAAGCCTTCGAAGAGCTGAAAGCATTCCTCACCAACCCACCATTGCTTAGCCGGCCAGTACCAGGTGAAAATATGTACCTCTACTTAGCCACCTCTAAGGATGCTGTTGCAGGTGCTATGGTCCGAGAAGAAGATACCCAACAGCTGCCTGTGTACTACGTCAGTGAAATACTTAGAGGTGCGGATCTAAGAAAGGGTCCGGTCGAGCAACTTATCATTGCCCTTATGATGTGCGCAAGGAAGCTAAGGCCATATTTCGAAGCACACACAATTGTGGTCCGATCGGGCCAACCCCTCTGAAAGATTCTCCAAATGCCCGATCTGGAAGGCAAAATGGTGGGATAGGCAATAAAGCTACAGTCCTGGGATGTCAGATATGAACCCAGAAAGGCGATAAAGGCCCAGGCTTTAGCAGATTTTATAGCTGAATTTGCGGGTGAGGAACCACAATGTCAGCCCAAGCTACAAAACTGGGAAATGACGGTGGACGGCGCAGCAAATGACACTCGAGGAGGCGTCGGCATAGTAATAAAAGGCCCTTTGGGCATCACAATAAGGTACGCAATAAAGCTTAACTTCAAAGCTTCTAATAATGTTGCAGAGTACGAGGCACTCCTTCAAGGCCTGAGACTGCTCCATGCGATCCGACCGGAGTCTGTAGCCATCGGGAGCGACTCCCAGCTCATAACCAGTCAGGTTTTGGGGACCTTCGAG
This sequence comes from Excoecaria cochinchinensis, assembly GCA_947683425.1. Lineage (NCBI taxonomy): Eukaryota > Viridiplantae > Streptophyta > Magnoliopsida > Malpighiales > Euphorbiaceae > Excoecaria > Excoecaria cochinchinensis. The sequence continues at coordinate 2,339,161 of CANTUQ010000125.1, read as the reverse complement.
GCCCGAGAAGTCACCATGATCCAGTACTTGGCCAAAGTTAAAGCGGCCTTCGCGAAACTTGAAGAAACTAGATCAGAGTGGGTACTCCAGAAAGTCCCGAGAGACCAAACGGCAGACGCCGATCGGCTGGGAAAGTTGTCTGCTTCGGAACAAAATGTCATAAAAGAAAACATTGCCGTAGTCGACTAGACTTCCTAGACGAGCCGGAAATGATGGAGATCGACCAAGAGGGCGAGACCTGGATGAGCTCGATCAAGCAGTACCTCCAAACAGGTGGGCTGCCTGAGGACAAAGACGAAGCTCGCAAGGTATCTCGAAAATCCCTTAATTACTCCGTCATTAACGGTGATTTGTACAAAAAAGCTTTCAGCTACCCCTAGCTCAAGTGCGTGACGGAGGGAGAGGGAGACTATATCCTCCGAGAGCTCCATAAAGGCATCTGTGGGGCACACAAGGCGAGTAGAGCTATGGCCAAAAAGGCCATCCAGACGGAATACTATTGGCCCAGCATGCTCAAGGATGCCCAAGAAAAAGTCAGAAGATGCCCGCAATGCCAGGGGCATGGGAGGGTAATAAGACAACACGGAGCGGACCAACAGCCGATCGGAATTGCTTGGCCCTTCGATCAATGGGGGCTCGACATCCTAGGACCTTTCCCCCAAGGCAAAAGGCAGATGAAGTTTCTCATAGTAGCGGTTGACCATTTCTCCAAATGGATCGAGGCTGAACCTGTTGCCACTATCACAGCCGAGAAGGTCAAGAGTTTCGCTTGGAAAAACATCATTTGCAGGTATGGCTTATCCAATGTCTTTATTGCAGATAATGGCAAGCAGTTCGACAGTTCCATTTTCAGAAACTTTTGCCAAGGACTGAACATAAAATTGAAGTTCACCTCAGTCGCTCACCCCCAAAGCAACGGAATGACAGAGGTCTCCAATCGGACCATCCTGGAAGGGTTGAAAAAGCGACTGGGCGAAGCAAAAGGCAATTGGACTGAAAAACTGCAGAGTGTCCTGTGGACATATAGGACTTCGCCGAGGACAGGCACTCACCAAACGCCATTCTCCCTCGTCTACGGCTCCGAAGCAGTGATACCTGTAGAGGTCGGCCTTCCCTCTTACCGATCGGCGCTCTATTTTGAACAGATGAACGCTGAAGAAAGACGCCAAGATCTAGATCTAGCAGAAGGAAAGAGAGAGGACGCCTACACCAAGATCGCCGTATATAAACAAAGAGTGGCCAGGTACCTCAATGCTAAAGTAAAGTCAAAAACTTTCAATGTTGGCGATCTGGTACTCAGAAAGGCAGACTTGGGATCAGGAAATGCCAGAGTAGGTAAGCTAATGCCGAATTGGGAAGGACCTTATGAAGTCTCTAAAGTTTTGAGCCCGAGCACCTATAGGCTCCGAACTGTAGAAGGCCAGGATATCCCCAGAAGCTGGAATGTGGATGTACTCAAAAAGTACCATCTTTAATAATGTATTAGAACTTGGCAATTGCCCGATTAATAAAGAGGTTCTTTCTCTCATCATTATTCAGGCGATGCATCGTATGCAACTTATGCACTAGTCTAAAGTGTTTGCTTTGCGGAGGATCTTACCTCCCTAGATCGAATATGCAATTTTTATCTACATGGCCAGGAGGATCAACGACTTGCTCAGCGTTCGGCTCGGCAGTGGTCTGAGAAGGGTCGGCAGTCGGCGGTATAGATCCCGTTCCCCCTTCAGAGACAGGCCCCGTTGAAGGAGGTGCCACTTGCTCGGCTTCAGGCGCAGGAGGAGTCTCCAATTCGGCTTCAGGGGCTAGAGCGCCGCAGGCTCCGCTTCGGATGGAACCTCCTGAACGGTCTCCAGAAGTAAAGAACCTTCTCCAGAAACCCCATCGGTTGCTTCGCCCTCGGGAGCGCCCTCATTGTCATCATCGCTTGGAGGAACAGGCAGTGACGCCGAGTCAGATCCGCCCCGGGGAAGCGCTTCCCAGCTTCATGAACTAGCCGAGACAACAGCTCCACCTGGGCGTCTGCTAGCTCATCAACCAGGCGCTCCTTTTGGCTGGCAAGCTCGACTTCCAGAATCTTCGTGAAGGAGGCCTCTCTCTCCTCTTCGGACGACCTCAAGGACTCCGCATCCTTGCGAAGTTGCTCGCTTTCCACCTTCAATTTGACGTTCTCAGCAGCCAACTCTCTGCACTCGGCATCCAGTCGGGTCGCGTCTGCCTCGAACCGCTTCAGCTGCGCATTCTCAGTAGAAAGCCGAGCAACCTCCCCTTTCAGCCTGTCGGCCTCACTCTTTCGAGCCTTCAGATCCTGAGCCGTTTGGTGGGTCTCTTTCCTCAGGGCCACTGTCTCCGACCGGGAGGCAGCATACCGCTCCTCTAGCTTGGCCATCTCGGCTCGAAGGACGGAGGTTTCTTTCTTGGCAGTCTCATAACGAGTGTTCGCCTCCGCCTTGGTCACGGCGCCTGATTCGGCCCTCCCTTTCCATATGCCGGCCATCAGGTGTAGCCGTTGTGTCCTCCTGGCAGCCTGCACAAGAGAATCAAGAATAGATAAGTCAGCCACACGAAGATGGAGACAAGTCTCGAGAGCAAAGCAACAGATCCTTACATCCACCAACTGCTGATTGATGGCATTGCATTCTCTGTTGAGCTGACTGGCATCGCCGGCCTCCCTATGATCTTATCACGGAGAAGACCCCGACAGATGAAATTAGAAACCTGGCTCATCGACCAATCATCGCCAAAGTTCTCTCTCAAAATGTCCTTCAGGGAAACCGACCGCCGTTCAGAAGAGCGTCGTGGAGACTCGCCATGTTGAATAGCTTTGCCTCTGGCGACCACCCGAGCGTTCGATTCAGCTATCAGCTCAGCAGCCCTCCTCTTAGCCGCTTCCTCGGCTTTCTTCTGGGCAGCCTCATCGGCCCTCCTCTTGGCAGCCTCCTCTGCCTCTCGGATTGTGTGGGCGATGGGTGTAGTGTCATCATCTGATTCGTCCCGGAGCCTCGGAGGTCGAGTGTTCTTCAGGTGGTGGTTAGCGGCTCCGGGCACCATAGGTTTGACGGAGGGCACGGTAGGAACTGGAGGAGCAGAGCAGATTGGGACAGCATCTATCACGGCAACAGACGCAGAAGCGCTAGTAGCAGCCCGAGAGGACTGCAGCTCCGCCGAGGATATCAGCTTCCTCCTTTTCCTTTGTTCTTGGGCCCTCCGCTCGGCCTCACGTTTCTGTTTGATCCTCTCGCCAAGCTGCTTAGATGCATCGCTCCTGCCATCCATCTCAGCTATAACCAGACAATAAACAAGATAAGTTTTTCATACATAAAGCAACAATAAAATGCAATGCATGATGGTGCATAATTACAATGTTTTCCCCCGATCCTAATGCTCATGTTCTGCAGCTTCAACGCCCTCAGGGTTGGGAGACCCGAACAGTGTAGTCAGGAGAAAGCTGGACTGATAGGGCTCCCCATGCCTGCTTACGGCATTCATCAGCTTTTCTATGTCGCCCTCATACATAGGCTGACCGGCGGCTAGGTCTTTAAGAATCCCGACCCTAACCGATCGGGTAAGGCGCACCCCAAATCCGCCTTTCCTCCCCACCAAGAAATACTTCTCTTTGTACCCTTTCATAAAGGTGGGGACGAACATTAACTTTCTCTTTGGGCGGCTTGTGAAGAAGTACTCCGTCCCGTCGCTCCGACCCGAGATGTAGAAGAAGTGAGTGAAAAGCTCCAGGGTCGGTGCTACCGCCTCTATCTTGCAAAGGATTTTGAAGCACGCCACCGATCTCCAGCCGTTAGGGTGTAATTGGTTAGGGGCGAGACCATACCCTCTCAGTATCACCATTTCAAACGCACCCAGCGGAAACCTCAGGCCTGCATCTAGGCTCGAGAGGTGGCAGATGAACCATTCCCTGTTGTCTTGGCCGAAAGGCCCTTCTGTCACCGCCATTGAATCCGGGCAAGCCAACACCGATATGTCATCAGGAAGGCCGTACTTGGAGGAAATTTCAGCCACCTCCCCAGCGGTCAGTCGAGAGTGCAACTCAACGGCTGGCTTGTTCTCATACCAATCCAGGAAGCTTGTGTCTAATGTTTCAGCGCTACTGGAAGCCATCTTCAACAAAAAAGAATGAAGGAAAGGCGCAACTCTCTAATTTCTAAATGAAATGGGTGTGGGAAGAAAGCAAAAGACGAAATCACAAAGAAAGCAAAAGGGGAAAAAGTTACTTACTTGATGAAAGAGACTTTAGAAATTTGAAGAAGAAACAAAGGATAGTTGCAGAAATCTAGGAATTTGAGAAGAGATTTTGACAGAGTTTCGCTAGGGATTTCGAAAGTAAAGAGGAAATGCTTTGCAGAGTCCCCTATTTATAAGCCAAAAGCTTCTGAAACACGCCAAACAACGCGCCATTCGATGAGCGCCACGTGGCGAAAGATATTATGCCTCTACGAAGAACGAAGCGTCGCCCTCGGTACATGCGCAGCATTAAATAAAAACAGCTGTCCAGGCAGACGCGTCTCTTCAGAAGAGGCACCTCTTAAATTCAAAAAACGCGCCAGTACGCATCCTCGGATCGGGAAATTCCCTCCGAACGGAAAGTCAAAGGCAAACTCATGCCCGATCGGACCCGTTGAGGGGGGGATAAGTGATAATACAGCAAATACCATTTGCTCTAAGGCCCATTCAGTCGGCCCATTCAACTGGCAAGACCTAAAACCCATCAGTTAAAGGTATCAGACACGAGCTACTAGGCAATGCACCCGCCCGATCGGCTGATGTGACCGCCAGTCCCATCAGCCGCCTGATACAAGGCAGCGCCCATGCCTACCACCTGCTCCCTATCATGTCGCCGTATACCTACTCTGACAGCCAGTAATCACTCCCCAGGCACTCGAATGCCCCTCAATTATCTCATATAAATAGCCTAGCCAACGATGGCACCAGGTATTGAATCCAAAACTTTCTATCTCTAAAGCATTTTATCTCTCTAAGCTATTAACTTAAGCTTCGGAGTGCTCACGCCTGGTCCGACCGGGCTCCTCTTACTGCAGGTTTCTCTAATCCGATCGGATCGCTTCTCTCTCCTACAGATAAAGACATTCTTAGCTTTATTAATTAATTTACAAAATAACTTGTCTTTTAACTTTTTTAATGTGTTGATTTCACTAACAGTCACTCAACTTATCACTAATCGCGCAAAAGTAACCGATTTTTTTTTCTGACTTAAATGTTACTAAACTTTTAACATTTTTACAAAAAAAGTCATGTTGATCGGAATTCGGCGAGAACCCTCGCCGGATTGATGACATGGCATGCCATATCGTAAACTACATGTCGTTTAACAATATTTCCAACAAATGTTACATTTAAATCAATTTCACTCACGGTCACTAAACTTATCATTTATCGCGCAAAAATAACCAATTTTCTTTTTTTCCAACTTAAATATTACTGAATTTCTAATAATTTTACAAAAAAGTCAGATATTTACTATTCGTTGCCACGTGTCATATGTCATATCATCAATCCGGCAAGAACATTTTTACAAAAAAGTCATATATTTATTATTCGTTACCACGTATCATATGCCATGTCATCAATCCGGCAAGAGTTCTCGCCGGATTGCGGTCAACATAACTTTTTTGCAAAAATGTTAGAAGTTTATTGACATTTAAGTTAGAAAAAAAAATCGGTTACTTTTGTACGAAAAGTGATAAATTGAGTGATAATGAGTAAAATTGACCCATTTTTTAATTAGTATCATACAGAACGTGCGAAAATAATACAATTAAAAAAATATATATATTACGCCACGAAAAAAGTATGGAAAAAAGTAAGGAGTTTATTTAAATTTTTTCCCTCTCTCAGTTAATAAAAATAAAGTAATTTAGATAAAAAGAAAAGAAAGATGATTATTGCAACGATGACTAAACTATTTTTTCTTTTTAGTTTTTTTAAAGAAAAAAGAAAAGAAATGGGAACCTAGAACTTGTTTGTTTAGCTGGTCAATTGCACAAGGCTTCTTTATAATGGAGACTTTGATAGTCTGGAAAAAGAACTCAAAAAAGATGTTTCCATAGACTACAAAATTCTATGTGATTATTCATAATTTGGCCCACTTTGAAACTATTGAATTTCCTTTAAAACTATTTAATTTCCCACACATCTTAATCTCATTATCTTATCTCTTTCTCTAATACAAATGTTTAAAATTATTGGTCATTTTTTTTAAACACAAATGTTTGTGGGTGGAAAAAGCTATCCCACTTCCAAGAAATTAAGTAAGATTAGTTAAGGTTTAATTGTTTTGTGTTTTTATGGCAAAATTAATGTTTAATTGACAAAGAAAGAAAATAGGAAACTTAGTTCTAAGGATAGAGTTTTCTTTTGTGAATTTAATTCCATTTAATTAAAAAGGCAAATAATAAGCTAATCATATCATACCGTGATTTAAAAAGAATAAAGCAATTGTTTGTATTTTCATGACTTGATTTTAGATAGTGGTTAATTGAAAATTTTCCATGCCTTGAAATTCTAATAGATATCTTAGGATCATAATTATATATATCTCCTTTTCTTAATTTCAACTAAAAAATCTAAAAGAAGAACAAATCCACCAATACCATATTCATATCCTGCCTGCCGCCAGAATAGTTCCAACTTCAATTTTGTCTGAAACATAAAAAACAACATAAATAATTTTCACCTTTTTTCTTTCGCAAAAACAACATATATAATAATAATGTCATTTTATCATAAGGTTTAGTTTTTCTTCGATATAAACTAAAAGTAACCAATTAGGCCAATTTTTATTAAACAAAAAAAAATAAAAAAGCCCTAACTGAATAGATGGAATATAGAAGTGGGAATATTAGGCAGTAGGACCCTCTAAGTCAAATTTGATTACATTCAAAAAAGGATGGTTGAAAATACTAGTATAACAGAAGCTTTCGCTTTCCACATGCTGAATTATTAACGTATCAGGCTAAGTTAACCGAGTACCCCATTTCTCACACTCCCTAAAGGACCAGCAAATGAAATTACCAAGAAACTCACATTAGAATTAAGCATAGTATAATAATAAAATTACTAAAATCACCACCATCTTTATTGGTCATAATAATATATATAATTCCAAAAAATATCTTTTCCTATTTTAAAGTCAAGAAGGCCAGGGTTGAGGGAAAAAAAATTAATCGAACCGGTTAATTAACATATCGGTCTGAAACCAAAAGAATTTTCATTAATCGAACCGGTTGATTCGGTTTATGATTATTAATATTTAGGTTTTTCAATTTCGGTCTACGGTTTGAAAAAATGACGATTTTGATTAACCGACCGGCTAAATTATTTTTTTCAATTCGGTTTTTGATTTTGGTTTTGTGATTCGAGTACCAGTTAACCGTTAATCTACGGTTAACCGGATCATATATGTATATATTATAATTTTTATTTTTATACCTTATTTTTTTTATTTTTATCTAAAACTTACATAGAATAATATTTTAAAGTACATTTAAATTATATTTTTATTTTTATACCTTAAGTTTTTGTATTTTTCTATAAATTTTATATAATTTTTTAAACTATATTTAAATTATATTATTCTTTTTAATTATATAGAGTAATATTTATATGAAATAACTAGTTAATTTTTATATACGTTATTTTTTATCATATATATTAGTGTATATATTTCACTTCGAACATTTTTAGTTTATGTTTGTAGTTTGAACATTATGTAATTATGTTTTGTTTCTAATTTTGTTTTTTAAGTATCTTGAACAATTTATTTTTTTATGAATGTAACTTATAATTATAGTGATTAACCAAAAAAATATTAGTTAACCGGTTCAAAAATTCGAAACCGATTGTAACGGACTGATTAATTGTTAGTATTTTAAAAAAACTGATTAATGTGTATCATTAACTTTTTTTGCTCGTAAATCGATTAATCGGTTTATGATCACCCCTTAACAGGGGGACATGAAGATTCTAAATTCCAAGTCTCTGTCAAAGCCAGGTGCAAAGGACTTGCAAATTTGGATTTTTCCAAAAAAATAAATAAATAAATAAACATGTATAAAGAATTAAACAATAATGTAAAGTATCCACCTCAGATTTTTAACAACCAGAAATTTTATTTAATCTTTTTCCTATTCCTCTATATTATAAATTCAGAACTCGAACTCAGTACCACTAATCTGCCTTTATATATATTTAATCAATCGTACCAATTCTACATAACTTCCCATACAATATGGGTCCTAAGAAATTGAGTTTGAAGTCATTTTTCACAGGATGTCTGAAGACAGAGCAGCAATTTCCTGAACAAAAAATTCAAGTTTCACATCAAATAAACTCCCAAAGATTATCCCTGTCAGACTTGAGTTACCCGGGTTCGCCTTTATCCGTGAGCGATCTATCAAATTCAATCTTCAACCTCCATGTTTTCACACTCAAAGAATTGGAAATGGTGACTCATAATTTCTCCAAGAGTAATTATCTTGGTGAAGGTGGATTTGGAACTGTGTACAAAGGGTTCATCACTAACAAGCTTAGGCCTGGATTAAAGGCTCAGCCTGTTGCTGTTAAAGTCTTGGATTTGGATGGATCACAAGGACACAGAGAATGGCTGGTAAGCAATTTATTAAATCTTGAAGTCAGTCAGTCAAGAGAATGATTATTAATAAAATTGTTTTGATTATTTTTCAGGCTGAAGTAATAATTCTTGGGCAATTAAAGCATCCCCATGTTGTGAACTTGATCGGCTACTGCTGTGAAGATGAACATAGGCTTCTAGTATATGAATACATGGAGCGAGGAAACTTGGAAACCCAGTTATTCAAAAGTATATAAACTTTCATTTTCCTCCATTAACAATTTCTAATCAAGTTTGATTTGTTCGTGTTGTTGATGATTTTGTTGATAAATGCAGAGTACTCTGCAGCTTTGCCTTGGTTAACCAGAATAAAAATCGCAGTTGGAGCAGCAAAAGGCCTCGCATTTCTCCATGAAGAAGTAAAGCCAGTCATATATCGCGATTTCAAGGCTTCAAATGTTCTATTAGACGCGGTAATTAAATGTTTCATTTTCTTAAATTTTATTGATCGGCTGGTTATAAGAATTAAGTGCTAATTTTTTTTTTCTTCAGGACTTTAATGCGAAGCTTTCAGACTTTGGACTAGCAACAGACGGTCCACAAGGGGATGACACACACATTACAACTCGTGTAATGGGCACAGAAGGCTATGCTGCTCCTGAATATATAATGACAGGTAACTAGTTCAACTTAATCTATGATATTCTTCACTAATTAATACCTAAAAATCTCTTAATAATCACTTTTTTCTTTTTACAGGTCATTTAACAACAATGAGCGATGTGTTCAGTTTCGGAGTGGTACTGTTAGAGCTACTAACCGGAAGGCGATCAGTGGACAAGAACCGGCCACAAAGAGAGCAAAACCTGATAAAATGGGGAAGACCGATGTTAAAAGATCATCACAAGCTTGACCAAATAATGGACCCAAGACTTGAAGGTCAGTATTCTACAGAAGCAGCAAGAAAGGCAGCTGCGGTTGCTTACCATTGTTTGAGCCACCATTGCAAGTCTAGGCCTACCATGAGCACTGTGGTCAAGACCTTAGAACCTCTTCTTGACTTGAATAGTTTTCCCATTGCTGGCCCTTTCGTTTACGTTGCTCCTTCTTTTAATGAAACTAAAAGAGACAGTGGTAATGAAAATAAAAGTGAAGAGAAAGAAAAGACTATTGGGAATTGTAAACAAAAAGCTCGCAGGCAGAGAAAGCGACATCACAAGTCATTGAGGTCTAGAGCTGTTTATTCTGACACACATCTGTATAGAACTTTAGGTACTAGTTTGTATTCTCCTAAGCCAATTCAATTTGATTAGCATTAAAAAAATCAGGATCTTCAGATCACCATAGATTGTATTGTAACTGTTTGTTGAATATAGTAAATTCATAGGTTAACTCTAAATATGCTTGGCTCAAATTATGTTTTTTTAGTTAAAATAGTGTGCTGTACAAATCTTGTGATACTTTATAAAATAAGTTTTTAAAGAAATTGTCAAACTTGTATAGATCATGTCCACGTGGACCAATTCATCTTATTAAAAAATAATTATTCTTCAATACATCATAATTTTTGATTGGTTTGATTCATACGAACATTTAAAAAAAAAAAACCTATTTAAGAAGTACTATATACATGTACATATTTATATTATGACAACATTAGAGCTACCTACTATGTAGAATAAGCATTTTTCTCCATAATTTTGTCGGAAGAACATGACACTTAATAGTTAATATATATTCAAATCAGCCTAAATTATGGACTTGGGATATTTAGAATTCGTCTGCTTGCTTATTGATATTTCTAACTAAGCACTAAGATGGTAATGATGATATTTGGTTGAATATATGTGTTTGTATCCCATAATATTGATGCTTAATAGTTAAGAATGAGATGAACATTAATTGACTGAAATTGATGTTAAGTGCAAATATGCCTACATTTGGTGGAGATTGTTTAATTCATATTAAATCAGCTACAGTCAAAAACTCATGGTCAAAAATTGATAATCAATTAGAGTGGCATTTCCCCAGTTTGGAGTTCAAATTGTAGAAGAAATCATTATTCTTCAGTTTAGTTCTAAATATAGGTAAAATATCGACTCACCAACTACCCACTTGACATATTGTAGTGAATAGAGTATATTATATTCGGTATAACTAAGCTATTGCATACTGCTCCAATGTTGAATTATATTTTTCAAATTTATGCTTCATACACTTCATATTTTTATCCATTCATAATCATGTTACTAAAATCTAATGTGCATATATTCATGCATATCTATTCAAACAAGAAATCATATCAGATATTTCGTATCAATACGGGGAAAGAAAAATGAACTGTTTTTAGAAGTCCAACTTCTCGGTTCGAATTTTTCCAATCCCTTTATTAAAATAAATAAATAATTCAACCACCAAAATCTAATTTTACAAAGAAAATTTGTGCAATAAAATTCCAATAAAGAAATAGTACAATAATCTTCCCATTAAAATAAATACTTTATCTCTTAAAAATATATATAACCACCGATGAGTAATTAAAGGAAGAAATATTCTTTTTTCGGTCCTGACACATAAATAAAGGGTTTTATTAATGCATTTTCAATATATTGGAGAAAAGAATAGAATTTTCACAGTGATGCCATTAATTTAACTTGCCTATTATATTTATATAAAAAAAAACATAATTTCATTTTCGAACACAGGAGAAGATTATTTAGGAAATAATACAATAACAACAAATAAACTTTAATAACATATATACTATATGGGATCGTTATACAGATTTTTTATCTCTAATTTTCTTTATTCAAATCAATGTTAAAAATTTATAAATTTTTAGAGCTTCCTCTATTTTTTTTAGGGAAATAATATAGTTATAAATAGAAAGGAAATAAGAAAATAGAATGGCGATTATATTTCATTACTTCCTAATTACCTACAAATCTATTACTTCCTAATAAGGATGATTTGATACAAACTAGGAAGTAACAAACAATTTGTCTTTATAAAACTTGCATCATGACATTCAGTAGTATAATGCTCAATAGTTGAGAGACCATTTTGGGTAAAAAGAAAAAGAAAAATAATGGAGAGAAAAATCTTGGCAGTAACAATAGTGATTATGGCAGTGATAGTAAGTGTTGAAAGCCAATCAGCATTTCTTGATTGCTTAAAATGTGATCCAAATAGTCGCCCAATTTTCGCTCTTTGTGCAAGTCTCTGCTATTCGCGATCTGATCCTGTTTACGCATGCACTCAAAAATGTGCCATAAGCGTAGTGAATGATTTTATTTCCACTAATTCAACTTTAGGTAATATTATTTATTTATTATCTTTTTCTGCAACATTCTGTGGATTTCTTATAAATTAAATAGTATTATGCTCATTATTTTTGTTTCGATATTGCAGATATGACCCAAGTGGTAAATATTGTGGCATACTGCTATGACGAGAGCTGCAACAAGAAAAAATAACTAGTATCTTTTTTAATTTTGAAAATCCAATCCTATTATTATTATTATTAATGTAATTCGTAGTTTTCTAATAAAATAAAGATAAGAAAAAATATAAATTGTGGAAGGAATCGTGGATGCTCATTCTCAACCATGGACCAAAGAAAAGCAAAATTTCAGCCCAATTAGGATATGGGCCCATAAAGAGCAAAATTGAGCCCGATTAGTAAGTTGTAATATTTCTCAAATTATTGAATTTTGTTAAATTATGGGATAAATTAGTAAGAAGATAATTTATTTTCTACAAATGGAAAATGTTTGTCTAAATTGAATCCATGAATTAAATCAATAGAAATAACTAAAAAATTAAAAAAAATAATGGATAATTGTTTCATGAAAAATTTATGAGTTTAAAAAAATTTATTCATCTAAAGAGTCCATTGATCAAAAAATTAGAAGAAATTGAACGTAATAAATCAATTTTTGTGGGCTTCAATCTTAATCCCACTCAAGGGAGAAATTGAAATTTACCAAAGAAGGGGCCAAAAATTAAAATATCATAAAAAATAAATTAAGAGGGCCAAAATATAAGAAATAAAAAATTGAGAGGACTTGTTAAGAAAATAAACTAAAATTGATATAACATGATATTGGCCCCTTCATTACTTAGCTAGATTCGCCTCTGATTCCACTAACCTAGTTTGCCATAATTCATATGATGAGGGTGTTTCTCAACCAACCAAGGCGAACTCAAAGCTATCGTAATAAATCTTTGAGTCCTTCCTGTCTTAAAATACCTTTGGTCCACTTCTCTGAGCGTGGATCATTATTTTCATGTTCTGTAACATGAATGTATCCAACAAGAATTTTGATTCGTTGACCTCAATGTATAATTATTCATGTATGAACTAATTAAATCAATATCAGATAAAATGAAAAGTACATGAAAATAATTTAAATTGCTAAGTTATTGATTTGTTTCATGTCTAATATAATTAACCATATTTAAGTAGAAGACTTTTTCAAAATCAACAATATTGTGAAATATGTAAAACCCTTTCATCATCCACACTACGACATTCTCATCAAAACCCTTAACATTACTTTGTCTTTTTATTTCAAGGAGGACAAGAAAGTACAACTAAGGAAAAATTACACAAAGTTCTTGTTTATACCAATTGTGAATTGTCATTTATGATCATTAATCACTTAATTCTGCTATTAATTTGATTCATGAATTTATTTATAGATTCCAAAAATCACGAGTAAAGATGGGATGGAAGGCGAGGTTCAGCAACAACAACAAGAGGGAACTTTTTAGGAGTAGAAAGGCCAAAAATTTCCTCCATATTCAGATCTTCTTTCTTCATATTTGCAGGCAATTTCCAATTAAACCCATGCAAAACATTAGCCAAACTTGCTTGAATAACCTTTATGCCTAAAGGATATCCAGGGCACATTCTTCTTCCAGCACCGAATGGTAATAGCTCAAAATCATGCCCCTTAACATCAATTGACCTTCCAATGAACCTTCCAGGGTTAAATTCATTAGGACTGTCCCAAATTGTAGGATCCCTCCCTATCGTCCATACATTAACAAGGATACGAGTGCCCTCAACAATGTCATAACCATCTATTTTTGTATCTTGACGACATTGTCTTGGTACTAACATGGGCGCCACAGGGTGTAATCTCATTGTTTCCTTGGCAATTGCATCAATGTATGGTAAATTAACAATGTCTTTCTCTTCTACCCATCTTTCTCTTCCAATTACCCTGTCTAGTTCTTCTGTTGCCTTTCTAAAAATTTCTGGCTTTCTTAGCAGCTCGGCGATTGCCCATTCTACAGTTACTGCTGAGCTCTCAGTTCCACCCGCGATCATGTCCTAAAAATAAGATAATTAGGAAGATAATTAAAAAGAGATTATAGCGATTAATTATGATATTGGTTTAACTTATCTTTTTAAATAAGTATTCATATTCAATTGATTTAGTTATTGCAATATCGTTATCAAATTATTATGATAATACAAGCAGCATCAACTGGCCTGCTATTTTTTTTATTTTCTGTGCGACTTTTTTTTATAAAAAAAAAAAAATTGAAATATAATAAATCATTAATAATGCTGTTATGATTTCAGTATCATTAATAATTAAAATTTTAAAATTTCTAATGCTGAAAAAGAAAATAGAAATGGTAAAAAGTCCACGCACACACCCATAACATAAAAATATTGATTTAGCTTAATATATAATGTTTTCTTGAAATCAGCTTATTATACAATGTTGATGTGATCATGTGGCCCGTAAGATGTGCACACGTGTATAATTTGGTATTTAAGAAGGTTATAAATTGAGTGCAATACGCCACCATGCAATATATTTCTTTAATAAAATGTAATGCGACTTTTGTTTTGTGGTGTTATTTCTCAGTCAAAGATTAAAGATTACAAGCAAGGATGAATTAATTAATTAAATAAAGCAAATTAAGATCAAAATTTTATGAGCATACCTGAGAAAAAGCCTTAACAGCAATTCTATCAAGCTTAACTTCAAGATTAGGATCATCAGCAAGCTGGAGAAGAACATCAACCATATCTTTTGCCTGATAATTCTGAATTCCTTTTCTCCTCTGTTCATGTTCATCCACAACATAATCCAAGAATCTATTAAACTTCTTGCTTACCGCCTTCATTCTCTTTATATAGCCCTGCAAATCCAAGAAAGCAACCCAAGGAATCGAATCTCCGATATCCAAAACCCCATTTAGCAAGAAAAGCTCATCTAACATCTCTTTGAATTCCTCCGGCGTCACTATCTCCTGCTCGCCGTCGCTCTTCACCGTGTATTTCTTCCCAAAAACCATTCTGCTTATCACGTTCAAGCTTAGATCCGACAGACAATCTTTTAAGGTAATAGGTTTTCCACTTGACAAGAACATGTTTTTAAGGAACAATCTCAACTCCTCTTTGCGTATATACTCATAAGATTCGAGTCTTTTTGCGCTGAAAAGCTCCATTACACACATTTTGCGCGCCTGTCGCCAATAAGGTCCATAAGGCGACCATGTTATATCGGAGTAATTATAGGTGGTGTATTTGCCGGAGGCGGTTTTAGGGCGGCCAACGAAGGCTAAATCATGGGTTTTAAGTATGGCTTTGGCCATATCCACGGAGGATCCGACTACCACCGGGAAGGATCCGAATTTGAGCTGCATGATGGGGCCATATTTTTGGGAAAGGGAGTGGATTGAACGATGAGGGAGTGAACCTATGAGGTTCAGGTTTCCTATTATGGGCCAGGGCTTTGGGCCTGGTGGTGGGTTGAGTTTCCGGCGGCGGAGGTGGCGACAGAGGAGGAGCATAGCTACGGTGGCTAGCCAGGCGGTGGCATAGACAACCCAAGTCGGAGTATCCATTTTGAGGGGGTGGGTTTTGAATTTGGTTGTAGTTATGGAAATTGGAGTTATGGAAAATGGAAGTGTGTGAGAATATTTATAGTTGCTAAGAGGCAGTGTAGTTGTTTTTAAAATAAATACAAGTTTGTCGCTTTCTGTTGTGACACATAATCAGTAGTTGGGATAGGTTTACACTTAGTTTATAATAAAATACATATATCAATTATTTAATTAAATAATAAAATTAATCCAATTAAAACTCGAAAATAAGAAATTTCAATACATTAGTATCGAATTTACCATGAAAAAACTATTATACTGTTATCAATTGAATATTCTTGAGTAGCGTGTAATTTCTTTTCTTTACACCCTACGCAAGAATACATAAAGGGCACGTTTGGTTCGCTGTATTATATTAGTCTGTATAGTATTAGCATGTATAACATTAGTCTGTATAGTATTAGCCTGTATTATAGTATACAATATTTGGTATAACATTATATTAGCATGTAATATTTTATACTGTGTTTGGTATACAATAATGTATAGTATTATTTTTAAACAAAATTAAAAAACATGCAAAATTAAATTATTTTTAATATTACCGATTTAGATAAAAAAAATAATTGTAAAATACAATTTTTTTTAAAAAAGTACACAAATTTTTTGAAACATGAATAGATAATCGTAGATAAATTAACAATCAAACAAATAACTTAATTAATAATTTTCAATTACATAATTGAAATATATTAACAAATGTGCTACAATTAATAATTTTATACATGTTCTAATAACAAATCAAAATAAATAAACTTCATCATTATTATTTTAGGTATAATCCAATATGCAACAGTGGACCAGAAGAAGAAAACCATGAAAAAAAGATTTAACAAATAATAATAATAATAATCAAACTAAATAAATTTAACAAACTATTATGACACATAAAATATATATTCGCAAAATAAAAATGATAATAAAATAATAAAATAGAATTTGTATAAAATGAGAAAAAGTGAAAATTAACATAAACACCGTATTAAATATACCCATGGGGAGGTGTATATTATTTTATCCTGTGTATGTAGGATAAAAATTAAACTCTATATTATATAATACATGTATTATTTTTAAAAGAATTAACCAAACATCGTCTAATGTATTAGAGGGTATTATTTTATGTTATCTCATGCATACGGGAAAGCCAAATTACATTCAAGATTCCCAAATTCATAATCACCCACCCTAGAATATTCATAATCTGCTCTTATAAGATTTGAAGTCTAATAGTTAAAATCTTTTACATACACATATACGTGGACTGGATTTATGTCTTTAAAATTTATTTTAACCGATGATTTATATTAAAAATTTAAAAGTAAATTTATTATCAACTCTACAATACTTAATGAATCTTTTCATTAATTATATTTTTCGAAAAAATTTATTTAATATCTAATTAATTTGAATTCCCATTGGGACGTAAAAGCTTCTTATACGAATATTTTTAATAAATGGTTATTTAGTTCATACTTTGTGAAAGCTCAAAGCTAAATTGAAAGATGTTGCATAGCAAGTTCTATATATGAATTTGAAGACTTTGACCATTGACTGACTTTGCAAGTCTTTGTATAAATATTTTGATTTTTTTCTTCATTTTCTTGGAAACTTTCTACTGATAACTAAGATATTAATTAGTATTTTTTTTAATGAAGTTGACTAAAGTCTTGGTGGCCGGCGGCTTCACGGTGAGTAGTGGAGTAATTAATGTAATTATTTTTAGAAAGCAATCAACGTGGTTCGTGAATTAAAAAATGTATTTTTAAAAGAGCAAATAATTAGATTATATTTCAGATTATTTTTTAAATAAAAATCAACTTTCCAATTACTATAATAAATGAAAATCTTCTTATCCAAAACACTAGTTATCCTAATAAAAATTCTAAATGTCAATGTTCACAAACTATTTCTCACCAGTATATGTATATTTAGTATTTTATCAAACATGTTTATAATTGTAATTGAAAAATTAAGCTAAGTGTGGATGCATAGTTCAATAATGAAAATATATGCAAAATCAATCTAACTTACTCCTGCATTCCTAACAACTATTCGAGGAAAGACTTGAAAAAAAAAAACCTAACAACTTTCAAATTAATTGAACTTTGAGATGGAGAATAAAGTGGTATTTTCGTGTGGATTTCTGATATCTAATGCCTCGCACTTCGTATTTTCGTGGAGCACATGACCAGAAAAGGATCACTTTCAAAGTCAGATGAATTTAGGGAAACGCGTATGTAAACAATTAATTGCATTCCTCACTAAATATAACAATAACAATAATAATAATAATAAGGACAAAGAAAAGGTGTAAAAAATAAAGATGATCCTGCTGGTTTTGCCAATGGAAGTGGGGCATCAACCTCACTAACCAACATCAAATTGGAACTTAGTGGTCGTGAATCACAATTTGTGATGATATAAAAACAACAATTACTTTGCATTTATGATCAAATGTGCAACTGATTTGATTAATAAATATTTTTATGAATTAGTGCGAATAAAAATTTCTGATTTGCAGTTTAATTGAATCACAATTTGTGAGTCTTGTTGTTGGAAATTATTTCTCCACTTATACAAAAAAGGCAAAGGGCCCAACTGGTTATGCTGTCTGAACTTCAAATTATTTTCAAAAAGTCGACTTCTTAGAGAAGACATCACTGGCGTGCCATTTTCCAGGCTAGTTTTGGCTTTTTCACCCAAAAATTTAAAATTGGAGTTCGTGGTGGGTGGGTAATTACTGATGTTTTAAAAAAAACTAGTAACAATAAAATTATTAAAATTTTTATTGGCTCGACCATATAATTTATGGCACAAATAAAGTGCATATTTTATCACCATATAAATGATTAATTCGTTGTTACTTGTAGCTAGCTATTAAAAGAATTTGATTTTGATGAAGTATTGCTCCAATAAATAATTTGTATTTATCAACAAGATGATGTAATTACTAAATTTGTGATTTTTTGTTGCTGGAAATTGTTACGCCACTTAAATAAATAAATAATATAAACAAGAGTCTTAAAAAATAAGCGAAGGGCCCAACTTGTTATGCATTGCCGTGTGAACTTCAAATCAATTTGATGAAGTCGAGTTGGTACTAGAAACTCTTGCTAAAAGTAGAGTAAACGATAGTAGAGGCCAGCGGCTCTTTCCAGCATATTAAATAGCACAAGATTATGATACAGCCGTGTGCTTATTGCACTCTATTTTTGCATATACAACTAAGTGCAGTCTACACAAACAAATTTGGTTAAGTACAAATTATACTAGAATGCTCCTATTATATATATCTTGAGCCATTACTATAGTCTATATAGAGGCAATTGAATCCCAGTTTTGGATCATATAGACACGCTATTTGGTACGCCTCTACATGTTACTCCAGGTTCTGAGCTAGGTGCTAGCAATTCATATGGCAAAACCCCTGCACCACACCTATTCCTAAGCTTAGGATCTCGGTTTCTTCTATCTATTTCCTTCTCTACCCGTCCTATCTCCGCAGAGAACCCATAAAACGACTCGATTACTTCAGCATCGCCTGTCCATATCGATGGTTGTTGTCGTTCGCCAATGTATTCCTCGTCAGGCGAGTGTGTCGATAAGGTGTCTACCACAGCCATAAATTTTGTTGCTTGTAACAGGCTTGGTAATGCTGACAGGAAATATTTTTGTGGATCAGCTAGGAAGCTTTCATACTCCGGGGCATTCTCTTCAGGGATTAACCTTCTCATCAGTGGTGGCCTGTTCGGCACAAAGCCACCATATGGATACTGCCCGAAGTTGAGAGCCGCGTGTTGAGCGGATGCAAGCCAAATGAGGGTGGTGAGGATTGATACCAGATCATCAACACTGGCTAATGTTGGCCACCAATCTGCATGACGGAGGTCTGCGTGGCCCAGGTTGACCGACTCAGCATACCAAGCCTGTAGCTCTCTGTCATTACAAACTAGGCTTGAATTCAGATAGTACCGGTTCACATAGGTTCGAACCCAGTTCTCTATTGCAGACCAGATTAGAAGCCCATCTTGAGCATATGGGTAGTCCTCAATTAGAAGTTTGAGGCCATGTGGTTGGGTAGGATCAGGTACAGCCATACCCCTGCAATATAACAAAGACCATCATTAGATTCGATCAAGATTTTACACACCAAACTGTCCAAACGTAAGTTCCCTTTCAGGAAAGAAACAAAGATCCTTAACAGATCCTCCACTTCCTGTCTATGTTCTCTTGTCATTCATTGCCCCCCCAATGGAATAAGACTTTATCACATTGGTTGATTTATTTTTTTTTTGTTCTACCCTAAACAATCAAGCTAAAGATAAGCATTTGCTATTGATATTTCTACAATTAGGCTAGTTGTAAGTACCTGCGGATGAGATCAGCAGGGAGGCCTTCCATGTCGAATCGCCAGAAGTTCTTATATGCAGCAGCACTGATCTCCATGCCATAACGACCAGGAGTGAAACAATTTTCAATAACACCATCAGCATTGATTAAGCTTTGGCGGGCTAGCGCATTGATCTCTAAGGTATATCTCATGTGTGGATCCAAAAGCTTATATATTGGGTGCATTGCGCTCAGTTGCCTATGAGCTGCTAATATAAATGGCTCCATGGCGGCATGTGTACGCAGCCTATGATTCACAAAATAATACAAACAACTCTTTAGTTAAAATCAATAAATAAATGTGAAGGATAACTGTAGTGACCCGACTTTAGGTCATGTCTACTTCTTTTGAAGTATATGTCTTACCAATGATTAACTAACTGATGGACCCCAGCATCATTGGAGCAAACATGAGCCTTGGCAAGCTGCCACATCCAATTGGTGGTTGCATCAACAGGAGGTGTAACTACTTTCTTTGGTTGGGAATTTGGCCCCGCCGGTGGGAGACTAAGCTCTATAGCAATGGGCTTAAGTGTCCCAAGAGGGGTCAAGAAAAATACAGTACGAGTAGCGTATGCTTTTCTACCATCAAGGGCATTAATGCGTTCCAAAAATGGGAGATAAACATCATGATAATCCACCATAAATAGTTTATTTTCCTCCAAAGCCTGCAAAAATAATCAAAAAGCATTACAATTACATAACGCCGTAATTTGTAAGATAACTTCAGATTAGAAATATTTCACTTGGCCATAAGAAATTGTGATATTACCTCTTGAAGGGACATGCCATTCAGGTGGCCTCTAATGTGCTCTTCTGTTAGAGCAGACTCCTGAGGACCATAGATTTCAGGGTCAAGATTGCTTTTTGGTGGAAAAGACTCCAGCCTCTGAATGCTGACAGGGTTAACTCCAGCAATAGCTTGACGGGCAAATTCGTCATCTCGCAACCAAGCAAACTTGTCCTCTGCACATGGGAGTCTCATCTAGATTAGCAAAAAGTAACCTTGGGTTTTGTTTAAATAATCATATAACTATACCCACGAGAGAAATTTGTTGATTGTGATACACTTAACTATGCAAAATGACAAAAGCAAACTGTATAGGAATCTCATGGCAAAAACATTTATTAAAACATCCAAATTGGGCTCCCAATAGGCAGCCAGTAAGGCAAAAGAGAGAAGAAATGGTGGGTGTTTTTCCCTCAGTGATATAATTCACCTAATGCTACACATAGATGTTGTTCTCAAAAATTTTAAAAAGTAGATGAGAGTTTTATTGTAAAATTTACAGCTGACTTGGATAGCACTAAATTATACATGGAAGTGGACCACCAAGAAAATCAAACCGCCAAATATGAGATTTGGTTTCTGAAGAAGTGCTAATGAATGGCAGGTTGTATTTAGTACCAAACAAAATTCACATCAGATAATGGAAAAAATTACGAAATGGCACTTACTGGAAAGAATCTTGGGTGTGTCATATCTGAGAAGCCCTTCACTGGATTCTTGGATCTTGGTAACCAGCTTCGGCAATGGTAGCCTTCTCCAGATTTCGTCTTGAATCCCCACTTTAAGTAGCAGGCCCTCTTTGTAGAGGATGTCAATGTCTGAAAATGCACTAAAATCGTGATTCTCTTCGGAAATGGTGGCCTTTAAGGATGGTATAAGAGCATGAAGTGTGCCCTTGAGCCTTCCAGTTGAGAATGTGTTTTGCTTAGACTCCTCAAATTGTTCATCTCTAGGTACATACATTGGCAATGGCTTCTCTACACGGCTCTCTGCATTCACATCTGGAACATATATAGCAATTGTATAAAATTAGTACATCCACGTTGTGGACAAACTTTAAACCATGTACTATAAGAGAAATGGGAATAAAACTCTAACCAGTATCTGTAGGGTCACGGCCAGTAAGACACCGCCTTGGATATGGTATGGTTTCGCCTCCAAGATTTGGCCTGGCAAAATCAATACCCCTGTCTGGGTTTCCCAAGTCATTGTAGATATCGTAGTCATAAATTCTGTCTGATAACTTTCTAACTCCTTTGCCATCACCCCTGAGATCTTTTAGCTCTTTTTCTCGTAACGCTTTCAGCCCAGCTGGTGTCTCACTAGGTAAATATGGCTGCTCAAATAAAATTTTACAAAACTTAATATTTAGATTGTCACAACCAAATAACCTCAACTAGACACAGTGCAGTTGTTTCTTAAAAGTGTTAAAACTAGTCATTTATGATGGACTCAATTATCACAACAAGAAACAAACAGCTTCAGCAATTTATGTTCTAGTCGCTTCATGTTCAAGATCATGGGTCCACGTTTCATTGTGAAGGACTGTGGCCCATCCTATTGTAAGGGGAATCTCAAAAAAAGACAAAATTGTGGCCCCTAACAGTCAATTTTCTGTTTCTTTTTCTTTGACGGGTAATGATGCAAGTGAACAGTGATTATGAACTTCTAGCCATAAATCTAAATCACCAAGAAAAATTGATCAATCAAATACCAACAAGTAAATAATATAATAGTTTAAAAAATTGAAACAAGAAAACGAAGTTAAAGCCAGAAAAGATCATGCTTTGAATTGTTCCAACATATTTTTTTTTTGTCATTTGCAAAGATTCAAAACCTGAATTGTCTCATGTTTGACCTTTTGAAATTGTTTTTGTTAAGATGGAACCGACTGGCTCTTTCCAAAAAGTCTTAAGGCTAACAAAAATCAATAAACCAAATGAACAAAATTCAATGATGAGTACCTCGTTGGAGAAGAATATCCTTTTTTCAGGATGATCTTTCTTAGATTGTACCCAGGAATTGCAAGGGAAATGCACTGGACCACAAGCAAAACCTTCAATGGTGATAGTCTCCAAGAAAAACTCCTTTTGGTGTTTGTTACTCACTAAGATTGCTCCAGGCAACCCAAAATTTGAATCCATAAGAAATTCAGCAGTGTAATGTACCCTCTCAGCTTTAACATTTAATTTCTTGGACCAGTCTTTCAACACAGCTTCCTTGCTTTTCTTCGGAGCATTGGTCCCTAAAAGAATCAAAATTTTCAAGATCATTATTTATTTTCCTCACTTCTGTCATATAAAGCTGAAAATCCACCTAAGAATCGGGTACTTTACCAAAAACCATAAATAAAAGGATGAAAAGGGATTGACCCAGAAGCCAAAACCGCAAAAAGTATCAGGAGAAGTTCATAATTTAACCCAAAAAATTAACATTTTTCTCTCCACTACCCAGAAAAATTATATATATATATATATATATATATAAAAGAAGAAGAAGAAGCTTACTTGGATCAACTTCAGTGCTAATAATCTCCAAAACAACATTTCTCCCAATTCTCTCAGCAAAAGCATCCAAATGTTTGGCAATAGTCTCTTTGAAGTCCTCCTTGTTCTTGTTTCTCACAGTGATCACTGCTCTAACCTTGAATTTCACAGCCTTTTCAGGCACAGTAATTTCATTATTATTATTAGCCTTGATCAAATCTTCACTAACAGCAGCCACAGGACCCTTAACAACTCTCTTTATACTCATCTTCCTCTGCTGCACAGGCACAAAAAATGGAGTGGCCAAAAACTGATTGTTCTGATGAAAATTTTTATGGTAAAAAATTACTTTATTTGTTGATGATTTATCAATCAAAGAAGTACCCAAAATTTCTCTAGCCAGTGCCATCTAGTTTTGTTTTCCCTCTCTCTTCCTCTCTCTCTCTCTCTCTCTCTCTCTCTAAAAGAAAAAGAAAATAAAAAAAAAAAAAAAAAAAAAAAAGATTGAACCTTGGATTTGCTTCTGCAAAATTGAGAGAAATGAGAGTTGAGAGAGGAACTACTAATGCTGTTGTGCTCTTTTTTTGATGAGCTGAGTTTCCTTATTTCTCTTGTGTCTACTTTATATGTACATTTATATAAAATTAAAAAAAAAAAAAAGGTTTACTTTACCGTCCACACGTTTTCCAAATTTATTTATTGCTTTTTTCTGTCTTGTTTTTATTTTTGAAAAATAAAATTTTACAGAAAAGGCTGCTGAGTCAAACCGAGTTTCCGAGTCAATGACGCGGTTGCAAAAAAGTGAGTTAGAGGTCCGGAAGACGAGAATACCCTTGAATTTAAATAAAATGGCAATCATACCCTTGCGAATTGAAAATGGAAGATGACATTAAATGACATTACTGGAAAAATGTTTATTTTGTGGTTGATGTCGTTTATAAGCAAATCGTATCTTCATGTGCTCTGTTTCAGTTTAGGGTCCCACTTGTTGGATTTTATTTTATAAGTTTGGACTTGGTTGAGTTATAATTGTATTTTTTTTATCAGAAATTACCTCACTCATGCTACCAAATCTAGTTCAATTAAATTCATACTATCATTCAATTTGTTTTCAACATATGGATGGGTGGTAGTTAAAATATCAACTATATGCTTTATGGGCATCTATAGTTAAAATTATATCATAACAAGGCATGACCTATATATTTAGGATTAATATAATATGAAGTATGCTACAGACAGAATCATATTAATATCTTTATGTACATAAAATTACATTTAAAAGCCGACAGAAGCTTACAGTGCTGCCCGCACTGAGTGAAATTTGGGGACGTAAATGCCAAAAAAACAAACATGGAGGTTAATTTAGTGAAATAGATAGAAAAGCGGAGACTAGAGATTTCACGGCGTGCCGAAATTCTTTTTGCGCATCAAATACATGCAGTGACATTCTTATAATTCCCTCACGTGCCACCAGTTTGGCCTCCATTTTATTAATTTCATAATATGCCTTTACTTTAGTTTCCTCTTAAGTGGGATTATATTTATATATATTTATTCATTAGACAATTATGAAGAAAATTATATTAACCATATTGAATCATTAACTAAAAAGAATGTTAGTCTAATTAAGTATACTCGATTTTTCAATACACGTCTTTTAGATTGAATTTGACCAAAATTTTGTAATCGAATTGTAAATAATATATTATTTACAAATATAAAATGGATTGTAAAAGTTATGTATTCCGTGAATATAATTAAATTAAATCAAATATGAGTAAGTATTATCTGTCATTTTTCTTAATTATTGTATGATGTTATTTTATTTATATTAATAATTTCCGTAAGTATTCAGCATTATAATAGAGGACAAGTGAATAAAACAAAGGACTAATGAAGTAGATAAGATTACATGTTGAACCAACAAATATTATCTTAAACTTTTGGTTTGGCAGATACAGTATTTTACGATATGCATTAAGAAACGTATTAAGATCAGTCAGATCCGCTGGTTAAGCACTAAAAGTCGAGATTAGGCAAGAAGATAAGTTTTGCACATTTTCAAATATATCAAATTAATAAGAATTATCAAGTCAAATAAATTACTTAAAAATATTATAGAGAATTGATTAATATATATATAGTTGATAATTTACCATTAATTCGACTCATTTTTTTTTTTTAAAAATCATTGAGAAATCAAAGTACGAAAATTAATATTTTATTATTATAATCTACACTGATTAGCTTGTTGTTTACTAAGGAAGTATTTTTTAAGACACGAGTTCATCCCCGTAACGTGAACTTCAAAATTGTACATATTTTTAAGCCAATATCATTAAGGTAATTTTTTTTTTTTGGTTTTATGAGAAATTATTCATTTTTAAATATAATTAGAAAGTGAGTACGGTTCGATTTTAATTTTAAAATCAAATTCAACTCATTTGATTAGTTTGATTTGGTCATTCGAATGATAAATTTGGTTTTCATTAGTAAAAACATGTCAATTTTAATTATTAATTTGGTTCGATTGGGGAAAAAAAAAAAAAGATAAAATGGTGTTATTTTTACCTAATAAGATTTTTCAAATAGTTAATTAATTCAATTCGATTAACGATATACAAAAATTTCAATTATGGGTTTGATTCAATTAATATTAAAATCATGGATTCGATTTTAACTTAGAATTTTTATCAAAATTTAATTTTTAATTAATTGGATTATAATAATTTGGCGGCTTATAATAGATATTTATCTTAGACCTGAACACGAACCACAGCCACTGGTTTTAAAAGTAAGAAATGGAAGATAAATTTTGGAATCAAAGTGTTGAATGAAAAGTATGTTTCAATTTTGGAATCTTGAATGTGAAGCTTCAAAATTGCATAAAGAAAATTAAGATTTAATACCAAAATCATACACACACACATATATATATATATATATATATATTGCTATATCAACAAAAATCATCAGATTTTGACTGTACACCAACCAACTTATAAAATCATTTTATTTTTTAAATGTTTATGACAATTACTGTTTTTAATAAAATATATATATTATATTTCAATGTCCTTTTCCTTTAAATTATCTTACTTAATTTTTATTTTTATATGTTATTTTGCTTTTTAATAGGGTGCTAAGTAATTAACACAGGCGGCTACATGTCATATTTATTTTTCAATATCAAAACAGGTTGACCTTTCTCAAAATTATTCTTAAATAATATTCGCAATATTTTAAGTTTCCGATTGTGGATTGGCAACGTTGGGTTTCATATTTCTACGAAGGAGAAATTGAATTAGTGTTTAATAAAAAAAAAATATTGAATTGTTATTTATTTTAAATTAATTAGCATGCATGAGCAGACTTATCAAATTTTGATCCGAATCATATCATTGGTTTTTTATATAATGTAAACATAAAAATTTATTTTTATAAGTTATACTTGTATAAGTTTCTATTTTTAATAACTTATTTTAAAAAATAAAAAATAATATATATTTATAACCTAACTTGTTTAAAAATAATCCGCCGATATAATTATGGCATATAAAATTTTAATCCTTTATAGTCTAATCTATTATTAGTACTCAATGGAAACCAATCCGATCCGAACCATTGCCACCTACCTGCATGAGGCTGAATATTTGGTTGAAATTACAATATGTTTTCACATTGAATTGACCAAAATAATAGGCAAAAAGTCATTTTGACAGTCCAATGAGAAGAAAACTCAACGCCTTCAACTACATAATTACTTTGTATTCTATTTTGACTAAGAAATTGCCTTGTTAATTTTACATAATTTTTGCCTATTATAATTTATAATATTATTCATGAACTTATATGAACAATTTTTGCCCGTTATTATTTGTAATTTTATTCATAAATTGATATGATAAAGCGTCACAAAATTTAATGAAAAGATCTATATTTTTCTACTTTGATATTCTGTAATCGATTCATATACTATTATTTTCATAAATGTCTCACTGACCCTCTTTTATTATATATATTTATTTGAGTGTCGCACCTAGCTATTGACCTCATGATACTGACACGAAGAAACACAAATATTATTTAATTCCGACCATTCAAATAATTTGGCAATTTTTCTTTTGTTTTTACGAAATACAAATTTGAGATTTATTTTCTCAATTATAAAATCTTGAAGTTTCATATTCATTTCTTATTTATACATCTTCTAATAGTTCCATTTTCTTTTTTCATTAATTTTAAATTAATTATAATCCATTTTTCAATAATATAATTAATTGATTAATTCTCTAATAAATTATTATACAAAAAAATAAATAAAATTTTATTTGACTAAAATCGTAGACCATAGTTGGCAGAATGCTGAAAAAAAGAAAAGAATTTGCCCAAAAATCATTTGACCACGACCAGTCCTATAATAATTTCAATTTGACGTGTATTGTTTCAATTGAACTGATTAGATTGTACCAAACTCGGCACCGTCCGTGAAAAGCAACGGCAATACAGAATACCAGCATGAAATACCGCAAATACCCCTTAATTACGTAGCAACCCATCACCGGCCTACTGTTGAATTCCCTATACATTACATACAGGCAGTTTGTTAAATTGACAGAACGTTGGATTATTTGATTTTGCTTCTATTTTTCTATTTTGAAACTGATTTTGCTTCTATTAGCTAGACCAAAAATTGGTGTACTCTAGTCAATTCCATATTCTTATTCCTAAATCGAATTTATAAATATTAAATAATTAGAAAAACTTTAATATTTAGGTTTTTCAATTTAAATCTCATTATTTTATGATATTTTGAACTAAAATTTTCAGATAAGTTATTCAATTTATTTCTCTTGTTGTATATTGATTCAATTTATATTATTATTAGAAAAAAGGGATTCAAATCCAATTAAAATATTAAATTGAATGGGAAAAACTTAAATTATAATTAGAATACTAAGAAAAAATTTTACTAGTAAGTTATGTCATTTTATCTCGTAACATTAAAGTTAAATATTTTTATTTAATTTCTCCTAATATATTTTATGTGATTCTTTTGCAAATATGAAATTGATTATAATTCTTGTAACATATTATTATTATTATTATTATTATTGTTATTATTATTATTATTATCCAATAATTAACAAAAATGCGATTTAAAATTAAATACATTTACCTTCTACTTGCTTTTGTCCAGCTAAACACAGCCTTGATCAATAAGGGACACAAAATCGAGGAGCTCATTTTTCTTGGTAAGGACGCGAGAGAAGACCCAGTCCTAGCTAAGGCACGCTTTAGGAAAAATAGAGCCCACGACATCCTCCAACAATCTTTATGATGAAAATGGTCACTTCACTGTCCATCCCGAGTTGAACTTTCTTTCAACCTTTCTCCTAAGCCAACTGTAAGCCCTCCATAGCTGCACAAATTTTAGCTTCAGTGATAGTGCAACTTCCTAAATTGTGGATGAACCCTCCTTGCCATTTGCCCATGTGATCCCTTATCAAACCTCCTGCTGAAACTTGTTGACTATTCCTCTTGAAAGAACCATTTGTGTTGACCTTAGCCCATGCATGAGGAGGGCACTGCCACCCAGCTAGCTTGATCATTCTCTAGAGGAGCCCATTTAATGATAGTCATAAGGTAACTAATTATTTGATGGATCCCAGTCCACTCCATGTTTGATGAAACTCTATCATCCGTCCATCTATTTTAAATTTCAAAATAATTAGTTTAGTAGATGTAATTTTTTTTTACCTGCTATATATTTCTATCACAAGGCTATATTATAATTTCCAATAACAATTATATAGCGAATTATGTTAAAATAAATAAATAAATAATAGTATTATTTAGATGCCATGTGACTATTTAAGCTTAAATTAAAAATTATATGTGAATTTTGTTCAAATTTTAATTTTTGAAAATGGACCTTTGTTAAAAAGTTTAAGAGTTGAATTAAACATTTAATTGGATATTTCAAGAAATAAAATAATATCAAAATAATGAAAGAAGTAAGATTTTTCCTATAAAATTAATTGATTTTTTTTAATTTATATTTAATTTTATATTGTAAAAATAAAAGTAATGTTTAATTTTTGCATTATTTATTCAAGTGATAAATATACATTTTCAGTTTTAAATAAAAATAAGTATGATTTAAACATTTTGGAGTGAAGAGTGAATTAGTATGATTTAGACACTTGGAAGTTAAAAAAAATGAACTCATATAAATTATATGCACAGTTGAAAAGTGTTCATATTTAATTATTATGTTTCATACATTTTTTCTCTATATAAAGCAAAATTGGGGTTGCTATTTCATAATTTATTAAAAATAAAATAGTCAACAAGAGAATTGGCATATATAATATGGCATATTGTCACTTATTGTTGTAAAATAAGGACCGGATTAGAGCAAAACCGCAGCTAAAATAGAAATAATAAGGAACAAAAGATTTAACGAGGTTCGGCCAATATTGCCTACGTCCTCGGGACTAAAAATATTATTTCACTAAAACTGAACTGTGAAATAATACAAGAGAGAAGAAATATGCTTAACTAATTGACAAGCTAAGCAATCAAGGGATGAATAAAACTAAAACTAGGGGGTTGTATTTATAGTTGCAAATCCCCTTTCATTTTGTTAAATTCCCGATGTGGGATATGTAAAATTTGATTTTTTTTTTTTTTTTTTTTAAAATCAGCCAACAATTGTTGGCTTTTGATATAGCCAACAATTGTTGACTATAATAGTTAACAATCTCCCACTTGAAGATTTGATTGAGTATCAATGACATCTTCACACCATTCTTTCTCTCTTGCCAATCCCGTTGCTTGTATATCTGTCAGGCCGCTGGAAGATCGACACCAAACAAACTTGTCAGTATTAATTGCTTTTGTCATAAAATCTGCTATATTGTCTGTAGTATGGATTTTTTGCATATCCACGGTTCCTTCTTCCACTTTCTCACGAACGAAGTGATACTGAACCCGAATGTGTTTTGTCCTTGAATGAAATGCTGGATTCTTTGCAAGATGCAAAGCACTCTGACTGTCACAAAATAGAGAAATATTCTCTCTTTTATGCCCGAGTTCCTCCAATAACAATTTCAACCATACAGCTTCTTTACTAGCCTGTGCAGCTGCCATATATTCTGCTTCTGTTGTTGACGTAGCCACAACTGATTGCAGTTTTGAAACCCAGCTTACAGCTCCGCCAGCAAGTGTAAACACATATCCCGTAGTGGATTTACTTTTATCCAAATCTCCAGCATAATCTGAGTCAACATATCCTCTGACAATAAAGTCTGATCCTCCATAACACAATGCAACATCTACGGTCCCTTTAATGTATCTAAGGACCCTTTTTACTGTATTCCAATGCTCTCCACCAGGATTCGCCATGTATCGACTAACTGCTCCCACTGCATGTGCAATGTCCGGTCTTGTACAAATCATAGCGAACATTAAACTCCCCACTGCTGATGCATACGGTACTCGAGACATCTCCATCCTCTCTTCTTCATTGCTATAACTCATCTTTGAGGATAACTTAAAATTAACAGGAAGTGGGGTAGAAATTGGCTTACAATCTTGCATGTTGAAATGTCGCAAGATTTTCTTCAAATAATTCTTTTGAGAAAGCCAAATCTTCCTATTATTTCTGTCTCGGTGAATTTGCATCCCTAGAATCTTGTTTGCTGGTCCCAAGTCCTTCATATCAAATTCCCTAGCCAACTGAGCCTTTAACTCCTTGATGCGATCTTTGTTGGGGCCTGCTACCAACATGTCGTCTACATACAACAGCAAGATAATGACATCATTTTCACCAAACCTCTTGAAATATGCACAAGGGTCTGCATTTAGCCTGCTGTATCCAAGGCTCATAATAAAGGAATCAAATCTCTTGTACCAACACCTTGGCGCCTGTTTTAGACCGTACAGAGATTTGTTCAACCTGCAAACCAAGTTCTCCTTTCCTTTTTCTTCAAAACCTTCTGGCTGGAGCATATAAATTTCTTCTTTAAGATCTCCATGGAGAAAAGCAGTTTTGACATCTAACTGCTCCAGATGCAAATCAGAAGTTGCACATATTGCCAGGACTACTCGAATTATAGTGAGACGAACCACAGGTGAGAAGATTTCATTAAAGTCCACCCCTTCTTTCTGAGCATATCCTTTTACCACCAATCTAGCACGATATCTCTCAACTTGATTATCACCATTCCGCTTGATTTTATAGACCCATTTATTACCTATAGGTTTTCTCCCTTGCGGTAGTGACACCAGTTCCCATGTCTTATTCTTATGAAGAGCTTCAATTTCCTCTTGCATTGCTGCCATCCACTGAAATACATCTGAACTGTTCATTGCTTCTTGGAGAGTTGATGGCTCCCCATCCTCAGTTAGAAGACAATATGCAACATTGCCCTCCATAATATAATCTGAGTGCCAATTAGGCGACCTTCTTGTGCGAGTTGATCGCCTATTATTTGAAACTTCAGTTTCGTCTGGCTCTTCTTCCTCGTGCTCTGGTTCAGCTTCAGAAGAATTACTGGTTTCTGATTCTCCTTTTACACATACTTTTGTAGTCTCGGATCTTTCTTCACTTTCTGTTTGCACTGAATCTTTATCGTCTACAAAGATAACTTCTCTGCTGACAACAACCTTGTGGGTAGTGGGATCCCACAGGCGATACCCCTTTACTCCTTCAGCATACCCCAAGAATAAACATTTTCTGGATTTTGGATTCAGTTTTGTAGTTTCTTGGGCATTGAACATCATATAAGCAGGACTTCCAAATACATGAAGGTTTGAATAATCCACCGGTTTTCCAGCCCACATCTCCATTGGTGTCTTACACTCAATTGCAGTTGATGGAGCTCGATTCACCACATAACAGGTAGTGTTGACTGCTTTCGCCCAAAATTTCTTATCTAAGCCTGCAGTTCTCATCATTGCTCTTGTTCTTTCCAACAGAGTTTTATTCATCCGCTCTGCCACTCCATTTTATTGAGGAGTGTATGCCGTAGTGAATTGTCTTTTGATGCCTTCTTGTTTACAAAATTCATCAAATTCTTTACTGGTGTATTCTCCTCCATTATCTGTCCTCAAACACTTGATCTTTTGACCAGATTCAAGTTCCACTCGCGCTTTATAAGTTTTGAAAACTGGAAACACATATGCTTTCTTCTTGATAGGGAACACCCAACATCTCCTGGAGTAATCATCGATAAACGACACAAAGTAGTTTGCTCCTCCTAGGGATGACACCGGTGCTTGCCATACATCAGAATGAACTAATTCCAGAATGGCCTTGCTTCTGAAATTTGATGTGTTAAACTTCAATCGATGCTGCTTGCTTACAATACAATGCTCACAAAAGGGTAGTGAGACTTTTATGAGACCTGGAAGTAGATTTCTTTCGGCAAGAATCTTCATTCCTTGTTCAGACATATGCCCAAGTTTCTTGTGCCAAGTCATTGCACATTTTTCGCTTGGACTGGTCGTGGCAACAAATGCCTCTCCTTCTTGCAAAGTTTCTCCCATTATCATGTATAAATTTGCAGCTATCTTTTCTCCCTTCATCAGTACAAGCGCTCCTCTTGATATCTTCAAGATTCCTTTCTCACCATTGAACTTGCACCCCAAATCATCCAATTGTCCTAAAGACAACAGATTCTTCTTTAGGCCCTCCACATGCCGTACGTCTTGAATAGTACAAATTGTACCATCATACATCTTCAGCTTAATAGTTCCAATGCCAACAATCTTCAAGGCATGATCATTGCAGCTATACACAGATCCTCCAGAGATGGGTTCATAATGATGAAACCATTCTCTTCGAGAGGTCATGTGAAATGTAGCTCCTGAATCAAGAACCCATATTTCAGCAAATCTTTTTCTGCCTTCATTTGTCGTTGCTGCTTCACAACATAGAGCATCTCCGCTATTGGAACAGCTTGCCACATTTCCTTGAGAATCAGAGCTTTTCTTTAAACTCCAGCAATCCTTCTTCAAGTGACCCTTCTTGCCACAGTTGTAGCATTTAACATTCTTCTTACTTCTTGATTTTGATCTACCATGATTGTGACTCCCACTTGAGCCACGTTCCGTTGATCTTCCTCTCATCACCGTCAAGGCTTCCACGTGCTGTGAACTTGCCTGCCTGTCTTCCTTATTTTTGCGCCGATTTTCTTCTTCTAGAACAGCAGCTGCAACATCATCGAAGACTAGAGCATCCGTATTATTTGTTAAATTGATGATGAGTTGATCATACGAATCTGGTAAGCTTTGAAGTAGAATCTCAGCACGTTCTACTGGCTCTATTTTATAACCCAACGATGTGAGTTGAGAAAATAGAGTATTCAAAGTATTTAAGTGCTCCGTCACTGAAGTAGATTCCTCCATACGAAGAGTATAGAGTTTTCTTTTAAGGAAAATTTTGTTGTGGAGTGATTTGGCATCGTACAATTTAGTGAGATGATCCCACACCTCCTTTGCCGTCTTCTTCTCTTCTATACTTGACAACACCCCATCTGCTAATGCCAGATGAAGATTTGCCATAGCATTTCCATCCATCTCGTTCCACTTATTATCATCTGTGAAATCAGCCGGCCTTTGACTTATAGCCGCTAGGCAATTATCTTTTCTCAAGATAGCCTTCATCTTTAATTTTCACAGTGAGAAATTACTCCCGTTGAATTTCTCGATCTCATATTTTGCCGCCATTGCTTCTATCACGAACTTCTCTGCTCAAAAATCAGCTC
Organism: Excoecaria cochinchinensis; assembly: GCA_947683425.1. Taxonomy (NCBI): domain Eukaryota; kingdom Viridiplantae; phylum Streptophyta; class Magnoliopsida; order Malpighiales; family Euphorbiaceae; genus Excoecaria; species Excoecaria cochinchinensis. The sequence goes on along the minus strand of CANTUQ010000125.1, from coordinate 2,305,201 downwards.
CCACTATTTCACGTGAATAGTAACCGTATACGTGAATAGTAACCGTATAGATGAACAGTGACCGTATACGTGAACAGTATCGTATACGTAAACAGTACCCAAGGAAATATCTTTTCTGATGTGGAAGATCAGGCTATGCTGCAACCACAGAGCATACTAAGACAGAACCTCGGCTCTGATACCACTTGTTGTAAAATAAGGACCGGATTAGAGCAAAACCGCAGCTAAAATAGAAATAATAAGGAACAAAAGATTTAACGAGGTTCGGCCAATATTGCCTACGTCCTCGGGACTAAAAATATTATTTCACTAAAACTGAACTGTGAAATAATACAAGATAGAAGAAATATGCTTAACTAATTGACAAGCTAAGCAATCAAGGGATGAATAAAACTAAAACTAGGGGGTTGTATTTATAGTTGCAAATCCCCTTTCATTTTGTTAAATTACCGATTTGGGATATGTAAAATTTGATTTTTTTTTTTTTTTTAAAATCAGCCAACAATTGTTGGCTTTTGATATAGCCAACAATTGTTGACTATAATAGTTAACACTTATTATTGAGGTTGATATTAAATAATAATTCAAATTTCAGCAAATAATTCAAAGTAATTATCATGATAATACCAATTACAAAAGCTTTTCAAGCTGCCCGAAGTGTATGTCTAGAAAAAGGGGGCAGTATGATTTTTTGAAAAAAAACATTCCAAATGGCAATTTTATATTATTTTTTACGTTCAAAAAAAAAAGTCTAAGTTGAATAAGTGAGATTTATCCACTTATTTTAATCACCATTCTTAACATGCTATTTTTTATTTTTATTTTCCATCTCATGCGTTGATTTTAGAAAATATTAGTCTAATAACATGATTGGAAAATGGGATAATTTAGATTTCAATTTTCTATACTTTATCGAAAAATATGATAAAAAAATAATTCAGTCTAAAACTCTAACCATATATTTCTTTCTATGTCTAACATAACATTTCTAATGTGTAATAAAAAAATCAGCCGCTAGCAATTTTGATGTAAAATCAGTTCACACGTGTCGCGTGATGTAAAAGCTTCGTGCCTACCTCCGCAATCGAAAGCTTGCATACGACAAATTTCATATCATCATCATTATTAAAGACCAACTAAATTTATATTTATCCATGATATTGAATCAATATTGATGACAGTTAAGAACAATGTTGATCTAAAAAACATAAACAATGGACTAAATTTTGATTAAAAGATTAAACATAAGTTAAGTCAGTATTTTAAATGTAAATAAACCAAAGATATTTTATGAATTATCAAATTTAGATAGCCTGTCTTGAATGATTACGAGAGATTTATACAATATGAAGCAATTAAAATAATATAATTGCATTAAATGAGTAGAATTTTTAATGTTGAATAATAGTTGTTAATCTTAGTAACATTTATAATTGATTCTCCCCTTATGGTAATGTTCACATTGCAGTATGTGTTGGAAAAATAACCCTTCTAATAAATACGGAATAAATTAGGAGAAATCAAAATAACAATCAAAACACAAGAAATTATAGTGAAAAACTCTAAATCGGGGAAAAATCACTTGTTTTCAAAAAAACAATAAAGAAAATTTCACTAAATATTTGAACAAGTTTTACATTTACTTACTCTAATATTTTATCACACACCCAATAAATGTATACAAATCCAAAATAATTTTTCACAAATTCTCTAAATTTTAAAACTTACATACAAAATTTCATTGAATACTTCTCCTTTGGATCCAAAATACCGTTTGAAGAATAATCTCCTGCCTTATATAGGCAGGAGGTACCGCATTGCCAGCCAAATATTTGCTGGCCCCGCCTCCAAATTTGATGCCTCTATTATTGACTTCATCTGTTTTTTGACTTTCTTTTATTTTCTTTTTTTTTTTAAATCTAATACAACAATTTTCATCTAAATTTTTTTTAAAAAAATACCATTGCCTATACTGACGAAACAATTATCTACAACCGATAATTAAAAAATACATACTCCATCATACAAAATAGTTTACTTAAAATTAAGAAATTTTAAGTTATTAATCATTTGGCAACATGTCGAACAAAATTGTTAAAATTATGGTGCAACTCTCATACTTAATTTTTGCGAAAGTTCCTCAACCGTCGATATAAATCTATCTCACACCTTGCATCTTGATCAAGCCAATGCCCGTATGAAAAATCCGTTAGTGGTAACACATCCTCTATAATAGCAACTTGTGGAGACTAGCGGTATGCCATGAGAATGTCCATACTCTTTTAGAGAGTATCTCCAAAATCTACCTCACCCAAAGTAGACACACTGTTTGTTTCACCAACGGAATTAAACTTTGAGTTGCCAGCTCTACCTTTTCGACAATTTCTTTTAAGGTGGCCCGTTTGTCCACACCCCCATCATATCAGATTCTTATTCCCGGAGTTTTTTTATTTTTCAACTTCCAGCAGCCACCAATGCCGAGTTTTCAGGTAACACACTATTTCTACCACTCAGCCTTTTTTCTTTCAATAAAAGTTTGTTAATGACGTTAGAGAACACAACTTTATCTTTCCTATGTATCAAAATGGGTTTCATGTGCTCATAGGAAGATGGAAGAGACTAGATAAATTTCAATGCGATATCCTTATCATCAAGTTTTACTCCTATAGACTCTAATTCTGAGACGATTCCATTAAAGATACTCAGATGGTCTGAAATGGTAGTTTTTTCTTTCATACGTAAAGTATGAAATTTTTTCTTAAGGTACACCCGATTTGAAACGCCCTTTGCTTGATACATCTCTTCAAACTTCTCCCACAAATTTTTAGCAGTAGAAATTTGTTGTACATTTGTAAGAACATTTTTTGCCAAAAATAAACAGATTGTACTTGCTGCTTTTAAATCAAAATATTCTCAGATTTCATCACTCATAATAGATTTTTCACATTTTTTACTTGTAATAAAAGGACATTTATCATCCAATGTCTTATGTAGCCCATATTGAATCAACAAACCCTTAACTTGAGTTTGCCACAAGCTAAAATTAATTCTTCCATCAAATTTTACGACCTCAAACTTTAATCCCGACATCTTAGAACACGTGAACAGTACCGTATGAACAGTAATTAGCTACAGTACCGTATGAACAATATCTAGCTACAGTACCGTATGAACAGTACCCAGTTACAGTACTTTAAACAGTACTTTTGGCCCATCTACGGTGCTCTGAACAATACTTTTGAAAAAAAAAATTACAGTACTATGCAAAATTTGCACTTTGAACAGTATCACTATTCACCAAATCTCTCGTTTTACACCCGTTTTCGAAACGGATCGTACCGAAAAATTTCTTATATTTTTCTCTTCTTGGCAATATAATTATTTTTTCAAAATTCGCCACTTTCCCGGACAGTAGTCTTGATACAGTGTTAAAAAATAGTCAAACCAAGGCTCTGATACCACTTATTGAAAAAATAACCCTTCTAATAAATGCAGAATAAATTAGAAAAAATCAAAATAATAATCAAAACGCAAGAAATTATAGTGAAAAACTCTAAATCGGGAAAAAATCACTTGTTGTCTGAAAAAAACCAAGAAAATTTCACTAAATATTTGAAAAATTTTTACAATTACTCACTCTAGTATTTTTTCACACACCCAATAAATGAATACAAACCCAAGAAAATTTTTCACAAATTCTCTAAGTTTCAAAACTTACAAACTAGTTTTCATTGGATACTTCTCCTTTAGATTTAAAATACCATTTGAAGAACAATCTCCCGCCTTATATAGGCAGGAGGTGCCGCGTTGACAACCAAACATTTGCTAGCCCCGCCTCCAAATTTGACACCTACAAATTTAATACCTTCAAATTTGATGCCTCCAAATTTGATACCTCCATTGTTGACTTCATCTACTTTTTGACTTTCTTTTCTTTTTTAAATCTAATACAACAATATGGACTCTGTCCGAATTTAATGTATTTAAATTGAATATTTCGGCTATCACAATAAGTAGCTGATATATATCCAATTTCAAAAATGAAATCATTTCATAAATAGCTACTCTTAATTATTAAAAAAAAAACTGTTACAGTTAATTAGCTTATATTTAAAGATAGGAATAAAACATTTGGACCAGTAATATTTTAAGGCATAAATGAAGTGTACCACGTGTAAATACTAATTTAAATTCGCATTAAATGAATCGATGATAAATAAAGCGATAATGTTAATTCTTAAACATTTAAAAATTATTCATATTTAGAATTCGATTTCAAAATCATTCATTAGCATGACATTGTTGTTGCATAAACATTTTGGATGTTACAATTTGTTTAATTCAATTAACAACACAATGAACTATTTTCCAACCGTATGATATGACTCTAAAGACTTAGGCCCCCCATCCAAATTAATTCCTTTTTATTCTTCAGTGAAAGAATATTTTTCACTTTTATTTTTTTTTAATCGTCACACTCACAATCAATCACAAAGAGTCAAATTGAAAAATCTTTTCGGTTTCACGTTTTGCAAACATGAAAACATGGTTTCATTTTGAAAGATTTTCCTATGGGCTATGTGCATATTTCCTGTGGGCATAAAGAAAGCAACTCAATACCAAACACTAACTTTCTTAATTACTTCATTCTGTATTTAGTGGAATACATAATTAAAACATCTTAATTCATTATTATTATCAAGGATTTAACATCACAACTATCGAATCTTCTTATCCAACCACGTGTTTAACTATACTGAATGCTTTGTTAAAAGAGTATGTAGAAACTGTTTCCAACTGAAAATCGAAACAACAACTATGGTTCTTTGACCCCTGAACTTTAATTGCGGTAGTTGGCGGTACTAGGCTACTAGCAGTACCTTCCAGTTGCAGAGGTAAACAGCAACTTGAAGAACAAAAAATGTAGCTTACCCTTGTTCTCTATTCAAAATTTAGTCTGCTACCACGTTATTGGGCCTGGTTTTCTTTTATTTATATTTTTTAAACAATTTTTAATTTTAAGAGAAAATTACTCCAAATGACACATTTTTAGATTTTATTTCAAAAATATAACTTTTTAAACTTTTCTTTCAAAAATACCACTTTTTAAATTTTGCTTTCATAATTATACATCATGTTTAAATATATTACATAATCAAATTGCAACCTCACACTTAACAAAACATAAGCTCTCACGATCACAAAATTCAAATATAAATAAAAAATAATTATGTTCCTTAAAATTTTCTCAATTCTTTCTAAATAATACATGTTCTATATTAACAAAATTTATAGAAAAATCAAAAGTTCTTTATTTGATAATCACATTCAATTTAAACAGTTAAAAATCTAATAATTTTTTCAATTAATCAGAGTTTAAATTTCAGCTTGCTTCCAAAAATGTAATTAGAAAAATAGGTTCATTATTTACTAGTAAAAAATTATTAAAAACACTCAGAAAACTTAACTAGACAAACGTTCACAAGTAAGAAATTCTAACTTATTTTAAAATCGCAACCCCAATAGAAACTCGTCCGGACTAGACCCTGCTTGTCCCTCATTGATTTGCATTGACTTGATTGCTCATATCGGAGGAACATTCGGCAGAGTAGATGGATGTTTTATTTAAATAAAGCACATATCATCTGCACAATAAAATCATCAATTTTCCTACAAATTATTTCATAGTCAAATTAGCCTGTTCGCGTCCAACATTAATACACAAATAAATAGTTTAGAACACATAGGCTAGAAGCTCAAAATGAACTGTATTATAAATAGCCAAAATTAACAGATGTTAACAACCAAGAAGCATATATTACACGAAAAGGTTTGCAGATTAAACAATCCAGAATTAGATTTACCCTCCTTTGTCCCTTCTATGAAAAGATTGGTATATGTAGATGGAGGATTGAGGCATATTGGCCATGAAAAAACCATTAAGAACAATCAGACCAAGTAATACTACTGAGAAACTTTCATCTTTGAGATCTCTTCGAGCAAATATCTAGACTCAGCAGAAAAATCTACTGGAGTAACAGCCCCGACTGTTATTCTTTGCCTCTTCTCATTATTATACTCATTCTGAGAAACACAGACCCTGAAAAGATGAGGATTCCATTTCACTTCTTTTAATTTCGCTTGGAATCCTTCTCCCTGAAAATGCCAATGTGATGATGAAATTACAAACTGATTTTCTCAATACAATATGCTCAAAAAAATTAATAATTTCAAATTAATTTTGGTAGTTTACCTCTGATCTCAGTTTATCGAGCTCATTAGCAGATAAACCAATGATTCTCTCTGCTTCCTCATTGAATGCCTAAATCCAACCTTCACCACTTGCATCCGAAACTTTGGCCTTTGTACTGGATTGGAGTTGCTCTGTCTGTAATAATCTGCTAATAGATAGCTCCTTTGGTTACAATTGTTTGTGTAATTTTAGCATTCTGGTTGATATGAGGATGTATGTTAGACATACACATATTTACTAGATGTATATTGTGCGTATACTATAAGTGTACTAGATGTATATTGTGCGTATATTAGATGGATATTGTTGTTATACTAGAAGGGTACTAGATATATATTAGTGCGTATACTAGATGTCTATAGTGCGTATACTAGATGTGTACTATATGTATACTAGATGTGTACTAGATGTATATTGTGCGTATATTATATGTGTACTAGATGTATATTATGCGTATATTAGATGTATATAGTGCGTATACTATATGTGTACTAAATGTATATAGTGCGTATACTAAATGTATATAGTGCGTATACTAGATGTATATTATGAGTATACTAGATGTATATAGTGCGTTTACTATATGCATATCGTGCGTATAATAGATGTTTACTTAATGTATATTATGAGTATACTAGATGTATATAGTGCGTATACTACATGTGTACTATATGTACATTATGTGTATACTAGATGTATATAGTGCGTATACTAGATGTGTACTAAATGTATATTATACGTATACTAGACGTGTACTTGATGTATATTATTAGTAAACTAAATGTATATTGTGCGTATACTAAACGTTTACTTGATTTATATTGTTAGTAAACTATATATATATTGTGTGTATACAAATATTAAAAATAAATTGATTGTCACAAATAAGTGAAAACAAAAAAACTTAAACAACAAATCGAAAAAAATGAAAAAAAAAGTAGAAAAATGAAACTGAATGTTATATATTTTAGTTAATCAACTAACTATACAAGCAAGTAATTAAGCATCACAAGATAAGTTAGCTAACCTATCCACAACCAGTTTTATTGTTCGTTCCTATATATTTATTGTCTCAATGTTTCTTGTAATTGAATAATTAAAACCATTAATGAATTAAATATCTTCCTAAAATTATTTAATTAGTGTAAATTGGTAGGGTATTGAGAAATATAGAATAGCTAGCAAGAAATGTATAATAATGAAAACGATACAAGATTAGTAAGAAAGAAAACAAACAAATATTTCCCTCATATCCAGGAATATATATATATAATGTAATCAATCGATTATCAATTTGACAATTTATCATGCCTTTCATTTTAGGTATATAGCATATACCTGCATTTAACATTAGAGATTAGGTTGTCACTATGTTCTTCATAATATTATTTAGCAATGATATTTTAACAATTAGTGGGAAGTATTATTCTTGCTAAATAAGAATTTTCTTATAGTGCCACGCTTCATTCATGGACTGAGCAAATAATAAGAAAAAGGGAAATTACCCGCAAAAGTTGAAGATATTGCGAAGAGTGGCAAAACCATTTGTTTCTGCTGCAACTCTATCAATTTCAGACCATGACTGCTTTATGGTGTTGTAGCAACTCTGACTACCACTCTGCATTATCAAGATCAATAACATCATTTATAAAGATTTAATTAAAGAATCAATTCATGTGATTGAATGGTGTTAAACTGATGATTATACTAATTGAATGATTTTCTGACGTTAAAATCATTGCCGATAACTACATAAAATGCATCTTGTGGTGTGATATCATCAAAGTAAAGAACCGAAGTAGATGATGCTAAGGCCCCTACGACAATGTGAGGATATTTTAGATGAAACCACGAAGCAAGCACTATATATAATAGACACAGCAAAACAATATCAGTTGCCTCGTACTTGGGCTTGTCTGTCTTGTACATATGAGCAATTCCTGGCACAAGAGGATCATCTGGGTTTGGATCCGTTAAAAGCGAACATATGGAGAGCAACACCTGAAAAACAAAACAATAACCCTTCCCACCATCTTAAAAACAGAGATGGCAAATGACTCGTCAGGGCAAAAGGGGGCAAATATTTGAGTAAAAATATGTCAAATAAATAAATAAATAACATAGAACCAGAAGAAGCCCAATGGAAATCTAAAGGTAAGGCCTGTGGAAATTAGTCTAATTCAGTTTGAGGGAGGTTCCTCTACCTTGTAGAATTCATTTATGTTTTTATTTTACTAGAAGAAAAAAAAAACGATTAGTTATATCAGATGCAAAACTATTTTAATTTAGTTGATTGTATATTATATGGGTTGGTTAGAAGATCATCTAGGCGCAACATTTCCCATAGGATAATTAAAATATGTGTCGGAATCATGCCTCCATGAATACAATTTTAGCACCACCAATTCAATCTCAATGGTCTAGAATGCAAAATTCTTATGCATGCCACATCAACCATGAAAGTGAGTGCACGATGAATCAACTAAGATCCACTAAAGTGCTTAGATTGCCTAAGAGAAATGCAAACCCAATTAGAATAAAGGAGTCAAAAGTTGCTAAGAGTTCAGAACCTTAGATTTGCTTAAGAGAAATGCAAACCCAATTAGAATAAAGGAGTAAAAAGTTGCTAAGAGGTCAGAACCTTAGATATTGTCAGGGCGACGGAGGAAGGAGCGAGCTGCGGCGGGGGGCGATCGACAGGCGGGAGCGACGGCATACCAGATTTGCAGATCAAGAGGGAGAGAGAGGGGAGAAAAGGAAAGAGAGGAAAAGTGATATATGTGTAAACGAAAATTGTATAAATGAAATTAAAAATTTAAAATATTGTATAATTGAAATAATGAGAGAAATGGTTATTTTTTTGTTGTTACTTTTTATTTTATGTATAATTTTGTAAAAAGCCCAATTTTTAATGCCACAGCCATGGTTGAAGTCGGGCTTTCATAGCTCCGTTGGGCCCATTGTTTAGAACTTATAATCTTACCAACTGGGCCTAAGTTCCCTTTTTTTTTAATTTACTCAGAAGTAATAATCCATTATGAATCAAATTTCAGGAATTGCATTGAAATTATCTATTTCACTACCATTAACTTCATGGCCGCATTTCAATGCAATTAATAATATTTGATCCATATTAAAACAAAAACTAAAATTTAGAAAATTACATGATTGAGAATATGATAATTTTTTCAATTTATTAGTGTGTTTGATTTGCCTATAAAGATGTAATTATATAAAAAAAACTGAAATTTAATTTTATCCAAATTGTTAATTTCCGAATAATATACTTATTTAGCATTTAGCTATTGGATTATTCAATTGTATTTCTTTCCTAGGCAATTTCTTGCCTTTGTGAATGAATCCATATTTGACAGAAAAAACAATAACTTAGTGATTTTAATTCGACACTATCAAATGGATTGGATTCCAATGGATTATATGAAAAATTTTGACAGTTATACACTATATAACTTTGAATAATGTTTTAACTCATTTCTTGACTGATTTCATGTTTGTCCATATGCCTAGAGCGGATAAATTTATTAATATATTTTCATTTCATAAAGTAAATGTCACAAGTTATTATACAAACTAAATCTAATTGTCAAGAAGTCCACGTCATTTTTAGCATTATTTTATACATAATTATGAAATATTAATTAAGATGTAGCAATCAAATACATGCATGTTTTAAGCTATTTTGTTTCTTTTCACAACATTAATAATTCAATAATTTTACTATGTCAATAACTCTTTATTTAATTATTTATATATTTTTAACTGAAGTTCAACCTTTCTTAATTAAACCAGCTTCCTCAATATTTTAACACTTAATTTGTTTATTTTATTCCATTGTTTTTAATTTATAATTACAATTTCAACTATTTTTCTTGTCTTATATCACATGGATCTCAAGCTGAGAGAACAGATCTGCGGTTGGCTATCTACACTAGTGATACGTAAATCCTCACTTGATTTTTTTTTTTAATTAAAAAAGACAAATCATTATTTATCATTATTTTAATCCATGGTTTTTATATTATACGGAAAGATTATCCAACTCATAGTTGATATGATAGCCTTAATTCATTAATAAATATAGTATTATAAAATTCTAGTATATGGCCGATGGCAAATTATTCAGAAATTAAGATAAAAACATAAAGATACATCATTATATTACATAATGTGGCTAGCTAGCTGGTTCATTACATAACCTTGTTGGCCTACTATATTCTAATAACACCAAGCAATAAAATACAATTTATCCAAATTAAAGATCTTATTTATTTATTTATTTATTAAAATTGTGTTTGGCATTATTTTTGAAAATACAAAAAACTGATTATTGAATAAAAAATTAATTATAAAATGAAAAATATGTTTGGTAAATGTTAATTTTAAAAAAATTAATTTTATGAAAAGTAAAAGAATCTTATATTAGAAAAAATTAAAAATTGAAATTTGTCAAAAAAAAATGAATTTAAGCTTTTAAGTATAGTAGATTTAGTATTTATTTTATACAAAAATACCTTTTATTTTATTTTATAATGATAATTATATCTAATATAAAAAAAAACTATTTTATTTTCTTCTCTTACTCTGCCATCCAAAATCATTTAACGTTATAAACAATTCAATTTTTTTTCTTTTCTTTTTTTTTTTATCATCCAAAATAATGTATTATGAATTATGAAGACAATATATATATTTTTAATTTTTTTATGTTATATTTATTTTTATTTAATTATATATAAAAATATATAGTTTTAATTGTTTAGTGAAATAAAAATACAAATAAGTGAGAATTATTATTATTTTTTTAGTGAAATTTTGAATCTAATATATTAAAATTTATATACGTTATTTTTTATCTTTTTATTCTAAAAAATTATTTTTAATCGTATAATTTACCGTTTTTTATTTTATTTGCCAAATAATTAACTATTTGAAATATAATTTTTTTAATTGAAAAATCCGTTTTCATAAATTTTGCTAATTCATTTATCTTATTTAATTAGCCGTAACCGCCAGTAATTAATGAAAGTTTTAATAGTACTATTAGCATTAATGGATTAATTAATTAGTTAAAATCAGTTATACACTCTAGTTAAGTTATTCCATGTAATTACACCCTGAATATTTCTATTTAATTGGCTCAACTGGCATATCTTTGGGTATGAAAATCTGAAAAGCATTTAAAAAAATATTAAAAATATTGATCCAAATAATATTAATCCCAACTCAATTAAACTTCCCTTATTCCAATAAACTGCCCAATTTTTAATTAGATAATTGAACTCCAATCAAATGTTGACTGATTTTATTTTGATTTCCAAGATTTTGTAATCTGAAATAAAGTATAGGAAATAGAATAATACAGCTGCAAAACAAAACCCCCTTCAACTATCTATCAGATTCATAGGATAAACTCATTTCTTTTCTTAGCAGAAAAATTTTCTTGACCACCAAACAGAAAATATGGAGTATAACTTAAAATATATATATATATGTTTTTAAGTGTTTGCATTAATTTCGTTTTCTTACAAATTCATTCAAAATATAGAAAAAAGAAGATGGATGAGAAGCAGGAGGAGGATCATATTCATATAAAATAAAACATAAAAAGAAAAGGAAAAAAAAAAAATTACATGAAAATGGATCTGGGACGATCCGACCCGGCCATGGAAGGATAGGTAGAGAAAGAAAGACCCATAACAGGGACAGCAAAACTGGCCTCCATTACAAGCCTTTGTTGATAAGATTCAATAGTAGCACCAGCTTCAATAACATCCTTAATTAAATTACGATAATATTCCTTAAGCTTCCTTAAAATGCTTGAATATTTCAATTTTAACCACCTTAATCTCATCTTCCTTAACATCCTCAAAATAAAGAATCCTCTTCTTGGCTTTTTCCCACCACCTAGGCGTAGGGTTGGTAGTTTTCGCCTCCGTAAGGAGATTTTCCGGCGAGCCGGCCAGCGGAAGGTGGTGGTGAGGTAGGATTTGGTTGGGGAGGATTGGTGATGTAGAGCCATAATGAAGTGTATGGGAGAGAAGTGGGTGGGATGTGAAGAGAATTAAGAAAGGTGGTTTTATATACAAGTATGTTGTAGGAGATGGAAGTTGACCGTATGGAGACAAACGCATCTTCGAGGATCGTGGACTGGAGTGCAATCCAGAATTTCTTTTTAATGAGCTCCACATGGGATTTTTTTCTTTTTAATTCTTGTTTCTTAGAGCTGTAAATATTTAAAAGCTTTTTTTAAAAAAAAAAAAAAATTACAATGGATAATATATTCATATTTTACTGCTATATTTGTCCAACAAAATTAATTTTTATTGAAAGATGCTACAATTAAACAAATTAATGTTAATTATTATTGAGCTTAATATATACAGTGTCCTCATGGATTCCACTGGATATTGTTGGCTTGTGTTTATCCTAAGTCATGATAGTTTTGTAAAATTCAACACTTCCTTCTATTTGTCTTCACTTTAAAAATAATGCTGCTAACAGTAACGTACAATAATATATATTTTTTTAACTTAATCACAAACATCATGCAATTTTAAATGCCTAATGGAATCGAATATCCTACGCACCACATACACAACCAACAATAAGAGATTGCCACATATAACAAAATTTGTATTTTGACGTCACTTTTTCCATAATTGAAGCTCATCAATAGTATATATATATAGTATTTATTTTTAATTTATGTGCAAAAAATTGAAGATGAGATTATTTCATTTTCCACATTAATCAAGAAACTTAATTTATATGGTCCACAGTTCAGAAAATTGGTCCTGCTTATTAACAATAAAGACCTGTGGGATTGTCAAAACTTGTGCCAAACTTTTATAAAGAAAATGTTATTTTTTTCTTCCAAAAGTATTCACTGTGGATTTTTGGTTAAACTTAAAACGTTAACGGAAATTTAATTAAAAATATACTGAAGGCACTGTTTTTTCAAAAAAAAAGAAAAGCTATAGCCACGTCTTGCACCTTGCACTTTCATTTTCCCTATAAAATGAAGCTATTGGGCTATTAGCAGTAGAATCATTTATGGGCTTGCCGGCTTGGTCACTTGGAACCCAGTCCACTTCTAATACCAATCATAAACATAATTTATAATCTTTCAATGTATTTTCAGATTAATTTCACTTATTATCACCGAATTATTGTTAAATTACACAAAAATAACGATTTTTTTTTTCATAAAAATTACTGAATTTAGCAATACATTTATATACACAAAAATCATTTTGACCGTTTTCAGATAAGAGACTTGTCAAAAAATATACTTGGCAAATCCAGTTAACGGACCTGCGTACGTGGCAGTACACATGTTGTCAACTCAATATGCCATTGGCATTTTATCCATGTCATCCGTCATGTGACATAATAAAGTGGCATCAAAAACTCCATTTTCATTGTCCAATTGCTTGTTGAAGTGACACAAATGCTGACTTCACATTATTACTTGACATGCCATGTATGCAAGATATGCTTATTGTATATGTTAAGTATATTTTTCAGCGAGCCATTTATCGAAAAATGATTAAAATAATTTTTCTATATACAACAGTTAGGTTCAATGATTTTTACGAAAATAATTTTTTTTTTCATTATTTTTACGTAATTTGGACAATATTTCGGTAACCATATGTGAAACTAACCCGTATTTTCTTATATGATTTTGTGTTTTGGTTAATTGTAATTAGACTATTAAGTTTAACTAAACTTATTCTAATATCCAACAAAATAACATTTATTTTTAGTTATAAAAGAAAGTATTTTGATTAGATATCAGCATTATACATTTCATGCACTATTAATAAATATGACATTGACAGATCATATTGAACCCAGTCTACTTCTAATACCAATTTTAAACATGATTTATAATCTATTCAAGTATTTTCGGGTTAATTTCATCTTTTATCACTAAATTATTGTCAAATTATACAAAAGTAATGAAATAATTTCTTTTCAAAAAAATTAATGAACTTAACATTTATATATAGAAAAGTCATTTTGACATTTTTCAGGTAAGAGGCTTGTCAGAAAATTTACTCGACAAGTCCAGTCAACGGGACTTGCGCAACGTGACAGTATACATATTGCCAACTTAGTATGCCTCGGTATGCCAATGACACTTTGTCCATGTCATCCGCCATGTGACATAATAACATGGCATCCAAAATTCCATTTTTCTTGTCCAAGTGCTTACTGACGTGGCACAAATGATGACTTTACATTCATTAGCATGTTATGTATGCAAGACATGCTGACTAGATATGCTAAGTATATTTTTCGGCGAGCCATTTACCGAAAAACGGTTAAAGTGATTTTTTTGTATATAAGTGCTAAGTTATGTAATTTTTACGAAAATAAAATTTTTTTAATTATTTTTGTGTAATTTGGGCAATAATTCGGTGATCATAGGTGAAACTAATCCCGTATTTTCTTATATGATTTTGTGTTTTGGTTAATTATAATTAGACTATTAAGTTTAACTAAACTTATTCTAATATCCAACAAAATAACATTTATTTTTAGTTATAAAAGAAATTATTTGGATTAGATATCAGCATTATACATTTCATGCACTATTAATAAATATGACATTGACAGATCATATTGAAGCAAAGTCACACTGTTAAACTTAAAATAAAAAATTCAATTTAATCATTTTTTTTAAATGAAAAATCACTCACCTCCTCAAATTTTAGAAATTAATTATAATTAATCAAATGCTAGTATTTTTCTTTTTAACATAATGATTGTTAATTATGTCAATATGACCTTTATAAGGAATAATCATGGTAAAACAAATTATGAAATCTACTCTCCAAGTGAGCTTTAACTTGAAAGCATGAATCCAAAAAACGACAGGCCGTTTCAGGTACGCGTAGTATAAAAATCGCCAGATCAAAAAATAAATACATCCACTTCACCGAACGACACACCGTTTTTCTTATGAAGTGTCGTCATAATTTCTTTTCATTACCTCGTCGTATCCTTCACTTTCTACAGGCAGCTAATAAGATCCCCAAAATCTCTGTGTCTCCACATCTGTGAAGAACTCAAAATCGCCGTCGGCTTTCAACAAGAATCGAGATGGATACAGACGTGACCATGGTTCCAGCCGGTGAGGGCAGTTCGAGCGTCGCCGGACCTTCGTCTTCCACTAAGAAGCCCAAGCGATTCGAAATTAAGAAGTGGAATGCTGTCGCTCTTTGGGCCTGGGGTCTGTTTCTACGTCTCTCGAATCTTTAGCCTTTTATCTTTTGAATTTATATGTATGTGATCGCGCTTTCGTGTTTCTTGGCTTTTGTCTTTTGGTTAATCTGTTTAATATGTAGCTGATTTCTGTGTGGCACTTGATGCTTCCCAGATATTGTTGTGGATAACTGCGCTATTTGTAGGAATCATATTATGGATCTATGTGAGTCTCTCGCTCTCTTTCGATATTTTTATCTCTCTAAAGATATTTATTTTTCCTATTTAAGTTTTATATATCTGTATAAATATGTTGATTGATTGTGAATTCAGTGGTTTGATTGCGTTTTTCGGTTTTTTTTTTTCGATGTGGCTAGGCATTGAGTGCCAAGCGAATCAAGCCAGTGCTACGAGCGAGGAGTGCACTGTAGCATGGGGTATGTGCTTGCTTCTTTGAAACCCTAACCCTAGCTTCTTTAGTTTGTGGCTGTCGGTTCATGTTTCTTGTGGATTGCTTTGTCTTTATGTTGATTGTGTGGTTATGTGTTTAAGCAATATATATATATATATATTTGGTTTTTTTGTTTTTGTTTTTTGGGGATGTTGAATTGTTTCTGTTGGCAGAGATCTCGTGGCCAATTTTGCTCACCTGTTAATTTGGGGTTAAGCAGAATTTTATGATTGTGCATTTTGCTCTTTCTTTTTATGCATTTGATTGTGCATACTTGGACTTTGCTTTTACGTTCATCTTATTAAATAGATGTTATTCAGGTACTGACATGGAGTGCCCTGTTCATTTTTAATCTCCCAGTTGCTATTCTTGGCATTTGCTTTTTCATTCAAATTGAATCTTCCTAAACATCGGGTTTGAAGAAATTCCATGATGATTATGCACAAGCGGTAGTCTGGTTTTTCAATATACTGAAATTAGAGTGTTGCATCATTTATGAAATGGGAGATGCACATTGTCTTCCATGGAAGTAGATAGGTTCATTACAGAAGCAATACATTAGGCAGACCTAAATGGATTTTGGAGTCTTGTTGTATATTTGATCAATCTAACCAGTTCCTCTGATTTGCATTTTTGGTAATTTAAGATCTTGCACAGAAAAGCTACTCATAGAGGATAGAACATGATAATGGGCAAATATACTTTTATATTCTTTGAATATGCTCAAGAATGAGTGGGACCATGGAGGCTCTGAATTCTAGTCAATTCTAATTGTCAAACATGAGGTAGAAATGGTGTTGATCTTGGATTTAGCTGGCTTTGATTGAAAAATTCATAGATGATACTCATGGTCCGGGATGCTTCTTTTTCTATTTTGGTTCTGAAGTTATTTCATTTTTACTGTCATCAAGTGTTTATGTTCCACCAGTGGCTTTTATGCTAGCTTCTTCCATTTATTATAGGGATCAATCCTACGATGCTTCTCCTAATAACATATAAAAGCCTCATATTTGATATAGGAGTATCACTTTTCATTGTTTATATGATTTGTTGATTGGATTTAACCTTGTTCAACTCTTGCACATGATAATAGTGTTTAACCACTTTACATCATCTTATAGGCTTCTTATTTTGTTTTATGTTGTCAACCTATGACTGAAGACATTTGGTTTCCGCTTATGCAGGTGTGTGCAATCATGCCTTCCATTTCCACTGCATCAGCCGATGGCTCAAAACCCGCCAAGTTTGCCCTCTTGGTACACTTTAACAAACTATTGCCTTTTATTTTTTGACAAATTTTTGAGATCTTATGTGGTTTTTTCTTGTTCATACAGATAATAGTGAGTGGGAATTCCAAAAGTATGGCCACTAGAATCTATGGTATCCAATGGGCTGCTGGGTCAGATTTGATTGGTGGGTCAGATTTGAGGTAGTTCCCTGGAAGTAAAGAAGGATTAGAGAATAGAGATGCTTGTCGAAAAACTGAACATTGTAAAAGATTATTGGTATATTAGACCAAATTTGTGTCTGTTTCTGCAATTTCCTGGCAGTCTTTGGGCCCAATAGGGTCAGGTGCAGTTTCGTTGTACCAGATTAAGTATTTTGTGATACAATGTTCACCAAGATTTGTGGTTGTTGAAGCAAAGAGTAGAATTATGATCTCATCCCCAATTAATTTTATTGCAAGAATTCTTTGCTACAGTGTGAGATTTATATTGTAGGTGGCCACTGGGTGTCAGACACGTGCTTATTGACTGTTTATGTCAAATTTTCTACCTCAAGTTCTTTCACGTTCTATGTTCACATGTTATGATCCAAATGTTTACCAGGTTTATTGACAAGAGAATATTGCAATCAGATATGCATGTTATGCTATTATGTTGTGATCAGTTGAAACACAGACTAATTTGGGTATGTGTATAGGGAATATGATGTTCTATATTTGCATCAAGGGCTAATTGAGGTTCGATTCATAGATTGTTGTCTTAGTCACGTTGCGTGTCAGGATGGGGCAGTGAAATTTGAGGAGCTAATGTTTCCTTATTGACAGGAGCCAAAAAAAAATAAACGTTCATAACCTCCTTTTACTTGATTGGTGCATGAATTATTATTGTTTTGATGATGATCATATAGGATCTATCTTAGCAAAATCATCTTTTCCTCTCGTATGAGAGTAGACTGAAATGAATGAATTGTGAATATGGTTTTACATTGGAGAAGCTAGTGGCTCTTGAGCAAGAAACTTGGGGGACTGACGGTCTCCGCAAGAACATTAAGGACTTGTTTGATGGTGGTAGTGTATGATTCATTAATATATTGTTCTTTAAAAAATCATGTTTGGGAGGATGATTGTGGTTTTTGATTCTTATTCATGGTTTAACAATCATGAAAATATCTAATTTGTAGAATCACTAACATGATTGTTTAAGTTTACTTTTAGTATTCTAACCTTATAACTTTTACTTTTTATCACAATATTTAATTTTTTAACAATTAAAATTAATTTTCATCCACCTTAACCCACATACTTTCACCAATTAGATCTTTTACCTTATAATTTTCTGCATTCATTCCTCACCATCACTTTCTTCCTCACATCAGGTTCAGTTCTCTTCCTTTTTTTTTTTAATAAACTTTATTATGTTTTTAACTTATATTTTGTGATTTTTAGGTTTAAGTTCACCTCCCACGTTGCAAGGACTGATTCTTAAAAAATAATTTTTTCATTTTTTTCTCTTTAAGCTTTTTTCTTTTTGTATGTTAATGTTTATTTTGTATATGCGTTATTTTTTTATAATATTTTTTATTTTTTTATAAGTAATTGGAACCATTTTATTTTTATTTTTTAAAAAATTGTTGGAAATTCTTTATGGAACTATGCAAAATTGCTGGAACTATATAAAATTTTTTTTATGGTCCTTGATAACCAGACACTTTATCATAGAGTCTGCATTACCGAGCTTATCGAAATATTCGTCCAGCAACGAGCTCGGTTTATTCATACAATTCAGAATCCGAATACTATTAAAAAAGTTTCTGCTATTTAGGATACTTTTAGAGTTTTTAAAAGATTCCAAATTCCACCATAACGCGAATTTCGGAATTTATTTAATCTGATCGTACAAATCAGGAATCAACCATAATTCTTTCTACTTTGGGATTTTATTTTCCTATTTAGACTCTACTACTAAACTATATAAATAGGTAGACATTCAGGTATGCATCTCTTTCAATTCTCTCTCTTAATTCATCTAAAATACTTTCATTAATTTACTGACTTAACCATCGGAGTATTCATAAATTTTCATAAGTCATTTACTCTTTTTTGCAGGTATCAAGTTTCGGAATTTTTAGAGAATGTTATCAGTCCTAAAATTTAAATATAAAATTTATATTTGTCTTTAACTGTTTTAGTATTATTTTTGTTTATATATTTTATTTTATTGTTTGTGTTAGTTCATATGAGATTTGTTTTATTTATGCTAATTTATTTGTGTAAAAATTAAATTTGTTATAGATGGTAAAATAAATATTTACCTCATTATTTTCAAAATGTTAATATTATTTTATAATAAAAAAATATCCATACCGTTCTATTTTTTGTAAAAATTTTATCTTAAAGTATTAAAAATTATAAAAATATTTATATTTTTAAAACTTAAAGGGTAAATACGTTATTTTTATAATAACACTGTACAATACCGTACAGTTAAAACAAACAGAAAAAATTATAAAATCACATAATATTATACAATTTTTTTCAAATATCGTATTGTTAAAATCATAATATATCATACTTAATGAATCAGGACTACCACCTTCTAATCGACCCTAAGGCTCTATTTGGATGGGGTGTAGGGAAAGGTAATTAATGGAAGGGTACGAAAGGGTACAGACAGAATAGGAAGGAGAAGGAATGGGAAGTATATGTAACTACCTTTCAATTGTTTGAAAAAAAATAAAATGGAGTAGTAAATAAAGGAAAGATATGTGACTTTCCTCTCTCTCCATCCCGAATCGGGGTGTAGCTGAAATAAAAATAACTAAGTGAAGAGGGAGGTAAAAACTAGGGGTGAGCATAATCGGTTAATCGGTCCATGAGCCCCAGTCCATTAATATCGGTTTTTTGAAATTTCAGTCTATTAACCAGTCCATTACTATCGGTTAACCAGTCCATCGGTTTCGGATTTTCGGATTGGTTATCCAATATTTTTCGGTTAATCACTATAATTATAAATATATTCATAAATAAAATTAAAATGTTCAACATACTTAAAAATTAAAATTTTTCACTATAATATAACATTATTGTTGTTAAAATAAAAATATTTGGTGGATATAAGCAAATTTGTTTTTAAAAATTAATATTTAATAAGTAAATATATTAACGGGTCCATAATTACTTTTAATTAGATAAATTGTTATATTTACTAATAGACAATTTAAAAAACTTAAAAATTTTAAAATAATTAGTATAATAAAAAAAAATATAATCACCTTTAATTAAGATAAATTGTTATAAATTAACTAAAATTCGGTTTCGGTTCGGTTAACCAGTCAAATGAGTCAAAAATCAATAACCAGTCAATTAATATTGATTTTTTTAAAACACTAATCATTAACCAGTCCATTAAAATAGGTTAACCAGTTGATCGGTTAGATTTCAGATTTTTTTTCCGGTTAACCGAGTCCATCGATTTTTTTCTCACCCTAGTAAAAACTCCTTTCAATTCCTTCTATTTTTTAGCCCCTCTCTTTTCAAATAAGGGTAAATATTTATCTTCTCTTTCCCTTCCATTATAGTTGTGTTTTGTCCCGAAAATAAAACAACAAAATACAAAAATTTCATAACCTTACGTCGCCTGAGAGATTCGAACTCTCGCGGGGAAACCCCATGTACTTAGCAGGCACACGCCTTAACCACTCGGCCAAAGCGACGGTTATGCTTTGCATTTACAAATGATGTGTAGAAATAGTTTTTAGCTGATCATCATCATTATTTTTTCCCCTGTTGATAGCGAAAACGTAGGACAAGGGGTGTACCTTTACAATAAATTTCAGCTATAATTATGTAAAACCAAATCCAGAAGTGATTGTAAATCCAATATCATATTGGATATGGATAAGCCTGGTACCTCAGATGACAGATTAGCTATCTGCAATTAAAAGAAGAAACATTCAATTGGAATTGAAAATGCAACAATGTGGTTAATTATCCCATGAAATCTTCCAATACAGAGTGAACAAGTAAAATCTATTATTGCATTCCAACATATTGCCTACAATCCTTCCCATATCAAATCTTGATAATCATTTAATTTTTGTACAACAGGCAAAAACAGAAATGCATATATTAACCCAAAAAAAAAAAAAGACAATCTTGAAACACATTGGAATCCTAATTCCCATTTGCTATCTAGATCGAAACAATCATGCTATCTCCATTTGCAACTCAAATGGAAGCCATGGATGCTCCTTGTTTCCATTTCACAGCAATAGGGCTCCTAACTCTGTGAGTACCATCACTCCACTCTATTGATCCAAAACTCCGTGAGCTAATGCTAACCAAACCCGAGCTCAAAGTACTAGAGAATGTAATAACATAGGACATGCTCTGATTCTCTGCATCAAACACTAGCCTACTTGGCCAGACCTTGACATCTACATTTGCAGGAGCATTCACCTTAACATCATAAACTGCATCGACATTACTCCCAACATTCTTCACCACCCTCTTATATGTAATCACAGAAGAGTTAGCCTCAAAAACAACAGCAAATGATGGATAATTCAGGTTTCCTGGACTACCCAATTCTTGTTCACAGGTATCCTGACTTGCTGACTCTTTAACAAATACTGCAATTCTCTTCAAATCATACCCAATTGAGCAAAGAAATTTGATATAATCTTTTATGTCAATGTCATAGACTAGTCCAGGATCAAGAGCAGTATTAGGATCAACATGACCAGCTCCATGGACAAAGGGTGTTGATTCTTTGCCACTAGCAAGATCAAGAATGCTTCCTCCGGAATTATCCAAATTATAAGCAGTAGTAACTAGAGCAGATTTAACAGCAGCAGGTGACCAATTCGGGTATGCCTTTCGAAGCAATGCTGCAATTCCACTTACATGAGGACAAGACATTGATGTACCTGAAATGATGTTAAACTGAACTCTTCTCGGATCAATATCCAAATCTGTTGGAGCTTCTGCTCCAGTCCAGGCAGCAAGAATGTTAACACCAGGTGCTATAACATCCGGCTTTAGGATTTCTTCTGTCAAATGGTTCGGGCCACGACTCGAAAAGGCTGCAACTTTAGGAGCTGGTGGTGAATCCCCAATTACAGTTCCGCGGAAAACAATTGTTGCTGTTGGAAATTGGCTCAATTTGATGTATTCTCTGATCTGATCACCAGCAATTGCGCCAACCATAGTAGCTGGTATAAGATGAGAATCAGCAATAAGCTCCTCGCCACTTTCTTTGGTGTTAGCCATTATCATTCCAAGCCCACCTGCAAGCTTCACGGCACTACCTTTCTCTACTCTCGCATTCCCTCCACGATCACAAACCACAATTTTACCTTGAACTTTTGATGGACTGAAACTCTCCATAAAGCAATAACGATTTCCCACATCACCAGCATACACCAGAGGAAGCCTAAAATCCAACAATTGCTCGCCGGAATAGAGAGATACCCCACCAAAAATCCTCCCATCACCAAGCAAAACATCAGCTGGAAACTCTCTATCAATAGTAGAAGCACCGACAGTGAGAATCCAAGGAGCAATATTAACAGCAGTGTAAGGATCCGGACCTGAATTCCCAGCAGAGCAAGACACAACAATACCATGCTGGGTAGCCCCGAATGCCCCGATGGCAATAGAATCGTGATCATATTGAGGAGCATAACCAGTGGCACCAACAGACAAGGAGATTACATGGACACCATCTTCAATTGCTTGATCCATAGCTGCGAGAATATCAGAATCAAAACAACCAAAACTCCAACAAATCTTATACGCAGCAATGCGTGCCTTTGAAGCCATCCCGCGAGCTTCTCCTTGAGCATATTCATAAAAGCTTGCATTTTTAACGAATGAACCAGCTGCAGTAGATGCTGTGTGCGTCCCATGGCCCTCTGTATCTCTAGGAGAAGCTGAATCTTTTGATCCATCAATAGATTTCCCTTGATAAGCAACAAAACCATGATAATACGCTCTTGCGCCTATCAATTTCTTGTTACAAGAAGAAGCAGGAAAATCGGCCGATATTTCACAGAAACCTTTCCAATTCCCCGGCACAGAAGACAAACCGGAGTCCGAAAAACTCGGGTGTTCCGGCCAGATTCCGGTATCAAGAACACCAATGATCACATCTTCACCATAATCACCATTAGGCCAAAGCCCAGAAACAGTAGAGAGGCCTAAAAAGTGAGGCGTGCGGGTGGTGTGGACCTGGCGAATCTGGTCTGGGACAACGGAGATCACGCCGGGAATCCGACGTAGCGCCGCTGCTTGATCGGCGGTGAGGTGGGCGGAGAAGCCGTTGACGGCGCGGTTATAAGTGTAGAGAATCTTGGGCGGGTGAGGAGAAGGAGGAAGGGATTTGATGATGGAGGTGTACCAGTCGTGATGGGAGGTGAAGAAGGTGGGCTTGTGAGATGTGGACACGTGGACAATGAAGGTGTACGGACGGTCCGTTGATGGTGAAGAGAAGCAGACAGAGGTTAGAGAAAAGAAGAAGAGAAGGAAAGAGAGAGAGGAGATGGCCATGTGAAATTTCTTGCAGATTCCTGAGAAACTGGAGGATCATTCATGGGGTCGGAAAATAAGTATCTTCATTGGCGATAATGTAAGAGAAGAGTGTGGTATCTTGGACCTTATTGGTCCACGTCATCAGAAGTGAAATTATAATTTTCTTTTGCTTTGCCAGTGTAAAATGTCAAAAATTGGTTGTTAGAATTTGATTGGATGTTAAGGATTAAAGAGTAGTCCCCATTCCACAAGGCAATTTGGGCTATATTTATGAAAATAGAAATAAAAGAAGCAGCTGTGCTGTTGTGTTCTCAGGGATGATTCAATTATTGATTTTTATAGACTACGTGACGAACAAGATGCTTCAATTATTGAATTTTCTTTGGCCAGCACTTCAGTAAGTTTAATCAAATGCATACATAATTAATTTGGACATTCATCCAAATATATATCCAATCCAATAATAGTTTACTGTTTAATCTTCATTGATATTTTTTTCATTAATTAATAATATGATGTCAACTAGTAAAAAATTTCATAATTTTTTTTCAATTATTATTCATAAAAAATTAATTTATATTAATGTATACTTCACAATTTTCATGTGTTTGATATAACAAATACTATTAGAATCAAAAGAATATCAATTAAAATATTGCTAATCGTGGGATTTGTTGTGCACGTAATATAACGTGATGACAAAGTGAAAGTTTTCCAATTGTCCTTTGCTTGAGTTACCTGAAAAGAACCACAAAACCGTCGGGTGTTCCGACAGGGGAGACTCCGACGATCAAGTCAGTTTTTATCGGCAAAGTAAAAGCTTTCTTTCTCTTATGAAAAATTAGGGAGCACAATGTACCTGGTTGTTCCCTTTATATAGAGCTATATGAAATAGGAGATAATCTCTTGAATAGGAGAAAATCACCTTCATCCCTTGATTGATGCTTGATTTCCCACTTAGGCAGATTTGCTGAGAGATTCTTGGTACTTTCCATCTTTGAGAGGTCCAAATCTGCATCATTTCTGGAAATATTCGTTAATTATTGCTTACCATGATTGGTGACCGAACTGTTATCGGGTGCCGGACTGTTATCATGACTTATGTCCGGGCGAGCCCTACTATAAAGCCTCACAAGCTAAGAGCTCGGCAGGAGCGCTGTGCTCGGAGAAATCTAGCCGATCCTCGGACTAGGGAGTTCGGATATCATAAGTCCCCCCCCAAGAGATGACATTTATGTCATGAGATCAATACCAAACGACTTACCAGCGCGTGCTCTTAGACCATTCTACGCTGATGATTACTATGCGCGTGATCCATCGAAACACGCGAAAGATCTCCTCGTTAGCTGTGATCCAGCAGTAATGTCAGGCGTTATGATGAGGGCGTCCCTTAGGTTACCGTGCAGATACTAATTATCTTCCCACAGCCCCAATTATCGATCGCCAGCTGTTGTCTCTTAATTGGTCTTCGCCTTCTATAAATACTTCCCCTGTTCATTCTCATTTTCGCTTTCTTTGGAGATTTTGCTGCGTTTTAGCATTGATCATCTTCTTCAAAATTTGCAACTTCCAGTTTACACAAATCCCCCTTTCCTCTTTGCTTCTGATCTGCTACTATCTCTCGAAGCTTCATCCAGATCTCCTCCAATACAGGTTTGTACTTTGTCTTCTTATACTTTACCTTTTTAGAATGAGTGATCTCGAGAGTTCTCCAGAGAGGCAGAGAGTGGAAGAAGGCCTTGAGCACGAAGACATAACTGAAATTCCCGGTCCTAGTCAACCAATACCACCAAGGAGGAAAGAACCAAGAAGGAACCCCCGAGTTGGGAGCATTAGCTCGGCTATCCGGAGCAATGAATTGGCAGAATTGCAGGAGAAGCATGGGATTCCGGAGAGCCTTATTGTTCGAGCACCCGGACCTCAAGTCCGAGCTAACGCCACCTATAACAGCAAGAAAAAGATAGTGGTGTATGAGGCTGACTTCGAGGCCGGCATGAGCATCCCTCCAACAAACTTCGAAACCGACCTATTGAACCATTACGGGTTGACCATGGGTCAAATTCATCCGAATGCTTGGCGCACAATCTCTGCTTTACAGATATGGGCAGCAGAGAACGAGATTCCTTTGACCGTGAGGCTTTTCCGAGTTACTCACGTAGTCGGTCTTCGTGTGTCAACAGAGGACCATAATTATGTGCAGGCCAGGGCCGGTTATGGGGTTTTCCACGGCAACCCGGAGTCCCTAAAGAACTGGAAGAACCGCTTTTTCATCATTGAGAGCGATGAAAAATTCAAGTTCCCAACAACATGGGGTCGGTATACCAATAAGAATGATGATCCGATCTTTCTTACCGACCAGGAGGAAGAAACCTTGGCCCAATGGAGAGCACTCGCACAAGCCAAAGTCGACATTAAAGACCAACTGACGATAGGGTCTATCCGAATCGAATCATCTCGACCGCGCCAAAGAGGTATATTCTAAAAATTATTCCCTTGTTCTAATATTTTCTCATTGTTCGGTTTGTTGCAGAAATGAAGCGTACTGAGAGGCCGAGCATGGTGGAGATGATGAGGGCGAAGAGGCAGAAAAAAGCAGGAAAATCCGCCTCGTCCGATCCTGCCTCAGAGGTTCCACCCAAGGTCCCTGAACACAATATCTCCGAACCTGACCACCACGACATTGATCCTAATGCTGCCCCTGAGGGTCCCTTGCCTCAGACTCCCCCCACAACAATTCCGCAAGTTGATCTGTGGACTCCTCCCGGACCGCACTCTCCAGCGTTCGATGCTGAGGTCGGGTCATCAAATCCTCATCCATCTCCTGTATTTTGTGATGCGGCGGGGTCGTCAAATCCCCGACCCATGAAGAGGGATATGAGGGCTCTTGCCGAGGAGATCTGCGATATTTGGAGAGAGGAGGGGAGAAACTATTCTGAAGACAATCCCATCTTCTGCAACTTCATCCATATCCTATCCTGCGTCCCAAGGAGCATCAACCCCTTGCTGCTCTGGAAAGCTGACGATCTGGGCGAAGCCCTTAAGAGGCATCAAGTGCAGGTAATTATTGCCGAGGTCTCATTTGTTTGTTAGTTATTGATTTTCTCCCTTGATTAAAGTTTGCACTCCATACAGGCTTCCATCCTTAGTGGTGCTGTGATCGCCAAGATGAATAATTTGATAAGGATGTGTAACCGAGAGGCAAAGTCGGTTGCCGGGCAGCGCCTCAGGGCGAATGTTGCAGAAGGTAAGCTGCAAGATGCCGAAAAGAGAGCCCAGGAAGCTGAGGATAAGGCCGCCGAAGCCCTAAATGAAGTATCTGATCTGCAGAAGAAAGTGGCAAGTCTTCAGGCTGAGATGGAGAAGAATATAGCCGAAGCCAAGCAAGAGATTTCCGAAAAGGATATCGAGGCGGCAAATCTCCGAGCCGAGCTTGACGACGCGAAGAAAGGCAAGGCCGAGGCGGAGGAAAAATTTTCAGAACTTGAGTACCAGTCTGTGGAGCTGGCTGTTGATAAATGTCTTGGATTTAGTCAGAAGTTATCCGATGCTGTTAAGCAGCGTCATCCGGATATGGATTGGTCCTGGTTGGACGAAGTGTATCCGGATGAATAAGCCGTGTACTCTTTAATCGTTAATGAAATGAATATTTTATTTTTGCTTGTGTATGCCGAACCCTTTGTATATGCGTAGTTTGATCGATAAAATATGATGAACTCTTGAATGAACCAAAATTCTTATGATTGTTCGGTTAAACAAGTTCTTCAATAAGCGATGAGATTAAAATTTCTTGGTAGATTTAACCGAGCTGAATATCTTTCGACATATAAGTCTTAAAATATTTGATGGCATAATAACCGAGTGGGCGCCCAGAGTATTGATATATTTCGTAATTGGATATGAGAATGTACGCCCTGTCGGCGGTGTTTTAAATGTATGCCCTGTCGGCAGTGATATTGGATGGACGCCCTGTCGGCGGTGTTTTGAATGTACGCCCTGTCGGCGGTGATATTCAATCGAGTCATAGCAATTCGAGCGCAGATAATCATTGGAGACATTGTGTTTTCATGAATTACTTCTTTTATTGAAATTTTGTCAAGTACAATGATATATGACGAAAATCGAACAAAATAAAATGATAAGTATCGGAGAATTGACCGATAGTTCGCTAGCCGAGAGAGCCATAAGAATACCGAGCCGAGCTATTGATAATACGCCTTCAGATTTGAAATATTCCATGAATGGGGAAGTATTTTGCCTGAATGATCCTTCAACCTATATGATCCTCCCTTGACATCGTGAACTATGTAAGGGCCTTCCCAGTTGGGATTCAATTTGCCTACACCGGCTGATGTTTGTGAAGCAACTACCCTTTTGAGGACTAACTGCCCGATCCTGAATGTTCTCGGCTTGATGTTCCGATCATGGTAGGATGACATCCTTTGTTTGTAAGCAGCAGATCGCAGCTGGGAATGTTCTCTTTGCTCTTCTAACCTATCCAGTTGACACAACAGGCACTCGTCATTGGAAGCCTCATTAAAACTAGAAGTCCGGGCATTTGGCATACCGATCTCACAGGGAACAACCGCCTCTGTCCCGTATGTGAGCGAGAAAGGGGTTTCTCCCGTTGCTGATTTTGGCGATGTTCGGTAGGCCCAGAGGACGTTGTATAGCTCTTCCACCCAAAGACCCTTTGCTGAGTCAAGTCGTTTCTTCAAACCTGCAAGAATAGTACGGTTAGTTACCTCGGTCATGCCGTTCGCCTGTGGGTGGTATACCGAGGTGAAGCAAAGCTGGATCTTCAATTC
Source organism: Excoecaria cochinchinensis (assembly GCA_947683425.1). Taxonomy (NCBI): domain Eukaryota; kingdom Viridiplantae; phylum Streptophyta; class Magnoliopsida; order Malpighiales; family Euphorbiaceae; genus Excoecaria; species Excoecaria cochinchinensis. The sequence continues at coordinate 2,276,702 of CANTUQ010000125.1, read as the reverse complement.
TGAGCAATATTCCTTGAATGCCGCGCAATCAAACTGTTTGCCGTTGTCTGTAACAATGGAGTGTGGGATGCCAAATCTCGTGATGATGAACTTTTGCATGAACTTGATAATATTTGTCGGGGTTATGGTTGCCAAGGGCTCAGCCTCTACCCACTTTGTGAAATGATCCACTGCTACCACTAAAAATTTTCGCTGTCCGGTTGCTAAGGGAAATGGGCCCACTATATCAATGCCCCACTGGGCAAATGGCCAGGGACTATGTATTGAAGTCTGGGTAGCAGCTTTCTGATGGTTCAAATTGCCGAACCGTTGGCACTTGTCGCACTTCTTTATTAGTTCCTTCGCGTCGCCCTCCATACTAGGCCAATAGTACCCTTGTAATAACGCTTTCCGAGCTATTGCCTGTGCTCCCTCATGAGCCCCACAAATTCCTTCATGAATTTCTCTTAGTACATACTCACCTTCCTCAGTACCCAAACACTTTGCCCAGGGAGCCGAAAACGATCTCTTATATAACTGATCATCAAGGATTGCATACCGACTAGATTTCCGGACTATCTTACGGGCCTGTACTTGTTCTTCGGGTAAAGCTCCACTACTCAGATATGTGTAGATGGGAAGCCTCCATCCATCCATCGGCTCATGCAAGTGTACCTTATACGTCTCGTGCGTGGGGGCGGATACGATAGACCAAATGATGTTAGATATAGCCGGTTGATCCTGAAGGCAAGCCTGTTTGGCTAACACATCGGCTTCAGTATTCGCCTCCCTCGGCACCTGATCAATGGACCATGCACAACCCCGGTTCTCAAGTTGGGCAAAGAGTGCAGCCGTTAACTCTTTGTATCTGATCATCGTACTGTCTTTGGCCTCAAACTTGCCAAGTACCTGGCTAACGACAAGCTGTGAGTCAGAGAAGATATTCAAGGAATCTGGTCTTACCTCCAAAGCTAGCTGTAAGCCAAAGCTGAGAGCTTCATATTCAGCTACATTGTTGGTTGCCTGGAATGCTATGTGAGCCATCGCCCTGATGACAATTTTCCCTGGTCCGATCAACACCACCCCGGCTCCAGCACCCACAGACGAGGATGCACCATCTATATACAACTTCCATGAGCAAGGACTAGGCTCCTGCGGGGGCGTATGCAATTCTGCTACAAAGTCTGCCAAGACTTGACCCTTCATAGATGGCCGAGCTTCATACCTGACATCAAACTCTCCCAACCGAGCTGCCCACTCCGTTAATCGCCCAGATGCCTCTGGCTTTTGCAAGACCTTTCGAAGGTTCGAGTTTGTCCTTACTGTCACCGTATGGGCCTGGAAATAGGGTCGTAACTTCACAACGGAAATCACCAATGCGAAAGCAAGTTGTTCCAGTATAGGGTACCGTAGCTCGGCCCCTCTCAAAACCTTACTTGCATAATAGATCGAAAACTGTTGATTACCTTCTTCCCTTATCAAGACTGACCCCAATGCTCCCGATGAGACTGCCAAGTACATATACAACACTTCTCCAGGCAATGGCCGACTTAAAAGAGGTGGGGTACTAAGAAAGTTTTTCAGTTCGTCAAATGCTTCCTGACATTCTGTTGTCCATTCAAAACTCTTCATTCTCTTGAGGGTATTGTAAAAAGGGAGGCACCTTTTAGCCGAACAAGAGATGAATCTGCCTAAAGCCGTCACCCTTCCATTCAGTTTCTGAACCTCTCTCACCGATCTTGGTGGCTCCATCTCCAGAATGGCTTGGATCTTTTCTGGGTTGGCCTCTATCCCCTTCTTTGAAATCATATACCCCAAGAATTTTCCAGACTGAACTCCAAAGGCACATTTTTCTGGGTTTAGCTTCAGACCAAACATTCTGAGCACTCCAAACGTTTCCGCTAGTTCCTGAGGTAAATCCGAAGCAGTCTTGCCCTTGACAATCATGTCGTCAACATAAACCTCTACATTCCTTCCCAATTGCCCCGCAAACATCTTATTCATTAATCTCTGGTAAGTGGCCCCGGCGTTCTTCAACCCGAATGGCATGACCCGGTAACAATAGGTAGCCCGGTGTGTGACAAAAGCAGTTTTTTCTTCATCGCTCTTCTTCATTGGAATTTGGTGATATCCGGCAGAGGCGTCCAGGAAGGCATATTCCTCAAACCCAGAAGTTGAGTCGACCAGGAGATCGATATTCGGCAATGGGTAACAATCTTTCGGGCAGGCCTTGTTTAAATCAGTGAAATCAACACACATTCTCCACTTCCCGTTGGCCTTCTTCACCAAAACCACGTTTGATAGCCAGTCCGGGTATAGCACTTCTCTAATGAACCCATTTTGCAGCAGTGTATCCACTTCTTCTGACATAGCCAGCTGCCGCTCGGGAGCATGGTTCCTCTTCTTCTGCTTGATTGGCTTGCAACTTGGTTGTACATTGAGAGCATGACAAGTTACCTCGGAAGAGATTCCCTTGATGTCCGAGGGTTGCCAAGCAAATACATCACTAAACTCTGACAGTATCGCTACCAACGCTTCCTTCTCTTTCCCCTCTTTGCTGGCAGCAATCTTGACCATTTTTCCTGGTGAGAGCTCAATTTCCCGGAGTGACTCCATGGGCTCTGCATTCCTAGCTGTTGGAATGTCCAGCGCGTCTAAAGGTAATGCCTGATCTGCTTCTTTTAACATGCTGACGTAAGTTTCCCGAGCCGCTTTCTGACTGCCCCTCAGCACGGCCACACCCCCCTCGACAGGTATTTTTACAAGCAACTTACGCATCGAGATGTAAGCGTCTACTCCCACTAAAAGAGGTCGCCCGACAATCACGTTGTAGGCAAGTGGAATGTCTACCACCATGAAACAGCTCCTGCAACTACACACCTTATCTTCATCCCCGAGCTGTAAATTTAATACCACCGAGCCTTCTACTCTGACCGGTTGTCCTGATATACCGATGAGAGGCGCTGAAACTGTTTCCAACCGGTTGACTGATAAACCCAAAGCTTTATAGGCCTGCAGAGTGATAAGGTTTACCGCGCTCCCCGTATCAATCAAGATTCTCTGAACCAAATAGTCCTGTATCATTGCTTCTACAACAAGTGAATCGGTGTGGGGAGTCCGGACATGGGCTTCATCTACCTTAGAAAATGTCACTTTGTAGCCTTCCACTTTTCGGCCTGTACCCACGGAGAATACCTCCTTAGCTTTCCGCTTTCTCGATTCCTCAAAAACATCATAATGCGGGCCTCCTGCAATCACATGAATCACCCCGGTTGGGGCCTTTTTGCTCGAACTAGCTCGATTATCTTGTCTTCTCGGTGAAGGAGATCTATCTCATTTTCCCCTATCAGCACTCTTCACAAACTGCCCGAGTTTGCCCTGCCGGATCAAATACTCAATTTCACGTTTCAATTGTCGGCAATCATTCGTCTGATGGCCTTTATCCCTGTGAAAAGAGCAGTACTGGCTCTGATCCCTGCTAGGATCATCCATCATCGGTCGTGGCCAGTTGACCCGCTCGTTTTCCTTTAGCCAAGCCAGAATTTGGGACCTCGGGGCTGTTAATGGCGTAAACCGGTCTTCTTGCTTGTTCTTTGTGTTCGGTTTTGAGACTAAATAGGCTCTGTTGGAATGGGCAGCCCCCCTTCCTCTAACTTCATCTCTACTACTATTGTTTCTGTCTCGCCCGGTACGAAACCCTCTGTCCGAGTCTCTGTTCTGCGAACTATATCTGAGCCTGCGAGCTTCATCCATACGTATGTATTTGTGTGCCCGGGACATTAGCTCGGTGAAGTCACCCGGTGGCTTCTTGCTGAGGGAATCACTAAAATCTTGGCATCTCGTATTTCGAATAAGGGCATTGATGGCTACCTCCAAATTAAGATTCTGAATATCCATGGCCACAGCATTAAATTTCTCCACGTAAGCTCTGAGTGTCTCCCCTTTCTCCTGGTACACCATGGTAAGGTCGGCAGACACTTTAGCTGGCCGGATGGCTGCTACAAATTTGGCGATGAACATGTCACTGAACTGTTTGAAACTGTAGATCGAATTTTCTGGGAGGTTGCGAAACCATATCTGAGCCGAGTCAGTGAGTGTTTGAGGAAAGATTTTGCATAGAGCCGCCTCTTCCGTTGTATGTACCAACATAGTGTGGTGGAACTCGTCCAGATGAGCTCGGGGGTCCGTGCTACCGCTATATTTCGGCAGATTTGGTAATCGTATTTGGGGAAACGGGGTGGCCAGGATGTCTCGGGATAGAGGAGATCGGAAACTACCTTGGTACTGTAAAGTACTTCGGTTTTGATATTTCTGCATTCGCTCTTCAAATAGTTTCTCAAACTGTTCTGCTGTCAATGTGACCGTGGTACCAGTGGCCAAAGTGCTCGGCGGTAATGGAGGTGGTGTTTGGGCCGGAGGCTGTATATGTGTTAGAGTAGGGGGTATTTGGGCCGAAGGCTGTATATGTGTTAGAGTAGGGGGTATTTGGGCCGAAGGCTGTATATGTGTTAGAGTAGGGGGTGTTTGGGCCGCCATAGCTGACAAGGCGGTAAGCAAGGTTTGGGCAGTTTGGGGAGTCAAACCCGGGATTGATGGGATAGCCATGGGCGCTAGTGGTGTTGCTGGCGTTTGAGTCTGTGTAGGGGGAAATAACTGTCGTGCTGGGAGTGGGGAGATTTGCTCTGGCTGAGCTGGTTGAAGGCTTTGAATGAGTTGGCCCAGAGAGTTGGCTAAAGGTTGGGCTACGTTGCTGGGTTGGTTAAAGGTTGGGGCAGCAGAAACGGATAAATCAGGAAAGAGATCCATTACCAGCTGAGATCTGTGAATCGACTGAAATATGTGGAATGTTCTGATAAGTTTAAATTAAACAATGTTTTGATGTGAATTTAGAGATTATTTCTTAGTTTAAAAGCTGTTATTTGAGTTAATTTTTGATAAAATGTCATTTAATATTAGTTGGTTCACTAAATGAAGAATTATGTTAATTTTGGCAGTTTTAGGTAGTTTACACGGCGGTAAGGTTATTCCTCACCGCCGTGTGAAACGCAAATAAAAGAGAGCAGCAGAAGGGCAGTACATGGCGGTAAGGGAGACTCATACCGCCGTGTACCACGAGAATCATCCCTTACGTAAGTTGTTACACGGCGGTATGGAAGTCTCATACCGCCGTGTGAGGCGTAAAAATCCCAGGAATTGCGGCACTGGACAAGGGGAGCAAAATGTCAAGATTATTGACCAGAGGCATGTTACACGGCGGTGAGAGACTATCATACCGCCGTGTAACTGAGTTATGAACCAAATCTGCACAAAATCAAAGACTCTGAAGGCCACTTTTTGACTTTGAACTTTGAACGGTTATTTAGGGACTGAAGTTAGATTGGAAGGGGGTCGATGGATTTTTTCTGGAAACAAAAGAAGGAACATTTATTTTTCTCTGCAACTTAATATTGAGTTTTTCATATAGTTTTAGAATTTAAATTATGCTGTTGTCATTTTCAATCTGAGAGAATAATCAGAGATAGAGGGAGGTTAATATTTCTTTTGAAGTTTTGGGAATAGCTGATTCAATTGAAGAACATCGTTTGGTTTACTGTAAGATTTTCATTTTCAGATTCAAATGGGTAATATCAATTTCTCTCTATTTAATTCAGTCTTTAATTCAAGTATGAGTGAGTAATCCTATTTCTTGTTAAGGGATGCCTTAATTCCCCAGTAAATCATGTGAATAATTTTGTATGGATTGTATTATGCATATACTTCAGTTTTACATTCTCTGAGTTTATTTGTTGTTGCTGGTTTGAATACAAGTTAAGGGGATATCTACCAAGATAAACTTTGATTGAAATCAACCCATAAATACATACACATGCTCTGTTCTATTTTAATCAACTTTCATTGATTTGATGAATCCGAATTGGTAGTTAAAATCTGTGAATGTTTATTTTAATAGGTTCAGAATGGTGGAAGATAAATGAGTTAATATCTGAATCCGGAATGGTAAGATTATTTAACTTAGAACTTAAGATCTGTAATAATGCTAATTTAGGTGCTGAATCCGAATTGGTAAGTGCATATTTTAGAGAAGCTGGATCCGAAAGGCAAGCTATGGTATAGGCTAGATTATTCACTGATTGTATATGAAATTGTTGAATTAAGTATTCACATGATATTATTGGGGAGAATGGGTATTCCTTAGCAAGATCTCTTAGTTATTTTATCAACTCGCTGTATTATTAAATCGTTAATATTCTTAGACATTAATATCATTAGTTAGATTATTAATTCTTCTGCATTAAACAATCACCAAATCAAAATAATTGGGAATTCTTTAGCATATAATTAATTGTCAACACTTGCACAACACATTCCCTTGGGTTCGATAACTTGTGGTCTCAATTATATTCCACTATATTACTTGCCGATTCAGTACGCTTGCTGAGTACGCGTCAAGTTTTTGGCGCCGTTGCCGGGGAGTAACGTTGTCAGTAAGTTTTGATTTTTATTTGTATGTGTTTTCATTTTCTGATTTTATTATTTTTATTCTTTTCAGGTAGTTGTGGTGTATGAGCAGAGTTAGACAAGGATCATTAGCACCCTACGACCCTGAAATCGAGAGGACCTTGCGTCAACAAAGGAGAGCCAACAGAGACAACAACATGGAAAATAATCCTCTCCCTATTGATGAAGTCCCTCCCGAGAACGAACAAGTGCCAAGGGCACATGAAGAGGTACCAAGAAATTATGGAGGAGAAGTCCCTAGACAGCGAACGATAAGGGACTATGCTGTGCCAAGATGGACTGAAGACCATAGGACAATTGTGCTGCCAAGAGGAGTACAATTTGAACTAAAACCAGCAACTATCAACATGGTGCAAAGAAATCAATTTTCTGGATCAGAAGTGGAAGATCCTGCACAACACCTGGATTTATTTTTGGAGATTAGTGACACAGTGCAGATTCCAGGAGTGTCATCTGACGCGGTAAGATTAAGGCTGTTCCCTTTTACATTGATTGGAAAAGCTCGTGAATGGCTGCAAATGCTACCTAGACAGTCAATTAGATCTTGGGAACAGTTGCAAGAAAAATTTTTGATGAGATTCTTCCCTCCCACAAAGACTGCTAACATCAGAAATAGTATATTAGGCTTTAGTCAGATGAGTGAGGAGCCCTTTCATGAAGCATGGGAAAGGTTTAGAAGATTGTTGAGAAGCTGTCCACACCATGAGATAGCAATTTACCATTTGATGACCACTTTTTATTCTGGGGTTACACCACAGACAAGATCCTTATTAGATGCTTCATCAGGAGGGTCATTTATGAATAGGTTACCAGAGGAAGCTTTTCAATTACTGGATGAAATGGCAGCTAATGATGCTCAATGGTCTAATCCTAGAGCAGTTCCGAGAAGACAGGGGATACATGCTGTAGATGAGGTCTCGATGCTAAAGGCACAGATGGAGTCTATGAGGAAGGAGATGAATAGCTTGAAAGTGCAGAATGTAGCTGCAGTGGGCCAAGAAAATGGATGGTATGAACAGGAGCAAAGTGGGCAAGAAAGTGGAGCAGTGGGTGATGTCAATGCTGTGAGAGATTTCAAAAGAAATGACCCTTACAGTAACACGTATAACCCGGGATGGAGAACTCATCCAAATTTCTCCTGGAAAGATGGAAATCCAAATGCTTCATCCTCTAATCCACAAGTAAGAGCTCCCTTCCACCAAAACATCCATCAAAACCACGGGCAGCCATATCAACCACCATATCCACCTCCTCAGAACCAAGGGCAGCAGTATCACCCACCGGGTTATCAACCCAGGCCACCCGTTCAAGAGAGAAAGCCAAATCTGGAAGACATGTTGGCTACATTCATTAATAGTCAACAGCAGTTTATGAATAACCAACAGCAATTCATGGTAAATCAAGAGTCTAGATGGAAGTCTCAAGAGCAGTGGAACCGGAACCAGGATGCCTCCATAAGAAATTTGGAAACTCAAGTAGGACAGCTTGCAAATTCTGTGTCCCAGAGGCAACCAGGAACATTTCCTTCAAATGTAGACCGGAATCCAAAAGAGGAGGCAAAGGCAATTACACTGAGGAGTGGAAAGGAAGTGGAACCGAGAGATGATCAAGGTAAAAATCTTTTATCAGAAAAGGAGGAGCCGACACGGACGGTAAGTAACTCTAACTCTAAGTTAGAAGTTAAAGAAAATGCTCCTAAAAGTGACAAGGGAAAGAGTATAGTGAATCCTAAGTTAGAGGATCTTGACATTAATAAACTGCCATTTCCTGCTATTGCTAGACAGGAAAAGAAAAATGAGCAAAAAGCTAGGTTTCTAGAGATGTTTAAGAAACTGCACATAAATTTACCATTTGCTGAAGCTTTAGCTCATATGCCTAATTATGCTAAATTCATGAAAGAACTCTGTTCTAATAAAAAGAAATTAGAAGGGCATGAAACTGTACAGCTAACAGAAAATTGCAGTGCTATTATTATGAACAAGATTCCTGAGAAATTGGAAGATCCAGGTAGCTTTACTCTTCCTTGTGCTATTGGTGAAGATTTTTACGGTAATGCTTTATGTGATCTGGGTGCGAGCATAAATTTAATGCCTTATTCTATATGCAGGAAGCTGAATCTTGGAGAGCTTAGGGAGACAGGAATGCGACTCCAACTAGCAGACAGGTCCGTGAGGAGACCAAAGGGAGTGATTGAGGATCTGCTAGTGAAGGTGGGGAAATTTATTTTTCCAGTGGACTTCGTGGTAATGGAAATGGAAGAAGACCACAAGGTGCCATTAATTGTAGGGAGGCCATTTTTAAATACCGCCAAGGCGTTGATAGACGTTCATGGTCAAACGGTTACCCTAAGGTTTAATGGTGAGGAGTTGGTGGTAGATATGAATAAGGCTCAAAAATACCCATATGGTGATGTGAAAGAGTCTGTATATTTTATGGATGTAATAGATGATTGTGTGGAGGAAGTGCAAGAAAAAGAATGGAGAGCTGATTTAGAAAATAAGTATCTATTACATTCAGTGGAAATAGAAGAATGTGAACAAGAGATGAGGGGACAAGAGATAGCAAGTGTGGAGATAGAAGACAGCAAGGAGAAAATTGATCCTAAAGAGGGGGATTCAAATTCTGAACTTAAACCTCTTCCCTCTCACTTGAAGTATGTGTTTTTAGATAATGAGAGTAAACCAGTAATCATTTCTTCTTTGTTGTCAGGTGCAGAAGAGACGATGCTGCTGGAGGTGCTGAAAAAGCACAAGGGAGCCATTGGCTGGAAGACCTCAGATTTGAAGGGGATTGACCCAAGTTACTGTACACATAGGATCCCAATGGAAGAGGAGTGCAAGCCGGTAGCTCAGCCTCAACGGCGACTCAATCCAGTCATACAAGAGGTAGTGAAGAAGGAGGTCCTTAAACTCCTAGACTCAGGTATTATCTATCCTATCTCTGACAGTAAGTGGGTAAGTCCTGTGCAATGTGTGCCTAAAAAGGGGGGAATGACAGTGGTAAAGAATGAACTAGATGAGTTAATTCCAACTCGTACAGTTACGGGTTGGAGAGTCTGCATTGATTTCAGACGGTTAAATAATGCCACTAGGAAGGACCATTTTCCTTTGCCTTTTATTGACCAAATGTTAGAGAGGTTAGCGGGTAATAGGTTTTACTGTTTTTTAGATGGATATTCGGGATATATGCAGATTCCAATAGACCCTGAGGATCAGGAGAAAACAACCTTTACCTGCCCATATGGCACATTTGCATATCGGAGAATGCCTTTCGGATTATGTAATGCACCGGCTACGTTTCAGCGGTGTATGATGGCTATCTTTCATGATTTCATAGAGAAATTTATGGAGGTTTTTATGGATGATTTCACCATTTATGGGGCTGACTTTAAAAATTGTTTAGAGCATCTTGATGTAGTGCTAGGGAGGTGTGAAAAAACCAACTTAGTACTAAATTGGGAGAAATGCCACTTTATGGTGAAAGAAGGCATTGTACTTGGACACAAAATTTCTGAAAATGGGATAGAGGTCGATAAGGCCAAGGTAGAGGTGATAGAGAAGTTGCCACCCCCAACTAGTGTAAAGGGTATTAGGAGTTTCTTAGGGCATGCAGGGTTTTATCGTCGTTTCATCAAAGATTTTTCAAAAATTGCTAAACCCTTGTCAAATTTGCTTATGAAAGATGCTCCTTGTAATTTTGACAGTGAATGTATGCTAGCTTTTGAAACTTTGAAGCAACGGCTAATTTCAGCTCCGGTAATTACATCTCCGGATTGGAATTTGCCGTTTAAATTAATGTGTGATGCTAGTGATTTTGCAGTTGGGGCAGTGCTTGGACAAAGGCGAGATAAAGTATTTTGTGCAGTTTATTATGCTAGTCATACTTTGACAGGAGCACAGGTTAACTACACAACCACTGAGAAAGAACTTCTAGCAATTGTGTATGCTTTTGAGAAGTTCAGACCATACTTGCTGGGAGCAAAAATCGTGGTGTGGTCAGACCATGCAGCTTTGAGGCATTTGTTTGCCAAAAAGGAATCCAAGCCAAGGCTTATTAGATGGGTGTTGTTATTGCAAGAGTTTGATTTGCAAATCAAGGACAAGAAGGGAGCGGAAAATTTTGTAGCAGATCATTTATCGAGATTGGAGAGTGAACACATTAAAGAAGGGGAAATTTTGGATTTGTTTCCTGATGAACATATCTGTGCTTTATTTGCATGTGAAATTTCTGTCCCTTGGTTCGCTAATATAGCCAACTTTCTTGCAGGAGGTTTTATGCCAAAAGACTTTACATGGCAATAAAGGAAGAAGCTGCGAGCTGATGCCAAATATTACATTTGGGACGACCCGTACTTATTCCGTTTGTGTGCCGATCAAGTAATAAGAAGGTGCATTTCAGATGGAGAAAAAGGAGAAATCATCAAGGCTTGTCATAGTGGGGAGGCTGGTGGCCATCATGGGTCAAATCGGACGGTATCAAAAATTTTATCTTCTGGTTTTTATTGGCCTACCATGTTTAAAGATGTTCAAAGTTTTGTGAAAACATGTGATAGATGTCAACGGGTAGGAAATATTTCTAAGAAGGATGAAATGCCGTTAACCAATATGCTTGAAGTGGAATTATTTGATGTGTGGGGGATAGATTTCATGGGACATTTTCCAATATCCTTTGGGTTTGAGTATATATTAGTGGCTGTGGATTATGTGAGTAAGTGGGTAGAAGCCATAGCTACTAAGACATGCGATGCCAAAATTGTACTAGAATTCCTTAGGAGGAACATTTTCACTAGGTTTGGCACGCCAAAGGCCATAATTAGTGATGGGGGCAGACACTTTGTTAATCATCAATTTACTGCCCTATTGAAAAAATTTGGCGTGAGGCACAAAATTATCACCCCATATCATGCTCAAGCAAATGGACAGGTTGAGGTTTCTAATAGAGAACTCAAAACAATCCTAGAAAAGACTGTAAATTCATCTAGGAAGGATTGGTATTTGAGGCTGGATGAAGCTTTATGGGCCTATAGAACCGCATTCAAAACGCCTATAGGGTTATCCCCGTTTAAGTTAGTCTATGGTAAGTCATGCCATCTCCCTGTCGAACTTGAATACAAAGCTTATTGGGCAACTAAATTTCTGAATTTCGATGTTAAGAGTGCAGGTGAGAAGAGACTTCTCCAGATGAATGAATTGGAAGAAATACGCTTTTGGTCGTATCAACAAGCGGAGAAGTATAAGGAAAAGACGAAGAGATGGCACGATAAGAAACTGATCAGAAAGGAATTCACTCCAGGTATGAAAGTCCTATTGTACAATAGTCGATTAAGATTGTTTCCTGGAAAATTGAAGTCGCGGTGGACGGGACCATTTGAAGTGGTAAGTGTGACTGACTTCGGAGCTATCACGATCAGAAAACAACCTGGGAGTGAGGAATTCAAGGTAAATGGTCATCGTCTAAAACCTTATTTTGAAAACCACGCTGAAGGTGCAGCAGTGGCTATTTTATTGGACGACGAATGAGGTGAGTTCAAAGTCTAGCTGAGACTAAAAATCAGAACTAAATTCATTTCTATTCTTATTCTCTTTTGTTTTAATTTATTAAAACTGGTTATTTTTAGTTTGTAGGTCATTTGTATTTTTATTTAGTGGTCTGTTGATTTTTGAACGTAATGTAAAAATGTTTTTGAGTACTTGGTGTAATTATTGCTCAATTAAAGGGTTAGTTTTTATCAAAAACTTGTTTTACACGGCGGTGAGGCCCTATCATACCGCCGTGTAAAACGAGCATTTTCATAACTAGGACAGTGTCGTTTTACACGGCGGTGAGGAATCCTCATACCGCCGTGTAAATCGGGATTTAAGATAACGAAGTTCCAGTGGTGCCGTTACACGGCGGTATGGACTTAGCATACCGCCGTGTAAGAAGAAAATTTAAAATCCCCATTTGCAGTCACGTTGTACACGGCGGTATGGAATTATCATACCGCCGTGTAACACGTTAAACCCTGTTTTAAAAACCCCACTGTCGTCAGTTCTCTTTTAAAATTTTTCCCTCTCTCGCCTCTCTCTACCCGATACCCACAATTTTTGAAATTTCTTCTTTCTCGTTTGGTTTAAACACAATTCCAGAACATCTTTTGCACATCTAATCAGCATTCTTCAAATCAAGTAAGTTTTCTTTCTCTCTTTTCTTTTTAATTTTGTTCTCTGTTATTCTAGGGTTTATGTATTTTTCAATTTCCTTCCTCTTAATTCTTTCTTTCTTCAAGCAATGCGTGAATTGTATACTTTAATCTTTAAGTAATGTCCGGATTTTGTGTTTTAATTTTCAATTGGAGGCTGATTTGATGATGTATTCCTTTAAATTTTGTTTATTCCGTTAATTGGGGGGGGCGAGATGTATGAGACAATTTTGTGATTTATATCATAAATTGGTGTCTGAATTTGTGTTTTATTCCCTTGAATTATATTGCTTTGCTTACTTGATGGGTTGTTTGTTGCTAATTGGAGAAATTGGGGTTAACAATTGCATGAGAATTTCTGTTTCTATATACAAAAATTTGTGCCCGCCAAGTGTTTGATAAATTGCCTGAATGAGTGATTTTCAACCTATCTATGTTAGATAGATCTGTAATCATTGGGAAATTTTATGGCTTTCATATACCATACCATATATTTGTCTCATTCTGTAAATAACATTTGCGAACATTTAAGAATGTGAACTACATTGAGGTAAGATGATGCAATCCGAATGCTGTAATTTTCCCATTCTATCTCTTTTGTGCACTTGCTGATAAGGGAACTAGGGGATGCATTGTTATCATAAATGCTGGCTTTTGTCCTTGCTAAAGATTTTCATTGTGGCATTGAAGTTTTAATGATTGCAAATTGCTTTTATCTAAATATGGGCTTGTCTATTATTTTGTTGAAAATTTAAGCCTTGTTTATCCCTTCTAATTGTGTTTATATATTGATGCAGTGGCTCCAAAAAGATCAAGAACGGACCAGGCATCCTCCTCTCAGAATAGCTCAATACCATCATGGGTCCCTACAAGGTGCCATACTGCATACGAATATCTAACAGAGGCAACCTTCCTACCTTCTACATTTATTGATTTTGATGCATTACGGACATTGGGGATAAATGAAGAAATCAATGATTTGATTGAGGGGATAGGATGGACAGACTTCTTTCAGAAAAGGGAGCGAGTTCATCCGAAATTGACAAGGGATTTTCTGGCCACTGTAGATTGTAAGATTGATAATGATGATGAGGAGGACCCCGGGGAGGTAACATTCTGGTTAAACAAGAGAAAACACACTCTAACCTTTAATGAATTCGCAGATGCCTTGGGTTTTCCATTGGATGGAGCTAGACATCTGCCCGACTTGAATAAGCAAGCAGTGTGGGCCACAATCCGCGATCCAATCACCGCCACGCAATATGTCACCGGACAGTCTAAGGCCCACCATCTGAGGGACCATGCATTGAGGATCTTACATCGATTTTTCGCCCTTTCTTTCTATGGACACATTGAAGCAACTGGAGTGGTGAACCAGGCGGAGGCATTATTTCTACATTGCATGATCCACCAGATCCGATTGAATGGAGCCTATTTTTTATGGAAAAAATTTGAAGACTTGCAGGCTAATCCAAAGAAGGTAAAGAAAATCGCGATCGGATGGGTGGTCACGGTATTAGCTAAGAGAGTAGGCCTCAGCTCGTTGGGACCAGATTTGGGAGATAGCAATTTACTGGATTTCAGGATGCTGAAGAATTTGAGGATCATTGTAGATGATCATCATTTTCATGAACAAGTCCGATTGTCCACAAGGGACGAATACTTGCGCCTCATTGAAAGGGGCCGAGTACAGTTGCCCGTAGAAGGGGCGGAGGAAGAGGATGAGCAGCCAGAGGAGGCTGCAGGTGCAGCTGCTGCAGGACCCGCCCCAGCCATGCCAGCCTATGATTTTTCCCAGTTTATTGCTCATTTTGAGGCTTTGCAGACTGGACAGGCTCAAATTAATTCCCGCTTAGATCAGTGGGAGAGCTTCATGGAGGATACCCATGCTGAACATGTTCAGCTTATGGGACGATTAGATATGCATGAGCAGCAGTTAGCTTTGCAAGCACAGAGTCTGTCAAGGCTGGAGCATTCCATGTATCTCTCTCGGCAGGAGCAGGAGCAGTTTTATCAGACCATGAGAGATCGCTTTCCTCCGCCACCACCTCCACAGGACTGATTTTCTGGGAAGTTATCTGATCTTTTATTTTGTTTCTTTTGTTATTTTTGGTTGTTTGAATCACTTGCTGGGGACAGCAAGTTTTTATGTGTGGGGTAGCTAGTTTGTGTAACTTTGATGTGATGTGACTAACCCTTCAGTACTTCGGTAAGTTTAAGTTTATTATTTCTTTTGTTTCTTTTGCTTTTATATTTTACAAGTTATATTTTCTGCTTTTTGATAATGGTTTCTGTAGTTGGTTGTTTAAGTTATATTTTGTGTTTTGAGCTCATCAATTTAACTCATGCTTAGCTTAACAAATTTCTAAGTTGTTATTCCAGCTCAATTGTTAATCTTGAAAAGGTCATTCAGAGCACTTAGTCGGCAAGAGAGTAAGATTCTGTCTTAAAGTTATTTTTCTTAGCAATTTTCAAAGTAGAAATATACAATTGCAATTTCCATGAATTGTGCACTTAGGCCAGTTTTTACAAGTAAAGAAAAAATCAGCATGAAATCTTTTGATCAGAAAATTTTTAGAACACTAGAACCTTCCTCATTGCCCTTCGAAACGATATAGCAATTAAGGCATAAATGTTGACATGATTTAGGCATTAATTCTTTTGAGAAGCTACTTAAAATAAACTTTATCCCACCTAGTGAATTAACTTTCCATTGCTAGCCCCATTGAGCTGAATTGGTATGCTAAAAGCGTACTCTGAAATTTTTCTTGTTACACACTTAATATGCCATTTAACTTAAACGCATTTGCCTAGCCTTTCTAAGAATTGGCCACTCTAGGATTGGGTTGGGAAGACATTGAAAGTTGAAATAAGGTGTTTAGTAGTAAATAAGTGGGTAAGAAAAATTAAAGAATTTTGAGATATTGCTTGACAAGTAAGTTGCAAGAAAATAGAGGATATAAGTATCCCATTAATTCAAAAAAAATAAAAATAAAAATAAAAAAATAAAAATAAAAATAAAAATAAAAATAAAAATAAAATAAAAATTAATTCTGAGTATAGCAAAATTCAAGTGTGGGGTATCCTCTATTAGAAGACAATATTGGGGTATAATAGGGACTGAGAAAGAAATTGTATCGTATTATTTCTCTTGTGATAAAAATTTTTCATATTTGGGAAATAATAAGTCTTGGCAATTGTTGTTAGATTGGAAGTAGGTGATGAAAATTTTTGGGTAGCAGTTTTAGTTGGTAGAGTGGCTGAATCTTCATTTGATTTCCTAAACTTCTCTTGTTAGCCATCACCGATTGAACTATACATTACAACCTGCTTAAGACCTAATGATCATGTTTATGTTTTAGTTTGTTCAGTGGAGATGACCTTCGGGTTCCGGTACTAAAGGAGAGGCCTATGGTATTTCTAGAGTTTCAAGTGAGAAACCAGAAGTGCATTTATGTACTGATTAAATCTGCTCTTGATTGATTGATGCTGGAAGTTTTAAGTTTTGAAAAATATTAAAACATTGGTTTTGGCCTTTGCACACACACATCAGAAATTCGATTGTATTTTCTTCGTTTGAAACTTGTTTGAGTAAGAATTACTCTAAAGTGGAATTTACTAAGTGTTTGCTTGGTATTCTGAATTTCCATTTTCCTGCTTGAAAATTGAGATGGCTGGAATTGAAGAAGTTATTTTACTCGAGGACGAGCAAAAGCTAAGTGTGGGGTGTTTTGATAAGTTTAAATTAAACAATGTTTTGATGTGAATTTAGAGATTATTTCTTAGTTTAAAAGCTGTTATTTGAGTTAATTTTTGATAAAATGTCATTTAATATTAGTTGGTTCACTAAATGAAGAATTATGTTAATTTTGGCAGTTTTAGGTAGTTTTCACGGCGGTAAGGTTATTCCTCACCGCCGTGTGAAACGCAAATAAAAGAGAGCAGCAGAAGGGCAGTACATGGCGGTAAGGGAGACTCATACCGCCGTGTACCACGAGAATCATCCCTTACGTAAGTTGTTACACGGCGGTATGGAAGTCTCATACCGCCGTGTGAGGCGTAAAAATCCCAGGAATTGCGGCACTGGACAAGGGGAGCAAAATGTCAAGATTATTGACCAGAGGCATGTTACACGGCGGTGAGAGACTATCATACCGCCGTGTAACCGAGTTATGAACCAAATCTGCACAAAATCAAAGACTCTGAAGGCCACTTTTTGACTTTGAACTTTGAACGGTTATTTAGGGACTGAAGTTAGATTGGAAGGGGGTCGATGGATTTTTTCTGGAAACAAAAGAAGGAACATTTATTTTTCTCTGCAACTTAATATTGAGTTTTTCATATAGTTTTAGAATTTAAATTATGCTGTTGTCATTTTCAATCTGAGAGAATAATCAGAGATAGAGGGAGGTTAATATTTCTTTTGAAGTTTTGGGAATAGCTGATTCAATTGAAGAACATCGTTTGGTTTACTGTAAGATTTTCATTTTCAGATTCAAATGGGTAATATCAATTTCTCTCTATTTAATTCAGTCTTTAATTCAAGTATGAGTGAGTAATCCTATTTCTTGTTAAGGGATGCCTTAATTCCCCAGTAAATCATGTGAATAATTTTGTATGGATTGTATTATGCATATACTTCAGTTTTACATTCTCTGAGTTTATTTGTTGTTGCTGGTTTGAATACAAGTTAAGGGGAGATCTACCAAGATAAACTTTGATTGAAATCAACCCATAAATACATACACATGCTCTGTTCTATTTTAATCAACTTTCATTGATTTGATGAATCCGAATTGGTAGTTAAAATCTGTGAATGTTTATTTTAATAGGTTCAGAATGGTGGAAGATAAATGACTTAATATCTGAATCCGGAATGGTAAGATTATTTAACTTAGAACTTAAGATCTGTAATAATGCTAATTTAGGTGCTGAATCCGAATTGGTAAGTGCATATTTTAGAGAAGCTGGATCCGAAAGGCAAGCTATGGTATAGGCTAGATTATTCACTGATTGTATATGAAATTGTTGAATTAAGTATTCACATGATATTATTGGGGAGAATGGGTATTCCTTAGCAAGATCTCTTAGTTATTTTATCAACTCGCTGTATTATTAAATCGTTAATATTCTTAGACATTAATATCATTAGTTAGATTATTAATTCTTCTGCATTAAACAATCACCAAATCAAAATAATTGGGAATTCTTTAGCATATAATTAATTGTCAACACTTGCACAACACATTCCCTTGGGTTCGATAACTTGTGGTCTCAATTATATTCCATTATATTACTTGCCGATTCAGTACGCTTGCTGAGTACGCGTCATGTTCCATGCTCACCGCACCAAATGATGACAAAGTGAAAGTTTTCCAATTGTCCTTTGCTTGAGTTACCTGAAAAGAACCACAAAACCGTCGGGTGTTCCGACAGGGGAGACTCCGACGATCAAGTCAGTTTTTATCGGCAAAGTAAAAGCTTTCTTTCTCTTATGAAAAATTAGGGAGCACAATGTACCTGGTTGTTCCCTTTATATAGAGCTATATGAAATAGGAGATAATCTCTTGAATAGGAGAAAATCACCTTCATCCCTTGATTGATGCTTGATTTCCCACTTAGGCAGATTTGCTGAGAGATTCTTGGTACTTTCCATCTTTGAGAGGTCCAAATCTGCATCATTTCTGAAAATATTCGTTAATTATTGCTTACCATGATTGGTGACCGAACTGTTATCGGGTGCCGGACTGTTATCATGACTTATGTCCGGGCGAGCCCTACTATAAAGCCTCACAAGCTAAGAGCTCGGCAGGAGCGCTGTGCTCGGAGAAATCTAGCCGATCCTCGGATTAGGGAGTTCGGATATCATAACGCAATGTTGATTTTGCCCGTTTCTTTTTTTTTTTTTAGAATTATTGCTAGTACGAATAAAAGAGTATTTGCATGTACGATTTCCTAAATTGTGGTGTTTTGGCATAATTTATGGCCACTCTAATTTTTGGGGCCAAAATGCAAGCACGAGTAAAGTGAATGTGGACAATAATATAACATATATACATACTAAATGTCGATAGAGACAGAATATCATAAAATAAAATCTACTTATTGTATGATAACTTATAATAATGTTCATAAAAATCATCGGTTGTTGTATATTAGAAAGATATTCAATTAATCACGTCACAGTGAATTAAGAGATGCAGCTTAATGAAGCTTATCACGTCACAGTGAATTAAGAGATACAGCTTAATGAATATCTAAAGATAAATTTCACGTTAATTGAAGAAAAGCGACATACGCATAGCTGAAGGATTATAGCCCACATGAGTCGTAACAGGTTTTAGAGCAACCACAACAACAAAGCTTCACCTCTCTACAGTTAAATATAGACCAATCCAAACAACACTTGCCGATTCTCGGACATGAACCTCTGCAACAACTCTTACTTCCCATTTTCTCCAACCCAGAGTTGGAGTTACAAAGCTGACAGCAGCCCCAACAGTTTGGCATTTTACAATGCTGTCCACAACAACTGGAGCAGCAAATCCATGGAAAACTGAAAAAAAAAAAAGTTTATTGACCTTGTTAGAATTATTAAGAGAAGATAGGAGATAGAAGTGGCCAAAACAGAAAAATACCAGAGCTTCTTCCAGCTGAGATTGGATTTACGGGTTTCCTGGTTTCTACATCCATGAATTTAATTGAATTAAGTTTAGCAATAAAGAATCAAATTTATAAAAACAGTATGAAAAATAAAATACATTGCCACCAGAGGATCCGATTTAGCTCCTACAAACTCATCAAGCCTGTCAATTTAATTTTCATGAAATTAGCTTACAACTTTATAACAATATATGTGTGAAATAAGGTTCAAAATTTAGCTCTCTTACTCTTTGCAACATTTGGAAGCAGGTTGAACCTCATCAATCGATTTTAACTCTTCCTGCCACACAATACAATAATCATGTGTAAGTTCAGGTGGTAAATAAGTCGAATTGAGTGATAAATGTATCGAAATTTCACGGTTTGAATTGGGCGGATTACGTTATGATTTAAAGCCATATTGGGTCATAAATAGGGCAGCTAGGCATTATTAAAAATTAAGCCCAGGATGAGCCAAGCCCAATTCCCATTTTTTTCTTTGAACAAGTACATGTGCACATGCTCGAAGCAAATCGACATACATAAATAGGATTTGGCATAGAACTAAATGAATAATGACATCATGAATTGACAAATCTTAACTCACTGTACTAATTTATAACAAAATTATGCAAAGAATCTGGATTTTCTTTTTCCTGGATAAATGTTTATGTTTATTTTAAAAACAAAAACCTTCTAAATGAAGGACTATATAGAAAATAATTAGAAACAAGTTAGTCAAAATGTTCGAGTTCTAACCAAATTAGTTGCTGAAAACAGAAACTATCACTATCAAGTATCTGTAAACTGAAAGCGAAAAGTGTTTAGGAACAGAAGAAAAGTGACCTGAAGCAAACCAATCTCTCTCTCCAAGATTTGAACCTTAACTAACTGTCTTCTCTTCCCATACAAATCAAAAGCTCCACCACCAGGCGGAGACTTAGGGCGGCGCAGCGGCGGAGCAGACCCACAAGAGGAAGAAGATGATGAGTTTGACAAAGCATCCATCATCTAATCTAATCTAATTAATTAAAAACCAAAACAAGAAGAACAAATTAAGGCATTGGAGAAAATGTGGGATTGTACGTGAGAGATAGAGAGAGAAAGAGAAGAGAGTTAAGGGTTGTCTTTCTCGGAGTGGGGAAGGTGGAGGCTGACAGAGTTTATAAAAGTGCGAAGCTGCTATTGTTGCAGACCACACGTGACTGTCTATTCTCTCCTGAATTTTCGGTTTTTCTTTTTAGTTTTTGGGTTCGTTCGAAGTTGTATATTTCACAAATTTCAAAGAGTACAAAGCCCCCGAATTAATTTGTTCTGTTCATACATTAAATGTTAAAGAGAAAAAATATTGTTTTTTTTTTTTTTTTTCTAAAAAAATAATAATTAAGTACAATACGACCCATTTAATGAGGACTAATTTACAGCATGAGTCAATTTGATTCAGTTAAATTCTATTTATAATTCCTAAAAATTTCATCTATCTATAATATAACCCATTATGATCCAATTGAAATTCACCCAAATTGACCTATTTGTTTTAAGTGTGTTATTCATATATTTTTTAAGGATTAAGAATTAAATTTGTTATAAACAAAATATTGAAAGATAACTAGTCCATACTATTTTCGGTATTTTAAACATTTTTTTAGACTGACTTAAATATAAATTTATACTATTTTTAATATTTTACAAATTAATATCGCCATTATTCTTTTTTTCAATTATGTTTTCTTACCTTCAAATATGAAAAAGAATACAATATGGTTTAGAACTAATATATATATATATATATATATATTTTTAATTTTAGGTGAATTTTCTTATTAATTCAGCAACTCACATTTTGTCTTATTAACTTTGTCGATTTCAACTAATTAGAATTATTTAACATGGTTGAGCTAAAACTCATTGATCATGATATTCATTTGAAGTCACGACAAATACTAAATAAATAGTGTTAATTTTCATTATTTAACGAGCAAATAAATACTTTGAAATTGAGACTTGTAAACTATTAAGCACCTTAATTTAAGCTTGTTAGTTCGCTTCGTTAGTTAAGCTGTTTTCTTATATTCAGTTCTATAGAAATTTGATAGTGATTTAGCAAAAAGGTTAAGAAGGGGAGATGAGAGAGGGATAAGAAGGTAAAAATACAAAATCTCCAAGTATTCTCTTCAACGATTGCAAAAATAATAATAATAAAAAAAAAAAAGAACAAACTTGATTATATTGTATTAAGAAATTTCAGCATAATATAAAAATCATTCTATTTTTATAACTTATCATCTGCTCGTGTCTGACACAGATTCAACAATACAAAGCTGTGTATAAGCCCATAAGAATAAAAAGAACTGAAAAACTGAAAGCAATCCAAATGAAACTGAATTAAATATCTGACCATAGTAAGAAACTTGTAGCATGATGATAACTTCATTATGCATAAGCCGATTGTAGGGACCAACTCAAAAATAATCAGCAAGCGCTAAAAAGAATCCTAACAATGTAATTCTATAAATCATTTTGTGGATTTCCATTTTACAAAAGGAAATTGTGATAAGGAGAACAACTGTTTGGAGAGACTAACTATACAGATGCATTTGATCATAACCAAAAACCTGTTGATCAATTTCTACGATCACATGGCAATGATAAACCTTACCAAAAGAAAAATCAGATATAGAGTTATGAGGCCTATCCCCAATGTCTTGGTTGGACGCATGCCTTTATGTGGTAGAATAACAAGTGCCCAGATTAGTCCAGTCATGAGAAATCCCATAGTGTAAAACAAGCTACTATCCTCAGGAACCAAGTACACGCCATTGTCTGCTGACCAGGCTCCTAAAAGCATTGAGATCCCCAATCCAACTAGCGTATTGAACATGGGACCAGCATAGCATCCAGAAAAAGCAATCTGCACGCTGTCTCCGCCATTCAATGCCAGAGCAACATTTGACACCAGATCACCCATTGAGTTCCCCCATGCTAATACAGTTAATCCAAGGATTGATGGATTAATCCCAAAGACCAAGCCAAATGCCACCAGTAATGCAACAAGCTCATTAGCTATCATGTAGAACCACGCAATACTCATCAAAAAACCTCCCAAAACCCAAGCAACCAGGAATCTTTGAGGTGGATGATTTGATAATGTATATCGGTATGCAAGAAAACCAAGTGTACAGCCAACTGCAACTCCCAAAAGATACACTACAATTCTATTTTGAGGACCCACATCATCTTGGCTGCTCCACAGAAATGCCAAGAGAACAGGAGAGATTGCAGCACTGGCTACAGCGTATGGTTTTGACCATGTCTCTTCGTCAACTAATGGAATTGTTAACCGTCTTGGTACCGTCAGTGGCATCTTAATCAGTGAAAACAATCTAGAATATGAGCATGAGGAGCTGTTGATCTCCACTTCCTCATCAGTCCAGCCCCACGGGGGCCTTTCTTCATCCACTGTACTGACTTTAGATGAGTAATTGGAATATATTGCCACATTTGATGCCCACATCCATGATGGTAAGGAAGAAGGTAGATGAGGTATATCACTGTCACTCTCAATGTCTAGCAGAGAACTGTATACACTTGAATCATCATCATAACTTCCATGCACAGGTATCAGTGGTGTAATAACATCAAGTTTCAATCTCCGTGCGTGTTTCCTAAGAATTTCACTAGCAGCAACAGAAATTCCATAAACTACATAAATTGTGACAAAAGCAATTGCAGCTCCAACACTCACCTTTCCAAACATCAAAATAACCAACAAAGACAAAAGCGTAAACAGGAAGAAACAAATATCCCTAATGAAGGATCTTCTATCAATCTTAACTTCCTTCTCTGATACACATAACGAAACTGTCCCAACAACAATACAAGTAACAAAAACTGCACCGCCCAACACACTATTGAGGCCAACATCTCCTGCATCCTTACCAATGAACGCAGCAATACTTGCAAAGACATCCGGAGCTCCATTCCCAAGTGGAAGGAGTGCAACACCGGCTACTGTAGGAGGCAGCTCCAAAAGATTGGACAACTTCTCCAACGAACAACAAAAGTAGTCTGCTGCAGTATTCCCCAACAAATAGAACAAAGCAGCAAGCCAAATACCCAACAATATATAACCCAATACTCTAAAATTACCACAATCGCAATACAGAAAGTTGATATAATCAAAGAACCCACCAGATGAACAATTGGGGTTTGCTTTCAAGTACTCACATGTGTTAGCATAACCCTTATAATCAATCAGACCACTGCATAATGCTGGTTTATATGCCCTCATATCGTTTTGATCGTTAGTCTCATTGGTTAAAGATGATAAATTAGCAACGACTTCAATCATTTGCCGATGAATTGCAGCAACGCGGGTCGACCCATTTTCAAAAGAAGCTCCCAAGGTTGAATTTTCACCAACATAGGGCCTTCTAGCGACATCTAACCGGTTGTAGAATAAAAACAATAGGATCATACTACACAGTCCATTGAAAACTCCTCTCAATTCGGAGTTTTTAGCACTATACAACCTATAATACACCTTCATCTCCGATAATTTACTCTATAAATTCTTGAGAAATTAGGAAATAAATATCACTAAAAGCTCTGAAAATATTGAAGCCCACATGGAAAAGGCCTAGGGTTTCATTTGTTGAGCAATGAAACCCTAGATTTGAAGCCAACTTGATTCTCTACCTAGAATCAAGACCTGAGCAATGTAGCTGAATAGAAAAATTGGAGACTTACCGGTAAATTTCAGCAAATTATACGCAAATTCTGGATTGGCAGCTCAATTGAGTAGAAAGTTGAGGATAATTGTTTGGCCGATTTTGGATTTTGGGTTTTTTCTTCTGATAACAAAAATAACATGAAACATTACCCAATGCACCATCATCAAGAATTAAACAAGTTTATAAAATGTCTATATTAATACAACATAATTAAAATATGATTAAACTTGTCATTATTCAAAATCTAAAATCATTTTTAAATAAATAAAGAAAACCTTATTTTGTTGCTCAAAGTAACCCGATAGAATACATCAAGAGAATACACAGGACTGAAACCCTTCAGACCTAATGGATTGAAGCGGCCAATACCAGACATTGCACTTTAATCTCTTTCTGTAAATTCTCATTAACCTATGGTACAAATCGCTATTAACCCAACAGACCGCTACAATTTACATCTATCATACCGACTAAATTCTCGTAGCAAACCATCCAACACACCAGCTAAATTTTCAACGCACCAAATTTTTATAATCCATTCAACGCACCAAATTTTTTTTTTATCACTATAACTAGCCAATTATATTCCACCCATATTTTCTATCGTTTACTATGGAAACCGATATTCTTCTTTTCTTTATTTATTTCAATTATATTATTCATAACATTTAACACATTTAGAAACATAGTTAGTAAACTTCAATTCACAAATTCTGCATCCCATCTTTCATTTCAAATCAATACACACCATATCCTCATTTCCATAATATATTTTTCTTTTATTGGCCCTAACTAATCCATTCTTATAAATTTAACAAATGAAACATACTCAAATTTCCATAATCTCATAACATACGCTATTATGCATAAATATCAATATTTACACATCTAATCAATAAGACATGAACAAATCAAAGCCACCAGACTAATTAAAATCATATTTCAAAAGAGAACTCACGTATATTTTCCATCGTGACCTTATACCAACAGCCCAATTGTATTTCAATAACTAAAATTTTAACTAAATTTTTCATCAAACACACATAAAAATATGAACTCTGCAATTATGCAATTTTTCATAATCAAATTACTTCAAAAGACTCATTCATATATCAATCATACAAATCATAAACTGATTCTAGCAATTTCACAACATGCCAACATTTTTCTACTTTAAACATAAACAAAAATAACAAAAAAAAAACAATTAAGGGAAAGGTAAATTTAGTGGTCGCAATCCTTAGTATATGGAAAAAGAACTCCAATCCTCAAAAAATACTTCACTGAAATTAACTCAAACTTCTACTTCCTTTCCTTTCTCCTTCTCCCTTAAATTTTCTTCTTCTTCTACAGATTTCAAGAACCATTTCCAGCATTAATCCAACAAAACACAGAAATAATGAAGTTTAAATGAACAATTAATGGCCTAAAATAATGAATTTAACTTACCCAATCTCTTAGCCTAAGAAAATCAAACTTAAATTCTAAATCCCTAAATCCCCAAATCTGTCCCCTACCAAATTCCCTAAATTTCAAGTTAATAATCATCATTACTCACCCTACATCCGCCGTTCAGTGATGATAAAACCGGTGATGTTCCGGTGATCGGAGATGTCGGGTTTTGGGGCTGCAACCGAAGCAAAACGCAGGAAAAAGGATGAGAAAAACAGCTGCTTCCGTCGCACGTCAGAGTGGGAAAAAGAGAGAGAAAGGAACCGGCGACCAGCGGTGGACGGCGGAGGAGAAAGGCAGCGACAATGGCGGAAGGAGGGGACTGGGACCAACGGGAAAAATGGGGATTTTGGGGCCTGGAGCACGGGGAAATAATGAAAATAGAAAAGAAAAAGAAAAAGAAAAAGAAAAAGAAATAGAGAAGACGGAGCGAAACGACGTAGTTTTGCTGAGTTGGGGCAGATTTTTGTCAAATTTCTATTTAGTCCTTATTTTTAATTCACTTTAGTCCCTCTTTATTACTCTTATATCCTCCTCTTTAGCATTTCCATCTAAGCAAACCCAAATTTTAAATTCTTTCGCATTATATTTTTTTTATCCTGTAAAAATTTTGATTGTTTTATCATTGTTATTTTTATTTCACTCAAAAATATTTTAATTAATTAATTTTTTTAACACTTAATATACTTTTAAATAAATTAATTTTATCGTTTTATTTATATTTCCAAAATATTTATTTTTTTACTTGCACTATTTGGATCACCATTATTTTAGGGTGTTACACTTAAGGTTTCATTTGTTGAGCAATCAAACCCTAGATTTCAAGCCAACTTGATTCCCTACCTAGAATTAGGACATGAACAATGAAGTTGAATAGAAAAATTGGTGACTTATCAGTAAATTTTAGCAAATTATACGTAAATGCTAGATTGATAGTTCAATCGAGTAGAAAGCTGAGAATAATTGTTTGACTGATTTTGGATTTTGGCTTTTGAAGTTTTAGTTAATTCTTTGAATTGTTGTTTTTGCTGAGTTCGATACAACACATTTATTCAATCGAATCAGAACCCTTTTATTATATACACGTGACCTAATTTAATTGTGGTTTTTGAAGTTGGACACCCAAAAAAATCCAAATTTTGAATATTTAATTTATTTTTCATGGACTAAACTAGTGAATATAGATAATTGGACATAAAAATTGAATTTTGGAAAGTTAAATAAAATGTATTTAACCATTTAAGTTTTATTAATACATTCGACAGTAGAAAATCATTTGCCAACGTTCTTTTTTCTTTCATCTCAAGTTATAATAAAAAATCAAAGAAAAGAAACTTAAATACCTAACAAACTATTGAACACAACTGCTAGTCCTCCTCCGGATTTAAATAGAACCAAAACCCAAAACTCCGAGTCTATTGTAAAATTGTGATGAAATGGTATTTTTTAATTAATTTAAATTAATATTTTTCCACTTTCTTATTATAAATAATAAACCTTAATGATAAGAATGTGCCACCTCACCTGAGTGGTGACGCAGATACCAAAAAAAGTTCAATAAAACAGTAAGCAAATGACAAAAATCATTAGTTTCCATCCTAATCCAAAAAATCATAATTAACACTTGGCTTGCTATCCCACGTCTTTCTGTCTTTCTTCTCTCTTTACCCCTATTCCAATCAAACAGCAAGTTCTCATGTCTATTTAACACTTCATCTTCTCCGTTTTTTTTTTTATTATTAGTCTATTACTTTTCCACTCCAGAAATCAATTCTCCATCAAGTAATTACTTTTACTTCATAATCTACGCTCAATTATTTTCTGATTGTAAAAAAAATTTGATTCATTGACTAGAAACAATTTCTCACTCACGATCTGCTTTTCTGTTAGGATTACATAGAACTAGAAGCAATGTATTTCTAAATTTTGCTCTTTCTTTGATAATTTCTTGCTTTTATTGCTCTTTGTATTCTTTTATTCCGTTTTGCTCTGTGTCTTGGTTGCTGATGAATGAAAGCTTGTGATCATGTTATGTTTTTGTTAGATTATTTCTAATTTTTGAGTTTTGGGTAGAATATAGTGGGGCAAAAAGATCGATTCTTGAGCCTTAAATTTCTCAACTTTGAAACTGATTTTTCTCGGTTGGTGTTTGGTTTGTAAGAGCTTGTAAAGTTGTTAAAGAGTGTTTTTTTTTCAAATCGCAGATTTCTACCTGATCGGCTGAGCTGGGATACGTAATTCATTTCTTTCTTTCTTGATTGATTAAATAATTTTGAATCATTGTGTTTATTTCTAGGCGGAGATGGGTTTTGCGAAGAAAGAGTATGAATTTTTGAGCGAGATCGGATTGAGCTCTCGCAACTTGGGGTGTAATGTGGGTGGCACGTGGAAAGCACATGGCCCTGTGGTCACCAGTTTGAATCCAGCTAACAATCAGGTTGGTTTCATTTCGTATATATTTAAAGAGAGTTTCTTAGTGTGCGTTTCATTTCAACCTTATTTCTATATTAATGTAGTTCTGTTTCGAAAATTACTTTAGCCAACCATATCAAGTGATTGAGTCTTTGGTAGTCATCTATTAGTACAGAAAGTTCTGTCATGAACTTACCTGATTTTGGTGAGCTGCCAGAATTAGCTGTTTATGCTCGAAGTGAGCATTTTTATTGAAGTTTCATTCTTTGTAATTTCTCTTAATAAAATTGAGCATTTCTCTATTCTATTCTCAAAACTAGTTTTTCAGCATCAGTTAAACATTTTTCCAGGCTTATGAAACTGTTGTTTGGAAGTGGAATCTTTATTCTTGTTGACCTGTGTTGGAGATTGTTTTGTGAGTTCTTCTTTATGTTGAGGCCATTTGGTGGATTAATGCTTCCTGAAATTATTGCCTCATTGTTAAATTATCAAGTTAGTGACTTGTCGTCTTTGTTGACTCAGGCAATTGCCGAAGTTGTGGAGGGTTCAATCGAAGATTATGAGGAAGGCCTGCAAGCTTGTAGTGAAGCAGCTAAAATATGGATGCAGGTAAAATAAGTTTTGTAATTAGTAGAACCTATAATCGTGCCTTTAGGAGTTCTTAGGCATGCATTTTTGTAATTTCAATACATCATGCATTTCACTAGCATCCCTATTTCTTGGAATTTGATTCTTACCTTCTCTTGCCTATTCTGCTTGAGATTGACACTCAACTATTAATTGTGACGTCTAACTTGTAGGTTCCTGCACCAAAGAGAGGTGACATTGTTAGACAGATAGGGGATGCTTTGAGGATGAAGCTTCAGCAGCTTGGTCAGCTTCTCTCACTTGAGATGGGGAAAATACTTCCTGAAGGCATAGGGGAAGTCCAAGTATGTCATCTTACTTTAAATCTTTATGCCTTTGCTTTGGCACATCGCATATTTGTTATTGTCAGGCAGACCTTATTTTTATTTGAGATATATGTTGTTATATGGTGAGTTGCTATGCTTCTACTTCATATAATTGTTGATATAGATGTCAATTCTTGTTATAATATAAAATCATATCTGTTAATTTTTGTATATAACTCTACCAGCACAATTGCAGGAAGTAATTGACATGTGTGATTTTGCTGTTGGATTAAGCCGGCAACTGAATGGATCGATTATACCTTCAGAACGTAAGTTTAAACAATAATCTTGCTTCTTTTTATTTATTTATTTTCATTTTCATTTTCATTTGAATACCCTCTTCAAATGATGCATGCTTTTTGGATGTGTTGAAATCTAGTTCATATCTGCAGCTTAATTTTCCTCTTTGGATCTAATCCTTGAATTTTAGAACTGAATCTTTTCTTTATTCCTCAGTTTTTGTAAAATTAGTGCAGGAATAACTATGTTTTTTTTTTTGCAGGTCCAAATCATGCGATGTTGGAGGTACCCTGGTGGCTTGTGCTTTTGAATTGGGATTATTTATCATTTATTTTACATTTGTAAACATATTTTGGACTTGTTTTGCAGATGTGGAATCCTCTAGGGATAGTTGGAGTCATCACAGCTTTCAACTTCCCATGTGCTGTTCTTGGTCAGTGCTCTACCTTGTTTTATACATTAGCAGTTTCAGTGTTTCAAATTTTTATATTTTATGTAAAGTGATTTGGCATTTGATTTAATCACATATCTCACTCTCTTTCTCTCTAGCTCTATCTCCTGACAGTTTTTCATGTAATATTGATGAATGATCATGTACACATCATAGATGAGAATCATTCTTAGTTCTTAAAAGTAAAAAATTCTAACAAACGTAAATGCTTGTGCAAAACCAATGATTTTGTTTTGTATATGCTAATCTATTTCGTGCTACTAATAGGAATTGGTTTGCCTGCAAATAGAATAGAATGGGTTTTATGCTTTTATTATACTTTTATGTTTATCTTATGTTTCTTGTCCATGAAGCTTGTAAGTGCTTTTCTACTTAAAGCATTTGCCATTTAGTTTATGATGTATTCCACTTTCTCCTTAACAATCTTTGTTGTTTTCCAATTCAACAACTGCAGAAACTTGTATTCTTTTCCCAATTCAGAAAGATCAAATCTGCACAAATATGTCAATATTCTGTGAATTATTTCTCTTCTTGATTGACATCCATTTGTGATATTATACCGTAAACTAAAGCGGTTCTCCAATATGAGAACTTTTGTCCTCTCTAACATTAAAAAAAATAATAATAATAAAAAAAGAACCAAACTTTTGTTCCCATTTGCATTATGAATAATTTTTTAATATATTTTTCTTTTCTTTGTAGGTTGGAATGCATGCATTGCCTTGGTCTGTGGCAATTGTGTTGTTTGGTGAGTTACAGTCAATCTGGAAAGGCAGCACTAAAATTTATGATTATTCTACAATATCACAGAATCATCTTTTCCTATGTATCATCATGCCATCTTCAACGTTTCATGCTATAGTATATTGTTGATGGACCATCAACTTTCGAATAATATTAACAGGGTATAAAACTTTTGGAAGGAACAAGATATAAACAATAAATATCTAATAATGCACGTAATTTTTTGCATCCTGAAGTATATTTTGAATCTCAATATAGGAAAGGAGCTCCAACAACTCCTTTGATCACCATAGCAATGACAAAGCTGGTAGGTGAGGTGTTGGAGAGGAACAATTTACCACCTGCAATTTTTACATCATTTTGTGGTGGTGCTGATATTGGTCAAGCAATAGCAAAGGACACACGCATTCCTTTGGTTTCATTCACTGGGAGTATAAAGGTGTCTCATTCTTTCCCTCATTAGTAATTTCTTTATAATTCATCATGTATGTTTGACAAATCCATTGTGCCTGGTCAAATTTATTTTTGTAACTTTGATCCGTCTAAAATTTCATGGTATTTTAAGGTACTGAAAATAAAGTACAGTTATTTTGTGGCATTATGAACTAATGAAATGAGCTTATTGTTAGTCAAATTGTAATTCGTTGTACTTCTATATATGAAAGACTGATTCAGAAATAAATTTCTCCAATTTCTTAAAACATATCATTTTCTGAATTGCTTTTTTAAAATTCATAATGTTTGTTACGGATGCATAATATATTGAATACAAAATATGTGTGTATACTAAACAAATGTAACAATATGTGTGTATATGTGTGCGCGTGCGCACATAAACATATTAATCAAGGCTATATGTGTATTATATAGGTGGGCCAGCTAGTGCAACAAACAGTGAATCAACGGCATGGTAAATGCTTACTAGAATTAAGTGGAAACAATGCGATTATTGTAATGGATGATGCTGACATCCCGCTAGCTGTTCGTTCAATTCTGTTTGCTGCTGTTGGGACAGCTGGTCAGCGGTGCACAACATGCCGTAGGCTGGTATTGGAAAATGTGATTTGCTTAATTAAATTAAATGCTGGTAATGATCAAAATTATACTTACTGACTTTTGTTTGCTCATGTTGAAGCTTCTTCATGAGAGTATATATCAGACAGTGCTTGATCAACTACTTAATGTATACAAACAAGTTAAAGTGGGGGATCCATTGGAAAAAGGCACCTTGCTTGGGCCACTGCACACTTCTGAATCCAGGAAGAATTTTGAAAAGGGAATAGAGATCATCAAGTCTCAGGCATGCTCTAATTTTCTCTCATTGCTACTATAGTTAATGTTTCCGATACTAAAGACATAGAAATTCTCCTTTGATGGTCCAATAAGTGAACTTGAAATGACGTGAATGATTACATATTCTTGATATCATTTCAGGAATCTAATCAATTGGAACTATTTTTTGATGTCAAGTTAGATTTGGTCATTTGAAATCCTGAATGATTATGTATTCCCTTAATACTTATTTTTGCTTTCATGTGGTTGTATTTGTTAATGTAACTTCAAGTGGTGTTATGAAGATCTAATATGTGGTGTTAACTTAACTAGATTTGGATGGATTTTGTCCTGTCCTGACATTTTTCAAAAGATATAATTTGCCCTTCTATGATTTCGCAGGGTGGGAAGATTCTAACAGGTGGTTCGGTCATAGAATCTGAAGGGAATTTTGTACAGCCTACAATAGTTGAGATATCTTCAAAAGCAGTTGTCGTTAAGGAAGAGTTATTTGCTCCTGTTCTCTATGTTATGAAATTTCAGGTAACCTCTTTAAGAAGAAACCCTTTTTTTTTCAGTGTGTTCTGAAGTAACTATTGATGATAGATGTTTTCTATCTCTGATAAACAATAAATAAATAACTGCTTTTACATTATCCTAAAAATGAAAAATTGCTTTTAGAAGTGAATTAATTGTTGCTGTGAACTGTTCTTGCATGTTTTCATTCGCAACTGATCTCTGAAACATTGACTCGTTTATATAGACTTTAGAAGAAGCCATTGAGATCAACAATTCAGTGCCTCAA
Organism: Excoecaria cochinchinensis; assembly: GCA_947683425.1. Classification (NCBI taxonomy): domain Eukaryota; kingdom Viridiplantae; phylum Streptophyta; class Magnoliopsida; order Malpighiales; family Euphorbiaceae; genus Excoecaria; species Excoecaria cochinchinensis. The sequence continues at coordinate 2,244,319 of CANTUQ010000125.1, read as the reverse complement.
GGCTTAAGCAGTTCCATATTCACACGCAGACCTGATGCTATCTTCAAGTGGATTGGGTAAGTATTCTTCAGCAATGAATGCAGGGTTGGTTATTCTATTTGATTCTTCTTTTGGTTATTCTATTTGATTCTTCTTACAAGAGTTTTGAATTTGGGATATTTCACAAATCTGGTTTTCTTCAGAATCTTAGATTTCTGTGCATCAAGTTTGAGATCTTGAGTTTCTTTTTTTATTTTCTTTTTCAAACTGAATTCTATAATTGGAGTATCTCAGTTTGATGCTTCTTTTGGTTTGACACCAAATTGAACTGAAAATATAAACAGATATTGGATTTTGAATTTCCCTTTCAAATGATCTATAAGATATGATATTGTCTTGAAATTAAAATGAGTAAATATGTTTTTATAGAAACGATCCTTTTCTGTTGGTTAGCTACAGAACATCTCATTGAAGCCATATTGCAGGCCTCAAGGAAGTGACTGTGGCATTGTGAATGTAAACATACCAACTAATGGTGCTGAAATTGGCGGTGCTTTTGGTGGTGAAAAGGCAACAGGCGGTGGCCGTGAAGCAGGAAGTGATTCATGGAAGCAGTACATGCGTCGCTCGACATGGTAAATTTGTTTAAAACTAATGTAGCTTCACTTGCTGTAGTTGGATTGTTTTGACATTCTGTTGAGATGTTGGGTATGCTACACATAAAAAAAAATTGTTGCTGATATATTTTGCTTACTTATTGACAGTACAATCAACTATGGGAATGAATTACCATTAGCACAAGGCATCAATTTTGGCTAGGAGATGCTTATTAAGGTGAAGTGGGCTAGTTTTTGTAGCAATCCAATGTGCCCGAGTTTTCTTGATTGTTGTCCCGTTCAAGAGTTTAATGAGTTCTTCTGTTTGCTATCTATGCAGAAGGATTAACATAGGCATCATTTATGTGGAATGATGATGGCCTGAGAGCTTTTGAGCTCTTAATCTCTACCTGATTGTCTCTCCTCAAATGTCTTTTGTCTCAAATAATGAATCAAAGTTCTTACTAGAACTGTGAACTTATTTATATTCAAATAATTGAAAGAAAAAATTCAGTTTAATTAGTTTTAACTTGACATGTCATTCTATTTTACATTTTATAATATTTACTGATAAGACTATGGAACTCGGGACCGCGAACAATAATAAAAAATAATAACAATAATAATAATAATGGCGACAATGATCTGCAACAATCAGCAAATCTTCACTCAATGCAGCTTCTAATCTAAAGATGTTCAAAACAAAACATACATATAAGTTTGTGTGTGTGTGTGTGTGTTAGGCCAAAACTTTTCATCTCACAATTTTCAAACCAAACATTCAACACAGTTCAGCAATTAAGTAAAGAATCTAGCACATAAATGTACTAATGGTTTCATGCAATAGGGAAATATTTGCTATATTAATAAGGGCAATCAGCCTAAGTATTTATACAAGAGAAGAGCCACATTAGGCTCCTGTACAATGTCCCTAATAGTATCAGTTGTAAAGATAAGTGTTACAACAACATTGATAATTACAAAGATAACAAAATATTCATTATTATCCTCTACATGAAATTGTATCTAAAATTGTCAATCTCGGATTCTAAGTTGCTAATTTACCACTGATAGTTTCCTGAAATATATTGAGCCGCTTGTCGACATCTGTATGGACATTCTTGTACAATTTTACATCATCTTTGTCATTGTTATTATTTTCATCTACGAATTTTTTCCATTTCAAGTTGGTTTTAGAAGGCCTTCCTAACATAAGCATCACTTAAAGGGCAATGATAAATTTGCATATTGGTGAGAGTAGTGGCTGTCTAGAATTGATATTTTCATTTCAGATTAATGCATTCTTCATTGTCTAGGGGGACTTTAAAAAATTCTAAGATTCTTGATAGTAATACAAATGGTTATGAACTTAAGTTTATATGGTAAATGTATAATAAAAATTATAAATAATATTATCTATAAATCAGTATTATATATAATAATTAATAAATATCTACATATTGGTTCATTTGGTCTAATCAATTTCAAAACAATTTCGTATAATTCATACCTGTTTTAAATTAAAGGTATAATTCAATTCAATTTTAATAAAAAATCAACAGTACAATTCAATTTTTTTTATAGATATATATATTTCGATTTAGTTCAAAAAATTATCTAAGTCTAGTTAATACTATGATTCCACTTTTTATTTATATTTAACCCTTTGTTTGAATCATAGATAGAAATGATATTGTATGGTACGGTAATAGTCAAATGGTTGTTTGGAAAGATTTTTAATCCATGATAAGGTATGGTTATTTTATGATTTGATTTTTTCTAAATTTTTAAATCGTCAAATTGATAGTTTTTGCAAGAATGTAATTTGACGCATGGTTTTTGCAAGAATGTAGTTTGATGCATGCATATCTGGACCATCCGATTACTAAGATGTGGGCTATCCGACGGCTCAAATACGCGCGCACCAAGTTATTTGTTTTTGAATGAATTTTTTTTTTGAAATATTTTTCCTCACCACATTTTTTTTTTCCTTGCAATTTCATTGCAGAAAAACCTCATGTAACAATTGGTTTAGCAAAGAAGAATTCTAGTAGGATAATTCTTCTCAATCACGCTTATCTATTTTCTTTAATCTTAATAGAGGTTAGTTTAGACTAATATTGAGATAACAAAAGGCTATTTAAGTCTAAAAACATTTTTACCTACTTTATACATTTATGTACAGCATCAAAAAATTGAACAAGCAATTTATAGTGAAATTTCAATTACACGTTTGCTTTCCTCCTGCAGTGCCTCTTGAGTTGTTATTAATATTTACTTTTGAATTCTGATTAGAATTTAATAGCTGTGCTTAAGCTATAGCCCCTCACAACCGAACCTGAAATTTAGTCACGTTTCAATAATCAAGTATAACCTAATTAACAAAAGCTTTGAGGCCCTAAAATCTCATTTGAATGTGCAATTGAAACATGCCATTCATAACCATCGAGACAAAACGTTTAGCCTGGTTAAATTATAAAAAGGTAATTAATCTTGACCTCATTTCTCCCAAGAATTGGCCACAAAGCTCTTCCAAGAGGTAGAAACAATATCAATGGAAAATCAAAACGATCCTCAGTAATCCAAAAATTTAGGGTGTGTTCGGTAAAGTTGCAAGTTTTTAGTTTTTTATTTTTTAAAATCTAAAAACTATTTTTAGTTTTTGTTATTTATTTTTTAGAAACTGTTTTATATGTTTAAAAATTTTATCATATTTTTTAATTATTCATATATATTTTTTAATTATTTATGTATATTATAATAATAATTTTGATAGTGGCAGTGGCAGCAGAGGCAGTGTGGTGGTGGCAGTGGTGGTTAAGGTGACGGTGGTGTGGTAGCGGTCGAGGTGACGGCGGTGTGGTTGCGGTGGTAGCGGCGATAGTGTGACAGCGGCGGTGGTGGAGATGGCAGCAGTGTGGTGATAGTGGCAGTGGCGACATGGTGGTGGTGGAGACGGTGGCGGGGTGGTGGTGGCGGTGGTGTGGTTGTAGTGGCAGCGACGGCAGTAGCAGCGTGGTTGTGATGGTGGAGGCGGTGTGGTTATGGTGGCAGCGGCGGCGGTGGAGGCAGTGGCAGCGGTAGTGGCGGAGGCGTGGTGGTGGCAGCAGTGGTGGCGGTGGTAGTGGTGTGGTGGTGGCAGTAGCGGCGGCGGAGGCGGCAGTGGTAGTGGTGTGTTGGTAGTAGCAGCAGTGGCGGAGGCATGGTGGTGGCAGCGACAATGGCGAAGGCGTGGTGGTGGCAACAGCGGCGACGGTGGCGGCGGCGGCATGGTGGTGGTAGCGGCGGTGGCGGAGGCGGAGGCGTGGTGGAGACAGTAATGGCGGCAATAATGGTAGCGGTGTACTAATAGTGGCGGCAGCGACGATAATAAAGATAAATTAGTAAAATCTTAAAAACTACATTTTGAAGATTTTTAGTTTCTGTTTTATATGTAAAAAACACTTCTTTAAATTTTTGTAAAAACAGAAACAAAAAAAATTTGCCGAACGAGTTTTCGTTTTATTTTTGAAAAAAAAAACAAAAAACTGAAAACAAAAACCTCCCCGAACGCAGCCTTAAACATTAATATCTAGATTCATTTCAAAATAAACTTAACCAGTTCACTAACATATGATGATAAAAACACAAACACATGAATAAGGTTTTTCCAAGAGAAACAATCTTCAGAACATCTTAAGCAGTTGCAGGCAAAAAGGCTCTTCCAGGCTGACGCCGGGCCAAGGGTCCATGGCATCCAAGGAGCTGCAAGATAGATGCATCCATGTTAGCTTCTTAACTTCCCAAGACACATCCAAGCCAAAATTATACAAGTTCTTAGCTAAATATGCTAATTTATAGAACAACATAAAAATAAAAGCAAAAACAAGCAATTGAGGCAGTAACTAACCTTGGCATTGACACCATCTGGCAAAATGCGATTCTCCTTTTTCAAATTGACATAATCAGTACGATTGAATTTGGTAAAACCCCTGCAGAGCAGTTACCGAACAACATTAACAGATAGTTTTTCTACTATTTATAGCAAATGGTATACATAAGCACTTTCTTAACACAACAGCCTCACTAACAACTAGCATATTAAGAGATCACAGGTGAAGTGTCTATCTTAATGCATAAAAGCAACCAATTTATTAGGGAAAATATAGAGAACGAACAAATATCCTTTTTGAAAGATGCATAAGACAGCTATTGAACAAAACACAGGGCTCACATTTACCAAATCCTAACTTGAATCATTCTACAAACTGATAACACAGGCAAACTCTATCATAATTATAAAAAACAAGAAAAGAAAAGAAAAGAAATCATACCACTTCCTGCTTACGATGATCTTTTGGCGACCAGGAAACTTGAACTTTGCACGGCGTAGAGCCTCCTGTGCATGATGACTGTTGCTGTCTTTGCAACGGACAGATAGAAGAACCTGACCGATGGCAACTCTTGCACAAGTGCCCTGGGGTTTGCCAAAAGCACCCCTCATACCAGTTTGAAGCCTGTCAGCTCCAGCACATGAAAGCATCTTGTTAATACGCAGGACATGGAAAGGATGTACCCTGACCCTCAAATGGAAGGCATCCTTTCCAGCAAACTTTGCCATATATTTGTTGCAAGCAATGCGCGCAGCCTCAAGAGCTTCACTAGAGACATTCTCTTTTTCCCACGACACCAAATGGACACAGAATGGGAACTCATCCACTCCCTTCTTCTTCATACCAACATCATAAATCCTGATTTTAGGGTCGGGAACACCACGGCAGTAACGGGATTTTGGGTACGGCTTATTCTTGATCTGGCGGTAACATCTTGCAGGTCCTGCAAGAAATCAAAGCAATAGAAGATAAAACAAAGTGCCTTATAGAGAATTCAAATACCTAGAAAATAAAATATAACAAAAAATCCTAATTAAGAGACCTAAAATCAAGCACATAAATTGCATAGATTCAGAGAGTTCAACATCAATACAACAAAACTAGAAAGCATCAACTAAAATGAAACAAATACATAAACGTGAAAAGATAATAACACTTCGTGAAAAGACTATTCTGGGAAAACTAGCTATGCAGTTCCTAATTTATCTATTTCATTCATATGTAATTTTACCATATGGGAACAAATTGAGATCTTGTACAACCCTAATACATGAAGCGAACGAAATATGCATTTTAATAGATATCAAATTTCTACAGAGGAAATAAACATTCATTGAAATTTTAAATAGAACGCCCATCTTCAGATGAACCAAATCATTGTCTTTAACAACAATAAAGCCATTAACATGAAATCAAAAGGCAAATAAACTTATTATAGATTATAAATAAACAATTGTAGAAGAAACCCTAAACAATCAGGTTAACAATAGCATGTTCTTCTTTGGAAAGTCGTAAAGCATCATTTCGAAGTAAAATACACCACAGATTGAGGATAGCTGTCAAGAAAACTTACTCCTTCCCATGGCGGCTCCTCTCCGTCGAACCCTAGAAAACAAAATGCACTCTTTCTATATTTATAGTGAGAGACGTATTGAAACAGGGTATTTTTGCATCTTAATCCAGAAGGACCAAAACAGATTGAACGTGTGTGCTCGCGTCATCATCAATCAATGGCTACCGACCCAATATCTCGTCCAAATTCGTTGGCCCACATATATGACGATCTAGGCCTTTGAATTCCTTCTTTGGATTGGGCCTCCATTCTAATTAATATTAATTTTGGTAAACATACTTTCAACGGGTAAATTGCACAGTTGGCCCTTAAACTTTCACCCAATTATCTACATGGCCCCTCAATTAACTTTTTTTTTTATCTCACTCCTCAAACTAATTAAAACTTACCTCAAAACTCCTTCTCACTAGTTCCCAATTAAAAATAGATGACATGGAGAGGTTAATTTCATTTGTGAACACTCAACTTTCTCGCAAGTAGTATTTTGGTCACTGTATTTCGATTAGTAACAATAAAATAATCCAAGTACTATTGTGTAACGGTAAAGTAGAAAATGCATCGCAAAATATGAATAAATCAGTGGCTTTATTGAATAGGTCATGGCGTTTTTTAGTGAAACTAACTGACGTTTATTTTTTAATTTTTCGCTTTTTTACGATCATATTTATTGATTTGACCATTGAAGAAGTTTTAAATGGTGCTTCATTTAGAGATTTTGACTTCTATAATACCCAATATAATTTATCATTGGGCCTAAGTTCAAGTCCCAACAAGAACTAAGAGCCCAGCTAGCTAGAAAGGTCCATTACCATTGAGCTTGGGGCGTGGCAAGCGGACGCGCACAAAGCTAAATGAGATAAAGCCCTGCAGGCTGTCCGATCGGACCTGATAGTGCGCGTCCCTTATACACGTTATAGTCGTTTCTCCAACTTGTTCCCCATTATATCGCTGCCTACCTACTTTAATACCACGATAGACTATTTGAGTTGATTTTCATATCCTTTATAAATACTTTTGAAACTGTAGATCAAGTATGAAAAATCTTAAGATTTTTTTTCACTAAATTCTCTCTCTTAATATTACTGACTTAAATTTCAAAATATTTAAACCCAATCTGATCGGATAAATTTTTTTTGTAGATAACAAAAATCCGATCAACTTACGCAAAAACTACCATCAAAGGCATTAATGAATTTATTCGATACAAATTTAAATTAATTGCATCAATTAATTTTGAATATATAATGAATTATAAAAAAGAATAAAGAAAAAAAAAAGGAAAAAGCCACATAATTAATTAAACAAAAGGGTTAACACATAAGGGATATGAGATGACTTGTCGTAATGTGATCCAAGCAGAAGAGAAGCGAAGACCCAATCAGTGGATGCACAAAATAAAACAGGACATTTTATCAAACTCAATACACAACAGAATTAGGAGCGGTGTAGGTGTGGCATTGCCACTGTCTGAGTTGTCACTGCTGGTTGAGATCCAATCTCTGTGTCTGCCAGCATGTCTCACAGGAGGCCCTGTCTATATCCCACACATCCCCGATTATTTGTGTGACTGTGAATCACAATTTTGGTCTCCTCTTAATTTTACGCTTCCTTTCTAAGCAATAGCCTCTCTTTTTTTTTTTTTTTTCTTTATTCATTCTCATTATTTTCTTTTTATTTATTATTATTTTTTTTAACTTTCTAATAGGCCCAATCCTCATTTATGACTTTTGTACTATTTTCTTGCATTTTATTTTTGCTGGAGAAACTCAGCAAAATTGAACCTAAAATCAAACCATGATATGTTTGATTTGATTTTTTTTTTTTTTTTATCTATTTGATTCGATTATGAACAGAATTGACAATTTGTAAAGCGGAATCTTAAATATTATAATATTTGTGGTTAACCTTCTTTCTTGTCATGAAATCTACACTTGGCAACTAGCAACTCTTTTAATGCACTTTTTTCCCAGAGAAAGCTGAGATCAGATAATTTGGATATGCACGAACAAGGACTAATTAAAGGAGATAACTTTATTTCATGGGATTTGAATTCTCTCTATTTTCTATAAGAAAAGATCAAAACCATAGATTCCATACTGATCAAGCAATATCTTTGCCTGATCATCCCACTTAATTATTTGTTATTTACCTTATCTTATCTTCTTGATCTTATTTCACACAAATCTCCTTGATTTTATTTAGAATTTGTATAGCCTGTAATTCAGGGATATGATATTATTCATCAATTAATCTTCCTTCTCCAAGAGTACTGCTCTTTATAAAGTACCAGATTCAATCTTAAAAGGTGATTTCTAATATATGCTGTCAAATCTATCGGCAAATTCAATTCCAAAAGAGCCAATTAAGATCTGGAAACTTGTATAAATGGAGAAAAATATGGACAAATCCATCAAAATTCAAAGTTGATAGAATCAAACACAAGTGGACAAACACTATATTATTTATGTACACAACTGGAACAGTTCATAATCCGTGACAGTACCCCTCACTTTTCTAACCAGAATCATATGAAGAAAATGCCATTAATGGCATCTACACACTTGACAAAACACCAAAAAAATCCATTCAAATTCACATTTATATATCACATGTAAATAAAAAAGGGAGAACTTAGACAAGAAATACAACTGAAACATTAAGTTCCAGGAAAAAGTGAAAATCATGTTCTGACAATGAAGCTCTGTATTTGACAACGTAGTAACTAAATTAAGCATCTAACTCCAATTTTTTTTTCCTTATTTGCATCAAATGAATTTCATCCGGACAAAGTAGGGAAGCAACTTTCAGACCTAGTAAGCCCAGAAGATCGAATTTGGGCATTATTAGTAGGACTAGTTGGGGTTGATCTTGGCCCTCTTGGGGAATCCAAGCTTCGTCGAAGAATTTGTCTCATGGCAGAAATCAAATGCACAGTTGGGTCAGGAGGTGGCCCAGAGGACACAAATTTCTTGCAAAAATTCATATGCTTAGCCATGGCTTCTTCTGTGCTAATAAGTCTCTCTGTTGTCCTCACAATCTCATCTTTTACAGCTTCTGCACATAGCCCACATATCCATTTTCCATGGTATCTTTCTCTTACTCTTTCAATGTAAGCTGGTGTGCATTCTTCTGTTAGCCCACAGCAATCGCATTTGGCGAATTCCACTTCTGTTTTTGTCACTGTTGCGGTTGCGGATGCTTGTGTTTCTGGTGTCGATACCACCATTGGGTCGCTGATTATAGTTGCTGACATTGGCCAAATTTTCCTGTTAATTATGGCATCAAAACTGTTAATTACTTAATCTCTATATGGTAAATCAAAATATGGGTTTTTTTAATCATTTTCCAAAGCTTATTTCTTGGATTCAAAGTTTGTGTTTTGTTCTGTTTTCAAAAGCAGAAATATATATATATATATATACATATATATAACATGATGATTACGCGTTTGGCGCACAAAGCATTTTTGCAAACCAGCTGTACACTAAAATATTTACCATAACCATCTCTAAAAAAACCTTTAATTAAACCGAAAATAAAAATCAATTTAGCAAACTAATGGATGATAATTAATTACCAGCAGAAGCAGATCAAAATAAACCTTGAAGAATGTTTCTTTTGTGTTTGAGTATATACAGAGAGATTGGTCTACTTCAGCTACTTTGGCTTCTGAATATTATCTCTCTTTCTCCCACTCTCCATCTTCAACCTTCTCTTCTTCTGCAAATAGAATCTCACACATCAAAACCATTTCAAGAAACCTTTCTTTTTCCTTTTTCTTGTTAAAGATTTCTTGTAACTATAGCAATATCAAAAATCCTTTTTCTTGGGAAATTTTCAAAGAAAGCCAAATCTTTTATCTGAGCAAAACCAATAAATTGCTTTTCAGAGAGTCCTGCTAAAGCATATACATATCAGAGAGTAGAGATAGAAAGAGAGAATTTTTCGAGTTAGAGAGAGAAAGAGGAGAAATGGGGGTAGAGAAAAGAACCCAATGATTGAAGCTTTAAAGAGTACAATCCACGTCGGCGATTGATGCTGTCAATGAATTCTAGCCGTTGATTTATGGAAATCCAGCTCAGCATTTATCATGTCGTGCGGCTATTCTTAGCCAACATTTGCTGTTTTGAGAGCATTTATCTCTCCTCCCTTGCCCAATTGATAATTGCCACGTATGAAATGTAAGGTTGTAAGATACAGCATCTCGGATTTTCCTTGCGAAATTAGTTTTCAGTTCCTTCTAGATCGAGTTTTTTGTTAATAGTTTTATTTGAAAAATTAATTGGCACTTATTTTAGATTAATCTAACGAATGGACCGTTATTAGTTATAACTTTGGATAAATCTAATTTATAAATTGAGGCATCTAATTCAATACATGAATAAAATTATGAACAAGTAAAACTTCAATAGGAATTGGGTGATTAATTTTACTTTCATATCTCGTGTATTATTAAATTAAATTATAATATTATGCTTCAAAAACAATTTTATAATTTATAATTGCATTGAAGAAAAATTAAATAACTTGTAAATGAAAACATAGATCATATTGTTATTATCACTTTTCAATTATTAAGCTAAGGAAAAACATAGTTTTCTTATAAATTCTCTTAAAATTTATATTGGAAAAATAAATTAAAGTTATTGGATGGTGAGGGCCAAGTTGATTTAACTATTTTCTGTTATTTGTTTTTAATTATTTTTTATTCACTTTTATGCATGTGAGTTATCCATTGCATTGCAGAATGAAAACTCCAACCACCTAATAATGTGAATAAGTTTGAGTATGTCTCGTAAATTATTATAATATCGATCTTCGGTTGTTGTTACAGCAATTTGAACAGGAATTAATGTATATTTCTTTGAAGAAAATAATTCAGCACATGCCATGCATTTGATATAAATTTTTAATACCACCCATTATATATAATTATATAATTTATATAGAGAAATTAAAAAGAAATATAATTTTAAAAAAATAGAATCCACAAGGCAAAAGTCAATAATAATTGAAGAGTTTGATAGAGCATTGCAATAGAAGCAAAAAATGGCATTGGAGCGATAAACGAGTAATGAATCCCCACTCCATTATTTTTTAGAAGCACGAGGATATACCTAATTGCCGATTCCTTAATCATCCTAATTGGTTGGTTCAAAGGCCAAACATGTCATTTTCTATTACTCTTCTTGTTTAATTAAAACATTAATATATATATATATATATGGCCCACACATTAATTACCCAAATTATTATGATTAGGCATCAATGTGAAAATGACTTCCACTTATGCATAAAAGACAAATTACCCACTCTATCTCCCTATTGCCTTCCTCCTATATTTCCTACGAGTCAAAAAATTTATGCATATGAACGTGTTGTCCTGGCATCTGCATGCCCTACGATACAAAAGAGTATATATTTAGTAAAAAATAAATAATTATGTTGTGAAATACTACAATTCATAATACGAATATTTAACAAGCTCAGGTAAATGATGCATGTCGTCTTTGGATAATATTAATGTATGAGCATAATTGGATGTTAGGTAGCCTTGGTAGGGAATAGTTGTTTAGGTCAAAGAAAGCCAACTTGAACACTGCCCCATAAGTATGTTGAGATAGATAGAAAGAAACATGTATGATTCAGATATATATATATATATGCAAGTGTCACAGAGGTGACATTTGCAATTATTTAATTTGAATTTTGACATGACATAATACTAATACTCATACCTTACGTGTCCAACACTAATCTTTTGATTCTTCATCAAGTGGCCATTAAAGCTTTTATATTCCCCCATGATTTAATTTGGTATATATATGCCCTTTTTCATCTATATCTATTTACATTATCACTGATTACTCACCAAAATAACCTTTATCTGTACCTATGAATGTGGATACCTTTTTTTTTTTAATAATCTGAAACTTATTAATTTAATTAATTCAGATTTGCATCAAATAGATCCGTAAATAACTCGAATTAAAGTAATAAAAATAACCTGAAATTTACTTTCAATAAAGTAATAAAAACTTATGAAAAAAGATGAAGCCGGTACTAATTGCTGTTTTTTACATTGAATTACATCTATTTGGGTGGAAATGATAAACTTTCAATTGTTTACATTAAAATTACATGCAATTTTCATTCTTTTTATAGATCACTTTCAATTCCTTAATTAATCATATTTTTATTTAAATTTATTTTTATAGGGATGCATGAATACCATAAAAATTAATATTATTTTCCATTTTAAAAGTTTTCAAAAGGAAAAAAAAAATATCAATAATTAATAAGTTTTAGTTTAGAGAGAGAGAGAGAAATCCAAGTAATATTTAGTATTTAGCATGTACAAATTATGTGAGTTGATAATTGATATATCATGCATCTATTTATGAAAATGAATCTTTAGTTTAACGTGTATATATATATATATAAAGATTTAACGTATATTTTAACGTGTGTATATATATGTATAGATTGCATTATTGGACATATATATGCAGAGTCGTTACAAGTAGAAGTAGAAAAACATTTTCGTGGTGGTTAAAAGTTATAATCAGCGAAGTTTCAAAAAAAAAAAAATGTTACAATCAGCGAAGTCCCAATCACTAATTATTATATTACTATTTAAACTTAATTGGTTAAGCAACAATGTAACTTTTTCTTGATTCATCGAATCCAATTAAATTTTTTGGTATGAAGAACCATAAATTATGTCAACAACAGAATAAAAAATAATAATTAATATATCAAACCATATATTTTCGGCGCTTATTATAGTTTTATGACTTTGGTACTCACATGCATGCATTGTTGTAAAAGGGTGAAAAAAATTAGTTAACCGAAAAATTAAACTGAAATCGAATCAATTTTAATTTAAAAAAAGCAATAGTTTTGAAATATAATTTATTTTTAAAAATTGACTAATGATTAAGCGATTTATATACATTTTATATTTTAATTTTTATACTTAATTCTTTTAATATTTTTCGCACTTCATAATAAATATGACATTTTAAAATATTATTATAATACATATTTTTAATAAATATGTGAAAGTTATTAAGGCAAACACCGTGTGGAATTTATTTATTTTATGCCACCTTTGACGCTCAAAATACAATTACTGGAGAAAACAAGACTTATCAATCTAAAATATCTCGCTCTCCATTTAAATATCGCACCACAATTTTTCTCTTCAGGGAAAAAAAGTGATCATTTGGTCTTCAGACTAAGCGTATATTAGTTGTTTTAAGGCTGTAAGGTGATTTGTTGGTTGACTTACTTCAAACCTTTGTCGTGTACTGTGATGACTTTCGCAATTAAACAAATGTCTTGCTCTTGTATTTGGACACCAACAATTATGGAGGTCTCTAACGCATATTGTGGCAGTGACTCCTAAAATTAAACTCAATACTATTGTTAATTTCTATCATGTCCAGCTGCAATAATATTGAAGACATTGCAACTTTATTTTCCACTTCTAATCCATTGTTCTTTGTTTTTGCCATCTTTAATCAAATGGCTCTCCTCAGATTCAGTAGAAAACCCAAAGCTTAAAATCCGACAAATTGATCCAAAATTCTGCTTCAACAACTAAAATAATAAAAAAAAATTCAAATTTGACCTGATATTGAACAGCAAGTATAATTATGTACAGACCAACTTATGATAATGAGAAAAAAAAAAAAAATCAAATTTGACCTGATTACAGGTCAAGGATGGTATTTCCAAGCAAAAGAATCCTTATGTGCAAATCACCAGGCTTTGCTCTTATAGCAAAGGCATTGTAAAGATTCCCAATGAAATTAGATTGCCAGGATTACTATTCTATTTTGGTTATGTAAGAAAATGTCAGAATCGAATTGTCTCTCTATAACACTATCTCCTCACTATCATGATGGTTATCACGTGCTTCTTGCTTCTCAAGTTCTGTAATTAGTTTTTCAATTTGTCTCCTATAGACAGGCATGAAGTGATCCTTAACCATTGCCTGGGAGAGCCTCAGTTTACTGTAGAGTGATCTTGGGGTAAGGAAAATCCCTACTGTAGTCTCATCAATTGACTGTTCATTGTCCGAATCACTGCTGGAAGAGGTTTCAGCTCCACTATCTGCATTATCGAATTGAAGGGTAACAATGTGCATGATCTTCCCTGGAGGGAAGAATCTGTGCACTTCTTTGGTCTCTGTAGCAGAAATGTCAGGCTGGCTCGCCCCAACCTCTGCCATGGCTACTGCTTCTTCTTCTCTAATTTCTTTCATTGTATCAGAACCCTCACCTTCTGTTCTATCATAAAGTTCATGCTCAAGTTGTTGCCACAACTCAACTTCATTCATTTGATCTTCATGTTCATAGCTTCTGAGGTCCTCAACCCCATCAAGATTAGCATCTACATCATGTCTAGCCATTTGCTCAGTACTACTAATTTCCGAAATCCATTCCTCTCCTCCAGAACATACAGGAAGTTCAACAGTCTCTAATGTTTTTGTGGTATTCTTGGGAGATTCAAGAGATTCAGAAGTTTCTTCAGTTGAAGATGTTGGGGAGCTTCCATCTGATGAGTTGGAATTTGCAGTCTTGCCTCGATATCGTGGACCAATGCAGGACCATGAAGACAGGCGAAGGTAAGGACGGGTAGTCCATGCCGCATGAGCCATGCTCTGGGCCCTCTTCATTACAACCTGTGAACATCGAAATCATCAATGAACTATAATTGCACATTATCACCAATAGATACCCAATTGAACAACTAATATAACACTCAAGCACAGAATTCAAGACAGCTTTGAACAGTCGCCAATTATTATAGATGAAATATGGTCCTGATATTTACTTGTACAAGATAGGAGAGTAGCATTCAGGCACAGAATTCAGGACAGTTTTGAACAATTGTCAATTATCATAGACGAAATATGGTTCTGACATTTATTCGTACAAGACAGGAGAGTAGGCGGAATAAAGACCACAGAAAAGCTACATCAGTTGAATGCACTGGCCAAAAATAGTTCGTAGGGACCTAAATGGTTTTGCTACAGCATAAAAGAGCTCACCTGAGTACCACTGGAAACTGGACGCAAAATTGCCCCAGCACCGGCAACCTTTGCTTTAGCACTAGCGATGGATGGAAGACGGGAACCCAATGCAGATGCAGATCGATAGACAGTACTAAGAATTCTTGTGTGCTCAATCTGATTTCTTAAATCATTTATCCATGCAGAAGCTGTCACCTGAAGAAGGGAAACTAAGTCAAGCCACCAAACCAGGAGGAGGAGAAATTCAGCATATCATAAATAATGCAAGCAAAAGAAGAAGAAAATAAAACAAGCAGTTTAAACTGGCACCTATAGAGCTTGAAGAGCTACTAGTGGTTTTCAGACACCAAATTTCAAATAAAGGACAAGAAAAGCTACGTCAGTACTCAGAAAACAACATTTGCAGAAGCACCCACAAATTTCCTTCATAGTAAAATTTGAACAATTAGGATAACATTTTCCAGTACACCAAACCTAATCCATATGATCAAATAGACTCAACATTGAGCACGTATAGGCGCAAAACTCTATGCCCATAGGATGAGACAATCAGAAACTATTGACCAGTTTCTCCTTAAATCCTACAGGATTTGCAAGTAAGAATTTAATACATAAGAACTTGTAGGGAAATAACCTCTGCACGCAAGTCATCTACTGAAGCAGCTGAAAATGTAGGCACTAGGTCGGCTCCGTTTATGACAGAAGTGATAAAATCAGTGCCTGATTCAGCCAATTCCCATGTCATACAAGCAGCTGCACATAAAACAAACCACTGAAACATTAAACCCAATACATGTCTTCTTTGAACATACAACCAAACGGAAAAGACGGTGTGAGAGAGAATGCCAGACAAAATTGATGCCAATTTCACACAAATGAATGTCATACCTGGAGCAAATGCAACACAGCTAGTTGTAGACAATTCCTTCTGCTCCCGTAATACATATGTTAGAAGAGCTGCCGTCCCTCCACCCAAAGAGTGTCCTACAATCTTTGTATCAAAGGAATAAGGATTTTACTAAATCATATGCATCTTGAGCACAACAGATAATATAAAAAGAGGTCCCATAGAAGCATGTTTTTATATAAACTATAATGCATGTAAATTAGTTGACATTGCTTGATGATGGAAATATGATCTAATCACATTATTAGGAGACTAAGTTTTCTTCATATTGTTACAGGAACAAACCATGGAAAGACCAAGCAGCTAATTCTATTCACCATCCCTCAATTCGTTGATGGATTTCATTACTATCCACGAAACTAGAATTTGTATCAGTCTACTCAACTCTCATTTTTGTTTCAATCAAGTCGCCATTGCTAGATTCTGATAAAGTTTTCAACATAACCAAGTAAAATATTATTCAATATAGTTCGCACAATAACCAATGAATTATAAGCATTTTACACTTAAATCAATGAATAAAAAATCCTATTAGATTCCTATACAAATTTCACAAAAGCAGTGATTTTATTAGAACAAAAAATTGAAGTGATATTGCTATCGCAAACTAAAGTTTAGTAATTTATGATGAAATCTAGCCAGGGAATAACAATGGCACAACAAACAACTTCTGCACTCTTGCAAAAAAGTTTTATGGCAAGCACCATAAGACACACAACACTCAGAGGAAAGATAAAGCATTCAAAAGCCAAAAAGTTTCGAGAATGTTAAGCTGTAAAGCTTACAATAGTACATGATGAAGTTGGGATAGGAAATTATGCAATTACGTGGTAGACTGGAGTTGGTTTATGCATTACATAATTAGGTAAAGAGTTCCATCAGTCTAATAGAAGGCGGACAGAAAAAAGACGAGTTGAGGTAAACGCATTTGTCAAAATAACCAAAGCAACAACCAACATAGTCTAGCAAACACTTCCAATCATACATTTAAAGAAAGTATGCTCTGCAATAGAATGTTTACAGTTAAATGTTTAATATAAACAGAACTATAGTTGAAATCAACTAAATCATAATATTTTTTTTCCCTTTCATTATGACTTCAATCTCAGAAACATAAATCTTTGATTCTGATTTTATCATCTTTTTCTCTGATGTTTTGAACAAGTAAAAGATCTTGATCTAATTCTAAGCTCATATAAGAGATTAATATTTGTGCCTTAGGGAAGCATTAAAAAAAAAAACTCAAAGCAACAATTTTTACCTTCAGGTTATAGTCAGGATATTGCCCCAGAGCCTTTTTGAGGCAAGGTGTCGCAAGTTTTGCAATCCATCGGGCAGCTGCAACCATCCCACAATGTGCATAGCCTAGCACTAAGTTGCTGACTCCTCCTTCATGCACAACAGTATGATGAAATGGCACAACAGCTCCAGTTGCAGCCGTCAAGGTATCCTTGATACTATGGGTCCCACGAATGAGTAAGAGAAAACATTTTGTATTGTGATCCACCAAAATTGTAAAAGCCGGCTTTAATATCTGAATTATGTAGATATATAGACAAATTCAACAAAGCATACATACAGCATATATCATGACTTAGAACAACAGTAAGTTTAAGCGAAGAAAGGTTGTGGGCAATGAGCCCATACACAATTGGATGGTTATCTGACAGCATATCCCAACCGGAAAATTAATCAAAAGGGAGATTGCATTATTCAAGTACAAAATGACTTACTCCAGCTTTAGGTTCTTGAAGAAGAACATTTTCTTGAGTATACCCTGTCTCCTCTAAAAATAAAGGAAACGGTTTTTTGGAGAAATGCCAACACAGAGTCAGCAAGTTTAAGAGATATATAAGTTCAGTTGTTATTTCTCTTCCAGTTAGCTGTATACTGTCTTTACCGCCAAAAACGTTGTGAACATGCAAGTTTCCCTGCAAATACAACGATCAGGTCATTGCCCAACAAGATAAGAAGTCAAATAAATAATGCATGTGTTAAAGCATGTCTGTTGTTATCAGCTATCACTATTCCTCATAAACATTATACAAAGGTGAAACTACCTGGTGATAAACCAACAAACACTAAACAGTAAATAATATTTGAACCACTTGAATAAATAGAAAAACTTAGATCAGGCTTATGGAGATATTGCCGGTACTAACAATATCACGACGAATAAACATTATTTATTAGAGTTGCCAAATGCCATCCATAATGCTTGGCACAATAGTTACTGGATTATCTTAAAAGTACGTTTCCTACATCCTATGAGAAAGGAAACTAAAATAAGAAATTTTCATTTGAACAATGGCAGAACAGTTAAGAAATTTCCACACCACATGAGCATATCCATCCGTTCTACAAAAAGAGGAATCAGCCAAAAACCCACCTGCGTCCTATACCGAAAGCAAAAGGGGATAGATGATGATGGTAATTGCATAATAATCTAAGTGGAGAAACAGTCATGAAATGTCAACTTTTGCAAACTCATACCTTAACAAAATCAAGCAACTTATCAAATGCAAAAGTCTATAAGTATTCATTCACAAAGATACATATCCGTGCAAATAATACAAATATAATCAAATTATTCATGTAAGAATTATGGAAAGGTATTTATATTGCTTCATATATATTAATTTCATATCAAGACAATATATTGCAACATAATTACAACTAATCTGCAACAAGGAATCAACTTTAAAAATGAAAAGGAAAGCTCACCTGCCTCTTCAATAGAAAAGTGATTCCAAATGCCAAGTCCCCAATGGGCCATTTTCCTAGAGTCTCAGAGTAAGTAAATCTAAGAGTCTCTGACAACGTTGAGATAGTCTCCAGCCAAGTAGCAGGGGCTTGTATAAGCCTATGAGATACACGTTCAACTCCCAAAGGAACATTACTGGACATGTTGCTATCACCATTTTCTTCTTCATCATCATCATGAGACGCACTTAACTTTAATTTACGGTTCAATGTATAGTACAAAAGCGCAGCTGCACCAGCAGCAGTAGCCATAGTAGCAGTCGCCATAAGGTTACCCCTAATTTGAAAAGAAAAACAAAAATTTCTTATAATTAGCTTTCACTATCACATTCAAATTAATAAACTATAGCAGTTAAAGACAAATCACTTAATCTAATTGCTTAATTAAAATATTTTTCTGTAATATTATAATTAATTCCATTGTTCAATCCTAATTAAAAAAATTCACCGTTTGGTTGCCGGGAAAATATTTTAGCCTAAAACAACTAAAGAAAAAAAATTTGCATCCGAGATTCCATCACCAAACTTTCTGGATTAAGAGAAACTGAAAATTGAAAGAAACCAGAATTGAATAAGAGAAAAATTGAAATCAAAAGAAAAAACAGAAAGAACAAACCTAAACATTGTAAAAAGGAAAGCAACAAAAGAAAACCCGAAAAAAAATTGATTCACATACCTCAAGAGCTTCCTTATACTTGAATTCTTGATTATAACTTTGGTTTTCAAAAGAATCAAAGAATTATATGCCACAGCATCAATCTGTTTACGCGATATATATTTTTTTTTCAATTATAAAACATTTCTTATTTGGGGGAGTTTTCGAGCTGAGATGCACCAACCGCGAAGTAACTCTCGGCTTGCACAAATATTTATTCTCTTTATATTTAGGTCACGTGGGTTCCGGAGATTGGACCGTTATCTTGGCAAACCTACGAAGCTTTTGTGGAGACCAACCTCACCTGATCGGCTGATCCACGATGCCTGTAAATATAGATGACTAGGTGTGGGTATGTTGGTGGCTAATATTGGACAAATACTGCGGTTTCATTCATCTATTTAAAATCAAAATTTCTCTCCTTATCCTGTCTTATGTGAACATTGTTCAGCCAATGGTAAACAATTAATCTTCATTTCACTATAGAAAATGAAACCTTAATTTTTCTTGTTGTCTAATATATCCATACGTAACATGTCTAATATTTTGCACAATGTCGTGTAACATAGCAATCTTGTTAAGAGTATGAATTTATTCCTCAAGTTAGTGACACCCAAACATTAAGCAAACTCTTAGATATTAAGATTTCAATAGAATTAAAGAGCATCAATCATCGACTAATAGCCTGGTTATTGCCTCGTAGCAATAATCAAAAATCCAATTTCTTCCCATGTAAAAGTTACTCAGAGGACGAAGAAGCATCGGGAATGTTGACTCTAAATGCCTTGGACATTAAGTTATCTAGAATGTTCAAATTCATCCAACTTGACATTTGGCCATTGAGATGCGTCCAATTTTGACCCATTCATGCGACACGGCAAGTCAAAAATAATAAGTCTTAACACGCATCAAATGGTCCGAAATTCCACTGCTCTCTAACGATGACAAGCATTTCCAGATTGAAGTGGAAGTTCACATGGTTAAATGAGCTTTTCCCTAGGAAGAAATAGCTTGCCATAATTTATAAAATTGTACATTCTCTTAAAATAGAAATTTATATTCACTCCTTCAAGCTCATCGACAACTGCTTCATTTTTCTTCCAACAAGAAAAAAATCAATTGTCCAATCTTCACCAGCCTACCATCAGTCTCGCTCACTTATGGCAGTCAAGTGCTCGTCAATCTCCTCGGTGGACAATACTCTGAAGATTGGATTCTCGGTCCGAACAACTCCAACCTACAAATGTATGTATAATATGTTAGTATTATCATTATAAACAAGACTCTTAATAGGGCATCACAACTGGTGAAACCATTTCATTTTCATTTATCATCCAGAACATGTGATGTATCAATCGGTCAAACAATAGAGACGCACTATATTCCTCTACAACCTTAAACATCCAAGCTAGAGCCCGCACAAACACAACTTAAGAAGCTGCAGAGTATGTGATGATGACCCAGACTAATAATGCACAAAAGCACTAAAGCTAACATGAAGTAAAAGGAGAATTCCTGCATAACTAGATAATGACACAAACAGGTTTAAGACATGGATATGAACAATATATGTGCGCCACCTAGAGAATCAATGGTGTTGCTCACAGCTTGCATCAGTTTAACTTGGTTTCACTTCATGACAGTAAAAGAACAGCAGATGCTTGGACTATAAAAGGGATATTAAGTACCTCAATCTCAGTGGCCTTAAAATCCTCCTGTAGTACCGATTGCAGGGCAGAAATTGCAGTCTATACATAAAAGCAACGAGTGATGTTAGACTTTAGAGAAGAATTGTAAACAACTTCTTTGGATACCATGTTTAATAGAGTAAGTTAAGCAGTAGAATAATTCAGACATAAATACGAACAAATAGCATACATGGATTTTCAAAGGAAAACTAAGTGCAAGATGGTTGTCACAATCTTTTGATTGTCTTTTTTGATAGTATTTAGTAGCAAGATGGATGTGCATGCAGTAACATGAAAATTTGCAGCTCAAAAGAGATTGTGAATGGAAAATGCAGCCTTTCTTCTAGCAACAATTTGTATACAACAGGCATATCAGAAAAAGGTTTTATCTGAAAAACTGCAGCATTTCTACTTGCAACAATTTGTATGGAAGCTGATATAATGCTATTAAGAACTTCAACCACACTTGAAAGTGAAAATCTCAACTCATTCTACAACATAAATCATAATTCTTAAAAATAAATATCATAATCAACCTGCACTGTTTCCTCAAACGTAAATGCAGGATCGTTCTTCATTTTCTTCTCCAAGAAATTAATTGCTTCTTGCTCCTTTAATCCAGCACTGGTGGCCTAAAATGTTATCAAATTTATTTCTTAGGCATCAAAATTTAGTTCATTTACAAATAAATAAAAAGATTATAGGTAAAGAAAAGTGGGGAAATGCTATAGCCACTTCAAAACAATAGAAACTAGTCAAACACAACAATGCCACCAAACTAACATGTGCCAGCCAAGTGATGGTTATATATTCTTGCTGTCTAAGTGAATATCAATAACAACAGGCTCATAGTCTTTGTGTTATATTGCAAGAAAGATATACTGAATTTGCTAATATGTGACGTAAAATAACAGATAAGTTTTAATCTTTCCGCAATTTATTTTGGTGCCAGTCATCAACTCTGCATATGAAAACAATAGGATGAATACCATATAACACATTGTTGCACCATCATTTCCTATTAAATACAATCCAGGAATTACCTCATGCAACGTTTTCACATCTAAAAACATGCTTGAATGTTTTTCTTTCAGAAAATAGGTTAATATCATGCAAATAAAAAAAAAATAATGTACCCAACGTGAGGACCAAGTTTCATTTACTCCAGAAGAAAATTGTATTAGCACCAGAAAAAACCAAGCAGGAAGCACATAAGTAGGTAGCTCTGGCAGTTAAGTAGATTGTTATAAGTGATGTGAATTGACAAACTCTGTCCTTCTCATGCAAAATTAAAGAAAAGATTTGAAGTGACATGACAAGAAAGAAAAATATACACATACCTTGTGACCAAAGAAGTGGCCAGCTGGGTCACACTTGTAGAGTCTTGGCCCGTATTCATCATCAATACCCAAAACCATAGCAACTTCCAAAAGGGAAAAAAAATCAGGGCAAAGATTGATGAATGCATCAGTTCAAAAGAGAAAAATCCAAGAAGAATAACCGAGCTTAATATATAAGTGCACAAGAGGGAAAAATTGCATTCATTGGGGATCTTTTACAACTGCACAAAAAAACCAGAAATTACCTACTCCAAGAGGTCTCATATAAGCATGTTGTGTATAAACTTGTGATTTGTCAGCTATCCTGTTCACACAAAACATTTCAGCATAAGTCAGCTTCGGAATAAATATCTAAGTTGTGAAAGTGATAAAAACAGAAACAGCCTAATAAATGACATAATAAATTTTGAGGAAATCATTCAGCAAGCTGCTAAAGATGGCAATGTATGTAAGGGAGAAAAGAAAGTAGGGGTGTGCAAAACTTGACCCGACGAATCCGAACAACCTAACCCAAACTAGCTATTCGGGTAGGTTGTTCTAGGAGGTTAGGTCAGGGTTTCAAAAAACAGTTGTTTCGGGTTCAGGTTAAAACCTTCAAAACCCGAACCCAATTTCTAGTTCCATCTCTCCTTCTCTCTCCTTCCTCTTCATCCTCCTCCTCTGCCGCCAATTTCTAGTTCCATCTCTCCCTCTCCCTTTTCTACGATCAATCTGCTTCCTCCTCCTCCTCCTCCTGGATTGCCACTTCTTTGTTTTCCTCCTCAGATCGGCAACTCCACCTCTTTTCTCTATCTATTTGTTATTCTAATATTGGGTTTTTCCTTCTTTTTTTTTTGCATTAGATTTGAGTACAGTTTTTTAATGGATTTGTGTTCTGATTGTTGTTCTAATATTAGTTTTTTTTTTTTTGCATTAGATTTGAGTCTGACAGATTTGGATCTGGTTTTATATGTTTTTTAATGGATTTGTGGTTGAATTGTGTTTAATTTTGATGGATATCAAAAGGAAGAATCACATAAGAGGAAGAGAAACTTGAAAAATCACAAAAAAGGAAGAGAGGAGATGCGAAAAGGCAGGAGAGTAAGAGAGAACTTGGGTTGATCGAATATTTCGGGTCGAAGCCCGAAAATTGTCGGGTTAGTCGGTTTGAGGCTCTACTAATATTTAGGATCGGTTCGGTTTGGAATATAGGGTATATTTCGGATTTTAGGTTAGTCAGGTTTGGTTCAAGTTGACCCGAACTCGACCAATGTACACCCCTAAAAAAAAGCGATGAGGCAGTATGTAATATTGGAGTTCTCCTTGAATAACAAGTATTGTAATTGCCATGGGCCACCAAGAGTTAGCACCCCACTTTATATGATGCATGATCCTTATTCAGCAGCTAATAGATGTCTAGAAAGTAAGTAATGGATTAGAATGTCATTCAAGTTTAAGTATCTTCCAATTGGAAAACATGCAACCCTCAATGGACAAATTTCTATCACAATCATAATGAATATCACCTAAGAACATGAATATCGCAAAGAACAAAATGATATCATCTGACAATATTTATCTAGAAGGATAAAAAAATAACATGGCACCGTGAATCAAGAAATTCTTTCAGCCTCGTTTTCTAACCAAGCTTTGCATCATTCAGATTACTTGTTTATTTTCTTTTACCCTAGCAATAAATATTAAAGACCTAAAGTGATTATAGCTGTTTGAAATCTCTAAAAAATGATTTTTGTACTATTTTGCTTGCAAGAGAAAGCCCATAATGAATGCAATAAAAGCAGAGGACAGTATATGCACACAAACCACAAGCTAATGTAGGAAAAAAAATAAATTAAAAACCATAAGGTCGCACTTCTCTTTTATATCTTTCACATAAAATACTAGGCATATAAAAAGTGTTGGATTGTCATTTCATGTAACACGAAGAAAGTACCATTTAGACAAAACATCAACAGGCATTTCATATCCATATCTGAAGCGAAACTCAGCAGCCTCATTCCTAGCTTGTTGAACCAAGGTCCGTGCATCAGCTGGAAAATCAAATGTGAATTGCTATTAGCTTCCAGTATCCTCAAGAGCACAAAGTTATATCCCATTTACATCCAATCCAATAGCATGAAGCAAATCTAAATAGAAACTCTTCAGAGCTATTAGTAATGTCATCTACGTAAATAAAGCTATATGCTCAAGAAAGAAATTCCATTATGTTGTTTGCATCAGAATATGAAATATCTTGAGAAACGGCCACGAAAGTTACTGGATTCTCTTGAGATTACTGTCCAAGGACAACTGCTTCAAGGCTAAAACCAGTCTAATCCTATCATCATCATTTCCAGAATTCAAGATTGAGTGACATTTAAATTTAACATTTCCCATTATGAAATATTTCAAGACTAAATACAATGCAGAAAGTAAAACTTGATATTATGAAATATTTCAAGACTAAATACAATGTAAAAAGAAAACTTGATAGCCACTTAACCTAAAAAAAAAAAAAAAGGCCACAATCACAGAGATTTCAAACAAGATTATTCGGGACTCTATTCAACCAAGAATATGTTCAAGTACAAGATACTAAGAAAACCTAAATTTCATGCAGAATATATTGATTTATCAGGTTTCACCGAATTTTCATATCCTTAGGTTGAAAGGAGAGAAGAAAAAGAACCTGTCATGCCAGTTGCTAGCAAACCAAGGTACTTTGTGATTGGGAAAAGATGTGTAACACTTGTATGATCCAGGAGCTTGTCCTGCATCCGATATAAGAATCGAGAAGCTCATGCACTGCAACAAATTTTTAGCATTACTAATAAGCAAATACTTACAGGGACTTTCTTCTGAGTCACAACACAGACAGAATCCTTTCCACAAACACCAATTGAGGTAATCCCAGCTGCCTTCACAGCCTTAAAGGCATATTCTAAGTTCAGCAATGAAACCAATCCCATTAGAGTAGAAAATTAAAGTCAATAGAAAATAAATGCTGTATAGGGCAAAATGAAAAATGCTTGACAGAGGAATGCAGCCATCCAAATGAGTCTTAGATTAAGCTGTGCTTTAAAAAAAAAATTCTCAGCGCGCCAACTATTAAACCATTGCATTCCAGTAAATTTACACTTCCACTCGTGATCTACACTCACATTTCAACTCTTGATTTCTCTTTCTCCTTGATAGTAATTGTTACAGCAATTACAGCGAAGAGAAAATCAACCTAGATCATTCAATTAAAAAGAATTCCTACACTCCACACTAACCATTTTACACTTAAATTTTCGCTATCATAATATCATGCAAAGCTTATACTAACGATAAAACTGAATACCAACGAATATGAATGAAATTTGTGAATGTTTCAAATATCCATACCGACTTGAAAAAGACGGCCCTCCGGCGAAAAAATTGTAATGTGACGATCATATCCTCCTCCACTTCCTCTGCTCATTTTACCTCAATTTGGTATTTTCGACTTACTTTGATGTGTTTTTTGCTAGGGTTATCTGCGTTCTGCCTGAAGCGAACCTGATCGAGAGAAGCCTTTGCGCACAAGTAGCAAGGGAAGGGGTGAAACAGAAATTGATGTGGTCAGAGAGGTCCAAACGACGTCGTTACCCTTGAAACGGCTGCACTTAAAAGGCTGGATCTTCTTGCACTCGCCGGGCATATTTAATTTGGGCTACTAGTAACTGTGATCTACTTTCCGAAAAGGCCCATGGTTGACCACCTAAGCTCCAAAATCGGTTTTCGTCGGTAATTCGGGCTTATGATATATTCCTAATTCCAATAAATTAAAAAAAAATAATAATATATCGTTGCTCTTCCCAACAAAACAACTATAACAGCTAAATTTTTTCACAAATTATTGAAAATTGTAAAGATTTATTATTAAAGTTTATTTAAAAGAAAGATGCCTTTAATATTAAAAATGATATAAAATTGGATAATTTTCAATGCTCTAAGAAAAAATATAGATATTTTTTCATATTTATTATGAATAATAATTTATATTTATTTTTAAAATATTAAAAATTATTCATATTTATTACAATAAAAATAAAAATGTATTATTTTTTTACTCCCTCCGTTTTTTATTATCTGTCACTTTTGAGTAAAATCCAAATTCTATTTATTGTCACTTTTAGATTTACAATGCAATTTAATTTTTATTTTCAATAAAAATTGACCAATTAGATTCATTTTTTTTACATTAAATCACTCAATATGCATTGAATCACTCAATTTTTTTCTAAATTCAAGACTAATTAATATTTTTTAATTTTAGTAAAAATAATAAAAGTGACAATTATAAAAGAATAGACGGAGTAATATTTTAAGAACAAATTTGAGCTTTACTTTATAAAACAGAGATCATCCTATTGTTGTAAAAAATATTATTGTTGTAATATTATAATCTATAAATTTATTGATGTGTTTTATGCAGGACCAGAATTTATTTATATAGTAGACTGAGAGGAGAGGTAGTTGATATGTAAGTCTCGCTGTTATTACATCAATCATTTCATAGCACGAAACACAATGTAGATGTGCTTTAGGGATTTTATTGGCAATGTTATTTTCATGAAGTGTGAAGGTGCTATGATTGAGATGCCCATTTTTATGACCAAGGCAAAAAAAAAAGTGCCCATTCTGATAAGGTTTATTTCGCTTTCCAGTGTGATTAATGTTTCATTGAAGATATTTCATCAATAATAAAAATTGATAATACGTCCAGAATAATTTTGAATTCCAAATCCCGAGTTCTAATTTTATTATTCGATAATGTCTTGTTAAAAAAATTGATTTATCTCAAATTTATCTTTTATATTTCATTTACTCTTACTATTTCAATATTTAGCTCCAAAATGCTTTTACACGTGCCCTTTATTTTTCATATTTATATTTTTTTAAAATCAATTTGACAATTTCTTTATTTTTCAGAATTTATTTTTTTTATTTTAAAATTTCGCTAAACCTACAAAATTACTTCAAAATATTTTGAAGGGAACTCTTATACCATTTAACTTTATGATACTACAATGAATATGAACAGACTGATTAAAGTAAAAACTCAAAATTTAGTATTCAAAATAATTTTAAAAGCTATTAGTAACTTTATAATTATGCCCTTAATAGTATAAAATTCTTAGTATATAGCATGTCACATTGAATGGTATCATCTAGGGCCAAGCAAAAAAATCAATTGAACTGGTTAATTGAAAGATCGGTTCGAAATTAAATTGATTTTCGGTTAACTAAATCGATCGGTTCAATTTATGGTTAATAATATTTAGATTTTTCAATTTTAGTATACGGTTTGAAAAAAATTGACTGTTTCAATTAACCCAATGGATTAATTTTATTTTATTTTTTTCAATTTTGTGATTTGGATAACGGTTAACCATCAATCTACCGGTTCAACGGTTCATATATATTATATTATATTTTTATTTTTATTTTTATACCTCAAAAATTTTTATTTTTTTATTTCTCTCTAAAACTTATATAGAATAATATTTTAAAGTACGTTTAAATTATATTTTTTATTTTTATACCTTAAGTTTTTGTATTTTTCTATAAATTTTATATAATACCTTAAACTATATTTAAATTATATATTTTTTTAATTATATAGAGTAATATTTATATGAATTAACTGATTAACTTTTATATACGTTATTTTTATCATATATATTGGTGTTCATATTTAACTTTGAATTTTTTTAGTTTATTTTTGTAATTTGAACATTATGTTGAATTTTATGTTTGGTTTCAAATTGCTTTTTTATTTTTTTATGAATACACCTTATAATTGTTGTGGTTAAAAAAAAAATTGGTTAACGGATCTGAAAAATCAAAATCAATTGACTGATTAACTGATTGTAATTGATTGGTTAATAATTAGTATTTTAAAAAAATTAATTAGTATGGAATAGTTAATTTTTTGACTTATTAACTGGTTATTTGGTCCATGATTACCCCTAATATTATCGTAAGCATTTTGAAGTAATTTTATAAATTTTGAATTATTTAAAAAAAGTAATAATAAAAAAATTGATTTTGAAATAAAAATATAATTCTGAAAAATAAAAAAAATATATGAAATGAAATTTTTAAATTAAAAGTTGAAATATTAAAGGCAAATTAGATTAAAAAATGCGTTAAAAAGTAAATCAATCGTTGTAACAAAACATAAAAAAAAAAATATATCAAACAATAACACACTAACTATCCATTTTTCTTTTTTTTTCCTATATATTAATTAATTAATCGAAAAAATAGGTTTCCCAAATTTACCCCTACGTTAAATCATTTGATTAAAAAATTAGCTGGTGGAGAATAAATAAACCTGCTTGATTAGTGCGCAATGTGGGCTCAGTGGCTCACCTACTTATTGCAAATCGCTGTTTTTCTATTTTGTTTTTTTTAGGGGCAAATTGCTGTTGAATGACTTTTAATTCAATTAGGTCCAATATGATTTTGATGGAATATTTTTAAGGACCACTTGGATATTTTTAAGACATTACAGAAGATATTGCTTGGATTTTATAAGGAAAAGAAAAGTTAGTTAGAGTTTATCTTCATTATTCCAAAATAAAGAATGCACACATTTCCATTGAATTATATAAGATTTTTTTATTAATTATATTGCTGCTTTATGAAGAATATTTTTATATTCATAATTAGGAAAAACATGTGTTTAGTTACTTTTATTATTTAAGATAACTGATAACTGTCTGCTACAAATATTAACTATTTTTGGTTATTTGTTTGGTTTAATTGTTACTCAACACGTAAATTATATTATTAATATTCATAGTATGGATTCTTCTTTTTATTTATTTATTTATTTTTCTACAACATTTTCCATTTAAACTTCACTCCATAGCATGATCTCGTTATGTATATATTTAAGAAAAGTACATTTATTTCCTTGTCCGTGGGTTTATGCTTTTATAAGAGAAAAAGCAAAGGATTGGTGTAATTAAATAAATTATACTTAAACTAAATTAGGATGAATTCCAATGCCATTCTTTTTCTTGTACTATGTAAATGTGAATGTGGTGATACCTAATTCGTAATATACAATAACTCAGAGGACCCACCAAAAGTGGGCACGTAAAAGAAAATATTGCTAGTCAAAAATAGCAGAAAATGGCAATCCATTTCACGTCACGTGCCTTTCATATGAAGGTTTGCTCAAATAAAATAACAAAAAGAAGACAGCAAATCAATAATGTCCCAAACCTACTTAATCAATTGCCTAGTCTACATTTTCTTTTTAATGTCCCCCCAAAAAATAATTAATTAGTGTTAATAATCAATTAAGATTCTCTAATGGTAATTTTTCATTTGATTGATTCAAAAATGATATAGTACACTTAACTAATTAATACTTGAGGAATTTGGTATTTAATTACAATTAGTTGTATTTTAACGAAATAAAACTACTTTGATTTTACGATGCATATAATTTTTTTGTAATTTGATATGATAAATGAATGACGGGGTTGATTTAAAAAGTAGATTATCAATTGGGACTAGTTGTAATTAATCTAGAAATGGTGGCAGACATTCAATCACTTAGAGCACTTAATGATGTTTGATGGTTAATAGTGTTATTACTTTATTTACTTTCATATGTGAGTTAATTTGTTGTCAACGTTCTTAATAGTGATTATCGGGGAAAAAAATAAAAAAAATAGTTCGATTAAAGTATTTGCCATGATTACGAGATATATATATATATATACACACACACATGTTCCCATTGATTATGATAGATCATCATATATTTTATATTTATCGGGAGAAAATCAAGACCACATGCTCTCGTTGCATTATGATAGCTTTAAGATTGTATGCTTAATTTCTTATAAAAAATATATGCAAAATATACTTATTTTTAATTATTTTTTAGAAAACATTAAAATTACCTTAATTAATTTTATTTATCTAAAAAAGTCACTTAAGCGAATTGAAATTTTCATTTAGAGGAGAGGAGAGTGTCATATTCCTATCAATAACTAATAACAACATTTATTACGACAAAATAAAAGGAAGGAAAGAATAAATAATCAAACTAAATGGAAAACCCCTTCAATTTAGTTATTATTAGGAAAAAGTTTATTCTCCGATAAAATAAGAAAAAAGTGGTTTAATGAGTAGCCTTCCATAGAAAAAAATACGAGAGGTTTTAGATTCATTGCTTTTTAATAACAATCTTATAATTAGGCATTATCTAGTAATCAAATAAAAAACTACATAAAAATTCATCCAAACTATATATCTACCATATATGTAACCCTTTTATGCTATACCAATTGTGCTTATAAGCAATTATCTGACAAATTAAAAGTGAATAATTTGACATTCTTAATAAATTCAAGAGGTAATTTTATGATTAATTAGATAAGGTTACAGACTGTTTTTTTTTTTGTTAATTAGGATTTTTATATAATATTCCAATAAAATATTGGGTTCATGAGAAAGTTAAAGTATATTTTACGACATGATAGTATTAGTACTATAGCACATGTATAAATAAATAATTATAATTGTGAGTAATCGTGTTTGGATAGCAGAATAGCACTAACTCCATATATAAATAAAACGATCACCAAAACTGCATAATAATAAATGATTTCACGAAAACGTGGCACTAGTAATTAAACATACAAACAATTCCAATAATCGTACCCATCTCAAGTCTCAAGTCTCAACCTTTCATCTTCAACGCCCACCCGCATGCATTTCATAACAACAACTTCACTCTAAATTCCCTACTATAAACGCCAAAAATAACTTTATTTCTCTCTTTGTCCACCACTTTGTTCCAATCTCTGTCCTTTTGGCTGCCGGAAAATTAATTCCGTCGTCATGGCCGACGAGTTCGAAACCTGTGTGGACTCGGGTTTAACGCTTGCAAGGAGGATTTATTACGGCAAGGAATTTCCGCCGGCGCCGGAGCCAGAAATGTCGAAGTCAAAGGAGAATTACTTACCGACGGCAGTTATAGTTTATGCGGTGGTTTCTGAGCCAGAGGCGGTAGATAATCCGGACGTGCCGAGCTACCAGCCTTATGTGCACGGAGGGTGCCAACCGCCGGCGCTGATACCGTTGCATATGCACGGAGTAGCTATGGAAGTTAATTGCTGCTTAGATCATGCTACCGTTAGTTTTAAAGGCAAGTGGCGCGTGCATTGCATTAAGACAAGTAGGAGGTGTGATTGCCGCATCGCCATACCCATGGGAGACCAGGTACTTCTTAGCAACTAGAACCAGATATGTAGTGTATAATGGGGGGGAAAAAACATTTATTTTTTTGTTATCTTGGTCTGATCAAATTCGCAGCTGCCCCATAATTCTTGGAATTTTTTACTGGGAAATTTCTGATGCATGGACTTGTTGATTAATAAATTTAATGATAAACTGAAATGTAATATATGTCAACAAATTCATAAAATCTCTTACCAAATAGAAATTCATAAAATCGGTATAGATAAATATTTTCTTATTTTTAGAGATGAATATTAATTTTCTGATTGTTAGAGGTTGCGCAACCTTATTTATCATCTGATATATGTTTTTTTTTGACAGTGCTTAAAATGATTACATGAAGTTAGAAAAGAAAAAAAAAAGTGCCACTGTTAATTGGTAAAATGGTAGAAATAGCTCAATAATTATAGCAGAGAAGTTAAAAGCTGGCGTGGAAAGGACGTGACGCTAACATATTGTACGCCTACAGTTGACCCGATTAATTTAGTGGCACAGGATATTATTGAAAATGTTGAAAAAAAATGGAAAATATTATGAATTGGACAATTGTATGATTAATATGACCTCTGGTGTGACTGTACAGTATAAGCTTTATTTAATTTGGTTTTTGGAGTCACAATAATTAATTAAGTGGATAAAGAATTTATAAGAATTTGGTATAAAGAATATAGAAAGGTTTTGATTTCGATTATTTCTTTTGATATTTATAGTTATATTATATGTTCTAGTAGATTAATAATTTTTATATAGGCCCTTCTATATTTTTATTGTCAGGGTCCTATTTGTTGGAAATTTAGCACGTGTTCTTGCTTTTTGCCGATTAACTTCTTTTAAGTTCTCAAGAAGCATGTTTTGGCTAACAGGGTTCAATTCTAGGTGTTGAGGTTGACATTCCTGGAAGATCATACCATAGCCAATTGATCACAGCAGAAGAAACTAAAGATAAGAGAAAAGAAACTAAAGGTCAAGGACTATATCTAAAAGGCAACATTTATACATTTAAAATCCCACAGGTGAATAAATTTGACACTTGGGTCCATGTCAAACAGAGAAAAATGAAAATTTCCTAATTTCTTTCTGGGTTTAAACCAGGTTCGTGGAGGAGCAACAATTTCAGTTCAAGCGAGTTGGTCTCAGAAGTTAGATTATAGTGAGGGTCAGTTCTGCCTCAATGTACCATTTAGTTTTCCAGCATTTGTCAATCCAGTTAGCAAGAAAATCTCCAAGAGAGAGATGATATTGCTGCATGTGAACTCTGGTATTGGCAAAGAAATTATGCGCAAGAGTAATAGCCATGTTCTAAAGGTATGCCATTCTCATAGCACTTACGTTTCAAGTGAAATGCCAAAGGACCTAACTTTAGTGTAACAGGAGCTAAGTCGAGAGGTTGGCAAATTGCGTTTCCTGTATGAAGCAGAAGTACCAACTTGGTCAAGTTCAGATTTCAAATTTTCATATTCTGTAAGATATCACTTTTCTTGTGCTGTCTTTTATTGGCATATGATGAATATGTAGAAGATCCTTAGCTTTTCTGGCTGATTTCTCTGTTTACAGGTCGTTTCGAATGAATTATTTGGTGGTGTGCTGTTGCAGTCTCCGCTTTTGCGGGACTTCGATGACAGACAGATGTTCTGCTTCTATCTTTTCCCTGGAACTAACCGCAGTAGGAAGGTTAAAATTTTAAGCAATTTTTTGTTCTTTTCGGCATTGATTCATGTATAAAGCCATGACCATTCTTATCTGATATTTCTTCTTTCTGTGGAATGTTGTAGGCTTTCAAGAAGGATGTGGTATTTATTGTTGATATCAGTGGAAGCATGAAGGGGGGTCCTATTGAGAATGCAAAGAGTGCACTGATTTCATCGCTGTCCAAACTCAATTCTGAAGATTCTTTCAATATTATTGCTTTCAATGGGGAGACCTACTTATTTTCATCATTAATGGAGCCTGCAACTAAGGAAGCAATATCGAAAGCTACTCAGTGGCTCAATGATAATCTAACTGCAGCTGGCAGTACAAACATTTTGGCGCCTCTTAAACAGGTTTGTGAATTATCGATGCGTTTGTGTTCTCCTTAGACATCTCTGAATCAGATTTTCTTTATAAATTACGTTGCGGATTTTATACTATGATGTGCCTTGTTTCAGGCTATGAAGCTGCTTGCTGAAACTACTGATTCAATTCCCCTTATTTTACTCATCACTGATGGGGCTGTGGAAGATGAAAGAGATATCTGCACTTTTGTAAAAGATTCTCTTAAAAGCGGAGGACCAATTTCTCCTCGGATAAGCACGTTTGGCATTGGTAAGATTTTGAAGTTCCAGCATTACTTTCTTTCCAATTATACTTCTGTTTTCTTGATCTGGAGTAGTCTTGTTATAGAAATGAATTTTCCTGACATCAAATTAAACTGGACTTTTCATCGTGTATAATGCAAAGGAAGTTTAGTTTCTACTTTTATCATATAGATTTTCAAGAGAAATGCTAAATGCAACAGCAATGCTAGCTTTCAACTTTGGTGGCCTTTTCCTAGATCCTGTGCAGTTTGCAGCGGATGTGGAGCACTTTAACAAATTATTCAATGCAATCTTTTTTTTTTTTTTTTTTTTTTTTTTTTCAGGTACTTACTGCAACCACTATTTCTTGCAAATGCTAGCGCAAATCGGAAGAGGTTATTTTGATAGTGCTTATGACGCAGGTTAGTTGTGTTCATTTCTACAGAGGACATAAAGCAATATGCCTTTATTTAATACCTTACATTGTGCTTCCAGATACAGTTGATTTTCGTATGCAACGGTTACTTACAGCTGCTTCATCGGTCGTTCTCGCCAATATAACTTTGGATTCCTTGGAAAAACTCGAGTCTCTTGAGGTACACCGTTGATGATAGTGAACAATAGCATTCTCTTATCTATGATGGCATAATTTTTGGTTTAATTAGATCTTTTTATAAATATGTGTTGTTTCTCGTTTAGCTTTGTCTGACCGTCCGTCTTTGCCACGCCTTTCCTGCAGTTTTTTCCATTTAAAATTCCAGATCTATCATGTGGAACTCCATTGGTTGTGTCTGGCAGATACGATGGAAACTTTCCAGACTCCATTACAGTCAGTGGCATATTGGGTGATATGAGCAATTTCACATTAGAATTGAAAACGCGAAAGGCAAAGGATCTACAACTCGACAAAGTAACATCCGTACATATTTGGCATTGGTGTTCACCGTTAATTGCAATCTATAAAACTTTTAGCAGTGATGTTCTTTCATTCTGTATTCTGCAGATACTTGCCAGGAGACAAATCGATGCGCTAACAGCTAATGCATGGATGTTGGATAGTAAAGAACTTGAGCAGCGGGTCTGCCATTGAATTTTCTTGGATTTTTATTAACAGATATCAATAAATGGAACCAAAGACATATTTAAAAGAAAATTTATTCTGTCGTAGGTTGCGAAAATGAGCATACAAACCGGGGTTCCATCTGAATATACTTGTATGATTTTGCATCAGACCGACAAAGGGGAGAAAGCTCCACAAACAATTCAGCTGCAGGAGGTATGCCTTAAAATAAAAACTTTGCGAAATTTATCAGACCAATGACACAGTTTTCCTTCTCTCTCCCAAGTTCCTTGTGATATTATTTAATAGATATGATATAATGCAGTTGTTATGTTCATACAGAAAACAATGTTATGTTCTAGGCTGTTCTAATCAAAATAAAATTGAGAAAAAAGAACAGAATAGCTGAATTTGATCACCTTGCACATGCACACTATAGACATAAATAAATATAGTGACAATATATGTGCAAACAGGTGTTCAACAAAATTAACCCACTTAAACAAACGGAGTCAGAAAGACAGAATATGATGTTCTTAGGAAGCCTAGGTGTTGGGTTTGGCAACTTGAGAGCGACAGAAGCAAACTTTCCTCCAGGAATAGGGGAAATAAAGTCGCCTGAAGCTACAGAAGTGTTGGTTAAGGCTGCTTCCAGTTGTTGCAGAAAGGTGCTTGATCGTTGCTGTTGCATGTGCTGCATTCAGACTTGTTCATATATGAATAATCAGTGTTGTATTGTTCTCTCACAACTTTGTGCTGCTCTTGCTTGCTTTCAATGCCTCGGTTGCTGTTATGAACTTTGTGGTTAATTGCTGTTGAATAATACAATAACTGTAATATAAATGTATTACCGAACCAAAGTTCAATGATTTGAGGTTGTTGAGCATCTGCAACTCATAATATGCAAGGAATGCGTTTAGATGTATGGTGGATGGATCATACTACTAATTATATTTTACTCATCTGGAATCAACAGATTTTGTACTCAATTCACAGCAAAAATTTATCATTTCAAAGTTGCATTTCTAGATCCTCATCAGAAAATAATAAGAAAACTAAAAAACAAAAAAAATATATATATTTTTTATAAATATTTTTTTTTTGCTAAACTTTCACATCTTTTTTTATTAAGTACTCGCGGCAAAAATTTTATATTTAGTCGTTTTACTTTTTGCTATATCGTATCAACGTACAACTCAACCACTCAAAAAATTATAGCTGTGGGGTAAGCGCATTCTGATACCACTTAAAGGCTTAAATGCGGCCTGACCCAAAAACTATCACTCAAAAAACTATAGCCGTCGATTAAGCGCATTCTGATACCATTTAAAGGCTAAATTGCGGCCTGACCCAAAAACTATAGCAGTAAGCGCATTACCTTACCCTTAAATCTACTAACCCGATTTGGCCAGAACTCTTTAAAAAGCCTGTTTATGCCAACGAGCTTGGAATCGTTGCTTATATATCAGGTCCTTTTTGTTTTTTCACTTTTCCCGCCATCCTCCCTCTCTGTTTGTTTCCCTTTTAAATCAATCGAAATAACTGAAAAAATTCCAGATTCTCCAGTATTTTTTTTATCTTATCAAGGCAAATTATTCGGAAACATACATCTTTTTTTTCCTACCTATATTAAATGCAATTTTGAGCTATGCATCGTGATTTTTATGTTTTTGTTTACTAGTTTTTGCAGTTTCCCGCTTCAAATGATTATTCGCTCCATCTTCTTGTTCCTTCTGCTAGTTGTGCCTTTCTCTATCAGGTAAACAGCTTAGTTAGGGTTTTTATGTTATTTGTTAAATCATCTTTTGATTAGCTTCCGATGATAGCTTAATAATGCCATAAACTTTGAATTTTCTGTTTAGAGCTTATCGTTTCTCCTTCGATTTCCTTTCTTCTCCTATTGGTTTTATTACGAGTATATCTAATGAAGCTTTCTTGCTATAGGCTATTCATGTTTTTTGGTTTGGTATAGTATCATTCCATTGAGTAACTCTATTTATTGTTAAGTGTTAACGCATGTGTTTTTATCCGTATCGATATCCTGAAGCTGAGTACTTCACTAGCCAATAAAATTGCGATATGTGTCTCCCATTAAGTTTCTTATTGTCTGCAATTTTGAATCTTTTAGATTAATTTTACTGAAATTGCCATTGAAAACTATTCAAGAATTAGCTCTTGCCAAAACTTTGCAATTAATATACTTAACTGGTGTAGACTTAAGAAATTACTAGGAAGTTAAAGGGTTATATGATACAACATATATCCATCCTTTGAAACCTCTTTAGTCATTTTATGCTAGTCTTTAAAAATAATTTTTTCTGATCTTATATTTTCAAATACTTTTTGGAATGTATATCTTCTAGCTATGAAAGTACAGTGGAGGAGACTTTAGCTATGATAAAGCCAGATGGATTGGTAGGTAACTACACTGAAGTGGTAAAAAAGGTCATTGTGGAATCTGGTTTCAGTATCTTCAGGGAGATGATCACTCAACTTGATGAAGATCATGCTTCAACCTTTTATGCAGAGCACTCTTCAAGAAGCTTCTTTCCAAGTCTTATCAAATACATGACAAGGTATCCTCACCCTGTCTAAGCAATTGCTCTTTTGACTTCATTATTAATTTAAATATAATCCATCAGCCTATGATTCAGTTGTCTTAGTTTTATATTGTTTGTTAGTTCCTAATTAGATTATTCAGGGTTAGTCTGTTTTTGACATTCCTCACTACTGTTTTCTGTACCAGTAACTTCATACCGTTTCCAAAAGGCATAATCATGCATATGGTATCTTGTAATATGTTTATTTACTAGTGATAATTCTAAAATCACATAAACATTAGCAGCTCGACAGCTGGATTCCCTATAATTATCAACTAAAGCATTATAGAACTCTTACAGCCTAGTTGCAGTCAGAGAATGCATGCCCCTCCACCCATCCAAAAGCAAGCAAATGTACCTTAGTTCACTTTTTCCCAACCAAGCAAGAATGCTCAAGGATAATTGCTCGTATTTGATCGTCTTAATCACTGAATTGAAACAGAAAAATATTCTTACACAATTAAACCTTGGGATCTATAGAATTGGTGTTTCTTTTATATCATGTAGTTTCGAAGAACTGAGACGCATCCAAGATATTTTTTAGGTGATAAGCCAAAAAGAACAAGCTTTCCCTAGAGATGCCATCCAGGAGAAGTTATACCTGAACAATGAAAAATAATTAGCCTCCATAGATCATATTTTAGAGATATATGGCAAGCAAGCCTATATTCTTACGATGATATTTATATTAGCTCATTGATGACCTTATGTGGATTACTTAATGGCTCTTATGATATTGAGGCTTTGACTGTTGGTTTGGCATCTTTAGTATCATTTTGTTACCTGATGATATAAGGTGAAAAACTGCTATCATTCTTTTACTCTATTCATGTTGATATATAGCTTTTGTCAGTGGACCAGTGTTGGTTATGGTATTGAAGAAGGAAAATGCAGTGGCTGATTGGCGTATTCTAATTGGCCCAACTGACGCTCGCAGAGCCAAGATTACTCACCCCCACAGGTTACTTGTTTTCCTAGTAGTTCATCTTTGCATTCAAATTTGTATATTTCTATTCTCTCATTTTAATGTCTTCTGATATTCGGTTCCCTAGCCAATTTCTTGATCTATGCCTTCATTATGAAGCTTTTTCCTTGATTCTCTTGATGGCTTCTTCTGGTTTTTTAGCATCAGAGCAATGTGTGGGCTAGACTCAGAAAAGAATTGTGTCCATGGTTCTGACTCTCTTCAATCAGCTCAAAGGGAAATATCCTTTTTCTTTGGAGAGAGATCCTCAGGTAAGTTCCCAATCTTTGTCTCTTTTGGATAAATTACTGTAGGATTTAACCTGAAATTTTTTCCCTAACATTACTGCCTTAATATGGTGTTCTAGGAAAATATTTTTAGCCTTTTTCATTCAATACAGTGACACGGATTGCAAAATATATGATGATATAATGGTGTTTCTTGTCAATATTTTTCTTTTTCTAGAAGACAATTTAACGATTCTCATTGATAGATAAAAGGAAATTATTGTACAATATGATGATAAAAAATGTATGTTATCGTACTTCTTAGGAATAAGATGGAATATCAGATCTATGTGGTGTGACTCTTCGCCTTTTCATATGGTCTGCACTGATGAGGCCGAGATATTTTCTGACTGGGATTTTCACTTTGCACTAAGTTAGAGGAATAGCTCTGTAATTTTTGACAGTCAAATTCTAACAAACTGTTTAATTGGGAACTTAGGGCATCCTGGATATTTTTGTTTGGACCATCTTGTTATTTCAGTCCTGAACCACTGTTGCAATAATCTTCACCTAGCAAAAATAAATATTTATTCCAGTGTTAATAATTGATTATTGACACTTCTTTACTCTGCTACAATTAAATAAGGCTACTCCTCAAATTATGCAAGCCATTAGTAATATGTGTTTCTAATGAAGTGCCACATTTACTTTTTCTAGGTGAAGCAGCTGACCGGCATGATGAACTATGAGTTTCGAGCACTTGCTGCGGAATTATGCGTCAGTACATGTTGCTTTGCTATTTATTTTGTAACAAAGACTGGTTAGTTAAACGTGAGAAAGAGCTCTATATGACAGGCTGCTGTAAATTAGACGATATTTTAATGTGATTCCAGTGGTGAGTCTCTTTTTGCATTCTGAAAGTCAATTAGGACCTTTTAACCTAACGAGCAATGTAACTTAACGTATTTAGCTGCATCATAGCATCTGGAACTTGATTTTACCCAACAGAAAAACAAATAACAAAATGCTGAGAACTTAATGAAAGTGTTATAGCCTTGTGTTCAGTTGTAGGGTTAGGCTTATGGGTAGAGTGATGATAACATTAGTTGATTGCTTAGGCAGTTGGGTCTAGTCTGGTCCGATGGGCTATGAATGAACATAAGAATCTTGCAATAATGCATCATGTTTTATAGCTTTCTGGGCCAACAGTCATTTGGAAGGAGTAAGTTTGTTTAGCATTGTGCTTATATCAGTGGTTTAGTATATGCACCATGTTAAGCAAGATGCTGTTAAGCCTAGTAATTCTAAGTTTTATGTTTTAGTCAGCATAAAATTATGGACATGAATGCAATGAGTTGTTTGCCATTCTTTTCCAATAAAAAGGAGTCCAGATTCTCGGGTCAATGTAAATTCAGTTATTATCGTGGGCGTCAGACTAGTGTAAAGAACTACAAAAGCATGAAGTTAAGTTAACCTCAACAAATGACGACAGTTGCTATCGGAATGAGTATTACTGCAAATATTTTGCTGAAATTCATTATAAATCAATCGAGGAAGTTCTTAGAGATTCTATGTAAATTTGATGACTATTTTCTTCATTTACATAAGAATCTACTTTTTACGAGAAAAGGTCTTTCAAGCGTGTGCATTAAGTATAGCTAGGTGCATGAACAACCTCATGGATATCTGGAGAATGACCGTGTGCCATTGCTTTTTAAACTTGCATCTTCTCCCTGTTATTCAAATCCTTAGCTCTATTTGGAACAGAGCAGCCAAGTCAACTTGCCACAAATATAGGAGATTAGGATGAATTGGGTTTCCAAAGAGATGCAGATTTGACTAAGTTGTTGCATTCTATGGACTAGTATTCAACTTAATACTATGCAACATGCGAAGAATGTTCACAATACCGAGCTATATTAGAGGTTAAGCATGCACTTTAAATGATATCAGAGAAGGAAAGATCAGTTTTTGGGGATGGTTGTTAATTTTTTAATCTTTTTATGATATACTGTATCATTATATTTTTTTTTTTTTTTTTTAATTTATTTATTACTTATTCCAAGCTTCATAGCTGGCAGGAAGATCTTATGTATCAGGTTAAACACACAAGTGTCAACCTTTCAAATTGTGAGATGTGAATACTGCAATATGGAATTTGAGTTTGTTGCCGCATTCTTTCTGTTGGTGCTTTCTATTGCCATGTCTGTGTGAACCCTGGAATTAGATTTCTAATTTTTTTTTTTTATTATGTATTCTTTGAATTAATAGTTTCAGGAGTTTCAGCAGAGAATGGCTTGCTAATTTCTATGGCTGTGAAAACCATCAATTTCAATAGTTTGACCGTCAGAGGTAAATAAAAGTCGGTACATCACCTAAGCATATAACTTGTTAACTCTGTGCGTAATTAGATGTGAGATCATACATTGTCTTTGAATGCCATGACAAAGTTAAGCATAAACAACATCTCACAGCTGGATCAGTTATTTTGGTTATAATCTGTCTCTCGCAGCTCCTTGAAGAGCTACTTTATACTGTTTTGCTACACATCCAAGAATTATTTACATTTGGGCATTATCATAGACTCGTGGGCTAGGTTTAAACCTATGGTCAGCTGGGAAGATACATGATCGAACAGTGGTTCCAACAGGGTCCTGGTTAACGGCCAGGATTGAAGGGTTTACTCTTTGTTTTTGAGAGACATAGGCTACAAATATTCGTAAGATATTATATCTTGATACAGGAAGTTATCAGGGACCTTCGTGGGGGATGAAACATTTGCTTAGTGTTAATGCTATACACAGTTTATTTAATTAGCCTTAGATCCAATGAAAGCAAAGCTAGTCAAACAATGATGGCCACCACTTCTCTGGATAAGAGAGGTCCACGTCATACAAGGTGTTTAGTTTATACAAACATTCTACAATTAGAAAGGTTTGCAGCATTTTTGGCTTAGGTTGTAAAATCTAGACATCTAGTAGATGCCATCGCTCACATGGTTACTTTCTTTTTGTTATCTTGGTGGGAGCGATTCTCGACCCCCCTTTTCATTTGTTTCTTACTTGCATCTCGAGGACTTTAACTATTCTTGTTGTTATATCATATAATTTTTTTATATAAAAACTCGCAAATATAAACGTAAGTAATCGTAAAAAATTGAACTGCTGGCCAGTACTCGGGTTAAATTCAATTTCTTCAATTTCTTCTACTTCTAAAGTTGTAGAAAAGTATAAGCATAATTTGACTCTCTACCTAGCTCAAAAAATAATTTTAAAGCAAATTGACTCTTAGGTCTTGACAAAGGCTATTTTGCTTATTCTGTGTAAAATTCTTTAATTTAAAATTGAGATAGTGATGAGTGGGATGACTTCACATACACAGCTCGTTATTTAGCAGGATGTTTTCATGTTAACGTTTTTGATTTGAGCAAGGCATCGAAATGGGTGTTCTTAAACCAAAGAACATCCTACACATAGCTCGTTATGTGCTTAAAACATTTTTTAAAGTTTGCTTTTCATCTTATTGATAATTGAGTTTATTGTGTTCTTAAACATTGCTTAATTAACTTAGAATTATAGTAATTAGCTACGTAAAATCACATGAACCACATAATGCTAATAAAACTTTACATCCAAACCTTGCTTAGAGGCGCTACGTGCTCTACCAAATGTAGGCTAGTGGTCCAGACGAAATTCGTGTCCACCAATCAGAGTTTGGATTAAACTTAATTATTATTTTTCTATGTAACTAGAAAAAGCCTTCGTGTCTTATTCGATGCCATGAGAATGATTCGAAGCAACCTTTTTCTTTAAAAAACAAATGGGTCCCGTTTTAATTAGCCGTGGATTTTTCCTTCTGATTCTATTAGATAATAGTACAAAGCA
This sequence comes from Excoecaria cochinchinensis, assembly GCA_947683425.1. Taxonomy (NCBI): domain Eukaryota; kingdom Viridiplantae; phylum Streptophyta; class Magnoliopsida; order Malpighiales; family Euphorbiaceae; genus Excoecaria; species Excoecaria cochinchinensis. Next base: position 2,201,619 of record CANTUQ010000125.1, on the reverse strand, counting down.
ATAGTGTGATTTTAAAGAACTGTGCGATTTAAGATCAAAGAGAATAATGAGGCTCTTCCAAAGAGATCTGATGGTTTGAACAATCAGGATCGTAATGCTAATTGTCATTGTTGGACCGAATTGATTAGATTTAATTGGATTTTTTTACTTTTATATGATTATTTATTTTAACAATACAGTATGAATAACGTATTATAGATAGTGAAGTAAAAGACATATTCATCAGCAAACATTATTATAGAGACAGTAATTCCGAGCCATTTATAATAATAAATGAATCAAATTAAAATTTTCAAATGTACAAAACACGTTATAAAAATCAAATTAGTACAAGTTGCAAATATCTAAATAAATCAATTCAAAATGATGGAAGATTGAATTCATTTTCATGGTGAACATCATCATCTACCTCTTTTCTTTGATACTCCATTGCATTTAAATTATATTCCTCAAAATCTAAAAAAATATATATATATATATAATTAAATATAATTTTCAGTCTAAGCTCAATTCATAATGTATAATTAAGTATAATTAATATCAATTTAATTCGACTGATTTGGTTCATAAATTTTTTCTGAATCCTATTTAGGGAATAATTTTCCATTAGTGGTAAGGAAGACTGACAAGGAACTTTTAGTTCAGCTTTTGAATTTGGTTCCATCTTCAAAAAAGAACCTGGTAGAAAAGTCAACCCGACCCTTTGCTACACGTGTTGATCCGACATAAGATCATGGGATGTACATTGTCGTGACACGTAGCCAACTGTCATAACCTAACCCTTTATAGATAAACTAGGGACTCGCTTTGGACCAATCACATAAGAGATTGGTGTACGAAACAATAAAATCTTGCTAATTGATAATCCTATGTTTAAACATCTCTAATTATTTTGTTTTTCTTTTCAAATATTTTTATAAAAAGAATTAAATGCATAATTGTAATAATATTTTTCAACGATCGAAATTTATGTGCTCAAGTTTTTTTGGGCTATAAATTAAAAAAATTGAAATTATGCTCAAGTTTTTGTTACTTAAATGTCACAACTTCAATTTTTATTACTAATTTGTAAGATTGATAATATAATTATTTAATATGTCATTAATATTTAAATGAATTACGAAATCGAATTTACGTGCATATATATGTATTAAGTGTATATCAAAGTATGCATTGGGGTAATTATATGATGCATGCTTTAACATTGTGATTTTGATGGTGAGTGCATTACAACCCATAGCAAGATAGATCGAGGAGCCAATTGTTCGTTGATGGGGGACATTACCATGCACGACTGTACTCTATTATTATTTTCCATATTCTAAATATGTTATTCGCTACAAATTAAAATTACAGAAATTGGATGAATTAATAAGTGAAAATCTACCTAGGAGTGTAAAGACCAGCAAAGAGAAATCTTTGCTTTTAATTGTATCTGGAAAATGGTCCGTCGTGTTACGCTTATGATGGTTAGATCACAAAATATTATAGAGATTTGAACACTAACGTTTCTCATTGTACTTATCTTTGCATTTTGGTGTACTCGTTTATATAAATTAATCATATGAAATAAAAAAGACTAAAGTCAAAAAGACTTTTATCATTCCATGTGCTTAAAAAATAACATAAAATAATAAAGTAAAAGGACTAAAGTCACAAATGACATTAAAATAAAGGAAAATGTATGTAATGTGTGTATGGAAGTATATGGAGTTGTGAAAGTGATGAAGAGATAAATAGGTGAGTACAAATGCAAAGAAACAAAGATAAATAGAGAGGCAAAAGGCTGTATTTGGGAACTTGAACCTGTAGAAATTACTAAGGTTCACTTCTATTTGCCATCAAATTCATCAATTTCCCATCTTTTCTTTTGATTCTTTCAAAGTCCATTTTCTCATTCTTTCAAGAATTTTGGCATTTTCTCAAACACCTTCTTTGCATTCTTATTGCCTCTAATTAAATCTCTCATCTTAGACCCCTAAAAGGCTTCGAGGCTTCAACTTCTTATATCTCAAATAAAGATGAAGGTGAGTTTTCTTTTTTATCTTTTTTTTTTTCATTTTAAATGAATTATATATATGAAATGCAAGTTTTTTTCAAGTTGATGAAGCAAATGATTCATAATCGGTGTTTTAATTATATGATTTGTGGCAGCTTTTCGGTTGGATGCAGAATAAGTTTAATGGCAATAAACAAGTGATCAACAGAAAGGCAACCAATGCTGCTTCATCTACTAGTAAGCACATTCTTCCATCGTTTTAACGACCACTTCTTAATGAAACCAGTCATTAAAAGTATATTTTAAACGACTCCATGTTTTTTCAATCGCTAACACTCTATTTTAATCTAACGAAATTAAGTGACTGGATCTGAATACGATAAATTAAATGAAATTTGATCATGTAGGTTATTTTTTTTAAAATAAAATAAGATCTTGTTCTTAGATAGATTTTTGAATAAACTAGTAATGGATAGAAAGTGTAGTGTGTAGCGGCTCGACATTGAATTTCTTTTGGTTGTTTGAGTTTAAATCAAATTTATAAGCCAGTAAAACATGCATAAATGTATTAAGGGAGTAGTGTATTTGGTCAGATAATTGAGATTTAATATATAAATAAAAATTTTGGTTATTTATTTATTTGATAGCAACTTCCATTGTGTAGATCACGTGAGACAAGAATCTCGAGAAGAGTTCAGTGATTGGCCACAAGGGTTGTTGGCAATTGGAACTTTTGGTAACAGTGAAATAAATAGATCAGAACAGCAAGAAATTCATCATCACGAAGAACAAGAACAAGAAGAAGACCCATCAAGTTCCTCAGATGAACTACAAGATTTCACACCAGAAGAAATTGGAAAATTACAGAAAGAATTGACAAAGCTGCTAACAAAAAAACCAACATCTGATAAAGAAAGAGAAGTTTCTAAGAATCTTCCATTGGATAGATTCCTAAATTGCCCATCAAGCTTGGAAGTTGATCGAAGAATTAGTAACACAATCACAAGTGACGTAGATGATAATAATGAAGAAGATATTGAGAGGACAATCAGTGTTATTCTTGGTAGATGTAAGGATATTTGTGAGAAAAAGAAAAAGAAAACAATTGGGAAAAAATCCATTTCTTTCCTCCTCAAGAAGATGTTTGTTTGTAGTAGTGGATTTGCTCCACAGCCAAGCTTGAGAGACACCTTTCAAGAATCAAGAATGGAAAAGGTACACCTCTTATCACTCACTCCTCTTCTCTTTTTTTTTTTTTTCATAAATAAATTTATTAAGCAATTCGTGAAAATTACTATTCAAAATAATAACTACTCAATGCTAATTCAACTTACTTTGTTCTTTTAAATAATTAAATCTGTGAATAAAAAAATCAATTTTAAAAGAATTTATCCACGTATTCGCTACTCGGAGCATGTGAATTTCCAAATAATAATAATATTAAAAAAAATACTTAATTATGATTCATTAGTTTAGTGTATACAAAGATTCAATTGACCTGAACTATCTCAATACATACTTAGATTAGGAGCATGAATTATTATGGGTTAACTCAACGATATATATCTATATATACACACGCAAGATATATTATTCATGTTTTCTTTAAATATATAAAAGATTAAATAAGATATATATACTGCATGCAGCTTTTGAGAACATTGCTTCACAGGAAGATAAATCCTCAAAATTCATCTCGGGCATCTTCAATGAAAAAATATCTCGAAGACAGTAAACGAATAGTAAAGAAAGATGAAGAAAAAGATGAGTCACGTGATGGCTGTAAATGGGTCAAAACAGATTCTGAATGTAAGTTTTTTTCTTTTTGAAAAACAAAGTCATAAATAATTCCAAAATTAATGGGGATTTTGTTCTTATATTGCAGATATTGTTCTAGAGATTTAATTTAGCCTCCTATTCATAAGAAGTTATATTATAATACTACAAGGTACTTACTTCTGTTCCTTTTTGTTTGCATATATTAATTATATGTGAAAGAAAATTTACTGTATAATATTCATGAATTAATTATCGAAATAAATTCATGAAGTGGTTAATGTTTTCTAAGTTGAAATTATAAAAACTATTAACACTAATATTTTATGTTTAATTACTTTTGCAGGTCAAATTGTGGATTTGAGAGGTGAAATACTTGGGGATTAGAAATTTCAACAAAATTAGCAATAATTAAAATAATTCACAAATTTGTCTTCCCCTTCTTTTTTTCATGGTTGCATCAGTGCAATACATGTTGCGAATCATCATGGTTGCATCAGTGCAATACATGTTGTGAATCATCGTCCGAGGATTTCATGCATGTAGTCTGTCGTGGCAAAAGCTAAGACATTCTTAACTAATTTTTGTCCTATTTTATCATACCTTTTTTTTTTAAAGTTTACTCTTTGTAATATATTTTCAGTGAATAATATTTACATTGACATGTATTATGGTCTCCAATCATGATGTTTTAATCAATAAAAAATCATTAGGTACTGCATCTAAATACTAGAATCCGATTATAATTATATTTTAAAGATGCAATTAAAAGAAAAAAAAAAGAATTTTACTTTATGATTATATCTTTTTCTAGTTTCTTTTTTTTATATAAAAAAAAAAATTGCAACTCAATGTACTTGTCATTCCATAATTTGTGCTTTGTTATTCCATAATTTGTGCATTATTCAGTGGTAAATTTCAATTAGAAACTAACTCTCCTATGGTTAATTGAGTCCACAATTGAAAGAAGATTGACATTAAGACAAGAAAAAGGAAATAAAGAAAATGAGGAAAAGCCTAAAGGAGATTGAGACAGGAAATAAACCACAATAGTTTATACATTGCAAATACGTTATAAGCTATTGGCTAATACGCATAATGTCTTATTCACCTTCACCCATATGCTGGCTCCTGTGCTCTCTAATCCAATTATAATCATCTTAATATCCTTTTATGATTATACATTTTGAATTGGGGAATCAACTGTGTACAAATTGGAGTGTTATTTTATGTGTTGAACCTGAGAAAAAAAAAAGCAACTTTAGTCTAATTATTGAGGCAGTTGCTTGGTGTTAATTTTTCTTTGTGGCAGAAGGGAGCAAAGCTTGAACTTGCGAGAGTTATTAAGGCAAATCGCAACTCATTTGTTTGGTACCTTTGAGGTTAAAGATAATTGTTGTTGACATTGCCATCCTTTATTGGGTGAGACTAGCGTTTTCATGTTTAGGCCCAAACTATGATAAGCTTTAATCGTATCTCTATCACACTAATGCAATAAAAACTGCTCTATTCTTTTCTTGTGTTGCTCTATTTTATGGAAAGTTTCATGTTTTGGACAACTCAATGTTTGTAATATTCAATTGTGTGTGAATTTTTCTTTCCCATCCTTTTGTTTTTAATTTCACCTCTCCACTTATTTTTACTATTTATTTCTTGTTAAGTATACACAAGTATATATCTATTATATTTAGAGAATTACTACGGTTGATATGTACAACGTTATACATGCGTATGTACTATCAGATTAGCATAAAATATATTATTTTTATTTTTATCCAACTTAATGGTACGAACGTATACATAACATCTGTACACGCATGTTGGCATGGCCATCTTATTATATATTTTGATTGAGTTTTTTTTTTCATATATATATTTAGACTGATCTTTTAAATTTGACATGACATTTGGGCCAAACTGGATATGTTAATTGGACTGGAGGGGGCCGAGTGGCTACCTATACTTTTCAATTTCAATTCTATAATGACCATGCAACATAATTTACATTGAGGTGAGACAGGAAATAATTATTTTTAATGAAAGAAAATAATTTCTTTAAGATTATTTTTTTAACAACAAAATTTACATGAAATATTTGTAAATATTTGATGATAAGCAAAGCTTTATACTTTTGTTATTTAAATTAGCAGACCAATAAATATTTAGCACTTATTTGATAAGTGAATCTAGAATAAAGTAACACTACATTAAATGAAATTTAGCAACTACATTAAATGACTCGAACTGAAAAAAAAAAAAAAAAAAGGACAGGCTAGAACGCAAACAGACGCAAAATTGGAGCAAGAACCTACGGAGCAAAATCAACTGCACTTCACATATCCCCTTTTGCTCTCACCATGCAAAACTCCAAACCCTAGCGAATTTTATTTTTAACATTTCCCGCAATAATTCTCCTACATTTTCACTCGCTCTATCCACAAAAAATCTCTTTTTTTAAACCTTCTTCTCTGTCATCTTCTGATCTCTTCCGGTGCGATTGGATCTGAGTGAGCTCTTTTACAACCCCACTTGGTTCATTCAATCCGGAAGAGAAATCTCCAATTTTTGGTCTTTATGGTCTTTCGATCTGTACAAGAATACCGAATTAGGCTCTCTTTTGTTTTCTTTTCTTGCCCGGTGAGTTTAGGAGTAATAATTAGGGTTTGTTTTCTGAATTTGTTGAATTTTTTAGCAATTTGGGATTCTTGGGGATTGGAGCAGTTAGGGTTTTGTGGTTTGACTTTTGGTTTAATAATGAGATTAGGGGTTTGTTCTCTTTTGGGTTGATTGAAGGGGGAGTTTGGTGGGGCGGATAAAAGTAGGAATTGCGAGCAGCCAATGCCATATTTTTTGGGTTGGTGTTCGACGAATTTTTCGGTGATTTTTGCGGTGCCGAAAACGTCAAAGCTTCAGCTATTCGATGTCTTGGGCAGGCCCGGAAGATATTTATCTTTCTACTTCTCTTGCTAGCTATCTTGATAGTAAGCTTTCTTCTCCTATTAATCCGTCTATTTTGTGGATAATATGCTTTTGCATTATATTGCTATATCAAAAAGTTTCAATATTTGCTTTGACATTGATTTTTTTTTAAAAAAATTGATAGTTTGTTATCAAAGAATTACTGTTTGCAGCGCATAAATAAAAAGATTGAAAAACACTTTTAGCTAATGGGTTCCTTCACTTCCAGAATTATGTCGTTAAAGTGGTCTGCTTTCCTCGCAATTTTGTTGTTATTATAGCAAGATTGTTCTGCTTTTCGGTTGTGTTATGGTGTTATCTTCATTCTTTCTAATTGTCTGTTCCAAATCAATCATAATTTATGGAGGGAATAGAGATTATTTTTATTTTTTTTTTTATATAGCATAGACGCTTGTGTGGTGGTAAGATACATGTGTTTTTTTACCCTTTTTCTTTTTGGATTTCATTGAATCTTAATTGTTTGATCTTAAGCTTTTACTTCTGTTTCAGAGAAGCTACTTGTGCTTCTGCGAGATGGACGGAAGCTACTGGGAATACTCCGTTCTTTTGATCAATTTGGTACTTTTTTCCCCTAATTTGTGATTTTACATAATGCTACGCTCTTTTACCGTCCAAAGTAAACATTTGTCATATGCAGCCAATGCTGTTCTCGAGGGTGCATGTGAAAGAGTTATTGTTGGTGATCTCTATTGCGATATCCCTTTAGGGTTATATGTTATCCGGGGCGAAAATGTTGTTTTAATTGGAGAACTGGTATGAAATGACTGGTTTAATTGGTGTGAATTGTTGCAAGTTTAATATTTGATTTGTGCAATCTGTCTTTTTAGCATTTATCAAAAATTTTCATCTGTGTATTAGGATTTGGAGAGAGAGGAACTACCTCCACATATGACCCGTGTTTCAGCTGCTGAAATTAGAAGGGTAAGTGAATTTTTGTTTACTTTTACTGAAATAGCTAATACTTTGTGTCGTTACTTGAATCACTTTATGGTGCATCATCATCTTGCACTTGATGTTTAAAGAATTCTCATTGGGTAAATAGTTTCCTGACCCATATTCACCGATAACTTTTGGTGACTCATACATATGCTAAACACCAAAGGGTCTAGACGCAGCTGTTTCCTAAAAGAATTATTGAAGGATGCGGCAGTCTTAAAATCTCAAACTTCAAATTGACCGCTAGCATATGTATTTATTAGTGTTGAACATATATAGAACGACTTATATTAATAATAAACCTCTTCATAGAAGGATGCTATACTTGTCCCTTCATCTATTTGAGTTAATATTGACCAATGCATTCCAAACTCATGGTTATTTGGTAGAGCTGCATAAAATGTCTTGTAATGTGGCCTCATTTCACTGTGGATGCTTTGTTAATGGCTTCTGTACAGCAACACATTAAGATATTTAAAATTGCTTAAAATGTAGGGAAATTTGGTTTAAGTGCAGACCAAAAAAACAAATTCATAAGACTGTACATTAGTAAAATTGGATGTATGTTGCAAGTTTAGATATCAGTACTTAAGAGTTTCTATAGGGCACCTAATTAGTGATGTTGCATAACCCTTAAAGAAATGCTTTATGATGGTAATAAGCACCTTGGTGTGGTTAAATTAGCATCATGGTCAGAGTTGGAGTTGATTTTGTCATGTTACTGAGTGGTACAAGTGAAATACTTTGTGTCTCATTACTCTTGGTAATTTTTCCTAAAAGTCCAAAAGTCCTACTGCTTATATTCCTCCTCCGGCTTAAATTGCAAAGATGAAGGGTATTAGAATATCATTTATACATAAATGATTCTTTAATTTGTGGTGGAAGGAGACATTTTATTGATTCTTCTGGCTCATCATAGGGCTGTGTTGTGCATTATTGAGTTGTCTGGCCATGTGAAGGTTTTAACACCTCCAAAACTGACTTCCTTTTGAAGCTTTACTTTTTATGTGTAGCTTTTGAATTAAGTAAGAAAAGTTTTGAGCACCACAGTCACTAATGACAGTTGTGTGTGTGTGTTTCATCAGTTTGTCCCCCAATTTATCTTGCAACATTTTGATTAGTTTCTTTGGATCAGTTAGTATAACCTTGTTGAGGCAACCAGCAAAGCTCTAGTTGTTGGGAACCTGCAATCTTTTATGTGATCCTAGATATGTGGTTATACATTGTTTCAATTGGCATATTATTCTTTTAATATATTTTTATCACTTTTTTGTGGGAGACTTGAATAGGCTGTTTCGCCATAAGTATCCCCATTTTCTGCCAAAAATGGTTTAGAATTCGTAAGCAATGCCTATGATTGGAAATTTTCTCTTCTTGATTTAGATTGGTTTCTGGTGAGAATGTGAGTGGTATTTTAAACTTCTTCATCTTAGAACAAACAAAAAAACTATTAAATTACGAAAAGTATTGTTATTGTAGAAGAAAATCTTATAGTTAATAAAGAAATAGCCTTAGTGATACTTTTTTTTTTTAAATGGTTCGCACTCTTCTTCTTTAGAATGCCTTTTGAAACTTGCGGTTTTTTGCAAATTCTGGCATCAATCTCCAACTGCGTAAGTTTTGCAGGCACAGAAAGCCGAAAGGGAGGCTTCAGATCTAAAAGGTACAATGAGGAAGAGAATGGAGTTCCTTGATTTGGATTAGTGCATCTCCTACAGTCCGCACATATTTTAGCGGTCATTTACTGTAGGGGATTGGTTAGTTCGGATGCTCTTCCTTTTTTATCAAAAATCTGTAACATTTTCCAAAGAAATGTATCTGACAAATTCGATCAGCTCTTATTTTGTGAGATTTCAATTCAAGTTTGGATGGGTTTTAGGTTAGGAATTCACTTGGTCCATTTTCTGCTTCCACATTGTATTGGATTTTTCTCTGTACAACCCAGGAAAAATTGGAATCGCTTCTAGCACTTGTTGAAGTCTTGTTCTTTACATAATAAAACTGCAGTCCTCGGACAGTTAAAAGCACTAAGGGGGGTTTTGGCAATATTTTGCCACGATGAATCCGAGTAAATGGCTGTAACCTCATAAAGATTTTATATTTTTGGCAAATTGGGAAATCTTGGTTAGCTAAAGAAGTCTAGCCCTTTTTTGTCCCCAGTGCTTCCTTGAACAGATCTAAGGATATCAAGAAATATTATAATATCTTCTAGATCTGTTGGTTTGCGAGCTTTAGGGTGGGATTGGGAATGAAAAGGCCCAATAGCTCTTATTTTACTTTAACAAATAATAATAGGGTTCTTTTCTGTAACACGTATGCCCCAAGGAATGGGCCCTTTATATATATATATATATATATATATATATATATATGTATATTGGTTTGAATCTGGATCTAATAATGGGATGTGTTACTGTACATACACAGTTTCAATTGGATAAAATAAAAAAAAGGTCAAATTTTGATTAATTAATTTGAATTATGGGTCCAATGTGTGATTTGGTACTGAATTCTTGTATGTTCCTTTTACGATGCGAATATTTGAATTCTACTAAAATTTTTTATCATTAGTTAACAGTTTTTTTCTTTTGTTTTTTTTTTAAAAACTCATACTTTTAAATTTGAATGATAAAAAAAATATGATGAATCTACTCATAGATTCTCTCATACTCCCAAACCAGTATACATGAAGTAGCAATTTTTTAAAAAATGTTTTTATATCTAAATAAAATCGAGAAATGTTGCATTTTTCCTTTTTTAATTTTGTACATCAAATAAACTATTGGTGCATTTTTCTTTTATAGTTATAAAGCTATAATCCTGTAAAAGAAAGACTGAAATGATTTCTTCTTTCTCGTATATTTTTTTTATTTACTTAATACATATATATACATGTATTTTCATAATTTATTTGAATATTTAAAATTTAACAATAATTTATTAAAATTTATATTTATTCATTTTTTAAATAATAAATGCAAATAAATATTCATAATATTTTTTAAAAAAAAAATTGTAGCAAATCTCTACATCGGCCAATAAGAACGGAATAAGGTAAAGTGAATGCACCATTTTATATGGCCCAACACCGTATCAAAGATGGAGAAGACATCCGATGCAATGCTCCCTTTGCCAACGGTGTAAAATGTGAACACTGAACAGCCTTTTTGTTATCGAGCGAAGTGGTAGTTGAAACATTACATGTAAGATTTTGAAAGACTCATGCAGAGAGACCCATTTTCTTAAAAAACAGACTTAACCCCGAAGCTGACAGCTTTAACCCTGTCCAATATGATGACAAAAATAAATCATAACCGCACATCCAAATTCCCATTTCTGATTAAACCCCATCAGTCAAAACATCCAAAGGTTGTAACTTTCCACCGTCACGGCTTATATTATTATTTTCTTTTTAAATTGATTTTCCACTGTTCAAGTCTTTAACTTTGGCTCTTTTGTGGCTTCTCAGCAGCAAGATCTCAAGGAGCAGATCCACTAGAACGCACGCTGACACTCCCTCTCCCCCTCTCTCTCTCCAAGCCGAAGTAATGTTTGGATTCTGCAATTCAATGTCAGTTTTATCAGTTTCATGTTTTGTCTTGTTCTTTTTGAGCTTCATTGTTGAAGGCTCAGTTCATGAGTACAGAGTCGATAGATTTGTAGCCAAAGGTAATGCCTTCGTCGTTCATGGAGGCAGTGAAGGGATTTACTCGTCTGCCGCTACAAATTTCAATGAGAGTGCCGACGGTTCTGCTAATCGTGATTCCTTCATACGGTAATTGTCGATTTAAGTTCTCTACAATTCACATATGAGTGTCCATATCTTGATTTGGTTGTATAATTGCAAGATCTCCTGATTTTGGGGGTTGAAGTTACTTGCATTTCTTAGTTTAATAGTTTTTCGTTTGTTCAATGCACCATTTGTAGTCAGCGCCAAGTTACTTGTTCGTTTGATGTTTCAATCGTTATAATTTACTTTAGGTTGAATATGATAACTGAGCTTGATTATTGATTTTCTGTTAAGTAATTGGTTTTATGAGTAATTGGGGTTAAATCATGTGTTCATCTGTGTGACGCATACCAATGCAGTGATTTCGAAGTTCATCAATTCTCTGTAAGAAGCATCGCATAGCATGTTGCAATCTTTGTGTTAGCCAAAGTTAAACTTGAAATCTATAGCTATTGGGTCATTATTTGTTAAATTAAAGTTTCGCTTTTGTGAAATGGTGGATTTCCCTGCAGTCGTATGTCATCTCAGCTTCTTCGTTCGACCTATCTGTCTGGCTTGTCTATCTACAGTTAGTTCTGTGACTAATTTATTTATGGCCATGCTTTATCAGTTTTGAAAAGATCACTTTCCGGAGAACTGAGGAACTTTCTAACATTTCCTCGGGGCCAATCCAAGCTGTTGTTTTCGAAGTAGATGATAGAGAGACAATTGGAGGTTCAGCTTATGGTGGCCAAAGAGCTATCTGCTGCACGGCTGATCTTGCTAAATTGGGTGTTTGCTCTCAAGGAGAGATCATTCATCGACCTTCAATTAAGGATCCTAGCTGGCCCCATATAATTGGTGTATCCTTCAAAGCAGATGATCTAGTTGCCACATTGCCATCAAGATCTATACAAATCACGAAAACTGGAATGTATAATTTGTATTTCATGCACTGTGACCCCAATCTCAAGGATGTGGTTGTTGAGGGCAAAACTATATGGAAAAACCCTACTGGCTATTTACCTGGCAGAATGGCACCACTGATGAATTTCTATGGGTTCATGTCCCTTGCTTTTGTTATACTGGGAGCATTTTGGTTTTATCAATATGCCAGATTTTGGAGGGAAGTTTTTCCATTGCTGAATTGTATAACAGTGGTGATAACGCTAGGCATGTTTGAGATGGCTTTCTGGTATTTTGACTATGCTGAATTCAATGAAAGTGGAGTGAGGCCAACTGGCACCACAATATGGGCAGTTACATTTGGTGCTATTAGACGTACAGTTGCACGTCTCATAATTCTTATGGTGTCAATGGGCTACGGTGTTGTGAGACCTACCCTAGGTGGCCTCACATCAAAGGTGATCATGCTTGGAGTGACCTTTTTTCTGGCCTCTGAAGTGCTTGAAATAGTGGAGAATGTAGGTGCTGTCAGTGATCTTTCTGGAAAGGCGAGACTCTTTTTGGTTCTTCCTGTAGCCCTTTTGGATGCCTTCTTCATTCTTTGGATATTCAAGTCACTTTCTGCCACTTTAAATAAGCTTCAGGTACCAATCTAGCATTTTAAGTAACTTCTGTCAGCATTTCTCTTCTTATAATGTGGCGGGTATATGCAATTCTTTAATCTTGAGCAGCAGCATAGATGTCTCTTCTCTCGTTATTAGGAAATTTGAAGCACAAGGTTATGCTTATTTTTCTTTTCATTTATTTATTTTATGGGGGGAAGGTGGTGGGACCTTTTATTAGATGTCCAAGTAATCAAAGAAAACTTTGAGCCAAGATAGGATTCTGGGTATTTTATTGATGCAAAACCTGTCTTTGGGGATCACCGATCACCATAATATGAAAAAACTGCAGAGAGAATCACAATGAATTGGATTGGTTGCAAACTGCAGCAGATGGAAACTTAAACTTCTTTCACAAAATGCAAAAGAAATACCTAGCAGAAATTGCAGACTTCTAATGCTGCTGGATGTGCATGGGCTTGACCAGAGCAGGATGAAAAATTATCTTGAACTTATATTATCTCTGAGAACCCGTGGCTGTAATTTTTCTGAATCCAAGTAGTGATGAATTAGAAAGCTCAAGTTATATCATTTATGGTATCAGAAGGAGTGAGGTGCTAGTTGCTGAAATCTTGTTTTCTGTGCACTAAAACCAGGGCGATGGAATTTTCTTTTGTTCTTATTATTTTTTTAATGCAATGCATGAATTAAGGATATATTAATTCTAGAGTTATTTATCTTGATCTTTTGAGTTGTTCATCTTTTGTTGCAAATATTTGTTTTTTCTTATGCTTTCAGTCATTGCCAGCTGAAGATTAAATGTTAAGAATCCTCATTTAGACAAGAGTTGGATGTTTGAACTTGTGCTGCATGTTATACAGCATTATGTTCTCAAAGAGAAAGCACACACACTAGAGAATAACTTTTTTCTTGCTTAATGTGCCAGGCTAGGCGGATGATGGTCAAGCTAGATATATACCGGAAATTCACTAATGCGTTGGCAGTAGCAGTTATTGTATCAGTGGGGTGGATATGCTATGAGGTAATTCTGTTGCATGTTGTATTTGTTAAATCATCTATCACTGTTTTAGATATCTTTCATTGAATTCCTTGTCATCAGACAAAGATTTAAAGAATTTGCTAAAATATCATGTATTTAGAGACTTCTAAATTATCAATTGCCTTGCTGTAAGCTAAATCTTAAGCTGGTAGTCTACTATTTGTGAAAGAGAATATCAAACCATTTCGTCATTTTAGAAAAACTTTGGATCAATGAATGATCTATCAGAACCATGTTACCATGGCACTTAGCAAAGTGTCATTTTAGTATCAATTTGAGGTTGGATCTACAAGCACAAGTTACTAAAGGAAAAGGTTAGGACTAGAGGATTTGAAGTCATATATGGCATATATTATATTCAATTCATGAAGTATTTTGCATGAATGTCCATTACTCCCTGCTTTCATCAAGAATGGAACAGGGACATGATTGATTAATCTTGATCTTGCTATGCTTTTAATCTGCTTTCTTTGGTTTGTTTACCAAATGCGTTATTTTTTGGATGCAGTTGTATTTCAAGTCCAATGACATTTACAATGAGCAGTGGCAGAATGCCTGGATCATTCCAGCCTTCTGGCAAGTCCTTTCCTTTTCTCTCCTATGTGTCATTTGTGCTCTTTGGGCTCCCTCCCAAAACTCAATGCGGTAAGACTTTGCTTCTATCCGAAAATTTCCTCCTTTTCCATGATTTTTAACATGTGGATTTACATTGTGTTCTAACTTTAGACAAATCTTTAATACTTAAGTGATATTTAGAAGTTACAACTAGGGTTTATTGCTATTATCAGCTTGAGAAGTGCCTCCAATCGTAGTTATAGTTGGTCAATCTCTTCTTTGCTAGACATGTGAATTTTTTGTGATGGTTGCATAATTGCAGATTAGATTCACTTGAACTGCACAGGAAACATGGCTGTCAAAAGTACGAGTTATATTCATGTTAAGGAACTGATTGCCATACTCTTGCAACCTGTTATTTACATATGCAGATTAGGGAGCATCCACATTGAAAAGTTGATATGTGCAACTGTTTTGTGCCTTTTATTATGTGTTTAGGCCTGTGTAACCTGTCGTGTTTGATGGCTGCTATACAAACCTTGTATTCTATAATATGCAGAACAAACCGGTAAAAGAACTGAAAGAACTTTTCACATAGGTTACTTCCATCAAGTACATTGTATTTCAACATTTTAAATAGACATGTGCTAACCAATCATGCAATGTTGCTCACTGATGAACCTGAGATATGCTTAGGTCCGGACATCAAGTTGATTATATTGTATTTGCACTTCTCCTGATGATTGATTTCCGCTTTCTTGCCAGGTATGCTTACTCTGATGATGTGGGCGATGAGTTTGACAGAGATGAAAGTTCATTGACACTCATAAAACCAGCTGCAATACCTTCAAAAGATGTTCGAAGTGCACCAGAAACTAGACCAGTACAGAGCAGTAATGGTGCATCTAATGGCGATATCGAAGAAGACAAAACAGAGTAAAGTACACCCAAAAATTGTTATATTTTAAGGCAGGTCAATCATTTGATTTGTTATTGCAGTAATCCTTGTCTGCTCCCTGAATCTACACTGACTAACTTCTAGGAGCAAAGTTTATGCAGAGAAAAACGTTGATCTAGTTATTGCAATAGAAGAGGGCTCTTTTAGGTTACATTTGGTTTTATTTTATTTTATTTTATTTTTTCGGTTCATGTAATTGTTAGGTTAATTTATTGAGTGGTCATAGACGTTGAAGAAGAAACAGTGGTTTGGTTGTGCCTTCAGTTTAAGCCAGTTTGGAAAATAGAAAGAAACTGCAACTGATTCCTCAATGCAAAGGAGAATGTATGATCATTGGTTTTTGGCAGCAAAACTTAGCAGCAATATCATCTACTATATTCTTCTTAAACTCTTCAACCCGAAAGGATGGAATAGTGAATCCAGTTTAAATGTGAACATGTCAATGTTTGAAGAGTTTTCTTATGACCCATTCAATTTCGGTACGACCCGGTTAAAACTTGGACTGATGGCGTTACCCGCTACCAACTCGCTTTCTTGTGGAAGGATCAGGATAGAAAACCTCTGTTATTATTGGATAAGATCAAAAATAATTAATCAAGCTAAAAGATTTTAGCAGTCTGATTTGGACCGGACCATATTATGAGCTTAAAGAAAATAAAAAAAAAAATTCTGGTCTCCAAGTATGGTACTCTAATTTGAAAATAAAAAGTATAGTAATTTTGACTTAGAAAGGTCAATTGCCAAAATGAATAGCAAAACTATTAGCCACCTACAATTGACTTCTCACTCAATTAGTTCCATTGACATTGAAAAGTATTTGCCAATCTTTTCTGCTTGGAAATTAAGCTCAACAATTATATATTATTTCATTTGTGACTCATGACTTTGGATAATATACAAAAATACTTCCCAATTGCAATAATTTTAGTTATCCGTGTACCCAAAATTTAATATCAACGTTTATCCTGTCCATATTTGAAATTCTTTACCATTGTTAATTAAGTTAATAAACATACAGAGGAAAAAGGTTTTAGATGTTATAGAGGAGTTAATCAGGTCCTTTATCAATTAATGTACAAAGATAATTTATCCCATAAATACACACATCATTCAAATTATAAAGTTCCTCTTGATTGGATTATGAATTGGTTATCTTATATTATAAAAAAATCTGATCATTAATAAATTTAGTACTTCCTTAATTCTTTTATAATTGTCATTTTTTTTATTTTCACTATAATTAAAAAATATTAATTAGTCTTTAATTTAAAAAAAATTGAGTGATTAAATGTATATTGAGTGATTTAATGTAAAAAAATAAATCTAATTGTTCAATTTTTATTGAAAATGAAAATTAAATTGGAAAAAGAAAATTAAATTGCATTGAAAATGTAAAAGTGACAGATAAATAGAATTTGAATTTTACTCAAAAGTGACAGATAATAAAAAATGGAGGAAGTACGGGATAAATATTATAAATTCATAACCGGACCAACAGTTGCTTTTTCCCATATTTGTTGAAACAAACATGTTCCCAAATATGCTATCGCCACAGTTGACCTTAACATCAAATTTCAAGCAAATAAGGAATTATTTGCATATTAAGCTACATCCATTTTGACCAATTTTGAAATCACTAGAAATAGAAACTATGTAAAGATTTCAAGTTCATCAAGCACACTGACCAATTTTGAAATCATTCACTAAATAGAAACTAGTTAAAGTTTCAAGGAGAAAAGTTTTTGTTTTATTTTTTAGCCATGGTTATCAGAAATTTATACTGGACAGATTCATAAAGGAGTAAAATATCTCCTCCTGAGTAGTTAAAAATGCTCTAAATTCAATTATCGAATCCGAAACATCTTATTGAAAAATACGATGAAAGGAGAAAAGATTTTAGTGCACTCATAGTGCTTTCAATTCCAAAATTTATACCTACCTATGTTTATGATGGAACTAAAGGCTTTTGTTTCTTTGGTTGGTTCATTCAACTCACATTATAGAACTACTGAAACATTCAAAGAAACTCAATCCAATCCCTGACAAAAGCTTATATAGCTTTCATTTTCACCAATGGATTTAACTTAGGTCACAGACTGTGCGGCTAAGGAAAGAAAATCTGATTCTTGATATGATGGATATTAAAGAAAATCACACATAATACCAATTCCCATATGAACAAATGGAACAAAAATCTAAAAATGTGGTAACAGGCTAACAAGGCAAACAACATGCTTACAGTGAGGAAGTATTTAGGTACCGAGGCCCGGCTGTTTTGGACCGCTACACCGGATCTTGCCAAATGAACTTGACTCCTTCCAAATCTGTGCAGAAAATTATCCAGTGATGCTTAAAAGAGTTGGAGCTCCCTAGTGACCAGCACCACATCCACCCAAACACCCCCACAAAAAAATTCAAAGAATGTTTCCTAGTTCATAAGCTGGCAAAACTCATTCTCTTTGCTTCACTGGGATCTCCTCCTCAAATGCTGAGATACAGGATACCCTTCAAAGAAATCCAACACCGCGTTCTCCAAATCCTCAACAGAGTACTTCATATAGTTCTCTGGGTGCCTCCCACTCTCTATGTGACTCCTGAATCTCCCAAGAAATGATCTGTAGGCTGGGATCAACTTCTCGGATATGGAAATTCGAAGTTCCTCCCTGAGTTGATTATCCGGGACTAACCATGCTGCTTGAGTCCTATGAACCTCTTCAAACATAGCATTGAAGTTCTTAAACCTCTCTCTCAAAGCACTCTTTGACACCCCAGAAGAGAAACCACCACTCACGTGTAATCCCTCATCCCTCAAGCAATACAACACTCTCACCCAAGTTGCTCTCTGGTAACTAGTTGCAGCCTGCCTGAATTTCCCTGTTAGCTTTCTTAAGTAATCATCTCCTATCATTTCTCTCAATTCAGGAGACCCTTTAACCTTTTGAACTATATAGTGAACATTGTTCATCATAAACAAATGAGCTAAAGATAAATCTCTGTAATGCTTAGATTTGCCTTCTAAATTGAATTGCAAAATCACAATAATCCAAATCAAATGAAGGGCTAATGGGGTCTTCCCTTCTAGCTCAGCAAATTCCATATCAGGGGTGGTTGAATCACCAGAATATCTCGAACCAGTTGATGGTTTTGACAGAATAAGCTGAATCAAGGTCTGTTTATAATCCGAAATCAAACTGATATAATTCATCACATACCTTGTCAAGGGATGAATAGTCCCTCCAGGCACTGGAACCAATGAAGGTTCACGAAGAACGGCATTCTCAAACTCAGATAAAATCCCTCTTGCAGCCTCAGCCAATCTAGACAAAATCTCAGCAGCCTGGACTCGAATTGACTCGGCTGATTTTGATTCAAAAACCACCTCAATATCAGGCATCAAGTCCATCAAAGCATCATGTAAATCCAAAATCTTGAACATTTTCTCAGGAGATCTCCTGCTTATGCTAATTGCCTCAGCAAAATTAAACAACTGAATTGCCGGCCCCTTCACAGTCTCCATGAAACAAGCATCATCAACAGCAGTACCAATCCCCTCAAAAATCTGCTCACAGAGTCTCTTCTCACTAGCAAACAAAATCCTTATACAAACCTTAGCTGCCCTTATCCATCTCCTAATCTTAGTCTCTAAAGCATCCCACTCAAGTCTCTGTATATCCCCAATACTCAGCTTTTCAATCCCTAATCTTTTAAAATTCGCATCCACAGCAGATTTTCTCACACTCCCATAAACTTGGATACATTCTCGCAAGTACCCAGCAGAGATCATCCTTTTAGCAATGGACTCAAGGTCAATCACCGCTTCTTGTGGAATAAGATCGATCTCACGAATACTGCTAGTGGATCGATAGCTCGTGCTATTGTTACTTGCTGTTGAATCTGCTCTCTGGATTGGATCTTGAATATCATCATCACCCGCTTGATCATCTTCTTCAAATTCTCCTCCGGCGGAGGAGTGGACGGAGGAGCTGGGATCGGCGGAGGTGAGTGAGTCTAACTCGACGGGGGCTGTGTGGTTGAGAAGTATGTTGCGGAACTCATCTTCAAGTCTGGCCATGGCGATCTGGATTGTGGCGGAGTTGACTTTGTCTTGATCATCGGAGATGGAGGTGGAGGACATGGATTTTTGAATTTCATCAACAGCTTTTAAGTACCGATCCACTTCTTCACGGTCACCTTCAAAGATCATCTTCTCTCTAGCTTCCTCTGAAGCCGTTGAATCCCACCGTAGAATTATCTTCTGCGCATCTTCAAAACCCACCTCACCACCGCTGGCGTTGCAGTTCTCCGGTGGCTCCATGATTGGATACAACTTCGCTCCTGGAAGCTAACTAAAAGATTGAAACTTTATGCAACAACGGATTTTTTTTCGATACACAAATTTAAAAAGAATGGATTTTTTCTTCAAATTTCAACAATTTTCAAGAGAAAAAGCTTGATTAAAGTGATAAAAGAGTTGTTTCAAGGATGCCGATGATATTTCTGTGGAAAAAGCAAAGAGTTTTATCCTTTAAAAAAATCAGAAGAAAAGTCTTTTTTTTTCTAAAAATCTTTTGAAAAAGCTAAAACATTTCAGAATCTCGAAAAGGTGGAGGTTTAGGTGGTGGAAGCGGAAGAGGAGGCGGAGGAGGTGGTGGGTCTGGGATGAAGTAATGGACTTAGAGAGAGTTTGATTTTAGAAGAGGCTGAGTAAAACTTTGGAGCAGTAGTCCTTTTTTTTTTTTTTTTCCGCGGGGGTCTCTTAAGGCAGCTGAGAGATTTTTGTCTGAATTTGACGAATACGGCAAGAGAAAAATTACGAGAAAATAGAAAAGATATTTTCTTAGAAAATGGAATTTTGACAATTTAACTCCCCGTACGGCGGAGTAGAATCTCTTTTAGAATATACCGGCGTAGGGCGCCGTAAATTTCATTTATTAACTTTTGTTTTATTTTTTATATTTCCTGATATTGCTCTCTCACTTCGATAATTACAAGTTTCTTCGTTTGAAGTTTATTTCAGTCTAACGATAAATGGATATTGATCTGACTTTTTTATATCATCATAAAAAAATAACGGTATTGATATGAATTTTAATGTTATATATAAGTGAATGAAATAGCGTTTTACTTGAGTATTTTATTTTTTACTAATCTTAACCTTTAAAATTATTATTTTATCTTTAATATTTTTAAAAAATAATGTTTTACCCTTAAATTTTTTTTTTAAATTAACTATTGCATATAAGCTTTATGTGGAAAATTATAGATGTAAAGATAATTCTTTCCCCCACTTAGTTTTTCTGATTTAGATATTTTTGATAAATTTGTCGTTATCATGGACCTAATTTGGCCCATCTTGTAAGGGGTAGCTCAATTATATGCAGCCCAAGCCCATTTATAATTCCCCATGGAGCCGACGTGGAGGAGCAGAGAGTGTCCGTTGGAACTTGGATATATAGCTGGCGGAGTCCAACGACAGTTATTGATAAAACTTGGTTTATTATTTATTTCTAATTATAGACAAATAAAATCCTGTTGAGTGCATATGATTAAAAATTGATGGGTTCAACAATTATAATTGGGCATCTTTATTTCTTTTTTAATTCATTTCGGGCCGGAGTTTCTTATACAGTATTTATGTGTATAAAATAAATTATTATTCCCTCCTTTTTTTATTATCTGTCATTTTGTTATTTTTATTAGAATTAAAAAGTATTAATTAGGTTTATATTTAAAATAAAATTGAGTATTTCAATATATAAAATTAAATCTAATTGATTAATTTATATTGAAAAATAAAATTAAATTGAAAAAAAGAAATTAAATTGTATTAAAAATTTAAAAGTGATAAATAAATGAAATTTAATTTTTTTTCAAATGTGACAAGATAAAAAAAAAATTGAAAGAGTATAAAGGTAAGGAGAGGGAGTGTGAGATCCTACTATATTATTATTCGTTTTACTGCGTAAATGTCTTTACGATAATACATTACTAAATGATAATTTAACTCTTCTTTTAAAGTTTGGAGCAACTCTTTCTAAAGCTCAATATGTCTCACCTAAAGGACAGTTAGCCATTACCAAGCATTGATGGTATTTAATTTAATCGTAAATGTCATTTGACCACAATATAAAGGGTTTTAGAATTTTCAAAAAAGACAATTTATTCTCTTCATTCTCTCTAAAATTTATATATTTTTCTAAAATCTTATTTGATCGTCAGAGTATCTTTTATTAGAAATTCGTCATATATTATTAAATGGTTCAAAAATTCTAACAATCCGAACTGTTATTTAAAAATAAAATTTTCATATAATTTTAAATTTGGTAGAAATGAAAGTTGTGTGGGCTTTTCATAATAAAGGAGGTTCAATTGGTATTTAAGATTAGATTAAAGAAGTAAACATAGGAATTATAGATGTGTTTAAAAAAGAGGCAGGAAATTAATAGAGCACAACTGTTAAACACATCATCAAAATGTGCTGGCTCTAACTTTGCTATATCACTAACCCCATAATTAGCACATGGATTACATGCTCATCAAATTTAATGAAGTCAACTAATCTACTCCAAATTTAGGCCGACATTCACGTGTGCGCATCTACAAATTACATTATATCCCATTCATACACAGATCAAAGCGATCTTCATATTATTAATTAGCATCAATATAACTATTGCATTCTGGCAATTCATCCCAATTCTAATATATATATATTTCAATAAAATTTATGGTAAGAAAGGAGTTTAGAAGAACAAAGTGTTTTTGAGGAGAGAATATGGAAAATAGGGGACAAATTGAAATTTGTGTATATCTTAATTAATTAAGTAATTAAAGGTTAATTTCAATATAAATTAATCATCATTAGCGTTCATGATTAGCAATGGAATCAGTAATCACATTCTTTTTGATGATTTGTGATAGTGCAAAATCTGGTGCATGGTGGTGGGGTGTCAATCAATTCAAGTATTGGTTAATGATAGTTAATTAAAAGATTAATTAATCATAAATAAATATAATAAACAACAATCTAGAGGAGAAGAAATTAGTATTAAAGTGGAGTTGCACGAGTGGTGCAGGTCCTGAAGGATTTATATTATTTGCCTTCGCTACAACATCATTAATATTTATTATTAATAATAATTTATTATATGCCTCCAAAATTATGACATTACCAATCTTCATCATGCTCTCACCAAATATATATTTAATAGATTCCCTTCCACCATGAGCTGGCTAAACAGTTCCTTCCGCAGTTAAATATTAACATCTTCCCCTAGCAGCAAAGAAAAAAAATTATAAAAGCACTCCTACTATTAAATCAGTAATATTTAAAGAAAATATTAGCGAGTCTAAAGAGCATATCTAATGCTATAAGTGTCTTAATATAGTGTGTGGCATTACATAAATTAGTCTAATAATATCAATTAATGATTAATAACATCCGGTCATTAATTATATAATACTCTATTAGTTATAATTTGACCCTTAAATATTAGTAATACTCATACAGCTCAAATTATATTCAAACTTATGAATTACAGCTAATAATTTTTAATGCTTCAGTAATCGATGGGCTTTCGAATTACTGTACTAATTTATTGTGGAGGATGTATCAGAATTATTGGATTTTATTTATTTATATATTTATTTTGAGCTGTTCTATGCAAAATTGAAGGGAAAAGGTGGGATATTGTTGTGTGGCAGATTAGGATATTAAATATTGGAGCAATTTTAATTTTTAAATACTTGTGTTTCTTGGTATTTCCAGTTGTAGTGAGGTATCATGAAGTACAGAAAGGTTGACTATCATATGTTTTTAAATCTGTCAATGAGTTGTAACTTTATACTCCCAATGGAATTCTTACGGTATATCCAAATTAGCATCTTCATTTAGACCTTAACATTAAGTTTTTGCCTTGAAATCCCAAATGGGTTTCTTTAGCTATATCTCAAATTTCATGGATTAGGCCCTGCTAGCACTAGCTCATAAATTCCGCAGTTGCACAAAATTAAAAAGAGCAGGAAAAGAACCCATTTTCTAACTTCTAATAGTCCAAGTTACAGTAAGCTAAAGAAAGGTTAATGGCAAATGGATTGGTTTGGATTGTATCCTAACGAATTGGGTCATAAAAAAAATTAAAATTTTGTGGTTACAAATGATTTGGATTATATTGGATCATGATTTTAACGGGTCATTGTTAAATGAATCGGATTATAAATGGGTTAAGTTTAACAGCATTATTTTTTATTTTTTATTTTAAATATGCATGTGTAATTTATATATATAAAAAAATATGTTTACATTATATAAGAAATGTTATAAAATTAAAATAAATGGATCAAATTGGATTATGATCCAAACATAATAGATTATTTGTATAGTTTGGATTAAAAAAAATGTAGATTATATGAATGGAATAACAGATGAAATCTAGTTAACAATAACCTTTTTGTCAACAACGAAGATTTGTAAAAATTTATCATGCTTTAGTTTTTGTTTTCTTTTCTTTTTATGAAAACATATCCTGCTTTAGTTAGCAAGTTGATGATTAGTGTGATTTAGTAATCTTAGATTTTTAATTAGTATTACTAATTAGAGGGTTAGTGATTTAGGTTTAATTAATGTTACTGGAATTAGAGTTGATGATTTAAGTTGCATAATGAGAACTGTCTTTGTAGTTTGTACAATTGCTTTTGATGATTTTGCCACTTTGGAATTTAACTTGAAAGAATTGCACCCAATAATTTACATTGGATAAAAATATATATATATAATCTTTAACCACAAAAAATTGATTTGGTGATTAGCACTAAAAGTAAAAAAACTCTCGAATTCAAATACTTATAGTCACTGGTAATAATAATAATAATAATAATAATAATACTAATAATAATCTTATCTTTGAAAAGATAAATATAAATAAAAAAACAATATCAAAGTAGCTTTAATTAATATGTCAAAAAAAAAAGTAGCTTTAACTAAGACCCCCAAAAATTTTACCAATTGGCCCATTAAAGATAGAAGCTTCGGATGGGCCGTTTTCAATAACAGGAAAGCTTTGAACTCTCCTGTCAATATTAAATTATTTGGACTAACCTTGTTATCTATCTTATTAGACTATTAGTTATTATATGTGTTTTTAATTGTTCGAAAAAAGATATATATGTGTGTGTTTTTCTTTCTCTCAATCTTAATCAACCTTTTCAAATAAAAATTCCAGCTGAAAATGCCAATAATTAGATTACTCAATAATAATAATAAAAATCAATAAGTAACCAATTATCATAAGATAATTAGACGTTTTAACTTTAACCTGAGCATAATTTTTATTTAGAAAATCTCCATTTGAGAAAAAAAAAAGCATTGATAATTTATTAGAGAAATCAATACTTAAAACAAACGTCTCATTGTCAATTATCATAACATTATTAATGGTTTTTACTTTTAACACAACAAAATTATTTCGAAATTGTTATTAAGAAAAGGATAAAGGGGTTTTTTTTGCCCGTGAACTATTGTAAATAGGATGAAAATACTCTCAAATTTTTTTGACAGTTTTTACCTCTTAAGTTATGAAAATAAGTAGAAAATGCCTTCATTTTGAACGGAAAATTCAGCCAATAAATAGACTTAACATAAGTCAATACACACATGACACATCAACGCCCACATGGAAACCTCCCTCATAGTCAACTTAGAAAAAAAAAAAAAAAACTCTTTCTCCTCCGATAACACATCAACATCCACATGGCAATCTCTCTCCTAATCAACTTAGGAAAAAAAAACTCTCTCCCTCCTCCTATAATCCTCTTTCTCCAACTCATGGATTTGGTTTCCAAGAAACTGAAGGCGGTGTGCAAGGGATCAAAACTAAAAGGTGATGCCTACCTTTCTTTAAAATCATGGTATATTTAAGTGGAAATTTCTTATATAGACATTTGAATCTGCTTGTAGGAATGAATGCCTTGAGTATATGAAGAGATCATAAGTTCTCAACAGAAAGCTTATGAAAGCTTTAATGGAGAAGCTGAGGGTGAAGGAAATAGATGAGGAGAAAAAATCAAAATTGATGGGATCAAAAAGGATAAATCTGAATTACTATCCAAAATGCTCAAATCCAAACCAAAAAATTGGGGTTAGAAGACACTCAGATGTGTCATCACTCACATTTCTTCGTCACGATGAAATTGGAGGGCTATATGTTAGAGTAAACGAAGAGAAAGGGGAAGAAGATGGATGTGTCAATTTAATTCTCTTCGTGTAAATTACACTTTTGATATTGATACTGGAAATTAAGATTGGGGGTTTTAGTTAATTTAGGATTTGCAGTTTATTGTGCTTAATTTTCTTTATTTGATTTAGGTTGATTTATAACTTCTCGCTCTTTCATCTCGTTGACTTCAACATCTTATTAACCAGCAAACTCTCCGAAAAATACATCAGTCATTGGAACAGGAGTTTATAAACTTATCAGAGGAGAGCAAAGGAGTGGCGAGAGGAGAGAAAATGAGAGAAGACAGTTTTTTTTTTAAGCTAACTTGGAAAGGAATTGTTACGTGGGTGCTAGTATGTCATATGTGTATGGACTTCCATTAAATTAGTTTGTCAGTTGAATTTTTCGTCCAAAATGAGGGCATTTTTCAACTATTTTTATAAATTCAGGGATAAAAACCGCTAAAAAAAATTTTAAATGTATTTTCATTTTATTTTTAATAGTTTGAGAGTAAAAAATCCACTTATCTCTTTAAGAAATAACTAAACATTCAGAATAGAAAGATTTCAACAGTTATACAAGTGATCTTCGTGATAAAATATTCAATAAACAAATTTTCATATTTTAAATTTCTTACAAAGCAAACTTATAATTTAAGTAATATGAGTATCTGAATTCGGCTAACTCAACTAAAAACTAGAGGTGGTCCGTTGATAAAAATATGATCCAATCTAACTCTATTTTTTAATAATTTATTTATTATTTAATCTTTTTATTTTATTTGTAATTTCATGACTTTTATATAATATTAATACAAAAATAATTATTTTTATAAGTTATAAATGCAATTTTTTTTTTAACTTTTAACGACAAAAATTTTAGGAAGTTAAAAAAATAAAATCATAAAACTTGATTCATTTATACTTTATAGCCTAATAATGTCTCGTATGAGTTATTATTGAATCAACTTCGATCTAATCTATTTATAATTCCCCCAATTGTAATTTATATAATATGATCTAACCTATATATTATAATTCAATTCAAATACATCCAATCCATTCCATATTCAATCTCCCCAATTTTAATATATATGATATAGTATAACCTATTATAATTCGATTCAAATCCGTACATTCAATTCCATATATAATCTCTCATGTTGTTATAAGTTATCAAATAGATAATATTCAACTAGCGATCACTTGATATATTTTCTTTTATGCTATTTTAGTATTGAAAATTTAAAGTATTAATTAATTCGGTGTGCAACATAAAAAAAATGTTTTTAATTTTAAATATAATAGTGCATAACGATGCGCAAAGACATACCGCCATAATAAACTAAGGCAGTGTTTGGCATTGCTTTTGGGAGGACAAAAAGCTGCTTATTGGATAAAAAAATGATTATGAAATAAAAATAAATGTTTGTTAAATGTTGATTTTAGAAAAATCATTTTTGTGAAAAATGGAAAAATTTTCTATTAGAAAAAAGCTAGAAATTGAATTTTTTCAGAAAAATTGATTTTCACCTTTTAATTGCAGTAGATTTAATATTATTTATATAAAAATATTTCTTATTTTATTTCATAATGACAAATATATTTAATATAAAATTTTTTTTTGCTCTTTTCTCTTACCCTACCATGCAAAATCATATAACGTTAAAAATAATTATATTTTTTTCTCTTTTTTTTTATCATCCAAAATAATATATATGATTAATTATGAAAACAATATATATATTTTTATTTTTTTTATATTATATTTATTTTTATTTAACTATATATGAAAATATATGATTTTAATAGTTTAGTAAAATAAAAAATTCAAATAAGTGAGAATTATTATTATTTTTTTGTGAAATTTTTAATATAATATATTAAAATTTATATATATTATTTTTTGTCTGTTTATTCTAAAAATTTAATTTTAATAATATTATTTACCAAACAGTTAACAATTTTTTTTGATTTTATAAGTTATTTTGAATTTTATTTATTAAACAATTATCTACTATTTAAAATACAATTTTTTGAAATTAAAAAAATTATTTTCATAAATTTTGTGAAACTGTTTATAAGAGTTAGGTTAAATCAAGATTTCAAAGAGCTGCAAGTTGGCTGCTTGCTTTCATGCACACAAATAAAGTAGGAAGTGATAATGATAGTAAACTCAACAAAAGGGTCCTTGAGATCATAAAAGTGATGACAATTTGCAATTTGACCTTCTTTTTCTACTTCATATTCAATCTTTGAATTTTCTTAAAAAACCATCCCTGAAAGCATCTCTCTTTTTTATATATTTTTCAAGTCATTTTTAAAGTTTGGTCACTGAGAGAGTGACACCAAACACCAAACACCCACGTTTTCTGCATTCATTCGTTTTTTTTTTTTTCCCCGTTTATGACGGGTCAATTTGGTTGTTTCCTTTTTCTGCTGTGACAATGTAATATCTAACTTCAATTTAGCATTTAATCTTAATTTTCAAGACATTTTATCACTTTTTATCTTAAAAATAATTTTTTTTTTCAAAATTCTCATTTATTATAAATTTACTATTGTTTCCGTCCCATAATAATAAAAATATTTTTTTTCGTCCGATTCAAATATATAATACTTGCTATTTTTAATCTATCATTAACTTGTATATTACTTATTATAATATCGTTATTTAATTTATCAATAATCAATAAATTTTCATTCATTTCCTTATACTATTTGCCAGTAAAACTTAAAATAATGTGATATTTAATGCATTTAACTTTATTTCTCCATTATATATATACTTTACTTAAATTTAAATTTACATTCATTTCCTTATACTATTTGCGAGTAAAACTTAAAATAATGTGATACTTAAATCCATTGTTGTCAACAATTGTCAAATATTATCACATATATCTTTAACAAATATAAAAAATACATTAATAAAAGTTCAAATAAATATGGGGCCAGTATTGTTATTTAACTCTTCTCGCTTATCAGATTTATATTAATTGAGTTGAATATTTAATTATTTGTTCGATGATCACTTCAATCACGTAAGTGTTGGATAATAACTAAACATGTAAAGCAATCACGTAATTTCACAATAATTTGTTGGTTGGTCAATCCCATATTTTGAATATTTATTAAAGAATATTTAGAAATTTGTCATTCTTAAATGAATGGTGTTATCTTTGCGTGTAATTAAGGTGGTTTAATTATTTTTCTATGAATAATAAATAAATTAAATTTTTTACTAAAAATCATATTGTCCGCATTATTATTACTATTGTCCATTATTTGTATTCAAAAAATTCAAAAATATATTAAATAATTTTATTAGTTTTATGTATCTTATATATTTTAAAATTTTATTTGTATTTTATATATGTATTTTTTTATATTACTAATGAAATTTTAATTTACATTAAAAAAAATTAAAGCCTATTTGGAAGTGCATTTAGTAAAATGCAAAGCTTCTAGATCAACAAAAGATAAATAAATACAAATACAATTAATTGCTTTTTCCATGAAAGAGGCAAAGAATTCTGAGCGCATTTGAATTGGACAAGCAATATGCGTGAGAAATTGGGTAATTAATTAAAATAATCTTATATTTAAATAATGTTGATCATTTGGGGAGCATGTGCTATTCAATTCTCCGAGTCAATCCGACAAGGTGAAATTTGGCAATTTGATTTTCTCTAATTTTATTTTTGCCCATTTTTCAACAAATTTATTTTATTTGATATATCATAAAATATTTATAAATTTAGTTTAGACAATATCTTTTAGAGCCATGCATTTCATTTGAACCAATTTTTTTGTTCTTATCACGCGATATCCTAGATAAATTCCAATTCATACAGCTATTTGTCAGCTGTGGGGGACACTTTTAAACCCGTATTACATCCAGACTAATTTTCGTTCAAGTCGAAAAAGTGTCTTACGAAAAATAAAACTCTGATCACAGGTTTTAAATAGCTGTGTACAAAAAAAATCGAACTCACGATTTTCGCTTAAATGATGAGAATTTTTTTGCTAACTCATTTGTATCCGAATTATTCATTTGAATCAAATTTAGAGCACGGAATAGCTATCATCTATATGTTGCCACCACTTAGTAAATCTAGCTAAACACAAATGGGAATGAAGGACTCTAATAAGTTATGCTTTAAAGTAAACATCTAAATAATTTTTAAATTTTTTCAAGTTAAATCATCGTATTTTATTTGAGCGTGAGAGTGTTTATACATAATCATATGTTTAGTCCCTCTAACAGCTTTTGTGCTTGCAAGTGACGGAAAACTTGCCAAATTCCACGCCTGCAAAATTCACCCAAACCATTAATTAATTGATCAAGTTAAACGACATCAAATTGATCGTGGTTAGTGATTAGAAATTCAAAGTCAATAATCAACTATGATTGTGATCTTTAGGTGAGCCGTCGTATCACTTGGACTCTCTCTTCTTCAATCAGTAAGACTAAAAAACATTTTTTGTCTTAAAATTTGTCAAATTAAATCGAGATACATGTTTATTCGGTTCGATTTACGCAAAATAAATTTCAAATACTAGAATTTGACCCATTTTCTTAAAAGTAATTAATATAACTTTACAAATAAGATAGAGTATTATATAAAAATAAATATATTAATTTGATTCAGTTGAATCAGCCCACTGAAAATACACTTAGGGTATGTTTGATATGATGAATTGCATTGTAATGTAATGAATAATATAATAGATTGAGAAATGTAATGTAATATAATGTAATTATGATTACATTACTCTATTTGGTTGTATTAGTAATATAATATAATTATTATTACATTATTATGAAATTTTGACCTAACGGTTGAAATTTGCACTCACCAAATACAGCTACGGATCAAATTAATTCTCATATGAATAATATTATATCATTTATTTAGTTCATAAATAAAAATGGAATATATATATATATAATACAAAGTTTTTCCATATTGAGACAATGAAAAAAAAATTGATTTTATTCCACTAAAAATTTGAATATAAAATTTTAGCATACATGAAATAGATTTGAAAAAAAAAACAAGGATTTTGAAGGCATAAATAATTTATATGTAATTTATTGTTTTATACCGAGTACAAAAATATAATTTATTCATACAAATTTAATCCATAAATAAAATTAGAGAGTAAATTTAATAATAATATGAGAATAAAATAAAATAATTAATGTATAAAAAAGTTGAGTAGTATATTAAGATAGTTACATTGTAATGATAAATACAATACTAATTTTAAGGATTGAAAAATACATTAGTAAGAGTATTCAAAATTACCAATGTATTTGCCATTACATTACAATACACAAACTTTAGATTAACAAACAAAAGATTAATTACACTTTCAATTACATTACATTACTATCCCTCCTACCAAACATACCCTTAAAACCTACAAATATTTGTTCCAAATGCATTCGTTATAGATAGATTTTTGCCTTTGGCTATATCAGTTTTTTCATTTATTTGCCCAGTTTATTTCGAATTATCAATTTAGTAAAGTACCTGAATAATTTAGTACTTGGTAACATTATTTATTTTAATTTTTAATTTAGATAAAATAAAAATAGATTTTTAATTTTTAATTTTAGTAACATTAATACAATTCATCTATTATCTAGACATTTTTTCTGTCCAAATTCAAAGAGGCACATTCAAATTTTGATCAAATTTGAAAAACCTACTAAGAAAGTAATAAACTCATGAATGCATGCATAATTAAATGAAATTAAATTGTTCAAATTTAAATTATCTTAATTCATTTTTCTGAAATTATTTCAGCTAAATAAATTATCTCAATTTATCTATCTCTATATATATGCACTTAAATTATTAAAAACTTGTCAAATTTTTCTTAAAACTTTTTTTTTTTAAAGATAAGAAAGCAAATTTTTAGCCGTCTTTAAAAGATAAGCTTATGACAATTTTTTCGTTTCATAATATATTTAGCGTGAAAAAATAATAAAATTAGCCATATTTTAAAATGAAAAATATTTTTCATAGAAAAAGTAACTAATTAGCATATCAAATCAATTTGCCAATTAATTGACGTTTTGTAGGTTTATAATTTAAATTTTACAATAAATTTATGTGATGATGCTTGAAATGAAAGCAATAACATTTCAATCGAGACTTGTAAGAACAACAAATAATTTAAGCAAACATGAGAATGCCGTATACCATTCAACTGATTAAGTTATTGTATGTAAAATATGTTTAATTTATTAAGATGGTTATATATATATATATATATATATATATATATATATATAATGAATTTTAAACTAATAAAATTAAATATTATGAAAAAATTACATGTAATTTAAATAATTAAAAATCTAATTAATTTTTTATTTGATTAAAATTCCTAAAAATATATTATAAAAAAAATTATTGTGGACCATAAAACACTGAATTTCTATGTAGCATTAAGATAAATTTAAATAGGAAAATAAAAGAGCCGTAAATGAAGCAACAAGGGGATATTGTGTAGTTTTTATTTTTCAGTGAATCTAGAGGGTTTCGTTGTTTCCTGGTCATCGACACGTGGTTTGAACTTTAAGATAGTTTTGGCGGGTAAGCTTTGCCAATAAAATTCATAGAAATTCGTGAACAAATATATAATATCCCATTTTCAAAATTAAACGTCATATTTCTACTCGACAAAGATTTGATTAGGGTTTTTTAAAAGAATTTTTACGAAAATAGGGTGGTTTGGACAATAAATCCGGGAATAGGGTTGCGTCAGAAGCCACAGCTGACAGCTGCGGCTTCTGACGGTGGGACCCACACGGTGGGTCCCTTTTTCTTGAAGGATGCCGCAGCTGTTAGCTGCGGCATCCATAGGGGCAGCAATTGCTGCCCCTTTATTAATTTACAAGGGGCAGCAGGCACACCTGCCGCCTGCTGCCCCTTGATATATATATATATATATATATATATATATATATATAAAGGATTTTTTTTAAATAATAATTTAATAATAAATAATATTAATATTATTTATTATAATAAAATAGAATTATAATAGAGATAAAATAAAGTAAGAAATATATTTATTAAATATAATAATATAATTATAATAGAATAATATTTAAATAATATACAAAATGAAACTTTATTTTTTAATTGTCTAATTATAAATTTTACAAAAATATTTAAATTTTAACATTTTTCTTGTATTTTTATTTTTTATGTTTAAAGTAGGAAATTTATAGATAGTATAATATAAAAATTTTATAAGTAACTCAAACAAATAATATAGTGTAAAAAAAATAATTAAGAAATATAAATTTTCATAGATGCATGAAACAATTAGTATACGCTATATAACAGATATTAGTATCATGATTCAATATAAAAATATTTTTGTAAAAACACATAATTTTTTTATCACTATTATAATTCTATACCGTTACTTAAAAAGTTACTTAAAAGAAATAAAATGTAAAAATGTTTGTCACTTTGTTATAAACAAAGTTAATTCAATTGCAATTTTTTTAAAAAAATTAAGTTAATTCAATTGCATTTGATTCAAAAACTATAAATTTACGCATATATGTTTATATAGAATCGAATATATAGATTTCTCAAAAAACCTTAGGAAGCGACAAATTAATAATTAAGTAGTTGAATGAAAAATTAAAAAAATATATATTTTATATAAATTTAGTGATGCGTATATTTGCATCCGCTAATTACACACACGCAGTGCAGCAATACTCGACACAAAGTGTGAGATTTTTATTAAGATGAAAGGAAAGTAGGAAAAAATAAGGACCATTAGATGATGGTGAAATTGTTGGCGGTTACAAAAATATTTTTATATTGAATCATGATACTAATATCTGTTATATAGCGTATGCTAATTGTTTCATGCATTTATGAAAATTTATATTTCTTAATTATTTTTTTTGCACTAAATTATTTGTTTGAGTTACTTATAAAATTTTTATATTATACTATCTATAAATTTCCTACTTTAAATATAAAAAATAAAAATACAAGAAAAATGTTAAAATTTAAATATTTTTGTAAAATTTATAATTAGACAATTAAAAAATAAAGTTTCATTTTGTATATTATTTAAATATTATTCTATTATAATTATATTATTATATTTAATAAATATATTTCTTACTTTATTTTATCTCTATTATAATTCTATTTTATTATAATAAATAATATTAATATTATTTATTATTAAATTATTATTTAAAAAAATCCTTTATATATATATATATATATATATATATCAAGGTGCAGCAGGCGGCAGGTGTGCCTGCTGCCCCTTGTAAATTAATAAAGGGGCAGCATGGATGCCGCAGCTAACAGCTGCGGCATCCTTCAAGAAAAAGGGACCCATCGTGTGGGTCCCACCGTCAGAAGCCGCAGCTGTCAGCTGCGGCTTCTGACGCAACCCTATTCCCGGATTTATTGTCCAAACCACCCTATTTTCGTAAAAATTCTTTTAAAAAACCCTAATCAAATCTTTGTCTCTCTTTCTACTCTCTTTTTTTCATTAAAAAAATGTCATGTTTCTGCTGCTTCTTAAGGAAGGGTGACATATTGAATAAATACATATACGAGTATGCATATCAGTATGAATACAGATATAAATATAGTAATTATTAAAAAATTGAAATACTCATAAAATATATATAAAAATTATATATAATTAATAATCATATTATAAAATTATAAAATTAACTGTTATAAGGAGCATTATATAGCAAATTAATTAATGTGTGTTATTTAACATACAGCACTTGATGTTATTTTATGTGTTGAGTAAAAAACTTTAATAATATAACAATTAAAATACAAAATTTGAGCAACTGTAGAAACTGGAGGCACGTGAACTCTATTGCGCCAACTTGTCAACTACAATACTCAAAATCCACAATATACAGATACGTGTTAACGTACTGTGGTGCTAATGACGAAAGTGACCAGCCAGGAAGAATTGTTTATCACGTGCTGGAATTGAGGTGCTTTCCTTTACATTATTAATATTTTCATTTTTATAATATAATAGTCAAAATCGGAATAAATCAGAGAGAGCAATGTGAATAAGCAATTGGGCCTCCACTTACTGTTTTCACTAATGCAGGGCCCATTTTCACTGTCGGTCCTTCGTCGTCACGTTGACAAAACTCTGTAAATTGACGTTCCCGTTAGTTCTGTATTTACTTTAGAGGACATCACGTTTCTTTTAAATTGCAAATCAACCCTTCCAATAATAACAATAGGCTAAAAGTGTAAAAATACCCACAAAATTTGATAAAATATGTAATTTTACCTTTAATGTTTACTTTGGACTCGTTGTCTTTGATGTTTTAAAATTGTAAAAAATTTACCTCTAGTTTAATATTTTATTAATTTTGATTAATTCCATTTGTGGACATAACAGTGGGATCCAATTTTGAAATATTTACAGTAATATTATCTCAAAATAAATATTACGAGTAAAATTTCACATTTTATCAAATTTTAAGATATTTTTACACCCTTAGCCACAATAATAATAATAATAATTCCTAAACAAGTTTATAAGCTCTTCATATTGTATGACTGTGAGTGGCATAAAAAGATTTGTAAAGTTTATATCCTTTATTATTTTCCCTTATGTAGTCTTCTAATTAATATTTACAGAAATTTAAGAGACCCTAATATAAATAACGCATCACTGTAATATAAAATAATAATTTTAGTAAACCCAGCAATTTGTTATAATTTTATTTGTTACAAATTACAGTTTATACTAAAAAAATAAAATTTTAAATTTTAAGATTCCGAATAATTCAATTCATACTGATGACATTTGTTGTTTAGTCAAACATAAGACTTCAATTTTTTCTTGAAGAATTAATATTTTTTAAACATTAGTAATACTTATAAGGGCAAAGTCGTACATCAATATAAGGAGAAGCAGTCCAAAGGTGCAGCAACTATTCATTAATATAATATATAAACTGTATATCATAATTTAAATCATGCATGTATATTGTATATTTTTTTTTGAGAGACATGTATATTGTATATTAATTGTTGTATATTTACATACTTTGACCGCATGACATGGATTGTATACGCAATGTTGATTGAATAATTTTTCATGGAAGTATCACTCTGCTTGTCTACTGCGTATAGTCAATTTTGCCCTCGCAAATATTTTGTTTATAAAATTCAATATTTCATATTATTCGTGATTATAATAAAATAACTTAATATTTTCTTGAAATTAATAAAGTAACTGATTCTATCAGCATTTTTTACATTAATTTATTTTCTTAAAAAATACTTGTCTAATGTAAATTTATCAATATTTCTTCATTAATATACTAAAACAATAACAAATTAATAACTTATAACCCAGTTTAATTAATAAAATTCTGAACAAAAAGAAACTTCAAATTTTAAAACTTTAAGCAAATAAGCCAAAATTATATTCACAATAAAATAAAGGAAAACACTGATTAAGCTACAAAACTCGTACTGTACAAGGAAGGGGAATACAGCTTAACTATAATTTTAAAAATGAGCTTGAAATCTTTTACATTTTTTTTTATTATTGAATGCTATTCATCGTACTAAATTCTGGTTCAAAATTCTATATTTGCTCGAAATTCGAGAGAGTGGAATTGAAAGAAAATTGGGAACTATCTGTGAAGCTGCCTGAAGAGATTGCCCTTCTGGAATGCTCAGCAGAGCGTTCTCGAACGCTTCGAGACCAGTCGATGGGAGGGGCAGCTGCAACACCATCTCTAAGTGATGGTAGCATATGCATAGTTTTAGTACTTGCAATGCCATCATTCTCTTGTTTAACTACTTCAATTCTTTGAACAGCTTCTTTCAACTCTACTCGTTGCGCAGGATTACTATTAGCACAATCGACTCCAATTCGAAGAAGAGCCTTCATTTCTTCTATCGAATTTGAAGAAACTGTGATTTCTGGATCAAGCAATCCTGCTTCTTTCCCTGAAGCAATTGTATTGTCTACCCAATTGACTATATCCATGCCTCCTCTATCATTGTTATGATACAGAGAAGGATGATTTCCTGTTAATATTTCAAGGATTATCACTCCTAAACAGTATACATCGCATTTCGGTGATACTTCAGATTTTGCAGTCTCAGGTGCCTTGTAGGCAACTAGAGTTTGTCTTGCAAGTGAAGGACTAGTCAGTGAGTTGAATCCAAATTCTGAAAGCAATGGCTCATTGTTGGAGTCAATGAAAATATTGCTTGATTTGAGATTTCCATGGGGCAAGTTAGAGGAAGCTAGTTCATTGTGAAGATAGCCTAATCCTCTGGCAATTCCTTTGATAATTTTGAGACGAACAGGCCAATTAAGTTCAGCATGTAATTCTCCTCTATCAACTGAAAAATACAGAAAAATGTATAGTGTTTAGCAGATTCCTATTTGTAATTTCCAATTTGAAAAAAAAAAAAAAAAAAATTAATCAAGAAAGAGCAATTTTTACCGTGCAGTATATAAAACAAACTTCCTTTAGGCATGAACTCATAGATCAATAACTTCTCATCTTCTCTGTAATGAAAAGCTAATGGGCCTAAAACATTAGGATGGCACAGACTTGCAAGCTTTGTCAGCTCTGCAACAAATGCATCTCTGCGCAAAGCATTCATTTCTCTCATTCTTTTAACAACCACTAACATACCATTAGCCATTAGAACTTTATACGAAGACCCCAATCCTCCGTGTCCAAGCACTTCTGCTGCGGCTTTCAGCAGATCTGCCAATCCGAAAACACCCTTTTCTTCATTCACAATTATCAAATCCCCTTTGTTGTTCTTCGAACTATTAATCCTTCTATCGCTACTTCTAGTCGGCATGGCTACTTGCACTTGACTTGCTTGATTTTCCTTTATACTCGTATCGAAAATTTCTTCTCTTCGCCGAAGTTTTAATATCACCACACCTGCCACAGATAGCACCATTGCTGCTAATGTTATGATCCCTGCACCTCTTGCCTTCATGGTTTGTCCATTTTGGGTGTTAGTATTATCAACATTTTTTAATGCTGACGAGCCTAGTCTAGTACCACAATCGTTACCAAGCCAATCTCCACAGAGTTCCGCATTTCCCTCGAAGGAATTCGCCCCGAATTTCTTCAAACAAGATGGGATTTCCCCTCTTAACTTGTTGTTTGAAACATTAAATGATCTCAATTTCGTGTACTTTATCGGTGGAATGTTCCCTGTAAACTGATTGTTTTCAAGGTGCAATTCAATAAGATTCGATAAATGAATCAAAGAAGATGGTACTTCGCCGCTGAACTTGTTATTAGGCAGCCAAACTTTCTTCAACATTTCCATTTTTAGGAAGAAAGCTGCACCTATCTCCCCCGAAAACTGGTTGCCTGTCAAGTAAATCCCTCTCAAATAGCCTAAACGATTGAATTCTGGTAGCGAACCTGAAAATGAATTGTGTGCAAAGCTTAAACTCCTCAGTCTTGAAATATTAGCCAATGCATCAACATCAATTTTTCCTGATAAACCCATTTTCTCTAGGCGAAGGCCGATCACAGTGCCATTGCTACAACGAACTCCTGTCCAGTTACTTTTATGATCAATACAGGGAGAAGATCCAGGCATCCAAGAACCAAGGGCAGTTGAATTTGTGAGAGATTTCTTGAAGTTAATTAAAGATTCAGAATCGGATATCGAAGATGAAATCGTAGAATCAAGTATGAAAGTGAAGAAAATTGGCCGCAGAAGCCAATCCAAGGCCATAATCTGGATGTAGAGAGCGTACAAATTTCAGCAATTTAATTTTGGCGCTAAAATTTTTGTGGAAGTTAATTCTTTTAACGTTTTTTTCGCTAGTTGTCCAATTCTTTTGTTGGTGATGTTTTATTTTATTTTGAGTAAGTGAAAAGAGAACCTTACAATTGAGATGTGGATTGTTTTGAGTAATCTTTTCTTGGATTGAAAAAGTCAGTTATAACTGTTTCTTTTAAATATTTACTATTAGCCTATCAGCCCTTGGGATTTACCATATATAAATATAGATATAATAAATATTAATAAGAGGGCAATAGTGTAATTTACTGAAAAATATGAGCAATTTCGAAGAAAGTTCCCAACTTTGACTCCTCCATCAACGGAGACGGAGTCGTCATCCTACTGGCTATCGCAACTTTTTTCTCACCCTCTACTTTTCTCTAATGCAAATAAAACGTGCTCGAAAAACTAATAAAAAATTCAATTTAATTAATTTATTTATCTAAAAAATAAATAAATAAATGAAACAGATACAGCTCATGGACTAATCAGGTTCAAAGAACGTGTTAAAGAACCCAACTCCTATAAATTTTTCCTGTCCTACCCTCTACCAGTCGCCACCACCATTTAAGAAAAACGAGGAGACCAAGAAGATACAACATTTTGTTCATCAATTCCAATCCAAGAAACCAAATTTATTCTCAAGAAAAACACATAATATTGTTTGTTCAAGATTCTTGAGGGTTTTCAGCCGGAGAAAGTCCAGCCATGGCATACTTGGTTCACAAGTATTCCGGCAAAGCAACGCCGGAGAAATCAAACTTTACTCAGACATGCAACCTTTTGAGCCAGTATTTGAAGGGAAGAGGCAACTTAGTTGATATTAATGCAAAGCTTGAAGCTAAAGGTATCAACTCTCTCTCTCATTCTTTTTTATTTTTTTATTTTTTCTCTATTTGAGTCTCTGAAGAAATTATGATATTAGACTTGATTTATGAGAAAGCAAGCATATGATTCCTACTACAGAAATTTGATTTCTTGAACGTACTATAACAAACCTAAATTTTGAGTTCCAAACCACTAACTATAGCGAACCAACCTATGAATTTTCGAATACAATGATCATAAAAAAAATTCTAATAATATATAGTATTAGAGTTTTCTATTGTGGTTGAGTTTTAGGAGCAATTACATGTTACTTAATCTTGTTTATTTGGCTGAAAAATTATTTCAGGTCATGAAGCATCAAGAGCAGCAGGCGCAACGTTAAATCTCTTGCCCAAAATGGAAAATTCAGCTGCAAATAACATAAAATCTGTGGATTTCTTTCCTCAATTTGTGGGTAATTTTGCTTCCCCAAATCCTACTGAGGACTTCACCAACAAGAATGCAGATTTGAGGTACGTCCAGCTTCTCTTTTAATGATTAATTTGATAATTGTTGTTGCAGAGATGAAAATTATATGAATAGATCTACTAATTTTGTCCTCCAGTAAAAATTGATAATTTTTTTGGTTGAATATAGTAAAAAATTGATTTATTTTACAAATAAAAACATCTCAACTACTTTTTGGATTTTATATATTTAGATAGTATGCATCATTGCACGTGTATAACATTTCAATTCAAAATTAGATATATTATATATATCTTTAGTTCATGATTTGTGATCCAGATCTCCCTGGATCCGAAATAACTTAAAATGTTATTGATAAGTTAATTATTTTTTGTCTGTATAGAGAGTGACAAAATTATGCAGTGATATAAGGAAATTAGGAAACTTTATTAACATAATCTAATTAGAAAATGCTAAATGTTGAATTTGGTTTAATGAAATCAGGAAATCTTCAAGAGTAGAGCCTGCAACTGCCCAGATGACTATTTTTTATGCCGGCAAAGTGATAGTACTTGATGATTTTCCGGCCGACAAGGCAAAGGAGATCGTGGCTTTAGCTACCAAGGGAAGCTCTAATGTTACTACAAATGCCTTTAAATCTACTTCTGCTATGGATATTACTCAGTATTCGAAACCTCAAGCAAACGGTTCAGGTAGATATCTTTATTATCCTTCAATTAATACTGATTTTATTTACAGACCTAGTTAATGATTTTCACATTTTAAGTGACATATTCTATTATTATTTAAGTTTTAGTTAATATCAGCTAAATGATCTTTGTGTTCTTGCAGATTTGCCAATTGCTAGAAGAGCTTCTCTTCATCGGTTCCTTGAGAAGAGAAAGGACAGGTAAATAAAATTTTCAACAAAATTTTTTATTCTTAAATAAGCATTAATTTTCTTTGGTTGTTCGTTGAAAAATAAAATAATAATTAAATTAATTGTTTTTTTTTTTTTTCCAGGGTGGCAGCAAAAGCACCATACAAAATAAACCACACACTAGCTGCTTCTCCTAAGCCTGAGGAAAGAAATCTCTGGCTTGATTTAGAATGCCAATCGTCGAAACAGCTTGAGCTTACTCTACAGTGGATTGGTTCACGATGAGTCTCATAAACCTTAATTAATCAAATAGGATCTTATAGTGAAAGTTTAATTAAAATCCTAACTGTTCCTTGTTAGGTATCTTTGTACTATTTATTCATATAGAAATTATTTATAATTATTTATCTTGTATAAGTTGAATTTTTTTCATTACTGAATAATTTCGTGATAATTTTGAATTAATTGAATGTTAAAGCCATCTTTGACGTTTTTTTTTCCTTATTAGTGTCAGAAATAACAAGGAATATGAAACATATTTTTCAACTTCTTTTAAAATTGAAGAGTGTTGGATTCGTACGTACTTGCCTTCTCTGATGTACAAATGTTCATCATGGAATTTGCCCATCGTACTTCAGATTATTATTACAATTTTTATCAAATGAGAATAAAATGCAATAATTTGAGAATTTAAATAATGTTGAAATGTCATATTTCACATGCTATAATTATTAGCTTAGGTTTGTTGGATATATATGGGTCAGCCAATTTAGCACCGTGTGTGTGTGTATATATTTATATATATATATATATATATGTATATACACTTTCCTTACATACAGTGTGGAATGAGTTTGGTTA
This sequence comes from Excoecaria cochinchinensis, assembly GCA_947683425.1. Taxonomy (NCBI): domain Eukaryota; kingdom Viridiplantae; phylum Streptophyta; class Magnoliopsida; order Malpighiales; family Euphorbiaceae; genus Excoecaria; species Excoecaria cochinchinensis. Next base: position 2,160,065 of record CANTUQ010000125.1, on the reverse strand, counting down.
GGGTGATGACAAATTAGATTGTAAACGAATCATACATGAGAATATAAATGTATCGAATCAAATTGAATCATAATTTAAATAATTTATTATTAAATAAATTATAAATGGATCGAATTATAAATTAACAATCAATAATATTATATTTTTATATTTTTAAAATAATTTTCATTAAAAATAAAAAATGTGTGTGTATAATTATAAAAATAATTATTTTTATATTTATATTATATAAAAAAATGTTACACAATTATAAATGATATAAATGAGCCAAATGAGCCACAAAAGGTTGGATTATACAAGTCGCACATTAATGAATAAGATTGGTCATTAACAATCGTATTAAATTTTAATCACATTTTTACTGACGAATTGAATTGAATTCGTAAATTTCCTGCCACTACTTCTTATAGTTTATTTAATTAACTTCGAATTTCCCTGAACATTTCTTTTTTTTTTTTCCATTAAAATGATAAAATTATGCTTTACCACATTCATAGGAGATAAAAGTTTCAATAGACCCTTTATGTAAATATGACTGCATAGAATAAAATAAGAAGACTCAATATAGAGCAAACATAAACATATGATGAGTTCCGACAGTAATTTGTTTTCTAATTCTGCTTTACATAGGTAAAGAAATTATCAGTCTTTTAATGCATCTTTTATTAGATTTTCTTTTTCCTATTACAATTACTATTAAATTTTAAATCAAATGCATCAGAACACAAGCACAATTCTTACCAAAATGGTACATTTTAAGCAGAGAAAAAGTTAAGGATTCACCCTACTAATAATTCTTCATGTCAAAGGAAGAGCTAATCAACATTCAGGAGACTTGGAGAATTCTTTCTTAGTTACCATGTTTGAACATACTCACAGTTCGTAGTTCAAGCTTTGCAATCTCACATGGTAGTCACTGATCTGAGTTTCATTTACTTATTAGTGATAGTAAGACTCTTTGTTATTGCTTTAATTGACATTCAATTTAGATTTGTTAAAAGATATGCGAGTAGTTCAATTTAGACTGATCTCATGGCTAGAGCAGCGTGTTCATCAATTCCAGGTCTTATTATTTAGGACTTGTCTGTCTTCCCCTAGTTTTATTCTTTTACATATTATTTAGGACTTGTCTTCCCCTAGTTTAGAATCTGTTACCTGCTGGTAACTTCAAATTGTATTTTCCAATCCCCATCTATATATTAATCAATTGTATGTGCAAATATTTATGACACATCATATTTTTCCCAAATTGTATCGCAATTTACAAGCATGACTGAATTTCAAAAATAATTATATGGGTTTTTTTTTTCCTTTTGGTGTAAAAACCAAAAGTAATTAGAAAAATGGGGTTACAGTATTCTTATTTAGGAAATTGGTGTGTCAAAAAATAGCAAAATAAATTGTTATTTTCTGACAGTGTAGGTCCCACCCACAAAAGACACTGGGTTGCCAGAAAGGTTGCCGTTTTCTGATAATTTCATTTTTTTTTAAACATGCAAAACGGCACCATTTTACGCATTGGTTAAGGGACACCGGGTGGGACCTGCTTGTCGAAAAACGACAACCTAAGTTGCCATTTTCCGAAAATCTTAATTTTTTTTCCAAAACGCAAAATGACACCGTTTTACGCTTTGGTTGAAGAGAGTCGGATGGGACCCACCCTATCAAAAAACAGCAACCTAAATTGCCATATTTTGACATTTAATTATTTTTTTAAAAAATAATTGGTCAAAAGTTACAGCGCACAGATGTTATTGTGTGCTGCAGCCCAGCAGACCAGTGCCTTAAGGGTCTGTGTAGTAAAAATTTTAATATATATATATATATATTTAGAAATTTGGCTTTAAAAAGCCAAACTTCTTCCTCACCAGTTTATTTCTTTCGTTTAATTGCCTTGCTATTTGTTGCCTTCAACTCTTCATTCTTTTACTTATTCATTTTTATTTTATTTATTACATAATTAAGACAATATCTCCTTATTTTGTTCATGGTTTAAAAAAAGGTATTGTTATGTGAATAAAGTATAAATTTTGTTAATAAGATTTTAATGTATGACTAACTTTTTTGTCATTTTTAAATTGCATGTGCTGTTAAATTTGCAATATAATTCCGATCAATATTTTAAAAGGCAAATTATTAGTATTTATTTTATTTTTGAAAAATAAACTTTGTTTAAGTTAAGTTAAGATAATTATTGAGGTCATGTTTTTTATAGTTTATTTAGATAAATTATAATTATCAATATTTGTAGAGTAATTAGTTGTCCGAATTTAGTTATATTTATTTAATTTTATATTGCAATTTTCTGACATCTATGAATATATGAAAATATATTGGTATGTGAATTTACTATTTATAGTTTTTACTAGTGAATTCAAATTAAATTTTAGAAGTGAATTAATTAAAATATAAATTTAGTAGATTAAAAGAGTAATCAGTTTAAAAAGTTGAAATATTTATGAAGAAGTAAATTTGTAGACAATATAGATAATATTATATTGTAAAGCTGGAAGAAAAAAATTATGTTTAAGGAGTTAAGAATTAAAATAAAATTTTAATTTGGAGAAATAGTGAACTAATTAGTAAAATATTTACATAAAATTTATTTGTTAAAGGAATAAAAAAATTTAAAAATAGTTGCATAAAATGATTTAATTTACGAATGATTTTAAAATTTGTGAAAAGCATTTAAATTCCGAAAATAGTAAAATTTTGCATTAATTATAAAATATTTACATTTAATGTAATGTAAGAGTAAGAAAATGTCGATTCCAGCAATATTTATAATTTATACTGGAAGACAATCAATATGGGTCATAGCCGGTTATCAGTTTGATACTTCAAGCTCCTCAGGACATTCGAGGAGATTTAAGCTCAGAAGTAAACCGACATTTGCAGAACTTGTTCATAAGATATTAGTTAAATTGAATTTAGCTGTGGATGTGAGGGTTAATAGAGTGATATATAAGTGTCCTATTAACAGTCAGTAGTCGTATTATTTGGCACTTATGGATGTAACTGATAACGATAACATTGATCAAATTTATGAAAATTTTGTTACATTTCCTGGATATACTGTTGCGGAACTAATTGTTGTTACTGAACAAATTGTAATTAGAGACGAATAAAATATGTTGAATAATGTTGATAAGTTGAATATCAATATTACTGGAGATTACACACCGACGGTGGATGAGAGAAATGTATTTGTTGATAATTTGAATTTTGCAAGCAAAAGTCGGTCCGATTTTGGTACATAGTTTGAGGATGCAGCACAATGTGAACGGGTTGATAATTTGGAAACTATAGAAGCAAGTCCTATAAGAGAGTTTAGAGGACAAATTGAAATTAATTTTCCCTCAGGTTATAGGGTTGAATGTAGTGATGTTGCATGTCATGATATCAATCGTACCAATAACAGGTATATTTCTCCAAGTTTAGATCCAGATGAGAATGATGAAGAGATTGACTTGAATAATACTGTTGAGGAAACCGGTATTGAAAGAGATAACCAATTTGTTTCAAGTAGCTCAACCCATGTGACAGTAAACTTTTGGAATCTGAATATGAATGATGTCAGAGATGATGTGGGTGAACAGCATGATATTTCATAATTTCAATTTTCATCAGTGACTACACAAATGTTAATTTTGCAGAAACTGAAATTAACATGTCTAATTATTCACCAATGATAAGATGGGATGGTGTATCTGAATTATGCAAAGGCTTAGCATTCACATCAAATGATGAAGTGAAGGCATATGTAAATAAATTTTTGATTCTGAATAATGTTTCTTATAAAATAGTTGAATCGAAATCATCATATTGGATTGTTTGTTTCTCGCGAGCCGATGAAACAGGTTGTCCATGGAGACTACGAACCATGAAAAAAATGACACTTCCTTACTGGATTATCAGTGTGTACAAGACATCCCACAACTGTACAGTGTCACTTGTTTCTCAACAGTAACATCCGTGCGCTGCAGCCTTTGATCGAAATTATAAAAAAAAAAAAAACAAAAAATGTCAGAAAACGGCAACATAGGTTGCTATTTTTTGACACACCATTTTGCTATTTTTTTTGTTTTTTTACTGTAGCCCCAGATTTTTAATTACTTTTGGTTTTTACACCAAAAGGAAAAAAAACACCCAATTATATGTTAACTTTGTTCTCTTTAAATGTTGCCGATATAAGGACAATAAAGAAGAAAGATAATCATAGCTATCAAAGCAGACTAATAAAATTTTATCACACAACACGCATGTACATATATTGCAAATTTCTTGTTTAGGCCTGTTTTTCGATCAAGCTAATCACAAAAATTGTCTAATATATGTTTTGATACCATTAGATCATGTAGAGATTTAGTATTAATGCACAATATGTACAAAACCTGGAAAGTCATTTGCTTTTATTTTATTTCCAACTTATATTATTTGTGCTTGACTTCCTAAAAAATCAGCACCTTGCAATGTATAAATCAAATTAGAACGAACACCATGTACTAATAAAAACCTCTATCAAATTTAAAATTCTTGAGAAATAGAGATCCAATTGAAAGCCAAGAAAGGAATTTTATAATATCACTAAATTTCTTTTACCACTTCAAAAAATAAATTATTTTAGGGGGGGGGGGGGGGGGGGGGGGGACTAAATATGTGAAAGGAAGACATTGATTACCAAGTTTTAGAACTCCTATTCAACTTTATTTTATATAAAAAAAAAAGAAAAATTGTTATTTGAATTTGAGACATTTTAATATATTAAGGCTAATTTTTATGTTGAAATGTCCCATTTGAGATACTTCGTTTTATGAAAAATACTTATTTATATCTGGTCTATGCAAATTTTTATAAATCAAACAAATAATGTAACACTCTATACCCGCAATTGGTACGGATATCGAATGTCACGGCACTTATGTCCGATCAATACTTATGACATTTGCAGTAATTTTTTTTTCTTTTTCTTTTAACTTATAAACTTATTGAATCATTTATCCTTTTCACTTTCATGTCACTAATACATTTTATTCGATCCAATCCAGACATTACATTCCATCGTATCATGTTACTCAGTCATATTCCGAAATATTCACTGTGTCCATATCATATGATACATAATCAATTCTAACATTTTTCATATACATCAATGTTAAAACTCTTACATATACATGCCACTAACACTATTCATTCAAACAAAATTGGGCAGCATAGCGTCTATAATATTAATTACCAAAAACCTGCAATCCAAATAACCACACAACCCAACTCAGGGGCACAATCAATTATAACTTAATATCCATTTCAAATACAATTCATATAATTAATTCAATACAATAACATTTATCTCTACATATAACTATCCCAATAATACAAAATGTTTACATACATTCTAATAACTATACACATAACATGCTTATCTTCAATTCAACGGTCCAGTTTGACCTCAAAGCTGATGGGACGCCTGCTCCACAAACGCTCCGCTCAGTAACTACACGCAGTCAAAGAAATTACGTGATGAGTATTAAATATGTTCAGTGGTGATTACAAATCTAATAATTTCCAACGCTAACTTATACACATACACATGCATGGAACATTCTATTTTGATCAATTCCTTATTTTCATTTAAATCACTCACTACAATTTCACTTAGTGCCAATTTACACTATGATCCTTTATTTGCCTTTTTATTGGCAAATTACAATTTGATCCCTAACTTAATACTTATCATATCCCTCTTCCATTGAACTAAATACCATTTTGCCACTCAATTTTCATTTATTTACAGATATGCCCTCATTTACTTCATGGCATGCAAATTTCCATTTAGTCCTTAGACTTTCTTTTAATTCTCACTTTCTCATTCTAGTCCTCATTTAACTATCACTTTATACGTTTGATCACTTATTTCTATCTTTTACCCTTTTTACAGTGATACTATTCTTTTTGCACTTCTCTACATTTTACACGTGTAAATTACAATTTGGTCCTTAGCTTATTACTTTCTTATCCATTTTACATATTATTTCATATTACAACTTTACATTGCATTTAAATTCATTGATCATTCATTTCATCATTTTTATTCATCTCACTTATCATTTTATGTACAAATTACCGTTTAGTCCTTATTGTATCAATTTCATGGACAAATTACAATTTTTGCCCTTCTTTTGACGTTATTTACAGAAATGCCACTAGTTCACTTTTCTTTTCATTTTAAATCATTATTGGGCATACAAATTACATGTTGGTCCTTGTTTTGTCATTTTTATGTCAAATTACATTTTGGTCCCTCAACTTAGGACCTATTACGAAATGATCATTTTACTTTCACTTTTCAATTATATGTCACTTATTAGTGTACTTTTACACTTAATTACGGTTTTGCCCCTACTTGTCAAATTACGCTTTGGTCCTTCATTTGACGTTTAATTATAATTTTGCCATTTGCTTATTACATTTTTACGTTTATTCACTTTTTAACTTATAATTTACCAATTAGTCTCACGACTAATTATTTTTGCGGCAAATTTACGTTTTGATTCTTGAACTTTTTATTTCTTTTCATATAAGTCTTTTTTCATTTATTTTCTCATTTTCACTATACTTTTTACGTTTCTAGGTCATTTACATCATTATGACCCGTTTAGCTTATAATTTGGGTAAATTACCATTTTAACCCCAAACTTTTATTGTTTTTCAAGTAGGTTCTTTTTCCATATAACTTCTTATTTTCATGTTACTTTTCACATTTTCAAGTTAAATTATTATATATCCTTTAACTTTTGATAGAATCATATCATTTTATAATTCTGCTTGTTACACTTAGGCTTTATACATATTAGGCTTATATTTGTTATACTTTTTACATATTATATCACATTACATAATGTCGTGTGACATTATGCCATTACATATTACACTTTTGCATATGATACTTTTACATATTAAGCTTTTACATGTTACATTATAGCATATTACGTTTCATTATTATACTTTATATCATCTTACATTTTATTATTTTACTCAATATCATGTTACATTTTATCATATTACGTATTATCATTTTACCTTTTTGCATTCTCAAAATATTTTGCAATCATATCACTTTTATGCCCCTAGTACAATCCCGACAGAAAATCTGCAAATTGGATATACGGGACATGGGTCCCAAAGTCCCACTGCAATACACTAGGGAATGATCCCGAAAAATCACTCCATCATGTAACATATAACACATGACGTATGACATATGACGTGTGATATATAACAGAGGGCTATGAGAGACCATCGCGAATCTGTTATAGCAAAACAAGTCGTCATAACTTGCACCACGGTATCAATAGTGTACCTATGGCTAGCCAAACATATCCTGAACTAGATTAAACCGCTAAATCACTAAGGGCAAAACTTTCACAATTATCAAAATTTACCTTTTCAAATAGACTTTCAAATCCAATTTCGTACTTTTAATACTTTTATTTTACTTGTAACATGGAAACTTTCACTTATCATTGCATTTTCATACTTTACACTTTCACGTACGTTTTATATTTCATTTTCATTTCAATCACTTACTTTCACTTCAATACCCTAATTGATCACTATTTTGATCAATTAGGCACAATTCTTATTATATACTTATTTTACACAATAAGCATACCTGAGTCATTAAATGGCTATGTACTCTTTTCAAAGCCACTGCAATCCGTTCTTATCATTTATGCTTCAATTATTCATTTCAATCAAAAGTACATCAATTTTTACGTACAATTTCAATTATTTCAATATTTATCATTATTTTCACTTTGAGCATGATGGAATATCATACTCAAAAATATTTATATATATACCTGAGTCATTAAATGGCTATGTACTCTTTTCAAAGCCACTTCAATCCGTTCTTATCATTTATGCTTCAATTATTCATTTCAATCAAAAGTACATCAATTTTTACGTACAATTTCAATTATTTCAATATTTATCATTATTTTCACTTTGAGCATGATGGAATATCATGCTCAAAAATATTCATATATATGTTCCATAAATTCCAAATAAATTTATGGGCACTTGTTTTCATGTCTAAATTCATTTTAGGTCATTACACTTCAATTATACTTAAAATATACCCTAGTATACACTAGGGTACCATTCGGCCAAGGTGAGTACTTCACTTTACAATTTCTTTTAGTTTCATTTATACATTTCAAATGTCATTTTCAAGGCTCTTAATCATTTTTCTAATCTTATTATTCAATTAGGGATACATTTTACACAAGTTCACTTAAATCCATTACTCAATTTCCATGCATTCCTTTTCATTTAATCTTTCTTTTACACTTCTAATTCACTCATTTAACAAATTTCTATCTCATATAACATTTATACCAAATAACATATCACATTTCTATACTTAAGCCATTCGGCCATCACAATCTTTTTCTCGAACATTTCACTTTTCATTCATTTGTCACTTAATTCACTAGATTAAGCCTCAATTCACTTGCATATACCATTTAATTTCATGAAATCCATAGGTATACCTTAAATATACCTAATTACACCATTATGTCACATTATATCTATCACTTGCACTTAGTTTTCTTTCACTTTAACCACTCTAATTAGCTTAGTTACTCTCCCTAAGCTCAATTATCACATCAATTTCAATTACACATGCATATCACACATAGTCATCATATAAATATAATATAAAACCCTAATTTTCCAAAAAAAATACTTGGATTAGGTAATCACAAACCTTATATCCATGCATTAGGCTCTTCAAGCTCCTTAATTCTTGACCTTCACCTTTGAAAAACCATTTTTCCATGATTTTCCTCATCATAGCCGAATATGTCAAGCAACAAAACACCAATTACTTTCTTCTATTTTTTCACATATAACCTTATAAACATGCTTATTACACCATAATCTATCATTTAAAACAAATAAATAAAATTAAAACACTCTAAATCTCTTACCTCCATTTGAGGACATAATCTTTGATCTTCAATTTTCTTGGCTTTTAATCCACTAATTGGATACTGGAAGTTGTTATTATCTCAAAGAGGGGCTGAATTTTACTTTGAATAGCTAGATTTAGTGAGAAATTTAAAGAAAGGATGAAGAAAATTAAGAGAAAGGTGGAGGAGGAATCTTGGCCAAAGTAGGGAGAGGGAAAGGCTGAGGAATATAAGGATTACGGCCACCAAATCTGCCTCATTAAGTCCATTTATAGTGACCCAATTGGGTTGGACCTTGGTCTAATCAAACAAGCCCAAAAATGCCAATTTAAGGCCCATTAAGCAATTTCTCTCATTTTTCAAATCCAATTCCTCCCAAAATTAATTCTATAATTCATATCATATAAAAATTAGGCTGTACACAAAATTTCAGCCCAATCGAAATCCATTTTCGGTCCGATTCAATCAAATCAGTCCGGTCAAAAATTTTTGGTGTTTTCCAAAAATTTCCGTTTCACTACCAAAAATTCTACATATTATTTGCAGCCTATCTGGAAATTTCTGCAATTTTTAGATATCATTTACTATTTTTAAAGTTTTGGTCAAACCTCCAGTCAACCGAATACTATTCAAACCAAAATTATATCTTTTTCCTTACTTTTTAAGGTCAATTTCTCATAAAAATGACTCCATAATTCTTAAAATGTATTCATTATACTCCAATAATATTTTGGAGTCAATCGAAAATCATTTTCCTATCTACTAATTATTTACCATTCCGATAACCTAATTTTTCAGTATCACTAAAATTTAATTTTTCATTAGCATATAATTCAACTCATCAATACGAGTACATTCATATTTTCAAATAATTTTTCTAAGGTCCATAGCATTCTTTACGGTCCGGTCAAACTTCTAGTCAACCCAATAACTATTCAAATCAAAGCCGTTGCTTTTTCTTATTTTTGACTTTTGAGACTCCATTTGACCTCAATTTCACTCCAAATTTTAACTTCGAACACACTGTAACTTATACTTTCTATTAATCAAATAAAATATTTTTCGACCCCGAAAAGTACTATTAACCCCGGTGTCACTATTCACTATCGGAAAATACTATTTTCGGCTAACCCGGTATTGGCGCCATTACAAATAATGCATTACCATTTATAGATAGTAATTAATTATTGATTTAATACATGAAATTTGAGTATGTGCTGAGAAATTTATTAGCTTGAAAATAAAAATTCTACCAAAAGAATTCACATTTTGATGAATTCAACCTTTTTCGATTCCACTCTTTCTCTTTCTCTTCATATTTTTTAACTTTTTTCAGTAGTCCCTAGATAACCCATGTTGCTTATTCATGAAATTCAGGATACAATCACGGAAAATATTCACATCCACCAACCTCCTAAAATCCATTAATCTCAACAATGAATACATTAAAAAAAAAAATCCAGACCTAACAGTGTTAGTGACATACCTTTCCAATTCTCCAACCATAAAATCATTTGCTTGCATTTCTTTTAGTCCATACTATTCTTAAGGGCGCCACAACTCCACATCCATAGAATAAAACTCCGTTCATATGATTCATACAGTTGTGATGATTTGAAAAAAAAAATTGTTTATGAACAATTATAGAATGAGAGGAAGAAAGAGAGGATTTGCACAAGAGAGGAAATGGAGAAAGAGAGCGAGAATGAAAATAAAAGAAGAAGAAGAAGAATAAAGATTTATTAATATAGGGTTTTGAAAAGGTAAAGTCACAGTTGCTTCCATCTATGTTTTTTCTCTTTCACATGCTTTATTATGCGTGAATTACACGCTGTCTGTCATGTCTGGTTTAAATACATGTCATTCTCTAAGTTAAGATATTTATTTAATCATTTACTTAGTTAAAGTATTTAAATGGAAAATGGTGCCAAGTTGAAGTGTTAACTTATACATTTGGCCTAAATAATATGACATAATTTTCTTTTATGAATAAGAAGATTACATTTACATGCCCACCTCAATTGAAAATATACCATGCAATTAGAGGTGGTCAAAGATGGGTTGGATGGATTATAATTGATTTTTTATTAAACTTATCTAAAATTTTAAATGAAATGAATCTAATAAAATTCAGTTGGATTATAAATTAAACTTTTTTATGTTGAGTTGGTTGATTTATTAATGGGTTATATTAATTACCTATGATGATTATAAACATATAAATTATAAATTATCTATATTTATATTTTTGTAAGTATAAAATATTCATTTCATTTTTATAAATATTTTTCTAAATAGCGAATGCATGTTTCATTTAAAAAAAATAAAAAATTAATAGTATCTTAAAACTTAAATATATATATAAATTCTTAAATCGTAAAATTAATTAATTTAATTATAATATAAAAAATAAAATAAAAGATACTAAGTCTTCGCTTGCAACAAATAATTTTCATAAAATTTTATAAAATTTATTTGTAATTTTTATTTTTTTATATCTGGTATACAAAAAATATCATATTTTCACCAAATTCCACCAAAATAGGTGAAATTTGCAAATAAATTTCATATTTTTAAGGATTAAATTTAAAAAAATTATAATATTCTCTCAAACATTTGTTAAAAATAAATTATTCTTATACAGATAATATAGTCTGTTATTCTTTCTCCCCCACGACTATTTTTCTCGCTCTCCTACCACTATGCTGCACTATATGTTAATATATATATGACTTTTTTTTTAAATTATATTATCATTAATTCAGTATTTGTTGAAAATTTTAAAATAATGATTAATGGTTGCTGATATTTTTTATTGTAATTAATTGAAAGAAGACATCGAAATTAGCATTGAGGATATTTTAGAAAATAAAATAGAATTAAATTTATTTATTTATTTATTGTAAGTATAAAAATAAGAAATTTATTTTTAATTCTATATTTTAATAATTTTATTTCAAGTATAAAATTTTATTTACAAATAAATTTTATATAAAATTATATATTTTAAATTTATTTGTTTCAATCCAACCTAAAAAAACCTGTTATATTGGGATTCCATTTTGAGAAAATTTTTAAAATTTTTTTAAGAAAAAAAGCTACACCCAATAATTAATTGGCCCAAATTATATGCTCACACGTCTTGAACCGGTTTTTTCATGTAACCTCCAATAATATCATTATAATATCATTCTTGACACGTTGCTTTCTTCTATTGGACGTTCAATTAAATTTGATCACAAGCACGCTGATAATATCATATTCTCCCAGGAAAAAAAGCCAAGTATAAATACTTTACTCGGAGCCACTCGTTTTCCTCTCTCTCTCTGTTTCAGAGGCCTCTCTCCCCTCTGTCGCGTTCTCTTCTTTGCATTTTTCTCTCTCTTTTTTCCTCTTTGAGGCCCCATCTTTCTTCGAACCCTAAAAGAAAATAAAAAAATTTAAAGAGAGAAAAGGAAAACACCAGTTTTATCGGGAAACAAACGCCCCGATTTCCCAGTTTACACCACCTAAAAATGCAGCACCAGAGGCTTAAACAACAACAACAAGCTCTGATGCAACAAGCGCTTCTTCAACAACAGTCTCTCTATCACCCTGGTCTTCTCGCTCCTCCTCAGGTGCACCTTCTCTCTCTCTTTCGCAATTTCACTTGTTCTGGAATCATCGATGCGGTTGCGTTTTCCGTTCTCGTTGTTCGAATTTGATGGCCTTTGATTTTTCTTGTTTCGGAGGTTTTTGTTCCTGTTTGTATTTGATTGAGTAGCTGGAGCTAGGGTTAAGTTTTGGAAGCTAAGAGATTTTGTTTGTTTTTTATATTGTAGCATTTGAGGTGTTTTTTTTTTGAATTCCTTGGTTTAGGGTTGTTGTCACTGCCATCATTGAAATGTTAGGGTTTTTGATTTTGTATTATTGTTTGCTTATTTCTCTTCCGTACACTGTATTTCATCTTTTCTTTTTCCCTTTTTTGGTGATGTTGGCTTTACCGATGATATTCCATTTGCTGTTTGGGTTTTGCCACTCGGCGTCGTTAATCAGTAGCTAATTTGTTTTGTTTTTGTTCCCATATTTATATTCTTTCGAGTACACAATAATAATTGATGTATTGTTTCTGAAAATTTTGATTTGCTATTTTGTAATAGAACTTTAGTGTTCTTCTTGGTTTGCTTGTAGAATTCTTGCTTAATTTTTAGTTACTGTGTCACACCAGTTATTATAAATTTTTATATGAGCATTTGCCTCTCTATTCCATAATATTTGGTGGCGGAGTTCATTGTTTGCTTTGATCCACGTTTATTCGTCACTCTTGAATGCTACAAACTAATGCGAAAATGTATTTGAATAGGAGCAATATTTCCTCTAGTAATTTTTTTTTTTTTAACATAAGTTGGGTTATTGTCTTTTCTTCCATTAAACTTTCTACGCACAAAAATTTTTTTAGCCTGTCCTCATAACATGGATGGTGCATTGTTTTTTTAGTTACCAGTGACTCCAGACCCCTCCAGTCCATGTTTTCTCGTTCTAGTAAACGATAAAGAGCATGCGGCTTCTCATCTTTTGTGTACTGTAATGAAAACTGAGCACAATCATTTTTTTTCCTTTGTCTTCTGGATCTTTCTTTAGGACAGCTCAGGAATCTGTTTTAGTTTTATAATGGTTTTTTCCATCTATAGAGAATATGACCAGCATATGATCAGTAATCAATTCATGAGCAAGGTTTTTTTCTTGATGGTTTTTTCTTTAACTAGTATATAAATAAAAATAGGATGATGGAGGAGCAGTAGTAATAATTTAAAATTTATCACTCATTTCTTTTACATTTCTTCCTTCTTGTCATTCAGTCGACAATTTAGAATTGTTTTGCCAGCCATGTTTTCTTCCTCTCATCTGGCTGTGTTTATCGTTGTTGTGTTTTTTGAAATGGAGCCGTCTATTCCCTATGTAAGGTGCTTTGGATTTGGGTAGATTAAGAGGGAGTTTTCTTTTGTTTAATTCTTTTTCCTCCTTTTATTTTCTTTTCGTTTTTACATTTTCATTTTGCAGATTGAGCCAATTCCCAGTGGAAATCTGCCTCCTGGTTTTGATCCAAGCACTTGCCGCAGTGTGTGAGTGTTTGTCCAGACATTTTTCCTTTTTATTTTCTTTTTGTTTCCTGTTGTGTTTACCATCATCATCCTTATGCTGTTGCCCATGTTGGCTATACTTTTCTCATCTATTTACTGGTGGTGCTTTTACTGAATGTTTGGTCTTCTAAGGATTCTGTAGCTCAAGTATTAGTTATTTGCATCACCTTTCTATTCTTAACTTTTAACAGTGGTCCAACTTAGGTAAAAGATATGGTAGCTATATTGGTGATCTGTTTTTGTTGTTTGACTAAGGTCATTATAAGTTTTTTTATTCTCTCTACTTTTTCTCTTTGTATTTAAATTTTTTAATTTCTTCATTTTGAAAAAAATGCAGTTACGTGGGAAACATCCACACACAAGTGACTGAACCACTTCTCCAAGAAGTTTTTGCGAGTACAGGTCCTGTTGAAGGCTGTAAGCTTATAAGAAAGGAAAAGGTATGTTAATTTTTTTATCTGGTTTTACTGTTGCTCTGTGTGCCATTTTCCAATAGTTTTGACATTTCTTTTATAACTGCTAATGCAGTCATCCTATGGATTTATTCACTACTTCGATCGCAGATCAGCCGCTCTAGCTATACTATCTCTAAATGGAAGGCATCTGTATGTAGCTTTATTTTATATTTTTTAGTTTTTCTAGCATTGACTCTCCATTGTTTTGGTTTAGATTTTCATCTTTCAATTTTATGATTTTCAGATTTGGGCAGCCTATCAAAGTTAATTGGGCGTATGCTAGCGGTCAGAGGGAAGATACATCAGGTTAGTTCTTGGTCGAGTTTGAATTTTTTAAAGTAAACTCTCTTTCTACAATCTGTGGTTATAACACAGACTTCATTCCGATGCTCAGGTCATTTTAACATTTTTGTTGGAGATCTTAGTCCTGAGGTTACTGATGCAACTCTATTTGCCTGCTTTTCAGTTTACCCTAGTTGTTCGTAAGTGCTTTACTTCCTCTTTGTATGTATGTGCTTGATGGAGAGATCTTATGAAAATGTAAAATTCTAAAGCACAGTGCTTGAGTAGTGCATGTGAAATGATTTGCAATATAATTCTAATTGTTGTTGCAAAGTGGAGGTTGGTCGCTGACCTTGTACTGGTTTCAGAGATGCAAGGGTTATGTGGGATCAGAAGACAGGGCGTTCAAGAGGGTTTGGGTTTGTTTCTTTCCGAAACCAACAGGTATTGTTTTTCCCATTTTTCATTTATTGTTTATGTTATATTTAACTGTATCAGGACTCTTGACATTTTCATTTCTGTTTCAGGATGCCCAAAGTGCAATAAATGACTTAACAGGTATGGATGATGGGATTACAGAAATTGTTTAACAGCTTCAGGGATACTATAGATTAAAATTTTAGTGAATATTTTTCAACAATTACTAAAGAAATCTGAGGATGATTTGTTTTTCTACTTAATCACATTTTCATGTTACAGAATTTTGTTATATTTAATAATATTTTTTTACTGTAAACAGGCAACATTTTATTTTTTACCTTTATTTGTTGCACATTACTTTATTTAGTTATTTGCAAGTCCAATCTGAATACATTAGCGGCTGATAGTGGACAAAAGGAAAGTTAATATTGCAAAGCTTAATTCTAGTTTTAGAGCTTCCTCTTGTTTTTACTATTGAAAAACAGATTGTGGGATGCAATTTATAGGTTAAAAGATTGATTATATCCAGTGGATTTTACCATTTTTACATGCAGTTTTTTTGCTGAATATTTTCCTTGTTTCAATTTGTATGGTGGTGATGCTTACTTTTCTCTGCTTTTCAGGGAAGTGGCTAGGCAGTAGACAGATCCGCTGCAATTGGGCTACAAAAGGTGCTGCTTCCAATGATGATAAACAGAGCTCTGATGCCAAAAGCGTTGTGGAACTAACAAATGGCACATCAGGTTAGATCACTGGAGTATAATGATATGCTGTATGTTGATAGTATGCCAGGGTCTTATCTCCAGAGAGGGGACACTACTGATCGACTGTGGAATTTGGTGATTTCAATTTGCTTAATGCGTTAATTGCTAATCATTTATTAGGAACTTTTTTTTTAAATGCTGTCCAATTGTTTTTGCATGGTGGAGTTGGGTGATTTGCCTGTCACATTGACAGCAGCAGGCTTATGAAAGAACTTATAATTCTTTGAACTTGCTTGTGCAGAAGAAGGCAAAGATACGACAAGTAGCGAGGCTCCTGAAAATAATCCGCAGTATACAACTGTTTATGTTGGCAATCTTGCTCCAGAGGTGAGAAAATTTACTTCCTGGTATTCAATCTTTGATGCTTATGCATTGTGGGGATATTATTGTTTGTGTGAGGAACTATGATGTGTTGTTGGATTTCTGGAAGTCCTTTCAAAATATTAGAAAATCTGGGTTATGTCTAATCTCTGGGAAGATGATATGATTTTTTCCCCCCTTTTTTGGCAGGTTTCCCAGGCTGATCTCCACCGCCACTTCCATGCTCTTGGTGCAGGAGTCATTGAGGAGGTTCGAGTCCAGCGTGATAAAGGATTTGGTTTTGTGAGATACAGTACCCATGCTGAGGCAGCTCTAGCTATTCAAATGGGAAACACCCAATCAATTCTTTTTGGCAAACAAATAAAGGTTTGTTACTTTACCTTGATGTATGGTACAAATATTATATTGGAAGGAGAAGAGGTGAACTATTTATGTGCTGAAAATAATATTTTGAGGAGCCTTCATTATTGTTATTGTAATTATCTTGTGATATAACAGAGTTTTGGCTGTTTTTATTTTACTTGCAGTGCTCTTGGGGTAGCAAGCCCACCCCGCCAGGGACAAGTTCGAACCCTCTCCCACCCCCTGCAGCTGCACCTTTACCGGGCCTCTCAGCTACTGACATTTTGACTTACGAGCGGCAACTAGCAATGGGCAAGATGGGTGGTGTCCATGCCTTAATGCACCCACAGGGACAGCATCCTCTTAAGCAAGGAGCAATGGGGATGGGTGCAGCTGGGGCTAGCCAAGCAATATATGATGGTGGTTTCCAGAATGTTGCTGCTGCCCAGCAGCTGATGTACTATCAGTAACGATAAGAGTTAATGCCATAGCTTCATTTCCTGCCTTTGCAGGTGTTATTTGAGTCTTAAAATTTTAGGTCTTCTGTTCTCTTTACATGCGGTGAGGTTGTTACCCGCGTTTAAATCATATGCTTGCCATTTGTATGGATGTATACATATTTATGTATTTTTTCCCCTTTGTTTTCTACCAATTAGGAAGGAGTGTTATCTACCAAGTAGGGATGAGTGACTCGGGTGAGGATGAGCCTGTCGTAGCAGGGACACTAGTTTGTTTTAATGCTTTGACTATCTTGAAATTTCTTTGTTGTATGAGAATTTTACCAAGTTGTTTCCTATTTTATGCATCTCTAGCCACTATTGTATTCTTCAATATCCTTGTTGATTTTTTTGCTGCCATACTGGCGTTGCTTGGAACCATTGCAAGCTGTGTAAAATGGACAACATGGGTGGACTCTTGTGCACTCACATAGCCTCCAAGGCCATATAGACGCCAAGTTACCTTGGGTGGCCTCGTGTGCACTGGCAATAGGTCATACAAACACTTTGACACTGCTCATTAAAAAACTGAAAATGGCTTGTCCCCAAGTTGTAATAAAAAAACAAAAGGTCACATTATTGCCCTTGAAAGCAAAACGCAGATTAGAAATCCAATCCGATCTGATAAAAGCTAGTTAACAATTTGATGAAAGATGGCGTAAAGAAAAATATATCAGGCCAAATGAGTCGAGACATTCTGCATTGGGGAGTTACATGATTACAGTGAGTGAAGGTGCAAAAGCCAAGGACTCATCTGCAATTCTCATACAGCCTCTAAATTGCAAAGGATTAACTAAAGCGTCGCAGAAATTAATCTGTCAGTTTCCAATCTCGCACCTTGACGAGGAGAAACTATGTGACCATGGAAACCAATTAGTCAGTTTCCAATCTCGCGATGTACTTGTCATAGAATTTCCCAGCTCGCTCAAGATCTCCAAGTTCAGTATAACAGTCGGCTATTGCCCCATAAGCCTCTGTGTTTCCAGAGTCCTCTCCTTCCCGTTCTGATATTGCAAGAACCATGGAGTGATATTTAATGGCTTCGCGATATTTACCTTGCCTTTGCAACGAGGCCCCTGAACAAAGCAGATTAATATTATGGGGAGATTGAATAGAATTGAATAGAATAATCATTGCAGAAACACAAATAAGGCAAAGACAAGTTCATTTTTGCAGATTAAAAAAAAAAGGCAAAATGTGACAACAATTCAGAATAAAAACAATAATTATGACTAATATATGATCACAACACAAGGCCAGAACAAGTAGATATTATGTGGCAAGGTCTAACACAACAAACTAGGAGAAAGACCATAAGTTGCCCCTAGTTAGTTCATCTCTTCACGGGTCATCAAAGGAACCACAAGATGAAGGTGCCATTGGTTCTGTGCTTTTAACATAAAATGATTACAAACACTTTAAGAAATGTTCAACTCAATGGGAAATATATAAATCATAGGCCAAGGAATGAGACACACCTAAACCTCTTGCTGCCTTTTTCTCTTCTGTTGGATCCTTCAAACTCTGAGCAAGCTCAAGAGCTGCCTTGAACTCAGTAAATGCCTTGTCTGTATCTTGATTTCTCAGAAAGTTCTTTCCAGATTTTAATCTTGAAATCAAGTCCTGCTTTCTCGGATCAACAATCACTTCATTCTCTGCAATTCTACTTCCAACAGGGGCATAACTCAAGCTGGGGGCATATGACTCAATCTTAGCTTGCCTTCTCAGAGCTGCATTGATTTGGCGCAATTGTTCATTCAACCGCTTCAATTCTCCTCTTCTCTGTCGTGCAAGCAGCCCTATTCAAGCAACTACTTAGTAGGGCAAGAATAGTGTAAACCACATAGCTTTAGTGAATATTTCAGAATAGTATTGCATCTTTCGCTTAGGAGGATTTTGTACTGATCTGCTATATAGATCAGTGCAATATCTCACTTCTTTAAATTGCACAGAAGCACTCACGCTCACAACAAAGGCACCATACCTCCAACAGTGGCTCCTATAAGAGCCACAGAAAGCAGTAGGGGCATGTTCAAAATGGAGTTATCAGCCTCACATGTTTCAGCTAAAGCTTCAAAAGGTGTAGTCCACATAAAGGCATTAGTAATGAGAAACGCCATTGCAGACAATCTCACTTTCAATTTCTCCTGTGAAGACAATAATGTATTATCTAGTAAGACAGTAAAATGCAATTGTGATAGGGAATGCATATTTAATTCTTTACATAGGGAGCATAAACCGTTTAATGGAAATTGATTAAACAGTCAACGGTAGTATAAAGGTGGCACATGAATGTCTGTCTTGAATTCTTATTATTTCACATTTCACATACTTCATCACATTTCCAGCTTGCATTATCAACCACCCCAGATGAAGATAAAGAACTGATTCTGCTACTTATCCTACTAAATTTGAGGCAATGATTAGCATTTTGATTCTCGTTATTTATAGAAAGGGAAAAAAGGAAGTTTCTCAAAACTAAGCAAATGGCAGTAAAACGTAGGAAATCAACATAGTGGGTTATTAAGTTTGCATATAAGCATCGCCCAATAGGTTCTGACGTCTGAAACAGGCTGCCAAGAAGCAGAAAATGATGTTTCTTGTCACAGTCCGAATTTATTTTCTTAAAAAATAGAAGTAACCAGAACTCGGTAAAAGAGCAACAAATTGGTAATGAAAAGAAAAGAACCCGAACCACTCACCATCATACCTGATGAGCAGAAAATAGTGCAAAGAATTTTTCACAGGGAGGTGGTCCTTCTCCAATTGCAGGCCGTAGACGTATAGTCTTATCCCCAGCAAACTTGTGACGAAAATGAGATGGTAAACTATAACCATTTCCGAATGATAATGCCAGCTTTTCCACTTTCAATACTGATGAATCTAACTTCCCTGTCCGCCAGCATCAAAATTTTCTTCAGATTCGTGTTCTAACCTTATAATTTTCGAAATTCAACGAAATTGTATACTGCTCGATCAAAAAAAAAAAAAAAAACGACGCAAGCATAATTTCCGCGATTCTATCTTTTCAGCAGCAGTGACGCAGATAAACAGTAAAATTAAAGAGTGAAATTCAGAATCTAAAGCTATAAACAATATTGAAATGAGTTAAAGAGTATGGAAATGTGGAAATTGTAATAAAATTGAGAGAATGAGCAGTGCAGTGAGAGACGGAATTGTTTAGAAGAGAAGGACTGACCAGGAAGATGAGGATTGCCGGAGACGATGATATCGGAGGGCGGAGAAGGGCGGGAGAGGAAGCAGGAACAACGCACTATTGCTGCCATTTGGTTTTTAAGAGAACAGAAGTTTTCAGGCAAGCTGTTTCTTATTTATTTTTAGAGAATCTCTGAGTTATCCGCCATTTGATTTCAGATAAGGTGCTTCTCCTGGGACTGAAACGCACCGTTTCTCTAATTGCACTGTATTAAATGGTTATTTTGTAGATAGAAAGTTAGAAACCATTGACTGATTAGTATTTCATCCACCAAAATGTACTATTCTGCTTATTGAATAAATAATGAAATTGATTTTTTTAATACACTAATAAATATAAATTATTGGTCATGGAGAAATCAACTGAAGTTTATCCACGTTTACATCACTATTTATGTTCATTTTATAAAATAAAACTCCGATTTATACCCTTTTTTTGATTATCTCAATTTGTCATATTTATTTATTGAAACTCCATATGTTAAATACCTCTACTACTCGACCATACTTGTGTTATTGACATGATTTAAGGGGCATATGAATCATATGTCAAAAGACCATAAATATTCCGAATATGGGTTAAATTAATTCTAAATAGTAGACATAGTGAAAGTTATTATTAAAAATTGTACTAGGTAGAACATTCATGCAAAATACCATGTTTAAATCATAACCTGCTTGTGTACAAATATATCCAAATCTAATCTTGATTATGTATATATAAGCATACCAAAATTTGTTCCGAATTGATTATAATTACTCAAACATTATATAAATCAATTTAAATACTCGATTAACCTATAAAATTATATAGTAATTATGTAATATTTATATTAAACAATATATATATTTTTACCATTTGATGATAAATATCATTTAATAAACTAATAGTTAAATTTTATAAATAGATTTGGATAACAAATATTTAGTAATTTATATTTAAATTCCACTTAAACTCAACACGGACAATAAAATAAACACATAAATTTGTTTCAAACCCATAACAACTGTCTAAATTCGTCCTATTAAAATCAGGGCAAAAATAGAGTATTTAAAAAAATTGACCCACTACCATTTTTAAATCAACCCGCTACCAAAAGAATGTGATGCCGTGCATACACGCAATGTTTTTAAAATCGGACCGAATATTGATTCGACCTGCCAATTGAGTTATGAGCCAATCTGATTGGATCAGATTGACTCGAAATTTTTATTTTTTTAAATATAATTATTTATAAAAACAATAAAAATATATTATATAAAAAAATATTTAAACAACCTATTAATTATCAAATATCAATATATTAATATTTCTTAGCAATAATTGTAAAAAATTAAATACAGCTGAATTTTTCTGTTAAATATTTGAATTTATAAAAAAATATATATTTTTAAATTTTAACTTCAATTATAAAATTTATTTTTATGACATTACCTAAAGATATTATTTTTATAATTATCATATTTATCTTCATTTCCTTTTTAATATTTCATTATATTTAAATTATTTATTTATTCAAGATCTAAAAAATATAAAATAAAAATATAGTGAAAATAATTTTCAATTTTATCAAGTCTAATATTAATATGAATTAATTTTATTATCAAATATAAATTTTTGATTGACCAATATCTAACGGCTATTAATTCGAATTATAAAAATATTGAAAGGAAAAATAACATGGCATGTGCATATATTGAGGTAATATAATCGAGTTATATGCTATCTATCTCTTGTAGCGCATATATTTTGGCAAAAGCGTTTACAAGGATTCTTTCTGCCGTCACTGGTTTGGCTGATATCCACGAACGGTATAACGGCAACTAAACAACAGTCTAAAAGTCCCTTGGAGTGGAAAAACAAGTGAGGAGAGAATTCAGCAGAATTTCAGTATATTAATTTTTTTTTTAATTTTTTTTTTCTCATCTTTACCTTAACTCTATTTATAAAAAACCTTATACTTTTAATTAGAAGGGCTATTAATTAAAGTCATTAATAAAAAATGACAGTTACAAAATTAATGAAAATTAAATGGGCAGTTACAACTATTAATTAAGAAATTGATATGTAACATCCCTTATTTAATCTATTTAATTAAGGGACAAACCTTTAATTAAAGGACCAAATATGGAACATTTTTCATACCTGTGTAATTCCCATATAGACATGGATTCGAGTCCATATCAGGAGTCATGGGTGTATCCAGACTCCTACATCTCCCACTCACACATGACGAAACGATTTTCAGTCGAGTTCTCCAGTTATACAGGCAGATAGACCGTGTGACCAGCATATATCGAGAGCACTAGTGATATACACCTGTTAGGAATATATAGCGTTTCGAAAAAACGAGATCCTCTTATACACGTATGCCAAACCCTAGATTACCTTTTCACATTCACTGTTTTAACTTATGATCTCATAAAATGATTTTCGTGTTCACTATTATGTCTCTACTTATAGAAACTATAATAGGCATGCCGGTGAATCACGAAATATTATAAAAGTGATCAAAAGGCTATCTTCCCCTCTTACTGTATGCCATCCATCATGAATCAATTCGCTTTTCTATTTAGATCCGCCAGGCCTAAATTTTCTCCGGACCTCTGGGAAACTAACTAAACTAGCCACATTGAACCATATTTCAGGGATAAGTTAAGGGTTCTAAGGGTCAAAATATAAATAGAGTCTCACAATAGGGAAAGTTGAGATCAATGATATTATTAAATTCCCATCCCTTTGGTCACATAAGCACACACGGTGTAAAACATGTGTTATGGTGTTCTTTTTTTCTCTTAAAGGAGCGCATGTCACACATTTCAAATGTATATATATAACACCATACAGAAGCGTAAAATTGCGATACACCAAATCATCCAACTTTAGTCCACTTATTTAAGGACTACTTCTGGTTTTTTTGACAGAACATGGTAGTTACGTTAAACTTACCATCGGATTTCATACAATCCTTATTTGGATCTCAATCCAAAGTATGCAACTTTATGTATATCTTTATCTTGCACCTTAACACGGCTCATCTTGTAATTTCTGTAAGACGGCACTTTTATTTTGAACAGGCTCTCGAGCATTTTCATATATTCAAAATTCGCCTCATCTTATTTTTTGCCAACTCAATGAAAAAATTAAGGTAAACTCCCTTGTGAGTGGGTTATTTTTCTGTCCGACATGCTCAATCATATACAAATAACAGTAAATGTTTACACATAAATATTCATACTCATGTATTGCCAATAATAAACTTTAGTTATTATTCATAAATAATAACGTTAAGCGATTATATAAAATATAACAACACTAATTAAATTATACACAAAACTCAAGATCTAATGTGTTTCTCAAAACACATCTCTCGTTATAAGTTTACTCAACAGATCTGCATGCGTAGAAATATACTGTAAGTTCATTTCTCCTCATGCAACAATATCTCTCGTATATTGATACTTAATTTCGATATGCTTAACTCTACTATAAGCTATCAACAACTGACTGTCACTGATACCTCTGAGGCAATTACTCTTAAATGGCTCACAAACCATTTTAACCAAACTGTCACTTATACTGCAATTAAGGAAGCATCAAATTTAGCTTTCACTATTGATAGGGCTACACAGATTTATTTCTTGCTACTCCACGAGATGGCACTCTTGCCAAGCAAGAATAAAAAACCTAAAGTGGATTTCCTCTCGTCCACATTTCCTGCCTAAACAACATCTCTGTATTCTCTCAATTGCAGATCTTTGCCTTAATAACATAAAGAATAATCTGTTGTACCTTTGAGGTATCTAAGTATCCTCATTGCTTTCCAATGTGCTTCGCTTATATTAGATTGATATCTACTTACCATGCCCACAACATAGCCTATATCATGTCTTATATACAACATTGCATACATAAAACTACCCAGAGCATTGACATATGAAACATTCCTCATACGTTCTATCTCTTTCGGCATCTTAGGACATATTTTTTTTCTGAGAAACTGATTCTTAGCAATAGGGGTTATGTATGGGTTTGCAACTTTGTATATTAAATTGTTTAAGGACTTTATTGATATATTTCTCTTAAGAAAATGACAACCTTCTCGAACGATCCCTTGAAATCTTAACTTCAAGAATGTAATATGCTTGACCCATATCTTTGATCTCAAAGTTGGACAATAACCAATCTTTGATTTCATTTACGTACCATTTGTCATTTTCAGCTTTAAGTATATCGTCTACATACAATACCAAAATGACAAATTCACTTTTAGAGCTTTTACTATAAACGCAATGGTCTTCATCAATCATGTTGAGCCCATTCGACATGATTGTATCATAAAATCTCAAATATCATTGTTTCGAAGACTGTTTAAGGCCATAAATTGAACTCATCAATCAGTAAACCTTATGTTTGCTGCCTATTTCAATGAAACCTACAGGTTGATTTATGTAGATTTTTTCATACAATTCTCCATTGAGAAAAGCAGTGTTTACATCCATTCGATACAACTCTAGGTATAAACTTGCCACTATGGTCAGAATTAACCTTATGAGAGTAAATCTTACAACAGGTGAGAAAGTCTCCTCGTATTCAATCCATTTCTGTTGTGTAAACCCCTTAGCAACTAGCCGAGTCTTGTATCTTTCGATACTTCTTTTCATCTTATCGCTTTACTTTGAGAATATATTTATTCCCAATTAGTGTCCTTCCAGTAGATCAACTAGTTCTCAAAGTTGGTTTGATCTCATTGATGCTTTTTTTTCATTACTTTAATCCACTTTCCTTAGATGGGCATGGAAGAGCCTCTTGAATATTTTTAGGCTTTTCCTTGTCTTGTGGGGTAACCAAAAGAGCTTTATTCGAGCCTTTGATCTCAAATCGTCGGCGTGGAACACTTTTCCTTTTGGATTTTTGCAGTTCTGAATCTTGATAAACATGTCACATATATTTATTGTGATTCACAATGCTCCTACTGCAACCATGTTCCATTACTCCCACTGGAGTTAGGAATACTATATTCTTTACTCCCTCTAGAGTCAAGAATACTCCCATTTCAATCAGTATCTCGAACATCCGGATCGTTTGGAGGATGAGGGTCTTAACCTTCTTTCTCTAACTCTCTCCCACTCGGATAGAGTGATCCTGGTAGTCCCTTTTTCCTGAGTTTCATATAAAGTGAAAACTTGATTCACTTTACCCAAATTTGAAAATTCATTATCTAAGAATATGACATCTTGTGATCCAAATTCTGTCATCCTGCCATTTTCTTGCTCACCCATGAAAATGTATCATTTTGATACTTCAGAATATCTCACATAGATACTCTTTTTACCTCTTAATCCCAATTAACTAATTTTACATGTGGTATCATAGACGTAAGCAATACAACCCTAAGTTCGTAAATAGCTTAGGTCAATTTATCGACCAGTCTACAACTCATAAGTTATGGAAGTGACAGATATGGAGGGCATTATGTTTAGAACATATGTGGCAGTCAATAAATTATCTCCTCGATAGAAGATTGGCAAATTTGCCTCCGCCATCATAGATCTAACCATATATAAGAGAGTCTTATTTTTCCTTTTCGCAATACTGTTTTATTATGAATTTCTAGGAATTGACAACTGATGCTCAATTCGTTTTTCATCAAATAAAGCTTTAAATATATTTGGAAGATATTCCTGACCTCTGTCAGTTCTTAAAACTTTAATTCTTGTGTCTAATTGATTCTCAACTAAGTTCATAAAAGTCTTGAAGCAACACAATACTTTTGACTAGTGAGAAATCGAATAAATATGATATACCTAGTATAGTTATCTATAAATATGATGAAATAGTGGGCCCCATGTCTTGCCCTCATATTCATTTGGCCACATTCGTTAGAATGAACTAACTGCAATGAAAATTTGGCTCTAGTTCTTTTTTCGAAGGATTTTCTAACTATTTTTCTTTTTAGCCAATGTTCGCACCTAGGCAATTCAACCTTATTTGAATTATCTATTAAACCTATATTCGCTAACCAACTATTTCGGTCTAACCCGCTTTGGTTTAATTCTAACAAGACATATTTTCACATTGTTCTCATAACTATGTGAAGAGAAAGGAATTAAAGAAAAAAAACTTATTTTTTTTAAATAGTTATGGTGCACATTCATAACAATAAAATCATTCAGTACTTAACTAGAACCATAATAATCAACATGTAAGCATGAGCATATATTGTTATCCTCAAAATGTAAATTGAAAACAAATTTTAATAAAGCAAGAACAGAAACAAAGCTTTTAACAAAGATATCTCGATCCCTTATTACATGGTCTATTGGTCCTGAATCTATCACCCATAAAAAATGAAATTCAAAATTGGATACACATATTTCACTCACCCTTGAGTAAAAATAGTGTATCTGTTTGGTCACAATGCAGCCTCTTGCATAATTTCCTTTCTGTAAGCAGTTGAAACATTTCAATCTTGAAAAGTTTTCCTTCTTTTTGCCTTTTGACTTTTCGTGATTCTGTTTTACTTTTTGCTTTTTAGGGCTATTAAGTATTTTCCTTATCCTACTTTTGAAGCTTCGTTTATGTTCTGATTAGAACTCATTCTATCGGTTTGGGACTGTGCCGTATGCACTTCGACATTGACCTTAATTGCTGTCAATTGGTCCTCTCTAAACTCCAAATGACAAGCGGCATCATCAAATGTCTTAATGTTTCTCCATATGAGTTAGTTATATCTCACATGCTTCTAACTTTTGGATAAGGAACAGATAACAGCTTGGACCTGCTGCTTATCGGTCAACTTATGACCAACCTCACTAAACTAACTAATCATATTCATCTCTCATAGATGTTTTTGCATCGAATAATCAGACTTCTTCTGATAAGTATCAAATTTGATCACTAATAATAAAAAAATTTAGTTAGAGACACAACTCTGAACTTTTATCGCAAAACGATCCACAGATCCATTGCATTTTGATACTTGTAAAACTGTTTAGTGATATCATCATCTATTGCACTTAGCAAGATAATACGAGCAGTGAAATTCTTTTTTTTCCATGCCACATAGGCATTTCAGTCCCGCCTATACTGGAATGTAGTGCAATTCTTAGGTTCAGCCATAACCGAACTTAAGGGTTCAAAAGCCTCTTGCTTTTCAAGCACATACTGGATTCTCATACTCCAAATTTCATAATTGTCACCATTTATCTTAATATCTTTATTAAGTTTGGCAACAATTGACTTTGAAAGCAGTATCTATTAGAATCCGTTGATCTCAAATGGAACAATATTGCACAATTTTAAAGGAGATAAGGCAATGCATGCTATTTACTACGCATCTAAAATAATAATCCAGTAAAGTTTTCTATTAGGCTTCAATTCGAAAAGGTTACTAATAGTATCCAATTACCCTCTAAGTCCTAATGTCCAACCTTACAAGTCAAAATTTCATGTGTAGTAATCTAAATTATTAGATTATTAAGTTCTCAAACTTAATAGGAAAATAATATTGGTTTAAATTTATTAACCCTCTACTTAATAAACATGCAATTATTTTACTTATAAAATATTGTAAGGCAATTAACAATAAAATAAATATATTTATTATAAAGTTAAATGCCATCATAATAAATAAACGTATTTATTCATCAAATAAAATAAAATCCAATAACTCAAAATAAGACACTCATGTCAAATAACAATAGGAAACATAAATCACATTTAATAAAATTAAACGCCAACCAAGATTGACACTCGTGTCAACTAATCTAAAAGCCTAGATTTTTGTAAAATCTTTCTTGACACTGGGACTGATTTTTTGATCATTTTCATCAATTTATCAGGTAACTCATAAGTTTGTTGATGAAACCATAAACGATGCACACTACGTCAATTTCTCATTTTTATTACAGATGTAGTGTTACTCCTCAACACTCATCTTTTGACAACTCTTACCAAAAAGTAGATAATAGATTTTTTATAAATTCTATCTCCAATGTATCGGGTAGTTTTCAATAACTCCCTGAGTTTTGGATGATATATAGACGAGTCAACCAATACTTTGATCAGGACTCTATCATCCTTTCACATACATAAATCACCTAACCAAATGCACTCCTGTATTTCTTCATGCATAAATATTATGTGATGCACTATTGCATCGATGTCATCAGCTCGGATCTTATTTCGCATTCTTATGTTGCTTACTAAACGCACTTTTACATTTCTTAAAGTAATCCTAAACGGAGTGCGAGGAACCATAAGAGTCATTATCATCACTATTTCTGTAACACATCACATAAATAAAATGTAGTTAATACACTCATGTATAAACATATATGATTGAAACACATTTCAATCAACAATAAGGGCATATCCTCAAAATTTTAAAAAAAATATTTTTCAAAATTAATTAAAGCCAGAAAACACATTTTTCACAATTTTATAATATTTTTAATAATTTAAAAATAAGAATTTATTTTATAATCATCAAAAAATTTTGGAAAATAACAAAAAAATCTGAAATATTTTGAAAAACGGTTTTGTAAAAAATCGGAGCTAATTTGGTGGTCAGAGATGGCCGCACGCGCCCACATGTACCGCTAGAGGGAGGGATGACGCGCCTACGTGCGTCTCCCACGTGTCACAACCACAATGAGCCACGTGTCGGAATATAATTGGTCCACATGTCGCCAATGTGGCAACCGTGGACACGTCATCGCCACATGGCCCGACACTTGTCGGCCACGTGGCATCAACCTATTGGGCCACGTGGCACCAGTGACACGACATTGTGATGACATGGCCCGATAGGTGGCACGACTTCATTCGTCCACGTGTCAACCCTGACTGGTCCACATGGCACCTTGTGGACACGTCATCGCCACGTGACTTGATTTGGGTCAGCCATGTGGCGCAATTCGATTGGGCCACGTGTCCACAGTGACGTGTCACTGTGGACCCGCGTTTGCGCGCCTGTGGGACACCGCCCACGCACACGTGCCCAACGTCTGCCGGTGGGGGATTTTCGGGGTCTATGATTTCAATGGTATGGTCAAATATCACAAAATTCAATTTCTAGTATAGCGTTTTGAACACTCATGTTCGTCCCCTCGAATTACGGTGTACACATACACGATTTTAGTCCCGAAAAATATATACAAATATATATTTTAATACAAAAATAAATATATTGTGTTCATACATTTTAGATCTACCAATTTTACACATAAAATTTTAGATTCCATTTTAGCCACATGTCAGGACGCTAAAAATGTTGGCTCTAATACCAAGGAAGGGAAAAATAACATGCCGTATGCATATATAGAGGTAACATAATCGGGTTATATGCTAACTACCTCTTGTATCGCATATATTTTGGCGGAAGCATTTACAAGAATCACTTCTGGCATCACTGGTGTGGCTGATATACTCGAACGGGATAACGACAATTAAACCAGAGTCTAAAAGCTCATTGAAGTGGAAAAACAAGTGAGGAGAGAATCAAGCAGAGTTTCAGTATAAAAACTTTTTCTTTTTTTTTTCCTCGTCTTTACCTTAACCCTATTTATAAAGAGGCTTATACTCTTAATTAGGAGAGCTATTAATTAAAATAATTAATAAGAAATGACAGTTACAAGATTAATGGGAATTAAATGAGCAGTTACAATTATTAATTAAGAAATTAATATGTAACCTACCTTATTTAATCCATTTAATTAAGGGACAAACTTTTAATTAAAAGGCCTAATATGGAACATTTTTCATATCTGTATAATTTCCATATAGATATGAATTCGGATCCATATCGAGAGTTATGTGCGTATCCAGACTTCAACAAATATAATTTAGGATATATTAGATTTTTTCGGTCCAATCAGATTTTTTCGATTCACCCGATTTTTACTATTCAAGCCGATTTTTTGAGTAATTCGATTTTATATTGAATCAAATTGATATTCTTTCTGGTTTTTGGCTGATTGGTTTGACTGACCGGTCTGATTTTTAAAACATTGCATACACCTTAGTGTGATACGATCTCCTATTTTATGGTTTGGTACCGAGAGTGGAAAAAACAAAAAAAAATCAATAAACAAGAAGCTATGTGTTGACTAAATATGAACGGGCCGTGGTCTTTAGGGTTTTGTAATCTTTCCGTTTACATTCCCGCGCACAAGCATCAAACGAAGAGGGTTTAGGCTTTTAGCTCCACTTTACACTAGTCTACCAAAATCGAGGGCTTTTTCCTCTGCCCGGTAATTTGCGAGATCAGAGAAAGCGATACCGGTTCGAGTCTCAAAATGGACGCTGAAATGGAGGCTCCTCCTAGCTATTTTGATCCCGAAGATCTCACCTCCAGAGAGCAATTTCGCCGTTACGGGTACAATCTCTTCTCAACATGTACATATTTACATGTTTGTTCAAAAAATTTGATTATCTGCAAGTGGTAAATCCGAGGAACGAAATCTTTTTTTATTTTTTATTTTTGTTTTTAATACACAAGATCGGTAGGGTTTGTTAAGCTGCAATTATTTAGAACTATGGAGAGCCTATTTTGATGTTTTCTTAAAAAAAATGATACGTTTCCTGAATAATAATGTATTTATTTATTTTATCATGCACAGTTTTGAACTGTGAAGGTTAAGAAAGTGAGATAAACGTATGTTTTATGTATTCAGAATTTAGGTCGAGTAGGAAAGTTCAGAATCAAAGACACGGTCTATATAGACAATGTGTAGAAAACGAATGGTCTAGTGGAAACCATAGAGCGCTTCCATAATGCACTATCTGTACCATTCTGATTTTGTTCAAGTCATCTTCTTACTGTATATTCCAATTGTTTAATTTCTTTTTGTTTAACTATTGGTTTCCTACGCTTCTACTGTTTTAGTGAGGCTTTTTGTTTGTACCACAATTATTAATCTTGCGGATGTTGATACTTAAAAACATAGATTATGTACAGGAAAAGGCACTCAACTTCAAATGTATTGCCTCATCAAGAGACGTCAGTGTCAAAGTTCAAGGAGTCCAGGTTATTCTATGAGGGGCAGAGCATCCACAGCCCGACAAATGCTGCACTTCTTCTTGAGAATATCAAACAAGAGGCTGATAGCATTGATGCTGACCACTTTGAAGGTACACCTGCAAGTACACTGTCTGCTTCTAAAAGAAGATCTTCCATTAATACTCATGGTATATCAGAGGTTGATTTTGGTGTTGATTCAATACGGCGACTTGGAAGTGAATCACTTAAAGCTTGCAAGATTGAGGATGAGTCATTGACAGACAGCGGAGAGACAATTTTTGGTCTATTTGCATCTCTTCTTGATTCTGGTATTCAAGGTAATTCGAATGAATTATGCATTCTAAATTTTGGAAATAGCAGAACTAATAAAAGAAATACTCAGCTAGTTCTGTCCACAGTACATGGTGTTGTTCTGGGGAGAAATTTAAATTAAAAACAAAATTGGCTTGGGAAAATTTCAAACTGTTACCAGAAGGATCAGTTTGCTTGATTTACAATAAGAAGATCATCTGGGAAGTATTTTTGTTTCTTTATTACTCATAACATAATGGTTTAGAGGGTGAACCTAAGATTTCTCATCTTGGATGTTGAAAAAAAAGGTAGCAAATGTATATTCTGGAGTAGAATGACTTGATGACTTTTAGCATAGTGGAAGCTAAGACATACAGATTAATAATCACAACAGAATTCTTGTTGAGGTTGTGGTCTTGACTGGTACTTTTCTCTTTTTCCAATGTATAACTTATGTTCTCAGTTGGCATGTAATAATATATCCTGTGGGACGTAGCGTACTGATACATGAGACTTTATACAGTCTTGAAGGTGTTGGAACTGTATTTCTTTTATATCTAGTTTATATAGGGTGGATTTTCTTGTTCTTCCTTTAATTTTTTCTTGATATGTTTTAGCGCCGGGGGGTGGGTGTGTTTGTGTGTATGTGTGTATGTGTGTATGTGTGGTGAACCAAAAGTGGCTGGTGCTCTCTCTCTCTTCTTTTTTTTTTTTTTTCCTCTCCTTATTTCTTCGGTGGGTGGGTGGTTCGGGTGCTATGTTACCATATTTACTGCTCTATGTTGCAGTTGTTCAGTTGGTTAGTGATGTAGAACATGCGCATCCTTTGAACTACTTTGATGTTGATTGACACATGAAGATGCATCAATCCTTCTTTAAAATAAAATAAAATAAAATAAAATAAAGGATGCTATGTTACCATATTTATTGCCCTAGCCTCTATGCATATGCTCTGGGTTACTTTTGTGTCAATTGACACATGAAGATATCTCAACCCTTCTTGACAATAACTTATAAACTCCTATAAAAGCTCCAGAAGTATGGCAGTGTCAAGGAGGCATAACATTTTTAGTTCCTTTTAAATGTATAAGCTCAAATCTTTTGGTTAGTTAGCATTGGGAAATGAGATAGTCAAGCATAGCATGACTTTCAGATGCTTGAAAATTGTATGATTTTGGAAAAATATTTCATTTGTTTAGATTCTTATCTTTTTTATATTTATTTTGTTCATACTTGTCTTTGAGGAACCATTAATTGTTTGTTTACTCATCCCCGTGTTCATTATTTTTTTTTTCTTGACAGGGTTGATGCCTATTCCTGATTTAATTTTAAGATTTGAGAAATCATGCAGAAATGTGTCAGAGTCTATCAGGTGTGTGTCCCATTATGGGGAATTCAAGTTTGTTTAGTTGCAGTAGGTATCCATTTTGATTGGTGAGCTGTTTATATAAGACTTTGTTACATTGGTCCAGTCTAATTAAAATGGGCATTGTGATTTTGATCCTTTAATTTCCCTTTATAAGCTTAGAATCCTGCTATTTGAACTGTGATTTGTTTCAGATGACAAGTTCTTGCATTTGTTTATTATAAGTAATGAGTGATCTTTCTGAAAGTTCTTGGGTAGTAGCCCCAAAAATTATGTAATATTAGGTCTCAATTACTTATGCTATTGCAATTGTGCCATGTTTTCCTAGGTTTGGGCCCAACATACGTCATCGAGTTGTGGAGGACAAATTGATGAGGCAGAAGGCTCAGCTATTGCTTGATGAGGCTGCTACATGGTCTCTTCTTTGGTTTTTATATGGGAAAGGCAATCAATCTTTTTCCTGTATTATTTTACTCCTTGCATTTGATGTAAAATTAATTGTCAAAAATTTAAAATGAGAAAAGATGAATTTATAAAATCTTTCATCAATTTTTGGGCATATCTTCTTTCTTGAAAAGGAGTTGGTTGATATTTGGACATCACCATAAAGTTTCAGGCATGTTCTTAGGCATCAGTGTCTGCACACTTTACACGCTCCCACAGAATGGCTGAAAAGAAACCAGAACTTGAATCTAAGAGCTTTATTTTTTTCATCTCCTTTTTTAGCTCTCTTCAACTGTTAATATGAAAATGGAAAGGGAAATCAGATGTAGTTGGTTGCTTAGGTATTTTGTATCTTACAGAAATTTAAAACTTAAGATCAATGTTTCTCGAAGGAAAACTACTTTGTTGCTCAAGTTGGCATAGTGTTTTTTAGGGAAATGCCTTATTTATAGCTTAATGCATAGTCATACTACTTTATGGTGTTTGATTCACCATGATCCACTCATGTTGGGTTGGTCTCTTTTAATGATATATATATTCAATTAGGCATTCTCTTATTCCTACAATGCTGTTTGATTGATTCTTCTTACTCTACTGTTAGTTTATTTTTCCTGGTTTTGATGTCTGTGTTTCCACTAATCTTAACTGATTGAGCTTTTGGTTACTGATGATTTTCATTATCACAGTGACGGAAGAACCCCCTGAAGAGTATATTGTGGTACTTTTCATTTCCATGTGTTAGATTAATAGGAAAAGAATCATCACTTCTCTTCCTAACATGTTTTGTACCTTGAAATTATATAATTCAAGGGATATATTCTCATCTTAGTCTATTTGGCTTTGCTAGTCACCCTCAACATCACATTTAGAGGCTTGCCAATTTGTTGTGAATGATCATACCGCACAGTTATGCCTCCGAATTGTTCAGTGGCTGGAAGGATTAGCTTCTAAAGCGCTTGATTTGGAAAGCAAGGTGATCAGCTTTAATTATTTATTATTTGTTTATTTATTCTTTAAAGTTTTTTTGATCATAACTAGTGCACGGAGTAATATTTTCTGTCATAGTTTTGTCATAATATCTTTTGATGGTAGAGAAAGGGTTGGTGCTTTGAGTGGTTTTAGGGACCACCGGTTTAGTCTTCCAATTCTTATCAATTCTCAGTAGTATGAGTTTTCTTTGTTTTTATATTATGTATTCTGGTATGGGATATTGTTTCTAAAGTTAGTTACAGAGGTGATAGATGAGGGGGTAAAAGCATGTAATTGTGAGAGGAATAGCCACAGACCATTTCAAACATTTGCATAGTTTGAATGTCCAGTTATGACAATGATTAAAATACTTTAATTTTGTCCTTTGGTGATACAACTTGTTTTTGTTTAGGTCAGCTAGGTTACTTTTCTCTCATGGTTTCAACTTCAAGAGGATTATGGCAATCCTAAAATTGTTGGTTTGGGATCCTTGGCAGCTATTGTCTGTTTTTTTGGTAGAGTTGGTCTAGTGACCAATGCCATTATAAGTGGATTCATGTGTCATGAGCAAGTATTTGCAAAGTAGTCATAGATCAAGGGAGAACTTGCAAATTGGAAGATGAAATAGGAGTTGGTAAGCAATAGGCGATTTGAACACAAAACATTTGCAAGTCAGAATTGGTTAGCATGAAATCCTTGATGTCCAAATCAGTCTCCAATTTTATTGAGTTTGACACAATACATGGTTATATTAGATTAATCAATGAGTTGAGGGTGAAGGGATTTTGAGACATAATGGATTGCAAGACTGAAAAGAATGGCTCTACGGTTAATGGCCATATATGAGTATGCTAATGCTTAGCCGACAACTACAAGCAAGAACTAAAATAAACTTTTTGCACCTTTTTTTTTTTTTGCTTAATACTGCTGGAGCATAAGCACTGATCATTCTCTTATTTTATAACGTTCTTGTGGCATTATTTTATTATTACATACTCAAGGTTTTTGTCAAAATTTTTCTATAGAAAAATTTGCAGAATGCTGTAATTATATTTTCTTTGTGACAACTGACCCAATTTGCTCTTTATGCATATTGCTTTGTTGCAACCTTGTGCCTATAAACACCTTGGGCTTGTTATGATGGATATGCTTGTTGAAATTCATCATTTTGCATTCATGTTGGCAGTGTTCCCCCAACATCCGTTGCCTCCACCCAAAATTCAAGAGAACATGTTGTTTGCGGATGAACCTGTTTTACTTTATATCTTACATATTCTCTAGTTTTCTTGACAACTTGTTAAGATTTTTGTGGCTTGATGTTTGAATTCTTGCTCCTTAAATATTTAAACAACTGCCACTTTAATTTCTGTGAAATGATTAAGATATGGAACGTAGCCAGCTTTCTTTCTGCGAAGTGTTATCATAGGCACACACAGGACTGAATAACTTCAAATAAGGTAACCTAGTCTTAAGATATGGAATGTAGTCTTAAGTTATCCCCCTTTTTAGCAATCTCAGGTTCTGCATGAGTGCCTCTGTGAGAGGCATTGGAAATTGTAAGAGTTCGCAAGTTAAATTTGACATGTATAATTTATGATTGACAGGTACGGGGATCTCATGTTGGTACATATCTGCCTAATTCTGGAATTTGGCACCACACTCAACGGCTTTTGAAGAAAGGCTCCTCTAGTAAAAATACTGTTCACCACTTGGATTTTGATGCTCCAACACGTGAGCATGCACATCAGTTACCAGATGATAAAGTACTTTTACATACTTGCAAATGCTAGCAATTTGTTCTGATTATGCACTGTTAACTGCTGATACTGATATCTGGTACTGGAGCTATTGAATGATGTTATTTTGTTTATAAAAAATTATGGTAAAATTAATTTGGTTTATGTTTTTCAATATGTGAGTGTGCTCTAAAAATGCCTAAATGATAATACTCATTATTCTACTATGCAGAAACAAGATGAGTGTCTTCTGGAGGATGTCTGGACGCTGTTAAGGGCAGGAAGATTGGATGAAGCATGTGAACTTTGCCGCTCTGCTGGACAGGTATTTAAATTTGTGCAATTTTGAGTTCGTGGAATGGTGTAATCTTTCATTTATTCTATATATATATTTTTTTATCTTGCCTGTTCCTACTATGTGCTTCTTTGTTGGCAGCCATGGAGAGCTGCAACTTTATGTCCTTTTGGAGGGTTGGACTTGACTCCTACTGTAGAAGCCTTGATGAAGAATGGGAAGAACAGAACTTTGCAAGCCATTGAATTAGAAAGTGGCATTGGTTCCCAATGGCGTCTATGGAAATGGGCTTCATATTATGCATCAGAGGTAGGGGATGGAGAAGATAAAAAAAATTGTCACCTCAAAACTTGACATGTTTCCTATTTCTGTTTCTCGTTCTTCTTATAATACATAATACTCGATTTTAGGTACTAATTCCACAGGGATCTGTTCCAAATATCTCAATGGAGGGTTTCCTGAGTTCAGTTCTTTTCTGTGAAAATAGTTGGTCCTTGATTGTGTCTATATCAGAATACCTTTGCTGTTCTAAGATGCATGACTTCTTTACTTGATAAAAATAATCTGCTTCAAGTTGATGTGTTTTATCTCATTGTTGATGCAATGAATTCAACTAGTTCTTAGAATTGACTCTTTTTCACCTTAATCCATGTTTTGAAGAAAATTGCTGAGCAAAATGGAGGGAAATATGAAGTAGCTGTATATGCAGCACAATGCAGCAATTTAAAGCGCATGTTTCCAATCTGCACAGACTGGGAGGTATCCTTTCTCTTTTTGTTGATGCATAATTCTGGAAGTTCCTTTTCTTTCTGTATAATGAGTAGTACAAGCCTCCTGCTCCTACTTTTGGGGGGTGGCAGTAAAATTATTCTGGTCATGTAGCTGTTTTTCTTTGGGATTATTCATTGGTATGCTCTGTTGGTGTACCTTTCATAAAGATGGTGGTCTCCTGTCTGTGACATGTCTCACAGTTTCTTGCCTTGCATTTTTGGTAGTTATTTTCTGTAGATTCTGGTGGTCCAACCAAGGGTAGTAGTTGTGAATTGCCATTGTCATCACTGTTCTTTGATTCTCTAGTTGCTTGCATAAAATCTTGAGATTGCTTAGTTCTTTGCCATGTGCTTCCTTTTCTTTTGTCTTCTTTTGTCAGTTTTAATTCTAAAATTGGATTGTTATACAAAACATGTCTGCAGTCAGCTTGCTGGGCAATGGCAAAGTCTTGGCTTGATGTTCAGGTGGATATAGAGCTATCTCGCTCACAACCTGGGCGGTTGGAACAACTTAATAGTTATGGAGATGTTATGGATGGAAGTCCAGGACCAATTGATCATGCCTCAGACACTTCCTTTGGGCCAGAAAATTGGCCAGTCCAAGTTATCAACCAGCAACCACGAAACCTCTCTGCTCTTCTTCAGAAGCTCCATTCAGGGTATAATTTTAATTCACTGTTTTGAGTTTTCATTCTTAGGCATTAACCTTGGAATGTGTTAGTATGTGAATATCTTTCTTTTTCTCCATTGTTTAGTGAAATTGTATCTGAAGCTGTCACTCAAGGGTGTAAGGAGCAGCAACGACAAATTGAGGTTTCTCACTCTGCCAAAGAATTTAGTTCTCTTGCATAGAGTTTTTGATTACATAGTTGGCACTTAAGAATACGTAGCATGTATGGAATTCACTATTATATTCAGGTCCTATTTTTTAAGCTTTCACATATAATTTTACAATTTGTGCTTTGTGCATCGTGCATAGAAAAAGGATGTTGGCCCTGGCTGGAAAAGGATAGATATACCACTTCTTGGGTTTCACATCTTTGCAAATTTTTGCTTCTTTTGCCTTTTTTTTATATATATATATTTATATTCAATAAGCAATATGATTACTCTTTGTTTTCTATGCTCTTGTAATTTCTTTTTGATTCTCTTCAAACACAATTCATTTATTAGATGGATCTTATGTTGGGTAACATACCACACCTGCTGGACATGATCTGGTCATGGATAGCACCTTCAGAAGATGATCACAATGTCTTCAGGTAGTGTAAACAATCGATCAATTTGGTTTCTTTTGGTAGCGTATTCCTTACAGCTCTTATTGGAATGAAACTGGGAAGAGATTGTGTTTTCTGTATTTTAAGTGGCTGATTTAACTACTTTTAAGTTGACTTCTTGACCTATGCGAATTTTCTTTCTTGTCAGGCCTCATGGTGATCCTCAAATGATCCGATTTGGTGCTCACCTAGTACTTGTGCTTAGATACTTACTCGCTGAGGAAATGAAGGATACTTTTAGAGAGAAGCTTATGAATGTTGGTGATCTTATTCTACATATGTAAGTATTTTCAAATTATAAATTTTGAACATTATGCATACTGCTTTGTGGTCAAGGAAATTCCTTCTTGTATTAGATTCAAAGTTTCTAGTTTTTGGTGAAGATCTCACATAACAAGGGCAGAGGGAATAGATGTACAAATAAGCTAAGGTGCACACACAACACACCCATGACAGGTCATGTGCATATCTAACATGTGATTCTGATAAAGCTATAGTCAAAGGATTTGAATAATTGTTATGCTTAATTGGTTCTCACGCATTTGGCCAGGCAAAGCCACACATACCACTTATCAGGCTATGTACATGTCCAGCATTTGCATTTGAGATAGCCGTTAATCTAGGAATTGAATCATTCTTGTTCCCATATGGTTCAGCTATTTGTATTTTATTTGAAACTGAGGCTTCGTGTATTGGAAGTCTATTTGTACACCCACAACAGCTCATGGTCATATCCAATGTGTGTTTCCGATAAAGTTATAGTCAAAGGATTTGAATGATGCTGAATTGGTTTGCCCATTTGAGAAAACAGCGCATTTGGCCAGGAAAAGCCACTCATACCACTCATCAGGCTTTGTACATGTCCAGCATATTTATTTGAGATAGCCATTAATTTAGGAATTGGATGATTCATGTTCCCATATGATTCAGCTATTTGTATTTTGTTTGAAACTGAGGCTTCTTGTAGTGGGAACACTTTTTGTTTTGAAACCAAAGCTTCTTTTGCTGAGAGGTTTTGATTGCCTTTCTCATAGCATCTCTTGCATATCCAAATATCAGGTACGTGCTGTTTCTGTTCTCCAAGCAACATGAAGAGTTAGTTGGGATTTATGCTTCTCAGCTAGCACATCATCGTTGCATTGACATTTTTGTGCACATGATGGAACTAAGGTTAAATAGCAGGTAATATTTACATGTCATTAAGGTTTGTGCGGAAAAACAAGAAAGAAGAATAATTTTTTTTTTCTCCTTTCCAGAAGAGTATCTACCCAAGTATCCTCCTGCTTCGTGATCTAAATGGAATGTAACACAGATGCAAATTATATAGGGTGATAAACTAGACTATTGGGCATCTAATATATGGGGGTTTCATATATGTTATAGGGGTGGTGGTGGTACACAGTTTGATTTTCTCCTTGTTACGACCATGCTTCCTTGCCTAGGAGTTTCTTTGACTGAAACCTAAAGGCATTAGCTGTGGTTCACAAGACTAAATGCAAGGTTTATATATTCTGGAAGAATCCATGTTGTCCTGTCATGCTGTCTAATGGTATTACATCATTGCTTGGCATAACATTTTTTTTGAAATGCATGTCAGCATGTCCATTTGGATGGGAACTCCGTCTAGTTATCAAAGCAGTCAGAACCATTGGTTGTGTATGATGTTGATATCTGAAATTATTGCCCTTGTTGCTGATAAACAGTGTGCACGTAAAGTATAAACTTTTCCTTTCTGCTATGGAGTATTTGCCATTTTCTTCAGATGAATCAAAAGGCTGTTTTGAAGAGATCATTGAGAGGTACTTTGAAGTTACTGTGACATATTTTTCTATATCCTGACTAGAACAAGTCCCAAATAATGCGATTCCCACTGTATTTTGTTAAAATATGCTACAACAGGGTTCTTTCAAGATCTCGGGAAATCAAAGTTGGAAAATATGAGAAGTCATCTGAGGTTGCGGAGCAGCATCGTTTGCAGAGTCTTCAGAAAGCCATGGTGATCCAGTGGCTCTGTTTTACACCACCCTCCACAATTAATAATGTTAAAGATGTTAGCTTCAAACTTCTCCAACGGGCATTGATGCACAGGTAATCATCAACACAATTTGAAGTGAATATTGGATTTTTTTTTTCAGATTCTGAAAAGCAAACTTGTTTCTGGTTATCATTAGGCATCATCATGTTTGATTATGACATTTGAACTTTGTTGAAGGTTGGCAAGTATTTCTATTACTGTTTTTTGGGTGCTTGTTGATTTGCTCAGACAATTGTCATTAAGTTATTCAATGGCTCATTGCAGAAAACTCCTTATTTTAATAATAGGTTTGGAGAAGCATTATCTATCATATGAAAGCCCCTTTATCAGGGGCGAGAAATTGTTTCCACAGCTCAATTTATGATCATTTGTCAAAAGAGAGCAAAGTTACATTTTGCCAAGTCTACCCACAAGTTGCTGAATTTCTGTCTTAAGAATTAAAATTTGTAATTGCTAATACTGCCCTGGTTCCTAAAAGCTCTAGTGTTTGTATTGTGTTTTCTAATATCAATAGTCTTGTAGCTTTTCTGGACCTTTTTATGCTGCTCCTGGTCATTCATTCTAAAACACATCCCTTTTTTCTTTATATAGCAACATACTGTTCAGAGAATTTGCTCTGATTTCTATGTGGCGAGTACCGGCAATGCCAATAGGTGCACATGCATTGCTTAGTTTGCTTGCTGAGCCTCTGAAGCAGCTTTCAGAAATACCTGATACCCTTGAGGATCATGTTTCAGAAAATCTGAATGAGTTTGAAGACTGGGTATGCAGTGACTTAAAGTGTCATTAATTTTCAAATCTATATCTGTCTCTTTCTTTCTCAGTTGAACTTTCTGAAAATTTTATTTTCTTATCATATTCTGCATCAATTAGAGAGAATATTACTCCTGTGATGCAACATACCGCAACTGGCTCAAAATTGAACTGGAGAATGCTGAGGTGCCTCCTCTTGAACTGTCAATGGAGGAAAAACAAAGAGCCATTACAGCAGCAAAGGAAACATTAAATTCATCCTCATTATTGCTATTACGTAAGTGAATGTGACCATCCTTTTCCATTTATGCATCATGCATGGATGCTGAATGACACGATGTGCCCTTGTACCATTGTTTTTATTGAGTTGGTGCATATATGCTACCGTGTTGTTGTCTTTCAGTCTTTAACCCTTTGAGGAGTTACTAATAACTTGATATTGTTTTTTCATATGCCTTTTAACAGGGAAGGAAAACCCTTGGTTGGCTTCTGTTGAAGATCATGCATATGAATCAACAATGCCTGTATTTCTTGAGCTGCATGCCACTGCTATGCTCTGCCTGCCTTCTGGTGAATGCTTGTGTCCAGATGCCTCAATTTGTACTGCATTAACGAGTGCCCTTTACTCTTCAGTGAGTGAGGAAATGGTATTGCACCGCCAATTAACGGTAGGTTTATTTTGATTTTTTTTTGGCTGTGGGGATTGATAGAATATAGGAAAGGAAAAAAAGTAAAGATTATAATGATTAATTTTTATAAATCAGGTATTTCCAAACCTGAATTTAAGTTCAATTCCAAATCTCGCTGAGATGGTCCATCAAAGCTATGGATCATATTCATGGCTGATTTGTGGGAGTATGTTACTGGTGCATATATACTGATCATACCTTGCAGAACAAACCTAGCTCCTTAAGTTTTTTTGTTGAGAAAAATTGGACTAAACTAAATAAATAATTCCTGGACTTGAAGGCACTGCTATAAAATTAGAATTAGAAAATAAAATAAAGTTCGTAGGCTCTACCTGATGCCTCATGGTTACAATCATCTTCTCAGATTCTGATGCCTGAGGTAGGAATTGTTAGGTAATGCCAATGCTTGCCTCTTCACAATTTGAAAAGTTAAGGGACCTAAGAGGTTTTCGCGGACAAGTTGAGAGGGAAATTATTTATTATAATGCTCATGTGGCTTGCAGTAAATACATTGGGCATTCTGGATAAACTTCTACTGTGATTGTCTTAATCAATTTTATTGATCAGGTGAATGTTGCCATTTCATCAAGGGACAGTTACTGCATTGAGGTTGTTCTTCGCTGTTTGGCAGCAGAGGGGGACGGACTTGGATTCCATCAAGCTAATGATGGTGGCATTCTAGGTACTGTCATGGCAGCTGGATTTAAAGGTATAAAAGCAGTGTTGCCCCTTATTTATCGTTCATCACAGTTGCACTATGAATGACATTTCTTCATCTGAATACTAGCTATCTTTTAGGGCCAGCAGAGCCATAATGCTAAATAGAATGAATAATAGATTCTGTATGGTTCTGCGAGTAATTCTCATGCAACATATCACCGAGCGTTTCATTGTCTAGCTGGAAGATATGATATAGTT
The DNA here is from genome assembly GCA_947683425.1 of Excoecaria cochinchinensis. Taxonomy (NCBI): domain Eukaryota; kingdom Viridiplantae; phylum Streptophyta; class Magnoliopsida; order Malpighiales; family Euphorbiaceae; genus Excoecaria; species Excoecaria cochinchinensis. The sequence goes on along the minus strand of CANTUQ010000125.1, from coordinate 2,117,100 downwards.
GTTGTATTTGCACACCATGTATATTTACTTATGATTATTTTCTAATGCTCAACATAGTATCATTAAATTTATAAAACATATTTTTTAGACTTTTAGGTGTAAGAGGACCTTATAACAAGCCGAACCTAGACCATAATACTTGAAGCAGTAATATTGATGAAAAAGCTCATTCGAAAAATGTCTTTATCAAGAATGTGGATAGCAAGATTATGATGTTTGTGTAATGGCTCCATTTAGTTGTTTGCTTGCTTGTGCGCGATAAATGGAATTCAATTAGATAATGAGAATGCTGGCATGAGTATCTCATATCTTGTTATTTCAAAATAAGAAATTGAAATATATATATGAGTATCTCATATATACGTGTGTAATGGAAGGAGCTTTTCATAATAAGAAGTGATTCATGCAAATATTAAGAAGGGCACAGGTAAAAGGTATTTGAACATTGGTACTATTTCCATAATGCTGATTGGATATAAATTTATCTATAACAGGGGAGCTTGTTAGGTTTCAAGTAGGGGTCACAATGGAAATATCCAGATTAGATGCCTGGTATTCAACCCCAGAAAGTTCTCCGGAAGTGCCAGCTACATATATCATACAGGGTCTTTGTCGCAGGTGTTGTCTTCCTGAACTGATTCTTCGGTGTATGCAGGTAATGGTCTTCTTTGAAACTACATTTTTTGTTGCATTTGTGCTGGAGTTATTCCCCTATGGTCATTATTGCCTTTGTGCTGCAGTTATTCCTGTATGACCATTTGTTGCACTTGTGCCTTAATTCTTCCCATATGATCTGATTTTATTTGTAGTTTAGATTTTATGGGATTATTGTTATGTTCTGGCAGAGATCAAAGGGTAACCAAACAACCCAATACAAACCTAATATGATAATACCAAATATAATGTATTGCCATAATGCCATTGTAGTTTCTTTTATACCTCTTACATAATTGTACCAAATATAATGCATGGCTATTCCTCAGGTTTCTGTTTCGCTAATGGAGTCCGGCAATCCACCAGAAAACCATGATGAACTCGTTGAACTTGTTGCATGCGCAGAAACTGGGTTCCTCCACTTGTTTAGTCAGCAACAGTTGCAGGTTAGTGAATCAGTTTGATCTTTTACAAAAGAAGGAAAAAAAAATGCAAGCCAGAGGCCAGCAGACGCACCTATCTTTCCTTCATCTCGTTTCTCTCAAATTCTTCATATTTCCACTTATATCATTACCAGCGGCCCAATATTTTGACATGCACACAGACAGCAACGGGAAGTCCGATTTTTATGATTAATAACTGAAATTTCTTGAATTGGAATCATTTTTGCTTTGCAATTGTGGATTTAACGGAATTCCATGGTCGTAGAATACTATAATTCAACTAATCATCCATTGTTAAGTGAAACTCATTTCCTTAGAACTGTTTTTTGTTCCTCAGTTTATATTTTTCATCAATTTTTGAAATATGTGGTTGCTGGGGTGAGGGTTGTGCATTGTCTATATGTCAAGTTTGCGTCCGCTGGCTTTGTTTAACTGCTCTCTCTTATCAACAGGAATTTCTATTGTTTGAGAGAGAATATTCAATATCCAAGATGGAGCTTGAAGAACAGTCATCCTGAACGTCTGCACTATAAGGTCTTGGAGCAGTCCTTTCTACAAGATTATTTCTATACTGTAGTTAGAATCTTCTCTCTCCATTCATTTGGATTACCTTGGGTATTTATCCTTCATAATCTTGTGAGCGCACGACAAATCGTTTAATTTAAGAGTTAACTAGTGGGATCTGTCAAAGGCAACTCCTTCCATTAGTACACGAATGAATCCCTCTTCACTGCCATCCCCATGTAAGTCTTCCATGTGCAGTATCCAGTTTCTTTTTGACTCCACATTTTTCTGCTCAGACAAGGTTCAATTAGCTCAAGTTCCAGTTTTCTGACATTCAGGCATGTTTTATGAAACAGACTTCTCGATGTTTGGTGTTGTAATGGTCTATGCAGTGATCGTGCTGGTTCTTCGAATCTCATTGTTTTTCTGTGCGAGTAAACGGCAAACTAATTAGTTAGAGTTTGTATATATGTTTTCTTATTTTATTTTATTTTATTTTTTATAATTACTGGTATTATTTAATTCGAGTCGGATTGGCTTGTTCCGGTAAAGCTCTCCCAATATTATGTTTTCTTGTTCTTTTTATGAGATGAGGCCATGCAACGAAGGAAACAAAGAGTTTTGCTAAATTTGTCTTTGGGTAAGGTCTTGCCCAAGCATAGCATGTCCAATTTTGGGGCTGATGCAAGCCCAGTATCCTAAATTTTTAGTCTAGCCACTGCCTCAATTTAAATCCAAACATGGGTTCAGAGCATCTAAACTTTTTTATTCCTATTTAATTGTTTTATATAATATTAAAGGTTGAAAATTGGCTGCGGATTCAAATTATCCAATCCATATTTTAAAATTCGAAATAATCTAAACTGAACCATTCGACATGTTATGAATTTTTTAATTAATAAAAATAATTTTTAGGAAACATTGAAATTTTTATGGAAATGGTTGGGTGCGAATTAACACTCAAATTTTTAACCGATTATTAAAAACGAAAATAAAAAGAACAATAGCTGGTTGCTTTTGGACGGGCCAATTTTAACCCAAACCAATCACCATTTAGAATCTTCGGAGTCGAAAGGCCGAACAACCTAAGGGCCAGACCCATAACAGAAACGGGTCCACTCGTGGAATCTCTCTCTTCATAGTTTCTGCGGAAACTTTCACCGATTACTCGCTTCATTTTCCCCTTCTTCTGGCCGGCTTGTTTTCCATTAAGCTCAGATCTTTTAGAACCTAACATGCTTTGCTTTCTCAGCAACCAAACACACTAATTACAATCCTCCACAGTTTCGTGATCAAGGTTTCTTAAAAATCTGCCGGTTTTCTTACACATTCATTCGCTTTCTTGATATCCATCCATCAACCTTAAACCTCAAATTACTCGAAATAGTCGATTTTGGTATCTGAATTGAGGTTGTTCCTCCGATTTTCTTGGCATCAAGACACCGTTTGAAAACCTCAATTTTGGCCGCAAAGTGAAATAAACCCCGCACTCTGCTTTTCTCAATTATGTTTTTTAAAGCTCAAATTCTCAAAAGAGCTGCTCCTGGGTTTTACTTTTATACTTCAGAAAGTTGACTTGTCTTCAAAGGAGCTTCTTTTCTTTGCGATCCACTCATAATTTCCTCCGCTTTCTCATGTTGCAAACACCGACATAGGCTTCTCAATTCTTAAAAAGAGAGAAAAACAAAAGTTTGTATATGGGGGTCTCGTTTAAGGTCTCAAAAAATGGTAAAAAGTTCAGACCAAAGCCAGCTGTCGATGAAGTTCCTGAGGATTGCAAGGAGAGCTCCGTGATTGGGTCGAAGAATGAATCCTCTACAAGAAAGCTTGAGGTAATTATCGAACTTTATTAATTTGTTTTGGTTACCAGAAGATTATGGGAAAAAAGTGTAAACTAAAAGGCCTTGACTAAATGAAAAGAAGAAAAAATATATCTGAACTATTTTTGCTATTTGTATGTTGTCATTTGATTTTGTCGAGTAATTTTAGATTGAGTTAAGCATTGTTGTTCGAATCTCAGTTCGGGTCAACGAAATTCACTGTTATTTTGCCGTGAAGATATAACTAAAAATTGTAAATTTTGAAATCTGCACTCGTTTGTTTGTGACATTCCTGTTGCGTCTGAACTGAGTTAGTTGAATTCTATTGCAGTAGTTGATGGAAGTAAGGAAGGGAGATCCCAGTTTTAAACTTGTTAGATCTTTATATTTTCATAGTCCACTAAATTGTTATTTGATCTTGAGTAGTAGTTTCCCGCTTTTATGAATTAAATTTCTATGTTTTTATTGTTTTTACTGCTTATCCCTAAACAAACCTGTTCTATTTTATTTCCATCATAAATTTCCATTTTTTTTTTATTGACACTAGGATAACATCATTGAGGCCCACGAGGATGTCTCTGGTGTTTCAAGTTCATCAAGCTCTGGTGAGAGATTGTTCATATGTGCATTTTTGAGTAGCAACTCTTAGGTTAGTAGTTTATTTCATATTTAGGATTCTAATTTTTATTTTTTTGACTGTCCTAACAGAGAATGAAGTTTCATTTGTGTTGAACCTCTACTCAGATGGATATTCTATTGGAAAGCCTTCAGAGGTTAGCTGAAAATAAAAACGATTTTGTAGTATAAAGTGTTAAAAGTGAATGAAAAGTAAAAACAAGTCCATTTTCAAGCAATTTTTGTGTTTGTCCTGAAATTATGTGCTTTATGAACTTTCAGGATGAGGCAACACAGCAGAGTATACTTCAAGATTCTTCAAAATTGTTGCATTCTTATGATAAGACATCTGAAACTCTCTTTTCGGTAAATATTATTTGCTTAGATTACCACTTGGAGGTAGTTTTAATGTGACATGAAATATTCTGTACGTGCATCACATAGAATAGGCATCTGTTATGGCCACACATTGAAGCTTGTTTATTCTCAATTGTCAAGAGTAATTATGTGTGTTTTTGGTGGTTTAATTATGGGTAACCTTCATAGTATATGTATGTTTCTTTTTTCCTTTCCTGTTTAACATAGCTGTGCTTAGGCAATAATTGCTGAGACCTGTCTTCAAAAACATTTTCTTGTGTCAAAAATGTCATCTTAAGAGTTTTATGCAATGATAAAGCCAGTACCCTATATTTCATAAAATATCTTGTGATCTGCATTACTATCCCTCACACTTTATATCTGTTTTTTCGGACTTGTCCTGAACTGACATTCTTGTCCATATATGTGCAATGTATGTGTAGGCAATTGAATCTGGCCGGTTGCCAGGAGATATTCTGGATGATATACCATGCAAGTATGTCAATGGAACACTCATATGTGAGGTGAGTACTTGAGGTATTGATCTTTACCCCAGAAAACACTAATAAATACTCTGTCCGTTCCACTTTAAGAGGCAATTTTCTTTTTTTCACTGGAATTAAGGAAATTATTGGAATACTTCAATTTCATAATAAAAACTATGGCAATTGACAGAAATGCCCTTTTTATTTTCAAGTACTGCATTCAATTCTAGTTAAAAGTAGAGAAGCAATAAGAAAAAGAAATTTTTAATAAAGTGTATAATAAATAGGGGCAAATATGTAAATTTTTTCCTCATATTTCGAAAAGGACATTTAAAGTGGGATAAAGCAAATTAGGGAAAGTGACTTCTTAAATTGGGACGGAGGGAGTAATAAGTACAGCCATGAGAATTACCTTCCAGGTATGTGAGCTATCACGTGGGCCTGTGTATCTATGGATGGTAGGCAAAAGGTCATTTTGGATGGGACCTATTTAGAGATTCTCTAAATGCCAATGTAAAATCTAATGCAGGTGAGAGATTTTCGGAGATGTGTTTCTGAGCAAGGGTCAAGCATTCCATCTGCTCTCCCTGCTGTAAATAGAGTACGTCTCAGGATGTCATTGGAGAATGTAGTGAAGGATATCCCATTGATCTCTGATAATTCTTGGACTTATGGTGATTTAATGGTATGTGCTGTTTTGCTCCTGTCATATGTGGAATTGAATAATTGATTTCTCTCTCTCTCTCTCTCTCTCTCTCTTTCTCTCTCTCTCTCTTTCCTTCTCCCCTGTTCCTCCCAATTATATTTGCTGTTTCCTGCAGGAAGTGGAATCTCGGATTTTGAAAGCCTTGCAACCACAACTTTGTCTGGATCCAACTCCCAAATTGGATAGGCTTTCTAATGACCCAGCTCCAGCAAAGGTAATAAGTCTAGGAAGAGGCTAAAATTTCTATTCATGGAGGAATTAATATTTGTTTTGTAACTGCTATGTATCATTTGCAGCTCAATTTAGGTTTGAGCAGCCTGCGGAGAAAAAGATTGAGGCAGATGCCTGAAGTTACTGTCACATCCAGTAGCCGAATCCATGGGAAGAAAGTTTGTATAGATCGGGTGCCAGAAAGCTCCAGTAGCAGGTTAGCAGATTCAGGAATCATTTCTGGCAATGTGATGCCACCAAGTGCCCACGGGAATCTAACTACACAAAACCTTGCTCAAAGTAATGCTTTAGCCCTGGGAGGAAGAAGCTTTGTGCCAGATGGCAATGTTGCAGCCCTACCCTTGGTGCAACATCAGCAAAGGTATCAAATGGGGGTGGGCACCCCGAGAACCATGCAGGATCAGGGATCAGGGTCTCTTGTTAACATTTCAGGAGCATCCCCAGCGGGGCAGGACATGATTGCATATGGTGACAATGTAAATGGTGGTACTTCTCTTCATGGTAAAAGGGAGAACCAAGATGGACCAATGTCACCCTTAACCAGTTATAATAAGAGACCTAGGCCTAACCCAGTGGGTCCTGATGGAATTTCACAGCAGCAGATAGGACCACATGTGGATGGCCTTCATGCATCAGATATGAACTGGAAGAATCCTTTATTACAGCAGCATCAAACAATGCAAAGAGCAATTCACTATGTTAATTCAGGAATTCAGAAGTATCCACAGCAGATGTTTGAAGGAAATCAAAGTGCTGTGCCATCATTTTCTGCTGTGCCACCAGGTGTAAGATTTGGTCCCAAGGAAGAACAGTATGAAACAGATAAGCTGGATGGCTCTGAGCTGAGTCAGGTTAAAAGTGATATGCAGCCAGTGGAGACCGAAACAGCCCACCTGGACTCACAGCAGTCCCGGCTACAGCAAAGATTACCACATCTCATGAGATCTAATTTCTCTCAGGCTGTATGGAACAATCTCAGCCAAGATTTGAAGAAGGAGGAACAACTTCAGAAGAGGAAAACTGTTCAAAGTCCCCGTGTTCAATCACCTTTATCAACTAAATCTGGGGAATTTTCAAGTGGTTCCGCTGGGCCCCACTTTGGAGCAGTTGCAGCAACTGCTGCACTTGGAGCATCGCAGAAGGAGAAGTTGGTCATCCCCTCAGTTTCTGCTGTTGGTGGAACCCCATCTTTGACTTCCAGTGCTAATGATTCCTTGCAGCGGCAACACCAGTCACAGGTTGCTGCAAAGCGGAGATCAAATTCCCTCCCGAAAACCCCAGTAATAAGCGGTATTGGCTCCCCTGCAAGTATTAGTAATATAAGTGTTCCATTAAATGTGAGCAGCCCTTCTGTTGGAACCCCTCCTATGGCTGATCAAACCATGCTCGAAAAGTTCTCAAAGATTGAGATGGTGACAGTGAGGTATGCTGACAGCTAAATATCATGATATTGCTGTTTTATTCTGTGTTTTTCATGCCTTTGTATAGTACTTGCTAGTTGAGTTCCACAATGATACTGTAAAAATATAAAAATCATCTGAATAGTAATTCATTAGTTCTTTTCCTTTTTATTTGAGCATAGACAAGTTGAATATATACAGGAATTGTCTATAAATTGCCTGAACCTGCATATTACTTCTTCACAACAACTTGATTATGTTGCCCTTATGATTTAAGTGTCAGTTGCATTTATTCTAGGTTTTTCTCATTATTCATGTCTGCTGGCTGCTTTTGCAGGCATAAACTCAACTCCAAGAAAAATAAGGCTGATGAATATTCTGTCAGGAAAACCAACACATATCCACATCAATATCTGATGGATTCTCTCTCCAATTTAACCAGTAGTGAGGATTTGAAAGATGATACAAGGCAATTATCGAAGTCACTTGTAGGTGGTAGCATGAATATCTGCAAGATGAGAGTTATAAATTTTGTGCAGGCAGATCAAGTAGTTCAAGGTTTGTCGGGCAGTTCATAGAATTATATGATTTACCGAGTCATATAATTAATTTTTGCTGATTTACCTTATATACTGTACTTCTATTCATACAGGAAATGTTGTTTCTTATGTTCCTCGGATACGGACAAGAATGATCATGTCAGAGAAGCCAAATGATGGTACTGTGACAATGCATTATGGAGAAGCCGAGGATGGCGATTTTCTGTCTGTAGAGGATTATCTACCTACTTTGCCTAATACTGTAAGTTGGGTACACCAGTTAGATTTGTTTGATGTGTAAGGGGTTTAAGTCACTCGACAATTGATTGGGCACTAATGTCTTTTCTTTTTCAGTTCTTTTCTCTCTCAGTTTTCTCTTGTTGTTCTATTTCTTTTACACATGCCATATCTTCCCTGCAATAGAACCATGCTGAAAATCCATTTCTGCATTTATGAATGTTCGCATATGGGGATTAAAAACTTTCTTTTTGAAATGGTGTCTGTGTTTTTATAAATTGTTGCACTGAACTTTGCCTATCATGAAAACTATATTCCTTACTTGCTGGTTTACTTATCTGACTTGCTTTCATTTTTTACAGCACATTGCAGATTTACTTGCCTCGCAATTTTGTTCACTGGTATGTTCCTGGGGCTACAGGATTTATTATTTTGAAATTGGAATTTCTTGCTTCACAATTCTGTTTAATTGCACTTGAATAATGCAAACTTGCTTATGCAGATGACACGTGAAGGATACCTTGTGGAAGATAATATTCAACCAAAGCCTGTCCATCTGAATATTGAATCAAGTGGCCAGCCAAATGCTGCTGGAATCTCTCCTAATAATTCAGCAGTCGAACAGCAATATAATGAGACAGTTTCAGGTCAGGCATCAAGTGATGTAAAGCCAAGTCTTAGCAGTAATCCTTCCATTAATCCATCGCAGAATCTACTAGCAAATGCTAGGATGCTGCCTCCTGGAAATCATCAGGCCTTATCCATGTCTCAAGGTGGTCTCTTGTCTGCTGTTTCAATGCCGGCAAGACCCCAACAGCTAGACCCACAACCTTCTCTCCAGCAGCAGCCACAACAGCAGACACAATCACAGCTGCAGCAGCAGCAGCAGCCTCAACAACAGCAGCAACAAATGCAACAGATGCCACAGCAGCAGCAAAATCAACATTCCATGATTCAACAGCATTCACAATTCCAAAGGTCGATGCTTCAATCCAATTCACTCTCGCACTTGAACACACTCGGGCAGAATTCAAACATGCAATTGGGTAGCCACATGGTCAATAAGCCTTCTCATCTCCACCTTCAGCTGTTACAGCAGCAGCAGCAGCAGCAGCAACAGCAGCAGCAGCAGCAGCAGCAGCAGCAGCAGCAACAGCAGCAGCAGCAACCGCAGCAGCCACAGGCACAGATGCAACAGCAGAGGAAATTAATGGCAATGGGAGCAATGGGAATGGCAAATATAGGCAACAATATGATTGGCTTAGGAGGCCTGGGCAATGCTATGGGTATTGGAGGTACAAGGGGAATGGGACCTGGAATCTCAGGACCAATGGCACCTATATCTGGTATGAATAGTGTGAGTCAGAACCCAATGAATCTGAGCCAAACTTCAAATATCACAAATGCAATAAGTCAGCATATCCGTGCTGGACAAATGACTCCAGCACAAGCTGCTATGCTGCAATCAAAACTTAGGGTAGTGCAGAACAGAAGTGGCATGCTAGGGGTCCCTCAGTCTGGTATCTCTGGAGTGCCAGGAACCAGACAGATGCCACCAGGTTCTGCGGGCATTTCCATGCTGGGCCAGTCTCTACGAGCTAATATGAACCCAGGGCAACGGAGTGCTATGGGGCCTATGGGTCCACCAAAACTGATGGCAGGGATGAATCTCTACATGAACCAACAGCAACAACAGCAAATGCAACTACAACAGCAACAACAATTCCAGCAGCAGCAGCAATTGCAGCAATTACAGCAGCAGCAGCAGCAGCAACAACAGCTGCAACAGCAGCAACAACAGCTGCAACAGCAGCAAGATCCATCCTCATCACTACAGGCTGTTGTTTCACCGCCACAAGTAGGGTCACCATCAACAATGGGAATTCCACAACTGAATCAACAAGCACAGCAGCAACCCCTTCAACAGCCTAGTCCACAGCAAATGAACCAACGAACCCCAATGAGCCCACAATTGAGTTCAGGAGCAATTCCTGCCATGAGTGCTGGTAATCCAGAGGCCTGTCCTGCCAGTCCTCAGTTGAGCTCTCAGACCCTTGGCTCTGTTGGAAGCATAACAAATTCTCCAATGGATCTACAAGGTGTGAACAAAAGCAACTCTGTCAATAATAGCTGATAAGGTTCCCATACCCGTATTGTAGCTACCTCCACAACAGAAAGCAGCTGGAGTAGGGCCTTAAATTCCATGAAACCAACGCTAGCTGGAATCAGAGAGTTCTTGTGTATAGTTAGCCAAAATAACAGGAGGTTTGAAAAATATGACGAACTGGTAGTTGTTTGCCTCCATTGAGAAATTTCTCATAGTCAGGGTGCAGCTTGAAATGTACAACCCACCAATCAACATATCGGCCTGAACTTCTTGTACAATACAGTTGTTGAGTTTGCTAGTATCGTTTATCTGCAGATGTAAGATACATTGATAAATGTGAATATCACTGGAGGATTTTCTGTTGATGATCATGACCGGGAGCTATGTCAACATGCTATTAGTCATATAACAGTCTTTGGCTCTAGCGGTAGCTCAAGCCGCAAGATCTCTTTGCTATGATAATATTTGTAACAACTAGGAGTAAGCAGAATGGAACTGTGAGCAATTCGTTCTTTTTGGTTCGGTTTATTTGATTTTTCGTCCAATTGGTTCTATTTTTAAAAGTGAATATATATATATATATATATAAGCCCAACCGAATAGAATCAAATTGAAATATTTGAAATGTTTCGATTTTTTTGATTTAATTCTTAGTAAATTTTGATTTAGATCAATTTTTGATTTAGATCAATTTAGTTTTCAGTATATTCAGTGGTTGAACGAACAGTCCATTTGCACAAAACTAGTAACAACAGCGGACAGCAGCACGTTTAAATAGCAGATTTGGCACCAAAGAATGATCCTACCATCTAATTCATGAAAATCCAAATCAGGTCTTTGACAGCATTCTCTGGAGCTCATCTCACATGCCTACAAGTTACTACAACAGAAAAACCTCAAAAGAAAACAATCAACTAATAAATATCTGAAATTGGACAAAAATATCACTAAACAAGTGTTTTTTATACTGGAACAACCTATGACATCCAATCCTTTCCATCAACCCATGTGTTTGGTACATTGTTTCCTCAGAATTGAAGAGGAAATTTTCTATATACCATCCAAATAATGCTAGAGCATGGATGGGAGCATTTCTTTCTCAGTTCTAAGGTGTCTCCGGGTAATATGTTTCACAGTAGGACAGCCAGCAAGAGCCATGGTCAGCTCAAGCTCATCCTTCAGCATTTCAATCACCCGTTTCACTCCATATTCCCCCTTTGCTGCTAGCCCAAACACGACTGGTCTGCCAACCTGCATTGACATGTCAAGTTAATATACAAGCAGTCAATATCCAAGACACAGGTTAATGACTCCTTTTTGTACATTTTGGGGTGAGCATTCTGCCTATTTTGTCTGTTAAAAGATGTTGTGTTATCAATAGTTCGATTGGTTTGGTTATTTCAATTTTTATCAATGAAAACCGAATCGAACTAGATAGACTAAAAACTCAATAATAAAAAATAAACCAAACATACCGAAAACCAAATACACCAAATTTCTACCGGTTCAGTTCGGTTTTGCACTCCCCTAGATCACCCCATGCATGAAATAAATTACCATCCTAGTTTGGCATGAAGAGCTTACAAGGACAGCTTGCGCACCAAGGGATAATGCTTTAAAAACATCGGTTCCCCGCCGTACTCCTCCATCAAATAGAACAGGAAATTTCCCTCCAACAGCATGAACTACCTGTAGCCCCAACAGAAAATAATGTTTTCAAAAAACAGTCCAGCATTGATTTGGAAGTGATTTACTAAGTAGCATGGTAACAACTAAGTTTTTTGGGGAGAAATAAAAGTCATTATGTCTAAAATGGGTACAACAGATTATAGATAATCTGAGTTATTTAAGCTACAAATAAGCAACATAAAGTCAGGACAAGACATACACAAAGAAACAAGATCTTTGAACATGTAACAGGACTTGCCTTGATTTCACATTTATGCGGATGAAGACAACTTTTTACACAATATATAAAACACAAACCATGAAAAGAATGTAAACATATTAGCACATTATTTGCACTTTTAAAATTTTCATTGTGCAACAAAAAATATAATGGAGGAATTGAGTATTACCTCCTCCAGAACAGTGATAGTGGCTGGACTGTAATCAAGTTGGCGAGCTCCATGATTAGAGACAACAATCCCAGCAGCACCTACTTCCACAGCCTTAATTGCTGCCAATAGATGTCCATCATATTTAGAGCAAGGCTAATACTTAAAAGATTCAGCAGTGATCATATATCTATTAATTAGTATCACAAAGATAAAAATGGAGCATGAAATGGAAAAGGAATCAGTGTCTTTCATAACCAAATAGATAAGAGTTCAGAAAATTTCTTTCGGTACTGAAATTGAAAATAAAAAACTAAAGCATAAATCACAAGTTTAACATTTTCAACGGCTATCATCCTTTGTAGTGTTAATGTCTCTAGATACTGAGGAAAAACAATATAGATTTTTCAGCTATAAACTCTCAGATGTAAATGATGAAATTCATGTTGCTTTTTTATTTATACTTTTTTACTTCTAAGAGAAATGCAAGGGATGCAACTATAAGAAGACAAAACCTCAATCTTACCATCTTCGCAAGTAAGTACACCCTTAATAAGAATTGGCAAATTTGTAATGGATCTTAACCAGCTTATGTCCTGCAGAAATTATGCAATATTTAAATTATTAGAAGAGTTCTACTATAGCTTGAATTCCAAAAGACGAAGAAGAAGAAGGAACACTTTAATAGAAAGTGCTTAGAGATCACAAGCCTGTCCAATATTACATATGCTTGCTTGCCCTTAATAGCAAGACGCAAGACTGTGACCAGAAGCTAAATAATCATTCTAAAAATTTAGATTGGATCATTACACATTTCTAAAAGTATATAATGACGCCACTTAGAAAATAGCCTTGGAGCACACCTTTTTGCAAACGCTAATTGTAAGCTAGAAAGAAATACCTTCCAAGAGAAAGATGCATCGAAGGTCTCTTTGGCAAAAAATTCTAGCTTTGAACCTTCATCCTGCAAAAGTGAGTAAGAATAATAAATCGTTAGTACAATATAAAATTGCTTTCTGGAAACAATCTTCATTGTTAGAACAATATATGACAATCGAGAAGACTTTAATGTAAGAATAATAAAATTAGACAGCTGCTCCATGTCAACACAAGTGTCATACACCATCAAAATCAATAATTAAAAATAAGACTATGGAGGAACAGTAAAACTTGATGCCAAAAAAATGTTGTAATCTTTAAGGAATTTCAAACTCTTCGACTCACAGAGGTAACATCAGTTGATATGAGACCTTCAAAATTTTTCAACTTTGGTGAAACCATCCTGTGAAAGTTATAAGACATATGTTAAGGAATGCATTAGAAAGGGATTCTTGTATCAAAAGAGAGATAAGAAGCAGCATGAGCATCATATATCTTTTGATGTTGGAACCCAGTACTTGTTGTAAGTTCCAATTATATCAATTAGCTAAAATTAATCTGTGAGGCATGCAAACTGTTGGAACAGAATGGAAAAGAAGATATTTTCACTTGTTCTTAATATCTGCCTCCCTTCGACCGAGTCTTGGAGCATCCACAGTTAGGACAATAGCCTTGTATCCATTTCTTTCAGCTCTCTGCACTAGCTGTGCTGATACATCTCGTCTCTTGTACATCTATGCAGAAGAGATAGCTTGAATAAAAAGAGAGAAAGAACAAGGTAAACGAATGTTGTTGCTGCTAAAGATGCTATATTCTCTTAAATGAACGAGAGAATATGAAAAGACAGAGATTTGAATGTACATATAATTGGAAGAATCGAATAGCATTGCAGCTGGAAGCAACTTCCTCCACCGTGCAGGAAGACATGCACGATAAAATCTACATAAAACAATAACTCATCATTGGAAGTCATAAACGAGCAACAAGCTTCATATTTAAATATTTCTTTCAATACCATAATTGTGTTAAATGCAGCTGCAGCCCTAGCTGTGGCAACCTCACCTGAAATAAACACAGAAGACCAGTTAAGGAGGAGTTTTAGATTATATAAATGACAACTCTTTCAGAACATTTTCGAACCTTCAGGGCTTGCAAGTTTATGCATAGCAGTTGGAGCAAGCATAATGGGAGCCGAGATTTTATAACCCAATACAGTAGTTGAAATATCAATTTGGCTCACATCCACAAGAATTCTAGGTCGAATCCTGAAAAACCATATAGCAATTTATCATTAAAAAGGAAAATTCTCTTAGTTGCATTAAGAATTAACAAGCACAACGCTTTACGAGATCCTTTGAAATGCTTCAATATTCTCCTCGAGTGTGTGCTGATCCTCAGCTCCTCCAGCATAGTAATCATAATACATTTTTGGAAGGGCTTGCTTAGCCAATTCTTGAAACTCATTAATATTCACTGGTTCACTAGCCATTTGCCCTGAATAATCAATATCAATCAATCAATCAATCAAATCAAGCCAAACCCATAACAAATTCAAGTAAAAAAATCACAATTATCAATCAATTTCGATGATTTTCCCATCTTAATAATAGTTGCATGAATTTCATTACTATAGTTGGATGATCATTGTTAGACCCTTCAGCAATTTTTATGTGGAAAAATGAAACTCATATCTAGATCATTATGCAGAGGATTGAGATAAGACTAAGCTCAAAAGGAAACAATTTTGCATTATCCAAATAATCGAATTTCTTAACAAAGAAAGCTAAAATTCTACAAATAAACCTAAGTAATCAAATGTTGCATTATCGAAATGCATATATGTTACTTGAATACACTGAATATTTTACAGTTTTAATAGAAGAATTGAGAACCAAGGACCTGAACATGACATTTCAAAGTTATCAAAAGCGAACAAAAAAAATAAAAAATAAAAACGAACAACCATTTTTTCTAACATTTGTTGGGGTTAACGAGAAACAAGAAAAAACAAGGTGATCATGAAGAAATAAGAAGATTAACAAAAGAAAAAGAAAGAATTGACAAAGAACTTGATGCATGAGGAGTTGTTGAAGAATTTTACCTGAATGAGGTAGGTTGGTTGAATAAGCTAAGCAGGGATGGAGCAGAGAGCTGCAAATGCAATGGCAAGAAAGGTAAAAGTTTGATAATGACGTTAATGATTGTCTTAGATAGATTGACTCAGTGAGACTGCAAGTCAAACCTTAATGTTTTGAGAAGGATGTCGTTTCCTTTGTGTCGTTCCGTGTACAACTTTGGTCTTTAAGGCGCCATTGGATAAACCGTAAACTCGGCCCTAATTCTACTGACTATGGGAATTAGAAATCCTTGGAAGGCCCATGACTCGGCCCATTAGTCCAAAAATTTTTGTAATTAAGTCAACCTCGGGCAGCCTATAGTTCTAAAATATTAACTCAGTCCGTGAATAGAATCATAAAGGTAAGTCTTATAAAATAAATTTATAAAATACAAAATTTCATAAAATTTATTTGTAATTTCTATTTTTATACTTGAAATACAAAAAATTAGAAATTAAATTCCATGAAATTTATTATACTTTCACCAAATTTCATAAAAATATGTGAAATTTACAAATGAATTTCATATTTTTAAAAGTTAAATTTAAAAAAACTATAATATTATTTTGATCATTTGTTAAGAATAAATTATTTTTATGCGGTTAACCTAATATGTTTTTATTACTTTCCCACCATTGTTCTTCTCAATTTTATACCACTGTTCTGCACTGAATGTTAATATATATAATTTTTTTTAAATTATGTTATCATTGGTTCAGTATTTGTCGAAAATTTTAAAATGATAATTAATAGTTGTTAATTTTTTTAATTGTAAATAATTGGAATAAGATATCAAAATTGGCATTGAGAGTATTTTAAAAAATAAAATAGAAATGAATTTTTTTATTCATTTATTCCAAATATAAAAGTAAATGATTCATTTTTAATTTTATATTTTAGTAATTTTATTCAAAATATAGGAATTCATAAATGAATTTTACATGGAATTTATTTATAAATTAATTTTATAATTTAAATTCATTTGTTACAATCGAAATCTTAGATATAAATTTTTTATTTTTTATTTTTTTTTTCTTATAATTCACTAAAGTGAAATTTAAACTCTGACTATATTGGAAAGTAAGCCAACTAAATCATGGCTAAAATTGAGTGTCATTGTAACTGCAAGTATGTTTTAGGATATCAAAATTTTATTTTGCAATTGTTATTGTACACTATTAACTATAGTTTAATTTCCATTGGGAGGACCTGTATTTTAAGCAATAGTAATCCACTTAAAGACTGGTGCATGGCCAGGGGCCAGCGGTGTCAATCAAAACGCAGAGAAACCAAAATGAACATAATCCAAAGAGAAGCAAATTATCATCATTTTTCAAACTAATAGACCCATAAATATATCATATAGGGTGCTAGCTAGGAATACATGATATTTGTAACAATTTGTGATGAGAATTAGAGCATAGATTGGAGCCTGTCGCGCTGGGTGCTTACAGGGTTCCTAGTAATATCTTTGAGACTAGGACAGCCAGATAGAGCCATGGTGAGTTCACGCTCATTCTTCAGCATTTCAATCACCTCTTTCACTCCATTTTCCCCCTTCACTGCCAATCCATAGATTACTGGCCTCCCAACCTGTAGTAATTTTGAATTATATGCATCAAAATTAATTTTATTTACGATTTGCAAGCTGTATTACATGAAATTCGAACTTATAACCTCATAGTATATGAGAATAAAGTTTATCTGCCGTGAAAATATTTTTTAATTACAAACCAAATATGCATAACTAGGGGTAAGCAACGGTCGGTTTGGTTTAATAATTGAACCGAAAAAATCGAAATATTAAAATTTATACAAATCGAACCAAAATTATATGAAAATCGAACCGAAATTTTCAGTTGATTTGGTTCGATTAACCAATAAAATCGAAAATCTAAAATTATAATTAAAAAAAATCATCTAAAAATTATACAAAATTACAAATCATAAAATAAAAATAAAAATATACAAATTGAAAAATGTATTTATATAATTTGAGTTCAAGCCCCTTAAATTGATCAAAAAATACAAAATTAATTTTTTTTTTATGTAAAAATTTGATAAAATAACATATAATATTAAAATTTCGGTCCCTTAGATTGATCAAACCAAATATGCATAACTAGGGGTAAGCAACGGTCGGTTTAGTTCAATAATTGAACTGAAAAAACCGAAATATTAAAATTTATACAAATCGAGCAGAAATTATATGAAAATCGAACCGAAATTTTCGGTTGATTTGGTTCGATTAACCGAAAATCTAAAATCTAAAATTATAATTAAAAAAATCATCTAAAAATTATACAAAATTACAAATTATAAAACTAAAATAAAAATATCCAAATTGAAAAATATACTTGTATAATTTGAGTTCAAGCCTTTTACATTGATCAAAAAAATACAAAAATAATTTTTTTTATATAAAAATTGGATAAAATAATATATAATATTAAAATTTCGGTCAATTCGATTTTTTTTCAATTTTTGCCTTTAAAAACTAAACCGAACTAACTGATTTACATATAATTCTAAAACCGAACCAAAAAACTGGTAGGTTTGGTTCGGTTTTAGCCGAATTTTGCTCACCCACATGCATAACTTACAAGGATTGCTTGTGCACCAAGCGCTAAAGCCTTGAAAACGTCGGTTCCCCGCCGTATTCCTCCGTCAAGGAGAACCGGAACTTTCCGTCTGACAGCATGAACAACCTGTAATTGATGATTCAAAGGTGAGTATAAATATATATTTTCCAAGAAGTTTACCAAAATATATATATTTTTCCAAGAAAATTTGTTGGAGAAAACAAATTATGTTCTGCAAGAAATGACTCGCCTCTTCAAGAACGGATATAGTTGCAGGAGTGTAATTTAGCTGACGACCTCCATGATTGGAGACAATAATTCCTGCAGCACCTGCTTCTAGGGCTTTCATGGCTGCCAATAATGGTAATAAATACAGTAAGTGAAGAAGCTGTTTGACTAGTAAATAGCAAAGAGATCTAGTGGTCATATACCATCTTCACAAGTGAGTATCCCCTTAATCAGAATTGGCAAGTTTGTGATAGATTTAAGCCATTCTATATCCTGCAATTAAAATCCAGTTTTGCTTAACAACAAAGAATTACTTGTAATCGGCAATAAACCTAGTGATTGGTTCATACCTTCCAATTCAAAGAAGAATCAAAGGTTTGCTGGGCATAAGCTTCTATGCTCGAACCCTTTTCCTGCAAATTTTTATGCATAGAAGTGATAACCGAACTCTCGTTTAACAAACTCGGATAAGATTCGAGCTCCTATCCAAATATTACTGGCATTTAAAAGCCAGTTATAACCGACACGCATTCATTACATGCTGTTATTATTAGCTGTTACCTAATATTAATAACATTATTAATTTAATATAATCTAGTCAGATATTGAAAAAATTTCATATATTCATCTCCTACATTTCTCTATAAACGTGAAAAACTGCAGAGTTGATTTTTTTTTTTTTTTAGGTAACCAAAAGTTGCTAGCAATCATTATTTAAGGCAATTAGTAAGACATATATTCTACTCACATTGACAACTTTAGTTGATGGTAAGAGACCATCCAGATTCTTCCTCTGGGGTAAAACAATTCTGCAGAAATTTGAGAATTAAGATCTCAAAATCTACAGAAACATCTTTCTGATTAGATAATAAAAGAAAGTGATCGACTTATTCTTTATGTCAGCTTCTCTTCGACCGAGTCTTGGATTATCAACTGTTAAAACCAAAGCCTTATATCCATTCCTTTCAGCTTTCTGCACTAAATTCACAGAGATATCGCGTCTTTTAAAAACCTGACACACGTTATTACCACAATATATCAGCTTATAAGATCAAATTATTTGAAGGATATTTTTCAATCAGAAAACTAAGAACAGAGTTCAGATAATTAAGGCTACGTATAGCTGAAAGAATCGAATTGCATTGCAACTGGCAGCAACCTCCTCCAAACTGCAATTAGAAGAGATGGATAGAACCTGAAAGTGAAAAATAAATCATCATTCAAGGGCCTAAACCAAATATCATTAGCTCCATTAAGTCAATATTACTTTGAGAGCAATGATATACTTCTGGGTAAAGTGAACTAAATTTAGATAAATAGAGTGCTGTATGTTGATACCATAATGGTGTTGCATGCAGCAGCTGCTCTAGCAGTAGCAACCTCTCCTGCTTCAAATGAGAAAAGCTGGTGAAATTTTTATAATTTACCCTCTTACAAAATGTTTAGACACTTAGAAACATTTTAATACCTCGAGGATTTGCTAGCTTATGCATAGCAGTTGGAGCTATGAGTACAGGTGAGGAGATAGTGTAGCCCAAAATTGTAGTAGATAATGATACTCTACTCACATCAACAAGAACTCTAGGCCGAATCCTGATCCCATGAAAAATAATTTATTTTAGTGAAATTAATTAGTTATAAGACACATTAATTACTTGATTTTTTGGTATGCTTCCACATTTTCTTTGAGTGTATGCTCATCTTCTGCTCCTCCTGCGTAGAAATCATAGTACATTTTTGGAAGAATTTGCTTAGCTAAAATTTGGAATTCATTCACATTAACTGCTTCGCCTGCCATTTTCGCCTGGAAACAGCAATAAATTAATGTTACACGTAAAATTCTTGTTTATACCAACATTAATATATAAAGAATAAACAAATCACCATGCTAGCATTCCACTAAAAATGCAAGAAGTCCGGATAGTTTTAATTTATATTTTCCTCGCAAAAAGAAAATCAAGAACAAGCTCCAAGGAATCCAAAGGGGACGAATTGAAGGCTTTTGTAAAAATTTCAACCAAATGCAGCACTATTATTTTTGGATTTATTTATTTGGGTTATGCATGATTTATAAAGAATAAACTACTAAAAACTTATGATTTTTTTAAAAAAAAAAAAGAAATAAAAACTCATACAAACTTATAGTATGAATTATTTTCACTAAAACTATATACCAATCAAGAAATTGTCTGTATTTAACCTCTCAAAAGATATTGAAAAAAAAAAAAAACAAGAAGACAATTAGCTATATATAAATTAAACGGGGATAAATTCGCAAACAGAATTGTAGTAGATCGAGATTATTGTAGTGTGTTATATTAAGGGAAGAAAAGCAGATTTTGGTAGCTTTATGCAGAACCACCAATATAAGGACAGCTACATATCAAGCTCAATCATCCTCTGTTATTTCTCTCAATAATTTCTTTTTAAAAATATACTTTTTTTTAATCATTATTATTTTGATATAAGGGATTACAAACTACAATATGGTCGAAATTGGACCCTTTCATACTTTTAAACAGACTGTTGGCTATCAAACTAAATAATTGCTTTCATATCAATAATAATATTACCACTTCCTTTTAAAAAAAATATATATTTTTGTCAATTTGAGAAGTGTTAATTTTTTCTTCTAAATTTATTCTCATTAATTATCTTTTTAATTTTTTAAATTCTCTCTCTAGCCAATTTTTATCTCTCCTCCTAATTAATTAGTAAGTCATGAAAAAAAAGAGCATTTTTTTTATCAAATTATTGCAAATTTATCTGAAAATAAGATTATTAATTAATTTTATTGGTTTGGATAAATAAACCTTAAGCAGTAGACATTGTGCAGGGACAGAGGTAGTAATAAATTAAAGGCAACCATTGTATCCAATTATTGATCAAGATATTATGTATTATACATACTTATTCCATTCACATATAAATTATGTCTTTTTAAAAATGTCTATTTACAATTAAATACCCATATTTACTAAATATTTTATTCCAAGTATGCTCTTCTTACTATATTAATTATTGTTCAATTTTCAAGATAAGATTAATATTCAAAACACATTTTTCTAATTAAGAATGTGTTCGGTAAGATTGTATGTTTTTTATTTTTAAAATTTAGAAACAATTTTTAATTTTTGTTATTTATTTTTGAAAAACCATTTTCTAAATTTAAAAGCGGCATCACAATTTTTAATTATAATGTTTCTAATATCCAATAATAGATATTGTGCATATATATTATCTAATTATTAATATTAAGTTAAAAATGTTTAATGAAATTCAAACTTCATTAAAAAAATTCATAATGAAATGAAAAAACAATGATTATTTAAGAAAAAATAACAATATAAATGTCAATTATTATAATTCAGGCACAATGTTTGCGCTATTCCAAATTAAATACCGTTCATTTAACTAAATTAATTTGCATTTTTACGAACGCGTTTTTGTTTTATTTTAAAAAAAATGAAAAATTAAAAACAAAATCAATGCCGAACACACCTTGAGTTGCACGTTAACTACTGTTTTTTGTTAATAAATTAATTTTTATCTAAAGATAAATTAGTTAAAATTTAGTTTCTTAATCTTTCCTAAAAAAAAAAATGACACTTTATTTATAAATTGAGTGAGTATTGCTGTTTGTTAAAAACAAAAAAAGTGGGTGGATGAGGGGGGCATCCAATTATTTATCTACAGGGGCGGACACACCTTATGGATGGATGGGCCCATTATTTGTTCTTTTTTCCAAAATTTGCCATGTGAGTTAACGATTTTAAAAAGGAAATGACTTTAAATCTCTGGTCCATTTTAATATTGGACTTTTATAATTTGTTAATGATTCCATCCTACATTTTTATTATTCGCCTCTTATAATTAATCCATAATTTTAGCAAATAAATAAATAAATAAATTCAACCTCTTTTTTCTTTCCCTCTATAATTGATTAATTGTAGTCCCCACTTTCCCATTAAGCTCACATTTCTGAATTCCTCAATCACGTTTCTTTTATTTTTCAAACCCACCCAATCTCATTGAATAAGTATTTTTGGTTTGGGCTGGGCTGGATTGATGGGCTTTATTCATGTGCAGTTAGTGCATCATTCCTGGGATCACTCAATCATTCAGGAACCAAAAAGCAACAAAAATAAACCTGATCACTGATCACCTCTCGCATAAAAACAATCCAAAACATATTATTATTAGCTACTTATTAGTATTTCCTCCTCTTGGTTACTGACAGATGGAGCTAAAAGGCTATAAAATTGAATAGCGCAGGAGTTGACGTCATTGTAGCTGTTGAATGCAAGTATTTTTTGAAGCATTTTGTGATAGCATTAGAGCATAGATGGGAATCTGTGATCCTCGGTCCTTATATGGTTTCTGGTGATTTCTCTGAGACTAGGACACCCAGAAAGGGCCATGGTCAGCTCAAGCTCATTCTTCAGCATTTCAATCACTTGTCTCACTCCATTTTCGCCTTTCACTGCCAGCCCATAGATTACAGGCCTACCAACCTGAAGAATTGCGCAAATTTAATAAGATTCATTACATATAATGAAGTGATAGCTTAGCTTGATACACATTCTTACGAGGACTGCTTGTGCACCGAGTGCTAAAGCCTTGAAAACATCAGTACCCCGCCTCACTCCACCATCAAGAAGAACTGGAACTTTCCCTCCAACAGCTTCAACAACCTGTAATCTCAGGATTCAAATCAACAGCCCTTCGAATATTATAACTGTCCAAGCAAAGGAACATTCAGTAAAACTGAGTCACCTCTTCCAGAGCAGAGATGGTTGAAGGAGTATAATCCAGCTGACGAGCTCCATGGTTCGAGACAATAATTCCTGAAACGCCTACTTCCATGGCTTTCATGGCTGCCAATATTAGTATTACACAAAGTGAAGAACTTGTCTGGAAATGGAGCGAGGGGATAAAGACAGAGCGCTAATATGATCATAAGCTGATTCAATTTTACCATCTTCGCGAGTGAGTATCCCCTTGATTAGAATTGGCAAGTTTGTGATAGATTTTAACCATCCTATATCCTGCAATGAAAATATGGATTAATAAAATCACCACATCAATGGAGCTCCTCAATTGGCAAATCAAAGTTGTTATCTGCAAGGAAAAGGTGCTAATTCATAATACCTTCCAACAGAGAGTTGCATCTAAGGTTTCATTGGCATTAGCTTCTAAGTTTGAACCTGTTTCCTGCAAATTCAGTACAAAAAATAACATTGCTTATGCAGAGTTCTGATGGGAAAAGTTGAATCCAAGAATTGGAACCAAAGACATCAAAGAAAGACCACTTCAAGCACTCTACTCACAGGTTCAACTTTAATTGAAATGAGACCCTCCAAATTCTTCAACTTTGGTACAATCATTCTGCATAAGTTCTCAGAGTTGTTCATATGAGATGAAAACACAGTTCATAAAAGTCAAATTGACAATAATGAAAGAGAAGAAAGAATGATATCCACCTATTCTTTATGTCTGCTTCTCTTCGACCGAGTCTTGGAGTATCAGCTGTTAGGACAATAGCCTTATATCCATTCCTTTCAGCTCTCAGCACTAAGTTAGCTGCTATATCGCGTCTTTTATACACCTAGCAATGGAAGAATACCGGCTTATGATTCAGTTCTTTTAAGGACATTACTACTTGAGAGTGAGAAAATATTAATCAATCACTTCTAAACATGAAGAGAATTCAAGTAAAGGCCATGTACGTATAGTTGAAAGAATCGGACACCATTGCAGCTCGCAGCAACCTCCTCCACGTTGTAGGAAGAAGAGAAGGATAGAACCTAAAAATTGAAAATAGGCCTTACTAAAGCACCTAAAAAAAAAGTACAAGGCTACAAGATCAAGATACACTATATGATAATCGAATACCATTATGGTGTTGCATGCAGCTGCTGCTCTGGCAGTAGCAATCTCTCCTGTGCCCACGGTAAAGCAGGTGAAATCAGAACATAAAGTATATGCATTTAGAACTCTTCAGTTAGAATTTGAAACCTTCAGGGTGTGCTAGCTTATGCGCAGCAGTTGGAGCTATCATTATAGGTGATGAGATGGTGTGACCCAATATAGTAGTAGACATTGTTATTCTACTAACATCTACAAGAACTCTAGGCCGAAACCTGAAAAGCCAAATAAGCTGTTCAGTGGAACACAGTCTCCTATTTTCTACATTAACAATCGTCAGTTTAAAGAGAATTTACGTGATTCTTCGAAATGCTTCAACATTTTCTTTGAGTGTATGCTCATCTTCTGCTCCCCCGGTGTAGAAGTCATAGTACATTTTTGGCAGAACTTGCTTAGCCAAAGCTTGAAACTCATTCACATTAACAGGTTCTGCTGCCATTTAACCTGGAAACACACGCATCAGGAGAAAAAGCACAAGCTTCAATGAATATAAGAGAGAACCAGAAATGTTTGTATTCTGTTGTTAATTGCCCCATATTTTCATCTGCTTGAAATTCAATCCAGATAACTAGTAACAGGAGAGAAAGGAAATCTAAAAATCAAAGTTCACATTTCTGAAATCCAATAGTTTTAAGTTATTGTGAAAATGATATTTTTTCCTTTCCCATCCAGTTCATATTTTTCGCAGCTAAATCAACTAATTAAGACTTATCAGTTTGTACTTCATAAACAGGAAATATGCATTTGCCTCAGCTATTCAGCTAATATGCAAACAAGTTCTCTTGGATTCAGCCAAACTTCGTCAAACAGTTCTAGTTTTGCTTCAACAAGATCTGCAGACAATAAGGAACTAAAATGACAGCAAAATTATACTTAACAGCAATGAAAACTTACCTAGGATAGAAGAGAAATCCACACAGGAATCACAATATTTAAGCAGCAGAGCTGTAACTGTAGAAATGTTTATCAAGATGTCCAAGGGATTACTGATCAATCCATGGATTAGATCATTAGACTAAATAAGGCAGAAACAGAGTTGCGTATAACATTTTGATTGCAAACTTTTGTCCGCATCCTCTTTTTTGAACAGATTTTTGTTGGTGTTTTCGAGAAATAAGATTTTTGAAATAATTCTAAGAATGGACCATTCTTGGTCAGAAACCCGCAGCCGGCAGCCAGCTGTGATTTTTGACCTTTTTTTTTTATTATTAATATATTGGAGCCGCCGGAGAGGCTGCCTCTCGTGCAGCTCCTCAAAAAGCAAAGGCAAAAGCATTTGCTTTTGATTTTTCTTTTTTAATTTTTTTTATTTTAATGGTAGGGCTGCAGGTCTGCAGCTAAAAAACCGCAGGTCTGCGGCTT
This sequence comes from Excoecaria cochinchinensis, assembly GCA_947683425.1. Classification (NCBI taxonomy): domain Eukaryota; kingdom Viridiplantae; phylum Streptophyta; class Magnoliopsida; order Malpighiales; family Euphorbiaceae; genus Excoecaria; species Excoecaria cochinchinensis. Next base: position 2,091,849 of record CANTUQ010000125.1, on the reverse strand, counting down.
TTAATTTTTTTAATAAAATATTATTTTATTTTTTTAATAAATAATAATTTTTTTTTATAAATATTAAATTTGAGAATTAATATAATTATGAAAATTTTATTTTTTGATAAATTAAATTAATAAAAAATTAGTATATATATAAATTAATTTGCAGGTATTATATTTTTAATGTGTTATTATAATTAAAAGTGATAAAATCAAAAAATGTGATACTGTATATTGAGTGATAAAATCAAAGAATGCGAATTATTAATAATAAGAAAAAAATTATTATTAATATCTAATTACATTAAATATTAAATAAAATTAATATTTTAAATAATAAATTGATATTTTCATTAATTTTAATGGAATAATGGATGAAGTGATTCAATTGAAATACTCCTGGAAGCTTATTAAGGGTCTAATATTTATTTACAAATTAATAAATATATTTACTGTGTAATAAATAAATATATTTACAAATTAATTATAATAACACATTAATAATGTAATAAGTGCATATTAATTTATATATATAATAATTTTTTATTAATTTGATTTGTCAAAAAATAAAATTTTCATAATTGTATTAATTCGCAAATTTAATATTTATAAAAAAATTATTATTTATTATTTATTAAAAAAATAAAATAATATTTTATTAAAAAAATTAAAGGCTGTAGTATAAAAAAATAAATATATTTACAAATTAATTATAATAACACATTAATAATGTAATAAGTGCAAATTAATTTATATATATAATAATTTTTTATTAATTTGATTTGTCAAAAAATAAAATTTTCATAATTGTATTAATTCGCAAATTTAATATTTATAAAAAAATTATTATTTATTATTTATTAAAAAAATAAAATAATATTTTATTAAAAAAATTAAAGGCTGTAGTATAAAAAATAAAATATAAAAAACCGCTGTGACGTAAGAGCTGTCAGCTGCTATTTCTGAACAAACACCATTTTTAGAATTATTTCAAAAATCACACCAAAATGAGAAATAAGTTTCTCAAAAACACCAAAAATATCTTTGTTCCATTTTTGTCTGTCTTCTTGACAGTAACGTTTTCAATGTTCTAATATGTCTCTGCCAACAACGTAGCAAGTTGCAATTGCTCTACATTTTTGAGCCAGTGAAATCTAATTCTTAATTGGGCTAAATGGTTTGGTTAAAAAAAAAAGGCTAAATGATAGAAGTTATTAATTTCTGTACCGTGCATTAAAAAAATGTTTGAGCTTTAATTATATGATTTTTCCATTACTAACTACTTACGTAATCCATTACTTACGTAATTATTTGATTTTTTCATCAATGAGCTTTATCTCAGTATTAGTATTACTGGAATTTTCTTCAAGAAAATCTCTCGTCAAAATAATTACGCCAGTTGTCCTGAAACTTTCACTAGTTATCAGAATTGTCCCTAAACTTCAATTAGCAAGTCTTTCTTGCTTTATGCAGGATGAAGGATCAAAACTTAGAAAGTGTTGAGAAAAAAAGTGAACAAATAAATAATTGTCGAGATAAAAACGACACAAAAATTTGTGTGGAAAACTCTCTTGTGATTATACAGGAAAAAACTACGCGACAAACTTTAAAAAATTTTCACTATAAAATAATGAGATTATAAATAATTTCTCAAGTTTTAGTAATAACTTGAGAAATACTCTCACAAAATTACACTATCATAATTTTGTGAAACACTTATACTCACTGTTTAGCTCTTTCTCAACTGAAAGAATACAAAAAAAATTGAATACAAAGAAAATTGAGATGATTTTTATTATAAACAAAGTTAAATCATTCTGCCTTTTATAGGCAGAGCAAGCAATTTTTTCTGACGTTTTTCGCCGAATTCTTTGAACCCATTTTCTTCGAATAAACAGTAGCTATTTTATTTGACGAAATAGTAGCTATTTTCTCTTACCCTTTTTTTTTTCTTTGTTTTGCCATTTTCTTTGACTTTTCCTTTTGGTTGAAGAAACTTTATCAATTCTCCCTCTTTTCAAGAAATCAGAGAAAAATAGTACTGCAAATCTTTTATTGCGAACTCATTCCAGCAAACTTGGAACATAACTCAAGTTTCGGACTAAAAATCACTTGTGTCAACACATCTGCTCCATTTTTATTTGTGTGAATCTTCTGAACCTGAAACAACTTCCTCTCAAGTGCTTCACGAATCTAGTGATATCTGACATCGATATGCTTTGTTCTGTAGCGGTAAGTGACATTTTTGCTCAGATGAATTTCACTCTAGCTATCACAATAAATTACGTACCCTTCTTGTTTTAAACCCAAATCTTGGAGAAAATTTTTCATCCACATCATTTCTTTTTCTGCTTCAGTGAGTGCTATATACTCAGCTGCGGTTATAGATCGAGCAACACATTTTTGCAACTTGGACTGCCATGACACAACTCATCCTGCAAAAGTAAACAAGTATCCAAATGTAGACGTTCTATCATTAAGATCACCGGCTATGTCTGCATCTGTAAATCCTTTCAAGACTGATTTTCCCCTTCCAAAACTTAGGCACATTTCTGACGTTCCCCTTAGATATCTAAAAATCCATTTGACAGCTTCCCAATGCTCATTTCCTGAATTTGTAAGGAAACGGTTCACAACTCCTACTGCATGAACTATATCTGGCCTTGTGCATACTATCGCGTACATTAAGCTACCAACAGCTAAAAAATATGGAGTAGTCGATATTTTCTTCTTCTCTTTTGCTGAAGAAGGACACATCTCCTTGGTAAGTTTGAATTGCCCACCAAGAGGTGAAGAAACTGACTTTGCTCCTTTTATAGTGAGCCTTTCAAGAATTCGTTCAATATATTTTTCTTGTGACAGCCAAAGCCTTCGAGACCTCCTATCTCGGGTAATTTTCATCCCCAAAATTTATTTTGCTGGACCCAAGTCTTTCATATCAAAGACTTCAGAAAGTTCTTTCTTTAACTGATTGATCATTCTAGCATCTTGACCAATTATTAATATATCATCAACATATAATAATAGGATGACAAATTTCTCACCAGGAAATTGCTTGATATAAACGCAAGAGTCTGCTGTTGTTCTATTGTACTCTCGATCTATCATAAATAAATCAAACTTCTTGTACCATTGTCGAGGAGCTTGTTTTAGTCCGTACAAGCTTTTTCTCAATCTGCATACTGGATTTTCTTTTCCTTTGACCTCGAACCCTTCAGCCTGCTGCATATAAATTTCTTCTTCTAGATCTCCATGAAGAAATGCAATCTTTACGTCCATCTTCTCAATCTCAAGATCTACACTGGCTGCTAATCCCAAGATTACTCTGATCGATGACATCTTCACCACCGGAGAAAAGATCTCATCAAAATCTATTCCTTTCTTCTGACCAAAACATTTGACGACCAATCGTACTTTGTATTTCACCAGATTTTCTCGTCCATCATCTTTTATCCAGTACACCCATTTGTTTCTCAAGACCTTCCTGTCTTTTGAAAGTTTCATCAACTCATAGGTGTTATTTTTCATGAGAGAATTTATCTCTTCTTGCATGGATTGCATTCACTTGTCTTTGTCTTTATCAGTCATTACTTTTTGAAAGCTTTCTGGATCACCCTTCTCAGTAAGAAGGATATAATCTGACACTGGGTATTTTGTAGATGACATTTAATTTTTGGTTGATTGTCTTAGCTGTTGTTTGTTATTTTTCGATTGTTGGTAATAACCGTCCTGTGCTGGTACATCTTCTTCAATGTCATCATCAGTAGGATGCAGCTCAACATCTTTATTTGCTTCTTATGCTTCTTCTCCATCGAATAACTATTGCTGTGGAGAGTTTAGCTCAACAATGGATTTTTTGAGCTCTTTTTCTTTTTCATCCAGACTTTCAATTTTGGTCCTCATGGAAGACCACATCTATGCTTCTTACGACCTTTTTCTTTATTGGATCCCAGAACCTGTAGCAAAAATCTTCATCTCCGTAGCCAATAAAGATACATGAAAATGCCTTATCATCAAATTTTTATCTTTGCTCCTTTGGTATATACACAAAATCTTTGTATCCAAACACCTTCAAATGAGAGTAGAATTTTTTTTTTTCAATCCATACTCTTTCTAGAATGTCAAACTCTAAATGAACTGATGGAGATCTATTAATCAAGTAGCATGCGGTTTGCAATACTGCTCCCCAAAAAAACTTTGGCAATTTTGATGATCTCAACATGCATCCGATCCTCTATATGATGGTGCGATTCATTTGTTCTGCTACACCATTGTGTTGAGGAGTGCCAGGAACTGTCTTCTCATGCCGAATCCCATATTTAGAGTAATAATCTCTAAAATCATAAGAAGTGTACTCGCCTCCATTATCTGATCGGAGACATTTTAGCTGCTTCCCTATTTCTCTTTCTACCATGGCATGGAATTGTTTGAAGACTCCAAGGACTTGATCTTTTGTTTTTAACAAATAAACCCAAACTTTTCTAAAACGTCATCAATAAAGGTTATAAAATATCTAGCTCCTCCTAAGGATTCAACTTCCATTGGGCCGCAAACATCAGAATATACAAGTTCTAATGCTTCTTTTCTTTTAGCAGAGTTACTTTTAAATGATACTCTATGTTGCTTTCCAATCATGCAGTAATTACAAGGATCTGACAACATACTTTTTTCTAAAGGAATATACTTTTTTTTACAAAGAGTTGCAGCCCTTTTTCACTCATATAGCCAAGCCGTTTATGCCATAAATTTAGTGAAATATCTATTGCTACATTTGCACTATCCATGCAAGCTTTTCCACTAGTCTTGTACAACTTGCAACAAAGTTTTCCCTTTGCAATAACCATCGATCCTTTGCGAAGTCTCCACTTCTTATTTCCAAAATAGCTTTCGTACCCTTACTCATCTAAGACATTCACGGAGATCAAATTGAGACGTAACTCTGGAATATGCCTCACATTTTTCAATGTCAGTTGGAAGCCAACTTTTGTTTGGATACTTACATCTCCAATGCCAACAATTCTGGAGCATGCAGAATTTTCCATCTTCACATTACCAAAGTCACCTGCTTTGTATGTGGTAAATATTTCTCTGTTGGGAGTAATGTGGTAAGAAGCTTCCGAATCTACCACCCACTCGTTCATGTTATTGCTGACATGTAAGCAATCTTCAGCAATTGTTGTGGTTACTTCTTCTTCTACGGTTGCTGCTATGGTTATGTTGTTATCGCCACCATTTTTCTTTTGGCTAGATTCCATCTGTTCACATTTCCAGATTCGACAATTCTTCTTTATGTGGCCTAGTTTCCCACAATGATAACAACCATCATTTCTGATTTTGGATTTTGATCTTCCTCTGGACTTGTCGATTCTGTTCCTCCCTCCTTGATTTTGAGCTCTTCCTCTATTCTCTGTAATAAGAGCTTGAAACTCCGCACCTCGTGCCTTATTTTGTTTCTCAAAAGAAGCCAATGATTCTGCTATAACTTCATACTCTAACTTATCTTTCCCATAAGTAAAAGTAGTGATGAGGTGTTCATATGTGGAAGGGAGTGTAGCCATAATGAGTACGGCTTTCTCTTCATCGTTGAACTTGACATCAAACTTTAATAATTGAGAGATCATGCCATTAAAGTTACTCAAATGTTGCAACATATCTACATTGTCCGGCATCCGTATCCGATACAACTCCTTCCATAAATGAAACTTATTGGAAAGATTCTTTGACATGTATAATTTCTCTAAAGTCTCCCAACTATCTTTGGCAGTCTTGCAATCATTAGACGAATAGTGCTTGCTGCAATTTCATCCATCTCCTCCCTATCTTCATCCTTGACTGTACTAGGCTTATTTTCTTTGCCTAATAAAGTCTTGTGGACCTTTTGCTGAATAAAAGATCCTTCATTCTTTTTTGCCAGAGGGAAAAATTATCGATGCCGTTAAACTTTTCGATCTCAATTTTTCGTCCTGTCATGTTGCTGCTGTGAATAGTACCGTATGAATGATACCTTGAATAGTACCCATCTACAGTACTTTGAACAATACTTTTGTCCACCTACAATACTCTGAATAGTAATTTCGAACAAAAAAACTACAGTAACATGCAAATTTTGAATGAAAATTTTGCACTTTAAATAGTACTACTATTCACCAAATTTCTCATTTTACACCCGTTTTTGAAACGGATCGTACCAAAAAGTTTTTTATATTTTTCTCTTTCTGACAATATATTTCTTCAAATTTTGTTACTCCACCGGACAGCAGTCCTGATGCAGTGTAAAAAATAGCCGAACCAGACTCTGACACCACTTGTTGAGAAAAAGATGAATAAATAAATAATTGTCAAGATAAAAACAATACAAAAATTGACGTGAAAAACCCTTTTGTAATTAAGAGGGAAAAATCACGGAACAAATTCCGAGAAATTTTCACTATAAAATAATGAGATTACAAATAATCTCTCAAGTTTAGTAATAACTTAAGAAATACTCTTATAAAATTACACCCTCACAATTTTGTGGAACACTTATACTCACTATTCATCTCTCTCTACTGAAAGAATACAAAAAAAATTGAGGAATACAAAGAAAATGAAGATGATTTTTATTATAAACAAAGCTAAATCATTCTGTCTTTTATAGGCAGAGTAAGCAATTTTTTCTGACATTTTTCGCCGAATTTTTTTTAAAGTCATTTTCTTTGAATAAACAGTAGCCATTTTATTTGACGAAAAAATAGTTATCCCCCCCCCCCCCCCTCTTTTTTTGCCATTTTCTTTGACTTTTTCTTTTGGTTGAAAAAACTTTATCAGAAAAAACACCATGCCTAAAAGTACAGAAAAAGAGAAAGAAATTCTCCATGTACACCATTGTAATCAAAATACATAGAATCTAACATAGCTCCCCAAAAACTCAAACCAAGATTGAAAGCCATTCTATACTATCAACCCAAGAATATTGAGGATGTTAGTGTTGACCTCTTGCTAATTAACCTGATCTGACAGGTCTCCTCTCGTTACTCAGACAAATTCTTTCCTAAGTCATGCAAATATTTGCAATTGACTCCAAAGTAGCATCTTCCTTGAGCATAAAATTTGCATTTCTTCCGTTGTTGGTTGAGATTCATGCTTGTCAATGTTTGTCTATGATGGTACTGACCTGAGAACCCATTTCTGCAAGCTGTGCTGGGGTACATATAGACAGGATGATGCTGATCACTCAACAGCCATGAACCATAACTATTGTTATTATGGTGGACTTCCTGAATGCCTCTAAGGTCAACTGATCTTCCAGGAACTTGATAGAAATTATGATTCTCTCTTCCGATTTTATGTTCAGTCTGACAAGGCAGAACTGAGCAAGCTCGATTTGTTGGTCTAACAGAATCAATTAATGAATCTGATTGGTGATGAGTTTGCAGCTTTTGAGTTCCGCTACTTGTGTTAACAACACCAATCAATGATCCTGAATTGTGAGGTTGAAGTGTGGCCTGCAGAGGTCTAAATGGTCCCAAATGTTGATGTAGAATTGCTGGCTGCTGAGGTCCACTGCTGACCTTAAGTGATCCCCAATGGCGAGGTTGAATTGCTTGTTTCTGAGATTCACCTCCCATTTTCACTGCATCGATGGGCATCCCTGACCTTTGAGCTTCAATTGTTTTCTTTGCTGTATCATTATATAAAGCCGATGGTCTAGGCTTAGGAGCTGCTTCTTCGCAACTAACAGATGAACCTAATTGCTGGGTTTGAAATCCCTGATTTCCTTTTAAGGTTGAGTTTAACTGAGACTGATTCCTTTTCCTCCCCATTTTCAAACCCCTGAATTACAGAGAACTTAAAGCATTAAAAAAGAAAAATACAAGAATGTTTCTGGACACCAGTATTTCCAGTCGTGTTCAGATTGGAGACTAAATAAAAGTTCAGGTACCTGTTTTCTCTAAGCGCTTTCCTCATTTCCTTCTCCTGGACTCGGGATTCTCTAGCACACCTAGCTAGAGAGCCCCTTGAGTACTTCTCCATCAAAATTTTCTGCCTCTCCCCTTCATCTTCCCATTTCTAAAGTGATAATAAGAGTATGTTAGCAATTTACGACATTATTGAATGAATTAAGTGAAAATACAGATGTATGGAAAAAGAAATATCTTCTAGCAATGAACCTGTCTCAAAGTCTTCAATCGATACAGATTCCGACCCTTTATTAGGAGAGGATGAAGAGGAGGGAGTGGTTTCTCCCCCTTACTCCAAAGGACCTCTATCTTTTCAATAGCCAAAAGTTAAATATGAATGGTTATCACTTGAACATTAGCACAAGAAGATTGATGAAATCAACACAAAAATATATAAAATTAGAACTGTGGGTATATAACGAAGAAAAGGACATAGAAATTGAAGCATCTGTCATGCCTTTGGTCATGTGAAAACCAAATTAGATGATTGGCCATCTTGTCAGTCCATCTATAATATAGCAATTAGAGATTGGAATTGATGTGTTCATTGGTTCAATCCATCAAGTTAAATTAATAAGCTTGTACTATGACTCACTGTAAACGTATGTTGTTGTTTGGCAGCACCATAGCTTTCCTTCACAATTCGACCTACAACAATCCTGGTGCCGCAAGGGGGACCACTGGCGCTTCGTGATGCTATGTTGTACCTGAAAAACAAGAAATGTTTCAGTGACATAACCACAGCTTACTCAAGTAGAAATCATAATAATCTACAGTGTTTTCTCTGAAATGCAAAATATTCGCTGCGGAGAAGAGGAAATATTCCAGACATACATTTCATAAACATTCTGTTCAAACATGACAATATCACCTGTACATGCATCACCTGAAAAAAGAATCCATAATTATCCAGGGAATAGCTCAAATGAAATTGAAAATATAGCAAAAATGCGGAAAACTGATAAAAAGAAAGCTATTCAATTTACCTTTACAGTTCAAAACAAAGCTAGAAACTGGATACTTTTTCTCCCCTCCACCATTCAAAATCCTATAACATAAGAAAACATAAATACATCTAGTTAAAAGCAAAATAATTGAAAAATTGGTAGTACCATAAAGAAATTGAGAAATTACTCATGATGCTCCATGATGCGTTGGATGAGAGTTTCTTTCTTTCCAGTCAATCTCAGACCGTTCTTCCTCAAATAAACCTTGCATTGCTCCACCTTTAGCTTCTCTAGCTTACCAGCTGCCACCATATAGTTACTTACAGGAATTAAATTTCAATCACATATAATATAATCCCATTCAAAGCTGGCCATAGTTCAATATATATGACTGTACTGACCCTCTATGATACTTCTAACTTCTCGAAAACTTTTTTCATGAATCCCTTCTTGATCCTTATCAATTCTACACCAAAGAAACATAATCCAATCCATTATTCATTGACAACATTTGGATGATATAAAAAAAAAAAAAAAAGAAGAGATTCTTAATAACGCTGACCGCGGGTTTGATTTCTTGGTGATGGAAAGATCAGAGAGCTGGTCTAGAGTCTCTTCGAGAATGATATAAGTTGGGTCCATGTCGGAATCGCAATCAGAATCGAATTCTCCGCTGTAGTCATCATGGTGGTCTTCTTCTTCAAGATAAATAAGGGGGTTTTGTTTTTCACAGAGTGCCATTGATTGGGTTTCTTCTAATCTTTAAGATGGCTGAAAGGAAAGAGCAAATTCTGAAACGTTCGTATTCAACTATTCATAGAAAGGAAAAATTTTGAAAATGTATCGGTTGGCAAATCTCAAGAATTATGCATTGGTATATGTTCGAAAAAAGAACTGTAATATTAGGGTTTTTCGTCATTTTGAGCATCTTGATTTGTGCATTGAGCTTTCTGTCATGGGCCTACGATATCATGATTGGACTTTCTGGGTTTGCAGCTGAAGCTCTATGGGTTTAGCGCGGCCCACTTTTACGAGAAATGATGGTCTTCAAAACCTGAATTGGGCAAAATGTCTTCGAGAATTTTGTAACTGGACATATTGGGTATCATAAAATGATGCAAACTCATGTATTCGGTAGTTTTGAATAAATAAAAGGGCTAGGTGTGTTTTTACTCTCCAACCCTTTTTTTAGTCATTTTACCCTTATTTTAAATGAAAATATACATGGCAAATGGCACTAACAGTGCCCAACGAGACTACTATATGTCTGCATATACGTGGCACTTGCAAAAGTAACCCTTCTCTCTTCTCTCCTTTTCCTCCTCTTCACTCTCCGGCGAGTCCAGATCTAGGATCGGATTTTTCACCACCATCTCCTGATATCCCACTAATGTAATATTTATGTTTTGATTTTAAAACCCTTATTTCTATTCCATATGAGTGGATTATAGTTTTTGACTGAATTCTTGGTCATGAATTTGTAAATTCAATATCTTTTAATGGTGGGTTGTTTTTTTTTAGTATAAATTGATAAGGAAAAAAAAAAAAGAGTTAAAAGCTTTTTGTAAATAGTAAATGTTTTGCATTCCAAGCTTTTGAGCTGAAAATTCCATAGATAAACCAAACTCAGGTTTTTCATTTTCTTTAACATGAATTTGTTCTTCTTGTCAAGTTTAATAGTAAGCAATTTTTGAGTTAAACTAAATTTTGGCAATTTATGTGTAAAATATGAAATCTTGTGGCAATTTATGATATCTATCTCTCAAAGAAAAAGAGCAGGATGAGAAACGAGGAAGAGGAGAGAGATTTTTTTTTAAAAAAAAAAAAAAATTCATGTGGCTGCCATTTGTGTGCTGATTTGGCAGTTACAGTCAATATATTTGAGCTGATGTGTCGCGTTCTTATTGGGCATTGTTAGTGCCGTTAATCACACGCAATTTCCGTCCAATTGAAAGGTAAAATCGTACAATTTAAATGAGTTTAAGGGTATAATTAGTTCAAAGAAAATATAAGGGTAAAATCACTTTATTTTCTATAGTTTGAGTGTAAAATCATACTTTAATCCTAAATAAAATAACAAACGGTTCGGATTAAAACTCTCATCAACCGATAGAATCATTTTATTTGATTTTATATGTTAGAAATCTAATTAAAATTTAAGTGATAAATTATAAATATTCGTAATTATTCTTTTAATTTAATTAATCCCATTTATGTGTGCCAAAAATTAATTTCATTTATGTAAGATTTCGCTTTACTTCACTTGCCTTAGTTTTCCTCATTATTCTTCTTCATGGTTCGATTTCCAACAAACTTATCTCTTAGCACTTAAAAAAAAAAATGCAAATCTATGAACTATTAACTTTTTATTATTATTATATATATTTGCTCCTATATTTTTAAAAATTGATATTAAATTTATGTACTTAATTTTCAGATAATTTTTATTAGATTCAATTTAAATGGGACTAAAAGAATTGAAATAAATATTTTATTAATATCGCGTGAGGTTAATTTAAAATGACAGTAAAATTTACTAACATGTAAAAAAATAGAAAAAAAAAATAAACTTATCAAATAATTGTATATTTCTTTAATTTTTATGCCTATAATCATTTTAAATTGATTTCATGCGAAATTAACAGATTATACATTTTAATTTTGTTTTTTTTTTTTAATTTTGTTAATCTGATATGAATTGAATATAATGTGATTGATTTGAAAAGTATAATAATTTAATATAAATTTTTAAAAATACATAAATTTAATATAAAAAAAAATATTAAAATTCAAAGATTCAAAATGCATTTTTCCAATTTTTTTACCAACTTTTAAAATAAATTTTAACTGCATGGGTACAGGAGGCAAGGTATGCTTGGGAAATCAAAATCACACATATTTTGATGTAAGTTTTAGACTTATTATTTAAGTTAATGCTCAATTACTTATATTTTAAATCGAAACTCATCTTAATATATATATATATATATATATATATATATATATATATATATATATATATATATAATGGTAAGGGCAACTATGAAAAAACCAAAATTGGAAATATTAGGTTTAGAAATTGATCTAAATTTTGGTCAAAGCAAGTGGTATGATGATTGAGTAAAGTTCCATGCAAATTGTTTGAATTTGAAGGTACCAAAGGCTAAATGTTCTAGATCCATCCATATATGATCCGGGAATATACTTTTACTATATTCCTGGTAGACCTGGTTTGTTTTAATCTTTCACTTGTTTATATATATGTAATCAACCGATTTATCCAACAAACTTGGAATCTATATACGGATGCCTGCATAATTTGTAGTTTTACAACATTGTTATTATTTCCATCAAATATAATCAAATCAACCAATCAATCTATTATTGATGATCTTAATTAAATATATTTTATCATGGAAATCTTACAAAACTTAGCCATCAAAGTAACTATATATATTTCATTAAAACAAATATGAAGTACATATATTTAATTAAAATTAACTTAATCCATGATGATCGTCTGGCAACTAGAATCACTTAAAAATAAAGAATGTCGATGGATTTCTAAATATATACTCTTCATTGATGGATGCATGTAGAGGAAATGTACCCATCAAGGAATAAGATATATGGAAGGTATATTACATAAACATATTTGTCAAATGAATTTTAAAATACTTAATATTTTGTCTGGTATCATATACTCATTAACTCTCCCTTTGATAAAACCTACGCAGATTCTACCTTTGCCTCACATTTTGCCTTCCACTACAATAACATATATAAAGCCACCATTAAAGACAAAGTCAGTTTCTCTCTTTTCTTCTTCTTCTTTCTTTTTAATTTCTGTAGACAGATTTCTTCGTTTGTATGAAAAAAAAAATGTAATGAAGAAATTTTATAAATATGTAACTGATTGTAACATTATTTTATTTTTATTAAAATACATAAGTGTTTTCTTTTTCAATATAAGATTATTTTCCACGTTGACACTTTTCTATATTACATGCAGGAATTGGCTTCCTCCATGAGCAGAAGCAACTAACTTTCACATTATCAATTAGTATTTTTCCCATCAATTCTTTAGTTTCATCAATGGCTATTTCTTCTCTATCCTCTCCTCTCTGCACATGGTTTCTTGCTACTTGCATGTCTGTGGCTTACGACAATTATCCTCCTTCAAAGTTTTCTTTATTTCACTCTTCAAAGAGACTCACCAAGATTGGCAGACTCAAGAAGAACATATCGAAATATAGCAGTCACAGTGACGGCTTATTTTCATCGTTCTACGGATCTGGTTTGCAAAGTCTGATGATGAGTTGTTGTCCATCTTTTGAGTCATTTGAGGAGTTTTGTAATTCAAATAATTTTTATCCGTCTTTCTCCTTCTTTCCTAGTAATGTTTTCTCAATCTTTGGATCAAAATCTTTATCAACAAATCAAAGACAGAGGCACAAGAATGCTGCCGTTTCTTGTGGTAAGAAGATATAGTCGTTGCCTATAACTCGGTTCATCATTATATTTCGGATTAATTTCACCAAAAGTGCCTGATAAGGAAACAAATTTTCATAACCAAAAAATACTTAAATTTTTCCAAAAATTCTACATCGCAATGCCACTACTTAAGGTGACACATGGAAATACTCATCAGCCAAACTTCCAATGATGTAGTTAGCTGTATATTAGTTCGCTTGTTAAATTTTTCACTAAATTTTAAAGGGTTTTTCTGTCAAAATAATTTTTTCAATTCATTTTTTTCTATTATAAAAATTTCTTTGGTCAATGTATAATTAATAGGATATAAGTCGGATGATTTTAGCTGAAATTGATCAATGTCCAAAATCAAAAATTTCAATATCATGCATCTAATTTAAACAAGAAATTCTGATTATTTAGCACTTGTTTTCATTGATATCAAGTAGCCAGATTAGGAAGTATTTGTGTTGTGATTCCAGGTGTTGTGGCTGTGGCGGTTGAGCCTGAAAAGGAAATCACATGGAAGAAGAAACCTATAGCGAAGAGCCGCCGCGTGGTGGTGACTGGGTTGGGGGTGGTATCCTCAATAGGTGAAGATGCTGATACATTCTACAATAATCTTCTTCAAGGTGTTAGCGGCATTACAGAGATTGAGGCTTTTGACTGTTCTCAGTTCCCGACGGTATAATTAATCTAAAACACTTTTCATAAAATCAATCATAGTAAAAGTCTTATAAAAATATGTGTATTTTTAACAGAAAATTGCTGGTGAAATCAAGTGTTTTTCCCCTAATGGATGGGTCTCACCAAAGCTTTCTAAGAGGGCAGACAAATTTGTGCTTTACTTGCTTACTGCAGGCAAGAAAGCCTTGGTAGATGGTGGAATTACAGAACAAGTAATGAACGAGTTGGATAAAGCTAGATGTGGGGTTATAATTGGCTCTGCACTTGGAGGCATGAAGGTAACTTAGTTTCTAATAACTTATGCATGCTAATTTTTCTGTTGAATTCAGGTCACAAAATGCTTAAAAATTGAGCTTGTTTTTGCTGCTTGCTATATTGTTTGAGCAGGTTTTTACTGATGGAGTAGAAGCTTTGAGGGTCTCATACAAGAAAATGAATCCATTTTGTGTACCCTTTTCAACTACAAATGTGGGTTCAGCTATACTAGCAATGGATTTGGTAAAGCCTGAGACTTTATAAATGTATGATTTTATAAGCAGCATGGGCAACTTACAAGTTTCGAAATTGCAGGGTTGGATGGGACCTAACTACTCAATCTCTTCTGCTTGCGCCACTAGCAATTTTTGCATACTCAACTCTGCAAATCATATCATCAGAGGTGAAACAGTAAGTTCCTCTCTTTCAAGTAGCTGTTTTAAAGACCTTTACTGTCTGTAATGTGCAAAATTCTTGCAGGATTTGATGCTGTGCGGTGGTTCTGATGCAGCCATTATTCCAATAGGTAGTGTATACATGTCTTTCGAATTCGGTTTGTCATTGAAATAGCAAGCTATTTTAAGTCTATGAACTCAATCTGTCATTGGATTTTCAGGCTTAGGAGGTTTTGTAGCTTGTAGAACACTTTCACAGAGGAATAATGATCCAACCAAAGCTTCACGCCCTTGGGATTGATCAAGGGCTTTTTCTACTTGTTGGTCAGATTCTCAAGCTGAAATGCAATTCTCTGTGATTGATCAGGATCGCGATGGCTTCGTTATGGGAGAAGGAGCTGGTGTTTTGCTTCTAGAGGATTTAGAACATGCTAAGGTATACCTGCTGCTGAATAACTTTCACATTGCTTTTGACTTTTGTGCAGTCAAGGTTTTCCATCCCTGATTCCTTGTCCTTGTTGACAGAAACGAGGGGCGAAAATTTATGCAGAGTTCCTAGGTGGAAGTTTCACTTGCGATGCTTACCACTTGACTAAGCCTCATCCTGATGGTGAGGAACAAGAATGTCAAATTTACAACTACGCAATTCCATGCTGCAATAACCATTGTTAGTTCAGAATATTGACCGCTTAAATTTCATAGACTAATGCTCCTATTTTTATCCCTCAAAATCAGGAAGGGGAATAGAACTTTGCATGGAACAGGCATTAGCTCAAGCTGGCGTATCCAAAGAAGAGGTGAACTATATAAATGCGCATGCTACATCGACACAGAATGGTGATCTTAGAGAATTTCAAGCTCTCGTCCATTGTTTTGGTCATAGCCCTGAGGTAAAGAAGGAAAGCATATGAACTGTCTGCATACTCTTATCAGTCAATGTAGGTAACTGGGTAAGAATTTTCAGCTGAAAGTGAACTCTACAAAATCGATGATCGGTCACCTACTAGGAGCTTCAGGCGCTGTGGAAGCTGTGGCAACAGTTAAGGTAAAACCTTGCTTTCTAAATCCTGCAATTCCCTTGCTGTATTACTTGCTCAAGTTATTCAATTTTCTAAATATAGGCTATAGAAACAGGATGGATCCATCCCAACATGAACCTTGAAAATCCGGACAAAGCTGTGGTATGTCATCCTCTTGAGCTGATTTCATGCTTTTCGAAGTATGTTTATTGTGCTTTACCTGTACAATCTGATGCTCAAAGTATACAAAATTCAGGACATGAATGTGCTGGTCGGAGCCAGAAAAGAACACATGGAGATTAAAGTAGCACTATCAAACTCCTTAGGATTTGGTGGACACAATTCCTCCATATTATTTGCACCCTATAAATGAACTAGTTGCTCTACGCCTACTTGCATTTGCAGCTTTCCATGTCCATGGAAACAAACACCAATGCAGAGTGTAGTACAGACCAGGACACTATATTCTGCACAAGTGATTGCCTCTCACCCATCCAATTTCACTTAAAATAGGCAGAAAAAGCTATAACTATCCAGACCAGTAGAGTAATCACAGTATTATTAAGCTCTTATAAAACAAAATGGTAACAAATCCATGTAATAAACTGCAGATGTATCTTCCCATTTTTCATTTTAAAAGAAACTTTTAACCGTCCACCTAGCCTAGATACTGTGTAGTCTCATAGTTTTAATTCACTGCATATAGCACCTCCCCATGTTTCAGCAAAGTTCTTGACAAAAGTTAAAGCAAGACATGGCATTATGTCATCCAAAATTTAACAGCACGAATTTCTGCAACTAGGAAAATATTATGAAGCAAACGAGAAAAAAAAACACATCAGAAAACATATAAATTATAAGTTAAAATTTATCAGTGTACAAACAAAAGTATCCAAGGAGCTAACCAAAACAGGACATTCAATCCATTAACCAGCAGAAGATGCAAAGTATTGTTAAGTATCATTTCATTTTTCTTGAAAGCATATTTTCATAAGCATAAAAAAAGGTATCATTAAAATTTCCAAATTTAAGAGCGGTCAAGCTACTACTAAAACATTGACGTGCTTATAGTGCAATGGCCAATAAATGGAAAGTAAGTTTGATAATTCCAGTTGCATTAAACGTTATAACTACTAGTTCAATGCAACTGACCTGTCGATTCAAATCTCTAGCTTTGTCAGCACATAAACGGGATTCTGATGTTAAACGACTGGACATCTCATCCTATCCAGTGAAGTTTCGATGCTAATGCATTCATCAATCCACGATCATAAGTGCAATATTAAAGTATAGACTCTAATTTCAAGTGTAGATCTTCCTCTTCCGCAAGCCCTAATTGTAATGTCCAGCACAGCATTTTGTTAATGAATTCAAGCAGAAGAAAAAAAAATGGTGATGAGTTGAAAACCAGTTGGTCTTGAAAGTAAAAGAAGATTATCTTACGGCCTAGTTTTTCATCAACACCAAGAACTTCCTGGACATTGCAAGTAATATACAATAGAAGTCCAGTAATAGAACTTTGGGCTAATCGACAATTTCCATCACCAAATTCAATCCACAATAAACTAGAGATTAAAAAGCATTGAGCGGGAAAAGGTATTGCACCAATAGGATTTAAGAAACTGTACCAACAAAATATACGACAAGCTAATTGGGATTGTAGTCCCAATTATTTCGTTAGGATTTGCTCACGGCTTAACATCGAAAAGAACATGTATTCAGAGTTGTGTGTTCTCGATTCACCTTTTAAAGTTGCCGAGATTGAGAGGACGAGCAGCTATGAGGATTTTCCTTCAAAGAAGCCGAAGATTGATGCTCAATTTGAGGTGGAAGATGACTCTGATTCTGACGAAGAAGAGGAAGAGGAGATGGAGAGTTTAAGTGATTCCGAGAAGAAGCCGAAGATGAACCGGTTATCGTACCAAAACTGGGAATCAACTATAGATTCAAGGATGACGAAGATGCCAAAGCCTATGAACTATTCAAGAGAGAGTTTTTGGATTCTGCTGTAATTTACTATTCATCTCAATCTCTGTTGAATTTTATTTTACCCTGTATAGCTCGTACTAATACCTTTCTTCTCTCTCAGGGCTTTGATATCGATAACTTTTATTCCCCAAAACCTATCCAAACGGTTTAAAGTTTGCTTCGTCCCATTCGCATTGAAGATGGATTTGTCACCTATGAACGTTGCAAGCAGGGCGTCAAAAACGTCATTCGATATCAGAATCGTGAGGTGTGGTTATTAAATTTTTTATGCGTTTTACCTTACAAAATTTATGGCATGGCATCATTTCTTAATACTAGTTAATATTAGCTATCTCATCATAAATTTGCTTTTTGATGATTCTTCAGAATGGCTATAACCTGGAATTTATGGACATGCTTTTTATCATGCTACCTTTGAGGGTATGGATAAAAATTCTGAAGACGTCAAGGTTTACCAATCTAAAGTCTTTCGCTGTCCATTTGATGGTGAGACTGAGATTTACCTTTTCAGACCTAAACGGGAGAGTTCTGAATGGTTGTAGTTTTTGGATTTTTATTTTATCCAAGGAAAAAATGGAAACTAAAATCTTACTATTCAAGGCATAAAACGTTTTGAATGTAAAACAAAGTTGTGGTATGTCATCTTGAGCTGATTTCATGCTTTTAAAAGTACAATTATCGTGCTTTACCTGTAAAACTGAAGCTCAAAGTAAACAAAATTCAGGACATGAATGTGCTGGTCGGAGCTCGAAAAGAATACACCCTTAGGATTTGGTGGACACAATTCCTCCATCTTATTTGCACCCTGTAAATGAACTAGTTGCTTTATGCCTACTACTAGCACTTACAATTTTCCATGCCCATGGAAACAAACACCAACGCAGTGTAGTAACCTAGACAGTATGTTTTGCACAAGTGATTGAACAAATATTTCGAGCATGTGTATTACATCCCACCCATTCAATTTCACTTAAAAGAGGCAGAAAAAGCTACACTATGGAGTCCAATATAGTAATCACAGTACTATTAAGCTCGTATAAAACAATATGGTAACAAATCCATGTAATACACTGCAGATGTATATCACCATTTTTCATCTTAAAAGAAACTTTTGATAGTCCACCTTGCCTTGGCAATAAACAAACATAACCAAGATGCTGTGCAGTCTCATAGTCCATGATCAGAGAAGTTCTTGACAAAAACTAAAGCAAGACGTGGCATTGTGTCATCGAAAATTTAACAGCGCAAATTTTTGCAACTAGGATAATATTAATATGCAAACGAGTCAAAAGATAGAAAACATATGAATTATGAGGTAAAATTTATAAGTATACAAACGCTAAATCAATATCATATACTGGATGTTCATATCAAGTAGATCAATAAAGCCTCCATAACGCATGAGAATGTAGAAAATTGCTTGTATCCACTGTCTTTTTGGTCTTTAACTTGTAAAGTATGGGCCTCTCAATCACATTTCCCCGTTAGAGGTATTTAAGGAACAAGTTCTTTTAACCAGGTGTTCCAAGAACAAAAGTTCCAGACCAACTTGAAACATGACTAATTCTTTAAGCGCATCTAGTCCTCGTCCAAAAGTTCAGACAAGTACACATGAACTAAAAACTGACAGCGATGTAGAGAAACCCAGAAAAATTTTGCAGCAATTCTCAGTTACTACAGAGATAATTGGATCACCAGATCTTTGTTTTAACCCAAAACAGGAGGAAGACAACTCCTAACACAATAGCTACAGGAGCCCACTTTCTTATTAAGGCCTGCAGTCAAAGAGTATAAAACAATAATATTAAAAACACTTCAAGCGATTATGTTTTCAACTTGCGAGAACTCATCAAGAAGTTCGCCATACAATCACTGACACTGCAAGGTATTTCACATTCCAAGCAAAGCTGAATTTTACGCAAAGCAGGACTGAAAGCATGTCTTAGTTGGATGTTTCTAAGCAAAGCAGGACAAACACCAAGAAAGAGAGGAATTAATAAGAGAACAATCAATCCCATAGCAGTAGAATCTCATAGCAGTAGAATCTATGAAACTTTAAGCACGTGTTGCAAAGGTCTCATGGAAAACAAATATAAACACAATTGAACAGTGAATGGATATACATTTTAATTTTCAACGGATATTGAAACCAGTGAATTAATTTCAAAAGGATCATCACTCTGATTTCTGTAATAACAACATCCCAGGAACAGCAAATAAGAATCCTGAGGGCTATCCAAATCATCTTGATTAAAGAGACAGAACATTCAATCCATTAACCAGAAAAAAGATGCAAAGTATTGTTAAGTATCATTCATTTTCTTGAAAGCATATTTTCATAAGCATCAAGAAAGGCATCATTAAAATTTCCAAAATTAAGAGTGGTCAAGCTACTCCTAAAGCATTGACGTTCTTATAGTGCAATAGCCAATTAATGCAAAGTAAGTTCAAAAGGCATCATCAGAATTTCCAAAATTAAGAGTGGTCAAGCTACACCTAAAACATTGACGTGCTTATAGTGCAATAGCTAGTAAATGCAAAGTAAGTTTGATAATTCCAATTGGATTAAACGTTAAAACTAGTAGTTCAATGCAACTGACCTGTCGATTCAAATCTCTAGCTTTGTCAGCATATATACGGGATTCTGATGTTAAACGACTGGACATATCGATGACCTCTGCATTATCACCGAATATGAAAAGTAAATTTCATTTAGTACATTAAATGGGAAATCAAAATGTGCATTTCATAGGGAAAGAGAGAGAAAGAGAGAGTGTCTGTGTGTGCACGCGCGCGTGTGCAAGAGAGCACCATCATGAAGTCATATATAAAAAAATATGATGTCTTTTTGCCAATCCTCTCTCTAAAATCTAAGCAAACAACAACAACTGACCAAGATCAAACGATAAAGGAGCAAAAAGCAGGCATATCATAATCTAGTTTATTTACAAGAACTCGCTTTAAGAAGATTACCCAAGAAAATTTCAAATATGAATCACCATGTGAAGTGTCATATATGGAATTATAGTCAACACAACCTTCAAAGGAACAATTAATTGATTGCACACTGCAGAGACATGCAGGTCAATGAAAGTATATTATGACTAGCTCTCTAATATTTATTTTACAAAGGAACACAACAATGATATTCGTTTTATAAAATATTTATAATAAATAAATGCAACAAAAAAGATATACCTTTTATGTTTCCATTCATTAGCATGCCCCACATGCAATAACAATAAGTTACCCAGACCGTAGAAAGCATGGGAGTTCATGTATTGCTTCCCATAAGTTTGGTGTCTAACTTACAATTATATGAAAAGCAAAAGAGACTTTTGTTAACCTATCCAGCGAAGTTTTCATGCTAATGTATTCATCAATCAGCAATCATGAGTGCAATCTTAAAATATAGATTCTATTTTCAAGTATAGATCTTCCTCTTCCTCACACCCTAATTGTAATGTCCAGCTCAGCATTCTGTGTTAATGAATTGAAGCAGAAGAAAAAAAATGTCATAAGTTGAAAACCAGTTGGTCTTGAAAGTAAAAGAAGATTATCTTACGGTCTAGTTTTTCACCAACACCAAGAACTTCCTGGACATTGCGAGTCATTATCTGGTGGACTTCATAAAGTTCATCATTCAACTTCGCGATATTCCGCTGAGTACGGGTGTCCTGGTACAATTTCTTTGTTTTCTGTATGAAAGTATCTTAAAAACATAAACATCAAATCAAGCCTAGAAGAAGTATTGAAAACAATGGTCAACCGAATATGTAAAGTAAAAGACAAATTCAATAAAGGAAATAACCTACCAAATTTAATAAAGGCGTATGGTCTGGCAGCAGTTTCAATTTGCGCCCCATTGACACGCTCAAATTCATTCTTGAGATCTTCCAAGTATTGAAAAGCTAGCTTCTTAGGATAAGAACGATCACACATTGTGAGGTAACAAACATGACCTTCAATGTTGTAACTGGGGTCTAAAGTCAAGGAAAATGCTGAAACCAATGGAACTTTCAAACGCGGATTAATAAAAGAAAAGAAAACATAAATAATGAAATGCTTTGATGGACACGCTACACAACATACAAACAAGTGAAAAACAAATGCAAGCAACTAACCATGACAATTAATATGCAATGTAAAATGTGCTATAAAGTTGATTACACTAGCACATAAAGAGACTTCCATTTTAGAGAGTAAACTAAACTTATCGAGTCCAAATTTAAAATTGTCATGACATGCCAAATTTTAAAAATAAGCAGGATACTGGAAAACATAAGGGCCAGTTTCAATGGACATCCTTGAAGGCTCATTCTGGCGCATGGCAAGGTTCTTAAACAATGCTTTCACTTGCTGTTTGTACATCTCAATGTCTTTCACATCTCGGCCATCATCCAGTCCCTCAGCTAGTGGAAGCCCATCAGTCACACGAGCAATCATTGTCAGCTTCACCATTTTTGCTCTCTTCCTCAAATATGGAATGTATCTTCATTTGGTCAAAATAGAAAACGCAGATATATGAGATAGTCAAACAAGCTGATCTTAATGGAACCAAATCTTCCACATTGATGTTTGGGGAAGAATGAGATGGTTATTTGAAATTATTAAGACTTCTCTATAACTTTATATTGTTCAAGAACATCTATCCCGTTAGCGCAACATTTCATTGCGTTAAGAGGCCGCATTCTGACTACAACAACAGAAAACAACTAAACTTGAGAAGACATCTAAATTGTCCCCTTACATCTTATATTTATAACATACCCATGAAATCTGAATAATGAACTTAAGAACCTACATCTTAGTTTGAAACTGACTCCAATTTTCCACGCAAGAAAAATTATTACACAACACAAAGATCCCATGTTCGAACTTTCTTCAATAATCAGAACAGAAATATAAGCTCTCATTTTTGTCATTCGTTGTTAAAAGAAATACTAAGCTTCCACTTATCTACGTATTAAATTGATCCCCCAATGAACCAACGCCTCTCCCCAAAAACAAAAGAATTCATTTTTTTTTACAAAATTAGCTAATATAAATATGATTTATGCAAATATGAAACGAACGCAGAAAACAAGATCCTTGTGATCTGTGACCACGAATGGAATACAACCCTATAAAAAAATTTAATTAGTTCACCAAAATACCTAATCGATCAATTTGCACCAATGAACATTGTCATCCAAGTACACATAATTGCACATAGTAATATAGAGAAGTACCTGATTACAGCATCAGAGATTACGATTTTTATGATGTCGAAGATCTGAGGAAGAGAGACGATGATGGTGAAATTTATGAACAAAACAGAGATCGGGGACACACAGTAAAATCTAAAGGGGGTGATGTTTAAGTGCGTATGCGCAAGCGATGCGCGCGCATCTTCACCATCTAGATTCGCTGCCGTGCAATCCGACGGTAGAGATGCGCGCAGTGTAGAATCACTCGTTGAGGGGAGATAGCATAACAAAGGGCCGAACTTAATTATTAGAGCCCATAATTTGGCCCAAGGAAAAAAGCTTTCATTCATTCGTAATATTTAAAGTTTATACTATTGAATTTTCAACACTCCAATTCTTTTATAAAATTAATTATTATTTAATTAAAAATAATATTTATACTCCATTATTATATTTTTTTTATTTATTTTATTATATTAGAGTATTATTTTATAGTTATAAATTATTTAATACATTTATTAATTAAAATCTACTACTAATATTAAATATGTTCAATTAAATATATAAATGATTTAGTTAAATTTTATATGTTAATCATCAGGGTTTGGACTGGATTCAGATTAAATGCTCTTATTTATTTTGGAGCAAAAATACTTTAACGTAATAGAAATTAATACAAAAATATTCTTATGAGTAACTTTTGTCAATTTTTAATTTACAGTGCTAAAATGGAGCTAATATAATAATAAAATTATACAGACACGTGGCAAAATATATTACGTTAATATCACATTTTGTCAAATTAATAAATAAATTATTAATAGATAAACAAAAAAAAATATTTAAGGAACGACATGTTTTGCTATATGTTAATACTATATAAGTATCCTATTAATTCCGTTAATTCAAAGTTGATGAAATTTACTAATAATGTATTTTTGTATCAATTTTCATTATGTCCGAAACATTTTTACTCTAAAATAAATAATAGAAGCTAAAAGTTTTAGTACACTAGATAAAATGTGAGGGATATTTTATATATTTTTTTTAAGAAAAAAGAATATGCATATTAAATTCTAATTATTAGTGGATAACAACATAGCTAAAATTAGAATTTTAAAATCATACTCACGTTTGACTTGAAAAAAAAAATCAGGCTTGCCTCATTTCATAAAATAGGGGTGACCGGTTCACAAGCCAAAAAAAAATAATCAGTCTATTAATATTAGTTTTTTGAAATTTCAGTCCATTAATCAGTCAATCGGTTTCGAATTTTCAGACTGATTAACCAATATTTTTCAGTTAACCACTATACTTATTAAATGTATTCATAAAAAAATTAAATTACCGAAAATACTTAAAATTTAAAATTAAAAAAAACATAATTCAACATAATAATTAAATATGATGTTCAAATAACAAACATAAACTAAAAATATTCAAAAATATAATTTTTACATATATTAAAAATTTTATTTTTTTCGTAAATTTTAGTTAATATATTAATTTTATATAATTTTTCAAATATATTTTGTTTTTAATTAATAGAAAATTGATATATTAGGAAATAATAAAAAAATACTAAATATGTACATATTGAACAATTAATAAATTAACTAAAATGACTTTAAAAAAATAAAATGAAATTGAAATATTTTAAAGTAAATGAAAATTAAAAGGATATAAATAATTAAATATGAAAATAATGAAATAAAAAATTATAATAAAAATAAAAAAATAGTGAAATAAAATTAATAAAATATAGGAGTGTTCATTTATCGGTTTCGGTTCAGTTAATCTATTTATAAGTTAAAAAATAAAAATCAGTTCATTAATATTGATTTTTGTAAAAAACTAACCGTTAATTAGAAAAATCGATTCGGATAACCAATTTTTCGGATCGGTTTCTTATTTAACCAAATACAATATTTTTTTCTCACTCCTATCATAAAGTATCCGAAAAAGAGTGATTTGTGAGAAGTAGCTGAAAAACCAACAAAAAGAAAAACATAATTTTTTTTTAATTCTTTAAATTAAATTTTAAATTTAATTAATTATTATACATTAAGGCCATGTTTGTTTTCCCGTATAGTATACAGGATAGCATAAAATAATACAGGCTAATACATTAGAGGGTGTTTGGCTAATTTTTCTAAAAAATAATACATGTATTATATAATACAACATTTAGTTTTTATCCTATATACACAGTATAAAATAGTACACCCCTCCTCCCTGGGTTTATTTAATACGGTGTTTATCCTTATTTTTACTTTTTCTCATTTTATATAAATTCTATTTTATTATTTTATTATCATTTTTATTTTGTGAATATATATTTTGTGTGTCATAATAGTTTATTAAATTTATTTAGTTTGAATATTATTATTATTATTATTAAATTCTTTTTTGCATGATTTTCTACTTATGAGCCTGTTACATATTGGATTATGTCTAAAATAATAAAATAATAATAATTAAGTTTATTTATTTTGATTTGTTATGGGACTATGTATAAAATTATTAATTTTAACACATTTATTAATATATTTCAATTATATAATTGAATGTTATTAATTAAATTGCTTGTTTGATTGTTAATTTATCTACTATTATATATTTATATTTCAAGAAATTCTTGCACATTTTTAAAAAATTGTATTTTACAATTAATTTTTTTGTCTAAATTGATAATATTAAAAATAATTTAATTTTTCATATTTTTTAATTTTATTTAAAAACAATACAATATACTATTATATATCAAATACAATATAAAATAATACAAACTAATATAATATTATACCAAACACTGTATAATATAATACAAATTAATATTATACAGACTAATACTATACAGGCTAATACAATACAGCGAACCAAACGTATGCATGCCAAAAAAAATTAATTATGTATTAATGGTTTTGTAAATCTAAAGTCTTTTTGGATACTGGAAGATACTAATAATAATAATAATAATAATAATAATTTTTTAATCAAAATACGGATCAGTTATTTTTATTTTTTAAATTAAATAAAAAAGGAATTTAAAAAAAATGAAAGCCAAAAGCCGCATTGCAACAGATGAACTTCGTTTCTTTATGCTTTAAGAATACTTTCACCGTCCCACTTCCCAAGTTCTAATCTTTCATACATTTGGAACTTCAATTCGTCTTATAAATTATAAACCCAAAAAAATTCACCTTCATTCATCCATAATATAAGCTTAATTTGGTTTCCCGCCAAAACTAGGTTCTTCTGTGCGCTTACGCCAATCATGAATCGTGGCCAAGCAACCACTAGAGGTTATTCGACGCCGGGAGGACGATCGTCGCGTTCTGCTGGTCATCCTTCTCACCCTAATCGCCATGACCACGTAATTAATTTTCCCCACTGTCTGGCTTTTGATCATTACGGTTAAAAATTTATTTTAATTTTGTTTTTTTGTTGCATAATTTCCCTCTCTGAGAAGTTCATCCTGTGAGTGATTCGATTCTTATATAAATTTTTTGGGTTTGATCTGCTTGAGCGTTCATTTTCTTCTAGTGAAATTAAGATCGTTCATTCATATGTTAGTTTTTGTGTGTTTTTGTTGGAAATTAGTCTTTAAATCTTGAAGATTAGTGAAATAAATAACACTATGTTCAGGCAGAAAAATGAAATTTGTTTTTTTCTAATTATTTTTTTGGCTATATGATACATTTAATTGCTTTCCCAGTTTGTATTTCTTCTATTTAATTGCCAGCATGTTTTTGATATGCTAGTGAATCTAATGTATATACTAAGATTAAGGCTAGAAATTTGGATATTTTGTGATTTCTTTTGTTCTGCCCAACTAGATGACTGGTGCAGATGGGAGTTCTTCTGATGGCCCATTTAGCAGAAGGGGTGGAAAATCACATGGAAGAAGGGGAACCGGCCGGGTCTCGCCAAGTGGTTCTCCTAGGTATTCCGATCATAGACCCAGTCGGGGTTTTCAGTATCGGGTCAAGAAGCCATTAGAAAATGAGTCTTTACAAGGATTCCAGCAGAATCAAAATGATTCAAATGTGAGGGGTACTGAGTCAAAACAATCAGTGCGTTTTGTGGCTTCAGATGCTCTCATTGATGGTGATTCTGCATTTCCGTCTGCTTGTTCCAATTCTCAGGAGACACAACTTGATATTGCAAAAGTTCAAATTGATCAAAAGCCTGCAAAGGGAGTGGTGGATGAGGGGATTTTAAATCATGATTTCTCGTGCAAAGTTAATAGTGCTTCACTGCTGAATGAATCTCAGCCGTCGCAGTCTGGAGCTAAAGACCTGTTACCCCAACAACAATGTGCTAAGACTACTGGAAGCACTGGAGATCCAGGACATTCAGATAATCTGACAGGGATTCACCCTTTTGACATTTGCGTTTCCAGGACTGGAATTCCTATGCTAAAACCATCTTTGCATGAAATAAATAGACAAAAGAGGAATGATACTAGACGTGCTTTGGAAAGACGAGGAGAAGTATTAGAGACAGGGATGATATTACTAAAGGGCTACTTATCCATGGATGATCAGGTTTTGCTTGATGCTTTCTTGTTGTCTTTTTTTAACAGTTGGATTACACTATGTAGTTTGCTTTATATTAAATATTGGACTGAATTAGACTGTCTCGCTATGGTAACTTTTTTGTTGCTCTTTGTCTTATTGAAATGTGATTGTAGGTTAAAATAGTAAAGGTTTGCAGAAACCTTGGTCTAGGTCCTGGAGGCTTCTATCATCCTGGCTACAATGATGGTGCAAAACTACAGTTGAAAATGATGTGCCTTGGTAAGAATTGGGATCCAAATACAGGTCAATATGGAGAACGTCGACCAGTTGATGGTGCTAAACCACCTGATATTCCTCATGAATTTCATTTGTTGGTTGAGAGAGCTATGAACTATGTACATGATCTCTTGAGAAGCAATTGTGAAGGAAGCATTATTGATGATATTCTTCCACGGATGTCACCAGACATCTGCATTGTTAATTTTTACTCAGCAAGTGGACGGCTCGGTCTCCATCAGGTTTGTATATATACACTTTGCTACCCAGATACAGCTGTGTTTCTGTTGTTCTGTTGTGAAATGAGCTAGTGCCTAGACATCATTGTGGTCACTGCCATTATAAAAATTCATGACTGGTTACCCATGCAGGACAAAGATGAAAGTGAAGGAAGTCTTAAGAAAGGGTTACCTGTGGTTTCTTTTTCAATTGGAGATACAGGAGAGTTTCTGTATGGTGATACTAGAGATGAAAAGGATGCCAAGAAAGTTTTGCTGGAATCAGGAGATGTATTGATTTTTGGTGGGAAGTCTAGGCATATATTTCACGGTGTACGTGCAGTTCAAACTGAGACTTCACCTAAGTCTTTGCTTCAAGAAACAAATCTTCGTACAGGCCGTCTCAATCTGACTTTCAGAAAGTATTGAAACTCCGGATACATCAGAAGCTGTTACATATGATGGTAAATAGTGTGGTCTTTGCTGTTATGAAGCATCACATGGATAGTCTCTAAAGAAACAGTAATTAATAATTTTTTGCCCACAAAATAGTCACAAAGGATCATTTTGCCTTGCTTGTAATATACACCCTGCTATAAGCTGTTGAATGCTAGGATTATCAAAAGAAGGTTATTATTTTTGTTTTATTCTTGTATAAAATGCTAATTCTAAAACCCCTTTTTGATAAGGGTTTTTCTATTACGATTCCTTTAGATCCTCTTGTAGCCCATGGTGGGTGGGGCTGCCATAGATTGTATTTGTGAAACATTACTTTCTGTTGGCATTCGGTAGGCCACATATTTCCCAAAAACGTCTAGACCTATGATTCCTAATTTACTACCTTTTTGGCAGCCTAACTTCCAACAGTCACTTAGCCAAAGATCATATGGCTCCCCACAAAATTATATTTGCTTCAAGCACAATACATATAAAAACTTATTCTACAAGGAAAGCAAGAAGATCAACTACCTTGTCACCAACAAAATTATTGGCAAACACATTTGTAGGATCCAAATCAGCTTTTTCATGCTCAGCAGCATCTATAATTAGCCATTCGAAGTACAATTAACTGCAAAACTCATCAATTGAAACTATTTACATATTGCTTCTTTTTAGTTGTGTTCATTTGCAAATGGCAGAAAGGCAGGGGTTTAGCCAAGCTGGAGAAGCAGGGCACATGCTAAATTAATCAGCATGAGAATGTGATAATTTTTGCATGTGCCATGGTTCTCCAGCTTGGACTTTATTCTCCTATTATAAGTGCATAAATCAGAAAATACAGTGCAGGCTTACAGGTAGGTCGGTTCAGTGCATGGTTATAGTAAGGATTCAAAATTGAAATTTTTTTTTTCTCCTTTGATGACAGAAACAAAATTCACAAAAATACAATTTAATGCTGGAAGAAATATGATTGGCCAAACTTGCAATGGTAATGTTTGGCTAACGATATCCTTACCTGATAATCTATACATCACTAGATAAGTTATTTCATTGACAATGAAGATACATATAAAATTCTCTTTCTGTGTCAACTTTCAACCTCGATCAGATCGATTCTCCAAAGCAGATGCAGCTGAATCCACATGAGCAAGTAAACAAGCATAAACCTTTTGTTTCAACCGATCAATGGTCTCCATTAGTCCATCATTATTTTCTGAGCTCAAACTGTTTCTTAATTTATCTAACCACTCATTTGAGTGCTTAAGCTGAGACAATGTGACAGCAATGTGGTTGTTCTCTGGATCCACTTGTCGCCCAGCAATGTCCTTCCCCTTTCTCTCCTGCACAGCGACATGAAACCCAGTATCCAATGCTCCTTCCAAGAATTTCAAGAACCAGTTTGTTGTTTCATTCAAGAAAGTCTCCCTTAGTTCTTTCAATTCTTTTGTGCTTTCCCCTTTAGCCCACTCTAGCTTATCTGTTGCACTTAAATCTACCATAGATTTTGCAGACTTCAATGTACTTTTAGCATTTCCAAGACCTGTCTTTTTGCTCGTTTTTTCTATGTCTGATGATTGAACTGGTTTCACCTTTAATTGTGTTATTGTTCCATGGGATTGCTCCACGAGCTGTTGCAGTGTGAAGAACTTGGTGAGAGAGATGTGGGGGTCATCTAGTGAGGCAGAGGACCGGAGATCGGCAAATATACTGAGACCAAATAATCAAGTAACTATTGTTAATGAGAAATAAATTTGACATGATGATTATTCACTTTCTTGAAAAGCTTAGCAGATCATGCACTTACTTGAGCCATTTGATAAGATTCGCAGCAGTAGCTGCTTCTTTTTGAGCTTCTGCTGCTACCATGGAAGCTAAATATCTCCTTCTAAGAATTCCCTTTAGTAAGTGATAACAAAACAAGAGTTTAGTAAACACGACATCAAATAGTGCACTGAACAAGAATTTTCAAGATTTTTATTAAAGGAAATGCACCTTCCCATGCTTCAAAAGGCTTGCAGGCAGAGAACTCCACGTCGTTGTATCAGAAATGAATGTTTTTTCAGAATTACCTGATAAGGAATTGATGTTTTTGCTTTCCTGCTTGTTCAATGAGGGTTTTGTAGAAGTGCACTTCGGAGGCATCATAGTCTCCTTGACTTCTGGCTTTGATGAAAGTGAGTCTGATCGATTTCGGAGAGGAGTTTTCAAGCATTCCTGAAATGCTAATACCAACAACTGTCACTTGATTGACATTATTGATTGCCATTTATTCTTTTTCTAAACAAGAAACAATTGATCATTTCACTTATAATACTGAAAATTCTCATGTCAATTACCATACCTGACCTTTATTTTCTTGCTGCTTTCCTTTCATAACTCCGTTCTTCTTATTAGCTACCCCATTGTTCTCAATGTCACTGTTCTTGTTAGCATCCATTGCAGCCATTTTCGGACTAGGTGGCAAAACACCCTGCATATACCTGGAAGCAACAGCAGCTTTTTCTTCCTTGATAACGATCTTCTGTCGCGAATTCTCCAACTTGGAACCATTAAATCCTTCATTATCAACAGGCACAGGACCTTCAGATGGCGCCAACATTTGCATCAAATCTTTCGGGTTCCCTGCGAAAGGATTTCGACCAGGAACAGGTCTAACTCCAATCAGGATGGGAACAGGAGTTCCAGCTTCCATTTTATCAACATAGAAGAACTGTCCAAGTTGTAACTTGTTGTTTAGAATGAGCTCATTGTCTTCCTTGGAGAGTGAAACATAAGTCGAATGTGAAGAATCGGATACTTTTATGAAGAAGCCTTGGTTAGGCCATAGTTCTGAGCCTGTCAAGGCTGGCACAATGCTGATAACTTGTAGCAGAACCGACCTATACTCGCCTCTAACCTTAACATTAGAGTTCATACTCTGAAGAAGCTTTAGCAACACTCCTGGTATAAGTGATGCCATAATTTCTTGCTCCTGCCATAAGTAATGCAGCAATTCTCATAAATATGACATACTTTTCAGTTAATCTTCAGTGATTAGGAAAATGCATTTATGGTCCCTGAACTTGTTGAAATTGTTCAATTAAGCACTTGAATTTCTAAATTTTGTTTATTGATGAGCTCTAATTTGACTAAATAAAGGAATTAATTTTTCTTTTAGCAAAACAGACTGAAACAAAACATTGAGAAACAAATAAAAATGAATGTTTCCAGCTCTTAAACTTTTTAATTTGTTAGATTGACTCTTTGATTTTCAATTTTGTTTTTCCCAAATTTCCTATGAAACTGTTCATGTTTTAAACCTTACATGCTCCACTTACGTTTGTGCAATACATGCTAACTTTTTCCATCAAATGAGGGCTCAATGGAATAAGAATTGGAAGTTGAGGGGCTATAAATACATAAATACATTGTATTGAGGGTATCAATTTTGACAAGTTTAGAGCCAAAACGCAATTTTCCCATAAATTTAACCTGAAACTATATAGTATATACCCATTGTTGTTTTGTACTACAAATTTGTGAAAATAAGATTTTCTTTCTATCTTTTTTTTCTTAACGGAAAATTAACAAGTTCAATCAAAATGTATTAATATTTAGACCAAAATAGGGTGCAAAAATAAGAAAAAAATTCTTAATAAACTATATATTGATGATGTAAAGCATAATTTCATAATAAATGTAATATGAAAAACAATACTAAGTAAAGAAAAATAAAAGAATATATATATATATATATAGATAAGGAGATACGAAAGGAATACCTGAGAAAATTACAAGCTGATGAAAAGAATGGAGAAAAGAGAGATTGAAAGTGAAGAGAAAAG
This sequence comes from Excoecaria cochinchinensis, assembly GCA_947683425.1. NCBI lineage: Eukaryota > Viridiplantae > Streptophyta > Magnoliopsida > Malpighiales > Euphorbiaceae > Excoecaria > Excoecaria cochinchinensis. The sequence goes on along the minus strand of CANTUQ010000125.1, from coordinate 2,059,688 downwards.
ATAGAGATTGTTGGTTTTGGTGGCACAGCCAATTGAGGAAGTCCCAAAATTCTCTGTAGCTTCGCATGGCAGCTACGTAATCATGAACTTCCCTTGGCTTTTAAGCCAAGAGATGCTGCTAATTAGCAATTACTACTAATTAGGTCGTGCTAAATTTTTTAGTTGAAATGACAAATTTGACCTCTTGGTGCCAGGCACTATGAATGGGATCCCAGCTATATTCTTTAGGGCATTTTGGTCCAGGGGTTATGGGTCTTATTTGCGGTCGCATTTCCCTTTAGAGTTAGGGGCAATGGAGTTTTTGGTAAGGTGGAGGATAAATGGAAATTGCTTAATAATAAGTTTATGTATTTGTTACATCAAATCAGAAACGGAAGTGTCCTTTTTAAGCATCAAACGGATGTTAAAAAAATAGATTTAATTTAGGCAACAAAGAGTGACCGTAGTTAAGCGGTAACAAAGTTTTTGCCCAGTAGTGGGTGGTTAAGTGTAATTCACTTGGTCCTCGAGTTGAAGAGTTTTTTTTTAATGCAAATTAAACTTTCATTAATATAATTAAAAATATATCTGAAAAATATAAATAAACTTATAAAATTTAAAAACATATAAATAAATAAAATTAATGAAGTTACTGTATTATATTTCTGAACTTTTTCGATAAAAATAGTGGATAATGGTAATATGCAATGTATAATCTGATTTTTAACGAGAAACTCAATTCATCTATTATTCAAAAAAAAACTTCCATAAATGAAGATAACCAAATTTGTATAAATAAAAACAATAACCTCCAAATTTGGAAGACAAATTTTCATTATAAAAATTTAAATTGCATTCAAGTTTAATTAAAAAACAATTAGATTTAAACAAAAGTTTCAAATATGATACGAAAAATTCAAATTCGAAAATAAAAATACGGAAAGTTCCAAATCTGAGGTTATACAAAAAAAAATAAAAAAATTCAAATACAATAGATCTGTATTTATTGAAACCAAAAACACAAAAATAAAATACAAATGGTTTCACATCTGACACAATAATCTACAAATGAACGAAAAAACACAAAAAAATTCAAATTTGAGTTAATTGAACAGAATAACAAACCCAAAGATACAAAAAATCAAAAATAAATAAATAAATAACGAATAAAATTAAAAATTCAGATTTATACTGATCTGAAAATTATTATAGAAAAAAGTAAAAAAAAAAAAAAAAAGAGAGTTGGGGGGCTGCCGCCTGAAAATGGAGTGACAGCACTCCCAAAATTAAGTCAATAAATTGGTAGCTATGGAACTCGAAGAGAGAGAAAGAGATAGGAGAAAACTTATTGCTTTGTTTTATCTAAATTCAAGTTTAAGAGCCGTGGACTTTAATTATGTGCTTTATTTAGTACAAGCATATAAAGTTTGTATATGATACATTATAAATTATCAATTACATATGCACTAAATCAAATTTTATGATTATTTTACTTTTTTCATTAAAAAACACTTTCTTTTTTTCCATTTTTGTACACTTAACTATATGAATTTAATAGTAATTCATTGTTGTGCAATAACTAGGAACAATGTGAACTTGCAATCTAATTTCACCCAAAATGAATTTTGAGGTAAATTAGTCATTGCCAAATAAAAGAAAAATATAACAATTTACATTTCGCTTCTTTTTTTCAATAATTAAAAAAAAAAATCAAAACAGATAAAGATTTGCTGGGCCTGAAATGGATTGACATTCACAGCCCGATACATTCTATAGCAAGAACAGTTCAAGCAAATGCAGTAGCTTCAGTTTCAGCTCGAACTAAGCTAGCATAGACACCATTGAAATGGGAATTCAAGAGAGCATCATGGCTGCCATACTCAACAACTTCACCATTTTTCACAACAGCAATTATATCAGCTTCTCTAATGGTAGACAACCTGTGAGCTACTACAACAGTTGTGGCTTGCTTAGAAACATTCCTTAATGCCTCTTTAACATGTCTCTCTGATTCCAAATCCAATGCACTGCTTGCTTCATCTAGCAGTAGCACCCTTGATTTCTTCAAGATTGCTCTTGCTATTGCTATTCTCTGTTTTTGCCCTCCTGATAGCTGGACTCCACTCTCACCAACCTATTTAAAGCAGAAAAAAAGAATAAAGGTTGGACCTTTGGATTTAGTTTCAGGATTTATCATGCAGCAGGCCAATGGTTTCAGGATTTGATTGAAAAAGATTGAAACTTCGGCTTTAGATTCAGGATTGGACCAATAAATATTCCTGGGTTTAGATTCAGGATTCATCGTGACAAAAATAATAGGTTCAAGAGCTTAAAAGAACAAACTTGCAAAAGTTTGGTACTCGACCTGCATAGAATGATCATTTTTTGTAGAATATAAAAGAGCATAATGTGTTAAAAATTCATGACAGTATACCTGAGTTTCATAGCCTTGAGGGAGGCTGCTGATGAAATTGTGAATGTAAGCTTCCATGGCAGCCTCTTCAATCTCAGCCCTTGAAGCTTGAGGATTACCAAATGCAATATTTTCTCTTATACTTCCAGCAAAAAGGGCAGGTTCTTGACCCACCAAAGCTATTTGCCTCCTTAACCACTTCACATTAAGTTCCTTCAAATTTGTTCCCCCAATGGTCACCTTCCCTTGATTAGGATCATAAAACCTTTGTATCAACCATATCACTGTCGATTTCCCTGACCCACTACCACCCACTAGTGCCACCATGCTACCACTTTTGATCTTTAAACAAAATTCCCTTAGCACAGTAATCTCTGGCCTTGTTGGGTATGCAAATGTTACCTTCCTGAATTCAATATCCAATGGTTTTGATCTATCAAGTTTCTTCGTCTTTTCTTCATCATTACCTATCAATGGTCTGCGATACATGATGTCGAAAATCGCAGGAATTGCTGTCCTTGCCATGGTAGTATCTGGTGCTAGCCCTGCTAGTTGTCCAACAGAAAATGAACTTAGCACAAGAATGAGGAATATCTTATATACTTCACCAAACTTAGTATAGCCTTGTTTCACAAGGTATGCACCAAACCAAAGGGTTAAAGTATATGCACCATACATTGATCCCTGTGATAAACCAAGAGTCAAGCCTAGAATTTGTGATCTTTTCACTGATTTCCTCTTTGGCTCATCTAATTCTCGATTGAAAGACAGAACAATCTGTTCTTGAGCAGAAAATGTTGTTACAGTTCTTATGTTTGAAATAGCACCAGCAGCAATGCTGCTAGCTTTAGCATAAGCGTTATTATCTAGCTTCGGTCCGACATTTATGATCAAACTAATGTAGCTAGCACCAAGAGTGAATGGAGTCAAGGCAGCAGCTAAAAGGGTTAGTCTCCATTCGAGGTAAAATGACACACCAAGACCAACAGCAGCTGAACTTACACCCATTAACAAGACTGAAATTCTGTCACCAAGAACTGACCTGAAACTAACGCAATCAATTGACAGACTTGAAACAAGTACTCCTGTGGAATTCTCTTCGTAATCAAACCAACCCGGTTCTTGTTTTAGTATGGACCGAAACAAGAGGTTTCTTACTCTCATTGTTAGTTTAGTTCCTGCCCATCCACAAAAACCTTGCTGTCCTGTCATGGTTATAATGCAGCCTACACCAAGACCTACAATTGCTAAACAGATTTTTCCAACATCTTTCTTAATTTGGGATGGTTCATCGTCGAAATAAATTTGAAGGGCTAGACCTAAAAACAAAGGAAAGACTGATAGAATTGCTCCCGCATGCATACCAGAAAGGAATCCTATAAGAAGCATGAACATTTCTGGTCTTTGCAGCTTCCATATCTCTGATAAGTTATAAATTCTTGGCTTTGGTATCTCTTGCATTTCCTCTTCTTCTCCATTCTCTATGTTCTTAGATTTCAAGTACCTCGATTTCGATATCTCCTCTATATTCTTTGATCTTAGGTCATGAACTGATTTTCCATACATAGAAAATTCTGTCTCCTTATCATCAGTATCCATTTCTTTCGCTGTAGGTCTTGTAACTGCGTCAGTGGCTAACTTCACAAGATCATAATAAGCACCAGCCTTTTCCATTAGCTGGCGATGGTTACCAATTTCTACCACAGAGCCTCGATCAAGAACAACAATTGTATTGGCATTTCTTACTGTGGCCAGCCTATGAGCAATGACAATGGCTGTCCTGCCTGTTGAGATCTTATCAATGGCTTGCTGGACAATTGACTCGGACTCTGCATCCAAGGCACTAGTGGGCTCATCTAAAAGAAGAATTTGAGGGTCCTTAATCATGGCTCGAGCCAACGCGATTCTCTGCTTTTGTCCACCTGAGAGTTGGGTTCCCTTTTCTCCAACCTGTCCATAATTAGCAAGAGTTAACCAATATGAGCATACATATTTTTATGCCTGCAAAATATAGGAGGATTAATGTTATAGTACCTGAGTGTCATAGCCATTAGGAAGCCTCGAGATGAAGCTGTGAGCATTGGAAGCAATGCAAGCATTGATTACCTCCTTCATGGTGGCATTTTCCTTCACCATCATCAGATTTTCTAGTATGGAAGTGGCAAAAAGTACTGGCTCCTGCCCAACCATGCCAATTTGATCTCTTAGCCACTTCACTTGCAATGACTTCAAGTCATGACCATCTAAGGTAATTGCCCCTGCAATGACATCAAAAACTTGCAAACCTATTAGAAATTCAATATAAGTTCCCATTCGTAGCTGTCAAATTAATATAGATAACAAAAGACTTACCCTCGACAGGATCATAGAACCTCTCTATCAGAGCAAAAATGGTAGATTTTCCACCTCCACTAGCACCAACCAGTGCAAGAGTTTTTGAGGATGGAATGACTAGATTGAGAGAGCGAAGAATTAGCGTATCAGGACGAGATGGGTAAGCAAAAGTAACATTTTTGAATTCAATCCTGCCGCGAACACTTGGAAGTTTTCTTCCCTGGGAACTATAAGGATCAATATCAGGAATTCTGTCTATTATACCATACACTCTACTTGCAGCTACAGTTCCTTGCGCGAACTGAGCAAAGTATGTCAATGACAATGCCAATCCCCTGTGACAATTCAACCATTAATAGCTAGAAAACTCGAAACTTAACATAAAGAAAAGAGAAAAAAATTACCTTCCTCCTACATTGACACCAAAGAAACAAGCAATTGCATCACCTCCTGAGATTTCACCTCTTGCAACCAATATAGAACCATACCAGAAGGCAATTGCCCATGTTGCATACGTGACCAAGTATATAACTCCCATTCCTGCACCCTTAGCAAACCCAATTTTTGCCCCAATAGGCACTGATTTTATCAACAAATCAGCATATTTCTCAGCCAAATTATCCTCAGCGACGAAAGAAAATACAGTTCTGATTGAACTAATAGCCTGCTGAGCAAGGCCACCAGCTTTCCTATATGAAACCTTCAATTATGACAATCCAAAAAGTAACATAAGAGAATAAGCAATCTTCTATGAGTAATTAACAGAAACTGCAGATCAGAATGCTTTTAATTAGATAGTGTTGTACCTCTTCTTTTGTAGCTAGACCAACATAAATGGCCTTATAAGCAATGCCACAGAACATCATCAGTGGAATCACAGAAAAGACTACCAGTGACACCTTCCATGTTCTTATGAATCCCACTGTGTAGCCACAGATGAAAGTAAATATCTGATGGACGAAATGTGCCATCTGCAATTATGTAAACCAAAGAATTAATTTAAATAAATCAATCATAATTAGGCTCAAAGATTCAAAGAAAAACACGGTGCAGGCTCATATGCAATTAGAATCAAGGATTGACCTTTTCACCCATAACTTCTTGGATCTGTGCAACATCACTTGAAATTCCATGCATAACATCACCAGTACTGACTTCGGTGTCATAAAAACTGATGTCTTGTCTTAGAACTGCTTTTAAGTACATAGTTCTTATCCGATAAGCCGATCTTTCCCCCACCAATCTCCAACAGGTGATTTCTGTTTCATACAATAGGCCAAGCTTCATGCATAAACCGGATGAAAACAAAACAGACAGTTTTTATTTTCGTTACCTAAATATGCTCCTACTATAACTATTGCTGTTAGCAGAGTCATTTCCAGACAAATCTGCATCACAAACACAAATGTTAAGCAAAAACAAAAGATTAAAAGAGGTTAATTGGTATACAATCAAACGAAAATATATACCTGGTCTACATTCTTCATCATCTTGGTTTTGTCACCTTGTTCTTTACCAATATTGTTCACAAAATTTCCGAAAAGAAAGGAATACCATGGAAGAGCACCTCCGTTAATGAGAGCTCCTAAACAACCAAAAAACACAAGAACGATATCCAGTTTTGTTGAATACTTAAACAGACCAAATAGTCCTACTTGCCTAGGTTGTTCTTTATCATCCTCTTCTACTTCATCATCAAAATCATCACCCTCCTCCTCTTCATCATCATCATAATACCTCGAACTTCGATCAGTAAAGCCTGCACCATGACTAAATTGATCGCTGAAATGATGGCTAGGTGATTGATAAGCGTTGTGATGAGCCTTATGTGACAGTCCATGACTAGCTTGACTAATTCCATGATATTCAAGATCAGTATAAGCATTAGAAACAGAATGCCAACGAGAATGTTTGTTTCCATGGAGAATAGAAAGATCAGTTGCAGACAAGCCAACAATGTCTCTCTCGGAATCCTCAACTGTTTGATAACCATTGACAGTATGTTCATCAAGTGTAGCCAAAGGACTAAACTTTCCAAGTGGATCTTTCTTTTTAGCCTCAAATCTTGACAACCCATGATTGCCTGATGAACTATAGTTCTTAACATGAACTACTAAACTCTGATCATTATCTGTAGCAACATAACTCTGAAGCTGAAGCCTACCAGAAGGTATAGAATTAGAATCATAATATGGATTAGTACGTGAAAGATAATAATCATTAGCTGATCTTCGAAAAACTTGAGAATTTGATGGTGTAGTAGCTGCCCAAGGACTAAAAACTGCACCTAAGTAGCGATTGTCTTCCCATCCAGATGGCTGAAACTGCCATGAAAGCTCACCCTGCCATGAAATATCATCATCGGAGGCAAAAGGAGTAGGAAGCAGAGCACGGCGAGACCTAATGGGAGCAAAATAGTTTGAAATTTCAGTAGAGCTAAACTGTGAAGATGAATATGAAGCAAAATATGAGGCAGCTGGAGTGGTAGTGTGCCTCCGTCGACTGCGGTGGTTAGAGGGTGGTGCGGAGCGGCCGGAGGTGATTTCAATGGAGGAACCGTCCGCCATCAACGGAAGTGTTTGATAATTTTGTGGGGAGAATGTTTGAAAAAACAAGTGACGAACGTATGAGTTGTAAAAGGTGAATTCAACAAGAATGGATTAAGTTAGTGATCTTTGATCAGCCCGCCATTTCTGTAGTGATGAATTCGAAGCTTAGTTAATTAAGATCGGCACAAACAAATTAGCTAATTCAACCGTTAGTTCAATTAATATAATATTAAACTTTGGTTGCTTTCTGCTTTCTAGTACGTTATTGACAACAACTTGTAAATAACGGTCGGTAAATGATTTTAACTCTTCTATTTGTCCCCTTTGAATTGTTTGGCATAAATAAGTTTTATGATAAAGTAGAGTATTTTGATTCATCACAATTTTATCACAAAATATGCCTTTTTAAATAACAAAACTCTGATTCTAACAAACACTTACGTAATGATTAATAGAGGAAGATGGCATTTGGACATTTTAGAAGGGCTCTACTTGGCCTGGCCGGCCACTCTAATCATTACATAATGTGGATATTAAGGAGTTAATCAACTCATCTTATAATTAATTAAAGTTTTTTAGACCAAGATTTGAACTTTAAGCAAAAGTACAATATCAGTCACAAATTAACTTAGTAGCCCCATTTGTCCTTCGTTGACCATATGGAGAATTGGGTATTTTGATTAAAAAATAAAGGTTAAAAGGGGAAGAATGATTTAATATGTTGAATATATCTTATGCACTATGTATGGACTGCTAAATGAAAAATAAAATATATATATTAATATAACAGTATATGCAAATTGCATAAGATATATGTGGCCAATAAATGCTAGTTAAAAATTAGATTTAATATTTATATTGGGATTTCATTTTAAAAATTTAAACTTTAATAATGAGATATTGAAAATATATATTTATTAATTTTATAAATAATAAATACAGATTTATATTTTTTTTTTTTTAAATTGAAACACCTGATTCTTAACAAGGGGCATTTGAAGCGCTATGTTGGAGCCATATGCATAGAATGAGATTACCAAAAATTCGCTGGCCATCACAATTTTCAATTGCATGAAGTTTTGGACTTCGTAAGAATTTATAAAACTAAAATTTTGGTTTAAAAAACTTTTAATATTCATTAATTAAACTAAATTAAAAGACTTTGGGAATCTAATAAAATAAATATTTTTTTTGATGTAGCTTTGTTCAATTAAACTCTCAAAAGTCTTAATAAATGGAATAGAATTAAATGGCAGCAAATGACCCATTCGGCTCTTTTCAATTATATCATGTTTTTGGGTGAAGAAAACAATACAATATTTGGAAACGGAGATTTCAAGATAAACAGTAGTAATTTGCACTATCTAACTTAAAAGAATTTTGCAATCTCCTATATTATTAAGACTATAATGTAATTTACAGTCTACAACACAACTCCTTCTAATGCTAAAATAAGAGATAATTTTTTTTTTTAAAACTCTTAAAATTTTAAAACATATAAATTTTATCTCATACTATTAAAAATATGTGATAATTATACTTAAACTTATGGAAATTGATATATTTTACTTTTGAAGCAGAAGATATATAGCATTATAAAATAGAACATTTTCTTTCTATTTTAAAACTTCAAAAATAAAAACAACAAAAAATAATAATAATAATAATAATAATAATAATAATAATAATAATATCATTTTCTAACCACTTCAGAAAAGTTTGATGGCAAAAATGGCCTTGACCTGATAAAAAGATACTGCATATAATTGATGACGAAGAGGAACCCATTACACTTTTCACTCCAAAACTCCACAGATTTACATTGAAACTAGGAGAATTTGCCGAAAGAACAGAGGTTAAGGGAAGAGGAGATAAACTGAGATTTTATTAACAGTCAGCAACTACAGAGGATCACAACTTGAACTAAAAAGTACATAATGCAGCGCACTTCATGGAACTCAACAACCTGGGACTGATAAAAACAGAAACAAAAAATGCCAATCTTTCCTTAATGCTTGAGAAATAAATCCATGTCTATATATAAGAAAGCACATGAATTAACAGTGGCAGCACGGAAGATGCAGTGAAGAAGATGGTACAATAAAAGTAGTCACTGTTTACATGCTATTTCTCCGGATAATCACATCACTCTTCTTAGTTACCAACTCTATTTCTCCCAAGAGTCTGATTGCTCATATGCACCACACAATGCTAAAGGACAAAAAAAAAAAAAAAAAAAAAAGAATGCTCCTAGACTATCAAAATCACAATGACGCCAATAGGCGAATTTTGTTCAATACAATATACAACATATTTCAGCACAAGCATTTGTATCCTATTTATATAATCCTTTACATGATCCTATCACTTGAGATGTTCCAACATCTCTAAACTTTTCTCTGATCCAATTATCTCAACTTTGATTCACTTCCCTTGCTTCGGAATGTCGATAAAGAGAAGAATGACCTCGGTGCTGTGAAATTCAGACATAATTGTAAATATGCCATCATAATGACCAAACTCCATAAGAAACAAAAAAGACTTTCCTTTGGAAGATTACTGCGGCTGGCAAACATTATTGACAACAAGCAAGTATGAAATAAAAATAAATAAAAAAATAAAAATTTTACAGTTAGAACGACAAACCATATATAGGAGGAGTAATTTCGCACTCAATTGCACTGGACTTCCAACTAGACCATAGGCATTCTGTAGTATACACCAACCAAAACTTAATTTTGGTGCTAACTTAAGTTTTAAATGGCTCACTGAGCACATATTCTTAGCTCACCATAGACAATAAAATGAGAGTTAATTATACAAGGCTTGTCTTGAGCCCAAGGAAACATACCAAACGGCCAAATAATGCAGTCTGGATGTCCTTGGTTCATTTGCAACCCTAGAGGGCCTATATTAATCTGTATAATGGATGCTTATACTATACCCCTTAAAGTTTCAAACCAAATTTGTCCAAACTAGAGTTGCTAGGAACAATAATTTTTTGATACCCTTGCCTTCGTTCAAGGATGCAATTTACAATTGGCATATCACGGAATAACACTTGCAAACATACAGCCATCAAAAATATTCAATTATATTATCAAAAGAAAATCACCTTTAATAGAGCTTCCAGACATATGATCATCCCTCAATTTGAAGTTAGCTGGAGGTGCTGGTATGGAGCTATGAAGAGCTTGAACTGCAATAAAGGAGTATTGTCATCCACAGAAAAATCCATAGTATAACCAAAAAAAAAAAGAAAACTCTTAAACACTAATCTCAAATATTCCAAGTAAAAAGATTTAAGGCAGAGAAATCCAAGAAGTTCAGGGAGCTCTATTTCCACTCTCTATTAGCCTAATAACACAACTTCAACAGCTCCATATTTATGTCAAAAGAAGTTATCATTTACATCAGCCATAAACAGTTCAACTTAATTACTAGCAAATAGATTTAATTCGCATGTTAAAAATATAAATCAAGTTCAAAATTCCAACAAGTAAAAAACGATGAAATGAGACATCAGTTCACCAGAAAGCATTTGGTCATTTTGCTATGAACACTTACAATGAAGATTTAGATTTAAAGCATTTGACCCCCCGTAAATGATCAATCAAATTAAATGGTGCAAGAAGACAATCCAGAAAAAGATATTAGGAAATCTCATAGTGTCCAACCATCAAAGAAATTGTTCCCCATTCACAAGAGCAATCCATTACACATGAAAACGGGAAGGCATACATTCATTCAATGATATCAACGAGAAAGAGCAAGGATGAACAATCAGGAAGGAATATATAAATTACCCTGCTCATTGAACATCTCGCTTTCATTGAAGCCATCCTCAGACGGATGACTCTGTGAGAATCCCATTCTTGACTTCCTCAAGTCTTCTGATGACCGATTGGCAGGATCTCGCCCATCTTCTGTATCATCATCTCCTTCAGAAGTTGTGGCAGAAATCCAATCAACCAAAGTCTCAGTCCCACGACTTTTCCTTCCAAACTTTAATAATCGTTTGAACCCTTTTGTCACGTCCTTGCGGGCCTGATTATGGGATGAATTAGAAACAAGAATTGGTCTCTGAGCACTCCCCCACTTCTTCCTCATTCGAGCTGCATCAACCTCTGTTTGAGTAAGAGTGTGAGAATTCCAGGATGCAGGACTCCCAATTGGAGAGTCCACAGAAGCATCGATATCTGAAATCTCATGTGGGTAGGAAAATGGATTGTGCATGCGGGAGTTCCATGAAATTGGGCTTTCACCAGGAGAATCCTGAAAGGACCCTGCACCATGAAATGTTGAAGGAACAGGGGCTGGCAGTTCAGCAACTGAAGAAGGATCAATTTGAGAAAGAGATCTGCGGGAATCACCATTCTCAGATTCAGACATCTTGTCAGAATCCTGGCTTAGTCTTGATTTGCCATTTTCATTGTTAGAATAATCTTCAACCTCCATCATGTCAAGCTCCCCCACCTCTTCTTCTACTTCTTCTTGTCCTTTTGTTACATTGACTGAATCTTCTGCCTCAAAGGGTGATTCTTCAAATTCTTGTTCATTGTTCGGCACATCAGATGCTCCAGAAGCTTTCAATCTAGGAATGCTGGATCCAGTACCATTACCCTTCTGAAGGAAAGGCTTTGAATCCACATTTTTGGAGAATTTTTCGCTCAGGCCACACTCAGTTTGCTCTTCATCAAACCTCAATGTCGCCAAAACATCATCAGAGTTCAAAGGAGCCAAATCCTTGAATTCAGCAGGACTAGCAGAGCTTTTCCTCAATGACTGAGAATGTCGGGCCTTTTCTTCCTTTGCAAGAGGTGTTTCTTCAGTTGTACTTTTGCTTCGAGCATAGGTTCTTGTCTGTGTGCGATTTGCTGTTTTACTGACCCCAGAAGAGGGCTTAGTGTTCTCTTTTCTGAAATCAGAAAAGTTTGGGACTGATTGTGCAAGAGGATTTTCTGATTGCACTCTCCGCCTTGCAGAACCGGGGTTGGAGATTTTGGCTGAGGACCGTGGAATTGGGGCTGCCATTGTACGAGGGGTGGCTGAAGATGAATTTCTATTCAGCAACATCTTCTTGTTTTGGGAGCTTCTAGAAACACTATCTGCTAAAGATGCATCACCCAGTGATTTATCATGCCTATGATATTTCTGTCCCAAAAATTCAGAAGGATCTTCATCCTCTTCACTCTGAAAGGTATCCACAAGATGCTGTAAAAAGAGAAGCTTTGATAAATCATTCAAAATTCAAATAAATACACAAGAAAGAAAAATGTGAAAGATCAGCATCAGCACATAACATAGCTCAAGGGTTGAATACCTGTTCTTTCTTCATGCCTGAACGAGAATGATATGTTCGGAGCTTTTCTGCACATTGACGAGCGCTAGACAATGAACCAGAAAATTTCACCTTCATTTCAGCTCTGCTCCGTTCAAGGCTATCCTGCATGGCCTTCAGCTTGGCTTCTTTCTCTGTTCTTTTTGAACCCCACTCTTCCCTCAGTTTTGCATCTCTTTTCTGCATATACTTCTCATAAAATTTTCCCCTAGAATCATCTGATAAGCTGAGCTCAGAGAAATTCTGTCTCAGAGCACTACCAAAGTCCTGGTGATCTACCTTCATTGGTGGGGGGGTGCTAAACTTCACATTATCATTTTCGCTCACAACTACTTCAACTGCTGTCTTTTTATCTCGAACATATGCAGCAGGAGATATCTCCACTGCTGCCTGTTTTTTGTACTGTGAACTTACCTGTTCAACCTGTGAATCAGCAGGCTTGCTTCTCCTAGTGGAACCAGATTGATCCCCAGGAACCCGAAGCTTGTGCTCCGCAAATAGCTTCTCAAGCTCATTTGCTTTCATTTTCAGCTCATCATTGAGCTCCTGATTCCCCTTGGATTGCCTAACTCTCTGAACTTGCTCTACTGATGGTGCTGACACAGTGTCAAAGCTCTCTTGACCCTCAGACGTTTTACTTGGAAAAATAGGCTTCTTACTTGCATGTGTAGAACCAATTTCATCTCTTATACCTTGCAGCATTGTACTCTGTTCTAGACCAGCAGAAAGTGGTTTCTGGACCTTTATTCTCGAAATTTCAAGATCTTCCACTTTCATTGGTTCCTTTGCAGATGCTGCAAAGTCCTTTCCCACTTGCTCGATTTCTCCGGTAACTGATCTCCAATATGACCGAGAAGCTGACTGATCACCCTCAGTCTCCTTATACGACACTTCATTCACTTTCATTCCAAAACCACCTTCCAACTGTCCTGAAAGAGACCGAGCATGAGTCTGAGAGTCCCTCCGCGACTGACTTGATGGCTGATCCCTCATTTTAACATCCTCAACTCTATTCCCAGATTCAAAATCTCCCACCCTCCCCATAAAACTTCCAATCTGAGCTGAAAATCTAGCCTGATTGTTCACTCCAACAGTCTCCCCTTTATCTGCATTTCCTCTCAACTTTCTCTCAATACCTGGTTGATCTTTTACTCCACTGCTTCTCTCATCCCCACCCAAGGAACTCTTTAAATTTTCCTCCCTAACCACCTGATCAAACCCAACCTTCACACTTCTACCTGCAATTGGCCTTGACTGTGACTGCAACCCCAACTGATCTTTCTGGTTCACTTCCCTCTTCAACTCTACCTCTTCTTCCTTCCCTACAAATCCACCAACATGTGTCTGCAACTCACCCTGATCTTTGGACCCTAAAACACTCCTAACCTCAGACTTAACTGAACTTGCGGTATCATTTGGTCCTCTTTGATCCTTATTATCTGCTGATGTGCTCGGAAATACATTACTTTTGTTTTGGGGTACAGAAGATGAAGAGGGTGTACTTAAAGGGCTTTCTGTGATGTTATTGTCCTTCTTATCATTACCCAAGTCAATGCTCATATCACTTGCACCACTCCATCTCCTCAAGACAGCCTTTTCAACTGCGGCTGCAGAAGACACATCTGAGGATAGTCTCCTCAGTTCAACAGATTTCCCTACAGCTACAGGTTTACCACCTGAATTCTCTTTCTGCTTGTTCTCAAACAGGTTAATCCGGTCCTGCACACTGAGTCGTCTTGCAGACTGAATTGGTTGATTAGGAAATGGCTCAGTTGGAGACTCCTCTTTCTTCTTATCTTCTTCCTTGCTCTCGTTCTGTGCTATTAGTTGTTGTGCAGGGAGAGAGGAATGGGGATGAAAGGTGGCGTTGGATTTTTGGTGTTGGCTTTGCGTTAAATCCTGTTGTTGCTGTTCTTGGCCGGCTTGCTGGCTCTGGTGTTTATTTTGGAAAGAGGACGAGCGGGACCTAACATTGTGGGACCCATGTGGTTCTTCTGTGGGGTCATCAATTGACATGTCAGATCCCCATGAAGCGCGTACCACTTGATCCTCGAGACCAGGCTTCCAAGGAGCGATCAGGTCTGGTCTTCTTTCACACAAAGAGATAAATTTGGTACAAGCTTCACTGCACAAATACGTAGGGCTCTAATTAAAGTTTGCAACTTTAGGGTTTTAAACATAGAAATTAAAAATATATATATAGAGAAAAAGGAATTCCAACTACATAATAACACATATTTGTAGGTTGAACTAAAGATGCAACTTTTGGGTTAAAAGAAAATAGAAATAAAAAAAAAAAAAAAAAAAAACTAAACAGCAACGGTGAAATGAAATTGTAACTAAATCATATAAAAAAAATGGAAAAAAAAAGGTGAGAAGTACAAAAAGTTGGCACCAGGACAAGTAGAAAAGGACTATATAACTACTAAACCTGCCACAATGTTGAGGAAAAGTAGAAAAGAAAAAAAAAATCATCCTTTTTTATTAACTAATATGTTTCTGTTAGTTTTTATTATAAGCTTCCAACATAGGAGGGCAATAGAATCATGCTTGCTAATTTTTGTTCTTGAAAGGCATCTACCTTCTCCTCAACGGCGGGGTCAACTGGAAATATATAAGAACAAAATGTAGAGCCAAAAGACCCAATATGCGCAGCATGTGAGCATATATGCAGTGAGGATATTTTAGATAATTTAATATGATCGGCCCCACTTTTCATTGAGGACACTCAACACTATCATGAATAATTTTCCAAGTGTCACTATAACCTACTTGGACGGATCCCAAAGCTCCGAAAGACTAACATCAAACTGAAAAATAAAAATTTAACACATGCCAAATATTTATCTGGCCCCAGTAAATTTTAACATAGAAATTTGAGCCCAACTCAAATGAAGATATCATGCATATCCGAATTCCTCAAAGAAAAAGATTATATCTTTGAGTTTCTCAAAAATCGCTTTTTTTTTCCAACTTAGTTCCTGATTTCTATTATGTTGTATTCGGATTCTCAATAATTATTTTAGCACATATTAGCTCTAGATTTACAGATTAAAAAAATAAATAATATTATTTTAGTATAGATTGAATGTCTTAACTATCATATTTAATTCAAAATTGGACTCAATGTGTACTACAATAATTACTTAGGACAAATAAAACACCTTAAAAATGATTCTATAGCAAAGCAATTTATTTTCAAAGGACTTGAAGACGGATTTTTGCAAAAAGTTTTTAACTTTACCTTGCATAGATATCATAAGGCCATCCAAACTCAGTCAATTATAAACAACTCGAATAGAAAAGCTAAAACTGAACACTAATTTTTTATTGTTATCTACAACCCACGACTTCTTTTCAGATGTGCAAACGTGACTGCTGATAGATTAAAGTATGACGCATCAGTTTCCATCACCATCCAGCCAAAAGATGGTGACTTCACAATGTACCCCTCTTTGCAAACCAGAAAAATGCTAGATCCCACATCTCTGTCAGCCAACGCATAAACACCAAAACATTACAAAAAATTTTAAGCACATGGTGAGATTTCATATTCTGATGAGTTGACCAATCAAAAGATGTTCTCGTACTATAATTTCTTAGGTAACATGAAGGACCAAGAACTGGAACTTATCAACATGCACCAGAGCTGTCAGAAGTTATACGAATTTTTGTACGAACAAAAAAAAACAACTTGAGTAACTCTTGTATCCTATAGCATATTCAAGTTTTTTTTTTCCTTCTACTAAGAAATGGAAAGAGATGCATGTGGTTTTTTACTTGTCTGTTTACCATTTTTAACACTACACAATTATGACAAACTTGTTCCAAAGATTGAAAAACCACAGTAAATGTAATAGGTTTGCGTATTTTGACTGACATTCTCATGTCACACCAAAATGGTTAGCCCTTTGAAAAGATTGGCAGTCTAGACAGTTAAAAAGTAAGCTCTATTAAACCTTAGCCCATGCTTTGTGGTAGGAGAATGTCATCTGCCATACACATCGTTCATCTACTCTCTCCAAGAAACTCAAACCATAGTCAGAAAGACCACCCTAACCATTGAACTAGACTCAGCCTTGATCTTAACTGGCATTCATGGCTAAAAATATTTTCTCAACAGACAAATATCAAATGCTGTCATGTGCAAGAGCAGGAAAGCCAATTTTTTATATGTTACCACACCATACTCCCCATTTTTTCAACCTTCAACGACCTCTTGTTCACCAAACCAATTGCCAGTGAACCCGGACACAAACCATAAGCACAATGATGAAAAAATTAGAAACATATCCTGCTGAACCCTAAATCAATACCACATTTTCTGCTTACCTGCAATACTAGGAAGAAAAAACTAGAGCCTAACAACAGTAAGGTTCTTACAGATTTGATCATCCATCAACCAAACCATACAAGCACTCTGTTCTATCTAAAGTATCACTAAGGCATTGCAAAAGACAGGGATATCGCTGTGGCTCACAAATGCACATGAGGTGCCACGTGTGTGCCCAAAAAGATATAAGTGGTGCTTAGATTTGAAGAATTCAACAGAGTGCTTACTTCAAGCGATGAGCACCAAAGTGATCTGAAAAGAGCTGAAGCTCAGATACAGTCACAGGATTAAAGCCAGCAGCTGATGCACGAGAACAAGCCATGGTTAAGTCCTGCCTAACAGCAGTAAGCCGCACATCAATAGCCCGTAGAAGCTCCTTCCTGCACAGGAAAAATGTAAAATCAGAAAGCAATTTTCAAAAGGGATATGAATCCTAGCAAGAACCGATCCAAGCATGTCGAATTGCTATATCATGCAGCAACATAATGGCTATTTATGTGATTATGCGCACCCTTTAACTCCAATGGTCTTTAACTCCAATAATCACCATAAACTATCCACTCTCATCATAAGACACCATCCATCATATCAACCGCATAAAAGCGAAAGGTAGGGTAGCTTTTCCTCAAAGCTTCAGGCTTTTAAATTTCAGTGTTAAAATAATGTCTTCAAAGTCCTCAGCAACCATGACCATGAAAATATTACACAAATACTAAGGAAAGAGGATCAAACTCGATAGTTCATACAATTACGACACTGCTTACTGCAAATCACCACTTCCTGATGAATGTCATAGTTCAACCATAAAAGCCATTCTTAAACCATATGCTCTATGACATCATACAGCATACCATAAATTCAAATTTTCAGTAGATAATGAACCAACAGTTCAAACAGGCATAAAATTTTATATAAAAAAAGGGTCAAATTTCAGTCAACGTGTTCAATCATCTATATGGACTACACCCCCTTCCAAAAATTTAAAGAGAAACTTTACTTTGTTGCATCAGCTCCTGCCACCATTCCTGATCCATCCCCACCTGGAGCAAGTCATCCAAACCCTGAGTCAGTATATGAACAATACATTCTTTATTAGGTTCACAAGGGTATGTCCCATTTATAACATTTTAACAAATTTGAGCTATTCACTAGCTCAACAATAAGTTTGCTGAATTTCCAGAGAAAAACAGGACTCATGATTTCAGAGTTTCCTCATCAGTATGTCTAGAATGCATGTAACAAAATTTAACAGCATGTGTAACAAGCCAACATCATCAAAGCTGTCCAAATAATCATGTTCTGTTCTGCTCTTTATTCAGTTCCCTTTCTTTAAAGAAAATAATGGAAAGAGAAAGGCATAAGAATAGACTGGAAAGATGAGGCATCCTCCTTCAGAGAATAACCACATACCAAAACAAAGTAAACTCATATTTGAACACAGTGAACCTCAAAATGAATCTTTATATCGCCTATCTAAGTTATCGCCTATTTAAGTTGTGCTCACCCCTGCAGTTCTATCCTTATGTATGCCCTCAGTTAATAATGCGTTTTTTTTCCAGCAATGCCTTCCTAATAGTTTTGAATGAAATAGTATATGAGAAGGGTTCTCAATCTCTTTATTATTCACCATAGATACATTCAAAATGGTCATCGATGCTTACATCAAACCTCTTCCCTCGTATCAAGCCATCATGATCAAATATGCCAGAACAACAGTAGAGTATGAGACATTTGAATTGTTAAACCGAGATACATTGTATAACCATTGACAAGGTGTCACATTATAACCTATATTGTGTCCATTGCATAATTATTATTACGAACAACAAGACTAAACAAGCATTTTTCTTCGTTGTTTGCGAACTGAGGTAGATAGGAAAGGCAACTTCTTTGGGAGTTGTGAAGGATGGGAATTGCATGTCCTTATTTGTATTTTGTATTCCAAGTGATATTCTCTTTTGCATAATAACAAGAAAAATAATCGACAATGATTAAATGAAAACATCTAGATAACTCCTAAGAATCTAGAGATAAAGACATGCCAGAATTTGTCATTATTGGTATCTACATTTCCAATGCGTGTGCTAGGGCAACTTAAATTAGTTATCAGGCTTTTAGAAAATTAACACACCGCACATCTAACAGCAAAACATAACTCCTAGAGAATTCAACAAAATAAACGGATTTTGGAAATAACTGCATTTCCAAAGCAGGCATGTGGCATGAAGTCACTTTTGACACACTTCTGAAATAGCCAAACCCATCAAAATGAAGGCAATATCAAAATGAAGCATTTCACTTCTTTATCAGTTCACTCATAATAAAAAAACAAATGTTCATTAAATAAGACTGAATTTTAGAATATTTTACAGCTAATAGATCTAGAATATCCTGACTAGTTTAAACCAGCCATGTTACCATAAATGTCTAACTCTCCTGTGGCTTTACTTGGCTAAAGGCATTCTTTCTTTTTAATGCAAACCATATAGCAGACAGAAAAGTATTAGAAGTAGGGAGTTTTATTTTTTCCACGGAAATTTAATCCAATCTTTGGAATTTTTAACTTGAAAGCAAGATTCTAAAATTTACAGTTTTCAGCACCAAATAAACGAACATAAAAGGAGTTCTATTAACTGCTTATGGAAAAAGGAAAAATTGCGCACCTAAAGCACCAGAAGGCTGCTCTCCAATCCCCTGAATGAATTGAGTTGCCAAATTCAGTAATGGTGACAATTACCACACAAGTGATTCTGCTAGATAAAATCACAGCATTACCTGAGAGTAGATTTTCCGTGCTGCTTCCAACTGAGACATCTCTGCATCAAAAGTATTAACCATCTCGAGAACCTCAGGTGTACTGACAAACCGCACAAACCTGAAAAGAAAAAGTTCCAGCCATATTAAAGCTGAACTGAGTTAAAATCATCCTTTCTACAACAGTGGCATATTATCTCCAGGGGCACTGTACTTAACCTTTCAAGGGTTCCTTTTGTGAACCAAGAACCAGCATTTCTATTTCTTTCAACTTCAAGCTTAACTGAGCGAACTGCTCGAGCAACCTGCTCTTCAGCAACCTTCAAATGAGTCACAAATGGCTTTACTAATCCTGAAGCAAGCTTCTCGGTATTTCCATTACTTGAAACAAACAATTCACATCTGCCGAGAAAAAAAAAATAATTAAAACCTACACATATAACTACAGCATAAAATTCAATCAGTAAATGTCCCCACCTGGAATGCCTCGGTGACAGTTGAAACACTGCATAATCAAGAGACGCATCGGATTTCATTTTTTGGTACTAAATTTACACTATATCTTTTTTCTCTAAACTCCTCATATAACCTGATGTTCTACGCTATGCATGTAGCTCAGATCTTCCTGTTCTTTGATTAATCAAGACCCAGAACCAGCAGCATTTCAATCCAGATAAGGCAAACCCGCAACACAGATTCTGGAGAAAGGGAGAAAAAGACAAATAACTTACAAATATGGCAATTGAATGAACTTGCTTAGGATATCAAACTCTAAATAAGCAAATCCACAAAGAAACAAATTGCAAATCCAAATTAAAATAAGCAGAAAATAAGTAAGTACACGAATAAGTATTAGAAATAATAGTCAGAATCTAAAAAAATTCTCACCCAAATACTTCCAAAAAAATAACCACGGATCTTAGTCCCAAAAAAAAAAAAGAAAAACAAAATGCAGATGAAATTAACTGCAACTTCAAAACAGAACCACTATTTGATAAGGAGTAACCAAACAAATCCCAGATCTGACTCCATCAAAATCCAACCCCAAATCCCCAACCGAACCATACCTCGAATTCAACACTAACAAAAACCCATTACAAATGCTAAACAAAGCAAAACCCATTTGCATAAACACAGCAGCACATGCCTACACAAAAATGGACTAAAATTTCTGTGAAGAGTCCAAAAACCCTAACCATTTGAACCAAATGTTTGAGAGGAATGCAGGTTAGATCGTACCTGAGAAACCAATCAGTAAGATCTCGGATTGATGTGAAGGATCCTATGCTTCGAGTTCATCAATTGGGTACCAGCATTTGGGTCCTATCTACTCTGTAGAATTCTATCTTTTCCTGTTCTTTTAGGAGATCAGTTTGTTTGGGTTTTTTACTTATTTTTTTCAGCACTAATAAGAAAACCTGAACAATGACGAGAAAGTTTTTGCTTTACTCATTTCTCAAATGCCAATCTTTTCTTTTCTTTTCTTTTCTTTATTTCTTTGGCTTTGCTTGCTTTCTCTCTCTACACTCTGCAGTAGAGAGAGAGAGAGAGAGAGAGGGAGAGTGTTCTCTTTCAGACAAAAACAACTTTTGTTTGTAATTTGAGTAATTTACTAATTTTAACTACAATTGATAGACATGGACTCTTGCTAATTTGCTACTGTTTCAAATTACCAAAAGCCGCTCCAGCGAACTTCTTCGAATTTACCATAATATCCTCATCAATCTTCTGACTTACTTTTCTATTTCTTGATTGGCCGCCAACCGAGAAATTATCACTTGTTTAAATTTTGAACTTCTAAATTTTCATTTTTAACTTAAGCATTTGGAATTAAATTCTATATTTTTTGGACATGTAAATCAAGAAAAATTCAAATTCTAAACTCTTAGTAAATTTAAAATTATGAGTTGGTATGGAAAGTACGAAGTGACATTTATAATTATAATTAAATATTATATATGTCTTATAAAAAAATAAAGTATTTGAAAAAGTTCTTGGTAAATATGAGATGTGAATAATATATGATTTTTTTGGGAATAAATTCCTTGTATCTTAATTTGTTGTTTAACATGCAAAACAATACAAAAAATAAAAATAAAAAATTTTAAATTCTTATTGAAATTAGAAAATAAGTATGAGAGTTGGGTGAGCAAATACATCCATAAATTGTTAAATAAGAATCTTTTGCTTGAAGGGATTCCATTAAAAAACTAAAAATAACATGATCTGCATAATCTATGACAAAGTCATAGGAGTATATTTTATCTAATTGAAAGAATAATTATGTTATATATTTCAGAATTCAATGTCTATTATACCCCTTCACCATCAATGAAAACAATTATTGTCAATTTACTTAAATTTTGCTGCTAAATTTGTGGTTTGAGAATTATAAAAAAATAATTAATATGACTCAAATTTAGAATTGGTAAGCATACAATTAGCACGAATTTTTGTTGCTATTTTCTTTCGTATCCAAAAATATATTAAAAATTTACAGAAGCATAGTAAAACTGTTTGGGAAATAAATGAGATGCAATTTCATGTTGGTGACTCAAAGTGTATTCATAGAACTCATTATAGTATATACACATGCATGACACTATATTATTATTATAATATATATAAATGGATTTATGAATATGTTTTAGAAAAAAAAAATAGCTTTTTTTTTAATGCAGATGTTGGGTTTTTTAAACCCTATCTATAGGGTTTGTATTTCTAAATTTATTATCATTTTACATATTATCCTCATTTTCTTCGAGGAGCTATAAGAAGAAGAGGAAAATTATAGCAATATTATAATATATATATATATATATATATATAATATTATAATTACAATGAGATAATGCCAGAATATATTTGTACATACAAAATTATTCAAAAAGAAAAAGAATAAAATAAAATGACGAGTGAAAGTAACGCTTATTTTATTTATTTTAATGTGACAAATAAATATAAATGGAAACTGAATCTAAGACTAAAAATATTGAATTTCAGTTTAATAAGCCAATTTAACACTGAACTAATTTTGAAATTATGGAGATTGTCAGCAAGATGTTAGTATTTTTTTTATAATCATTATTCTTTACTAGCAAAATTACCATGATTACTTAACAAATATTTTTATTGTTTAACTTCTGTTTTATTTTAATTTTTTGTTTAAAAAAAACTTGCAAATAAAAACAAAAAAGGTATTGTAATGAAGAAAATACATTTACTAGCTAGCTTGTATTAGTATATTTTTAGATAACTTAATTTATAATATAATATTTTTTATATTTTTTTATGATGTTTATTGTTTAGTAATTTTTATATTTAAACTACAAATTTAGAATATAGATGAAGAGATATATATCATCACACAATATTCAAGTCAGTTAAATATATAAATTTTGAAATTAAAATTAGGCTTTTATTTTTAAGCTCTTATTTTAGAGATTAATTCATAAATTAAATTTTAGAATTAAGTTTATATTATTGATATTTGCTATTTTTTTTTTTTGCGATAGAAGTTTGCTATTATTTTTACAATAGTTAATTAATAATTTAATAATATAATTTTATCTTATTATCAAAAAAATAATAATTTTATCTCCGTATAATTTTAAAAGTAAAAAAAAAATTAGAGTGGCATATGAAGTATAAAATTTTTTTTATCTAGTTCTATTTGTTTATACGACCGATTGAAGCACTTTAACTGTAAATGAATGGTTAAAAAAACTAGTAAAAAAAAAAAAAGAAAGCATTTATACCTCCACTCATTTTGAAGGGTGTTCTCGTCTAAAAACTAGGAACATCCTTGATTGAGTGGACCAGAGGCGAGCAGAAGGGTTGTTTTGGCAATTTGATGGGTAAATCAGGGTGAGGTCAACTGTCCACATTCTCTGATAATAGGAGATTCTAAAATTTAACGGTTCTTTAGAATAAAGTTTTGAAAAGGAGAGTGAAATATTATGGGCATTTCTTGCAATTCAAGCACTAAGGAATTTTATTTTTTACTTTTAAGAGCTATTTTTAATTTCTCGGCAAAAAAATAAAAAAAAAAAAATCAAATTTTCAATTTACTTATACACCCTCTTTCTGTGTTCCACTAGACATTGTCTTTTTGTTGTTGTCCACTTATTTATTGACACTTGTCACCTTCAATCTAGTCAGCTCTACCAATTGAATAGACGAATATTTTTGTCCCTACCGCCCAAAAATATAAAAAATCAAATAAGTAAATATTGCTAATTATAAATTTATAATAACAGAACTCAAACTAATAAAATATTCTATTGAAAAAAAAAAAAAGCATTTTGTTTTATGGGTAGAATTGAAAGGGAAGTATTGAAGACTTGGAAAGGCTATACCATCTAAACTTATCATCATGAAAAAGCAAATAGATGCTTTTTATTTTTCCAATGAAATCTATGCCATTCGGTTAGGCATTATTTATACAAATTTGTTGATAAAATGAGCAAGAAATTTCTTTCTTCACATGCTCCTTCCCTTTTGTTCACAAAAACCTACTATTTAATATATCCATCTCCATAACTATTTCCTTATTTTACCTCGCATGGTAGGACCCCTTCCTTCCCTTGTTT
The DNA here is from genome assembly GCA_947683425.1 of Excoecaria cochinchinensis. NCBI lineage: Eukaryota > Viridiplantae > Streptophyta > Magnoliopsida > Malpighiales > Euphorbiaceae > Excoecaria > Excoecaria cochinchinensis. The sequence continues at coordinate 2,035,393 of CANTUQ010000125.1, read as the reverse complement.
CTTATTCTTACTCAATCAAATATTAATAGTATATAAAACTTTATTACCTATATATTTCTCATCCCAAATCATTTAATAATTACATCTCCTCAACATCAATTGAGCAAACAACAATGGAGAAATATTGAATATAACTCGAATTCTCTTAAATAACTTTTTAGGTTCTATTTTTATCTTATATATGGAGCATAAACGGTTTTTTGAATTTATAAAAGTCAAGTCGAAAATAGAAAGGTGATGGACAAAAAAAATTATTATCATGCCATATTTATTGGTCTAGCCCAGCATTCTCTAACATGCTCTACCGATTAATTATCCTATAAAAGCTTCTAATTGGTAATGCTAATCCAACATAAGTACGCTAATTAAACTGTATGTCACGTAATATTATTTAATCTATTTTTGATTTATCGACAGCACAAAGTTTTCTTTCTCAATTACAAAATTATATTTAAAAGAAAATACTCATTCTCTTTATCCATGTCAATGGGACGGATACGAAAATTAATTACATGAAATTTACAAAGTTCAATAATTTACTACATTACATAATGAGTTATTTTACCTTAAATATATATCCATAATAACCATCATTAGTTTGAGCCACACCAAAATTGAATTTTTTTATGTAAAATTTCAAATTTATTTTTTATTTCGTATATAAAGTGAATGTCATTAAAAATGTAACTTTCAATTATAAATTTAAAAGTATTTAATTTTGAATTAGTTAATCAGTGTCTCGAAATAAAATAAATAAATAAATATATATATATATATATATATATATATATATATATATATATAACATCCATGAAATTGACGCCATATGTTTCCACTACTAAAGTAAAGCTATAAAAGAACAAAAATAAAAAAGAAGAGTCTGCCTTTAACCAATATTTTTGAAAAATGGTTAAATAAATAAAATAAAATAATAGTAGTAATCTATTATATCTTGTGCTTGACTGACACGTGGGCCAATAATATTGGACCATCTTTGATTTGCCCACTAAATTCCCATTTACACTTTTACTACCGCATAAAATATGATAATGATTATAATTATTATCATTTGATTGGGATTAATTACAATGAAATACATAAAGAAAACCTTTTTAGATGATTTTGAGGTTAACCTGCAAGTGTTACTAAATCTTTATTTCCCATGATTAACAAAATTGAACGGTCACGATGCACATGTTGTTGGACCCCACTTGAAAGCCTTCACCTACACATTGTGCCAATGTGGGGACCACTGGCCATCAGTTTTAGGATATGGTTGGACCATTTAAAATCATTTCACATCCAACGGTTATAGTTCAATCATGATACAACCCCTTTTCCAATGGGCCACGATCCATTCTTAGTTTGGACCCTAAATAAATTACTTTAATTTCAACAATTATAATGTAAATCATTCATTACCAAAAATAAAATAAAAAAAAAAAGTTAAATACTAAAATGATTTTCACGTGACAATGATATTATATACTTAAAATTATTTATATTTACATACATAATATTGGAATAAGGGTTCGATATGTCATACAATTAACGATATGCACGGTAATATTAAAAAAATAAAATAATCTTTCCGGTCCACCTTGTTACAACATACTGAATTACCAATTTATATATCAAAGAAATATACTATAACAATTAAAATGTGAAATTAGTGGATTTATGTGCATGCGTTTCTATCTATCTATTTTTTATTATCATTAGAAATATATAATTTAATTTATAGATGTACTTAAATAAAATTTCTTTGGAAATACTTGACATTGTAAAAGATCTCAGTAATTAAAAATATATCTAAAAAATTTTGGTTTCCCAATTCTTTTTAGATTTTTTTTTATATATGTAAGAAAATAATTAAAAAAAAAAAGAGACAACTTTGACTTTTCAAAGTTGCCAGCTGCAATTGCAAAGTGACCGCGTGGACAGCTAATGAATTAGCTGTCCTTACGCGGTGAAATATGCCTATAAATACGCATTGTTATTTTGCAATTGATATACTCGAAATTCAAGCAAACATGTAGGGTGAGTTTGTTTGTGAGCATAAGAAAATAGTGAGAGTTTAAGGGTTTATTCAACAATCATTGGGATACTCTCTGGGTAGTTTTCTTGTGTTGAGGGTATAAGAAAAATATTATATTTGTTATTATGTGGTTGTAACAATTTTTCACATAGTGAATATTTTTCTTGGTTGTCTTTTGACAACGGCAGTGGTTTTTCTCCGATTTGGAGTTTTTCACTATAATTTCTTGTGTTGTGAGTTTCTCCTGATTTATTCCGCATTAATTAGAAGGGTCATTTTTCCCAACAAGTGGTATCAGAGCTTTGGTTCGGCTATTTTTCGACACTGCATCAAGACTGCTGTCCGAGAAAGTAGCGCATTTTGAAAAAATAATTATATTGGCAGAAAGAGAAAAATATAAGAAATTTTTCAGTACGATCCGTTTCGAAAATGAGTGTAAAACGTGAAATTTGATGAATAGTGGTACTATTCAAAGTGCAAATTTTTGCATTCAAAATTTGCATGGTTTTTGCTCAAAATACTATTTAGAGTACTGTAGAGGGGGTACTGTTCATACGGCACTGTAGCATGAGTACTGTTCGCATGGCACTGTAGCAGGGGCAATATTCATACGGCACTGTAGCTGGGTATTGTTTATAAGGTACTATAGCTCGCTACTGTTTATACGGTACTGTTCACGTGCTCTAAGATGTCGGGATTAAAGTTTGAGGTGGAGAAATTTGACGGAAGAATTAATTTTGGCTTGTGGCAAATTCAAGTCAAAGATTTATTGATTCAATCCGGATTACACAAGGCGTTGGATGATAAACGTGGAGCTAGTTCGGCCAACAGCTCCAAAGAACAAGCTGATGTTACCAATGTAGTCTCCCTGCAAGAGGGAGATGGTGAATTTTATTAAATATATATATATATATATATATGTTCTCATAACATGATTGCTACCATTAAAAATGCCATGAAAGAGGACATATGATTGGTAGCATGTGTACGGATTTGCACACGAGCATTGGCTGATAATTATGTAAGGTGTGTGGTACAACAAAAGAATATCGATGGCTAATGAACTTCCTGAAAAATCAGCATGGAAGTTGCACCATAATTTATTAGCAAGTTTTTCGACATGGGTCGAGGTGAAATTCTTGGAGTTAGTGTTAATTCCAAGTGAGTATACTTTTTATGGTGGAGTATGATAATTCTTGTTTAAGAATTGTAATTGTCGGTGTTAGACAATGTTTTAGTAGCGGATATTTTTTTTTATTTTTAATTATGGTGAAGATTGTAAGAAAATAATTAAAAAAAAAAAGAGGCAACTTTGACTTTTCAAAGTTGCCAGCTGCAATTGCAAATTGCAAATTTGCAATTGCAAAGTGACCGCGTGGACAGCTAATTCATTAGCTGTCCTTACGCGGTGAAATATGCCTATAAATACGCATTGTTATTTTGCAATTGATATACTCGAAATTCAAGCAAACATGTAGAGTGAGTTTGTTTGTGAGCATAAGAAAATAGTGAGAGTTTAAGGGTTTATTCAACAATCATTGGGATACTCTCTGGGTAGTTTTCTTGTGTTGAGGGTATAAGAAAAATATTATATTTGTTATTATGTGGTTGTAACAATTTTTCACATAGTGAATATTTTTCTTGGTTGTCTTTTGACAACGGCAGTGGTTTTTCTCCGATTTGGAGTTTTTCACTATAATTTTTTGTGTTGTGAATTTCTCCTGATTTATTCCGCATTAATTAGAAGGGTCATTTTTCCCAACAATATATGTATATAGTTTTTATCTTCTTATTCTACAACTACATGGGTTTTGAATTCAGAATTTTGCCAAATCATAATGTCTGGTGGGTAGGGAAAACGTACAGCGTTGATTGACTACTGAATTTCGGTGTCATCAATGGTCAATTTTATGTATTTCTTTTGAAAATTATTTAAAATTTCAATTCATAGTGCTATTTAGACATAATTTATTATTTAATTATATATATGGATTCCCTAATTAACAATCTATTCGAAATGAAAAATAAACTATTGAAAGAAGTTTGTTTGTTGGAGAGTTTTTGCTTAGGTTCAAGAGATGAGGTCATATTTAGATGAAGTCCAGTTTTTTTAAAAAGGCAAATTAGTAAAGTATAATAATAATTGATTTTTTTAATTACAGTAAAATATTTAAAATGGACATTTAATATAGAATGGAGAAATTAGAGTTTAATAGAAAATATTGCATAATAAAATGATGAAGATTGGAGTATAATAGTCACATATATTATCCATTGTGTATGAGAACATATTAATTTAAGAGGCATTTAAGGAATAATAATATCTAATTTCTGCCGACATTCAACGTCTTGATTACTCTATGTAACAATATCTACCATGATTTGATGCTTTCGTTACAAGAAAATTTCGTTGCACTTCGCAGTGAAAAAGAGGACGGATTTTTCTTTTTTTTCAAAGACAATGATTGATATAATTATTTTAAAAAGAAATAAACTGAACTTAATTTTTTCACCTCTCCATTTTGACCATATTTGACTATTTCACATTCCAAAAGAATATTATATATTTTGTGGTAGAATTTCACCATCCGCATTAATTTAATAGTATATTAATAAATAAAAAAATATTTTTATAATTTATTTTTTATATATTATTGATTTGATACACATATATTATATTTATGAAATATTTTTTCATAATTTTGTGCTATTAAAATTCTTGAAATAGTAAAAGAACCTTTTTTGGAACAAAGAATGCCATGTAACAGTCATTTTAGAGGGTAAAATTATTCTATTTCAATAAATCTACGAGTAAAATTGTTATATTTTAAATAAAATACAAAAGAGACCCATTTTTACGTATAGAGACCCATTTTTACGTATCGTTCTATTTAATTTAAAAATTGTAGATCGTGGATTTTTTTTTTGGTGAATGGGCTAAGCCCACAGACAACAACAACTAACGAGCAAACTTAATACCATCTCTGTCTAAATTAATCAAGTGAGCAACCTGTAAGAAGGCTTCTGGGCAACCTTAGCATGTGAATTGCTATAGCAGAGAAATTAGCATCTCTAAAAACATGTGCCTATTATATGATGCAATTTTCGTATATTTTTGGTAAATTTCTCGTAATGCAGCAAACAAAAAGAAAAATATTTATTTGATAATTCCTTTTTAACTCCACTAAAATTCCATTAATAGTATAATAACACAATAATGATTGATCCCAAAAGCACTAAAATAGGGTAAAAACTTTATTTTATTAGACCTCGACTCCACTGACTCAAAATCTTGGCTACATCTCCGATTACAATATTTATATAAATAAGTGGTAAAAAGCCAACTATATAAACACTTCTCTTTTATCTTTTTCCTTTATTATTGCATTATGCATTTCAATTCAGGATTGCAATATAAATACATGATAAATAAGAATGTTACGAAGGGAGACAACAATTTTGAAATGAAATAATAAACTAAAGTTGAGAAAATTGTTGAGAGAAGTGAGAAAATCCTCAAATTGTTGTCACTCTCCAGAAACTGCATTCCACACTGAAATTCAAGTAAAGACCTTGGAAAATCAAGTGGAACACAATCCATGGCAAACACCATTAAATCAGTATCCACAAATCTTGGGAATCATGTGACAGATTATGTAGTCACAATCTACAAGAAAAACTGTAATCACTGTTATGTATATCACATAGAAACAGAGTTAAAAAAAAAAAAAGTCTAAAACTATCATAGCTTAAACTTTCATAATATAAAGATACACCCAGCACTACAAATTACAAATTCCCAGTTCAAGTTTCGTTCATAATCAATTGGGTATTTTTCTTCTTTGTACCCACTTAACACAGAGAAACCTAAAGTCTAAATGTAAATTTAAAATCTAAAATTCAACTATAATTCACAAAATCTACTCTCAGTTATCACTGTCACTATTGTTATTGTTATGAATAATGTCGTTACCACTGTGATGATTACTCCCATTTCCTCCTCTTCTAACACGCTTCAGCTGCGAAATCTCCATCTGGGTCTTCATGAAAAACTGCATTCTCTGCAATTCAAGCTCCTTGGCAAATTTCATCCTCGTTTTCTCCATCTCCACCACTTGCTGCAACTTGGCACTCTCTGCTTGCTCATATGCTTCACCGAATTTCAGAATTGCTTGTGTTAACATTCTAATTGAATTCCCCCATCCTTTCTTTTCCTTCACTGCTTTCACATTCACTTCTCTTTGCACCACTCTTGGCTTCTTCTCCGGCGGCGGCAAACTGTCATCCTCCGATTCCGGGAAATTATCCTCCTCGTCCTCCGAAGATGAATCCGTCTCCACATGACCCCGTTTTCGAGAATTTGCTTTGGCATTCTGATGCTTAACTGTTTGATTACTTTTAATTTGTGCCTTCCCTTGATGAAATTGATATGCATTCGAACCACGGCGAATCCCCACCGGGATTCCTACTGGAACTTTGTTAACCAAAGAAGCAGCGGCAGAGGCGGCGGCAGCCGAAGTAACAGGGATCTTGGCGGTTGGACCAATCAACTGGTCCAACCGTTCAAAAAATGGCCACTTACTCGGGCCCCCGCCAGCAGCCATCTTTGATTTCTCCAATTTATACTTCTTCTTCACCGTATCAATCCGATTCTTGCACTGAATATCGGTCTTTGCCGATTTCGTATAATCTTCTCTGCTACTCACAATATCGGCAACTTCTTTCCAGTGTTTTTGTTTCAGATTTCCTCTGCTCAGCTCCAAATATCTCTCTCCCCATGCGTCTATTAGCACCGCCGTAGCTCCCTCGCTCCAGCAATCCTCCCGTCCGCCGCCGTTGGTCTTGGGCTGCTGGATCGGAAGAATTAGGGGTAAGTTATTGTTAGTTTGTTGTTGTTGTTGCGGCGGTGTCTGCTGAGTAGTTGGAGGCGCAGCCGCCACAGTCACCGTAATTCTCCCATTCGGTGGAGACAGCGATGGAGATCCGGTAGCCGCCGATGCGTGTGACTGGATCTCCTCATCATCGTCCATTGCTAACCAAGCACAGTAATCAACAGCTCAGATCTGAAGATTTTGTGTAACAGAGAGAGAGTGAAGGAGAATAAAGACGGGAGTATTAATATAAAAAACGTTGACGGGCAAAAGTGGGGATTGACGGAGAAGGAGAAGGTGGGGGTACGGAAGGGGAGTGGTAATGGACACGTGGAGAGAAAGGAAGAAGGGGAAAGGGTAAGGTGGAGAGATTTGATTGGTGGGCGTCGAGAATTCCGTCACCGGCGTGATGAGGAGTGTTGCCGGCTTGATAGTTGTAGAGGATTAACTTTATCTGAAGATGGGAATTGACGGAAAAAACCATGGTGTTTATGTGAAATTCACTGCCAATTTCCGGTGCTGGCTATTTGCCTAAACTACCCCCCAAACGGTGAAAACTGTGCCTTATGGGAGACTGTAAAATAATTTTACTTACTAATTGCAAACTAAATTTCCTCATAAAATTCAGAAACACTCAAATTTAGCCAAAATATGTATTTCTTTTGTTGAAAAAAAAAAAAAAAATTCGTTAAACTTTGTAAAATTTTATATTAGCTTCCCATTACAGTAGTTGGAGGGTAATATGGTCATAAGATGAAGTTAAACTTTGTAGGAAGGCTCATAGCTTGTGGACTAACTCCGATCACTTTTAAGGTTTAAAGGAAGTGTAAGTTGGCGTGTCGGCCGATGGAGTCAACAGTGGTTACCAACAGTGACCAGCAGGTTACGTTAACGTTAACCTAAGGCCGACGAACGGCAACTGGCAGGTGTAGGTGAAGGATCACGTGAAGAGGAGGGTGTGTGCGAGTCCGCCAGAGAATGCCATGTTGGTGGAATACTTGAAGGAGACGTCTTACAGCCGGTAACTCAAAATCAGGCTCATTCTTTGGCCCGTTGCGTCACTTTAGCCTTGATTTCTTGGTGGGTAAACTTCTTATGACCTAAAGCTATTTGATAATTGTAACATGTTTATGATGCTTCTTTGCTAAATTCTTAAATGGATGAAAGGTGATCCGTCTTCTCTTAATCCATGAGATGGAATGGGAGGTATTTGTCATCTCCAATATTAAATATGAAATATTTTTAAATATTTATAATTGAATAGTTTATTCGAAATGAATTCAATTTTTAAATATTTGTAATTGAACGATTTCGGAAAACAATAATGGTTAGGATTGATTGGATAATTCATATTAAAATTGATTGTACATTTTGATTATAATTTGTTTTAAATAACAATAATGAGAAATTTATTTGATTTGGGTTAGCAAATAGTAGGAGCCATGTTAATTTTACCTGAGGATATTGGTCTATACAATGCTGTCATTTCTAGATGGGAGTTCATAACTCTTAATCTGGTAAATGAAAAGGTATGGTCCGATAATAGAGCTAAGGCCATGTATATCGAAAATTTCTTGGGGCACTTTCTGGTGCTGAGTATTTAACATAATAATTAGATTTCCCACTGTATTCTCCAAGAGTATCCCATCCTTCTTCATTTTCCCAAGGGGACTGTGCTCATTCATGTCTAGGGAAACAACATCCCAATCATCTGGAAGATCCAGATTATCCATTACTGCTGCTCTGGCTATGTTGCCCTGATTTCTTCTGCATTCCCTGGCGAAATGCCCTTCTTCTCCACAAATATAACATTTGCATTTCCTCATTTTATCTTTGTTCTTTCTTTTAAAGACTCGAACATGGCTATCATGAGGTTAGTGGGCTGAAGGTATTTGGATCCCAAATTTGGGCTTCTCTTGTTGTAGGGCTGTTAGGCTTTACTCCCCTCTCATCTTTTCATGCCCTGCATTTCAAACCTTCAAAGCTCAAGTTTGATCCCTAAACTTTTTGACTTTAACTGTTAGGGCCGTATCAATTGAATTTTAATTCTATCATGCCCTTCAATTCAACTTTAAATTTAGTTAATATTGAAAATTTTCAAACTTCTTATAGCGCAGAGTTGCAGCATGTGAATAAATAAGCATTCACTCTGCTTTTTTAGATTTTAAAAGATTTCAATGATAATTAAATTTAGATTTCTATATGTTAGTTAAATTAATTGCTTCAAGAAAGTATTATGATATTATTTTATTCTTATTTTTCTATATTATTTTAATTCATTATATAAAGTTAAACTCTCTCTATATATATCAAATGCAAAATGTAATATATATAGCTTCAATTAATTTCATTGAAAGTGGATCCATAATTACAAAGATCATATGTACAAGCAACATAAAACCAAATTACAAATCCAAATACCATATTTACAATTAAATTAATTTCAACATATAAGAAAAAAAAAAAGAAAAGAAAACACCCCAAACAAACATATGCATGAAGACAGCTCTCGAATTCAAACCAAGGCCGGATTTCCTACATGGATCATTCCTCTTTACCAAAAAGCGTCCATCAAATGCTTCGTCTTATTATATTTAATTATATTTTGTGGTCAGGTACGTAGTAGACTAGTAGTTAATTAATATATATAATCACATCTATAAGCATATAGAAATGCAGAAAGATATGATCAGAAGTTGATTATGTACATTAAGAGTTTAATTTTGATTTCGAGTCTAGTCTGCCACTTTCCTTTCTCAACGATCCAAAGCACTTAGCACAACCCTGCAATACATAATTTATTTATAAAGTAAATAGGGTATTAGAAAATGATCTAATTAATGCCATTAATTATGGCCAAAAAAAAAAATATTTATTTTTCGTGTGATATCTATAAATAATTCCCTTCTTTTTATTTTAATTTCTATAAATTTAGAAAATTCTCGTTCCGAGAACAATGTTCATTTCTCATATTCCATGAAAATGAAATTTGTAATTTCACTTCTTGAATATTGAGATGTCTATTTATTAAAAGGTCTTGCTTTGTTTAAGGCCATATGGTTGTTATTCGTGTAATATATGGTCAATAATATACTTGAAATTATAGTGTATTTTTCAGGAAGAAAAGAAATTATAGTTGCATTTGTGGTAAATGAATTCACAAATAAAAAAGCATGTATTTGTAAAAAGAAAACAGAAAAAGAGAAATAACCAATCATAGACGGTGGGAGTTCTAGGCTCAGCTCGTTCTAATGCTTCATTCTCAACACCTGGTTTCCTCCTCGTTAACCTTTTGAATTCACCTCGTGCTACCCCACCTCCAGCTGCTTTAAATATTAATTACACCACAATAACTAAACATGTTAATTTTTTATGCGAGTTTATTTATATAATGTTTTTAAATTTCATAATTAAAATTACTTTAACTGAAAAATTAAATCTGAATTAATTCATATAATTCTTTAACTTTAAATCACATATACTTAAATAATTCTTAAATACGCAACATCAGATCGGCATAGAATAAAATAGATAATTTGTAATCTAAGAAAATTACTAAAATCTTGATGGTATTATGAGTTACATGAACACTAAAATCTAATAAACCAGATCACCATGAAAATCTAAAAAGTAGAAAAATAAAGAAACATAACTTACGGGAAAATGGGGAACGAGGAGTGGAGGAAGAGGCAGAATTAGGAGAAGCAGGGAGAGAAGCAGAATGATCAACAGAAAGGTTGCTGAGATTAGAATTAGTTCTAAGAACAGTAATGCTTCGAGAAATGGCCATTTCCTCAGCAGGACTCGAAGATGATGATGATGAAGAAGAACCTAAACCAAATGAATCATACTTTCGCAGTTTCCCCAAACCACACTCAGGTGCAGGCCCTGCCAGCGTTTCGTCCCACAGCTTATGGAGAAATCCCATTTTTTTTATTTATATATAAATAATACAAATATTTCCTCCTGAAACAACCTTAAAAATAGAGAACAGCTCAGTTTCGATCTTATTCAAATTTCGATGAGTGTTAGAGGAGGAGAAAGGGAACGAAACGCATTGAAAGAGGTGTTTTATTATTTATTTTTATTTTTATTTATTTATGTTTGTAGGAGAAAATGGCGATTAGGGTTTCTTCTTTTATAGAGAAGAATGAGAGAGATGATGAGGGCGATGGATATTGATGGCCATTACCACACTATACCTCCGGCCATTGAATTTATTTCTAATATTTAGATTTCCATTTATATTTTAAAAACTTTGAATAATTAAAATTATTTAAATTAGTTTTTCTTTGTGTATTTGGAAATAAATAATTAATTTTATTAATTCAGTTCCTCTGCAATGAAGTCAAAGATTCCAAAAAAAAGATATTAAATTATAGTGTAGATAAATTAAATAGTTGGTAACGTAGAATTGGAAGATAAATAAATACCCAAAATAATAGGAGCAAAAAGGGTTGAGAATACAGGGAGTTAATTAGATGACTTGGTCAAGTAGCTAAGCTGAGACATGTGGATCCTACCATTTTATTATTATTTTTTTTTTTTGTCAATATTTACACGTCAACTGGATAAGATTGAAGCAAATCTTTTTTTTTTCTTTAGAAAAGATTGAAGTAAATCCTAGATATACCACCAAAATAGATAATTGGGTTTGGATCTTCAAATTAAGTGTTGTTCAACTCACTTCTCACCCTCTCTGTAAATCATTAGTTCACTTCCTTAATAAAATTATTCTTACATAACCGATTAATTTAAAATTAAATATTATTCAATTCATAATTGAAATCGACGTATATTTCTATATATATTATCTAATGATTGAATTTAAAATTTTGTTTAAAGATATTTGAATCTCTTACCACTTAGACCAATAAGATTCATTTTTTGCTTGTTTTTCTCTGGTTGTATAAATATAAATTCAATATAAACTAGCTGGGCAGAAAAGAAATAATTAATTATAAATAAATAGAAAAGTTAGCGGAGTTAAAATAAATAAATAAATATAAAAGATGATGGGACACTGAGTCACTCAGTTTTCGAAAAAGACATGCATGGCCGTCAATTAAAGTTTAATTGGATATTTTCACTCAATGATAAGTATAGACATCTATTTGACAGACAAAGAATCTTACTAAAAATTAATTATAAATATCTTAAAATACTTTCAATACGTTTGAAGTTAATTAAATTACAGGAGAGAAAAAAGAAAGGGGCCTAATCAATCAATTTCAATGTTGCTAATATATTGCATCATATTTGGTAAAAATGACCCTACAAAGACTTATTTTCATTATATGTACGAAGACTTATATAGGAGCTTGACTTTGCTTATACTTGCATCCAATAATTCAATAGGTTAGGTTTAGGATATTGATAGAGGTTCATGTATATGATCCTGTATCAAATTCATTATAATTCTATAAAAATTACACTTATATATACACTGGAATTACATTTTAAGCTCAAATCTCAATCAAAATCATACAAATTGAAAATTTTATATATTTATTGTGTCTAATCAGTAAAATTAATTTTACTTTATTTAATTTTGACAGTTTTTATTTGCTATAAATTTCTAATGCAGTGAATTACGAAGAAAAAAGAATAAATGAAGAATAACATTTTTTAAGAATTCCATTTTACTTTATAACAGCGTGTGAAGCCCATAGCAGTACAAGAAAAACTTCCAAGTTTGAGGCCCACTAAAAGGATGCGATCTAACATAACAAGCCCAATTGAGAACCAAATATGGGCTTTTTTTGTTTTTAACTAAAACCTAGCCCGTCTTAAAAAATGGCTGTATTCGTAAAGCAAAATATTTGTTGCACAAATTGAATGGATACATTTAATCGTGGATTAAAATGTGCCATAAATATAAATATTGACATTCACACTTATAATAGATTTTATTAAATTGTGAAAATATGTGCGACATATTTAAATGTATGACTGATTTTGAGTATGATTAATGTTAAACTATGAATTGGCAAGATTCATGCATTATATAAAAGTTTCAGTTTTGTTTTTTTAATAATTATTGATGCTATTCAATTCGAACTAAAATTAATTTATTATAGAGATAAAATATTTTCAGCATTGTTTTGCCATTTATAAGACTTAAAATTCGAAATATATTTAAAAAAATGTGTCAAACTATTTGAAGTATTTTCATGGGATATTTTGTTTTTTTTTTTAAAAGTAATTAACCAATAAAATGGAGTAAAAGTGTGGACAAAATATAAAAAGTTGAAGACTAAGGAGAAAAATAGATTTTAAAATTAAATTAAGAATAAATTAGTGGTCAGAGAATAAATTGGGTGGGAAAATACACAATTTAATAAGCGAATAATATAATGAAAGTGAAGAATATAATGAAGCCACTCGCAAAGAAAGCAGAATGTACCAGAAAGGTTGACTGGAAAGGGATTTTTAAAAGAATAGCTTCATCTTTTGGATTTTATTTTATTTTATTTATATGATTTCATTAACAATTTCCTACTTGCAGTTTATATATATACATAGTTTTTATTATAAACCATAATTTATTTATTTTTTATAATACATTTTTAAGCAAGAAAGGTAGCAATTTGAACTGGTCAAACGACAATATAATTAAATTTTCAACTATTTTTCATAATTTATTTATATGTTTGTTAAAAAATGTAGGTTTTCATTTTTAAAAGAAAAATGTTAATATGCAAGTAACATTTCTTCATTTAATTCAATGTTACCGGCAAGGTTGGTTGGTTTTGTATCCGTTCACATATACAAAGAACTAGAAATGCTAACCCATTTCCTATTCTAAATAAATACTTTATTATATCTTATATAAATTATGATAATTAGAGAGCACAAGTTGGGCAGCATATGGGTTTGGAATGGAGTGTGGAAAATGTGGTAGAAAAGTCGGCCCAATGTGTGGAAAGTTGGGACCCAATCCTTTCAAACCCAAAAGTTCAGTATCAGAAAATCTTCGAGTGCTTGTGGTTGTTGTGAATTCCATTGCGATTGTTATGCTACTCATTCTCTCCCCTTTCGCCATCATAACATACATTTATTTTCTCTCTTTCACGGTGAATTTTTAAAAACTATAAAACAACCCATGTGGGACCTCTGCCCACGTTCACTAGGACCCACATGCCACCACGCTACATCATTTTACTTAGCAATTGGAAAAAATCCAAATTACACTGTAGCCTCTCTGCTTTATATTTTATCATTGACTAGGCAAAAGAGAGACATTATTGCAGCCTTGGACCATGGCAAGAGGAACTAGTAATAATTATTAACAGCACAGATTGACTAAAATCAATCAAAGGTAGTGAAAATGGCATAGCAACAGACAAACTAAAGTCAAAAACTAAATTAAGCCTCCTTTTCCCAATTTTACAACAACAGGAGGAGAGCCCTTTTAGAAAATTGCATGCATCAGTTCCAACTTCCTTAAGTCTTGTCGTTGGTTTTGTGCAACATGATTGAAACTTCTTGCCAATCTGTTCTCTTTAAACCCCCCTGTGCATCGCGGCCAAGACTGGCAAGTATTTCGGCGATTGCTTTGCAAATACCGCCGCCAAAATTAGCAACATCATCAGATTTTACGAAGCAGAAATGCCATTGCCCTGCGAGGAGGATACTTCAAGGCCAGAAGAGACCTTCTGTTTCCTGCCATTTTTGGCTCTGTTGTTAGCACCGGCGATTCCTTGCATTCCTTTTCTTGCTCCTGCCCCCTTCTTGAAACTTTGCTGTTGATCCACCTGACTTCACATTATCAAATCCCAGCAATTGAATCCGCGAACAAGACAACTTTAATCCTCAAATGGATAATTATACAGGGAAATTGCTTACCCCTAAACAGAATTTCTGAAAGTGAGAACTGAAACCAGGAGAATCATCGGCCTTAACATCGGTGGAATCACGATTAATGCTGGAGCTGGAAGAGGGTCTAGTATTAGCAGCGGTGGCCGCTTGATAGCTATCGCTGAAAGATTCAATGTCATCTTGAAACATTTCTTCAAATAATTCTTGCAACTCCTCAAACGTCTCCTCCCCAGTTTCCTGTCATCAATTTATGACATGTAAAATCACAGTACATACACTTATAATTGCATCCACGAAAACAACTCAAGATCTCTCGGCGCATAATACCAACATCTAGGGTTTGCCTAAACCGGATCAAGAATTTTCGATATATATATATATATATATATATATTAATGTTTTTAAAACTGAGCATAATATCGACTCGACCTACCAATTGAGTCCAGAGTCAACAGATTGAATTAATTTGAATTTTTATCTCTTTTTTTTTTAAATATAATTATTTATAAAAAATTTAAAATATAGTATAATAAAAAACACGTTCAAACAACCTATTAATTATAAAAAATTAATATAAAAATAATAATTTTAAATTCAACGAAATTTACAAATATAAAAATCAAATAAGTTATTTAAACATAAAAAAATCTGCTACTTGTACAAATTATAAAATTTTTAAATTCAAGGAAATAAGTAATAAATTTATGCAAAATAAAATGCAATGCTTGAACTCATATCAAATTTAACATTGAAAGAAAAGTAATAAAAGAGATAAATCCCACATGAAAAAAAGAAATTAGAGAAACAAAATAATTACCTATAAATAAAAAGAAATAATAAAAGAATGTGAATCACACGTTGAAAAATAAACAAGTTAGGGAAAACACTTGTCTATATATAAGAAAAAATAATAATAAAAATATATGAACCTCACATTAAAAAAAAAAAAAGAAATAAAAGAAAATTGTCCATAGAAAATTGAGTGAAATTTTTTAATTTTAAAAATCGATGGTTTTTTTAATTAAAAATCAAAATCAAAAAATTTAAAAATTATTAACCATGACTAGAAAAATTAGTTTGATTAATCGAAAAATCGATTCAATTAATTTTAATGAGTTTTTTTCTTCTTTTTTTTTTTTTCCACCAAATCGACACCGTTTTGGTGGCTTTAGGACAAAATAGGGTTCTGCCCGATTTTTTCCAACTCACACTGGCTCAATCCCATTTTATCTATTCTAATTTTTATATGTTTTCAGAATCGGACCATTTTCCGGTTTCAACTAAACCGGTTCGCCGCCGGTCCGATTTTCAAAACATTGATATATATATATACATAATGCGAGTAAAAAATTTTCAAATTAGAAGTGGACCAAGTTTGATGGGTTCCACCAAGAATTAATAAGGCCCGGTCAAGTTTTCAACTGGGCCCATTTAAATCTACAATCGGATTTCCAAGGCAAAACATCATATCAGCATGAACACCTAAAGGGGTCGGGCCTCCAGTATTAAAATATTATTATATACAATGAAGACAAACAATCATATTTTCATATTTTTGGGTAGAACTTAAAAACATCTAATGTGTTGAAATCAGCTGTACCGTACAGCTAGAATGTCTGTTTATAGAGGCAATCATATTTATATTTACAAAAATAAATATGTATGTGTTTCACATTACAATAAGAAAAACCTTAGATTAAAAATATAAAAATATTATTATTATTATTATTTTTTATATCAAGAGAAAATAATTTATATGGAATTGGGACTTTTTAAGTGGACCACAAGTATACCTGTTTGTCAACTAAACAAAAAGTTAGGTCTACTAACATTATTAAAGAAACAAAGCAGTACATGGGATTTCACAAAAGCTTAACTCTAATTCCACTCTTAATATTCCAAATTAGAAATGGTGCTGTGAATATATAGACAACTTACATTAGGCTTGCTTTGGCTCATCATGACTGCCATTTCATTTAGAAAATCACCCATTCCCTGCACATAAATAGCAATGTTTTAATAAATAATTCAACATTAAAATGTAATTTTTCACTTAATAATACGGTATGAAAAACACAATTGAGAAGGAAAAGAAAACATTTTTCACTTAATCAGCGCATTTGACTGGACCAGAGAAATAATTATGTGATAATTACTTGAACTTAATTATAGCCCACCTTAACTAATTCGAATAAAATACATGCATAATGTAACCCACCTTAGTTATTGGAAAATTGGGAACTGAATGGACTAGTGCGATTGGACATAGATCCAAATTAGAAAAGACCAAAAAACAAAATAAAATGCAAGTCAGATCATAAAAATTGAAAGAATCCCACTTTCTATAAGGAATCATAGACCTAAAAAAAAAAGCAATAAATAAAGAAAAAAAATTAAAACATTAAAACAGCATTTGCTCTGTGGCCACGTTTTACTTCTCAACGTAAATATATTAAATAATAAAAAATGAAATATATTGAAAAAAAAAAAAAAGAAAAGATCATACATTTTCGCCGTCGTCATCACTGTTATAGGCGCCAACATCGTACAGGAACCTCTTGTTGTCGTCAGATAGAACTGTACACAGAACAGAGCACGAGACAAAAATCAGTAATATTATTATAATACATGCAATCAATAGAAAATTAAATTATTTTTTCAATTTCCATTAACAATGTAAACTTGTAAATTAGGAAACCAAAAAAAAAAAAGATCCGAGTGAAATTACCAGAATAGGCCTGTTGTATGGCTTGAAAATTCTGTTTTGCTTCTTCTACAAACTTTGAACTCCCGGAGGCTGAACAGCGATCTGGGTGCCATCTCTATCCCAGACAAACACAAATTTCTTTTTACTATAACGTCAAGTTTTCCAGGAAAATCCACAACTTCCCCAGAAAATCAAATTTTTACCAGAAAAACAGAACCTTTTTCTTTCTTTTGGCGAAAAAAGATTCTAAATTTGAGAAACCCAGAAAGTAAAACAGGGGATTAGCAATAAAGAAATTAAGGTATTAGATTAAAATCTAACCAGTGCAAGTTTCTTATAAGCATTCCTGAGCTCTGTAGCAGTGCATTCTTTATTCAATCCCAAAACTTGATAAAAATCTTTGCTTTTGCTGTTATCTTCTCCATTTGCCATCTTCTTCTAAATCAAACAAAATCAAAAACCCACAAATCCAAATCCCCCAAAACACTACAAAAATTCTTTCTTGTCGACAAATTTTACCAACTCATAACCTATAACATAACCCACCCATATATAAGTATTATAAGTTAATGTTGTCAATAAAAAAAGAAAAAAAGGGGCAAAGATTACATCTTTTAAATTAAAAGAAATAGTTTTCGTGAGGGTAAAGATAGGAGAGAGAGAGAGAGGAGACAATTTGAAGAAGAAAAGTTTCTTCCTCTGCCTCCAAAAGAGTTAAGAGCTCAAGAAGTCTCCAGAAACGGCCCATTTATATAGTTTGTTAGGTAATGGTATAACAATTATCTGTACGAAATTAAATTATAAAGCAATAATAAAAGAAAAATTAGAAAATATCTGCCAGATAAGGTGGTGTTCTTGTGGACGGTAGAGATTGAATGAAAAGAGAGGGTTGGATATTTTTATTTGTAGGGGGGGTGGTGGTAGATTTGGTGTCCAGAAGGTTCTGAGTTTAAGAGTAATTTAATTGGTCCTTTTAGACGGCCACAAGAAAAATAGTGGCCCCACTGTTTGTTCACTCAATTTGGATCAACTTAATTGGGTCAGGATTTGAAGGGAATGTACTTGGTTCCCACTCAAACTATACTCCCTCCTTTACATTTTGGGTTATAAATTATAATATATTTAAATATTCAAATTTTAACAATCATATTATAAATATAAATTCATATCATCATTCTAAAATTAGAATGCAAAATATATAATTGCATTAATATGGCATTATACAACAATAAAATAAACAAAAAATTTATTAAAAACAAAAAAAAATTCAATTCATTTAATTTTCAATTCCATACAGTTTTATTGTACATTCATCACAGTATTTCAAATGTTGCACTAACGCAATTAAATATTAAGTACTCAAATTTTTTAAAAATAATATAAATTTATTTTTATTATTTATAAAATTGATAAATATGCGTATTTCTTTATAAGTTAAGGTGTTTCTATACCTATTAAGCCTACATTTTAACTACTATAATTTTTAGTTTTTCTATACATGAATTCAGTTAAAATAATTATTAGAATATTTCAATCTCCAAAAGTAAGATTGATTAATTATTTTTTATTAATTAAAATAAAAAATGAGAAAAATTTATATACACGCATTTAAAATATAAAAAATAATGATAAAATAAAAAAAAATCTTAAACTTTGGAAAGAGATACTTGAAATTAAAAAAAAAAAAAGAAAATAAAAAGGTTGAAATGCAATAAAGAAAGTGCATACTAATTAAAATTTTCATTTATTTATACTTGATTTTATAATGTTGTGGCTTTGGTGCATTTTCTCCCCCTTCATTATAAACAAACAAACAGTGGTTTTCTTTATCGTATACAGTGAATTTATATAAAAATTCAATTTGTATTGAGATTATAGATTTGATTTTTTTTTTTAAAAAAAAATGACTGAATTGTTCGTTGGTTGTATGTGTATTTTCAAAAAGAAAACAACACAAAAATTTATGTTCTCATCCACAAATATATTATTTTTATAATATATAAATAAATGCATTTTTTTTGTCATCTCATGATTATCATATATTTCACATTGTTTACCTATTTTTAATTTTCATGCTGAAATTTTGCAATTAATTTTAAATTTTTAATCAAATTATAATATAATAATTTATTGGCTCAATATATTTGCTGTGAATTACCTATAGTCCAAACGTTTAAAAATTTAATAATTATTTTAATTAATTAAAATTCAAATTTCACTCTCAGATTCTTCTAAAAATCCATTATTAACCAAAAAAACAGAAAAAAGTCGGTCTTAAAAGGTAGTGAAAATAGATAAATATAAGAGTATGATTGTATATTAATCCCGATTAATTTATAAACTATAGCATATACATGTATTCTGTCCTTAATGTTTGCGCTGACCCATTCATTAATTAATAATATATTTTAAATAAACAATTGAAGATTAAAACTATGAAATGAATAAAACTAGAATATATACCTGAGAAGCACCGACTGATCCATATAAAGAGGCTAGAAATCCCATGTGAATTTTCGGCCATATTTGATTAGAAGAGGCTCGAAAGCACGTGCTTCTTTTATTTTTCCTCACATACCAGAACAATCTCCTATTTATTTTTCCTACAGATAAAGGGAAGAACCGAAAAGGAGGTTGGTACTAAAATAGGTAGAGCTGCCAATTAGGACTCTGCATCTGGATAAAACCAAAATTGAAATCCCACCATTTTATCACCCAATCCAACTCAATTGATTGAATTATATTCATTCCATTCCATTCCATTCGATTCCTTTCAAGCGGTCTATAAACGCTACTTTGGTATTTGTAAACTTTTGATGTGGGATAAATGTATTTTCTTCACGTATTACTAATTCACTAACTGCCTCCAATAATCCTCCACTTAGCTACTGAGTTAACATACTCGATTAACTTGAATTGAACTGAAAAAGTGGAACTATATGGGTTCAATTATCCACGACTTGCTTGGATTTTTCGTTCCAGATAAGTTTCATACAGTACTACAGCTAATGTACAAAAACTAAAGGCTGGAAAAGAATAATTGAGGCAAAAGTGTGGAAATAGTGGATTTGGGATCATCTAATCTGGTCAGCAGTAGAGAGAAATGGATGATATGATGGGGATAGATAAAGTATTTGTTTGGAAACTATTTGTCCACGTCAGCCATAAATTTCCAGAACCCTAAAAGTTTGTGGGCCCTTCGTTTATTCCAGTGGGACCCAACTCCCACTTTCTTGCGTGCCCCATCAAACCCTCACCCATCCCTGCCTCCATGTTAGATTTAATAATACTACAACAAAAGCTACTCACACATCTACATTTAGATTTAGTTCGTCTTTAAATTTTATTTAGCAAAACATATTTTTTAGTTATCTGTTTTTCTGAAATTCCAAGAATCAAACCGAATTTTATTAGAGAATCGAATCGCACCAATTAAATCATTTCTATTTGTTTTAGACTTATATATACTGAATGTTACCGAATAATTTTTAAAATATATACACATCACATCAAGCGAAAATTTCGATTAATTTAATTTTTCAATTTTAATATCTAAAAACTAAGTAGACCGAAATTTTATTATAAGAACCGAACTAAGTGAATCAAGAACTGAACAAATTAAACCCAAAAAAATTGAACTGGCTCACAATTTGATTTTGCCCATCCTTTTCATATCCGGCTGTACCACTTGAACAGGAAAGAAGGAAAGTGGTGCAAGTTGGTTGCTCATGTTTCTGTTTAAAACTAAGAGTTTTTGCAAGTGTACATAACTATCACTCAAAAAGTGCACTACTTTTTGGTCAAAAAAGAAATTAAAAAAAAAAAGTGCACAATTTGCAATTCACCTAAAATGGTTTTTAAACAACAATCAAAGTTGAAGAATACAAAGATAAATAATTAGTAATGTTGAAAATTTTCCAACGTGGATTTCAACCTCGTACGGTTTAATCTTGAAATAAGCAAATGGGCTTTTGCAGCATCCAGCTATACAAGAAAGAGGGGACCCAACACCATTTTTTTAACACTATTTTTGTCCTATAGCACCTTTTGCCAATATTAAGAAACAAAAAGATGATAAAAATGAGGTCTTTTACACAGCTGGACTACTGCAACTTGCGAGTGATGATGGTTATTTAACTGTCATGTAGTTGTAAACAATGAGGCAGTTGATAAGGAAAGACTTTCTCATGTCACTTTCAGAGTTCACTCTTCATAATCCATATAAGCTTGCAGCAAAAATCACCAGTCTTTGTAGGTCCAACTACAAGCTGGCTGTTACATGACATACCCCACTTAGAACAATCTTTTCAACCATGGAAATAATTGTCTGTGTTGAGTTTTTTTTTCTTATTTCTCAACTAACTGTATGAGCTGCTGACATAGAATGAACTGTATCACATACATGAGCAATGAGGGCGACTGGAGAAAGTACATATTAAAGAAAAAACATAAAATAATGTTTTTGTTTCAACTGTTTCAAGAACATACTTGTGAAGAACTAAACTGCTTGTTTACTCCTTTTAGAATCCGAACACAATCACAATCGAACAGTTTTTAAACGCATTCTGCAACAACCTAAACTAGCAATGATATGTAGTTAGATCAGAAGATCCTACATTTATCTGCTGGCAGAAATATGAACCAACATCATTTTGTGTGATATTTCTAATTTGTAAATACACTTGTTGCGCAGCCAACAGGAGAAAAGAAGTATCAAAACATTTCTCACAAGCAGTTTACAGTTATTCACTGTGTTCTTAAGGCTTTGATCCAATCGAGTTCAACACTAAAATCACCTGGTCCAGATTTAGCACCTGGAACTCCACCTCCTGCATTAACAGATAGGGACATGCCAAGAATACGAGATGGGTTCATTTCCAGATTTGCATCTATAACATTTCCTCTCCATGTTGGCAAGTATCGAGCAAGAGGAATCTGAAAATTCAGTGGAAAGTAGGTACCAGCCAAATGATATGCCATTCACTTTAAGGAAAACCACAATATAAATGCACAAGAGGCATGGTGTCAAAATCAATTACAGGCAACTTGCAAAAAATAGCACTAAGTAATTTACCATGAATGAAAAAAATGAACAAAATAATTTGTTTGACAAAATCAGTATCCAACCGAAGCTAGATTACTCAATATTAATTTCTGTAAGCATATATCGAGGTGGATTTAGCCTTGAATAGAGGGATTTAAAGACAGAGTAGCCATATAGCTGACCCATCTAGTATGGATTAAGGCTTTGTTGTTGTTGTCGTATACATTTCTTTTATTAAAGAATAGTGAGAATGTAAATATGTAAATTACCAGAACAGAATAATTCGTTACACCAAGCATAAATAAACCTGCATTTATGCAACAGAAATAAAGCATATTTACCATGCTATTTAGAATTGAATTTTTATGTTCATCAAGCATAATCTTCATGGAAAGCAACTTCTAAGGATCAAATCCTAGTTAGATCAATTTAGCATAACTCAAGTATACTTATCTCTGGTCAACAGTAATAACATTAGCTTTGCAGACAAAGTCATCATTATAAAATATCAATACAATACAATTAATACTTGCACATATCAGCCATTGGAATGAGTAGAATGCACGGCTTCATGAAATCATCCATGCTGACATCATGATGCAGCAAATGATCAATATGTAAACAAGACTTGCCTTCGCAATGTACCAGTTGTCTTTGGGCACAAAAACAAAAGCTTGCCATGAATTATCTTCCATCTGTCCTGGTGAATTTACCCAGTTCTCTGTATAAATCTGCTTTATCAAAATTAGATGAAGGTTTGGAAATTAAAATGCTGCAGTAGTTGCTATAAAAGTTTTGTAGCCTTTTTGTTTCATTACATGAAGGAAGACAAGCAAAACTCACAGTGGATATATAGCATCTTCCATCACCTTTAAGCTTCAGAGCTATTGTATCATAAGCGTCTAAATCAATAAAACCATCAAACTGCATGAAATCCAATTGGTAAGTTATATCTCATAGTTTAACATAGCCTCTAATGAGATACTAATAATACTAATGTATGGCAACAGGTAAGTTTGTTCACCTACACAATCACAACAGATAAGTTTCATATTCCAAGTATTATATAACTCACAGACAGATCTTGATTTGTATAACCTATCAATTTCTGAAAATACTATTCACCTTCTTGGACCTCATTCCACAGAAACCGCTTCGAGTTATTTTCCACTTCGAGTCTTCAGAGACATCTAGCGATAGATTCCCAGAGAATACCCCTACCAAATAAATCTAACACATAAAGTTTTATTTTTATTTTTTCCAATTGAAGATACTTAAAAACAATCAAACAATATCTTTTTTCTTTTTAGGAGAAAAATTTCATGAATTGTTGTTCGCCACTACTTTGAGAGAAAGCCAGTTTTCATAAAATGGTATAACTGAAAAAAATCAATACTTCAGAATGCAATGAAATAGCAAAAAATAACCATTTGAAATGATGTGATGACAATCACAAGTTAAAATATTTCAGTTCACCAGAAAAAGTTCAGAAAGAAACAAAATGTACCATGAATTATCTTTCAGTTGTCACAGTGAACTCACTAATTCTTGAGTTTTAGAAGATATTTCCAAGAGGATTTTTCCTTCTCCATTTTATTTTTTCATCTTCTGTTGTGAAGTGATATAAACTTAACAAACATTTCCAATACAAATAATATATAATGAAAAAATCTAAAAGTCTCTAGTTTTATCAGTTATACAGGCATATTGTGAGAAAATGGGTATACCAGCACCTTTTAATCCATTTCCAGCATCTTTGAATTCCAAGGAAGCTGAGGACAAACCTGGAAGAATAAACAGACGATCAGAACATATTCAGTTTTTAACGTACACTTCATTATATAAAGACTTCGATTGATAAAAAAAATACTGCAACTCAAGAAGAGGTTTGCAGCAAATTAAACTGGCTATTTCCATGAATTTTATAATCTACTACATAATGCCAGAGTTGTCACACAAAAAAAAAGTGTGCTTCTGAAGCAGATGAATTGTCATTCAAAAGTGAAACTACAATTGGAAATGAATATACCTCCATACTCAGAATCGGAATACAGATGCCACTTGTTTAGCTCATCCTTTGAATTGAAATTAAAGATAAGCCTCTCACTTGGGGGCATCAAATCTTCAACATTCCATGTGAGCGCTAGAAGGATATTAGAGAAAAAATAAGTGTCTTTAGAGTATAAGTAACGATCATACATATAAGCTATAGAGCTCACACCATCCAACAGGACAACCCAAATAATCATGCAAGATATAGATGGGGCATATCAAAACAAAATACAATTTGAACTTGCTACTCCTTCAGCTAGCAGGCAGATGTTATCCTAATCTAATCTAGCCAAAAGGAATAAAAAAGGAAAAAGAGGAATGTAAAGGCACAAACCTATCAACAAATTTTCTCAATTCACATTATGCCTCTCTTTGGTTAAGGAGCACTGCAGCAGATTCTGTTTACAAGTTTCTGCAAGTTTTTGTCTCTCGCCATCAAGTAAAGCCACTTCAAGTAAAATTTGCATGACGCATAGACTACCGAGGCAAATGTAGTAAACATATGATAGTTTAAACTACATTTCCTTCACCCTTTCTCCCAAAACTATGATAAACTAGAGCTAAACCTGACGATCTTCATGATGTGTCAAAGTTCAAAACATATCTTCGTTCTCAAGAATTAGGATTTTCCAAGACACACGATAAATTCAGAATGGAGCTTAGAAAAAGTGGTAACCATATGTGATTGGTCCAACTAGTTCCACTCCCTAGGTTACCATAAAAGCAAATTCACCAAGTCCCGTCACAACTTTCTTCCGTGCTCTTGCCATATAACTGAACAGAAAAAATTATCATACTCCAAAACATTATTGTTTTTAAGGATTCTTCACATAGTAATTTCTAAGTTTTCAGACAGCAAAAGTTGAGTCACATTTAGTATTTTAGAAGCATCTACCATGAGAAGGAAACGTCAACAGACACAGATTCATCAAGAGCTAGCAACGTAGATTGCAATTCTCAGCAGATGACATACACCAAGAAAAGCACAATAAAGATTTCAAGTTTCTACACAACAAAACCACGCATAAGAAGCAGAAACAGGGGAGACATCTCATTACATGATTAAGTTAAAAGCAATAGTTATTAACTTCAGCACTAAAAAATAACCAACAATTACCTTTCTTTGTTGCACTCAAAGAAGCTTGCCAAACTGCGCGAAACCTGGACATTACTATTCTACCAAAAATTCCCTAAACGGTAAGGAGAAAAAAAAAAAATCAATATTTACACTACTTGAGTTCATCTAATTATGCAAATTAGCAAATTAAACAAAAACCATCACACATCGGATAAACAGTATAGCAAACAGGCAGCATATTCCAATTTAAAAGCAAAAAATTTGAGATGAAACTTTTAAATTTCGATCTAATTCAACTAATACTGACATTAAAGGCTTTCATTTTACAGTGAGAGCTTGCATTCTATAATGCCAATTAAGAATCAAAAGACATTCAATTGGCAGAGACATGAAGAAAAGAAAGGAACCTAATTGGATTACAATAATTCTAGCTGATTCTTACAGTAAATAAGTGGAAAAAGTCTATATCTTGATTACATCAAGCTCTCAATTCAACTTGCTAAAGAACAAGAGGAACATAGAAAGAGAGAAACTTAAGAAAAGAAGAAGAAAGCTTAGAAAAAGAAATAAATAAAGAAGAAGCTTACTTCACCGTCAGCTTAAGTAACACCGATCACAGTTCACCGTCGCTTCAACTAAACAATAAGGGGGAGGAGGAGATGCATCGGCAACCTATTCGGTGATTTTACTTTTAGATATTTAAACGGTGTCATTTTAGGTATTGAATCCTATCTCCTAATACGGCGTCGTTACTTTTATATCTATATATATATAAAGAAAAAGAGGGTGTGCGGTCTGTGGACTCAAACCAAATTTAAGACCTAAACCGCTGGAATGTCCTATGCAGTGTGACCTCCTTTAACTGTTGAGTGTTGATTATCATATAACTGATATAAGATTTCCCTTTTGGTTGCCTGAGCTAAAATAATGCATTGGAATATTTCCGTTCCACATTTATCTGGGCTGGGTTCTCTTTTTATGGGCCTTCGATCTTTATAGAAATTTTTTTTTTTTTTATTTGCTCCTCCAAGTTTATTTTGTCTCTACAATGTATCTTTTAATTTTATTTTTTTTATTTTTATCAAACATTCAAGGAAAATTTTCACCTTAAACCTTAGGAAAAAAGAGGTTATAGTTGGAATGATGAATATGTGTTAAATTTTTCTTGACTTAAGGGCAATTTTTCCCTCCATTGTTTTTGTATTAGCTTGAAAAATGTCTTTTTTTTTATCCATTTTTTCATTGAAAATATTAAAATGATTATTTTTAATTTTTTCTGGACAAAAATTTCAGTCGGCAGATCGGATATAAAACGTACTGTGAAAATGACAAATTACTACATCATAATATGCAGAGCAGCCAACAATTAGATACTTACAGTGGTATTCCTTCTCAAACGCAATTATTAAAATCGGACTGAACATCGATTCGGTCTACCAATTGAGTTATGTATCAACTGGTTGCCCCGAATTAACTAGAAATTTTTATCTTTGTTTAAATATAATTATTTATAAAAAATTAAAAATATGATATATAAAAAATATATTCAAATAACTTATTAATTATCAAATACCAATATAAAAATAGTAATTTTCAATCAAATAAAATTTACAAATATAAAAATCAAATAAAATTTCCAAACCTAAATAACAAATATCGAAATAAGTTCACATAATATAAAAACAAATATTTAAATAAATTCATTTGACATAGTGATAAACAATCATCATTAATCATCAATCATCATTATAATGTATAATTGAATATAACAATACCATATAAATACAATGAACATGGAGATAATTAATGTGCAATTAACTTATTTTATTGCAATTAAAAGAATTACAAATTAGATAGATTAAGCAATTTTTAATAGCTTAAAATACAATACACAAATTGGTTTCATCTGTAATAATTGAAATTTATCCTTATAATGAGCTACTTAAAAAAATATATTTAATTGGATAGTTTCTCTTTAATTGATTGCAATTAGAAGCGGCAAATTGGGCGGGTATGAGTTGGGTCATTAATGGGTGGGTCACAAATGGACAAAAAATATGGATCATAAGTGGGCCCAATGTTCAAATGGGTTGGACGGGTTGGGCCAACTCATGGGCTAAAATTTTTTTGAATGTACAAAAAAATTTATGATAATATGCAAATGAGTCGGGTGGTCCAAACGGCTGATTTTAGTCCAAACGGATTGAGTGGCCCAAATGGGTCGAAATGTAATTTGACAATTTTAATATATTTTTAATAAAAAATAATTTTTGATATAATAAAAGGATATTAAAGTGACTAATGTGAAATAATTTGGCCCAAATAGATTGGGTGGTCCAAATAATAATAATAATAATAGAATCATCTTCTGAATTTTGCACACATCAAAGAACAAATAGAAAAAAAAAAAGAAGAAAGAGAAAAGAAAACTAACCACAAGATTGCCAGAAGAAGAAGGAAAAGAGATGGGTTTTCTGATTTTGTAAATTCCACCTTGTAAATCAATAACAATGCCACCTAAATCTTTAATGCCTGGCAACAGCGAGCCACTCCCATTCCCCAATTTCAAGGCATCACTCAATGCATTCAATATTGCTTCACTGCTCTCTTCAATTCCACTTGGGTCTGCTCCATACCCAATTGGATAAATTACTCTACCATCCTTCACAATCATAAGAAAATATTTTTAATTCCTTTCAGTGGAGAAATTCTGATACTTCTATGTATATGGTACATTTTAATCAAAATCATATTTCAGATGACACTGTTAGCTGATTTGATATCGAAAGCATTGAAAATATCATCTGAAATATGATCACGGATGGAAAGTGAACATAATGCACCTAATTAGAGTCACCTGTTTTGTTGCAGCTTGTAAAGCAGAGTTGGGAGGTGATTTCAAAATTCAAATTGCTAGGAGGGTATTTTGAGGAAGAGGAAAGTGAATCGAAGAAAGGATCTTTAATGGTGATTGGGCTGCAAATTATTGTTCAGATATCAGAAGGAAAATCCAATACTAATGTGCTTATAAAATCAGCAATGAATATTCCTGCTACAACCTCCAATTTTGAATCTTGCCACCTCAAATCTTGTTTTTTATGCAACAAGAACTTGAGCCTCGACAAAGATGTCTACATGTATAGGTATATATACATATATATGCTTAATTCTTCACTATCAATTTTATAAAATTGCCAATCTTTAATTATGTTGCTACTGTAAATTTGGAACAAAATTTTCAACTATTCATCCCAGAAAAAGAATATTTTGATACCCTTTTTTTCGATTTTAACCCACAAATACAATTTCCCAACAAACCTTCAAAGTAAAAACTGGTGCTTTCAAGAGAGCCTACTTCAGAATGATAAATCATTATCCATCATAATGCAAGCCTAAACTACTGAGAACCTGTATTAATAGATGAGTTGATCATGTGAAACAATGCAAGATTAACAAAGACTAACATGCCAAATCCAGAATCAACAGACTTAAGTTGAAATAATCACTCCAATCAGTAACTCCATCCAGAGGAAACTCAACTTTGCAATTTAGACTATATTATGCAGGCACCATTTACAAATACCACTTCCCAGCTAATTACTCTAAGAGACTGGTTTTCATCTACAAAATTGAGCATATCATCTATGTCTAGTTGTTTGCCACAGTCAACATTGGGTGCACATGCAGTAAATGTTTGGTACTCTTCAAATCTAAAGTAACCGTAAAATGATTGGATAATTAATTAAAATGACAGGAACCAGGAGAAATTGAAGCACAAATAGAACGTAAATTAGCAGAATTATTTACAGAATTATTCCACCAAACAAACAACACACAAACAACAACATCATTGCCATCATATGACATTTCAGACAGAGATTAGGTTCAACATAAACAGAAATCAATGAAAAATTATAAACAGAAATCAAACCAAAATAAATCAAAGAAATTGAAGGTAATTAGTATTAGAGAGCGTCTTTACTTTGTTGGAGATGCAGATACTCGGATTGGTGGCAAAACAAGTTAATTGAAGGAAATCTGATCACCTGGAACTCTGATCGACGGTGCTTGTTGAAGGAAATCGGAAAATAGGAACAAGGGAGGCTGGGTGAGAGAAGAGGGAGGCAAGGGAGGAAGAA
This sequence comes from Excoecaria cochinchinensis, assembly GCA_947683425.1. Classification (NCBI taxonomy): domain Eukaryota; kingdom Viridiplantae; phylum Streptophyta; class Magnoliopsida; order Malpighiales; family Euphorbiaceae; genus Excoecaria; species Excoecaria cochinchinensis. The sequence continues at coordinate 2,005,643 of CANTUQ010000125.1, read as the reverse complement.
ATGAAGTTTGGGTAACAGACCCGTTGGGCACAGAAACATGCCCAAACGGGTTGATGTTTTAACCGGGTTCTTTTTGGGTTGGTCCATTGGGCATCTGTTGGGTTGAATTGGATTTGGGTCAGTTTTTTTTGGGCGGGTTGGACGAAATTTTTGGGTTTGGGCCTAATTGCAATGCCATCATTCTAACTTGAAAACTGAATATTTGGGTTTGAAAGCAAAGTGATGAGAATTGCAATTAAATAAAATTTGGAGTTATTTTCTTTCATAACATATAAATTTTAGATGTTATGGGTAAAATTAATTAAAAAACAAACTCGTTTAAAGATAAATTTTATTGTAGTTATTGATTTTCAAAAATTAAAAAATATTTCAAAACCCAATTCTGCAGAATGGGTTACAATTCTGAGGGCACAGCATAAAACCTTTTTTGAACAAAGATGGATGATTCATTACCTGGCTTTCCACACTTATGTTTGCTATGGGTCTCAATACTTCAATTAGAGGGGCCAAAATAGTGTCATCTATCATCTGAAATCCCTGGAGATGGAATGCATAAACATTATCTAAAGATATTTGAAAATCTAATTCGTCAGTATATTAATCCAAACTTCCCATAGCGACAATTCAACAAACATAAAATATGCATTCAATTCAACACACAACGCACAATGTTTTGGTGTTTTGGGACTAAACTGAGTTCTTACCGGTTGAACGGTTCGCTGGGTTCAATCCAATTTTTATCTATTTCTATTTCTATATGTTTTCAAAACCAAATCAGCTGTCAGTTTCCAATTAAACCAGTTAGACCAGTTGGTTTGGTTTTCAAAACATTGCACAACAAAAAAAATCTGAATAATTTTTATTTATTTTTTTTTTATGAAGGATAAAGGAAAATACCGGGGTTTAATCTTAGACTTGTCCAATGCATTGAGATGAATTTTAGTATTTAAATATCTCCAATAAAATAAAGGTGGCAAATGATTCTAATTTGTGCTAAAATATTAAAATATTACATTAAAAAAAGGAGTAAGCTAAGCACGTCCTAATCAAATATTAATAAATGAAAGGTTAATTTAGAATAGGCCTAGACCATATCTTCCACGGAGATGTACCGATTGTGTACATAATTCGTACATCAAACAATAACGAAAAGCATCGAATCATCTAAAAATGAAACAAAAACAAAAGGCCAAACCATCTATTTCCATTTCTTTTTTCTTTTTCCAACTGCCATTATTGAAAACAAAATCAGAGCACTATTAATTCCTAAATTAAGGAACATATTTTGAAAATTCTACACACTAATGCATTACAATTAACGTACATTCAATTCCATTAACATAGAGATACAGACATTTACAAAATTCAATATAATAAGTACAGAGATTAATAGATTATATCATAAACTAAGCATTAATCGATGGTTTAGCATTAAATAATAATCAACTTTGTTACATCAACCTTCTCGTCACGGCAAGTATAGTCCATGTCCATGACAATATATCCACTAATAACTTTCCATGCCATCGAAATTTCTATTAAGATATAATTAATTAATCAACATAATTTACCAGCTAATTAAACGCAAGCACCCACTTCTTTATATAAATCCATTAATTAAAAAGTTAAACCCAATTGAGGGATAGATTATGGGAGTGAGACATAGTAAGGTGGGGAGATTAATTAAGGATAATCAGAGATTAGCACCAAAAGGTTATGTGCCTATTTGTGTAGGAGTTAATGATGATATTAAGAGATTTATGGTTCATACAAAAGCCCTTGGAGATGCTGAGTTCTTACAGCTTCTTCGGAAATCGGCTGAAGAATATGGTTTCTGTAATGAAGGTGTTCTTCGGATTCCATTTGAGGCTAAAGATTTCGAGGATTGGATGAACAAAAGAGCTGCATTCAAGATTATTCGCGTTATGCCCGCGTAATTTATCTTTTAATTTGCTGTTATCTTTACTTTTATTAGTTCATTTAATTAGGCATTTATATATGGGCTATGGGTTTGTTTTTTTTTTTTGCAACTTTTTCTAAATGATTAAAAATATGTCACTGAACTTTTTTTTTAGTTGTTTTCATTCTTATGGTTTTAAAAAATAGGGAAAAAATCCCACTCTCATGTTGGCAACTAATTACAGTTTAAAAAGTATAGTGGTAAAATCTCTATATTTGAAAACTTTGAAGGCAAAAGCAAAAAAAAAAGTTTAGTGATTTTTTTTATATAATTTTAGAAAAATTGGTGGCAAAAAATGAATTTAACCCTTTAATTATATATATAAATATGCTTTGCAGATACTTTAATGGGCAATTTCAATTAGGGACGAGTGTAAAAAATTATGCTGCTAGCATCTCTTGTATGGATATATCACATGGATTGTATAATTCTTTTAAACAATAATCATAAATTGAAGGAAATTAGAGGGATTATTTAATAGTTCATGGTGATGTTTGCAACATAATTAGTCTTTAAATTATTGTGTTTCTTCGGCTTATTTGGATTAATCGGCTTCTATATGGTTAAGGTTTGGGCAACATTAACTGAGGTTGATTTTCAATCAAGTTCAATGTTCGGACTCCTATGTTTTTTTTTTTCCCTTTGCCGGAGACCCCACGTTTGCAGATGATGCAAAAGGAAAAAGAGTGGGGACCCAATTGAGATTTGAAGGGGAAAAAAACAACAATATTGCACAACTTACTAAATTTTGAGCTGGCAGACCGCTAAATTTCAAATTTTTGGGGCAATAATAACAAGTATCACCAAAGTTGCCATTTGATCTAAAAATGCTTTTTAATGATTAGCTGCTTCCAAAATTCATGTGTGCGTCAAATTAGTATCTTTAATATATATATATATATATATATTTATTGGATCGGTTGGAATTTTGCTCACTTCCTGATAATTTTTTTTTACTCCCTAAAGTTTCTAAATTTTACAAATTAGTTCCCTTTAATTTTTTTGAACCTTCCATGTTTAAAATTCAGTGCTTCTCAATGATTTAAGCCAATTGAGAAAAAATAAAAAAAATAAAAAATTCTGTAATTTAGAGGAAATTGTCCGTGATTTTGTTGCAAAGTAGGAGACAAAAGGTGAGTCTGGGGGCAAGGCCCATAGGTACTGAGAACCAATTCTTGGTGCTTTGAGCCCTTTGACATCTAATATCTCTATTGAATTGAAGTTGTGTGCATGTACCTTACACTATTTGGTCCTTTCAATATGACATTTCGGATTGGATCTTCTTCCTTAATTTTTCTACTAAAAAATCACAAGTTGCATAGTGACGAGATCATAGCATGGCTACGCAATAAGAAGCCACTAAAATTGAAAAGTCTGCAAGCAAGAAGCTGAAGATAAGTGTCTCCTATTTACTAATAATTGCACCTTTGGCTTTTTGTGCCTTTAAATCCAATTAAATAAATAAACAAATGTCTTCGTGCCTACCTAATGAGGAAGCAATTCGCTTTACTGTTTTCTACAATATATGTCAACATAGTAATAAAAATTGTCACTGCATGAAATTGTTGGTTTAATTGCCGGAATTCGATTAAAACGTATGAAAAATCTAAATTCAATTTTTTTTTAATGATATTTATATAGATGTAATTGATAATATTCGCATAAAAGCCTGTATCACTAAACCCATCTGTTAAAGCTTGCGTCTCATGAAGTAATGGTCCGAACCCATCTGTTAAAGCTTGCGTCTCATGAAGTAATGGTCCGAGATCCACATTATAGGTCACCGTAACTGTTAAATTTCCCAGATGTAGCGACTCAGTTCAGGGTCAAACCCTCTCCACAATAACTCAAGTGAGGTTCCAACCCAAAACCAATTGGCTATGGGTGGAGTAGCCCACTTAATATTATTTGTTGGAGGGATTTCTTCTAACTTTCCGATGTGAGATTTGTTTGCCATCCCAACATTCTCTCTCTCAAACAAAACCCACAAGATACTTAGCTCTCCCTGAAACCCAACTCATCTCCTCATTTTTTTTTCCACCGGGAGAACTTTTTCAGTGGGAGCCCATTATAGCTTTCTTTTTGGGGAGACCTGCCCGTAATTTTTTTTTGCTCACGCTACTCCGAACCAGGCTCTGATACCATGTTAAATTTCCCAGATGTAGCGACTCAGCTCAGGGTCAAACCCTTTACACAATAACACAAGTGAGGTTCCAACCCAAAACCAATTGGCTATGAGTGGTGTAGCCCACTTAGTATTATATGTTGGAGGGATTTCTTCTAACTTTCCGATGTGGGATTTGTTTGCCATCCCAACAGTAACTTATAGCATTTCTAACACTGACGGTTCCATCCCTTGCACAATCACCTTAGTCCTTCATCAATGAGACATAATCCATTCTCTGATGCACCTTATTTATTGAAATTAAAATAATCTATCAATCCGCTATAGTGATAATTCAACAGCGGTTGCTCACAAGCATATAAGAGCTCAAACTCCTAATCTTAAACTAATGCATTTTTTCTTTAGAACTCTCTCTAACTTAATCATAAGAGTGTCTTATTCGGATTCAACTAGTTGTCTTTACTTTCATGTACTTTCTTAAAGATATTTAATTTCAAACCGATTGAATTATTCTTTCACTTAATAGCTTTTTACTTTTTTTTTTTAATTTTTTTTCAACATCATCAGTAATTAAATATTATGCATCTCTTGTATAAAAAAATAATAACAACTAGATGAAGTTGGGTGAATAATGATATTATTAATTTTCTATATTTTATGAGCAGAATGACACTATTCTATATATGTTTTTTTTAAGAATACATATTTCGCTTAATTTAAAATATTCACATGACAATCTTTATCAAACCAACCGACCATAATTAGTAGTTTTATATTAATAAAGTTGATTTTTTTTCTCTCGACTTTTTCTCATATCTTTAATAAATTTTGGGTAGTCTTTGTCTGCAAGCCAAATTTACTTGTAAAATATGAATCACCAACCCCAATTAAAAAGGATAATCAAAACTTATAATAATGAGCGTCAATGCTTAATATTGTATGCTAAAGAAGCATCCCTAACTACCCAATCATTTGCTCTTAAATCATGCATTTCCCTAACTCCCTTTGGAAGTTAGTTAATGTTATAATTAAATCTAACTCTTACTCAACTAAAGCTTATTAAATTCACATATATTTTGTTCTTTTTTTTTATAGTCCTCCGCTTTTGTCCTTTTAACCTAACATTAATTTTTACAAATCTATAAAGTGATTATTTGGTCTTGAATTAATTAATTAATTGTTATTTAGTGGTATGCCAAGCTGGTGCATTAATTGTGGAGCCTAACTTAATAACACGAGTTTTTTTTAACTACCCTCTTTAATTAGCGGTGTAAGTGTCTGTGTAATCGGGTTGAAATTAAAAGAATTAATTAATGTATTTATCGAAATTATTTTCTTTTGGAAAGTATTGTATATGTAATTTCAAGATTTGTCAAATTATTTGAATCAATACAAAATCAGTACATGTGAAAGAGCATACTAATTGCAACATTAATTCAGTAATTAATGAAATGGTGGAGTACATAAATGCGTAAATGGTACCCTAAAAATTATATGTCCTTGCGCAAATTGCCAAATGGGAAATTAAAAATTGGCAACAAGAAATTTACGTTTCATGTCGGTCGTAATCATCCAAATTCCAAAATTCATGTGTTTATGCTGCGCTAAACGATATCTAAATTGAAAATATTTACCTTATTTAGATTATTAAATGGAAAAAGTACAAAAATGTTCCCAATATTTTTTACATGATACTAAAATGTCTCTATCATTTATTTTAAAGCAAAAGTACCCCGAATGTAACGGAAATTGATATACAAATGCTGCTTATAAATAACTTCCGTCAATTTTGAATTAATTAACAGCGTTGAGATAATGCTGACATGATACTAAAGTGAAACTAATATATGGTAAAGTATGTCACGTCAATGATACATTTTGTCAAGTTAATAAATAGGTTTTTTTAATAGGTAAAACTAAAAAAATATTTAAAAAGTGACATGTTTTATTATGTAACGCTCTGCTCCGTTAACGCCGTTAATTTAAAGTTGATGAATTTGAAATAGTTTTTGTTTTACACATATGTTATAGCTTATAAATAAACTCCTCAGCCTAATTAAGGCAACAAAAAAAGGTCTTAGTTGAATTCATTGATAAATTCTGGCAATTAATGCACAGGGTGCACTGTACATGATAAAGTTTGGTCTTAATGAATGAGCTTTGAAGAAAGGATAGTATGCTAGGATATATAATTGCAAATATTTGAATTTATTTTTAATATTTCAACATCTGGAAACCTGATTTTTTGATCTAAAAAAATATCTTAAAATCGATTTCATTTCATCGACAACCTGTAACTTGTTGGCACTAAATTGGTCTAATTTGCAAATTTATACGACTTGACCAAGAAAATATAAATGCAGTACAAAGCAACAAAAGCAAATATACACATCATGAAATTGACTTTGTAGTTATCATCTTCTCCATTTTTGTAAGAGAGCTTATTTTTTTTATTTTTTATAGACAAAGATGAGGAAAGATTCGAACACTGAGATCTTCAGACACACACCAATACTAATTTAATTGCTGAAATGTCTCAAATTACACCATCTACTAATGCTAAAAACACAATCTCTTTTTAGTAATTAATTTCATTATAATTATAACATCAGTATCGATCAACCATGAAACCAATTAATAGGTTAATTAATTCCTGAGAAAATCGAAATTAATCTATTACAATAAAGATGAATTAGCAAGTGTAGTAGAATTCAGCAAGTTCTTCCATGGAACCCAACTGAGAGCTACAACTTTCAAGCATCCATAACAAATGTTCAAACAAAACAACTTCACAAGAAACAACTACTTCTCCGTCAACAAACCCACCTGACCTCTCTATTAACTCTTGAAAAAGTGGGTGGCAAATTGTATCGGAGCTTAACAGATATCGCCGCCGCGATTTCCCTACGTAAACTGAGTGAAGATCCTTTGAAGAATCCTTGTCTTCTGCTTCATTGCTCGCAGCAATTGAGCTGTTTGTGCGAGCTAGCTTGGTGAATGATGGCCATCTCTTGATTGCTGACTTCAGTTTTGTTAGCTTGTTCCCATTCTTCGCCATGTAATTTGAATTTAAGGGATTGAAATTTGATGGAAAAGAGATTTTTTTTCTTTTTTTTCCCAGAAAGAAAAGTGTTTGGTTGGGGAGAAAGAGGTGGGAAAGGGTGAGTATATAACTATAAGAGAGTGAGAGATAGGTAGAAAGAGGCATATACGTGCATGGCCCACTGTTTGATATATACCAGCTAAGAGAGAGACATTTTTGTTTTTAAGTTGCCAAAGAAAAAACCAGTTGCTGCTTTGGTTTTTCAATGTCTAATTACATTCATACCCCTTTATTTTACCCTAATTTTTCTTTAAAATATCTATTTTCTTCAATATTACGAATTCTTTTATTAAATTATTTAATATTTGAAATTTGATAGTTTTAATCACCTAAATAAATCAATATTGATAATTAATTATTTAAAGATACCCCATATACGATAAAATGCGATAAATGTTGTATATGTATACAAAATTTTCTCTATTCTTCGGAAAAAAAAAATCGATCTCATTTTTCTAATATTACACACATTAATATTTATCAGTCTTAGAAACTTAGAATTATCAATAACTTCTAATTCAATGAATAGCATGCTAATATTACATTTTAGGATTTTTCTTATTTGAATCGGATTCATAACGTACGGATTTCAATCAACAACGGTCGTATATGCAGAAATTACTTCTTGTATACTTATTGGTTGCTGATTGATTCATGCATAGTGTCCAGACAAATTTTTTCTACAACTTACATTTTACTCAATATTCAATTGTCCTCATAAATCTTTCTCCACTAATTATATTTGACTCAAAGTCAACTTTTGAGCATAATTAATACGGAATTTAAACTTATGCCCATTTAATTTATTCATTTTAATTTCAAGAATAAATTTTCTTTTTCTTTTTATAATTCTGCATGGATTATAAAACTCAATATATAATTAAGATTAAAATTATAAAATTTCATGATGGGAATTTTAAAAAAAAAGTATCAATTAAAAAATGATTTTATTTTTATACTGATTGGATTCAGGTATTAATTTTAGAGCAAATTGATCATAAACAATAAAGAAGTTTTGAGTATAATTAACTCTTTGATAATATTCTACTGTAACAAATAAATAAATAATAATTCTTTGATGCTGTACCTATTTTCTGTTGGAAGAAACAATATTAAGATATCTAATCTAACGAATTACTGCATGACGGCATAATATTATCTCACAGAAAAAATCTCAATTTTTCTTGTAGCTTAAGATGTCAAGTTGGTATAATTAATGTTGTAATTACTACGCGTCACGTCCAATTGGCACACCTAAAAATAAAAGTAAGTATAACGAAGTTTAAAGATCTTATATACAATCACTTATTTGTTTCCCTTTAGGGGTGTTCAAATATGGGTTGGATGGGTTACGATCGGTTTTCCATCCAACTCATCTAAAATTTTAAATGAGTTGAACCCAATCCAATTCAGCTGAGTTATAATTTAAATTTTTTATATTGGGTTGGTTGATTTATAACTGGATTATGTTAATTTTCTAACATATAAATTTTATATTATCTATATTTATATTTTTTAAGTATAAAACATTAATTTTGTTCTTGTAAATATTTTTTTAAATAGCACATGCATATTTAATTTTTTTTAAAAAAAAAAAATTAATTCCGAAGAATAGCGTGGTAAAAAAAATGTAAAAAATTAATTTCAAAGAATAATGTGGTATATTTGAAAGGAAAACTGCTAATGGACTGCTATGCTAGGATTCGAAAGATTATCAGTGAAAGGTTTGTCAAAAAGTTATATCAATATTAGTTATAGTTATACTTAATATTTATTAGGCCCAATAATTTTTTTCTTATTTATAATAAAAATATATCAATAAATGTCGAAAAATATTTTCTAGGATGTACAAAAATTTCATGTCATCTAAAGTTTCAACCAAGAATTTAACAAAAATTCATTAAAATGGCTTACCATAGCGGTGCTCCATCATTGAAATGGCTTAATAATAATAATAATATCTTGAGAAAATAAAAAGATAAAAAAATAAAACACACATGAATAATATTAAATTAAGAAAACACAAATAACTACAAATAGAGTAAAATATAAAGAGAAAAATTTCGAATTTCCTACTTGAAGCAGTAATTTGCCATGTAAAAGAAAAATGGACTATTGCAAAATATGACTTAGAGAATCCTACTTAAATAATAATTCTGTACTTTATATTGTATCTTTAATACAATATATTTTGTAGAGCTTACATTACTAAGAAAACAATCTATTTTATTTTGGATTATGAATTATGGATAATCATCAGGATGCATTCATTGAATTGTAATTAAATTTTAACAAATTAATTAAGTTTTAATTTTTAAATTAATAAGAAAAAAGATAAATAATTTTCTCAAATGCTAGTCTCCTAGCTAGAACCACTTTATACATATATAAATATATATACACACACGTATGTATTATGCCTAAATAATTGATGAAAATTATGTAATATATATATAATTTCATGTCAGCATTTAGATATCTCATGCATGTTTGATGAATATTTTAAGAGTTTATAAGTGTTTTTTTCGAAAAGTTAAAACAAGTAAAATAGCTTTTAAGTTAAATAAACATGTATGTATATTTTCATGTCATCTATATATATTATGTAATATATATAGACCTTATCGTTCGCCGTGGTGTCACTATTCACGACCTGAAAAACATTATTTACGAAAACTGAAATTTAGAACATTATATGATAAGTATACGAGTTTAAATATGTTAAATATATATTTTAATATAAATTTGTATTATATTTTGATATAAATAATAATTGGAGTCAATATTTAGATAAATTAGTTGGCTGGATTATATAATAACGCATAACCCATATAAATATTTTGTAAATTTTAAAATGGGTTATATGGATTATAATAATTCATTAAAATTATGAAAAAATAGATTAAACGGATTGGGTTAAACGGTTTAGATGGGTTACACCATTTTTGAACAATCCTATTTCCCTTAATCAAAATTTGGAGTTTAAGTATTACCAACTATAAATATTAATAATGAGATAAGTTTAAATTTGAATTCAACGGTACTAGTAATTATAATATATATATATAAATAAAAGAGAGCTAGGTAGTGACCACATGAATTAGACCTGTGTCCTGGTTAATTTTCTCCGTTAACATGTGCAATCCACGTGAATAAAATCTCATTTAGTGGCTCAAAATCATTCCATTGTCACAACCTTATAATGCTCATGCTACACACACATGCATGCCTCCTATTCCCATCAAATAAAAATCAATTTATTAGGCTTTATTTTTTTTTAATATGATTAATTTCCTTCAAATTTCTCAAAATTCTTGTTTCTTAAGATTTACTATATAGATTGCAATTTTGATGTTGTGCTATGAGTTCTACCATTAAAGTTAAACTAAACCAACTTGATTGATGCTATGAGGAAATTGAGGCAAGAGAAATTAATTCATTGCATATATGTTGAAATTACAGGGACATTATAATTACAGGTGCGAAATAAATTAATTAAATGTTTAACTGGAGTTACTGAGTTTCAATTATGTATATAAAGCATCCATAAATACTCGAAAGTAAACGTTTTATTTTCAGTTCGGTGTAAATTTAGATTAGTCGTGCTAGTAAATTTTATGTATGAATAATTATACAAAAGTGCAAAATAAAGGGTAATTAGGCAAACAGAAATTAATTAAAATTAGTATAATGAGTGTTTTGTTTTTTGCATGATTAGCAGGAACAAAAGTTGTTGGTGGGTAACCAATGAGTGGTTCCCATTCGAAGCACCAACTGGTGCAAGCAGTTTAAGAAAACATAGCAACCCAACAAACATGGCTGACTACGAAGGTTGGCATGTTCTTTTTCTTTGTGCGTTACAAATAATCTACTTATTTACCTTTTGTCTTCACATACTTTGCTTTCTTACTTTTTCCAATACCAAACAAACCTCTCCTTGGATTTTATTTTTAATGATTAAAAATTTTGTATTTTCCCCTTGGTACGCTGGACCAGACCACCACTACAAGTTGAAAGTTTTGATAGTGAAATTTTCTGAAGCCTAGGCATGGGAATAATTAAAGACCTCATTTTTAATTGCATTTACAAATGGTCCACTCTATTAATTACATGCCTACGCAACTAAGGGGTTGATTTCACCCATATTCACTCAACTTATCACTTATCGCGCAAAAGTAACCGACTTTTTTTTTCTTACTTAAATGTCACTGAACTTTTAACATTATTGCACAAAAGTCATGTTGACCGGAATACGGAGACGATTCTTGCCGGATTAATAAGTTCAACAAATGCTATATTTAAATTAATTTCACTCACGGTCACTAAACTTATCATTTATCTCGCAAAATTAATTAACTTTTTTTTTTCAACTTAAATGTTACTGAACTTTTAACATTTTTGCAAAAAAATCATCAATCCGGCAAGAGTCGTCGCCGGATTCCGGTCAACATGACTTTTGTGCAATAATATTAAAAGTTCAGTGACATTTAAGTAAGAAAAAAAAAAGTCGATTACTTTTGCGCGATAAGTGATAAGTTGAGTGACCATGAATGAAATTGACCCACCTAAGGTAACTGATTACCAAACAATAATGATATTATAAAGTCACATTAAAGATTTTTTTTAATGATAAAACAAGATAATTGAAACAATTTTGCATATAAAGTTATTTTATCTGAAAAAAATTATCAAAATCTATTAAAATTTTACTTAACCATGCCACGTCAACTTGATTTTTTTAAAATGTGCCATGTGGTCAACCACATAAGCAGCTACCATGTCCATATGAGAGTGAGTCATCGCCTATGTAATCCGGCCACATGTTATATTCTAGAAAATTATGCTAATGTCACGTGTTAGAATTGAGTTTGGTTAGATATTTTTTGTCAAAGTAACTTTATATGCAAAACTATCTCAGTTTAAATATTTTATCATTAATTTTTTTTTGTAATTTTATGGTATTTACATCATAAGTTCAATAATTTTGGATGAAATTAGCTCCATTATGCTAAAAAAAATTATAAATTCAATATACAATATGTCCAAAAAAAAAATATTTTTCTCTCATAATTATGTGAAGAAACATATTAATTCACTTAGAATTGTTTATCCCCAAAATCATCGTATACATGTTTAATAATATACTTATGCATAATCACATTATTCATGTTGAATAATAATATATAGTTGATGTGTTTTCCAACAATACTGAATTTGAATTTATGTATCATAATAATATATATATATTGAGTATTTTCTCTCGCCCACAATAGGAAAAATTCACGCTGAACAGTATCATGCAAAATCATCATATTACAATAGTTGGAGCTATGGCATACCTTAAACACTGTACTCAGTTTCATAATATTTGTCACTTTTAGACTTCAAATACACTATACTCAGTTTCATAATATTTGTCACTTTTAGATTTCAAATACAATTTAATTTTTTTTTTCAAATTTAATTTTCTCTTCCAACGAAAATTAACCAATTAAATTTAAATTTATTCATTAAATTACTCAATTTTATTTTAAATTTAAACCTACTTAATATTACTTAATTATAGCAAAAACAACAAAAATAATAGATATTATGAAACGAAGGGAGGAATAACTTTTAAAATAGTTCATCCATGTTTATCAAAGCAATTAATATATTTATTTGCAGACTTAAATAGAGTATTTTTCTTCAACAAAATATTACCAATGGTCAGTCAATACCTATGATATGATATTGTTTTGAAAACTCTACTCTAAAAACATTCACATAATTATAAATCAAGCGGATTAAATCTTATACCACATCAATTAATAATTGCCACGTCAATTAAATATGTACCAACTTAATTATCAGAATAGACATGCCAACACAATCAACTCTGATATTTCCTCGTTTTTTTTTTTTTTTCTAATTTCTTTGTTGAAACTTCAATTTCAAATAAATTCTTAATCGATATCCATTTACAAATAAAATAAGTACGTAATTATACGCCCTCATTTAAAGAAAGTTACTTTTACTTTAGAAATATAAAAATCATGATGGTGATATTTTTTTAATAATAAGATAACAAGTTCTTAGGTCGATTCAAATAAAAATAAAATTATTTTTTCACTTTTTGATTTTTTTTTTAATCACATCAATGCTCTTTTCTTTAGCTTTTTAACAGCCTTTCCAGCATTCTTGTGAATGCTTTTTTAATTCTCTTGGAACTCTTTTAGTCTTTCATCTTCACCCGTAACTAGGGGTGAGCATGATCGGTTAACTGGTTCATGAAATCCGGTCAATTAATCGGTCCATTAATATCGATTTTTTGAAATTCTAGTTCATTAATCAGTGCATTACCATCGGTTAACCAGTCTATCGGTTTCGAATTTTCGGATCGGTTATCCAATATTTTTCGGTTAACCACTATAATTATAAATATATTCATAAATAAAATTAAAATGTTCAAGATACTTAAAAATTAAAAATTTTTCACTATAATATAACATTATTGTTGTTAAAATAAAAATATTTGGTGGATATAAGCAAATTTGTTTTTAAAAATTAATATTTAATAAGTAAATATATTAACCGGTCCATAATCATTTTTAATTAGATAAATTGTTATACTTATCAATAGCCAATTAAAAAAACTTAAAAACTTTAAAATAATTAGTATAATGAAAAAAAATATATGATCACCTTTAATTATGATAAATTGTTATAAATTATTAATAAATTAACTAAAAATTCGGTTTCGGTTCGGTTAATCAGTCACATGAGTCAAAAGCCATTAACCGGTCCATTAATATCGGTTTTTTCAAAACACTAACCATTAACCAGTCCATTACAATCGCTTAATTAGTACATCGGTTCGGTTTCGAATTTTTTTCTTGGTTAACCGAGTTCATCGGTTTTTTTCTCACCCCTACCCTGTAACTTTGGAATATTCTTCATAAAAAAAAAACTTTAGAATATTTTATTTAATATATAGTAGAGATTCGGAAATTAGTGTATTTATCATTGAGGCATGTGCTTTGAGGAACGGAAGATTAATTAAAATTTCAGGCTAAGTATGATGTGCTTTAGATATTATAATATATATATATATAATATCATTTATAGATAATTTTACAAAGATATGGGAGATTTTTGTCATGTGCACTGAAAGATATGAACTAACTATTCATTGTGCATTCAAAAAAAAAAAAAAAAAAAAAAAAAAAAAACTATTCATTGTAAGTAAATCATATGCTTAATAAGATAATTATATATTAATTAGATTTGGAATAATTATTTATTAAAACAAGAGCAAGAAAATGAAAAAAAAAAATGCTCTTTGTATGATTGAGAGCAGAGCAGACAGACTGTAGAGCAAATACTTAAGATGTTAATTCGAATGTTGCAAATAGCTACTGAGGAACATAATTTTGTATTTTCAGAAAATCATATAAGATAAATTTTCAATTGATTTCTTGGACTAAATGAAATCACTTGGAGAAGTTAAATACGTTAACCAGATGCACAAATATTTAAATGTATTAAAAATTTGATTGGCCCGACTCCATTCATTTATCATGTACGTATCTAACCTATCGAATTTATAAAAAAAAATATATAAATTTGTAAATAATACTATGTTTTAAGCTGAAAAAGATAATTTAGAAACTTGACCTTTTTCCAAAATGGACGAAATTTCATGATTTTAATTCGCTGAATTTCATTGCATAAGCTATGGGAAAAGAATTATCTATATACTGGAACCATAAAAAAAAAAAAATCCATAAATCAATTAATCAAACTGATAATACAATATCACAATGTATAAAAAAAATTGAAAAATAATAGGTAGATAGACATGTAGTAATTCACTATTGGCTGCATCTATGAGGAGATAGACAGAAGATAAATCTTTTAAGACTTGGGCTATTCATTTATTTTTTGGGCTTTGGCCATTTAGTTTTGTTTGTAGAATAGAAATGACAATAAAAAAATTATTTTTTTCTAGAAAATAGAATCAAATTATTAAAATTAATATGAATATGTTAATATTTTCTTTTGATACAATCCTGACTTATTTAAAATTTATAGATCATATTTTAATTTATTTGAATTTATAGCGAAACTGTTCATAATGAACTATAAGATATCACTTTTTTATATATTTTAAAGATACGAGTTTACATAACTTTTTTGATAAATAAATTAATAATAAATATGAAATAAAATTTTCTTTTTTAAATGATCAAATTAATGATTTATTGGCACATAAAAAATTAATATCGGGTGCAAAATTTCTTTTTATCTAAAGTTAGTATTAAAATAATAATAAAATGCCGTTTATACATATTAATAATTATTTCATTTATTTCAACTAATTTATTTTATATGTAAAATACGTTTATTAGTTTTTTTCATAGAATTTTAATGAATTTGATATAGACAACACTTATTACTTTATTAGTATCAAATTGGAAGCAAAGGCAGAAAAACTGAAGTGGCTCATTTATATAGTGCCACGTAATTTCAATCAGAGGGCAGACGAGATTCCACATATCCCTGCAGAATACACAATCCATATTATTTGCGATAGTTCCCGACATTTCGTAGGACCGTCTCGAACTTTCCTGCTTCCGCCATTATTAATCTTTCCATACCCACTTTCTCTACCCAAATTCTCTCGCGAAGCGTGAAGCTCCCGTTCCAGGTAAGGATATTCGTTTGTATTCTATGGAACTATCTGATTCTCTTTCGTAGCTCACCCTATTTTTTCTTATTGATTTGGAACAGAGTATTTAGATACTTCTTCTTTCGAGTTTCTCGAGTACCAAACAAAATTGATTTCTTGTTGGTTTTTTTGACTTTTTAATCTTGTAAATTTTTCTGGGTGTTAATCCAATTTGAATTTTCTGTGATGGTACATCTTAATTTGGTTCTGTAAATAAACAGAAAGCAGTTGGTTGTGGAAGTTGTTGAAAAGTGGAGAAGATGAGCAGAGTAGGAGAGTCAAATGTGTTTGATGCAGTGGGCCAATTGTTTGGTATCCCTGAAACTCTAGAGAAATTCATGGCCCATTCGCGTCCTAATGGCTCAAATGAAAACAAGGGTATAGGTAGCATTCCAGCGGACATTTTGGACACCCCTAAAGAGTACATTTTTTACATGGATGTCCCTGGCTTATCCAAGTCTGATATTCAGGTACTTCCACAAATTCCACATTGGTTGATAATCGGTTTGGTTTCACTTAGCAAAATGAGTGGAGTTCAGTTATTGATTCGATTCAGATTGTATTAAAATTCGGTCAGTTTTTGGTTTGTAAGCATTACCATTTTCAGTTTTTAGTTGAAAATTGAACTGTTAACTTTCTAAACTAAAGCTTGTTATGGTATGGAATTGTGTAGGTAACTGTGGAAGATAAGAATACACTGGTGATAAAGAGTGGAGGGAAGAGGAAACGAGAAGATGGGGAGGAAGAAGGGTGCAAGTATATTAGGCTTGAGAGAAGGGCGACCCAGAAACTGATGAGGAAGTTCAGGTTGCCTGAAAATGCAAACGTGTCTGCAATTTCTGCCAAATGTGAAAATGGGGTTCTTACTGTTACTGTTGAAAAGAATCCTCCACCACCCAAGTCTAAGAAGGTTGAGGTTACTGTCTCTTAGAGCAGATATAGGCCTAATTGAAGCATCATTGTGTAGTGTCGAAATTATGTACGTTAAGTTAGTTTTATGTAATGTAATTTGTTCAGAGATTAATGTAATACCAAAATTTGCTTTATGTTTTGCTTGTTATATAGTGGCGTAGTTAGTGAAGGCTTATGAAAATCGTGTATTAGCAAAATGCGATAAAGAGAGGAAAGAAAGTCTGCCTTCAATGCCAGAATCAGTGTATGCTATTTCATGGTCATAGGGAGACATAAGTTTAATTGCAGGCGGCTAACTGATTATACGGTTCTATCTCTATAAAATAATCATCTCGGGGTCTAAGGGAACATTAACATATTTAACTCTAATAGTGCAATAGATCATGATCACTGGAAATGTAAAGAAACCACCAACCAGGGAGTTAAAACTCTATTTTTCTAATTTATCCATTTCTCTTCAATCTCAGAAGATATAATTATTAAAAAAAGAAATGTGTGGTTGTCATGCACGATTATAAGAGTGACTGCTGATACTCGCAGAACCGATGAGGTTTTAACAAGGGGTGGAGATGGTGGAGAGGATTCTTTAGGTAGAAGTGAGCGCTTACAAGGTTCATATAAGGTAGGAGTAGGTGGTAATAGCCATTGGCCATGCCATGCAATAAAGGAAGTATATTAACAAGTAAATGAATTTAGCTGTCTCTTTTGTCCCCTGAAGACCTTAAAGGGCCTAAACTATTTATCTAGTGTTGAGTTTGGGCTTTATTTTGTAGCTAAACCCAATATAGTTGGGCCTCAAAAACCCTAGGCTCTCCCCTCTCTCTCTCACACTGGACTAGATTAAAGAAGACCCTAGCAACTCTTTCTCGGAAGTGAAAACCCTAAAAACTCTTTTCTCACTCTCTTCCGCTCTCCTTCGTCCTCTCCTTCCGTCTCCCTCAAGCTCTCTATCAGAAGCCATGGCGACAGGCACAGCAGCTCCGGCACGGGCTCTATCTCAGAAGGAATTGGATATTCAAATGATGTTGGCCGCTGAAGTCCACCTCGGCACCAAGAACTGTGACTTCCAGATGGAACGTTACGTTTTTAAGCGCCGCAATGATGGTATTTGAACGTCTAAATTTTATTTTGTTTTCTGATCTTTAATAGAATTCTGGCCAACTTTGTCAGAGATCTCGAATTTGTACTATATGAAATAGCTGTAAAAAAGCATGTCATCAATTTAGTTAGAGATTATAATTTGTTTTAGTGTGAATTTGACAGTGAAAATTCGATCTTTCTTATAGTGTGATTTCGGGTTTCTTGTGTTGACATTAGAATGTTGGCAGATACTGAAACATATTGCAGTTTGATCTTGGGTAGAAAGTTTCCTTGTGAATATAAGTGAGCGGGATGCTTAGTTACAAATAGGATCCTCTTGATTTCCTTAAGGAGAGGTTTTTGATTGTTCAATTACATCCGTTTGAATTGATTTTTGTTATTTTGATGGTTTTGGCTTTGCTTATCTGAATAATGTTGATCATGTAGGTATTTATATCATCAATCTAGGGAAGACTTGGGAGAAACTTCAAATGGCTGCCAGAGTTATCGTTGCTATTGAGAATCCTAAGGACATCATTGTCCAGTCTGCTAGGCCTTATGGTCAAAGAGCCGTCCTAAAGTTTGCTCAGTACACTGGTGCTCATGCCATTGCCGGAAGGCACACTCCCGGTACATTCACTAACCAGCTCCAGACCTCTTTCAATGAACCTCGTCTCTTGATCCTCACTGATCCAAGAACTGATCACCAGGTGATGTTACTTCATTGAGGTCCTTAAGCATTGGACATTAGCAGTATTCGATTCTTACTCTGTGGTTTAATTTAAGTTTTATATGTATCTTGCAGCCTATTAAGGAATCTGCTCTCGGAAATATTCCAACCATTGCCTTCTGCGATACTGACTCTCCAATGCGGTATGTGGATATTGGCATTCCTGCTAATAACAAAGGGAAACACAGTATTGGGTGCCTATTTTGGATGTTGGCCAGAATGGTTCTGCAGATGCGTGGCACCATTCCTCAAGGTCACAAGTGGGACGTTATGGTAAGTACATGTTATCGGATCAATTTCACACTTGTGTAATGCTTATATGCAAGAGGTTATCAAAACTTTTATCTCCATAGGTTGCAAAGCTATGTTAAACTTGGCATTAGTAATTAGCTTCCTTACTCATCAGTGAATTTCTGTGCAGGTTGACTTGTTTTTCTACAGAGAGCCCGAAGAGGCCAAGCAACAGGAAGAGGAGGAAGCCGTACCAGTTGCAGATTATACACTTCCTTCGACTGATTTTGGGCTTGCTACTGCAGACTGGGGTACTCCAATTGCTGATGGTCAGTGGACTGCTGATGCAGCTCAACCACCTATTGCTGCTGTGCCTGCTGCCGATACACCTGCCACCTTCTATCCAGAGCAAGGTAGGGACTATAAAGTTACTCAATGCCATCCAATTGTGCCTGTTTACAGGATTAGGATTGTGTTCTTGTTATATACCAAAATTGATTGCTGTCATGCCATTTATTCAATGATTTTTTCTGACTTGAACTATCTTTCGGTTCATCTTTAGGTGGTTTCTCTACAGAATGGGATGCTGCAGCTCCACCACCGCAATTTCCAGCTCCTCCTTCTGCATCTGTACCTGCCGCTACTGGATGGGACGAGTAAAGCAAGTGCTTTTTATATAATACTCGATATCAAAGTGCGAAGAAAAAAATATGTTTCTTGTGTTATTATCATTTCGAGAATAGTTTAGTTCTAGACTTTGGATTTTGAAAAATTTTGAAATCTACGCCCATTTTCTAGAACCCGAGTGAAGTGCATGCTGTGGAATATTGAGAAATTGTCTTATTCAATTTTTGTTCTTGTTCTCTATTTAGAAAATTATCCGAATTTTTTTGGAGATATGACATTAGAAAAGAAAATGGCAGGCAGATCGATAGATGAGATTCTTTTCGTAGGGAAATTCTTCACTCATTAGATTCTCGGTGTCAATTTCAAGATTAGTTGCAACTCTACTAATGTTTACTATAATAATTATACAAATTATTCAAATGGGTTCGTTATATTTTGTATGAATTATTTGTTATTGTTAAAGGTTAAAGATTATTGTTAAAATAATTCAGGATATGAATGAAGTACGTTATAATAGTTAATAATTTCTCCAGCAAAGTTGTATTATGAATTTGAAATACTCTCATTCTAAAAGGATCGCAAGCTTTTTCAAAAAATAAATAAAAAAATAACAGATCGCAAACTGTTGTGACGTGTCGCGAAACGCCATACATAGATCTATGAAGCACGACATTTTTGCTGTTCTTACCACCTAGTAAATGAATAGAGAGGAAATATTCTCGAGTGAAAAGGGCCGGAATTATCGGCTAAACATAGACTTACGTCGCTAAAAGCATATTTAACCAATTTGAAAGTAGTACTAATTATCTATATTGCAAACTGAGGCTTGATTTTCGAAATGCTATAAAGAATATTTACATGGCGTCAAATTCTGGTTTTGAAACCTGAAGTTGGAATATAATTCGCCCCAAGGTATTTATGCTTTGTGGTTCTTCAATCATTGCCTTTGGAACTATGGAGGTACACAATTGAACAAAATGGCTGACGCTGGAATAGTTATCTTTAGGATTTTGATCTCCTGATCTTTATTCTTTGTGCAGTTATCCACATCCTTCGGATGAGGATTAAAGAGATAGTCGCTCAAATAAATAGTATGATCAAAAACTTTGTGAAGTAAACTTGTTATCTCTAGAAATGTGCATCCCCGTGTGTTACCCACTGAACGAATCGCTCTGAAAATCCACCCATTAGGTCATCAGAAGAAATGTCATTCACAGTTTGACTTCTTCCCTACAACATAAAAGGAATTAAAAAAAAAAATTAATGCTTTCAATAACAGATTGTAATATTGATCAGAAAGAATATTGATCGCGCACAACAGATTTTCAATCCATCGTATATATAAAAGAGCACATTTGAAGACACAACCAATAAAACAGAAGGCAACGATGAACCAAGCATGAGGCAGCAGAGTATATATTCATTATTAATAATAGAAATAGATAAATGATAGAAACCACTAGCAATTAAGTACAAACCTTCAAGCTGGATCCAGACTCACTAGCAGTAGCAGATGTGTCACTTTTCAATTCATTTGCAAGATATTCAGATGATAAGCCAGCAATCGACCTGCAGCCAATAAAAGCATTATTATTACCCTAAATATTGAACTTCATAGAAACTTCAAAATCTACCTATCAAATGGATCTTCTTCACAGGAATTTCCTGATGATGAAAGCCAATCCAAATCAAGAAAATTTGAACAGCTACAAGCATCCCCATGTTCATCGTAACAAATATGATCACTTTCAGAGTATTCGTGTTCCTCGATATCTTTGAAAAGCTGTATCCGAGGCATTGAGGGAGTATACCTAAAATGACAGCCAGCAATTAATGAGCTGGAATGTAAACAAAGCTCATTTATCATTGTAATTCATCCCAGATGGCAGTAGCATTTGTAAATGCTATTTTACCATGGGTCTATTCAATCAATAAGAGCCTTATTAATGAAACAAATATAGGCGTGTAATTGCAGCAGACCTAGAAAATGATATGTCACTTTCACATGTTGAAATTTCTGGAGTAGAGTCTGAAAGGCCCTTGTATCCTTGCTCCTTTTCAGAAAAAGGATTATTATGGTTGACGCTGGTAGTTGTTAGCATTGAATCACTTTCACAGAGAAGATTGCCGTCTGATAGAGATCTTTTAAAGAACGACCTACAGAGAATTGGTGTTAACATTGTGAATTTAGATAGGTCTTGGAATTTTTAGAATGAATATCAATAAATCATACCATAGCACTTATTATCTTACTTTCTTCGCAACTATATCATTAGTTTTGCAGAAAAGCAAGCTTGACCACAGATGAACCAACAAAAACAACATGAACAACTCCATATTTGAGTAGTAATGATTTAGTTTTGTGCTTATTATGGCAGACATTTTGCTTATTTGATAATAGCAATTTCTGCAAATTATAGAGCTTAATATTCCTATAGCATTGTGCTTTTCAAAGCAAATTGCAACGCAAGGCCCAAGGGCAGTTCGCCATTGAAGAATAAAATTTTGAAACAATAGAAAATCACTTGTAGTAATAAGGGATATAGTACCTAGCATCCTCATCAACTATATAAGGGCTGCATCCTTTAATATTGTGATGTTGATCCGAATCCAATTCCCACAATGCTGGCTTACCCTGTTGTGGCTGGAAATGACCTAAGAACCTGGTACAAGTTAAGCCAGATGTCACATAAACCTTCTCTTGCAGAAACAGCTAAACATGCTTCTGAGAATTCTACTACAGCTTTAACTTACACGTTAATTGCATCTTGTTTCTCAGCATCCATGTAGGCATTGCTGTAGTAACGTTGTAGAGTTCTGAAGAACTCTTGGGATTGAGTGGCAGCTTTCCACTGGCCTCTCCTCTGAGAAAATATCTGGCACATTATTGAAAAAGAGGAATAAATGAGCAGCAGGAAATTCTAGTTGAAAAATAAAAAGTATAACAAGAAGCGAAAACTGTGATACAGAGGGGAAATTGTAGTATAATCTTAAATGTAATCACACAAATTGATTCTAAATGCCTAAAACTAAAAGACATCAGGTTTTAAATGTTGAATTCAGATATCCAAATCTACAATTACCCAATGACAAGGAAAAATCAAATATTTAAAGAGGAGTACATTGGCTTTCAAATGAATTCTTACTATTTGTGTTTAAACTCTTAGTTCTCTTCTCATCTAGCCAAAAAGATAATTGGATGTGAAACTAAAAATAATAGACAAGAAAACAAATTGACGTGCTTGTATAGTTTTTCTCATAAACCTGTACAGTTGTGAAAATATTATTGCTACAGGCATAAATTATGCTTATACATAAAACTAGAATTCCTACATTCTTCTTTCCATTTCTCATTTCAATATAGATCAACACCTGCATCCATATGTTGCAGAATCCAAATGATAACAATCCATTTAAACCGTATTAAACAAATACAGAAGCTGATAGCTATTAGGGAAATATAATTCTTTCTTTTGCAGTTGTACTTTTATCATAATTAGAAATATGAATCCACTTCATTCCAAATTAACTACCTTGTTATGTGCCGCAGATCCTCCATACTGCAGTGCAAGAGTGTCACCCATCGTCTCATAATTCTGCATCAAATCCTCTGCCAATGGATTATCTAGATCAATAATTGGCGATTCTATACCTCCAAGTGCATGCAATTGACGTCCAAGAGCAACCAAACCATAGGCATATTGGGCAACATTTGTACGATCCAAACAGTCTATGCAATTAGTCCTTAAAACTCCTTTTTGAAACATTGGGGATTTGATACTTGAATTTGCATTTGTTTCACAATCAACCCCTGAATCCAAACTCCTTCCCAAGACACTTTCATCACAAGAAACCCTGAGAGAGCACTCATCACTACTTTTCCTGGAAAACCGTTTGCATTGCCAAAAAGCATAAGAAGCAAGCAAGAATAAAGAAGAGTTAGAGAGAGAGAGAGAAGAGAGAGGGAGAGAGTATGAAAAATAGGCAAAAATAAGAAGTTGCCAATACAATATAATTTCCCATGGGCAACTTCTCTGTATAATTGTAATTTTCTTAGTCTCTAACAACTACTTTCAAGGATTGCTATCCAATATCTGCATTCCAAATGTTACACAAGCACCAGCTTTGGAATATAACTGAACAATTAGGGAAATCATAAAACCATTAGAAATTCAAAAGGATATAAAAAAAATTAACTCCTTAAACAACAGGAGTATAATAAAAATGAAATTAAAAATTTTGTAAAAATTGTAAGGAACAAGAACAATGGGTGCTCAATGCAATCACTGACTTGGGAATATATGGCAAAAATTGATACAAAATAGTTGGCAGCTAAAGTGTCAACTTACTCAGACTGAGAAGAATTGCAAAATCCCATCGGCCTTAAGCTTGGTGTAACTTGGCAATAAAAGATGCCAGTTAAGTTCAATGCATATTCTGCCACTTTTCCTAGGAGGGACAACGCGTTGGAAGCTCTGTTCATAAAGAACCAATGCTATTCATATGAATTATACTTAAAAACTATTTGGGAAAATAATTGGTAGGAACAATGGAAGCTAAGTACTTTCTGGAATGTCTATGCAAATCCCAATGGAGGAACCTCAAACGATTCTCCTCAGATAAGCCTTTGTTTATGAATCTGATAGCATTTGCAAACTCTGCACGGAGTATACTTTCTCGAGGCTTCTTTTCATGTGTCTGCCAACCATCAAGAAAATTGTCATAAGATGATGACAACAAAGTCATCACACATTCAAGATCATCGACAGCAACTTAAAGAAACAAGGACGTGCACATACATAATAATTTGTTCCTTAAAAGTTACAAGGGCCTACCTTTATTAAATTTAAAATAATTATCGGATTTCCATATCTCCTTGCAAGATTTTCAAAGTGAAGTCTTGTGGCCTCGTAGTTTTGGTCTTTCCTTGATACTGTAAATAGAACAAGAAATAAGCATATACTCATGCAAGATTACCAATGGAATACTACTGTTTAGTGTCTAGAAATCATACATATAATGTCAGGTTTAATATTCAAACGAGAAGTTTCCTGGGACCAGAATAGTGGGATTGAACCCCGATGCTGCACAACAGAACTAACTTGCAATGGATATCCGTCAGGAACATCTTCAAAAACAATCTGCTCTGTCTCAACATCATTAGCCACCCTGCCCTTCTCATTCACACCACGTTTTAAATATCTATACAAGAAAATATATAACAGTAAGGATAAATTCCACTCATTGAAGTCAGTAATATATGGGGAAATAGATAATTTGCACATTAAGTTCATGCATTATATTAGCACTTAGCACATTGAGAGGCAGAGTACAAAAGCTGAGATGGAAAAACATATGGAGATTCAACAATTACAGTAATCCAGAGGTCATATTGTTCAGTAGTACAGAAGACTTTGTACCTTGTGCCAGCATAATGCCGTGACCGTCTGGCAATGAGAGTCAACTTAAAGTCCCTACCAGATACTGAAAGTTTGACCTGGATACCAAAGCAACAGCCATTAAACAACAAAAATTTAAAAATCCAGTAAGTGGAGACCACAAAAATAATTGAGCTATAAAAGTTAACCTCCTTTTAAACTGGTTTACTTAATAGAAACACTAATTTAATTAATATAGTCATCCTTGCTAAATTAACTCCATTCACTTCCAAACCAAAAAGGTATATAAATAAATTCTGTAACTTCAAAGATCTAAACATAGCAAGAAAGAAGTTGGATATGAGAAGACAACTATCACAATATAACAACTTTCTACCATATTCAACATATATTGAAGATCAGAATCCTATTCAATTAAAGCAACAGAAACATAGATGCTACTATTCTCATGAATCTAAGTATTGTCTGTATTTTTATACAGGCACCTGCTTAAAGAAGCCGTATACCAATGCCACGGTCCATAGCGTATTCTTGAGGTTATTCCGGATTCCTCTGGTCAAGAATTCATTCCAAACAAACATTGTCTCATAGTGAACTTGGCCTGTCTCGTTGTTAAACAAATTATTCTGAAGACAATGCATAACATGGTATGAGTAGCTGAAAAAGAAGTCCCTTGTGAGATCCACTGTGCACAGGAGTTTCTTGTATCTACATCATCATTATAAACAAAAAAAATTACAAGAAGAGTTAGTGCATGTTTAACAATGTAATTATGGGAGAAGAAATATTATTGAAATATGTGGTGACATAATATATTGAAACTAAGATATTCAAGGAAAAGAAAAAAAAAGGAGAAAAAAGGGAAAAAAATAAAATAAAATAAAATGACTTCTCCCCCAGAAACCCTGATAATACCTTGTCTCATTCAACATCTTATACTAAGATCATCACAACGGCAATGAAGTTTGCCCCTGTACATATGCAGGTAATGAACTGGAAATGGCCACTACACAAAATTATCAACTACGAAGGATGCAGCAGTAACATTTAATACTGCAAACTTGGAAGTAGAGCGTGTACTAGTTTAATCGAAAAAAAAATAAGGAAAGAAACAAAGGAAAAGCTATACTACCAGAAGAACTCGAATAGTTTTGAGTAAGAAAAGCTCGCATCATTACTAACACTGAAGGGTGTATAGACAATAATAGTATAGAGATTACCTCCACAGTGTTGAACTTTTCTACATCTAATAGATAATACCCAGCTCAGATTATTAATCCAACAAAATAGAAATGGAAACAATTTAATTGAAAGTAAATGAAACAATAATCATGACAAAATCCTCTTCTAATTACAAGTGAAGAGGACGCATCCTCCATAACTAATCTCTTAAGTCCCTTTAGAAGTATCAAGTACATATTACATTTACATGCAGAATGAACAAAAGACCTGTTCTCGTTCTTAGAATAAGTCATATTGGATCGAACAGAAGAATTCGGAACAGGAATCATCTCGCTCTTGGTGATGGCATATATCGTATGGCCACAAATTGCACCAATTTTCCTTCTTTTTGTTATCAGCAGCATGTAATATGGCCCCAAAAACTTAACAAAACCTAGTTCCAAAAAAAAGACATGAGTTTTATACAGAAGTGACCGTAAGAACTAGCATAGAGGACATTGAGAATGTAAGTACCAACTATTCCATAGCAAGTAGTGATAAATTTAAGTCCACCAGTCGACTTATTCCCTTCATGAATTCGCTTTAGCAAATCACAGCATTCACTTTCTGTGTATGCTGTATTATCTTCAAGAACATTTAGTTCAGATGGCTCTAATCGGTCAATCTTTAAAACCCTCCAGAAGGTTCTATTCTTATCTCTTCCTATCATATAAAAATTCTGTTCCACACAAAATGTAAAACAAAAATTGGATCAATAAAAGCACAAGTATATAATTGCATATAAGGATAAAAAAAATATATAAAAATTGTCCGATGAATCAAATATAGTGACAAAAGTCCTTTTTTTTCCTCTGTTATTTATTGAGGGGTTTATCAATGTTCTTATTTATTGAGGGGTTTATCAATGTTCTTATTTGAAATATGGAATAACGAAAGCAACTGAAAAGGTTTAACAAGCAAAATATGGATTACAAACTACAAAGGTGGAAAGTGCATCAAATATTATTGATTCAGTAAGACAGTAAGGTAAATGGAAGCAAGCAACTACTTTGCTGCCTCATTGACATGAAAACGCAACACATCTAGACAATGAGGTTGCCAGTAAACACCTAAGATTACCACATTTTGAACCTTCAATTAATATTTGGAAATCCAATGACCTCCATTTTAAATATTAGAGACATTATATTTGAATATACTTTTCAAGATCCATAAATTAGTGGCACTCAGTAATTGTGCAAGCATCATAGAAAATGACAGACAAAAAATGCCAAAGAGAATTTTTACAATTATTTGAGCACAGAGCAAATTAAACAGAAGAAGCTATCACATGAAACAGTATAAAAATTTATTCTTTAGATTGCATATAGCAAGAAAAGAATAGCAATGAATGATGAAAACATTGATTTCAGTAAATTCAGTGTTAACATAAGAGTAATGAAGAAGAATAGAGGTTAATAAAAAAAAAAGTGATAAAATACAACCATTATTGACCTAAAATTTAACTAGAGGAAAAAGCCATAGAGAAACGCATTGCACTAGAATCTGAAACAAAGGAGAATGTTCTATTATCAACAGCATAATCAACAAGGATCTCTGAAACAATCTAGAATGGAGTGAATGCGCCAACAGAGAAAAAGCTCAGGCAAATACCAATCTAAAATTCACTTATACTTCATTTAGCAAATACAAAGAATCAAAGACAAACAGAAAATCTAATCAAAGCACTGTTCATAAATTATATATAAGCAAAAAATCATCAAGCATGTTAGTAGAAACATTTCTTCTCGATGCAAGAATTTTAATTAGATCCATATTAACACTAACCAAGCCAATATTCTAAATCTAACATTATCTACCAATGCACCCAACATCAAGATAAAACCACAAATCTCTTGATATATGCTATCAAGGACGCCCAAAGATAGCAGGCAAGAGCATACAGCATCGATAAACAATAATTCAGACGATTTAAAAAGAAATAAAAATCGAACTAAAAGCAAATATTGCAGTAGTAGGTGAAAGTATTGAGTAGTATACCGAGCGAGTCTCGTAGAGTCGGAATTTCTGCAAGTAACAAGAATTTGGGTCGGGCTTTGAACCAGTACAATTAGCATCCATTTTCATACGGATCTATCCTTCTTCCCGAGCAGAGCACTCCTCAGCAGGGGTCAACTCTCCACTGAGACAAAACCTCTATTTCTCAAATCTACACAACCACACTACAACACAGAAAAGACTTGTAGATACTTCTCTAGCTGTGTTCATGTTTAAGTACAAAAACAAAGAAACTCACAATGACAGTTCAAAGAGAAAAAAACTCAAAGATGGAAAAACAAAAAAAACAAAAAAAAAACCACTGAAAGCTCAGAACGGCGATCTCGGAGGCTTGTTGAGAGGAAAGCGAACCGGAGAATGAGCGAAACGAAGCGTTTTGGAGGAGAGAGAAGAGATCGATGAGGAAGAGAGAAGCAGACCACACAGAGATATGGCGAAGAAGAAGAAAATTTTGGAAAAAGAAAATAAGTTGAAAATTTATTATATAATTTTGTAATTAGTAAATAATAATGGGAAAATCGGATTTGTGTTTGGATTGGAATTATACACGAAAAAGTAGCCGTGATTTCGTTTTTCCCTTTTCTGTTAAACTTAATAGGTAGCCGTAATTCTTCCCTTCGATTTACTTTTCTGTTTAAATTGGTAACGTTACTTAACGAACTGAGTCATGACTCGTGACTCGGCGATTGACGAAAGTTCTATTTTATTTATCATCTTCTTTTTTTTTAGAATATTTATCATCTAGTTTTTATTATTTAAATTTAATTTACAAAGATGGTTGTTATATAATGCAGTTATATTGACATAAATTAATATTTTTATTTTTATTTTGTATTCGATCAAATAATACATATGCATTCAAACAAATAATTACAATCAATAATTATTTTAAATTTTATTAGTGATATTTTCACCTATTATTATTTTATAGTACAAGTTCAATTATATCAAAATATATATTTTTGATAAAATCAAATTATACTTAATTATATATTCAATTTTTTTCGTATATATCTGTAACTCTAAGAATCCTAACCTCCCTAAAAGTATAGAAAGAGGATAATTATAATATTCTCTAAATCTTTCTTTTTTTTAATTATTCTTGAAATCTTTATTTTATGGGTTTAAATAGCTTTTTTTTTTCCTTTTGATATTGAGTTCAAATGGCATTAATGATATTGTTCCAGGAAAAAAAGAAAATTATTATTAGTATTCAAAAGATATTTAATTGACCAATTTCCGATACATGTATATATTTAGTGGAAATAAATCTAATTATCATGATAAATATAAAAAGATATTTAAAAAACGGACACAAAATTTAAAATTAATTTTCTAGTAACTTTTTCATTATATTGTAATCTATAGAATATTTTTTAGTGAAAATATTTTTTTATTGATTTATATGACGAAAATTCTCATTAATCAAATAAATGAATTGGAGGTAGCTGATAATTAATTATACTTAAAAAAAAAATTAATAGATACATGTATTTGGGGTATGGTGAATATTTATATTTCAATGAGGAGAAGAAGTCCAACTTAATTCCAATAATTCTTTCCTTTATAAAAAGGAAATCTCATATGGAATTGGAAAGCAACACCTATTAATATTATATAGGCTTATTCAAGACATGGTGAATAAGAATATACTTATATGCCTACTTTTCCCAACTTTCTTGTAAGCATATAATATATCATATATTCCATTAACTTGTGAATTAGAAATTTCTTGCAAATACCCTTTCATCTATTTATTTTATTTTTTTTAAGATTCAAACTCGATATCTAGTGGCCAATTTTATTATACTTACGATACAATTCAAATCCGTTTAATCCGCTCATTTTGCCACGTCTATTTATAGATGTAAAATTGATAATTAAAAAATCTTCACGAAATCGAGAAGATGATACCCCTTCTGGAAGCATAATCCAGATTTATGTTCTTATATGATTTGATTGATTTCAAATTTATATTTTCCATTTCCATTTTTGTTGATTAGTCAAATTTAATTTAAATTTCAAATTCTGGTAATTGACTCATTATTATAATTTTACTTGCCTTATTTTACCACGAAACCTTTTGGATATATTGCAGTCATGTTCAAGGATCTGCCCTTTATTTTCAACTTTGCAATTTTCCCAAAAAATGAAAATTAAGAATAAAAACACCAAAATTAAGACCAAATGCATTATATATATTTGTTTCCATTAGAATATCTCAACGTTAATTACTTATCTCAACGGTAAATGCTGATTTCAATATATTAAAAAGTTTCGAATTCGAAATCTGACTTTCCCTTTATCTCTTTAAAAAAACAAAAATATAAGAATGTTTGTGTTTTAAAGATGAATTAAAGAATATAATTATTTACATTATATAAAATTATGAATTCTGAAACTAAATAGTTATTGACTAAATTGATCACAGATCAATTTTTTTGTGGATTAAGTTAGTAACTAGATAGTAGAATATTCCCTTTGGATATGAACAGGATTCGAGCTTATCTTTTTTTTTTTTAGATGTGGAGGAGCAAAAGTTGAAACGTTATAGTTAGATTTAGGAGGGTTGGTTGAGAACTAGTTAATAATTTCACCTAAAAGATATACAAAACAATGAAACATCAATTTAATTGTCAATGATATCTAACCTCACGTCAAAATACTATTAAAAAATCAAATATAATATTTGTGGACCGCCTATTTCTTCCAAATATTGGAAATGTTGATGTTCATATTTCTTTAGATAATTGTGTGCACATCATTCATTATAGTGATATAATAAATATTTTAAATCCTCGAATATTGCAAGACACACATGCATAATACACGTTTTTTTTGGCTTTTTAGTTGTACAGTTTTTGGAAAAAAAAAATAATACAATTAGTCCAATGATTTATCACAGATTAAACAATTATTTGCCAACGACAACTCGGAGCTTTTATAAATTAAAATTTATATTTTGGCATAATGTTAATAAAATTAATTAAAAAAATCTGGTACTATGAGTACAACGTTTGTAATGTGTACTTTTGCCTTACACTATTTTATTTAGTGACCTCAACCAATATCCTAATTTTCCCCTTAGCTCATGGTATAAATTTTTATGGTTTTTTTTAATAACTATTTATTATTTCAAATTTACTAATTAGATTAATTTAAATTTGAACAGAGAGACTATAAATGAGATCAAAATGCTATTTTTTAAGTATTTAAAAATACTTCATTTGGAAGCTTCTCTGAGGGCTAGGTTTTCGAAGGATTCATGAGTTCAATCTAGCTATGGTTGGGAAGCAAGCATGAAGATTTCTTTCTAAACCTTTCTCTCTGGCTTCTTGCATTTATAAGGCCAAATATTTTTCAAATTGCTCTTTCTTAGAAGCTGAGATAGGGCATAATCCTAGTATTGTGTGGCGTAGTCTATTAGCCACTCAATCTTTTCTCAAGTCAGGTTGTCACAGACGGATAGGCAACGGTAAGGATACCATGATTTGGAAATCGCCTTGGTTACCTGATGACAATAATCCTTTTGTCTCAACTCAGAGTGTTGATGATTTGTTGATGAGCAGAATGAAAGTGGCGGACTTGATCGAGGATAATGGACTTTTGTGGAAGGAGTCTATTTTGGATTCTCTGTTTAATGACAGAGATAGAGGCTTGATAAGGAGAATCCCGTTGAGTATTCGTCATCCTTGTGATTCGTGGTGGTGGAAGACTGATCCAAAAGGCGTGTTTACGGTTAAAAGTGCTTACAAAGCTCTAACTCATTTTCTTCCTACAAGTGCAGCTGTTAATCCATTTTGGTGCAGACTTTGGTCTTTACAAGTGCATCCAAAGGTTATTAATCTGATTTGGAGAGCTTGTACAAATTGTCTCCCGACTAATGTAATGCTAAGCTCCAGGAAGGTAAATATTATTCCAATTTGTCCCATTTGTGGTCTCCAGGATGAAACAATCATCCATGCTCTGGTGGATTGTCCCCGAGCAAAAGAGTGCTGGTCCAGGTTTTCTTTTGGTTTTTTAAGAGGTTCTTATGTGAACTTTATTGATTGGTTGGCCTTTCTTCTGGAGCAACTTTCGGTGGATAAGTGTATGGAGGCTGTCACAATTTGTTGGAATATCTGGAAGTTTAGGAATGAAATGGTATGGCATAGTAAGAATAGTAGGGCTGTTGAGATAGTGACTGGTGTGGCTTTCTTATTAAGCAATTACTCTTCTTCTATGTTAAAGTCTCAGCATCAGTCTAATTTGATGAGCTCAGTTCCTACTAGCTCTGGCTTAGCCTCTTGTTCTAGGTGGCAGAAGCCTAAAATGGGATGGTTGAAGCTTAATGTGGATGCTGCCCTCTTTGAAGATGATCAAACAGCAGGCGTGGGTTTTGTACTGAGGAATGCAGAGGGCCTTTTTTTGGCTGTGGGAAATGGTCCTCTTTTGGGTGTCCAATCTCCATTGATGGCAGAATGCTTAGCAATCAAAAAAGTCCTCAGCTGGATTCATTCGAGAAGCTTGGATAATATTGTTGTGGAATCGGATTGTCAAGTTTTAGTCCAAGCTCTCAATTCTCGGGTTGTCTGTAACTCTGTTATGGGCCTTTTATTAGATGACTGCATTGCTTTATTTTCTTCTTTAACAAATATTATTTTTGTTTTTGCTAAAAGATCAGCGAATGTTGTAGCTCATAAATTAGCTCGAACTGCGAATTCTATGTCTGGTCTTCATATTTTGGTGGATTCGCCCCCAACCTTTCTGTTATCCAGCTTATTAGCTAATGTGTTGGTATGAAAGTTTTTATTCTCTTAAAAAAAAACTTCATTTTTTGGAGAAAAAATTTCTGTTATCCTATCTCATCTCTTTATAAAATGATTTTCAGTTTTCACTGAAACCAAAACTAGGTAAGAATATGTTTTTAATTGCAATTTTTCTTTGCAATTGGTTATAGAGATGCAGACACTTTCTACCATATTTTTTTTTTGGTAGAAATTATATACCTCTTCCAGTTTTTTTTTCTTTGCAATTAAAACTTCGAGGGATAATTTTAAATACAATCGTAATGCCGTTAAATAGAACATGGACACGATACATTTTGCATAATTAAAAACTACAATTATATAATTCAAAGAGCAAAAGAAAAAGAAAATAAAAGGAAGGAAAAGAGTAAAGGCTAAGCAACAATAATTTGATTTGCTAACAAAAACTTAATGTGTGACTTAGATGAGATATTGGATGCATATGGTCGGAGTAACACACCCTTCCACCGAACACAATATAAATTAATGATTGAGTTTTTAAGGTGAAACATGTGTTCATCTTTATGTTTTCCAAAATGCATTATTTTTATTAGGCTGAATACACACAGATTTGATTATATAATTTACTTTAAAATTTAAATTTTAACAATCATCTATTTGTCCATAATTTTTTATATCTATTAAATATATATATTTATCAACTTGATTTATAAATAATATATATAAATTTATATTATTTTTAAGTAGTATCATACAATATCAAAATTAATAAGAAATTCATCAAAATAAACTAAAAAAAAAATTAACTTGTTCTATTTTCAATTATTACTTGTTTTAGTGTGTATGTAAAATATGTGTTTTCGTCACAATATTTTCAAATGCTATATTAGTTCAGTCGGCTATCGTGCTCTCCATTTATTCAAATATAGTGTAAATTCATGTTTATTATTTAAAAAATTAATAATTATAATTATATAAATGTTTAATAATTTTTTTTTAAATTTAAGTATTAAAATAAATTATAATGTCAAACTTAAAATGTCTCTATGTATATATTAAATTCTTTATTATTTAAATGATTGAGATATGATGTTCGGTGTGCTATTTTTTTTCTCCAAAATCAAAAGTCTTGGGCACAAATTTTATTAAATAAAAGAGTGAAGTATTTGCTTTTTAACATCAAAATTTAGTTACACACCTAAAAAAACTAATATATGGCACAAAATAAAAGATAAAAAAAAGGGGAAGGGGTGGAAAGGGAATTTAAAAAAAAATGAGTGTATAGAATATAATATGTGGCACTTTCAACGTGGCCAGATGTTAGGGGGTAAGCTGGAGCAAAGCTGGCAAGATGACGTGGAAATATGTGGACGTTTCGTTTCCACAACCACGTGAAACGTGAAATGAAAATTGAAACATTTTACTTGAGCAGACAGCGACGCCACGTGTCTTGTCTCTAATAGGTCAAAAAACGAAACCGTCGTATTAGAGGATCCTAGTCCTAGAGCTTATGCGGGACCCTATTTACTCTACTCTCGTGAGTGGAGGCGGCGCTTCTACTCGCTCCCTTTTGCTGCCATCTGGCTTCACTTCCGCACAACCATAACAAATTTACTTTTACCATTTCTTTCTCTTTCATCGCACGGGATAGATAAATAAATCTGTGGACAAAAATAAAATATTTATTTTTCAGAAACTTTTTTTTATAGAAATTAATATAAAAACTTGTTTGTAAATCAGTTTAATGAATAAATTTTAATTTATTAGCATTTTGATTGATTTTTTGTTTAATTTTCATCCACAAAAATTATTATATATTATTGTATTAATTTCATTTTATGTGTCACTTTTATTATTTTGAGTATAATTAAGTAATATTAATTAGACTAAAATTTATGATAAAATTAAATAATTCGAATGTAAAAAGTTAAATTTAATTGATTAATTTACATTAAAAAAATAAATTGAAAAAAATTAAATTTCATTGAAATTTTAAAAGTATTATTTAAAATTTAAAAATATAAGATAAATAAAATTTAAAAGAGATATATAAAATGGAATGGAGGGAGTATGAGTTTAGGTTATTACATAAAAGAGAATGATAGATTTTTGGAATGCACCAAGAGAAAGTAACCGAAATTAAAAATAGCAAATTAATTAAGTCTTAAATTATGTTAGTGTTATTTCAAAAAAAAAAAATCATGTTAGTGTCTCTCGTATATTAAGCTATTCACAAGAAGAATTTCCTCCACTTGTTTGGCGATTAAACCGTATAATTAGAGATTCTATTTTTCTAAATCTTAAAAAACCCATCTTAAGTGTATGAATTTGTCAATGTAAAAATAATTTATTATATAAAGAATATGATTTATTTTTGTCAAAGTATGTGGTTAGGTTATTCCAACATTAAATTGAGTTTGTCGTTAGTGAGAGCAATAATGGAGAACGTGGGATAAGAAAGGCAATAGAAAAATTGTCAAAGAAAGCTTTTTAATGATTCTAATCATCTTATGTTGGTAACTTCTTTTTCTTGTTCTTGGATTCTTCCCTCTCTAATTTTCTAACCTTTTTTTATTTGTTCTAAGAAAGAATAGTTTTTTTATCTTGTTTGTTGTCAAAAAGGTAGATTCACATGGGGTACTAATATTACCCAATCTCGTATTTTCATATCATATACAAACCAACAAAATTGGTCTTTCAATCCCATCAATAATTGAACCTAATTATTTGTGGTCATTTTGTCAAAAAATTCAAATATTTGGGTATAATATTAATATTGGACTTGTTTTTCGCTCACACGCTATGTACTATCAATATCTAGTTGTTGCTTTTACTTCTCTAGGTTCTCTCAATCCAATCTCTCATCATTTTGATTTAACAATACAGTAAACACGACTTTTATAGGTATATCTAATCCCATAGGGTGGTTTTTCCCCTATAGATAATAATAATTTTTGTCTTCTATGTATAATTTTGTTTTTTGCAAATTATATTCTCATAGGGGTATTGATGTGATGTAAAGCTGGATTTATCTAAGAAATTTGGTGTTTTTAATGCAATGAAAATGCTATGGGTATAATAATGACTATACATTACATGTAGAATATGTAAGGAATCTCACTCCACTTTTTTCTTTGCATTTGTCAATATATGTGGGAAATTTTCGTCCACCACTTGGTTTTATGAGGAGAAAAGTGACTAATTAAGTTTCATCTTCTCCTTTGAATTTTGAACCTCTTTCTCTTTATTTCTTTCCTTTTTTTTTAAAAAAAAAAACTTGATTTTTGCGCTTTTTGTTTTAAGATTGAATTTTCTGATTATTAACAAAATATTCATAATTTCAAATTGTAACAAGAAAAGTTTCTACTTTTTTATTTTATTTTATTTTCATATTCCATTTAGTATATACACTCTACTAAGTCAACTAATTTGAATTAGTGCCAAGTAATAACTAATGATAATAATTTCAAATTTTTTAATTGTAGCTCGGGACAATAGACACCGTACTCTAGCTATCCAAAATATCACCCATTTCCTATAAATTCCATTAGAAGCAAAATTGAAATATAGACGCTCCCACAATTAAGTCGGTGGAGCTACAGAAAAAATTCTCAAATATTAGTGGAAGAAGAAGATATTTAATAATTCTCTGGTCTACTTGTACCATGTAATCCTTAATGACTGAGTAAATGCTTGACATACGTCCCTTGAAACAATCCAAATCTTTAATATGACCGTCCGTCATTAAATGCCCCGTATACCGAATACAGTAAAACTAGTTCGGTTATAACCGTTGTGCTCCATATTCAAGACGGATTAGCACTGTACATTGCCTTATAAATGCTTCAACTTCAGATTTCGAGCTCAATACTCTACTTAAGAAACAAGGAAAACTTGCCATCCCACATTGTCCATTCGAGTGGAAATAGTTCTTGGGCCAGAGGCCTGATGCATCTATCAATTTAGGCCCATCGTACTTTACACTGATTATTGTACAATTGTTCAAGCCAAATAGTCAATTAGCCATAAATATTAAATAACAAGTAGATCCAACTATTACTAGAAGTTGATCATTATTACTAGAAGAACGAGATCATTACCATACAAGTCTAAAACTATGAATTTTCAAATAACTGTTTCATATTGTAAGGACCTGTAACGCTGGGGTCTCCACCCCATAGCAACTTACCTAACTGTCCGTTGGCCATTTCAGTAGTGTGTGCACCATCAAACCACACATACTCACTTGGATTACTGCATAGCTCATATGCTTCTCCGTCTCTTCCTCCGCACCCTGTTGCTCTGTATGCCCCTGAACCACAACATGCAACCTTCCCTTCCTTGAAGCCTACATTTTACATTATAAATTATATTAGGGATAAGCAAAATTTAACCAAAACCGAAAATCAATTGGAACCTTGAACGGTTAATTTAATTCTGTTCTCTTCTTGAACTTCAATTGATTTAGTTATTCTTGATATTATCAGTTTTGATAGTTTTCAGATTGAATAAATCAAATCGACCTGTTATTTACAAATTAGTAAGCTCGAAATTCAAACTTAAAACCCTACAGCTCTCATTATGGCTTTAGTGTTATCTAACCCATACTGATTTTGGTCACCACCACTCGAACTCGAGATCACATATATTTAGTCAAAACTTATTAGTATTTAGCTTGTACATTTTAGTAAAAGATAGAACTTAATAAAGATTAATGTTCAAGACAACCTACCATAATTGGAGGGATTATTGACCCTATCGCCGAGTGAATTGTAGTAATCGAAAATTGCATGTTTGAATCCAGGTAATTCCTTGGCTAACTTGTTAAGGCTGATGGATAGGTACTGATTGTGTAATCTAGCTAAAGCTAATGGTTGTTCTACGCAACGGCTGCCAACCTCTGGATTCATTGCTTTCATTACTGGTACACAACCCAATGGCCCTGCATTTTGAAATGCAATTTTTCTTGCTCCTAAGCTGTATAATTCCTGCAATGCATACACTGGGATATAAGTCCTCCAATTTTCCATACTAAAAATTTTCTACATTGCTTTCAATGTTAATTGACGGAGTGCACAGTTAAAAGGCATCTAATCATTATTGTTACTGTCTTATAAATCAATAAAAAATGACAAATGCAAAATTTACATATAAAAAATTATAAATTCTAAAATATCCATATCAAACAATTATCCAAATTTAAAATAAAATAAATATAAAAATCAATATGACCAGACATTTTTTTCACAAGAAAAAATATACTGTCATAGAAAAAATCCAACCGAAAACCTTCCAGACCAACTATTAGTGATTAAACAAACATGCTTTTAATTGAGTATTTAGTCTACTTTTGTCCTCGAATAATGACTTAATGTAGTTAAAATTGAAAGTAGAAGGTTAAAATGTGTATATATATATACACACACACATGCAGAAATCCAATATAAAAAATGTGAAAGTTCATAGAACTCAAGATGTGTTTTGCCAAAGATTAACGAGGTCTTACTTTGAGCACCAAAGTCAAGTTGCCAACCACCATTTGTACATAAGCTTTTTGATCAACTTCAGTGGCCTCAGGGTTTGAAGAATGAAAGCTGAAGTAGTCATTTCCTCCAATACTAAACAAATAAACAGCTTTCCTCAGGAACTTCTCAGCTTCTGCTCCATTTAGTTGTTGTCTTAACGAGTTCTTTACAGTCTTAAAATACTCCACCTGCATTCTTATATGAATCTGGAAAACAAGGCCGATAAAAACTATAAGACCATTAATTATATATTGAGATAGATTGTAATTAACTAAAAAACAATCAAATGCAAAGATAAATACACAAGGATTAACGAGATTCCGTCAAAATATTTATGTTTTCAGACAGAATATTTTCACTATGAAATGAGATAAACTTAAATTAGATTTCCAACCCCTATAACTCATAATGTTATCTAAAACTAAATGGTCCAAAATAAAATGTGCCTCATAGAAAACAAAGTCGGCCCTCACCCTCCGCTGGATATTTCCATTTTTCTCCGATTCGAGTCACATGTTTCTTGGATCGAATTACAATTCGAATCCACCAAAATTCAAGACACAATGTTAACATTGTCTAATTTTCATAATTCCATTGCATAAGTCCTAAACTGGAATAATTTCAATCAGCCTAGCTGACAAAATTGCAATGAAGGTCCCACAAACCAGCGAAATCAGAACTAAATCAGTATTCCAATTTTTTCAAAAAGCTTATATATAAAAGATTTCATGGCTGACAATTATAACGTTGCAGCATGATGATGAAGGCCCCACAAACTAGCGAAATCAGAACTAAAATTTAGAGCAAAAAATTAATTCTGCTACAAGAACTGCTGCCTAAGCATGAAAGTAAATTAAATTAATGGAATAAAGAGAAGAAAAAGTCTTTTATCTCAAAAACCAGATCAGCATACAGTTCCAGGATGAGTTCCAGCGAGAACACCAGCTCCAGCTGACGCAAAATTAGCTCCATCGGTAAATTGGGCAGTACTCGATTCAAGAAAAGGCGGAAGTAAAGCCAATTTCGCGAACTGGGCTGAAAAAAAAAGTCATTGGAACAAATAGTTTGATTCCATTGGTGAATTCATACAATATAGTGAAAGATCTAAGTATTATATATATATATATTACCGATAAAATCAGGTACTATCCGGCCATCGGAAAGTCTGCCGGTGGGGTGGTCAAAGAAGGATTGACCATAAGGCCAAGAAGTTGCTTGAGACCCTTCATCAGTAGTACCATTAAGGTATTGATTGTTTCCTGGATCAAAAAGTGAGTCCCCAAAAACAAAGAGGGCCTTGTGATTTGCCTCTGGCTTGAATTTATCATAGCAGATGCTTGGATTCTTCAAGTTTAGACATAGACTTAGCGCGCAGAATAGGAAGCTTAGCAGAGTTCCCATTACCTAACAGTCTTAAATTTCTTCAAGCTATGACTTTTTTTTTCCCGTTCTTTTGTTTATTGACGATAGGCATAATGTACGTATGGGTTTTCATGTGCTGCCAACCGATAATATTACAAAAGATTTTATTTTATTTTATTTTTTTAAAAAAAGGAAATTGATCATGAATTATGCACTGTTAGCAGTTGGATTCAAGATCGGAAGGTACGATTCCGCTTTTGGTAGGTTGGTTTCAAAACCAAACCAAAAATCAAACTTTTCAAATTTTAAAAATGAATCTACTTGATGAAATTATATTAAATCAAACCCACTTTATTGATTTTAGGATTTAGACAACTAAATTGAACTGATTAAATTGAATATTGAAAATAAAAATGGAACTAAATCGATCTAATTGTTCATGATTCGATTCAATTTATTTTTAATTCCGGTTTGATTTTGAACGGACCACTGTCCTATGTGAAATTGTTGATTGAGTTTCATTGTTTAGTTAGGTCTTATTGGTCACGTGTCAAACTTGAGCACTTGTCTTTCTTTGCTTTTGGGCCAGAGGCCTAGAGGCGTTCAAGGGCTTCCACTAAATTTGGAGCTTCTATAATCATTAAAGAGAATATAAAGAAAAAACATTTCCAAAACACAACAACTAAAAAAAGGGAAAATAATAAGGTAGTTTTATTACTCTACGAGGAAACCCACATCAACATTAAAATTGAAAGCTAAATCTGAAATTAAATTCTAAATAAAAAAAAAAATACTAAGGAAATTGAAACAATTGTTTCATGTTATAAGGTGCAGTCATGGGTGGTACTCCATTCCATAAAAATTGGGCAAGTTGCTTATTTGTTCTCTGAGTATGATGGGCACCATCAAACAGCACATACTCATTAGGGTTACTACACAGATAGGACCCTTCTCCTCCGCAATTTCTCCCATTGTACAGCCCACTTCCGCAGCAAGCATCTTCTCCATTTTTGAACCCTTCATAAAAATTATAAAATACAAGATTTAATTATTGAAGAAAATTAAGGGAATTAAACATATAAATAGATGAATATGACCATTATTAAGTATAATAACATACCATATCTTGTTGGGTTCTGTATTCTAGCAGCAAGTGCATGAAAATAATCAAAAATTGAGTATTTGAATCCCGGTAATTGTTTTTGCAACTTCTTCACGGTACTAGATAGAGCTCTGTTGTGTTGGTCTGCTTGTTCTGAGAAGCTCTTCACACATGTATCATTCAACTCAGGGTACATTGCCTTTGTTGATGGATAGCAACCTAAAGGTCCTACGTTTTGAATTGCTAGTTTTCTCATCCCATTGTTGTATAAATCCTGAACAAATTGAACACGAAACAGTATTTAATTCCATGAATGTCAAATAATTGCAGATGAATATAATTACCAAATAACTCAGAAAATATCATTACCTTAATTCCATTTGTTAGGTTGCTAATCACCATATTAACGTACTGGGTTCTTTCAGCTTGGGTAGCATTTGGGTAATTTGTATTATAGCTGAAATAATCATTACCTCCATGACTAAACAAGAACACAGAACTCATCACTATCTTCTTAGCTTCTGCTTCGCCTACTTTTTTCACCAACCAATTTACCACTTTCTTGAAATTGCTTATTTGCATTTTAAGATTCACCTGAATAAATTTAAAACAACAGTTAATTTTATTAACGTCCAGCGAATAAAAAAAAAGAAAAAAAAAAGAACTTACAGCTCCACTGTGTTGTTCAAGAACCCCAGAACCAGCAGAAGCAAAGTTGGCTCCATAAGTGAAGTTAGCATCTGGTTTCAAGAATGGAGGAAGCATGGCCATTCTTGCATTTAAAGCTGCAGCCAAATGAAACCATAGAGTTAATTAACAAACTTGGGTTTAGTAAAGTATGAAATTAAATGACTTACTTACCTATAAAATCTGGGACTATAAGACCATCGGAGAATCTGCCGGTGGAGCGGTTGCGAAGGGACATTCCGTAAGGAAAAGTAGTAGCAGGAGCGTGGCCATTGCTGCCATTGAGATATCGGTTATTGCCTGCATCGAAAAGTGAGTCTCCGAACACAAATAAGAGCTTTTGCTGGGCAATACAGCCAATTGGACTCAAAACTGCCGCACAGAAGATCGCAAGTAGGAAATGGTAACTACTTACACTTACTGCCATGAAAGCTAATTTAGATTTAGATATTATGTCTTGTATTTTTTTAATCGTTTGCTGTTGTTTCGTCTCATGTAGCATCTGATCATACTTATAGGTGGAAATCTGAAGCTCTGCTTTTTTTTTTTTTTTAACTTTGTCGGTGATTAAATTCTCTCGTTTTCACACGGTGGTTAAAGCAACTGCTACGCGTTCAGACGGAGACGGACAATAATCAATAGCTTGGACCACGAACCAGTGAGGAAAAAGAGAGAGAAAAAGAAAAAGATAAAGGAGAAGACAAGGTAATTCATCTGCTTGACCGATCGTTGATTGGCAGTTAAATTGGTTTTTCCTAATTCCTATACTTTTTTCATCTTCTATCTAAGTCTGACCATTCCATATATATATATATATATATATATATATAGGACATGACATCTCTTTTTATTATATTTAAACCAGTTAAATTAAGTCATATACGCTTTAAGTGAAGTGAAGTGTTGTATTGTTTATTTTCTTTTTTTGGTGAAATGCATTTGCTTTGATTGATTTTTTTTTTTTCAAATATCTTCTTGTCACAATTTCTCTCTCTGATAACAATTTTTTTTTTCATCAATGCATTTTGTTTATCTGATATAATTTTTAAATTTATGGAATCGACTAATTTAAAATTGAATATTGTATATCAAAAAATTGTACTTAAAATTTTGTCTAATTAAGAAGATTCAAACTGTTTGTCGTTAAAAATCAACAACAAAAAATCTTGATTAACATTTTCAATCTGCTGCAAATATAATAATTCAATATTCCACCATTTAAGCCAAATGAGTCATTAAATTAAAATTTATTCGACTGAATTTTAATTTTGTTAGGAGTGAAATTGTCTGTATCGGATTGTAATGTGCTCATTTAACTATTGTAATAAACTTTTAAGGATTTATGTGGCCTTATAGCCTCATTTAAAAAAAAAAAATAATAATAATCCTACATTATCACAAAATCGAAATGTCAATAGGTGTTATTATCATAGCATTGGCTGCTATTTTATTTCCAAATTTTTAGCATAATTTACAGGGGATATTGTTTATTTGGTCCCAACGCGTATTGCACATCAGTGTCCATGATCTTCTTCCCACGTTTTACATTAGATCTAAATCATAGGATAACCTTAATGGTACGTGTGGATTCCTTATGGACCGACTGATTAAAGCGACAAAAGTTGACTTATACGTGTGAAATTTAAAAATCAAATGCAATGATATTGACGACGTAAAATTGGGCCTCCAACGTAATGGACTGGATGTGACGCAACTCATGACATAATCAAGCAGAACATTATAAGGCAATTTGAGGCCACCAGATAGCGACTTACTTGCCTATATTTTCATCAAATTACCTTGGAAAAATTAAATTTTGGTGAATTTTGACCAAATTTAAGGCTTTTAAAAATCCAAATTTTATGTCTTAGAAATAAACTTTTATTTTAGATTTCAACTGAATATTGATTAGTTTCACATGAAAATTTTAATCAACTTAACACGGATATGCGACTCTTGATAATGTAATTTTTTTTTTTATAGAAATTGTAAATTTATTAGTACTCTAGACTGAATTAAATTATTTTAAAGTTAAATTATTAATTATATAGGCGTTTATTATAACTATTTCTCTTATTTTTGAGACATGTGATACTCTATAATCGTAAACTCATCATTTATCTAATTAGGTATCATTTCCAAATTTCGCAAATTATATATATATATATATATATATATATATATTTTAAACTTCAATTTAATTATAAATTTCAAAATTTACATGTAGTTTAGATGGTTAAGAATGTGGTTATCTTTTTAATTAATCATAATTTGAAACTCATATTTCACTG
Source organism: Excoecaria cochinchinensis (assembly GCA_947683425.1). Lineage (NCBI taxonomy): Eukaryota > Viridiplantae > Streptophyta > Magnoliopsida > Malpighiales > Euphorbiaceae > Excoecaria > Excoecaria cochinchinensis. The sequence continues at coordinate 1,961,811 of CANTUQ010000125.1, read as the reverse complement.
CCCCAAAAGATGTATTATAAAAAAATATAAATTATAGAACGTTATAGGTGGCCAGCGGATTGAATGGAGTCATAAACTGTTTGAATTGGGAACTGCGTTCAAGTTATTGTTAATATGATGATACATATGAATCGTGTCATAACAAGTCAAATTTTATAACATCATATTTTTTTAATTTTTTTCATTAAAAATAAAAAAATATGTGTATACAATTTATAAAAATAAATATTTTGATATCTGCGTTGTATAAAAAAAACATAATTGGATGTATTCAGTTCTGAGTTACATTTTTTTTGGACGTATTGAGTACCCTCACTAAATTTAGCAAAAATACGAGGAAATCAATGATGCTTATGTAAATAGGCAACTGGTCCATAAAGATGCAGTCTGAGACGATGAAAAGATAAACATGCAAAGAGAAAAATATACTGGACCAGTCCAATCCTTGTATTAATCAGGTTGATCCCTTGGCTAGAGTAATCCTAGGCTCAGTTCTTGGAGTCGCACTTCCAATGATTTTGTCAAAATCAATACTGATGGTTCTCATCTTATTGGTTCTGGTAGAGCTTATGGCGGAGGTCTCATTCGTGATCAGACAGGAAATTGGATCAAGATTTTACTGTAAATATGGGAATCTGCTCTATTCTCAAAGCTGAGGTATGGACCCTTTATCACGGAATCAAGCTTGCTAAAAAATGTGGAATTTGAAGTTGACAATCAAGAAGTTGCTAATCTGGTGTTAGGTTCTACGTACAGCTCATGTTTGTATCCTTGCATCCATGATCAAAGATTTCATTTTCAGCAAAGTTATGTTAAGCATATTTTTAGAGAGCTAATCACCGGGCTGATCATCTTGCCAAGATGGCTCAGAATTACTCGGCTTAGAGATGGCTTTTCTTTTGTTCGTTAATCTTGTGTTTTTGTGGAGTTAACCCACCTTTATTTAAGAGAGAGAGAGAGAAGTATATTAAAAGAAATTTAACGGCAAAAAAAATTAAATTTTTTTTCCTGAACATATAAATGTTTTTAATATCTTTAGTTTTGTCAGTTTGCATCTAGCTGTACAAAATTAAGTAATAACTTTTGTGAGTGGTTGTTATGACAGTTGCATTTGGCAAATGGTAGATATGAGGATGACTTAATCACCATCAAACCGCTGTAGAATTTGACTTAATCACTCCGTTCCAAAAATTGAGACTGATTCAATTTTGATGTAAAATTGCCTAATGAAAGCAAACAATAGATTTCCTTTCTAGGAATTGGAAAAATCAGAAATGAGATGGAATTTCAAGATTTCTATTCTATTTTTAATAAAAGTTTCAAATACGAATTCCAGAAATAAACATCTTTAAATATTTAGGAGAAAATATTTTTCCCTTTTATGAATCTATTTATTACGAATTTGAATTAATTACATCAGTAAATATCATATATTTATTGAAAAAATGACAAGCAAACGGAATATTTCTTTTATAGGAATTGAAAAACCAGTTTGAAGAATTCCGAAAAAAAAAATATTTATTATAATGAGAAGCGAACTACAGGACCATCAAAATGAAGAGCTGGAAATGACAAAATGCTAAGGAAATTGAAACAATTGGTTCATGTTATAAGGAGCAGTCATTTTTGGAATTCCAGTCCACAAGAGTTGGGCAAGTTGTCTATTTGTTCTTTGAGTATGATGGGCACCATCAAAAAGCACGTACTCATTTGGGTTACTACATAAATTGTATGTCCTGTTTCCGCCGCATCCTCCGCCGTTATATAACCCACTTCCGCAACATGCACTTAGACCTACTTTGAACCCTTCATCACATGCACAAAATAAATAAATTATTAATTAGATTAATGTAAACAAATTAAGGAAAGAAAGTAATTTTTTTTCTTTTAGTCAATAAGAAAAGAAAGTAATTAATTAATAGATATGGTGACAGAAAATTCAATTATAAACTTGCTTGTCCATTTATTCATTCATGTATAGTGAATAGTTTTAAATTCAGCGCATATCAAAAATCTCATGCACCAGCTCAGTAGTATATAACTATATAAATAAAAAGTAGTCGCATTGAAGTGACATTTATATATTTATGTAAAAATAACTTCTTTTTTTTTTATGTGAAGATTGATCATTTGACTCATGCTGGTGTAGGCAAGAATATTTTCAAATACATGAGTTTAACAATTTCGACAATAATGGGGATGTATAATTACCATATCTTGTTGGATTTTGTATTCTAGCAGCCAGAGCATGGAAGTAATCAAAAATTGAATATTTGAATCCTGGTAATTGGGTCTGCAACTTCTTCATGGCAGTAGATAGAGCTTTGTTGTGTTGAGTTGCAAGAGTCTGAAGGCTCTTGACACAGGTACCATTCACCAATTCAGGATACCTTGATCTAGTTCCTGGATAGCAACCTAATGGTCCAACATTTTGGATTGCTAGTTTTCTTAATCCAATGTCATACAGTTCCTGTTAATTAGCACAAACAAACACATTATTAACAGTGTTCTTCAAGATTGTTAGAGATTTCTATCATTTTATTTTTGAGAAAATATTCGTACCCTGAATCCGTTTGTTAGATTTCCAATCACCATATTGATATATTGGGCTGTTTCAGCTCGGGTAGCATTTGGATAATCTGAGCCATAGCTGAAATAATCATTCCCTCCAAGGCTAAACAAGAACACTGATTTCATCACAATTTTCTTAGTTTCTGCCTCCCCTACTTCTTGCACCATTGAACTTACTACTTTCTTGAAATCGGTTAGTTGTGTTTGAAGATTCATCTGAAATTCAAAGTATATATATAATTGTTACTGCTTATTACGTGGCATGTTTTAGAAGATTTCATATAGCATTTTGGTACAATATTTTAAACTAACATGACTTATCAAATCAGTATTTCAGCACACAATCGATGATTTTTCGATAAAAAGTGATTTAAAAGTTAAAATATTTTGATGGTATAAGTTTTTTTATGATTTGATCTCGGGTATGAATTCGATAACTGTGCATGTAATTAACCTGGAAAAAATCAGTAGAACTTAGAAACATACCACTCCATTGTTTCTCTCAAGAACACCAGCACCACCAGAAGCAAAATTAGCTCCACTAGAGAACTTAGCACCCGGTTTCATGAATGGAGGAAGTATGCTCAACTTTGCAAATAGAGCTGTAACCAATGGAATCGTACAAGTTAGCAATAGAAATCACAATTTTATAGTCAGGAAATGTATAAAATTTATATAGAACTCTTACCCACAAAATCTGGGACAATAAGGCCATCAGAAATTCTGCCTGTGGAATGGTTGTGGAGGCTCATTCCATAAGGATAAGAAGTCGCTGGGCCTTGGCCATGGCTGCTACTTAGGTACTGGTTGTTGCCTGGATCAAAAAGTGAGTCTCCGAACACGAACAACAGCTTCTGTTCTTTTTGCTGGGCATTGCAGCCAACTGGGTCCACAATTGCTGCACATAAGATTGCCACCACAAGATAGTAATGGCTTATACTAATTGCCATTAAAAGCTCTGTTTTTGAAGTTTGTTTGTTTCTATTTGCAAGACCTAGATTTTTTTTTTCTTGTTTCTAATTTGCTTTCTGTGTGTTTCTTTCCAGTTTGGATGCTATTTATAGACTGTAATTTCTGGATTTGGTCGGTAGATTTTATTTCAGATTTTAGTCTCTCTTTCACATGGAATCCGAAAATGCCGCGTTTTTAAAAGGATAACTTAATCCCAAATCAATTATTTGTAGAAAACTCACGAAAAACATAAATATTTTTTTAAAAAGTTTTTCTAAATTATGGGGTTTCTTGAAAAACAGAAATAAGATTTTTAATGTACGTAGATGAGATTTTAATTAGAAATTTATTTATCTTTATCTCATTGGTGTCTTAGCATATGTTAAATGTGGACGCTCGTGCTGCTGTTATTGTGAGATGAAATATATACTATAGCTTATTAGCTATTTCAATGTATTAAATTGAAATTTTATAGGCTATTTACTATGGAAATAAAATGGCAAAATTTATTTAGATAAAGAATGAATAAATAAATAAATAGTAGCAATGTTTGACTTGTGAAAATTGGAGTCTACTCTTGAAGACTTGAGAGCTGAGCAATTATAGTCTTTGTTTGCTAGGTGACGCAACTCATGACATAATACACCAATATTTAATATATAGTGTCACCTAAAAAATACAATCGTGTGCTTCATTCTTCACCAGAAAAATCAATTTATACTAATATATTATTATATATATATTAGTGGAAGATATTAATATATTTTACAAGGATGACATATTATTTTTAATGCTAAAAAGTCTTGCAATGACTTGTTAAATTTATGATTAATTAATATATATATATAAACTTGGGGTGGGACTGGGAGCGTCCACACACATCAACACAAACTCGTCGACAAACAGAGCTTCTCACTCGTTGACTGGTAGTTATTTTGGCAGTTAACTTATATAAATATTTTTCTTTTCTGCTGTTTTCAATTAATTATGTATATCTTTTTCAAAAATAAAAATAAAAATAAAAATTATAGGTATCTTTGTTGAACCGAAAAGTGGAAATTATTTGGCGGAAGATCGAAGTTCCAACGATTCTGCATCTACGGAAATAGATATGGCAGAGTATAAAAAAAGACATGCACGAATAAAGGATAATGATTTAAGCCCTTTTTTTTTTTCCTAAGGCTGCATTTGCAGCTTTTCTTTTCTTTTTTCTTTTTTTTTTTTTGAAGCTGCTTGTTGGCAGCTTTTCCTTTTCATTTTTATAAAACTTTTGATTTTAAATTTTTTCTATAATCACTATTGTAATTTAGAGCTAAAAAAAATTATGAAAAAGCCAAAAAATAAAAAATTATAAACTTTTATTCAAAAAGAATTATAAAATTTGAACTTTTTTTTTTGTGTAGATTATTATTATCATGTTAATAAAAATTGGTAAGTTGTGTATGTCTTATACTTTAATTACCTTTTTTGTTTTTTTATCAATTTGACATTTAATTAAATTTTAATATATTATTATAAGTTAAGATAAAAGTAAAAAAATATATGGACAAATATTATGAATATTTAAAAGTATGTACTAATAATTTTTTTATTTTTTTGGCTTCTTCATAAAATTTTTAGCTATAAATTAGAATAGTAGTAGTTATAGAAAAAAGTTTAGAATCAGAAATCTTTAAAAAAAGAAAAAAAAAAGAAAAAATGTTGGTCCAACAGCCTGTCAAATAGGAGTGAGCAACGGTTGAACCGAACCGAAAAAATCGAAATATTAGAATTTATATAAACTGAATCAAACCGAAATTATATGAAAACAGAACTAAATTCGAATCGAAATTTTCAGTCGATTTGTTTCGGTTAACCGAAATTCTAAAATTATAATTAAAAAATTATCTAAAAAATTATACAAAATTACAAATTATAAAACTAAAATAAAAACATCCAAATTGAAAAATGTACATATATAATTTGAATTTAAACCCCTTATATTGATAAAAAAATATACAAAAATAATTTTTTTAATGTAAAAATTAGATAAAACAACATATAATATTAAAATATGGGTCGGTTCGATTTTTGCCTTTTAAAATCGAATTGAACCGAATTATATAAAATTTCAAAATCAAAACCGAAAAATCGAACAACCGAACCGAATTAAAAAAATCGATTGGTTTGGTTCGATTTTTCGGTTTTACCCGAATTTTGCTCGCCCCTATTGTCAAACCTGCAGCTTAAAAAAATACTGCTGAAATAACTTTACAAAAAAAAATAATAATCAGAAACTACATTTGACAACTGCAGTATTAAATTAAATTTCATACTCTTAAATAATTTTTAAAACACTCAATTTTTATAAATGTTTTTTTAAAAAACATTAATTAAATCATTGTCACAAGCAAGGCATGGGTTAAATGCTTTCGGATGATTACTTTGATTGTAATCCTTATAATAAAACTACGTTTTGATAATGATTTTCCAAATAACAGAGCGTAATAAATTTCTAAAATTCTTAAAAAAAAAAGAAAATGACAATAGATGGTACTTCGCTAGGAAAATGCATCAAGAAGTATAATTATAATAGAAATGCGGTAATTGAATAAATCATTATTTTAACTATCTCTTATTTTCATCATTTATATATATATATAACTTGTCTATACTATTTATTAGGGGTGAGTAAAAAAATCAGTTGATGCGATTAGCCGATCCAAATCTAAACGGATAAACTGTTTAACCGATTGTAATATACTGGTTAATGATTAGTGTTTTGAAAAAACCGATATTAATAGATTGATTAATGATTTTGGCTCATATAACCGGTTAACTGAACCGATAACCGAATTTTTAGTTAATTTATTAATTATTTAATATATCCATATTTATTATTTATTATTATTTCTTAATTTATCAATTTATCAATAATGAAAATTATAATATATTTAAAAAATTATATAACATTAATATATTAACGAAAAGTTATATCAGTGATAAACTTTTATTTCCACACATACAAAATTTTTTACTTTTCAAACTTTTTAATATATATAATTAATTCCTAATTGTAATTAATTTAATAATTTTAACTCTTTAATTAAAATATTTTATATTAAAATTTAATATGATAAATAGTATTCAATTAAAATGTGGAATGATAATTTTAATATTTTTATAGATAATATTTAACACTTGTAATTCAAATTAAATATATTTTGCTTTAAAAATAAAAAATTTCGTTGCAAATAATAATTAATATTTTATAAAATTAATAAATTATAATTTTTTTATTTATTATATTTTTCTATCCTATGCATGCATATTGACGCAATATTTTTAGTTTATATTTATAATTTAAATATTATATTGAATTATATGTAGTTTCTAATTTTTATTTTTAAGTAACGTGAACATTTTAATTTTTTTATGAATATATTTTATAATTATAGTGGTTAACTGAAATAATATTGCTTAACCGATCCGAAAATCTGAAACCAATTGACTGGTTAACAGATAGTAACGGACTAATTAATGGTTAGTAATTTTTAAAAACCGATAGTTAGTGAACTTATTTTTTTGAATTTATGAACTGATTAATCGGTTCATGATTATCCCTACTATTTATAAATGTATGAAATAGGGTGGAAATTTTTTAGACTTAAATAACCTTATATTATTTTAATATTAATCTAAGCTTAACATTTTTTTATTATTTTATTAAAAACACGGCACATGCACTATTTGTACCACGCTTATATCAAGATTAGTCGGTCACTTTTTTTTTTTTTATTTTAATATGATTTTACTTATATTTTATATTTTGGTACCTTCCTTTATTTTTCTTTTAAGGAAAAGAGTATTAAACTCTTAGTCACTAAAAATCGGGATTTATACTAAAAGTTTATATATTTTTATATTTGTATTTTGCAAAACACACTTATAAGCCTTTGATTTTTTTTTTTTAATTTTTTCTATTAAGTCCTTGAACATTTATTTTGTAAAATTAAGATATTAAATTTTTATTTTATTTTTTACAAATTAAGCCACTCAGTGAATGAAAAACAAAAAATTAAATTATATGTCCCATTTGACAAAAGGTTTTTTTTATAACTGCATCTATACCTCAATTTGATGTAGCCTTATATATTTCTTTTTAATTTTAAGTTTATCACCATTATCTATTAGTATTTCAACTTCAAATTGATAATGGTATTAACGACCACACATTAGGTTGAGATTCATATATAAAAGGTGTGTAAAATTAGACATACTATTCAATTTATATTTTTCATCCACTGAGGGTTAATGTGTAAAAAAAGAAAATTCACAAGCTCAATGTTGCGAAATAAATATTCAAGGGGTTTAATATCAAAAACTAAAAAAATTAAGGGGCCTGTAAGTGCTTTTTACTTTTATACTTTTAATTAATTGTTATTTTTTAAAATTATGAATAAAAATCTAAAATATATATTTAACTTTTATTATAAAAATTTATCATGTGCAAAAATGTACACAACCTAACTTGTTTTATTAAATATAACAGTAGTTTATTAAATAAATATCAACCAATTTTGTTAGAAAGCGGATTGGGCCACGCTGAACCCAATCTCTTATTAAAAGATAATTATCAGCTGAACTAGGTGGCGGAGCTCAACCCATATAGAAAGAAAAGGTTCATATATGGAATTTGAACAAAGGCATCTCATTTTCTTATATTTATAGTAGAAAGAAGCATTAAGTTTCAAACATAAATAAATAAATAAATAAATGAAGAAACATAAAGCTCTTGATTTATTAATCGGATAACTTCAATTCAAAATGATTTTTTACAAATAGTTTCACTTTATAAAGCAAAAATGAATTTATTTTACATGATATTGTATTATTCACTCGATTTATATCCGAAAAACATATAATGAACGACGAGATTTATTCAACATAATTAAAGGATACGTAATACATGGCAAAGGATAATTAGAACACTAAAAACATCGACAGTAGAGGCAAAATATGTATTGCTAGAATAATCCCTACATCTTCAAGAGGCACTTATTTATTTATATTCCTTTTATTAAAGCTGGACTAACTAATTTAATAGCCTTGATATGTTATTAATTAGAGGAAATCTTCTTGATAAGGGGATCCAATTCAAAGAGTTGGTTCAAGTTATAAGGATAAGCAACATCAGGTCCTCCGTTCCAGAGTTGATCAGCTAATTGGCGGTTGAGCTCGTCGGTGTTGTGACCATCGTCAAAGAACACATACTCGTCTGGGTTAGTGCACACTGGTCCAGTATATACTCCGTTTTCGTCCACGCAATTAACAGCTCTTAGTCCTCTTGACCATCTCTTTCCTGCGAGATGTCGGTCGTAGCATGGAGTACCCCCTACCTTGAAACCTTCATGTAATACCACAAATTCACACTAATTTAATCCATGCTTATGATACAAAAGTAAATGATGTAAAGGTTTCCAATTATTTCAATAATTGAAGAAATTAGGATGCAAAGGTTTCCAATGATTTCATTAATTGAAAAAAATCCAAAAAGGTTTATCAGATTTTTCTTTTTTATTTTCTCCAAATTGTAAGGTTAATTGAACACATTGTGAAAAATATTTTCCGAATATTTTGCGTGTAAAATTTCATAACATATAACGTAAATGTTCCAAATTTACGTGAATTAATTGCCAAGTCCTGAAATGATTTTAGTTAAGTTTTCTAAATTTTTTTTTGACCGAATTGCTTTTAAATTTAGTGATTGAGAGTGCAATTAAACTTTACAGTCAATTTGTAAATACCTACCGTAATCTTCAGGAACTCTAATTCTTTCACCAAGAAGAGTGTAATAATCGAAAATGGAGTAAGTAAATTCTGAGAATTCAGCAGAATTCTTTATCGACTCAGCCATTTCAGGCAGAGCAGCATTGTGAAGTACTGCAAGTGTTAATGGTGGTCTGGCACATCCTTCAGTGATGTTGAACCGATCTTTCATCGTAGGTATGCAACCAAGAGGCGAAACATTTTGAAACATAAATTTCCTTGCTCCTTTCTTATAGAAGTCCTGTGATATCAATTAAGATTCCAACAAAATATGTAAATTTTAATCAATCAATCAATATCAAATTAATTAGGCTTCCTGTGTAATTAGGTTCAGATGTAATTGTACCTTAATTGATTCTGCAAAAGCTTCAATTACAACATTAACACGTTCTTGCATTTGGCTGAAGGAGGCATTAGCATAATTAAGGGCGTAGGAAAAATAATCATTACCGCCCATGCTTATCAGGTAAACAGCTTTACCTAACCTCCTTTTAGCTTCGGCTTCACCCAGTTCACTTTCCCACTCGTCAGAAAGTTTTACGAAGTTCTCATACTGCTCCGGAAGGTCAATCTGCAAACCAAATCATTAACTACTATGAAATCAAGGTTTTTTAGAAGCCGATCGGTCAAATAATAGGTAACTAGTATCAATTTAAAAGAATGAGAATTCTTATCCGGATCAAGCGGATGAAATTAACCTGAATCAAGCAAGTTATTTTTTAGTGGCAATTTCTTGCATACAATTGTCCATGAAAAAAATTCATAAACCAAACTAATTACACTAGCAAGTTTTTGGTTCTCGAATTTTTATAATGAAGCTGCAACCCAACAAAAACAATGGAATCTACAAATACAAATAATTATTTGCAATTTGATAACAAAATAATAATATAAAATGTAAAGTAAAAAAAGTAAAAAACGAATGGCTTACAAAAGAACCCTGGTTGGTAAGAATTGCAGCACCACCAGAAGCGAAATTGGCACCATATGTGAAGTTTCCTTCCTTATCCAGATTTGGAGGGATAAAAAAAGGTAGATTCAACTTGTCCGTAGCTGCATGCAATGAAATTATAATATGAGTATTTCCCTTTTATTTGTTCCATTAATGAAACAATTAACCAAGTAATAAATACATGAATTAGGAGGTTTGCATATTTTATTTACCAATAAAATCGGGAACGACACGACCATCGGAAAATCTTCCAGTAGGCCTGTGGAAGAAGGTCATGCCAAAAGGACACTTACCAAGTGAGACACTTGGGTTTACAATCAAGTTGTTTCCAGCGTCATATAGAGAGTCCCCAATTATGAAGAAGTATGGCTCATTAACAGCGTTGCATCTAAGTGGAATTAGAAGACTCAGAAAAGTACATAAGCTTAAAATTCTAAGGACATAACCAACATGTTTGCCCATCGCTGTATGTTTCTTAAGCAAAACTTAATTTATTCCTGTCCACTTATTACCTCATTCTTGCCTTGCTATTTATAATGGTTTGATTGCTGTTGATGGTCAATATAAGCTGTCACATGTTGTTCACGTTTTCTTAAAACATAAATTCTTGAATGATGTTATTCAGCCTTATTCATCAAAATTGTACCAAAATTACTTAATGATAACGATAAAAAAGTTGTGATGCAAAAATAATTGAAGTTCAAAAATTATATTCAAAAGTAATTTTGACTGAAATTAATATCGAAAATTATTACTAAAATCTCTACCAGCGCTCCAACTTAGCGTAGAAGCTCAAAAAAAAATAAATACTTAATTATATGAGACATTTTGAAAAAATTGTAAAAATTTGGGGAAAAAAGAGGAATTTTTAGGCGGTTTAATCCCAAAAGTTTGATAGGTATTGATGGGTAATATTATAAAGTACGCGTCACATGTTGTTCACATTTACTTCAGTTTTTAGTATTTGGTTATGTGGTCCTTTATTGATATTTTTAGTTTTGGTTTCTTTCTTGTATTTGATTAAAAGTGTGTTTGGCATTGCTTTTGTAAAGACAAAAGGCTGTTTATTCGATAAAAAACTGATTATACGATAAAAATAAGTATTTAATAAATGATGATTTTAGAAAAATCAATTTTGTAAAAAGTAAAAAAATCTTATATTAGAAAAAACTAGAAATTAAAATTTTTTAAAAAATCTGATTTCCAGCTTTTAAAAACAGCAAATTTAATATTTTTTTAGATAAAAATATCTTTTATTTTTTTAGATAAAAATATCTTTTAGATAAAAATATCTGATTATCTTAAATTTCATAAAAAAATATCATCCACTCATCAAATTAAAATATAAAATTTTCAAATTTTAAATATACAATACAAATTATGCAAATTCAATATCAATACACTAAAATAAAATTACATAAAGATTAATTTATTGGTTATCTACTTTCTAAAATTAGGATAAAATATGAATATATATAAAAATTATCCTTATGTCCATATATACGTGTAAAATTATATACAAAATCGGTTAACCGTTAACTAATCAATTAACTAGATACTTAAATCAAAGTCCAAATTCATTAACCATAATTTTAAAAATTACAATCAACATATACGTCCAATTAGACTGGTTAACCGTTAAAATTGATTTGAACTCGATTTTCTAAACAGTTATAACAAATTTTCAGTTCTTTCCAGTCTTAAATTGTGATCAATTGAAAAAGTTGTTAACTATATATCATTTTTTTGAATTATAAATGATTATGCGCATTAAATATGTTAATTATAACATACTACCAACTTTATATGATAAACACATAAAAAATAATAGAATTTAAAAAATAGTTAAAAAGAAAATATATGCTGATGTATGATACATAAAGTAAGAAAATTCTAACAGTTGGATGTATATACATTTAGTGGCTCGATATTCACAGAAAGAACTGAGATTGAAAGATAAATTTAACTCTCAACCCCATTTGTTATTAATTTATTTCAATTCAAATGAGAAGAAAATGGAAAGAAATATTGTATTTCAAAACTTACCAGAAAAACAGGTTAATAAAATATTAAAGCTAATTTATCATGTGACATATTAATTATTAAATTTATGGAATACACCACATATAAAATGTGAAAATATATTTACATGTATCAAACTTTAATTGCTAAGTTCATGAACATATTAGCAATTAATCTCATGGGATAATATATATATATTTATATTTTTTTTGGGGGGACCATTTAGGTCGGTCGCTAGTTATTCCTGTTTATTTCATTTAATGTTTGATTTTGTGAGTTGTGACCCATTAGACAGTGATTCTTTTCCTTTTGTTTTCTTGTATTTAATTAAAATTTGTTTTATTCCTAATATTAAATCAAGGAGAAAGACCAATTATCACTTCAGAGTTCATTGAACTCAAATTTATTCACTAAAATATTTGATAAATAAATAATGCATGTACCATAATTGACAGTTTTCTTCTAATATTTTCTTTATACATTTGCTTTTATATGTGATGAGTATAAACCGGTTAATCAATCTATTAGTAAAAAATATTAACCAGTATATTAACATTAATATTAACTATTAATCAGTTTGTTACGTCTGGTTAACCAATATTTTTTTGGTAACCATTAAAAGTTATAACATATAATTATAAAAAATTAGGCAAATTTCAATTCAATTTTAAATGTGCAAAATAATTCAAAATAAAAATTACAAAACAAACATCATATACTAGCTAAAATTTATGTTTAACAAATTAAATGCTAATATTATACAATGGAATTGATATTTATTAGAAATTAGCATGCTTAATTCTAACTTAAAAAAAAAATTTGACTACATTAAATGTTAAAATATAGATTTTAAAATAAAAAAATATAATTAAATACTATTAAATAAAATATGGACACCAATATAGATAATAAAAAATAATGTGTATAAAAGTGAATCTGTATCTCTATATAAATACTACTCTATAAAATTAAAGAGAATGATATAATTTAAATATAATTTAAAGTATTATATAAATTATATTGAAAAATACAAAAAATTAAGGTATAAAAATAATAATATAATTTAAATTTACTTTAAAATATTACTTTATTTAAGTTTTAGAGAGAAATAAAAAATAAAAATTTTTATGGTATGAAAATAAAAATATAAATGAAACGGTTAATTGGTACTCAAATCATGAAATCAAAAGTCAAACAAAAATAGAAAATAATAGTTAAAATGGTCAGTTAATTGAAATTAGTAGACTTTTTAGACTATAGACCGAAATAAAAAAAAATCTATTAATTAAAATTGAAACTGCTAATTTGATTAACTGAAAAACCCAATTTAATTTCGAACCGATTTTTTAGTTAGCCGTTTTTCTTTTTCCTTCTCTTTTTGCTTGGCCCTACTTTTAATGTTTTAATTTGGAAAAGAAAAAAAACGGTATGTTTATTTCTGTGTTGCATAGCTGTAGGTACGCATATACGTATCGGTACTAATATGGATATGAAATACAATAATTTTTTAAAAAAATAGAATATATGTATGTAGTATATAATTATTAATGAAAAATAATATTTAATTAATAATTATATTATAAAATATTAAATAATATAATCATAAAAATATGCTCCAAATAATGAAGGAGGCATAATATATATATATATATATATATATATATATAACAAACCTGTAAATACGCTCAATTAGAAGTACTCGTGCTTTTCAGTTAATTTTATTCGTGCCATGCCACCAATTCATATCACGCAGTGAACCTAAATGCATTAGCTTTTGCTTTTTATTTGTTTATTACTTTATTTATTTCTTTTTTTTTTTAGCAAAAAGTTGGAATAATTAATCCAAACAATAATATCAATGAGATCAATTCATATGTATCATGTGGCCTTTTATTTTTGAAATTGTAAAAATTTCAGTTTTTAATATTAAAGAATTTTATTCTTCTAAATCTCCTAATTTTTAATTTTAATTCTATTGAGAATTTACTGGATGTATTTCGTTTTTTGCCCAAAAAACATAATATTAAATATATATATATATATATATTTTAAAAAATGCACAGTTTGTTTTACAATTAGTTTTACTTTATAAAGTGGATTTTTTTTTTTTATTTTGGTGTGAAAAATGAAAAAAATTAGAAAAGTGGAGTTATAGTAAAAGAATTTAGCAAATTAGAATGTTAGAAAACGGCAAATTAGGTAGGTCCCATCCACATTGGGGTCTGAATTGCCAGAAAACGGTAAACTTGGTTGCCTTTTTTGGTTTATTTAATTTTTTTTTGTCCCAGACGCAAAACAGTGCCGTTTTGCACCTGTATTAGGAGATTGGGCAGTGGGACCCGTTGGTCAGAAAACGACAACCAAGTTTGCCGTTTTATGACCAAAAATATATTTTTTTTATTTTTTTCATATATTAATATATATCAGAAAATTACACTATAAAGTTAAATAAATATAACTAAATTCGGACAACTAATTATTTCACAAATATTGATTATTATAATTTATCTAAATTAACTATAAAAAAAATATGTGTTCAATAATTATCTTAACTTAGTTTAAACAAATTTTATTTTTCATAAATAAAATAAATACTAATAATTTACCTCTTAAAATATTGATAGTAATTATATTGAAAATTTAATAGTACCAACAATTTAAAAAAACAAAAAAAAGTTAGCCACACATTAAAATTTTATTAACAAAATTAATTTATATTTTATTTACATAACAATATCTTTTTTTTTTTTACCGTGAAAACAACAAAAAGATATTATCTTAAGTATATAATAAATAAAATAAAAATGAATATGTAAAAGAATTAAACTGTAAAGAAAGAAAATGAGAGTGAAAAGAAAATTAAAGAGCCGAAGGTAAAAAATAAAAAGATATATAAGCAAATGGCAAGACAGGGAAAGGGAAGAAATCAAATGGCCGTGAGGAAGTTGGCCTTTTAAAGGCCAACTTTGAATAAAAAAAATAAAAAAAAAATAAAATTCCAAACAGACCAGTGCCTTGCAGCTAGGGGTGTTCAAAAATGGGTTACATGGGTTAGATGGGTTACAATTAGATTTTTTTTAGAAGAAAAATGGAGTTGAATTATATATTATCTCACAAAACATATTATAAAAATTTGATTCAAATTTTATCATAACCCACCCAACCCATTTTTGAACACCCCTACTTGCAGCTATTTACTGTGTGGCTGCCATTTGATGGGGGCTTTGATGAGTTTTCTAAAATATAATTAAATAAAATATATTGGGGCTTTGATGAGTTTTCTAAAGTTGTCGATATGCACATGAATATTGTGCTTAAATCTTCAAGAATGATATGAATAATAATTTAGTTGACATACGAACCATAAATCTCCTTAACATAATTCTCTCATACATCATTTCATTTTTTTAACATGACATTTTCTTTAAAACAAATTGTGTAAAGTATGACAATCCCAAATTTTTAACAACCCCAACTTTTTAAATACTTTTACTGTAATATCAGATTTTTCATTTTTTTTTAAATACACTATTTTCACAAAATACTATCCTATGCATAAAGCATAAGCTCCTAGCTCAATAATTTATCCTATCCTGTGCATAAACCATAAGCTCCTCAATAATTTTAAATAATTCAGATTTATAGCATAAGCGCCTCAATAATTTTCATACATTAGTTCAAACTTAAACTCATTTGGCTTTGTTTTTTCCTCCATTATTTTCTTATTTTATGTGGTGGAACAGCTTTCTTTTTATTATTATTTTTTTTTGCTTCTGATCGAAATATCTGAAATAGAACAATTTTACTCATGTACCTTTTTTTATTATTTTTTAATCAATTTTAGCTGTAATACGAATTACCAGATCCTATGCGTCATGTACTTTCCTTCTGTAATTGTTGTGAAAAATAAGAACTAGATTAGAGCAAAAATTGCATCTAAAATAAAGATAGTAAGAACAAAAAATTTTAACGAGATTCTGCTAATATTGCCTACGTTTTTTAGGACTAAAAATATTATTTCACTAAAATTGAAAAGTGAAATAATACAAGAGGATAAATATACTTAACTAATTGATAAGTTAAGTAACAAGTGATGATTAAACCTAAAGTTAAGGGGCTACATTTATAGCAATAAAAAATCCCTCCTCTTTCAAATTTTTCCGATGTGGGATTCCTTTTTTTTTTTTGCCGCCTACCATATTTGACTTACAATCTTCTACTTGAAGATTTGATTGAGTATTAATCACATCTTCACATTATTCTTTCTCTCTTGCCAATCCCATTGCTTGTGTATCTATCAGGCCGCTGGAAGATCTACACCAAACAAACTTGTCAGTATTAACTGTTTTCGTCATAAAATCTGTTATGTTTTCTTTAGTATGGATTTTTTGTATATCCACGGTTCCTTCTTCCACTTTCTCATGAACGAAGTGATACTGAACCCGAATGTGTTTTGTCCTGGGATGAAATACTGGATTTTTTGCAAGATACAAAGCACTTTGACTGTCACAAAATAGAGAATTATTCTTCCTTTGATGCCTGAGTTCCTCCAATAACAATTTCAACCATACAGCTTCTTTACTAGTTTGTGCAACTGCCATATATTCTGCTTCTGTTGTTGACGTAGCCACAACTGATTGCAGTTTTGAGACACAGCTTACAGCTCTACCAGCAAATGTAAACACATATCCTGTAATGGATTTGCTTTTGTCTAAATCTCCAGTATAATCTGAGTTAACATATCTTCTGACAATAATGTCTGATCCTCCATAATACAATGCAACATCTACGGTCCCTTTAATGTATCTAAGGGCCCTTTTTACTGCATTCCAGTGCTCTCCATCAGGATTCGCCATGTATCGACTAACTGCTTCCACTGCATGTGCAATGTCCGGTCTTGTACAAATTATAGCGAATATTAGACTTTCCACTGCTGATGCATACGGTACTCGAGATATCTCCATCTTCTCCTCTTCACTGCTAGGACACATACTAGAAGATAACTTGAAATTAGCAGGAAATGGGGTAGATATCGGCTTACAATCTTGCATGTTAAACCGTCGCAAGATCTTTTTTAAATAATTTTTTTGAGAAAGCCAAAATTTTCTGCTATTTCTGTCTCGGTGAATTTGCATCCCTAGAACCTTCTTTGCTGATCTCAAGTCCTTCATATCAAATTTCCTAGCCAACTGAGTCTTCAATTGTTTAATGCGATCTTTGTTGGGGCCTGCTACCAACATGTCATCAACATATAACAGTAAGATGATGAAATTGTTAGTGGTTATGCCCTAGGCCAAACATTTGGACCTTGATGTAACCATTACTTTTTCATTTATATAATGGTTTTCTTCGCATTGATATTATTGGCATGTTACATTATTGTAATGTTTATGAATAACAATGTTATTCATGTTGTCCCTAGTCATTTATCAATAAAGGGCATAAAGATAAATGAAGACTAGTATAGATTTGCATTGATAATCATGGGATGATTATATATATGTTGATATAAATCAAATCTATATGTACTTGCTAGAGAACAAAGTACTGGATAGACCCACTATAAGATCACTTCATAGGTTAATGTCATAAGTGTTCTTATAATAGATATATTATTGAATCCTTTGACCTGAGGTTATCATAGTTTCCAACATAAGGATCATTATGTTTTGACATAATCAAACGTTATCTTTAATCGGATAATTATAAAGTTTATGATCGGACATAATGAGAATTATGCGGAGAAAAGTGAATAATCAAGATGGAATTTGTCCCTCTCTTATGAGAGAGATATCTATTGGGCCCCTCGATAAGTAGGACTGTAAAATGCATGGCCGTGCTCAAATGAATTGATAGTGTGATCAATGTCATTTGAATTTATCAGTCTACTTGGTGATCGAGAAATTATATGTTTGAACAATTTAAGTTTGACATGGACCATGACTTATGTTCAAACAAGATATCGTGTGACAAAAGGATAATAACATGTTCTATTGCAAGGTTAAAATCGGACTAACGATATTTATATTATTTGGGTAGTCATAATGTCTTGCTAGAGACCAATTATGACTTGTGGGTTTTTATGGGATTAGGCCCACTGCCAACATAATATAAACCTATTGGGTCACACACCAAGAGCAAAATGAACAGAATGGATTTTATTGGGTTATTTAGGAATAAAATATAAATATAGGTATTTATATTTAATTTCGAAATTACATATTTATATATATATATTTATGCATATAAATATCTCTTATTTTGAATATGAGATAATAATATGTATTAATATATTATTTCTTATTATTTAGAATAATAAATAAATAAATAAATATATATATATAAATATATGTATATATATATATATTATATCTTAATTTTGAATTAAGAGATAATATCATCATTTATCTTTTCCTAAGAGGAAAAGATTTGAAATATATATACAGTTATATATGGGATATATGTTAATAAAGAGTTTAACCCTAATAGAAACACTAATCACGTTATTCTAAATAACTAGGATTAGAGTGGCTGTAATCATCATCTTTGAGAGAGAAAGAAAGAAAAGAAAAACAGTGCTATCGTTCTTCTTTGAGAAAGAAAGAAAAGAAAACAGAACAGAGCCACCATTATTCTTTGAGAAAGAAAGAAAAGAAATCCATTCGCATTCAAGGGAGCTAGCACCCCTGCGACTCCTGCTCATTTGTTCGTGCGTGTGGATACCGATAGAGGACGTTCGCGTAAAGGCAGCGTCTTCAGTCCGGATTAAAGAGTTATTTCGTTCTAAAGGTTAGTAATTCAATCTCTTCCTTTTTGAATCAATCGAATCTACTTGGATCCTGTTTTGGGTTTCGAATTTTTCCGCTGCGTTTAATGTTGATTCAATCCTTTGAAACCCAACAGAAATCACTTTTACCAAACCTCTTGAAATATGCACAAGGGTCTGTATAAAGCCTGTTGTATTCAAAACTCAACATGAAGGAATCAAATCTCTTGTACCAATAGCTTGGCGCCTGTTTGAGACCGTACAGAGATTTGTTTAATCTGCAAACCAAGTTTTTCTTTCCATTTTCTTCAAAACCTTCTGATTGAAGCATATAAATTTCTTCTTCAAGATCTCCATGAAGAAAAGCAGTTTTGACATCTAACTACTCCAGATATAAGTCAAATATAGCACACATCGACAGAATTACTCTGATTGTTATAAGTCTGACCACTGGGAAAAAAATCTCATTGAAATCAATACCTTCTTTTTGAGCATACCCTTTTGACTACCAGTCTAGCACGATACCGCTCCACTTGATCATCACTATTACGCTTGATCTTGTAAACCCATTTATTTCCAATGGGCTTTCTTTCTTGTGGTAGCAAAATAAGTTCCCAAGTTTTATTTTTATGAAGAGCTTCAATTTCTTCTTGTATTGCTGCCATCCACTGAAATGCATCTGAACTACTCATTGCTTCTTGAAAAGTTGATGGCTCTCCATCCTCTGTTAGAAGAAAATATGCAACATTACTCTCCATAACATAATCTGAGTGCCAATCTGGTTGTTTTGTTAATCGGCTTGATCGACGAATCTCGGGTACTTGAGATTCAATTGGTTGGGACTCCTCTGGCTTATATTCCTCCTGCTCTGGTTCATCTTCAGAAGAATTTTCTTGATTGGATTCTTTTTTCACCTGTACAGTCATCGTCTCTTAACTTTCATTCATAATGCTATCATTTGCTTCTTATATCTTATCTTCCATAAAAATCACATCTCTACTGACTACATAGTGGGATCCCATAGGCAATATCCCTTTACTCCGTCAGCATAACCTAAAAATAAATATTTTCTAGATTTAGAATCTAGCATTGTAGTTTCTTGTGAATTGTACATCACGTACACTGGATTTTCAAATATATGAAGGTTTGAATAATCGGCTTGTTTGCCAGTCCACATCTCTATCGGTGTCTTCAACTCGGTTGCAGTTGAAGAAGCCCGATTTATTACTTAACAGGCGGTGTTGGCTGCTTCTATCCAAAACTTTTTATTTAAGCCTACAGCTCCCAACATTCCTCTTGTTCTCTCTAATAAGGTTCTGTTTATCCGCTCTGCCACTCCATTTTATTGAGTATATGCTACAGTGAACTGTCTTTTGATGCCTTTCTGATTACAAAAGTCTACAAACTCATTGCTTGTATATTCTCCTCCATTATCAGTCCTCAAACGTTTGATCTTCTTTCTAGATTCAAGTTCTACCAGCGCTTTGAATATTTTGAAGACTAAAAACACAGATGCCTTCCTCTTGAAAAGATACACCCAATATCTCCTGGAGTAATCGTCAATAAATGATACAAAGAACCTTACTCCTCCTAAGGATGAAACTCGTGCTTGCCACACATCAGAGTGAACCAAGTCTAGAATAGATTTGCTTCTACAATTAGATGTGTTGAACTTCAATCTGATGTTGCTTGCTTATAATACAATGTTCACAAAAAGGGTAGTGAGACCTGAAAGTAGATTTCTCTCTGCAAAAATCTTTATTATTTGTTCAGACATATGTCCAAGTTTTTTATGCCAGGTCATTGCACGTTTTTCACTTGGACTGCTCGTGACGACAAATGCCTCTCCTTCTTGCAAAGTCTCTCCTTTTATCATGTATAAATTTACAGCTATCTTTTTTCCCTTCATAAGTATAAGCGCGCCTCGAATTATTTTCATAATTTCCTTCTCACCACTGAACTTGCACCCCAAATCATCCAATTGTCCTAAAGACAACAGATTCTTCTTTAGGCCTTCCACATACCGTACGTCTTGAATAGTACAAATTGTACCATCATACATTTTTAGTTTAATAATTCTAATGCCAAAGATCTTTAAGGAATGATCATTGCAACTGTACACAGATCATCCAGAGATAGGTTCATAATGATGGAACCATTCTCTTCGAGAGGTCATATGAAATGTAGCTCCTGAATCAAGAAGCCATACTTCAGCGAATCTTTTTCTGCCTTCATTAGTTGTTGCTACTTCACAACATAGAGCATCTTCGCCATTGGAACAGGTTGCCACATTTCCTTGAGAATCAGAACTTTTCTTTAAACTCCAACAATCCTTCTTCAAGTGACCCTTCTTGCCACAGTTGTAGCATTTAACATTCTTCTTACTTCTTGATTTTGATCTACCATGATTATAGCTCCCACTTGAGCCGCATTCTGTTGATCTCCCTCTCATAACTGTCAGGGCTTTCACATGCTGTGAACTTGCCTACCTGTTTTTCTTATTCTTATGCCGATTTTCCTCATCTAGAACAGCGGCTACAACATCATCGAAGACTAAAATATCCGTAAGGATATTATTTATTAAGTTAATGATGAGTTGATCATACAAATTTGGTAAACTTTGAAGTAGAAGCTAAGCACGTTCTACTGTCTCTATTTTATAACTCACAGAAGTGAGTTGAGAAAATAGAGTATTCAAAATATTAATGTGCTCTGTCACTGAAGTAGATTCCTCCATACGAAGAGTATAAATTTTTCTTTTAAGGAAAATTTTGTTGTGGAGTGATTTGGCCTCGTACAACTTAGTGAGGTGATCCCAGACCTCCTTTGCTGTCTTCTTCTCTTCTATGCTTGATAACACTCAATCTGCTAATGTCAGATGAAGATTTGCCATAACATTTTCATCCATCTCGTTTCACTTATTATCATTTGTGAAATCAGCTGGTCTTTGACTTATAGCCGCTAGGCAATTATTTTTTCTCAAGATAGCTTTCATCTTCAATTTTCACAGTGAAAAATTACTCCCATTGAATTTCTCGATCTCATATTTTGTCACCATTGCTTCTATCATGAACTTCTCTGCTAAAAAATTAGCTCCCACTATTTTACGTGAATAGTAATTGTATAGATGAGCAGTGACCATATACGTAAACAGTATCGTATACGTGAACAGTATCGAAGAAAAAATCTTTTCTGATATGAAAGATTAGTCTATACTGCAACCACAGAGCATACTAAGACATAACTTCGGCTCTGATACCACTTGTCGTGAAAAATAAGGACTGAATTAGAGTAAAAACTGCAGCTAAAATAAAGATAGTAAGGAACAAAATATTTTAACGAGGTTCGGCCAATATTACCTACGTACTTGGGGACTAAAAATATTATTTCACTAAAACTGAAAAGTGAAATAATATAAGAGAGAAGAAATATGCATAACTTACCAGAAATCTAGTCAAGTAGTAAATTACCAGAAATCTGACATCTCATTTAGCAAGAATGTGGATGCATAACTTAAGATCAGTGTGTGCTCCATTCTTGGGGTGGGAATTACTGAGAATCGAGGTAGATATCTGGGCCTGCCTTCTTTAATAGGAAGAAAGAAGAAGGAAATTTTTGGCTTCATTAGGGATAATGCTTGCAAAAGAATCCAGAGTTAGGGTTTGAAGCTTCTTTCCCGTGGTGGTGAGGAGATACTTTTAAAAGCAGTAGCTCAAGCACTACCTAACTATGCTATGAATGTTTTTCTTCTGCCTGTTGGTCTGTGTGATGATCTAGAGAAATTATTTAATTCTTTCTGGTGGTGTAACAAAGGAAGAGGGATCCGTTGGATGATATGGGATAGGTTGTGTGTTCACAAAGGAGCGGGGGGGCTGGGCTTTAAAAAACTGCGGGATTTTAATTTGGCCATGTTGGGAAAGCAGGGATGAGGTTTCTTACAAAGCCCTCTTCATTAGTTGCTAGAATTTTCAAAGCCAGGTATTATCGTAATACAGATTATTTAGGGTTTGGTTTAGGTCCTAATCCGAGCTTTGTGTGGCGCTCAATTTGGGAAGCGAAGCAATGGGTAGAGAAAGGGAGTCATCGGCGAGTTGGGAATGGAGAAGGTATTTGCATTGGAAGGGACCCGTGGGCGTAAGGCAGTGAGACGGGGCGTGTGACTTTGGTACTGAGTTCAGAGGTAGCGGATGCACCGGCTTCTTCTCTATTTAAACCAAATTGCTTACGATGGGATGAAGACACACTGGTGGATATTTTTAACAGAGAGGATTGTGATATGATTTTGAGGACCCCGTTGTCTAGAGGAAATGTTAGGGATGAATGGGTTTGGAAGGAGGAGATTACGGGGAGTTTTAATGTGAAAAGTTGCTACAAATTGATAAGTGGCACAGTACATTGTGATGATGGGGTGATGTGTAGAAGATTTTGGAAGCTGAAGATTCCAGCCAAGGTGAAGAACTTCCTTTGGAGAGCTTTTCATGGAGTTTTGCCTACTGCAGAAGCTTTAAATGCTCGAGGAGTGGGGATTAAGCTTCAATGTCAGGTTTGTTGCTCTAACCTTGAAGATACTTTTCATCTCCTCTGTTTTTGTCCGAAAGCCCAGGAAGCTTGGAGCTTACTTGATTCAAATGTGATGGGTTCAATTTTATCGGGGAGGTGTTTGGCTTTTAAAGATTGGATGAGGCAGATTGTATGTTCAACTGATATGGAACATTGTTGCTCTTGGGCTATGGTCTGTTACTTTTTATGGTTCAACAGAAATAATTGTGTCTGGAATGGTGTCAATAAGTCTGCAAGGGAGATTGTTGTTTTTGCAGAGACTCATCTTAAGGAATGGGTAGAGGCGCAATCGAGGCCTATTAATGCTTGCATTGCAGGGGGTACCTCACAGCAAGGAGGAGGCAGTTTACTATGGTTTGAACCACCAGTAGGGTGGTTAAAGGTAAACGTGGATGCTTCTATTAGTGTCAAGGATGGGTGTATGGGTATTGGTTGGATAGCCAGGGATGATACAGGTTCTTTTGTTTGGGCGAAGAGCATGCGAGTGAAGGGAGTGTTCCAGCCTAGGGAAGCTGAGGCGGTGGGACTCAAGGAGGTTCTAAGTTGGTTGAAAGCGGAAAGGCGAGACCAGGTGATTGTTGAATCTGATGCTGCTATGGTAGTTTCGGGCTTGAAACAAACTTCCTTTAATTCTGCTTTTGGTTTACTTATTGATGATTGCAAAGAACTTGTCAGTAATTTCTTAAATATAGAGATTCGTTTTGTTAGACGGTCAGTGAATGAAGCAGCTCATAGATTGGCTAGAGTTGCTCTTTCTATACCTGACAGTATGGAGTGGATTAGCTCCCCTCCAAGTTTTATTGTTGATTGTATTCCTGTTGGTTCTCTTTAAATGAAAGGCGATTTATCTTTTTCAAAAAAAAAAAAAACGAATTTCCTTGCAGTGCTAAGGATGCGAAAATTCAAGTTTTAGAGAAAGGGCATCACATATCAAGGAATTGTTTGATGGCATAAGGATATACAAGTTTAGGTCCTCCGCTCCACATCAGATCAACTAACTACGGGTTGGCCGCATCCGTGTTATGGTCGTGGAAGAACACATATTGAGCAGGGTTACTACAAGCTTTGGCCGGATCAGGATTAGGTTGAACAACGGTGCAGTGTATAGCATGTTTAGTTTCTAATTCACCATTTGTTCCACCATTATATTTCCTCCTAAGCATGGACTGTCCCCTACCTTAAAACCTTAATTTACATTTAACACCAATAATTTAGTACAATATAGTAAGAGCAGACATTAAGTTTGTCATATTTTATTGGATAAACACATTCTTTTAGAAAAAATATAGGATATTTAGGTCTTCGTGTATTTTAAGTATATTTAAATCTATTTTATTAAAAAATTATGTATTATAAATCTATTTATATAATTTAACTGGTGATTTCAATTAAACTAATTTTATTATTTTTTAATTTTTTTGTTCTCATTTATATTTTGGTGGGTAATTATAAAATTTTCATTTGATTAAACATGTATTTATATATAAAGAATATTTTTTTTATCATATATATATATATATATATATATATATATATTAATAATTTTTTATAAAAGTAATTATGATACGAAGGAATCTCTTTAATTTGTTTTTATGTTTCAACCCATAAAAAAATTAATATTTGAAGAAAATGGGTCTGGCATATTTCTCACTGTAGCAATTTAGAGGAAGTTTTGTTCTGACATTGTTTAAAGCTATTTCTATAATTTAATTGTAAAACTTGTTTCTTCTCTCCATTTTCCTTGCTTTTCCACCACTTTGGTGGAAAATGATATTGGGCTTTAAAAGCCATTTGGGAAATCATATTTCTTCTTTTTTATTCTCATTTCTCTTACTTATTTAATGTCCAAACAAATGAAATTAAATAATTTTTTTTTCTATTTTCTCTTGATCCATTCGGAATAAACATAACGTTAGAGTTATAATTAGGCATATACCTCTCACTTGTAATTGTAACAAAATAAATGAGATAAGCTATGGGTTGAATAAATAATGAAATTTATCTTTGGTTTGGATTATTATGATGGCTTTTTTTTTAGGAATTTTACCATATATTCATGTATAGAATTTACCAAATTTTCTTTTAGATGTTTATTATATTTGTAATCGAGTCAAAATTGAATTTTAATAATGTATTACCGGTGACTCATGATATTAGTGTTTTTTAATATGAATTGCACATATAATCTGATAAATTATGAGCGACCAGATTATTTCACATAACACTATTTTTTTAATTTTTTTTTAATATTTTTTGACAGTTGCTGATTTCTTAAATACAATATGATTAGAAAAATGTATTTGTGGGTGATTACGTTGCTTAAATTTTGCTTGTAATTTCCCCGTTTATGCATGAGTTAGTTGATTAAATATTTTCTGGGATCAATTAGAAAGTTAGTTAGGTTCTAATCTTGTTTGTATTCAACGTTTACATTCCAAACAGTCAAACAGCTATGTTTGAGGATCAATTAGAAAGTTAGTTGAATAAATGATTTTTTTCGTTGCGAAAAACATAACTAGAATTCTGTATCTTATTCAAGTACAAAAGCAACATTAAGGATTACAATAGGAAATAGATGCCAGATAGGTAGCTGGACATGCTAATTTATTAAGCTGGGTTGCAATTTGAGTACTAAGGATATGAAAAATTAAGTTGTAGCTAAAGTGGATCACATATCAAATAATTGTTTGATGGTATAAGGATATACAGCTTCAGGTCCTCCGCCCCACATCAGATCGGCAAACTGCCGGTTGGCCGCATCGGTGTTATGGCCGTCGTCGAAGAACACATATCGAGTAGGGTTACTACAAGCTCCGGCCGGATCAGGATTAGGCTGAACATCGGTGCAGCGTGTAGCACGTGTTGTTGATTTACCATTTGTTCCACCATTATCTCCACCATTATTTCCTCCTTCTAAACATGGAGTGTCCCCTACCTTCAAACCTTCATTTACATTTAATACCACTAATTTAGTGCAATATAATTAGAGCAGACATTAAGTTAGTCATTTTTTAATTAATTGGAAAAACACATTCTTTCGCTCCATTAACTTATCAATATGTTGATCAGTTCTTGATATGTTTTGACTGAATTTTTGTTGAAATTGAGCTTTTGTTCGCTACTATTTTTTTCTGATATATTTATTTTTTAACTAAAAAATAAAAATTAAAATAGCATGAAAAAGGGCATGCACATATACCCAAACCGACCCGTGTGCCGCCTATATAACCGTATAATAATAATAATAATAATAATAATAGTAATAATTTGTGCATACCATAGCTTGTAGGATCTCTTATCCTTTCTCGAAGGGCAGAGAAAAAATCAAAAATGGAGTAAGTAAATTCTGAGTATCCAAGACTACTCTTTATGGAGACAACCATTTTAGATAAGGCATCGTTGTGGAGTGTTGCAAGTATCATGGGTACTTCTGCACATCCATTGCCAGTGATGTTGAGTTGTTGTTTCATCATTGGCAAGCAGCCAAGGGGTCCAACATTCTGAAACATAAATTTCCTAGCCCCTTGCTTATCATACATTTCCTGTGAGAATAATTAACATCCAATTAATGACTTTTACCTTAATAATTTTGTAGTTAATTATTTCTATAAATCAATCAGACACAGCCAAACATAATGCAGTTTGAAAATCCATATCAAATTAATGGTTAATATATAATTAACACTAATTAATTGTACCTTGACTACTTGTGACAAGTTGCCTATTACTAGACTAACATAGTCTTGCATCTCCCTGAAGCTGGTATTAGATTGTCCGCTGATGGTAAAATAATCATTACCGCCCATGCTAAACAGGTAAACAGCTTGCTTCAGCCTTTCGTTGGCCTCTTCTGGACCCAAATTTGCTCTCCAAGAAGTAGCCAATTTGCTGAAATTAGCGTACTGGCCTCGTAGGTTCATCTGAAACACAATGTTGATCACGCAGTTCCCGAGGTTACTATCATATTTAAGTTTATTATATGTGAATAAAATATCTGAATGTATAAGAAGATTGTTAATCAAAATCAAAGCTATTTTTTCTTAAAAAAAGGAGAGAAAATTGCATCATTTAATTGAATGAAGGCCAAATAGACTTGTCCAAGTTGTTTTGTGCTCACAACGATGGCCATAATTTCTTAAGAAAATAGATCCAAACAACCACTTTTAAATTATTAATTAGCTTACCGCTGGGGGTGGATGATCATCAAGAACACCAGCACCAGCTGATGCGAAACTTGCGCCATGACTGAAATCTGCAGATCCATTCTGATACGGTGGGATAATAGGTAGACCGGCATAATTATGAGCTGCAAGCCAAAAAAAAAAAAACCAAAAACAAAAAAAAAGCACAAATTTTCAGAAACAGATAAATGTGAATGCCATAATATAGGGGTGCTAAACTACTGATGTGATATCAGGACGGAAAGATTTCGACTTGAAACTTAAATGAAATAGTTGTAGAAAAGAATAAATTAATTACCAATAAAATCAGGGAGAACACGACCATCAGAAAATCTTCCAGTAGGATAGTGAAAATAGGTCATGCCATAAGGGCAAAGGCCTGACGGAGTATTATTAGAATCCGATATCAAATTGTTTCCAGGATCGTATAGAGAGTCTCCAAAGATGAACAAGTACTGAGCATTGCACCCAACGTATAAACTCATAACACAAACAAAATAAATAATTAAATTTCTAGCCATTCTAATTTTTATCTATATAAAGCTTCTGCAATTTTTTTTTCTTAGTCTGCTTTTCCCTGCCTTCCCCGACTTGCTATTTATTGCAGTTCTTGTTTAAGGAAGAAGGTAGCAAAAATGATTTAAAATTTGTTTTCTTTTTTTTTTTTTTCTAATTTTTACCCACGTTTTTATAAATCATGATTTGATTATTTTCAATTTCTTATTTTCTTGTCCCGTTAGTTTGTAAGTTTCAGTTCTATTTGCTAACTACAAAATTCAAACTTAACGTTAAGATTTAATTCTAAATAGAGAACACATGGAACATGTTAAGAGATTTTAAATCTAATAACATACTAATTAATTAATAGGCCTATGCCAGCCGTATCAACATGATATGAGATAGATGATATGCGAATTTTACCCAAGTATCCCATCCGATCCATTCCAATTCAAAAGTATTGATTTGAAATTGACCATAACTAAATTCGACAGTTAGTAATTTAACTATTTAATATTTACTAATGTAATATAATCAATGACAATGATGAAAAACTATTGCAAAATTTAATAAAAATGTTGCAATTATTTTGTAACAACAATTTCACATGCGCTATATTTATTTTTGCTACTTTAATTTATTGAAACAGTTTAAATATTTTGATTTAATATATTTTTTTATGTTATTTTATATAAAAAAAAAAGTAACAATTTTATAGTTGTTACAAAAAATATCTGTTGTAATAAATACATTATATGGTAGTGATTGTGTTATTCCTATCATATACCGGTGCTAAGTTTCATTTTTGTTTTGTTCTCGTCAATTTTCTCCTTCTCGTTGCTATAAGTTTTTCTATTTTTAAATAAGAGCTACATATATGTTTTCCTATTAGTATTTAGGCAGCGTCAATTTTGAATATATATACACTTTTATATTAATTTCGCTAAAACTAATGATGATTAAATGGTAATCTACGTAATGTGAAAAACGTTGGTACGATATGACAGAGTCACAGAGGAATCTTGTGTCCTTAATAATATTTTAATCTTTAATTAGGTGCAATGAAATTAGTACACGAGCTTAACGTTTTTTCTCTATTTGGCTTTAAAAATTTTAAGTGTCAAAATTCTTACACTTTAAGTGCGCTTTTTTTTTTTAAAAAAAAAAAAAAATTACTTTATTTCATTTTAAATGTTCTTTTATAATGTACCACTATATTTAATATAATAATAAATTTAATTTTGATCATATAAAAATTAAATGTTGTATTTAGACTTAAAAAAAACAAATTATTTAATTGCTAATATTTTATTTATAAAATTAAGATTTTCTAATCAGTTTTTTTTTTTTTCTATTAAAGTGAAAGTGACATCTTAAAATGAAACTGAGGGAATACTAGTTTTTAAGTTAACTTAAAAAGTAAGATAAACTATGGTTTATAATAAATACTCCATTCGTCTCATTTTAAGTGATTACTTTCACTTTAACACTAGAATTAAGAAAATAATTAAAAAAAATCTTGATTTTATAAAAAAAAATATCGGCAATTCACTAGTTTACCATTTTCTTATTCCAATTACATTTTTTTTAATTTTTATATGATTAAATCTAAATTTATTATTCTATTAAATATAGCAGTGGATAATAAATAGAAGCAAATATGTAAATTTTTCTTAAAAGGATATTTAAAGTGAGATAAATAAAAATAATAAAAATGATTAGTTAAAGTGAAACGGAAAAAGTAATGAATTTATATTTATTCTGGGTTCTATGATGGTTTTTTTGCATAGGAATTTTTCCATTCATGTATATATAGAATGAAAAAAAGAAAAAAATGGATGTTATGTGCTAATGATTTGCAGTGACTCTCATTGGTGTCATTGTCTTTTAATGTGACTTGCAGATATAACGTGAACAATATAAAATAATGAGCGATCAGATCATATCAGATCACATGAGATTAATTAATTACAATATGATTGTTAGAATGGGAATTTTCGGTGATATATGTGATTTTTTAATTAAATATTTTTAGGATCACTTATAAATTAGGTTCTAATCTTGTTTGTATTTAACGTTGAGTACACAAGCAGGAACTATCTTTCATTGGTCAGTTTTTGCTGATTTTAACTACTTAAATTGCCTCAAACTAGGCTTTCCCCTGAACAGAAGGAAACATGATCAGGAAATATGCATGTAGCCATGTACCAACAACTAAATTAATCAACTTGATCTTTAAACAAAGCTAATACAAAATTTATTTAACACGTTCGACTCACGATGCATTTTATATAATTGTAAATTGATTATTTCGAGAACTGGCAAAAGATCCAGTTAACTAGACAGATTCGATTTGATTCGCTTTGGGTTTCGAGCAAATTTAGATCTAATTCCGAGTTAAACTCTCAAAAGAAATAAATAAATAATAAAAATGTTAATCATCTTACATAACATATATAACATTTTTAATTTTGGTGAAATTGAAGAACTGGACACGATGATTGTAGTTCCCTGCATAATTAGATTCAAAATGCCAAGAAAATGGGTTTTAAGTATAATCTAATTTCAAAATTAACTTATAAAGTGAGAATTGTCCAAATTTTTGAAAGATATATTTTATTTTTATAATTAGCTGACGTGAGATATTTAACATAAAATGACTTTAAATTATTTTATAGTTAAATCTTTATCATTATTATTATTATTATTATTAATGTTTAAATGTGAAATTTCTCTTTAATAACAATATAGCATTGACCCTTAGGTGCACTGTTCTGACACAGTCATTACTCCGAGAAAACTAATACAAAATGACATAAAAACATGCTCAATAAAAAAAAAAAAAATTTCCACCCAATTTTGAAGGAAAATTCTTTATTTGAATTTGATTTTCTACCTTTCCTTCTATAGTTAAAATTGATTGTATGTATCTAATCTACCCAACAATATAATATGAATGATTCATGATTTGTGATTCACTCAATTTCTTGGCCATAACCATTATGTAGGAGAGATGGTCAAGTGGTTTAAGGCATTGCATTGGAACTGTTACATAAGATTTTGTTTACCTATTGAAAGTCCGAATCCCTCTCTTTCAATCCTATATATATATATTTTTAATCATTTTGAGCTTTTTTAAATTACCTAATGTTACCATAAAATACTATAGATTACCAAAAAATTATGTTTTAGACATAGTATTTTTGAAAAAAAATGTTTAAAAGTTAAATTTGTTAAATTTCGCATAGTTGTCCTTACACTATAAGAAATAGCAGATTTCGCGACGGAACAATTTCCGTCGGTAATTAGTAACGGAAAGGACATTCCGTCGCTAATTAGAGACGGAAAAAAATTCCGTCGCTAAAAATAGCGGAAATAATTTTCCTCCAGTTTTAACAACCGAAATTACGACGGTAATTAAAATTCGTCGCTAAAATTAGCGACGAAATTTAAATTTCCGTCGCTAAAATTATAAAAATAAATTAATTTCATTTATTATCATTTTTTATTATTAATATTAGCGACGGAGTACCTATTTCCGTCGCTAAAAGTTTTTAATTTATTAAAACACACCCTCTCTCCCCGATTTCCCCTGGTTTCTGCCCTCTCCACCCGCGACCCTCCTCCGGCCGCACTCCCTCCCCGCCAATCTTGCCTCGCCTCTCCCATCCGACTCCGATCCGGCCGGCCTCCCTCCCCTCCCCCTCCTCCCTCTTTCCCGCAGCTGTTGTCGGCTCCTCTCCCTCGCCCCCTCTCCCTTGCCGCCCTCATCTCCCCTCGCAAGCCAGCCCCTCCGCTCGCGCCGCCCTCCTCCTCCGCGCGTGCCGCCCTTCCCCCCACTCAGATCGCGTGCCAGCCCAACGCTTGAGCCCCCCTCCTCCTCCGCGTGCGCCGCCCCTTCCCCCTACTCAGATCGCGCGCCGCCCCTTCCCCCCGCTCAGATCCGCTCACCTGGCTCCTTCCGTGCGCGCTGCCCCTCCTCCTCCGTTGGATCTACAAGTTAGTTTCTTTTTCTTTTTTTGTTTATTTAATTTATTTTTTCCATTTATTTTTTTAGTTTACTATTTGTTGTTAGAGTAAAACAAAGTGGTTTGTCTTCATCTTTAATGATATATTAAAATTGTCTATGTTTGTTTGGTCTGTTGGAGTTTGACTTGTCTTTGATGTATTTTGAGTTCAAAGACTTTTAATTTTTACAGAAATGGTGATGCTGTTTGCTGATTTTAAGTACAGATTTTGGGATTGGAATTGAAACCTTTTATGTTAATTTAATTTGTAATTATTGGACATGTGACTGGTAGCAATAGCAAAACAAAAGGCAGATACATTTACTCACAATTGGTACAAGCTGGCCATTAAACTTGATAGTTTTTGCAAGTGTTTCTGGTTTTAAATGCTCACCATCGTCTAAAAAATCCCACCCAAGAAGCTACTGTTGACTCAAAGTAGAATTTTTACTTTAAAACCTCAATTCAGGTGGTAGGACATGACCATCTTTTATTCTGTTAGATAATTATGCTTATGATGTTTTAAAGAACGCAAGTAATGAAGTTAGAATCTTAGATTAGAACTTCTAATCTACACTTAATACATACAATGCTTAGGAATTGCACTTTGTTAAAGAAAATGGGAGAGAAATGGATAATTTCTATTGATTTTAATTTGATGTATTAGTTAAATGATAAATCTATTGATTTTAGTTTAAATTAGATACTTACACCACTATGCCTACTGGCTGTAAACATGTTATTCGATGTATCCATTATATTTTGTATATTTGCTTTTCTTAATTGAAAGGAAAATATTATCTTTGATTTGTTTCCGTTCATATTCTCAAAATATTAATGAAATGGTAAAACATTTGGAATAAAAAAATTTATATCATAAAAAAAATGATATTCTTGAATGATAGTGTCTGTTTGTGATGAAATTTTACAAAAATATGATAAACTAAAGCTATTTAATTGTATTTGCAAAAAAAAATACATAAATATCCAATTATATTTCTCCTCCTACCAACCGTCATCGTCATACTCTTGGCTTGCCCTTCCTTTTCAAACATTTCATGGGATCCAATCACTTTTTGTTTTTAATTGTGATATTATTACTACTGTTATTAAATATTTATCTTAATTATTATTATGATTATTGTAATGTTGTGTTAATTATTATTATTATTATTATTATTATTATTATTATTATTATGTAATGGGTACGTAGGTTAATTATTATTATTAATATTTATTAAATAATTATCTTAATTATTATTATTGTTATTTTTTTTATTAAGAAGTTGTGTTAATTTTAGTAGTTGTTATTATTATTATTATTATTATTATTATTATTATTATTATTATTATTGTTGTTAATTGGGTATGCTAATTGGTATTGTTATTAGTATTATTTTTTTTTTGTAAGAATTTCCGACGAATTTTTTTTTCCGTCGACAATTCCCGACGGAAATTCATTTTCTGTCGGCAAATTTTTCAATTTTTCCGACGAAAAAAATTCCGTCGGAAATTTTTCCTACGACTAATATGCCGACGGAATGAATTTCCGTCGGCAATTTCGTTTCCCGTTTTCGGGAAATTCTTTTTCTCTTGTAGTGTTATCCCTCTAAATTGATAAGCACTTTTGGGCTCTAACACAAACAAAATTCACAATTATGGTCAGTTTGGTCAGTTATGGCTTTGATACTATAGGCAACAATTTTCCAAACTTTTATGGACCTAGAGTGTTGGGTCCTCTAATTGTAGTTAAACATTACTTTAAAATATTTTAAGCTAATTTAAAATTGGCTGACATATAATCATAAGCATTTTTTTTTCAAAATGTACATATAAAAAAGAATTTTGTTTATTTACCCGGAGCAATATATAGATAAACAAAAATGAAATCATTTAGATGTTATTTCCATCCCCACAAATACATACATACATATATATATATATATATATATATATATATATATAGGTTTTATATGATACAATAATAATAGACTTTGAAATACGTTTTGGATTGGATGGATTTAAGGAAACAGTTTTCATAAATTGAGACTTGGCTTTGAACATTTGGATGGATGTAACCCGAGGCAAGCTAGACAACCCTTGGTAGGAAATCTAAACTCAAATTTGAGCAGTTATATATATTAAAAAGAATTTCAGATTGCTCGGTTATAAGAATTTATAAGTCGTTTTAGGATAGAGGAAAAAAAGAAAAGAATTAAGTGCTTTTTTAAAATTAATGCTTCTAACATATTTCATCTTATAAATTAGCTTTTGCAATTAAGTTACACCCAATTACATTTTTCTCAGTATAATATATGAGCATGGGCAGTACGAGAGTTATGTTATGTAAATTGGTTATAA
The DNA here is from genome assembly GCA_947683425.1 of Excoecaria cochinchinensis. Taxonomy (NCBI): domain Eukaryota; kingdom Viridiplantae; phylum Streptophyta; class Magnoliopsida; order Malpighiales; family Euphorbiaceae; genus Excoecaria; species Excoecaria cochinchinensis. The sequence goes on along the minus strand of CANTUQ010000125.1, from coordinate 1,927,134 downwards.
AAATTAAATGTTATTTATTTATTTTCATAATGGTTTCAACTATTCATATTTTACAAAATTAAATATTTGTATAATTATTGGTATTATTCTATTTACCTTGAGTCGGTCCACTTGGAGTAAAGCTATGTAATGATTTTTCATAGGCTGCATGGCTTTATTAAAAAAAAAATGCCTGAACCATCTCCAGAAACAAGCCAGAGATGGTTGTTTATTTTATTAGACAGAGACGTGATTACAGTAAAGTAGAAGATTACAAGAGTCAATAACAAGGATTAAGCAACATGGTGATTAGGATAAGCAGAGCAAGAGTTTTCCGTTTTATCGGAGCAACTAATCTTGCTACTGACTTCAACTTCAAATAGCCGTTTCATGTTGTAAGGAGACACATATTCCGGTCCTCCGCTCCACATAATGTCGGCAATCTGCCGGTTGGCCGCGTCGGTGTTGTGGCCACCGTCGAAGTACACATGATCATCTGCTGTACTGCATACACAGTAAGGAAACGACCCACAATTTGATGCACGATGACTCCCATCTCCGCAACATGCAATATCCCCCACCGCAAAACCTTCATAAATAAATTTAACAAATAATTATAATCAAACGTACTGCAAAATACGTGCCTATATCCGACGACATAAATATAAATATTCACGTACCGTATTTTGTAGGATTGCTTATTCTGTCACCAATGGCGGTATAGAAATCAAAGACAGAGTAAATAAAATCAGGATATTGGATGGCCAATGAGTTAGCCATGTTTAGCAGAGCAGCATTGTGGAGCGATGCAAGTGTTAATGGTCTTTGGGCACATCCATCTCCAGTAATGTTGTATTGTTGTTTAAACATCGGCATGCATCCAATTGGTGCCACATTTTGGAACATGAATTTCCTTGCCCCTATTTCATTGTACATTTTCTAATGACAACAATAATATCCCATCATAAATCATCAATCCAAATAATTTTATAAAGGGACTATTTTATCCTTTACGTCTGTCTTGGACTTTTTGTTTCTCAAGTTGTTATTGAAGCAAAAATACCTTTACATATGCTGAAAGGTTATTAAATTAGGGTATTCTAGCTAGCACCATTTTCAACAATCATAAGGGTATTTTTGCTTCATTTTTAATAATTATTGAAAGGACAGTTTAGCACTTTTTCAACACCTATAGGGGCATTTTGGCTCAAAAAATAACTTTAGATGCAAAATAAAACTCTTAAGATAAATACTGACAGAAATTTAACATTTTTTTCCTTCTTTTTTTTTTAAAAAAAAACAATAGTATCACTTGCAAGGAAAAGAGTTGAATCAATTAGCTGTATACCTTGATCACTTCTGTCATGTTGCCTACCACTTGATTTACATAGGTTTGTAGTTGGAAGAAGGTTGCATTAGTATTTTGTAGGGAAAAGGAGAAATAATCATTACCCCCCATGCACATTAAGTAAACAGCTTGACTCAACCTTCTGTTTGCTTCCGTGGCACCTAATTCTGCAGTCCAATTTGCTTTAACTCTTGTTAAGTTGCCATATTGGTTACCAAGGTTCATCTGAAACCAAAAATCAATTACTTATTAATTCACGAGTTAATCAGTCTATAAGTACTATTTTCGTTATTTATTATACTACAAGTTGAGGATTATTATATTCTGTGGATATAAGACAAATACAAGATTAATTTTACATAGTATATTTGAAAAGAATTGCATGTGATCTTACCATTATACAATTACAATTGCTTGCACAAATAACTTACGGATAATAATAAGGGTAGAAGAAAAAAGATTGCAGGTGTATCATATTATAAAGACATTATCCAAAATCGAGATGAATTTTATATTATTTGGTTGAAAAAGATGGTGGTGAAGATTACGTTTAACATTCTTTGATCAACAAGCAAGCTAATTGACAAATTAAAGTCATACATGTAAGCAATCGCGTCAACTTAAAAAAAAAAAAAGTTTGAGAATTCTAATGCTTGGCTAATGGAAAAATAAAAAAAATAAAAAAACAATTCCTCATAAAAACAGATAAAAAAAAAGATCAAAATTTTCATAATTATTGCTTACTGCGTTGGGGTTTGTATCAAAGACACCAGCACCGCCGGAGGCGAAACTAGCACCACTGGTGAGATTGGCATTGGGATCTAGAGCTGGTGGCATAAAAGGTAGGTTCAAGTGGACAGCTGCAAATAACAAGTATAAAATGTGAAGTTAAATTCCATCATTTTATTGAATTATACAAAAAAGAAATTAGACTTTGATCTCAAAAAAAAAAAAAAAAACAAAAACTACATAGTTAATCAGATCATGGATAATAATATTGACAAAGAAATGTAAAGAAAAATAATAAATTAAATTATAATTAGGTAAAAATACCAATAAAATCCGGAACGACACGGCCATCAGAAAATCTTCCAGTGGAATGGTCAAAGAAGGTAGTGCCATAAGGCTTGGAATAAGCAGGGATATCTGCAGCAGGTGTAATGAATTGGTTGTTTCCTGGGTCATACAGTGAGTCTCCAAAAATGAAGAAATAATTAGCATAGCAACCACTTGGGTTCAGAAGGATAACACTCGCACATAAACTTATTACACAAAGCAAATAATTCAAACTACTTCCCATCTTTTTGCTCTTTCTCAGATTTTGTTTTATGCTTTACCACTTTATTTCACTTCCTATTTATAATGCTTCGAGCTTAGTATAGTTTCTAATCATATAATGGATGCCATGTGTTTGACTTTGACTGTTAGTTTTAATTCCATCCAACTAAGTAATAGACTATCTTTGTTTGTTTAAAAAGAAATAGTTTAATATTCAATTCGATTCCCTTAGTTTTAACTTACAAACTATCATGCCATAAATTTGGCCTATGGATAATAAAGTAACATCTAATTTTAACGTGAACAGCTTCATCTATAATTTAATTTAATTTAATTTATTTTTTTTTATTGACTTTGGATCTTTCACTAAAATATTTTGATAATCTATAATTGATAATAAACAATCAAATAAAAAAATCGAAATTTTATTTAACAGAAAAATTGATTCGAAATTAAACCGATTTTATGTTAACCAAATTGAAAATTTAAGATTACAGTTTTTACTTTTAAAAATTAGTGGTTAACTGTTGACTAATGGTATAGTTAATATATCTATATACATTTTATATATTATATTTTAATTTTTATATTTTAATTTTTTAATATTTTTATAATTTATAAATATTATAGTAGATGACTTTCTAAAATATTAGTATAATACATATTTTTAACAAATGATATTGAAATTAGTTTTTTGTTACAAATATTTTATTCATTACATATGCATAATTAGCACTATTTATATATTGTTAGTTTCATATTGAATATATTTAATTTTAATAATTAATTATGAGAATTCTATTTTCCATTTGATTTTTTAATGGATATTATATTTGATTTTTATTTTTCATTTTTGAAGCATTTTTAACTATTAAAAACTGTTGTAAAAATAAGGACCGGATTAGAGCAAAACTTCGGCTAAAATAGAGATAATAAGGAACACACAGATTTACGTGAAAAACCCCCAAACAAATCAGGGTAAAAATCACGGGCAAGACTAGCAAAATTTTACTATAAAATAGGAGTTACAACCTCTCTATATTTTACATAAGAAAATATGAGAAACACTCTCTATTTATACTAGGAGACCTCAAGAATGAGATGATTAAATCTAAAACTAATAGGCTATATTTATAGTTACAAAAACTATTCATATTCTTTAAAAATCCCGATGTGGGATTCTAAAAGTTTTGAATTTTTTTTTTTTTTCAATTCTTCGGCCAACAATTGTTGGCTTCAAAGCCAACAATTGTTGACTTCAACAATCTCCCACTTGAAGATTTGATTGAGTATCAATCAGATCTTCACACCACTTTTCTATCTTGTCATTTTTCCATGCGCTTTGTAATCTTTGAAAAACTAGAAATACATCAAACTTCCTCTTAATCGAATACACTCAACATCTCCTGGAATAGTTGTCTCCTAGGGATGAAACTGGTGTTTGCCATACGTCAGAGTGAACCAATTCTTAGAACATCATTTCTAGAATTTTATGTGTTTTAACTTCAAACGATGCTGCTTTCTCATAACACATTTACAGCTATCTTTTCTCCTTTCATAAGTACAAGCGCATCTCTTTATGATCCCAATTTTCATATCTTGCATCTCAAACATCCACTTGTCCTATAGACAGCAGATTCCTTTTGAGCCTTCCACATACATCATAGAGCATATCCATCGTCGGAACAACTCGCCACATTTTCTTGAGAATTGGAATACTTTAGATTACAGCAATCATTTTTCAAATGACCCTTCTTACCACAGTTGTAGCATTTAATATTCTTCTTACTCCTGAATCTTGAACTACCATGATTGTAACTCCCACTTAAGCCACGTTCCGTTGATCTTCCTCTCATCACCGTCAAGGCTTCCACATGCTGTGAACTTGCCTGCCTGTCTTCCTTATTTTTGCGCCGATTTTCTTCTTCTAGAATAGCAGCTGCAACATTATCGAAAACTAGAGCATCCGTATTATTTGTTAAATTGATGATGAGTTGATCATACGAATCTGGTAAACTTTGGAGTAGAATCTCAGCACGTTCCTCTGCCTCTATTTTATACTCCAACGAAGTGAGTTGAGAAAATAGAGTATTCAAAGTATTTAAGTGCTCCGTCACTGAAGTAGATTCCTCCATACGAAGAGTATAGAGTTTTCTTTCCAAGAAAATTTTGTTGTGCAGTGATTTTGCCTCGTACAATTTAGTGAGATGATCCCTGTCAACATTGGTGGCTCATCCACCCACCTTTGTTGACAAAATGAATTTATTTTGTTAACAAAGGGAATCCCACATCGGGATTTCATAGAAATAGGAGTAGTAATCTCCTATATAAATATAGCCCACCTCATTTAGTTTTAATCCATCCCAAAATTGCCAATCTTTCTAAAGGCAATTAGTAAATATTTCACTTGTATTATTTCTTTGATATAGTGAAATATAATATTAGTAGTGTCCGAGGACGTAGGCATAATTGGCCGAACCTCGTTAAATTCTGGTGTTCTTTATTTGTCTATTTAATAGCTATTGTCGGGTATATTGTTAGTGAATTATTGTACTGTTAAATTACTTAGTAAAATTCTATCTTGAGAATTTTACCTTGTGTGATTTTTCAGTACAATCGTTTACGCTTTATTCACCTGTTCAATAGTATTCGAGGTGAATTTGGTGGAAATCAACCCGAGTTCCCACAACAATTGGTATCAGAGCCTAGGTTCTTTCTTAGTATGCTCTGTGGTTGCAGCGTAGGCTGATCTTCCACATCAGAAAAGATTTTTTCTTGTGCTATTGGCATTCCGCATCGACAGCTATTGAATAGTAATTATAGCTGAAATGACAAATCCATCCACTTCTTCTTCGTCGTCCAATATGATGGCAAATGCAAGAGTTGCGGTGGAAATTTTTGATGGTACGGGTCATTTTGGCATGTGGCAAAGTGAGGTTCTAGACGCTCTCTTTCAGCAAGGTCTAGACATTGCCCTTGAAGAAAAGAATCCAGATGATGTTGATGAGAAAGAATGGAAGAAACTTAATCGTTTGGCGTGTGGTACAATTCGATCGTGCCTTTCTAGAGAGCAAAAGTATGCTTTCTCGAAAGAAATTTTTGCAAGTAAATTGATGAAGGCGCTGGAGGAAAAATTCTTGAAGAAAAGCAGTCAGAATAAGCTTCACATGAAGAAAAGACTGTTTCGTTTCAATTATGTTGCGGGTACCACAATAAATGATCACATCACCAGTTTTAATCAGTTAGTCGCTGATTTATTGAATTTGGATGTGACATTTGAAGATGAAGACCTGGCTTTGATGTTGTTGGGATCGCTTCCTGAGGAGTTTGAGTTTCTTGAAACGACTCTACTTCATGGGAAGGCTGCTGTGACTCTCAGTGAAGTTTGTACTGCCTTGTATAGTTATGAACTGAGAAAGAAGGACAAAAAAAGAAAGCACAAATGGAGCTACAGAAGCTCTAGTAGTGAGAGGTCGGTTGCAGAGCCAGACTAGAGGAAAGAAAGGGAGATCGAAGTCGAGGCCCAAATTGGGCAAAGATGAATGTGCCTTTTGTCGAGAAAAAGGGCATTGGAAGAAAGATTGTCCTAAGCTGAAGTATAAGGGCAAACCTGATAAGGGAAAGGCTGTTGTAGATTCAAATGTAGCTGAGTGTAATGATGAAGACTCAGATTTCTCACTTGCTGTTACATCGTCAACGAGCTCTTCTAGTGTATGGCTGCTTGATTCAGGCTGCAGTCATCATATGTGTCCCCATCGGGATTGGTTCTATGAATTTAAAGAACTAGAAGATGGAGTTGTTTATATAGCAAATGATGCCTCTCTCAACACACATGGGATTGGTTCTATTCGTTTGAAAAACCATGATGGATCAATCAGAATCTTGAAGGATGTTCGTTATGTGCCCAGTTTGTCAAAGAATCTCATTTCCGTGGGAGCTCTAGAAGAAAAAGGTTTTGAGGTACGAGCAAAAGGCGGAGTAATGAAGATAATTTCTGGTGCACTTGTGGTGTTGAAGGGAATTCGAAAGAATAACAGATTGTACCACTACCAAGGTACTACTGTTATTGGCACAACAGCAGTGGCTTCTACTGGTGAAAAGGAGTCAGAAGCAACCAGGTTATGGCATATGCGCTTGGGGCATGCAGGTGCAAAATCCTTGAATCTACTGGTGAAACAAGGATTATTGAAAGGAGTTCAGACTTGCAAATTGGATTTTTGCGAGCATTGTGTCAAAGGGAAAAAGACAAGGGTGAAATTTGGAACAGCAATCCACGATACTAAGGGTATTTTGGATTATGTTCATTCTGATGTGTGGGGACCTTCCAAGACGACTTCTTTGGGAGGAAAACACTACTATGTGACCTTTGTTGATGATTTTTCTCGGAGAGTTTGGGTGTATACTATGAAGACTAAGGATGAAGTGCTAGGAGTTTTCCTTAAATGGAAAAAGATGATGGAAACTCAAACAGGCCAAAGGATCAAGCATCTCCGTACAGATAATGGCGGGGAATACAGGAGTGATCCATTTATGAAGGTGTGTGAAGATGAAGGCATTGTCAGACACTTCACAGTCAGAAATACACCACAACAGAATGGGGTGGCAGAACGCATGAACCGGACATTGCTGGAGAAAGTTCGGTGTATGTTGTCCAATGCTGGATTGGGCAGAGAATTTTGGGCTGAAGCTATTACATATGCTTGCCATCTCATTAATCGCCTACCATCTAGTGCTATTGGTGGTAAAACGCCATTGGAGAAATGGTTTGGTAAACCTGCTACAGATTATAATTCCTTACATGTGTTTGGTTCCACTGCATACTATCACATTAAGGAATCGAAGTTGGATCCACGTGCAAAGAAAGCAATTTTCATGGGGATCACCTCTGGTGTGAAAGGATATCGACTTTGGTGCCCAGAGTCAAAGAAAATAATTTTCAGCAGGGATGTTACCTTTGATGAATCTACCATGTTGAGAAAGGTGAAGAATGAAAGTATTGAGCAAACAGATGGTACTCCAAAACAGGTGGAGTTTGAAAGTAAAATTGTTATCCCAGCAAATGATGAAGCAAATGCAGAAACTCCTATGGTAGATGAGGAGTCAGATGAAGAAGAGGTTTTAACCCAAGAACCTCCACAGCAACCTGAATCAATTGCATTAAGTAAGCCAAAGAGGACAATCAAAAAACCTGCTCGCTATGTTGATATGGTGGCTTACGCATTCCAAATTGCAACGGATGATATTCCTACCACTTATAATGAAGCAGTCAAAAGTTCAGAAGTAAAAAAGTGGAGGAAAGCCATGAATGATGAAATGCAGTCCCTTCATAAGAATCAGACGTGGGAGTTAGCTACTCTACCGAAGGGAAAGAAGGCAATTGGGTGCAAATGGGTATATGCAAAGAAAGATGGATTTCCTGACAATGATGATGTGCGCTACAAAGCAAGGCTGGTGGCTAAAGGCTACGCTCAGACGGAGGGAATTGACTATAATGAAGTTTTTTCTCCAGTTGTAAAACATTCCTCCATTCGAATTTTGTTGGCTTTGGTAGCACAATTGGATATGGAACTAGTTCAGTTGGATGTAAAAACTGCATTTTTACATGGAGACTTGGAGGAGGAAATCTATATGGTTCAGCCCGAAGGATTTAGAGTTGCTGGAAAAGAAAATATGGTGTGCAAGCTTGAAAAATCATTGTACGGATTGAAGCAATCTCCGAGGCAGTGGTACAAACGATTTGACAAGTTTATGATGGGGCAGAAGTACACAAGAAGCAAATATGATCATTGTGTGTATTTGCGCAAGCTACAAGACGGATCCTACATATATCTTCTTCTTTATGTTGATGATATGTTGATAGCTTCCAAGAGTCCGACAGAGATTGAAAAGTTGAAGACTCAGCTGAACAGGGAGTTCGAAATGAAGGATCTAGGTGAAGCCAAGAAGATTCTCGGTATGGAGATAAGCAGAAATAGGGAATTGGGGAGACTTTGTTTGACTCAGAAACAGTATCTGAAAAAAGTGCTAAAGCGTTTTGGCATGAATGAAAAGTCAAAACCTGTTAGTACTCCTCTTGCTCCTCATTTCAAGCTCGGTGCATCTTTGTCTCCAAAGAATGAAGCTGAACGAGAATACATGGCAAAAGTACCGTATGCAAATACTGTTGGTAGCTTGATGTATGCTATGGTGTGTACAAGGCCCGACATTTCACAGGCAGTTGGGGTTGTGAGCAGGTATATGCATGATCCGGGAAAGGAGCATTGGCAAGCTGTGAAATGGATTCTGCGGTACATTCTGAACACCGTAGATGTTGGTTTGGTATTTCAGCGAGATGATCAAGATGGCCAATGTATAGTTGGATATTGTGATTCCGACTATGCTAGTGATTTGGACAAACGACGATCAACTACTGGTTATGTGTTTACTCTTGCGAAGGCACCAGTTAGTTGGAAGTCTACTTTACAGTCAACGGTTGCTTTGTCCACTACGGAGGCAGAGTATATGGCAGTTACAGAGGCTGTGAAGGAGGCAATTTGGCTTCAAGGGTTGCTTGGTGAATTAGGAGTTCAACAGAAGCACATCAAAGTGCATTGTGATAGTCAAAGTGCTATTCATTTGGCAAAGAATCAAGTTTACCATGCAAGGACGAAGCATATCGATGTTCGTTATCACTTTGTACGAGAGGTTCTGGAAGAAGGTGGAGTAACAATCCAGAAGATTAGGACCACTGATAATCCTGCTGATATGTTCACAAAAGTGGTGACGGCGGTCAAGTTGCAACATTGTTTGGGCTTGATCAATATTGTTAAATGTTGAAGTTGGGCGCTTTGAAGCGCATTTGGGACACTACTAAAATTGAGCTTGTGAGAGATTTGAAATTGTGGAGTTCGCCAAGGTGGAGATTGTCAACATTGGTGGCTCATCCACCCACCTTTGTTGACAAAATGAATTTATTTTGTTAACAAAGGGAATCCCACATCGGGATTTCATAGAAATAGGAGTAGTAATCTCCTATATAAATATAGCCCACCTCATTTAGTTTTAATCCATCCCAAAATTGCCAATCTTTCTAAAGGCAATTAGTAAATATTTCACTTGTATTATTTCTTTGATATAGTGAAATATAATATTAGTAGTGTCCGAGGACGTAGGCATAATTGGCCGAACCTCGTTAAATTCTGGTGTTCTTTATTTGTCTATTTAATAGCTATTGTCGGGTATATTGTTAGTGAATTATTGTACTGTTAAATTACTTAGTAAAATTCTATCTTGAGAATTTTACCTTGTGTGATTTTTCAGTACAATCGTTTACGCTTTATTCACCTGTTCAATAGTATTCGAGGTGAATTTGGTGGAAATCAACCCGAGTTCCCACAACAATCCCAGATCTCCTTTGCTACATACAAATTGTATAATTTATTAAATTTATATGTTAAAATATTTTAGTGGTTAATCAGTAAATCAATCCGAAAAAATGATTATAAAACAAAATCTATACGGTAATTAACCAAAATTAATGTACTAATTAATAAAATTATTAATAGACCGGTTAACCGATGTATGTTCATCTCTAACGTTTTGTGCTTTGTTATAGGTTTACTGTCCACGTGATTCGAGTGTGCGATTCCTATTCTAAAATATTACTAGTAGTAGTTTTTGTCATCTTCTATTATGTATGATAAATAAACTTTCTCTCTTTATATGGTGCTTCAATTTTTTTAATTGATCAACTGGGCAGAACATCTATCCAATTTGAACTTAATTAATTCTATTTATTCAATTGATCTTATCCTAATTAGTTTTTTTAAAAAAAAAATTAAAACACATCTACCTTTTGCTTGCATTTCTTTCTCTCTCGCTTTTTTCGCAATCTATTTAATGTGTCCTGATAATACCTACTTAAAAAATATACTATTCAATTTGGAAATTGATTTGAAAACTCTTCAGATCCACATCATAAAATTTAATTGACTTAATTACGTTTAAGAAATTGTAAATCATTTTCGAACAAACTCGAAAGGGCTTGATCGATCTAGGGAATGAACTATGGAGATCTTCATTATAGTCTGATCATAAAAAAAATAAATAAAAAATAAAAAGAAATTGCCGAACAAATATCATCCACAAAGCAAAGTTACACACGGCTCAAATTACATGCTACCATTCATGGCATGAAAAGAAGTCAGTCTTAGCAAAATAAAGCCGTAGATATCGAAATTTTAAAAAGAAAAATTGAACTCAATTTGGGCAAATAAGGAAGGAAAGATGTGACTTCTTGAAATGAAGAGAATTAAATATTAAATTTAATTAATATGTAATTATATTTTGTGATTATTTTATTCCAATAATATTCCCTTTTTTATTTTTTATTTTTTCGGAATTCAAGTGCACAAATTTTTTTTTTTTTAATTTTTTTTCCTCCTACGCTACGCTTAAAATGAGAGTAGATCACATTTCTTTAAGAAGAATAAAGTAATAAAAGACGCAGTATTATTTAAGCCGAAATAACAATCTTGACTTTGAATAAGTTGATCAATGCAAACATTTAATTAGTATTATTTTGTTATTGTGCAACAGCTTAATTAAAACAACATGTAAGAGTTTACGCGTGAGTTAATAAAAGATTACGGTCCAAATGGAAAAAAAAAAAAAAAAAAAAAAACTTAATGGCACTTTTTGCCCATGAATTATACATATTCTTTTCAATAAACTTTTTTCTATGATTCAACTTAGGTTTCCATCTTTTCATTAAAGTATACGTCGTTCTCAAAAACACAACAATTTTAACGATTTGTTCTCTCTCTTTATTTATTAGCTGCTAATTTCATTATATTCAATAGGACGTAGATGCATGGACCCATCAAACTAATAAGAAATACATATAGATATATTTATGGGTGATGCTAAATGGACAACTAAAGGAGTTCAAACTCATTTGTTGTAATCTACTCGTCGTTGCACTCAAATTAATAACTTTCAATTTATCATACAAATTTAAAAAATTATTAATCAACATTTCTTTTATAATTTTTGTTATAATTCCCTAAATAATTTTTTTTATCAATTTTCTACAATTATATATGTTCACTCTATTATTTATCTATTTTTTATTGCATACATAAAAGGAAAATAAAAATATATATATAATTAATACTCATTGAAATTTCAAAATTATTAAATTAACTAAAATAAAAAAATTTTAAAAATTATCACATTGAATAAAACAAATGGAATGTCAATTTATTAAATGGCAAAAAAAAAAAAAACCGAAATGGCCAGTCAATATCTCATTTGTTGTACAGTAAAATGGCCAGATTAAAGGAGTCCAAAAATGTCCAAACAATGGCATTTGCTGTAATTTATTAGTAATTTATTAATAAAAATTGTGTAATATAACTAGGGTTGTTAAAAACCCGTTAAATTTAGTTAATCAAAAAATAAGTTAACCGAACCGATTTTTATGGTTAACTGTTAGTGTTTTGGAAAAACAAATATTAATAGACTGATTTTTATTTTTAACCTCATAAAACAGTTAATCAAACCGAAATCGATATATGAATACCCCTATAATTTATTAAAACAAAGTATCGGATGGATTTATTTTAATAATTTTGTATTTTTTAAATATTTTTGCTACACTTTTTTTTTATTATTTTAATTATTTTGAAGTTTTTAATTTTTTTAATTGGCGATTAGTAAGCGTCACTGTCAATCTAATTTGAGTGATTGTGACCGGCTAATTTATTTACTTATTAAATTTTAATTTTTAAAAATAAAGTTACTTATATCCACTAAAAACTTTTATTTTAACAACAATGATATTATATTATAGTGAATAAATTTTAATTTTTAAGTAAATTGAATATTTTAAATTTTTTATGAATGTATTTTATAGTTGTAATAGTTAACCAAAAAATATTGGTTAACCAATCCAAAAATTCGAAACTGATAGACTGGTTAACAAATAGTAATGGGACCGGTTAAACCGGTCCATGAACGCCCCTAAATAAGTGAAAATTTAGGGTGTGTTCAAAAAGTTGCAGGTTTCTAGTTTTTTATTTTTAATATCTAAAAACTATTTTTAGTTTTTGTTATTTATTTTTTAGAAACTGTTTTATATATTTGAAAAATTTATCATATTTTTTAATTATTAATATATTTTTTTAATTATTTATATATACTATAATAATAATTTTGGTGGTGACAGTGGTAGCAAAGGCAGTGTGGTGATAGCGGTGGTGGTTTAGGTGGCGGTGGTATGGTAGCGGTTGAGGTGACGGTGGTGGCGGCGGCGGCGGCGGCATGGTGGTGGTGGTGGAGACGGCAGAAGTGTGGTGGTAATGGCGGCGGGAACAGTGTGGTGGTGGAGACGGCAGCGGTATAGCGGTGGCGATGGCGATGTGGTAGCGTGGTTATAGTAGTGGCGGCGGCGGCGGCGGTAACAGTGTGGTTGTGATGGTGGAGGCGGCATGGTTGTGGTGGCAGCGGCGGCAGTGGCGTGGTGGTGGTAGCGGTGATGGCGGCAACGGTGGTGGCGGCAGCGGTGGCGGTGGTGGTGGCAGCGGCGGTGCAACAGGGGCAGCGGTGACGGCGGTGGCAGTGGCATGATGGTGGCAGCGGCGGTGGCGGAGGCGTGGTGGTGGCAGTAGCGGCAGCACTGATGGTAGCGGTGCGGCGGTAGCGATAATAAGAATAAATTAGCAAAATTTTAAAAACTACATTTTGAACATTTTTAGTTTCTGTTTTATACGTGAAAATCACTTCTTTAAATTTTTATAAAAATCGAAACGAAAAAAATTTGCCGAACGAGTTTTTGTTTTATTTTTTGAAAAAAAAAATATTAATTTTGGATATTTGATATTTCTCATCATCATTAAAATTTACCTAATTTAAACGATTAAAAGTTAAGCGTGTCGATAAAAAGTGCATGAAATTTCGATTTCAATTTTTTCTAATTATATTTTTTGTAAGTAATCCAAAAAATTTACCCAAGTTATTTTCACTTTCATCTAAAATCTATTTTTAATTTGGCTTACTACAAATTGTTTTTCGAAACTCTGGTCTACTAGATAATTGATTTTAATTGTAATTTAACACTATAATTTATCCATATGGTCGAACCGCTGCTATTTTTTTTTTTAACTTAGACGGTATATTAATATAGGCCTGCCACAATCTGAATCCAAAAAAAAATCATGAAATTTTTTTCCTTGAACAAGCTACTTTTTATTTGAATTTTGAACCCAATCCGAGCTGGCTTGAACTAATTCATTTTCATGTTTATTTTATTTTTCATAATAAATTATAGTATTCTGTATTTTTTGTGGTCTAATTTTAATAATTGTTTTTGTTACTCTTAGATTGATAAAGTATTTCAATAAATATACATAAAATATATGTTAGAGTAGTTAATGTTTGTGTCTACTTATATCATTTTCATATATAACATATTATAAAAGTAGAAAATTATAGAATAAAACAATATGTTGCTCAGCCGAGGGTGAGCATGATGTTGTTTTAAAAGTATTCGGGCATAATGGCATTTTCCCTATAATTAGAGCCAATTTATTATATAATTTGGGCATAATGGATATTTAATTTTCTGTGGTTTGGCCAAATTTTGGACATATGAGTTTGGCTAATTCATCACCTTAAATCTTTTCATATATAATTCATATAAAAGTATAATTAACAAGCAGACAATAGAAGGCTTCCTCTCGTGGTAGGAAAAAAAAATATATATGAAATCAATAAAGAAAAAACAAATAACCGAACATATATTTGCAGGCCTTGGATTTTCTGTTTGGCTTGTAATGCATAACTCTATTATATCTTTAATTAACTAATAATGTTGCACGCTATTTCTCTGTTTAGCATTAGCATGCTTAATTTTAAGTCTAAAATTTTTTGGATAATATTAAATGTTAAACTTAGTTAATCGAAAAATTGAACCGAAATTGATTCAAAAAATAGGTTAACTGAATTGATATTTATGGTTAATGGTTAATGTTTTACAAAAATCGATATTAATGTAGTGATTTTTATTTTTTAGCTTATAAATTGGTTAACCGAGCCGAAACCGATAAATGAATACTACTATATTTTATTACTCTTTTTTTATTATAATTTTTTATTTCATTATTTTCATATTTAATTATTTATATCCTTTTAATTTTCATTTACTTTAAAATATTTCAATTTTATTTTAGTTTTTTTAAAGTTATTTTAATCAATTTATTAATTGTTCAATATGTACATATTTAGTATTTGTTATTATTTCCTGACATATCAATTTTTCATTAATTAAAATCAAAATATATTTGAAAATTTATATAAAATTAATATATTAACTAAAAATTTCAAATAAAATAAAATTTTTAATATATGTAAATAATATTTTTGAATATTTTTAGTTTATATTTATTGTTTGAACATCATATTTAATTATTATATTGGATTATTTTTGTTTTCTAATTTTAAATTTTAAGTATTTTCGATAATTTAATTTTTTTTAAATGCATTTTATAGTTATAGTGGTTAACCAAAAAATATTGGTTAACCGGTCCGAAAGTCCGAAACCGATGACGGTTAACCGATGGTAATGGACTGAAATTTCAAAAAATCGATATTAATGGACCGCAGTTTATGGACCGGTTAACCGACCATACTCACCTCTAGTGTACGCAACTTTTAAACGGAAAATCATCCTTATGTATATAGCTCTCACCTCAATATTTGAATTATTATTGATAAGATGCGTAAAGAAACAGCTAAAGTTTCATGTAATGGTTTTATTCATGGAATAAATTAATAATAGAGCATGGCAATTTATTATTTACTTTATTCATAAATAAAATTTATGGACATTTTAAGTAAATATTTTCTGTTGGACAAGTTTCAAGCTCATGCAAGGTGTTGGTAAACTTTTTGTCACGTTTCAAAAGGTAATTTGGGGCCATTAATTATGAGGAGTTTCACTTAGCTAAACATTCATAAATATTAAAAGAAAAGCCGGCCTCTGTGTGCTCTCTACATCCTTACAATTCACTATCTTTTTGTCTGCAACGTAACAAATGATTCTCTTCGTCTAACCACTCTATTTTTATGGTCAATACTGATTAAAATTGAGAAAAATTTCAAAATTTATACTTTTATTATTATAATTGGCCAAAATAATTGATTAAAAGTGCTAACGACTTCAAATTTCTATTTTTTTTAATAATATTTATGATTGTAATTGGGCTAGAGGTGTCAAAATTAACCCAAACCCAACAACTTACCCAAACTCACCCAAAAAAAATTGACCAAAACCCAACCCAACTAAAAAATTGATCCATTTAAACCCACCCAAAATCTACCCACATAAAATACAATCCATTTGTGTCATTCTTCCTTGACCTAATGGGTGTTTTTTTTTCATTATTTCTTTAATATTAAAAACTTTTGCCTTAATGAATAAGATTTTTTGCTTAAACTGTCCCGCTGTATTATTATTGTGTAATGTGTATGCGTATTTTGTTGGTTAGATTTGTAATGGCCGAGTTATCGGGTTAGTCGTGAATAGTATTTTTCGATAAAAAATAGTGCACTGGGGACAAAAATTACACCCGGAAGTAAAAAATATTTTATTTGACCATCGGAAAATAATAGTCACAAGGAGTCCGAGGGTAGAATGTGAAAAAAAAATGAACTCAAATAGATCTCCAAAAGTCAAAAATAAAAAAAAAAACCTGGCTCATTTTAAAGGTTACCCGATTTGACCAAAATTTGACTAGACCTCTAAAAATAGCAAATTACCTCTAAAAATTATTTTAATTATATATATAGATTTAGATTAATATTTAAAAATTTTTGATAGCGAAAAATTAATTTTTTGGTAACACTGAAAATTGTCAAAACTGACTGATTTAAATGTAGCAGATCGAGAAACGGACTCTGTTTGAGCTGAAATTTTGCAGGGAAACTAATTTATATATTTTAAGAATTATAAAATTAATTTTTGGAGAAATTGAGTTTAGAAAGTGAGTGAAATAATTTAAGATTACATAATTGTCTTAAAAATGGAAAAATGGCCACTTAGTTTATGAATTATTGTGTTGTTGTACCACTGTGTGTGACTATGGATTGTTTGAATTGCAGGAAAGGTATGTTATATATATAGTCGTTATACTACCAAAATATTTACCAAATAAATAGTAAATTGGACAGTTATAAGTTAACTGATATCCTGATCCGTTGGATCTCAACCGACCCATTTGGGCCAACATTTTTATAATAATTTTTTTAGTATTCCGTTATTATATCGATAATTATTTTTCATTAAAAAAAAATCAAATGGGTCGACCCAAATTCACCCAACCCATTTAGGTATTGACCCATTTATGATCCATATATTTTGACCCGTTTACGACCCAACTCATTTATGACCCAACCCATTTATGACCCAACCCAAACCCGCTCAACCCACCCATTTGCCACCTCTAAATTGGGCAAATGATTCTCCATATTTATAAATATAACCAATTTCTTCTCCATTCCCAACCTTCTCATCAAATCAGCCATGGCTAACTTCCTTCCAAGAAATCAAACTTTTCTTTTGCTCTTCATCTCTTTTCTTCGTCTTCTTCCTTCTCTATGTGCTCTTGCAGACCAATTCTCTTCCTGTTTAACTCAAAATCAAATAACCAACTTTTCTATATTTCCTACTAAGCAAACTTACTCCACAGCTTACTACAATCTCCTAGAATTTTCCATTCAAAATCTTCGCTTTGCGGACCCCAAAATTCCCAAGCCATTAGCCATTGTTTTGCCTGAAAATTTACGGGAGCTGGTGAAGAGTGTAAGTTGCTGCAGAGAAGGATCATTGGAAATCAGAGTAAGGTGTGGCGGGCACAGCTATGAGGGGACTTCATCAGTAGCTAGCGATGGAAATAATTTTGTAATCATAGATATGATGAATTTAAACAAAATTAAGATAGATTTAGAAGGCGAAACGGCAACAGTAGAAGGTGGTGCAACGCTTGGTGAAACTTACTTAGCCATAGCAGAGGCAAGCAAGATCCATGGATTCTCAGCCGGGTCATGCCCGACTGTTGGAGTTGGTGGCCATATTGGAGGAGGTGGGTTTGGTTTATTGTCAAGAAAGTATGGACTTGCTGCTGATAATGTAATTGATGCAATTCTTGTTGATGCCAATGGAAGTTTATTAGATCGGAATTCTATGGGAGAAGATGTTTTTTGGGCTATTAGAGGTGGAGGTGGTGGGAATTGGGGCATAGTTTACTCTTGGAAAATTAAGCTTTTAAAAGTGCCTGAAATTGTTACAGGATTTATAATTTCAAGAACTGGCACAAAATTACATATAGCCAATTTAGTAAAAAAATGGCAATATGTTGCACCAAAGTTAACTGCTGATTTTTACTTGTCTTGCTTTGTGGGTGCTGGCTTGCCTGATGCTAAAACTATAGGAATATCAGCTACATTTAAAGGGTTTTATTTGGGTCCAAGAAATGAAGCAATTTCTATACTGAATTCCACTTTTCTTGAATTGGGAATTGTAGAAGAATATTGCAAGGAAATGAACTGGATTGAGTCAATACTCTTCTTCTCAGGGCTAAGTAGTGGAAGCACTTTATCCGAATTGAAAAATCGGTACGTTAAGGACAAGCATTATTTCAAAGCTAAATCAGACTATGTAAGGAAAGAAATTAGTTTATTTGGTATTAAGCAAGCTCTTGATATTCTTGAAAGAGAGCCTAAAGGGTATGTAATTTTAGACCCTTATGGTGGGATTATGAACAATATAAGCAGTGAAGCTATTGCATTTCCTCACAGAAATGGCAATGTCTTTGCAATTCAGTACCTGGTGGAATGGAAAGAAAAGGATAACAACAAAAGCAAGGATTATATAAATTGGATTAGAGAATTTTATAAAATTATGACACCATTTGTGTCATGGGGTCCAAGAGCTGCTTATATTAATTATATTGATTTTGACCTTGGTGTTATGGATAATATGCTAATTAGGACTAACAATTTCCTATCTCGAGATGCCGTTGAAGCTGCTAGGGTTTGGGGTGAAAAATATTTCTTGAATAATTTTTATCGGTTGGTAAAGGCTAAGACACTAATAGATCCGCACAATGTTTTCACTAATCAACAAGGAATTCCTCCAATTTCACTTAGATTCCAAACCCAAGTTTTGGAGTGACAATTAATCATATATTGTTAATCTATCTTCGTCCTTTGAAGGTTTATAAATGTGTGCATTTTTTTTTTTGGAATTTGTTATTTATTAAAAAAAATACTGAAAAGTGTAGTGTTCACGTTGGTAATTTCGATCTCTGTCTATCTTTATTTACATAAATAAATAAATAAATTGTAACATTTTCTTGAACAAATAATTCAATACGTGACATGTATGAAATTAAATTTAATTAAAACATCGATTATGCTTTATTTTTTCGGAATTAAAAAAAAAAAAAAGAAAAAATAGAAAAAGATGCATCTCCTTTCTTTCGGATTATTATTTGGGGAACCGATTTCTTTTGGGCCGAGTAAAGTCCTCATTGAGCTCACGTGGGCCAAAATCAAATCACAGCTACACTAGCTCCTACATTATTATTATTTGAATCACTATCATCAATTACATTTGCATCATAATTTTTAGCAGAGAAATTACTTGGAATTTCTAGCTCATATAATTCTTTCAAATTTCGAGGTATTGTAATTGTGGGTTCACCGTTCCACAGGAGTCCTGATAATATTAAGTTGGTTCTTTCACCAGGATGAGACCCATCAAAAAACACGTATTCACTTGGATTACTACACAATTCATAGGGCTCTATCCCGCAATCCATTCCTCGATTAGTTCCATTACCACAACACGCAATATCAGCAACTTTGAAACCTAAAATAAACATCACAAAATTAATGTAATTGTAATGCTAATATAATTAATATGTAATGGAGAAAATTAAATCAACATGACTTACCATATTTTGAAGGATTTTGAATAATGTTATAAAGAGAAGTGTAATAGTCAAAAAGTGTATATCTGAATCCTTGTAATTGGCTCTCTAATGCTTCAATTTCTTTAAATAATAATTTATTATGTAGTTTTATAAGGCTTTGGAGTACTTCATCGCACTCGTCACCAGTCAGATCATATTCTTGTCTTGATATTGGTAGGCAACCCATTGGTCCAACATTTTGGAACACAAATTTTCGTCCTCCCATTTCATATATTTCCTGAAAGAGAATTGAAAAATTAAACTAAGTTCATGCGTTTATTAATTAACTATACAGTTAACTAGAGTAATTAAAAAGATTACCTTGATGACATCAATTAAGATGTTAATAACCAAATTGACAAAGTATTCTTTCTCTGAATCAGTAATGTTAGGATAATCTACAATAATGCTGGCATAGTCATCGCCTCCAATACTATTCAGATAGATTGCTTCAGTCAACAAATTTTTTGCCTTTTCTTCTCCAAGTTGTTGCCTCAACTCGTAGGCCACTTCTTTGAAGAAAATTAGCTGCTGTGTAAGATTAATCTGGGGTGCAAAATTAAAAGCATGTAAGGGTAATTGTTATATGCACTTTAAAAATAAATTCTTAATTTTTATATATTGTTACCGATCCTGCATCAGTTGCAGGTAGAGTACCAGCACCACCAGCTGCAAAATTGGCTCCATTAGTGAAGTTTTGACTAGCATCTGGTCCCAAATAAGGCTTCCATATGGGTAATTTTGCATCTGTGGCTGCAACCATCATCAAATGAAGGCCATTTCACTTCAGTTGACTTACAGATAATTCCACATATAAAGTAAAAAAAAAAAAGTGAAATCTTACCAAGGAAGTCAGTAATAACGCGACCATCGCAAAATCTTCCAGTAGGAAAGTGGAAAAAAGTCTCTCCATAAGGCCAATAGTTGGCCCTGTGAATGATACTTACGTTAAGGTAGTTATTGTTGCCTGGATCATACAGTGAATCCCCAAACACAAACATGGCCACATGTTTACTAGGTTGCCAACAATGCTCTTCTGCATTACAAATAGAAACATAGATAAAACATAAACCTAAGAGAATACTTATGTTTGACATTCTCACTATTATACGCTCCATATATATGATTGATTTTGAAGGTGCATACATATATACATGTAACCGAAGTTCTCTTACGTACCGAAGGGTCCTACATTTTCTTTTCCCCTCTCAACTAAATTTCTTTTAGACATGTGATTACTGGATCGGAGGTGGATAACAACTATTTAAACACCTAATGTGTGTGTATATATGTATTAATCTTACATAAATATATTTTAAAAAAGGCAACAAACAATATATATTTATAAAGATAAAATAAGTTTAAAATACACAAATTTTCATAAATGGAAGAGTAAAATCAACATTAAAGGAAAGATTTGTGTCAGTCTATAATTGTTAAGGAAAGTGACAAATTGTTATTACATAATTTTATAATTATAAAAGCTTCATTTCCCATTAAAAAATAATTAATTTTTTATATTAAAAATATGATATAGCGTCGATGGGTACTTTCTAGGTTCCAGTACTTATGCATGAAGCCATCTCATCAACAACCCCAATTGGAGCCTTGGCTACGGTCCCCACGCGAGGACCATAGTTAGAAAATCCCAGCATTAAACCAAAGGCCTTGAAATTTTGGCCATTATTTGTACAGCTGATCTTACGCTTGGATCTGGATGTGAGAGAATTCATTTAATAGAATTTAATATTTTTTTGAGTTCCATTTTTTTCCCTTGCTCTCTGTTCTTCCTTAAGCTCCAGCAACGGAGTTTCTATTATTTTAATCTGATACTTTTCAATTACAGATTTTTTTAGAAAAAAAAAATCAAAGAAAGATAATATTTACTTTAGATCTTGAAAGGATATTCATAAATATATATATATTTTTAATTTAACAAGAAACAAGCAAGCAAATACCTGGGGCAGAGTTTAGCCTCCCGCAAGCGACCTTCACGGCTCGGATGAAAATTAGTCTGACTGTGATTTCGGGTTTAAAGGTATCTTTTCCAAAAAAAAAAAAAAAAAAAAAAGAAACGAGCAAGCAATTAAAAAGAAAAAGAAAGAAATGATCAGTTACATTGAAAAACCGGAAAAAAAGAAAAGAAATTTAATAAAATTAATTAGTTACAAAAAAAAATGAAAAAACCAAAAAGAAAATAGAGATTATAATAATAAAAAAATATATGTTAAAGGAGATGAAGAAAGAAAGTTGCAAAATAATGCAGTCAATTCCACAAAGGACAAATAAGTAAAAAGCAAAATTGGCCAAAATAGTAATTTTTGTTTTAAACATATGGTGTCAAACTTTAACCCACCAATAATGATTGTATAGAAAAAAATCTAATTTTATCCGATTAATTGGTAATCAGCTGACCTAAAAAAAAATCTGAAATTTCACAATTTTTTTCTAATCAATCCATTAACATTGGTATGCAATTTTTTTCATAATATTAAAACAAATATTTTTTTTAATTTAAATACCCCACATTATTTTCATAATATTGGACATTATTTATAATATTATGAGCCATAACTTATATAACATTTAATTTTCAAACTTTTAATTTAAATAATTGCTTCATGTTACAAGGGTCCGCTCTTGCACATTATCTTTGGCTAATTGAGCATAGACGCGTTCGGTATGATGGCCACCATCGAACCATACATAACCACGTGCCTCACTGCATAACTCACATGCCTCTACTCCACGGCTTGATCGAAAAGTAGCATTTCCACAACAACCATTCATGCCTTAAAATTTATGAAAGCTAATTAATTATAATTGAGAACTAATAAAATAGATTACTTGTTAATTTAGACGTACCAAAATTTGAGGGGTTTCAATTCTTTACATTATAAAATTTGTTATAATCGTAAATAAAATATTTGAAGCCTGGTGATTGGTTCTGTAGCTCCTTAATCGCATTAACTAGAGCTTCATTATAGAGTGTTGCCAAATATAGTAGATCTTCATAACATTCGTTAGTGGTGAGTAGAAGCATCTACTCTACCACTGGCCAGCAACCAAACGGACCAACATCTACTCTACCACTGGCCAGCAACCAAACGGACCAACATTTTGGAACGCAAATTTTCTTCCACCTAATGAATGTATTTTCTGCATATAACAACCAAATAATCAACAATATATGACAAAAAGATGATTTATATGCCCCACGAATATGATCTAATTTGTCCATAAAAATATGATTTAAATTCAACTCAATTCATTAGTAATGTGTTTAAGACATGCAAAGTGATTTGATCTAATTTGATTCGTTTATGAATGATTTATTTTTTTTATAACTTTTTAAAATGATGTGAATATAAGTACAAGTGTTTTATATGAACATGCATAATTTTTTATTTTTAATATATATATATATATATATATATAATATCATAAAACTTGATATATTTATATCTCAATCCATTTATAATCTAATTAATTCACAACTCATTTAATAATGATCCAATTAGATCTAATCTATTTTTAACAAAAAAAAAATTATAATTCTTTTACGAATCAATCCAAATCTCCTGACTCAATTCGATTGCCACCAATATAAAGGTAATAAAATATTACCATGATCCCTTCCGTGAGGTTACATAACTTTAATTTTTTATAATAAAATAATAATGTGTGCTTCCACTAATTACTCTGCCACTAGCATCCAATATAAAAACACTAAATTTTAATATTTTAAAAAAGTAATTTAAATTCTATTTCATTAAAAATAAAATGAATAGAAAAGAACTTTTTTGATTATTTAATTAATTTAGGCAATACATAATTAATTAATTAATGAGAATTATACGTACTCACACTACAAATCAGGGATACTGCGACCATAAAGTCTGTCCATATGGCCAGAAATTTGCCTTTGAACCATTTGGAATATCGGCAAAAACACTATTTCCAGGATCGAACACTGAATCTCCGGAAACAAATAAGGCCACGTGTTTTTCGATTTTCTATTGTCGGCTTCCGACATTATTGTGATTCAAGAGCTGCCCAAAACGATAAGCACTAGAAATTCGAAGCCTAAATTTGGCATACTTTTCGCTCTATTCATCTTTTCAACTTTTAACTTTTTTTCTAAAACAATCAATTCTTTGTTTACAAATTCATACTCCTCCAGTCCCACTTTAAAAGGCTGTTTTCCCTTTTTTATTTGTCTCATTTCAAATATTTTTTTCGCAATTTAAGAAAAAAATTTACGTATTTATTCCTATTTATTATATAATTTATTAAATATATATCACTTACTTTTTGTTTTCCCAATGTAATAACTAAGGACATTCTTGTCATTTTATATTATTTTTTTATAAAATTGATGTATTTCAATTATTTTTTTAATTGTCGTGAAAAAAAGATAATAGCCTTTTAAAGTGAAACGGATGGAATGAAACTAAGCCGATTATTTTAATGAACAAATTTATCCATTGGAATATGACGAAGAGAAAAAAGTCAAACTTGGAACTTTGTCCGCAGAAATTTTAAGATAAAAAAATCTTAAACTTATTTTGAAATATAGTTATTATCCATAGTATTGTTGTGTATACCTTTTAATAAAATTACTACTATAATTTTTTTATAATTTTAGATCAAAAAGTTTAATGTATTGCCTGTACAACTGAAATATTTAAATACTTGAGACTTTATTATTATTAATATTATAGCTTAAAATATTAAATACCTCTATACGTATATCTAATTTTAAAATTGATACTTAAACTTTTTAAATTTTTAATTTATTATCCAAATTTTAAAAAATATAATAATTTATAGCGTAACTGCTAGCTCACGCAATGAGGTAGGGTCAGGATGACCTCATTAAGTTTAGCGATAATAATCATTTTCCGTCGCTAAATTAAAATTTCTATATAGGTAAATGTTAGATAATTTTTCGTTTTTAAATTTGCAGACGGAAAAATCAATCATCAATCGGTAAATTTTATTAATGAATTTTTTTAACATATGACAGGTAGCCTTCACTATTGGCATACTAATTCTATCAAAAGCCAAAATTTATCTTAACCATTCAACTTCAAACAATAACACAGGAGCTTTAGTAAATAAGTTGTGCACAAGTGTCATCTCAAATATGACAGAAATCAGCCTAATAACAGAAAATGAAATAGAATTCATGTTAAAGCTCTGCTCCTTTGAAGTTGATAAAACAATGTATAGTAATCCTGCCAATTGAATAAGAACCTGCACTAACGGGGGGAAAAATAGCTTATGAACTTCAACCATAAACACAATGTTCTCAATCTCAACCATAGACACAATGTTCTTTTTTCTTATGTCACAAAAGATCCAATTGAAAAAGTACTCAAAAGCCACATATCTTGAAAGTCCTCAATAATCTTAATCTCTGCTCACACATGATTTACAGACTATACAATCTTTGAACAAAGAGAGGAAAAAAGAATGGAATCAAATAATTGATTGCATCACATCTTGTTCAACTAGAACAAGTATGTATGATAAGATTTTGCCAAAACAATTTGTTTGCAGTCAAACTTTATGAACATTAGTGTTGTCCCAAGTTCTTGAACTGTCATTGCCTCTCTTGAACTGTCATTGCCTCGATTTCTTCCTTGAGTTTTTGAATTTCAACTGATTGGATGTCAAGACATTTTTCCTATTTATTGACCAATTGTCATCAGCTATCTTCAACTGTCTTGGCCTTGCTGCAAAGCTATAATCTTCTCACTCAGCCATTGTTTTACAACTTTGAACAAATCTAAAGGCCTATAATATAATACCCAAAAGCCAACTCTATAATAGGCACATCATTTTAGCTTAGCAATATGAAACTTTAATGTTCAATAAGAAAATATAATCACTAGAGCAAACATTTTCAGTCATCAATCACAATTTCAAATGCAAAAAATCAAAAATCAACTCCACTAGAAAAGTTAAAGTTTGAATGGCGAGAAAATAAATGGAAAAGAAGTTCAAATAAGGCAAACCTGGAGAGATTAATGAAAGTATTGATACCTAACTGCAAAGCTTGATGCTTCATTTATCAAAGAGTAAGGTCAGAGATGACGCGCACCTTAACCAGCACATACCTGGTTGATGGCACAAAACTGAGTGAGGGAGAGTGAGATCGAGATAGAGAGAGAGAGTGAGATTGAGACGGAGAGAGCGAGATTGAAATAGAGAGAGTGAGATCGAGATAGAGAGAGAGAGCGAGATTGAAACAGAGAGACAGTAGATCGAGTAAGTGGTAGTGAGAAACGAAGAGAGAGATCGAGCAAGGTTGATCGATAGTAAGAGAGAGAGATCGATTAAGGGTGACGATAGAAAGAGAGAGAGAGAGGCAGGTGGTGGATTTCCGGGATGGGTGGTGGCAACAGTTGGGTCGGAGAAGAACACGCCCTTTTCTTTCAATGTGCCAGTTGTCAATTATGCATTAGTTCTTTTACACATCAGTGCCACTTGTCAATTATTCATTTCTCACCTTATACATTAGCAGTGTAATTTATATTTCAGGTGATAAATTATTATAATTTTTTAAAATTAAATATTTAATTAAAAACAGTTAAATTCAGATATTAATTTTAAAATTAAATATAAATACACGTGATTTTTAATATATTAAATCTGTTATTATTATTGTTTAAAAAAAAAAAGCCTGTTATTATTATTAAAGTCTAACATACAAAGTTCTTCTGTAGACAATTCAATAGTAAATCGGTCTCATTTCCTTCTAAAAATTGTCTCACACGCATCAGCTCCATTATTTCCTCAACATCAGTGGTCTGTTCTTAATTTCAAAATCATCAATAACGGCTGCACTGCTAATATAATTTTGTACAGTGAAGTTTGATGGGATTTGAAGATCAATCAATTGCTTAAGGTTCCGTGGAAATGTAAATACCGATGACTCATCATTCCACAAAAGTGGAGACAATAGGGCATTGGTACGTTCACCGGGATGTTCTCCATCAAAATATACATATTCATTTGGATTGCTGCATAACTCATAGGGTTCTATTCCACAATCTTCTCCTCGATATGTCCCATAACCACAACAAGCAACATCTGCAGTCTTAAAACCTACAAACAAGAGCATATTTTGATTAAATTGCACATATATAGTTAAAATATTGATATAAACTTTTGACAAAATAAGACTTACCATATTTTGATGGGTTTTGCATAATATCATTAAGAGAAGTGTAGTAATCAAATATTAAAAAATTGAACCCTTGTAAATGACTCTCTAGCTCTTGACCAAATTGAGGTAAAGCATGGTTATGAAGTTGTAACATCTCCATTAATTCTTCATCACACTCTCCATCATACATTTGTCTTGCAAATGGTTGACAACCCATTGGTCCAATATTTTGAAATGCAAATTTCCGTCCTCCAAGTTCATATATTTCCTGATATAAAACAATAAAAATTTAAAAATAATTAATTCTAAGTTTTTCTTTTTAACTATAATAGATCTGAAATTTATCAATAAAATTAATTAGAATTCGTATCAAACAAATTTACAAAAATGACTAAAACGCTACATTTCAAGTATTTTTAGCTGTTTTATATCTACACAATTTTGAGAATATTTTCTTTATTAACTAGAGGCCGTGATTTCGGGATTTGAAAATGGAGTATTTTTTGGGGTTTTTTTGAAATTGGTGTAATTTTTTAAAAAATTTCGAATTTTGGTATTACAGTAAAAAAAATTAGAGTTTTGGGGTGACAGAAACCGGCAAAAAATAGTGCCGGTTTCTGTCCGAGTGGGCCCCCACAAAAAAGATAGTTGACTGTCAAAAACCGGCACACTTTGTGCCGGTTTCTGTCAGAATTTTGACAAAAACCGGCACAAAATGTGCCGGTTTTTGACAAATTCTTTTAACAAAAAATATGCTGGAGGAAGCCAGCTGTTTGCAACCATTTTATCCTCAAGTACAATAGATGTTAACTATATAATGAAACGACAAAAACACTTCCCCAACTTTTATTTATTTATTTTTCATATATGTTTATTACGTTTTTAAACATCTATTTTAATACAATTTAATATCAAATAAATATTTTATACAATTAATAGCTTAGAGACTTAATATGTATTAAAATAATAATATTATTTTATTCTATTTGACGAAATTAAAGACTGAAAATTTAATATTAAAATATTAAATAAACTACAATGAATTATATTTTTTGTTAAAATATTAAATAAAGACTGAAAATTAAATATTAAAATATTAAATAATTTATTATTGAATTATATATAAATTTATCCTAAATCCCATATGTTAGTAATTATATGGTCCGCATATATCACACTAAAAAGCAGTTTTTCAAATTCAATATTACTTTTTTGTTTTAGTTTTACCAATTTTCAAATTCAATACTATTTGTTAAATTATATTTTATATTTGCAATAAAAAAATTTTAATACCTCTTTTTATTTTAAACTATATTTTTATTTTATTATATTTTATATTTGTTTTAGTTTTACCAATTATATTTTATGTTAACTATTTAAATTATATGGATTAATTATTTTATTGGTAAAACTATAATTGTTTTATTGTTTTAGTTTTACCAATTCTATTGGTAAAACTATAATTATTTTATTGCTAATTTATTTTATATTTTATATTTGTTTTAGTTTTACCAGTTCTAAAAATGTCCCACCATTATATTAAAATCACTTTTTCCTTTGAAAAGTCTCTTTCTAGACCTAATAAATTAGCATTAAACATTATATTACCAATTATTGTTTTAGTTTTACCAATTATTATTTTATTAATAATTAATTTTACCAATAAAATTATAGTTTTACCAATAAAATAATTAATCCATATAATTTAAATAAAACAATAAAACAATTATAGTTTTACCAATAAAATAATTAATCCATATAATTTAAATAAAACAATAAAACAATTATAGTTTTACCAATAAAATAATTAATCCATACAATTCAATAATAAATTATTTAATATTTTAATATTTAATTTTCAGTCTTTATTTAATATTTTAACAAAAAATATAATTCATTGTAGTTTATTTAATATTTTAATATTAAATTTTCAGTCTTTAATTTCGTCAAATAGAATAAAATAATATTATTATTTTAATACATATTAAGTCTCTAAGCTATTAATTGTATAAAATACTTATTTGATATTAAATTGTATTAAAATAGATGTTTAAAAACGTAATAAACATATATGAAAAATAAATAAATAAAAGTTGGGGAAGTGTTTTTGTCGTTTCATTATATAGTTAACATCTATTGTACTTGAGGATAAAATGGTTGCAAACAGCTGGCTTCCTCCAGCATATTTTTTGTTAAAAGAATTTGTCAAAAACCGGCACACTTTGGTGCCGGTTTTTGTCAAAATTCTGACAGAAACCGGCACAAAGTGTGCCGGTTTTTGACAGTCAACTATCTTTTTTGTGGAGGCCCACTCGGACAGAAACCGGCACTATTTTTTGCCGGTTTCTGTCACCCCAAAACTCTAATTTTTTTACTGTAACACCAAAATTCGAAATTTTTTAAAAAATTACACCAATTTCAAAAAAACCCCGTATTTTTTAGTACTTGAAATGAGCACTTTTCCCTTTTTTATAGATCTGCCTAACATGGATTTAAATTAAATGGGCTAGTGGCATTCGTATAACAAATGTTTTTTTCTCCAAACCTAAAGCTCCAACCCTCAAAATTAAATATATTAATTACCATGATGACATCCGTTATGTTGCCAATCACCAGTTTGACAAATTCTTGTTTCTGAGTTACAGTAGAGTTGGGGTAATCTTCGGTGAAGGTTGCATAGTCGTCGCCTCCAATGCTTGACAAATAGACTGCTTCCATCAAAATCTTCTTTGCCTCTTCTTCCCCAACTTCTGTCTTCAATTTGTTGACAGCATCTTTGAAGAAACTTAGCTGGTCCTTAAGGTTAATCTTTGGACAAAATTTTCAAACCTTAGAAATTTTTTATAGTCTAATTTTATCTTAAAAGAAAAAAAATATCAAATGAAAAATAAATTAATAGTTTGAAAATGATTTGTCGTACACTAAATTCTAATTATTGAATCAAAAAATAATTTTTTTTACTATTCATATTAGTATGTATAATTACGTATAGCAGTTCAATCATACGAATGACTCGAACCGTAAAAATGAAATTAAAAAATAATTATTACTCTGACTTAAAATTGTGTACATACCCATTGCGGACTAATTTCAGAAATAGCATGAGCACCACCAGCTGCAAAATTAGATCCATTTAGGAATGATTGCTGAGTACCATTTTGTTCCAAATAAGGTTTCCATGGTGGTAACTTTACATCCATGGCTGCACTGCAACAAAATTAGAAGTTTCTTTTTGTACAATAATTTCCAAATAAATTAAATTCAATTAACTATACTAACCAATAAAATCAGGGACAATGCGACCATCACAATATCTCCCAGTTGGATTGTGGAAGAATGTCTCTCCATATGGCCAACGGTTAGCCTTAGAATCAGCGCTTATACTGAGTACATAATTATTGTTGCCTGGATCATACACTGAATCACCAAAAACAAACACTGCTACATGCTTTTCGAGCTCATAGATCTGTGCTTTTATATTTATACCATACACTAATATAATCAGTGCAGCCAACAAAAAGCTTTTGAGATTTGGCATTATTCTGTTCATATTATATTTTATTTAATTAAACATCAACAGATATATATATAGATATAGATATAGATATAGATATACACTCTAACTTTGTCGAAATATGGTTCAATTTATGTGATCCTTTTTTTTTGGCATCTTACTTTCATTAACAAATGTTCAAACACATTTTTGAAAAACATGACCTGAGTGGAATGACGGTTGAAAAAAAAAAAGATACTTTTCATGGGCACCATGCCCTACCTTGCTTACTCTGCCACTTAACTCCACTCACCAGTCACAATAAGCACTAGAAATTGGAAGCTTAAATTTGGCATACTTTTCATGGGCACCATACCCTACATTGCTTACTCTGTCACCTAACTACACTCACCAGTCACAATAAGCACTAGAAATTGGAAGCTTAAATTTGGCATACTTTTCATGGGCACCATACCCTACCTTGCTTACTGTGTCACCTAACTACACTCACCAGTCACAATAAGCACTGGAAATTGGAAGCTTAAATTTGGCATACTTTTCATACCTTGCTTACTCTGTCACTTAACTACACTGACCACTCACCAGGGACTGGTGAGTGAAGTTAAGTGAGATAAGTACTATCTAAAAAGAATCAATGAGTATAGTACAGAATGGTGGTTGTGGAAAAAAATATATATATTAAATTAACACAAAATTCATAATATTGTCAAATAGATCCAATCCTAATAAATCGAAAAGTTAATTAGTTTCAGGGCTATATATTGCAAACTAACAATTTTCAATTGTAATTAATCGAAAGGTAAATTAGAAAATTCTGATGAATATTAATTTAAAAAATCAATGAATATGGTGTAGAGATGTCATCTCTTGCGAATGATGATTAATGCAATCCAGAAAAAGAAAATACTTCTCATTATTTGTTTCTTGCCTTTCCAACGGTAAGCTGAGGATTGTCCAATATAATGCATGGTTTTGATTGTTGAAATAATAATTTAGTCATCTAATATAAATATATATAGGGTATGATAGGCAATGAATAGTAAAATAAATGCCATTAAACCATAATATTTAATTTTTCAATTTATATATATATATATAAAAAAAAAAAAGTAAAACTGTTTTTTAAGAAACAAATGGGATATTAATTTAGGCACAAAAATATACCATTGAATAAGCTTATAATCAAGTCTAACACACATCTTCATTTAGGGACATTTTGTAAACTTATCTCAATGTACTGACCGGTGTCAAGTAGGAACCTATACTCTCCATTTCCTTCTAAAACAAGTCTCAAATACATCCGCTACGTTATTTTCTCATCATTAATGGTCTTTTCTTAATTACAAAATCATTAATAATAATTGCAGTGCTAATATAATTTTGTTATGTGATTTGAAAATCAATTAATTATTTAAGGTTGTGCGGTGATATAAATTTTTTTGATTCATCAGTTCATAAAAGTGGAGATAAAAGGAATTGGTACGATCATCTGGATGAGTTCCATCAAAAAACACAAACTCATTTGGATTACTGCATAACTCATAAGGTTTTACTCCACAATTAGTTGCTCGATATCATAATTAACCACAACAACCAACATCTGCAACCCTAAGAGCTACAAACAAAAGCATATTTGATTAAATTGCACATATTACAATTAAAAATAGATATGAACTTTAAGCAATTAAGACTTACCATATTTTTATAAGGATTTTTCAACCAAAACAAAGAAAAAAAGGTCAAAGAAAATGGCTACCAAAATAAAGAAAAAAAATCAAAGAAAATGGCTATTAAATTAATGAATTCGGTGATCAGTGTTTGTTTTGCCTATAAAAGACAAAATGATTCAGTTTTGCAGATATCTCAATTTTATATCTCATTTTCTTTGTATTTTTTCGGTTGAAAGAGAGCTAAAAAATGAGTGTGAGTGTTCCACAAAATTGTGAGGGTGTAATTTTGTGAGAGTATTTCTCAAGTTATTACTAAAACTTGAGAGATTATTTATAATCTCATTATTTTACAGTCAACATTTCTCGGAATTTGTTCCATGATTTTTCCCTCTATAATCACAAGAGCGTTTTTCACGTAAATCTTGATAAAGTTTTTCAACTAAAAGAAAAAGCAAGAGGAAAAGTCAAAGAAAACGGAAAAACAAAGAAAAAAAGAGGGGCCAACGAAAATGGTTTCAAATATAACGTCTACCAAACAAAGAAAATTGACGGTGATAAACGCGTTTGCTCTGCCTATAAAAGGCAGAATAATTTAGCATTGTAAACAATCGAAATAATCTCAACTATTTCAATTTTCTTTGTATTCCTTCAGTTGAGAGAGAGCTGAATAGTGAGTATAAGTGTTCCACAAAATTGTGAGGGTGTAATTTTGTGATAGTATTTCTCAAGTTATTGCTAAAACTTGAGAGATTATTTGTAATCTCATTATTTCATAGTGAAGATTTCTCGTAGTTTGTCCCGTGGTTTTTTCCTCTATAATTACAAGAGGATTTTTCATATAAATTTTTGTGTCGTTTTTATCTTGGCAGTTATTTATTTATTTATTTTTTTCTCAACAAGTGGTACAGAGTCTTGGTTCGGCTATTTTTTCACACTGCATCAGGACTGCTGTCTGGTGGAGTAGCAAATTTTGAAGAAATAAATATACTGCAAGGAAGAGAAAAATATAAGAAATTTTTCGGTATGATTCGTTTCAAAAAGGGTGTAAAACGAGAAATTTGGTTAATAGTAGTACTATTCAAAGTGCAATTTTTTCATTCAAAATTTGCATGGTACTGTAGCTTTTTTGTTCGAAGTTACTGTTCAGAGTAGGTGAGGTCCACAAGACTCTATTAGGCGAAGAAAATAAGCCTAGTATAGTCAAGGATAAAGATTGGGAGGAGATGGATGAAATTGCAGTAAGCACTATTCATCTAAATTTATCAGATACCGTTTTGTAAAATATCGAATCTAAAGATTGCAAGACTGCCAAAAATACTTGGGAGACTTTAAAAAAATTGTACATGTCAAAGAATCTTTCCAATAAGTTCCATTTATGGAAAGAGCTGTACCGGATGCAGATGCCGGACAATGTGGATATGTTGCAGCATTTGAGAAACTTTAATGGCATGATCTCTCAATTATTAAAGTTTGATGTCAAGTTCAACGATGAAGAGAAAGCCGTACTCATTATGGCTACTCTCCCTTCCACATATGATCACATTATCACTACTCTTATTTATGGAAAAGATAAGTTAGAGTATGAAGTTATAGCAGAATCCTTGGTGTCTTTTAAGAAACAAAACAAGACACGAGGTTCAGAGTCTCAAGCTCTTATTACAGAGAATAGAGGAAGAGCTCAAAATCGAGGAGGGAGGAACAGAAATGACAAGTCCAGAGGAAGATCAAAATCCAAAATCAGAAATGATGGTTGTTATCATTGTGGGAAGCTAGGCCACATAAAGAAAAATTGTCCAATCTGGAAACGTGAACAGATGGAATCCAGCCAAAAGAGAAATGGTGGCAATAACAACACAACCACAGAAGCAGCTGTAGAAGAAGAAGTAACCACAGTAATTGCTGAAGATTGCTTAAATGTCAGCAATAACATGAACGAATGGGTGATAGATTCAGGAGCGTCTTATCATATTACTCCCAACAGAGAAATATTTACCACATACAAAGCAGGTGACTTTGGTAATGTGAAGATGGAAAATTCTGCATACTCCAGAATTGTTGGCATTGGAGATGTAAGTATCCAAACAAATGTTGGCTTCCAACTGACATTGAAAAATGTGAGGCATGTTCCAGAATTATGCCTCAATTTGATCTCTGTGAATGTCTTAGATGAGCAAGGGTATGCAAGCTATTTTGGAAATAAGCAGTTGAGACTTCGCAAAGGATCGATGATTATTGCAAAGGGAAAACTTTGTTGCAAGCTGTACAAGACTAGTGGAAAGGCTTGCATGGATAGTGCAAATGTAGCAATAGATGCTTCACTAAATTTATGGCATAAACGGTTTGGCCATATGAGTGAAAAAGGGCTGCAACTCCTTGTAAAGAAAAAGTATATTCCTTTAGAGAAAGGTAAGTTATCAGATCCTTGTGATTACTGCCTGTTTGGAAAACAACTTAGAGAAGAAGCACAAGAAGCAAATGAAGATGATGAGCTGCATCCTCCTGATGATGATATTGAAGAAGATGTACCAGTACAAGACGGTCATTACCAACAGCCGGAGAATGATGAACAACAGTTAAGACGATCAACCAGAAATCGAATGTTATCTACAAAATATCCAGCATCAGATTATATCCTTCTTACTGAGAAGGGGGAGCCAGAAAGCTTTCAAGAAGTAATGGGTCATAAAGACAAAGACAAGTGGATGGAATTCATGCAAGAGGAGATGAATTCTCTCATGAAAAACAACACCTATGAGTTGATGAAACTTTCAAAATGCAGAAAGGCTTTGAGAAACAAATGGGTGTACCGGATAAAAGATGATGGACGAGAAAATCTGGTGAAATACAAAGCTCGATTGGTCGTCAAAGGTTTTGGTCAAAAGAAAGGAATAGATTTTGATGAGATTTTTTCTCTGGTGGTAAAGATGTCATCAATCAGAGTAATCTTGGAACTAGCAGCCAGTTTAGTTCTTGAGATTGAGCAAATAGACGTAAAGACTGCATTTTTTCATGGAAATCTAGAAGAATAAATTTATATGCAGCAACATGAAGGAGGTCAAAGGAAAAGAGAATCTAGTATGCAGATTGAGAAAAAGCTTTTACGGACTAAAGCAAGCTTCTCGATAATGGTACAAGAAGTTCGATTCATTTATGATGGATCGAAAGTACAAAAGAACAACAACAGACTCCTGTGTTTACATCAAGTAATTTCCTGGCGAGAAATTTGTCATCTTATTATTATATGTTGATGATATGTTAATAATTGGTCAAGATGCTAGAATGATCAATCAGTTAAAGAAAGAACTTTCTGAAGTTTTTGACATGAAATACTTTGGTCCAGCAAAACAAATTTTGGGGATGAAAATTACCCGAGATAGGAGGTCTCGAAGGCTATGGCTGTCACAAGAAAAATATATTGAACGAATTCTTGAAGGTTCAATATAAAAGGAGCAAAGCCGGTTTCTTCACCTCTTGGTGGGCAATTGAAACTTACCAAAGAGATATGTCCTTTTTTAGAAAAAGAGAAAAAGAAAATGTCAACTACTCCATATTCTTCAGCTGTTGGTAGCTTGATCTACGCAATGGTATGCACAAGGCCAGATATCGCTTATGCAGTAGGAGTTCTGAGCCGTTTCCTAGCAAATTGATATGAGCTTAAATAGCTCATTATTAATCCATATTTTATGGTTAGAAGTAATGTTTTAAGTGCTTTTATTTGTTAGTATTAGGTGTGTTTTATGTTTTTGTTTGAGTTTTGTGTATAGGAGGACAATGGAGAAAAGATGGAGAAAATGGAGAAAAATAGCCAAAATGAGCCAAGGAAGAAGAGCTTCTGTCGCGAGCACGACAGTGGCGCGATCGCGACAGAACGCGCTAAGGGAACCCAAAGAAGAAGAGAGAAAAAGAAGGAAGAAGCACTGTCGCGACCAAGGGTGGTTCTATGGTGGAGACTTTTGATCCTCTTGTAGCTGAAGCATTGAGTATCAAAGAAGCTCTTAGCTGGGTGAAATCTAAAAACCTCTCCTCGGTTATGGTTGAAACTGACTCTCAGTTGGCTTTTCAAGCTCTTAGTTGTCATTGTTCAGATAGGTCAAATTGTGGGATTGTTATTAGTGATTGCAAGTCTTTGTTTAGTTCTTTGGTTAATATCCGTTTCGAATTTGTTAAAAGATTAGCGAATAAGGTTGCTCATACACTTGCTAGAGCATCTTGTTCTTTGCCTGATCTTGTAACGTGGGACATGCTTCCTCCTCCTTTTATTGTTTCTGCGCTTCTGACAGATTCTTCTTCTTAATGAAGTTCATTTTATTTCAAAAAAAAAAAAAAATGGAAGAATCAACAAAAGTGAAAAGGTGCCGAGATCCAAGATATTGACTAAAGAGTAGAAATTTTATTATTTTCTATATTTTTTTCTAAACAGGGCAGAAAAGAAAGTAGAGAAAAATTGTACAATATAGTAAGTACAAGCAGGAGTTTAATTGGGTTGAATTCTAAGAGATAGGGGTTTACATAGAGTGTTTTATTTAAATTAAAATATCTTCTATTTAAATTTAAAGGAAATTATTTTTATGAAAAATAATATAATTAGTAAATATTATTAATATATATATCTGAAAAAACAGAATATCACAATATTTTATTCTTAATTACAAAATCAATAACATTTGCACTGCTAATATAATTTTGTAAAGAGAAATTTGATGTGATTGGAAGATCAATTAATTGTTTAAGGTTGTACGGTGCTGTAAAATTTGTTGATTCGTCATTCCATAAAAGTGGAGATAACAATGAATTGCTACGTTCACCGGGATGTCCTCCATCAAAAAATACAAATTCATTTGGATTGCTGCATAACTCATAGGGTTCTATTCCACAATCTTTTCCTCGATATGTCCCATAACCACAACAAGCAACAGCTGCTGTCTTAAAACCTACAAACAAAACCATATTTTGACTAAATTGCACATATATGTAGTTAGAAATTGATATAAATTTTGGCAAATTAAGACTTACCATATTCTGATGGGTTTTGTATAATATCATAAAGAGAAGTGTAGTAATCAAATATTAAAAAGCTGAACCCTTGTAGACGGCTCTCTAACTCTTGAGCTAATTGAGGTAAAACATGATTATGTAGTTGTATAATCTCCATTAGTTCTTCTTCACATTCATCACCATCAAGCCCATACATTTGTTTTACAATAGGTAAACAACCCACTGGTCCTACATTTTGAAAAGCAAATTTCCGTCCTCCCATTTCATATATTTCCTGACATATAATTAACAATCAAAATACCAAATTAATTAATTCTATTCTAAAAAATTACAAGCTGCTATATCTTGTAAATTTATTTATAAGTTATATATATATATATATATATATATATATATATATATTATAACTATACTATGTTTGAAATCTAGCGGTTTGACTAGTCAAAATTTGCACCAAACATGTTCACGGAAAGACAATATACTATATTACAAGTATTTAAAAATGCTTCATATAAACTATAGGAGCTTAGATGGAATGATAGTTGTTCCTCTCCCTTAATTACATGCCGTCTCGTATTTGAATTCTAAAAATTGAGAATATTTAAATACTTTAAAGATAAAATTGTGTTACTTTATAATCGGGTCAATTTCATTAATAGTCACTCAACTTATCTTTTATCGCACAAAAATAACCGACTTTTTTTTTCTTATATAAATGTCACTGAACTTCTAACATTTTTACAAAAAAGTCATGTAAACCAAAATCCGGCGAGAACTCTTACCGGATTGATAACATGGCATATGACACGTGGCGACGAATAGTAAATACATGATTTTTTTGCAAAAATGTTAGAAGTTCAATAACATTTAAATTGAAAAAAAAAGTTGGTTAATTTTGCGCGATAAATGATAAGTTTAATGACCATAAGTGAAATTGATTTAAATGTAGCATTTGTTGAAAATATTGTTAAACGACATGTAGTTTCTGACATGGCATGCTATGCTATCAATCCGGCGAGAGTTCTCGCCGGATTCTCAGTTATTTTTGCGCGATAAGTGATAAGTTGAGTGACCGTGGGTGAAATCAACCCCTTTATAATCCTATATGATGCAAAAATGAGCTTATCTGAAACAAATATGAATTAATTGAGTAAGTGTATTTTAAATATTGGAAGGTTATAAGAAAAGAAAAATGTTTCATATCCAAAACTCTAACCCTAAAAATAAAATTTATTAATTACCAAGATGAGATCGGTTATATTGCCAATCACTAGTTTGACAAATTCTTGTTTCTGAATTTGTGTAGCGATGGGGTAATCGCCGGTGAAGGTTGAATAGTCGTTGCCTCCAATGCTTGACAAATACACTGCTTCCATCAAAATCTTCTTTGCCTCTTCTTCCCCAACTTCTTTCTTCAATTTGTTGACAGAATCATTGAAGAAACTTAGCTGGTCTTTAAGGTTAATCTTTGGACAAAATTTTCAAACCTTAGTAATTTTTTCTCGTCTATTTTTTTCTTGAAGAAAAAAAAAATATCAAATGAAAAATAAATTAATAGTTTGAAGATGATTTGGCGTACACTAAATTCTAACTACTGAATTAAAAAATAATTTTTTTCTAACTATTCATATTGGTATGTACTATCATGTATAGCAGTTGAATCATACGAATTACTCCATCCGTGGGAATGAAATTAAAAAATAATTATTCAACTGACTTAAAATTGTGGACATACCGATTGCGGACTAATTTCAGATATAGCATAAGCCTCACCAGCTGCAAAATTAGATCCATTTTTGAATGATTGTTGAGTACCATTTTGTTCCAAATAAGGTTTCCATAGTGGTAACTTTACATCCATGGCTGCACTTCAACAAAATTAGAAGTTTCTTTTTGTACAATAATTGGCAAATAAATTAAATTCAATTAACTATACTAACCAATAAAATCGGGGATAATGCGACCATCACAATATCTCCCAGTTGGATAGTGGAAGAATGTTTCTCCATATGGCCAACGGTTAGCTTTAGAATCAGCGCTGATACTATATAGATAATTATTGTTGCCTGGATCATACACTGAATCCCCAAATACAAATATTGCTACATGCTTTTCAAGCTTAGTGTTCTCTGCCTTTGCACCATAGACTAATATGAACGGTAAAACTAACAAAAATCTATTAAGTTTTGCGATTATTCTGTTCATAATTTATTTATCTGATTGCAGATCAATTGATACAGATATAAACACTAACTTTCTCGAAATATGGATTTACTAATCATGTGATCCTAATTATTTTTTGGCATCCGACTTTCACTAACAAATGTTCAAACACATTTTGAAACATGAGAAAAGTGGAATGGTAGTTGTGAAACAAACTTCTCAATATTGCTAAATAGATGTACTTAACAACTTCCAATCGTAATAAATTGAAAGGTTAATTAATTTCAGTGCTATATTGCAAATTAACAATTTCCAATTGTAATTAATCAAAAGTTAAATTAAAAAATTCTGATAAAAAGGTACTTAATATAATAAGTCAATTTAGAAACTTAGCATACCTCTCATTTTTAGGTGTAAACAAAAACAAATAAAAAATTACGTTTTCCTAAAAAATGGTCAAGAATTGAACTTGATCTTTTAATCATTCCATTGTTAATGGTATCCAATTTTTTTCATAACATTATGACAAATACTTTTATTTTCTAATTCAAATAGCCGACATTGTTTTCATATTCATAATTTTATGGGCCATAACTTAAGAACATTTAAACATCTAATTTTCAAACTTTTATTTCAAATAATCGCTTCATGTTAAAAGGGTTGGTATGTAGTAGGAGTATTCAAAAAAACCGTTAGATTTGATTAACCGAAAAATCAAAATCGGACCGATTTTTATGGTTAACTGTTAGTATTTTGAAAAAATCGATATTAATTGATTGATTTTTATTTTTAAGCTAATAAAATGGTTAACTGAATCGAAACCGAAATATGAATACTCT
The DNA here is from genome assembly GCA_947683425.1 of Excoecaria cochinchinensis. Classification (NCBI taxonomy): domain Eukaryota; kingdom Viridiplantae; phylum Streptophyta; class Magnoliopsida; order Malpighiales; family Euphorbiaceae; genus Excoecaria; species Excoecaria cochinchinensis. The sequence continues at coordinate 1,887,159 of CANTUQ010000125.1, read as the reverse complement.
TATAGTTTATTAATTTTATTTCACTTTTTCTTTCTTTTTATTATAATTTTTTTTATTTCATTATTTTCATATTTAATTATTTATATTTCTTTAATTTTCATTTACTTTAAAAATTAAAATATTTCAATTTCATTTTAGTTTTTGTAAAGATATTTTAGTTAATTTATTAATTATTCAATATGTTCATATTTTGTATTTCTTATTATTTCCTGATATATCAATTTTTCATTAATTAAAATCAAAATATATTCGAAAAATTATATAATTTTAATATATTAACTAAAATTTTCAAAAAAATATTAAATTTTTTAATATATGTGAAAATATTGTGTGTCAAGTTAAAAACATATATAAAGAAAATTAGTTGTTAGTATTGGACGGATTTATTTTAATAATTTTGTATTTTTTAAATATTTTTGCTACACATTTTCTCATTAGTCTAATTATTTTGAAATTTTTAATTTTTTTAATTAGTGATTAGTAAGTATGACTATCAATCTAATTAGGGTGATCATGACAGGTTAATTTATTTACTTATTAAATCTTAATTTTTAAAAATAAAGTTGCTTATATCCACTAAAAATTTTTATTTTAACAAAAATAATATATATTATAGTAGAGAAATTTTAATTGTTAAGTAATATGAATATTTTAATTTTTTATGAATGTATTTTATAGTTATAATATTTAATCGAAAAATATTGATTAATCAGTCCGAAAATCCGAAACCGATAAACTGATTAACTTATAATATATAGACTGATTGACGGTTAATATTTTTATAAAATCGAATTTAATAAATTAATTTTTTTTGCTTATAAAATAGTTAATCGGTCCATGAACACTAATAGAAGTAGCCTTGAATCCATCCTTCCAAATTACATTGGCCAATTGAACATTGACACCTTCACTAGGATGGCCACCGTCGAACCGCATGGAACCACCTGATTCATTGCATACAGGCCTATTTTTGGGGGTGGGCCACCAAGGCAGTGGCTTAACGCCCCCACAAAACCACCCCAATTTGGCAAGTGACAAAAAAATAAATAAAATTAATAAATGCCAAGCTTATTATTAATATGAAAATATTTTTTTATATGATTTTAAAAAATTAAACTAATAAAATGATGATAGTTTAAAAGATTTTTGTCTTAATTTTGAAAATTCTTTAAAATATGAGGTGTTTCCTAATATTGATGGTTTAGATTTATTTTTTGAACTAAAAATTTTGAAAGAAATATATAGTACAAGTTGAAATCAATAAATATTAAATTATATAAAAATGTTAAGACTCTTTTCCAAATGCATTGATTGCTTATAGAATTTTATTAATAATATCCGTAACTGCTGCTTTTGTTAAAAATAATTTTTCAACATTAAAATTTATTATATATTAATAAAAATATATCTATAGAAATTTTATAAGATAAAAAAGTTTAATAAATAGTCTGTACAACTAAATATTTGAGTTCTCGTAGCATTTTAGGATAAGCTATAAGTTTATGCCCTAAAATTCAAACATATTAATATATGACATTTATTTATGCAATAAACTAATTGCATTCTTAATTAATTTTTAAGGTTTATATTGTCAAAATACTTAATTAATTGGTAAAGTCTATAAAATAATATATCTTGTAGAGGGGATCAAAATGAAATTATGATCATTGTACTCAACCATACTTTTGATTGTTGCAATAATAATTATTCATTTAATTAAAAAAAAATGCCATTTGACCCATTATATTTATTTTTTTAATAGGTCCGAAAAAAAATAAAAGAAGCGAGACTATCTTTGTAAAACAAATAAAATATTAATTTTGGCATTGTATTTTTTAAATATATCACGGACCGATCTTATAACCAAGTCTCACACATATTAATTTTGAGGACATTATTTTAACTGTAAAACTGATCTTAATATATTAAAAAATTTGAGACTGGAATTTCTATTTCCTCGTCATCACAATATTTTATTTTTAATTACAAAATCAATAACATTTGCACTGCTAATATAATTTTGTAAAGAGAAATTTGATGTGATTGGAAGATCAATTAATTGTTTAAGGTTGTACGGTGCTGTAAAATTTGTTGATTGGTCATTCCATAAAAGTGGAGATAACAATGAATTGCTACGTTCACCGGGATGTCCTCCATCAAAAAATACAAATTCATTTGGATTGCTGCATAACTCATAGGGTTCTATTCCACAATCTTTTCCTCGATATATCCCATAACCACAACAAGCAACATCTGCTGTCTTAAAACCTACAAACAAAAGCATATTTTGGTTAAGTTGCACATATATATGTGGTTAGAAATTGACATAAATATTGACAAATTAAGACTTACCATATTCTGAAGGTTTTTGCATAATATCATAAAGAGAAGTGTAGTAGTCAAATATTAAAAAGCTGAACCCTTGTAAACGGCTCTCTAGCTTTTGAGTTAATTGAGGTAAAACATGATTATGTAGTTGTATAATCTCCATTAGTTCTTCTTGACACTCATCACCATCAAGCCCATACATTTGCCTTACATAAGGTAAACAACCCACTGGTCCTATATTTTGAAAAGCAAATTTCCGTCCTCCCATTTCATATATTTCCTGACATATAATTAACAATCAAAAAACCAAATTAATTAATTATATTCTGAAAAATTACAAGGTGCTGTATCTTGTAAATTTATTTAAAAGTTTTACATATATATTATAACTATATGATATTTAAAATCTATCGGTCTCACTAATCAGAATTTGCATCAATCAAGTCCATAGACAGAGACAATATGCTTCATTTCAAGTATTCAAAAATGCTCCATGCAACTCACAAGAAATTAGATGGAATGACAGTTGTTCCTCTCCCTTTTATATATATATATATATATATATATATATATATATATATATATATATATATATATATATATATATGTCTCGGATTTAAATTCAAAAAATTGAGCATATTTAAATAATTTAAACATAGCATTTTGCCTTCTTTTATAAGCATATTTGATGCAAATTAATATGAGTCTATCTTATGCAAATATGAATTAATTGAATAAATGTATTTCAAATATGGGATAAAAAAATATATTTCATACTAAAAACTCCAACTCTTAAAATTAAATATATTAATTACCATGATGACATCCGTTATATTGCCAATCACCAGCTTAACAAATTCTTGTTTCTGAGTTAGAGTAGAGTTGGGGTAATCGCCGGTGAAGGTTGAATAGTCGTCGCCTCCAATGCTTGACAAATAGACTGCTTCCATCAAAATCTTCTTTGCCTCTTCTTCCCCAACTTCTTTCTTCAATTTGTTGTCAGCATCTTTGAAGAAAGTTAGCTGGTTTTTAAGGTTAATCTTTGGACAAAATTTTCAAACCTTAGTAATTTTTTATTGTGTAATTTTTTCTTAAAGAAAAAAGTTATCAAATGAAAAATAGATTAATAGTTTTAGGATGATTTGGCCTACACTAAATTCCAATTACTGAATCAAAAAATAATTTTTTTTTTCTAACTATTCATATTAGTATATATTATTTTATGTAGCAGTTGAATAATATGAATGACTCCACTCGTGAGAATGAAATTAAAAGATAACTATCCCTCCGACTTAAGATTGTGGACATACCCCTTGTGGATTAATTTCAGAAATAGCATGAGCACCACCAGCTGCAAAATTAGATCCATTTTTGAATGATTGTTGAGTACCATTTTGAACCAAATAAGGTTTCCATAATGGTAACTTTACATCCATGGCTGCACTGCAACAAAATTAGAAGTTTCTTTTTGTACAATAATTGGCAAAAAAATTAAATTCAATTAACTATACTAACCAATAAAATCAGGGAGAATGCGACCATCACAATATCTCCCAGTTGGATAGCGGAAGAATGTCTCTCCATATGGCCAACGGTTAGCTTTAGAATCAGCGCTTATACGAAGTACATAATTAGTGTTGCCTGGATCATACAATGAATCCCCAAATACAAACATTGCTACATGCTTTTCAAGCTCAGTGTTCTCTGCCTTTGCACCATAGACTAATATGAACGGTAAAGCTAACAAAATTAATCTTTTAAGTTTTGTCATTATTCCGCTCATATTTTATTCATCTAATTACGAATCAATTGATACGGATATATACAGTAACTTTCTCGGGATATGGACCGACTAATTCTGTGATTCTTATTTTTTGGCATCCGACTTTCATTAACAAATGTTCAAACATATTTTTGAATGAGATAAGTGGAATGGTTGTTAAAAAATGAAATAAATAAAACATATCAAACACTGTATGATCATATTATTTTGTTAAGTAGATGTAACAATTTCCAAATCCTAATACATGAATGATTTCACAACTGTGATAAAATATTATTCAAGATTAGAAAAATAAATAAAACAAAGATCAATGAGTCTGGTGTAGAGGTGCCATGTCCTGAACTTGAAGTTGAAACGGTTGTTTCATGTTATATGGCTTAGTATAATTTTGGTCTCCCTCCCATACAATTTTGGCTAATTGAGCATAGGTATGTTCAGAAGGATGGCCACCATCAAACCAAACATATTCACTTGGCTCACTGCATAGCTCATATGGCTCTATTCCACATCCAGATCCTAGAAATGTCCCATTCCCACAACATGCACTAATCCCTTCTCTGAATCCTGCACAGTATCCATAACCATTATGCATTATAAATTAGGTAATCGAAACCAAATTGAATAAATATTACCCTCTTTATTTGTTGGTATAATTTTTTTTTTTAATATTACTAAGAGGTCGAACTTATAACTTTTCAAGAGTTTCACATTAGTGAGAATCACACGTCAAATAATGAAAAAAAAAATAATAAGAGTTTACGGATATAGTAAAATTAACTTTAAAATAATTTAAATTATTTTGAAATAATAATAAGTTTACAATTACCAAGCCCAATTTTCCTATCCATTGTGGATTTTACATGGTATTAGAATTCTAATACTATATAAAATTCATGATGGACCAAATTTTACAAAAAAAAAAAAAAAAAAAAAATGAAAAACATGTGACTCAAGCTGGAAAAGGCCAAACTAACAAACATCTTAAGCCCAAAAGGGAATAAAAAGCCCAAAAGGCTGAAAAAAGCCTAATAAACATATGATGACCGATAAGAAAAAAAGAATGGCATAGATAAAATTAAACATATATATATATATATATATATATATATATATGCGGCAGACAATTGGATGGACTAATTGTATTTGTATTATAATTAATTTTAAAATACACTAAGTCATTTTAAAATAATTTTAAATTTTCAGTTATCAAAGCGATTTTACAGGCGAATTTACATTATTAATTTTAAAATGAATTAAGGAACATACCGTAATATGAAGGGTTTTGAATCGTCTCTGGAAGTAAGTTATAGTAGTCATAGATTAAGTAATTGAAGCCTGGTAATTGGGTCTCTAACTCCTCAGTTGCATTGGCTAGAGCTTCATTGTGGAGACTTGCTATATATAATAATTCTTCATAACATGAAGCATTTGTAAGCCCAAACAAACTTCTTACTATTGGCATACAGCCCAGTGGCCCTACATTTTCAAATGCAAATTTTCTCCCTCCGAACCGATTCCGTATATTTTCTGTAAATCAAAACCAAAACAAATACCAATTAAGTTTAATTCAATTTATGGACTACAAGAATTTCAATTTCATCAAGAAAAGCAAGGCATATAATCTTGTTTCAAAATGGATTTAATAAAAATTAATATTTAAAACTTATACCTTGACATTGGCTGTGATGTTCCCAATTACCAAGTCTAATTGAATTTGTGATTGAGTAGCATTAAGATAAGTTCCACTGAAAGTTAAATAGTCAATGCCTCCAAAGCTGGTTAAGTAAAATGCTTCGTTAAGAATTTTGTTTGCTTCATCCTCACCCACCTGTTGTTTTAGCAAATTAACTAGCCGCCTCCTCTTAAGTAGCTTACTTGCTCACTGAAGGGCATCTAGCAAAAAATATGAAATTTACGTTTGCAAACCTAATAATTAATCGTCCAATGATCCAACTATATATAAATCTTTTTTTTTTTTTATCAGAAAGAAAATCTTATCATGGGAAGAGTGAATAGGAACTTGAATTTCAAAATTTTCAATAGATTGGAATCTTTTTTTATCGCTAAAAACCTCATAAATAAAGTTATTTGTGAGAAAAAAAAAATTTCTGGCATATACCTAGTCATCAAATATTCTGTCATTTAAAATTTATTTCTCTAGATATAATTTTAAGATACAAATTATTAATAGAAGTTAAAAAAGAAAATTAAGAAAGAATTAGATGTTCCAATTACACAAGTTTGAAAAGAATAAAATAGTACCGTTCCTGGATAACTATATTCATCAATGGCAGCTGCACCTCCTCCTGCAAAGTTGGCTCCATGTACAAGATTATACTTACCAGGTGCTAAATACGGTTTCCACAATGGTATTTTCATGTACATGGCTGCATATAACATAACAATAAATTCTAGTTGAAGAAAAAAAATAAAATATATATATATATATATTAAAAAGAATTATAAATTTTATTTTTTAAGTGATGATTGATGATAACATTAATTACTTACATAAAGAAAGTTTCTCCGTATGGCCAGAAATCTGCTTTAAAATCAATTGTAACATTGCGAAAATTATTATTTCCCGGATCGAAGACTGAATCTCCAAGAACAAAAAGGGCCAAATTTTTGTTATTAGATTGTTTATATATGGTGGCTATTGGAGCTGGAAAGCTTGGACTAGAAGGCTGGATAAAATAATCAAGACATGAATTTTATGAGAACTCAAGTTTGACATAGCCATTATTCTTTTCAAGCTTTGCATTTTTCCAAGTACTTGATTCATATTTATACAATTGTATTTATAATGGGAATTGGTTAATTAGGTATAATAAAAAAAGTCGTATAAGTTACGGTTTGCTGACATTAAATTAATGTTTAATTATACTGGAAAAATACGTCTCAATTTTGTGGTTTCATTTTAATTTGTTTGACCTATAGTAAGTTTATTAAAAAAACAATAAAAACCATACTTCATATACATGTGATACAAGTTTCAAATGCATAGTTGATGTTCTTCTATAAAAAGAAAATTAATAAGAAGTATACATGAAAAGAATATTCTGGATAATTCCATTAATATAGTGTTATTAATATAGTGTTCCATATTCAAAAACTTAATTAACAAGAACTTGGAAATTGTATGTTAAGCCACTATAAAAAATAAAATTTTTTAGATAACTCGAGTGTTTTTCTTTATTATCAGATGAATTATATAAACGATTTGATTGTGTATGTGTGTTATAAAATTATAAGAAGAAGATGCGAAATGGTGGAGTGGAACATAGATGGTCAACACCCAAGGCCTCGGGAAGTAATTGACTAATTGTTAAATGCAACTATAAGTTAGTAGTATTTATTTTACTACAGAATTTAACTTTACCACATACGGTTTTCTATAATATGTTAATATTGTTGATGGTCAACACCCAAGGCCTCAGGAATTTTCGTAGAAGTAATTGACTAATTGTTAAATGCAACTATAAGTTATTTATTTTACTACAGAATTTGAATTTACTGCATACGGTTTTCTATTATAATATGGTTGCTTCCCCATGGACAACTTGAGGGAAAATAAGACCAAAAAGTCAACATTAATATCCCATGAAATCTGCTTTAAAAAAAAATTGCAATCAAATCCAAAAGAATTAACCTCGACACGACACGTATATTGTTTGCTTAATGAAGATATTATCTCAATTGATCCAATTTCTGTAAAGCCCGCACGTAGAAAAAGCATTAACTAGGATTGCAACATTTATTTAAAACTATTTTTATTTCTTTTTTTTTTTTTTAATAATCCTTATAACACAAGAAACATAGATATAGGTAATTATTTAAGATTTGTTATTGTGGTAAACAGTAGATTGATTGGTTTAAAAGCTGAAGTTATTAGGGTGAATTTGACATAATTGTTTAAGATTGCAAGGCGTAGTGAAGTGAGAGTTTCCACTCCAAATAAGCTCTGCGAGTTGACGATTAGCCTGTTCAGATGGATGATTATCGAAGAATAAATATTCACTTGGATTTTCACATAATTGATACCCTTTTCCTGATTCATTTCCCCCACAGTTCCCACTTCCTCTGTATGCCCCTCTCCCACAACATGCGGCTTTTGTTTCCTTAAAACCTAATTCACAGTATCAATCACAAATAAATACTTTCATATGATAAAAGAGAACTGAAAAATAAATAGGTTTAAGGGCAATTTTTGCACCTCTTGCTTGCATACTAAGAAAAAAAAAATACCTTTAATATTTTTACTTTTGTCAATTTTTTCCAATAAAAATACTAAAATGATTAATTTTTATTATTAAACATCAGTTTTTAACCTTATATAGGATTGAAATCTCAGCCCATTAATGGAATAAAACAGCGCCCAATAGAAAAGTTACAAATAAGTAATTACATGAATTAAAAAACAAATCAATGAAAATTTTAATATATGTTATGCGTTTATTATTTAATTCATGTAAGTATTGATTTGTCACATTTCTATTGGCTGATGTATATTCTGATAACTTACTGAAATTACCATCCAACAAATAATAAAACTAACCATTTTAGTATTTTTAGTTGCAAAAACAGTCAATTTTAATATTTTTTAGTAGTAAAAACTAATAAAAAAAATATATTAACTAGCACAAAAATTACAAAGGCATAAAAGTGCCCTTAAACCAAATGTGTGTGCGCGCGCAAGTAGGAGAGAGACTTACCAAATCTCGAAGGATTATGAATTCTAGCGAGCAAGGAATCATAGAAATTGAAATTAGAGCATTGAGATCCTTGTAGATGAGTTTGAAAGTGTTTAAGGGCAATATTAAGTTCTTTATTATGGCGTTTAGCAAGAGCATTAATTTGTTTGATGCAGCCGCCTTTTCCTCGGGCTCTCATGGCCGGTAAACAACCCACTGCCCCCATGCTTAATAATCCAAACTTCTTTCCTCCATTGTTGTATATTTCCTATATTAAACACCAAATTTCAACTCTATTAATTAACTAGAATTAGCCAATATCAATAATAATCCAAATGATTAAATAATTAATTACTTTGAGGACTGCTGTGAGATTGCCTATGACCATTCCTACGTACTCTTGTTCGGAATATAAATGAAGCAAACTGTTATTTGTCAAGATTGGCGCCGAATAATCATTTGTCCCAATGCTGAATATGTAAATGGCTTCTGATAATAATTTCTCAGTCTCTTTATCTCCAATTCTCTCCCTTAACTCCTTCTTCACTTTCTTGAAATTACCAACCTGAGTTTTCAAGTCTATTGTCTACACATCAAGAACAAAATAATTAAAATTAGCCCATTTTGAATTTCTAACAAGAAATAAATTTGGATAATAAGGGAAAAAAAAAAAGAAAAAAAAAAACATATAAAACACCTTTCCTTTATGAGTTTCGACCAGAGCACCAGCTCCGCCTGTTGCAAAATTCACTCCATCTGTAAACTTATGATTCCCAGGCTGAAGATATGGTGGAATTAACGGTAGCTTTAAATATTCAGCTACAAGAAATTTGTACAATTTTCAATTTATTTTTTTTTCAAATTAAATTTCAGTTGAACAAAAATAATACTATAAGATATGTTTACCAATAAAATCAGGAATTATTCGACCGTCAGAAAACCTTCCGGTGGGATGCTTAAAAAATGATTCTCCATATGGAAAAAAATTTGCCCGGCCAAGAGGGTTTTTGAGATATTTACTATTGCCAGCATCAAATAAGGAATCTCCAAATATGAACAACGCGACATGACTCTTTGGCGACCAGCTATGGCTCTTGCTGCTACTTGTGATTATGAGAAGATTCGTAAACAAAACCATCAACTGAAACGCGATTCTGTTAAACATTTTTGAATGGCAATTAAATTTCTTGGCTCTGATGGCTTATTTATTTTTAGTTGTACTGATCTTATTTCACGATTATGACATCTCGAATTCGCATAAAAAAATATCATTATCACTATCACAGTCATAGATAAGATATGACACAATCTATGAACATTTAAGATTGTCAATTTGTAGACAATCACTTTTATCATGTGTCGGCCAAAATTCATCGTTTTGCATATATATTTTTGGAATCCATTAAATGATGCTATCATGTAGCATATAGTCTATGCTCATTAATTTGTTATAAATTCCAAATAAAAAGCAAAATAATTTGGGGTATATATGTTACAGATACAAACAAATGTATGCACTTCATTAGTACGATATTGGAAGAGTAATATGTATTACGTTTCTTTGTTTTGTCTGCGCTTATTAATTCGGTGATCGGTCCTTATAAAATTTCCATACATTAGCCTTTTTCTATTCAATCAATTATCCATCCAATTTTAGCTTCGGTTGGACCAAGTTTTAATCAAATTTATCATATAATATTAATAATTATCACTATCATTATATTCCATAAAGTTAGAGGTGGTGGTCCATCTACAGTGCTGCTACATCATCTTTTCTTTTCTTTTTATTTTTTTTCAACAATAGGTTAATCTAAACTTGTTAAGCATTGCATGATGTTATAACTAATTTTGTTAATTAAAGAGCATAAGAGAAGACATAATACTATTGATGAATTGACAGCTCAACTAAAAATATTCTATTCGCTCTGATTTAAATGTTTAGATTTTTTTTTTCTATTTTTAAGTGTTTCTTTTTATATTGGCTCGCTTAAAAATTTAGAGACCACTATGCTTTAAAAATGCGTGTGTGTATATATATATATAATTGAATTAATTTTATCTATAATCATTTTTTACCTAATTAAGTAACGTTGTGATCACTATTTTTTCATTTGTAATAATAAAATAAATCAAGTATAATTTTATAATAATGAAGTCAAAAATGTCTAAAAAAAAAAACATCATTTTGATCACTAAGATGTGAGAAAATAGAATTCAATCAATTTCAAAATTGTGAAAAAGCACATAATTGTGCATTCAAGGTACAAGTAACCAAATTCGAGCAAAAATAAGAATTACAATTAGGTAATTTGTACCATTAATGTACGCTTCAAATGACCGGAATGATGCTTTTTTTGTTATATATTTTTGACTTTATTGCTATAGAATTATATTTAATTTATTTTATTGTTACAAATCAAAAATAATAATTGCGATATTAGTTGAGCAAAAATTGAATCACTGTAGATAAAATTAGCCTCCATAAACTTGAAACTAGCTCAAACTATAGTTAAAGAGTCCAATAATTTATAATGTCCAGAAAAAGGCCCATAACCTAAAACAAAGATTTAGCATCGATCCAATTGTAGAAAAGCACTAATTAAAGACCAATAGTTGAAAAGATGCATGGAAGATTATGAGTTGATTCACACAATAGTTGAAAAGATTAAGAATAAATTATATATCCTCAAACCTTAATTATTTTGCACTTATCTTGTAAGAAGTACATAATTATCGTGCAAATTAATTACAAAACCCAATAATGACCAATATAAATCCTCTGGAGTTTAAGAATTAAGCAGTGTGTTAAGATTGTAAGGCCCGACAAGATTAGGACTTCCGCTCCACATTATCTGTGACAGCTGATTGTACGCTTTTTCAGTGAGATGAACACCATCAAAGAACACATAATCACTTGGGTTATCACATAATTCATATTCTTTATTTTCTTTATTTTCTAATCCAATTCCTCCACAATTTAGTGTTCCTCTATATGGCCCTGAACCACAGCATGCCACTTTACCCTCCTTAAAACCTTCACAAGTAATTAATTAATCAATTATTGAATTATTAGTAATAGTAATAATAAGAATATAAGAATAATAAGCAAAAGGCATACCATAATCTGAAGGGTTATTTATTCTGTCACCTAATAAAGTATAGTAATCAAGAACTGAATATTCAAATCCTTTAAGCTCATTTTGTAGATCTTTAAGGAGTTTAGAAAGTGCTATATTGTGAAGCTGTATTAGAATTGTTAATTCATCCAAGCAGCCACCACTGCCATTTTGTGCTCTTATGTATGGTGCACAACCATAAGCCCCTATATTTACAAATCCAAATTTTCTTCCTCCAATCTTGTAAATTTCCTGAAATACCAAACATAGAAAATTATTTCATAATAAATTTCGAGTTTCAGAACCCTAGAAATTTTAATTAAAAGATATGCAAATAATACTTTGATCACATAGGTGATGTTGCCTATAACAATCCCAACGAACTCTTCTCTGGTGTAGGACTGAAACGCAGTGGAATTTCTAGTGAAACCATAATCGTTGCCTCCTATGCTAAATAAATAAAGGGATTTGGATATCAATGAGTTGCTTTCTCGATCACCTAATTTTGTACTTAGTTGTTGGTTCTTCGCATTCTTGAAATAATCAAGCTGAGTTTTGAGATCTATCACCTGTGAGACAGAAGGGGTAAAAAGTGTCAAAAAAAAGTCAATTATATCTCAATAAAATACCCAATATTCGGATAGTCTCAGTCAATTATATCATCAATTATAATTGACTCAATTAATTAGAGAAAACTAGAGAATACGTATAAAATTTTATTAATGTTGCTATTATCCCTAGAGATTTACTTAAACAAAACTTTTATCCAAACAAATTATATAAGCACTTAATTTCCAAAAAATATTTATAAATAATTTTATTTATAATCTTCATCAACTTGAAATTAATCTGGCCCTCCTTTAACATAAATTTGAATTTTCGCCCCAGCTAAATATCATTAATGATGACATACCATTCCTGGAAATGTTTCAAATAGAGCACCAGCTCCCCCGGATGCGAAATTCACTCCATATAAATAATTATAATTGCCAGGCTGCAGATATGGTGGAAGAAATGGTATTTTTTCATATTGAGCTGCAATTTTTTTTAAAGAAAAAAAAAGGTAAAAATAAACGTATAGATATTAATTTTATTAATTATAAAGAGAAGAAAATTATGACAGTATAATCATACCGATAAAATCAGGAATTATTCGACCATCGGAAAATCTTCCGGTAGGATACTTAAAGAATGTTTCACCGTAAGGAAACAAATTTGCACGGCCAACAGGGTTCTGGAGATAGTTATTATTGCCAGCATCCAATAGTGAATCTCCAAATATGAATATGCCAGATTTCTCTAAAGGCCAGACATGAGTTTGGCTACCAACAACACTTGAACATAAGATTATCAAATAAAATTGGCTTCTTAAAATTCCCATGTCTAACTAAAATCACTGTGCTATGTTTATAATTTAGGCATGCTATAGTGTTGTTATATAGTTTTTTTGAATTTTCTTGATGATATCATAGACGTGCATAAGTTGCCAATTTACTTAATTTACAATATATATATTTACGTTGACTATCTATTCTTTGACATTTGAATTTTAATTTTAAGTTCTTACATCAGCTCGTTAATTATAAAAATTATTATGTGCTTTTTATAATATTTTGGGTAATTTTTATGAGTTTACTTTTGAGATTAAGCTATATATTTATTATATCAGTCATTAGTCTTATAACGCTAAACAATTTGCAAATGTCTAGTATTACAAACTTCATGCTTCAAATTTCTTTTGGACCTAATTATGAAAAGTTGTGTTAAGTATTCTATTGTGATATTAAGTCACCTACATATATCTAGAACTGCAAATTTCATTTTTCATATTTCTTTTAGCCTTGAGTATAAAGAGTTTGTGATAAATATTCTATAATGGCTAACAAGCTATATTTTAAAGTTGAATTACGTTCAAATCAATTACCTTCATATAGATAAATTTTGAAGCCATCTATTGTACTATAATTTATGACAAATTTGTGACGAAATTAATTTCAAAATGACTATAAGTTATTTTAAAGTAATAGTGATTTGCAATTATCAAGTCGGATTTTCCATACAAGACATATTATCATTTTCCTACTATATGCTAAATAAATAAGGGAATTGGATATATCAATAAGCTGCTTTCTGAACCAACAAATTAATTTTGTACTTAGTTGTTTTTTCACATCCTTGAAATAATCAAGCTGAGTTTTGAAATCTGTCACCTGTGAGACAAAGGGATAAAAGTGTAAAAATAATATATTCAAGCATGACCATCTATATATCACAAAGTCAAATTAATGGAATTAAAAGAGACTATTTGTATAGTTTAAAAAAAAAAAGAAATTATTTATAACCTAAAATATGTAAACTTAATATGTGCACGTGATTTTATTCTGAGACGATATTCGTATTAGATGCATAGTTAGGTAGGTAGTGTGCTCCCGTTAGTTATATTTGACTCAATTAATTAATTAGATAAAAATATAATAATAACCTCACTTGTTGTAAAAATTCTACTCTATATATGAATCCTGAATGAAACATTTATATTTTCCATCTCAGAAAAATCTTATCTACATATGATGAAGTCACAAGCATTATATATATATATATATTGAACAGAAAAATGTGAAATAAAACTGGATTCTTAAAATTGACGTGTTAAAAAATCAGAGAGCTGTGTTTGTAATTCAAGCATGCTAGCTAGCTTTATATAGTTTTTTTTGTAGATGTGATTTTTCATTTTTCTTGATGATATCAATTGTAGATGTACGTGTATAATTATAAGTTTGAAATATCTTAATTTACAAAATAAATATACCTAATTATATCAAAACTTTGGTACTATTTGCATTGACCATCTATATTCTTTGACAATCAAAATTTTAGCATACATACAACAACAGATCAGTACTACTAAGCTAAAACTTATTAATACTTTGTACATCTCTTTAAGGTAGAAATTCAAACAATGGAAAGATGATAATTTGTCTCGCACTGTGATTACGAATAAGATTAATCTCAGCTAATCGAGAGCAAGATTAGTAAACACCTGTCCAGTATAAGTTTCAGATATGGTGCAATCAACGGCAATTTCATGTACTCAGCTACAACAAAAGTAGAATAATTGACTAGGCTGCATTATAATAATAAATGAAAATTAATTACGCATGATTATCTTTAATATAAAAAGGGTCTCATTAGTTACAAATAAAATCAGGAATTACTCGGATTTTTTTTTTTTGGGGGGGATAGAAAATTACTCGGATAGTTTAGTGATGATGTCAAACCAAATTGCATAAATCATGTATTGACAATTCTGGTGTGGCTAGAAATTAGATTTACTGACTAAAAAAAAATTGCCTATGCCTCTGAGGTGCTCGCATCGACGTTACAATGCGGAAAGGCCTCATATTCAACATTTAAAAAATTTAAAAGCCTATTAACTTTTCTAATTAATTAGCGTTGGATTTATCTGCCACCAAATATATATATATATATATCATAGAAAAAATAAATTAGAAGATTTGGTGAAACCGCCATCTTTGACCATAATTATTTATCAAAAATGGGGAAAGATAAGATCCAAAAAAACAATATTTAAACAAAGCAGAGCCCAATTGCAAATTTGCTTCACATATTAAAATATTAAAATGACTATTATTCTCAAAAGCAAAGAAAAATACAAAAAAACTTTTTCTTAGGCTGAGTTAATTATGCATGAAGCAGTGTTTTAAGATTGTGAGGTTTGATGAATTTATCAGTTCCACTCCAGATTAGCTTAGCAAGCTGTCTGTAGATCTTTTCAGTGGGATGAACAGAATCAAAGAAGACATATTCACTCACATCATCGCATACTTCATATCCTTTTACTATCCCACAACTTGATAGTACTCCTCTGTATGGCCCAGCTCCACAACAGGCCATTTTTGCCACCTTGAAACCTTCACAATTTTGTCACTTTTTAATCAATAATTTACTTCAAATCTATCCATTTGTGACATATCCATCCTGAAATGGAAATGTTAGCACAAATTTTGACTGAAAAAGTTTCAGATACCGAATGCTTATAAAAAATAATTAAAAGTTTACTAACGTACCATATTTGGAAGGATTTTGAACTCTTTGATTCAATGTAGTGTGGAAATCAAAATAAAAGTACTGAAACTCCTTGAGCTGATTTTGTATGTTTTTGAGGAGTTGAGGAAGAGCTTGATTGTGGATGTTTATAATAGTTGTAACTTCTTCATCACAGCCACCTTTATTCTGTTTAAGTGCTCTCATATTTGGTGAACATTCAAAAGCCCCCATTCCTGTAATTCCAAATTTCCTTCCCCCAATCTCATAAATCTCCTGAAGATCTCAAAAATAACCATAAACCATATTATGAAACAAAAATTAAGAATTTCACTTATCATGTTCAAAAAATAAAATAAAAATCAATGTCACTAACTTTGATGAATGATGTCAAGTTGCCTAAGACCATATCCACATAGTCTTGTTTAGAGAAGGACTTATAGAGAGGTGAAGGTGCTAGATAATCATTGCCTCCAATGCTAATTAAGTAAATGGATTTGGACAATAATTTCTTAGTCTCTTCATTACCCAATTGCTTGCTTATCTCCTTCTTCACTTTCTTGAATTGAATTGCTTGAGTTTTAAGATCAACCACCTATTAAGGAAAGCTTAAGCAACTTAATAATTAACATATCAAATAATCATTTGTTAAAGATTATTAAAAGCAATTTAGAGTTTCAAAGAGATGGAATGACATTTATACCCTCCCTTCATTTCCTTGATGGGTTTCAACCAGAGCACCAGCTCCCCCAGAAGCAAAGTTAGCCCCATCTGTAAATCGATGATTTCCAGGCTGCAGATATGGTGGAATTAATGGCAGCTTCAAATACTCACCTACAAAATTCAAAAAAAAAAATCCTATTAAATAAAAAGATATTAATGATAAGTAAAGAGAAATTAAAGAGTGTATATTTAATTACCGATGAAATCAGGAATGAGTCGACCATCAGAAAATCTGCCAGTGGGATGGTGAAAATAAGTTTGGCCATAGGGAGTGAAATTGGCGAGGCCAATCGGATTTTGGAGGTAATTGTTATTGCCGACATCAAATAGAGAGTCCCCGAAAATAAATAAGCCTACCTGATGATTGTTTAGTGGTGAGTTCTGAAGAGGATAAGTTTGTGGTTTGGTGGCTGCTGATGATCTGAGAAGGTTTGCACACAAAACCAGCGAGTAAAGATATTGGAATCTTGAAATTTTCATTTTTCTTTTACTTCCTTCGGACCAAAACCTTACCTTCAAGTGGCCACCACTATGTGTAGGTGCGTAAATAATATTGGTCGTTGGTATGGGGAAAGCTATTTTATGGGGTGTTGTACTTTTTATATATAGACGATTTTACAAATAAACATTATATAATGTCAAATTATAATATATATATTTTTTCTCTTTCTCGTGTTCTTTTTAATGCAAGAAAAGTATAATGTCAAATTATAATTATAAATGTCATGAAAGGAATTAAATTACACTTTTTTTTTTTACTTTTAATCATGTAACGGCAACAAAACCAATTCTTAGTGATTTTTTTTTCTCATAGTGAATCTGAAATTACACAATCATGCATTTATTAAATTATTATGATTGTTATCGAAGAGAAACAAAAATACAAGAAAATATATTTTATGCTGGGTTTATAATTATGCATGAAGCAGTGTTTTAAGATTGTGAGGTTTAGTGATTTTATCGGTTCCATTCCAGATTAGTTCAGCAAGCTGGCTGTAGATCTTTTCAGTGGGATGACCAGAATCGAAGAACACATATTCACTCACATCATCACATACTTCATATCCTGTTACTATCCCACAACTTGAAATTCCTCTGTATGGTCCAGCTCCACAACAGGCCACTTTCGCCTCTTTGAAACCTTCACAATTTTGCCACCATTTAATCAATAATTTAGTTCGAAAGAAATTATTCTTACCTTTATCAAAAACATACGATATGTATCAAATATGAACCATTGAATAAAAAATATAAAAATATTAATTTTTAATTCAATAGTACATATATATTACTATACGGTAGTAAAAACGGTAGTAAAGACGGATACATTGCGTACGGAAAGTGCATTGGTTTCTCTAAATTATTATTTTTTAATTTTTCTTATAAAAAATACATTTTGATTCTTTAAAAAAAAAAAAAAATTAACTTGGCACCCTTAAAATTTTAAAACCTTTCATATATCATTTTTATTGACCATCCCTTCATTCTAAGTTCCTATATGTAAGGCACATTGATATATCGAATATGTACTAATAAATAGAAGCAGAAAAACATACCATATTTTAGAGGATTTTGAACTCTTGCCTTCGATGCAGTGTAGAAATCAAAATAAAAATACTGAAACTCCTTGAGCTGATTTTGTATGTTTTTGAGGAGTTGAAGGAGGGCTTCGTTGTGCATATTTATAGTAGGTGCAAATTCTTTATCACAGCCACCTTTATTCTGTTTAAGTGCTCTCATAATTGGTGAACATTCAACAACCCCCATTCCCATTATTCCAAATTTTCTTCCTCCAATCTCATAAATCTCCTGAAATTATCAAATAATAACCATAAAACTTTATTATCAAACATAAAATTAAGAATTTCACTTAGTTATGAATATCTTGTTAAAAAAAATAAAAATAAAAATCAATATCACTAACTTTGATGACGGATGTCAAGTTGCCCAAGACCATACCCACATAATCTTGTTTAGAGAGGGATTTATATAGAGGTGAAGGTGCAAAATAATCATTGACTCCAATGCTAATTAAGTAAATGGATTTGGACAATAATTTCTTAGTCTCTTCATTACCCAATTGCTTGCTTATCTCCTTCTTCACTTTCTTGAATTGAATTGCTTGAGTTTTAAGATCAACCACCTATTAAGGAAAGCTTAAACAACTTAATAATTAACATATCAAATAATCATTTGTTAAAGATTATTAAAAGCAATTTAGAGTTTCAGAGATATGGAATGACATTTATACCCTCCCTTCATTTCCTTGATGGGTTTCAACCAGAGCACCAGCTCCCCCAGAAGCAAAGTTAGCCCCATCTGTAAATCGATGATTACCAGGCTGCAGATATGGTGGAATTAATGGCAGCTTCAAATACTCACCTACAAAATTCAAAAAAAAAAAAAATCCTATTAAATAAAAAGAAATTAATGATAAGTAAAGAGTAATGAAGAGAGTATATTTAACTACCAATAAAATCAGGAATGAGTCGACCATCAGAAAACCTGCCAGTGGGATGGTGAAAATAAGTTTCGCCATAGGGAGTAAAATTGGCGAGGCCAATCGGATTTTTGAGGTAATTGTTATTGCCCACATCAAATAGGGAATCCCCGAAAATAAATAAGCCAACATGATGATGGTTTAGTGCTGAATTTTGAAGAGTATAAGTTTCTGAATTGGTGGCTGCTGATGATCTGAGAAGGTTTCCAAACAAAACCAGCAGGTAAAGATAATATTCGAATCTTGAATTTTTCATTTTTCTTTTACTTCCTTTCTTTGGTTTTTAGCTCTGCTCTCTGCTTTTGCGCAATTGCGACCTTCATTGATTGCCTTTCTTTGTTGTTTATTTATTTGTCCACGTAGTTGGTGACAAACTGATAAACAATTATATGGGTCAATTTCACTCATTATCATTCAACTTATCATTTATCGCGCAAAAGTAATCGATTTTTTTTTCTTACTTAAATGTCACTGAACTTTTAACATTATTGCACAAAAGTCATGTTGACCGGAATCCGGCGACAACCCTTGCCGGATTGATGATTTTTTTGCAAAAATGTTAAAAGTTCAGTAACATTTAAGTTGAAAAAAAAAAGTTAATTATTTTTGCGAGATAAATGATAAGTCTAGTAACCGTGAGTGAAATTAATTTAAATGTAGCATTTGTTGAACTTATCAATCCGGCAAGAGTCGTCGCCGGATTTCGGTCAACATGACTTTTGTGTAATAATGTTAAAAGTTCAGTGACATTTAAGTAAGAAAAAAAAAGTCGGTTACTTTTGCGCGATAAGTGATAAGTTGAGTGAATATGGGTGAAATCAATCCACAATTATATATAATAGCAATTTTTATGCATAATTCAATTAACTATTTTTTTAAACAACCACAAATAAAATACTGAATTGGAAATAAACAAAGAAAAACGTGCCATTGACTATCGAGTATTGATGAGTATAGTTCATTACAAAATATATAATTGCTGGAAGCGTATATAGTTGCCTAGAAATTCTTGCCCATGCTGGATGGAATAAAATAAAAATAAAAACTTATACAAATTGCTATGGACCTATGGTTGCTTGATAACTATTTCTTACCACTTTTATTTAAGCAGCAATGCATTATTGAAAGGTATATAAAGTCCTCATACACTGGATGTAGACAAAATTTATCCTTGCCTATGCCTCGTACAGGTATTTAAGATTAAAAGGACTAATTAATGTAGTTTTTCTGCTCTAAATTGAATTTGCAAGTATATTGTGTAGGTCCCGAATACATACAAAAGGGAGGTGAATTGACTGTTTCAAATATTTCTGGTTAATTTTCGAATGGAGCAGAAATGTAGAGAAATACAGAATTCTTACTATAAATGCATAAATGAAATGCAAGCAATGTCCATATTTATGCAAGTTCTTTTACAATCAAAAACTCAAAAATAATTCTGAAAAGTTTATATGTAAAATTGGTTGTAAATATTTTCAGAATAATTTTAAAAACAATTTTGAAAAAGCAAAATCCAGAATATGAAAACAGAGTAGTAGAGATGCAGAGTTTCAGAAAACAGAACAGAAAACTTAACACACAGAATTTATAGTCGTTCGGCCAACTGCCTACATTCACTCCTCAATATTCACTACTTGAGTTTTTCTCTCCACTTTTAATTCTTTTAAGGGTAAAAGTCAAAACCAATATACAATTCTAGATTTGTATATCTACCCACAATTTTTTACTCAAAGTAAAACATTAAAAACACTTACTATAATTTTTTCTAGGTTCTAATCAATCCAACTCACAATTTTTTACAAAAAAATTTCCTCACAAATAATTACAACACAAAACTATAATTAAATTGAGTAGAATATATAAAAAATGAAGTGCAAAAGATGTGAAAAGTGAACTGAACAAATTAAGTTTTTCTCTTAAGAGGTATAAATTCTTTCCAACTTTTTTCTGACCTTCTAATAGGTAAAATATCATGTATTTATACTCATAAAATCAGTTCTAAGTGTTTGAAACACAAACTAGCCATTTCTAGCTGTTGGAGGGCAAAATAGGAAAAACAAATTTCAACTAGCCGTTATTTTTGTTCTAAGAATATACCGTCATCAAATTTTACATCAAATTTAGCTAAATTATTTTTATCATTAAAAATGAAACACTTACAGCCAAATGGTTAGAAGTAGCTGATATTGGGTTTTCTCCCTTTCCATAGCTCATATGGAGTCTTTTCCAACACTTGTTTGATCGAATTCTATTTAGAATGTAGCATGCAGTGTTGATTACCTCAGCCTAAAAATACTTAGGTAAATTATTTTCGTTCAGCATAGTTCTGGCCATTTCTTGAAGAGTTCTATTTTTCCTTTCTATTACACCATTCTGCTGAGGTGTTTTTGGAGCAAAAAAGGTGTGATTGATTTCAGAATTGCTACAGAAATCTTCAAACCTCTTATTATCAAATTCTCCACCATGGTTACTTCTTATACTTGTGATCTTATATCCCTTTTCATTTTGAATTTTCTTACTCAATTTCTTAAATGCCTCAAATGCATCATCCTTACGAGCAAGAAATGGTATCCAAGTGTATCTAGTATAATCATCCACCACATTTAACACATAAAAGTTTTCACCAATACTGGAAGGATTTATTGGACTAAATAAATCCATATGAAGAAGTTCTAAAACCTTCTCAGTAGACACGCCAGATTTAGATTTATGAGAATTTCTAATTTGCTTCCCAAATTGACATGCTTTGCACATATGATCCTTATCAATCTTTATTTTTGGCATTCCATTTACCAAATCTTTTATAACCAGCTTTTTTATTGCATGAAAGCTAGCATTACCCAATTTTCTATGCCGCAAAATACTTAAATCTTCCTTCGAAATAAGACATTTAGCCTCACTTTTCTTGATATCTTCTAGGCTAACTAGATAAATATTTTCAAATCTTTGACCGTTTATCACTGATTTTCCTGTTTCTACATCTTCAACTCTACAATGATCTACTTTAAAACTTACTCTTCTATTCTTGTCACAAGTTGACTAATACTTAGTAAATTATATTTCAGATCTTCAACAAGAGAGACATTTTCAATAACTAGATTGGTGCCAATAGGTCCAGTACCAATAATTTTTACTTTTCTATTATCACCAAAACTGACATAACCACCTTCAAATTTTACTAGTTTAGAAAACTTAGTTTTGTCCCACGTCATATACCTAGAGCAGCTACTATCCATGTACCACTTTTCTGTTTTGGCGCTTTTTAGGCAAACCTACAATGAATTTAAGTATTTTTAAGTATCCAATCCTTCTTGGGTCCTTCACGGTTAGTAACAACAATCTCAGAATATTTAATCACCCATTTCTGTTTGACAGAATTAGCATTTTTTTTATAATAACAGAATTTTGAAATATGCCCTTTTCTACAGCAATAAAAATATGTAGCAGAAAAATTAATTGCTAATTTACCGTAAGATACAACTTTATCAACTTTTTTCTGGGGCGTAATTTTTCTTATAAAAATTCTTTGATGTGCTTGCATGAACAGATTTTGTATTCAAATATTCAACAGCATTACCATTACAAACACAAATCTCTTTTCCTTTGCATTTTTCATGTAAAGATGTATATTTTCTTTCCAAATCAAAATAATCATTTTTCAATTTAATTTTTGATTGCTTAGCATTTTCATGTTCCAAATTTAATGCATCAAAATTCTTCTTCATTTCAATATGCGTCTTTTTAAGCATGCAATATTTATAATGCAATTTTTCAAAATAATTAAGCATTTTTTTCATATTCATTAGCATTAAAATTGGAGTCAAAATCACTTACCTCAGATTTTTCTGAGTCATCAGCAGAAGCTTTCAGCTCTATATCAGAAGATGAATTATGCTCTTCACGATCAGAAATTGCCATCAGACCAATTTCATCAGAATTTACAGATTCTGCTTCACTTGTACTTGATTCTTCACTATCACTCCACGTAGCTTTCATAGCTTTCTTTTTAAACCTTTTCTCCTTTCCTTTTAAATTTGGGCACTTGGATTTAATATGACCAGGTTTGTTACATTCGTAGCAGACAATGTCTCCAGCAGATTTTGAGGAATTTTCTTTCTTGTGATAAGAAAATTTCTGATACTATTTTCTGTAGAACTTCTTTCCTTTTCTGTATAGCTTTCTGAATTTCTTAGTGATCAATGCCATTTGTTTCCCACCTGGGAGTGAGACCTCTAACAAGTTTTGCAATTTTATCATGCTCATCAAGTTTTTACTAAAAACTTTAATTTCATTAGTTAGTTTCACATACCTGTTGATTACCTCAGAAATTGACTCTTCTCGTTTCATTTTGAATCCTTCATAATCAACCATGAGAACATAAAGCTTTATATTTTTAACTTGATTCGTACCTTCATAAGTTACTTGTAACTTGTCCCATATTTCTTTAGCAGTATCACATACAAAAACTCTATTAAACTCATTTGTTTGCAATGAGCAAAACAGAATACTCATAGCTTTAGAATTCAGCTGCAAAAGCCTCTTTTCTGCTTCAGTAAATTTTTTTCTGGTTTTTAACACAATAGTCGTGATAAAAGCTCCTGCTTTAGTTGATTGCTTTCTTGGAGGCTCATATCCATCTTCTATGATAGCCCAGCAATCTATATCTTGCGATTGAATGAAATGCCTCATGACAACTTTCCAGAAGGGATAGTTATCATCGTTAAACATTAGAGGACGATGAACCGAGTGTCCTTCCTTGAAAGGAGTTGCTACTGGAGTATCAGCCATCTTTAGGATTACTCAAGGAGGTTAAGTCTTAGGGAAATTGAGAGCCGCTCTGATACCAAATGTAGGTCCCAAAGACATACAAGAGGGGGGGTGAATTGAGTGTCTCAAATTTTTTTAGCTAATTTTTGAATGAAACAGAAATGTAGAGAAATGCAAAATTCTGACTATGAATGCAGAAATACAATGCAAGTAATGTCCAGATTTATGCAAGTTCTTTTACAATCAAAAACTCAAAAATAATTCCGAAAAGTTTATATATAAAATTGGTTGAAAATATTTTCAGAATAGTTTTAAGAACGATTTTGAAAAACCAAAATCCAGAATATGAAAACAGAGTAGTAGAGATACAAAGTTTCAGAAAAGAGAGCAGAAAAGGTAGCCAACTGCCTACATCCACTCATCAAGATTCACTACTTGAGTTTTTCTCTTCACTCTTAACTATTTTAAGGGTAAGAGTCAAAGCCAATATATAATCCTATATTTACATATCTACCCACAATCTTTTTTCTAAAGTAAAAGATTAAAAATACTTACTAGCATTTTTTCTAAGTTCTAGCCAACCCAACTCACAATCTTTTACAAAAAAAATTTCTCACAAATAATTACAACACAAAATTATAATCAAATTGAGGAGAATATGTAAAAAAATGAAGTGCAAAAGATGTGAAAAATGAAATGAACAAATTAAGCTTTTCTCTTAAGAGGTAGAAATTCTTTCCAAATTTTCTCTAACCTTCTATTAGGTAAAATAACATGTATTTATACTCAAAAAATCAGTTCTAAGTGTTTAAAACATAAACTAGCCGTTTCTAGCTGTTGGAGGGAAAAATAGGGAAAACAGATTCCAACTAGCCGTTAACTAGCCATTATTTTTGTCCTATAGTGCTATTCTGATTTTTACCCAGAATTCTGATACTGACATAAATTCATTTAGAAAATTGATGCAAACAAAAATTCATTTTCTAAAGAATCGTTTTCTAACGAAAACCAGTTTTAAATAAAAGCTCATTTTCTAACTTAAAAATATTTTTATGCAATTTTAAAGTTGTAATGTGTATGCATGGGTAAGAATAATTTTTGATTTTACAATTTAGTAACCTAATTCCTAACAAACTAAGGCAACTCACAAATTTGACATCTTAAGTTCATGCTTGATATATCTTGATTTTCAGAATTTTAATATTTTGCATCAGAAATGTATGTAGAAGAATTTCTGCAGAAATTACTTAGACAATAATTCACAATAGAATTTTTTCAAGATTTGATTATCATCAAAATTAGGATCTAGTTGTCAAATTTCTCAGTAGGGTGACTCCCATCAAAGCATAGATATTCATCTGGATGTGAGAGGACCACTACCACAGCAAGCTTCTTGGCCTTCCTTAAACCCTACAAAAAAATAATGTAATTGAAATGCAAAGATCGATCATCATAAATATCGGTTGGGCCTAAACTTAGTATGGATAAAAATAAATAGAGACTTACCATATTTAAAAAGATTGTTAGATACATCACTTGCTACAGTGGACAAATGAAAATTAGTATACTTGAATCCTTTAAAGTCTCTCTTTAGGTCCTTGAGCATTTTAGAAAGGGCTATATTGTATAGTTTTATAAGATTATTAACCTCTTCCACGCATGTTCCATTGTAAAAGGCTCAAAAACTTCTAATGGTAAACACTTTTAAATCTTCAAAGCTTCTCTTTCCACTTTCTCTTTTTGAATTAAAATTTCTAATTTTAGTGTTTAAGTGTTTATTTTTAAAATAGACAAAAAAATTCACTTTCTCTTCAATTGCAAATTTCGCTTCGCTCACTATCTTTACTGAAATTTTTAATGCAATCAGGATTCTCTCTCTCTCTCATTGTTTCATAAGTTATCACTAACCTACTAGATTAATTAGACTCAGCCAAAGTGTATGATAAATGATAATCTTTCAAAATTGAGTTGTTTAAATTTTGTTTGAAGGACTAGTACCTTTAATCATTTAAAAAGTCAAGGGAGAGTTTCTAACGAGCCCAAAAGTAACCCTATAAAAATTCTAATTTAATTTGCAAAGTTTCCTATGGAGTATTCACTATAACTGTAAATTGCAAAAAAAGAAGAAACAAAAAGAGCGATGTCATGAAATATAGAGAATTAAGTGGTAAAAATGGAAAAATAGAGCTGAAACTATAGTTACAAAATGTATGAGCTAATAAATAAATACGGAATCGAAGGTCACTAATATAATCCAAGTATGTCTCTTTAAAAATATTTCAACGGTAACTAATTATAACGTTGCCAATAAATGAAAATTGAAATAGCCACGGAAAAACAGTCTCTAATAAAAAAAAAAAAAAAATCTATCGATATTGGTATTTTCATGGTTTTCGTGTAAGGCAATTCCAAATGTATTGATATTGTTTTTACTCCCATGATAAAATTTATGTCTCACTAAATTTTCAAATCTACAATCCAGCACTAATTGTATTATCCAATAGTTACGATGTGAGACCTATCATTTATTTTAACGACCCACAAATCTTGCAACTGAAAATATAGTTGACTAATTTAAGAAATTTTTGTTTGTTTTTTTCTATATTGCTCAATTGAAGCTCGTATAATTGTTATAGCCGTTGGTTTCATAGTTAGTAATCGAGAGATTTCTAGTACAATTTTTCCTAATCAGCCGCACATATTTTGACTTTATCATCAATAATTATTATGAAAATAAACCATCTCACTTCAAACTCATCAATTACTAATTTCAATGGAGATTAACACAAGAATATGCCATTTTTATTCTATTGTCTCATTATTGGAACAGTAGGTGGGCTCAAATGAATTTCTTTATGCTTTATTACAATGATTTTGAGATATAGTTTCCTGAAACGTGTCTAAAGAATTTATACAAACTGATATAAATATTGCTGGGTAACTATTTTTATTTGGGTAGCCATACATAATACACTTAATTTATAGAAGTTTTCGTGCACTCGGACGCCTCGTCGTATAGGTGTTTAAGATTTAAAGGCCTCGTAAATGTAGAATTTCCACAAAAATATTAATTTAGCAAGGAGATTATTAAATTTACAATGAGTAGGTTGGCTTCCATTAAAAAATAGATATTCATTGGGATTCTTACATTATTCATATTCTTTTTATTTTTCCCATTCCCCCACAGCTTGCAATTCCTCTAAACTAAGCTTACATAATTCAGTATATTTTACTTCTAGATATATGAGAGGATATACAAAAAATAAAAAAAATAAAAAAAAAAACTCATAAAAATTGTTATGATTGCTTGATAACTATATATTTTATCGCCTTTATTTAATTATTGACACGGTATGTAAAAGTTATCGTACACTTATGTCTCGTACAAGTATATTTAAGATTATAAGGACTAATAAATGTAGTATTTCCGCTCCAAATTGATTTTGCAAGTATATTGTTGAATCTCTCCGTAGGGTGACCCGAATCAAAGTATAGATATTGATTTGGATTCTTACATAATTCATAATCTTCATTTATTTCTCCCACTCCACAGTTTCTAATTCCTCTGTACGGACCACTACCACAGCAAGCGTTTTGGCCTTCCTTAAATCCTACACAAAAAAAAAAAAAAAAAAAAAAAACAAACAAATCAAAACATGTAATTAAAGTACAAAAACCATCACAAATATGGGTTAGGCCTAAAATCAATATGGATAAAAAATAAATAAAGACTTACCATATTTAGAAAGATTGTTAGATACATCACTTACTACAGTGGGCAAATGAAAATTTGTATACTTAAATCCTTTAAACTCTCTCTTTAGGTCCTTGAGCATTTTAGAAAGGGCCATATTGTGTAGTTTTACAAGATTATTTAATGTCTTCCAAGCATCCATTAGAACCATTATTCTTTTCATAGTAAAGGGCCTTGGATCCTGGTGAACACCCAATTTATCACCCAAGCTTAACATTCCGAATTTCCTGCCGCCATGCTTGTAAATTTCCTGAAACCATTGTCATCAATTCCATAAGAAAATAAAACTAATTAATTATAACCAAGTAATGCTTGTTACCAAAAATAGAAAAATAGTAGATTCAAATTATTTAAGCGATTATAACTTTATATCATAAATATGATCCGACTATAAAAGCTTTTTTTTCTAAATAACAATAATTATCGACTTGATTCATGAATATTTAATTTTTTTTAGATAGTGTAATGCCCCGAAATCTATCATAGTAGTAATTTGTATAATTAGGGTAATTAGAGAAGCATGATTATAGATTCATTGTGACATATAATTGGAAGTTAATTTGATTAAAGTGGTAAATTAGCGAAGTAAAAAAAATATGATTTACATGTATAATTTGAATTGGGGGCCTAATTAAATAGGAAAGATAAAATGTATATTGATTGAGAATTAAAATAAATTTAGGGATTTAAGTGAGATTATCCTTCTTATATATATGAGCATGCAAAATATGTGAGTGACACTTAGCAATCAAAAAGAAATTTGTAGAGAAGCTATTACTGGTGGAAAGAACTCAAGAAGTCTGAAATTTCTGTTTTCCTTCGTTCTCTTTCTCACGGATTTTGGTTGAAGAAATTAATTGGAAATTAAGCATGTTAAGCTGAATATCTGAGTACAGAATCAAATTGGTAAGTTATCTCTTCTCCTCGTCTTTTCTTCTCTTAATGGGTTAAAAATCTGCAAAGATAATTTTAGGAGATTGTTAATATGGGGCTTTGATTGTGAATTTGTTGAGGGAATCATCAAAAAGAAGAAAAGGGGAAGGAGAAAGATTCGATTTGAAACAAGTTGGATTGAGGGAGATTTGCTAAAAGAAATCAGGTTTGGGAATTTTAGGATTGTACGATCCCGAGACGATTGGAGATTCGTGTTTGGTGCCTTGTGTCGAAAGTCTTCCTGATATTGTGGTGGTCAGGCGGCGTGCCCTGTTGGTTGATAACGGCGGTGCAAGATGATTGACGAATCAAATGAATTATCGCTCGAGGGGAGGACATAGTAATGTGGTCCTTGGTTTGAGGGGAGGATTGTTGGGATTACAAACCAATCCCACATCGGAAATATAAGGAAATATTTCCTAGAATATAAGTGTGTTCACCTAACTCCATTAGCATGAGGCCTTTTGGGAGGAGCCCAAAAACAAATCCGTGCGGCCTTGCCCCAAAGCGGACAATATCATACTAATGCGGAGTTAAGGTGATGTTTGGCAGTCCTAACAATTATGATATGTGATAAGTATGGACATGATGTAAAAATATTGAATTGAAGATAAATAGGCCGTATTTGAGTGTTTATGCATGTTGGTAGTGTTTTGATGAATTCTGGATTGGATTCAATAGAACCAGTTTTTGTATTTTGATCATAATCTGAGCTATAGACCTTCAATTGATGTAATTCTAGTTGAAAAATAACCTTAAGAAATAGATCTATAATTGTTATGAAGAACTCTTGAATTGATTTGGCCTATAGGTAGCTTCAATTTAGCTTTGAATTTGTAGAACTGATTCTACTGAGCCATTGGGAGCAATTGGTGTTCTTAATAGCATATCTCTCAATTATGATGTCCAAATTAGGTTATTTTTAAGCCATTAGAAACTTAAGACATGAAAAAAAATACCTAGAAAAAAGTTTTGCCCAAAAATGCCTCTAATTAGGTGAAAATTCCTATGCAAAATCGGACCTAGAATCTGCCCTGTACAGAGTGGGGGAGAATGGGTTTACATTGCAGTAAGGAATTTCCCACCGCCATTTAAAAGCATTTTGTCCTTTTAATACCTATTTATGAGAATAACGCCACACCTCCTTATTATTGAGTAAAATGAATATATACAGCAGCATTTACAAGTAATAGAAACATAGTAGGACTCAACAGCAGCATTTACAAGTAATAGAAACAGAGTAGGACTCATACACATGTACATGAAGATATGGACAGTTAGAGTGACAGTCTGATAAGAATTTTATCCCTTTCACTCCCCCGCAAGCTGAAGAGGGAGGGACCAAACTCTCAGCTTGTCCCTTAGAAGCTGAAACCGCCCCTTATTTAAAGGTTTGGTAAGAACATCAGCAGTCTGATCAACAGTAGAGATATAACGGACAACAAGTGACTTAGATTTCACTTTATCACGAACAAAATAAAAATCAATCTCTAAATGTTTGCTATGTCGATGAAAGACTGGATTGGCAGTGAGATATACTGCACTAAGGTTATCACACCAGAGAATAGGGGGCTTGGACATGGGAAAACCAATTTCACACAAGAGCATAAGAATCCAGCTTAGTTCAGAGGTTGCAGAAGCAATGGATCGGTACTCAGCTTCGGTGGAAGAACGAGAAACCGTCCGCTGCTTCCGAGATGACCAGGAAATGAGACAGGAACCAAAAAACACAGCAAAACCAGTGGTGGATTTGCGGTCATCCAGACAACCACCCCAGTCTACATCAGAGAAGCAATGCAACTGAGAAATGTTTGTTTTAGAAATGAATAAACCATGATTAAGAGTGCCCTTTAGATATCTTAAAATGCGTTTAACAGCAAAATCAGTGGGAGCATGCATAAACTGGGACACTTTATTAACAGCAAAGGCAATGTCGGGTCTTGTGAAAGTGAGATATTGAAGACTGCCCACAATGCTGCGATAGTAACTGGGATCAGAGAAGGGAACACCATTAGCAAGAGCCAATTTGTCTGCTGGATTAGCAGGAGAAGAAATGGGTTTGCTAGCCAACATCTTGGACTTCTCTAGGATAGCTTTAGTATACTTGGACTGAATTAGAAGCACGCTGTCATTGAACCAAACAGCTTCAATTCCCAAAAAATAAGAGAGTTTGCCTAAATTTTGAATGGCAAATTTCTGTTGAAGAAATGCCAGTAACTGGTCCATAAGCTTAGAGTCATTTCCAGTGAGAAGAAGATCATCAACATAAATGAGACAATATAATTTCATAGCACCGGAGACCAAATAATACAGAGAGCAATCTGTTTTAGAACCCATAAAACCAAAGGACTGAAAGGCAGTAGTAAGCTTCTCATGCCACATTCTTGGAGCCTGCTTCAAACCGTATAAGGATTTTTTCAACTGGCAAACAAAGTGAGGGTGAGAAGGATCCTCAAACCCTTTGGGCTGCAAGGGACAAGGTCACTTTTCCCGTGTTTGCCCCTCACCCAAGCTTCCTAAAGACCACCGCAACCCACGCCACATGCTGCCCCACCTGTCTCGCATGCATCTCTTCAACCTATACCACCAAATAACCTTCCACCACCCATTAATCTCACGTTCACAAGACCCGACATTGCCTTTGCTGTTAATAAAGTGTCCCAGTTTATGCATGCTCCCACTGACAGTCATTGGAGTGCTGTTAAACGCATTTTAAGATATCTAAAGGGCACTCTTAATCATGGTTTATTCATTTCTAAAACAAACATTTCTCAGTTGCATTGCTTCTCTGATGCAGACTGGGGTGGTTGTCTGGATGACCGCAAATCCACCACTGGTTTTGCTGTGTTTCTTGGTTCCTATCTCATTTCCTGGTTGTCTCGGAAGCAGCAGACAGTTTCTTGTTCTTCCACCGAGGCTGAGTACCGATCCATTGCTTCTGCAACCTCTGAACTAAGCTGACTTCTTATGCTCTTGTGTGAAATTGGTTTTCCCATGTCCAAGCCCCCTATTCTCTGGTGTGATAACTTAGTGCATCTCACTGCCAATCCAGTCTTTCATCGACATAGCAAACATTTGGAGATTGATTTTTATTTTGTTCGTGATAAAGTGAAATCTAAGTCACTTGTTGTCCGTTATATCTCTATTGTTGATCAGACTGCTGATGTTCTTACCAAACCTTTAAATAAGGGGCGGTTTCAACTTCTAAGGGACAAGCTGAGAGTTCGGTCCCTCCCTCTTCAGCTTGCGGGGGAGTGAAAGGGATAAAATTCTTATCAGACTGTCACTCTAACTGTCCATATCTTCGTATACATGTGTATGAGTCCTACTCTGTTTCTATTACTTGTAAATGCTGCTGTTGAGTCCTACTATGTTTCTATTACTTGTAAATGCTGCTGTATATATTCATTTTACTCAATAATAAGGAGGTGTGGCGTTATTCTCATATGGTATCAGAGCCCAATAGGTTTAAACACCAATCTTAACATGTCTACCACCTCTGTTGATATCTCAACCTCCTCAACTTCAATGACGTCTATGTCTATGCCCACATTTTCTTCAAACCTCTCTCATCACCTCTCTATTAAACTAAATTCAACAAATTTTTTGTTATGGAAAACACAGCTCACTTTGGTTCTTAAAGGCTGTTGTTTATTTTCTCATGTTGAAAGTGGCGATGCCCCTTCTCTTGGTAGTGATGAATTTAAGCTTTGGGAGTAACAACCCAAGGAGATTATCAAAGCTGATAGACTCCAAACGTGCCTCCAAGGCACGAACAAAAGGCCTATAATTGGATCCTAAACCTGCCAAAACACAATCAATGAAGTCATCGTTAGCCATAGGATGTTGTAAGGCGGCTAGTTGATCGAATAAATGCTTAGCCCGCTGCATATAGGTCGTGATACTATCATTCTCACGCCTAAGAGTCAAGAGCTGCTGTCGAAAGTTGCGGACTTGTGGTCTAGAACCAACAGAGTAAGAAGCATGAAGCTTGTCCCAAGCTTGTTTGGCTGTTGTAGCTCCAATAATTTGGGGCAGCATGTTTTCCGAAATGGAGGAGAAAATCCAAGACAAAATCTGATGATCTTGCTGCTCCCAAAGCTTAAATTCATCACTACCAAGAGAAGGGGCATCGCCACTTTCGACATGAGAAAATAAACAACAGCCTTTAAGAACCAAAGTGAGCTGTGTTTTTCATAACAAAAAATTTGTTGAATTTAGTTTAATAGAGAGGTGATGAGAGAGGTTTGAAGAAAATGTGGGCATAGACATAGACGTCATTGAAGTTGAGGAGGTTGAGATATCAACAGAGGTGGTAGACATGTTAAGATTGGTGCTTAAACCTATTGGGCTCTGATACCATACGAGAATAACGCCACACCTCCTTATTATTGAGTAAAATGAATATATACAGCAGCATTTACAAGTAATAGAAACATAGTAGGACTCAACAACAGCATTTACAAGTAACAGAAACAGAGTAGGACTCATACACATTACACGAAGTATGGACAGTTAGAGTGACAGTCTGATAAGAATTTTATCCCTTTCACTATTTTTGTCACACCACACGGCAGGCAAGAATGTCTGCTCATTGTGTGACCTCAATTTACAGCCCATATTGCGCATTTTTCTTTCCAAATTGAAGCCAAATTTTACCGGAAGTTCCCGAGACTTGTCCGACACGCGTCTAGCATTAAATTATGAATATATATGTGAATGTTCAATGAAAATACAAGTGAATTTCCATGTCAACATGATTATTTAATTAAGGAAATGCATGTTTAATGTTATAAAATGAATATGCAAAGGAAATTATATAAATATACTATTATGTGTAAGGTTCAATTATAGAAAATTATTATGGATGTGGATTAATCGGGAGAAGAAAGCTTATGAAATCTTGAAGGAATACACATGTATTAATATACATGAAAAGCCATGAATGTAAAATTAGTATGAGACTACAAATGAACTTAAGGGCATGTAATAAATATCTGTGTTAAGAGAAAGAACAATAATTATGAATATAGACTTGTCAACATAACGTGACTCATAAATATTAGTAAGTGAATTATTCTCGTTTTGAAATATGTGAAAGAAACGTAAATATATATGTAATTGTAAATGAATGCTCTTATTTATTATTATGTTATGGTTTTTGAATGTTATTAACATACTCTGAAATATATAGTACATATATATATATATACGTAAATATATTCATGTTGTCCACGACAATATGACCTTTAGTTGTTATCAATATGTCTTGAAAATATTTATTATTGAAATATGGCCTCTGAATGTTTGAAAGTGAATTGTTCTAACTCTGGAATGTATGTTTTAACTTGTAATCTGAATATATCAAATGTGAATGCTCGCACATGAATATTATATAATTGAACTTGACTCTGATCTGTTAGAGAGCCTGCTAGTCAGTCTAAATTGTGGATAGATAGGTATGCCCATAGAAGGCTTGAGCAGCTGCCACTTGTTTTTTCCCTTCGGGGATGCTTGAATTCTTCCCTTTGGGAATATTTGACTATTTATATACAACACATTCCTTCGAGAACAGCTTTTTATGGTATCTTCCCTTTGAGGATACTTGTTTCTTCCCTTCGGGAAAGCTTGATTTATTACCCGTTATCCACACCCTTAGGAAGGCAGGCAGTACAAGTGATTTGTATATGAAATGTGGTTATATGACTTTGATATCTAATCTGGAAATGGTTAAAATATGTAAATAATGCTATATTTGATATTATCTTATGATTATTGTCACTTGTCACATAAAAAATTATATGTGTATGAAGTCTGATAGCCGATCCATTATGCAATATGCTAAATATGCCATGATATAACCTTTTCAAAAACATGACAATCTAAAATATGAGAAGTACGTTGAACTAAGTGTATGATGACATGATTTCTATCTATCTGAAGAGATGTAAATGAGTAAATTATATAGGATGCTCATTATATGTATGATAATGGAATTAATTGGGGTTATTTCATCCGTACTCATATAACGGTATCCAATTTAGCATTGTTTACTTAAAATACATATTTATTCTTCTGCATAAGCATATATATATGTAATTTCAAAATGGTATCTGTAATTCTTGGTTTGCTTATGTCATATGTATGTTTCGCATTGATGATTCCTATGAGAAGTCATTTGTTATCAATTTTGAATCCCCACTAATCTTTATGCTTAGCACGGATTTCTCTTTTAATCCGTGTAAGTTCTGGTGCTAGCTCGGTACTTAAGGACATTCCACAGGGTCAAGAGGAACACAATTATAAGGTTGAAGGAAGTTTAACTGATGTAGATTTATCCTTTGATTTAGAAGTTTTGTAGTATTATAAGTTTCCTTTGTATAAGAAAATTGTATGTAATTTTGATATCATATGTATAGTTAATGATAACTGAACACCAGTCCTATGAGTTCGGTTTGCCCCTTGCTCCTGAGTCCATACAGCCAAACTAATCTGAAAAAACTCTCAATAACAACTCGGTACGTATATCCTAATAGCTCGAAGTGAGCCCGTCTCTGTGAGTTATCAGAATTGTCAGAATCCTTTAAACTTCCATTCCATTACAACTCGGTTTCTTCATGTTCAACTTTATCTAATTATGAATAAACTTTATTCAATCGGGAATTAATCCTATCTGATCAGGAAATATTCTTATCTAATCAGAGTCTTTGAGTTCAATCCCAGGAAATACTTATGCTACGCTGAAGGAGACTCTTTTTCCAACACTGATTTCTAATTCTATTAAAAAAATGAACTCGTGTATGTTTTTCTTCTTTATTTTTTTTTCAATTATAATACACTTATTTTCGTCAATTTTCCTGACTTGACTATCAGAGTATTATTTATCGAAAAATCCGCCGGAATTTTGTGTTTTCAGGTGACTTTCCCAAACAGCCAGCCCAAAAATTTTGGACTGTCATCAGTTAATAATTAGCGGTCTGTAAATATTCAATTAATAGGCTTAATTTTCTCTAGTTAGTTTGCATGTTTTAACTTTGCATTAACGTTTTAATTTTGTTAAGATTTGTTAAGATTTATTGATGAAGGATCTGTCGGTTTAAGATTGGCTAGTTTTTCTTGTGTAGCACTCTACTATCCTCTCGGGGGGGTAATAGGGATGTTACAGATAGATCTTTAACTATAAGCTCATCTAACATAATATCATCATTTTTTCTTTTTCTTTTTTTTTTTCTTTTTTTTTGCAGAAATGGCTAGTTATTATTAGAGTGATTACTATTTATTTTAAAAAATTTCCTTCGAAAAGAAAAAAAATAAAGTTTATTACCTTGAGAGCAATTGTGAGGTTGCCAATGACCATACCAATGTACATACTCTTGTTTGGAATGCTGCTGAAGCACAGTAGAATTTGTGAAAAAAGGCATTGAATAATCATTGCTGCCAATGGTGATTACGTATATGGCTTCCGACACTAATTCTTCACCCTCTCCATCGCCTAGTTTTTCTTGTAGCTTCATCTTCACGTCCTCAAAATAATTAACCTGAGTTTTAAGGGGTACCACCTACACCGTATCAAAGGATGCAAATATTAGTTATTACCTATAAACCAAGTCTATTAAACATGTATTTAAAGTAATAACTGAAATAATAACTGAAATATGATCCCGTGGTCATTACTTAATTAAAAGTGTAGAAAATTTCAATCCGACAATTATAGTTGAGCTATATACCAAAGAAAGTAATATATCTCAAAACCTCTTACTAATTCATTTCCATTTGAACCGACCTAATATGGAGATAAAATTCTTACAACATAATAAAATTTGAACTTGAAATCTTAATTAATTGAAAAACAAGTGTTCATATATAGTATTGCAGATTGTAGTTAGACTAGTCCAGGTAATTAACTAGACTCTGATTATATATGAAGCAGATTAATTAATTGAACTCAGCTAATAAATAAGGAGAAAGATGGGATACCAATCCTTGATAAGTTTCAACTAAAGCACCTGCCCCTGCTGAAGCAAAGTTTACTCCATCTGTGGAGTGATCATTACCAGGTTGAAGATATGGTGAAATGAATGGCAACTTCATGTACTCGGCTACAGCATATTAATATGCAAATAATCAATTAACCGAACACAAAACACTTTATTAAACTGAAATTTAAACACGAAAAGGGTCTTACCGATAAAATCAGGAATTATTCGGCCATTAGAGAATCTGCCTGTAGAATAATGAAAGAATGTTTCACCATAGGGAAAATAATTGGCCTTAACGAGAGTATTGTTTTGATCATTGTTATTTCCAGCATCAAAAAGTGAATCGCCCAATATGAACAAGGCAACATGGTTGTTTTTAGGCGAGAGATCATGGCTTTGGCTGCTTGAGATCACTAGACTTGAAAATAATACCAACAAATAAATTTCTGTCTTAAAATTTGCCATATATTAAAATATTGTTTGATATTCTGTCATTCCTTTTTTTATTGTTTATATAGTGTTGTTCTTACTTCCTAATTGAAGTGTAATATTGACAAATTTTAACTTGAAGTTTTCAAAACTGGAGGCTTTATACAAGCCAAATTCGAATTGGCAATTACTTTTACTTCTGTCATTGAGTGAAGCACAAGTTTATCCACCTTGAATTTTATTTTTTCTTTTTTATCCACACCTTGAATTTTATTAGATTTGAAAATTGATTTATAAAACAAACTCTTTTTTTCTGATTTGTGATTGCACATGAGGTTTTTATTAATATAATCTATGATGGCACAGCCATTTTATTTTATTTGAAAGGACCAACTAGTCCCATTTTTCAATTGAGAGAAAAAAGTGAAACGTTCGAATCTGCCAAAAATGGGAGTTTCTGGAATGGGAGATGCTCTAAAAGTCACGTGTCGCTTGGACACATGGAAATTGTTAAATATTCACGCAGTCACATTATAACAATTCCTCGTCGTGTTGGATTATGATAAGGCTAATTATAACAATTGGCCCAAATACATAGGATCATATCCACCTCAATAGTAGTCAAAAAGTAGAATCAAAGCTAGACAGTCATGATCCATGGCAGTTCTATTTTTGGCCCAGCCATACTCTGTTGCCGTTTCCTCAAAGATCCCATTAATGATCTGATTCGCCATTTACCAGTGGCCATATTGCACCTCACTTACCCTTTCACTCAACTACATTGACTACTTGAACAGGATAGCCCTAGAATAATTCTAATTTAATTTGCTCAATCTTTTGAGTACTGTTGAATAAGTGCGGTTGCAAAGTTTCCTATTCAGTATTCATCGGAGATGTAAAGAAGAATAAAGAGAGATGCGTCATTGAGCATAGAGAATTAAGTGGTAAAAATTGAAAGATACAGGAACTACTGTTACAAAATTTAGAAGCTTAATAAATATGGAATTAAAGGTAACTAGAATAATCCAAGCCTGTCCCTTGGCAATTTTCAAACTATAAAATTGGCTTCAATGTACTAAGAGGTCTCAAGAAATGAGTCGACCATAAGAAAATCTGCCATTGGGATAGTGAAAATAAGTTTGGCCATAGGGAGCAAAATTGGCTAGGCCGATAGGATTTTGGAGGTAATTGTTGTTGTCCACATCAAGTAGAGAATCTCCGGTAATAAATAAGCCAACATGATGATTGTTTAGTGGTGAGCTTTGAAGAGGATAAGTTTGTGGTTTAGTGGCTGCTGATGATCTGAGAAGGTTTGCACACAAAACCAGCGAGCAAAGATATTGGAATCTTGAACTTTTCATTTTTTTTTACTTCCTTTAGATCAAAACCTGACCTTCAAGTGGCCACCACTTTGTGTAGGTGTGTACATAATATTGGTCGTTGGTATGGGGAAAGCTATTTTATGGGGTGTTGTTTTTATATATATACGATTTTACAAATAAACATTTATATAAACAAAGCAAAGCCCATTGCGAATTTGCCTTGCATATTAAAATATATTTTTTTTCTCTTTCTCGTGTTCTTTTTAATGCAAGAAAAGTATAATGTCAAACTATATAATAAATGTCATGAAAGGAATTAAATTACACTTTTTTTCACTTTTAATCATGTAACGGCAACTAAACCAATTCCTAGTGATTTTTTTTTTCCTCATATTCTCTTAATCATTCAGTGAATCTGAAATTACACAATCATGCATTTATTAAATTTTTATGACTGTTATCAAAGAGAACCAAAAATACAAGAAAATATATTTTATGCTGGGTTTATAATTATGCATGAAGCAGTGTTTTAAGATTGTGAGGTTTAGTGATTTTATCAGTTCCATTCCAGATTAGTTCAGCAAGCTGGCTGTAGATTTTTTCAGTGGGATGAACAGAATCGAAGAACACATATTCACTCACATCATCACATACTTCATATCCTTTTACTATCCCACAACTTGAAATTCCTCTGTATGGTCCAGCTCCACAACAGGCCACTTTCGCCTCTTTGAAACCTTCACAATTTTGCCACCATTTAATCAATAATTTACTTAAAAAAAATTCTTATTACCTATATCAAGCACATATGATATATCTGATGTATCAAATATGAACAATTGAATAAAAAATATAAAAATATTAATTTTTAATTCAATAATACATATTTATTACTATACGGTAATAAAGACGCATACATTACTTACCGAAAGTGCATTGATTCCTCCAAATTATTATTTTTTTAATTTTTCTCACAAAAAATATGATAGAGTTGGGATACGCCCATGACTCTATAAAGGATTGAGTTCCTATCAAGATTAAATTGAGTTATTTAATCTAAATTAAATTACCAAATATTATCTCAGAAAGAGTCTGAGTTAAACTAGAGTTAGGTCTCTAGCCATTAGGACCTCTATAAATAGAAGTGAGGTCCTCATAATTTGGTAACGAGAAAAAGTACATGCCGCAAGGCTGCTCGTTCCCACTCACAGTTTTCTGTCTTATCTTTCAGGGGCATTTAGATTGTGAACAAGTTGCTCTTATCCCGAGTGGGTAAAAGCCAGACCGGTGACCAAAAACAAATGAGATCCTTGTAGACGCTTCCGCAATGAGATTCTGCGCTACAAGAGGTATGTACATTTATTTAATGTTACCTCCGCATTTAATTATATTCGTTATAATTATTATCCTTCATTGGTATCAGAGCCGTTGTTTTTGCGTCCTGGCATGTGGCTAAATGGATCTAAAATTTTATGTGTAAAATTATTAGATCTGGGATGCATATAACACAACAAAAATTTTGTTTTTTGTGTGAAAAATATATATGCGTGTATATTTCGGCTCGATTCCGTGTATGTGTACACTGAAACCCGAGGGGATGAACATGAGTGTTCTAAACGAATAACTAGAAGTCGGGATTTTTTATTTTTGACCTCACCATTGAATTCACAGACCCTGAAAACCCCCCACCGGCCGGAACCAGAGAGTCAGAATCGATCGGCAAGGCGGCGCGTGAACTACACGCGCCGCACTACGTTCGGCGCGTGCGCGTGGGCAGTGGCCCACACGCGCGTCGCCACGTGTCAGCAGTGTTGCGTCACTGCTGACACGTGGCCCAATAGCCGATCGCCACGTGGATGGCAGAGGCCATGCCACGTGGCACACCGTGGGGCGAACACGTGGCCTATTTAGAGGACGACACGTGGCTGACGGAGGTCGTGCCACGTGTCATGATGACGTGTCATACAGCTGACACGTGGCCCAACCAAGGAGTGACACGTGGACCAATGAGGCGGTGCCACGTGTCATGCCATGTGTTATTGATGACGTGGCATCAATGACACGTGGCCCAATCAGGGGTCGCCACGTGTCAGACCGAGGTCTGCCACGTGGCAATGCTGACGTGTCATGCGTGACACGTGGACCAATGAGACACCGCCACGTGGCACCAGCTGGACCAATAGCTTTCAGACACGTGGCGTGACTGGATGAAGACACGTGGCACGCTGTGGCTGTGACACGTGTCTGGTCGAGTAGGAGGCCGTGCGTGGGGCGCGTGAAGGCGCGTGGGCGCGTCAATCTCCCTCTGGTCGGCGCGTGTGGGCGCGTGCGGTGCCTTCCGACCACCATTTCAGCTCCGATTTTTGTCAAATTTATTTTTCAAATTATTTCTGATTTTTTGGTCATGTTTTCAAAATTTTTTGATGACCAGAAAATATATTTTGTAATTTTTGATATTTAAATGTGTTTAATTTCAAAAATAAAATATTAAAAATTGTAGAAAAATTGTTTTCTGCTTTCGGAATTTTTTGAAAATATTTTGAAATTTTTTTTGAGGTTCTGTCCTTATTTATTGATTGAAATGCGTTTCAATCATGTGTATTTATACATGAGTGTATAAAATTTTACCTGTAATATGTTACAGAAAAGTTAAATAAGGGCACTGGTACTTCCTTATGAAACGCATAGGTTATTTTAAGAATTGCAAGGGTGCAATCAATAAGTAACATGAAAATGCGAAGGAAGTTTTGAGCTGATGATATTGATGCAACAGTGCATCATAAAATACATATGTGAGAACAAATGTAAGAGTACATTTGAACTGGTGGTCCAAGTATGAAAATAAAATTTTGGTTTGAGTTACCAAAAGAAAAGTGTTGAGAAGTAACACTAAAATTCTGTGATGGTGTTGAGAAATGGACGAGCGTGCATTGTCCATGACTTCATCAATAGACTTATGAGTCACTTGATGAATTGATGAAATTGGTCAAAGAAATAATTCCATTATCAAGAAAGATTTTATGAAATCTGGACTTCTAAAATAGTTGACATAAGTGTCAATTTGAGTTAGCGTTTATTTTTGTTAAATGGGATTTATGTTTCCTATTAATATTTGACATGAGTGTCTTGTTTTGGAATTACTGGATTTTAATTATTGGTTAAATAAATGTGTTTATTTACTTATTATGATGGCATTTAACTTTATAATAAATGAGTTTATTTTAATTGTTAATTGCCTTGCGATATTTTATGAGTAAAATGATTGCATGCTTATTAAGTAAAGGCTTAATAAAGATCCCCTCATAAGTTTGAGAACTTGATAATCCAATAATTCAGATTTATTATACATGAAATCTTAACCTATAAAGTTGGACATTAGAACTTAGAAGGTAATTGGTACTCTAAGTATACTTTTCGAATTTGAGTCTAATAGAAAACTTTATTAGGTTATTATTTCAGGTGTATAGTAAATTGCATGTATTGCTTTATCTCTTTTAAATATGTGCAACATTGTTCCATTTGAGATCAGAGGATTTTAATGGATGCTGCTTCCAAGTTATAATTATGAAATCTGGAATACAAAGATCCAGTATGTGCTTGAAGAGCAAGAGGCTCTTAAATCCTCAAGTTTGGTTATGGCTGAACCTGAGGATGATGGTATATCCCAGCATAAGCAGGACCGAGATGCCTATATTGCATCACATCACTAAGCAATTTCGCAAGTATCAAAATGCAATTGATCTGTGGATCATTTTGCAGGAGAAGTTCAGAGATGTGACTCTGAATAAGCTCCGATCATTGTAGATCAAATTTGATACATATCAGAAAAGTCTGATCATTCGATGCGAAAACATCTAAGAGAGATGAAAAAGAAAAGTGAGCTTAGTGAACTTAGTCATAAGTGACTGATAAGCAGAAGGTCCAAACTGTTATCCATTCTTTACCCAAGAGTTGGTAGCATGTGAGGATGCAACTAACTCACATAAATAATCAAAAAGACATTTGAGGATGTCACTTGTTATTTGAAGCTTAAAAGAGGCCGTCTGACAGTGATTAAGGTCAATGTCATATGGCAAAGTCCTGTTCTAATAGAATGAGTTCTCATTAGAACAAGATAATAAGCTTCATCAATAGGGATAAAGAAAAGG
The DNA here is from genome assembly GCA_947683425.1 of Excoecaria cochinchinensis. Classification (NCBI taxonomy): domain Eukaryota; kingdom Viridiplantae; phylum Streptophyta; class Magnoliopsida; order Malpighiales; family Euphorbiaceae; genus Excoecaria; species Excoecaria cochinchinensis. Next base: position 1,844,618 of record CANTUQ010000125.1, on the reverse strand, counting down.
CTTGAGAGCCTGAAAAGTAAAAGGAATAGACTCACAAAAGGTCCAAAGGCAAAAAGGAGGTAAACTTTTCAAGAGTGAAATGTTTCAATTGCCTATAGAAATGACACTATGCAAGAGATGCATTGTGCCAATAAAGATACACTATTTTGACTCAAGAGTGAGCAAAATTTATGTATCTAGTTCTGAATTCTATCCTTTGTGGGTAATAAATTTAGAACCAATGGACCGTGTAACAAGGGATTAAGATACCTTTGTTATGAAATTTAGGTTCTGTTCTTGTTTTATTGAAATTTGTTTTCAATTTATTTTTGAGATAACAGTGTATACTTATGCTTGAATGATTTTATTATTATGGATGTGGACCATGACTATTTTCCTTTAATTTATTATTTTTTACATAGTTATGAGGACAATGTGAAATTATGGCATACTATATTAAACCATATTGGACAAAACTGAATGGGTCGGTTAGTCAAAGAAGGTTTAGTAGGTGATTTAAATAAGGTTGAATTACCTACATGTAGGCATTGCCTAAAAGGAAAAACTAGTTAGAAAATCATTCGGTAAAGATACTAAAGCTAAGTTTCCATTGCAGTTAGTCCATTCTGACGAGTGTGATCAAATGAATGTGAGGGTAAGGCATGGGGCCTATTATTTCGTCACATATATATGACTATACTAGGTATGGTCATGTCTATTTGATTTCTCACAAGTCAGAAGCATTGAGTTGCTTCACGACTTATATGAGTATAGCTGGGAATCAATTAGATAAAAAGATCAAAGCTTTAAGAACTGACAGAGGTCAGTAATATCTTACAGATAAACTTAAAGTTTCATGTGATGAAAAAGGATTGAATATCAGTTGTTCATTCCTTGAAATCCACAACAAAATGGTGTTGAGGAAAGGAGAAATAAGACTCTCCTATATATATGGTTAGATCTATGATGGCAGAAGCAAATTTGCCTATCTCCTATTGGGGAGATGCTTTGTTGACTGCCACATATGTTCTGAACTGTAAACCCTCTAAAGCTGTCATTATCATAACTTATGAGTTGTGGACCGGTCGACAAGTTGACTTAAGCCATTTACAACTTTTGGGTTGTAATGCTTGCGTCCATGATGTCTCAATTTGGTAAATTTGAGACCAAAAGGTTAAAAGAGTGTCTATGTGAGATATTCTTAAGTATCAAAAGGATACATTTTCGTGGGTCAGTAAGAAAATGGCATAATGACAGATTTTGGATCACTAGACGTCATATTCTTAAGAGAATGAATTTCTAAAGTTGGGCGAAGTGAATTAAGATTTCACTTTATATTTCAGGAAGAGACCATCAGGATCACTCCATCCGAGTGGGAGGGAGTTAGAGGAAAAAGGTTAAGACCTTCATCCTCCAAACGATTCGGATGTTCGAGACCTGATTTGAGTGGGAGCATTCTTGACTCCAGTGGGAGGAAAGAATACGATATTCCTGACTCCAGTGGGAGTATGGAACATAGTCCCAGTGGGAGCATTATGAATCACGATGAATATATGAGACATGTTCATCAAGATTTAGAATTGTAAAAATCTAAAAGGATAAGTGTTTCATGCCGACGATTTAAAATCGAAAGCTGAAACGAAGCCCTTTTGGTTATCCCACAAGACTAGAAAGAGCATAAAACCTATTCAAAATGCTTTTTCATGCCCATATAAGAAAAAAAATGGACTAAAGCAATAGAAGAAAAATTGGCATCCATGAGATCAAACCATGTTTGAGAACTAGTTGATCTGCTGGAATGACATAAATTGAGAATAAATGTATTCTCAAAGTAAAGCGACATGCTGAAAGAGGTATCGAAAGATATAAGGCTCGGCTAGTCGCTAAGGGATTCATACAATAGAAAGAGATTGACTATGAGTAGATTTTCTCATCTGTTGTAAAATTTACGTACATAAGGTTCATTCTAGCCACAGTGGTGAGTTTGAATGTAGAGCTTCATCAAGTGGATGAAAAGACTGCTTTTCTCAATGGAAAAATGGATGAAACAATCTACACGTTTCATCGGAAAAGGCAGCAAACATAAGGTTTACTGATTGATGTGTTCAATCTATTGCCTTAGACAGTCTTCAACACAATGGTACTTGAGACTTCATCATATAATCATGTCGAATGTGTTCAACATGATTGATGAAGATCATTGTGTTTATAGTAAAAGCTCTAAAAATGAATTTATTATTTTGGCATTGTATGTATACGACATACTTAAAGCTGAAAATGATAAATGGTACGTAAATGAAATCAAAGATTGGTTATCGTCCAACTTTGAGACAAAGGATATGAGTCGTGCATATTACATTCTTGAAGTTAAGATTTCAAGAGATCATTCAAGAAGATTGTTGTCTGTTTCTTGAGAGAAATATTTCAACAATGATCTTGAGCGATTTAATATGCAAAACCCTAAACTCATACATTACCCCATTGCCAAGAATCAGTTTCTTAGCAAAGATGTGTGTCCTATGAAGTCAAAAAAAAATTGAACGTATGAGGAACGTTCTATATATGACAGTGCCATGGGTAGTCTTTTGTATGCAGTGTTGTATACAAGACATGATATATGCTATGCAGTGGGCATGGCAAATAGATATCAATCTAACCCAGGCAAAGCACATTGGAAGCAATTGAATGGATACTTATATACCTTAGAGGTACTGCAGCCTATTCTCTCTATTATTAAGAAAATGATCTGCATTGAGAGAATACAGAGACATTGATTGGGCAGGAGATGTGGATGAGAAGGCATCCACCTCAGGTTTAAATTCTTGTTTGGCAAGAGTGCCATCTCGAGGAGTAACAAGAATTAAACCCGTGTAGCCCCATCAATAGTTGAAGTTGAATTAGTCACTTCCTCAATTGCAGTACAGGAGATAGTTTGGCTGAAATGGTTTTTGAGCCATTTAAGAGTAACTGTCTTAAAGGTATTAGTGACAGTCTATAGTGACAGTCAGTCGTTGATAGCTTATAGTGGAGCTAAGCATATCGACATTAAGTATCAATACGAGAGAGATATTGTTGCACAATGAGAGATGTGAACTTACAGTACGTTTCTACGCACGCAGATCCGTTGAGTAAACCTATGACGAGAGATGTGTTTTGAGAGACACATTAGATCTCGAGGTTTGCGTAGAATTTAATTGGTACTGTTATACTTTATATAATCCCTTAACGTTATTATTTGCGAATAATAACTAAAGTTCATTGTTGGCAATACATGAGTGTGAATGTTTATGTGTAAATATTTACTGTTATTAATATGAGTTTGAGCATGTCGAACAGAGAAGTAGCCCACTCACAAGGGTGTTTACCTTAGTTTTGTCAATGAGTTGGCAAAGACTAAGATGAGGCGATTTTTGAACATATGAGAATGCTCGAGAGCCTGTTCAAAATAAAAGTGCCGTCTTGCAGAAATTACAAGATGAGTCTTGTTAAGGTGCGAGATAAAGACATACATAAAGTTGTATGCTTTGGATTGATATCCAAAATAAGGATTGTATGGAATCCGATGGTAAGTTATATGTAACTACCATATTCTGTCTAAAAAGCCAGAAGTAGTCATTAAATAAGCGGACTAAAGTTGGGTGCTTCGCTGCATCGCAACCTTACGCTTCTGTATGGTGTTGAATATACACATTATCGAAATGTGAGACATGCACTCCTTTAAGGGAAGGAAAGAACACCATAACACATGTTTTATACCGTGTGTGCTTATGTGACCACAGGGATGGGAATTTAATAATATTACTGATCTCCACTTTCCCTATTGTGAGACCCTATTTATATTTTTGACCCTTAGAACCCTTAACTTATCCCTGAAGTATGGTTCAATTTGGCTAGCTTAGTTAGTTTCCAAGAGGTCCGGAAAAAATTTAGGCCTGGCGGATCTAACTAAAAAAGCGAGTTGAATAATGATGGATGGCATATAGTAAGAGGGGAAGATAGCCTTTTGATCACTTTCATAAAGTTTCGTGGTTCACTGGCTAGCCTATTATAGTTTCTATGAGTAGAAACATAATAGTGAACACGAAAATTATTTTATGAGATCATGAGTTAAAACAATGAATGTGAGAAGGCAATCTAGGGTTAGGCATACATGAAGAAGAGGATCTTGTTTTCCGAGACGCTATATATCCCTAACAGGTGTATAGCACTAGTGCTCTCGAGGTATGCTGGTCACACAATCTATTTGCCAGTATAATTGAAGATTAAGACTGGAATGCGTTCCGTCATGTGCGAGTGGGAGATGATAGAGTTGGGATACGCTCATGACTCTATAAAGAATTGAGTTCCTATCAAGATTAAATTGAGTTATTTAATCTAAATTAAATTACCAAATATTATCTCAGAAAGAGTCTGAGTTAAACTAGAGTTAGGTCTCTAGCCATTAGGACCTCTATAAATAGAAGTGAGGTCCTCATAATTTGGTAACGAGAAAAAGTACATGCCGCAAGGCTGCTCGTTCCCACTCACAGTTTTCTGTCTTATCTTTCAGGGGTATTTAGATTGTGAACAAGTTGCTCTTATCCCGAGTGGGTAAAAGCCAGACCGGTGACCAAAAACAAATGAGATCCTTGTAGACGCTTCCGCAATGAGATTCTGCGCTACAAGAGGTATGTACATTTATTTAATATTACCTCCGCATTTAATTATATTCGTTATAATTATTATCCTTCAAAATACATTTTGATTCTTTTTAAAAAAAAAATTAACTTGGCACCCTTAAAATTTTTAAAACCTTTCATATATCATTTTTAGTGACCATCCCTTCATTCTAAGTTCCTATATGTAAGGAACATATTGATATATCGAATATGTACTAATAAATAGAAGCAGAAAAACATACCATATTTTAGAGGATTTTGAACTCTTGCCTTCGATGTTGTGTAGAAATCAAAATAAAAATACTGAAACTCCTTGAGCTGATTCTGTATGTTTTTGAGGAGTTGAAGAAGGGCTTCGTTGTGCATACTTACAGTAGTTGCAAGTTCTTTATCACAGCCACCTTTATTCTGTTTAAGTGCTCTCATAATTGGTGAACATTCAACAACCCCCATTCCCATTATTCCAAATTTCCTTCCTCCAATCTCATAAATCTCCTGAAATTATCAAATAATAACCATAAACCTTATTATCAAACATAAAATTAAGAATTTCACTTAGTTATGAATATCATGTTAAAAAAAAATAAAAATAAAAATCAATATCACTAACTTTGATGACGGATGTCAAGTTGCCCAAGACCATACCCACATAATCTTGTTTAGAGAGGGATTTATATAGAGGTGAAGGTGCAAAATAATCATTGACTCCAATGCTAATTAAGTAAATGGATTTGGACAATAATTTCTTAGTCTCTTCATTACCCAATTGCTTGCTTATCTCCTTCTTCACTTTCTTGAATTGAATTGCTTGAGTTTTAAGATCAACCACCTATTAAGGAAAGCTTAAACAACTTAATAATTAACATATCAAATAATCATTTGTTAAAGATTATTAAAAGCAATTTAGAGTTTCAGAGAGATGGAATGACATTTATACCCTCCCTTCATTTCCTTGATGGGTTTCAACCAGAGCACCAGCTCCCCCAGAAGCAAAGTTAGCCCCATCTGTAAATCGATGATTACCAGGCTGCAGATATGGTGGAATTAATGGCAGCTTCAAATACTCACCTACAAAATTCAAAAAAAAAAATCCTATTAAATAAAAAAAAATTAATGATAAGTAAAGAGTAATGAAAGAGAGTATATTTAACTACCAATAAAATCAGGAATGAGTCGACCATCAGAAAACCTGCCAGTGGGATGGTGAAAATAAGTTTCGCCATAGGGAGTAAAATTGGCGAGGGCAATCGGATTTTTGAGGTAATTGTTATTGCCCACATCAAATAGGGAATCCCCGAAAATAAATAAGCCAACATGATGATGGTTTAGTGCTGAATTTTGAAGAGTATAAGTTTCTGAATTGGTGGCTGCTGATGATCTGAGAAGGTTTCCAAACAAAACCAGCAGGTAAAGATAATATTGGAATCTTGAATTTTTCATTTTTCTTTTACTTCCTTTCTTTTGTTTTTAGCTCTGCTCTGCTTTTGCGCAATTGCGACCTTCATTGATTGCCTTTCTTTGTTGTTTATTTATTTGTCCATGCAGTTGGTGACAAACTGATAAACAATTATATATAATAGCAATTTTTATGCATAATTCAATTAACTATTTTTTTAAACAACCACAAATAAAATACTGAATTGGAAATAAACAAAGAAAAACGTACCATTGACTATCGAGTATATTGATGAGTATAGTTCATTACAAAATATATAATTGCTGGAAGCGTATATGGCATCGATTTTGGCATGTAGTTGCCTAGAAATTCTTGCCCATGCTGGATGGAAACAAATAAAAATAAAAACTTATACAAATTGCTATGGACCTATGGTTGCTTGATAACTATTTCTTACCACTTTTATTTAAGCAGCAATGCATTATTGACAGGTATATAAAGTCCTCATACACTGGATGTAGACAAAATTTATCCTTGCCTGTGCCTCGTACAGGTATTTAAGATTATAAGGACTAATTAATGTAGTATTTCCGCTCCAAATTGCATTTGCAAGTATATTGTAGAATTTCTTGTAAGAAAATAATTAAAAAAAAAGAGAGGCAACTTTGACTTTTCAAAGTTGCTAGCTGCAATTGCAAAGTAACCGCGTGGACAGCTAATGAATTAACTGTCCATACGCGGTGAAGTATGCCTATAAATAGGCATTGTTCTTTTGCAATTGAAATACTCGAAATTCAAGCAAACATGTAGGGTGAGTTTGTTTGTGAGCATAAGAAAATTAGTGAGAGTTTAAGGGTTTGTTCAACAATTATTGGGATACTCTCTGGGTAGTTTTCTTGTGTTGAGGGTATAAGAAAATTATTGTATTTGTTATTATGTGGTTGTAACAATTTTCCACATAGTGAATATTTTTCTTGGTTGTCTTTTGACAACGGCAGTGATTTTTTTCCGGTTTTGGAGTTTCCACTATAATTTCTTATGTTGTGAGTTTCTCCTGATTTATTTCGCATTCATTAGAAGGGTCATTTTTTTCCCAACAAGTGGTATCAGAGCTTTGGTTCGGCTATTTTTCGACACTGCATCAAGACTGCTGTCCGAGAAAGTAGCGTATTTTGGAAAAATAATTATATTGGCAGAAAGAGAAAAATATAAAATATTTTTCGGTATGATCCGTTTCGAAAATGGGTGTAAAACGTGAAATTTAATGAATAGTGGTACTATTCAAAGTGCAAATTTTTGCATTCAAAATTTGCATGGTTTTTGCTCAAAACTACTGTACGTGGCCACAAGTACTGTTTAAAATACTGTTCAAAGTACTATAGCTGGGTACTGTTCATACGGTACTGTAGCTCACTACTGTTCATACGGTACTGTTCACGTGTTCTAAAATGTCGGGATTAAGGTTTGAGGTGGAGAAATTTGATGGAACAATTAATTTTGACTTGTGGCAAATTCAAGTCTAGGATTTATTGATTCAATCCGGATTACACAAGGCGTTGGATGATAAACGTGGAGCTAGTTCGGCCAACAGCTCCAAAGAACAAGCTGATGTTACCAATGTAGTCTCCCTACAAGAGGGAGATGGTGAATTTTATTAAATATATATATATATATATATATATATATATATATATATATGTTCTTATGGCATGATTGCTACCATTAAAAATGCCATGAAAGAGGACATATGATTGGTAGCATGTGTACGGATTTGCACACGGGCATTGGCTGATAATTATGCAAGGTGTGTGGTATAACAAAAGAATGTCGATGGCTAATGAACTTCCTGAAAAATCAGCATGGAAGTTGCACCATAATTTATTAGCAAGTTTTTCGACATGGGTCGAGGTGAAATTCTTGGAGTTAGTGTTAATTCCAAGTGGGTATACTTTTTATGGTGGAGTATGATAATTCTTGTTTAAAAATTGTAATTGTCGGTGTTAGACAATGTTTTGGTAGCGGATATTTTTTTATTTTTAATTATGGTGGAGATTGTAAAAAAATAATTAAAAAAAAAAAAGAGAGGCAACTTTGACTTTTCAAAGTTGCCAGCTGCAATTGCAAAGTGACCGCGTGGACAGCTAATGAATTAACTGTCCATACGCGGTGAAGTATGCCTATAAATAAGCATTGTTCTTTTGCAATTGAAATACTCGAAATTCAAGCAAACATGTAGAGTAAGTTTGTTTGTGAGCATAAGAAAATTAGTGAGAGTTTAAGGGTTTATTCAACAATTATTGGGATACTCTCTGGGTAGTTTTCTTGTGTTGAGGGTATAAGAAAAATATTGTATTTGTTATTATGTGATTGTAACAATTTTTCACATAATGAATATTTTTCTTGGTTGTCTTTTGACAACGGCAGTGGTTTTTCTCCGGTTTTGGAGTTTCCACTATAATTTCTTGTGTTATGAGTTTCTCCTGATTTATTCCGCATTCATTAGAAGTGTCATTTTTCCCAACATTTCTCAGTAGGGTGACTCCCATCAAAGTATAGATATTCATCTAGATTCTTACATAGTTCATAATCTTCATTTATTTCTCCCACTCTACAGTTTCCAATTCCTCTGTAAGGACCATTACCACAGCAAGTTTCTTGGCCTTCCTTAAACCCTACAAAAAAATATGTAATTAAAATGCAATGATCATCATAAATATGGGTTGGGCCTAAACTTAGTATGGATAAAAATAAATAGAGACTTACCATATTTAGAAAGATTGTTAGATACATCACTTGCTACAGTGGACAAATGAAAATTAGTATACTTGAATCCTTTAAGCTCTCTCTTTAGGTCCTTGAGCATTTTAGAAAGGGCTATATTAGTGTAGTTTTAGAAGATTATTATCCTCTTCCACGCATGTTCCATTATTAGTGCCATTCAGTTCATATGAAAGGGCCATTAGTTCCGGTACACAACCCAATCGTTCACCCAAGCTTAACAAACCGAATTTCCTACTGCCATCCTGTAAATTTGCTGGAACCATCAATTTCAAAAGAAAATAAGACAAAAAAAACTAATTAATTATAACCAATTAATGATTGATGCCAAAATAGACAAATAATTGATTCAAAATTATAAATATGATCCCATTATAAAAGCTTTTTTTTTTTAAATGATACTCCCTCCGTTCTTTATTATCTGTCACTTTTGAGTAAAATTCAAATTCTATTTATCTGTCACTTTTAGATTTACAATGCAATTTAATTTTCTTTTTCCAATTTAATTTCTATTTTCAATAAAAATTGACCAATTACATTCATTTTTTTTACATTAAATTACTCAATATGTATTGAATCACTTAATTTTTTTCTAAATTCAAGACTAATTAATATTTCTTAATTGTAGTGAAAATAGCAAAAGTGACAATTAAAAAAGAATGGAGGGAGTAATAATTATTGACTTGATAAATGAGTATTTGAAATTTTTTTTTTCAGACAGAGCTTTAATTATAAGCTAATCTAGCAATAATATTATCATTAATTTTTTTGGGAGATTCAAATTGCATAGACTGCAGCTCAACGTGGAGCTGCAGTCTTTCCAATACAAAGCATAGAAACTGGCACTCAATTGTACCGGTTTCTGGCATGCTAGTCAGTCAAATTGGCTGGTCCCACATTGAAAAAAACCGGCACATTATTGTGTCGATTTTGAACACCCTACAAATCCAAATAAATTTACTGTTATACCAGTTTTTTTAATTTTTTTAAAAATTATACCAAATTTATAAAAACCTATATTAATTTAGCAAGCAGTTTGTTAAATTTACAATGAGTGGCTTCCATTAAAAAATAGATATTCATTTGGATTCTTACATTATTCATATTCTTTTATTTTTCCCATTCCCCCACAGCTTGCAATTCCTCTAAACTAAGCTTACATAATTCATATATTTTACTTCTAGATATATGAGAGGATATAAAAAAAAACTCATAAAAATTGCTATGATTGCTTGATAACTATATATTTTACCACCTTTATTTAATTATTGACACGGTATGTAAAAGTTCTCGTACACTTATGTCTCGTACAAGTATTTAAGATTATAAGGACTAATAAATGTAGTATTTCCGCTCCAAATTGAATTTGCAAGTATATTGTCGAATTTCTCTGTGCGGTGGCCGGAATCAAAGTATAGATATTGATTTGGATTCTTACATAATTCATAATCTTCATTTATTTCTCCCACTCCACAGTTTCTAATTCCTCTGTACGGACCACTACCACAGCAAGATTTTTGGCCATCCTTAAATCCTACACACAAAAAAAAAAAAAATAAAAAAAAAAAACAAATCAAAACATGTAATTGAAGTACAAAAATCATCACAAATATGGGTTAGGCCTAAAATCAATATGGATAAAAATAAATAAAGACTTACCATATTTAGAAAGATTGTTAGATACATCACTTACGACAGTGGACAAATGAAAATTTGTATACTTAAATCCTTTAAGCTCTCTCTTTAGGTCCTTGAGTATTTTAGAAAGGGCTATATTGTGTAGTTTTACAAGATTATTAATGTCTTCCAAGCATCCATTAGAGCCATTATTCTTTTCATAATAAAGGGCCTTGGATCCTGGTGAACAACCCAATTTATCACCCAAGCTTAACATTCCGAATTTCCTGCCGCCATGCTTGTAAATATCCTGAAACCATTGTCATCAATTCCATAAAAAAATAAAACTAATTAATTATAATCAAGTAATTAGGGGTGAGCAAAAAAACCGATGGATTTGGTTAACCGGAAAAAAAATCCGAAACCGAACCGATGGACTGGTTAACCGATTGTAATGGACTGATTAATGGTTAGTGTTTTGGAAAAACCGATATTAATGGACTGGTTAATGGTTTTTGACTCATGTGACTGGTTAACCGAACCGAAACCGAATTTTTAGTTAATTTATTAATTTTTTAATAATTTATAACAATTTATCCTAATTAAAGGTGATCATATACTTTTTTTTCATTATACTAATTATTTTAAAGTTTTTAAGTTTTTTTAATTGGCTATTAGTAAGTATAACAATTTATCTAATTAAAAGTGATTATTGACCGATTAATATATTTACTTATTAAATATTAATTTTTAAAAACAAATTTGCTTATATACACTAAATATTTTTATTTTAACAACAATAATGTTATATTATAGTGAAAAAATTTATTTTTAAGTATTTTGAACATTTTAATTTTATTTATGAATATATTTATAATTATAGTGGTTAACCGAAAAATATTGGGTAACCGATCCGAAAATCCGAAACTGATGGACTGGTTAACCGATGGTAATGGACTGGAATTTCAAAAAATCGATATTAATGGACTGGGACTCATGAACCGGTTAACCGACCATGCTCACCCTTACAAGTAATGATTGTTACCAAAATAGAAAAATAGTAGATTCAAATTATTTATGCGATTATAACTTTATATTATAAATATGATCCAACTATAAAAGCTTTTTTTTTTTCTAAATAACAATAATATTTATCGACTTGATTAATGAATATTTTATTTTTTTTTTCAGATAGATCTTTAATTATAAGCTAATCTAACATAATATTATCATTTTTTTTTTTTTGCAGAAATGGCTAGTTATTATTAGAGTGATTACTATTTATTTTAAAAATTATCATTCCTTCGAAAAGAAAAAAAATAAAGTTTATTACCTTGAGAGCAATTGTGAGGTTGCCAATGACCATACCGACATACTCTTGTTTGGAATACTGCTGAAGCACAGTAGAATTTGTGAAAAAAGGCATTGAATAATCATTGCTGCCAATGGTGATTAAGTATATGGCTTCCGACACTAATTCTTCACCCTCTCCGTCGCCTAGTTTTTCCGTTACCTTCTTCTTCACCTCCTCAAAATAATTAACCTGAGTTTTAAGGGGTATCACCTACACCGTATCAAAGGATGCAAATATTAGTTCTTACCTATAAACAAAGTCTATTAAACATGTATTTAAAGTAGGCTTAATATACAAATAGGCCCTTCAATTTGTATTGTTTTGCCATCCCGCTCCCTCAACTTAATAATGTTTCAATTAAATACCGAAATTTTACTAAAATACATGCAATAAACCCTTATCAGACATATTATACTAAATCAAATGGCGCGTGATGTCCAAACATATTAGAATTGTAAAATTTACTTTGATCAACAAATAAAAAAGTGCCACATGGCATTCATATAAGAAAAAAATAAAAGAACAAAGTGCCACGTCTCTTTCTCTTTCACTTTCATTTTCCCCTCCCAGTCCTTGTCTTCTCTACAATCTCAATCTCTCTCTTTGGGTTTTTCTTACTCAAAAATTTACTCTAAAACCTTAAAGATCCCAAATTCTCCTGTGATGACCACTCTTTCAGCTACCCATTTCCAAAAAGGCGACCAGGTTGAGGTGATGAAGCAAGTTAATGGCCCCTACTATGCCGCCATTGTGGTTCGATCACCATCGAAGCACAAGCGCAAAATCCTAGTTGAGTACATACTCTTGTAGTGGTGGAATTAGACATAAAAAACGAATGAGGGAGCTGGTTGATATTGCTGGCTTAAGGCCCATGCCTCTAAAGAGAGCTCAATCATTGCTGCAAAATGTGAGATAATTTGGATATTTTTTGCGATTATAGGTGGCAGAAAGAGACCGTCAGCCGTCGTGGTGGTGAAATGGCAACTTGTTTCTCGTAATTTTTCCTAATCTAATGGTGTTTCCTCCAATTGAAGTTGAAATTTATAATTCATGAATAATTTCTAGGATAATCTTATTTCATTTTTATCTTCACTGAAGCAAAATAATGAAAAGTTCAAAAGGAAAAAAATGTCATGAGAAAGAAATGCAAAATCTGTCCACAAATTAATTAATTTTCAAAACATAGACTTACAGCCAAGATCAATTTAAACATTCTACATTGACGAATAATCCTGAATTTCATATATATAAATATATATTGAATTCTCGACTTAAGATTTTTGGCACCATTTCTGGAGGGGATGAAGTCCAACACCATTTCCTTCAACAAATGATTTGAAAACAATGAATTGCAGCAGTTTCATCATCTTTTGTTAGCTTATCATGAAAAAGCACTTTTAGATTCTTGAAAACAAAGGGGAAGGGTGAAGAAGATAGCTCTTCGTTCATCAATGGTGGAAAAAGGATGGAGGAGAAAGTAGCAAATAAAGAATATGGGAACAGTATGCACTAAAAAAAACTGCAATTTAGCGACTAACGAATTATATTCGCTAATTTGCGACTAAATAAGAATTTAGTCGCGAAATCGTATTTTTTTGATATAAATAACAATTTAGCGACTAAATATGAAATTAGTCGCTAAAAATTGGCGGTAAGAAAACGCGCATTTTTTTGCGACTAAAATAGCGACCGAAATTTTAGTCGCTAAATATTTGCGACTAAATTTTAGTCGTTAAATAGAAATAAAAACATTGCGACTAAATAGCGACCGAAATTTCAGTCGCTATATATATATATATATATATATTTATTTATTTATTTATATATATATATCAAAATCCTTCAAATTTCGGTCTCTCTCACCCTCTCCCTCCCTCCCCCCACCCTCTGTCTCTCTCACCCTCTCACTGCCGCCATGCCACCCACCTGGATCCAATGTCCCCGCCGCCGTCTCTCGCTCCCCCGCCGCCGTCTCTCTGCTTTATCTCTCTTCCCCGCGCGCCACTCTCCCCCTTCCTGGCACGCTGTCTCTCTTGGTCGCGCCTCCTGCCGTCGCTTAGCCACCGCCGTTTGTCGTCGCCGACAAGGAGATCGAAGTTATCGAACCATCGCGCACTGTGGCCCTCACACTCGATCCGCCTTCTTCCCCTGCGCGTCCCAACCGCTGGACCCTGAAGATCTGCAGATCTCCCACGCCGACAACTCTTTCCAGCCGTCCTTCGCCCCTTGTCGTCCTCCTCTCTCCGCCACCTTTATCCTCGGTAGTCTCTCTTTCTCTTTGTATATGTTAAACTGACATAGATTTAGGTTGGATTTGGATGGTTACTAAATATGTGTTTTTGGTTGGAATTTGGTGAATTGAGTTTTGGAATGGCAAAATTGGTTGATATTTGGTGAATTGTGTGATTAAATTGTTTGTAAAATTGTTTGTAAATTTGATTATATTGGGACTTTTGCCCAGTTATCTTTAATAATGGGTGTCTTGCTATAAGAGGATGCTAAATTTCTTGATGCTGTCATATTTGATATTTAATTTTGGGTTATGAAGAAGAAGATTGTTGGTGGAGTTAAGCTTTAAGCTTTTAATTGCATAATGTTCAAAGCAATGTTCTTAAGATTGGTTTCTTTGCTTCTGCCTATTATTATTTGAAGAATATTTTAATTTTTGCAGAAGTGATAATAGCTAGAGCAGAAACCACATTGCAGATATTCTGAGTTTTTTTAATAATAATAGTAACTTTATAAAATGTCGGTAATCAAACTGATTTTTAGAGCAAAATTCGTTTACTTTAACTCACACATATATGTGCAATGCTACATGCTCCTTTACTTAGACCTTCCTGCAGATAATTTCCATTTTTGTAGCTCAATTGGTTCCTTTTAAGGATAAGCAGAAAGTAATTTGTGTACCTGCAGTGCTGGGTTTGAAAATCCTGATATAAATGTTGGAGGTTTGATAATTGCATAATGTGTTAGCATTTAATTGATTATGTAAGTCCCTCTTCTTTAAATGATTATTTTTGGTGTGTGGCATTGCTCAGCTAATTATGTGTTGGCCCTGACTGTGGAGAACTTCCTTGAGCGCCGCCTTCAAACTCTTGTGTTCAAGTCGGGTATGGCCAAGTCAATTCACCATGCCAGGGTGCTCATCAGGCAAAGGCACATTAGGTATCAATTAATAGTGATGTTCTACTTTTCTGCTTTTCTTTTTTCTTTTTTCTTGGTTATGGGACTGTGTTAACTGTTATTGCATGTGTTTCAACATCTCCATTGTACACTTGTGGATCCTGCATTTAACAATCGCATCCCCATCTCGTCCCACCACCCCCCTCCCCATTCCACAACACCTCCCCCTCACCCCCCAACAAACAACTTGTTTTTTTCCCAGCTTGTACGCAACACTTTGAGTTGAGACACAATGCTCTCTCTTCCGACCAAATTGGACCATGCTCCACCGCGGGGGTCCAATCGGAAACCCAAAAGGTGGAGCAGGGGTGGATCCAGTGATGCTCCCTTCCCAAAGGTTGAGCGTCCACATAAGGAATCCTCTACCTACAGGCTGTTTGTCGATAATTTGCCTCTAGGTTGGCCAGGGTATGGACTGAGAAAAATGTTCTCTTGGTTCGGATCTGTGGAGAGAGTCTATGTCCCAAAAAAGTTGAGCGTCAAGGGCACCAAGTTTGGATTTGTCAGTATATGCACATCAATGAACATTAACACAGTAGCTAGCAGGTTAAACGGGGCATTTTTGGGGAATAATAAGCTGCATGTTAACGTAGCTAGATATGGAGTACCATTTACCAGAGAAAAGGTTGTGGCATCTCATAAACCAAAAGAGATAAAATTACCCAGTATGAGAGATGAAAGATCATATGCTAAAGTCGTGGAACAGGGGAAGGTTAGCAGGGATGGAAAACGTCATGACACGTATGTGAATATGAATGCGGGAGCTGTTAACTTTCAATACAAGGTAAAAAAGGAGGACATGGAATGGTTGAGTAGAAGTCTAGCTGGATGGCTACACAATCCACAAAACATCTTTAGCATCCAAGAAGCCATGATTACCCAAGGTTATATGAACTGTGAGTGTAGGCCAATGGGGGGAAATCTTGTTCTCTTGACGTTTCCATCATGTGAGGACAAAGATCATATGCTCAAAAATGGACTGGATTGGCTTGGTGAATGGTTCGAAATGATCAAACCATGGGAACCAAATGTGGTTTGCAAAAAAAGATATACTTGGGTTAGATGCGAAGGTTTCCCACTTCATGCCTAGAATCCAGAGTTCTTCTCAACCATTGGGTGTCTGTATGGCAACTTCATTAGTTTAGATGACAATACAAGAAAGAAAAACTGTCTTGATGTAGCCAGATTCATGATTGCTACTTCTTTTCCCACCTTGATTAATGATATCCTAAAAACCAGAATTGATGGCATTGTTTACCCTTTTAGAATCGTTGAAGAACCCTCCTCATTCTGTTCAGACTTGTTCAAGGGGATGGCAGTCGTGGTACCGGCACCGGCAAAAATGGATAAGTTTCGGCAATCGGAGGACGAGGTAGTTGAAGAGTCTCAGTTCTCTGTAAATTCCCACCCCTCCTCGTTGAATGGGAATAAAATCTCCCTGGTGGCGCACTGGACACGTGGATGTTCTCTAGAAGTGGGATCTCAGACGCATGATGGGGAGGCTCAAACTTCGAAGGAAAAGAGCCAAGGTATATCGAGTCCCATCAACGGCTCCCTGATTCGGGCTTCATCCACATCCAGCTTTGTGAAGCTCGGGCCCAACAACAGTGGTCAGCCAAGCCCATTGGGAATTATGGATCTCACTCCAAATGGACTTGACCTAATGGTAATTGAAGAAGACAGGTTCAACCAGCCCATCCCGAATGATCTGGCAGTTCAAGTCAGCTCCAACGGTAACCTGCTATCTTGTCTGAAATCAAGGAAGAGAAAAGCAAAGAGGATCCGCTCCTTCTTTTCCCTTGAGACTTCAAAATCCTCTCGTCTAGCCCCAGATCGGAAAAAGAAGAAAGGTAAGAAAGGGCGAAAAAGGGTTAATATTGTCCCTCCTATTGATGAAGCATGCTCAGAAGACCAAGGGAGCTCGGCACTAGCTGCTGGAGAGTCCATTTCGGATGGGTGTATTGCTAATGTCAATGATAGAATTACCAAGGAGGGTGAGGCAGAACTCTTATCCCCTTCTGAAGAAGCCTTGAAAGTTATGGAGGTGGCAGATCTGCTAGGTCTCGTCCCCCCTCAGAATAAAGCAACTCTCATTGAGTCGTTGACCAGAGCAGAGGAAAGGGAAAGGGAGAACTGGATGAGCTCAAAGAAGGTGAACTGAAGGTGCCAGTCGAGCTCTTGAAGTCCATTTCGGGGTCTGTTTTGTCATATTTGCTCCTATGATCATTTTGTCTTGGAATATCAGGGGGTTAAACTCAAACATCAAACAAGGTTCAGTGGCTTCTTGTATTCAAAAAAATAACCTGGATATGGTGCTATTGCAGGAAACAAAAATGCAGGGGGTTAATTCGATTCTGGTTAGAAAACTTTGGAGAAAAAAGAAAGCTGACTGGCTCTCTATAGATGCTGTAGGTAGTAGTGGGGGCATTTTAATTACATGGTATTCGGGGTCCTTCCAAAAACTTAACCACCTAATGGGTCAGAGTTGGATAGCAGTTAAGGGAATCTTGGTGGAGTTCAATTTATCTTGTTGGATAATTGTTGTCTATGCCCCTTGCGAAGATCAGAAACAGTCCGAACTGTGGTCCCAATTGGCAAATCTCCTGGATGAGGATCTCCCTATCCTCATAGGTGGAGATTTCAATGCTGTTTTAAATCCTGTGGATAGATGGAGGGGAGTCCTAAACGGAAAAGACAAGAAATTTCAAGAATTCTACTCCAGCTCTGGGTTAATTGATGTCCCTCTGACTGGTAGGAAATTTACATGGGGGAACTCAGTAAGCCAAAGCAGAATAGATCGATTCCTATTAAATAAAAACTGGCTACTGAGCTTTAAAGACATAATCCAGAATGCTCTCCCTAAGACTATTTCAAATCACTCCCCCCTCATCTTGACTTGTTCAAAAATCAATTGGGGGCCAAGACCCTTTAAATTCTTGAATGCATGGCTACAGGACGCAGATTTCATGAAGAATATTAATGAGTGGTGGTCTAACATTGGGATTTCACCAGGGAGTAATATGCAGGCTAGGCTAAAACTGCTCAAAAAATCCATTGTTAAATGGAACAAAAACCATTTTGGCAATGTTGATTCGGCCATCTCTAAGCTTGAAGAAGAAATTGATGCTTTGGACTGTGACTTAGAAAGTGAAGATCTGCATGAGGTAATCAGGGGATTCATGATGTCCAAAAGAAAGTCTCTCATCAGTGATCTATGGGACAAATTAAAAGCCAAGGAATCTATATGGAGGCAAAAGTCGAGAATAAAATGGTTAAAGGAAGGAGACCAAAACACTAAATACTTCCACATGTCTGCTGCAATCAGAGCTTGTCACAACAAAATTGGGAGGCTGGAAACAGAAAGAGGCACAATCTCAGACCCGATGGGTATCAAGCAGGAAATCCACGAGTTCTACAAGAATCTCTACAGTGAAAGTTCCAACAATAGGCCCTCATTTCCTCACAACTATTTTAAGAAGCTATCTTCATCCTCGGCTAAATCCCTGGAGCTGCCGTTCTCCATCGAAGAGGTTAAAGCTACGATCTGGAGCTGTGATAGCTCTAAAGCCCCTGGACCGAATGGTTTCAATTTTGCATTTATTAAGGCAGCGTGGGGTATTATTGGGACTGACATTTTTGATATGGTTGTTAAGTTCTATAAAAATGGCTCTCTCCCAAGTGGTGCCTCATCCTCCTTCATCACTCTCATACCCAAAGTGGTGGGGGCAGATAAACTAAAAGACTTCCGCCCTATTAGCTTGATTGGCAGTATGTACAAGATCATTGCAAAGTTGTTGGCAAATAGATTGAAAAATGTTGTGGGAGAGATTATATCTGAAGAACAGTGTGCATTCATAAAGGGTAGGCAGATCCTTGATGGTGTTATGGTTGCTAATGAAATTATCCACTCACTAAAAAGCTGCAATCAGAGTGGTGTCATTTTTAAAGTGGATTTCCACAAAGCTTTTGACTCAGTAAACTGGGATTACCTTAACTCAGTCATGGAGCTCATGAACTTCGGAGCAAAATGGAGATCATGGATTAAAAAGTGCATTAGCTCTGCAAAAGTGTCGGTACTTGTCAATGGCTCCCCAACCCCAGAATTTCATCTTTCCCGTGGGCTTAGGCAAGGAGACCCCCTCTCTCCTTTCCTTTTCATTCTAGCTGCTGAGGGTCTTTCAGTTCTCATTAAAAAGGCAAAGGAGGTCAGCCTTTTGAAAGGTATAAACCCAGTTCCAGCCTCCCTGCAGGAATTGGAAATCACTCACATACAATATGCCGATGATACTGTGATTTTCCTTGAACCAAAAGTAGAATATATCCAGCAGTTGAAGAGAGTTCTAAAGGTCTTCGCGACAATATCAGGGTTGGAAATAAACTTCCATAAAAGCTCTTTAATCGGAATTAATGTGGGGCAAGAATGGCTAGAGAGTTGTGCCAATTTTGTGATGTGCAATATTCAACAATTGCCCTGTGTGTATCTTGGCCTACCTCTGGGGGCAAATCCAAGGAATAGTGAGACTTGGAATCCAGTGATTCAGAACTTTAAAGCCAAGCTAGCCGGTTGGAAGGGGAAATATTTATCTCTGGCTGGGCGGCTCACTCTTATCAAAGCAACCTTGATGAGCCTCCCTATCTATTACTTGTCATTCTTTAAGATTCCAGCTGGGGTCATCAAGTCTCTAACCTCCTTAATGCGAAGCTTCTTTTGGAGAAGCAATGACAGCAAGAGACCTTTCTGCAGGGTCAAATGGAACAAGATTGAACAGCCCAAGTCCCTTGGAGGCTTGGGGGTCGGCTCTATCTCTCAGAGGAATCATTGCCTTTTATTTAAATGGTTCTGGAGACTACAACCTAACAGTAAGGCTATCTGGCAGAAGCTGATCTACAAGAAATATGGCATTGCTAACTGTTTAATTCCTTCTACTATTGTCTCGCATAATTCCTCCTTGGTATGGAAAGATATTAATAAGGTCAGATCCTCCCCCATCTTCTCAAATTGCTTAGCAGTAGATGTAGGAAAGGGAGATGCCTGCTTGTTTTGGCATGACAGATGGATCGGGGATGCACCATTAAAATTTAAGTTCCCTCGCCTGTATAAAATATCACTCCAGGGTGATGCTAAAGTGAAGGAATGTGGTAACTGGTCAAGGGGTGCTTGGCATTGGGAGCTGAAATGGAGAAG
This sequence comes from Excoecaria cochinchinensis, assembly GCA_947683425.1. NCBI lineage: Eukaryota > Viridiplantae > Streptophyta > Magnoliopsida > Malpighiales > Euphorbiaceae > Excoecaria > Excoecaria cochinchinensis. The sequence goes on along the minus strand of CANTUQ010000125.1, from coordinate 1,824,465 downwards.
AGCTCTCATGGTTTGGGAACGGGAACTGCTGGTAGAATTGGAAACACTGATTAACTCCTTCTCTCTGTCGCTGGGAAGAATGGATAGGAAAATATGGGTGAATGATTCGAAGGGGGTATTCTCTGTAAAATCAGCAAGTTTATTTCTATCTAGCCTCTTCGCCCCCTCATCTGATCTGAAGCCTTACTCTGCATTTCTATGGAAAAAGCTAGCGCCACCCAAGGTTGAACTCTTCTTCTGGTTTTGCTTACAAAATCGGATCAGCACTAGAAGCTTCCTAGCGGGTAGGGGTATTCTGCAGTCCAATGATGTTATCTGTCCCATGTGTAAGAAGTCGAGCGAGGATATCAACCACCTGCTAGTCACTTGCACAGTCTCAGCGAATTTGTGGCACCTCTCAACAAAAGGTTTGGTGTATCATTTTCTTATCCTGCATTTGGACTATATGGTTGGAGAGAAATGCTGTGATCTTCTCGAGTAAACTGGTAAGTTCGGCCTCCCTGTTTCATTTGAGTCTTGCTAGGGCCTCCTTTTGGATCAACTCCCATCGGGATTTGAATAATTTAAAAGGGCAGAGTCTGTTCTTAGCATCAGATGGTATCAAAAAACTTCATTCTTGTCAAGCCCCCAAACCTATCAGCCTTTGGTACCCTCCTAACCCAGGCTATGTGAAATGGAACACAGATGGCTCGTCATTCGGAAATCCAGGCCCAGCGGGGATTGGAGGTGTGCTTAGGAATTCTGATGGTCTCATAATGTGCTTGTTCTCATGTAATATTGGGATCAATAACTCCTCAGTGGCAGAAGTCATGGCAGTCCAAAAAGCTCTACAAATCTCAACTGATTTTCTTGCTGGTCAGAATATAGGTGTATGTTTTGAGCTAGACTCTTTAAATGTGGTATCTTGGTTATCCACTGATGCAGTAGACAGACCTTGGAAATTGGGACATGTGTTTAACGACATCAAGAATAACTCTTGCAGGCTTAAGGAAGTTTATTTCGTTCACAGACGAAGGGAGTGTAACCATTTTGCTGATGCTCTTGCTAAACAAGGAGCTCATCGACGGGCTGATTTAGTGGCATGGCTAATCTGATCCTAGGTTTTGAGGTTGCTATTCTACACTGAGGACTTGGTTTAGTGGTGTTATAACTGTTTTCCTGGGTGGCTGCTGTATCAGATATGGTTTATATGGCTCTAAAATTATTTTGTTCCCCTGTATATGCTGCTGTTCCTTTGGGGGGTTGATAAGTATCTGAATTGCAGCTGGCATTTTGATCAGTTCTATAACTAGAGGTTAATTGTTATCAGGAGCTGCTAATTTTCATCCCTCTACTGGAGTCAGAGTAGTCTTCGAGCTTTACCGGCTGTTCGGACTTTCACCTTGTTGTTTGAAATTGTCAATTCTGCTTTGTTCTTATCAGTGCTGTATCCCGTATTAGAGTTTCTTTGATCTTGAAATAAAAATTCTGCTTATCAAAAAAAAAACATCTCCATTGTAAACATTTTTATGCTTCTGCTGGACCACTATATATGCATTCGAGTAAATACCATGATTCTTTGCCCTGCCGAAATCCTTTACCATTTTCTGAAAAAAAAAATGAATTATAGGGAAAAGTGAATATGCTAAATCCTGATGGAAATGACATATGATAAGGCTTATCCATTTATCTGTTATTGATGAGCAATATATAAAAAAAAGGCTATGGTGTTTAAAAGGGTAACAGATAAAGAACTGCCCTTCCTATAAATGGTGATGAAAGAGCTTAAGTGTCTTTATCATCATCATCCATATCTTCCAATTAACTGCTATGTTTCTGTCTTGCTGTGATTTAAAGTTACATATAACTTTAATTTAATTATCTCTATTGGAATTGAGATATCTTGTTTAAAACGAGTCCTTTTATTCATTTTTGATTTTGTAGTTGCTTGATATTTAACGATAGAAACTTGATATTTGTTGTTTAAATTGTTAAGGTATTTCTTTTAGCTTGTGATTAGTATGAGAATTAGTGATGTACCTGGGGTTGAGAAGCTTTTGTTGATGTACATTACTGTGATTAATATCATAGAGAGAGAGAGAGAGAGAGTAGTAGAAAGGAAAGCAAGAGACGGAATGTGTGAAATTGTTTTCATATTTGATTCATTTGAAAATTTAAACATTTCATTGAACTGTGTTATATAAATAATGCTATTACTTCAGGTTTTCAATTGAGTAAAATATGAGGTGTAAAACTTTGTATTTAAGCAAAATATGTCTAAATTTGGAGGAAAGTCTAAATTTATTTTTTATTCTCTTAATTTGTATGTTTCAATTTAAATGAAAAATAATTCTATGATAGTTAAATTTGGATACATGATACATGAATTGGTAGCTCATACCTTGTAATATATGAATTACAATCAATCTTTTTTATTTCAATGTTTAATTCATTAATTAAAAATTTTATTGGTAACTTGTAGTACCGGAACTGGATGAAATGATGCTAAATATAATAAAAGCATGTACTTTTAATTTAAGTATTGTATAATTTAATTTACTTTTATTATATTTGAATTATTGTTAATTTATTGTACAAAGTTATTGTAAACGTCTGTATATTGCTAAATAGCACAATTTAATTTGAATTGGTATTTTTTAAATATTATATAGTTTAATTTACTTTTTGATATTATATTTTTTAAATTAATAGTAATATTGTATAATTATTATTTACATAAATTAAATTAAATTTTGGATATAATAATAATAATAATAATAATAATAATAAATTAAATCAAAAATTTTAATTAAAAATCAAAAATTGTAATTAAAAATAATATTAAAAAATACAATAGCGACGGATCAGCGACGGATTATCCGTCGCTGATAAATATTTATACGACTAAGTTTAAAATTATTTAGCGACTGAAATTTTATTCTTAGCGACGGAATTTTTCGTCGCTAATTTTAGCGACTGTTTTATGGATTAGTCGCAAAATTTTTGCGACGGCTCCAATAGCGACATTTAGTCGCTGCGTCGCTAAAGGCTATTAGCGACTGAAAAAGTCCAATTAGCGACGGAATTTTCCGTCGCTAATTGGCTTTTTTTTTTTTTTGTAGTGTATGGAGCAACCCAGTACGTAGGGAAGGAAATGAGGAAATGAAGAAAATGAATATTTTGGAGCCAATAAATTTGGTTTGTGGAGGTACACGCTCCTAAATCTGGGTGGACATCACGCTCTCTTTCTAGTCAATTTTAAGAATGCCACGTCAGCTTTTTGGGTTTATAATTAAAAATTTTAACAAATTGAGGTATGTAATTGGAAAAATTATGTATTAAGCCTTTAAAATAATAACTGAAATATGATCAGGTAGTCATTATTTAGTTAAAAGTGCAGAAAATTTCGATCCGACAATTATAGTTGAGCTATATATCAAAAAAAGTAATATAGCTCAAAAACTCTTACTAGTTCATTTCCATTTGAACCGACCTACTACTATTTTTATTTTTTCTACTAATAAAATTTGAACTTGAAATCTTAATTAATTAAAAAACAAGTGTTCATGGTATTGCAGATTGTAGTTAGACTAGTCCAGGTAATTAACTAGACTCTGATTATATATGAGGCAGATTAATTAATTGAACTCAGCTAATAATTAAGGAGAAAGATGGCATACCAATCCTTGATAAGTTTCAACTAGAGCACCTGCCCCTGCTGAAGCAAAGTTTACTCCATCTGTGTAGTGATCATTACCAGGTTGAAGATATGATGAAATGAATGGCAACTTCATGTACTCGGCTACAGCATATTAATATGCAAATAATCAATTAACCGAACACAAAACACTTTATTAAACTGAAATTTAAACACGAAAAGGGCCTTACCGATAAAATCAGGAATTATTCGGCCATTAGAGAATCTGCCTGTAGGATAATGAAAGAATGTTTCACCATAGGGAAAATAATTGGCCTTAATGAGAGTATTGTTTTGATCATTGTTATTTCCAGCATCAAAAAGTGAATCGCCCAATATGAACAAGGCAACATGGTTGTTTTTAGGGGAGAGATCATGGCTTTGGCTGCTTGAGATCACTAGACTTGAAAATAATACCAATAAATAAATTTCTGACTTAAAACTTGCCATGTATTAAAATATTGTTTGATATTCTGTCATTCCTTTTTTTATTGTTTATATAGTGTTGTTCTTACTTCCTAATTGAAGTGTAATATTGACAAATTTTAACTTGAAGTTTTCAAAATTGGAGGCTTTAAACAAGCCAAATTCAAATTGGCAATTACGTTTACTTCTGTCATTGGGTGAAGCACAAGTTTATCCACCTTGAATTTTAATTTTTCCTTTTTATCCACACCTTGAATTTTATTAAATTTGAAAATTGATTTATAAAACAAACTCTTTTTTTCTGATTTGTTATTGCACATGAGGTTTTTATTAATATAATCTATGATGGCACAGCCATTTTATTTTATTTGAAAGGACCAACTAGTCCCATTTTTCAATTGAGAGAAAAAAGTGAAACGTTCGAATCTGCCAAAAATGGGAGTTTCTGGAATGGGAGATGCTCTAAAAGTCACGTGTCGCTTGGACACATGGAAATTGTTAAATATTCACGCAGTCACATTATAACAATTCCTCGTCGTGTTGGATTATGATAAGGCTAATTATAACAATTGGCCCAAATACATAGGATCATATCCACCTCAATAGTAGTCAAAAAGTAGAATCAAAGCTAGACAGTCATGATCCATGGCAGTTCTATTTTTGGCCCAGCCATACTCTGTTGCCGTTTCCTCAAAGATCCCATTAATGATCTGATTCGCCATTTACCAGTGGCCATATTGCACCTCACTTACCCTTTCACTCAACTACATTGACTACTTGAACAGGATAGCCCTAGAATAATTCTAATTTAATTTGCTCGATCTTTTGAGTACTGTTGAATAAGTGCGGTTGCAAAGTTTCCTATTCAGTATTCATCGGAGATGTAAAGAAGAATAAAGAGAGATGCGTCATTGAGCATAGAGAATTAAGTGGTAAAAATGGAAAGATACAGGAACTACTGTTACAAAATTTAGAAGCTTAATAAATATGGAATTAAAGGTAACTAGCCTGTCCCTTCGCAATTTTCAAACTATATATAAAATTGGCTTCAATGTACTAAGAGGTCTCAAGAAATGAGTCGACCATAAGAAAATCTGCCAGTGGGGTAGTGAAAATAAGTTTGGCCATAGGGAGCAAAATTGGCTAGGCCAATAGGATTTTGGAGGTAATTGTTGTTGTCCACATCAAGTAGAGAATCTCCGGTAATAAATAAGCCAACATGATGATTGTTTAGTGGTGAGCTTTGAAGAGGATAATTTTGTGGTTTAGTGGCTGCTGATGATCTGAGAAGGTTTGCACACAAAACCAGCGAGCAAAGATATTGGAATCTTGAACTTTTCATTTTTCTTTTACTTCCTTTAGATTAAAACCTGACCTTCAAGTGGCCACAACTATGTGGAGGTGTGTACATAATATCGGTCGTTTCGTTGGTATGGGGAAAGCTATTTTATGGGGGTGTGTTTTTATATAGAGACGATTTTACAAATAAACATTATATAAACAAAGCAAAACCAATCGCAAATTTGCCTCGCATATTAAAATATATATATATTTTTTTCTCTTTCTCGTGTTCTTTTTAATGCAAAAAAAAGTATAATGTCGAATTATAATTATAAATTTCATGAAAGAAATTAAATTACACTCCTTTTTTTTTCACTTTTAATCATGTAACGGCAACTAAACCAAATTTTAGTGATTTTTTTTTTCTCATATTCTCTTAATCATTAAGTGAATCTGAAATTACACAATCATGCATATATTAAATTATTATGATTGTTATCAAAGAGAAACAAAAATACAAGAAAATATATTTTATGCTGGGTTTATAATTATGCATGAAGCAGTGTTTTAAGATTGTGAGGTTTAGTGATTTTATCGGTTCCATTCCAGATTAGTTCAGCAAGCTGGCTGTAGATCTTTTCAGTGGGATGACCAGAATCGAAGAACACATATTCACTCACATCATCACATACTTCATATCCTTTTACTATCCCACAACTTGGTGAAATTCCTCTGTATGGTCCAGCTCCACAACAGGCCACTTTCGCCTCTGTGAAACCTTTAATTGCCACCATTTAATCAATAATTTACTTCAAAAAAAATTCTTATTACCTATATCAGGAATATATGATATATTATATGTATCAAATATAAATCATTGAATAAAAAAGGCTTAATATATTAAATAGTTTCTGTACTTATATTTAATTTCAAAATTAATACTCAAAATTTAAACGTTTTTAATTTATCATCCTAATTTTAAAAAATTATAAGAATTCGGCACTTAAAATACAAATCACAGAAAATAGATTTTGAGTGTAACTCACGCGCAGCTGATGTGTCAATGGATCAATACATGGTAGACAAGTGGCGGTTTGAAGGGAAAAAGGAAAATTAACCTAAGTAGAATTGTGTTCTTCTCCATCTGACCCAGTTGTTGCCGCCACCCACCCCCGATATCCACCGCCGGCGCCACCACCTGCCTCCCTCTCTCTTTCTATCGTTCACCCCTAATCGATCTCTCTCTCGCACTCTCTTACTATCGCTCAACCTTGCTCGATCTCTCTTTTCGTTTCTCGCTATCCCTTATTTGATCGACTCTCCCTGTCTCAATCTCGCTCTCTCTCGATCTCACTCTCTCTGTCCCAATCTCGCTCTCTCTGTCTTAGTCTCGCTCTCTGTCTCAGTCTCAGTCTCTCTACCTGAAGTTGCTCAGCAAATGCAGAGATATTGTGTTCCTGAACCAGTCAAATCTCCTCTTATTTTTGGAGGTAATGTCCAATTTTTATGTTGATTAATTGATTATGCAATTAGTTTGATAAATTGGAAATCGGGGATTCTTAGGTTGGGATGTGGTGTACTGCTCGAGGCCAACCTCGCCTGGGGGAGGAGGGTTTGTTGGGGTTATCGAAGTGCATTTGGGCATCTTTTATTTAAAACCAAAGAAATGATTCAACCTGTTGAAGCTCTTGATACTATTATAAAGAACAGGGTGTCTTTTCCTCTTTTGGGTTGCCTTGATGGAGAGGTCTCTTTGAAAGGTATATATGCTAGGCTGTTGTTGGTTTTTACTTTTATGCCTACATGAACTAGTATAAGTGCTATATGCTTAATTTGTGCTAAGTAAATCTAGTATTAAGAGCTTAGGATTAGGACCAAAAGGATTTTTCAGATGTTGATGAAGAAGAAACAATTTCAGAATCGCAGTTGCTAACTGAGGTAAGTTACAGGAGTTAATGGAGTGTTTGGGATGCTTTAGCATTGTGATGGAGTGTTTGGGATGAGTTTGGTTGATTTTTGAGCTAATTTGTTTTATTCGCTTGAAGTTAACTTTGGCAGAGAAGATTTTTTTTTATTTGGTAATGGCGACAAAGCTTTATTGCTTATGTTAGCTCCAAATGCATTATTAATACATTTGTGCATGAAATTCAGTTTGGTATAACTGAGAAAGCACACAATTTTCAAAAACAGAAATGCTTGAATAGAAAGGATGTGCATCATATATAGTGCCAAGAAGTTTTGAAACAATTTGTTAGCTTTATTTTCATTTAATTGGCAAATATTAAATAATGTGGAGCTTTGTAATCAAACTTAGCATTTGTCCACAAACTAACTTTGGTATGTCTAACAAATAGGATTTTTGCAGGGAAAGTTTTTTGCAAGAAGGGATGCAATGCTGATGCAGAAATATGGGAAGATTCATCAATAGTTTTTCAACTTATGCAAGCATATGGATGGGGTTGAACTAGTTTTTTTACTTGCCTTTTAGAATAGTGATTTGTTCAAGGTTCATCAATAGTTTGAAAATTTAACCTGCTTGCTACTATGAACTTTCACTGACATTTTCAATCTCCAGGTGTGGCAGAGTGCAATGAGATATGCTACAAGGATCCTGTATTTAAGGATCAACAGTGGAGTGCTTACATCGACAGATCTATTGGAGCTGCCACCTATTCTGAGGTATTTTTCTCTGTTTAGAAATGGATAATACATCCAGCCAGTGTTGATAGGAAAAAGAAAAAAAAAACAATGTGGTACTAATCAGGATAGTAGGTGTGGCATGGCAGTTATTAGAAGTTATCAAATATAATTGCATAAATTATTGCATTAACTTTTTTAGCTTGTTAAATTTTTTTGTTGTCAATTATGAAAGTCAGATTGTGGATGGAAAGGATGTGCCTGTCTGTAGATGTTTTTGATATGAATATATCTACCAAGCATGCTGTGGGTGTTAAAAATATATTGAAAAATTCATTATTAAAAATTACGACGGAGTTACGACGGAAATAGTCGTCGCTAAATTTAAAGAGTCATTTCCCCGCCCTCACGCTCTCTCAATACGTGGGATTCAGTTTCCAGTACAAGTAAGCAACTTCATCATGTTAGGTAATAAATTATTATACTTTTTTAAAATTCAGGTGATAAATTAAAAATTGCTAAATTTTAGATATCAATTTTAAAATTAAATATAAATACAGGGAGCATTTTATATATTAAGCCAATAAAAAAATATAAAAATATTAATTTTTAATTCAATAGTACATATTTATTACTATACGGTAGCAAAAATGGATATATTACATACGGAAAGTACATTGATTTCTCTAAATTATTATTTTTTAATTTTTCTTATAAAAAATACATTTTGATTCTTTAAAAAAAAAAACTTAAAATTTTTAAAACCTTTCATATATCATTTTTAGTGATCATCCCTTCATTCTAAGTTCTTATGTGTAAGGCACATTGATATATCGAATATTTAATGACAAATAGAAGCAGAAAAACATACCATATTTTAGAGGATTTTGAACTCTCGCCTTCGATGTAGTGTACAAATCAAAATAAAAATACTGAAACTCCTTGAGCTGATTTTGTATGTTTTTGAGGAGTTGAAGAAGGGCTTCGTTGTGCATATTCATAGTAGCTGCAAGTTCTTTATCACAGCCACCTTTATTCTGTTTAACTGCTCTTACAATTGGTGAACATTCAACAACCCCCAATCCCATTATTCCAAATTTCCTTCCTCCAATCTCATAAATCTCCTGAAATTATCAAATAATAACCATAAACCTTATTATCAAACATAAAATTAAGAATTTCACCTAGTTATGAAAAGCAAGTTAAAAAAAATAAAAATAAAAATCAATATCACTAACTTTGATGACGGATGTCAAGTTGCCCAAGACCATACCCACATAATCTTGTTTAGAGAGGGATTTATATAGAGGTGAAGGTGCAAAATAATCATTGACTCCAATGCTAATTAAGTAAATGGATTTGGATAATAATTTCTTAGTCTCTTCATTACCAAATTGCTTGCTTATCTCCTTCTTCACTTTCTTGAATTGAATTGCTTGTGTTTTAAGATCAACCACCTATTAAGGAAAGCTTAAACACCTCAATTAACATAACAAATAATCTTTATGTTAATGAATCTTAAAAGCAATTAAGAGTTTCAGAGAGATTAAATGACATTTATACCCTTCCTTCATTTCCTTGATTGGTTTCAACCAAAGCACCAGCTCCCGCAGAAGCGAAGTTAGCCCCGTCTGTAAATCGATGATAGCCAGGCTGCAGATATGGTGGAATTAATGGCAGCTTCAAATACTCACCTACAAGATTCAAAAACTCAAAATCTCATTAAATAAAAAGAAATTAATGATAAGTAAAGAGTAACAAAAGAGAGTCTCTTCATTACCAAATTGCTTGCGTAACTCCTTCTTCACTTTCTTGAATTGAATTGCTTGTGTTTTAAGATCAACCACCTATTAAGAAAAGCTTAAGCAACTTAATAATTAACATATCAAATAAGCATTTGTTAAAGATTATTAAAAGCAATTTAGAGTTTCAGAGAGATGGAATGACATTCATACCCTCCCTTCATTTCCTTGATGGGTTTCAACCAGAGCACCAGCTCCCCCAGAAGCAAAGTTAGCCCCATCTGTAAATCGATGATTACCAGGCTGCAGATATGGTGGAATTAATGGCAGCTTCAAATACTCACCTACAAAATTCAAAAAAAAAAATCCTATTAAATAAAAAAAAATTAATGATAAGTAAAGAGTAATGAAAGAGAGTATATTTAACTACCAATAAAATCAGGAATGAGTCGACCATCAGAAAACCTGCCAGTGGGATGGTGAAAATAAGTTTCGCCATAGGGAGTAAAATTGGCGAGGGCAATCGGATTTTTGAGGTAATTGTTATTGCCCACATCAAATAGGGAATCCCCGAAAATAAATAAGCCAACATGATGATGGTTTAGTGCTGAATTTTGAAGAGTATAAGTTTCTGAATTGGTGGCTGCTGATGATCTGAGAAGGTTTCCAAACAAAACCAGCAGGTAAAGATAATATTGGAATCTTGAATTTTTCATTTTTCTTTTACTTCCTTTCTTAGCCTGCTCTCTGCTTTTGCGCAATTGCGACCTTCATGTTGGTTGTGGGTTTCCTCCACATGATGGTGGGGTCCACATGTTTTAAAAAAAAAAAAATTGAAAAGTCAAAAAGAAAGATCAAAGTTGGTAGCAGTGAATTGTTGAATTGATACACGACACTCTTTTATTCAAAGATAACTGCATCGGTTTACAATCATTCCAATCCTAAGAATAAAGGATTGAGAGAGTAAGAGAGAGAGAGAGAAAGAAATACTTTAGAAAAATATTTGAATTATTTTTTTAAAAGGGGAGTGATAAAATAGTGAGTTTGGAAAATATTTGTGTGCCACTATTTTGGGTTTATCTCAAAATTATTATGTTACCTTTCTCTCTTGTACCCATTAATTTATTAGTGAAAGAAATATTTTCGGAGTTTGTCCCGTGAACGTAACCCAAACGTTTTGGGTGAACCACGTTAATTGCTGGTGTCTATATTTTGCTCTGCTAATTTATTTTTATTTATCCGCTGTGCCCCATACTTCATTGATTGCCTTTCTTTGTTGTTTATTTATTTGTCCATGTAGTTGGTGACAAACTGATAAACAATTATATATAATAACAATTTTCATGCATAATTCAATTAACTATTTTTTTAAACAACCACAAATAAAATACTGAATTGGAAATAAACAAAGAAAAACGTACCATTGACTATCGAGTATTGATGAGTATAGTTCATTACAAAATATATAATTGCTGGAAGCGTATTGCGTATATGGCATCGATTTTGACATATAGTTGCCTAGAAATTCTTGCCCATGCTGGATGGAATAAAATAAAAATAAAAACTTATACAAATTGCTATGGACCTATGGTTGCTTGATAACTATTTCTTACACTTTTATTTAAGCAGCAATGCATTATTGACGGGTATATAGAGTCCTCATACACTGGATGTAGACAAAATTTATCCTTGCCTATGCCTCGTACAGGTATTTAAGATTATAAGGACTAATTAATGTAGGATTTCCGCTCCAAATTGCATTTGCAAGTATATTGTAGAATTTCTCGGTAGGGTGGCTCCCATCAAAGTATAGATATTCATCTGGATTCTTACATAATTCATAATCTTCATTTATTTCTCCCACTCCACAGTTTACAATTCCTCTGTAAGGACCACTACCACAGCAAGCTTCTTTGCCTTCCTTAAAACCTAAAAAAAAAAAATTAAAACATGTAATTAAAATGCAATGATCATCATAAATACGGGTTAGGCCTAAACTTAGTATGGATAAAAAATAAATAGAGACTTACCATATTTAGAAAGATTGTTAGATATATCACTTACTACAGTGGACAAATGAAAATTTGTATACTTAAATCCTTTAAGCTCTCTCTTTAGGTACTCCAGTGTTTTAGAAAGGGCTATATTGTGTAGTTTTACAAGATTATTAACCTCTTCCAAGCATGTTCCATTAGTGCCATTCAGTTCATATGAAAGGGCCATTAATCCCGGTACACAACCCAATCGATCATCCAAGCTTAACAAACCGAATTTCCTACCGCCATTCTTATAAATTTCCTGAAACCATCAATTTCAGAAGAAAATAAGACATAACAAAACTAATTAATTATAACCAGTTAATGATTGATACCAAAATAGTCAAATAATAGATTCAAAATTATAAAAATGATCCCATTATAAAAGCTTTTTTTGGAATGATAATAATTATTGACTTTATAAATGAATATTTGAATTTAAGCTAATCTAGCAATAATATTATCATTTTTCTCTTTTTTTTTTCAGAAATGGCTAGTTATTGCTCCCTCCGTTCCTTTAAGAATATCCATTTTGAATTTTATTTTTATTTTTAAATAAGTGTGTATTTAGAAAAACAAGGTATAATTACAAATTATCTTTCTATATTAACCTTACTTTAATAAATAGTTATTAGTGCATTAAATATGCACAATATTTTATAAGAGGCTAATTTAGTAAATTACTAAATGAATTAAGAATTTCTTAATCTTGGGAAGAAGATCAAAATGAACACTTAAAAAAAGAATTGAGGGAGTATTAGATTAATTAGTTTACGGTGGATCCGATCTAAATAATTAATATTGATTTTAAAGATTATCTTTTGTTCGAAAAAATAAATAAACAAAAGCAGTTTATTACCTTGAGAGCAATTGTGAGGTTGCCAATGACCATACCAACATACTCTGGTTTGGAATACTGCTGAAACACAGTAGAATTTGTGACAAAAGGCAATACATAATCATTGCCGCCAAAGTTGATTAAGTATATGGCTTTTGACACTAGTTCCTCACTCTCTGCGTCGCCTAGTTTTTCCCTTAGCTTCTTCTTCACCTTATCCAAATAACTAACCTGAGTTTTAAGGGGTATCACCTACACCATATCAAAAGTTGCAAATATTAGTTCTTACCTATAAACTAAGTCTGTTAAACATGTATTTAAAGCAATAACTACTTTTATACATTGAAATTTGATATGATAGTCAGTAATTTACTAATGGCGCGGAAGGTTTCAATCCGACAATTATAGTTGAGATATATAACAAATAATAATAATAATAATATTGCAATTTTTTTTTTATGATTATTGTATGGAAAAACTCACAAACTCTGACTAATATAATTTTAGCTGAATTGGTTCACTATAGGTAAATATCTTAAAATTTTAATTTTTTTTTCACTCACAAGGCTTAGACTCGAAACCTTGATTAAGGAAAACAAATCTGGAATAACTTGAACCGATAAATGTTCATAGTACTGCAGATTGAAATTAGACTAGTCCAGGAATGCTTTCCTAGACCAGTCCATGTAAATAACTAGTCTCTGATTATATATGAAGCAGATTAATTAATTGAACGCAGCTAATTAATTAAGGAGGAAGATGGCGTACCATTCCTTGATAAGTTTCAACTAAAGCACCCGCCCCTGCTGAAGCAAAGTTTACTCCATCTGTGTAGTTATCATTACCAGGTTGAAGATATGGTGTAATGAATGGCAACTTCATGTACTCGGCTACAGCATATTAATATGCAAATAATCAATTAACCGAACACAAAACACTTTATTAAACTGAAATTTAAACACGAAAAGGATTTTACCGATAAAATCAGGAATTATTCGGCCATTAGAGAATCTGCCTGTAGGATAATGAAAGAATGTTTCACCATAGGGAAAATAATTGGCCTTAATGAGAGTATTGTTTAGATAATTATTATTTCCAGCATCAAAAAGTGAATCGCCCAATATGAACAAGGCAACATGGTTGTCTTTAGGGGAGGGATCATGGCTTTGGCTGCTTGAGATCACTAGACTTGAAAATAATACCAATAAATAAATTTGTGACTTAAAACTTGCCATGTATTAAAATATTGTTTGATATTCTGTCTTTCCTTTTTATTATTGTTTATATAGTGTTGTTCTTACTTCCTAATTATTGAAGTGTAATATTGACAAATTTTAAATTGAAGTTTTCAAAAGTGAAGGCTTTAAACATGCCAAATTCAAAGTGGCAATTACGTTTACGTCTGTCATTGAGTGAAGCACAAGTTTATCCACATTGAATTTTATTTATTTTTTTTTTTTTAACCATACCTTGAATTTTAATTAGATTTGAAATTTGATTTACAAAATAAACTTTCTTTTTTCCGATTTATGAAATCACATGAGGTTTTTATTAATATAATCTATCACGTGTCATAGTCATTTTATTTTATTTGAAAAGACCAACCAGTCCCATCTTTCAATTAAGATAAAAAAAAAAAAGGTGGAACGTTCTATTCTCTGCCAAAATTGGGAATTTCTGGAGATGTTGCTATCAATTTTCACGCTGTCGCATTATGCGAAGTCCACATCGTGTTGGATTTTAATTACATATATATGAAAATCAGAAAATGATAATATTTTTTTTTTTCCTTAAAGTTCATTATTGGGGGTCTGTTTCATATATATAGTTTAGAGTGAGATGGCCTCATCAGCCATGTCAATGTATTACATAAAAATAAATAAATAATTTTATTTCTTTTATTATAAAATAGATATAATGTCTAATTACAGTTATAAAGTTACTAGATGAAATTATAGTTTAGCATTTATAATTAATAGGAAAAATCGTCAAATTTGTCCTTGAATTATGCAAAATAACATAAATCTGCCTTTCGACTTTTTTTTTATTCAAAAATATCCCTGTCGTTAAATAATTAGCTCACATCTATTCTATTTATACCAAACTGACTCACACTTATTCTCGTTTGTATTATCGATGACTGTAAATATAAATTTTTTTATATTCGTTGTTAATAAAATGGACTATATTTACTCTTGTTATTATAAACAAAAGCAAATTAAAATAAATTAGTTTGGTAATAGTATGAACTAAAAAAATTAAGAATATATCTATAATATTTTGTATAATTCGGTAAATTGATGTCTTATCCCTTATTGATATATTGCAGGAAAAGTCAATGGCTGTTCAGTTTTCTAATTCTCGAATGTCAGTACAGGATATATTCTAATCTTGCGCAAGGAAATAAACTCTTCCCATATGTAAACTCCATCCACAAGTGTCCATCTTACATTTTCATCAAATTTATTAAAACTTATTTATTATTCTAAAATTTTGCTAATTGATCCTTCCACAAGAAATATATAATTAATGGACAAATTGGTTGGAAAAAGGAGTTTTACATATTAGTTGTATTTTGAAAATTGAACAAATATTTATTATAATAAGAATATATTTGTAAATTTATATTCAAATATATCTTAATTTTAGAAAATGTACACTTATTCGTGAATAAAAATTTTTAGAAAAATTGACACTTAATTGAGAATGCTATATATATAACTATGAAAATATAAAAAATAATTTTTTTGAAATAATAATAGTAATTTTATATTTATTTATTGATAAAAATCTATGTGAAAGAGTTTTAAAAAACTAAATGATATTCAAGCAAAGCGTGGTGAATTTAAACTTCTCCAAAATAGGAGTAATCACAGGCCAAGGCGTGGGCGAAGAGTGCCTCTCCACCTACTGCCCCGCCCAGGGGCGGGGATTCCCTGTCCCCGTCCCTGCAGCGGGGCAAAAATCTCTCACGTCCCCAATGGAGATCCCTCCCCGATGGAACAAAGCTTCAAATTTCAATTCAATCATCAGAGTTCGCCTATTTAATAATTCTAGCTATCTCAGGGTTCATTTTCCATGACTGATGGTTTGGTTTGTGGCTGTGATGGGATGATTTTGGTAACAAATTAATGTGCAAATTACAATAGACTTTGTAGAAACAAATGTAAAATCAGTTTGATCTCCACATTTCTCAGCTAATTAATTAATTTAACATTAGGATTTTGCTTTTAATCCGTCATAATTGATTTTTTATGTCAAATTCATTTTCTTGTTCATGGCATAATTAATCATAGTTGATACGGAAAAACAGAAGAAAAGCAGAGATGGAAATCAAAGATGGCATAAACTAAACGCTCACTAGGCAGAGATGGAAAAACAGAAGAAATCACAGCAGACAAGGAACATGCCTTTAAAATCAGAACACGATTCCAGAACATCAACAAAAGAAAGATGCATAAGATTGTCATCACCACCAACATTAAACCACTTATTACCAAAATGTGTAATGGCAAGAACACTAACATGATGAAATGCAGTGATTAAGACGACGGCGAGTTAGAGTGGGTGATGAACAGCGACAATTGGCGGTGGAGACCTGGAGTGAATGCAGACAGTCTGATTCTCAGAGCAAGAGCAGGCATTGGCATCCTCATAGGTAGGGGAGTCCTCATAGGCGTGGGAGAAGATATTGGTGTAATGTAGGAACAGGTAATTTCGCAGGAGGAGGACGAAAAGGAGGGGAAGTGAGAGTCCTCATAGGCCAGAATGTATGATTCACATCCTGAACATGTGTCACTGACGTGTCCAATTGATGCACAACACGTGTCTCACTCGATCCACATCAGCAGTTAACTAATATATTAACGGTCAAAATTAACGATAATTGTGGACGAGGGCAAAAATTTTTTATTTTACAAATATTAGGGGCAAATTTGGTTCAAAATAAATTTTAAGCGCAAATTTGAACGTTTGAAAAAATATTAAGGGTAAAAATACACTATGATTCACGCGCCGGACACGTATCGTTAACATGCCTAATAGATGCGTTACACATGTTCCACTTGATCCACGTCGACCGTTAACTAACGGATTAAGAGTTAAAGTTAGCGTCAATTGACGGCGGAGGCAAAAGTTTCCCATTTTACAAACGTTAAGCCCAAATTTATCATAAAATAAACGTTAAAAATAAATTTACACATTTAAAAAAAATATATTAAAGGCAAAAATAAACCTTTCACCAATAGATATTCACTGGGATTCTTACATAATTCATATTCTTTTTTTTTCCCATTCCCCCCACAGCTTGCAATTCCTCTAAACGAAGCTTACATAATTTCATATATTTTACTTCTAGATATATGAGAGAATATAAAATGAAAAGAAAAAATAAAAATTCATACAAATTGTTACGATTGCTTGATAAATATTTATTTTACCACCTTTATTTAATTATTTACAATGTATGTAAAAGTTCTTGTACACCTATGCCTCGTACAAGTATTTAAGATTATAAGGACTAATAAATGTAGTATTTCCGCTCCAAATTGATTTTGAAAGTATATTGTTGAATTTATCACTAGGGTGACTCCCATCAAAGAATAGATATTCATCTGGATTCTTGCATAATTCATAATCTTCATTTATTTCTCCCACTCCACAGTTTTCAATTCCTCTGTAAGGACCACTACCACAGCAAGCTTCTTCGCCTTCCTTAAACCCTACAAAAAAAAAATAATAAAAACATGTAATTAAAATACAATGATCATAAATATGGGTTAGGCCAAAAATTAGTATGGATGAAAAATAAATAGACTTACCATATTTAGAAAGATTGTTAGATACAGCACTTACTACAGCGGTCAAATGAAAATTGGTATACTCAAATCCTTTAAGCTCTCTCTTGAGGTCCTTGAGCATTTTAGAAAGGGCTATATTGTGTAGTTTTGCAAGATTATTAATCTCTTCCACGCATGTTCCATTGGTGCCATTCAGTGCATATGAAAGGGCCATTAATCCCGGTACACAACCCAATCGTTCACCCAAGCTTAACATACCAAATTTTCTACCGCCATTCTTGTAAATTTCCTGAAACCATCAATTTTAGAAGAAAATAAGACAAAACAAAACTAATTAATTATAACCAATTAATGATTGATAGCAAAATAGTCAAATAATAGATTCAAAATTATAAATATGATCCCATTATAAAAACTTTTTTAAAAATGATAATAATGACTTGATAAATGAATATTTGATTTTTTCTTTTTCAGAACTTTATAAGCTAATCTAGCAACAATATTATCATTTTTTTTTTTCATAAATGGCTAGTTATTATTGGATTAATTAGTTTATGGAGGATCCGATCTAAATAATTAGTATTGATTTTAAAGATTAGCTTTTGTTCAAAAAAAGAAATAAACAAAAGCAGTTTATTACCTTGAGAGCAATTGTGAGGTTGCCAATGACCATATCAACATACTCTGGTTTGGAATACTGCTGTAACACAGTAGAATTTGTGACAAAAGGCAATACATAATCATTGCTGCCAAAGGTGATTAAGTATATGGCTTTTGACACTAATTCTTCGCTCTCTGCGTCGCCTAGTTTTTCCCTTAGCTTCTTCTTCACCTTCTCCAAATAATTAACCTGACTTTGAAGGGGTATCACCTGCACCATATCAAAAGATGCAAATTAGTTCTTACCTATATATAAACTAAGTCTGTTAAACATGTATTTAAAGCAATAACTACTTTAAACATTGAAATTTAATATGATAGTAATTAATTAAAAGTGTAGAAGATTTCACTCCGACAATTATAGTTGAGCTATATACGAAAAAAAAGTAATACTGTAATTTCTTTTTGCATGATTATTGGTACTGAAAAACTCACAAATTCTGACTAATTTAGTTTAAGCTGAATTGGTCACTATGGGATAAATCTCTCATAATTTTTTTTTTTTTTTTTCTCACAGGACTTAGACTCTGAAACCTTGATTAAGGGAAACAAATCTCGAATTACTTGTACCAATAAATGTTCATAGAACTGCAGATTGTAATTAGACTAGTTCAGGAATTCTTTCATAGACCAGTCCATTTAAATAACTGGACTCCGATTATATATGAAGCAGATTAATTAATTGAACTCAGCTAACTAATTAAGGAGAAAGATGGCGTACCATTCCTTGATAAGTTTCAACTAGAGCACCTGCCCCAGCTGAAGCAAAGTTTACTCCATCTGTGTAGTGATCATTACCAGGTTGAAGATATGGTGAAATGAATGGCAACTTCATGTACTCGGCTACAGCACATTAATATGCAAATAATCAATTAACCAAACACAAAACACATTATTAATTAGACTGGAATTTAAACTCGAAACCTCAAAAATCAGTGATCATGTTTGCTAATAGAAATAGTCTTACCGATAAAATCAGGAATTATTCGTCCATTAGAGAATCTGCCTGTAGGATAATGAAAGAATGTTTCACCATAGGGAAAATAATTGGCCTTAATGAGAGTATTGTTTAGATAATTATTATTTCCAGCATCAAAAAGTGAATCGCCCAATATGAACAAGGCAACATGGTTGTTTTTAGGGGAGAGATCATGGCTTTGGCTGCTTGAGATCACTAGACTTGAAAATAATACCAACAAATAAATTTCTGTCTTGAAATTTGCCATGTATTAAAATATTGTTTGATATTCTGTCGTTCCTTTCTTTATTGTTTATGTAGTGTTGTTCTTACTTCCTAATTGAAGTGTAATATTGACAAATTTTAACTTGAAGTTTTCAAAACTGGAGGCTTTATACAAGCCAAATTCAAATTGGCAATTACTTTTACTTCTGTCATTGAGTGAAGCGCAAGTTTATCCACCTTGAATTTTAATTTTTCTTTTTTATCCACACCTTGAATTTTAATTAGATTTGAAAATTGATTTATAAAATAAACTTTCTTTTTTCTGATTTATGAATGCACATGAGGTTTTTATTAATATAATCTATCACTGTGTCACAGTCGTTTTATTTTATTTGAAAAGACCAACCAGTCCCATTTTTCAATTAGGATAAAAAAGTGGAACGCTCTATTCTTTGCCAAAAATGGGAGTTTCTGGACATGTTGCTGTCAATTTTCACGCTGTCGCATTATGACCATATATTCCACATCGTATTGGATCCTTGCCGACAATGCTAATTATAACGATTGGCCCAAACACATAGGATCATATCCACCTAAATAATTTTATTTCTTTCATTATAAAACAGATATAGATAATGCTAATGATGACAATTGGCCCAAATACATAGGATCATATCCACCTCAATAATTTTATTTCTTTTATTACAAAATGGATATAATATCTAATTACAGTTACAAATTTTCTAGGTAAAATTATTTAATCTTAGGTTTAATATACTAATTGATCCTCCAATTTGCAATCAATTGTCATACCGCCCATTCAATTTATAAGTTTATCAGTTAAATACTTGAAATTGATTATATATATGACTATAACCGCTTATAGCTGACTGCGGAATGAGCATACAATTCACGCATTTGACGTGGCCAGTTAACCTGTCATTTTTAACCAATGATTAATGCACACGTGGATGAAAAAAAAAAGTCTCTTTTCTGTGTCTACCCTGTTCCTCCTCTCTCTCCCCCTTCTCTGTATTCTCATTCCCCCTCTCTCTATTCTCTCCCCTCTGTTTGTTCTCTCCCCTCTTCCTGTGTTCTCGTTCCCTCTCTCTTTGTTCTCTCCCTCCTTCCTGTGTTCTCGTTCCTTCTTTCTCTCATTTATGGCCCAACCGCCCTAGATCTAAACCGATATGAGCCTTTGCATTGCCGATCAAGAAACAACATCGAAACTTCTCTGTCGTTTATGGCCCAGCTACCCTGGATCTAAACAAATCGAAGCCCATCCCCTTTTCTTCAGCCACATTCTTGTCATCTTCTTCCCCACCACAGCAACATCCTCAGATCTAGAAATCGGTACCATCCAAAACGACACAGCACCATTTATCCGGAGCTAGTGGCAGCAGCATTGATGGGGGAGGAAACCTGCGTTTTGGGATTTCTAATCGTCGATTATATTTTTTTTTCATTTTTCCATTGCTATATGATTTTTAATTTTAATTCTTCTGAATTGGTGCTTGTTGATCTGGTTAATGATATGTTGATTTTGTCATTAAACAGTGTATTGTACTTGAATTTTCATGATTTTTTATGTTTGTGTATTGTGTATTGAGAAATTTGGAACCCAGCACTAGAAATGAGTTTGTGGGTTGATTTAATTTGATCAACGTCAAATGGATGGCTATGTAAAGCTAGTTAATTGAATCTGGAACTTGTAGTGACGGAAAAAATGGATTCCGATATGGAAGCGGCGGTGGTGATCGGAAAGATGGAAGAGGGAATAAGTTTACATTTTTTATTATATTAATAAGGTGCCACGCACCTCTAGCGTGTGAAATACACCTTCTCATACTTTGTCACTGCCTTTTATGCCATGTGTACGGTACAGTCAGCAATAAGCGTTTATAGTTATATATATAATCAATTTTAGGTGTTTAACTAATAAACTTACAAGTTGGAGGAGCGGCATGTCAATTGATTGCAAATTCAGAATGAAGTAGCATATTAAGCTTTATAATTAATAAGAAAAATGGCTAAATTAATTTGTCCCTAAACTATGTAAAATAATATAAAATTGTTCTTCAGCTTTTTTTTGTTCAAAAATATCCATATCATTAATAAATTAGCTCACATTTTCTATTTATACCAAATTGACTAACACTTATCCTCATTTGTATTATTGATGACTACAAATATAAATTTTTTTATATTCGTTGTTAATAAAATGGACTATATTTACTCTTGTCATTATAGTTAAAGGCAAAAATAAGTTAGTTTGGTAAAAGTATGGATATTTTTGAACTACAAAAAATTAAAAATAAATCTATAATATTTTGTGTAATTCGGTCAATTGATGTCTTATCCCTCATTGATATATTGTAGGAAAAGTCATAGGCTGTTCTGCAGTTTTCTAATTCTCGAATGTCAATACAGGATATATTCTAATCTTGCGCAACGAAATAAACTTTTCCCATATGTATACTCCATCTACAAGTGTCCATCTTACATTTTCATCAAATTTATAAAAACTTATTTATTATTCTAAGATTTTACTAATTGATCCTTCCACAAAAAATATATAATAAAAGGACAAATTGGTTGGAAAAAGGAGTTTTGCATATTAATTGTATTTTGAACAAATATTTATTATACAAGGACATATTTGCAAGTTTATATTCAAATATATCTTAATTTTATAATATGTACACTTATTTGTGAATATAAATTTTTTAAAAAAATTGAGACTTAATTGAGAATGCTATATATATAAATATGAAAATATATAAAAAAAAATTAATATAATAATAGTAATTTTATATATACTTATATATTGATAAAAATCTCTGTTAAGAGTTTTAAAAAAATAAATGATATCATTACGTTCCCCACGTTCGAATTCTATTCATGCGATGCGTGGTGAATTTAAACTTCTTCGAAACTTGAATCCAACAGCACATAAAAGGTAAGCAATTATTAAACCTAAAAGTTGTAGACTTGTAGTTAACTTTTTAAAAAAATAATAAATAAAGAAATCTTTCTAATATAATTAAATAGTAATTTCTTCCCTCTTTCCAAAAAGAAAATAGTAATCTATTCCCTAATACTTGAAAAATGATTAAAAAAAGTCTAAAATAATGTCAAAAAATGAACAAATTTAATTAGACCATCAGGACTGATTGAAACATTTTTAATTATCAAGTCTTTAATGAAAAATACAAAAAAAGACAAAAATAATCTTATTTTTATTTAATATTAACACACTAAGCTATCTATGTTTCTAATTTAAGTACAATCATAAATTAAAAATCAACAAATTCAAGTCACAATTTTTACCGACATAACATAGGAGCATCTATAATGGAATGGGACAGTCCCATCTTTTAGGGATAGCATGTTCTAAAAGTCACATGTTGCCAGGACACATCGAAATTGATTAATTTTCACGCTGGCATATTTGACATCATGACAATTCCACGTCGTGCTGGAGTTCATTGTCGTGTTTCATGGTTTACTTTGCTATATTTATTTTCTTTGGATTATTTACTGATAATGCTAATTGGAATAATTGGCTCAAATACGTAGGCCCATGTCGACCTTCGTAGAAGCCAACGGGTAGGATCCACAAGCTAGACATCATGATCTATGGCAGTTATATCTTTGGCCCAGCCATATTCTGACACTGTATCATCAAAAATCTCATTAATGATCCGGTTCTCCATTTACTGGCGTTTTCACTTATCATGTCACATTATGCAACACATAAAATTAAAAGGCTCAAAACTTCTAATGGTAAACACTTTTAAATCTTTAAAGCTTCTTTTTCGACTTTCTTTCTTTGAATTAAAATTTTTAATTTTAGTGTCTGAATGTTTATTTTTAAAACCATCAAAAAATTCACTCTCTTTTCAGTTTTAAATTTCACTTCGCTTACTATCTATACTGAAATTTTTAATCCGACTATAATTCTCTCACTCTCTTTATTTCATAAGTTATCACTAACCTACTACATCAATTAGACTCAGCCATAGTGTATGATAAATGATTATCTTTCAAAATTGAGTTGTTTAAAATATGTTTAAAGGACTAATACCTTTAATCCTTTAAAAAGTCAAGGCATAGAGTTTCCAACGAGAATTTAATTTGCAAAGTTTCCTACGCAGTATTCACCATAACTGTAAATTGCGAAAGAAAATGAGAGATATCATGAAATATAGAGAATTAAATGGTAAAAATAAAAAAATAGAGTTGGAAGTATAGTTACAAAATGTATGTATGAGCTAATAAATAAATACGGAATCGAATGTAACTAATATTTCAACGGTCAATAAATGAAAATTGAAATAGCGATGAAAAGAATATCTCTAATAAAGAAAAGATAGTATTTTCATTATTTTCATGTAAGGCAAGTCGGAAGGAATTGATATTGTCTTTACTTCCATGATAAAAAAATTTCAAATCTACAATCCAAAACTAATTGTATTATCCAATAATTATGATGTGAGATCTATCATTTATTTTAACGACCCACAAATCTTGTCACTGAAAATATGGTTCACTAATTTAAGAAATTTCTGTTTGTTTATTTTTATAATTGCTCAATTAAAGCTCATATAATTGTTAGTTAACAGTTTGTTCCATAGTCGCTACTCGAGAGATTTCCAGTAGTACAATTTTTCCTAATCAGCCGCACATGTTGACTTTATTATCATTATTTATTATGAAAATAAACCATTTAACTCCAAACTCATCAATTACTAATTTAAACGGGGATTAACACAAGAATATGCCATTTTTATTCTATTGTCTCATATCATTATTGGATCGCTAAGTGTGCTCAGATGAATTTCTTTATGCTTTATTACAGTGATTTTGAGATATAGTTGCCTGAAACGTGTCTAAAGAATTTATATGAAGTGATATAATTACTGGGTAACTATTTTTGTTTGAGTAGCCATACATAATACACTTAATTTAAAAGAGTTTTCGCGCAGTCGGATGTATACAAGGAATTTGCCTCGTATCGGTGTTTAAGATTTAAAGGCCTCATAAATGTAGAATTTCCACTCCATATTAATTTAGCAAGTAGATTGTTAAATTTACAATGAGTGGGGTCGCCTCCATTAAAAAATAGATATTCAATGCCAATGGGATTCTTACATAATTCATATTCTTTTATTTTTCCCATTACCCCCACAGCTTCCAATTCCTCTAAACTAAGCTTACATAATTCATATATTTTACTTCTAGATATATGAGAGGATCTAAAATAAAATAAATAAATAAATAAAAACTCATACAAATTGTTATGATTGGTGGAAAACTATCTGTTTTTATTTAATTATTGATACGATATGTAAAAGTTCTCGTACACTTATGCCTCGTACAAGTATTTAAGATTATAAGGACTAATAAATG
This sequence comes from Excoecaria cochinchinensis, assembly GCA_947683425.1. Taxonomy (NCBI): domain Eukaryota; kingdom Viridiplantae; phylum Streptophyta; class Magnoliopsida; order Malpighiales; family Euphorbiaceae; genus Excoecaria; species Excoecaria cochinchinensis. Next base: position 1,799,775 of record CANTUQ010000125.1, on the reverse strand, counting down.
TAGTATTTCCGCTCCAAATTGCATTTGCAAGTATATTATCGAAATTCTCAGTAGGATGGCTCGAATCGAAGTATAGATATTGATTTGGATTTTTACATAATTCATAATCTTTATTTATTTCTCCCACTCCACAATTTCTAATTCCTCTGTACGGACCACTACCACAGCAACCTATTTGGCTTTCCTTAAAACCTACAAAAAAAAAAATCAAAACATGTAATTAAAGAACAAAAATCATCACAAATATGGGTTAGGCCTAAAATCAATATGGATATAAAATAAATAGAGACTTACCATATTTAGAAAGATTGCTTGATACATCACTTACGACATTGGACAAATGAAAATTTGTATACTTAAATCCTTTAAGCTCTCTCTTTAGGTCCTTGAGCATTCTAGAAAGTGCTATATTGTGTAGTTTTGTGAGAATATTAATGTCTTCCACGCATCCACTAGAGCCATTAGTCATTTCATAATAAAGGCGCTTGGATGCTGGTGTACAACCCAATCCATCACCCAGGCTTAACATTCCGAATTTTCTGCCGCCATTCTTATAAATTTCCTGAAACCATTGTCATCAATTTCATAAGAAAATAATCAAGTAATGATCGTTACCAAAATAGCCAAATACATTAATATTATAAATATTAAGTGATTGTAACTTTATATTATAAATATGATCCGACTATAAAAGCTTTTTTTAAAAAACTAATTATTATTATTTTCAGATAGATCTTTAATTATAAGCTAATCTAACACGATATTATCATTTTTTTTTTTGTGGGAATGGCTAATTATTATTAAAGTAATTAGTTTTATAGTGGATCCGATCCAAATAATTAGTATTTATTATTTTAAAGATTATCTTTCTTCGAAAAGGAAAAAAAAGGTTTATTACCTTGAGAGCAATTGTGAGGTTGCCAATGACCATACCAACATACTCTTGTTTGGAATACTGCTGAAGCACAGTAGAATTTGTGACAAAAGGCCTTACATAATCATTACTGCCAATGGTGATTAAGTATATAGCTTCGGACACTAATTCTTCACCCTCTCCATCGCCTAGTTTTTCCTCTAGCTTTTTCTTCACCTCCTCAAAATAATTAACCTGAGTTTTAAGGGGTATCACCTACACCATATCAAAGGAAGCAAATATTAGTTCTTACCTATAAACCAAGTCTACGAAACATGTATTTAAAGTAATAACTGAAATATGATTCGGTAGTTATTACTTAATTAAAAGTGTAGAAAATTTAGATCCGACAATTATAATTGAGCTATATACCAAAAAAAAGTAATAATATTATAAGTTTTCGATAGCTCAAAAATTTTGACTAATTCATTTCAATTTGAACCGAACTTCCCAAATAAAACTCTTGCGATGTTTTATTTTTTCTACTAATAAAATTTGAACTCTAAGAAGTGTTCATAGAATTGCAGATTGTAATTAGACTAGTCCAGGTAATTAACTAGATTGATTATATATGAAGCAGATTAATTAATTGAACTCAGCTAATAATTAAGGAGAGAGATGGCATACCAATCCTGGATAAGTTTCAACTAGAGCACCAGCCCCCGCTGAAGCAAAGTTTACTCCATCTGTGTAGTGATCATTACCAGGTTGAAGATATGGTGAAATGAATGGCAACTTCATATACTCGGCTACAGCATATTAATATGCAAATAATCAATTAACCGAACACAAAACACTTTATTAAACTGAAATTTAAACACGAAAAGGATTTTACCGATAAAATCAGGAATTATTCGGCCATTAGAGAATCTGCCTGTAGGATAATGAAAGAATGTTTCACCATAGGGAAAATAATTGGCCTTAATGAGAGTATTGTTTAGATAATTATTATTTCCAGCATCAAAAAGTGAATCGCCCAATATGAACAAGGCAACATGGTTGTTTTTAGGGGAGAGATCATGGCTTTGGCTGCTTGAGGTCACTAGACTTGAAAATAATACCAATAAATAAATTTCTGACTTAAAACTTGCCATGTATTAAAATATTGTTTGATATTCTGTCTTTCCTTTTTATTATTGTTTATATAGTGTTGTTCTTACTTCCTAATTGAAGTGTAATATTGACAAATTTTAAATTGACGTTTTCAAAAGTGAAGGCTTTAAACATGCCAAATTCAAAGTGGCAATTACGTTTACGTCTGTCATTGAGTGAAGCACAAGTTTATCCACATTGAATTTTATTTTACTTTTTTAACCATACCTTGAATTTTAATTAGATTTGAAATTTGATTTATAAAACAAACTTTCTTTTTTCTGATTTGTGACTGCACTTGAGGTTCTTATTAATATAATCTATGACATGGCACAGTCATTTTATTTTATTTGAAGGGACCAACCAATTCCATTTTATTTTAACTCTTCAATTGAGAGAAAAAAAGTGGAACGTTCGACTCTGTGTCAAAAATGGGAGTTTCTGGAATTGGAGATGCTCTGAGAGTCAAATGTTACTTGGACACATGGAAATTGATAAATTTTCACGCTGTCACATTATAACAATTCAACATCGTGTTGATAATGCTAATTATAACAATTGGCCCAAATACACAGGATCATATCCACCTAAATAGTAGTAAAAAAGTAGGATCCGTAAGCTAGATAGTCATGATCCATGGCAGTTCTATTTTTGGCCCAGCCATACTCTGTTGCCGTTTCCTCAAAGATCCCATTAATGATCTGAGTCCCCATTTACCAGTGGCCATATTGCACCTCCCATACCCTTTCACTCAACTACTAGAACAATTCTAACTTAATTTGCTTAATCTTTTGACTGTTGAATAAGCGCGGTCGCAAAGTTTCCTATTCAGTATTCATCAGAGCTTAAAGAAGAATAAAGAGAGATGCATCATTAAGTACAGAGAATTAAGTGGTAAATATGGAAAGATACAGCAACTACTGTTAGAAAATATAGAAGCTATATAAATATGGGAATTAAAGGTAACTATAATAATCCAAGCCTGTCCCTTGGCAATTTTCAAACTATAAAATGTACTAAGAGGTCTCAAGAAATGAGTCGACTATCAGAAAATCTGCCAGTGGGATGGTGAAAATAAGTTTGGCTATAGGGAGTAAAATTGGCGAGGCCAATAAGATTTTGGAGGTAAGATTTTAGTGGCTGCAGATGATCTGAGAAGGTTTGCACATAGAATCAGCAAGTAAAGATATTGGAATCTTGAACTTTTCATTTTTGTTTCACTTCCTTTGGTTTCTAGTTCTGCTCTATACTTTTCCCAATTGGGACCTTCATTTATTGCCTTTGTTTGTTGTTATCTATTTGCAAGTAAACAATAGTTTTGGTGTGAGATCTATCATTTATTTTAACCATATGCAAATATTGTCGCTGAAAATATGGTACGCTGATTTAAGAAATTTGTGTTTGTATTTTCCTATAATTGCTCAATTAATAATTAAGAGAGTTTGGTGCCTATCACTCCATTGAAAATATAAAATATCTCGAGTTTGATTCTTCATAATCATCCGTATTTGTTGACTTTACTGTCAATATTTATTATGAAAATAAACAATCTCACTCCGAACTCACCAATCACAAATCCAATGGAGATTAATCCAAGAATGTGCCATTTTTATTCTATTGTCTCGTATAATTATTGGAAAAGTAGGTGAGCTTAAATGAATTCTTTTATGCTTTATTACATTGATTTTGAGATATAGTTGCCTGAAAATTCTCGCCTACACCGAATGTCTCAAGAATTTATACAAAGCGCTATAATTGCTGGATAACCATTTTTATTCGAGTAGCAATACATAGTCCACTTAGTTTATAAAGTCCTCGTACACTCGCATGTAGACAAGATTTTTCCTTACTTATGCCCGGTACAGGTGTTTAAGATTGTAAGGCCTCACAAATGTAGAATTTCCACTCCACATGAATTTAGCAAGTAGTTTGTTAAATTTTTGAGTGGGGTGAATCCCATCAAAGAATAGATATTTATTGGGATTCTTACATAACTCATATTCTTTTATTTCTCCCATTCCCCCACATGTTAAAATTCCTCTGTACGGACCACTACCACAGCAAGCTACTTGGCCTTCCTTAAACCCTACAAAAATCAAATCAAAACATGTAACTAAAATACAAAAATCAATATGGGTTAGGCCTAAAATTAATTCTTGCCTAGAAAGACTTACCATATTTAGAAAGATTGTTAGAAACATCATTGGCTAAAGTGGACAACTTAAAATTTGAATACTTAAATCCTTTGAGCTCTCTCTTTAGGTCCTTGAGCATTTTAAAAAGGGCTACATTGTGTAGTTCTACGAGAATATTAATCTCTTCCACGCATCCATTAGATCCGTTCGGTTTATAAAAAAGGGCCATTGTTGTTGGTGCACAACCCAATTGTCCCAAGCTTACGAAACCGAATTTCCTGCCGCCATTCTTATAAACTTTCTGAAACCATATAAGCTCCTTGAGAAGAAAATAAGAGAGAAGAAAAAAAAAAGAAGATCTATTTCTTCACTCTTTTGTTATTGCACCATTAATTAAAGATATATTTATTAATTAATTAGAAATTGTCAAAGTTTGTTTTGAAAGTAACTTTTCAACATATCTTAATGATTGATACCATAATAGTCAAATAGTATATTCAAATTGATTATTGACCAATCTCATGGTAAATTATCATTTATTTTTCAAGAAATGGCAATTTGTCATTATAGATTAGTTCAAGATGGACCCGAACTAAATAAAAAGTGTTGATTTTAAAGATGAGATAATTAGAAAAGCTAATTTGATTTAAATGTATTTTATTGATCTAATTTACTTTAAAGCGTTTCAACTTTTGATTTTCAAATATTCTTATATGTTTTCTTTCTTTTCCATAATTTATTTTTCTTATAAAATTCATTTAAAAACTATAAAATTACTTCAAAATACTTCTAACGAAACTCTCATGTCATTAAAGTTTCTGGTCATATAATGAACAAAAAACTTAGTAAAGTTAAAAACTTTAAAATTTAATTTCCAAAATAATTTTAATATATCCCTTAATAGCTTTATAATTCCACGTAGGATGGTCATTAAAAAAATTCTTAGTTTTGAGCATGCTTGCATTGAATGTTATCATAGCCTCATTTAGGTATTTTGTAGTTATTATACAGATTTTGGACAAACTTTAAAAGAAAAATAAAAAATGATTTTAGGATAAAAATATAATTTTGAAAAGTTTATTTAGGGTACGCAAAAAGAAATTTTAGATCCGAAAGTTGACACGTTAAAGGAGAATCTCCTGAGGGAGAGCTTTGCCGCCCTTGTGGTCCTGCCCGGCTCGAGTGAGGATTAGTCTGGATGTGGTTACGGGCTTAAAGGTGCCTTTCCCACAGTTGGGGCCCTTCCAGGACACCGCACGGTTATAAACCAAAAAAAAGGAGAATTAAATTAAAAAAAATAGATTAGAGACAATTTAACTCTTCCAACAAAACATGAATGGCAAATCAAAAACTTCTCATTTTAAAGATTATCTTCTGTCCAGAAAACATAAAATTATATAACCCCGGTCCTAAAGTAAAGATATATGTATATTGTATATTAACTATTACCTTGAGAACAACCGTGAGGTTGCCAATGACCATGCCAACATACTCTTGTTTGGAATACTGCTGAAACACAGTCGAGTTTGTGGCAAAAGGAAATAAATAATCATTGCTGCCAATGCTGATTAAGTATATAGCTTTGGACGCTAATTCTTCACTCTCTGCGTCGCCTAGTTTTTCCCTTAGCTTCTTCTTTACCTTCTCCAAATAATTAACCTGAGTTTTAAGGGGTATCACCTACACATGTCAAAGGATGCAAATATTAGTTCTTACCTAAATTAGGTCCGGTAATAATAAATTCATGATTATTTTAGTCATAAACATGTATTCAAAGTAATAACGACTTTAACCAATGGAATTAATTTAGTCTGGTGACTAACACTTAATCAGAAGTGCAGAAAATCTCAAATTCGATTTCTTCTCCTGACAACGGTAGTGGGCTATATTGCAAATTAATTTTAGACTATTCAGGAATTTTTTCATAGACAAGTCCCGATCATTAAGTAGACTCTGATTATGAAGCAGATTAATTACTTGATCTTAGTAATTAAGGTGAAAGATGGCATACCGTTCCTTGATAAGTTTCAACAAGAGCACCTGCTCCTGCTGAAGCAAAGTTTACTCCATTTGTGTACTGATCATTGCCAGGTTGAAGATATGGTGAAATGAATGGCAACGTCATGTACTCGGCTACAGCATATTAATATGCAAATAAGCAATTAACAGAACACAAAACACTTCATTAATCCAACTGGAATTTAAACTCGAAACCTCATAAAAATCAATAACCGTGTTTATTAAATGAAAGTGTTTTACCGATAAAATCAGGAATTATTCGACCATCAGAGAATCTGCCCGTAGGATAATGAAAGAATGTTTCACCATAGGGAAAAAAATTTGCCTTAAAGAGAGTATTTAGATAGTTATTATTGCCAGCATCAAAAAGTGAATCTCCCAATATGAACAAGGCAACGGGGTTGCTTTTAGGCAAGAAATCATGGCTTTGGCTGCTTATTGAGATCACAAGACCCGAAACTAAAACAAAGAAATAAATTCCTGACTTAAAATTTGCCATGTATTAAAATATTGTTTGATATTCTGTAGTTCCTTTTTTCATTGTTTATATAGTGTCGTTCTTACTTCCTAATTGAAGTGTAATATCCACCTTGAATTTTTTTTTTTTTTTAACCACGCCTTTATTTTTAATTAGATTTGAAAATTGATTTATAAAACAAACTTTCTTTTTTTTTTTTCTGATTTGTGATTGCACATGTGGTTCTTATTAATATAAGAGTCACATGTTGCATGGAGACATGGAAATTAAATTGATAAATTTTCACCCTGTCGCATTATAAGAATTCCACATCGTGTTGGATTACTTGCTGATAATGCTAATTAATTATAACAAGTGGCCCAAATACATAGGTTCATATCCACCTTCAATTTTAATTAGATATATATCAAAATCAGAAAATGATATTTTTTTTTTCTTAAAGTTCATTTTTGGGCATCTGTTTCATATATAATGTCTAATTAATTTAGAGTGAGATGACCTCATTAGCGATGTCAATATGTTACATAAAAATAAATAAATAATTTTATTTCTTTTATTATAAAACGGATATAATGTCTAATTACAGTTATAAAGTCATTGGGTGAAATAGTTTAGTCTTTATAATTAATAGGAAAAATGGCTAAATTTGTCCCTGAACTATGCTAAACAATGCAAAATTGCCCTTCAACTTTCTTTTGTTAAAAAATACTTAATAAAATAGCTCACATTTGCTCCTATTTATACCAAATTGAATCATATTTATCCTCGTTTGTATTATTGATGACTACAAATATGAATTTTTTCAAATTCGCTGTTAATAAAATGAACTATATTTACTCTTATCGTTATAAATAAAAACAAAAAATAAGTTAGTTTGGTAACAGAATGAATATTTTTTAACTAAAATAATCAAAAATAAATCTATAATATTTTGTATAATTCGGTCAATTGATGTCTTATCCCTTATTGATATATTGTAGGAAAAGTCATAGGCTGTTCAGTTTTCTAATTCTCCAATGTCAATTAGGATATATTCTAATCTTGCTCAACGAAATAAACTCTTCCCATATGGATTCTCCATCCACAAGTGTCCATCTTACATTTTCATCAAATTTAAAGAAATTATTTATTATTCTAAACTTTTACTAATTAATTGGTCCTTCCACAAAAAAATATATAATTAATGTACAAATTGGTTGGAAAAAGGAGTTTTGCAGAGTAGTTGTACGTATTTTCACAAATATTTATTATAATAAGAACACATTTGTAAGTTTATATTCAAATATATCCTAATTTTAGAAAATGTACACTTATTTGTGAATAGACATTTTTAGAAAAATTGACGCTTAATTGAGAATGCTAGATATATAAATGTGAAAATATAAAAAATATTTTTTTTTGAAATAATAATAGTAATTTTATATTTATTTATTGATAGAAACCTTTGTTAAAGAGTTTTAAAAAAATAAATGATCTCATTAATTGTTGACGTTTCACATTCGAATTCTATTCATGCTAAGCGTGGTGAATTTAAACTTCTCCAAAACTTGAATCCAACAGCACATAGAACGTGAGCAATTATTAAACCTAAGAGTTGTAGACTTGTAGTTAATTTTTTTCAAAAAATAAATAAATAAATCTTTATAATATAATTAAATAGTAATTTTTTCCCTCTTTCCAAAAAGAAAATAGTACTCTTTCTATTTTATTTTATGTGCCGGTTTTATTATTTTTCTCAAAATTGAGAAACTATTAATTAAACTTAAATTTATTATAAAATTGAGTGATTTAAAACACAAATTTAAATTTAATTGATTCTAATTAAATCGATTAAATTGAAAAAATAAATTACATTAAAAATTTAAAATTGTTATATAAATATAATTTAAATTTTATTTAAAAAATCACATATAATAAAATGAAATGAGTAACCTCTTCCCTAGTAGTCAAAAGTTGATAAAAAAAAAATTCAAAATAATGTCAAAAAATGAACAAATTTAATTAGACCATTAGGACTAATTGAAACATTTTTAATTATCCAGTCTTTAATGAAAACTATTAAAAAAGACAAAAATAATCTTATTTTTATTTAATATTAACACACTAAGCTATCTATGTTTCTAATTAAGTACAATCATATTTAAAAATCAACAAATTCAAGACATAATTTTTACCGACATAACATAGGAGCATCTATAATGGAAAAGGACACGTCCCATCTTTTGTGGAGCCCACTATAGTACTATGTTCTGAAAGTCACGCTGGCATATTTGACAATTACGATAATTCCACTTCGTGTTGGAGGGACAAGTTTTTAAATGATGTATATTTTTAAAAAGAAATTTACGAAAATAGAGTATTTTATAAACTATATATAATTAAAAATGAGGGTATTGGAGGCAATATTAATTCTAAGATTTTTTTTATGGGTATCCTTTGAAAATACAAATAGAAACGCAGCAATATATCATTTAAATCATATATTCAAATACATTTACAAATTAATTACATAATAACAACTTGATAAATGTAATATTTATAAATTTATTAGTGTATGTAATAATTTTTTATTAATTCGATTTGTAAATTTTTTTAAAAAAAATTCAAGACAACATACGTCCAAAATAAAATTTTTATATTTGTGTTAATCTTATATGCAAATTTTCATATTTTTAAAAATAATATTAACAATTTTTTTTAAAAAAAAAAAAAGAAAAGAAAGAAGGTATTATAGTCAAAATCTATTGTTAAATTTCACAATGTTATTTGTTCGGGTGAAAAAAATAATAATTCTTATTTGCATAAGAAAAAATAAAATAAAATTGTCCAGCAGCAACTTTAGCTGCTGCTCCACCATGCAATTCCTTGCCCTCCAAAATCCCATTTTTGTAAATAGTTTATAAAACACCCTATTTTTATAATTTTTTAAAATATATTATTTAAAAAATTGTCCATTTATAACCCGTGTTTTATTTTTTTTTTTGAATAATCATTTTTTAATTAAAAATCTAATTAAATCTTTTAATTATTGTTATATATATATATATATATAATGATATAATAACAGAAATTCCCCACTTCCCCAAGTTGAATTCCCCTATTCCAGTGAAATTAGAATTGCTTCTTTAAAAAAAAAAATACAGAAACTCCAACAAAAAAAAAATAACACTTTTATTCCCTAAATAGCCAACCAAAATACAAAGTTTTAGAATTCAATTGTTCCCTTAAATTTCTAAATCACTTGGGATTCAAGGCTGCAATTTACAATATTTTAAGATTAATTAATTTAAACGTCTAATTAATTAACTTATTCTATTATTGCAAAAAATGCTTTGCAGCCATATTTCATTATTTTGTTTTTCTACTGATTGTCCTCTTTGAAAACTTAGATAAAATTTTGTCTTTTTTTAAAACTAATATATTTTCACAAATTGGAGTTTAAATATATATATATATATATATATATATATATATATATAAAGAATGTCTGGTTCTCTGCCAAGTCCACCGAGATTTTTATTATTATTATTATTATTATTATTATTATTATTATTATTATAAAATTAATATTATTTTAAAATATGTAGACATTTTATTATTAATATTGATTTTTTTTTCCATTTTAAGTTAGTGCCAATTTAACCGTGAGGATATTGACATTTCTTATTTGGGTTAGAAAATTTCGATAATTCCATAACAAATTGAGTGGCTCAGGCTGTCTTATACCTAACTTGATTTGGAGTTTCAATTGAGTTGTAATTACAGTGCATAGTATCATTTTTTTAAATTTCAACTCAAAATATTTTAATTTATTTACTTCTATTTTATTAAAAATGTCTTTAATCTTTTATAAATTGAATTTATGCAAATTACCTTTATGTTAACTCTCTACAATTATTTATTGATTTTATTATATTAGTTTTATACGAATTTTAATTGTTATTTATTTTGTTAATTTAATTGGTATTTTGATTCATTTAATTTTACTTTACTTTAATATTATCTTTTTTAGAGTTTTAGATTTTGAAAACAGGTTTTTGAATTATTTTTTGTTTGTAATTTGTTTCACTGAATGATTGATTTACTTATGAACTTATTTGAATTTGAACCAAACTTGTCTGAGCGTATATGTTATCTGCCTTGAAGTTATATCTGTTTTCTACTGAAAATTATTTAGATGTTGTATTAGTAAAAAATTGTTTTCAAATTGGTATATGTGATCAGTATCTGTATCTGGCTCTGTTAAGCAATCTGTTATCTGAATCTGTATCTGTACCAGCCACATATATCACATGTTACGAAATAACTTGCCATCATTATCATATTCCATTGACATCTGCATTAGAAGCATTGCATGATGTCTATGGTGGGAACATCTGTTATCAAGCTTTTGGTGGTGTGGAGTATTATCACCCTGTTGAACTATACCGTGATTTTGAAATATTATTTTATTTATTCAGAAATTATTCTGCTTATTTCATATTTTATTTTTTGGTTTATAATGCTATTTAAGTGGTTAAATATAATTTGTTAAAATACTCCGTACTATTGCCTATTTTCAGTCTATTGTGTGCTTTAATTATCATATACTGAGTTACTGTACTCAAATCACGTTTACTCTACCCTCTTTATTTTGCATATTAGTAGTTATGTTCAGATAGTTGCTGCTTTTATCCTTCTGTCGGCAAGAGTCTTATTTCCTTTTACTATTGAATTTGAATTAGACTATATTGTGTTTCAGTTAAAATATTAGTCGAACTTTATAATTTCAAATAATTTTTTAGTATTATGTAGAGACTTCATAATTTAATTTTGGCATGTATTTGAAATGTTAAAATTGAGTCTGAACTTTGGCACTTTCGCTTATTGAGAACTTTTTACGAATTGAATAATTTATATAGTTTTGATAGTTTAGTAAGATTAGTATTAACTATTATTTATGTAATTTACGCCGTGACCAAATTTAGGTTGTGACACGTCCCTTGCCGGAGTTCATTGTTGTGTTTCATATATTTATTTTGTTTGGATTATTTACTGATAATGCTAATTGGAATAATTGGCCAAAATAGATAGGCCCATATCCACCTTTCTAGAAGCCATCGGGTAGGATCCACAAGCTAGACATCATGATCTGTGGCAGTTAGATCTTTGGCCCAGCCACATTCTCACGCTTAATCCTCAAAAATCACATTAATGATCCCATTCTCCATTTACTAGCGTTTTCACTTATAATGTCACTCAATTACAAGATTTATTTAAATGGAAGACATTATTAACCTATAAAAGGCTCAAAACTTCTAATGGTAAACACTTTTAAATCTTCAAAGGTTCTCTTTCGACTTTCTCTTTTTGAATTAAAATTTTTAATATCTGAGTGTTTATTTTTAAAACCATAAAAAAAATTCACTTTCTCTTCAATTTCAAATTTCGCTTGCATTGAAATTTTTAATCTGAACAGAATTCTCTCTCTCTTATTGTTTCATAAGTTATCACTAACCTACTACGGGCCAGTTTGGCAAAACTTATGAAAATAGCTTTTTCAATTGAAAAAAGTTGTATTCCAAAAAGTTGTATGTCGAAAAGTAGATGACTGTTTGGTAAATAAAATTCAAAATAACTTATAAAATTAAAAATAGTTGTTAACTGTTTGGTAAATAATATGATTAAAAATGGCTTTTTAAAATAAAAAAATAAAAAATGATAATTTTGAGTGGTAGGATAAGAGAAAAAATAAAAAAAAATATTATATTAGATATAATTATCATTATCAAATAAAATAAAGGATATTTTTGTCTAAAAAAAATATTAAATCTGCTGCCCTTAAAAGCTGAAAATCAGCTTTTCTGAAAAGCTTCAATTTTTAGCTTTTTCTAATAGTAGGTTTTTTCACTTTTCAGAAAATTGATTTTTCTAAAATCAGCATTTACCAAACACTTATTTTTGTCCCATAATCAGCTTTTTATCAAATAAGCAGCTTTTTAAGCTTCCAAAAGCAATGCCAAACAGGCCCTACATAGAGTGGATGATAAGAGGTGGCAAATGGGTGGGTTGGACGGGTTTGGGTTGGATTATAAATGGGTTGAATCACAAATGGGTAGGTCATGAATGGGTCATAAATGGATAAATACTCAAATGGGTTGGATGGGTTTGGGTCGACCCATTTGATCATTTTTTTAATGAAAAATAATTATCGATATAATAACGGGATACTAAAAAACTTATTATAAAAATATTGGCGCAAATAGGTTAGGAGATTCAAATGGGTCGGTGGAGATTCAAATGGGTCGGGATGTCGGTTGCCTTATAACTGTCCAATTTACTATTCATTTGGTAAAAATTTTGGCAGTATAACAGCTATATATATAACCTACCTTTCATGCAATTTAAACAATCCACAGCTCACACAGGTGCACAACAACACAATAATTTATAAACTAAGTGGCCATTTTTTTTATTTTTAAGCTCATTATGTAATCCTAAATTATTTCACTCACTTTCTAAACTCAATTTCTCCCAAAATTAATTTATAATTCTTAAAATATATAAATTAGCCTCCATGCAAAATTTCAGTTCAAACAGAGTTCGTTTCTCGATTTCGTACATTTAAATCAGTCCGTTTCGAAAATTTTCAGTGTTACCGAAAAATTAATTTTTTACTGTCAAAAATTTTTAAATATTAATATAAGTCTATATATACCATTAAAATAATTTTTAGAGGTCATTTGTTATTTTTAGAGGTCCGATCAAATTTTGGTCAAATCAGGTACCTTTTAAAACAAGCCGGATTTTTTTTTTATTTTTGACTTTTGCGAACCTATTTGATCTCATTTTTCTCCAAATTTTACCATCGGACTCCTCGTGACTAGTATTTTCTGATGGTCAAATAAAATATTTTTTTACGTCCGGCTGTAATTTTTGTCCTGAGTGTACTATTTACCGTCGGAAAATAGTATTCACGACTAATCCGGTAACTCGGCCATTACAAATTTAACCAACAAAATATGCATACACATTACACAATAATAATACAGCGAAACAACCCAAGTAAAAAATCTTGTGAATTAAGGAGTTTTTAATGTCCAATAAATAATGAAAAAAAAAACAAAAAAACACCTATTGAGTTTAGGAAAAATGATCCAAATGAGTTGTATTTTATGCGGATAGATTTTGGGTGAGTTTAAATTGATCAATTTTTTAGTTTGGTTGGATTTGAATTAATTTTTTTTGGATGATTTATTCGGTTTGGGTCAATTTTGACATGTTTACACGATAATCTTTCAAAATTTAGTTGTTTAAAGGACTAATAACTTTAATCATTTAAAAAGTCAAGGCACAGTTTCTAACGAGCCCAAAAGTAACCCTATAAAAATTCTAATTTAATTTGCAAAGTTTCCTATGCAGTATTCACTAGAACTGTAAATTGTGAAAGAAGAAGAAAGAAATAGAGATATCATGAAATACAGAGAATCAAGTGGTAAAAATAGAAAAATAGAGCTGGAAGTATAGTTACAAAATGTATGTATGAGCTAATAAATGAATACGGAATCGAATCCAAGTCTGTCTCTTTGAAAATATTTCTACAGGAACTAATTATGACTTTCTCAATAAATGAAAATTGAAATAGCGATGGAAAGACAGTCTCTAATAAAGAAAAGCTATCGGTATTGGTATTTTCATGATTTTTATGTAAGGCAAGTCCAAAGGTATTAATATTGTAAATTTACTTCTGTCATTGAGTGAAGCACAAGTTCATCCACCTTGACTTTTAATTTTTCTTTTTTATCCACGCCTTGAATTTTAATTAGATTTGAAAATTGATTTATAAAACAAACTTTCTTTTTTCTGATTTGTGATTGCACTTGAGGTTTTTATTAATACAATCTATCATGCAGTACAGCCATTTTATTTTAGGATTAATTACAAATTTAGGCTGAATTATAGAATATTTTTCAATGTTTGCCTTATACTTTGAAACTTATAATTTCGGTCTCCATCTCTCAATTTTTTTCAATTGACAGATTCCGTCAATAAATCCGTTAAATACTAACATAAAAAGTAAAATCCACAACTAAAATGAAGTTAATTCATTAGAATTTAATAGATTTGTTACATAATCTCTCAATTGAAAAGACCTTAAAAATGGAGATCAAAATTTTAAGCTTTCAAAATATGATGTAAATATTAAAAAATAGCCTATAACTATAACCTAAATTTATAATTAACCCTTTTTTATTTGAAAGGAACAACCAGTCCCATTTTTCAATTAAGAGAAAAATGTGGAACGTTAGACTGCCAAAAATAAGAGTTTCTGGAATGGGAGATGCTCTAAGATATGGATGATCATGGGGTGGAGAGGTGTGGACCTGACCTGAACAGGGCATGTAATCTCCGAATTTTTTTCCCGCGGAGGCGGGGAGAAAAAAATTTCCGCCCTTGAATTCGGGACGGGGACGGGGAACGAGATCCCCGTCCCAAAAAAAAAAAAATATTTTATTATATATATATATATTAAATAAACTCACTCAGAAACTCATCAATTACAAATTCAATGGAGAATAACCCAATAATGTGCCATTTTTATTCTATTGACTCGTATAATTATTGGATGAGTAGGGGGGCTCAAATGAATTATTTTATGCTTTATTACATTTATTTTGAGATATACAAAGTGCTAACCATTTTTATTCAAGTAGCAATACATAATCCACTTAGTTTATAAAGTCCTCGTACACTCGGATGTAGATAAGATTTTTCCTTTCTTATGCCTAGTACAGGTGTTTGAGACTGTAAGGCCCCATAAATGTAGAATTTCCACTCCACATGGATTTAGCAAGTAGATCGTTAAATTTTACTGTTTTACTTGATTGATTTATTAATACGGAAAAATTAGATCGGGAGCTCGAATCCGACGACTATAACTGATTTATTGCATGATTTTAGAGTATTTTTTCGTTCATGATCAGTAAATTGAATCATGTGTCGCGAATACTTTTAACTGGAATTTTTCATCTTTTATTTTATTTTTATTTATTTTCTGTATTTTATTTGTTATTATTTTAATTCTGTATTTTTCATTCTTTATTTACAAAACCCCCCTTTTTATTTTTATTATTTGTTTTTAGTTATTTAAAAAATTAAAACTCGATCAATGCCTATGGATTCGACCATGTTCATCGCATTTTACAAGTTAAATCTAGTTAAAAGTAAAAATTTTATTTTTGTTGGTTTCTACACCCATCAAAGAAGAAAGAAAGAGAGATATCATTAAATACAGAGAATCAAGTGGTAAAAATAGAAAAATAGAGCTGGAAGTATTGCACCTCCCTTACCCTTTTCACTCAACTACTAGAATAAGTTTAAAAAAAAAAACTACTAGAATAATTCTAACTTAATTTGCTCAATCTTTTGACTGTTGAATAAGTGCGGTTGGAAAGTTTCCTATTCAGTATTCATCAGAGCTGTAAAGAAGAATAAAGAGAGATGCATCATTAAGTACAGAGAATTAAGTGGTAAAAATGGAAAGATACAGCAACTACTGTTAGAAAATTTAGAAGCTAAATAAATATGGAATTAAAGGTAACTAGAATAATCCAAGCCTGTCCCTTAGCAATTTTCAAACTGTAAAATTGGTTTCAATGTAGTAAAAGGTCTCAAGAAATGAGTCGACCACCAGAAAATCTTCCAGTGGCGATGGTGAAAATAAGTTTGGCATAGGGAGTAAAATTGGTGAGGCCAATAAGATTTTGGAGGTAATTGTTATTGCCCACATCAACCAGAGAATCCCCGAAAATAAATTAGCCAACATGATGATTGTTTAGTGCTGAGTTTTGAAGAGGATAAGTTTGCGGTTTAGTGGCTGCTGATGATCTGAGAAGGTTTGCACACAGAATCAGCAAGTAAAGATATTGGAATCTCGAACCTTTCATTTTTCTTTTGCTTCCTTTGGTTTCTAGTTCTGCTTTCTGCTTTTCCCCATTGGGACCTTCATTTATTGCCTTTGTTTGTTGTTATCTATTTGCAAGTAAACAATAGATTTGGTGTGAGATCTATCATTTATTTTAACCATATGCAAATATTCTTGCTGAAAATACGGTTCGCTGATTTAAGAAGTTTGTGTTTATATTTTTCTATGCTTGCTCAATTAAGTTCGTATAATAATAAAGAAGATGGCTTGATGGCGATCAGTTGATTAAAAATATAAAATATTTCAAGTTGGAATCATGTGCACTGGTTGACTTTATTGTCAATATTTACTATGAAAATCAACAAACTCACTCAGAAACTCATCAATTACAAATTCAATAGAGAATAACCCAATAATGTGCCATTTTTATTCTATTGACTCGTATAATTATTGGAATAGTAGGGGGGCTCAAATGAATTATTTTATGCTTTATTACATTTATTTTGAGATGTAGTTGCCTGAAAATTCTTGCCTACACCGAATGTCTCAAGAATTTATACAAAGTGCTATAAATGCTGGATAACCATTTTTATTCAAGTAGCAATACATAATCCACTTAGTTTATAAAGCCCTGGTACACTCGGATGTAGATAAGATTTTTCCTTACTTATGCCTGGTACAGGTGTTTGAGATTGTAAGGCCTCATAAATGTAGAATTTCCACTCCACATGGATTTAGCAAGTAAATTGTTAAATTTTTGAGTAGGGTGACCCCCATCAAAGAATAGATATTCATTGGGATTCTTACATAACTCATATTCTTTTATTTCTCCCATTCCCCCACATGTTAAAATTCCTCTGTACGGACCACTACCACAGCATGCTACTTGGCCTTTCTTAAACCCTACAAAAATCAAATCAAAACATGTAACTAAAATACAAAAATCAAATATGGGTTAGGCCTAAAATTAATTCTTGCCTAGAAAGACTTACCATATTTAGAAAGATTGTTAGAAACATCATTGGCTAAAGTGGACAACTTAAAATTTGAATACTTAAATCCTTTGAGCTCTCTCTTTAGGTCCTTGAGCATTTTAAAAAGGGCTACATTGTGTAGTTCTACGAGAATATTAATCTCTTCCACGCATCCATTAGAGCCGTTCGGTTTATAAAAAAGGGCCATTGTTGATGGTGCACAACCCAATTGTCCCAAGCTTACGAAACCGAATTTCCTGCCGCCATTCTTATAAACTTTCTGAAACCATAAGCTCCTTGTGATCAATTTGAGAAGAAAATAAGAGAGAAGAAAAAAAAAATGAAGATCTATTTCTTCACTCTTTTGTTATTGCACCATTAATTAAAGATATATTTATTACTCCCTCCATTCTTTTATAATTGTCATTTTTGTTATTTTTACTAGAATAAAAAAATATTAATTAGTCTTAAATTTAGAAAAAAATTGAGTGATTCAATGCATATTGAGTGATTTAATGTAAAAAAATGAATCTAATTGATCAATTTTTATTGAAAATAAAAATTAAATTGGAAAAAGAAAATTAAATTGCATTGTAAATCTAAAAGTAACAGATAAATAAAATTTAGATTTTACTCAAAAATAACAGATAATAAGAACGGAGAGTAATTAATTAGAAATTGTCAAACTTTGTTTTGAAAGTAATTTTTCAACATATCTTAATGATTGATACCATAATAGTCAAATAGTATATTCAAATTGATTATTGACCAATCTCATGATAAATTATCATTTTTTTTTTCAAGAAATGGCAATTTGTCATTACAAATTAGTTCAAGATGGAGCCGATCTAAATAAAAAGTGTTGGTTTTAAAGATGGGATAATTAGAAGAGCTAATTTGATTTTAATGTATTTTATTATTTAATTTACTTTAGACGTTTCAACTTTTGACTTTCAAATATCCTTATATGTTTTCTTTCTTTTCTATAATTTATTTTTCTTATAAAATTCATTTAAAAATTATAAAATTACTTCAAAATACTTTTATAGAAACTCTCAAATCATTTAAATTTTCAGTAATATAATGAACGAAAAACTTATTAAAGTTAGAAACTTTAGAATTTAATCTCCAAAATAATTTTAATATCCCTTAATAGCTTTATAATTGCACGTATGATGGTCATTAAGAAATTCTTAATTTTGAGCAAACTTGCATTGAATATTATCATAGCCTCATTAGAGGTATTGTGGAGTTATTAATGTACAGATTTTGGACAAACTTCAAAAGAATAATAAGTTCCGGTAAAGAAAAAATATGATTTTAAGATTAAAATTTAATTCTGAAAAGTTCAGGGTACGCAAAAAGAAATTTTAGAGTCAAAAGTTAAAATGTTAAAGGCAAATTAAATTCAAAAAATAGATTAGAGACAATTTAACTTGTCCAACAAAACGTGAATGGCAATAATCAAAACCTTCTCAGTTTAAAGATTATCTTCTCTCCAGAAAACATAAAATTATATAACACAGGTCCTAAAGTAAATATATATGTGTATTGTATATTAACTATTACCTTGATAATTAACAGCCGTGAGGTTGCCAATGACCATGCCAACATACTCTTGTCTGGAATACTGCTGAAACACGGTCGAGTTGGTGACAAAAGGAAATAAATAATCATTGCTGCCAATGCTGATTAAGTATATAGCTTTGGACGCTAATTCTTCACTCTCCGCGTTGCCTTGTTTTTCTCTCAGCTTCTTCTTCACCTTCTCGAAATTATTAACCTGAGTTTTAAGGGGTATCACCTACACAATATCAAAGGATGCAAATATTAGACTAGTCAGGAATTTTTTCTTAGACCAGTCCCGATCATTGAATAGACTCTGATTATGAAGCAGATTAATTAATTGTTCTCAGTAATTGAGGTGAAAGATGGCATACCGTTCCTTGATAAGTTTCAACAAGAGCACCTGCTCCTGCTGAAGCAAAGTTTACTCCATTTGTGTACCGATCATTGCCAGGTTGAAGATAAGGTGAAATGAATGGCAACTTCATGTACTCGGCTACAGCATATTAATATGCAAATAATCAATTAACAGAACACAAAACACTTCATTAATCCAACTGGAATTTAAACTCGAAACCTCATAAAAATCAATAACCGTGTTTATTAAATGAAAGTGTTTTACCGATAAAATCAGGAATTATTCGACCATCAGAGAATCTGCCCGTAGGATAATGAAAGAACGTTTCACCATAGGGAAAAAAATTTGCCTTAAAGAGAGCATTATTTATATAGTTATTATTTCCAGCATCAAAAAGTGAATCTCCCAATATGAACAAGGCAACGTGGTTTCTTTTAGGCAAGTAATCATGGCTTTGGCTGCTTGTTGAGATCACAAGACTGGAAACTAAAACAAAGAAATATAAATGGGACCCAAATTTTGCCATGTACAGATTAAATTGTTGGATGTTCAGTCGTTCCCTGTTTCATTGTTTATATAGTGTGTTCTTACTTACTAATTCCTAAGGTGGAATTGAAGTTTTCAAGTGAAGCACAAGTTTGTCCACTTTGAATTTGAATTTGATATTATTTTCAAGTTATTTTGTTTTTTAAGTTCATAATTAATTGGACATTTGTTTCATATATATGTGTGTGTAATTGGCAATTATTGGGTTGATTTCACCAACGGTCACTCAACTTATCACTTATCGCGTAAAAGTAACCGACTTTTTTTTTCTAACTTAAATGGCACTAAACTTTTAAAATTTTTGCAAAAAAGTCATGTTGACCGGAATTCGGCAAGAATGCTCGCCGGATTGATGACATGTCATGTCATATCAAAAACTACATGTCGTTTAACAATATTTCCAACAAATACTACTTCTAAATCAATTTCACTTACCGTCACTAAACTTATCATTTATCGCGCAAAAATAACCAGCTTTATTTTTTCCAAATTAAATGTTACTGAATTTCTAAAATTTTTGCAAAAAAGTCATGTATTTACTATTTATCGCCACGTGTCATATGTCATGTCAACAATCCGGCAAGCGTTTTCGCCGGATTCCGATTTACATGACTTTTTTGCAAAAATATTAAAAGTTCAATGACATTTAAGTCAGAAAAAAAAAGTCGGTTACTTTTGTGCGATAAGTGATAAGTTGAGTGAGCATGAATGAAATTGACCCTTAATTATTTATACTTCTTTCATTGAGTGAAGCACAAGTTTGTCCACTTTGAATTTGAATTTGAATTTGATATTATTTTTAAGTTATTTTGTTTTTTAAATTCATAATTGGACATCTGTTTCATATATATATATATATATGTGTGTGTGTGTGTGTGAGACCTCCTTAGTGATGTCAATGTATTACATAAAAATAATAAATCATTCTATTTTTGAATATTTATCTCAGTGTTTATTGTTGATATAATATTGTGGGAAAAGGTGTTATGCTGTTAGGTTGTCTATTTCTCGAATGGCAATATATACATCATATATTCGAATCTTGCGCAAGCTTAGGAGATCGATATGTATGTCTATATATGTGATTAAATGAATGACACTTCCACAATTGAATTTTTTAGACAACGGTAAAAAGCAGTGCTCTTCGTATGGTATGCAAGATGCAACAACAATAGTTACTTGGAATAACCCTCCATTTCTAACGAACTTAAACGAACCCAGAATTTAATTATAATTAAATTTGCTCTCTTTTTGATTGTTAAATAAGGGCGGTTGCAAGTTTTCTATTCAGTAACTATATTCATCCTACCTGTAAATTGCCAATAAAAAGAAAGAAAACCCAATATATCATTAATTAAGTATAGAGAATTAAGTGATAAAAGTGAGTTGATTTCACTTCCACTGAATCTATACTCAAATAACACTAATATAATTAAAAAAAATTTATATTAAAATTCAGTGATCATGAGTAAAATTAAAAAAATACGTACTATAAAATTTAGAACCTAAATAAATGTGGAATTGCTGGTAGCTAAAATAATTCAAGCTTGTCTCTTTAGAAACATAATGTACTGAAAGATTTCTATTTCGAGTTTTCATTTCTCTTTCTTTTCTAATTAAAAAAAATAAAATAAAAATCCAAGCTTTAAATTCGGAAGAGTTGGTGGAGATTGTAAGGACCAATACTGGGTGAGGCTTGGGCAGCCCACATAAGATGAGCCAACTGATTGTTGAATTTGTCAGTAAAATGAAAAGAGTCCCAAAATAAATATTCATTCGGATTTGAGCATAACTCGAATTGCTTCACAATCCTCTTTCCTCCACAGCTGTTTATTCCTCTAAACTCCCCTGTTCCACAGCATGCTGCCTTCCCTTCCTTGAATCCTTCATCAATCATCCACCAATTTAATTCCAATTTCAGTGACTTTAGAATAAGAATTCCAAAATCAAAATTCCTAAATAGGCTATTATAATTTTATTCATGTATCGAGTTGATAATAGCAACTACAAAGTCATTTGTGCAAAGTAAATTTAACTCCTTTTGGGGTACATAACAGCGTTTTTTATTTTTTCTTTTTTGGCAGGAGGTATTCAAAATATAGCAATTTTGACCATGTATGTACTTTATTTTATCAATATTTTATATGCTATTTGAAATGAAAAGATTTTGCCCGTATGCTTTGCAGAATGGGAAATTTTTGCCTCTAAACCAATAAAAATAGACATAGTTTACCCCTAAAGTAAACTATACATAGTATTTTAGGAACAATATATATGGCATTATTATATGATATATTGCCATATGAAATAAGGGTAAAAGCGTCATATTTAGAATAATGCATAAACCATGAATAAAAAAAATTAGGAACAAAATCATCCTATTTCAGATAATATATAGAGGTAAAATCACCTTTTTTTTCCCATTTTTATAACATTCAATAATTATTGACTCAATAAATGACTGAAATCATGAATTGAACTAGAAAAGAAATTTTTATAAACAATCACTATGGTTTTTATTATGATGATTTTATTCATCGAATCTCCAAAAAGCTCGATTATTGTTAATTAAACAAATATTCAGTATGTATAGTATTTATTTTTTTATTTTTATTGTTTTGAAAACCAGTATATATAGTAGTATTAATTTCTTCTAAGTGAAGAAGAAATTAAAGTTAATTATCCCATATAAAAAATGAGTGGATTTAGGTACATACCATATTTAGAAGGATGGTTCATTCTTTGTTGGAGAGTGGCATTGAGGTCAAAGAGTGAATATTTGAAACCCATCAATTTATTTTCCATTTCCAATAGAAGCTTATGGAGAGCTTGGTTATGTAAGGTAGCTAGAGATGTTGCTTCTTCTAAGCATCTACCATTATTTTCTGGTTTAATTATTCTCGTACCAGGAACACACCCTAATGCTGGCAAATTTATGAAGGCAAATTTTCTGCCCCCAATCTCATAAATTTCCTGTCAAATGAAATATAATCAAAGATTTAAA
The DNA here is from genome assembly GCA_947683425.1 of Excoecaria cochinchinensis. Lineage (NCBI taxonomy): Eukaryota > Viridiplantae > Streptophyta > Magnoliopsida > Malpighiales > Euphorbiaceae > Excoecaria > Excoecaria cochinchinensis. The sequence continues at coordinate 1,776,786 of CANTUQ010000125.1, read as the reverse complement.
TTACCGGTTGTATTATAGAAAAATACATACTTAAATCGAGTTCCGGTTATAACTCATTATTTGATATGCACTTGCTGAACTGGAATCGAAAATTGAACTAACCAATAGAAATTTTTTGATCCAATCGGTTCGATTTGGTTCTTGTAAGCTTAAAATTGATAGATCTGAAATGACAGAAACTTAAAAAAAAGATCTCGATTTAGATTTATGTATTATATATTTATTTTTATATTTTAATGAATATAAATTATATAAACCGAAAGAATTGATTGAACTGAGCGAGTATAATGCGATCAATTCAATTCTCCTTAAAAAATTCGATTTAATTTCTAAAAAGATGGAAGTTCGGTTTGTAGTTTTTCGTTCAGTTTAATTATGAACGGAGTTGAAATGTAGTACTAAATTTATAAACCTCATTTAGCAATTTTGCCCGTATTTATAGCTAAAAATTTCTTTTTTAATAAAAAAAATAAAGAAGAAAAAGGACAATATGCTTACTTTGATAACTTGTGTCAAATTGGCAAGGACCATCCTAACATATTGGGAGTTGGAGAAAGAGTTTAGAAGAGTAGAATTGGTCAAGAAAGGACTCATGTAGTCATTGCTTCCAATGCTAAATAAATAAACAGCTTTCGATAATGTGCTGTTGGCTTCATCGTTCCCCAACTTGTGTCTCACCCATTTCTCCACCTTCTTATATTGCCTCACTTGTGTTTTCAGGTCAATCACCTACAAATCAACCATATCACCATCACAGGACTTTTTGGTGCTATTATTCTCCTATCTACTATATATATCTCAAATTTACATAATAATCTGAAATTTAATCTTATATTATTTTAAATTGGGGGTTTTTCTATAAGGAAAAACTATTAAATTTGTCACTAATTATACAAAACAACACAAATTTACTTTTAAACTATATTTTGGTTCAAAAATACTCCTATTATTACTAAATATATTCACATTTGACCATATCATTATCAAATTGGTTCATATTTGCCCATATAATTACAAAACATGTTCACATTTACCTTATTTGCTTTGTCGTTACAAATAAAGGCAATATGAACCATATTAGTAATAGCAGAGGCATTTTTTTAACAAAAAAAAACTCAAAGACAAATTTATATCATTTTGCATAATTTAAGAATAAATTTAATTCTTATCCCTTTTTATAATTAACCCATACCAAACTTAATTATGTGTTTTCTTGGATTTTAATGTGAAAAATGGAGTAGGAGAATGCTATAAATTCCTGGGTCCTTCTTCAATATTGATTTTGACATGTCAAAGGAAGCTACTTATGCATTCATCAATAACTAGTGGACCCAAAACATTAGGTCCATCCAACCAATGAAAGAAAAATTGTCTCAAATTGTGCTTACATTGCCCTCGAGATTTGGGTCAACTGATTTTAAGCAATTTTTGTACTTACATGTATGCACCATTAAAGCCTTGATCTCTCATCTTTAATTACCCTTTTCACTGATAATTTGAAAATCTTTCCCACAAGAGGAAAAACAGGTTCAAAAATATATCCCAAACATTGACTTTTTTTAATTATACTAACATAAAAATTAACAAGTAGTAGCATTTAGCATTCTATTAGTAGAACGATCAAATAAAGGTCATTTAAAAAAATAAAAAAATATTAATTAATTTATCATTAATGAAATAAGATAGCCGAAAGTTCATGAAAAATTAATAATGGCATCGAAAAAAATAATATAAAAGAGCGTTTTATAGTTCGTTTAGTAATTTTTTAAAAAAATATATAAGAATAAAATAATTCAATCATTATCTTAATACTTGCAAAAAAGACTCATACGTAAATATATTGTTAACAGTAAAACTTACGTATCCTTTAAATGTTTCGACCAAAGCACCTGCTCCAGCCGATGCAAAATTCACTCCAAACAAATACTGATCAATCCCAGGTTGAAGAAAAGGTGGGATTAATGGAAGATTTGCATACTCAGCTACATCCAAAATTTATTATTAATTAATAGAAGAAAGATAAAATAAAAATAAAAAAAATATTATTTCAATATATAATAAAGATAAACAGATAGAATTCTGAGTTGGTTAACTAGCTTAAACTGAGATTTATAAGAACAAGAAGCAAAAACAAAAGACATGAACTAAGGATTAGCATATCTCACCAATAAAGTCCGACAACAACCGGCCATCCGAGAAACGTCCGGTGGGAAAGTTGAAATATGTCTCTCCGTAAGGCCAAAAATTAGCTTGATCAAGAGTTGTTGTGCTGATATAATTGTTGTTTCCAGCATCTAAAAATGAATCACCAAATATGAACATGGCAACATGTTGCTTTCTTTGCTCGGATTTTGCTTCAACCAAGAATAGATTATGAAGAAGAAGAAAGAAATTCAAGAAGAGAAAGCTTAGTAACCTTGCCATGCCTGACTTAATTTCTTTCCAATATTGATCACAGAAAACTTAATTTCTTCAAATGAATTTTGTGCATATATATATATATATTTGCCTTGTGTGAAAAATCATTTGTATCATATAAATGGGCTGATTTCATATTTGAATGTGCAATAAAATTTATCAATTTTGTTGTCAATGTTTGACGAAGAAAAAAATGAGAGAGAGAGAACTAGAGAGAACGTGTTATTTAGGCAGATTGTTTAATACTTTAATAAATTAATTTTTTGTGTGAATGCGAAGTAGAGGCCTAAAAATTTGAGTTCAATAAAGATTGATATAGTCTAGCTAGTGTGTTCATCAGTATATTTTCTAATTAAATTACAACATTTTTTTTATTGTAATTATGTCAGCAAATAAAATCCTTGTAATTAAGCGCATACCTGAATTGAAAATAATAAGATAGAATTAAAATTTGAGTTGTAGTAATTCGAGGGTGTTTTATGACCAAGAAATCTGGTTTTTCTTTAATGGTATGACCAATATTATGCCATATATGCTTTCACTGTTCCAGCACATGACCTTGACTTTCTTGATGCCATATAAATCAAATAAAATCTTGAATCTTGTATAGAATAATACCCAAATTAATCATCATTCTTAAGAAGCAAACTAATTACAAACCATACTTATTCTGTTAAGTCTTCATATCTCACTTGTCATATCTATACCTAACATCAATATTTGAAAATATTTAAAAATAAATTGTGATATGAACTGGACATTGACTATTTAACTTTTTCCTTTTATAAAATAGATATAATATTTAATTATAAAAATTATAGTTAGACTTTGTACAATTTTAATTGAGTGCTAAACACACACCAACTCCCAGTGGTTGGATTGAAGTTCAGTTTTCTCTTAAAATATCATTTGATAGTTAAAATCAATTTAAAATTAACTTTTCGACCTACTAAAAGTTTAAAACTTTCCCGTGTCCCCCCTTTCAATTTGTGGATATATTTTCTTATTTTATTCTCAAACATACTCTATTTCACATTTGTTTTATTTTTATGCTTTCATCAAAAATTGCAATGTTATTAAAATCAAATCGGTTCGAACAATTCAACATGTTCAATTGGATTTTTTTTAAAATAATATTATTTTAAAATTTTATATAAATTTTATGAAAATATTACATAAAAAAATACTTTAAAAAAATACATTCATCATCTAACAGTAATTATAAGACATTATTTTCAAGTCATTCAACATTTATGGCAAAAATTTAAGATAAACATAATAAAAAAATCACAAATATTCAAAGAAATTCATCAAATATAAATTACATTTTTATTTTACTCATAAAAATTTATCTAAATAAAAATTGGTTTGGTTCAAATATATTTTTTTGGTTCAACGGGATCCATTCTATTTTTATCCTTCCAGTTTTGTATACTAAATCGAATCAGACCAGCTGCCAGTTCGCAGTTAAACAGGTCTAACTGCCCAGTTCAGTTTTAATGACATTGAAAAATTAAGTGCTCTATCTATTGTAAGATTGAAATCAAATTCTGGACCCAATAAGAATTTAAGAAAAAAATAAAATTTAATTGTAAATGGGATAATTCGACCCTTGATGAAAAGTGAAATTTCAAACAAAATTTTACAAGGCAAATGCACTTTTCATCCAATTAATAATATATAAAGTTATTGGTTGAAATATAAATAAATAAATATATCCGTCATTTTTATTGTGGAATTGATGACATAACTAGGGTAGAGTAGGTAGAAATGAATGTCAAAATTCTGATGCCGATGAAAGTGTAATTCTACCAAATCTTTTTAGTTTGTTTCATATCAATCGGTAATAAAGTCGGTGCACAGCCTACCTTGCAAAGTGAATCCCAGGTCATCTATTTTTTAATATATTTTATTTCTCATCTCTAGTTTCAGGCCGATCGATGCTAGATATGCTAAATAGGAAATTAAAATTTAAATATGATAAAAGATTAAAAATAATAATAAAAGAGCCAAATCGTAATTTCAAAACTAATACAAAATTAATATAAAATTATAAAGGTGTAATTAAAAAAAATATCCCCCTCATTTTTAAAGGCCTTGAACTTTAAAAATGTAGTGTTTGAAGTTGATAGGAAAGCTGCTATTGAAGCTATCTCCAACTACGACCCTGCCAATGGGAATAATCAGCTGGTGATGGAAATTCGAAGGTTACTTCAGAGACATCGGGTTGTTAATTTTAGATACTCTTACAGGGAGGGCAATTCTGCTTGCAGGCTGGTTGGCGGACTATGCTTTCAGGCTTCTGTTGGGTTCTCATGTTCTTGATTCTCCACCTCCTGGAATTATTCATATTTTTTTGTTTTGTTATTTATAGTATAGCCTTGTGAATTGTGATACAAATTAAGCTTAAAATCGCTAGAAGAATGGATGAGTAAAGTTGATTTAAGCCCCACCCGACATACCCCACACTTAAATTCCCATCTCTATTTCTTCTTTCTTCCAAATATGAATTTTTGTGCTGTAAAATTTTCCAATAGAAAGCATTTTGTTCTTTTTTTTCTTAGTTAAAAATTAAAATTTAGGAAGTATTACAATAGCTCTCACCAGGAACGATTAATTCAGAAATCTGAAATTCAAATTTAAGGAGTAAATAATTATGAGCTAATTGATAAATCCAAGAAATGTCTTTATCTGTAGGAGAGAGGTCGCTCCGATCGGATGAGATAACCCTGCAGTAAGAATAGCCCGGTCGGACCAGGCGTAAGCACTCCGAATCTTAAGTTAGTAGCTTAGAGAGAATGTGCTTTAGAGAGATAATGATATGGATTCAATACCTGGTGCCATCGTTGGCTGGACTATTTATATGAGATGGTTGAGGGGCACTTGAGTGCCTGGGGAGTGATTACTGGCTGTCAGAGTAGATATTCGGCGACATGAAAAGGAGCAGGTGGTAGGCATGGGCGCTGCCTTGTGTCAGGCGGCTGATGGGACTGGCGGTCACATCAGCCGATCGGTCATGTGCGCTGCCTAGGAGCTCGTGTCTGATACCTTTAGCTGATGGGCTTTGGGCCCTGCCAGTTAAGTGGGCCGGCTGAATGGGCCTTAAGGCAAATGATATTTGCTGTGTTATCACTTGTCCCCCCTCAACAGGTCCGATCGGGCACAGACTTGCCTTTGTTGATCCGTTCGGATGGAATCAGTTATGGAGATTCCCGATCCGAAGACGCGTACTGGCGCGCTTTTTGAATTTGAAGGGCGCTTTTTCTGAAGCGACGCGCCTGCTGAGACAGCTGTTCTCCTTTAATGCAGTGAGCGTACCGAGGGCGACGCTTCGTTCTTCGCAGAGACATAATGTCCTTTGACACGTGGCGCTTGCTGAATGGCGCGTCGCTTGGCGTTTTTGAGAAGCTTCAGTCTATAAATAGGGAACTTTGCAGAGTATTTCCTCTTTATTTTCGAAATCCCTAGCGAAGCTCTGTCAAAATTCCTTCTTGAATCTCAGATTTCTGCAAACATCTTCTTGTTTCTTCGAATTCCTTGAGTTCTTTCTGTCAAGTAAGTAATTTTTCCTCCTCCTTTTTGCTTTTTCTGTAACTTCATCTTTCATCTTTCTTCACACACCCATTTCATTTAGAAAAGAGAGTTGTGCCTTTCCTTCATTCTTTTTTTGTTGAAGATGGCCTCCAGTAGTGCGGAAGCATTAGACATAAGTTTTTTGGAGTGGTATGAGAATAAACCAGCCGTCGCACTGCATTCTCGCCTGACCGCTGAGGAGGTGGCCGAAATTTCCTCCAAATATGGCCTTTCTGATGAGATAAAGGTGTTGGCCTGCCCTGAGTCAATGGCGGTGACAGAAGGGCCCTTTGGTCAAGATGGCGGAGAGTGGTTCGTCTGCCACCTGTGGAGCCTAGATGCGGGCCTGAGGTTCCCATTGGGCGCCTTTGAGACGGCGGTGCTGAGGGGGTATGGTCTCGCCCCTAACCAATTACATCCGAACGGCTGGAGATCGGTGGCGTGCTTCAAAATCTTATGCCAAATTGAAGTGGTAGCGCCGACCTTGGAGCTTTTCACTCACTTCTTCTATATTTCGGGTCGGAGCGACGGGACGGAGTATTTCTTTACAAGCCGCCCAAAGAGAAAGTTGATGTTCGTCCCCACTTCCATGAAAGGGTACAGAGAACGGTACTTCTTGGTGGGGAGGAAAGGCGGGTTTGGGGTACGCCTAACCCGATGGGCCAGGGTCGAGACCTTGAGGGACTTAGCCGCCGGTCAGGAATTCTACGAAAACGACATACAGAAACTGATGGCCGCCGTCAGCAGGAATGAAGGGCCTTACGAGTCCAAATTCCTTTTGCGGACACTGCTCGGCTCGCCCGATTTTCAGGAGGCTGAGGACGTAGAACGTGAGCGTTAGGATCAGAAAAAACCCAATCATCGTGCATCAGATCATTCATTGCACTTTATTAATGTTTTATGAAGAGAATTTGTGTACGAAAAAACTTATCTAGCTTATTTTTTGTTGTGCAGCTGAGATGGCTGGTGGGAGTGATGCATCCAAGCAGCTCGGCGAAAAGATCAAGCAAAAACGTGAGGCCGAGCGGAGGGCTCAAGAGCAGAGGAAGAGGAGGAAGCTTGTGCCCGCGTCGGAGCTGCAATCTTCTCGGGCAGCTGCTGGTGCTTCTAGTGGGGCTGTTGGTGCCTCCGCAACGACTCCTGCCATTGCGGCCGTCCCGATCTCATCGGCACCCCCCGCTGCCACGACTACGTCTGCGGCGCCTACCTCTACTGCAGCCGGGCCAAAGATTGTGCTTCGAAGGGAGGCCTTTCCTCCGCCGGTGCGTCCAAAGCGCCACACTCTTCGGGATGAGTCAGATGAAGACGATCAGCCGATCGGTCCTGCGATCCGAGAGGCGGAGGAGGCCGCTAAAAGGAAAAAAGCCGATGAAGCGGCTAGAAAGAAGGTTGCTGAGATGATAGCCGAGTCCGACGCACTGATTGCCGCCAGAGGGAAGACCGTTCTACGTGGCGAATCTCCACGGCGATCTAGCGATCTGCGGCCGGCTCTCATGAAGGACATTTTGAGGGAAAACTTTGGTGATGAATGGTCAGTGGGTCAAGTGGCCAACTTCATTTGCCGTGGTCTTCTCCGGGATGAAGATCATCGGGACGCCGGGGACGCTAGCCAACTCAACAGAGAAGCTCAGGCTATCAATCAGCAATTAATAGACATAAGGACCCGTCGCTTTGTTTCTGGTGTTAATTTACACCTCTGTGTCTGATGAAGTTATTCTTGATTTTGTGTAGGCTGCCAGGAGGGCACAGCGGCTGCACATGATGGCCGGTCTGTGGAGAGGAAGGGCCGAGTCAGGCGCTGTGGCCAAGGCGGAGGCGAACACACGTTGTGAAGCAGCTAAAAAAGAAGCCTCCGACCTTCGAGCTGAGGTGGCCAAGCTGGAGGAGCGGTATGCTGCTTCTCAGTCGGAGACAGTAGCCTTGAGGAAGGAGGCTCACCAGAGTGCTCAGGATCTGAAGGCTCGGCAGAGCGAGGCCGACAGGCTGAAGGGCGAAGTTGCCCGTCTATCTGCGGAAGGTGCGCAGTTGCGGCGGTTCGAGGCGGATGCAACCCGGCTGGATGCCGAGTGCAAAGAGTTGGCCGCCGAGAATGCCAGACTGAAGGCAGAGGGCGGGCAGCTCCGAGAGGAGGTGGAATCCTTGAAGAAGTCGGCAGGAGAGAGTGAGGCTTCCTACACGAAGATTCTTGAAATGGAACTTGCCAACCAGAAGGAGCGCCTGATCGATGAGTTAGCAGACACTCAGGTGGAGCTGCTGTCTCGGCTAGTCCATGAAGCTGGGCGGCGCTTCCCCGGGGTTGATTTGTCGTGGATGGACGATCCGGCATCACTGCCTGCTCCTCCAAATGACGATGATGATGAAGGCGCTCCCGAGGGGGAAGTCACTGAGAGAGCTTCTGTAGAAGGCCCTTCGTTCCTGGAGACTATTCCAGAGGTTCCCTCCGAAGTGGAGCCTGCGGCGCCTTCAGATTCTGGAGCTGGAGAGGAAGTTCCTCCTGCGCCCGAAGTCGAGCTAGTGGCGCCTTCTTCTGTTGGGCCTGTCTCTGAAGGGGGGGCAGTATCTGTGCCGCCAGCTGCCGACCCCTCTCAAGCCACCGCCAATCCGAATGCTGAAGAGGTCGTTGACCCTCCTGGCGAAGTGGAGGTTGTAAATATAGATAGTTAGCCTAGGAATTTAGATCAGCTTTACTTTTTTCTTTGTTTCCTGTCTTTGTAACAATTCTTTACAAATTGTATGGTGGAGATATTCTTAATAAAATCGCATTTTTCTGCAAGTAAATATGTACATAAATTTGTATTAAGATTTGCGATATAATCGAGCTAAGTATTACTCGTGAGATAGCATAATATTCGCATTAAATTTGCAAGTACTTCCTGAATTCGGATAATGCCTAAGCTTGATGACCGATCGGGTCAATCGGACTTTTCAGATCGCATAGACTTTGCGTAATTAAGTTAAGTGATGCTCATAAAGCTGCATAAGAACTGCATAACTGAGCTAAGTAATACTCGTAAAATCGCATAAAAGCTGCATGATCGAGCTAAATGATACTCGTAGCACTGCATAGGAATTGCATAATCGAGCAAGAGAGGTTAGATCCTCTATTACATGTATAATACTTGGGAAGGTAAGATCCTTCATCACGACATGTACACTTTGTAGCTTGGAATGGGCATCAAGCCTAGCGTAGAACACTATATTGTGTATTAATTGAATAATAATGAAAGAAGGAACCTTTTTATTAATCGGGCAATTGCCAGGTTCTGATACATTATGAGACATGGTACTTCTTGAGTACTTCAACATTCCAGCTTCTGGGGACATCTTGCCCTTCAACAGTTCGGAGCCTATAAGTGCTCGGACTTAGGACTTTAGCAACCTCGTAGGGCCCTTCCCAATTCGGCATCAGCTTCCCAACTCCGGCATTTCCCGAGCCTAGTTCTGCCTTTCTGAGTACCAGATCGCCTACATTGAAGGTTCTAGACCTTACTTTAGCATTGTGGTATCTGGCCACTCTTTGTTTATAGGCAGCGATCCTGGCGTAGGCGTCCTCCCTCTTTTCTTCGATGAGATCTAAGTCTTGGCATCTCTCTTGAGTGTTCATCCGTTCGGAGTAGAGAGCCGATCGGTAAGAAGGGAGGCCGACCTCCACAGGAATCATTGCTTCGGAGCCGTAAACAAGAGAAAATGGCGTCTGATGAGTGCCTGTCCTGGGGGACGTTCTGTATGCCCACAGGACACTCTGCAGTTCTTCAGTCCAGTTGCCTTTGGCTTGACCCAGTCGCTTCTTCAATCCCTCCAAGATGGTCCGATTGGAGACCTCGGTCATTCCGTTGCTTTGGGGATGAGCGACAGATGTGAACTTTAGTTTGATGTTCAAGCCTTGGCAAAAGTTTCTGAAGACGGAGCTGTCGAACTGCTTGCCATTATCTGCAATAAAAACATTGGGTAAACCATACCTGCAGATGATGTTCTTCCATGTAAAGCTTTTGACCCTCTCGGCTGTGATGGTGGCTACTGACTCAGCCTCAATCCACTTGGAGAAGTGGTCGACTGCTACTATGAGGAACTTCATCTGCTTTTTGCCTTGGGGAAAAGGTCCTAGGATGTCCATCCCCCACTGTTCGAACGGCCATGCAACTCCGATCGGCTGTTGGTCTGCTCCGTGCTGCCTTATAATCCTGCCATGAATTTGGCATTGCGGGCATATCCTTACTTTCTCCTGGGCATCCTTGAGCATGCTAGGCCAGTAATATCCCGTCTGAAGGGCCTTTCTCGCCATGGCCCTGCTTGCCTCATGCGCCCCGCATATGCCTTCGTGGAGCTCTCTGAGGATGTAGTCCCCCTCTTCCTCCGACACACACTTTAGCCAAGGGTGACTGAAAGCTTTTTTGTACAAATCACCGTTAATGATGGAGTAATTGAGAGATTTTCGAGATACCTTTCGAGCTTCGTCCTTGTCCTCGGGCAGTCGTCCTGTCTGGAGGAACTGCATAATTGGGCTCATCCAGGTTTCATTCTCTTGGTCGATCTCCATCATCTCCGGCTCGTCTAGGGAGGAGGAAGTCTGGTCTACAACGGCAATGTTTTCTTCTATAACACTTTGTGCGGAAGCGGAAATCTTAGCTAGCCGATCGGCCTCTGCAGTTTGGTCCCTCGGGACTTTCTGTAGCACCCATTCCGATCCAGCCTCTTCCAGTTTTGCGAAGGCAGTTTTGACTTTGGCCAGGTACTGGATCATCGTGGCCTCACGTGCTTCGAAAGTCCCCAGAACTTGACTGGTGACCAGCTGGGAGTCGCTCCTAATGGCCACTGTCTCCGGTCGGATCGCATGGAGCAGTCTCAGCCCTTGAAGGAGCGCCTCATACTCTGCCATATTATTAGAAGCTTTGAAATTAAGCTTTATGGCGTACCTTATTGTGATGCCCAAAGGGCCTTTTATTACTATTCCGACGCCTCCTCGAGTGTCGTTAGCTGCGCCGTCCACTGTCATTTCCCAGCTTTGTGGCTTGGGTTGACTTGGTGGTTCCTCACCCGCAAATTCGGCTACGAAGTCTGCCAAAGCCTGGGCCTTTATAGCTTTTCTGGGCTCATATCTGACATCCCAGGACTGTAGCTTAATCGCCCATCCCACCATTTTGCCTTCCAGATCGGGCGTCTGGAGTATCTTTCTTAGAGGATGACCCGATCGGACGACGATCGTGTGCGCCTCGAAGTAAGGTCTCAACTTCCTTGCACACATCATGAGGGCAATAATGAGCTGCTCAACCGGTCCCTTCCTCAGATCCGCACCTCTAAGTACTTCACTTACGTAGTACACGGGTAGCTGTTGGGTATCTTCTTCTCGGACCAAAGCACCTGCAACAGCTTCCTTAGAGGTGGCTAAATAGAGGTATAAATTTTCACCTGGTACCGGTCGGCTGAGCAGCGGCGGGTTGGTGAGGAATGCCTTCAGCTCTTCGAAGGCTCGCTGGCAGTCTTCCCCCCAGACAAAAGTTTCGCTCTTCCTTAGCTTCTTGAAAAAAGGCGTACAGCGCTTGGCTGAAGAGGAAATGAATCGTCCCAAGGCTGTTATTCTTCCATTCAGCTTCTGGACGTCTTTTATGCTCCTAGGGGGTTGCATCTCGAGGATGGCCTTTATTTTTTCTGGATTTGCCTCAATCCCTCGTTGAGAGACTAGGAATCCTAAGAATTTTCCTGATGGTACCCCGAAGACGCACTTCTCGGGGTTGAGCTTCATCTGGAACTTATTCAGGGTGTCAAAAACTTTTGCCAGATCGGCTGGATGTTCTTCGGCGCTTCGGCTCTTGACGATCATGTCGTCAACATATACTTCTACATTCTGCCCGATCTGGTCTTTAAAAATCTTGTTCATCAGGCGCTGATATGTGGCCCCAGCATTTTTCAGTCCGAACGGCATCATCCTGTAGCAGAACGTTCCGTCGTCTGTGATGAAGCTGGTTTTCTCCTGATCAAGGAGCCACATCAGAATCTGGTGGTAGCCGGCATATGCGTCCAGAAGAGAGTAAATGGCATGGCATGCTGTGGCGTCTACCAATTGGTCTATACTTGGCAAGGGATAGCTGTCTTTGGGGCATGCCTTGTTGAGGTCGGTGAAGTCGACACACATTCGCAGCTTGCCAGACTTCTTCTTGACCAACACCACATTAGCCAGCCATTCAGGGTAGTCTACCTCTCGGATAGTTCCGGTCTTGAGTAGCCTATCAATCTCTTCTGAAATGAACTTCCTCCGATCGGGCGCGTGCCTTCTCAACTTTTGGCGGATCGGAGGGAAGCTTGGGTCCACATTTAACTTGTGGGTGATTATTTTGGGGTTCACGCCAGGGATATCTTCTGGCTTCCAGGCAAAAACCATGGGCAGCAAAAATATAATTTAACGTGTAATTGATCCCTTGGACCAAACATATACATCTCTAGTTTATATCGATATATATATATATATAAATATAATTCTCTGTATTAATTGTAAATACATTCTTGATTTCATCCATTGATTTATGACTAAAAATTGCTTAAAAGAACTGGTCTGGATATCCACAGAGGGACTGCGTTTTCTTCGTTAGTTGGTAGCTTGCGCTCTTGCTTTGCTTTACATAAAAGAAGAAAACAAAACATAGAATTTTACAAGTACATATATAGATAATCTACAAAGAACTTTTTAAAAAATAATAATAAATTAAGATAGGATTGTTGGACCCAAAATCTATCATATTTTACAAGTACATAGATAATCTACACTTCTTGGAGAAGGGCTCTGAGTTAACAGGAATGGATAGCTGAACATTAACACGTTTAAAAAAAAAAGTCAAAATATATAAAAAAAATAGAAATAAAAATTTTTATCTAGACCAAATCAATCAAAAACTGACATGTATGAAAAAAAAAAAAAAGTACAGTCGTGTACATGGCAGTTTTTAATTGGTTAGTTCCCAAAAACAAAATACAAGAAATTTATTATAAAAAAAAAAAAAAACTTACTAGATGATCTTGAAATATATCCATGTTAAGGAAATCATAATTCTTGAATGGAAATTCTTTATAGTTGAAGTCTACATCACATTCCAATTCAACCTACAAGATATATACAGTGAGTTAATTAATTTCTTAAGTAACCAATAATATGAATTATCATGATTAATCAATTTTATAATAAAAGTAAGTGCTAAGTTTAATTTAATGGGAACAAACCTTGATCTTGGGCAAGGTCATGCCACGAAATAATAGAACTTGAACTCTAACATCCCCTAATATTTTCATTGGGAAATCCTTCTTGCTTGCTTTTGACTGCGACAAACCTTCACTGATGATCTGTGTCACATTCAAACAATGTAGAGAGACGTGTGTTTTTACTGTGATATTTTCACTGTGAGGTGGCTGGAAAAAACCTGGAACTTTAACTACTCCAACTGGGATTCCATGGTAGTAAAGATTAAGCCACGATGGGCTATATTTTATGGCAACTTTGTTGTGATTTTGAGCATTTAAGATCAAAGAAACCATAGAAGAAATCAGTAGGCTTGAACTTGAATCGACACTGAGTTTATACGAATCCACCTTTATTGTTGAAACTGAGAATCTTGGCTCTTGTGGCCTCAAAATGAAGATCAAAACTAAGATTAAAACCCCTATTATTATAACTAATAATAGTAAGAGAATGAAGGTAAAACAACAGCAGGTCTTGAAAGAAACAAGCATTGTGCAGTTTGTGGGAAGAAGATGAATTTTTTGATGGATTTTCCATGGAATGTTTTGAATTTGGAGTCAACTAAGAAAATATTGTGATTCAGGGATAATTTATTGGTTTAATTTGATTCCTAAAGATGGAATTTTTATGTTTACTTGTTAAGTATAGCATTCTCTTAATTATTCCTTTCTTCAGAATGAGTTTTGAAAAATTCAACTTTGTGTCCAAAGGATTATACTTTTCTTCAAATCTTTTCTCAATTATTTTAATTTTTCAAGAGTTTTAATTCAGAATATAATGGAACCTGCAATCCCACAACTCCTTCAAACCACTCATATATATTTATTTACTTTATATATAAAATGATAAAACAATTTGAACAAGTAAATTCATCATGGATATGGCCTATGGCCTGTGGGTCGCTCGCATTAATGGCCCAAATGTAGAGTAGCCCCAATTGTGTGACAATCCTTTTGGACCCATAGCAAGCTTGCTCCGCCATTAGATAATGGTAAGTCATGTAGAAGCAAAAGCTTCTCCATGATTCAAAGTAGATAATTTTCACTCTTAAATTTATCGAAATGAACATATGTTAGATGTATAATATTATATGATTAGTTAATTTAAGATGCAAGGATATTTTTCCTATTTTAAAACTTTAAGAATAAAGAGAACTAAAAAAAAAATTAATGATAATTTTGAGAATTAATTGAGTGTATGCAGGCACGTACACATATATAACGTCTTATCGGCATAAAACAATTTTTATTTTTTTCATCAATAGTACGTATATGTGAATATAAAATCAGGATCACATGCACAGTAACGCATTCCGTATTTTCTAACCATTTAAAAAATGCCAAATATATAAAATGTAGGAAATGAAGGGTAGATGAGGACAAATCCACCCGTGACATTGCAGTTGAACTATACAGGCATAAGGAATAGCACAATGTTCCTAATTTTCGCAACCTATGTGACTCCAATTGCGTCAGTTCCAGCTATTAAAAAAAATTAAAGAAAATATTTTTCTATATTCCTATCCAAAAGATCAACTACTATTGATATTTTAATTTAGAAAATCTAATTCCCGGCTATATTTTTATATTCAGTTTATCTCAATTTTTGACAGTATAATTATAAAAAGAAAAATCAATTTTAATACTTAGATTATAGAGTAGTCAAAACGGAAGTTCTGTTGAGTGTAGTGTTTTTTCTATAATGCTGGTTTAAGGATACAAATTATGAATTGAGCTGAGTCATCCATTCCCATATTCTCCAAACAGATACGAAGAGGGGGGAACCGGCACATATTCCGAGGCATTGTAAATCCCTAAAATATTTAAGAAAAGGGGCCCTCCTCAGATCCCTCTTTAACCTTTACCCAACCTCTATTTTGGAGCTACTCTAACTCTCATGCCCTAAACATTTGGACACTACCACCGACCTCAAACTCTATGCCACTCTATCCCTACGGTACCCCATCCCATCGTGGGACCACTAAAATGGATTCATCTGCTTGAACTTACGAATAAAAATTATTTAATTACTTAAATTTTTAATATGAGCATATAAGTACCAAAAACTTAATTTTTAGGATTAATATATAAATTGCTACTTCAAGTTGTAAATGTTTGCCAAGCAGTCCCTTTTAAGTTACATTTTTACCATTTAAACACTTTAAATTAATTATTAAACGACTTTTAAACATAAAATTAAACGCGAGAAAACGCGTGATAAACAATCGCTCGATGTGGATGACACGTTATTTTGGACTAATTAAAAATAGACACGTATATTAAAAATAATCATTTAAATTTACAGACCCATGCTTTCTCTCTCTTCCACCTCTCTCTCTCTCTCCTGGTTTCTCTCTTCCCCTTCTCTCTCGATTCTGGTTTCGATCTTCCCTCTCTCTCCGGTGGTAGCTCCGGCAAGCGTGGTGTGGATGATTACCATGCCACCACGCCGTCGCAGCAGCCAGCACACGCCGACACCACATCGCTCCGGCACTACCAGCTACCGCGTGCCAACAGCTGTCTCCCCCATCCAGCGACGACGTAGCATGGAAAGATGCAGATAAGGGAATTTGTTTTTTTTCTTTTTTTTTAATTGATTTGTCTCATTTTACGACTGGAACATGCTGAAATTGATCATTTTGAAGAGGATATGTTCCTAGGATTTTGTTATCTGCTAAATGGGTTATTATAATTTTGATTCAATTTGTAGTACAAGGTTAAAATTTGGGATATTGGGCATGAATGGAGTGATTGAATTTTGCTTAGGCTTGTTTGAGATGTGAATTTTGCTTAGGCTTGTCTGAGATGTGATTTTTCGATTGTTTACCTTTCCTTTTGTCTCCCTTTGATGCTAGTCTTTTTACTTTTCTTTTGCTATCCCTGTTGACCATCTTTTATCAACAATTCCATTCAAGTCAATCTTCAGCTAATAAAAAACATAGTTTAGTTTGAAGTTTAGCCTTTCCTGCATGTTGGCCATTTTGGAGGAAATCTCATGCTACCCACTTTTGAAATCCAGTCAATCACAACATTGACTGTGATTTGTAAATTATTGCCCATCTGAGCTCAAAGTGGTAGAAAAGAACGACTTGGTATTCTGTCAGTTTCCAGTTGTTGATTCTTTTCGAAAAATTATAACTGCAGAAGTAGTTAGCACCATTGTCCAAGCCAAGGATACCAGAAAAGAAAGAACAGTCTATATTGCTTCCATAAAGATATAGTAATTTCCAAGTAATATGTTGTGCCATGTGCATGGAAAAAGATTTAGATTCGAGTTTCTAAACTTGTAAATACTAGTTAACAATGGAGATAAGAAACAAAACAGCGGACGGAAGAGATGGCGGTTTAGGAAATTTAGTTGAGGAAGATGAAAAATTAAGGGCTCATGCGTCTCAAACGCGTATAATTTACTTTTTATGCCACCTCAGTTAAAATGATACCACATATGCTGCACAGTCGGCAATATGTATTTATTATGTCATTTAAATTCAACTTCAGGTGTTTAACTGATAAACATATAAGTTAGAGGGGTGGGATGACAATTGATTACAATTTAAAGTGTCAATTTACATATTAAGCCTAATTTTTATGTAAAAAATAAACACAAAAGTTAACACGAACAAACGCGTAAAGTATATGCAATTAGAATAGCGTAAATCTCTTATGCCAACCTCTTTTTTGCATGATTTATTGCCAAACGGAGCCCGTCAAATGGAAAGTATTCAGAACGAGAAAAATAATAAAATATGTGGTAAAGTTTAAAGGTTCGAACTTGGCAATCATGATGCATGTAAAAGTTTAAGGTTCTTAATTATTTTATTTAATTGTTATTTTTTTGAATGGTTGATTGAAGAATTGATGGGCAATGATGATGAAACGAAAGACTTGTTTCTCAAGAACATTCACAATAGCTGCCTAAGAGCTTTCGCCTTTCGTTGGCCTTGAGAACTTATGCTGCTTTTTATCCTTTGCTGGATGTTTAAGCCTCTTCCTCTCTTTCTCTTTTACCATTATTTAATTTTTCAATGGCTATTTCTCAATTTTTAAATCTCTGATAATTGAGACTTTGTGGTAGAGATGAGAGTTTATTGGTTTTAGTTGGTGTTGGCTTATGGGAAAAAAGCAGCAGAGCGGGTGGCAGTACCTGCGGTGGTTTCTACATCGGAGAGGGCGACTGACGAAAATGGAGGGGGCGACTTTCGCCAGGCATGAATCTTATGTTGTTGTTGTTTCTCCTCCCAATGATTACGTGTCACCGGTTTCTATACTGGAGAAGGCAGCTGATGCGAAGGAAAATGAAGGTGTGGCTATGGCGAAAACAAAAGATGTTGTTGGGTCACTGGTGCGGAAAGTGATAAGAAAAAAAAAAGAAGAAGAATAAATAAATAATAAAATTTTAAATATGGACAAGTGTCTTAATGTAATAGGTTGATATTTCGCGTCAACGTGTCTATATTTCACTTACATTTTACATTTCAATTAATTGTGATTTTGTGCTTATTTATTGAATAAAAATCAAATTCAAGTACTTGTATAGTTATTCTTAAAGTTTAGGTATACAAATAATTTTTGTTGACAAGTTCATGAAACTGTATACGAATTTACCCTTAAATCTATAAATAAGGTATGCATTGTGTAAACATATATGAACTACCTAATTGTACATATACAATTTGAGTATACAATCTAAACTAAATATTAAAATAATTATTATGTTGCAATTATAATTGGATATTTATAAAAATCCATTAATGATAAATGAAAGAAAAACTATCTAAGAGACGACGAGTATCTTAAATATGTTATCAGACAATTTATTTTTCTTCAAAAATTACTTTATTTTATCTGAGAGACAACAAGTATCTTAAATATGTTATCAGACAATTTATTTTTTTCAAAAATTACTTTATTTTTACTAATTTGATCGTCAAAATATTTTTAATAAAAATATATCTATATTATATGTTCATATAACTAAAACAAATTAAAAAAATCGAAGTGTTATCATCATGCTCAAGTTTTTCTAACCAACAACTGCTGAAATATATTTGCTAAAAAATAAAGAAAAAATAAATATTATGGGTAAAATAGTAAATTAATATAAAATTTGAAAATCAACAACTAAGAGTGTGTTCGGAACGGTTATATGTTCAGCTTTTTTATTTCTTAAAAATTACAATTTTTTTAATATCTAGTTATTTGTTTTTTGAAAACTATTTTACATTTTAAAAGTATGTTATATACACTATATTTTAAAACTCTATTATATTCAAAAAGATCAATTTTAATATTATAAATCACTAAAAATAAAATTCAAATATAAATATTCAATCTTTTTCGCTCGCCATAATAAATTATTATATATAAATTTGATAGCACTAGTATGAAGTTAATAAAATAAATCTGCATATACAATATGATATAAAAAATATATATGTTTAAAAAAAAGTCTATTATAAGTAAAAATGAAATATAAATATGCATGAAATCTTGAAAATACATAGAATCACCTCCATTTTGAAATTTTACTTATTTTATAGAATCACTTTCATTTAATTTAATAAAAGCAAAAAATTTTCACATCAACTAACTTTTTTTTTCCCTTAAAAAATAAATAAAAAAAAACACCCTAAATATTTTAACAATGCAATTTAAAATTTGGTTAATCAGAATTTATTTTCTAATTATTTATTTAGTCCAACCTATTTATTTGTAAGCATGTTGCGCTGGGCTTTCTAAACGTAACATAAAAAACAAGTCCCTTTACCAACCATGTGCCATCCACGAGCTAATACCAAACAAAGTAGTTGCACAAACAAAAGGATTCCCCTTTACTCTTCCAACACTTCACTTCCTATACACCCAAATTCAAACAACAAATCCCCCAATAGAACCTTTGCTTCCTAAATAATCTTACACTTTTCCTATAGTTTTTGTGCCAGTCAGAAAATTCTTCTAATGTTTTTTAATTTCTACCTAAAATTATTAAAATGGTCAATTCTTATCACTAAAAATATTATAATTGACCATTTCCATTTCTTTTTAAAACATCAACTAAAGGAACAAATTAATACTTACAAGAATCATATAACGATTATTTTGTCACTGAACGCCTATTCACTTAATGACTAAAATTTTCATTTTCATTCCAAAAAAGAATAAAAATTTACTATTTTAATATTTTCAATATTTTTTAACTAGTGCAAAAATCATAGGAACCGTAAATAGAATCTATTCATATCAAATTACTGAAAACTCTAAGTAGGACTACTAAAACAGATTAAGCAAGCACAAGAAATTATTGTACAATACCAAGTCAAAAGTAAATAACCACATGAAGAATATAATCAAAGTCAAATAAAATCAACTTCTAGACAACACGTTAAGTTGCAATATAATTTTTCATTAAATGTATAATAATGAAGCATCAATAAACAGATTCAAAATTGATGGCTGCTGAAAAAGAAACGCCTAAGGAAAAGAGCAGAGCAGAGTTAAAACATTTATATGGGTTTCACTTCAACACAAATCACACACAACATCGTCAGTTACAATCATGAAATTCAACAAGCCAAGTCCAATGTCTTTGAATGTAACAAAGGAACCTAGAATACCTATGTACTAGTACCAAAAGCTCCTCTTCACACTTCTGCACGGAGGATTAAGCATGTTCAGATATGCTTGTACTACATAAGCGATAGACAACCATCCCTACAAATCAAAACCAACAATATTAGATCTCTGAAACTATATATAATAAACGCTTCAAACTTTTTATTAATGTAAGATGGCATTAATAGCCGAACAAGAAGATGGGAACTCACTAACATGTAGCCTTATTTACAGAAGCTAACACAATGGAGAGTTTCCTTAATAAACTCCCCCAACCAAGGAGGGGATATCATCAAAGCTCCACAGATCCATTGGGTTTCCACCATCCTGAGTTGCATCTCCATTGAGGAGGCTATCGAGCGAAGTTTCCCAATTCCCCTCAAGATATGGCATCTGAAAGTTCATTTGGTTGTCAAAAGCCAACAGCTCTTCCGACAGCGATTTTCCATTGTTTTCTTCCGCAGGCACCATATTCCCAGAGTCAGCCTTCATCTTCTTTCTCGGATTTGCATCCTCCAGAAACATAGACTCATCAACTTCTGGAGTCGCTGCGAAAATAGATGAGATCTCCGGAGTCTTTGCAGCCTGCTCTCCCCATCCAAAGTCGGAACAGTCAAACGAGTTGCTCCCTTGATCAGAATTGAAGTACATAGGAATATTGTCACTTGGAGCCATGGATTTCACTCCAGCATTGGCAGGATAGGAGTCCACCAAACCAAACTTGTTCACCTGTGGTTTCTCATCAACAAAGCCCATAGAATTGAAGTACTCCTGTTCTGGGTTGTTCATGTAACTGAGACTCTCAGAAAAGTCTGTCTTGGGAGCTGGTTTTGGAGCACTTGCCTTAACTGAACGCTTAGGTGAAGCACGTGGAGCTTCATCAGGGAAGTTCACTTTAGCTTTCTTTCCACGTATTCTACGTGCCTCTGCATCATATGCTCTTGCAGCTTCTTCTGCAGTATTGAATGTTCCTAGCCACACACGTACACCTTTCCTGGGGTCACGAATCTCGGCCGCCCATTTTCCCCATGGGCGCTGCCGAATTCCTCTATATTGATTCTTTCTCTTTCTCTTGGCAGATTTTT
Organism: Excoecaria cochinchinensis; assembly: GCA_947683425.1. Classification (NCBI taxonomy): domain Eukaryota; kingdom Viridiplantae; phylum Streptophyta; class Magnoliopsida; order Malpighiales; family Euphorbiaceae; genus Excoecaria; species Excoecaria cochinchinensis. Next base: position 1,755,874 of record CANTUQ010000125.1, on the reverse strand, counting down.
CAGCTTGCCCATTGAATTCCACAGTTTTTACAGCAGTAGGGCCTTCAATAATTCAAAGCGAAAAGACATTAGGCATAAATACAAAGTTAAGAGAATCAAAACAGAATAACTCTGCCCGACATAGTTCTATCAGATCCTAAAAGAGCAAATAAAGATTACACAAAATCCAATCATTGAAGAGGCCTATTTGTGGTATCAAAAAATTTTAGGTTAATCAGATGACAATAACAATCACCAGGCGATTGACAAGGCAAAGAATACTTTAGGAATGAAATAATAAAATCATTCAATATGTTCCAATTTTGCTACCACTAAAGCACCAATGCATACAAATTGCAAGCCCTATCATTTCCAGCAAGAACTCAACTCGTTTACAGATACTGCAACTAAAAAACGCTCCAACATCTTATATGCTTGGGAATAATTTCTTCGGATGCTAAAACCCTCAATTTTCCCCTTTTTTTTCCAACACAAATGGAAAATTAATCTCACTTTCATTTGTTTAACAAGATTGCCGATAAAAAGACTTCATAGAACTGTTATGTTGTGGAATAGAAAATTCACAGCCAATTAGAATTTTGACTACGAAGATTTGAAGCTTTTTAAAAATTAGGACTAATCCTGTACAAAAATACAAGCTTTAACGCTGCGAACATATTTAGAAAAGCAGACCATATAACAATATCTTAGAAAGCCACCACCAATTAATTCAAAATATGATAAACCTCAAAAAATAAAGAAGCAACACTGCAATAACACAAAATTGTATAGCAACCACAAGACCGTGAAATCTTATTTGTTTGCAATTCCTAAACAAGCATCATAGCAATATTTTATTTGAACAACAGAGAAAGACTGTAACAACTGAAAAAAAAAATTTTAAAAGAAAATAACCTAACGCACAAATTTGTAAATAAACTTCATCTAAAGTAAGTTTCACAAATCAAAATCCAGGACTTAATTCTCAAAAGCCTAAGAAAGAAACAATTTTTCCCTTTGATCAAGGCATAATATCATAAGGTCTACCTCAACCTAAGGCATAAGATCTCATAAAAAATTATAAGAGAACTCATAAAAACAGTTTGATCACAAAATTCCGCAAATACTCCTTTCAACTCAACAAAGCAAGTACAACCTAACATTAAACTGGCCAAATAAATTTCATTTCCACAAAATAACCACCATAAATAGAACACCAAAGAAAATAAAAAAAAGTTGAAAGTTTTCCTCAAAAAAGACTCAAATCTCAAACCCAAAACTTATACCGCAGAAAATAGCTCAGAGCAGCGATCCAGCACAGAAAAAGGCGATTCATGAAAAAATAATAAGGAATTAAAAAAAAATCCCAAATAATAATCAGCTAGAGCACAAAGGCAAACTAAGTTCAAACAATATAAAAACTTAACTAGAAGCCCAAGAAATTTCTTACAGAAATAAGCAAAAAAATAAGCTAGAGAATAAAAAGAAAATCCAATACCCCGAGAAACAGCGCGATTAGCAGAAGGACGAGAAGCAGGACCAGCAGAGAAAGCAAAGGGCTTGACATCAAGCAAAACTTCATCATCCTCTTCAACATCGGACTCGTCCTTAAATTCCTGAAAATCAGCCTCGAAATCATCGTCAAGATCGACAACGACAGGCTTAGAGTACTGCTTCCCAATGGGTTCCTTCAGATCAGGCCAGAGAAAATTCGCCGTCAAACGACGCGAAGATCGCCCCCCAGCTGCGGTGGGGGGAATGAAGTCAGAGATGATAGCACCGCCACACATGGTGGTTGTTGCAGTTGCAGCTGCTGATGGTGATGATGGCGATCAAAAGGACGTAAATGAAAAAATATTTCTGAAGAGCGAGACGAAAATGTAGATTACAGAAAGTTGAGGCTTTTGAGAGAATGTAAAAATAATCTTTTGATGCTCGTCTAGTAGTTGTTGAAGGAAACAAGTAGATTGCAAGGAGGTTTTATATTTGAGAATTGAGAGTAACAAATTGGGGTTATGAAATTACATTTTTGTTCTCGGAGGTTGGGATGGTAAATCTCAATTTACCGTACTATCGTTGTAGAAAGAGGTTGTGTTTGGCACATAATTAATATTTTTTAACATAAAAATATCTCTTATTTTATTTTATTTTATAATAACAGTTATATTTATTATAATTTTTTTTATTTTTTTATTGTACCATTCAAAATTATTTAACATTAAAAATAATTATATTTTTTTTCTTTTTTTTTATCATTCAAAATAATATGTATAATTAATTATGAAAACAATATATATATTTTTAATCTTTTTATGTTATATTTATTTTTATTTAATTATATATAAAAATATATAATCTTAATAATTTAGTGAAATAAAAAAATTCAAATAAATTGGAATTATTATTATTTTTTTAGTGAGATTTGAATATAATATATTAAAATTTATATATATTATTTTTTGTCTTTTTATTTTAAAAAATAATTTTTAATAATATCATTTACCAAATAGTTAAAAACTGTTTTTGATTTTATAAGTTATTTTAAATTTTATTTACCAAACAGTTATCTAATTTTTGAAATACAATTTTTTAAAATATAATTTTTTTCAGTTGAAAAAATTATTTTCATAAGTTTTGTCAAACTGTCCCAAAATTTAGGTTTTTGATTTTTTTTTCTCATAGAAATTTTTTTTATAGAAAAAGTTTATATTTATTATTGAAATTGTATTGAGTAACAGGATATGATATATGAGATTTATAAGTAAACACTTGTAGTTCAACATTAGAGAATTTTACTATTTTTTTCGAGCAATTAGATTTGAATTTCGTTTTTTTTTCTTAAAAATATATTATAAAAAAAGAGATTTATTATTAGAATAATATCAGATTGAGATTTTTTTATCAAAATATGAGATCCGATTATTCTATAAGAATATTGCTGTTAATATGTCACCGTATTATACCTTTAAAAGTAATAGCATTGAATTGCATGATCTGATACCATATAAATAAATAAATACTCCAAAATTAAAATTAGGCATTGAGTCTTTTCAAAAAAAAAAATAGGCATTGAGTGTTTACAACTTTACATGCCTGTAAAATAAACTATAAAATAAAGGGTTTTGGTTATGTAGGCATATTAAAGGTTAATTTCATTTAGGCTGATCGAATTTGTATAAAAATGAAATATTGGTAATAATAAAAAATAATTTAATTTTTAAAAATTATTTTGATTGACATCGAAATTTTTGTTAGAACTTCAATTCAACACATAAACTCACGGGTCACTAAATCATGTAAAATATATATCATGTTCAAACTAACAAGTGTCATTATGACTAAATTGAGATAACGTTCTAATTCTATGTTGCTTTATGATGTGTTTGTCTATCTGTGAGCTTTTGCATTAAATCATATTAATATAGAATGTTAATTGGTTTTAATTTTCTTATATTTGATTCAGTAAGAAAGTTTTCTGTTACAAAATTTTTTGATAATTTTTTATTATTATCAATTCGTTATTTTGACATGAGTATGATTGATTATGTGTGAAATTAATTTACATATTAAATAACTTCAATTTATAATACTCCCTCCGTTCCTAAATAGGTGTCGCTTTTGTTGTTTTCATTAGAATTAAGAAATATTAATTAGACTTGAATTTAGAAAAAAATTGAGTGATTCAATATATATTGAGTGTTTTAATGTACAAATTTAAATCTAATTGGTTAATTTGTATTGGAAAAAAAAATAAATTGAAAAAAATAAATTAAATTGCATTGAAAATTTAAAAGTGACAGATAAATGGAATTTAGATTTTTGTCAAAAGTGACAGATATTAAGGAACAGAGGGAGTATAAATTAAGGTAAGCTTGAGAAATAGTAAAAAGAAAATGATGAAGATTAATTATAATGGTGAAAAAGTGAAAATTGCAATAAATTACTTTTCCGCCAAAATTTAATTTAGGAGTTAGGAGCTAATAAGAAGTATATTAAATATTGTTCATCAATGCTTGATTAACCAGCAAACAACATTAATTAAAATTCAAACATTTTCTTTAGTCGCCATTCCTTATTCCAATGAGAACCTTAAAGATAGTTGCAATATCACATCCAAAAAAGCAAATTTTAGTAAAGTAATTTATATATTTTTTGTTTGAGAAAAAATTAAAGTAATTTATATATGTGTATGTGTATGTATGCATATATTGAAATTGAGATTTGACATGTAAATATCATTTGTATAAAGGCCCGTCCAGTCGGTCTAATCCATTGGTAAGGCCCAACAGCAGAAAGTAGCAGGCGTGAACTCATAGGCAGCGCACACGCCTGATCGGCTGGTGTGACCGCCAGTTCCATCAGCCGTCTGACACAAAACAGCGTCCATGCCCATCACGTATAAAAAAAAAGCCAACCAGCTCTCCTTCTATCTCAGATAAAGATATTTTGTGTTTTATCAAGTAGCATAAATAATGTTAAAGCTGCTATTAATTATAATTAACCTAATCTAACTATTTAAATTTACTGCTTTATCAATTTTACCTATGAATGAAAAATATATATATATATATACACACACGTAAGTAGTTCAAATAAATAATTTTCCTTTTACTTTAAATTATTTTATACGTGATGGATGGGTTTTTGGGGTTTTCTTCTTCCAGTGAACTTTAAATAATCTGAAAAATGACTTTAATTTTATCCATTCTTAAAATTTATTGTTCTTGCCTAACTTTTACTATAAAATTTATTCATATAATTTATTTAGGAAAGTCTTAATGGGTAGGTTAAAGAAATAGAAATCATAACACATAAATATCGTCTCCAATTGTGGCTCAAAATGAAAGTGTAAAGCAGGGCTGGCAGTCCATTGCCAATTTTTCAAATCAAAATTATACTACCTTTTAGATTATTTAAAAATAAAAATAGCAATTAATCCATTAATAATTAAGTTTAGTCTATAATTTTTGGTTTTTCAAAAATAAAAATAATTTTATTAATCATAATTTTAAAAAATAAAAATAATAATCAAGTCCAATTTAACTGATTAGCTTTCTTTATCAATTTAAGTTCTGTTTGAATTTTCGATTCAACGTTTTTTTTCCTTCTTGTTTTCAGCCCTAGTGTAGAGAGTAAAACTCTAATCTACTACTCTTCCTTACCTAACCATCTCTGGTAGTTTCAACTGATTTGACTTAGATTAATTATATATTGGCTGAATTACCAACTTTTCTTGAATTTATTCATTTATTTGAAAGTAAATTTTCTTGAAACAACCATGCTAACTTCACATAATTTTTATTTATATTTTTTTATTTTGTCCTAAACTATTATCTGATAACCGGGCTTTGAGGAACTAGAGCTCGGTTATCTCTCTCCCCACTGAGGTTGTAAATCGGGCAAGTATATAGTCACAATGATTGTTAAACGAGCGTGTAGTTCGGTTATCTCGGATAGTTCGGTGATCGTAAATGGAAAGTCATTAACTCCGGATATTTCCTGTATAGTGCCCTGATTCTGGGATATCAAAGAAGGAAAGTGCTAGCAATCATTCATTGACCGGGTGCAGATAAGGAAACAACTTGCAATCAGGAAATCAGCACGATTTCCTCTTAATTAGGAGATATCTTCCTATTCAGGAGGAAAGGAAGGACTCTATAAAAAGGGAGATCACAGGTACATAAACTCTCTCTAGACTCTATTGAAATAACCTAATTTTCTCTAAAAAAACTAACTTGATCGTCGGAGCTTCCCCTGTCGGAAACCGACAACTCTATTGCGTTCTTTTCAGGTAACTTGCTGGAGAAGAGCCTTTGAAGAGTTAGGTTGTTATCATTTGGTGCGGTGAGCGTGGAACACTCCTCAGATTTCAGTGGACAATGGACCTTTTTCCCGATTTACCTATCCCTACCGGCGCTACCTCCAATACACAAAATACTGAACTTGCATTTCCCCAGCCCCAAACAAACAACCTGGGCCAATTCTCCCCCAACCCACAGCCGGCCTCAACTGAGCGAATTTCCCCACTCCAAATGCGACAACTCCTCCCCCAGTTGCAAGAACAAACTCCGGTAACAATACCGGCACCCATGCCTATTCCTGTAATTCCGGGTATCACCCCTCAAGTCGCTCAAACTCTCTTAACCGCCTTATCCGCTATAGCGGCCCAGTCACCCCAAACAGTACCCCGAGGCAGCGCCCCAGCAACACTCCAAACACAAACACCTACCCAAGCACAACTTCCCGCCCAGAATACCCAACTTCCACCTTCTTTGCCAAGCACATTAGCTCCGAGAACAACCATCACAATGACGGCTGAACAGTTTGAAAGAATGTTCGAGGAAAGAATGCAGAAATTCCAGAATAGAAATACTTTGCAGTACCAGGGTAGCTTTCGGTCCCCTCTGTCTCGAGATATCCTGACGACTCCATTCCCGCAGATCAGATTGCCAAATTTACCAAAGTATAGCGGTAGCTCGGATCCCCGAGCTCACATTGACGAATTTCATCACACCCTGCTAGTCCATACAACGGAAGATGCTGCCTTATGTAAGGTGTTCCCGCAAACTCTTACGGACTCTGCGCAGATCTGGTTTCGAAACCTCCCGGAGAACTCCATCCACAGTTTCGAGCAGTTTAGCGACATGTTCATAGCTAAGTTCGTAGCTGCAATAAGACCGGCCAAGGTTTCAGCCGACCTCACAATGGTTTATCAGGAGAAAGGGGAGGCACTTCGGGTTTATGTCGAGAGATTCAATGCTGTGGCCATGGATATCCAAAATTTGAACTTGGAGGTAGCCATTAATGCACTCATAAGGAACACGAGGTGTCAGGACTTTAGCGACTCCTTAAGCAAAAAACCACCAGGCGATTTTACCGAACTTATGTCCCGAGCTCATAAGTATATTCGCATGGATGAAGCACGTCGTCTCCGTTACAGTTCGCAGGGCCGAGAATCAGACAGGGGTTTCCGTACAAACCGGGAGAGAGGCAACAATAACCGGGAAGAAGGCAGAAGTAGAACCTCCAGTAGCTCACACCGAGCTTTCCTTGTTTCGAAGTCTGCTCCCAGGGGCAAACAAGATGAAAGGTTCACCCCATTAAACACACCAAGGTCCCAGATTCTAGCATGGATGAAAGAAAATGAGAGATTTGATTGGCCGCGTCCAATGATCGAAGATCCGAATAGAGACCAGAGCCTTTATTGTTCCTTTCACAGAGACAAGGGCCACGTAACGAACGACTGCAGGCAGCTGAAGCGCGAGATTGATAATCTTGTCCGGAGAGGTAGGCTTGGTCAGTTTGTAAAAGATAATGAAAGAAGTACAAGGAAGAGGTCGCCTTCACCGCGCGGCGCGAACAATGGGGCAGGTTCTAGCAAAAAGGCCCCAGCTGGAGTCATTCATGTCATAGCAGGGGGAAAACATTATGATGTTTTCGAACAGTCAAGAAAGAGGAAGGCCAAAGAGGTGTTCTCCATGGGTGTGGGACTGGCTGAAAAGAGTTATGAGGTCAAATTTTCAGCAGAAGATGAAAATCATGTTCGGGGTCCCCATACTGACTCGTTGGTTGTTGAGGCGTTAATACAAGACTTCCTGGTTCAGAGGATTTTGGTAGATACTGGAAGCGCGGTAAATCTCATCTCTTTACGAGCATATAAGGCGCTGGGTATGTCCACCAACAAGTTAGAAGCCGTGTCTGCTCCACTCATTGGCATATCTGGGCGTCCGATCAAAGTAGACGGATCCGTGGTGCTGAACTTGCAGCTCGGGGATGAAGACAGTGTTTGCAACTGCAAGGCCTGTTTCATGGTAGTTGATATACCGATGGCGTACAATGTGATCATCGGCCGACCTCTTCTCATCGGTGTGGACGCATATATTTCTATGAGAAAGCTGCTCGTAAAGATACCAGTTCAGGGAGGAGTGGCCGTGTTAAGGGGTAATCAGAAAACAGCTCGGGAAACCTATGTCACTATGTTAAAGGAGGCCGATCAAGCTCTACCTTTGGACCCACTAGACATCCCAACAACCAGGAACGCCGAGCCCGTAGACTCATTGCAGGATGTGGAGCTATCATCGGGAAAAGTCATTAAGATCGCCGCTAGCAAAACGGGCAAGGAGAAGGAGGCTTTGGTGGCCGTTCTGTCGGAGTACGAAGACGTGTTCGCCTGGGAGCCCTCGGACATCAAGGGCGTATCCTCTGAGGTAATATGCCACACTCTCAATGTGCAGCCAAACTGTAAGCCAGTCAAGCAAAAGAAGAGGAATCATGCTCCTGATCGACAGTTGGCAATGTCCGAAGAAGTTGACATCCTGATGAAAAACGGCTTTATCAGAGAGGTGCTGTATCCGGACTGGTTATCGAATGTGGTGTTGGTAAAAAAGGCGAGCGGGAAATGGAGGATGTGCGTGGATTTTACTGACCTGAACAAGGCGTGTCCTAAGGATTGCTATCCGTTGCCTAATATCGATCTCCTGGTCGACTCTACCTCGGGCTTTGATGAATATGCCTTTTTGGATGCCTCGGCAGGATATCATCAAATACCTATGAACAAGAATGATGAAGAGAAAACAGCATTTGTGACCCATCGAGCTACTTACTGCTATCGAGTCATGCCATTTGGGCTAAAGAACGCAGGGGCCACCTACCAGAGACTTATGAACAAGATGTTCGCCTGTCAGTTGGGGAGAAACATTGAGGTCTACGTAGATGATATGATAGTCAAGAGTAAGACGGCGGCGAGCCTTCCAACCGAGCTATCGGAAACTTTTGGAGTTTTAAGGAAGTTTGGTTTAAAGTTGAACCCAGAGAAATGCGCCTTCGGTGTACAGTCTGGGAAGTTCCTGGGATATATGATTTCAAGAAGGGGCATAGAGGCGAACCCAACAAAAATCCGAGCTATACTGGAAATGAAGTCACCAACATCTATAAAGGAAGTTCAACAGCTCAATGGGAGAGTAACAGCACTCGGAAGGTTCATTTCTTGTTCGGCGAAAAGATGTCTACCTTTTTACAGCACTCTGAAGAAAGTAAAGAGTTTCGAATGGACTCTGGATTGTCAGAAGGCGTTTGAGGAACTGAAACATTTTCTTACTACCCCACCCCTATTAAGTCGGCCAAGACCAGGAGAAACTTTATACATGTACCTCGCAGTTTCAGCGGGAGCTTTGGGCTCGGTTTTGATAAGGGAGGAAGGTAGTCAGCAGTTTCCCATCTATTACACTAGCAAGGTCTTGAGAGGTGCCGAGTTGCGATACCACATACTTGAGCAGCTTGCCTTAGCCCTGGTAACATCCGTAATCAAGCTCCGACCTTATTTTCAGGCGCACACTGTTGTTGTACGAACTAATTCGAACCTCAGAAAAGTGCTACAGAAACCAGAAGTATCCGGGAGAATCACAGAATGGGCGGCCCGATTGGGAGAATTTGATGTACGATATGAAGCCCGTCCGTCGATGAAGGGCCAGATCCTTGCTGATTTTGTTGCCGAACTACATTCAAGTGTCCCGGAGCCACATCCGTGTTCATGGAAGTTGTTTGTGGATGGAGCATCTTCATCTGTAGGGGCGGGAGCCGGGGTCATATTGATTGGGCCAGGGAAAGTGGTAATTCGTGGAATGGCCCACATAGCATTCCAGGCGACCAATAATGCGGCAGAATACGAAGCTTTCAGTTTCGGGCTACAGCTAGCCACGGAGGTAAGACCAGACTCCCTGATTATTTACTCTGACTCACAGCTTGTTGTTAGCCAGATGCTCGGGAAGTTCGAAGCAAAGGACCACATGATGGTCAGATATAAGGAGTTGATTTCTGCGCTCCTCTCCCAATTGGAAAAAAAGGGATGCACATGGTCGATCGAGCAGGTTCCCCGAGCTGAAAACGAGGAAGCAGATGCTCTAGCCAAGCAGGCATGCCACCGAGATCAGTCATTTGACTCATGCATCATCTGGTCTATAATAACAGCCCCGACCCACGAAATATATAAGGTGCACATGCAGGAACCGATGGAGGGGTGGCGACTCCCGATTTACCAGTATCTGAATAATGGAGATCTTCCCGAGGATCCGTTGCAAGCTCGGAAGATAGTCAGGCGGGCCAGCAGATATGCCATCATAGACGACCAACTTTTTAGACGGTCCTTTTCGGCCCCATGGACTAAGTGCTTGAGTACGGAGGAAGGAGATTATGTACTGAGAGAAATCCACGAGGGAATTTGTGGAGCTCATGAGGGGGCACAGGCTGTAGCTCGGAAAGCCATGTTACAAGGATATTACTGGCCAACTATGGAGAAGGACGCTAAGGAGCTCGTCAAAAGATGTGACAAATGCCAGAGATTCGGTAATCTGAATCATCAGAAGCCTTCTGCCCAGATATCGATTCATAGCCCGTGGCCATTTGCCCAGTGGGGTCTCGACATAGTGGGGCCTTTTCCTATAGCAACCGGGCAACGGAAGTTTCTGGTGGTAGCAGTTGATCACTTTACGAAGTGGGTAGAAGCAGAACCCTTGGCCACAATCACGCCAGCAAACATAATTAAGTTTATGCAGAGAGCTATCATTACAAGGTTCGGAATCCCGCACTCCATCATAACGGACAATGGGAAGCAATTCGACTGTACAGCTTTCAGGAACTACTGTTCGGAGTTGAAAATTCAACTATGTTTCACATCAGTGTACCACCCACAGTCGAACGGCATGACAGAGGTAACTAATCGAACTATTGTTGCAGGGATAAAGAAAAGGCTGGACACGGCAAAAGGTCTCTGGGTTGACGAAATCTATAACGTTCTCTGGGCTTACCGAACATCCCCAAGATCGGCAACAGGGGAAACACCGTTCTCCCTCACATACGGAACCGAAGCAGTCATTCCCTGTGAGATTGGTATGCCGAGCTTGAGAACGTCTTGCTTGGATCAAGATCGAAATGACGATAATTTGCTCTGCCACCTCGACAAAGTAGAAGAACGAAGAGAGCTCGCCCAAATGCGGTCAGCGGTATATAAACAGAGAATGTCATCTTATCATGACCGGAATGTCAAGCCTAGGACTTTCCGGATTGGACAACTTGTCCTTAGAAAAGTTGTAGCTGCACAAACTTCGGCAGGAGTAGGAAAGCTAAATCCCAACTGGGAAGGCCCATATATAATTCATGAGGTGCGCGGAGGAGCATACAAATTGAAGGACTCGGCTGGGAAGATTCTCCCTCACTCATGGAACATCTCCAATCTGAAAGCATATTTCCAGTAATTGAACACTTGTGGTTCGGCTATTTCAGATTTGATGCACTTAGTCACTGCGCCATTAAGTATAATTTTTTATTGTAAGATCGGCTGTATACGCTCACTCGGCCGATGTGCCATAGAGCTTTGTTTTACATATGTTATGTTGCCTAGTTCGGCTATATCGCCATAAATGCTATTGTACTAAGCAAACACATAAATAAAAGAGGTATATTCAGGCATATTTCTTTGAATATGAGTTCGGCTTTCATTTGGCAGATACGTCAATCAGTTACACAGTTCTGATTCGATTAACATCGATTTAAATACAATCTTGCACACATAATGTGCATCTTTTTAATCAGCTCGGTTGATCACATAATGAAGTGATGAAATAATACAAGTACACAAACAATTACGGCAACAAAAATTTTTGATTTGCATTAATAACAGAAATTACATGGCCGATCAGTCATCGGGGTACACCTCGTCCAGCCAAGCCCAATCCATGTCAGGGTATCGCCCTTTGACAGCATCGGAAAGCTTTTGGCTGAACGTAATACATTTATCTACTGCTAAGTCTAAGGACTTATATTCAAGGTCGGCAACTTTTTCTTCCAATATTTCCTTGTCCTTTTTAGCAGCTTCTAGTTCCGAGTACACCCCGGCAAGTTCGATCTCAATCTCGTCTCTCTTTTGCTCGGCAACGGCAAGTTTCTCTTTCAGCTCAGAGTTCTTTTTATCGGCTTCGGTTATCTTGCCCTCGGCATCAAGAGCCCTCTTTTCAGCATCTTCAAGTTTGCCTTCGGCAGCACTTGCTCGGAGACGTTGCCCAGCCACGTTACCGGCCTCCCGATGATAGGCCATGAGTAACCGGTTCATTTTTACCATGACTGCCCCGGCCAAAATAGAACTCTGTGAACAAAAGTATTTAATAAATAAGAGAACCAAGGAACTCATAAACCGAGTTGGTATTATCAGTACATACCTGAACTTGGTGCCTCTTTATGATTTCACCGAGCTCCTCCGCCTTCAGGCGAACAAGAGGTGAAACTCTATCGGGGATGCAAGCCAGCTGATGAATGAAGTCACAGAAGGCCGGGTTTTCCTCGGAATAGCCCTGCCCCTCCTGCTGCCACGTTTCGCACAGTTCATCTGCAAGGGCCCTCATGTTTTTTCTTTGGGGGTTTGGACCCGAGGACCCTGCGCCGCCTTCATCCGGAGATATTGGCCCAGGAGAGGTCTGCACTGATGGCAGAGCCACCACGGCCTCAGCAGATTGAATGGGAGTCAGCTGAGTTTCAGAAACTGTTTGGGCCGAGCTGTGATCCAACAGTTGCTCCGGATCCCCTTGTGCCATAGGTCCAGCCAGTGTCCCTTGTTCCGCCTCGCCCACAGCAGATGCCACTGTTTTCTTTCGCCTCTTAGCTTTCATCATCTCGGCCATGCTCGGTTTCTCAGTTCGCTTCATTTCTGCAAAAAACCGAACAATGAGCAAATATTAGAACAGAAGTACTGATAATAAAATATACCTTTTCTTCTTGGCCGAGGTCTTTCTGACCGGGCCAAGCCGGTCATTAGTTGTTCTTTTATGTCTATCTTCTGAGCAGTCAACGCTCTCCATCGAGCTAAGGTTTGCTCCTCCTCATCAGAGAGAAACAAAGTGTTATCGTTCTTGTTCACAAACCGACCCCATGTGGTTAGGAAGGGGAAGTCCGAATCACTCTCGACAATGAAGAATCGGTTCTTCCAATTCTTAAGCGATTCTGGGTTCCCAGAGAAAACTCCATATCCAGCTCGGGCTTGAACATAGTTATGGTCCTCGGTTGATATTCTTAGGCCAACCACGTGAGTTGCTTGAAATAGACGAAGAGTGAGGGGGATGTCATGCTCGGCACACCACATCTGTAGAGCAGATATTGTTCGCCAGGCATTGGGATGGATCTGCCCCATGGTTAGGCCGTAGTGGTTCATCAACGCCACTTCGAATGCAGTTGGGGGAAGGCTCATTCCGGCTTCGAAGTCCGCCTCATACACAACGATGGTTTTCTTTCCACTATACTTAGCTGGAGCTCGCACATGGGACCCAGGTGCTCGGATATTATAGTTTTCAGGAATTCCAAATTTGACACGCAGCTCTAGCATCTCGTTTGTCTTTATGATTGAACCGATGCTCGCCACTCGAGGATTTCTCCTTGGTGATTTCTTTCTGATCGGAATAGGCTGGCTAGAGCTGGGACCCTCGATGATGTCCTCGGTAGCAAGACCTCTCTCCACTTCCTCCCTCTCAGTGGAACTATCTGAGGCACTCATTGTGGAAAACAGTAAAAAGATAAGTAAAACACTAACCTGCGATCTTGTTGGGGAGGCTAAGAGATCAAACTCGAAGAACAAGTGAAGAACAGATGAAGAACAAACAAAGAACAAGTGAATAGCAAATCGCACAAATCTTCAAAAAAGAGAGGAAAGTAAAAAGATGAAATGCTCCAAAAGAACGAAAGTGAGAAGAGGGAGAAGAAGCAGGTATTTATAGGAGTCTCGCCTCGTTTAGGAAAGGACAGGTGGCAGGATTTCATTGGGGACAAGGACAACGGTTATTTCTTGCGTGACAACCGAAGAGGCGCCATTATTGCAGGATCTGACACAACAGCTGGTTCACGATTAACGAGGCGTCTGTTCTCACCTTTTGAGGAGTCACGCGGATGGCAGACCTGGAAATCTGATAATTTACGGCTCACGCGCGTCCTTTCGGTACTCAATGACATGAATGTCATTTTCTTTGGGGGGGACTTATGATAACCGGGCTTTGAGGAACTAGAGCTCGGTTATCTCTCTCCCCACTGAGGTTGTAAATCGGGCAAGTATATAGTCACAATGATTGTTAAACGAGCGTGTAGTTCGGTTATCTCGGATAGTTCGGTGATCGTAAATGGAAAGTCATTAACTCCGGATATTTCCTGTATAGTGCCCTGATTCTGGGATATCAAAGAAGGAAAGTGCTAGGAATCATTCATTGACCGGGTGCAGATAAGAAAACAACTTGCAATCAGGAAATCAGCACGATTTCCTCTTAATTAGGAGATATCTTCCTATTCAGGAGGAAAGGAAGGACTCTATAAAAAGGGAGATCACAGGTACATAAACTCTCTCTAGACTCTATTGAAATAACCTAATTTTCTCTAAAAAAACTAACTTGATCGTCGGAGCTTCCCCTGTCGGAAACCGACAACTCTATTGCGTTCTTTTCAGGTAACTTGCTGGAGAAGAGCCTTTGAAGAGTTAGGTTGTTATCATTATCTATTTTCATTTTTTACATTATGGTCAATATATAAATTATATATTATACTCCTATTTAATTTTATCATATATCTAGGATATATGGGTATAATTATATAAAAAAAAATTATATTAAAAATTTATCATTTAACTATAATAATTATAATTTTTTAATTTATGTGAAAATAAAAATGAACGGTGGAAATAATGGTTCAGTTATAAATGAATATGAATAGGTATAGAACATGCATGTAGACAAAAAAAAAAAATATATATATATATATATATATATATATATTTAATAAATAAATGATCTTCTATAAGATGAATAAATAATTTTATTGGATAAGGGACTTTTTTTTTTAATTTTTTATTTATAGAAGATAAGAAGAAGCGGCAGTTCAAACTTGAACTTTCAATGCATATTTTAACAATGTTTTGTTGAGTATGTGAACGAGGGACCAAAAATACAAAATATGGTGGTTAATAATTGCTTAAATAATAAATTAATAAAATATATAAAGGTGATATGTAATGAAAAATCATAAATTTCAACGCAAAAGTTTAATTTTCAAGAATAATATTTGTTATAAGTCGATATCAAAAGTAGCCACGATTAGCAAATCCTTTTATTTATTTATTTATTTATTTTCCATTTCTAATTAAGGAGGTCCCAATTCAAACTAAAACAGCAAGCTAGGCATGATTTCTTGTTTCCTACAGAACACATTACTATCATTTATTTGATATATCAGAGTTAGGAAGTCCACATAAGTTTTGCCATTGTCAACCTATTAAAAATCATCATCAAACCTAGGGGCTTTGAGAAGCATCTCACAATCAAGTTACTACAATATTATTTTATGCCACGTGTGAAAATTAATAACATATGGTAAAAATGATGAAAATAAGAGAGTTATTGACTAGGAGTTAATGGCTAGTGAGGCCTGGTGATGACCTAAATTAACATGTACAATGAACCAGCATATACAATATACTTGAATCTTTGAAAAGAATTATTGATAGGGAAAAGTGAAGAAGATGAAAATTACGAAAAACATTAGAGTTAGACACATGCAATGAAATTTAGAATTGTCCGACAAAAGCATGCATGCATGTCTTTTTTTTTTTATATTAATTTTTCTTTCGTGATCATAATTCAACGCCCAATGTAGCATTCGCAAAACAATTCAAATGTTACGTGGGCGGTCTTGAATTTGACTAAAAACAGAAATGTTTATGTATAATATTATATTCCGTCTGTTCCTTAATAATTATCACCTTTTAGAAAATTTTATATTCCATTTTAAATGTTATTTTTAAATTTTTAATACAATATTAATTTTTTTTTTTAATTTTCAATACGATATTAATTTTATATTACATTTTCAATATTATTCAACCAATTAAATTTAAATTATAATTTTTGAAGCAATAAAAATAAAGATAATTTAGTCATTATCTACTATATTTAATTTTAAATTTAAACCTAATTAATATTTTTTAATTCTAACAAAAACAATAAAAAATGACAAATATTGAGGAACGGAAGGAGTGGAAATAGTTGAGATTTTGATTAATTTTTGTATTTTATCAGAATTTAAATTACATCCTCCCTAAAAATATATTTTTAAAAAAATGAGACGAAATTGTACTATGGATCTTTTATATTGAGGCTTAAAAAGGAGTTTAATATCATTTATTTGAGCACAAGATTAATAATATCATTCTAATTTATAAATTTAAAAAGGAAAGTAATTTTAATTAATAAAAAACTCCGAATTTTATATGGTTAGGCAATCTTTTGGACACGAAAATTAAATATTAACAAATTTGGAGAGCGGAGATTACAGCGCCAGATCTCGGGCGGCTTGGAATAGTAAATAGTAGTACACGCTAGAAAAATGGCAAATTGGTAAGAGGAATGTCGGGTCAAGGGTAAAATTGGAATTATGTATTAGAAGCTTCTTATCATTTTTACGTAAAGTAAAAAAGGTGAAAAACGTCAGGAAAGGGTGAAAACTAAGGTTCATGCACTAGAATCTGCGGGGGCTGAGGAATAATAGAAAACGACAAAAATTAAAGTTTGAATGGACCCACCAAAAGATTTTGGACTATTAGGCCTATTTAGTTTCCAATTATTCACAGGGGATATGTAATTTTCTTGTTTTTGGCTAAATATGTAATTGTGTATATAAGAGATGAGAATGAGATTTGATTAATTAGTGTGAAATAATCCTACTTACACATGTTGTATACAATTATTTTTTTCAAATAAATATTGTTAATGCTTGATAAATCCAAGAATGTCTTTATCTGTAGGAGAGAGGGCGATCCGATCGGATGAGAGAAACCTGCAATAAGTGGAGCCCGGTCGGACCAGGCGTGAGCACTCCGAAGCTTAAGTTAGTAGCTTAGAGAGAGAAAGTGCTTTAGAGAGATAATGTCGTGAAATCAATACCTGGAGCCATCGTTGGCTGGACTATTTATACGAGGTAGTTGAGGGACACTCGAGTGCCTGGGGAGTGATTACTGGCTGTCAGAGTAGGTATTCGGCGACATGACAAGGAGCAGGTGGTAGACATGGGCGCTGCCTTGTGTCAGGCGGCTGATGGGACTGGCGGTCACATCAGCCGATCGGGCATGTGCTCTGCCTAGGAGCTCGTGTCTGATACCTTTGGCTGATGGGCTTTAGGCCTTGCCAGTTGGATGGGCCGACTAGATGGGCCTTAGAGCAAATGACATTTGCTGGGTTATCACTTGTCCCCCCTCAACGGGTCCGATCGGGCATAGAAATGCTGTTGTTGGTCCGCTCGGATGGGATCTGGTCTGGAAAATCCCGATCCGAAGACGCGTACTGGCGCGCTTTTTCTGAAGAGTCGCGCGTGCTTAGACAGCTGTTTTTATTTAATGTTGCACATGTACCGAGGGCGACGCTTCGTCCTTCACAGGGGCGTGATGTCTTTCGACACGTGGCGTCTGCTGAATGGTGCGTCGTTTGGTATTTTCGAGAGGCGCCAGCCTATAAATAGGGGACTCTATGAAGCGTTTTTTCTTTACTTTCGAAATCCCTAGCGAAGCTCTGTCAAAATCCTCCTTTGATTTCCAGATCTCTGCAACTACTCCTTTATTTCTTCTTCAAATTTCTCGAGTTCTTCTTCATCAAGTAAGTAAGTTTTTTCTCCTCTGTTTGCTTTCTCTGCGATTTCATCTTCGTTTTCCTTCCGCACCCATTCCATTTAGAAAAGAGAGTTGCGCCCTTTTTTCTTCTTTTTATTAAAGATGGCCTCCAGTAGTGCTGAAGCATTAGACACAAATTTTTTGGAGTGGTACGAGAACAAACCAGCCGTCGCACTGCATTCTCGCCTGACTGCTGAGGAGGTGGCCGAAATTCCCTCCAAATATGGCCTTTCCGAAGAGATAAAGGTATTGGCCTGCCCTGAGTCGATGGCGGTGACGGAGGGGCCCTTTGGACAAGACAATGGGGAATGGTTCATTTGCCATCTTCGGAGCCTGGATGCGGGCCTGAGGATCCCCCTGGGCGCCTTCGAGATGGCGGTATTGAGGGGGTATGATCTCGCCCCCAACCAACTACATCCGAACGGTTGGAGATCGGTGGCGTGCTTCAGAATTCTTTGCATAGCCGAATCGGTGGCGCCAACTCTGGAGCTATTCACCCACTTCTTCTACATCTCGTCTCGGAGCGACGGAACGGAGTACTTTTTTACAAGCCGTCCCAAGAGGAAATTGATGGTCGTCCCCACCTCCATGAAAGGGTACAAAGAACTGTATTTCCTGATGGGGAGGAAAGGTGGATTTGGGGTGCGCCTCACCCGATCTGTCAGGGTCAAGGCTTTGAATGACCTAGCCGTCGGTCAGCCTTCTTATGAACAGGACATTAAAACGCTAATGACCGCCGTCGCCAGGAATGGGAAACCCTTCGAGTCCAGCTTGCTCTTGACTACCTTGTTCGGGTCTTCCAGTTTTGAAGGCGCTGAGGATGTAGAACGTGAGCATTAGGGTCGTGAAGAAAACATTGGCATTATGCATCATAATGCATTGCATTTTATTTATGCTTTATAAGGAGAATTTGTGTACAAAAACTTATCTCGCTTATTTTTTGTTGTGCAGCTGAGATGGCTGGTGGGAGTGATGCATCCAAGCAGCTCGGCGAAAAAATCAAGCAAAAACGTGAGGCCGAGCGGAGGGCTCAAGAGCAGAGGAAGAGGAGGAAGCTCGTGCCCGCGTCGGAGCTGCAATCATCCCGAGCAGCTGCTGGTGCTTCTAGGGGGGCGGCCGGCGCCTCTACAACGACTCCGGCCATTGCGGCCATTCCCATCTCTTCGGCGCCCCCTGCTGCTACAACTACGACCACTGGACCTATCTCTACTGCAGCCGGACCAACGATTGTGCTTCGAAGGGAGGCCCCTCCTCCGCCGGTGCGTCCAAAGCGCCACACTCTTCGGGATGAGTCGGATGAAGACGATCAGCCGATCGGTCCTGCGATCAGAGAGGCGGAGGAGGCCGCCAAGAGGAAAAGAGCCGATGAAGCGGCCAGAAAGAAAGTTGCTGAGATGATAGCCGAGACCGACGCAATGATTGCCGCCAGAGGGAAGACCATTCTACGTGGCGAATCTCCACGGCGATCTAGCGATCGGCGACCGGCTCCCATGAAGGACATTCTGAGGGAGAACTTTGGCGATGAATGGTCAGTGGGTCAAGTGGCCAACTTCATTTGCCGTGGTCTTCTCCGGGATGAAGATCATCGGGAAGCCGTGGACGCTAGCCAACTCAACAGAGAGGTTCAGGCTATCAATCAGCAATTAATAGACGTAAGGACTCGTCGTTTTGTTTCTGGTGTTAATTTACACCTCTGTGTCTGATGAATTTATTCTTGATTTTGTGCAGGCTGCCAGGAGGGCACAGCGGCTGCACATGATGGCCGGTCTGTGGAAAGGAAGGGCCGAGTCGGGCGCCACAGCTAAGGCGGAGGCGAACACACGCTGTGAAGCAGCTAAGAAAGAGGCCTCCGACCTTCGGGCCAAGGTGGCCAAGCTAGAGGAGCGATATACTGCTTCTCAGTCGGAGACAGTGGCCTTGAGAAAGGAGGCTCACCAGAGTGCCCAGGAGCTGAAAGCTCGGCAGGGCGAGGCCGACAGGCTGAAGGGCGAAGTAGCCCGCCTATCCGCGGAGTGTGGACAACTGAGGCGGTTCGAGGCAGATGCGAACCGACTGGATGCTGAATGCAGAGAGTTGGTTGCTGAGAACGCCAGGTTGAAGACAGAGGTGGAGTCCTTGAAGACGTCGGCGGCAGAGAACGAGGCTTCCTATACGAAGATTCTTGAAATAGAACTTGCCAACCAAAAGGAGCGCCTGATCGACGAGTTGGCAGACACCCAGGTGGGGCTGTTGTCTCGGCTAGTTCATGAAGCTGGGCAACGCTTCCCTGGGGCGGATCTGTCATGGATGGATGACCCGGCCTCGTTGCCTGCTCCTCCAAGCAGTGACGACGACGAAGGCGCTCCCGAGGAGGAAGTCATTGAGAGAACTTCTGGAGAAGGTCCCTCAGTTCTGCCGACTATTCAAGAGGTTCCATCTGAAGTGGGGCCTGTGGTGTCTTCGATCCCTGAAGCCGAAACGGAGGTTTCTCCTGCACCTGAAGCTGAGCCAGTGGCGCCTTCTTCCACTGGGCCTGTCTCTGAAGGGGGGGCAGTATCTGATCCGTTAGCTGCCGACCCTTCTCAAGCCACGGCCGTTGAACAGGTTGTTGACCCTCCTGGCGAGGTGGAGGTGGTAAATATAGATAGTTAGTTTAGGAATTTAGATCAGCTTTACTTTTTCCTTTGTTTTCTATCTTTGTAACGATTCTTTATAAATTGTATATTGGAGGCATTTTGTATTAATAAGATTGCCTAATTCTGTAAATCAAGATATACATAAGTTTGTACTAAAATTTGCAATATGATCGAGCTAAATAAAACTCGTAATTAAAATTTGCATTAAATTTCACAAGTACTTCCTGAATTCGAATAGCGTCGAAGCTAAGTGACCGATCGGGTCAGTCTGTCTCCTTCAGATCGTTTTGTTAAGTGATACTCATAAAGCTGCATGAGGTTTGCATAGCTGAGCTACATGATACTCGTAGAGTCGCATAGTTATTGCGAAATCGAGTTGAGCGATACTCGTCGAGCTGCACGAGAATTGCATAGCCGAGAATACTCGTAATATTGCATAACAATTGCATAACCGAGCGAGAGAGGTTAGATCCTCTATAATACAGATAATACTCGGGGAGGTAAGATCCTCCATCACGTTAGATTCGCTTTTGTAGCTTGAAACGGGCATCAAGCCTAATCGTAGAACGCTAAATTATGCATTAATTGAACGAATATGAAAGAAGGAACCTTTTTATTAATCAGGCAATTGCCAGGTTCTGATACATTATAAGACATGGTACTTCTTGAGTACTTCAACATTCCAGCTTCTGGGGACCTCTCGCCCTTCAACAGTTCGGAGCCTATAAGTGCTCGGGCTTAGGACTTTAGATACCTCGTAGGGCCCTTCCCAATTTGGCATTAGCTTTCCTACTCCGGCGTTTCCCGAGCCTAGCTCTGCCTTTCTGAGTACCAGATCGCCCACATTGAAGGTTCTAGACCTCACTTTAGCATTGTGGTATCTGGCCACTCTTTGTTTATAGGCGGCGATTCTGGCGTAGGCGTCCTCCCTCTTTTCTTCGATGAGATCTAAGTCTTGGCATCTCTCTTGAGTGTTCATCCGCTCGGAGTAGAGAGCCGATCGGTAAGAAGGGAGGCCGACCTCCACGGGAATCATTGCTTCTGAGCCGTAAACAAGAGAGAATGGCGTCTGATGAGTGCCTGTCCTGGGGGACGTTCTATATGTCCACAGGACACTCTGCAGTTCTTCAGTCCAGTTGCCTTTGGCTTGACCCAGTCGCTTCTTCAATCCCTCCAAGATGGTCCGATTGGAGACCTCAGTCATTCCGTTGCTTTGGGGATGAGCGACAGATGTGAACTTTAGTTTGATGTTCAAGCCTTGGCAAAAGTTCCTGAAAATGGAGCTGTCGAACTGCTTGCCATTATCTGCAATAAAAACATTGGGTAAGCCATACCTGCAGATGATGTTCTTCCATGTAAAGCTCTTGACCCTCTCGGCTGTGATGGTGGCTACCGGCTCAGCCTCAATCCACTTGGAGAAATGGTCGACTGCTACTATGAGGAACTTCATCTGCTTTCTGCCTTGGGGAAAAGGTCCTAGGATGTCCATCCCCCACTGGTCGAACGGCCATGCAACTCCGATCGGCTGCTGGTCTGCTCCATGCTGCCTTATAATCCTGCCATGAATTTGGCATTGCGGGCATATCCTTACTTTCTCCTGGGCATCCTTGAGCATGCTAGGCCAGTAATATCCCGTCTGAAGGGCCTTTCTCGCCATGGCTCTGCTTGCCTCATGCGCACCGCATATGCCCTCGTGGAGCTCTCTGAGGATGTAGTCCCCCTCTTCCTCCGATACGCACTTTAGCCAAGGGTGACTGAAAGCTTTTTTGTACAATTCACCGTTAATGATGGAGTAATTGAGAGATTTTCGAGATACCTTTCGAGCTTCGTCCTTGTCCTCGGGTAGTCGTCCTGTCTGGAGGAACTGCGTAATTGGGCTCATCCAGGTTTCATTCTCTTGGTCGATCTCCATCATCTCCGGTTCGTCTAGGGAGGAGGAAGTCTGGTCTACAACGGCAATGTCCTCTTCTATGACACTTTGTGCGGAAGCAGACATCTTAGCTAGCCGATCGGCTTCTGCAGTTTGGTCTCTCGGGACTTTCTGTAGCACCCATTCCGATCCAGCCTCTTCCAGTTTTGCAAAAGCAATCTTGACTTTGGCCAGGTATTGGATCATCGTGGCCTCACGTGCTTCGAAAGTCCCCAGAACTTGACTGGTGACCAGCTGGGAGTCGCTCCTGATGACTACTGACTCCGGTCGGATTGCATGGAGCAGTCTCAGCCCTTGAAGGAGCGCCTCGTATTCTGCCACATTATTAGAAGCTTTAAAATTAAGCTTTATGGCGTACCTTATTGTGATGCCCAAAGGGCCTTTTATTACTATGCCGACGCCTCCTCGAGCGTCGTTTGCTGCGCCATCCACTGTCATTTCCCAGTTTTGTGGCTTGGGCAGACTTGGTGGTTCCTCACCCGCAAATTCGGCAATGAAATCTGCCAAAGCCTGGGCCTTTATAGCTTTTCTGGGTTCATATCTGACATCCCAGGATTGTAGCTTAATCGCCCATCCCACCATTTTGCCTTCCAGATCGGGCGTTTGGAGTATCTTTCTTAGAGGATGACCCGATCGGACTACAATTGTGTGCGCCTCGAAGTAAGGTCTCAACTTCCTTGCACACATCATGAGGGCAATAATGAGCTGCTCGACCGGTCCCTTTCTCAGATCTGCACCCCTCAGTACTTCACTTACGTAGTACACGGGTAGCTGTTGGGTATCTTCTTCTCGGACCAAAGCACCTGCAACAGCTTCCTTAGAGGTGGCTAAATAGAGGTATAAATTTTCACCTGGCACCGGTCGGCTGAGCAGCGGCGGGTTGGTGAGGAATGCCTTCAGCTCCTCGAAGGCTTGCTGGCAGTCTTCCCCCCAGACAAAAGTTTCGCTCTTCCTTAGCTTCTTGAAAAAGGGCGTACAGCGCTTGGCTGAAGAGGAAATGAATCGTCCCAAGGCTGTTATTCTTCCGTTCAGCTTCTGGACGTCTTTTATGCTTCTGGGGGGTTGCATCTCGAGGATGGCCTTTATTTTTTCCGGATTAGCCTCAATCCCTCGTTGAGAGACCAGGAATCCCAAAAATTTCCCTGATGGTACCCCGAAGACGCACTTCTCCGGGTTGAGCTTCATCTGGAATTTATTTAGAGTATCGAAAACTCTTGCCAGATCGGCTGGATGTTCCTCGGCGCTTCGGCTCTTGACGATCATGTCGTCGACATATACTTCGACATTCTGCCCGATCTGGTCTTTAAAAATCTTGTTCATCAGCCGCTGATATGTGGCCCCAGCATTTTTCAGTCCGAACGGCATCATCCTGTAGCAGAACGTTCCGTCGTCTGTGATGAAGCTGGTTTTCTCCTGGTCAAGGAGCCACATCAGAATTTGGTGGTAGCCGGCATACGCGTCCAGAAGAGAGTAAATGGCATGACATGCTGTGGCGTCTACCAATTGATCAATACTTGGCAAGGGATAGCTGTCTTTAGGGCATGCCTTGTTGAGGTCGGTGAAGTCGACACACATTCGCAGTTTGCCAGACTTCTTCTTGACCAACACCACGTTAGCCAGCCATTCGGGGTAGTCTACCTCTCGGATAGTTCCGGTCTTGAGTAGCCTATCAATCTCTTCTGATATGAACTTCCTCCGATCGGGCGCGTGCCTTCTCAACTTTTGGCGGATCGGAGGGAAGCTCGGGTCCACATTTAACTTGTGGGTGATTATTTTGGGGTCTACGCCAGTGATATCCTCTGGCTTCCAGGCAAAAGTCGCTTGATTGATGGTCAAGACGTGCATGATAGCTTCTTCAGTTGTTCTGTCCATGCTTGTCCCCACCTGAACACTTTTGCCTCTATCGAGCGACCTGGCCTTTGTGGCTTCTGCTGGGTCCATCCTGGGCCTTTTCGCCTGCTCTTTCTGTTCAAGGCCTGGCTCTACGACCATCGCTTCTCGCTGCTGCTTTATCATGGTGATATAAGCCTCCCTGGATGCTTTCTGGTCACCCCTCAAGACGGCGACGCCTCCTGTGGTCGGAATCTTCATCACCATGTATCGGATGGAGGTCACAGCTCCGGTCTGGAAAAGCAGTGGTCTGCCAAAAATGGCGTTGTAGGCAAATGTCATGTCCACAACCATGAAAATTACCTTACAAGCATGAGCAATTGCTTCTTGGCCGAGCTCGACAAAAAGCTCTACAGATCCCGCCACGGGGATGGTAGCATTGCCCAGGCCGATCAGAGGAGTGGCATTCGTCTTCAACTCTCCGATCGGAAGTCCCATGGCTCGGTAGGCCTGGAGGGTTAGGACGTTGACTGCACTGCCGTTGTCCACCAAGATTCTTTTTACATTGAAATTGTTTATCCGAGCTCTTACAACGAGAGCGTCCTCATGTGGAAACAGGACGTCTCGTGCGTCTTCGCTGGAAATGGTGACCGAGGCGGGCTGTTCGGCCTGTCGGGAGAGGTAGACGCCTTTCCCCTTCCCTTTCTTGGGGAGATCCTCTCCGTAGGATGACCCTCCAGTTATCACATTTATGACCCCGGCATAGGGTCTGGCAGGGTCGGCGTTTCTGGGATTCCTGCGCTCACCATCGCCGTCTGAGTCAGGATCGTCCCTGCGAGGCTTCGGCTGTCTACAGGGTTCATCCCCTCTAGCTGGGCCTGTGAATCTCCTGAGGGCCCCACGGCGTATCAGCCTTTCAATTTCTTTTTTTAGCGAAGTGCACTCGTCGGTTAAATGACCGACGTCTCTGTGAAAATCGCAATATTTGCTCGGGTCCCTCGCATCCCGACTTCTTCCGGAGAGGTCTCTGGGCCAGTTGACTCTGCGATGCGTTTCTTTGATCCACATCAACACCGCAGTCGGGGTAGCATTGAGAGGAGTGTACGTTCTCTCGGCCCGGTCGTCTGAACGCGGATTCCTGTCTCTTCCTGATCCCCTGGCTTGGCCTGGATTCCTGGAACTTTGAGCTCCATCTTGGCCTTTGGATGTCCGGTCGGAAGTGGAGGCTCTTTGAGTAGAGCGATTGTCCGGATATTGTAAGCGGTCCAGAACGCTGGTCCTTCCTCTACTTTTGGACCTGAGAGCATCATCCAACTGGATGTGTTGCCTAGCCCTCTCCATTAGCTCAGCGAAGCTGGATGGGGGTCTTGTTGTAAGCGACTCGAAAAGCGGTCGGTCAGTAGTGCCCCCTTGTAAGGCGGTAGTCGCCATCTCCACACTGACATTTCTCACTTCAGACATGGTAGCCTGAAACCTGTCGATGTAGTCTCGAAGACTTTCATCGGTTCTTTGGTAAAGATTGCACAGGTCGTTCACCGTCTTGGGCGCACGCGTTTGCACAATGAACCTCATGGTGAACAGCTCCTTTAGCTGTCTGAATGACGTAACGGATCCCATGGGCAGCTCATGGAACCACGTCAATGCATCCCCTCCCAAAGTGGTGGGAAAAACCCTACAGGCTATTCTTTCGTCATAAGTATAGACCTGTACCTTGGTCAAGTACTCTGCCAAGTGCGTGGCAGGATCCGTTTTGCCTGTGTACCTTTCCATGACCACATCTCGCCACCTGGGGGGGAGCTCAGCATCGGTGATCTCTCTGCAGAAGGGAGAAGCAGTGTTCCCACAAGTATTTCCTTCGAATGTGCCTCTTTTGGGCGCGAGGACACCAAACTGTTTCAGCTTCTGCATAAACCACTGGTCCTGCTTGTTCGGCTGATTCTGTTTGCTTAGGGTCGTGGCGGTAGATTCCCCGCCCTTATGCCTTCTCGTTTGGCCGCGACTTGGAGTGCACATGTAGGACACATCATCCCTCGTAGACACAGTAGCGGACCTGTTGCTGTAGGGAGAGGCCCTACTTGCGGATACTATTTGCTTCCCCTTGTCGCTCTTACCTGGGGTTCTGGTCACGTTTTTCCTGGCGCCTTGAACTCGGGATTCATTAATGATGACTCCCTTGTTCCTATTTCTCCTGAAGTCTTCGCCCATGAGGTAATCCTCTTGGGCTCTTTCAGAAGCGATTGGCATCTTTCCCTTCTTGAGGGTTTGGACAATGCTTTTTGTAAAATCACTGAGAATAGCGCGCATGTCTCTCGCAGTGATGGGGGTGTCCTCAGGCTGCCTTGTTGCGGCATCATCGAATTCGGGAAGGAGGTTGGCCCTTATGGGGGGCCTGGCGGGCGCTTCCCTCCTTCTCGAGGTGCCTGATATGGCACGGGTGTTGTCATCGTGGTCGAGGTCCATGGGGGCCGTATTCTCATTGGATCTTGAGTTTGCCATCTCTCAACGAAAGCACCAAATGATAAATCCAAGAATGTCTTTATCTGTAGGAGAGAGGGCGATCCGATCGGATGAGAGAAACCTGCAATAAGTGGAGCCCGGTCGGACCAGGCGTGAGCACTCCGAAGCTTAAGTTAGTAGCTTAGAGAGAGAAAGTGCTTTAGAGAGATAATGTCGTGAAATCAATACCTGGAGCCATCGTTGGCTGGACTATTTATACGAGGTAGTTGAGGGACACTCGAGTGCCTGGGGAGTGATTACTGGCTGTCAGAGTAGGTATTCGGCGACATGACAAGGAGCAGGTGGTAGACATGGGCGCTGCCTTGTGTCAGGCGGCTGATGGGACTGGCGGTCACATCAGCCGATCGGGCATGTGCTCTGCCTAGGAGCTCGTGTCTGATACCTTTGGCTGATGGGCTTTAGGCCTTGCCAGTTGGATGGGCCGACTAGATGGGCCTTAGAGCAAATGACATTTGCTGGGTTATCAATGCTGATTGAGTATTCATATGCTACTCCACCATAATAACATTTTATGGGAATTAAATTAATTTCAATTTAATTTGTGAAACCAGAATTATTCAAATTATAACCAATTAATGTGGGATACTTAATTTTCTTATACATGTGAAAAGCTTAAAATATAAAATTTGCAAAACTAAATATCCACATGATTGATAACATATAAAAAAAAAAACTTTATTTTTATAATAGAATGATGTCGGATACTTAACATATAATCATTGGATCAAATTTTATTTAAAATCGGATTATTTTTATATAAATATATCAGCTTCATATTTATTTGGCATAGAAACAAACCGATATCTTGTAGGTATTTATTGGCGGAGGCGTAAGGTGCTTAGATTTATTGTTTGCGTTACGCAAGGTGGTGTGGCTTTACCATAAATCAAAAGAATGGGCAATGAATAGGTTGTTGTGTTTTGGCTGGAACTTGCGTAAGCACTTTCAATCCGTATTTTCATGATCAATTCAATTCCCTCATCGTTTTTAGTTTTCTTACAACAACTTTTCTATAAATACATTTTTAAGGATGTAAGCATTTTTATACTCGCTGACTCTTTTTTTATTTATTTTATTTATATCTATAAGACAATAATAAGATGTATAAAAAAAATTCAAGAAACGTACATTTTTTGCTCTTTTATTAATAACTTTCTTATTTTGTGTTGGAGAATTATGAGGTTAAAAATTGCAATTCAAATTCAACCATATCAAATTTGAATAGCCATAATTTCTGAGTGTCATTATCATGTTGTAAAACCCACGTCGTATATTTAATTTTCAATTAACTTGGTGTAAGTATTTAATTTTCACTCTTCTTTATTTATTTTGTCAAATTATTATAAGTCACAATGGGTTGTTGTAGTTGTGGACAGCCTTTAAGCATAACATAAACTTAAGGTTATTTAACTCCAATTTGCAAAAAAAAATTAAAGTATAATTGACGATGGAAATATTTTAATTTATATTTATTTTATTGTCAATGGTGTGAAGAATACACACACTGGCAACTTGTATGTTATTTAATTAAGCAATATAGACCCTTTGTGACTGAGTTCAGATGCCTGAGCATCTCTCTTGTTATTAATTAATTAATTAATTATTCTCTCTTTTTTCTTGTACTACTATCCCTATGCTTATCCTCTTCAATTTCTAATTTTTTACTTGGGTGATAATTACTGCTATTTTCCATATCCTTTTTCTTATATACTCCGCAAAAAATAAAATAAAATAAAATAAAATTTATTTTGAATTCCAGGATCTTTATATAATCAGGTAAACAGAAAGCAAAACTTGTGTCCTACACGTTCTCTTTCTGAATGATCTTTATAATAATTGGGTTCATGAGCTTCTCTATTATCTAATTAAGCCATTATTAATTTATGAATTAAATAGTGATAAAAAAATCTATTTTTTTATAATTATATTTTTGGAATAGAAATTAGAAAGTGACATTGTTAATAGTTTGAATTACAAACCATATATTTCTATCTTATTTAAAGATTTTAGCTGGTATATGCAGCAGGATCTTGAGAAATGAACGGCTATGATCAAATGATGATACTTGCAATTATTATTAAAGGAGGACCACATTGACATGGTCCTCTTATCTCTCTGTCTCTATCTTCGAGACATGAACATTGAACAAAGCCGAGCATCCTTCGGGCCGTCTCAATCTTTGAACATTAATTTTCGCATTTTAATTTTAATTGCCAAAAGTTTAAATTCGCATCTAAGAGAAGGAATTTTATTTCTAGTATTACTCGTCTAATAATATTAATAGTATTTTACTAATTAGTACATCGCAAAAAATAAAATTAGGAGTAATCACATGATTAGTATTGGAAAGAGACGTCCACTCTAATCTTCTTACAGTGGATAGCAGACAACTAGGGCCGACCACCTTCACATATATATATGTATATATACACACACTGTTAAATCATAGTTCAGTTGATAAGCTACGGTTTTTAAGCCCATTAATATAAATAAAAAGCCCAAATCACATCTACCCCATACTAATTTATTTTTTCAAGGATTTTTTTTTTCGAAGGTAGCCTAAAAAAAAAAAAAAATACAAATCTTGTTCATGAAATAGAAAGACAACAACATAATCTTCTCCTGACTTTGGCTTGTACAATGAATTTCAACATAGGCCCACCCAAAATCTTAAGACAAACCTGACTAAGGAAACAAACAAGTGATTAAGATTTAAGTGGTTTTGTCATTTTCAATTTTCCCTCACCAAGATCATGAAAATGATGGAACCCATTATATTTCATCATCCCTAACTTTATGCTCTACCCCTCCTTGTGCTTACCCTATACAATTCCTACACCTTATGTTGATACAATTATTTCACAAATTAAGCTCTTAAATAATCAATCCTTTTCTCACAATCAACATTAAATAATTTTCGTTTACAAAAAAAAAACATTAAATAACTTTCCAGCTCATAATTCCATTTTGAAATATACTCGAGTCGTTTTTACTTAGAAAAACTTATAAAAATACATCAATAAATCGTATCGGATTTGGTTGAACCAATCGAATAATGTGACTCAATCATTAGTCCAAAAATTTGACATATTCAAATAAATTATATGATGCCCCTAATAAATGAGATAAGATAATATAAGTTTTTTATGGACATGTCAACAGTAAAATTAAATTAATAAAAGATAAGTTGTGTGATAACTTGGAGCTAAAAGAGGGTAATATTACATAGCAAGAAGTCATCTCTAATTGAACTGTAGAAGTGGATTCTTATTAGCATAAAGTCCAATGGGCCGTTAGTAGTGACCAGAAAAAATATTTGTTGGACTCTGCGTAGCCCAAAAAGACTGATTATACGATAAGACAAAATGGGCCTTTGGGTTATCGTAATGGATGAAAGTCCACCCTCCAAAATGTAATTTCCACACTGTTTATTTGATGATTGAAGAAAATAGAAAAGCTAAGACCTTTTGACAAACAGCATTCACAGAGAAGAAGGTCAAAAGAGAAAGGAAAAGACATTATGATTGACGAACCAAGAAATGCCAGCTAAAATCCACCGTCATTGTCTACCAGTTGTAAACCAAAATCCTAAACTGGATGCTATCATTCCTATAGATTTACGGTATTAATTATGTTTTTCGTAGGCATGCATTTGATCCTACACTGGCCAAAAAATAGAGTATTATTCATTAAGTTTTGTTTATGTAGAAATACAGTTTACATCTTCTGTTAACCACCAAGACATGACATGCTAAATACAAAACAACAGGAATTAAGTCCATCGAATTTACATGATCAAAAAACAAAACCACCCTCACATGATTCTTGTCCTAATCTTGTCATTATTATGGTACCTTAGTTTTTGCATTTGAATATTTTGGCACAACACAATCCTCTCATTACCTCCCCACATGCACTAAATCAGACTATTAGTTGAAGATTCTATTGCGATGCAACCAAAAACAAAAGAGACTTCTTTTTCATTATATGATTTTTGGCTCTTCCCTACCCAAAACACACGCACCATTCTCTCTACAAACATTCTTCTCATTCTTCAGCTTTCTGATATAGAAAACTACTCATAAACTCTCTTTACACATAAAAGAGATAACATATACAAAAACCAAACTAATCAAGAGGTTGCTGCATTGTCACAATTACAGGACTACTCACACTGTGCTTCCCATCAGACCAAATTATCGAACCACTTTTCATGTCCGACCCACCAGGTGATAGCTTCACCTCCGTGGCTTCCACTCTCACGAGGAAGCTCAGCTTCTGTCCCACCCTCCTAAACACAAGCTTCTCAGGCTGCACTGTAACTAAACTCCCACTTGGTGGTTTGATTGTAACTTTGTATTCAGAATTTGGGTCACCAACATTAGTCACTGTCCTAATAAAATGTGTAGACATCTTGTGCTGCCCATATTGTTGAAAAACAGCAGTCATTGAAGGGTAATTCAAGTTACCAGCATGGCCTGCCCTTTTAGCTCCTTTGCAATCTGCAATCTTTCTAGTCACAACTCGAATATTATTGATCGTATAATTCGAATTGCACAGAAAGTCAACATAATCGAACGTTGTTATATCATAAATTAACCCAGGATCCATAGCTTTCTGAGGATGAACATGACCAGAACCAAAATCCAAAACTTTGGATGTGTTCCCAGTAGATTCATCAAGCATAGTTTCGCCGCGATTATCAACTGTATAAGCAGTTGTCATCAATGCTGACCTTATAGCAGCTGGACTCCAATCAGGGTGAGCAGCCTTTAACAAGGCAGCTAAACCAGAAACATGAGGACAAGCCATGGAAGTACCAGACAGAATGTTAAAATCAGTTCTTCTAGTATCACCAGGAATACCGGTTGGACCAACTTTATCAGGCCAAGCAGCAACAATATTCAAACCAGGAGCAATAACATCAGGTTTCATAATTTCAGCAGATACAGGATTAGGACCTCTAGCTGAAAATGAAGCTACAACAGGAGCTGGTCTAACACCAAGCCTAGTTCCTTTAAACATAATAGTAGCAGTAGGCAATTCTGATTTTGAATTAGAAATGTACCTTCTAATTTCATCACCAGCAATGGCACCAACAGCAGTTGCAGGCAAGACATGGCAATCAGCAACTAAACCTTCACCATCAAAAACCCCATTAGCTATAATCATCCCTACACCACCAGCTTTCTTCACAACTTCACCTTTACCAGCTCTTGAATTGATTCCTCTATCACAAAGAACAATTTTGCCTTTAACAAGTTTAGGATCTAAAGAACCATCTAAACATAAAGAACTTGAATATCCATCTCCTGTTGCTTCACTGCCAGCATAAATTAAAGGATACATTTTTCCTGATTCTAAACCTGGCCCTCCATAAACACTCATACCAGCTATTATTTTCCCATTTCCAAGCTTCACATCAGCAGGAAAATCCCTATCGAGAGTTCCGGCGCCGACCGTAGTCACCCAAGGAGCAACATTTGTCACCGTCAGTCCACCAGGACCGCCGTTACCGGCGGAGGCAGAGACAAAAACGCCATGATCAATTGCCCCAAAAGCACCAATTGCAATTGGATCCAAATTATAAGGAACCACCACGCCGCCTACACTCAGTGAAATCACGTCGACTCCGTCTGAAACGGCGGCGTCAAAAGCCGCGAGAATGTCGGAGTCGTAACATCCGGCGGACCAGCACACTTTGTAAACTGCAAGACGAGCTTTTGGCGCCATTCCTGCCGCAACTCCTCTGGCGTATCCCAATACGGAGGCCGGAAACACGTAGCGTCCGGCGGCGATTGAGGCAGTGTGGGTCCCGTGGCCGTCGGAGTCCCGTGGAGATCGGTACTCCGCCGATTCGTTCATTTTTCCGTTGGTTGCTTCAAAGCCATTGCAAAAGAAACGAGCTCCGATAAGCTTTCTATTACAAGTGGATGAACTGAAATCTTTACCACTCATGCACATTCCCTTCCATTTCGCCGGAACAGGACCTAAATTCCGGTCATTGAAGCTCTCCCTCTCCGGCCAGATTCCAGTGTCGAGTACTCCAATGACAAGATCAGACCCGAAGTCGGACTCTTTAAGCAACCCAGCACCGTCAGTAGTCTTGAGGCCAAGAAACGCAGGCGATCGCGTGGTTTGCAGGTGCCGTACTCTTTCGGGTATGACAGCGATTACATGGGGTAAAGTTTGAATCTTTAGTGCCTCGGTTGGGGAGAGCTTAGCAGAGAAGCCATGGAAAACGTTTTCGTACGTGTGGATGATGCGTGACTCAGCCGGAGGCGGCGGCGTGTCGGAGGAGGAGAGGAAAGAGTCGTACCAGTGCTTGTGGAGAGTGAAAATGGCAGGCATGGCATCGTACTGGACTTTAACAATGAAAGTTCTAGGAAGATCATTTGTAGAAGAAGAAGAAGAGAGAGAGATTGAAGACAGAAAGAAGAGAAGAAAGAAGACAGCCATTGATGAAGAGAAAGGAGAAATGGAGATTCTATGTATGGGTATGAACTATGAAGTGAGCTCAGCTCTGCTCTGCCTTGTCACTGAGCACTGAGCAGTAAGCTTTAAATTGTAAAAAACAGTACACAAAGAGTGGAGATATGGGTAAATAGTATAAGCAACTTGGCTTCTACGGTTTCACTGTCCATTATTTTTAAGTAATTAATCATTTATTACATTGTTGATTAACTAACTAACTAATTAATTAAACAATTAATCCTCTTTTAATCTGTGGTCAAAGAAAGACAAACATTGTAGTAGTGGCAGTAGCAGTAGTAACATTTTTTGTTCCTGTAATTTTATTAGGGTCAGGTAATGTTTGTCTCGTGGCTTGTACATTGAATGCTATGATTATTCCAACTTTTCTCCTGTTTTTCTTTCAATTCTTATTTGGATTTGCTTTAAATTCACTTACTAATGAAACAAATATATAAAAAATTAGCAAATTTGGGTGACATGAGACATGAGAAAAGAATAATTTAATGGATTTTAAATGAGAGTTAATGAGAAAAAATGATAAATGAGAACATTTGCATAAAGGTTTAGAGAATATAATAAATAATGATGTTGAAAGTCTTTTATATGGCATATGGTTAGAGTGTATCAGATAAATCGTACTATAAATACGACATAAGGACCAGTAATTAAACAAGCAATCCCACCAATGTATTCGTGTCCCAAAGAAAGAATATACTATTTTTAGAATTTATTATTTTTTCTAATTCTATCAATATCTCTCACGTGTACCAACTTCCAACGTGACTGCATTTGTTTTTCATATTTTTAATTAAAATATCTGCCTCCCAGTATATATTAATATTATAGATAATTAATTACTATACGCTTTAAATCGGTGACGGTTTAATAATATTCGAATTTTGGGATATTTTTCATGGCTGACAGAGGTGCCAGGTGTCAAGACCTTATTATGCCGTTTCTGTACACACGTGATCACACAATACGTTAATGGATTAAAAAACTATCAAACTAAATAATACAATGAATTGTTACAGTGTGTGTATGTTTGAAATTCAATTCATAACATCGTAAATATTATTATTATAAAATATATATTTTTTTTTGACGTTCAAGAAAAAAATAAAACTATTAAAGTACTGATGATAATAAGCTAAAAAGGAAAAAGCTACCAATTGTCTTTTTATTTTTTGGAATTTTCTACAAAGTGAAATTGCGATATTGCAATTTGGAGAGAAAATAATTCTTTATAACCTAATTTAGTATTTTAATTTGTATATATATATATAACAAATGATAAGTTCTTTTTACTGATAATTTATATAAATTGATGATTCACGCATCATGGGAAGGACAGTTTTCTACAAATAGTGTTGAAAGATGATTGGCATTTTGGAAGGAGAAAAATAAATGCTGGTGGGTCTATAGAATTTATATCTGTGGGTATGAATCAATTAATTTTGGTTTTAAAATGGTGATGAAGCAGAAGCAGTGGTAACCAGACATCATGATAATGGTAGGGACTCTCTCCAGACTCCAAACTTTGGTCAGCTTTGAGAAATTGTCTAAATCTTTGAATTGTAAACCAAAACCAAATCACTGTAGAAACGAATTACCTCGGCTGAAATTTATTTGTATATATAGAAATACACACAAATAAAAGTTTTACCTGCCCAGAATCTTATCTATACCTAGTGTATAATTGAGGAAAATTATATACGAATTTAATGGTGTATTTTCATACTATATATATATATATATGAGGAGAATTATATACCAATTCAACGTTGTATTGTCATTTAAATAGAAATTATTAAAAAATGGTTTATAAAGCAAGCAACTATGACATTAATTTTATTATAATCATACCATTTCATTTGGGATATTTAAATATATTAAAAAAGCTCAAATTTAATTAATTCTTGTTTAAATAATCATTTACAAGAGATTTGATTAAAATTCAAATTAAAAGCTTTAAAGTTTGATCAATTATGTAAAATTAAAACTTATTTACGATAATTCAACCTAAAAAAAGACACAAACAATAAAGAATTATATGAATGAGAATGTATTTAAAAGGAAAGAAAAAGGGTTGTAGGGTTGGTACAGTTCACATGCGATTATTAGGATGTCCATTACTAGCAGAAAGGAGAAAGAAAAAGGGCGTCCCTACGTGGGGATATTGGATTTGATTTTTGAATTCAAGTAATTACAACCTTTGCTTTTTAGGTGCAATATATTTGAAAAAAAAAATACAATTTTATTTTTAATATTTCAACTTATAAAATCGAAATAAATTTATTTTTATTATACCAAGTGTCTTGAGAGGATATATAAATTTTTTTTAATTTTAAATATAAAAAATAATATTGTAACAATTGAAAATATACATATTTATGAAAGATTAGAGGCAAACTTTTGGTTATTTTCCTGGTGTTATCTTTTTATAAAGACTTTTTTTGAAGGAAACACTGATTAGATTTGAAATTCCTTTAATAAAAGAAAAGTTAAGGTCCAATCGTGAGAAGCTTCTTTCATCATCGATCCCATCTTTATTTTGACCTTAACATTCAATTATTGTCTTCTAATCTTTACCGACTTGATTTTATTTTATGTAGACTAATTAGAAAGCAAATAAATAATTTTATATTTTATATTTGCATGAAAGAGAGTGATATTATAACTTAATATTCTACTCTCTATTAGAGCTTTTAATCATTTACAGAAATGACTAATCACTTAGATAATGCACCATGTCCTTCATCCATTGGTTATCTTTATCTTTCAATTAATCTATTGTTTTTATTTTTGCTTTACAGATTTTTTTTTTTTTTTGATAGAGAAAATTAGATTGACCAAACTTCGATTAGACGTAGTTTGATTGATTTCACTATTTGGTTTTTCAAAAAATCAATTTTAGAATTTTTAAAATTGTCTTAATTATTAAATTCACATAAAGGGTAAAGTAATTTTTTCAAATTTCAAAGAGTAAAAACAATAAGCCATATTTATTTAAGATTTTATAATTAACATATTACAACTCTCGTCATCAATGATGTAAGATATTATTCATCTCATTAAAATGCCTAATAAGATCACTAATGCGATCGCTAGCTCTTAATTTGTAACTAGTGATTTATAACGTTAATCATGAATTTTATTTATTTGAACCGATTTTTAGTTATTTATAAAATAAATTATTAAATTAATAATAAAATATCATCCTTCTTCCTTAACTCAAAGTCTTGAGTTCAACTTAATTTTGTCTCATTTGTAGACTTGTCTCGAACGAATTTAAATTAGTTGGGTTCAGTTAAAAAATAATAAAATGTCATTTATCTACTTTATAAACATATAATAAATTCTTTTAATCAATAATATCTAAATTAAACTCAATATAACTAAAAATATTCCTTATTTTTTAAGTTTGAATTCCCGTCAAATCGCTTTATTAAAAGCTTTGTGGTTAGCAATAAATTTTTTTAATTACTTAGAGCATAATGCATATGTAATAAACAAGTATTATACTTGACGAACGCTAAATGATTAATTAAGGTTGTTTATAATGGACCCACGTGTTTGTGGGTAGACAGCAAATCAACACTTTCTGTGGTCAAATATCAACTTGAATATATCGCAGTAGGTAAATTATATTACAGAAAAAAGCAATTGGAATAGAGAAAATTAATTAATTTCTCATTTTTCTAGTAAAATTTCATTACAAATTACTACAGTACCCTACATTCTACATTCTATCAAATATAACCTTAAGCTTAATAATTTCAGTTCATCTTTTATTAAAATTTCATTTCAATTTTTTTTTAAGGTTTACATGGCACAGAATTCCAATTGTGATATCAATGGCTAAATTAATTTTTTGGTCATATTATTATTCATAAATTGAATTAATAATAAATTGCGTCTTCCCAAACTCAAATTTATATTTACTAAATAATTTTTGTTTATTACTTCCCTTCATAATATGTATTTGTTGCTTGAAACCTAATTTTTATAACTCCATGGTGTAACCAAATTAAGCAGTGTAAAGATAACAAAAACCAGTGAAAATGTGAGCACGGGCTGCAAACAACCTTAATTATTTTAGGTGAAGTGAGAAGAACCAATATAGAACCACGGATGCAACATCGTATGAAGTTCGAGCATAACGGTTAACTTTTTTGTATTTACTAGTTATAAAAATTACGTATTTTTTATAATGGTTGGTATGCTCCTTTGTAACTTTAGGAATTTCAACTTCTCAACAACAAACGTGGCAATAATTGGAATAGTAATTCCTGGGTTAATTACGTCTGTGGTCATCGAATTTTGTTACTTATAACTAAATGGCCATAATAAAATAATTTGTAACATAAAAGTTATCAAACATTTATTTTTTTTCAATTAAGGTAAAAATGAACGAAAAATTAATTTTTCTTTACCGGATGACCATGCAAATATGCTACTTTATCAGTAATTTTTTAAAACCTGTCTAGTCAGCATGCGATATATCCCGTTTACATTAAGTAATTGATACGTCAGTAAATACACGTGTTATGTCAACCTGTACAAAAAGAAAAAAAAATGTATTGACGTGTACTTAGTAACGTGTCAATTTTTCCATGTAGGCGGGTCATATTGGCATATTTGTGTAATTTTTCGGTGACGAAAAATTAATTTTTTGGTCATTTTTACCTTAATTGAAAAAAATAAAAGTTTGATGACTTTTATGTTACAAATTATTTTATTATGACCATTTGTTTATAAGTACCAAAATTCGATAACCACATACGTAATTAACCCAGTAATTCCTCTTGTTCTACAGTATCTTGTCAAATATATAATTATCGTGGTTATTAGAGACCAAATTCACACTAGCAACGACATCAACCCACTGCAAATTACTCAAATGCTGAATCATCTTCTCATGATTATGATAACTCTTTCACTGCCTGTTACAAACATTCACATGGAGGAAACTCTGTTCCTTAATTAGTTTTCTGATACTGTTGCGAATTATCATATCACGCATGACTTGTCTAATTTTCATATTGCAAGTCAATATCAATGAGGTGATCAGCTTCATGTTGGCAATGGTGAGGGTTTTAATATAAGTCATACTATTATGGCATTTTTTTTACCTCTATCTCAGAAATTAAATAACGTTTTGTGTGTTTCAAAAATTGTCAAGAAACTACTTTCAATTCAGAAATTTGCCACTGAAAATTCTTGCTATAGTTGAAGTTTGTTTCTTGATTGATTGGCATGGTTTATTGGGCCATCCAAAAATCGTGGCATTGTGTCTAAAATAATCTGTGTTCTAGGAAAGCTAGCAAAAACTGGTCTTGCTTCAGTTGAACACAAATGGAAAGCTGCAACACGATACGAAAGTGCTCCGTTAGCGTAGGTATCTATCGAATTCGATCGAAACTAATTCCACAAGCTCAATCAATTAATCCATATCCCATAATATTTCAAATCCATGGAAAATCAATTTAATAAATGTAAACAAAATAGGAAATTACTTCCCAATTAGGGCATTGACTGCCGGTTGATTAAGGGACAAATTTATTCAGACATATTTGCCAAAACACCACTCTGCAAAACTAACCGTTGGATCTTTCCAAATTTACGAGGTGTCGAACATCAATGGCTTCAATTTCCTATAAATACACAAAAAAGTAAACCATTAACCCTAGCCCATAATGGAAAATTCTGTCCCTTTCTTGCATAACAATTCCTTGTCGGCCATGGAAGCAACAACAGCATACCGCCAACGGCGGACCAGCAGAGGCCGGCAAAAGATAGAGATCAAGAAAGTGGAGCAAGAAAACAGCCGATACGTAACTTTTTCGAAACGCAAGAACGGTATTTTCAAGAAAGCCACCGAGCTCTCCACCTTGTGCGGTGCTGATGTCGCTGTTATCCTCTTCTCCGAGCACGGAAGAGTGTTCTCTTGCGGAAATCCAGACGGTTGTGACAAGGTAATTGACCGTTATTTAGCCGGAACGGAGGAGGTGGAGGTTGAAGACGGCTCTTCCTTGCCGGAAAGCAATCAAATTGAGCAAGAATTAGAGCATTTAGATGCTCTTAGAAGGCTTGAAGAGTCCAAAAAATCCCTAAAGATGGTGGAGAACCAGAGGAATTGTATTAACAGTGATTTTTGGTGGGATTTACCAATGGAAAATATGGAGAAAGAAGAGCTTGAACATTATAAAAGATCTCTACAAGAATTGAAGAACAATGTTATGCAAAGAATTGAAGTAATAGCAGCCTATAATGCATCGAGCGAATCGAGGATAATTAGCCAATTCATTGATCAGAATGGAGATTGGAGTAATAGTAATATTAGCAGTTGTCTTTACTCTTCTGGTTTGAACTGTGAGTTGTTTGATTATTCCAATAATGAAGCTCACTTCTAGAATTTAGTTGTAAGCTAACTTTTAATTAAATGCTAATGAAGTTTGGATTTTATATATTATCTATTTCTGCAATTTTTTTTTTTCAATGGACATTTAAGCGCTAAATTATTACGAGTAATGGCTATTGATTGAAGGAAATTTGTTACAAATTTAACTTTTAATTTCGAAATATCTTGCTTTACTCGAGGTTAATTTGCCGAAAACTTTGCAATTTTGGATTATTGCAGTGAACAATATTCTCATAGGAAAATATTCTCATTGGATTATTAGAATGTTACACACTAGTTGATGGTTATTTGTGTATATTGGAGTTTAAAATAACAAATTTTGAGGTTGGTAGATTTGAAAAAAAATTTATGTAAAAAATGCAAGGGGAAAAAAGTTTTGAAAATGAATGGATGGTTACAATATGGCAGATGTTCAATGTAAACTTAGAATAACAAAAGATTTAGCAGATAACATTCTGTTCTGATCAATCTTCTTCTTTGTTTTGGCATTAATTAAGAGCTTAATTTCCTCTATTTTCTTGAATTGCTGAATTATTATTCCTA
Organism: Excoecaria cochinchinensis; assembly: GCA_947683425.1. NCBI lineage: Eukaryota > Viridiplantae > Streptophyta > Magnoliopsida > Malpighiales > Euphorbiaceae > Excoecaria > Excoecaria cochinchinensis. Next base: position 1,715,885 of record CANTUQ010000125.1, on the reverse strand, counting down.
AAATTCTTGCATGCTTTAAGTCCCTAAAGAAAATCAGATATATAGGAATGAAGATGAAATCTTTGACGTATGTAGTATGACCTGGCAGGAAATATCAATTGTCTTGGATGTGATTTGGCAATTCTGAGATATTTTTTGATAAATTGATGTGGCGTAGAAGAGGACACATACGTACATATATATATTTGATATTTCTCAAATATCTTCTACCTTCTTAGATCTACATAATGTGTAAATTATTTTTATGTATCTATTCATGATGTCTTGTCAGTAAATTATTTTCCAATCAATTTAAGAATGGATTTGTTTATATATGATTGTCTCTTATATTATACATATTAAGAATTAAGATGATAAAGATGAGCAAAATATCTAGAGGCCGTAGCCTTAACATATTAAAGATTGTCATTGATGTTAACAACTAAGCCTCTCAATATCATATTGCTTTTATTGCGACAGAGAAGAATGATTGTGATGTATTGGAAATCAAATTCAATACTCATCTCCTCGATTAAAAGAAAAACAGAAAAGGAAGGAAGGAAGAAAGAAAGAAAGAACAAAAAGATCTTCTTTTTATGATTTTTTTCTATTGTTATATTAATAGCAAATTAACTGAAGAAAAATAAAATAATAAGTTCCTCACAAGTCATTTTCTCTTAAGCTGATCTGATTATCCAATCCAATATCTATCATATTTTTCAGTATATACTAATGCAGTTTCGCTTAAAGCAGTTCTGAGCATCTAAGATGCTCCATGCTTAGAGTTTAAACCTAAAACCTCTCATCCGTCTCATTCTTGTTGAATAAGTGATTAAAGAATTAACTATGAAATAATAGCCCAATGACTTTGATGAGTCGCAGGCTTATTACTCCGGCGAAGATCTTCCAGGAGGAGGCGAGTCTCACGGTGGCCGGCGGAGCTACAGTACCTATAGGATTTATGAATTTTCTTGGCTGATGATGATGCTTCTGCTTCTTTGATTTCATCCAAAACAATCTGTCTGTTTCTGCATTGTATGCTACAAAACCCTAGATCTCCCCTGCAAATTCAAAACCATATTTATACAGAATCAACATAATTAAAGATTGGCAATTTTATAAATTTGATAGTGAAGAATTAAGCATATATATATGTAGATATACCTATACATGTAGACATCTTTGTCGAGGCTCAAGTTCTTGTTGCATAAAAAACAAGATTTGAGGTAGCAAGATTCAAAATTGGAGGTTGTAGCAGGAATTTTCATTGCTGATTTTATAAGCACATTAGTGTTGGATTTTCCTTCTGATATCTGAACAATAATTTGCAGCCCAATCACCATTAAAGATCCTTTCTTCGATTTACTTTCCTCTTCCTCAAAATACCCTCCTAGCAATTTGAATTTTGAAATCATTTCCATTTTACAATTACCAAATCTTAGAGAAGAAGTAGTAGTAGAAGAAGAAGAAGAAGATAGTAATGAGGTGAGTGAATCAAGAAAAATGGATATATAGAGGAATTTCTTGGCCACATAAAGCCTGCTTTATTGATAGGTAATTGTGTTGCTTTTAGTGCTGCTCGCGTGCTCCAATTTTGGCCTGTTATTAATTTTTAATTCTTGACATGTTTAATTTATTGTTTAGAAAGCAATATATATTTTATTTTATATAAAGCGGTGAATTTGTGATATAATAAAATAGTAATTATGCAAAAATAAACACGTGCTTACTTGATGAAAATTGATAAATTCGTAGAAACTTTTTGGCCTTTTCATTTGTGTATGACCCACAAGTCATTATGAAACTCGTACTCTTTTGTAAGTTTTGTTGTTGGATATATAAGAAACGTGGAAATTATGCAACAACTTTCATCCATCCTCTTTATCAACTTGACTCAGATCTATATGTTAGTTAGTATTCAAGACAATTAATTTGTTGGTTAATTTTATTGTCATGTTTATAATTTTTGTCGGTGACTATAGGTAAAATCAAATCGACGCCATTATCTAATATTAGATATGAATTTTTTTTTTAATTATTTTACTTATTTAGCCAAGCTATATTAATTTAATAGCATTACAATTAATTTTATTTGCAATTTTAATTTGATTATTTGAACAAAAAAAATCAATGAAACTTGCATTTTATACAAATGGGATTTATTTAAAAGGGAATCCGAGAAGTAAATAACTAAATATTAATGCAAAAATAGAAAATAACAAATATTATTATTGTATAACTTGTATTTTTATTTTAATATTTTATTTAAAAAATTTTCAAATAAAATTAAAAAATATTATAATAAAGAAAAAAATAAAGATGAAAAAATAATATATCAAATGTAAGAAAATAAAAAAATTAATTATAAAAAAATTAATTAAAAAAAATAAAAAATTTTGCAATTCCCAATTGCAATGTGAATTGCAATTGTGACTTGCAATTGCAAAAGGCTGCAGCTCCGCTCCGTAAGAGCTGCAGCCTTTTGATTAAAAAAAAACTGCCGGTTTCTTGCAAAATATTTAATAAAAAAAATAAAATTTGTTAGAAACCGGCATACAAAGGTGCCGGTTTATGACACACCAGCCGGTCAGACCGGCTGGTCCCACTCTGACAAAAACCGGCACGTACTTGTGCCGGTTTTTAACACCCAAAAATTGTAAAATTGTTTACTGTAACACCATTTATCTAAATATTTTTTAAAAGTACACCAAAATTAAAAAAAGCCCAACACTTCATATAATGATTTAGATAATTTTCATGAATATCAATTCTACTGTATTGGACTATCATGTCCCGTCTTACGAATCAAACTTTTGAAATATAAGAAGTGTTTTATTTAATAATTAATATCGACTTAAAAATTATTTGTGAATATTGGTATGCCTGGCTCGGTCTAAATCAGCTCATGATATGTTATTTTTTTAGTAAAGAAGTTGGAGCTTTTGATATCTCTTTCCAAAGTTTAGAATCAATTCTGTATTTTGGAAAGAACTGAAAATTAATTAGTCTTCTTACAATGCTTTTTCTAACCTTGTATATGCAAATGAAACATGGCAATGATGAAGCCAAGAGGAACATTTTAAAAACGTTGTTAAAACATGAACTCGATCGATGCGTTTCTGCCCGACTTAACAAGTATCACTCATGCTAGCTGTCGGCGATTTTAAAAAATAATAATAATAATTCAGAAGAAATCGTTTTGTTTTGTATATATTTTTTTTCTATTATTTCAACTCCTAGAAGGCTAGAATACTTTATGTTCTCGGCATTTTTGTGATTTTTTTCCTCAAATGCTGTATATATAGTTAAATTTCAAAAATCAATTGTCTGATTATGTGAGAATTTTTCATTCGCAGGTTTGATTCTTAGGTAATTTTAATATTTTGTACATATATAATTAACATAATATAGGTTTCAAATCGTATATATACAAATTTAAATCTTAATTATGATAATTTTCTGACTGTTAAAAAAAAAGAAAGAGAAATGAAATCGGATTCTTTCACCTTCAACATTCTGTAAACATGAATGTGATTATAAATTATTGCCACCAAAACCTCCATTAAAAGTTAATGTAACTTTATATAGAATCGATTGATTGGACACTTTTATTCCTTTCTTTGGCGAAATCCAATAAGAAAATAGTACTCCTTAAAATGAATTTGACCAAATTAAGATGTTACCAACTTCATAATTGAATTTAAATAATTTTTTAATTAAGGAAATTTGAATTTTTTGCGCAAGATTTTATGATTAGTTAACCCCCTAATTGACACAAGTATATATCCTTTAATCATTAATTAATAAGAAATCCTAACACGGTTACATTTTTCATGTATATAAATATGCTATTTGCTTGAAATTCAAGAGGTGGAATATCTAGTTTTAGGGAAAATGTGAAGGCCTAAATAGATGCAAAAATGCTTAGAATATGATATACTTACTTATTTAGGCCTTTTGAGCTATTTCAGAAAAATAATTACTAATCCCGGTTTCTATTACGATCTCATATGGGTTATCTATATGGATAGTTAGTAGCTTATAAGTGTGATGGACATTCACAACTATTAGGAATTTATTTTGGTAGAACAAGGGACATTTTCACTTATGGGCCTGATGTAACTTTTAGGTTTGTATGGATAAGTCCATCAGGTATATGAATGTGACTTGGGCTTATGAGAGCCTGAGTCATAACAACTGGTATCAGAGCCAGTCCGACTTTGCGATAGACAACCCAGGAGAGGAACCCAAGGAAGGGAGACCCAAGGAACTGAAAATTAATTATTTCCTGACAATAAATATACGGTTCAAAATTAAGTGTCCATTAAAAAAAAAAAAACTGGTATATCCTGGCATTTTATTTCGATTATGCCTCTACATTTTATTTCAATTATGCTCTTAATACAATTAATAAGTATATTGTTAAATTTTCAGAGGAGTAATATGTATATTGAAAGGGTAAATTAGTAAAATACTAATATACTAATATAAGCGATATAATATCAAACAAAAATGAAGAGAAAAATAAAGGTGGATCAGAACATAAGATCGGATGCCAATTTCCATTTCAATTTCGTTATTGGATTGAGATTGGGAGAATAATTGTGTTGGATTAAAAGAAAAGGCAAAATTTGATGGTGCCATACAGAATCTTGACCTCAACGCCAGCTCTTTCTGTGATCATACATCTACCTCACTATCACTTTTCTAATTAAGATAAATTAATCATTTAAATATCCAATTTTCTTTAGGAACATTTAGCATAGTTCTTTTAGCAGTTTGGATGTGAACATTTTCTTAGATGCAATATATTACTGGGTTTAACACAAATATTACTAGGAATGCCTACATGCATATTTCTTCCAAATTTCCGGAGATTCGATAGGAATAAAAACAATTTTTAAACAAGTAGGTTTAATACAAATTTAAATTCTGGGGTTGGGGATTTTTTGAACTATTAAGTGTCTCCGCCATTACATATTTATAAATGTATTCTTCAACTATAGTAGAAGAGCCTATATTCTGATACTGAAGCAGAACCTGCTGATAGATACCCTACCTTATTCAGACCAAAATGCTTACAGGTGTCTAATTATTCGCAAAGGCAATAAGAATGTTTATCCATATTCTAAAATTAGGTTTTTTCCCCACTGTTTACTTGGACTACAGCAAGTTGAACAAATATTCTCCAATATTAAAAATTCAATAGCTAGGACTTGAACAACTATAAAACGAACATTCCCTATGAAACTCTTGTACAAGTTCCTGCAATCTTATTTCCCTAACTCCTCTATAACTCTCATGGACAAGATTCAAATCAACAACTTTCTGCTTCTCAGGTTGGTTTTCTAAATACAATGTTTATATTCCTGTCAGGTTTAAATAATTCATAATCAAAATACCAAAAAAAAAGTCTCTATGTACTGCAGCAGAAGATCATATGCAGCTGCAAAAGAAAATCTAAGCATGCAATCAGTGGTATCAGTGATGAGAAATGCCAAAGATTTAATGGCAGAAGATTTGGCAGACAAGAAGGTGAAGGAAAGTACCTTTTGGATGAAAGATCCAAAGACTGGCAATTGGATTCCTGAGAACCATTTTGGTGAGGTTGATCCTGCAGACTTGAGAGCCAAGCACCTGACAAAAAAGGAGAAATTCTAAAATACTCAAATATTACATGTCTGGTGACTCTGGTCTGCTTCCAGTTCACTCTTTTTCTTACAAGTTGTAACCAACTAAAATAAATTACCCTTCTGGGTTTTTTACTTAACTGGCTTTCCCTCCTTTTCTTTTTATTCCTTCAGATGCAATTTAAGTTAGGATAACACATCTACTACCAAGACACTAAATATAATTTGGACCATGGCAACATAACTAACACTTTACCTGCCAAAATTGCCTTCAGTGCATAGTTTCATCAGCGTGGCTTAATTTTAAAAAAATTAAAAACCAGAATTACAGAAAAAAAGAATTCAAATAATGCAGTTTTGCCTTTGGTGTATTCCAAACAAAGTTGGGAATTGGATTCAAAATTGTCAAGTAATACAATGCATGCACGTATATCAAGTGCCATGTCAAAGCAGGCCAGGAACTGGTTTCTATTGAAAAAATCAAACATCAAAGTTGCATTTAAATTATAACTACAAGTATAGTTGAATAAGTTCATCGCTGACTACTGATGGAGTGAGTACACCAAGATCAGTAAAGAGCAACGTAAGATATTGCGGAGGGGTATAATCTCTAGCAGACGTTTCAACCTCCACCTTTGATGGGATGGGTACTCCAAAATCAATAGGGCGTAAGGCAGGAGCCATGTCTTTCTGGTCTAATGGATAAAGACGAGCAAACTGCAAAGCAAGAATTCATATATGAGTATTAATCAAACTCATAACAGAGATATGAACTGAAACTTGTGGTTTCTGTTATGACATTCTATTGATTACAATTATTAAAATTTTCACGCTGACAGCAAATGGTGGTTATGAAGTTACATAATGGGATGGTTTTTCCTCCAAAGTTTACAAGATTTAGAATACCTTATAGCTTTCAGCCGCCACATATACAGGCTTGTTCATGCTGTGTGCCACCAGGGCAATTTGGTATGTGCCCATCATGTTAATTATACCTCCACTCTCAACAACTCCGTCAGCTCCAACAAATACCATGTCCACTTCATCCATACTATATGCTACAGCAGAGTCTATAAGGAGCTTCACAGGAACATCAAGCTTGGCCAGCTCATTAGACAACCGTAATCCTGTCCGTTCAGGCCTTCCCTCTGCAATTTTGGAAGCAGGAACAGTTAAGAGGGGGATGAGAGCAAATATTCCAGAAAGAGTAATCTGTCCATTGATCATAGATTCAAGAACTACAGCAGAATCTATTAATCAAAAATAGAATATTAATAGGCAATGACACTATTGCCAACAGAAGAATACCAGTTAATTTTTGGTGTTGAAAAACATACATAATAGATTAACATAACTCATCACAGGAATTACATTCTATTATGTTATTCTTCCCACAGAATGATATGAACTATATAGTCGTAAAACTTGTGCTAGTTTTAATTTGGGTAACATCGGTAATGAAAGAGGTCAAAACCCCATGCACATGATCAAGAAAATGACCAGAAGTCAGGTTCAGATTATACATGATCTTTGATCCAACCCTGGCACAGTTCAACATGAATGACAGAGATATTCTCAACCGAATAAAGAAAAAGAAGAAATAGGACCTGTACAGAAAACTCGAAAAAGTTTCTTATTCTGAGCTGCTGTCTTCAAGACTTCCAACACAACTCTGGAAAAACCATGCACCAAAATAGTGCAACCATCAAAAATAAAATCCTGACTAAGCATGGCAATAATTCTGCGAGCCTGCCACACAAAACACCATTTTTTTTACCAATATTCTAAAAAAAAAATAAATGCTTTTATTGTGAGCTGTAACTAACCAAAACAATACCTTGTAAGATATCTCTCCAAATTTCTCTGCACGTTCAATCAAACGACATTTAGCTGAATTGAAGTCCTCATATTCTAAGGCTGATGTTCTTGTTACATACCGCATAAACAGATCACATCCAGCTGTCAATGAGATAGAGGTTGTGTCCCATGACTGCGCACCACACACAAGGTTAATCATCTCCACTAAAAAAATACAACTACCATTACTTAAGTTTTTTTTCATTTGCTTTCAACTAGAACAATTTGCTCCGATGTTACTATCATGAAGATTCAGATACTAATGACAGAACATACTATTTGACCTTCTTCACTGTTCTCCTACATGATCATCTAAATGCTCATTGGTTCAATTCCATGAATCAATGCATTCAAAATTCACAACTGACCATATGATGTCACCGTAAAGTGGCTACGCAAAATCAATTTTCCTAGTTTTACCTTTTCTACCTCAGTTTCCATTTACTGGCATCAAAAGAAATAATTCTTATCCTTACACCCATCAAATAAGAGTGGTAATTTCTAGAACTATGTAAGGAATTTGGCTCAAACTAATTGCACTTCCACCCATCTAATGTATATGAATTCACTATTTAGATTCAGACCGATATTTAGAATGCATCCATTCTGATATGATGCCAGTTATCACCTTACCACCCACTCTAAACTATTAAACCGACCTGGGTATAGATACAGAAAGACTTATTTTCTCTATAATTAATGTTCTATACAAAAGCACGCAACAGTTTTGCCGGTTAGATATATGCTGCAGTAACGTTGTGGGCTTGAATAAAGGTTCTCATAGATAAAACTTGGTAACAGGCATTAAAGACCGACCTTATGCTTGTGTTTTACAAAGAGTTAAAACCCCAGCGTTTCATGGAATAAAATAAATAGGATCCTAGTGCACAAGGCCTGCTACATTATAGGCTGTCAGGGGATCATACTATGCAGCATTCCGTAGCATTTGCAGGGATGCTGTTTCCGCAATTTGAACCCATCATCTCAAATTACAGTGAAGGGTCAAAACTGTTGCACCACTTCCCACCAAAGCATGTTTTTCTTTTATGTCCTCATATGCGAGATGACGTTAAAAAGAATGTATTCTTGGCTTCTACTATGAACCAATTTCAATAGTGATCATAAGAATAGAAGCAAGAAGTGTGGAATTTTCAGTAATCAATAGATTATTAACTAAAACATCTTATTTGCTACATTCCTTACATAACCATAAGTTTTAAATTTCCACATCGACTGACAAATAAATTCTTAATCCAATTTCTAACTCCATTGCACAATTTCTTTAAACAATTGTTCCTAAATGAACATAAACAACCAAATAGACGGAAAAAAAAAATTCTGTAGTCACTCACTTTAAGCGAATCTGAGGCCTTTTTCAGCTCAATTTCCAGCTCCATCATTGTAGTCGCCTCACTATTTCTGATCACCGCCGCAAGAGCCCTGATTGCGGCAACGGCCTCCGCCAAGTCCGGCTGCTTCCTCCAGTTATTGAATTCATCAATAACACTAAACGGCTTTCCGGCAACCTTAGCTTCAGTTTCCGGCACAAAGACATCGTCAGTATGCTGGCCAACGGCGGCCTGCGCCTGAGCCAGCCAGTCACTGGTGACGACGCCATGGTGAGCCGCACGTGTCTGATAATAGGCAGAGATGTTACTCTTAGAGTTAGGGTTTTGGAGAGTATCAGACATGGAGAGAGGCGGAGGAGAGAGAGTGAGGGAGTCGGCGTTGGTCTGTGAGGTTTCGTTTCGTTTGTCGAGTATGAAGGATGCTGATCTCCACCACATCTGATATCAGTTTCTCTTTTTTGCGTTTGTTTAGGTGCCTAAAAACTAATGAGTGTGTCACTTTCTCGGGAAAATTACAAGAGAAACCAGCGTAATCAGAGAGATTCTGGTGAGTGTTAGGCCACAAAAATGGGGATATTATGTGCCAATTGCGTTATTAGTACAGCCCGTACTCTTTATTTATTTATTGCCTCGCACAGATAGAACGTCGCCGTTTCGTCTTCTAATCACATTCATAAAAAATGACACGATCAATTTTGCTTTCTTATTGATATTACATGGGTAATTTTCTTTAGGGTATTACCTCTTAACACATTAGATGTATTTTCTAATTATATATTAAACAATAAAATTTCTAAATTAAAAATATTTCTAATATGAAAATTAGACATAAAAATTTTTCTTCACCCTTTTCTAAAAATAACGACGAATTTTAAAGTGCACGTGCCTGTTAAAGTTAAAGTAAGTGCAAAATTTTTAAGATTCTGATTGTCAAATTTCTAAATGTTCAAGTCAAATTAAAATCAAATTTGATCCAACTCATATGCACCCTTAATTCCATTATATAGGATATATAGAGGAAAAATATCACAAAATATTTGCATCAATGTTCCAAATAACCAACCAAACTATTAATACCACAAATTGTCCCATTCTAGCAATAAAACTAATTTCAATGTATTAGAAAATTTCGGGTTAATTACGTCTGTGGTCATCGAATTTTGGTGCTTATAATCAAATGTTCATAATAAAATAATTTATAATACAAAAATTATCAAATTTTTTATTTTTTTCAATTAAGGTAAAAATGACCGAAAAATTAATTTTTCGTCACCGAAAGGTTACACAAATATGCCAATATGCCTCGCCTACATGGAGGAATTGACATGTTAGTAAGTATACGTAAGTAAGACTTTTTTTTTTGTCTTTTTGTACAGGTTGACATAACACATGTATTTGCTGACGTGTCAATTTCTTCATATAAATGGGTCATATCGCATGCTGACTGGACGCGCTCTAGAAAATTACTGATGACGTGCCATATTTACTTGTCCCTCCGGTGGCGAAAAATTAATTTTTCTGTCATTTTTACCTTAATTGAAATAAAATAAAAGTTTGATGATTTTTATTTTACAAATTATTTTATTATGATCATTTGATTATAAAGCCCAAAATTCGATTACCACAGAAGTAATTAACCCGAAAATTTTAGAGCAAATCCTACTTTTCCTTCACTTCTATCAAAAAAAAATAATACTGCAAATTTTCCCTTCAAGCATATTTCAATAGTAAAAGCCGATTTTACATCGAAAAGTCTCATATTTGAGCCATCTCTCTTCTTCCTTAATATAAAAAAACACAGCACATTAAGTACAACATTGTTCTGTCAAAATTCAAAACCGAGTGGAATTATACACCTTCATATTTCCCTGCTAACAAAATGTAAACTTCCTTCTTTCTTAAACTTCAACAACAACAGCAGCAACAACAACAACAACCGAGTGAAAGAGATTTTCTGAGCTAGATTCTATATGTACATATAGATCTTTCCTTGTCCATTCTTTTGAATTCAGATTCTGCAAAAGATGAGATTATAGGCAACAAGCAGGCCCATGATAAGAGAGTGATCCATAGATGGCTCAACCACCATTGTTAATACATCTTCTCCTAACACAACTCCACTCTTTGATTCCTTTCTTTTCACCTATTCAACCAATTCACAATCATCAATTAATATGAATTAAATTATACTTTATCTAAAAATTAAGATAAATAATAGCTAATTAATAACCTCTGCAATCAGGGCTCCTGCCTCATCCACTATCCTGCAAGTCGATTTCCCTGTCCAGCTGCTTTCAATCTTATATTCACAAATTTGATTTTCATCAAATCTCACAATAGCCCTACAAGCTTCACCGGAAAACTTCAACGATTTCTTCACCTGAAAACCTGGTCCTTTCCTCTCAATTTCTGCACGATCACCGGCTCTGAATCCATCCCAGCAACCCAACAGCTTGAATTTCTATACATACGCACACAATTTTTTTTTAATAAATCATGCCTAATTTTTTAAACAGAATGCTGATTAACTAGTTTAATTACCTTTTTGAATAATGTGAACAACACTTTGCCGGCGAGATCCATGAGATGAACTTCGGTTTGGTTGCTGCCTTTGAAGTTGTAGTTGTCGACACGATAAACGACATGGCCGTTTGAGTCGAAAACAGTGCATCCTTTTCCACTGAGTACTAAGGATTTCATCCATATTGTGAAAGTTTCTTGTTTTGATGTGAAATAAGACGGAGCTGAAGAGACGTGTGCTTGAGGATGAACCTTTGCCATTTCTCTTTCGCTCAACTTTAGATTCTAACTTTAGCCTTAAATATAAGGGAATTTTGTAATTAGGCTATTTATCCTACGATTTATAATATAAGAAATGTGACGGATTAATTCAAAATCCGATACTATCGAACTATAATTGGAGACGATTTTTATAAAAATATACATTTTATACACAAAATAATAATTAAATATGATATATTAAATCGAATCCGAATTTTTATTACTTTGACCAAGAACAGTTAATTAAATGGTATACAGCTATTAATTAGCAGTAAAAAGATATAATAGAAACCTTAAATATTAAAGTGATATCATGATGATCTTATAATGAGAATAAAGTAGCAAGTAAATGATATGAAGTGATGAAAATGGATAAAAAAAATTATCAACTTGGCAAGCTGTTGTGTTGTATATATCGACCAGTTCTTCGAGCATTAAACAAAGATATCATGCAGAGCAATCAGCACCAATTTTTTAACACGATCTTTTGTCTTGGGTTGTTAATATGACCAAAAATAGGATCTTATCACTTTATCGATTCATATATATGTGACTCATATATAACTGTTGCAAACTGGAATTTTCGTCAGGTATTCTCTTCCAAATACTACGTATCTGGTTCAGTTTTGTAGCGGCTAATCCAACTATTGCCCAGTTTACTTAAAAGTAATAAAATATTTTTTTAAAATAATTGAATTTAAGTCTTATATACAGAAAAAATTAATTTGACTGATTTTCGGTGAGAGATTTGCCGAAAAATCTATTTAGCATGTTCAGTGAGCGGCTTTAAAATGTATTATAGTATTGAATTTACTATTCATGTTGGGTTTAGACTTATGTTTATAGATATGTGCCGCCCAAATCATTTATAAATTACTTATTAATTAATCAAGAAATAATATTTATACTCATCTATTTTATATAAAAAAAAATAATTTTTATTATGTTATCATATGATAGCATAATTTATATTTATAAATTAGGTAAATACCGGATTTTGATTGAATTCGGATATCTATATATTTAATGGAATTTGGATTTGAATAAATTGTGCTTCGTGGATGCTCTATTTGTTTCTACTTTAAACTTCATTCCGTCTTTTTTTTTTTCTTTCTAATACTTAAATTTATAGTTAGTGCCAAAATAAACTCGAGATCAGTCACACTTTAGTTAAGTGATTAATTTAATTAATTTCCCACCTATTACAAAAAATAATAATAATAATAATTCTTACAATATTCTATTCTCCTCGTCAGATGACTAAATCTCTACAAATTGCGACGGTGGAATGGTATAGAATATAGATGGCTATTTTATTAAATCACTTAATTATACCATGCAAGTTGTTGAAAATATTAAAAACAAAGAAAAAGAAACACACAGAATTTGACTTTATATTTTATTTAACTCACATGATCTAAGGACATGAAAGAAATAATAAAGAAAAGAAAAAGGTTATCCTTAATTTTTTTTAAAATAATTTCCTTAGCAGCTCTTTAAACTTTATTGAAAAAAGGTGCAACAAAACCATTGTATAATAATAATAATAATAATAATAATAATAATATATTTATATATTTAGTACGGAGAAAATAACATTAAGATACTAATTAACTTCAACTTGTTCTTAAAAATTGGGCTAATGGTGACAGAATAATTATAAAATTATGAACAATTTTAGGGGTCCATAGTTTTCTTGTGTTAACAAATTTATAAAGTTTAATTTATATATGTGGCGGTTTAGACTTACCAAAAATTGCTGAGACAGTGAAGCTAAGCTAAGCAGGAACCTCTCATTTAATGTATTTAATTAGCACTTGATCATCCTAATATAGTGAACTAATTTAGTTCTTAATCAACCAGGGATTCTTTATTTTTAAATAAGTTCTTGATTAGGGAGTTCAAAAACTAATTAATAATAAATGTTCCTTTTGCACCAAAGTATATAATTATTTATTGCTGTCTTGTCTAGATTAATTTCTAACAACTTCGGTTTGTACCACAATCACATGAGGCCTGAAACTATGAATAGATAGGCAGTGATTGAGTAAGATAAAATTTTAGGAAAATATTGGTATTGTAAACCTAATAAAAATACCTGATTTCAACGGAAAACCTAATAAAATACCTAATAATTCCCACTGATTCGTTTCAGCTAGAATTATTATGCATTCGGAATTGTTTCACTGCTCAAGCTCATGGCAATGGCCACCTAATTTCCACTCACTTACGTTAGAGTATAAAAGATTCAAAAATGATACAAACATGGATGACCAAATCTAATATGGCTAATTTTGTTAGATTAGTGATAACACAGCAAATATCATTTGCCTTAAGGCCCATTCAGCCGGCCCACTTAACTGGCAGGGTCCAAAACCCATCAGCTAAAGGTATCAGACACGAGCTCCTAGGCAGCGATCATGACCGATCGGCTGATGTGACCGCCAGTCCCATCAGCCGCCTGACACAAGGTAGCACCCATGCCTATCACCTGCTCCATGTCATGTCGCCGAATACCTACTCTGACAGCCAGTAATCATCCCCAGGCACTCAAGTGTCCCTCAACTATCTCATATAAATAGCCCAGCACACGATGATACCAGGTATTGAATCCACATCATTATCTCTCTAAAGCACATTCTCTCTCTAAGCTACTAACTTAAGTTTCGGAGTGCTTACGTCTGGTCCGACCGGGCTCTTCTTACTGCAGGGTTATCTCATCCGATCGGAGCGACCTCTCTCCTACAGATAAAGACATTCTTGGATTTATCATTTGGTGCTTTCGTTGAGAGCCGAGGCCAGCGCCCGAGCGGCAGCGCCCGATCGGCAGCGCCCAAAGCGGCCAGTCCCGACAAGCGGCCAGTCCCGTAAGCGGCCAGCGCCGAGCCCTCTCTCGGGAGGGGGAATAGTGATAGCAACGCTATCATGAATCCCACATCGGCTGTTGAAGTGGTTGAAGTAGGCCATATAAAGGCCATGGACACCCTTCACCTGTACAAGCCCTTTTGGGGCAAAGCACCAGAAACAAAACCGTGAGAGCTCCGGCCCAAAGCGGACAATATTGTACAGTGCCCGGCGTACCTCCCGATAAAGTCAGAAATGGCTTTATCAATTAGATACCAAATAGTCATTAGTTAAAAAATATCATTAGATTAGTGTGCCGGTTGGGAATATTTTACATAATAATTTTATGATATGGATTTATATTATGAAAAATAATTAATTGGAGTTCCCAATTATGTTACATTACGATGTTTTTATTATTTTGTTTTTAATTACAAGGTGTCGGCTAGGCTAGGTGTTTGCTTATGACCTATTCTACATGTACCTCTTATTTTTGCACATGCATTTGATTAATAGCAACATCTGCCACCTTGAAAATAAGTATAGCTAAATTAACTTGTGGTTTAAATGGTTAATTTTTTTTTTCAAAAATTAAAGTCTA
The DNA here is from genome assembly GCA_947683425.1 of Excoecaria cochinchinensis. Taxonomy (NCBI): domain Eukaryota; kingdom Viridiplantae; phylum Streptophyta; class Magnoliopsida; order Malpighiales; family Euphorbiaceae; genus Excoecaria; species Excoecaria cochinchinensis. The sequence goes on along the minus strand of CANTUQ010000125.1, from coordinate 1,700,844 downwards.
ATTTCTATTTCATCTCGAAAAATATAATTATAGAATTTCTTGTTATATTTTAAGTGGTGAATTTTAATTTAACACAAAAATTAAGAAAATGATTAAAAAATTTGATTTTATAAAAAAATATTAACAATTGATTAATTTTTTAATCAATTATTTTAAATTTCAAGTATACCATTCAATTTTTATATGATCAAAACTAAATTTATCACTTTATTAAATGTAATATTGCATAATAAATAAGGAAAAACATATAAATTTCTTTTTCAAATTAAAAAAGGAACTTAAAGTGGAATAAGAAAAAATGACCATTTAAAATAAAATAATACAAAATAGAAAAAATTATAGTGGTGGCAAATGGGCGGGTTGGGCGGGTTTGGGTTGGGTCATAAATGGGTGAATCATAAACGGGTCAAAAATATATGGATCATAAATGAATCAATACCCAAATGGGTTGGGTGGGTTTGGATCGACTCATTCGATCATTTTTTTTAATGAAAAATAATTATCGATATAATAACGAAATACTAAAAAAATTACTATGAAAATGTTGGCGCAAATGGATTAGGTGACCCAAATGGGTCGGCGGATATCCAAACGGGTCAGAATGTCGGTTGATTTATAACTGTCCAATTTACTATTTATTTGTTAAAAATTTTGACAGTATAACAGCTATATATATAACCTACCTTTCATGCAATTCAAACAATCCATGGCCCACACAGGTGCACAACAACACAATAATTCATAAATCAAGTGGTCCATTTTTCATTTTTAAGTCTATTATTTAATCCTAAATTATTTCACTCACTTCCTAAGCTCATATTCTCCCAAAATTAATTTTATAATTCTTAAAATATATAAATTAGCCTCCCTGTAAAATTTCAGCTCAAACAGAGTCTATTTCTCAATCAGGTACATTTAAATCAGTCCGTTTTGACAATTTTTAGTATTACCGAAAATTTAATTTGTCACTATTAAAAATTTCTAAATATTAATCTAAGTTTATATGTACCATTAAAATAATTTTTAGAGATCATTTGTTATTTTTAGAAATCTGGTCAAATCTTGGTCAAATTGGGTACCTTTTAAAACAGGCCAGATTTTTTTTTTTTTGACTTTTGGAAATCTATTTGAGCTCATTTTTCTCCAAATTTTACCCTCGGACTCCTCATGACTAGTATTTTCCGATGGTCAAATAAAATATTTTTTACCTCTTGGTGTAATTTTTGTCCCGAGTACACTATTTACCGTTGAAAAATACTATTCATGATTAATCCGGTAACTTGGCCATTACAAATCTAACCAACAAAATACGCATACACATTACACAATAATACAGCGAGACGGTTTAAGCAAAACATCTTGTGAATTAAGGCAAAAGTTTTTAATGTCCAAGAAATAATGAAAAATAAGAACAAAAAAACAGAATGACCCAAATTGATTGTATTTTATGTGGGTAGATTTTGAGTGGGTTTAAATAGATTAATTTTTTAGTAGGATTGCGTTTGGATTAATTTTTGTTGAATGAATTTGAGTAAATTGTTAAGTTTGTGTTAATTTTGACATATTAAAAAAAATAACCATTTAAAATGGATGGAGCGAACATATAAAAAAAAAAAAGTATTGCTGATATAATTTGTGACGGGCGAGCAGAGAAAAAAATACTTGAAGAGATTTTATAAAATTTAAATTTGTCTTCTTTTATTTAACTTTGAAGAAAGTAGAATACTTATTAAATTCAATTTATCCTTTTATAATAAATCTTGGCTCGCAGCCAAATTTTTTACAGGAAAAAAATGCAAAGATGTGTTGCATGATTGTGTGCTTTTGACACGTCCAAGTCAAAGATAAATATTACTATTTCTGATTAAAGATAACATCATACTATGCTTTTATTATGTTAACCTGTTTCACTACACCATTATAAAAATGCTAATTTATTTAGCATTTTTTGTATTACTTACTTTCCTTTTTTTTTATTATTATTAAAAATTTATCATTTTTTTGTATTAATTAATTTTGAAAACTACTTTTCTTAATTAATAAAATTTATGTTTATTTTGGGTATGAATTTTAAAACAGAAAAAGAAGTAATTATAACCCTCAACTTTTAATCTTCGTAGAGCTGATCATTTCATAATTTTTTGTTAAATTAAGTACAATCAACATTTAACTTTCATGCATCACATATGCTTGCAATATATATGGAATAATTTTTCTATCAAATTAAATACGAGCTCAATTGAAAAAAAAAAAGAGTTTAGGGGTTCAATTAAATTAATAAGGAACTCCAACATATTTACTTATACACTAAATTAATTAATGGTTTATTGGCATTTAAATTAAGTAAAACTGGTTAAAAATGTGATTATAAAAATAAAATAATCATAACGTTTTATTATTTCCATGTGGGGCAGTTAAGAACATTTTCTTGAGACTCAAGAAACAAAACAACATTATTATGACATAATTATGGGGGAAAAACATAAAAAATTCGAAAAATGGAAATTATTGTGTTGTTATGTATCTTAATTAATTCTTAACAGATTGCCTACTTACTCACCTTACTCGCAAATGAAAAACAAATAAAAAGACCGCGTATGTGGATACGGATATCCACCAACTCGACTGCCAGTTAACATTCTTATCATAAATCATAATTATATTAACATTAATCTAAATCTAATGCTATATATTATTATTATTTTCTTCAAATACAATTCAAACATCATTAATTGAACGAAAAGGGTATATTTGTTTTGATTTTTCAAACCAACTTTCCTTTTGCTTGTCAATAACTAATTCTTTTATTTTCTTTAAACCTAGAAAATGTTTTTCAAGAAAAAGGATACACGCGTTTTGGATAATTTAGAAATATATATACATATATATCTTAGTTCCAAAATCAAATAGAGGAAGAAAAAATATGCACACATCAAGAAGCTACACAGGTGCTAAAAAAGTCAACTGTCCTCAATTAGAGAAAGCTAAAAGACTTTCTGGTCATTCTATATAAGATTCGGGGCACTTTTGGAAAACAGAAAAACTCAATTATAAATGGAAAATAAAATTCAATGATAAATATTTGTTTTTATATCATTTTATCTTATTTTTTTTGCATATCATTTAATAAATTCATCAATTTATAGAATCTATTTTATTCATGAAATGGTCTGAAAAAATAGCCATGAAACAATGCTTATCTATTTTACTGTGATTTTATTCCTGACCTAATGAATGCCAAGTTATTATTATTATTTTTGGTTGCGTTTTTCACGGAGCAAAACGGAGTCGTATGATTGTTTTCTGAGGTTATAATGTGGTCGAGACTATGAATGATACCGTGGACGCGTACCCACGTTATGTCAGTGTCTCTGACAGTGGAAAAAGAAACAGATAAATTAAAAATAAATAATCTGAAAATTTAGTTAAAAAATAAAATATTTCTTTCATTATATGGGACAGGAAAAGAAAGGGAAAGAAGACTGTCTCAAAAATTTTATATGAAACTATGAATAAAAATGAGAATTATCTGAAAGTTTATTCACGGGAATTAATATCAGGTGCAATTTGATGATGAGCTGGTCGCATTTTTCTCTATAATTTTCTATGCATGTAGAAAGCAAGAAATTGAGCAATTCCTTTTAGACATATATATTAAAGCGAGAAATTAAGGATCATGGATTCGTTTCTGTGATTAAGAATTGGATCATATTTTCATTCTTTGAAGAATCGCTATCTGGGTAGGCTGGCTTTTGCAAAATCACCACCTACCCTTTGTCACGGATTCATTGGCTACGTGGCGCAAGTCTCTTGGAGAAGAAGATCTTGATTGTGATGTTGTTATTGATGATTGCCTTTGCAAGGTAACATTTGCTTCTTTATTAGAATTACGTGATAAGGAAAATCATATATATATATATATATATAAAATTTTATTTTTTTTTTCCAAACTTGATATTCAGGAGAGATTTGTACGGATGCGATTCAATTTGGAGCTGTGTTAGGGATATTGGGTTTCTTAATTTCTTTGAATTTAGCTGTATAGGATAGTTGGATGCGAGTTTAGTTTATTACAAGAAAGCATTTTTTATGCATTGAGATGGTTTTCTACGCTATTATACAGTTTTGTGCTTTTGGGGCTTTTTATTTTTGTGCTTTTCTTGTTGTTAGCCCAATTTAGTGAGGAACTGTCTGGGTCTATTAAAGAGTAGTCTCTGATTAAGAAGTATATAGCAGCGGCTTCCGGAGAAGTTTAAAGTGCATGATTGTGGTGTATTAGAGCAGAGAGTGATTAATAAAGAAGATCAAATATTTGGCTTGAGATAGGAAAGTAGTCTGCTGTTCTGATTGGCATGTGAATAATTTGAAGTTAAGGAATTGGAATGTGTTAACAATTGCAGCAGAATTTTATTTGTTTGGTTTCTCTGAGGTTTTCTTTCTTTTTCCTTTTTTCCCTTTTGAAGCTGAAATTTCTAGGATAAGGTTTGCTATGAGTGGCAAATGAATATAGCACGATGAATGGGGGTGTGAGGATTGTTTTTAGATGGATTCTCCTGACAAAACTTTCTCAGAGCTAGTTGGGGCATTGAAATCTTGGATCCCTTGGCGGTCTGAGCCTTCTAGTGTGTCAAGGGATTTTTGGATGCCTGATCGCAGTTGCAGAGTATGTTATGAATGTGATGCCCAGTTCACACTAATTAACCGTAGGCACCATTGTCGACTCTGTGGCCGAGTTTTCTGTGCCAAGTGTACAGCCAATTCTGTTCCTGTCCCATCTAGTGATTCAAAGACTGCACGGGAAGAGTGGGAGAAAATTCGGGTATGTAATTATTGTTTCAAGCAATGGCAGCAGGGTGTAGCTACATTTGATAATGGAATCCAGGTTCCCAGCCTGGGTCTTAGTAGTTCACCATCAGTGGCAAGTTTGGCCAGCTCTAAATCTAGTGGTACTGCTAACAGCAGTAGCTACACTCTTGGCTCGGTGCCTTACTCAGTTGGCCCCTATCAACGAGCTGAACAAAGTGCAGGTCCTAGCTCATGCCAAGCATCTGAAATGGATACAAATTCAGATAAACAAAGAGAAGTAGCTTCTAGGAAGAGCAATGGTCATGTAGCAGACATGGGTTATCAATCTCCAAATCAATATGCGTTTTCTATAAACAGGTTCGATACCCATCTCCTGTTGAACTTTTTGTGCTGTTGTTTTATAGTTTATACAGGGAGAACACGCGGTAATATGACAATTTTAGTACTTTTTAGTTGATGCACATGGAAGTTGCAAAACTTAAATACACAACAGCTACTGAAAGTGTATTTTATACAAGTTTCACAAAATAATGCATTTTCTTTAGGAATAGCAATTGATTACTCTATTATCATCTGAATGCGGCCCTCACCAAAAGAGAGGGGGGGGGGGGGGAAAGAACAAGTGGTATGTGCATTCGATGTTTTTCTGATGTCTAACTAAATTCTTGGTTATTCCTTGGCATCAGGAGTGATGACGACGATGATGACTATGGCGTGTTTCGCTCAGATTCTGAAACGAGGCATTTCCCTCAAGTCAATGAGTACTTTCCTCAAGTTGATTTTGATGACATGAGCAATGATGAAGGATCACAAAAAGCACGTCTTGATGGAGAAATTATTGACACAAAAAGTTTAAGCAGCTCTCCAGTGAACCATAGTTTTGGTTCACATGGTTTGGAAGGTATGCCACCACTTGGCAAAAAGCATGAGCATGAGCATGATATGGATGATGAATGTGAGGCACCTTCGTCCATGTATCCTGGGGAAAACGGTGATGCTGAACCTGTAGATTTTGAAAATAATGGACTACTTTGGCTTCCCCCTGAACCCGAAGATGAAGAAGATGAGAGGGAAGCTGGTTTATTCGATGATGATGACGACTATGATGAAGATGGGCACGCAGCTGGAGAGTGGGGGCGTTTACGCACCTCAAGCAGTTTTGGCAGTGGAGAGTTTCGTAATAGAGATAGGTCAGCAGAAGAGCACAAGAAGGCAATGAAGAATGTTGTTGATGGGCATTTCAGGGCTTTGGTATCACAACTATTACAGGTTGAGAATATTCCTGTGGGTGATGATAATGATAAAGAGAGCTGGTTAGAAATCATTACGTCTCTGTCATGGGAGGCCGCAACACTATTAAAACCAGATATGAGTAAAGGTGGTGGAATGGACCCTGGTGGTTATGTAAAAGTAAAATGCATCGCTTCTGGACGTCGCTGTGAGAGGTATTTCACAAAATGATTATGTTACCCATGCATAGTATATTTTGTTGTCTCTTTCCACTTTTGAAGTCCTCAATCTGGATTTTTCATATGATAGATTAGTATTGATAAAGGCTATGTTTATGCTAATTGATTTCTGTGTGTGAATTGTCTTTAGGAAAGTGGAAACCAGGTTCCTGAAGCAATTATTTTCTTTAGTGCAGTAACTAGTGAAAGAACCCAAAAGAATTGTGCTATCAATAGCATGAAATAACATGTAAAAAAATCAACTATACATCTGCTGGATTTGTGACCAATTGTCCTTCCTGGCAACCACATAAGCAGACAAAATAAAAGATTATTTCCAATAGTTGAGAAAACATATGACTACTGACGTAGAAACTGATGCATCTATTGTGATAAAACTTTTCTTCACGGTTTGGTGATCACAACCATTGTTCTTCTGGAAATTTTAACCAACTTCCACCTAAGGAGCTTTCTTTCTAATCTATTATAAGATATCAACAACTTGAAATCTTTTCATAGAATAAAGTAGCTGCCTACATTGCTTTAAAATCTAAGGTTATTTGCTTATCATATTAAATTTTGTTTTCATCTGTTCTTCTTTTGCAGTCTTTCTAAGTTCTTCTTCTTCTTCTTCTTTTTCTTTTTTTTTTTGGCTTCTCGTTCTTCTAGTATGGTGGTCAAAGGAGTTGTTTGTAAGAAAAATGTGGCTCATCGCCGAATGACTACAAAAATAGAGAAACCTCGATTGCTGATCCTCGGAGGAGCTCTTGAGTACCAGCGGGTTACTAACCACTTGTCAAGTTTTGATACTCTGTTACAGCAGGTTGTGATCCATTAACAAAACTCTCCCTTGCCTCATATTATGTTTCACACTGCCACTTATTTGTTTTCAGTGTTCTAGGTGCAGTTATTTTTTCTTCCTTGAACTTTTGTCTCCTTCTTTTCTTTTGCTCACGTGTTTCCTTTCTTTTTCTAGGAAATGGACCACCTAAAAATGGCAGTGGCAAGGATAGATGCACACCAACCTGATGTTCTTTTAGTAGAGAAATCAGTTTCACGATATGCGCAGGACTACTTGCTTGCTAAAGACATATCTCTTGTTCTCAATATCAAGAAGCCACTTTTAGAGCGTATAGCCCGCTGTACAGGTGCTCAAATAGTTCCTTCAATTGATCATCTCTCTTCTCCAAAGTTAGGGTACTGCGATATGTTTCATGTGGAGAGGTTCTTGGAAGATCTTGGTACTGCTGGGCTGGGTGGCAAACAAATGGTGAAAACATTGATGTACTTCGAAGGCTGCCCAAAGCCACTGGGTTTTACTGTAAGTCCCTAAAACTTTGAATAATACACAATAGGATATTGACAGTGATGCTTCTAACAAAATAATATTCAGTTTTGTTTCATAGCAATTTGAAAATGTTGAAACTTTCACAGCAACTATCAAGTTGTCTTCAACAATGATCAGATGGAACTGCCACCAAGTTATATTCATGCCTCACATTTCCATCTGTTTCAGATTTTACTTAGAGGTGCAAATGGAGACGAGTTAAAGAAAGTGAAACATGTCGTCCAGTATGGTGTTTTTGCAGCATATCACTTGGCTTTGGAGACATCTTTTCTTGCTGATGAAGGAGCATCTCTACCAGAATTCCCTCTGAACTCTCCAATAACAGTGGCCCTTCCGGATAAACCTTCACTGATTGAGAGATCTATATCAACTGTTCCTGGTTTTTCTGTTCCTGCCACTGAAAAGCCTCAGGGAATGGAAAGCAGCAGTGAACCTCGAAGATCCCACAGTGTCCCTGTTGCATTTCTTGACTCAACAATCAGCAGTTCTTCTATTGATCAAATCAAAAGGCAAACTCAAGCTGATGGTTCTAGCCCTAAAGTCAGAGTACACAATTCTTCTTGCAGTAATTCTAGTGCATTATTATCTACTATTCCTTCTACTGTGAAAGTTGTCTCAGATTCCTATTGTACTTTTGAGGAGAAAATTAAAATGGGATCTGGAGGTTCTCTGGTTGCAGAAATAACTGCTAGTAACAAGGTGGCTTCTGTGGGTGATCATCTTCCTGTTAATGGCTTTGGGCGTTCTGAGGGTATTAAGGAAAATTATGCGCAGAATTATCTTAGTGAAACGTTTCCAAGTGAGTCACCTAGGTTGGAAGTGTCGTGTGCACAACAAGATAGTAGAAGTAATGTTGAAGAGCCAGGGTCTTTAAAAGAAGAATTCCCTCCATCACCTTCAGATAATCAGAGCATTTTGGTTTCCTTGTCTTCCCGGTGTGTGTGGAAGGGGACTGTCTGTGAAAGATCTCATCTTTTTCGAATTAAATACTACGGTAGCTTTGATAAACCTTTGGGTCGGTTTCTTCGAGACCATTTATTTGATCAAGTAAGAGACTTTTTCTTCCTCTAATATTTTGTTATTTTTACATCCTAAAGTATGAGTATTGCATGTTAAAACTGGAAAGCTAAACCATTTCTCAGAGTTACACTTGCCGGTCATGTGAGATGCCATCAGAGGCACATGTTCACTGTTACACTCATCGACAAGGCACCCTCACAATATCTGTGAAGAAGCTATCAGAAATACTGTTACCAGGCGAAAAGGATGGAAAGATTTGGATGTGGCACAGATGCTTGAAGTGTCCCCGGACCGATGGTTTTCCCCCAGCTACTCGGAGAGTAGTGATGTCTGATGCTGCTTGGGGTTTATCTTTTGGGAAATTTCTGGAGCTTAGCTTTTCAAACCATGCAGCAGCAAGCAGGGTGGCAAGTTGTGGTCATTCTTTGCACAGGGATTGTCTTCGTTTTTATGGGTGGGTATTCTTTTCAAAATCTCTCTTTTCCTTTTTTTTTTTAAATGAACATATAACTTCATGTGGTAAAGATATCAATCATGATACAGATAAGATCCGAATCCACAATAACAATTAATACGAAGCATATTTTACTGCAATGTAGCAACCCTGATGTTACTAATAAATAATAGCTGCATCCACTCACCATGGGCTGCCAAACTATATGAATCATAGTAACCAGACCTTTTCATTATTTCCATTTATTTTTATTAGATCTTTTCTGCATGCCTGCTTCTCACCAGCTTCACATACAGATTTGGGAATATGGTTGCTTGCTTTCGGTATGCATCAATTAATGTTCTTTCTGTGTACCTTCCACCCTCAAAACTTGATTTCAACTTTGAGAATCAGGAGTGGATACAAAAAGAAACAGATGAGGTGCAGCGTTCACACCTTTGGGCTTTTGAATATTTCATGTAAATTGCTTGGCATATGATTGATTTAATAATATGAATAACAGGTTGTTAATCGGGCAGAACTTCTATTTTCTGATGTCCTCAATGCACTCAGTCAAATCGCAGAGAAAATATGGAGTACAGGGCCACCTAACTGTGGCGTAAAATTAGTGGAAGCAAGGCGACAAATTGCGGAACTTGAAGCAATGTTACAGAAGGAGAAGTCAGAATTTGAGGTGAGGCTTTGTTCATGTATTGATGTCTTATGCAGACTATTCAAATAGTGAACTTGCTTTTGCTAAACTGGGACTTCTAGTGGAGGTGCTTGTATATGAATTGCAACTCCTAAACCTAAGCAGCATTTTGTCCACAATATTTTTCCCTAATTGTGTAAATATTTAAGTCAATTGGTTGAATTTATTTATTCTTTAGATACTCTTGACATTTTGTGGATGTAGATGTTGATGGTCTTTCAGTTAATTTTGACCAGTTTGTTTCTTTTCTGTTTTATTTAGAAGCTAACCTTGTGTCCCAAGTTATAGTAGATAAACGTCCCCATTGATTATACTGTCTTCCTTCGTCAACAGAAATGATTACCTCTTAATTTTTAAAGCTTGTCAAGCTGAATTCTTTTATCTCCAAAATTGGCTTCATCACAAAATCAGACTTACATGAATTCTCACGTGTGTTTAAATTGCACAATGATTTCAATTTGTGACTTTTACAATATCTTCTTAGTTTGTTTTTTTCTCACAAATTCTTTTTGAATAAGCTATATAGCTGAAACAAAATCCAATAAATTTTAGTGTATTTGATAACTAAGTTCCAATTGTTCTTGATTTTGTTTTAGGATTCACTCCAAAAAATGTTGAGTAGGGAAGCCAGAAAGGGCCAGCCTGTCATCGACATTCTGGAGGTTAATAGATTGCGAAGGCAGTTACTTTTCCAATCTTACATGTGGGATCACCGCCTAATCTATGCAGCCAATTGTGAGAATGAAAGCCTACGTGATGTTTTGAACTGTTCAAATTCAGGAAATGAGGAGAAGCCCCTTGCTAATGCTGAGCCCACTGAGATAAATGCAAATAAAAAGGGAAAAGATCTTAGTAGCTGTGACTCTCATACTGTAGATGCCAAGCTGCTTAAAATCCCTAATCAGCAAGGAGAACCTGGTGACAAACCTGACCAGTCTGACACAGTCCAACAAGAAATTGATATGGTTCAAGATCCTAGCCACGGAAAGGAAGACAATGCTGACCTTTCTTCCACCATGCCCATCTCTGATCAACCCAACAATCTAGAATGCAGCACAAATGTTCGCAGGACACTTTCTGAGGGACAGGTTCCTTCCATGTCAGATTTGACTGACACCCTTGATGCTGCATGGGCAGGCGAGAACCCTGGGGGTGGAGCATTCAAGGATGATACTAGTGTACTTTCTGATTCAGCTGTGGCAGATTTTTCAGCCACATCTGCAGCAGTAGATGGGTTAGATTTACATACCCGAGTGGAAGACTACAATGGGCCCAAGGTCATCCCTTCACTTTCTCCTCCATTGTCCACCAAGGGCTCAGACAATTTTGAAGATTCCATAAGCTACCTAAGAATGCCCTTTTTAAACTTCTACCGGTCCCTGAACAAGAACTTTTTAGCAAGCACTGAGAAGCTTGATACTATGGGTGAGTATAATCCAGTCTATGTGTCATCCTTTAGGGAGTTGGAACTTCAAGGTGGGGCTAGGATCCACCTGCCTGTGGGTGCAAATGACACTGTCATTCCTGTATATGATGATGAACCTACAAGCATTATATCTTATGCTTTAATGTCACCTGAGTATCTTTCCCAACTGACTGATGAGGGGGAAAGAGTGAAAGATGGTGTTGATTTCAATTCGAGCTCAAATTTATCCGACCCTTGGACTTTGCAGTCATTCCATTCAGTAGATGATGTCACCATTGATTCTCATAGAAGCCTTGGGTCTCTAGATGAGAGTTTCCTGTCTATGTCTGGATCTCGCAGCCCTTTGCCTTTAGACCCACTCTCTTTCACCAAAACATTGCATGCCAGAGTTTCTTTTTCAGATGATAGCCCACTGGGTAAGGTGAAATATTCTGTGACTTGTTATTATGCAAAACGGTTTGAAGCATTGAGGAGGATATGTTGCCCATCTGAGCTTGATTTTGTGAGATCTCTCAGTCGGTGTAAAAAGTGGGGGGCTCAAGGTGGCAAGAGCAATGTCTTCTTTGCGAAAACCTTGGATGATCGGTTTATTATCAAACAAGTTACCAAAACAGAATTGGAGTCATTTATAAAATTTGCTCCTGAATATTTCAAGTATCTCTCTGAATCAATTAGCTCAAGAAGTCCAACATGCTTGGCAAAGATCTTGGGGATCTATCAGGTACATATTGATAATACCTCAGATGCAAAATAGAATAAATTGATTAACTCATTTAATTCAATCTTACAGCATGTCAAATCCAGGCATCGTTTGGAAATGATTTTTGCCTCTGCTGTGATTATACTTTTTTATTAAGCAAAAGTGCCAAGAACTAAGCTAAAAGTGGAATAAATGGCATATTTTTCTGATATTAAACCTTTTCTATGTTTAGCTGAAAAAAGAAATAATGGGTGATGTACTGCAAGAATATGGATTTTATGAGTACTTTCTAGTTTGATTACCTGAATTTTATGTCTTCTTTTGCGAGAAAAGTTATATTAAATTTATTAGAATTTAAAGGAAACAGAAAAATTGAAGGTCAATTGCATTTCATCTTTGCAACTGATGATGCAATTTTTATATTAAAATCTATGCAAAATATTTATTGTCTCTGTTTTTGCCTTGATGCCCGAAGGTTACATCGAAGCATCTGAAAGGTGGTGGGAAAGAATCAAAAATGGATGTTCTGGTGATGGAGAACCTTCTCTTTGGAAGGAATGTAACCCGCCTTTATGATCTTAAAGGATCTTCTCGATCACGATATAATCCTGATTCTAGCGGGAGCAACAAAGTTTTGTTAGATCAGAACTTGATCGAAGCAATGCCAACTTCCCCTATTTTTGTTGGAAACAAGGCAAAACGGTTACTGGAGAGAGCTGTCTGGAATGATACTTCTTTTCTTGCGGTATGTGTCTGTGTTCTCCATTTTTGTTTGTGCACAAGTTGTTACAAAAGTTACACCACTTGTGAGGTTATCTGGTTGTTTATATTGTCTGCAATTCAGACAAAATAAAAAGGTTGTCTTCCATGTACCAGATTACTAATGCAGTTTGTGCTTTTGCTAATCCAGTCGATCGACGCAATGGATTACTCATTATTGGTTGGTGTGGATGAAGAAAAGCATGAGTTAGTTCTTGGAATTATTGATTTCATGAGGCAATATACATGGGACAAGCACCTCGAAACATGGGTGAAGGCCTCTGGCATACTCGGAGGGCCAAAGAATGCATCTCCAACTGTTATTTCTCCAAAGCAATACAAGAAAAGATTCAGGAAAGCAATGACTACATATTTTCTGATGGTTCCAGATCAATGGTCACCTCCCTCTATCATTCCAAGTAAATCCCAGACCGATCTGTGTGAAGAGAACCCGCAAGATGGGACTTCTGTTGAATGATACTGGAAATCTGTGTGCTTGTACATTGATATATGCAGTTTGGGACAAATGTCCCATATGATTTTTCCAATGTTAATATTTTTTTTTCTTATATTTAAATGATTTTTTGATAGGAATTACATTCATATGTTTTAGCTAAGAAGAAAAGTTGATAATTATTTGTTAGGAGAAGCAGAAGAAGGCTGTTTAAGGCCAGAGGAGTTTCTGGAAGAGGTAATAGTATTAAATGGCCTCTCTAGGAAATCTCTGCACATTGTATTTGTTCATATATTTACAGTTGCAACGTTTGGTTTTTCAAGTGAATATGATAGTTTGTAATTTATTATTACTCAGATTTTGATTCTCATTACCTATAATCATATTTGGTTTTTGCTTCTTTTTATATTTCTGCATCAGTTTCTCTCCTCTAAATTATTATTATTATTCCATTTAAAGAAAATGCAAGAAAATAGAAAAATAAATGTAATCTTGACCATGAAAATAAGAAAGCATGTCCAGTACTTATATCAGGATGCCATTTACATTCTTTTGTGCAGCAGGAGCAAAATGATCTCAAAATTTTGTAGCAATACCCAATTAATTTATTTCAAAACCAAGTTTTGAATCAAATTATTATGCAAACATTAACTTATGATTATTTTGCCCCATATCATCTCTACAAACATTATTTCAATACAACAGTTCATTTTAATTACTATGAATTATTATTTGCAATCATAGCATAAAACAAATTAAAAATATAGGGCAAAATGATCATAAATTAAAAATTACATACTAATTTGATTCAAAAGTTAATTTTAAAGTAAATCATCTATCCCCCAAAAAGTTTGTTTGACCAAATTACCCCTTTAGAGGTTTCTTTTCCAAACTTGGTGTTGCAGAATTGCACATTATTTTACAAATATTGGTGAAATAAATCAGCAGAATTTGTTAAATTCATTCCATTTGAAGTCCTCTTGAACAGCAGACTTTTTGAATTCAACCAATCTTTGATGAAGCAGACTGATAATCTCAGCATCTCTGATTTCAAACCAACATGAAACATAAAATTAATTTTTCGTATATTTCATAATTTTTTGTTGGAATTAAGTATTTTCAGAAATAATAATATAAAGCAAAGAAAATAAAGAAATACTAAATTAAATTTGTACCTTGAATTGTATGCTGGTATTGGAGGATGGTTATGAAACCTAGGCCCTTCATCAAATCCTTCACAAATTATCTCCCCATTATCATCTTTATAACAAACTATGCCCTCAGATTGGTTCTCAAAGACCTGTATTTTTTTTTTAATATAAAAAAAAAAAGAGAAAAATAAATTAATAATAAATGCTTTTTCATATGATGTTCTTGATTATTTAAAGAAAAATATAATACCTTGTTCTTGAATGATCTGACTTGAAGCAGAGGTGATTTCTTTACTGGAATTTGAGTGTGTTTAAGCATAATAACTTTGTTTCTTGGATTTGTAGCTGGACAAGATTTTTGTAATGGGATTTGAAGAGAAGAAAAGCAAGTTACAGCCATTGATCATTTGCAGCAACCAAGAAATCTAAATTAATGAGAGAAACCTTGTTTGATCGTTAATAAATATGTGTTTAGCTTTGGTAGGGAAATATAATGAGTATTATCATGGTCGATTCTACAGTGGTACACGGCATGATATATATAGTCGGATTAAAAATAAATTTATTTTTTATATTTTTATTTTTAATCATACGGTATGCATTGTATGGTACATTGTTGCACAATGCACCATATTATTTAGAAATAGAATAAATTATTTTCTAGGTCTACTGAACTCTCTATAAATAAATACATAATAATAATTATGTCTTGTCATCAAGCATTATTACAGGTAGAAACAAGTATTACATGGCAAAAAAAAAAAAAAAAGGCGGGGTCCCTTTTGCTTATCTTCTTCCTGTTGCTGCTGGCAAACCCTAAGTCACTTTGTTGGTTGATGGGTCTATTTTTATAATTTCATGATAAGTTTATTTTATTTTTCTGTTAAGATTTAATAATGGAAGTCCATTTTGTCTCTAACTGAGCTGAATGGCCACCATTTCAATGGCTATTAATTTACTCAACATTCTCATTGGCTGATACAGTGATGATTCATCATATAAGCTATCTTCAGTTGGACCAAAAAATATATATTAAATTAAATTATATGTTTATGATATATATCATAACCTTTTAAAAGGATGAGGACAGGAATCATATTAAAATTAGTTTCTATCATTCCAAAAAAAAACTCTATTAGGAAATTAATTGCAACCGAGCTTTTTAATTTGCAGTTGTGTAATTTCATTTTTCATTAATCATTATCTATTTTAAATTTAATTGCAATTTTTTAATAAATTGTAAAGAGAGAGAGCGAAATGACAATTAAAATTGAGTGATTTGACCAAAAGTTAAAACATTGTGTCTCAAATATATATATATATATATATATATATATATATATATATATAATGTGCATTAAAATATAGTTTAAGCTCAATCATAGAAGTGTTGACATTAAAATAAGATATAAAGTTATGTTAGCCACAAATATATATGGAAAGAAGAAAAAATTGCTTTTAGGCCAATCAATTAGCTTTGAAGATTATTAGATTAGTAATTTGGTTATCCTACTTCGCATGCACGTCGCGGTCATGCTTACTTAATTAGGATATAATTAATTATTTCTTTCAATTAAATGTATGTTTTTGTTTCCAAAATTTAATCAACATACAAATACATGTTGCTTGTTTTAAAATAATATAATTTATTTATGATTCTCTTAAATATATTCAACTTATTATATGACAATTTTTAACGTCGTTTATAAAATGTAATATGAAAAAAATCTATACTTTCAATAATAAATAAAAAAACTACAGAATTTAACATGTTTCTAATTTATTTAGATTTGATAGAAAAAAATGAATAGTGAGTATTTTTGAAAAAAAAATCATTGTTCTTGCGAAAGATATTCAATCTATTAGAATAGAAGTTAAAAAGAGTGCTTTCTTTTATAACTTTTTTTTTTTTATAATGTAATATTAATTACTTTAAATAGAAGAAACATATGTGATTTTATGTTTTTACTCCAATTTATATTTTCATTTACACACCAAATCACAAATAAATGAAATAACCATTGTTCTTTTATTTTTTCCTTTAAACGTAGCGGGAGAGATTTATAATAATTAGGGAAAAGAAGTTGAAAGTAGAAAGTTTTTGCTTTTCAGTTGCGGGAGCATATCCGTGAATTCAATGAAAATTCTACAGAAAGGTAGCCAGACTTGAGATTTTTAAAACAATTTCACGAGTAAAAAATAACAATTCTCTTGAGCAATTTTGATTAAAATAATTATTGCTACATTTATAATGAGTTCATGCATTTGGCATAATAATTATTATTGCACCGTAATTATACGAACACTTCTATAGTTATTAGCATTTATTATGCATTATAATGTGATTGCAGGAGTTTTCTTATTTAAGACGTACTAGCATAGTTTTAGAAATCTTCCTTAGTAACCATTCATTATATATCTTATTATATTGCTTCTTTGAACATCAATTTGCTGTTAGGCTTATGTATATATATGCCTCTTCTTTGTAAAAAAAAAGAAAAAAGTTTTCACAG
This sequence comes from Excoecaria cochinchinensis, assembly GCA_947683425.1. Taxonomy (NCBI): domain Eukaryota; kingdom Viridiplantae; phylum Streptophyta; class Magnoliopsida; order Malpighiales; family Euphorbiaceae; genus Excoecaria; species Excoecaria cochinchinensis. The sequence goes on along the minus strand of CANTUQ010000125.1, from coordinate 1,684,074 downwards.
CAAGGATGATACCCGTGTAGCCCCATGCTTCCAGTACTAAATTTTATTTAATTGATTTGAACAGCAAGTTCGGTTATCATCCACATACCTTACTAAGACCTGTATTTATTTGACCATTGGTGTAAGGGTATCCCACACTGAGTCCATCTATCAAACTTTGACACAGAGCAGTGAAACTACACAGTACACACTTATAGAGGACTAAAGTTTTCGAAGAATTTTCTATAGAAGTAAATTAAAAACATAAATATAAATACAATAGAAATAAAGATTAAATTTTTGTGTGTGAATTGCTTTTCTTATTCAGTACCCGTGTATGTTTTTTTCATTTCCCAAAGTCCTCACTCTTCTTTTCATGGAAGTACTCTTTCGTCTCCTTACTCTCAGACCAATGATGACTGTGGTCTATTGGGACTAATTTCCATGTCACTCTAATTCATACTCTGGTCTTTAGGCTTTCAATGAACCAAAAACCATTTTTTTCTTTTTCTTCTAGTTGTGTCCCATGTGGAGTCTTACACTGTAGCAGTAAGTTTTTTGAATTCCTTTTCACTGTTAAGCTATACTGTTCAACTTCTTCCTTTCTCAGTTGCTTTCTCATTTCACTATTCTTGTTTCTAATTTCATTAAGTATGGATATGAGATGCCCATTACACCAATCCCTCTTCTTGGTCTGAATCCATAATCCAACTAAGTTCACTGCCATGGATCTCACAACTCCCAAATACTTTCAAGCTCCTATTTTTGCTTCTAATGGGGTAAAGATCCTATCTTTCTGTTGCTTTTACATTTATCGCTATTGTTTCCTATCTGGGTTTTGGATTTTGATTAGTTTTGTTGAGTTCTTTTTTTTTAGGAGTCAGCATTAGAGACTAATAGCACCACAAGCTTGTATGGGAAAAGTAAAGACAGCCAATTTGCAGAGACCTTCGAAGACCCACTCTGCAAGCTCAATCTTAAGGAGACATCAGAGTTTGTCAAGTCATTTCCAATGGCGAATGGCAGTAATTTTCTTGAGGCACCAACTCAAAAGAGAAGAGAAGGAACCAATTCAGTGACTCAAAAGAGAGTGGAAATAGCTCCTTCTACACCTGGTAGGCCTGTATTCAGCTACAGTATTGGCAATGTTACTAAAAAGAACTTTCCTTCTAAATGGGATGATGCTGAAAAGTGGCTAATGAGCAGTTCTTGTCATGAATCTCCTGCTCATCCCTTTAAGCCATCTCCAGATTGTTCAAAGATTCAGAAACCATGTCATAACTTTAAGCAGCAAATAGAAGTATTTGCGGAGAAATCAAGGGTCACAGAAGAAAAAGTTTCTAAATTTGTTTCTAGCTTTCATGGGTCAGTGGCTTTGGACCAGCACAACAACTCAGGGCTGGCTTTTAATGGGGTCTCAGTTTCTCCAGATATGCTTCTTAAAGGTAGGGTACCTTTTTGTTCCACTATTATCTCTATCATAGCCCATTTTCTTCTGTTTTATTCTAGGCTTGGTTCAGTAGCTGAGAGAATTGAATCTATGATATTGTTGTTTTGGACATTTGAATTAGACCCAATTTACTGGGAGTATAGTTTTGAATACCCACTTGAATTATAGATAAGGACTCAGCATTTCTTCTGACATTAACAGAGTTCTTAGTCCTATGATACTTCACATTAGACTCAATCTTGAATGCTTCCAATATATCCAGTTCTGGAATAGTTAAATTTTGTTAACAAACTTGTTTCTTTCGAGCTATTCTTATTACAATTTTGTTGTTGAATGTAGATAAGTTCACTGATGAGGTAGAATCAGTTTTGCCAAATTTTAGATACTCAGAGCCAGCAAAAGCAGGATTCCTTTTTAGAAACACAGACAGTGAAGCAATGAAAGATGCTGGCACTGAAGTAATTCATGAAGTGCAACATAGAGATGTTGGCACAGAAATGACTCCTCTTGGCAGTTCTACAACATCTAGGTGCCATACACCATTCAAAAGCTCATCACCTGCTCGTCATAACACGCCTGCCAATAGGTCAGGTCCTTTGCCTTTAGGCAATTCTATTGGCACCAACAACAGCATTGACATTGCCCAGCTTGAAGAATGCCATTTGGCTAAGCTACAACTCAGTTCACAGTATGATTCTGTCACATCAAATTGGAGCTCCAGGGAAGAGGAGGAAGAGGAAATATCAAAGAGCCTAAGACACTTTGAAATTGGCAGTGCTATCCGTAGAAGTGTTTCGGATTCTAGAGCTGCTGCTTGGGAGGAAGAGGAAAAGACAAAATGCTGCCTTAGGTATATGCTTAGCAATGCCATTTTATCATAATTCAGTTGTCAGTGATCATTTATATTAACATCCATTTTGGTTTAAGCAACAGGTATCAGAGAGAAGAAGCAAAAATTCAAGCTTGGTTGAATCTCCAAAATGCAAAAGCAGAAGCTCAATCAAGAAAGCTCGAGGTACATTCTTATCACTCTTGGTAAAAGTGAATGCACTCTTGCTCACTATTTATTCTTTCTCTAGAGCTGAAGGCTTCATATAGCTTGTTCGGATAACATTAATGAGTTGAGCCATTAAAGTTCGATAACGGTTGTAACAACTGGATATTTATTAGTGTAACGCCTGGCTCTTCAACTCCTATTGAATGCTTGTAACCTTCAGCTCGCCTAGCCGAGCTTAGGGAGTATTATTATAATAGTTCGCGTTATTGATTAGATATAAAGTTACCAAACTTAATAGCCAATCATTAAAATTGGGGATTGATGTTAGCCATGTGAAAAGCAAAGATGATCCAACTTTTATTCTTGATGATCCCAGTTTTATTCCATCAACTGGCTTTATACTGTTGACTGTAGTTGTGGGATTTTGTCTGGTTAATCGTAGACTTGACTGCCTCGAGCCCCTAATTGCTCTTAAACACCATTCTACTATCGTTTTCTTGACTGGTCCACCTCTGTAGGAGTGTTTTGCTCAATTCAATATATTCTTAATTTCATGCTTCACGATTAAAGAATCGTCAAAAGGCAATATAAGTCATCCTGTTCTTGCATAATTAATTTCTTAACCTTTGTTGTAACTTGCAAGCCCATGTGATCTAGCATTTAAAAATATTGCAGCAAAATAGATTATTTACTTGAACTTTGGTAATCTCTTGCTTGGAAGCTTGGTTTTTAGTTAATGACGATTAAAATAATGCTAAGTACAATTAAAAAATTGCAGCACTAGCTGTCAATATATACTTTCTGCTACTTGCATTCATACTGCGTGTGACATGGTTCCAATGTCACTTATTATACAATGCATTCTTATTATTTTAACATAAATCAATATGCATTTTTAATGTAAACAGGTGAAAATCCAGAAGATGAGATCAAATTTAGAAGAGAAGTTGATGAAGCGGATGGCAGTTGTGCATAGAAAAGCTGAAGAATGGAGAGCTGCAGCGCGTGAGCAACACACAGAGCAGATTCGAAAGGCGGGTGAAGAATCAAAGAAGATGATTAACAGACATAACTTTCAAACTTCTTGTGGTTGTTTCCCTTGCAACAGTCATAGCTGATGTATCTTCTGCCTTTTTTCAAGCAAAATGAAAGACATAATTTTTATTTACTATTCATTTATTGCTAGTATTCTTGTTTTACAGAGGACCACAAATTATTTAAAGAATCAAATAGCAAATGTTGCAAGAAAAAAAATAGCTTGCTAGCTAGGCATATCATGAAAAGGAGGATAGCCTCCTCCTACAACAAAAATTACAAACCAGTGGACCACTGCTATCTACTGTACCTAAAAACCAAAGATGGCAATGAAGGACCAAGTTTTGCAAATTTCTGTATATGACTATAAATTTTGCTTTGGATAATAAACAAAGTCAATAACACAGTTGTACAAGATGTTGGGCAGGGTGTGGTAGCAATCAAATGCAGTGGACGCTTTGTGCTGCTGAATCTGAATGCAATTTAAGAATAATGATAACACATTTCCTAATGCCTAATTAAATTTGAAAGAAAATCTACAACACAAGAAAATTAAATTAGTTTATTTTTCTTATTGAACTCAAGATTTATGAGTAAAAGAAGCATGAAAAGAGAAAAACAAGTTTAAATTCTGAGGATAAAAATAATAATAATAAAATGATACGTAAAAGAATAGTCTTTACACGTAAAGCTAAGTAGTTTTATAGCAAAGGAAAGGAAGCATACTTTTGTCTGTTGGCCTATTTTGTAGGAACTGAAGCTTCAAAAAAGTAGAAGCTGTTTGAAAACTTATGTTTGGCTTTTTTCTGTTAGATGTATTATCTTTGGCCTTTCTGCTGTTTTTCAGAGTTAGGGCAGTCATCTTTTTTAGAGCTTCACTACCATAATTTCCAAATATATAGAGAGTTTTGTTGAAAGCTTACAAGAAGTATTTTATTTTTTATTTATTTATATGCTTAAATATTGTATAATTTGTATGTCTTTGCATGCGCCTGAAAGTACAGCCAGTGCTAGCCATTCATATATCCATATAAATTAAATAATTTCTCTTTTGACTATTTTTCTAGATATGATATTTTATTTGTAAATTATGCTGTTAATAAACTGACGTATAAGGAAAAAAAATTGATTTAGCTATTTAATAGTAGGTTTTTTTTATTATTATAAAGGAAAAAGGGAATAAAGTTTCGAACTCGAATTTGAGACGGATTCAATATATCAAGATCAATTTTTACTCCGAGAATATCAATTTTAATGAACAATAATACTTGGATTTATAACCACACAAGTTTGTTCAAATAACTAATTGGAAAATGCTTACATAAATGTTACTAATATTATGTAACGATATGTAATGAGCTTAGTTCAAAAAATAAATAGTTTTGAGAATTTTTCTAATTAAAAGTCATTTAATACGATTGATTCAAGAAAAAGTCCTACCATGATTGAACATAATTGAGTTATGAGTAAAAAAAAAAAAGCCTATCCTAAACGATTTCTACTCTCATTTCTATTTAATTCACAAGTTACCAAAATTTTGAAATTTAGTTATTCAAGAAATTTATGAAACCAAATTCTATTTATTATTATTCATATATTCAAGAAACTTTGCTGGTATAAAAGCCCATTGGATAACGATTTGTCCGCCAACAGCCGGGCCATATCTTGGGCTCCAAATTGAGCTTAAAAGCTCATTATGAGAAAGAGAAACGTTTCGGTACCTGTCTTGTTAAACAAGTAGAGACTCAACTATTAGAAAAGCCGAAGCAAACAGACCCTACTCTCTCTCTCAGAAGGATTTGCCGTGTAGATCGAAGCGAAGATGTTTCTCACAAGGTAAACCTTATCAGTCATCTCGACTAATGCTGGCATTTTAGTTCCATAGTGATTTTCTTGGAAAAAGATTTCATTTTCATGCGTTTTTTATTGGGGTTTACTTAGTTGTTGATTTGGATTTTATGCCTTTGTGTTTTTCAAAGGACTGAGTATGATCGAGGAGTAAACACTTTCTCTCCAGAAGGCAGATTGTTTCAGGTGGAATATGCTATTGAAGCTATTAAGGTAATCTAAACCCTTTTTTGTTTGTTTATTCATAAAATTTTCGCTACCCAGATAGAGATTTTCAATACATTTGAATTTCATCTGGTTAAAACAGTTGTCCTGGCGATTATCTCAACTGGGTAGTGAGATTTTAGTCCTCTTTATTGACTTAGCATGAATTTTTGGCTTTAGATGTTGATTTTGAGCATCCTTGCTAACGATTAGATGTGATTTTATATGGAATACTTAATAGAAACTGACTTACGAGAGTCAAGAACCCTGCTCTATATCAGGAATGCAATTAAAAATTGTTGTATTATAACTTATTGCTTTATGGTAATATTGTCTATTGACGAGCTCTAGGGCTGATGCCAGCAGTTAAACCTATTTTACCCAAAAATAAATCATCTCTTAGAGTTCTTCTTTTCTTTTTTTCCTTTTCCTTCACAAGTATATAGGGCTTTGATACGTCTATGGATTACTGGATTGAAGTTCATGGCTAATGATGGTGCCACTGAATAATTTGGACACTTGAATATCCTTACTTAGTTAAGAATAACTTGTCTTTTGTTGTAATTGCAGCTTGGATCAACTGCCATTGGTTTAAAAACAAAAGAAGGTGTTGTACTTGCTGTCGAAAAGCGTATTACTTCACCACTGCTGGTATACTTCAGTCTCTTGGTGTCTTCTACGTGTATGAATTACACGTTTTGAACATTTTTGGGTGATAGATCTTCAGTTTTGTCGGAGCAAGTACTGTGTTTGCTTCAATTTGTTTATAACAGATGCAACTCTATGCAATTCTATTTCTAGACTGTCACTTGGTTGGGCAGAATTTACGGGACAGTAGGTAGAATTACATAGGTGGCATGCATTCAAAATTGTTTCAATGATGTTTATATCGCTGTTATTTGACTGGTTGAGAACCTGTTTTCTGAATGATGTGTCAAACTCCATGTCCTACGTGTTTATTCGCTTCAAATCCAACTGTTATATTGCTGATTCCACATGACTTAATAGAACTTACTATGTCATAATTTCTAAGGTGGAAATTGATGAGCACCATGACTTTGAGTTATTTCAACTTATTCCAAACAACCTGTATGTTTAATTCTCTTTCAGGAGCCTAGTAGTGTTGAGAAAGTTATGGAAATCGATGAGCACATTGGATGTGCTATGAGTGGACTAATCGCTGATGCTCGCACACTAGTTGAACATGCGCGGGTGGAGACTCAGGTACTGTTTTCATTATTGATGTTGTCATACCTTATAGACTTGTTGGAATGGCTCTGTAACTAATTCTTTTAATTCTTCAGAACCATAGATTCTCTTATGGTGAACCCATGACAGTCGAGTCCACTACGCAAGCACTTTGTGATTTGGCTCTAAGATTTGGCGAGGGCGACGAAGAATCTATGGTAGAGCTGTCTTTTCGTCACTCATAAGAACGATTTATTGTTTGGTGATCTGATTCTGCATATTTTCATATCTTTTTGTGTGCATTTCTTTTGGAAAATAATGATTAAGTTGCTCACTTTTCAACCTTCCATTCTTTTCCACAATTTTAAATTGATATAAAATGTGAATGTCTTTCTTTGTTTTTCTTTTTCACTTAACATTTGAATGTCAGTTGCATGATTTCTACTTGGATTGGTGCTTTATGTTGCCCAATAGTTGTTACAGAGAACTTCTGGAACTATTTGCTGTAACTAGCTAGAAATAGTATGCTTTAATATCATGAATATTACAAAACCTTTTTTTTTATCATTGAAAATCGAGATGATTGCAACTCTGTGCATCTGTTGATTATCAAGTAAAGCATATAACCTTAGCAAATTTCTATACTTCTTCTTTGCTATACAAATCAAAATATTTTACAACATTTGATGCACTTGTATATTGCTATATTCCTGCTGATACTTCTGTTATATTCATTTGGTTTATGGTTATCTGATCTCTTTGTAGTCGCGGCCATTTGGGGTGTCACTTCTTATTGCTGGTCATGATGAGAATGGTCCTAGCCTGTGAGTACTAATTTTCCCTATATTTATATGCACTGTGTTAATTTTCCATATGTATCGCTCTTCCTCTCTTGTTTGTGTGGGCGTGTGTGTATTCTTGAGTCTTTCAGAATTAAAAAAAGCTACCTGTGAATGGCATTATTTGCACTCCAAGAACTTGTATTGACTGTCCATGTTTCTGTATGGAAAACAAATTCATGTAATTAACCGTAGCCTAAAACAAATTGTTGCCCCCACTAACCTTGCTTGGGATTTTATTATTTGTTACTTACAAGTTGTAATTTATAATGGTACAATTAGGTAATAAGCTAATAATGCCCTTTTTATATTGGATTATTCTTGAGCTTTACATGTTCCACTGTTTCTTGTGGTATTATCTTTCCTGGTTTTTTTGGCTTAATTAGGTTGTAAATTGTAGGTATTATACAGATCCATCTGGGACATTTTGGCAGTGCAATGCGAAGGCAATCGGGTCAGGATCGGAAGGTGCAGATAGCTCCTTACAAGAGCAGTATAACAAAGTATTACTCCTCCCACTCTCACGTGTCTTACTCTTCTATCTCACTCGTTCCTCAATTGACTTGTAGTTCCTTGGAGAGCACAAATTGAATGTGGCTTAGCAGTATATAGTCAGTCATGCTGATTGCAATAGCTTTGCAGTCTGCAAATCAACATTAGTTGATGTCTGTCGCTTGTTCTGTGCAGGATCTCACTCTTCAGGAGGCTGAAACAATTGCCCTTTCAATTCTTAAACAAGTCATGGAAGAAAAGGTAAGGCTTAACTTTGCTGAATTTGTAAAACTTCATTGCAGTACTATTTATTGTTTCTTTTGAAGTTTGAGCCATGTAGTTGCTTTTATTATTTCCAGCTAAGCTATACTAATTTATAGGGTTTTAATATATTACTACCTACTGAATTGTGCTATCAATTTCAGGTGACTCCTAACAATGTGGATATTGCAAAGGTGGCTCCAACATATCATTTGTATACACCTGCAGAGGTAGAGAGAGTCATTACTCGCCTATAAGAAAATAATGTCATGAAATATCTTTCTCGACATAATATATGTAATTCCCAATTGTTGCTTTTGAATGCTTGTCTTTCCATACAAGTTGGGAAAAGCAGAGGATTGGACCTATAGAATCGTTTTCTGGATTGTTAAACTGCGCTCTTTAATGGTCAATTCTGTAACTTGATTTTATGTGATCAAAGTTGAATACAATTTTCTTTGGACTTTTCTGAAGTTAGATGTTGAGTGCCATTTAATGTTCTTTATTTGGTTTCAATGGTTATTCAGCTTAAGCAAGTTGCTGAATCCTTGAACTTTTGGAAGGGATGACGCCGAATAGCAATAAATCAAGTTAATATGGCTCAAAATTTTGAGAAATTAGCAGAGAATCCAGAACCAACCCTCGCTTTCAAGATTAAGCTTCGCGTCCTTATATTATTTACTTTAATAGGGATAATGGTTAAATTTACTTATGAAGTACAATTTTGTTCTGTTTTTTTTTTTTTTTTAAATTTGAAAATATTATCAAAATGACTTATATTTATTTTTATTTATAATATTAGGAGTAAATATGAAATAAATATGGATCATTTCGAACTGAGTTTGTTCACTGCTAGAGCATTCAGAAAATTCAAACTTGAAACTTTATTTAAAGAAAAAAACCAATATTATAACTGCATAGACAAATATGGATGAAAACATTTTTGAACTAAATCATAAATTAAGAATAAATATATACTATTTTAATAATTTAGAGACAAATAATAGTTCTAAATTAGTATATGTTCTCACTTGAAGGGTAACAAATGTGAAAAATGAATTCTAAATTCTAAATGAAAATGCACGAATTCGACTGACCAAGTCAAGCGATTGCCACACATCCATATCCCTGTAATTCATTCATTCTAATGAAAATGAATTTATACTTTTTATTTTTAGCCGAGCTATATATCTATAAATTCATCAAGAAAATAACAAACATCTCTCTAAAGCTCAGCATTTCTTTATAACAAAGGGAAAGGCAAAACATGTCTATTTCTTTTGCAGAAAGATAAAAATGCAAATAGGGAAGCTCCTACTAATGTATTTGCCACTGCATCTTATTGGCTAACTTTCCAAAATGCAGAAAGGGAAGCTCCTTCAGTCACGAAACTCATCCATGAAACGTTTGTGGAACTCTGTAAGACGTGATACAATGGCCGGAATTTTATCCTCCTGAGGAAGTATGGTGCACCTAAAATGCCAAGTTCCCGGAACCTTCCCACGAAGCATCACAAACACAAGAATCAGTCAAATGCTAAAAGTAAGAGAACGGTTAGGTGTGAGCAAATCATCTCATAAATTTTCAGTTAGTATTTAAGAAGATTCAACTGGCCGTTTAAAGCTAGATCAATCACATATAGATACACCCAAGCACATCATTCAATCTGAAGCAAACTCTCATAAAAGAAATCCGCATCAACTTGCTGTGCTAGAAAAAATCTAACCTGTCCGAAGCCAGAGCCAGGAACAACAACAACTCCAGTGGCACTGAGGAGACGCTGACAATAGAAAGCATCAGGGGCTTTTTTTGCAGCTTCAGCAGCTTTAATTGCTTTTCCAGGCAGATGGATACAGGGGAAGAGATACATTGCCCCCTCAGTCTTGTTACATGTTACACCCTCCAAATTGTTCAGTGCATCTTCCAATGTCTGCCATTGAATGATAAGAAATTAAGAATTGTCAACATAAGCAAATGACAACCAGACGGCATAAATCATTCTTGTTTACAATATAGTTCTACATAGCAAGTCTCTATAAATCAAAATGCAACAAGAAAAGCATACACCCTATTATGCTGCAAACATCTAAGGAATGCAGTGATTAATGCTAAATCAAGACACATCAATTCACAAGTTTGTCAACATTTTACAAAATTCCAATTGAAATGCAGAATTTAGCAGCCACATAATCCTACTACCTCACTGTCTTTATCCTCACTATCTTAACTCATACAAGAAAATGATTTTACTGGACTGACCTTTGCACGCCTTGCAAGGGATGACAAAATTCCATCCTTTTCAGCAGAGAATGATTCATATGACTCATCTCCAACCTATATACATAAGTCTGCTTCATTAGTCGCAATAATAGCAGCTAAAGCATTATTAGGTTTTCCCATCAACTTAATACAGACTTCAGAAAATAAATCGAGCTTAAAAGAAGCAAATATAGTCCTCAATCAAAAATTCAACATCACAAGGTAAAAATGCAATAGAAGAAGGTAACCTTGGGTGGACTCATAACAAGACTAGCAAGAATTTGACCAGATATATTGGAACAAAGATTCACAGATGCCACTTTGTATATTTGCTCCCTTACTTCAGGAGCAAACCCAGTGACCTCCATGTAACCTCCTCTCTTACCACATTCTCCATAGTACCCTGCATATATCAAAAAAATGGCAAACTCATTTTAGACTATCAAAAATCATAAACATTGTTTAACAATAACTCATATGTATCCATTCTACCTTTGGAGACAGACTGAAAAGATGCTAGAGTTATATCCTCCTCTCCATACCCCATGGAACGAGAGATTTTCTTAAATGAGTGGAACTTCTTCTCTGGAACATACACATTTTCTTGATAAACCTGTACAAAATTCATACAAGATTATATTTCAAGCCAGACTCATTTCTGGTAAAAAGTCCAGCATACTACACTAATCAGAAAACTAATATTCACCTACCTCATCTGCAAGAAGAACAAGACCTTCTTGCTTGCAGAAATCTACAATTTCTCGCTGGTTCTCCTCAGCAAGAACCTGAACGTCATTAATTTTCAAGAAAGCCAATAAGTAATTATCTCCACCATAGGAACTCCAAATTCAGTTACTTGATATTCTAACCTGCCCTGTTGGGTTGCCTGGATTTATCACAACTAATGCCCTGACAGTAATACCCTCAGACTTTGCATCTTCCAGTTGCTTCTTGAGGTCAGAAATTTCCAATCCCCACCCAGTTGCTTCATCAAGATAGTATGGAACCTGCAAAAGCACCCAACTTCCACTTCAAACTGCAAGTCCAAAAATGAATTAAGCGGAATGCCACTGCCAAATATCTAATTTCCTACTTTTCTGTTAAGTGAAGTCAAGTTAGACTTTATGCTAGCTCAAGCAAGGTGCTAATTGTAGCAGGTAAGGGAAGTGCAAGTCCAAATATGAATTAAGGAGAGTGCCACTGCCAAATATCTAATTTCCTACTTTTCTGTTAAGTGAAGTCAAGTTAGACTTTATGCCAGCTCAAGCAAGGTGCTAATTGTAGCATGCAAGAGCCAACATAGGAAAGCTAGTCAATCAAATTTGTGCATTGTGTCATTTGACATACCAGACTGCCACCATGGAGAGCAATTGAAGCAGAGTACAAGGGGTATTGAGGAATGGGACAAAGTATTCCATCCTTTTCTGATCTTATCAGTAACTGCATCATCATATGTACCTGGAAAGAGACATAGGTTACCAGTTATTTATGCGCTTCAATTGCGCACATGCTTTACTGTGCGTGTGAGCACTCTTATAGAAATGAAACATCATGTTATTCAAGTTTCAGTTCATATATATGCATGAGGTTGACAGTTACCGCTGGACTTGCACCGTCTGTCAAGAAAATATCATTTGGATTAGCAGGAAAACCATCGCGAGTTTCAATCCCAGCAGCAATTGTATCACGTAACCCCTTGATTCCCTGATGTTGGAAGAAAATTAGGAACCATTTGTATTATTGCATTAATGATCATTGCATTTTCATGCAAAATTTCCAAGTTCATCAAGGTGGACAGTATGATTATAACCTGACTGTGACTGTAAGCACCAGTTGCTCTTCCAGGAATTTGATCCAGAATCTGCCAAGCTCGCTCTATGGCATCAGCACTGTAACAAAAGCAAATTCATTTCCAGAAGAAAAGTCAGTTTCCTAGCTAATGCTGAAAAGATGCCAAAGAGTCCACCAAATCAACAGTTTCAGCAAGAAAAATGAGGTTAGCAAGACTCCATGTAGTTAACTACTACTTTTACCAGCATAATCAAAGTGGAAGTTTTAAATCTATACCTTCAAAAGAGAAATGAACTACAACTTGAAATATAAGAGAAGGCCAAAGGTCAAATTCATATAGTTTGAAACAAATTCTTATACTCGAAACAAACTTTATGTTTCTACTCACAAAAACTTTTAACTAAGCTTTCTGTTTCAATTTACAAATACATAGTTTAAGGATGAATACTTTTTTAATCATAGAAGACCAAAAGTTTTCCCAATTCCCTAGTAAAACGCTCAGAATGTTGTCAAGAAGAGGATAATGCAGTTTCCTTAATTGGAAGGGGAAAAAGGCTAACAGAGAAGCGATCAACCTAAAAGATTAACATAGAATACCTGAACAAACCTTGAGTCTCACTTTTGTCCAAAATTGATGGATGGTCGCATAACGCAAGTACCTAAGGAAGAGAAAATAATTTATGAAAATTGCACAAGTCGGATAGACAGCATAATGCTTCCATATTAAGAGGCTGCAGCATACTAACCTCTCGAAAGAATGTTATTGGCTGCTGGGCAAGAGACTGAGGATTTCCAATATTGCAGTAAATTATCTGTTATATAATGATTGAAGAATAAATATCAATATACCAAAGCACCAGAAGCATTACACCTAGCATCCAGTAAAATTAAAAAAGCAGCTGGAAACTTGAAAATCTCTTGTTTTGTTTCTTGACAAGTTTTGATCCCCGCTTTAGTTATTAGTTTCTTTAATTTTCAAACATTATTTGATTTATTATAAGTTAGAATCAAGCAGCCAAGATCAAATTCTAATCATGGTTAACAAAATACATTCAAAGGAATATATATATATATATATATATATATATATATATATATGTTTCCATCTTATTATATCACTCAAAAATTTTCCATCTAGTTACTACCAAAGAGAGCTTAAAAAATGAGCATGGTTATGTAAAGGCAAAATCAAGCTTTATCATTAGACATTACAGACTGACACAATCATACCCTCTTAGAGTTCAAAAAGACCTTGTAAAATAAAATACCTCATCAAACGCATGAGAACCTGGCTTAGACTTCAACTCATCTTGTAAGTTCTGCACAAAAATATAGACATTCGGTAATCACTTTCACATGCAAATGGTTCTTTTACAGACCAACAAGTGTCGGTATTTCAAACATCAAAACCAGTATAAAGCAAGATGAGCATTGATTCTATCCAACTTATGGCATTACCTGCGCGAGGGTCACAATCTCACCGCGGACAGCATATTCACATTTCAAAACCTGTAATTACAACACAAAGTGGTTCAGAAGTGGGAATACAAAGGCGAACAGTAAGCTGCCAACAACCATACAGTTAAGAAGTGAACTTGATGATAAATTGTAAAACATCGATCAAAAGTATTCTTTCACCGTCAATAACAAAAAACTGAACCAATAGACTTAATAATTAATAGATTTCATGCAAGTGCATTCAGTTGTAGAGTTCAAAAAATGGCGTCTTCAGAATTGCATAGAGTAAAATAAAATCCTTCAATTTCTAAACTGCATTTTATCAAACGCAATATTGTCTTTGAACTATTCATCCGAGAGAGAGAAGTCTTTCAACTCGATCAAATCTTGTCAGAGGATCAGAGCCAAGTAGAACTCAACTCAAGTGCATTGCTCACTACATAAACGCTCCAAAAAAAAAAAAAAAAAAAAAAAAGCAACGCAAAGAAAATGCAAAGCATTTGAATTGACAAATCAAGAAATGCGACAAAGGAGTCAAAATCAAGCAAACCCAATACACGATTAGAATTAGAAAAAATAGAATTGATACGATCCCAGTTCGTAGACCCCAAAAAAAGAGTGAAACAACAATCAAAAACCAAAGAAACCCACATGCAAAAACCGCTCAATCTCATCTGAAAGCAATCAAACAGTGAACTTTCAACCAAAAGCAGCTAAACCCATATGAGGAAAAATCAAGCACCTTAGGATTAATGGTATCAAGAGAAACAGGAGCCATGCGTGAAGAAGGAGAAGAAGATGAAGAATCAAGAGCAGGGGTGGAAGACAAGAAACGTGAATGAGAAGGGGAAAGAGGAGAAAGCGAGCGCTGATTTTGATGGGTATATTGATAGGAACGGTTGAGAAGGCTTTTAGCTCTACCAATCACGAATCTCCGCATCCTTCATATATACCACAGATGGCTACCTATTGCAAATTGCAAGAAATATGAGATGAGATAGAAAGAGAAGGTCTTTTGAAAGACTTTTGTCAGTATTTTGAATGTCAAAATTAAAGAAAGGAGGCGCCTCTTTCGAAACCGACTTTCAGGGGAAGAGTTCTTTACTTTTCGTTACTTCAATGTCTTTTGTTTCCTGCTGCCGGCCACAGGCTGATTCTCGTTAGATGCCAAGACTTCAAATTAGGTGGGCTTTCCTCTTTATTTTATTTTCTGTTTTGTTTTTCTATAGTTTGGTAAATAATTACATGTATTAGATTAAAAAAAAAAAAGCGAATAATTAAATGTAATGAATCTAATGATGTTAAATTATAGTATTAATTTTTTTTTCATGTCTTAAAATGTATATTGTTGAAATATCATTTCTTATTAGAGATATGATAATGATTAATTTTAAATTAATCGATTTTATAAATTTAAAAAAGTAGGTCGAATCTTCTCAAATACATAAATTTTAAATTAGCATATTTAAGAATTCTATATACTTGACAGCCACTGTTTTTTTTTTTTAAAAAAAATACTAATAATATAGTATAAGATAGGATCTAAGATAATACAAGACAGTAAAATTATATTATTAATAAATAATTTAAAAAGGATATTAATTTATTATATCCCAAAACTTTACAATTAAGTGGAAAGACAATTTTTTTATTGGTTAACTAAATGGAAAAGTCAAATTTGCTCATAAATTAGTCCAATAGACAAGCCCATTAATTAATTTGAAGGGCCAGCAGAAAATTTCTTCAAATCATCCAAAACATATTATTCAACTATATTGATTTCTATTTTCTAGATTAGTCGCATAATATTTTTTTTTGGAGTAAATTAATATCCTTTTATTTTCCATCCAATCGAACAATGCATATACATGCGCAATGTTTGGGCATGTACACTGTAGTAAGCTCTCTTTTCTACTGATTTTCAATAAAAATTAATTAATATTTAGAATATAGTTATCACAGTTTTTAAAACAAAACTACTAAAATAAGTCTGTAATTAGTGTTTGAGAGTGATGTGCCAAAGATAAAACAGGAAAAAACAAAGTGCAGATTAAACAATTTATTACTATAATAGTTGAGAGATATAAGATTAGCAAAGTACAGATATAAATCTGTTGTCTGAAATCATGTAGTAATTTATAGGATTATTATCGCATTGAACATGAAGGATGGAAGAAAAGGTGCTGCAAAGAAAATGGCAGAAAAAAAAATAATAACTGCTTTATATCATTGAAAAAAAGTTAAAGTGTGAACACTAGAATCAAATTCATCTTCTAATGTCTATTAACAAAGAAAAAATACCACAAAAACCAATTTCTTTTCCTAGACAATTATTAAATGTGGCACTTAATTCAACCAAATGCCAATTTAGATCACAGGGTTGATTCAAATGCCACACCAGTTAATGGAAGCCACTCACTGCCTTGAATAAAATTTCCTACATTAAATTTGGCAGCATCATCTGCAGTGAGACTGGGCTTATAACCAGTCCAGGTAACCCTTCTATCAGTAGCCGAGCCCGGTCCAGTGTTCTGGTACTCACCGTATAGTATGGTGCTGGGCGGGTCGACACCGCTGACCCATGAAATCCAGCCCACTGGGTTTAAGAATGAGCCTATATCAGACTGCATAATGACAGTGGTGGAGTAATCTTTCCAGGGCCTACCAAGGTATGTTAGGGCAGTAAGAGTAGTAACAAGAGGAGAAAATGTACATTTTTGAATTGCAATGCCAGTGTTTTGGTTAGGGTCTTTCTTGCCCTGAGCGGTGATGGTGATGAACTGGTTTGCCATTGGTTGCCTGGGCATGATCTGGCAGTTCTGGAAAACAACTGCAGCATTGCCGAAAATGAAGTCAATGGTGCCCGTAATGTCACAATCTCTGTAGAATTGTCGATTTGAGTGAGCGTAGAGTGTGTCCTGATATGCATCAAATGAACATTGGTAGAATACAGACATGTCTGAGCCAGACCTGAAGGCCACTGCTTGGTGCTTTTCTGGACCTGCGGTGTTGATGAACTTTATGCCTCTAGCAATGAAGCCCTTGCCCGCAACAGCTGATGATCACATTATCACATAATTACTCATTTTATTTAACAGCCCAAAAAGATAACAACTTTGATACTTCAGTAAACAAATCAAAGTGAAATTTGCAATAACAGCTGCCTAGAGGCAGCACACAAAAGACATTAAATTGTATAAGGGACCTCTTCAGGACAGAACATAAAACAAAGTATTGCAAGTGAAGGCAATTTCCATTAGAAACACATCAAATGTATAAGGTTGTTGAAGGGGAGAATTCTAATTAACATAAAAGTCAAAACCAACGTTAATGAACCAGATTGCGTAAGTTACAAATCGCAGTAGCATTTAAAGTTGCATAATTTGGCTTATATACAATATAGACCAGGTCAAGAGAACATTTAAGGCCTTTTAACACATAATAAAAATCCCAGAAACTACCCAGTCCAAATGTCATTATATCACAACTTGATAATGAGAAGCAATAGGGACCACCAAAAGTGATGTTTGTAAATAAGAATTCAGACAAGCACATGGTGGGTTCCAATCTGATTTGATCATATGCAAAGCCATATTTGAGACAATTAGCAAAACTTAGAGTTAAGCATCATTCTCACACGGAGGAGTTCACATAGACCATGTGCCATCCTTAATCCCACATTTAGAAGATGACACCACCACTGACCTTGCTATCCTCTTCATCATATGGATTCACATTGCAAATCAATTGGCTTCCAAATTGTTTGTCTTTTGAAAGTTTCAGAAATTGGAGAAGAAGCTAAAAAATCACTCGATTCAAGTAACAATTTAATGTTCAGAACATGAGTTGAAGTTTCAAGATTTACAAATTATTAACTGGAACTGATAAAATCTACCCATCAAAATCTAAGGCCTCTGTCAACCACTGGCATGATGATCTAAACTTATAAGAATCAAAAACAAAAATATCAAATTTATGCAATTCTAAGGTCAAGTTATGATCTTTGCTTAACCAATTTCTTCCTACCAATATTAGAGATTAACAGAGAATCAATGCTATAAAGAAAACATAAATTTGAATCAAACATATAAATGGAGATGATAAACAGTAAAAAGTTAAGAACTTACCAAAAGTGGCTGTAGAGAAGGTAGGAGTCCCATCAACAAAATTCTTACCACCAGAAATTATGGTCTTATCTTTGCCATCCCCATAAATCATCACATTCCACATGTTCTTTTCTAACACCACATTTTCTATGTATGTTCCTTCCTTCACATAAATGATGAATCTTGTTAAACTCTTCTTTGGAATTTTCGCCACCGCAGCTAGGATGGTGGTGAAATTTCCACTCCCGGGTTCCTTAGCCACCGTCACATTTGGATGAAGGTCTGATTCCTCTAACAGCCTTCTATCCCCGAAACTAACCCAACCAGGATACCCAGAATTAGTTCCTTCAAATCCCAACAATTTTCTATGAATAGGGATGTTAAAATCAGACAACAAACCCAAAATTTTTGCTACAATGGCCAAACTATTACTAGAAAACTCAGTTGAATTCTCCATTGCTGTCCTTATTTCTTCAAGAACTGTACTATTGAAATGCTTTGTAGAATTCAATTCTTGCAAAGCATCTAAACAAGTTTCTTGGTCAGTGATTGCAGTACTGAGCCAAGTCTTCATATCATTGATCTTAGCTGTGGACAATATCTTCTCACCTTCACCAACCTCCATGGAAGAAATAGAATCATTGAGCCGTTCCCAAGCATCATCAAACACAGATTCACAAACACTCAAAGCAGCTTTGAGAGTAGTATCATTACTACTTTGAATGAGCTTAGATGGGTAATCTTTAAGCTTAGCAAGTTCATTAATTGCGACATGTAAAGAAAGCTTAAAGAGAACTTCCGGGTCACTGGTGTTCGAATTTTCAAATCCCGAAATACTTGAGTAACAAGAACTTGGATACTGGGTCACATCGCAGACAGCTTTTAGCGACGCCGCCGGTGTCAAATTGGTCGGTACGGCGGAATTGGGCGGCGGATCATTGTTTTTTTTGTGCACAACAATTCCAACAACAGCACCAATTATCGCAGACACTAAAACAACGGAGGAGAGAATGATAATGCAGAGACGCTTGCGGGTTTTTCGCCTGAATGCTTGTTCTTCAAGTGGATCGACTTTTCCATAGCCCTTGAAGGAGTTGATTGAATCCATTTTTGGGGTACCTAGAGTGTAAAGTTTAGAGCTTTTTAATGGAGTCGAGGTGGGTTTTTGATATGTGGTCTGAAACTGTGTGAAGTTTGTCTGAAAAAGATGTGGGTTTTCGGGGCTGTTTTGATGTCTTTTATATTAAGGAAAGGCAAAGGTAAGATCTTTTTTCCTTCTTCCTTTGATGCTTCTTTCCTAAGATTAATGAAATCAAATTAATTTGTAACTAAACCTTATCATTTCTTTTTCATAATTAAAGGGATTTGATTTCATCTCCTTTTGGAAATAAACCAATACCAGAAATTATTCTTAATATGTGATTTTTGTTGTGAGGTTTAAAATACAAATATTTATCCCCACAATTTCTTTCTTTTTTTTTCTAGGTCAAACCCCTTACCACAACATGTTAACCTTAATTATATATGGTCGGTGCTTCTTACATCAAATTCATGTTAAATATCATTTTGTTCCACCAACTAATTAACTATTTTGCCATTTTCTAAAAAAATATATTTTTTACTCTAAAAATTTATTATTTATTTTCTGTATTGTTTTGTTGCTTTGATAATAAAATTCAGTTATAATAAAAAAAAAAGCAATATAATATAATAATGATTGTTAAGGATTTTGAGAGAAATAAAGAAAGTAAATTTTGGGTTAGAATGAAATAAAATAAAATGGTTACAAATTGCGAATTTACGTAGTAGTAATAATAGTAATAATAATAATAATAAAGAAGAAAAAGAGCCTAAAATTAGGAAATGGAGAGATACAATCCAAAGCCAGATGAAAAAGGAAGGTAGTTAAAATGAAAGAGAGATCAGGCAGCTATATATGTTAGTCATAAGATTGAGTCGATATGTGAAACTATATTAAGAAAACAATATTTCATATTATATTTTCACATTATTAATTAACATTATTTATTTTTCTAATAAAATTGGCTAATATTAAATTTTAGGTGATAGAACACGAATCCGAGTGAATGTATGCAATGCATCTGTCAAAGATCCAGCTGTGAAACCTGAAATTATTATTCTATTGAGAACTGTATATTTTTAAGATAGAATCTGTGGTTCTTTATGTTTCAAGAATGTGCAAGAAAATTTAAATTATATAAAAGAGAAGACGGAACGCATAACGCGGACAAAGAACAGCAGTAAAGCTAGTAAGCCACCATATCTGCCAATTGGCACATTTTGACCAAGTTTAGTTTTAGACAAACTGACACAATACAGTAAAATGTATAAAAATTTAACCCACGTGCACACTTTTATTTTATAATTAATTTCAATATCTAAATTTTAATTATCACCCAAATTTTATAAATAATAAATATAAAATTATGTTAAATTTAAAAAATAAAAGTGCATAATAACGCTTAGTCGTGTTAATGAGATATTATTATGTAAAATTGTCAAAAATTAAAAATAGAATAAATTATTTTTTTATTGATTTTAATAAATTTTTTGTTAATTTTAATATTACATGATATCATATTTGAGTAATTTTTTAAAAATAATACAATAAGTATTTAATAGCTAAAATTTAAAAAGTTGTTTTCATTTCATAATTACTATATATTTAAGTCTAATTTGGCAAAACTTATAAAAATAACTTTTTCTATTGAAAAAAATTATATTTCAAAAAGCTGTATATCGAAAAGTAGATAACTGTTTGATAAATAAATTTTAAAATGACTTATAAAATCAAAAACAGTGGTCAACTGTTTGATAAATGATATAATTAAAAATAGTTTTTTAGAATAAAAAACTAAAAAATAATATATATATATATATATATATATTTTAATATATTATATATTATATATTTAATATATATATTTTTTTCACTTTTCAGAAAATTAATTTTTCTAAAATCAGTATTTACCAAACACTTATTTTTGTCCCATAATCAACTTTTTATAAAAAAAAAAACAGTTTTTTGGGCTTTCAAAATCAATGACAAACACCCCCTAATCAATTTCAATTAATTTATTAGTGTGACATGGAGCAAGTCCAAGAATTAAATTGTGTCTGCGTATTGTCTAGTCATCCTTTTCAATCAAATAACGCGAACAGCTTGCCCATTGATCTTGCAACACCTTTGGTTATTTCCATATGTTGTTTGCAACCTCTTGTTTTCAAGTATGCATTAAATTAATTACCAGGAATTATCTTACATTTTTTTTTTCCAGAAGCAAGTCCACATACAAATAAAAGCATATTCAAAATTTCCTAGTCCAACTAATTTCGACCGGATTGAAGAAATTCATAAAAAAAATAAAATAATTTTTTAAAAATATTTTATATTTAAAATTACAATTCAAAATCTCTAGCTAAAATATAATACATCTCTACACTTTCATCTCATTGGAGGTGGATTCACAATAATTTTGTCAACTTATTATTTTTTCCAAATTAGGGATTTTCTTGTCATCAATGAAATTTATGGAATTTTCCATGTTAGTAGACGTGTAATCAAATTGGCTTGACTGATATATTCACACTTGATTGTGTTATATGAAATAATGTAAACCATGAAACGATACATAAATTTATTATTCTAAAAAGAAGCAGTTGGCATGAAAGCTACATATATTATTTTATTTCAATTATAAGAAAATAATACTATAATTGAACAATTAACATAATATTTTACCAATGGAAGTTGCAATTAAAAATATTGAATTTACCAATGGTTGGTTCAAGTTAAATTCAACATAAATTGGTTCAATTCAAGTGATTCGACATTTTTATTAAATAAGATTTCAGATTTAAATTTTATAAATAATAAAAATTAATATTGTAAAAGTTTTATCACATAATAAATTAATCTGCCTTGAATTGAATGATACTAGTAATTATATATATAAAAAAATTGAATCTAATATTTGAGGCCAAATTACTGCAAGCTTGCCTTCATGTTATGAAAAAATATTATTTTTACTGCTCTCTAGAAATGCCAAAAACAAAAAAAAAAAGACTTCGATTTTCAAAATAATAATAATAATAAATCTCATAATTTTTCAATAAGATGGTATTTTAGTGAGTTGCCTGCCAATTTCCTTGTCATGTGATGATGGTGAGATCCCACTAAGCATAGCCGCTTATTGCGCCACTATTTAACTATTATTATATTTTCTTTAAGAAAAAAATCTTAAATTTGTTCAATGTGTTGGTTTTTCTAATGAAATTAAATTGCATTTATCATATAAGAAAGAAAAAATCATTACAAATATTGAGTATGGATCTGCCTACACACATATCAAGTGTGTACTACATTTGAAATGTTGAATTAAAATAAAAATTTTATAGTTTTATTTATAAATAATTAAATTTTTAAATCCTGAACGAGCACAAATTTAAAACAACAGAAGCAAAAGTGTAAACTGAAAAAAGATAACATTAGATGCGATCCTAATCACAATCATAAAAAATATTCTTACCCATGTTAGGTTGATATTTTTTGAAAATTGTTTTATCCAAATCACTTATATTAAAAATTAATAAATTAAGTTAATTATGAAGTGATATTTTCAATAAATTAATTGAAAAGGTAGCAGGATGAAGGTTATAATTTGCATATGGTAGTATATAACGTTTTTTAACTACAAAAGACCCATCGCTAAATTGCCAAAATTGGTCACTAAATGGGTTACCAAGATTGAAATCGATTGATAATATGCTCGTCAAAAACTTTTTGCCAGCGCTAATGAAAACAAAATCTGCTCTTATTATTTTTAAATTTGGCCGTTTAGGACGTTAAAGGCGGAAACATCGGTCGCAATACCGTCACTAATTTTTTTATTTTAGTGACGAATTTACATGTTCGCTAAAAAAAACTTTTTTTTTTTAATTTATATCATTAATTTGGTTTATATGAGAAGATATGTTTGAAGGCTATCTTATCTTGCCCATCATAACATCAGGAGCCCATTTGGCTAAATTTTGTTGGTGGTGAATTGGTGATTTGACAATGGGCCTAGAATTGCGTTTGATAAAGGGAAGGAATAAAATCCATAATAAAACAATAACAGATAGAAACTTCAATTCAAAATTATCAATTAAACATAAAAGGACTAGACTTGAAAAGGACATTGCAATCTTTAGAATTCCCCATGTATCTACATCTTATTGCTGAACAATATAAAATTATTTTCCTAAGTCAAAAGAATAAAAGGGTGGGAATGGAATCATTAAAAATTCTTAATCAGCCAGAAAAATGAAAAATCATCCCAAACAAATGAATACACTTGTCCATTAACCTTGTAATTAGAATGATACATAACCTTCAACACTTGTCCATTAACCTTGTAATTAGAACGATACATAACCTTCAACACTTGTCCATTGCATCTTCGGAATCTTGAGAAGTTTCCACATTTTTCTTTTTGACGTTTTATTAATTGAAGAGTTCGAGAAATGACAAAGTGCTTATTGATGGCCTCAACTATGAGATTCCCCATGATAAAGTCAGAAGTGAAAGAGAACTACACCTAAATATGAATAGAGAAAATGGATATTATCCCAATGAATTGTAGCCATAATTATAGGATGGCATGGGAATTCAGACAAAATTCTCGGTTGGTGTGACGAGTCGGTAGTTCAAATTTGAGGATGTGATGTGAATAAGTAGCCGAATAGTGAACTGAATTAAATCCATTAGATCGAAAAATCTGAAATAGGAGTTGATAATTAAGGTATTATTATTAATGATCATGATGATAATGATAAAAATGAGTTTTTTTTTTTTTTCTAAAAAAAAAGTTAATAATTGAAAGGTGCACTAGATTTGTCAAAGTGGAAAAAAAAATTAATTTATTTTGCTTTAATAGCATTTGGATTTGACGAAATTGAAAGAAATAGAGTTATAATAGCACAAATTTTGGTGTATACATAAATAAAATCTTAGAAATCTTAGCATGCCCTTGTTGATTAATCAAGAAAAACATACATATTACATATATATAAGCCGCACGAGACACTCAAATCAAGCACTAACCACCTTGGTAAAACCAAAAAAGAAAACAACAAATCTTGATTCTTTACAGGCCAAGAGAGAATGGAAAAGTAGTGGAACTCAACCAAGAATCACCAGCAATAAAGCGAGAAGCAGTAAAACCTTGAGCTTCAGCAGCAGTTTTAATAACCCTAAAACCTTTCCAAGTAACTCTATTAGAAGTTCCAGCACCTGCTCCTGAATTCTGATACTCTCCATAATACAATGTGTTAAGTGCAAAAGTTCCCTGCCATTCATGCCAACCTGCAGGATGGATCACATCGCTAATCACCGATTGCATCACCACTGTCCTCGAATACTCTTTCCAGGGCCTGCCAAGGTACGTTGGAAAGCTACTTTGAACAGGTTTCAAGTCACTAGTGGAACCAATCCTACATTTCTGAATCACAATGCCTGTGTTCTGATTCGGATCGGTCCTGCCTTGGGCTGTGAGCATGTTTTTTTGGCCTGAATTGGGTTTGCGAGCATGAATGTCACAGTCTTGGAGAACTGCAGCTGCATTGCCAAAAATGAAGTCCACTGTGCCTGCAATTAGGCAATTTATGAAGAATTGGCGATTCGAATGGACGTAAAGAGTGTCTTGGTACGCTAACATGTCGCATTCGTAGAAAGCCGATAGATCTGCTCCAACTCTTAAGGCTACTGCTTGATGCTTTGATGGTCCTGCTGTGTTCTGAAAGGTTACTCCCCTAGCTAGAAATCCTTGTCCCACTGCAGCTGCAATTATTTTCAAAAGTTTAGTTAGTATGGCTAATAAAAAATTCAATACTTAATCAATCAACTTTGGAGTTCAATTCTTTCTAGTGACATTTACCAATATATTCAAATAGGAGTAACAAAAAGTCAGTTTCTTGATATTTAAGGATAAAGTGAGGTACAGAGTTGCTTGATACCCTTAAATGATCTTTAAAATCACAGTTTCTGTTAATAGGGCATATACATATAAATACCACAATGAATTAGCACAGACACACAGCCCTATTTATCCAACAAAAAGGAAAATATTAATACTATAATATATGAGGACAAACTTGAAAGGAATTTTCAAATAGGAGAAGGAAAGGAAAGAAATGCATTACAACAGTTTTGAAGGACCACAATCTTTCTTCTGATAAAGATACTAAAAGCAGAACACCCACTAAAAACTATTAATTGCTTTTTGTTTTTCCCTATCCTCGCAGTATCTCCCTTTCTTAAATTGTTATGATATGATAATTTATATGTGTTTTTATTTTTAATTTTTTATATTAAAATTATAATATGTGTTCTTCCCGATCCTTAAATGTACGGAATATATTAAACATAAATAGTTAGATGAAAAATATAAAATTATTATTAGTTAATAATTAAAAAAATGATTTAGTAAATTTAATGTACCGAAAATATGCAAGAAAAAACAAAAGTAAGGAAGCATCGAGGAAGCAGCCTACTTAGCTCCATCTAAAGGGACACGTAAGGCATCAAAAGAAAAGTGTGCAGAATAATATTGTATAAGTGTCTGCTTGGCTGTAACTCACTTATTGGATATAAGGACAGAAAATGACATTTCACTCATACTAAAAAATAAAATTTTCTAATATTTTTGTCACCCTTTTATTTAGGGAAATCAAAGAAATTTTTGAATTGAAATTTATAGCGAAAGTAATACTCAACCAAAAATTAAATTAGAGAGATAAGGTGTGAAAAAGACAAAAGAGCACATACAAACTTAATTGTAGTAGGATTTCAATTTCTTTATTACGTGAACTTAGTCAAGATAGCTAGCATTTGAAAAAATATGTATATTGGTACGTTAATAATTGGACAATAGAATTGACTCTCCGCGATCTAAGCCATGTGATTCTTGTAATTTTATATAAATTATTTCATAGAATGTTTATGGTTTTGAATTGGACATCTTGTGTCGTATTGGAGAATATGGACCACACCTATACTAATTTGAAGTACAACTAGATATCTATCCTTTTGTCTTAAAAAAAAAATTATTCTGGATCGAAATATAATATTTTATCACATAAAAAATACGTATATTTTTTTAATTTTGTGCACAATAATATATTATTGACTCTATTTAGTAACAAGTGTAAAAAATTTGAGAACTGAATTCTAGAAACAAACTCATCACTATGTAGTTTGTTTTTAAGGCGGTTAGTTCCGATGATGTTATAAATGTTCAGCTGATGATGATGTGTGCTGAAACTAACACAAAATCATTTACTATGTTTTAAAACAAGCATACAAAAAAAAATCATGAATATATTCCATGCAAATGGTAGGCCTACCAATAATTTATAAGAAATTTTTTATATACATAAATTAGATTCAGAAATTTTTTTCATGAATTAAATTAATAACAAAATGCAACTAGAGATAGTAATAAAAAATTTATGAATGAGTTTAGATAAGTCTGGTGATATAATAAAAAAGATTATTTAAATCAAATTTATATGAATAAATTTACATACCAAACTAATAAAAGAAGGATAAGTAAAATAAATGAATTAAAAGAAATTAAAGTATACTGATAGATTATTAGTTATATGTGTCAAATAGACTATCAGTTTGATTTTATAAAAATTGATGGATAAATTTATACCAGAATTTTCCAAATCCACCACAAAAAGTTCAGCATCCACTCAAAACCATATAATAAATCCCACCAATCAATGGAGCCCATTTCCCCTCTACATAAACTATATATACTTTGCATAAAATTATTTCCAAAATTCTTAATAAAGATCAAAACTTTCTTGTTAAAACTTAAATCCCAATAATAATAATAATAATAATAATAATAATAAAGCTAGTTAAAAATGGACTTACCAACAGTAGCAGAATTGAAGGTTGTGCTCCCATCAACGACGTTCCTACTTGCTGTAATAATGGTGGTTTTTCTTCCGTCTCCTAAGAACATAATATTGGTTTTGTCCTTTGGAACTTCCACATTTTCTCTATAAACACCAGCTTTAATTCTAATTATATACCTTGTAGTACTTTTCTTAGGAGCAGCAGCCACCGCAGCCGATACTGTCTTGTAGTTCCCACTCCCATCAGCCGCCACCACCACATTCGGCGTCACCGACGACGACTGCAACAACCGCCTATCAGCGACCGACAACCACTCCGGCCATTCCTCCTTCAGCTTCCTATTCTTATTCTCCACCAATTTAAGCTCATTAGCTATGTCAGAATCAGTCATGTTCTTGATCATAGCAAGAGCATTACCACACATTTTCTCAACATGAACTTGGCCTTCTAATAAAACTTCTCTAATTTTCTTATCAGCATCATCGTGAGAGAACCCATCCAAGCAAGTTTCTTGATTGGTCATGGCCGCACTCATTAAAGTTTTCAGATCATCTGCGTGTTGAGATAAAGATTTCTTTGAAGGGTATTGTTTAAGATCATCAATGGCTTCTTTTAGCTCATCAAGAGTTTCATCTATGGTCTCTAAGCAATCATGGAGAGCACATTTTTCTCTCTTTGTGAGACCTTTTCTAGCTATCAGCTTTTTTACTGTGAAGTAGTTTTGTTCCACGGCGGTGGTTGTAATGTTTAAGGATATTTCAATCACATCTTTTGGGTTGGTTATCTTGTTGACGGCGCCGGGGACAGCGGTCACGGCGGAGACACATAATTCAGGGTGTCTTGCGACGCTGCAGGCAGATTTGAGTATGGCGTGAGATGGTGAAGCGACGTCGTTTTTGTTTTTGTTTGAGTTCACGCCGGCCACCACGGCCACAATGGCGGAGACTAGGAGGAGTGAGGCGAAGAGGGAGAGGAAGAGTTTCTTGTGTTTCTTGAAAATGGAGGTTTGGCTGGGGAATTCTTGATTTCCCGTTAAGGTTTCTTTATCTTGTTGGGTCATTTTGGTTTTGTGTTTGGTTTGCGAGAAAAGCAGGGAAAGAGAGGGAAAGTAAATGGAAGATAGTGAATGAGTATGAATGGATTGAGAGGGAGTGGCTGGTTTATAAAGACAATGTGATGTGGTGGCTTGGGTTCTTTACCTCTAATTTTTAAATATTTTTCTTTTTGATTTAGCATTGGAAATTTATTGATAGAAATTCATATCCTGCAAGCTCATAAAAGACAATATTTTTTTTAAAAATATATGATATTTTAGAATTTAAATTTAAAATCTCTAATTAAAAAAAAAAAACAAAATTCTATACCATTGAATCTCGTCTTAATAGTTTTTATTTATTTGTTTGTAAATTGTAGTTTGTCTGTATTTTAGTTACCTACCCTCTATGTTTACTTTTCAAACCAAATCTAATCGGATTACTATATGTGGAGGCCCATTTAACAAAAGTTTATAATGATTTACAGGAAAATGTTTATTTAAATTCGATCCAATGAATGAATTTATTGAACTCAATTAATTGTCATGATATTCAATCAAATTTCTTTTAACATAATCGCATATAAATTATCAGTATTTTGGTTTTTTAGGAAATTATCACTATTATGTTCTTTCATAAATAGTAATTATTTTTCTTAATCTTATAAAAAAGCAGTTTGAAGCCATTAAAGTGCCTTATGTGTGGTCAAAGTTTATAAGATAAATATATAATAAATTTTATTTTAATTTTATAAAGTGAGAGAATATTTAAAAAATAAAAATTGGCATTTGGCACCCCTCATAATTTTTTAATTTTATGTATATTATATTTAGATCTTCTCACACCGGATGGAATAAGTATTTTTAGTTAATATTTATATATTTGTAGTTTTATCCATAAATGAATTGACATAACCAGTTATATGTATGTGTATATATATATAATATGGTTTGTTTGTATTTAACGGCACGCTCACTGCCCACTGCGCACATTACATTATTTTTTGTCTTTTCTTTTTTTTGTATTTTACTAATGAAACTGGGAACGATTAATCTTCGCTTTTCTTTTAATATATTATCCATTAAGACTCTCACTGCAACTAAAATTGAGTATTTCCCTGCACGCTATCATTATCAAGAGTACAAAATGGAATCGAAAGCTAAAATCAAATTAGATTTAAAGATATCAATCTATATAATTTAATTTTTACTGAAAAAAGTCGACCCAACCAATTTTTTTATGAAATCATTTTGATTTATTTTATATATAAAAATTAGGATTCAAAATCAATTTATTCGATTTTTAGATCGTTTTACCTCTAATTTACTTTAAAAAAAAAAAAAAGTGATGCCTCTAATTTAGCAAAGCGTGTACGAGTCATTGGAGAAAAAGCGACAAATTAAAAAAAGCATCTCTTGATTAGTTAAAGTAAACAAAAGGTAATTGTATTCAATTACAAGTTGCAATTAAGAAAATAGAAGTGTTAGACGGGGAATAATAATAATAATGTCCAAATCCTTGTCTCTGCCTTTCTTACCAACTAGCAATTTTCTAATTCATTCCCTCCCTATTTTAATTTTACACATGTCTCTTATCATTTCACCTCACTGTCGGTCCACCTTTAAAATTTTTACACCAATATTTATAATCTTCCACTACAAAGTTACTGAAATATACAAAGTTCCAGTAATTGTATTATTTTCATTGCATCACATGCGTTTTATCATTTTCTCAATTTTTTTTTTTTATACATATACTTTGAACCTGTGTCTGAGCTATTCTCAATTTCTGACAAAAACGTAGGTAATAGGCTAAACATCATAAATGTTATTATTATTATTATTATTATTATTATTATGAGTATTGTTGCTTTTTTATTTATTAAATTAGTATAACAAGTCTTCGGAAATTTGGAATTTCTTGGTATTCGTTGAAATCTCATCCTCTTCCTCTTAATTTTATAACCGTTGTATAATTTCAATTGCTTCCTGCATTATAATATTATTGCCTTTTATTCATTATTTCTCAATTTAATTATTGGGTTGGCATGTGATCCGCTCGTATGGGTCTTTTAGTAAGATTTTTTAAATCATTACAAATATATATAATCAATACTCTTTCCGTTCCTTAATATTTGTCACTTTTATTATTTTAACTATAATTAAAAAGTATTAATTAGGCTTAAATTTAAAATAAAATTGAGTATTTTAATGTACAAATTTAAATTTAATTGGTCAAATTGCATTAGAAAATAAAATTAAATTGAAAAAAAATAAATAAATTGCATTAAAAATCTAAAAGTGACGGATAAATGAAATTTGAATTTTCCTTAAAAGTGAAAAGTAAAAAGGAACGGAACAAGTATATATAAATTAAATCAATAACATATAATCAATATAAGAAAATAATTATCAGAATAATGGTTGGATTGAAAAGTTTAATCGGATTTCTATATAAATTGACTATTTAAGTGTTCTATCCCGCAAACACGAGAAAACAGAAAGTCTAAATGATGCTTAAATTAGAGATATGTATCTCCATATTTTATATAGATAAGATTTTTCGAGAATTAAATGACTGTTCCCATATGTTAATTCTAAAAATTTCAGATAAAATGGAGATTTGGGTAGATTTGTTGATCGCCATTACCTCATACGTAATACTTAATTGATGTGTTATTATCAAATAGTAATATTTACATTGATTGCATATTTGTAATATAAACATAATAATGTGTGTTTTGTTTTGTTTAGTATTATAAATGTAAGAAATATAGATAATAGTTTGTTTTTAACAATTGAAAATAGGCAATGAGCTCAAGTGGATCTGCTGGAGAGTGGAGAGCAATATAAGTAGGGTTATATACCTTTCTCTATTCATTGATTGATGCTTTTTAATTTCTAATGATAAGCATTAAAAAATAAATAAATAAAATCTAATGATATTTATATAAGAGACAGCAGTAGCTAAAATAATTTAACAATTAAAAGAATAAAGAATATCATAAATCTGAGGAAGCTCACCTGCTTTTGATCCTTTTTTTTTTATTATTATTATTCATAAGCTTTTACATAGAAATTTGGCATATATTAGACTTAACTCGAAAAAATAATAATTAATATCTTATTTAACAAGTACGAATTAATATCATAGTATTTAGTTTTGTTTTTTTTCCAAAGTATCGTATTTAATAAGTAATAATTATTATTTTTAGATAATATGTAGTATTACTGTATTAGGTTGCTCTATAAATGAATACAAGAATATGTTCTGAGGAAGAAAATTTTATAAGTTGATTAGCTTTCTTTTGATAATTAGATGATAATTTTATTAATTGAAACGGAGCTAAAGATTCCTCACTTTACAGTTAACATATCTTTAATTTATTAAGTGATATAATTTATCTTAAAGACATGATCCTCGAGATTATAGTTTGTTAATATTAATATTAATCAAAGGTAAATAAATCATCTAGAAAGGTAAAGTGTGGACTGAGTAATTAAGCATTTTAATGACCTTTATTTGTCTTCTAATTAAATAAACATAACATGGGACTAAAATACAAGAGAATCCAGCTCCATCTCGGTCACCAATAGAAGAAAAGAATATATATCATGTATAATATATATATTCCTATTATACTTTTGCCACCATCTATAAACAATTTAATTCATCCACGTGCAATAATTAATAAAAAACCAATGTCTTTATGTAAATATTTTAATGATAACTGATACATCAAGCATTTTACATATTATCCGCTTTAAACCGAAACCTTACGACTTTAAAATACGTTTACAAGGCAAGATATATATGGCCTTATAAACTTCATTTTCAACTATTCATCAGCCCACTCTGTATAATTCATTTACATTTTGTGTAGGATTTGAAAAGGTTTTTTTTTTTTTTTCCTTTCGTTAGAAAGTTCTTCAATGTTTTTTTTTTTATTATTATTATATTGCAACTTGAAAAATGGGGCAAAAAGCCAAAAATAGTGCCACGTGTTGAATGTCCTATTCGTTGGGCTGTTTTGCATTCTTAGTACATAAAAGCAGTGCATGCATGTGATAGTTTGTTGGATAATTGGGGTCCCGTACTTTTCTGGTTGGCTGCTGACTGCTAAGCCACCCAAAACGAATAGTCAAATAACACTACCCACCATACCCCTACTACCGACCTTTTTTTCTATAAATAATTTATATTAGGAAAAAATATATATATAATTTGGTTCTGAGTTAGTGATACATTTGCTCCCTTATTTGGAATTATAAATTTTTTAAAAAAATTAACTCATTACATTTATAATTTCTTAATTAATATATTACAATTGGAAAAAAATGCAAATCTAATATATAATCAACAATGTATAATAATTGTATATTTCCCCCAATTTATGTATTACTTTAATTATAGGGCAGAGGAGTGGATATGAAAATTATAAATACATATATGCACTTCTCTAATTTTCAATTCTAATTGAATTTCAAATTTAATTGATATTACTCTTTACATTGTATTTTCACTATAATTAAGGATTATTAATTAAATTTAAATTTAGAATGAAATTAAGTTATTCAATGCACAAACCTAAATATAATTAGATGACTTTCATAAAAAAAAATTAAATTAGAGAAAAATAAATTAGATTAAAAGTCTAAAAATTACAAATAAATAAAATTTAAATTTTACTAAAAAATAAAAAATAAAAAAATCGGATGGATTATCAAATTAATAATTATGATTAGCTATAATTTTGGTGGTATATTAAATTCAATTGGTTGAATATTAATTGAATCATTTAATTAAATGTCCCACTAGATCGTCAACAAAATAAATAAATAAAAGTCCCACTATAATCACATCACATGAGACATGAAAAGGAATTAATTGCTTACGTTATCACAATATATCCTCAAAATGCGACAACTTTCAGAAATATGCTATTAGCAAAAAAAAAGAAAATTTTACTTTAAATTTGTTTTAAAAAAATTACATGTAATTTAAACGAATAAAAATTTAATTATTTTTTTAATTTATTTTCTCTTTTAATTAATCAGAATTTAAATTAAACTCTCCCCATTCTCAAAAATGTATTATATCAAAGTTTATTTTTTATTTACAGATTTTGAAGAAAACTTTAAAAAAAAATGAAAAATAAAATAATTTTTAGCAAACATATAGGCATAATCATTAGAATGAGGGGATCAAATTAATTTAATTGATCCGCTAAATTTTTTATATGTAATTTTATTGCAATTAATTAAATTGCATATCATTAACCATCTGTTCATATTCATAATCAATCTTTAAAATATTACAACGATAATATTTAAATTTTTAAATATGTATTTGTAATTTGAAGTGTACTATAATTATCTTTTGATCTCCAATAAAAATTACAATTGACTGATCTTAACTTTTATTACGGGAAGTAACGTGATAAAAAAATATTTATACAAATCATATATTGATTGGGTAGATAAAATCAATTAATTCATATACATATACATATTATTATTATTATTATTATTATTATTATTATTATTATTGATATGCCGATCGGATTGGAAGAAATTCAATATCCTGCAACAAAGGCTAGCCCGATTGGACCGGACATTAGCTTTTCAAAACTTAAGTCAGTAAGAAAATTTTAGAGAAATAATAAATAATTTCTGTTATGAGACGAGTGATGAGCATCATGAGGTTGAGCTATTTATATGGCAGAAGAGAATGAAACACTACAGTTTGGGTATAGTAACATTATGACTTTGCTATCTATTCTCACAAAATGTGTCGGAATAGGTAGATGACATGACAAAAAATAGTCAAATAGGTATGACGATGAAATATGTCAATAAATTATCAGGTGACAGTAAGACAGATCTGATAGAACACATCTCCTAACAGCTCATTTGAGATTCCTGTCTCATATCTTGGACCTTATAGCCTTTGGGCTTTATCTCGAGCATTTAAATTTTTGATGGATAAAGTATTATCAATTATTATTGATAAAATTAACGAAATAGGCATTTAATTTGCAGGATATGATAATTGGCAGGCTACCGCAAATCATGGTTTGGAATTGGAATTGGAATTGGAATATACATTGAAATAGAGACAGCTAATTTACTTATAAATAATTCACACCTTATAATGAACACATTTTTATGCAATGCGGGACACCAGAATTATTATAAAAGATTTATTTGTCACATGCAAATGATTTCATTTGTGGAACTATGAGCTCATAAAGCTTTAATTTATCCATGCATCTTTTAAGGACTTAGTTTTTATATTTTTAGTAATTAAAAAATAAAAAAAAAACTTCAAGCTCTTCTCTTCTATTTTTCTCAATTGTCCAATATTCATAACTTAAGGTAACAACACTAAAGATAAAAGATATGTACGAAGTGTTAATTTCCATTACAAATCTTCCATGGAACTCAATTTTTTGGAATCAAATTATTTAATTTCATCCTCAAAAATATCTAATCATCTCTTTCTTATTTTACATTAATCTTAAAATTAATTATGAAATTATTTAATTTTCGAAGAAAAAAGTACACATAATTGCTTTGAAGCTTGAAAGAATAAATGCAAAAGCAGATTAAAAAAGAAGAGTCGTGATGTTCCCTGCTACCTGTAAG
Source organism: Excoecaria cochinchinensis (assembly GCA_947683425.1). Classification (NCBI taxonomy): domain Eukaryota; kingdom Viridiplantae; phylum Streptophyta; class Magnoliopsida; order Malpighiales; family Euphorbiaceae; genus Excoecaria; species Excoecaria cochinchinensis. The sequence continues at coordinate 1,649,554 of CANTUQ010000125.1, read as the reverse complement.
TCGCACTTTTCCTTTTGAAAATGGAAACAAATAGACTAATCAAATAATCATTTCATTCGTAAAGCAAAAATAATTATTATAAAGTCTCCTAAAAAGAAATTATATAATAAAAATATTATAATGCCAAACTTTTTAAAATTTTTCAATTAAAAAAAAATGAAATTTCTCCTCAAAGATATTTTCTTTTAACGGAAATAACAATTATATAATATATTCACTTTTCTTTGGTGGCTGACTTCTGTTTCTATTCAATCCACTCCAGCTATTTTGAAATATACATATATATATATACATTTGATGGCCCAAGTCGGTTGTATGGACTGGGCTTTCAATATCTGATGGACCAAATTGAAATTGAAAGAACATTGTGAGGCCCAACAGTTCATCAACAGAGTTGGCAGTAAGCACTTCTCTGTTCTCTCCCTCTCCCTGCCTGCCCTTACCAGTTGTTAGGGTTTAGGGTGGGTTTAGGGTGATTTATGACCTCAATCCATTTCACTCCATGCGAATTTGACTTATTAAGAGGGAAAGATAGAAACTTGAATAGTTTGTTTTTGAATCTTCAAGTAGAGAGGTATGGATTCATGTCTTGTGCTTTTGCATTTTGATTTTTTTCATGGTTTTGCTTATCAATTCTAATAATTACTGAATGAGTGCTCACAACTTGCGGGTCCGCTTCAAAATCTGACCTTTTTTCTTAATTCTTTGGCTTATCATATTAGGATTCTCGTAGGGAACTTCTGAACGCTGGTTGCATATGGTTTCCGTGGGTTCAAAAGCTTTAACCTCAAGAAGGCTTAGAAGTTGTAATTTTGTGGAAGATAACATCATGAGTGAGAATGATAAATCGTATAAACATGGTAGAAAGAAGAACGGCATGGGCAGGAAGGCCAAAAGAGGAAGCTTTGGCTTTGATGGAGATAATTCTAGTAAAAGCGTTTCTGGTGCTCGACGTGTGGCTGATGGAACTTTCAAACCAAAAAAGTTCCTGAAGCATCAAAATGCATCAGACTCACAACCATCTTTTATCAGGTAAAATAGCTAGTAAAACTTGAGTTAATGCGGACTTGCATTGGTTTGTTTAGTTCCAACGTTGATACTTTGGCTTTGACTATATGTTTATGTTCCTTGTTATATCTGGTCAAGCATGTTTATGATTGGAATATTCCTTGTAGGAAACAGGTTGATCCTGAAACAACAAACTACTTTACAGAAATTTCAAATCTTTTCGAAAGTAGTGGAGTGGACTTTGAGGAGCGATCAGTAATTTGTGCTAATGCTCTTGAAGAGGCTAGCGGGAAAGAATTTGAACTGGCAACTGATTATATTATAAGCCATACTTTGCAAACTCTCCTGGAGGGCTGCGACGTGGACCACCTTTGCGGTTTCCTTCGAGGCTGTTCAAAGGTTTTCCCTTTAATCGCAATGGATAGATCTGGTTCTCATGTTGCCGAGACAGCACTCAAGTCATTAGCCATGCATCTTCAGGACAATGAGGCATATTCTGTTATTGAAGAGACATTGACTATTATATGCAAGGTATACGTAGCTGAATTTTTTATTTTATTATTCTTACATGAAGATAGCTTTTTGGATTATGTTTTGGACAAGAAAAATTGCTTGAGTCTGTAGGATTTCATTTATTATTTTTAGAATACTAAAGAAAAGGTCTGTGCTTAAGAATTGCATGATTTCTCAGTTTATTTATTGTTCATTTTGATCATATTTTGATCCCTTATAGGTGATTGTTGCCAATCCTGCGGATATGATGTGTAACTGTTATGGATCTCATGTCATCCGTAGTCTTCTTTGTCTTTGCGGGGGAGCACCATTAGATTCTCCAGAGTTTCATGGAGCAAAGCCATCAGCAATTCTGGCAGAGCGGCTGAATCTAAAAGAAACTCGGATTGGTGGGAATGACTCTGTACCCCATCATCAGGGATTTCCTAGTTTACTGAAGTTTCTTGTGTCAGAACTGTTGAAATACCCGAGTGAAGATACTAAAAGCCTGCTAGTTGATCAGTTCAGCAGTTTGGTTTTGCAGGCAAGTTTGAACTTCCTTCTTGTAGTCTATATTTTCTTATGAAATATCATACTGGCATTGATAGATAAGCTTCATAATACTTTACTATAGCATGAACATTGTGTTGCTATTACTACTGAAGTTTCATTTGGTTGCTTTGGGGGGTTGGTGGGATCTTCTGTTTTACATGAGATATTTTGAGTGAGGTAGCCAATTGTTCATTTCCATCCCTCTCTTTATCTGTGCTTGTGCTTGTGAGTCACAGGTTATGCTATGTGATTAACATTTTACTCTTGCCAGACAGCTTTGAAGTTATTGGTTGGTCAAGATCAAGAGTTAATGCAAATAATAGCTATTTTACTTGGATGCAAAGAAGAAAGTTTAACCAAAGAGAATTTCATAGAAACAACATCAGTTGTTGAAATATTGGAGTTGATGAAAGAAACAGCGTACAGCCACTTAATGGAGGTGAGGAACATACTATTTCATTCCATTGCTTTCGTCTACATGACTTGTTTTTGCTGTTACATTCAGATTGCTTTGTTAAGGTGCTTAAGTTTTACATATATTGAAACTGAATATACCAAACACCCAATAGTAATTGAATACACCACATAAAACGTGTTGTTGAAGGGAAATTGGATGCTTATCCATTACTATTTGCTTTATATGCTGAATGATGCCATCTTTATTTATTAGTGACCTAATTATTTCTGCAAATTCTCCAGGTAATCTTGGCGGTGTCTCCTGAAAGCTTGTATAATGAGTTATTCTCAAAAGTTTTCAGGAATTCATTATTCGAGCTTTCCTCTCATCACTGTGGCAACTTTGTTATTCAAGCACTAATTTCTCACGCAAAGAATGAAGAACAAGTATGTGTTTCTTTATAGCATGGTATTAAAAAATATATTTACAGAAAAAATGGTTTTTTTTTTTTTTGTTGCATGTTATGCCAAGTGATGATATCTTTAAGTGTTAATGGATCTTTCCTCACCTTTTTGACTGCTAGATGGAGCTGGTCTGGGAGGAACTGGGTCCAAAATTTAAGGATCTTCTTGAAATGGGGAGATCAGGAGTTATTGCATCTCTTATTGCTGCATGTCAACGGCTTCATAGCTATGAACATAAGGTTTAATTTCTTTAAATCCAATTTTGTTATTCTTTTGAAATTCCTCTTTTTGGATATTTACATCTTGTAATCTCAGAATTAATAAGCAGGAATTCAAATTAAAGATATTCAAGTTGTTGAAATATGCTTTCTCAAGTTTTTTTTCTGTCACAAGTAATTGTTTCACCACTGGTTACCTTTCCACTGCTTGTTTGGCAGTGCTGTCAAGCCCTTGCTGCAGCTGTTTGTTCACCAAATGGCTCTCCAAAATCTGTTGTTCCTCGGATACTGTTTCTTGAAAGTTACTTTGCCTCTGCAGACAAGTCAAATTGGAACTGGCCAAATGGAGTTAAGATGCATCTCATGGGTTCTCTGATTCTCCAAGCAATTTTCAGATTTCGAAGTGTATGTTTCGTTACCTGTGTCTATATGTTTGAGTCCTCATAGTTTTATTTGTGGCTGCGTAATATTATCACCTGGTGAACATCTATCTGTCATCACTACTGTCTAGTTTAAGATTAGGTTTCTTTTTTTCCATGTAATCTTCATTACGTTATGAATTCTCTCAAACTTATTGAATTATAAGGCCTAGGCTGCTCTTTCATATTGCATGCACTGCCGTATCAGTGGTATCAGGAATTTCAACCTTCCAATCAGGATGTTTGTATCCAACTGAACTAGTGTTGCTCATTTTCCTAAGAAAACAGAAAAAAAAAAAGATAGTATGAGACTAGTTATTTAATGAGCCTTTGAAATTGGCTGGGAAATAAGATACTGCAGTTGCTATTAGTGTTTATCTCAATTAATCATGACATGTTGGGAATAGTTGAATGTTTGAGTGAAGCATCCCTGATATTTTACTTTTGTATTCTTCTAGTTCTCTAGTGAATATTCCAATTTCTATTTTTCTGTTTTGACAGGAATACATTCAGCCTTTTATTAATAGTCTCATATCCATGGAAGTTGACCATGTTCTTCAAGCAACAAAAGATGCAGGGGGAGCACGTGTCATTGAAGCTTTTCTTGGTTCCAGCGCTTCTGTGAAGCAGAAGTCCAGACTAATTGTGAAGTATGTCATGCAACAATTTTTCAAATTTTTCCTTTTTCCTGTTGATTTACTTTATTGTTGGCTTGATCAATAATCAAAGAATTGCTTTGGAGTGGTCTGGTTTCTGTAATATGATTATCAATGAGTTTTTTCTTCAGTTTGCATGCTGATTTACTCATATCTGTTGATTACATTGGAAATTCTGAAGGCTACGAGGACATTTTGGGGAGCTCGCCTTGCACTCATCCGGTTCATTTACCATTGAAAAGTGCTTCACTGCCAGTAACTTGTCACTGAGGGAGGCTATAGCCTCAGACTTGTTACAAGTACTGCCTGAATTATCCAAGACAAAGCAGGGCCCTTATCTCTTAAGGAAACTAGAGATTGACAGGTGAGCTGCATTGCCTATGAACATCTTCCGATTCTGTTTTTCCTTGATATGGGGAGACATGCAGTGCGCGTGCGCCCACACACAGACACAGACACACACACACACACAGAATTATGATAATCTTCTGCTGCCCTGACCCAAGTCCTGTCTCTCAGTTGGCATAAGAGATTTCTAATCTGTGTCTGCGGTATTGCAGGCAATTTGAATATCAATCTGTTGCTTATAGGCCATGGCAAACATATCATTTCTTGCATTTTTGCAGTAAACTGTTGTTTTTGTGCTTAGTATTTTGTTCCATTCACTGCGCCAGATTTGCTAACCAGCCTGATCAGTGGAGGTCCAAGCAAGCATCAAAACAATCAACTTACAAGGAATTTTACGCTGCATTTGGATCTACTAAAACAAAGTCATCAACAAGTGAGCCTTTCCTTTCTGAATCTTCCAAGAACACATCAAACCTAAAAGACTTAAAGAAAATGAGAGAAGAGATTGATTACCAAATGGCAAAGGAGAAACATGCCAAAAAGGGTTATGGTGGTTGTGAGGCAGCTGGAATATCTAACAAGTCATCGGAAAAGATGAACCAGATACCATTCCTATCTATTGACATGAAGAGTAAGAAACGAGGCAGAAAGGATAAACCAACAAAAGATTCAAAAAAGAAGTTGAAAATATGATATATTTTCCTTTTCGCTTTTGGCTTTGTAATACCTGACTGGAGCTTTTCAGAGCATATATTACAGGAATGTAGTGTTGCTTTGAAGATTCTCAACTGGAGGAATAAATGCCTTTAAATGTTTGATATAGTTTTTCTTCTTTTAATATTCTTTCGAGGAAGAAACCACTGTCAATGAAATTATGAACTTTACTCATTAAAAATTGAAAAAAGGCTGTATAGTGCTGTAGAACTTTGGCAGGAAAAACAAAAACTGTAAATGCACTATGAACTGCTGTTACACTTATACTTGGCACTTGAAGTAAAAGACTACACTAACAACTGCACTACACAAGCAAAAAGTATAGTACAATAAGTATTGAAGAAGAAGAGAGGAAAAAAGAAGGCTCAACTTGCTGATGGTGGAAAAGCTTTAGCAGCAGATGTTACTTATTCTGTGTTGGGTTTGGAGTGCTCGGAGGTATTCTTCTGAAGCTGGAATCAACCTGCTTGTATGGATTCTTCTTCTCGACCTGCAAATCCATGGCAGCCATGGATGATGATGATGATGAAGATGGCTGCGAGACGGGACGAGCTTCTGCTTGAGCCTGGTTCAGCCAGCCAGATAGAAAAACTGAAGCAAGAATAGCAAGAGCAGCTAGTAGTTTAGAGCAACCCTTCATTTTGATTATGCAGTCTTTAAGCTAAGGTAAGCAGAAGTTGTTGGTCTGGTTTAGTAAGTGAAAATGTTTAGTAGTAGTTGAGATTGTTTAAATAGTTGTGACTTATAGCTAACATGATATTCGTACAAAATAGTAAAAATCAAAATTGGGATCTGATGGCAGTGGGATCATGTGCTCTTCTTTGACCGTGACAAAGTTGTATGTTTATCAGCTTCAGAGTTAGAGAGTAGTGATGACATAATATTCATGAGAGAGGGGTCATGTGATGTAGCACGTGATATAGAGTATTAATTCTTTTCTGGGGACTGGAGAGCTGAAAGGGATTAGTATTATATTATGTTAAGTTAGTTTCCCAAGGAGAGAGTCTTTGGATCCCCAAAACTCCATAACATGTTTTCTACACAACAGCTGTTTTTATGCAGATGTTGGTTCAGCTCAACATCAGCTTCAGCCTCGCCTTTTCTATCCCCTCCTTTAACTAGAGTCGAGTGGTGGCTAAGTTATAGGAGTGTAACCATATTCACTTTATTTAATTATTCAAATCAGTCATTGGTTTTTAAAAATAAAAAAGTTTTGATTTTCGATTATAATTAAAAATTGAAATGTGATAAAAAAAATTATAATTTAAAATCGAATAAAAATGTATATTAATTGATAAATTAATATTTTTTTACATCACTCAAGCAAAAACAATAATATCTAAAAATTTTCCCATATCCTTCTTGTAAATGAAATATCTTTCTTACAATCAATTTCATAAGACTACCTTCATAGTATTACAATTGAATTGATTTATTAACATATGATAAGGCCGAAATGTCCAAAAAGTAAAGTTGGGGGGGGCAAAATTGTCAATTCACGTAGAAAAACTAGATTCTATAGGCAATTCGTGAGCACAGTAAGTGTGAGAAAATGATTCCTCAAAAAAAAAAAAGTCTGAGAAAATGATTTGCAACAAAACGGTGCGTCCGGCCAAGCCGACTAGTACGAGGCGTTTTTACCGTTTTTATCGTTTAATTAGATTAATCGTTAAGGTGACCGATGACAGGCCAATCACAAACTGCCTTAACTTCGATGTCTCCTCTCTCCTCCCCTAATTAATTCTATTATTTTTAATTAATTCTTTAGTTTAATTGACAGGTAAAATAATGCATCTCTTTCCTTAATTGTTACATATTATCCTATCTTCCTCGATTCTTCTTGTTGGCTTCCCCCTTCCAGGCTTCGTTTTATTGAAATTGATGTGCATATATACTGGTAATTCCCTTTTTCCTGGCTCATTTTGTATAAATTTTGAATTTTTCCTTTTTCTCTTTTCCATTCCTTCAAGCATTTCAATTTGGGTATTTTGAGATCGATCCCTTCTGTATCTGGGTTTCTTTTGCTTTGTTGATTCCATGTTGTTTTGACTTCGTCTCCTAGGTGAGAATTCGCCTTTTTAGCTTTGTTTGCAAGTGACTGTTTCATGACTGTATACATTGATCTCCCTTTTTTTTTCCATTTTCTTTTTTCTGGGTTTATTTCGATGACTTTCAAAATTAGGTTATGTATGTCGGTCAATTAATCAGAGTTTTAGATTGAATGACTGCGAGGTGCCATTTACCATCGTAATTTTAGTTTTTTGACTGTCATTTTGTAACTGAAATTTCATCTCTTGTATTGGGTGGATTTTCTTTCTAGTACTATTTCCTCCTGTATAATTAAGGGACATTAGATGTTTGCTGAATCATAATATGCAATTAATTAGATGATTAGCTGAACTTGCATCCCATTAGCAGAATCTCTGGCAAGGATTTTCCTTTATTTTTCACATTTTTTTTCCCAGATTGAAATATCATCTTCTATCTTGAGCTGTTGAATTAGAGGATATGAAGGAATGCAAATGGCTAACAGTTGCATTTATTCTTTACTTTGTTTATGGAAGTATGTTGTGCCTTTATTTTATCTGATTAGTTGTTTTATTGTTTTCCTCTTTTCTGTTGCAGCCAGACTGTTGTGGTATTGGAGTTTAAATTGTTTTGAGGAATAGCTAGGGTATTGTTGTTTCTGCTGAGACTAACTTAAAGTTAAGTTTATTAAATGGCCGAAAAAGCATGTGTCAAGCGGCTTCAGAAGGAATATAGGGCACTATGTAAGGTATGTTTTGCTGTTGTTCCTAAGTTACATTGCATGTGCTATAATCTAATGTGGCATTCATATCAATTTTCTGGTGCTTAGTTTAGCATGATCTAAAGAGTATATTATCATAAACTGTTGTATCAAATAAGATAAATGTGAATTTAAGTTATAAACTTAATGTTCTGACACGATGATTCACCTGTCAATCTCCTACAATTGTAATGTATATTTGTGTATGATACTATGTTATGAGGATTTTCCCCCTTGATGACTTGCTTTTTATCAGTTATGCCATATATCTTCTGCTTTAGGTGCATGTTACATTTTTTATTCATGAATCAAAGAAGAGACGCTTCTCATAATTCATCGTATTAGACTGGGTATGCTTGTAAAGAGTTCAAAGTTAAACTATCCCTGTTGCTATTCTGATTCTTTTTCCATCTCTTTGGTAATGAACTTGCAGGAGCCAGTTTCCCATGTTGTTGCCCGTCCTTCACCAAGTGACATTCTTGAGTGGCGTAAGTTCTTGTTAATCTTCATCCTTTTCCTTAATTCTACCTTTCTGTGTCTGAGCATATTGAAGGGAGACATTTTCTTCTTAAAGTTCCGGTTTTGGTTATCTGTGACCATGTATTTGGTGGATAGATAGAGATGCAGTTAACTACACTGATAACTGCCATCCTGCTCTTTTTCATATTTTTTGGGGGTAGAATATATTTATAGGAAGGTGCAAAATAATTGGGAATGAAGAACTACATCATAAAAATGGAAACAGGCCACTGGGTGGTGCAAGAGATTCTTAATAGCTGCATGCTCAGTAGCTTCATGTGCCTACAAAGGATGCATAAGAATTGCTCTGCATCATTAGTAAAATCGATCTTAACATTCAGTGTCTGCAATGGGATGTGGAAATGCGTAGGTTTTGCATGAAAAAATGAGATATAGGGAATATGTACACAGTGTGAATGAGCATCTAGCTGTTGGTAGGAGATGGGAACTCTTTATGTAAAGAATTCATCCAACGATCCCTTATTCACATGCTATGCACTTTTGCTTTGAATGTTATCCTTTGTGTGTAGTAGCTTGCATTTTTCTTCCACTTCATTCAGTATGTCATTGATTACTAAAGAAATGCCTAAAAGAACATGATTCTATTGGTTCACAGTTTACATTGGAGGAGCACTTGTAAATAAAAATGAATAAGAAGGAACAGAAAAACAAAGTTAAGTACCTCCTACAGTATAGGACATTTAGTATATCCATATGTTAAAGGAAAGCGCCTTCATTCGAATTAAAGTTATAATTTTGTTGCCTCATTCACCAATTCTGCAAGATTTGAGTCCTGCAACTTAAATAGTGATCAATACTGTAAGTTGTGATACGTCCTGTAATAAGAATAGGGTTATTGGGTATGGGCTTGACATAGGAACAAGAAGATTTTTATTAAGTAAATTACCTGGATTATGTGGTAATAAGAATTGACTCTTTTTGAGCTGTTCATCAAGTACTGGAGTCCTGCTCTAAATGCATTTATTATCATTCAGGGAGCTTTACCATTGATCTGTGGGCTGCAAAATAAATGCTTTGGACCATTAAATTGCTTTTCCATGTGGGTTACACCTTTTTTGGTCAAATTTTGTGGCCTTGTTTTATCCTTTTGCGATCATTGTCATTGTTTTCCTTGTCATTCTATTGTTATGTACCTTGGATACTAATGTCATTCAACCTCAATTACACAGACTATGTATTGGAGGGAAGTGCAGGCACACCTTTTGCAGGTTTGTTTATTGTGTTTTTTTATGTTGTATAACCGAACCTCTGTGATCCTATATTGCTCTATCATTATAATTGGTGTTGCTCTTTTAAGTATCTGATGTCTTGATATTGTGGTGATTAGGTGGATATTACTATGGAAAGATCAAGTTTCCATCTGACTATCCCTTTAAACCTCCTGGAATCACGTAATGTGTTTATTTTCTGGACAAATTGTTTTGAGATGTTATCATTCTTAGCATTTTCTCAATGAACTTTATTTGAATTCTTTCTCTTTTTAATTCTCTGTAGCATGACAACTCCCAACGGACGCTTCATGACTCAAAAGAAAATCTGCTTATCTATGAGTGATTGTAAGTTCTTTAGAATCATAGTTGTAGAAAATCAAAATTTCCCACCTCCATGACTGACTTTTGTTTCACCTTAATCTTCTTTTCAGTTCATCCAGAAAGTTGGAATCCAATGTGGTCTGTTTCCAGGTAAAAACATACTCTAGTTTTCAAATGACTTTGTTGATAGGTATCTAGGATATTTACGTTACTGGTGCAGAAGTTAGTTTAGATCCTTGCTCTAACATCCTTGTTTCTATCAATGCAGCATACTTACAGGCCTTCTTTCCTTTATGGTGAGTTCATGAGGTTTACCAATGTGGAACTGTTTGAAGTTATATCTGCACTTCATTGCAGATGGCTTTTATTTTTTTTGTGTGTGCCTGTCAAGGGATGAGAAATGGCTCAATTGTTGCTATTTTCTTCTTTTGAGGGACCCGTTAGGTTCTGTTCTTAATACAGAAATATGGTTGTGCACGAACGTCAAGGCATAGCTGAAACTTGCATAGATTTCCCTAGTGTGTTTCTTTTTTCATCAAAAATGAAATTTTGTTGTGCAGATGGACAACAGTCCCACCACTGGCAGTGTGAACACGACTGCTGCTGAGAAGCAACGTCTGGCAAAGGCTTCTCTCGCTTTCAATTGTAATAAGTATGATGCCCCTTTTCCAGAGTGTTTTTTGAGCTCTAATTTCTTTTTTTCCTTTTCCTTGTCATTCGCTGCAAAATGGTTTCTTGCTTTTCCCCTGCATATCTATCTTTTTGTCCTGCATTCAGGCATATGTCATGTAACTATCCATCCCAAGAATGCACCTACCTCATATCTGCTGCTGCTGCTGTTTGTTGTTTTCTTCATTGCTTCCTTTTCTTGTCTTCTGAATTTCAAATAGTGCATCTTGATTCTATGTTCAACCTAGCTATCTTGTGTCTATATGCTATAAAGTTTGATGTTTACTTGGTAATGGCTGTCTCTGCTTTCTTGGATCCGTATCCATGTATAACATGTTTTGATAAATTATATGGAATTTATGATTTATGCAAGTCTGTCCTTATCTGACGCTTTATCACCTCTTTCCTTCTTTAAGATACTATGTCCTATTCTATATATGATCTTTCTGATTAGTAATTCTTTTCTGAACAGTGCAACATTTAGGAAGTTATTTCCAGAGTATGTCGAGAAGTACAATGAACAACAGCGAACAGAGCAGATTAATTCTGAGCAAGCAATGAAAGGGGTTGCACAGGAGAAGTCAAGACATAAATCAGAAAAACTTGAAAATTCTTCGGGAGAAGACACAAAAAAATATACACCAAAGGATACAAAAGGAAACAGGAAGCAGACCTTTCCAACCTGGTTGATGTTGTTGCTGGTGTCCATATTTGGCGTGGTTATGGCATTGCCTCTGCTTCAGCTTTGATATCTAGACTGCAAAAACTAAAATTTTTAGTGTTTAGCAGAAATACAAAGCTTTTGCTAGTTGAAGAACTCCCATAATGTCCTTAGGTTTGCCCTGCATTCAGCAGAACTTGTATAGCAGTTGAAGCCTCAAAAAGACTGGCTTGGGTATTGTTATGGCAGTTTGTTAGTTAAATGCATAAATATTTGTGGCTTTATTTTCTTAAAATCTAGTTCAAATTGTGTGGTACTGTAGTAGGTTCTTTTTGCTTCCAAGTCTTATACGTATGTTATTCTCATACTGAGGATTCTTCAATTGGGTGGGGTCTCTCACAAAATTTAGGGTCAATTAATGATAGGGGTGAGCATGATCGGTTAACCGGTTCATGAGTCTCAGTCCATTAACCAGTCCATTAATATCAGTTTTTTGAAATTCCAGTCCATTAATCAGTTCATTACCATCGGTTAACCAGTCCATCAGTTTCGGATTTTCGGATCAGTTACCCAATATTTTTCGGTTAACCACTATAATTATAAATATATTCATAAATAAAATTAAAATGTTCAAGATAATTAAAAATTAAAATTTTTTTACTATAATATAAAATTATTGTTAAAATAAAAATATTTGATAGATATAAGTAAATTTGTTTTTAAAAATTAATATTTAATAAGTAAATATATTAACCGGTTCATAATTACTTTTAATTAGATAAATTGTTATATTTACTAATAGCCAATTAAAAAAACTTAAAAACTTTAAAATAATTAGTATAATGAAAAAAAAAAGTACATAATCACCTTTAATTAGGATAAATTATTAAAAAAATAATAAATTAACTAAAAATTCAGTTTCGGTTCGGTTAACCAGTCACAAAAGTCAAAAACCATTAACCAGTCCATTAATATCGGTTTTTTCAAAACACTAACCATTAACCAGTTCATTCAATCGGTTAACCAGTCTATCGGTTCGGTTTCGAATTTTTTTTTCGATTAACCGATTTCATCGGTTTTTTTCTCACTCCTAATTAATGATAAATCTTTATATTTTGCATATATTTTAATTTATCAATGAATTGGCATCTGTTATACCGAAAAAAAAAAGGAAAAAGAGGCGTACTAGGTTGTCTAATGATAGTGTCTGCATTCTGTAAACATGGGCCTTTTTGTTTTGTCAAATGTTATGTATTGGCTAACTGTAGTATCAATGGAGTGGGATCCATCTTTTTCCATGCGTACCCTCTTTATTTTCACCACTCAACTTTTCCTCTTGTTTTCACCCGATTATTGTTTGCTTTTATATATATATATATATATATATATATATAATTACTGTTATTATCCAATTCAAATTAAGCTAGTCCACTATAAAAATAACTCTCTTTATATTAATTTTTAGCATTTATAATATTTAAATTCTAGACTTTGCTTAAGAAAAATAAGTGTGGATTTTTTTTAAATAAATGTTAAACTATTTAAACTAATCAACGTTGATAATTACTGTTTATTTTTAATTGTGTGGACAATATAATTATTATGATGCTAGAATTTTATTTGAAAGTTTGTTTGTCAATAATTTTTGGAACAGTCAAATGCAGAATTGTCATTTAAAATTTCTAAGTTACTTATATAATTCTTAAATTGCATTAACGTTGAATGAATTTTAACAAATTCTTTTATAGCTTTGTTCAAATGTGGAAATTGAATTTAACTATTAAGTTAGAATTTTATCACTTGTATAGATATTAAATAAAAGTGAGAGTTTTCTTTTTTGAATGTCAAGAATTCTTCATGTTTAATAATTTAATATCTGCTTTAAAGGGGGTCAATTTCACTCATACTCACTCAACTTATCACTTAAAGCACAAAAGTAACCGACTTTTTTTTTCTTACTTAAATGTCACTGAACTTCTAACATTTTTGCAAAAGAGTCATGTACACCGGAATCCGGCGAGAACTCTTGCCTGATTGATGACATGGCATATGACTCGGCATATGACACGTGGCGACGAATAGTAAATACATAATTTTTTTGTAAAAATTTTAGAAGTTCAGTAACATTTAAGTTGAAAAAAAAAAGTTGGTTACTTTTGCGCGATAAATGATAAGTTTAGTAACCGTTAGTGAAATTGATTTAGATGTAGCATTTGTTGGAAATATTGTTAAACGACATGTAATTTCTGACATGGTATGCCACGTCATCAATCCGGCGAGGGTACTCGCCGAATCCCGGTCAACATGACTTTTTTGCAAAAATATTAAAAGTTCAGTGACATTTAAGTAAAAAAAAAAGTCACTTATTTTTGCGCGATAAGTGATAAGTTGAGTGATCGTAGGTGAAATTAACCTGCTTTAAAGGCTTTTTCAATCAATTATGTTAGCTAGTTATTATTTTAAATATTTTATTTTGAAATCTTTTCTCATATGGCTGATTTGTTTTTTATTGGAGTATAATATTCTTTTAAAATTTTCTATTATTTATATCAATAATTTTTTTTATAAATAATAATAACAACATCCATTCAAAAAGTGTACGTGTATGTACTATATACACATATAATGTTATATAGATAATATTCACATTTTCTTTCAAAATATATATATTTCTTTTATCATCTATTAACCATCCGATATTAGCTATCACCAACTGTTATCAAATTTCAATTAGAACCAACCAATCACTAAATCAAACTAGCTCTATATTAGTTTCTAAAATTTTTAATGGAATTAAATAGAAATAATAATTAATAAGAACTATTATTCACTTTTGAAAAGTAAGAACATAAATATAAGAGTATGAGTAAATATTAAAGAGGCAATTATTCTTTGTTTTATATGTATGAAATTGAAAATAGAGGGAAGAATTATAGTCAAGAGTCAATTTAATTGGAAGTAAAAAAATTTCTACCAAAATCACGACATAGTGGTCAAGGATTCCTTTTCAGGAGAGAACTTGACTCACATGCTTAATCCTGATGGAGACCAATAAATTCTTCTTTTTGCCTTGAAAAATTCATTGATATCTTATAAATAGAATCAATATTTATTTCTAGCTAATTAATTCTATAAAGCAATAATAGACTTTTTACATGACAATATATTCTTAATTCTATACATGAATAAATAAATACATAATCTTGTCTAATCAAAACAATTTCTTTTGTTTGATACGATGGTTATGCTTATCAAACAATTGACTATATAGATTATGCTTAAAGAATAAATAACTCAAAATTGTTTATGAAGTGGGTGCCAATTGCCAAACCCCACTCCACCGAAGTGCATAGTTTTAATTGTGACTTGAGTAAAGTCTTGAAAAGAAACCTTCAATCACTCCGAAACATCCGCCATGTCTATTTTTCATAATCAATTCCCGACTCAATATTTTACAATTTTTTTTTTTTTAATTTATATCTTTGTCACATATATATTAAATCAATTAATTATTTTTTTGATTTCTGTATATATATATATATATATAGTAAAGCTTAGCTAAGTCCTTTTTATTTCCTCTTTGCCCTTGCATCTTTTGATTTTCATATTCAAGATTCTGCAAAATGGATCCATAAAGTATGATATTAGCTAACAAACATTAAACTTCTTTAATTATTTTTGTTTTTTTTTTTAACAAGAGAGGGCCAGAAGCCAGGAAACAAGATGAACACCACCAGCACCTGACTAGGTAGCACGAACCCGCTTAATCTTACAGGTTCATTATTTTTGGTTCTTAAAGTTGGGATTAAGTATTATTAAATTAAAATTTATCACTATACTAGATTTCCTTCGTTAATTCTGATATTTGATTTTAAATAAAAATTAAAGTTTTAGTATATGCATGGCTCATCCTTCAAAACAGGCAGAGGTAGGCAATCTAATTAAGCCATCATTCTACAAAAAGATATTCTTATCTACCATGAATTATAATTATATTCATATAACAAATGGTGCAAAAATAAAGAAATAATTGAAAAGTTTAAACTGAATAAATAAAGACTTTGGGCTAACTTAAGCATAGGAGCATAATTAGATTTAAATTGAGAAGAAATCTATCCTTTTTATAAACTTTATCAGCTGGCCAAATATATATCAGATTCTGAGTATAAAATTTGGTATAAATGGAATGTTTATTACCAAGAGAATTATAAATATTCCCATTAACCCCACAAAAATACCTTTTTGATTTTCCATTCAAAATGTTAATAAAATAAATTTATAATTTAATTTCAACCTCCAAAAAGGGTTCCTATTTCTATAGTCTGCAACTTATTTGAAAAAATATCAGTTGAGTGGTTGAATGTTTCCTTTTTTATACCATGAGATAATGGCATATCTGAAATGATTAATTACAGTATCTTCTTCTTTTTTCTGTTTCTTTCCTTTTAATAAAGAAAAATAATTGAAGGTAGACAATTGTGAGCTTCACAATTCTTTATCTTCTCATTTCCTTGTATCAGTAACTGTCCTATTTCTCATTTACTCTCTTACCTTTCTTTGCAAGTAACATTAATGGCTTATTGGAATTTGATTCTTTGATTATGCTATAAATCTTATTGCTTAATCTTGGTTCTAGTGCCAAGAAAGATGAAGAAGTCTCCTGTTTATCCAAACAATGAAACTAGTGATTATGGTGGCTTTGAGTTTGATCCTCAACTGGATTTCTCACAGGTAAACATTCTTCTTTTTTCTTTTTTCAAGAAGCAAGATTATGATTTTCTTTTTTCATGAAACAGTTTAAGGATACAATTGAATAATTTTAACAAATTCAGAGGTCAAAAAATGTGGGTTTTTTGGAGGAAAAGTAGTTGTTTGTTGCCTTGGTTGTGAACTATCACTTAATTGTTGTTTTGATATGTTGATTGACCTACAAACTATAATCTTGTCCTTATCTGTGTCAAATTCTGATTTTGATGTTTCAACAGTGTTTAGTAAGCTAAAAGTGTCTTATAGTTTACTTTGTTAATGTTAAATGTTTTGTGGATTTGATCAGTTCTTGGAGGAAGCAAGACAACATGCAAGACAAATGAATCTGCAGAACTCAGTAGTAGAACCAGAAGAAGCAAGAAAAGAAAAACCAGGAGAAGCAAAAAAGAGAAAGAAATCATGGAAAAATTCACTGTTCAAATGGTGGAAATCTGATACTAAAAAGAGAGATGAAGCTAGCCAAGAACCAGCAACAAGTTCTCACATTTCCAAACCGAAAAGGGGTCATGTTTCCGGTCCGATTTATGGCAGTGGCAGAGCAGAGGAGACCATGCATCGGCGACAAACATCGGGGCCAATTGCTAACCTTTTCAACCCTACAAAGAGAATGGAGAATGAGATGCCATATATGTGCCTTGATCAGCTTAATAATCCTCATGGTGTT
The DNA here is from genome assembly GCA_947683425.1 of Excoecaria cochinchinensis. Classification (NCBI taxonomy): domain Eukaryota; kingdom Viridiplantae; phylum Streptophyta; class Magnoliopsida; order Malpighiales; family Euphorbiaceae; genus Excoecaria; species Excoecaria cochinchinensis. Next base: position 1,632,665 of record CANTUQ010000125.1, on the reverse strand, counting down.
CAGGCTTATGGACCTGTTTACTTGGTAACTTAGTTTTTCCATGCCTAACAATAAAATAATCTGAAACCTTCTGGACCAACTGTAATGTACACACAGTTGGATTTCTGTTATAGAAACATATCTGTTGCTGTTGTTTTTTTTTTCTTCCTTAGATGTACGTTTAGAGTAACAAGCATAAGTAGCCTGCTCCAATTTCAATCCTCTTGCTATCTTTGTCCATTTCTTTCCTAAATCTGAACCAAGCCAATAACAGAGTATTTTGCAGGAAAAGTAACTTCGCAATTTCTATATTCTGATAATGTATGGGATCCACTTAGCGTGTACATCAGTATAGTAAAAAGTCGCGAATCCCCACGAGGAAGGAAACTAATGTTTTTATATAATGCTTTTCCTTGTTATATTTTTCAAACGTTGTCCCTAACCCTCCACTGAATGTAGAAGACTGAGTCTAATCTTCTATTTGTAGATAGTTGTTAGTATGTGATCACCGCTGACAATATTCCGGTCACCGAAAAAAATAATCCAATTGGAGTGTACTGGTTGTCACAAGGGTTTTCACATAATGTCTAACAAGACTGTAACGGCTAAACCCTAAATGAATCGGGATACTAATAATTGATAACGGCCTAGTTCTTTAAATGTTAATAACGCTCAAAACAGTTGTGTTGTTCAGTTGTCAGCATGTAAAAAGAGTAATACGATAGAATAATTGACTCTCATAAGCAATTTGAAGGAATATTTTCTATTTGGCATATCTAAAAGAAAGAAGGATAAGAATCTCAAGATGACTTTAAGAAAGGTGTAATGTCGTGATCAATACGTATAGCGTCAAGATGGTTGATATATCGGTTCAATTTTTGAGTAGCAGAATTCAAACAAAGGAAGGAAGCTAAAGCCATCTATGCCATGACAAAAATGGATTCCCACTGATTGAACTTATCCCTGAAGCAAGAAAGTTTGGAACTTTGCCTCAATTTTGTCCTAGCCTGTTAAGAAAGTGCAGCCTTTGAATTAAACTTGAACATCATATATTTTTCAATTCTCACATTAGCTTCTTATTATTCTGGGAAATGGGTATTCTAAGAGGATGCATTTTGGTCAGCTCAATGATAAGCAACTAAGGTAACACAGAACCAATCCATTGTAGACATTATATATGATTGTAAAGCTTGAAAAGGTTGAAAATGGATGAATCAATATTGAAAACAGAATGATAAGAAAATACATCTTCTGTTGAAGATGGATTAATTGCTCCACCTTCTTTAAACAGAGACGCCTGCCTAATATAATCCCTAGTACCATCTCAATCTCAAGATGAGAAAAATACAATCTTTACCTCCAAAAAGAACCAATTATTCTTCAGGATGATGAGAACTCAACTTCAAATTCAACCAAATTAAGCCAATGTTGACGAGATAATCCAATCATATCTTCAGTCATCCAAAGGCACACTGTTTTTCCAACAACTATACATCTAACTTGGAATACCACTTAAATTGATTAAACATCAACAGAGCTACTAGAACTACTAGGAGCAACCCTTTTTTCCCTGCTCAGAAGCCTTTTCAATGATCTTAATCTTTGTGTAGGCAGTGGCGATTTGGATTCTTCATCAGCAAAATTGTCGCTCATTTGTGCAGGTATGTCAATAACTAGCATTTCATCTTGTCTATTACCACTTGAAGAAGAGGAGGAGGAAGAAGAAGGTGCTTGAGTAGGAGCTACTTCTTCTTGGCCGCCACCACCGGCGGTTACTTGAGTTTGATCTCCCCAAAACAACACATTTGTGGGAAAAATTGGAGATTCTGATGAATACCCAGAAGCCAAAATTTCCTCTGGAGACTGAATATTCTCTTGTAAATCATCAGAGCATTCAATTTGCGGAGCTACTGAGTTTCTACAGAGAGGACAAGTGGAGTGGGATTGAAACCACATGTCTATACAATCAACATGGAATCCATGGTTGCATTTGGGAAGCAACCTTGCCTTTTCCCCTTGTACAATTTCAGATAAGCAAACTGCACATTCTAATCCATCTTTGAAGTCTTCTGATTGGAACATCACCACTGGCAGCGATCTGAGGATGGAGAGTTCAAGCCCTCTTCGCACCGGCTCCTGCCCAGGAGTGAACACGAAGCGGCGGCGATTGCGGCGGGACGGTGGCTGAGTAGGCTCTTCAATCCGCCACCAAAACCATTTTGCATAAAGATGAAGAAAGAGCACGAAGACTACAACAATAAATAGAATTATAATAGCCACCACCATGATCTTTCCGGTAATTTCAACCGTTGCTGAGTTATCTAAATTTCCCATTGTTGGTTCTCCCAAATTATCCCAGAAAAGCAAGACCTGCTAAAGGTAGCTTCTTTAATTATAAAATGGAAGAAAATTGAGCAAACGAGCAGAACCCAGATGAAAATTAGAAGGGAGGTTATAAAAATGCAGCAAAATCCAACTGGTTCTTTGCTTTGCTGTGATTCTTTGGTAAAGGTAGCTTCTTTAATGTTTAAATGTAAGAAAAATGAGCAAAACAGCAGAACTCAGATGAGAATTAGGATGGAGATTATGAAAAACGTAGCAAAATCCAAATGGGTTCTTCACTGTGCTGTGATTCTCCGTCAAAGGTAGCTTCTTTAATGTTTAAATGTAAGAAAAATGAGCAAAACAGCAGAATCCAGATGAGAATTAGGAGGGAGATTATAAAAAACGTAGCAAAATCCAAATGGGTTCTTGTCTGTGCTGTGATCCTCCGTCAAAGGTAGCTTCTTTAATGTTTACATGTAAGAAAAATGAGCAAATCAGCAGAACCCAGATGAGAATGAAGAGGGAAATCACGAAAGATGCAGCAAAATCCAAATGGGTTTTTCCAAAAAATCACTTGAAATTCTTGTGGATCAAATTGTCAATGAACTAAAAATGTCCAAGAAGAGAGAGAGAGAGAGGAACTCAGGTTGGTGAATGCAATGAATGAGAGAGGGTTATTCTTAAAGAGAAGGAGAAATCACGAATGAAGACTATAGACTTGGACCAGCATGAGATATGAAGAGGAAGAGGAGAAGAAGAAGAAGACGAGTTTTGGGCCTTAAACAGGAAGCAAGAAAATGGGAGAAAAGCTTGTGTGTATTAAACTGTGAATGGTGTCCTTTTCTTTTAACTCTGCGTTGCGTCTATGGCTTCCTCTTTTGACCCTTCTCTGAGACGCATTTTTGAAAGTTGATTTGGAATTTTCACTGTTAATTTTTTTTTCCTCAAAAATTTGCATTTAATATTCTTTTTATTTATTAATATTTCTAATTTTCTGGATTTTTATTAATTATTATCATCAAACAATAAAAGATTCTAAACTAATTGAGTCATGCTCAAAAAGAGAATCGTGGCGTTTCCGGTCTTTCTCTCCATCATTACTTACATAATAGATTTCACATGCATTGTCTCTTTTTTCTAAAAGAAAAATACTTATTTTCTAATTTTTTGATAAAACATGTATAACATTCCAACCAGAAATCGAATTCAAAGTTTCTTATACTTTTAATTAAGTTCTGCCAACATGCCAACACTTGATATCAATTTCATTCTTTTAGAAAATTGAGTGATTTTCCAAATTTTGCATCCGTATATATAAGAATTTATGCAATCTATCATAAATTTAATTGATGAATAAATTTACAAGTTTAATTAGTACTTTTAAATAATTTATAGTTATTTCAATTTCTTTTTTGGGTACGGGTGGAACATAATATCTAATTCTAATTATAATTGTAAATGTTATTACGAGTAATCGAATTTACTATTTAGAAATATTTTTTTATTTTTAATCGAGTATTAGTCACCGCATCAATCCTAATGATCAGTTATTTTAATTTTTAAATCAATTTTAGAATAATTTAAAGATGATTTTTATTTTTGTATGATGATTAAAATGTAAAATTATTTCTCCCGTCATATGATTATGTTCAATATAATAAGTAAAAAAATAAAAGGATTTTGATGACAACATATACCTAAAACTAAAAATGAGGGAGAAAGAAATAGATTTTCAAACTTTCAAATTCAAAATGGGTAACCCTCATATTATTAAAACAATGATTAAATTAATAGAAATCTCAATCTAATACAAATAAGTCCCTGAACATTTCAATTTTGTTGTACCAGCACCCATATTTTATTTTTTTTTTCATATTATATCTTGTTTGTCAAACGTTGATATTATTATTATATTGATTTTTTAAAATCAATGCACACTAAAATTTGTCATGCAAATTTATATATCAAGCTTTTAAAAGTGATATTTAAAAATAATAATTTAGAAAGTTAATTTAAAAGAATTAAGATATGAAAAATAATAAAATCATCACTCAAAATTCAGAAATTAAAAAAATATGTGGCAATACATTATTCGTAAGCCATCTACCTTTTTTTTTTTTTTAAGTACTATGTTAATTACTTAATTTCAAATCAATTTGAATTTTGAGTAGTTCTCAATTTATTATCAACTTCATACTTAAGATTTTTTGAGAAATAATTTCGTTTTTTTTTTTTTTTAAAAATGTAGTAAATTTAAGAAAAACACTTTGAATGTTAAGATTCATGAATTTAATTTTAGGTTTAGCTCTGACTTTGAAAACAAAGTATAGCAGACTCTACCTTTGAATTAGTCAAATATGTCACAAGAATTATACGATTTTAATCATCTAACCATTTTTCTTATGTAATATTTACAATCACATCCTCGGGAGGATCAATTTTAAACGGATCAATTTCTTTAGAAATTTTATATAATAGTCAATTTGATTGGAAATTTATTTTGAATTTTAATAGGATATTTTTTTAAATACCATTAAGTAACATGAATTTCCTATTTCAATTTGATAAATTAAATTTCAAAATTAATTTGAAATGAATTAATGAAATTAATAATTCAATTAAATTATAATAAAAAACCTAAAGTAGGGTGGCGATAATGATTTATTCATGACCTATGTCCTATAGCTCTTTTTTAAAAGAAAATTTTGAAGAAATCAAACACCTAATCTAATCTCCATTATTTTCCGGGAAAGTCGCTAATCACCACCTTCATTTTGATATTGTGGTCAACAATATTTTGACTTTCACACCATCTTGTCTAATTTTATTCCAATTTTCATGACTATAATTATTCATCTTCATTCTTTTTTAACTATATATTAAGAAGCAATATTTCCTTCAGAACAAAAAAAAAAAAAAGCAATTCTATTTAACCTCATAAATTTATGCTCATTATTTCTTTATTATTATTGTAATAAATAAGCACATAATTTAACAATAATTTTAAAATGAAGAAATTAAATTTAAAATTTTTTGTATATTTAATTGAGTACTAATAATCGATTTTGTAAGTGACATTTTATTTTTCTATAATATCTCTGGCATCTCATATTTGCTCGTAGTCGTAGGATGCTGAAATAATTAATTTCATAAATAAATTCATATGGCAAAATGGTTCATTAAGAATCTTTCTCATAGTCATTGGCCATAATTTTGGGCTTTAACCCTTTAGCCAAGCAAATATTAAAATAAATAAATAAAAGACAAAATGATTAATTTTGAATGGAATAATAATTTCATGTAATTATGGGTATTGATGACAATTTTTAGTGGTAAAAGCAGAGACATAAACGTGCTTGAAGGGCATGTCCTTAAACTTTTCTGCTTTTTAGGAAAGTTCAAAACGGATAGAGGTTGAGTTGCAAACTTAATAATAATGTTTATGTTTGTATATGCAAAATGATTTTTTCTAATTTTGAAATTTTGATCCTAATTTATCACCCAACTTAAAAATGTTCATTCAATACGTCAGAAGTATAATAATTTAGTACTATCTCCGTTTTATAATATCTGTCATTTTTACTGTTTTCGTTAGATTCAAGAAATATTAATTAGATTTAAATTTAAAATTAAATATAATAGATAATGATTAAATTATGTTTATTTTTATTATTTCGAAAATTGTAACTTAAATTTAATTGGTTGAATAACATTAAAAATATAATATGAAATTAATATCATATTGAAAATTAAAAAAAGAAAATTAATGTTGTATTAAAAGTTTAAAAATGATATTTAAAATAAAGTATAAAATTCTCTAAAAAATGACAGTTATTAAGTAACGGATAGAGTAATTATATATAATTAAATTTAAAATTAATATTTTTTTATTTAATTATATTAGATACATTTAATGCATTTTGGTGTTGGGTGTTTGGGCTTAATAGGCCCATTATGTAAAAACAGAATAAGGCCATAAAACCGAAAAAAATATCTGGGAGGCGGGTAAGTGAATATATTTAATTATTTATGGCTCATGGGCTACAGCAACGTTTATCAAACGTCTAACGTTGTTTGCCAATTCGTTATCTTACCTCTGCAACTAATAAGCTCTGTAGCATGTGTGGCTCTCTTCGTTCTCTCTATTTCCAGATTCTGAATCTTAGCTTCTCTTTTCCTTTTAGAGCCTGAATAGTGAAAACCCACCAAGATTCTCTCTTTCAGGAACAAAACACTACTGATTGGTATTGTTCACCAAAGAAGAGAAAGGTCAGGCCTCGAATTTGAAATGCTTGGCTGATATTTGAGATATTTGTTCCGGGTTTGCCTGAATGAGCTCTAATCAATGCCTTTATTAGGTATTTTCCTTTCTCCTCAACTTCTATCTTTCTGTTTTTCTTTATGTTGTTGTGCATTGGGAATACGTGTTGATTCTAAGATCAAAAATTTTTACTTTTGTTTTAGAGCTGTAACTAGTTGGGATTTTTCTCTATTGCATTTGTAAATAGCTTTATAATACGGACAAAAGAGAAAAAGCTTATGGCTCTTTCAGCCGAGATATTTACTAACTTCATCGTTATGCTAGAGTTCCAGCTTGATTCCCTCCAATTTTCAGCTCATTGTATAAACTGCAATTGATGAATTTTATTTGCATTTTCCTGGATTGATAGTAATTATTAGTGGTGTGGTGTTAAATTTGTGTTTTGCTATGTTTGTAGATATTGCTACTGCTCAGGCTTCCTTGCAAAATCACCTAGGTCCATTAAGGGCTCAATCCCTTATTCATTGCAAGGTTTTTTCAAGTCCATTTACCTGTGGGGACGAGAAGAGACCTATATCTGTTTGGAAATCATTCCATTTCCCTAAAAAGGTCAATACTTGCCAGAGGACTAAACTTCAGATAAAGGCAGTTGCAACTTTTGAACCAAAGGTTTCCGTTGCTAAGCAAGATGGACACAAGAGTAATGGAAATTCTCAGCTCAAAGTCAGTTCAGAAGCCTCAATGGCTCAGGCTGAGTCTACCAGTGCGGACACATCAGAAGTGGATGAGAAAGAGAAGTTGAGGCGGATGAGGATTTCCAAAGCAAATAAAGGAAACACACCATGGAACAAAGGCAAGAAGCATAGTGCTGGTAAGTTTTAGCGAATTATCTGTAAGCACAACTCTTTATTTATCTACTTCTTTTTTCGTTTTTCTTATTCACAACTGTGTTAATATTTCCACATATTTTTGTTCAATGTGCAGAAACCCTTCAACGGATTAGAGAAAGAACAAAGCTTGCAATGCAGAACCCTAAGGTGATGTCATGTAAGAATAATTTAAATAATCCTTTAGCATGAGTGAACATGGATGGAATAAAATATACTCTGTAGTTAAAGCCAATTTTCCATTGAAAAAGTTTGTATAAGCTTAAACAAGCGAGCGAATAGTGAAGTTTCTTCGATGTTCTGTCAGTAATATAGGAAAAGCCTTCACTTAATCCTTTTATCCATGCAATTGCTTTAATACTGGAGTGGTTTCTGTTTTTGCCAAATTTTCTAGAAACTGATTCTTGTTTATTAACTTGTATTATTGGTTACCATCTTAGGAGCGGTTTCAAAGTATTTTCGTGTTATAGTGACAATCCTACAGTGAATAGAACTCTTTTAGCTCTCCAGCTGTAAATTGGTCCATATAAGTGATCTAAGCACTTAAATTAAACTCATGGTGTCAATGAGAGGAGTTTGATTAGCAGTTTACTTAGAGTTGGTGTCTGAGAGTTGTGGACAGCTGTTAGTAAACTGATAGAAAAACTTTCATGGCGAATTTACTACTCTAGGCTTGTCTGTCGAGTTGATACATGATCTTCTTGGATCATCCCAAGATGACTTTTCTTTTTCTGGTTACTATGAAAACCTTTTGCCCTTTTCCTTAATTGACCTTTTACATAATTTTCTCTACCTTATACATTGATACATGATGAAGCTTATAGATTATGTTAATCATGTTCTAGAAAATGAGAGGAAGATTAATAAATTCCCTTGATTTCATTTCTTATATTTGCAATGATATCAAAATAAAATTATTGATTTTCATGGCGAAATTTATCTATGCAGGTCAAGATGAAGTTGGCCAACCTTGGACATGCTCAGAGGTTGGTTCTGCACTATTGCATTTCATTTCTGTTCAGCTAGATCTTAGTGTAGAGATTTGTAGTTTGTTTTGAATTACTCTCTCTTTACTAGGGCTAGTTGTTATTCTTATTCAGTTCATCTAAGCAAATTCTCCTGTTTTTATTTCACTCTGGTGATTAATAGTTCTGACAAAGGCTTAATTTCTAATATATGAAATTAGAAAATAAATATTACTACTCATTATCATTTTTCAGCGATGAGACAAGGTCGAAAATTGGGGTTGGTGTGCGAATGCGGTGGAAAAAGCGCCGTGAGAAGATGATTGTGCAGGAAAGTTGTTATTTCAATTGGCAGAACTTGATTGCAGAAGCTTCAAGAAGAGGCCATGTTGATGAGGAAGAGATGCAGTGGGATTCCTACAAGATCCTAAATGACAAGCTCGAGGTTGAATGGGCGGAGAGTGTTGAAGAACGGAAGACAATGCCTAGGCCCAAAGGTAGCAAGAGAGCACCAAAGTCACCTGAGCAAAGAAGAAAAATTGCTGAAGCCATTGTTGCCAAATGGGCTGATCCTGTAAGTGCTTATTGTAGTTTGCCCTGCTCTTTGTTTTCTTCACTAGGCATTATTTCTGATATTGCACCATTAGCACAGTCTATTACACACATGGTAAAAGAAAAATGAAGGTAGAAAATTCCATTTTGTAAAAAGGAAAGGGAGAAGAATAAAGGATTTTCCTTGGCCAAGAAGGAAGGTATATTTTGGGACATAATCTTAAATTTATTGCTCTTGTGAAAAGTGGTTTGGACATGATATGGTTTCTTTAAATTCAATTTGGCAAAAAATGTTCTTTTCTATTTGGCTTATTGGAATACCCTGTGCTTTTCATGACCTAACAAATTGCTCCATGCACATGTCTCCTTGGTAACAGTCTGCAATTAACTGTTTATTAGTGAATTAAGAACATTTTGCTGTGAGTTGCAGTGATACTGGTTATCATTGCTTCAGCTGTACTGTGAACATTTCTGCATTTTATTTTTCCCCTTCATTTATTTACGGTCATCCTAGGAATACCGGGAACGAGTTTGCTCTGCACTTTCTAAGTATCATGGAACACCAGTTGGAGCTGAAAGGAAGCCAAGGCGAAGGCCAAGTTCACAATCAAGAAAACAGGATCCAACAAAGAGGAGAAGAGATGCGAACAATTTGACTGGAAATGACAGTACAGACTCAATTCAACGAGCAAGGTTGAGAAGAAGCAAGACACCGTTGTATAAGGATCCTTTGGCAAGTTCAAAATTGGAGATGATAAAGAACATTAGAGCACAAAGAGCTGCCGCAGAAACCAGGAAAACCGAAGCCGTTGAACGAGCAAGGTCAGTGAACTGCACATGAAAATGGCTCTTAGTGTAATAAATACAAATTAAGAATGAGTGTGAGGCTTGCACAGTGATATTATTGAGAACTTGTAACCTATCTAGTACTGTTTTTATCTTGCATGCTGCAGGCTATTAATTGCTGAAGCTGAGAAGGCTGCTAAGGCCCTTGAGGTTGCTGCAACAAAGAGTCCCATTGCTCAAGCTTCCCTCATGGAAACAAGAAAGCTTATAGCTGAAGCAATTCAATCTATTGAATCAATCGATACTGAGGATATCACATCCAGGAATGACATGGGCCCTTCTCTTGACGCACCTGAACCATTTGACCAGGTTGAGAATGAAAGAGGATTAGGCAATAGAAGTTTTAGTCAAGCAGGGTTGAAGGAAGCAAATGGGACCAAGATCCTTGCATCAAGTAAAGATGAGGACCTCAATTTCACTAATTTATCATTACACGATGTACTGAATGGTGAGGATGCACTCCTCTCCACAAGCTCCAATGGATATAGTTTGCCTTCAATTCATTTAGATAGTCTCACGGAGCTGCGGAATTCACCAGAGAAACGAGGCCGGTTGGAATTAAACGGAAATGTTACAAAGGAAAATAATCTTCTGCCAAATGGATGCAAGGTGCAACATGTGAAAGAGGATATGCTTTCTAAATCAATCGCTAGCACCAAGAAATGGGTTCGCGGAAGGCTTGTTGAAGTGAAAGAGAGAGATTAATGGTAATTCTATGATTTGATCTACATAACAATCCTCATGTCACAGCTTGGAGATGACGTGAGCTGTGATCCCTCATCGTACATCCCTTAGTCCAAAGTATGAAGAATCCTGCTTATCCAACAGTCGGCTTATTTCAACCTGTCACTTTTTACCTTAGGCCATTGGATTACATGTAATACCATAGCAGATGAAAAATTTTTTGTTCAATAATGATACATTAAGCGCTATTCATGTCCGTTTTTATGTCTGTTATTCAGAACGAATATCACAAGTGTTAGTCATAACAAGTGAAAATTGTGTTGTATATATATCAAGGCTGTGTTGTCGAATTTATCTTTCTTACTAGTTCATGTCTCTATCCAAGGTCTTAGTTTAGATTTGGAAGTGACCATTGAAAATTATCATATCACCAGAGCAGATCAGTGGCCTTAAATTCGCCATATGATTGGTTATTCTTGTAAAGTAAGATTAAGAAAATGGAAAAAAACTCTTCTTTAAGAAAAAGGGTAGACCTATTTAAGCTTCGCAAAAGATTTACACTGTAAAGTACTTTAACCTACAAACTCTTGCATACATTTAGCATGACAAGAACTAAAGTTCTCTGCAGTATACAATTCTTGGCGAGACAAAATGTCTTCAAACCTTAGTCCTAAAAATGAGGGTTAGTCCCTGGAAAGTCATATCTCCCCAACACAAAACTTTGACAACTCACTGGAGGTTGTTTCTCCTCTTTGCTGAACTGAGAGTATTGGAGAGAAGCATAGCTATGGTCATTGGACCAACTCCCCCGGGTACTGGAGTGATAGCTGATGCGACCTTGCAAGCTTCCTCATAGCAAACATCTCCTACCAATCGATAACCTCGGGGACTTTTTGCATCCTTAGTGTATGCATAGATATACCAAAAAAGTCAGCAACTTTAAAATATCCCACAAAAGGACAGGTAATAACTCTGCAAACCAAATGCATCCTGCTTATACAAACAACTATAACCCTATGAATTACATTATAATTTCACATTGACTGAAAACAATCACAAAATAATAGAGAAGATACAAAGGTAAGTGATGAAACTGCAAAATCAGAGACAACAAAATTTTTGCGCTCACCTCTACTGGATTAATTCCAACATCAATCACAACAGCACCAGGCTTTATCCAATTCCCCCTCACCATGTTTGGTTGTCCTACAGCAGAGATTATGATATCAGCTTGTCTGGTGATCTCCTCAGGGTTCTTGGTTCTAGAATGGACAATGCTAATTGTAGCATCTTCCCTCTACCAATACAAATATGATTAAGGTTACAAAAAGACAGAAACATATACCACCAATACCCAAACAAATTGAGTTCATTTAGAGATAGAAAGTGAATTACTTGAAGCAACAAAGCAGCTGGCATCCCAACAATATTGCTGCGCCCAATCACAGCAGCTCTCTTCCCTTTGATTTGAACATCATACCTATGCAACAATTCAATGCACCCTTTAGGAGTGCAAGGAACAAAGAGAGGTTCTCTTCCTCGCATGGCTAGACGGCCAATGTTTAATGGATGGAAACCATCCACATCTTTCTCAATGCTCACAGCATTCAATATGTTCTGCTCATTCATGTGCTGATACAAACATATCACACAATAAGATAAAGCCTTGAGAAATACATGCATAAATATTGCATCCGTTTGGACTGACAATCACTCTTAGAGTAGCACAAAAAAAAAGTAACAGTATTCAAATTCAGAAACATACAGAAGGTAAAGGCAACTGCACAAGGATGCCATGAACTGAAGGATCATCATTAAACCCTGAGATAAACTTGAGGACTTCTTCTTCAGAGGAATCTTCAGGCAAATGCACTTCAAAAGAATTAATACCTACAGATTCACAAGCTTTCTTCTTGTTGCGTACATAAGTAACAGAATCCTTTCTCTCCCCAACAAGAATAACAGCCAATCCAGGAACACCGCCAATTTCATCCTTCATCTTTGACACTTCAGCAGCAATCTCCTCCCTGATTTTCTTGGCCACCAACTTCCCATCAATTACTTTAGCAACCGCCTCCCCACCCATTGCAGCTGAAAAAAATAACCGCACACGTGTTTGACAAAATGCTTAGAGAAAGAAATAACAAACTTTACCTTCATTAACTACGAAACGTTAACAAGAGCATAAAAAGATTCAAACTTTATATGCCGGAAAAAACAAAAAGGAATTATTTTTTACATCAGAGGCGAATTGGGTGTGCAAGTACCAGTAACGACTGGGGGTGAAGAAGTTGAAGACAAGCAAACACTGTGGGTTCTGGGAGAGGTGATGCGAATTGAAAACGGACCCACTAAGCGTCGGAAAAAGATGGAGCCTTTAGAGCGAAAAGTGGTCCGGGGAAAGGGAAGGATACGAGCGGTGGCGGCGGAGGAGGAATAGTCGGTGAAAGTGATTGAAGCCATTTGATTTAGATATAAAGGAAGAGAAAGAGAAATAAATCTCCTTATTGCCAGAGACCAACTTTGGTTCAAAATTTTGGAACTTAAATCTGCAACTCGTTGGCTGTCAAAGAATGAGCTTCAGGCAATAGTGCTTGAGCTCACTACCGTCCTCTCCTCAGTCTTCCCTCTGTCGTTTGTTGCTTGCCCCCACCTGTTTTATTTCCCTTTTAAACATTCGTTGCCTTTTGTTTAATATTTTAAATTTTTAATAAATTTTATATATTTTAAATTTATTTGATTTTTTTTTTTCCTTTGATTTATGAGTCTTTTATTACTCTTACTTATAATTCGATCTAGCCATGAGGGCGCGCTGCGCATAATTGCAAATAACTACATTAATATTTTAATTATAAAAATTTATTATTTTGAATAATAATATGTAATTTATATTAGTTAAAATAAATCAAATTTTGAAATTCCTTATGTATGAGAAAAATAATTATTTTGTTATTTATTTATGAAAAAGAAAAAGAAAAGTATAAGAATTAAGAAATCAATATTTTTTCATAATAAGATAAAAGAAATATAATATATGCAAGATTAATATTGTATATATTAAAAAATAAAAATTAATAGAAATGGTTTTTAAATATTCTATATATTGAAATAAAATAATTTAGCAGTTTCAATATTTGTAGCACGGAATCAAACACTTAATTTTTATGGTTGTTCTTGGATGCCAATGACTTTATACAATGAGATATTAAAGAATTCATAATTATCTTTAATTAAGGAATTATCTAATTAATAAATATAAGTTTTCTAACTATATTTTATAAAATTTTGTTTATTGCATTTTTTATTAAACACTTATTTCATTTTGAGTTTTAATAAAAAAAAATTATCAAAAGAATTTGCATTAGTTAATTATTTTTTTCTTGTTCTATACCATTTTTTTTTTATGTATCTATGGCGAACACCTTGCCACCACCATCACCAAACTAATTTCTTAATATAAATAAAAATTGAAATTAAAAAAAATCAAACAATTAGAAAGCTAATAAAAAGATTTAAAAATAATCGTGAACGAAGCATATGTTGTCATGAAAATCGCCTTCCATTATGTATTAAATAATGCCAACTTTAAGTTAATTGATTTTATGAATTTAAAAAGGTGTGCTCGAATATCGAATGGTCATGGACAAAAAAATAAAGTAATGAACCAATAAACAAAATTAGAGTTAAAATTAAGCTAAATATGTTGTAAGTTGTAACGATCTTTCCTTCTAAATAAAGATATGAAACTTTTTCATAGTTCTTTATACGCAACCTTAGCAAGTTACCAGCAATATATACTAAAATAATTTTTCATAAGTTCTCACTTTATAAATATATGATAACTTTAAGTATATAATAAGTTTAGTAATATTAGTCAAATTTTGAATTGATAACCGAGCTATTGTCTAAGTTAGTTCGGTTATTGCCCGTCTATCGAAATTCGGGTTAACCATGCCTCGGGATTCGGTTGCCAAGAAATCCAGAGCTCTCTAACAAGATAAGTCCGATTTTTTCAACAGTCCGAATAATTGCAGTAGTTTGGCTTCCGTTACTTAATTAGCCGTTGCCTATTAAAGACATACCATGAAGATAGCCGTTACTTAATAAAAACATACCATGAAAATAGCCGTTACTCAATAAAATCTTATTATAGAGATAACCGTTACTCAATAAAAGTTCATTAAGATATCAGCCGTTAGAAAGGAAAGGAATGGGCTATAAGGAGGTACGTGGGCTAAGAAAAGGCCATTCTCTATTTTTTTTCACTTGTTTAATGAATCAGAATTATTGATTTGACCGTCGGAGTATCATAAAACGGAAACCCGCTGGAATTTTTTGATTTCAGGTGACGATTCAAGCTTCGAACGCCGAAATTTTGGGATAGTCATCATGAATAATTAAGGGTTTAATCCACTTAGTGGATAATTCGACCAATGCTATATTATATACTACTAGCAACAAAATATACATAAATATAAAGAGGCTGCAGTAGTGAATAAAAGGCAGTTGTGGATAGATATAATTTATTAGAGATATGAACAATTAAGTTAATTAACATCAAACTAATTATAAATTAATTAAGGTTTAATAGTATTATCCTTGAGATGGGAATCCACAGTTTTCTCCATCTCTTCTCTCTTCTTTTCTTTTTCCTGTTTCCCTTTATTGATCTACTTCTCTGCTTCCTCCTCCTGCATACAAAAATCCATAAAAATAAAAATTAGTTCCATGAACAGCAGCTGTACTGCTAGCCCTGTGTGTAAAGAATCTCTTCACTATAATCAGATAATAATCTCTTTTCTTAATTATATTTTGAACTGCTAATCTTCCTTCCATTTCCTCTTCTTCTTCTTTATAGAAAGAACTTATTATTGATTTTATTGCAAGGAAAAAAACATTATATGATGAGGAAAGCTCCTCTCTGTTGAACATGCACTGTTGCTACGTGTCCTCAATCCTCTTTCTTTACGTGCCTCTTTTTTACTTTTTCTTTTTCTTTTTCTTTTTTTTTTGTTATATATATATATAAGCAATCAAGTTTCCAACTCGTCAATTTACATTTTTAGCATCAATATTATTGGCTATATAATAATAATGGATTATATTTTTTTGAAAGTAATAATAATGGATTATTGAATCCTACATAAATGTAAAACAAATCATTTTTCTAAACAATTTGGAAAGCATATTGTAATTTAGGAGGCGAATTGATATTTCATCCGATATTTTGACTTTATAATCTTTCTAATTGCAATTTGGTAATTTAATTTATTGTTATTATTATCTTTAGTTAAAGCAATGAGAAATATATTGAAATTAATAGTTTCTCAAAAAAAAAATCGAGAGATAAATAATTTCTTAAAGAATCAATTCAGTGGAGAACAATTATTTTTTTATATATATTATTATATATTTAAAAAAATTGATAGATTTTCAACTATTTAAATTATACATATTTTTTCAAAAAATAATTATTTCAGTAATCGGAGCAAACTGTAAAAATAAATAATAAATAAATACTACTACGCTTGCACATCGAACATTAGAATATGCAATTCATGGCACGAGAAACGATAGCGTTTTGACTTCGAAAGTTGGCCAATCAAAACCTCAGATCTGGACCCAACCAACAACGAAGACTTGCAAGAAACAAACTTGAAAGAAACGAAAGCCCGGCCCGGCCCGACCAAATATAAAATGGGTACGACGTCGTTTTCTGTATCCACCGACTGTTTCTTCTTCTTCCATTTCTAGCCAGCTCCCCTCCTCTTCTTTTTCAGATATTTTTTCATTCACATTTTCATTCTCACTCTCACTCATTAGATGAAAGAATCCAATTCTTAAAAAACCTAACGATGGATAGAGATTCATCTGACGAGGAAGACGATCGGGAGACTCTAATAGACCAAAATGACAGAAAACAAAATCACAGCAACCACCAGAATCCCCTCCCCACTTCCTCTCCACGGCGGCGATCCCCCTCTACCTTCCACATTGAGGAGTTCGGGTCTTTTGGAGGCGCAATACGGCGCCGTTTCTTACACAGCTTCAATAAGAGGTACTATTACTATTTGTTGGCCATCTTTCTCCCTCTCTTAATCGTCGTCCTTTATTTCTCCGTTGATGTGAGGAATTTATTCTCCTCCAATCTCTCCGCTTTTAGATTTGATTCTGTTTCTGACCGAATGAGAGAAGCTGAGTTGCAATCTCTTTACTTGCTTGGGGAGCAGGAGCATTCTCTCTTCTCTCTCTTGGACCAATTTTTTCCTTCTGATAATAGCAACGTCTCAGGTTATTCAAATACTAGTGTTAATTCCAATTCTAGTTCAAACATTTCCTTCGATAGTTTAGAGAAACAAGGATTGGGATTAAAGATTGAAGCTTTGAGATCTGCGCTTCTCAAGCAGATTTCTTTAAATAAAAAAATTCAACAGGTTCTATTGTCCCCTCACCAATCTGGCAGTGAGAATGTCTCTACGTTGGACTATTCTGGTGGGTCTTTTATGGGTTCTTATGATAAGTGTAGGAAAGTGGAGTCAAGGTTCCCGGGGAGGAAGACCATTGATTGGAAACCCAGATCAGATAAGTTCTTGTTTCCCATCTGCTTATCTGGTCAAATGAGTAATCATTTGATCTGCTTGGAGAAGCATATGTTTTTCGCTGCTCTTTTGAATCGGGTTCTTATCATGCCAAGTTCTAGATTTGATTACCAGTACAGTAGGGTGTTAGATATTGAACATGTAAATGAGTGTTTGGGAAGGAAAGTGGTGGTAACATTCGAAGAATTCACTCAAATGAGAAAAAATCATGTCCATATTAACAAGTTTATATGTTACTTCTCTTCTCCTACTCCCTGTTATGTGGATGAAGAGCATGTTAAGAGATTGAAGGGATTGGGGATCTCAATGGGGAAGCTTGAGTCTCCATGGAAGGAGGATGTTAAGAAACCAAGTAAAAAGACTGTTCAGAATGTGCTGGCGAAGTTCGCTTCTAATGACGATGTGATTGCTATTGGAGATGTGTTCTATGCTAATGTGGAGCAAGAGTGGGTGATGCAGCCTGGTGGTCCACTTGCTCACAAATGCAAGACTTTGATTGAACCAAGTAGGCTTATACTGCTTACTGCACAGCGGTTCATTCAAACTTTTTTGGGCAAGAACTTCATCGCCCTTCATTTTAGACGGCACGGCTTCTTGAAGTTCTGGTAACTTTTTCCTTTTCCTTGCTTTTTTAAATTTTATTTATGTTTTTTGCTTAGGTTTTTTTGTTCCATTGCTTCTCTCTGCATTTAAGAGACCTAATGTAATACACCTTGTTAGAGAAAAGGATGGTAAAAATGGGCATATGCTATTTTATAACTATCCATAGAGGAAGCCACTTTAGATAACATGATTTGTAGGGTAGAAGGGCAAGCAACCAAGTTATGCACACATTTATGTTCTGAATCACAAAGGTTTTGATTTGGGGCCAGGGCCAGGGCACAAGGACTAGTGTATGTTATGAAGTCGTTATCCATTTCTATGCTTGTACCCTTCAGCCAAAATGGCAATCTTGCTGGTTATTGATATTTAGGCATTTTTTTGATTTACTGTACACGTGTGTAGCACAATTTCCACATAAGTTTTCAATATATACATGTATAGGCACATGTGATTCTCTAAGGTTTGGTGCAAAATTACTGTTAGGTTGCAAATGTTGTGCTTGGTCTAAGTTAATTGTTGTTTCTAATACACCTGATATGCATGACAGTAAATGGGTTCTGGCCTTGCAAATTGTAGCATGGCTTGACTGCTCTTTTCTGTTTATCATGTTTACCTTCATGTGCTTCTTCTGATTACTCAGGATACTTGCACATCATAATGCCTCTGATAATTCCTTGTTTTATTGCCAGCAACGCTAAAAAGCCAAGTTGCTTTTTTCCCATTCCCCAAGCTGCAGATTGCATTGCACGAGTGGTTGAAAGGGCCAGTGCACCAGTCATATATCTTTCCACTGATGCAGCAGAAAGTGAAACTGATCTGTTGCAGTCACTAATCATTGTGAATGGGAAAACTGTTCCACTTGTTAAACGTCCATCTCATACTTCAGTTGAAAAGTGGGATGCTTTGTTATCCAGACACAGCATTGAGGGTGATTCTCAGGTGAGATTATGTCTCTTACATCTTACTCTTATCTATTTTTAACTTGGGTTAGTTTATTATCCCCTTTCTGCTCATACCTCTGAATGTTACCTGAAGTTTGACCAGTATGTCAAAAAATTGGGGATTTCTAACGCATCAGATTTGGGGATTTCTAACTTGATGGTGTCAGGATTTAATCCCCTGCTTCTGGTCCATTCTCATAGGGCCAGTTTGGCAAAAATTATGGAAACAGCTTTTTCTATTGAAAAAAATTGTATTTCAAAAAATTGTATATCGAAAAGTAGATAACTGTTTGGTAAATAAAATTTAAAATGACTTATAAAATTAAAAACAGTGATCAACTGTTTGATAAATGATATAATTAAAAATAGATTTTTAGAATAAAAAAATAAAAAATGATATATATATATAAATTTTAATATATTATATTCAAAATTTCACTAAATAATAATAATAATTTTCACTTATTTGTCATTATGAAATAAAATAAAGAATATTTTTGTCTTAAAAAAAGATTAAATCTGCTGTCTTTAAAAGCTGAAAATCAGTTTTCCTTAAAAGTTTCAATTTGCAGCTTCTCTGAAAAACAGATTTTTTCACTTTTCAGAAAATTAATTTTTCTAAAATCAGCATTTACCAAACACTTATTTTTGTCTTATAATCAGCTTTTAATCAAAAAAGCAGTTTTTTGGCTTTCCAAAAGCAATGCCAAACACCCCCATAGAAACATAGAAGCAACCAAGCAAAATGATTCCCTTTGATAAGGATATAGGAAAATATTCAGTTGGGATCCTTTGTTATAGAGATCATGTTTTTTTTAATAAAAACATTTTGCCGAGTTAGAGAATTCCCTTTGATAAGGATATAGGAAAATATTAAGTTGGGATCCTTTGTTACAGAGATCATTTTTTTTTAATAAAAACATTTTGCCGAGTTAGAGACCAGACCCCATGCAGCTCAAGCCTATGATAGCTATGGAAAGTTCCAAATTTATTGCAAATGAATGAAACTGGAGTCTTCTCTCTACCTGCCAAATTTAGGCAATTCTAGATTACTTAGTTGTGATGATTGTGATTATAACTGAATTATCCTGAAGCATTTGAATCTTAAGAATCAGCACCAGAATTCAGTCATGATGATTGCATGAGAAATACTGTGAATATCTCATACGTGCTTGTTGTAACTCTTCATTTTGCAGGTGGAAGCAATGCTTGATAAGACAATCTGCGCTATGTCAAACGTCTTTATCGGAGCCTCAGGGTCCACTTTCACGGAGGACATTTTGCGGCTGCGCAAGGATTGGGAATCAGCATCTTTATGTGATGAGTATCTCTGCCAAGGGGAATTGCCAAACTTCATAGCAGAAGACGAATGAAGATACAGAATTATTAATTGGTTTTCTGCAAATGCACTGTCATTCCTTGACATAGTCCAGCAAGAAGATGCTTTACCACGAAATATCAGCAAGATTGCAGATTCATCCTGGAATACGTGTGAATTACAAATGGTGTTTGAACTCATTTATTTGTATGTTAGTGTATGATAGTACATTTGCATTTTGCACATAAGTTTTTCTTCATCATTTTTTTGGTTGATCAAATCCTTTGTAATGCACATAAGCTGAATAAACTCTTTGCTAGAAAGTGTTCTTCCTTTGTTGCAACTTGCAATAGATGACAATCTAATTATTCTTTTTATTTGCATTGTGTATAAACCATAAAGCCAAATTGGAATAATGAATTGTGTTAAGACTATTCATTGTTATTGGGCGCTAAATTAAATTATTATTAATATTGCTCCAGATTTTTTTTGAACCACTAAGTTCAGAACATATTACCCATTTTAATCAATTCTAAATTATTCCCAACAATCTGGACCCTTACTCTTCTAATGTCCAAACTAAAAAATGTTGTCTTTTATGGGAAAGTTGATAGTTAAAAAAAATAAAAAATAAAATAAATTTCATGAAATATGTCTCAACAGTAATGACTTTCTGGGTTCATGGCTTCAAGTATAGATTCGGGTCAAATCTCTCACCTGCTTTTTTCTCCTCTTCAACTCTATATTCGAAGGTTCTGTTGAAAACTATATTCAAAGGCAAGTAACCTGTTAGCATGGTGGAGGAGAAATGAATGAGCTATGGAGGCTACGCAGATTCTCGTTTTTGAATTTTTAATGATTACCCGCCAACGATATTGCACTTCTTTCAGCGGATTAGCTAATCAGCGGTTTACTTCTCTAATTTTTCGTGCAAATAGCAATGCGTTCCAATTGCTCGACAAAAGTCCTCACCTAAATGCTGCCTCCATTAACAGGTACATGCTCGATTCTATTCACAAAAATCTCCCGTTTCGAGCTCTTGAAAACTTCAAGAAACGCATTCGATTGGATTTTATTTGTAGCATTGACCAAGTCACTATCGCCCTGGCCCTTAAAGCTTGCTGTGGAGACCTATTTCCTGGGTCTCAAATCCACAGTTTTGCTATTACTTCTGGATTAAGCTCGCATATTACGGTCCCTAATGCAATAATGAATATGTACTGCAAGGCTGGACAGTTTAATCAAGCTTTACGCATTTTTTGTGATTTAGTTGATCCTGATATTGTTTCTTGGAATACGGTGCTTTCGGGTTTTAAGAGAAGCGATGATGCTTTAAATTTTGCTCGGAAAATGAATTCAAGTGGTGTTATTTTCGATGCTATTACTTATACTACAGCGCTTTCATTTTGTTCGACGAATGGAGAGTTTCGCTTTGGATTACAATTGCATTCTTCTATATTGAAAGTTGGATTAGATTGTGAGGTTTTTGTTGGAAATGCACTTATAACTATGTATTCGAGATGGCAACGTTTACTGGATGCTAGAAGAGTGTTTGAGGAAATGCCAGCAAGGGATTTTGTTTCATGGAATGCCATGATTTCAGGGTATACCCAGGATGGAACTTGTGGATTAGAAGCAGTTTGTATGTTTATTGAAATGGTTAGAAGAGGAATAAAGCTTGATCATGTTTCATTTACTAGTGCAGTTTCAGCTTGTGGTCATCAGAAAAATTTAGAACTTGGGAGACAGGTACATGGTTTGACTATAAAAAGAGGATATGGGAAACACATTTCGGTTTGTAACGTTCTCATTTCGACATACTCAAAGTGTGAGGTCATTGAAGATGCTAAATTGGTGTTTCAGGATATGCATGAGCGCAATGTAGTCTCATGGACTACGATGATATCTATTAATGAGGAAAATGCTGTGCCTTTGTTTAATGAGATGAGATCAGAAGGTGTTTATCCTAATGAGGTTACATTTGTTAGTTTGATCCATGCTATAACAATTGGAGATTTGGTAGAATCAGGCAAGACAGCTCACGGTTTTTGTCTGAAGAGTGGTTTTTCATTAGAATCAAGTGTATGCAATAGTCTCATCACCATGTATGCTAAGTTTGGATCCATGCAAGACTCAATGAAGGTCTTTGATGATCTTGACTACAGAGAGATCATAACATGGAATGCTTTAATTTCTGGTTATGCACAAAATGGATTTTCTCAAGAAGCTATCCATACATTCTTCTTAGCTTTTGTGGAATCAAAGCCCAATGAATACACATATGGTAGTGTCCTGAGTGCAATTGGTGCTGCAAAGGATGTATCTTTACAGTATGGGCAAAGGTGCCACTCTCAAATAATAAAACTCGGGTTAAACACCAACGCTGTTGTTTCTGGTGCACTTCTCGACATGTATGCGAAACGTGGGAGCATTTGTGAGTCCCAGGGAGTTTTTGCTGAGGCCCCTGAGCGAAGCCAATTTGCTTGGACAGCAATTATTTCTGCATATGCTAGGCACGGGGACTACGAATCAGTCATGAGCTGGTTCAAGAAGATGGAGAAAGAGGGGGTGAGACCTGACTCGATCACATTCCTTTCTGTAATTGCAGCATGTGGAAGAAAGGGGATGGTTGATATGGGCCAACATCTCTTCGACTCAATGGTCAATAATTATCAAATTGAACCATCCTCAGAGCACTATTCTTGTATGGTAGATATGTTAGGCCGTGCAGGGCGACTGAAGGAAGCAGAGGAGCTAGTATGCCGCATTCCAGAAAAGCCAGGATTGAATGTGTTGCAAAGCTTGTTAGGAGCTTGCAGGATGCATGGAAATGTGGAGATGGGGGAGAGGGTAGCTGATGCTTTGATAGCTATGGAACCAACAGAGTCAGGCTCATATGTGTTGATGTCAAACTTGTATGCTGAGAGGGGAGAATGGGAAGAGGTAGCGAAACTAAGAAAAGGGATGAGAGAAAAGGGAGTTAAGAAGGAAGTAGGATTTAGTTGGGTGGATATTGGTGATATTGATGCATCATTGTCTTTATATGCATTTTCCTCAGGGGACAAATCCCATCCACAATCTGAGGAAATATGTAGAATGGCTAAATGGTTAGGTTCAGAAATGAAATTTTTGAGAGAGATTGCTCTGGTGATGTAATCTTTAGATAATATTGGAAACATATGAACTGTCATCAAAACCAATGTGAATCACATATTCAGATACTTTGAAGAAAAATATTAAATTCAGATTCTAAATTCCAATTCTTGCAAATTACTTACATCAAAACCAATGTGAAGTCCAGGGAGAATAATCAATTAATTACTATCATCTGCATTAATAATAATTAATAATAATAATAATAATAACAATGAAAATGAAAATTAATATTTTTTGAGAATAATCTTAAAAGTTGCCAAAATCCAAAGAGCACGTGGGAAGCAGACGAGGGGAAGTAAAATGACTCAGCCTCGCATTTTCTCTCTTTCTCTCTCTTTTCAGTTTTTCATTCCTGATCAGTTGCCCGCCGCCGCCTCCTTTTCTGCCTTTCTCTCCTTCAAGTTTCAATTCAATGGTGTTCTCCCCTCAAAGCTAACATCTTTAAGCCCAAAGGATGTCCTTTTAGAAGAAAAACTGGGACTTTTGGTTTTTGAACGATATAAAGATTTTATCTTTCTCTTTCACTGACTTGGAATATACACATGTTCCTTTTTTCATTAGTTGATTTATTCTTTTGGACGCCCATTTCTACATAGAATCAAATACTTGGCATACAATCACATTGAAAAGAAAAGTGGGTTGTAATTAGAATCAAGAATCACGAATCATGAGAGCAAGATTGGTTGTGTTTCCTGTGAGAGGGAGGAACTGGTGTTTTAGCAGATCCATTGATCCTTCAATTGTGGAAGCCGCCTCAGCTCACACTCCTTCCACTTTCAAGGAACTATGGAAGAAAATCTCATCTTCCAAATCTAGTGCAAACAATGCTGAGCTTCTCGTCGATTTTATCTCGAACAAGGTCACATTTAAAAAAGCAAAAAAAAAAAAAATCTAGCAATGATCATATAATCTTATCATGGGACTAATGTGATTGTTTTTGTGTTGTTCTGTTTCCTAATAGATGAATAAAGTATGGATGGGTCTGGAGATGGCGCCTGAGGGCACTATGAAGAACAAGATTCATGGGTATTTTTCTATCTTCTGTTTTGTTTTTCTCTCTTTTGCTAGGTTCAGTTTTTAGTTATTGATATGGTAGTTGACTTGGTTGCTTTGGTATTGAAAATAATTTATGGCTGTAGGTTGGGATTGAAGCTTTTGGCACGGGTTAAGCCATCTGAGATTTTCTTGAAGTCTATATCCAAGGAAGTCACTGATCTTGAAATTACCTACCCCTCCAGGTTTAGTTACCTTTCTTTTTTCCCCCATCTTTTGTGTTGCATTAATCACATTTGGTCCATTCCAATATTTTCTTTGCCTCGAAAGCAACGCTGTTGATGTGAAAATCATGTATGTATTGATTATTATAATGTCAACTTTACGCTTTCCTCCTTTTGAGTTTGATGGCAATCTCTGGCTTAAACAACTTTTCTTAATTTGTACTGATTTACTTGAAGAGAATTGGCTTCAAGCTGTGTAGTAATGAAGGTTTTTAAAACTCTTTTTAACCTCAGATATCTGGAAGAGATGTTAGTTCTTTTTTAAAAAAGAGGCGAGATTTTGCGAACCTTGTAAATGTTAATCACCATTAAGCGGTACATAACATGTCATGTAAAAATATAGATGTATAGTTTTCTCTATATATTAATTTATATACAAGGTAAGGTTTAAAAAATTGACTTGTAATTTCTCATTGAAAAGACCAAGAATTTCGTAGATTAAAATTTTACAAACTGCAAATACATTTGCACTTAACGATAAATAATTTGAAAGCTTGAATGCAAATACAATCATCCAGCATGCCTGATCAAGTACGAAGGCCATAACAGAGTTGGGTTTCAATGAACAATCTCCAAAGTGAAGTTTATGTCATAATTGGTCTCCCTGCTCAAAATTCTTCTATTTTGAAGGCTATGGAACCTAGTGATATTTGAAAACTATATGTATATTCTGACTTAACATTAGTTTGAAAGAGGTCTTTCTCCTTTAATTTTCTAGAGTTTTGCTTTTCTTTCTTATTATTTTTTTCCCTGAAGGCATAATAGAATGTAATTATATATATTGACAGCAGAGCATATCATCAATTTGAATTCATGCTTCAATTATTATGTTACTACTGTGATTTAATGGATATGAAGAATGGGCTTTACTTTTTCTGTTACTGTTTTATTCCCCCCACCTGAAATTTGTTAGAGTTAAAACAGCTTGTTTTAGTAAGATACAAGAGGTAACCCTTTCAAGGGAATATGCTAAAACCAGGAATTTGGTGTTGATATATCAAGGCACCATCTTGTTAGCTGCTGATTGTATCATGTCAAGTTGATTTAGAATCAAATTTACAGCTCCCTCCTTTTTTTAATGATAGAAAATTAGTTTTGCCAACTTCACCAAGAGCCCTGATATCAGCATTGTTTGATATCTCTGCAGTTTCAGCATGTTGTCTATACCCTTCTGTCCTAAGGACTATATGCCATCTTTTGTCTCATGCACTAGGGTATGGATGTGAAAAAAAAAAGGCTAGGATTTTCACAGTAATTTTCATCAATGTCTAAGATAATCTCATTCTCAACATTGCAGTTTAAATGCAAAATTTGTACGCCGAAGATTGCGGCATATTGCTATCAGGTGATTGCTTTCTCTTCTGCTTGTTTAATATGTTCTGGATTAGAACTGCTTCTTTTTCAGTTTGTCATGTCACCATCAAATTGATATAAGAATGCAACATATGATTTTTGTTTGTGCTGTTGTGATGTAAATTTTAATCTGTAGGAATGAACTGGAAAGTTTTACTTGTGATTTTTGTTTGGATGTAACATCCAATGACAGGAGCAGTCATATTTGCCTTAGAACTAACTATCAAGCTGCAAGAGGAAATACACATTTGCACTTTTTCCTGCATTGCAGATTCAAATCAAGTTTCACTTGTTACATGCTGTGAAAATAAGTTTAATTTGAGACCTTAACTCTTCAAAGAATATTGCATGTTCAATACCAATTGTTCCAAAGTTGATGGATTATTTATTTATTAGTTCGTTTTTTTGTTAAAGCTAAATGACTTCAAAATTATTTCTAATTTCTAATAATGTTGTTTTGGATTGCGAGTTATTGTATGGTGTACCTTTTCTGAAATAAGTGTCTGGTAATCAGGGGAGCTGCCATCCACAAGAGATATTTGTATGGCTCAGTTGCATTAGTTCCAGTGGCGAGTGCATTATCGGTACGAATGTGTTTAGTTTTGTGATATAGCCTTCATTCTGATTTCACATTCCTGTTAATTCTGAAATTAATCTTTCACATGCTATATGTCAAAGTGGGCTATGCATTGGCAGCTGTACTAATTTTGCAATGTCATTCCTTTTTCTATTTCCTTTGTAGATTTTACCTCTGCCTAACATCCCATTCTTTTGGGTCTTATTCCGCACTTATTCTCATTGGCGAGCTCTCCAGGTGTGTGTTTTATTTATTTTTTCTTTGCATAATTCAAAAATATAAAATTGTTGTTGGAAGCAACTTCATAGTAAACGAAAACTCCGACTGTTAATTAATTGGATTTTTGCATTCTCCGTGAGCATCATACTAAATCTTAAAGCTTGTTTCTTTGTCACTTCTTTTTCCTCCTACATGCGCTTCAATTAATGGTTTCCTTTACTGAATTTCTGTTTTTGCACATTAATACTGTAGGGGAGTGAGAAGCTCCTTCAGATAGTGTCAGATTGTACTTATGCTAGCAATTCAGATAGCCATATGAGAGAAACTGAAGCTGGGAGTGGCAACTCCAAGTATAACATCCACAAGTCACGAAGTTCTCCATTGGTATTCCCCTAATACAAAGCAACTTTCAAATTTGCATTGATGCCTAAGATAAAAGATTGGAGATTGCATTCAATTCAAATTGGAGATTGCATTCAATTCAAATCATTCCTCTTGGCTGTGTGCTTGTGTTCTTGTTTCCTCATAAATCTTTTATTTTATAAAACTAAAGATCAATTTTCAAGTGAAAGATTGTCTTTTGAGTTTGTGGAAATAATAGCATCTTCAATGGGGAAAAAAAATGGGGGACAGGGACACTAGCGTAAGTGTCCCAAGTTCCACTTAAATATCCCCCAATAATAAGCTATCATGTGGCAGTAAAGTTTTTTAAAAAAATCATCCATTCATATGTATATTTATTTTTTAATAAAAAATTCATGTGGGATCACAAGTGGAGCTCACCATTGGAGGAGAGTTTCACTTTTTTATGAATCCCACTTCATGTGATGTGGCACCTACATGGCATAAGTTTCGTAGCCGTGAAGTAATTCAGCTATTATACTCCCATAATATGCTTCTATGGGAGAAGCATATTCTAGGATGAGCTAATCCTGACCATTACCCTTCGAAAGATGTCAACCTCTGCTGTGCTTGGCCATTGGATGATAAATGTGATGCAAATCATTCACCTTTGTCTTTAATTTTTTTGTTCCAATTTTCCCACTCTTCTTAAAGTGGGAATGATAATTAGCGGTATGCTTAAAAATCATTCAAATGGTGAACTAGTGTTCGTCTTTTGTGCTTAGTTTCCATAAGCATGACCCATTTTCACATAGTTATCTTATACAAGGATATGAAACGTCAAACTTATGCACTTGTTTTTTTTCTTCTTGTGGAATAGGTGTTGCATCCATCGAAGGAGCTCGATGAACTTCTTCGCCATATAGATGAAACTGATGGCCTCAGTAAATGTGCTATTTCAAATATCTGCAAGACCTATAAATTGAACGCTAATGATGTTCTCAAGTTTAGGAATACAATGTAGGTCATCATTCCTTTGTACATGTTACATTTTGGAACGTCATTATTGGTAGACCTCCATTCCAATTTTTTCCTACTAATCGCATCACTGTAATCCCAATTATCAAATTTAAAGAAATTTTGATACATGGCAACATATTCTTCTCGTCTTGCTCCTGTGATGCAAAATTTATTGACAATTGCCTTGTCTCCGGATGGTTGATGTTAACTTTGAATTTTATTTACCAGGTTTCTCACGGCTTTGCTGATACACAAATCTCAGAGCTTCATTAAATATGGGAGCAAACATGATCATTTGATAACCACGCATAATCTCAAATGAAACAGAGCTCAAAGTTTTGCATGAACTCATGAAACTCAGCTCAAAAAACCATTCTTTATCCTTGTTATGCCCTTATCACTTTTTGCAATTAACAGAGAAGGGAGTCAATAAAAAACTCCATCTTGAAGGACTGCAACAGAAAACAGACAAGCGAACATTCTTTTCTTTAGGGATAAAACGTTGTGGATAACAATATTAATTTAATTCCACGAAAACTGATATAACTGAACTACAAGTAAAAATCTACCTTCCATCACTCCTTTCACAATTGATAGAAAAGGAACCTAAAAACTACCACTAGCTAATGGCTCAAAGCCCGGTCAGAAAACTGCATTCTAAATCAGCAGCAGCTAAAAGGTGCAAGCATAACTGAATACGTAGAGAAGGAAATATTCCAATTTTACATCTATCTGAACCGGGAGCGCTTGGCCATACTGCCGCTAGGAGGGGCTCGAGACTTCCCAAGAGCCTTCATTTTCCTTCTATTCCTCTCCTCCTCACTATCTGACTCATCCCCCTTTTCCCTATCTGCATTGCTTGCTTCTCTTTCCAACTCTTCCCATGTCTTACCCTTTTCTTCCTCAGAGTCTTCCCCTGAATCCTCTTCATCTTCCTCATCCTCAGACTCCACTAGAGACTCACTGTCAGAATCTTCATCTTCTGATTCAGATTCAGGTTCCACATCTGATGGCTCATAACCCTTGTCTGAATCCTCTGAGTTTTCAGACTCTGAATCACTAGCCTCCAAATTCAGAAATTCCCAGCCTCCATCATCAATGAAACTTTGAGGGTCATCTGTTATCGTCTTCAGTATCTGCCGCCAATTTAGATTCAACTTACTTTCATAATACTTGATGTCTGTTGTGTCAAGCCATTCCTTTATGCCATCAAGTGCTGTTGATGGAATCGAGTCAATTCTAAGAACATCACGTTTGAAGTCCTTAAACACAATTGTCATATCAAAATTTTTCTGTCCCAGACCAACTCTCTCCAAGTTCACAATCTCAATCTCACTTAGGGTGACAACAAGGAATGGAGTCTCTACTAGCTCAACCAGGCAGCTTGAAGTTGGGACAATGAAAGATGAGCTTTTGTAGGGAACACCGTGGAAGCCAAGTTCTCTCAAAGGCTGATCAAACTCAAGGTCAAGTCCACTAAATTGCGGCTGACTCCATAGATCATTCACCCGATTTACAAAACTTTGAAAATCCATGTTGATCTTATTCTTCCGGTCCCTCTCTCTTTGCTCTTCTTCTATTTCATCAGGGTCATATGCAGATCTTTTTCCACCTCCCAAGGTCTGGACAGAGTCCATCACCTCAACATAAAACTGCACATCCTTGGTCTTCTTGTTTCCCACCATGATGTGATTATGAAGATGAAAGTGGAGAAGAGTGATCATCTCCCTCTCTGCAGGCTGGAAAAATGCATGCTTGATATTACCAAACATAATATCCACTCGCTCATCAGCTCTACTAGTTGAAAACCGGAAACCATTTAAATGAGCTTCCAGAGCACCAGGAAGCTTCCTTCCCCGACCAGCAAATACTGGACGAATCCAGAGGTCAGACAACCTAATTGGCTTGAATCTGTTGCCAGCAAGCTGAAGCTTCTCCTGAGTAACTAAAGTTGCCCTCTCAGCCCTTTCAGACTCTCTGGCCATTACATGCCGCCTAAGTGTCTTAATCAACTGTACAACTTCACTGATGTGTCTAGGATCCTTGGAGCGAAATGAAACCTCCTTCAGATAAATAGCCCCTGGATACTTCAGTGAATTGCCATCATGGGGATTAAAAGGGGTTCCTGGAACATTAAATATAATCCGAATGTAGCAATTTCTGTTGGTATCCTGCTGGCTGGAAACTGTCCTTATTGTAGCTACATGGAAAGGCACCATACTGCCATATATAGGCAAAAGCACAGCCTCGTTTTTCTGGTCTACCTGAATCATTAGATCTCTAACTGGAGGAATATCATTGACATTCTTGTAGGCTGTCAAATCAGTTGAAGTTTTCACAGCAGTACGGTTATCTCCAGTGTTGCTTCCTCCACCAGCAAGTCGCCGTGCAATTTCTTCATTCTTTTGACGGGCAAGTTCAGCCTGGTGCTGCCTTCGCATCTCCTCCTTTGAGATCTCCCCAGTATCAGACCGTAGCGTTGTCTTGGAAATGATGTTTGCTGTCCCATTAACCTGCGGTTTAACTTGGAGTTTTGCTTCTTCCTCCTCTTCATTGAAGGAATATGCAACATCCTTAATAGCTTTGGAGGTCTTACATGTAACTACATCTGGATTAGTTTGACCCACAATAACTGTATCTGCAAGTAACAAAGAAAAATTCTGGATCTTTGGGTTCTTTGTTTGGTTCTGTAACTTCTGGAAACCAAGCGAGACATTGAAAATCATATTTTCTTTTATAACCCGATCATTCTTAAAATTAATATTCAGCCCAGATTCACGAAACTCAAGACCAATTCCAGTCCCTGCAGATTTTGTCAGATTTGGAACTAATTCAGGAGCCTCATTCTTAACCACTGAAAGAGCTCCTAGATATGCCATGCTGATTTTGTTTCCAGGCTTCAATGCAGCAATTGCTGCTTCATGAGCTTTGAGTAAAACCTCATAAGCCTTACTCTGCAACGAATTGGCATCAATCAAGTACGTCCTGGCAACATTTGAACAGTAATTGTTATACCGAGCTCCAACTGCAACTATAATAATACTGGCAGGATCATAATAGAGGTACTCATCATTGCTGGCAGCACTAGGTCTGAGATCAAACTCTCCTCCACTTTGAAATATTGGAGGGTAACAAATATCACAATTATCTGCCCTCAACTTAGCCTTAGCTTTCGCCGGTTCCATTATGGCCTTCTCTGCCTCATCCATCAAAGAAGAATGGGTGACCTTCTTCTCCTCATCAATGACATTCTCAAGCTTGGGGACGACAACATTGTTCATCACACTGCAACTCAAATAAGCAGCTTTCTTCACATTCAACATCTCATCGGAGTCCTTAAAAGCAAGTAAGTCAGAAAACCCACTTGTTACATCTGCAAGCTTTCCAGCAGTCTTCAATTTCTCGGCCCACATCTCCAGAAGTGTACCTTCAGGAGCCTCCTTGGCTATGTGTCCAACAACATTGGCATTGGGCTGAGAGCGAATAGCACGGAATATAGCTTCCATAGAAGCAGTCCCATCATCACCCTTAGCCTTTACATGCATAACAACGTCTATACCTCCGGCAACATCCTGAGCAGGTTTCCTAACAGCTTCAAGCAAAGAAACCTTCTTTTGACTGCACAAGAAATGAATCTGCTTTTTCATAAAAACCATTATAGTCTCTGGGAACTCATAACCCAGCAACCACACATTCAACGCCGACGACTTCAAATACCGCAAATCCTCGGAAGGCGGTGGCGTAGCTATTGCTAGTGCATCTGCGGATGCCCATAGATCATCTTTATGTTCATTCCAATGGGAATACAGCATCTTAAGCCGTACTTTAAACTTATCAGTGTTAATATTATACGCATTTTGCCCCCCGCTAGGGTTTCGCTGGTCAGACATTAGGGCTATTCCTGAGCCTCCAACAACTAATCTACAATTCAAAAAAAAAAACAAAAATAGGCACCAATTAGGGCCAAGTGCACGTTCTGGTGGCGGCGATTAGTATATAATAGTATGAAAAGGAAAAACTAGGGTTAGGGTTAGGGTTTAAAAGCAAGCCAAAGCAGAACGAAACTAGTAGCCGAGGAAGAACACAAATCCAACACGAAAAATCAAGGAGAACAATAGGAAAAAGGAAGATTTTTGCAAATGAAGATCAAAGAGAAGGAAAAAGAAATTACCTGAATTGAAGAACGGAGGTCGAAGATATGAGAAGCCACAGAGAGAGAGCGAAAGAGAAATTGAGAGAAGCGAGGGAAAGAAAGGAGAGAGTTAAGTGTCTGTTTGTTTTTTTTTTTTTTTTTTTTTTAATTCAGATATTAATTTTCTTATGAAAAAAAAATAAAAAATGGATTTTCTGGAACTTTCTAAAAGCGAATTAGATTTAGATGTAATTTCGCCAATTTTGGCGCTCCTCAAGCTTTTGTTGTTCCCGCTCTTCTCTTGTCGGTATAAAAATATAATAAATAACAAACTTGAAGAAACATTTGATATTAAACTTTAAATCCTCTATCAAAAATAAATAAATCCCTGCATTTTTATATTTCTAAAAAAAAAAAATTAGAATAATGTTATTTTCAAAAAAATATAATACTCTCTCATTTTTTTCTTTTTTTTTTTCTAAATTATAAGTATTCCATTTTTCTTTTTGAAATCCTAGTTAATTAATTTATTAAATATATAAAAGTATAATTTATTTAATGTGCATAGTGGTTATCAATATATGTAAATTTCTTACTTTATTGATATGTTCTTAATTAATAGAGAAATATATTATTTCATTTTTTTCCATTCAATACGAAAATTTTCCATTTTTCACATGAACCAACAAAATCTATAAAATATTTATTACAATTTACTAAAATGTTTTTTTATTAATTCTCTGTAGTTTTATATTCTCACTCTATTAATTATTTATTTTTCTGCATAAATAAGGATAAAAATGAAAAAATCATAATTAATATTTTTTAAAATTTGAAAATTATTATTTTGAGTGGAACAAAAATACTCTAAAAATTATTGTAATTAGTGAAACGGAGGAGTAGAAAAAAATATATTGATTCAACCACATTAACATTTTTTTTTAGAAAATAACTATCTTTTTTAATTTTTTGTGAAAAAATGTGGACTATATTTTTTAAAAATGAGGGAGTACAATGCCAATCGGATCATGAATTAATATTAATACAATATAATAATTTAAATCAAAATTTTCTTTTAATTGCCAACATCAAAAATTTGGGGTGAAAATAATCTAGTGGACAAGAAAAACAAATTGAAGCTATTTCACCATCATTTCCGTTCTAAAATGTCACTTTAAGCAAAAATTTATTTAAAAAAAAAATTGTACAATTTGTTCCAAATACAACTCTTATTTTAATGTAGATAAAAATAAAATAATTAATTAAGTCCATTTATTTAAAAAGAAAATTAACAAAGTATAAGACTAATTAATATTCTTTTAATGATTAGATACATAAATTGACACTCCAACATGACTTCATTTTTTATTTCGACACTTTAATTAAGTAAATGACATAATAAATTCCTAAACTCAAACAAAATCATATATTCAAACCATTATGGAAGCAAACATAAAGAAATGAGGAGCGTGTAGTTCAAATGTAGTGAAACCTAATAGAACGTTGACTCGTGTATTTCAACACTCAAATTGTTGATTAATTACTTTGTCATCATTTTTTCTCTCTTTTCCCCCTTTCTCACTCTCTCCTCGCCGCCCTTTTGTTCTTGTTCTCTCTCAAGACGCTCTGCCCTGCCTCCCTTCGACGCCAATCTTGACTCCGCTGCCGATTCTTTCCCGAATTGAGATGAGTTCGGAGATTCCGACTCTAAAAACATGGAGCATAGAGAAGATAAGGGTTTTGATCTGGGTAAGAAAAGGAACCATATAAATCCAATTGAAAAAGAAGAAGAAGAAGCAAAAGTACTGGAGTTTTCAGTGGAGCGAGTGTTACAGGAGCAAGAGGTGCCTTCATGGAGGAATCAGCTAACTCTAAGGGCTTTTATTGTGAGTTTGATTTTGAGTATATTGTTTAGCTTTTCGATCGGATGTTTCCAATTCCATAACACAATCCTTATTAAAATTGAAGCCTGAATTTGAATTGAAATGGGCTCATCGGTGTTTTCAAATTCTACCCATCTTCAATGAAGCTTTTGCTCAGTTACAGTTTAGAATTGTTTGATGTTTTTAATTCAATAAGCTATTTAATTTCTCATATGGGTCAAGCCAAACTCTCTTTTTCTCATGCTTTAACTCTGCTTCAGTCTTCACCATCTGTGGCTGTAGAGAAAATGAAAACAATTGAGTTCAAGAGCATGAAGAAGAGGGATATTAAAGAGAGATAAAATAAGGAATATCATGAAAAGGGAATGATAAAGCCTAGGAAATCTTTATCTGAAGAAGAGAAGGTGAGCTGATCGGATGAGAAAATCCTGCAATAAGAGGTGCCCGGTCGGACCAGGCGTAAACACTCCAAAACTTAAGTTAGTAGCTTAGAGAGAGAAAGTGTTTTTAGAGATAAAATGTGGGAGATTCAATACCTGATACCATCGTTGGCTGGACTATTTATATGAGATGCTTGAGGGACACTCGAGTGCCTGGGGAGTGATTACTGGCTGTCAGAGTAGGTATTCGGCGACATGACTGGGAGTAGGTGGTAGGCAAGGGCGCTGCCTTGTGTCAGGCGACTGATGGGACTGACGTGCAAAGGCAAGGCTGCCGTGCCAACACGCCTGACACAAGGCAGCGTCCATGCCTACCACCTGCTCCCAGTCATGTCGCCGAATACCTACTCTGACAGCCAGTAATTACTCACCAGGCACTCAAGTGCCCCTCAATCATTTCATATAAATAGCCCAGCCAACGATGGCACCAGGTATTGAATCTCCCACATTCTATCTCTAAAAGCACTTTCTCTCTCTAAACTACTAACTTAAACTTCGGAGTGCTTACGCCTGGTCCGACCGGGCACCTCTTATTGCAGG
Organism: Excoecaria cochinchinensis; assembly: GCA_947683425.1. Taxonomy (NCBI): domain Eukaryota; kingdom Viridiplantae; phylum Streptophyta; class Magnoliopsida; order Malpighiales; family Euphorbiaceae; genus Excoecaria; species Excoecaria cochinchinensis. Next base: position 1,597,766 of record CANTUQ010000125.1, on the reverse strand, counting down.
ATTTTCTCATCCGATCGGCTCGCCTTCTCTTCTTCAGATAAAGATTTCCTAAGCTTTATCAGGGAAGATCTTTTTTAGAGAAAGAATTGGTTGTTCTTCAAGCTTTAACAGAGGTAAAGAGTGTAGAATTATGAGTATGTGGTATTATTTCAGCTAATTTGTGCGGGGATGATAAGGTTTATAAGAAGATGAAAAAAATCAGCAAAGGAATTATCAACTTGCTTTGATCAATTTAGACTCAAACTTTTCTGTAATTATAATGAATAAAGTGTGTGTTTTAACAATGTTTTTAAAATCGGATCGGACGTCGACCGGGCATGCCAACTATTCAGAGTTTTTATCTTTTTTTTTTTTAAATATAATTATTAATAAAACATTAAATATAGTATATAAAAAATATATTTAAACAACATATTAATTATTAAATATCAATAAATTAATTATTTTTTATTTATTTTACTATTTTTTTAGTAATAATAGTAAAAAATTAACCACAAAAATTGAATTTTTTTATTAAATATTTGAATTTATAAGAAAAATGTAATTTTGAATTTATAATTTTTTTTTAATTTTAATTTCAATTGTAAAATTTATTTTTATGCATGTTTATATTCATTTATTTTTCAATATTCTGTTATATTTAAATTATTTAGTTATTAAATATCTAAAAAAATATAAAATAAAAATATAATGAAAACAATTTCACATAATATTCAATTTTATCAAGTTTAATATTAATATAAATTAATTTTATCATCAAATATAAATTTTTAATCGAACAATATTCTGTAACTATTAATCCGGATTATAAAAATATATTTTATAAAAATATAAAAATATAATTTAGAATATATTTGATTTTTCCTGATTCAACCCGAATTTTCCGGTTCAACCCGATTTTTCACTGTTCATTCCGATTTTCTATATGTCCAGGTTTTTACATTGAATCAATCCGATTTTTTTATCCGATTCGCGGTTGAACCGGTTTAACAGGCCAGTCCGATCCAATTTTCAAAACAATGTGTTTTAAATGAGGTGAAAGAACTGAAAGATTCATATGTTAGCCTTGTAACTGGTGGCGAAAACGGCAAGAATGAGGAAGAGAGGACAAGAGAGAGAGAGGATTTGCATAGAAGAGGTAAAGGAAAGAGAAAATGAAAATGGAAGAAGATGAAAAAGCCTATAACGCGCTCTATTATGCTATAATACACGCTCGCTGGTACGTCATCAATAATGGTTTAATTATCTTTTGCTGAGTTAAGGTGTTTAATAGATTATTTATTTAATTCAAGTGTCTAAATGAAAAATGGTGCCATGTTAGAGTGCCCATTCATATATTTGGCCTTTTTTAATTATAGTAAAATACTTTAAATGGATATTTGATATGGAATGAAGAAAGTAACAAGAAATACGTGAACATGTTTTTATATTTGATAAATTGTAAAAGAATGTTATTTTTTATTAAAAATCTTGCCATATAAAACAATATTATAAGTTATAAATATTATTTTGAAAAAAAAATTAAGGGGATTAAAATATATCAATTTTTTATTTTTGTTGCCTTAATGCACATTGAATTATATCATTTCTAGTAAAATTATAAGTAGGGGTGAGCAAAAAAACCGATGGACTCGGTTAACTGAAAAAAAAAATCGAAACCGAACCGATAAACTGGTTAACCGATTGTAATGAACTGGTTAATGGTTAATGTTTTGAAAAAACCAATATTAATGGACTGGTTAATGGTTTTTGACTCATGTGACTGGTTAACCGAACCAAAACCGAATTTTTAGTTAATTTATTAATTTATTAATAATTTATAACAATTTATCCTAATTAAAAGTGATCATGTACTTTTTTTTTATTATACTAATTATTTTAAAATTTTTAAGTTTTTTTAATTGGTTATTAGTAAGTATAATAATTTATCTAATTAAAATTGATTATGAACAGGTTAATATATTTACTTATTAAATATTAATTTTTAAAAATAAATTTGCTTATATCCACTAAATATTTTTATTTTAACAACAATAATGTTATATTATAGTGAAAAAATTTTAATTTTTAAGTATTTTGAACATTTTAGTTTTATTTATGAATATATTTATAATTATAGTGGTTAACCGAAAAATATTGGGTAACCGATCCGAAAATCCGAAACCGATTGACTGGTTAACCGATGGTAATGGACTGGTTAATGGACTGTAATTTTAAAAAATCGATATTAATGGACTGAAACTAATTGACCGGTTAACCGATCATGTTCATCCCTAATTATAAGTACGTTTCTACTCATGAGCTAAATTTTTAAAAAATAATAATAAAAAAATAAAAGGATAACCGGAGTCGAATGGGCCAAAAAGACCCAATCAAACCCAGCCCAAAATCGGCCCGTTGCCAGGTCTCCTCCTGAGCACACTACACGAGAGCTTGCAATACATTTTCATGGAGAAAGTAAGCGAAAGATACAGAGCTCCAAGTATTCGTCAGTAAATAATCACTGGTATCAAGAATCAAAGTAGCTGATCTGGTCACAATCGCTAATAAAAAATGGCGCCGGAGCCGGAAGACGAGATAAAGGACGAGAAGAACCCTCGCCCTCTCGATGAAGACGATATTGCTCTCCTCAAAACTTATGTAACCTCTCTTTCCTTCTCTCTATATTCCTCTTTGCTATAATTATTCTTTATTTCTCCCACGTTATCTTCCTATCGGTTGTTTCATCGATCTTTAAACAAATGAGAATGGTTTGTGCAGGGGTTAGGACCATATTCCAATAGCATTAAGAAAGTTGAGAAGGAAATTAAAGAAATGGCTAAGAAAGTCAATGATTTGTGCGGTAAGCTTCTCCTTTCTGCTCTAAATATTTATTATTTACGAAGAATTTTCATATTCAACTCATATTTGTAGGACTATAATGATAACAATTTTAACTTAGCAGTAAAAGCTGTGAAATGCTTAGAATTTTGATGCTTTTATTTATTTTTTTGGTGTGTGCAAGGATTCTCAAACAATTTATTTCAATTGATGAAGGCTTCATGCAATATTTTTAAGATGCATTTGGATTCAATTGCTTTTCTCCGAACAAGTTTTGTGGTGCCAATATATTGAGTGTCCAACATGCTTTAGCATTTATCAGAAAAGTGCCACGTTACATTAGCATAATTTGGTACAACGATAAAATACTTGGAATTTCTGTACAGGGGGTTCATGCTTTTCCTATTTGAATGAGAAATTAGTGACTTGTTTCCTATTCTTTGCAGAAAGTAGCTGTGTTTTTTTGGTGTATGTAAATGATTAGATCATAAGCTGCAACCTTGCTACTTTGTAGTACAAACTCTGAAATAATAAATATTTGGTCAATTTCTGGAGTTCGATGAAAATATTTAGGCATTATGTTTTAATGTCTTATACTTTGAATATCCCATACAAGGAGCTTGTTAGAGATAACAACCAGGATATTTTTTTGTGAAGTGTATTTTCTCCTCAAGTAGACTTCTTTTCAGATGAAACTGTTGCAATGTAAGAAAAGGGGAAAAAAAAAAGATATACAAATTGGTGATTGCACTAATATTTGTTTTCCTAGCCTCACTTTCTCTTCCTCACCTTTTTCACCCTCAACAGCAAAATCTGAAAGTCATTTATATAGTGTGTTTACTCAGGTTATTTGACGGCTTGTAGTGATGTTTTGGAATCATTTGTAGCCACTTGGATGATTTGCTCATCTTTACCATCCATGATTCTTTGTTTAAGATGAGTTCTTGCCTTTATATTTGCCTGCAAGCAGCCTCCAGACAACGTGAATATTCATCATTGCACTTGACTTCAATCTAAGAACCATCTAAACTCTTCAAAACCTGCCTACTGTATGATTCCATTGTTTGGTTGTTAATATATGAGTATTATTAAAAAAATTCTTTACTTTGTAAAAGGTATCAAGGAGTCAGACACTGGCCTGGCTGCACCCAGCCAGTGGGACCTTGTTTCTGACAAGCAAATGATGCAGGAGGAGCAACCTCTTCAGGTATCATTGCCTTATGAGATTTGCTATGTTGTATTATGTTTTCCAGATGGCTGATTTGTTCTGTCAATCAGGTGGCACGGTGTACGAAAATAATTAACCCAAACACAGAAGACGCCAAATATGTGATAAATGTGAAGCAAATTGCAAAGGTAGCGCATCAATATTTCAAATACATGCAATACAGAATATTTTCCATCTTTATAGTAAAGTGGGATGGGGCTTTGAAACTTTTTAACTGTTTATTCTTCTTTGCTTGCGCTCTGATCCTGTTGCATGGTATTATAGTATATTCTATGAAATTTTTCAGCGATATTTATGACTGTTGATAATGGGTGAAGATTTCTGTCTCGTGCTGAATGTTTTTTGATATTTTTTTTTCTTGTCATCAATTTCAGTTTGTTGTTGGGCTGGGTGACAAGGTTTCCCCTACTGATATAGAAGAAGGCATGCGTGTTGGGTAGGTCTATTTTATTTATATTTTATAAATGGCAAATTTGATTTAAGGCTGATGCTTCAGACCATTGCGGAGTCGATCGCAATAAATATCAGATTCAGATTCCTTTGCCTCCAAAAATTGATCCAAGTGTGACCATGATGACAGTGGAAGAGAAACCAGATATCACATATAATGATGTTGGTGGATGTAAGGAGCAGATTGATAAGATGCGAGAAGTGTGTAAAGCTCCCTTTCTTCTTTGATTTTCTTTGATGAAAATGATCACCTAATTATTTTTACTTTCATTTTTCATATTATGTTGTCATAAGATTAGATATCTCAAGTGCAAGTGTGATACTAATTTATAAACTCATTACAGGTTGTTGAACTGCCCATGCTTCACCCTGAGAAATTTGTGAAGCTTGGTATTGATCCTCCTAAGGGTGTTCTCTGCTATGGTCCTCCTGGAACTGGTAAAACACTTTTAGCCAGAGCTGTGGCTAATAGAACTGATGCTTGTTTCATTCGGGTTATTGGGAGTGAGCTTGTTCAGAAATATGTTGGTGAGGGGGCAAGGATGGTTCGCGAGTTATTTCAGGTTAAAACTTGCTGCGCTTTTTGCAGTTTATATTTTTTATTCTCATCATTTATCATGCGGTACCTCTGCAACTTAAAAGTTTTGTTTTATAGATGGCACGTTCGAAGAAGGCTTGCATTGTATTTTTTGATGAAGTTGATGCCATAGGAGGTGCACGTTTTGATGATGGTGTGGGAGGAGACAATGAGGTCCAGCGAACAATGCTTGAAATTGTGAATCAGCTTGACGGTTTTGATGCACGTGGAAATATTAAAGTTCTTATGGCAACAAACAGGTTTAATTTGATAACTTGTGTGTTTTGTTTTTTTTTTCTTGTCTCGTCTCTCTTGCAATACATAATTCGGAATTTTGGTCTGCTGAATTTTCAGTCATGTCTTTGCATCATTTGAGTGGATTATTGGTCTCATAAGCTGCCCTATCTAGTTGTTTTAGTACATCTTTTGAGTCTTTCATGTTACTGGCCTCTGGCCTAATGCATTTTTAGTAAGGTGTCTTTTGCACCTCTGCTGTTTCTGCGACTTTCTTGGGTCTTATAAATTCCCCTTTGTGGTACATCTTTTGACTTAAAACATTCTTAAATCTGAATTCGTGTATCAGGCCTGACACTTTAGACCCAGCACTATTGCGCCCAGGACGATTAGACCGTAAGGTTGAGTTTGGCCTTCCAGATTTGGAAAGTAGAACACAGATATTCAAGATTCATACACGAACAATGAACTGTGAAAGGGATATCCGGTTTGAGCTTTTAGCTCGACTTTGCCCGAACTCAACTGGTATTAACGGAATCCCTCAGCATTAAGCATCTCGTACTTAGTTCGTGCTTGTATTTTTGGGATTATAGTTTTTCTGATATGACTTTCTTCTTCAGGAGCTGACATAAGGAGTGTATGCACAGAAGCTGGAATGTTCGCTATTCGAGCACGAAGAAAGACAGTAACAGAAAAAGACTTCCTTGATGCAGTGAACAAAGTAATTAAGGGATATCAAAAATTCAGCGCTACGCCAAAATACATGGTCTATAATTAAGTGAATATGTAGAAATTCGGTGCTGATTATAAATTCAAACAATTGATGATCTTGACCTCATATTTGGTTTAATCTAGAACAATGTTCCTAGTAAATAAATGTCTTATGGATTGAACATCAGAATTGTCTGTTAAATAAGTGGCAATGTACAAGACGCATTCATTTAAGAGAAATCCAATTTCATAACTTTTATTCCAAGCTTACATTTACAAATATGATATTCAATTAGTTGCAAAACGGAAAAGGGGGAATGGGGAGACGAGGATCAATCAAGCTTCCACTAATTATAGCACCCGATTCAAATCTTCACAAATAACAGCAAGAATATTAGCTCAACCATTGAAATACATAACCAGTATCAAGCCTCTAATTCTATTTTGTGTTTGAACCACAAGAAGATTAAGCTATGAATTGAGTCTACGTTCAATAAACTTAACGGGTTGGCTGTATTAACACTAGAAACAGGCAACCATGAGCATTGCTTCCATTTAAGACATGTAATCATTTGAATCTTGGTTGTCAGATTGCCGGGATGCTCCCTGATCATTTCCTATCGTTCTCTTGCTCATGTTTGCTCGCTGCACTAATCGAACCAATGCCTGAACCACTTCTGACATAGGTGGTCGAAACTCTGGCTCCGGCTGCCACAACAAATGAGAATGAATAGTTATAAGATCACTGCAATCTTTGCATAACACACCAAAAAAAAACGTAGAAATAAACATTACCTGGACACAAAGTGCAATAACATCAGCAAAACGGGACAGCGATTTGACAGGGTAGAGACCATTGAGAGCTGGATCAACCATTTTAGATAGAGCATCAATGTCATGGAGCTGAGGTGTGGCCCATCGAACCAGAGATTGCTCAGATCTTGGTCTTGAGCTGAAAAATGATTCGTATGGTGAGATCACAGACTATATATCTATTCTAAATATGTAAGTGTGCGACAATAATAAGACTTGTCATAACAACAATTCCAATGAACATGGGAGATAAGCATATTGTCTTTTGTCAATATTTCACCTGTCGAATGGTTTACGTCCAGTGAGAAGCTCTAACATGACTACTCCAAAACTGTAAACATCACTTTTAAGAGTATATTGACCAGACATGGCTACCTCAGGTGCACCATATCCAGATCCTGCATTGTTGTTCAAGGCCTGCACATGTGAAACGGAACAAAAGCATTACTATGTTGTATCTGGACTTGTAACCTGTTATAGTATGCAAAATAATATAATTATCCAAAATATCTGCCTTTGCCAACAGCCCATATTTCGCACAAAAAACAATGTCCTTCTAAGGAAGCACGTAATTACCCGGATAATTACATGACAACCAAAAAGATACGAAAATCCAGTCTAGGGATTACTCGCAAGATCTTTACCTGATCTGCATTAGGAAGAAAGCTTGCCAGGCCCGAGTCTGAAAGGTGAGGATTGAGCTCTGTGTCTAGTAGTATGTTTGCTGACTTGATATTTTTGTGAATAATAGATGGGGAGCACACTTCATGCAGATACCTGAAAAAGCCCTTCTTGAGTACAAGGAAAGCCATTCATGAACTTGAAAAAACAAAGAATTACAACTGTGATCTATGGCAATCTAGGATGCTAGAGCCTATCTCTCCCTATATCATAAAAACAAGAAGCTGGATCATAGTGCAGCCTCTAAATTTGAACATCGCAGCTCTTTAACAAAAAATTTGATTCAACTATACTGTATCCTGTGTGATTCACATTAAGCGGAAATAAAGACACCCATGATGCTTATATTACAAGCAAAAGAATGAGTTCATACCAAGTTTACATCAATGCTATTGCTTCTAATGATACTATAACCCAAGTTGTACTAAAAGTTGTATCATATATTGAACTAATTAGTCGAGACTCTACAAGAGTAATTATAAGTATTCGTTCATGCAGCCCAATTTTACGGTAAAACAAAACCAGGTGTATTAACTTACTCTAGTGCACGAGCAGTCCCCAAAGCTATTTTGACACGAGAATTCCAAATCAAAGGCTTGCTGTATTCATCTGGCAGATGTAGGAAGTCATGCAGCGATCCATTTTTATGGAACTCGTATACCAGTAGGTGCTGCCCATGCTCTGAACAATAGCCCATGAGTTCAGTCACATTTGGGTGATGCAACTGTGAGATTTTTGAGACCATCTCAAGAAAATCATCAGACATGTCACTGGACAGAGTGGATGAATCTATCTTCTTCACAGCAAGAACCTACAGGATTGTCAAACAAAAAGAAGAAAGACAAGTTAAAACTTCAATTAAAATTATATAAATTTTAACACACTGATAGTGGAATGAAAAATTAAAATCCAAGCAAGGTGAAAAAGGGATGCTATTATATTTGTCACCAGTCACTAGATGAATATATTCCATAACTCTATTTCTTACCAACCTAGGTTATCAAATTGATTTATGTCATCAGTAGCTAATTATTAAAGATGCAAAAAGAAAGCCTTGGCATGAAGTATCAACGAGGCAGGCAGATCCATGAAACTCTTTTGTTATCTTTAAACTGAAATATTCAAGTGGATTTTACAGGTGAGAAAAGCATACCTTCCCATCATCAAAATGAGCCCGGTAAACACGTCCAAATGATCCCTCACCAAGTAGATGGTCAAAACTGAAGCTGCCAGTAGCAATCTGCAAATCTGCTATTGAGTATGATGTCACATCTGTAGGCACAGCAACAGGTTTCTTGACAATAACAGGCTTTGGTGAAAACTCCTCCTCATCAAATGATTTATGCCGATCAATAGGCGGGGGTCTAAGATTCATAGAAGCTGAGGTTTCAAATGTCTTTGTAGTAGCAATGGAGGAAGTCTGTACAGACTTCATTTCTGCAATTCAATTCAACAAAGAGAAAAAATACGTGTCAAAACAGGATAAAGTAAAAAAAATCCCAATTTTAATGTTTTGAAAGATCAAGAAGCTAATAGCATGGCTCAGAGACAGAGCTATATGGTAGTCTAGAAATTTTGAAGTTGAAAAATATAGCTACTTTCTTGCTTAGAGGATTCCCCTCAACTAAGATGACATCACAAAATCCACAAGGCTTAGGCTTCTCTTTTCTCCAAACACAACAATGCAATGGTAATAGAATTTAGGATTAGTTAATCAACAGTGTGCTTGGGTAAGTAATTTTTTGGACTTCAAATTTCTTTCAATGTGGTTCTGCATATTTCAAATTTTTAAGTTGCACTTTTGTCATTAACAGCAGCAACAATGAACTTGATGCAACTAATCCAACTGTTAAAATAAACAGCAGCATCCACAAGCATAATACAGTTGCTTATAACATTTAATAGCAAAGCCAATCTCTTAATTTCCAGGCTGGACAGAAAAATAAATCCCATTACTGATAGCAATAGGGTTGAAAGCAACAGTTGTATGTGAGATGAAGAAACAATGGGCTACCTTGCACTTCATTTGATGCAAGAGGGGCAAATGGCTGGTTATCAAGCTTTTCTATATCTGGGGATGACCTCTTGGATCTTCTTTTAGCAATAAAGAAGGCTGCTATACCCACAACCACCAAGATGGAAATTATTATTCCAGCTATGCCGCCACCACCAATTCCTGACTTTTTGCTGCCGCCATCATCACTACTGTCAGACGGGCTGTTACCACCACCAGATTTGTGACCTGGGTTTCTATGAGCTGGAGTGCCAGGTGGAGGCGGGGGTGCAGGCCCTGAGTTCCAATTGTTACCACCAGTCCTGTGATACAGATTATTCATTCAACTTGCAAAAAAAATCTTTTCTTTCAGGGGAAAAAAAGTATATCAATCACAGCAATCATTGGAACAGTGAAATGCTTACTGAAGACTAATTCCCTTCAACTGCTCTGGGATCCAGCCGGTAAAATGGTTGTTTTCAATATTCCTGGAAAGCACAAATGCAAACATTTTGAACGTCAAAGGGCTAATTATGGATTATCAGAGAGAAAGATAATATGATGTGCCTACTAAATTTAACTACCATGGTGGCTACTCACAGATTTTTAAGAGGAAGATCAGCAAGAACATCAACAGTGCCCGTGAACTGGTTGTTTTGCAAATACCTGTGAAAGGATAACATAGGCAAGTTAGCAAAGTAGCAAAACAAAGCCATGTGCTACAATAACAGAAAATGGTAATTCAGAAACTCACATTGTGGTCATGCTTGAAAGGTTCCGGAAAGTATCAGGTAGGTTACCTGGCAATTGGTTGTTGGAAATATCCCTGTAATAGAATGTAAATCATTGATGCTTGTTATCATTCAATTCCAAAAAACCAACAATGGGCTTATTAAAATTTATTACTCAATGAGAAAAGCTGACACTATAAACAATATTAAGACCACAGACCACAGAAGATAAACACACACACACACACACATATATAGCCTCCTTAGGAATACATAAAGAAGAATCCACAGATATTGCAAAGCATGTAACGATGTCTCACAGAGTGGAGAGGGAAGACAGCTTGTCAAACATGTTATTCAACTGATTTTGAAGCTGATTGTGACCGAGGTTCCTAAGATGAAGAAAATAAAAGGATATAAGTTTTTTGAGCTTTGCATAAGTGAAATTAGAAAATGAACAACTAGACTCACAAATATGTAAGCTTAGTCATCATAGAAATGGAATAAGGTATCTCGCCAGTAAGTTGATTATTGGAAAGATTTCTGCATACAAAAAGCATCTAATATAAATCATCAAAAAATAATAAATGAAAAAATTACGGAAAAAAACTATGATAAGAAAAAATTCACATTTGAAGCATACAATTGCGTCAAGTTTGGAGGGAGTCCATAAGGTATACCGCCAGCAAGATTATTACTACTCATATCTCTGCAGAAAGTTTACCAGGCCAGTTTATCAAATTTAATACTTATATACAAATCATACCAGCAAAATATATAAGAGCTTTAATCTCACAGGTTTGTTAACGCTGTCAGACTTTGAAGCTGGTAGCCCAATGATCCAGAAAGAGAAAGACCAGATAATTTTCTGACAAAGAAAAATGGGACGACAACAATTATTCCAACAATGCCTAAGAGTAGCATGCCAAAAAAAAAAACAATATTTCCTTAGAAGATTACAGTTCTGTGACTCGTGAATCTGAGCAAGTAATGCCTCTCCAGGACTCTCCACACGGATCATTACTATTAGCATTCCAATTTGAAAGCTGAGAAGGTGAACCTAAACTGGTAAACATGGTTCTTAAAGCAGAAGCTGCATATTAAGAGATACAACAAACATCAGTTAAAAAGAATCATTCCCAGTTCTCAGACAACTTAAAATTCCCTCATGATACTTTCATGAATTTCAATGTACAGCAACAAATGATATCATGACCAGTAGAATAGCACCTATATGTGTAATTGATTGATTTCATGATAATGATTTGCTTAAGAACATGGTGATTTTATCAACGTTCTAGGAAAGCTTATAGAAGCAAAATGTAGAAGAAGATTTACAATCCACAGCATGCTAGTGCCAGTAAAGCATGTCACAGATTCAAGGGATCATGGACTTCTAAGTTTCTACAGATTGAAACTGCACTATTTCCTTGCAACATTTGGCATCATAGGATTAACTGATTAAGTCTAGATATAAACCATTTAGCATATATTTGGTTGGCTGAGAGGAGTTGTTGCCTTTCTTTTAGCGAACAAATAGGAATTCATGATAAAAGAATCATTTACACCATTATTTTCTGCCTCAGCATCAGTATAGAAACAATCTTTAATTTTGAAGATATATTTGCTTGCATAGTTTATTAAAATAGACAATAGATGATACAACTGAAGCAACTTGATATTCATAGGACCAACAGAATACTTTTGGGGAAAAAACAATTGGCAGAGATGCAACTTATAATCCTAAATTGGAACTGAATCGCAAATTTTGTTTAAGGAATAAAATGGTAAGCAACATGAGATGGAACTCTTTACTCCCATTGTCCATTGATGTATCTCAAAGCTCATTTGGAATTGCTACTGTGTGATCTTGGGAAAACGACCCTGCACTGGTACTTGACGACACAACATGCTCAACTTATGCTTAGTTGAAGGTAGGTTCACTCAACAGCTTCTGCAATGCCTTCACTTAGTATAGCACTCGGAATAGAGTTTCTGCATTTCAAATCTCTTTAGAGCAAGGATGGCGGATACCATGTACCATGTGAACTATTAGCTATTTGTTAAATATAATCACTCAACTACCCACAAGGGCCAAAAGTAATAAACCCATCATCTTGTGGCAATATTAAGAAAGCAGTATCACTCACCATACCTCTATATTTGAAAGAAATGTACACAACTTTTGGGGGAATACAAGATTCCATTTTTAAAACTGAGAAGGATTCTATAAAAGATCTCTCTTTTAAGTTGGGTTTGGCGGGACAAGTCTTTTATTTCTCTTTTGAATGAAATTCAATATATTCATTTTTCCTTCTTCACTTTGTCCTTTGTTTCAATACTTTTCATATCCTTAAGCTTCTTTTTTTTTTTCGTTCCCATTGCAAAGGAATTGCCTTGCTCAAAAACCAGAAACAGAAAAGAGTTAAGGATAGTTCAACAAATTGGTCAGCAGAGATGCAACTTAAGCTCATAGCAGGCAAGCAACAGAGCATCTCCGTCACTGCATGTAGATCCAGAATTCCACATGAATTTGCCGGTAGCAAATCAAATTTTAATATGGTCTCTTAGGGGACACTTTGATGTGCAATTCTAGGTTCGGTGAAGCTATGGTTTTAATTCCATGGCCTCAAATTCTCTTTGGCATTCAAAATTGAGAGGTAGCCGCTGCGAAAAAGCACCAAAGAACCCACAGAGTCCTTGATGCTCAGTAATTACCAACAACCAAATACTTTGTTTGGATTACCAACTCATTTTACGCAATCCACACAATCAACATTCCTTTAGTCCAACAGAAAAGATGCATTCATCAATCAGGGATTAAATGCTAAAGTGAGAAACTTTCTCTGCTGTTCCTCCGCATTTCATTTCATTTGTTACCGTATCCCTCCAACTGATATAAAATAAATCAAGACCTCTCTCTCTCTCTCACACACAGAATTTTGGTCTGAACTAAAACATTCAAGGCAAACAACGATTAGCAATTGCAGACACTATAATCCCATTAATAGTGTAATGTGCGGTGACAATAAATTCCCAGTTATATTCAATATTACCGTCTCAAAACTTGAAACCGAGTCATTAAAAAGGGGAAAAACACAAACTTTCCCCAACCCAGAACTGATCTTCGCAGTTTCGACACCAATCTGCATCTTATATCAGCATAAACACTAAATTTAAAAAATAAAAGAGGAGCGAGAGAATAAAAAAAAAATCTGCAAATGCAACAAGCTTGTGCTTTTTCTGTGCTCATAACTAGTCACGAGCAAACCAAGTAGTGATGAAGAAGCTAACACAAAAAAGAACTAAAGAAATGCAGATGTGGCAAAGAACAGCACATGCAAATCTAACAAAGAGAACTCAGAAAAGCAAAAAAAAGTTGAAATACAAGAAAGGAGTAAAGAAATAAAACTGACCATCATTTGGATCTGTGCCACCATTGATGCATCTAAGAATGCAGATTATCAGTGTCACTAGCAGCTGACCTCTCCTCCAAATTTCCATCATCACCTCCTCAAACTCTCCCTGTCAAGCCTCAACCACAAACCAAGACAAAGCCTTTTGGCCTAATGACCTACAACCCTTGTTTTTAATATTATATTTTTCTTCAATTTTTATACTTATTTTGCCATACCATTATACAAACACCTCTCTCTCTCTCTCTCTCTCTCTCTCTCCTAGTCCAAAGTGAAGCTGGCAGGCACGATTTGCCAGAAGAATCCAAAGCCACAGAATACCCTTCTCTAATTTTTATTATTTTATCACATTCTCTCTCTGTCTCTCTCTTATTTTACAACCTCTGATTTGTTTTACATTTACACTGATAAAACAACAATTGGAAAACAAAAACAAAACAAAAAAAAAGGGAAAAAATGGTAAGGTAGAAAGATACAGTTCTGTTTTGGTAGGTGTATCTGCTCTGTATATAAATCTCTTGTTCTCTTTTCTTTCCTTAAAGAAATAAAAACCATCAAAATAGTAGCAATAATCAAGCTGTAGTAGCTCGTTTGAAAAAAAGAGATTATTAATTTATAATTATTGAGTTATTAGTAATTAGTAAAAGCTTTTTCTTGGTTTCGAAAGATTCATTAACAGTGTCAAAAAGATGATACTACTGATGAATTAAAACAAAAAAGCTAAACAATAATTACAGTTGGTAGATGACGATGCTGATAGTAACATTGAGAGAATGATTGATGAAGTAAATAAAGAAATAGAAAACTAAAACAGAGCTATCATTAGTGAATAAAATGTCAATTTGAAACACGTCATTTTGGCCATACTTAACGGGAAGGTCACGAGAGTCTTGTAAATTGATTTTTTCTTTTTTCGGTGGGAAAGAAAGGTGTAATCTTGGTAATACAGTAATATATTTTTGTTAGTTTCTGATTACTATTAATTAGAAAAAATTACTACCGTTAATTAGGAAATAGACCAAACCCAATGCAGAACGGGCAAAAAGCATAATTCGTTTATTCAAGATTACAAGAATGATTGACCGTAATGTCAGAGGAACCTGTGCAATTAATTTTTTTATTATTATTTTGTATGTGTTGATTTTTCATTGATTGGTATGTGAAAGAATATTGCTGGGTGCCACAGAAGATAGAGTAATAGTTAGGTAGTTTTTAAAAAAAAAAATATATATATAATAGTTAGGTAAGGAAAATCCAAAATTCGAATTTGAGTATGGAGAAGAGAGGATATAGGATAATTAAGGGACAAATGCAGAACATATTAAATTTAAATATCATAAATGATAAATCCTAGAATGTCTTTATCTGTAGGAGAGAGGGCGATCCGATCGGATGAGAGAAACCTGCAATAAGTGGAGCCCGGTCGGACCAGGCGTGAGCACTCCGAAACTTAAGTTAGTAGCTTAGAGAGAGAATGTGCTTTAGAGAGATAATGTCGTGAATTCAATACCTGGAGCCATCGTTGGCTGGGCTATTTATATGAGATAGTTGAGGGACACTCGAGTGTCTGGGGAGTGATTACTGGCTGTCAGAGTAGGTATCCGGCGACATGACATGGAGCAGGCGATAGGCATGGGTGCTGCCTTGTGTCAGGCGGCTGATGGGACTGGCGGTCACATTAGCCGATCGGTGGCATGTTCATCGCTTGGGAGCTCGTGTCTGATACCTTTTGCTGATGGGCTTTGGGCCTTGCCAGTTGGATGGGCCGACTAGATGGGCCTTAGAGCAAATGATATTTGCTGGGTTATCACTTGTCCCCCCTCAACTGGTCCGATCGGGCAGGGAATTGCCTTTGTTGGTCCGCTCGGATGGGATTTGGTCTGGAAAATCCCGATCCGAAGACGCGTACTGGCGCGCTTTTTGAATTTAGGAGGCGCTTTTTCTGAAGAGGCGCGCGTGCTGAGACAGCTGTTCTCCTTTAATGCAGTGGGCGTACCGAGGGCGACGCTTCGTTCTTCGCAGAGACATAATGTCCTTTGACACGTGGCGCTTGCTGAATGGCGCGTTGCTTGGCGTTTTCGAGAAGATTCGGTCTATAAATAGGGAACTTTGCAGAGTATTTCTTCTTTTATTTTCGAAATCCCTAGCGACGCTCTGTCAAAATTCCTTCTTGAATCTCAGATTTCTGCAACTATTCCTTTATTTCTTCTTCAAATTTCTCGAGTTCTTCTTCATCAAGTAAGTAAGTTTTTTCCCCTCTGTTTGCTTTCTCTGCGATTTCATCTTTCGTTTTCTTTCCGCACCCATTCCATTTAGAAAAGAGAGTTGCGCCCCTTTTTTCTTCTTTTTATTAAAGATGGCCTCCAGTAGTGCGGAACCATTAAACATAAGTTTTTTGGAGTGGTATGAGAATAAACCAGCCGTCGCACTGCATTCTCGCCTGACCGCTGAGGAGGTGGCCGAAATTCCCTCCAAATATGGCCTTTCTGATGAGATAAAGGTGATGGCCTGCCCTGAGTCGATGGCGGTGACAGAAGGGCCCTTCGGTGAAGATGGCGGAGAGTGGTTCGTCTGCCACCAGTGGAGCCTAGATGCGGGCCTGAGGTTCCCGTTGGGCGCCTTTGAGACGGCGGTGCTGAGGGGATATGGTCTCGCCCCTAACCAATTGCATCCGAACGGCTGGAGATCGGTGGCGTGCTTCAAAATCCTATGCCAAATTGAAGTGGTAGCGCCGACCTTGGAGCTTTTCACTCATTTCTTCTATATTTCGGGTCGGAGCGACGGGACGGAGTATTTCTTTACAAGCCGCCCAAAGAGGAAGTTGATGTTCGTCCCCACTTCCATGAAAGGGTACAGAGAACGGTACTTCTTGGTGGGGAGGAAAGGCGGGTTTGGGGTACGCCTAACCCGATCGGCCAGGGTCGAGACCTTGAGGGACTTAGCCGCCGGTCAGGAATTTTATGAAAACGACATAGAGAAACTGATGGTCGCCGTCAGCAGGAACGAAGGGCCTTACGAGTCCAAATTCCTGTTGCGGACACTGCTCGGCTCGCCCAACTTCGAGGAGGCTGAGGACGTAGAACGCGAGCGTTAGGATCAGAAAAAACCCAATCATCGTGCATCAGATCATTCATTGCACTTTATTAATGTTTTATAAGGAGAATTTTTGTACGAAAAGACTTATCTCGCTTATTTTTTGTTGTGCAGCTGAGATGGCTGGTGGGAGTGATGCATCTAAGCAGCTCGGTGAAAAGATCAAGCAAAAACGTGAGGCCGAGCGGAGGGCTCAAGAGCAGAGGAAGAGGAGGAAGCTCGTGCCCGCGTCGGAGCTGCAATCATCTCGAGCAGCTGCTGGTGCATCTAGGGGAGCGGCCGGCGCCTCTACAACGACTCCGGTCATTGCGGCCATCCCCATCTCGTCGGCACCCCCAGCTGCCACGACTACGTCTACGGCACCTTCCTCTACTGCAGCCGGGCCACAGATTGTGCTTCGAAGGGAGGCCCCTCCTCCGCCGGTGCGTCCAAAGCGCCACACTCTTCGGGATGAGTCGGATGAAGACGATCAGCCGATCGGTCCTGCGATCAGAGAGGCGGAGGAGGCCGCAAAAAGGAAAAGAGCCGATGAAGCGGCCAGAAAGAAGGTTGCTGAGATGATAGCCGAGACCGACGCAATGATTGCCGCCAGAGGGAAGACCATTCTACGTGGCGAATCTCCACGGCGATCTAGCGATCGGCGGCCGGCTCCCATGAAGGACATTCTGAGGGAGAACTTTGGCGATGAATGGTCAGTGGGTCAAGTGGCCAACTTCATTTGCCGTGGTCTTCTCCGGGATGAAGATCATCGGGATGCCGTGGACGCTAGCCAACTCAACAGAGAGGTTCAGGCTATCAATCAGCAATTAATAGACGTAAGGACTCGTCGTTTTGTTTCTGGTGTTAATTTACACCTCTGTGTCTGATGAATTTATTCTTGATTTTGTGCAGGCTGCCAGGAGGGCACAGCGGCTGCACATGATGGCCGGTCTGTGGAAAGGAAGGGCCGAGTCGGGCGCCACAGCTAAGGTGGAGGCGAACACACGCTGTGAAGCAGCTAAGAAAGAGGCCTCCGACCTTCGGGTCAAGGTGGCCAAGCTGGAGGAGCGATATACTGCTTCTCAGTCGGAGACAGTAGCCTTGAGGAAGGAGGCTCACCAGAGTGCCCAGGAGCTGAAAGCTCGGCAGGGCGAGGCCGACAGGCTGAAGGGCGAAGTAGCTCGCCTATCCGCAGAGTGTGGACAACTGAGGCGGTTCGAGGCAGATGCAAACCGACTGGATGCTGAATGCAGAGAGTTGGTTGCTGAGAACGCCAGGTTGAAGACAGAGGTGGAGTCCTTGAAGACGTCGGCAGCAGAGAACGAGGCTTCTTATACGAAGATTCTTGAAATGGAGCTTGCCAACCAAAAGGAGCGCCTGATCGATGAGTTGGCAGACACCCAGGTGGGGCTGTTGTCTCGGCTAGTTCATGAAGCTGGGCAGCGCTTCCCTGGGGCGGATCTGTCATGGATGGATGACCCGGCCTCATTGCCTGCTCCTCCAAGCAGTGACGACGACGAAGGCGCTCCCGAGGAGGAAGTCATCGAGAGAACTTTTGGAGAAGGTCCCTCAGTTCTGCCGACTATTCAAGAGGTTCCATCTGAAGTGGGGCCTGTGGCGTCTTCGACACCTGAAGCCGAAACGGAGGTTCCTCCTGCATCTGAAGTTGAGCCAGTGGCGCCTGCTTCCACTGGGCCTGTCTCCGAAGGGGGGGCAGTATCTGTACCGTTAGCTGCCGACCCTCCTCAAGCCACGGCCGATCCGATCGTTGAACAGGTCGTTGAGCCTCCTGGCGAAGTGGAGGTTGTAAATATAGACAGTTAGTTTAGGAATTTAGATCAGCTTTGCTTCTTTCTTTGTTTCCTATCTTTGTAACGATTCTTTACAAATTGTATATTGGAGGTATTTTGTATTAATAAGATTGCCTAATTCTGCAAATCAAGATATACATAAGTTTGTACTAAAATTTGCAATATGATCGAGCTAAATAAAACTCGTAATTAAAACTTGCATTAAATTTCACAAGTACTTCCTGAATTCGAATAGCGTCGAAGCTAAGTGACCGATCGGGTCAGTCTGTCTTTTTTAGATCGTTTTGCTAAGTGATACTCATAAAGCTGCATAAGGGTTGCATAGCTGAGCTATATGATACTCGTAGAATCGCATAGTTATTGCGAAATCGAGTTGAGTGATACTCGTAGAACTGCATGAGAATTGCATAGCCGAAAATACTCGTAATATTGCATAACAATTGCATAACCGAGCGAGAGAGGTTAGATCCTCTATAATAGGGATAATACTCGGGGAGGTAAGATCCTCCATCACGTTAGATTCGCTTTTGTAGCTTGAGATGGGCATCAAGCCTAATCGCAGAACGCTAAATTATGCATTAATTGAACGAATATGAAAGAAGGAACCTTTTTATTAATCAGGCAATTGCCAGGTTCTGATACATTATAAGACATGGTACTTCTTGAGTACTTCAACATTCCAGCTTCTGGGGACCTCTCGCCCTTCAACAGTTCGGAGCCTATAAGTGCTCGGGCTTAGGACTTTAGATACCTCATAGGGCCCTTCCCAATTTGGCATTAGCTTTCCCACTCCGGCGTTTCCCGAGCCTAGTTCTGCCTTTCTGAGTACCAGATCGCCTACATTGAAGGTTCTAGACCTTACTTTAGCATTGTGGTATCTGGCCACTCTTTGTTTATAGGCAGCGATCCTGGCGTAGGCGTCCTCCCTCTTTTCTTCGATGAGATCTAAGTCTTGGCATCTCTCTTGAGTGTTCATCCGCTCGGAGTAGAGAGCCGATCGGTAAGAAGGGAGGCCGACCTCCACAGGAATCATTGCTTCGGAGCCGTAAACAAGAGAAAATGGCGTCTGATGAGTGCCTGTCCTGGGGGACGTTCTATATGTCCACAGGACACTCTGCAGTTCTTCAGTCCAGTTGCCTTTGGCTTGACCCAGTCGTTTCTTCAATCCCTCCAAGATGGTCCGATTGGAGACCTCAGTCATTCCGTTGCTTTGGGGATGAGCGACAGATGTGAACTTCAGTTTGATGTTCAAGCCTTGGCAAAAGTTCCTGAAGATGGAGCTGTCGAACTGCTTGCCATTATCTGCAATAAAAACATTGGGTAAGCCATACCTGCAGATGATGTTCTTCCATGTAAAGCTCTTGACTCTCTCGGCTGTGATGGTGGCTACCGGCTCAGCCTCAATCCACTTGGAGAAGTGGTCTACAGCCACTATGAGGAACTTCATCTGCTTTTTGCCTTGGGGAAAAGGTCCCAAGATGTCCATCCCCCATTGGTCGAATGGCCATGCAATTCAGATCGGCTGTTGGTCTGCTCCATGCTGCCTTATAATCCTGCCATGAATTTGGCATTGCGGGCATATCCTTACTTTCTCCTGGGCATCCTTGAGCATGCTAGGCCAGTAATATCCTGTCTGAAGGGCCTTTCTCGCCATGGCTCTGCTTGCCTCATGCGCACCGCATATGCCCTCGTGGAGCTCTCTGAGGATGTAGTCCCCTTCTTCCTCCGACACGCACTTTAGCCAAGGGTGACTGAAAGCTTTTTTGTACAATTCACCGTTAATGATGGAGTAATTGAGGGATTTTCGAGATACCTTTCGAGCCTCGTCCTTGTCCTCGGGCAGTCGTCCTGTCTGGAGGAACTGCATAATTGGGCTCATCCAGGTTTCATTCTCTTGGTCGATCTCCATCATCTCCGGTTCGTCTAGGGAGGAGGAAGTCTGGTCTACAATGGCAATGTTTTCTTCTATGACACTTTGTGCGGAAGCAGACATCTTAGCTAGCCGATCGGCTTCTGCAGTTTGGTCTCTCGGGACTTTATGTAGCACCCATTCCGATCCGGCCTCTTCCAGTTTTGCGAGAGCAGTCTTGACTTTGGCCAGGTACTGGATCATCGTGGCCTCACGTGCTTCGAAAGTCCCCAGAACTTGACTGGTGACCAGCTGGGAGTCGCTCCTGATGGCTACTGACTCCGGTCGGATTGCATGGAGCAGTCTCAGCCCTTGAAGGAGCGCCTCGTACTCTGCCACATTATTAGAAGCTTTAAAATTAAGCTTTATGGCGTACCTTATTGTGATGCCCAGAGGGCCTTTTATTACTATGCCGATGCCTCCTCGAGTGTCGTTTGTTGCGCCGTCCACTGTCATTTCCCAGTTTTGTGGCTTGGGCTGACTTGGTGGTTCTTCACCCGCAAATTCGGCAATGAAATCTGCCAAAGCTTGGGCTTTTATAGCCTTTCTGGGCTCGTATCTGACATCCCAGGACTGTAGCTTAATCGCCCATCCCACCATTTTGCCTTCCAGATCGGGCGTCTAGAGTATCTTTCTTAGAGGATGACCCGATCGGACGACGATTGTGTGCGCCTCGAAGTAAGGTCTCAACTTCCTTGCGCACATCATGAGGGCAATAATAAGCTGCTCAACCGGTCCCTTTCTCAGATCGGCACCTCTGAGTACTTCACTCACGTAGTACACGGGTAGCTGTTGGGTATCTTCTTCTCGGACCAAAGCACCTGCAACAGCTTCCTTAGAGGTGGCTAAATAGAGGTATAAATTTTCACCTGGTACCGGTCGGCTGAGCAGCGGCGGGTTGGTGAGGAATGCCTTCAGCTCTTCGAAGGCTCGCTGGCAGTCTTCCCCCCAGACAAAAGTTTCGCTCTTCCTTAGCTTCTTGAAAAAGGGCGTACAGCGCTTGGCTGAAGAGGAAATGAATCGTCCCAAGGCTGTTATTCTTCCGTTCAGCTTCTGGACGTCTTTTATGCTTCTGGGGGGTTGCATCTCGAGGATGGCCTTTATTTTTTCCGGATTAGCCTCAATCCCTCGTTGAGAGACCAGGAATCCCAAAAATTTTCCAGATGGTACCCCAAAGACGCACTTCTCCGGGTTGAGCTTCATCTGGAATTTATTTAGAGTATCGAAAACTCTTGCCAGATCGGCTGGATGTTCCTCGGCGCTTCGGCTCTTGACGATCATGTCGTCGACATATACTTCGACATTCTGCCCGATCTGGTCTTTAAAAATCTTGTTCATCAGACGCTGATATGTGGCCCCAGCATTTTTCAGTCCGAACGGCATCATCCTGTAGCAGAACGTTCCGTCGTCTGTGATGAAACTGGTTTTCTCCTGATCAAGGAGCCACATCAGAATTTGGTGGTAGCCAGCATACGCGTCCAGAAGAGAGTAAATGGCATGACATGCTGTGGCGTCTACCAATTGATCAATACTTGGCAAGGGATAGCTGTCTTTAGGGCATGCCTTGTTGAGATCGGTGAAGTCCACACACATCCTCAACTTGCCAGACTTCTTTTTGACTAACACTACGTTAGCCAGCCACTCTGGATATTCTACCTCTCGGATGGTTCCGGTCTTGAGTAGCTTATCCACCTCTTCAGAAATGAACTTCCTCCGATCGGGTGCGTACCTTCGTAGCTTTTGGCGGATCGGAGGGAAGCTCGGGTCCACATTCAACTTGTGGGTGATTATTTTGGGGTCTACCCCAGAGATATCTTCTGGTTTCCAGGCAAAAGTCGCTTGATTGATGGTCAAGACGTGCATGATAGCTTCTTCAGTTGTTCTATCCATGCTTGTTCCCACCTGAACACTTTTGCCTCTATCGAGCGACCTGGCCTTTGTGGCTTCTGCTGGGTCCATCCTGGGCCTTTCCGCCTGCTCTTGCTGCTCGAGGCCTGGCTCTACGACCATCGCTTCTCGCTGCTGCTTTATCATGGTGATATAAGCCTCCCTGGATGCTTTCTGGTCACCTCTCAAGATGGCGACGCCTCCTGTGGTCGGAATCTTCATCACCATGTATCGGATGGAGGTCACAGCTCCGGTCTGGAAAAGCAGTGGTCTGCCAAAAATGGCGTTGTAGGCAAATGTCATGTCCACGACCATGAAAATTACCTTACAAGCATGATCTAGAGCTTCTTGGCCGAGCTCGACAAAAAGCTCTACAGATCCCGCCACGGGGATGGTAGCGTTGCCCAGGCCGATCAGAGGAGTGGCGTTCGCCTTCAGCTCTCCGATCGGAAGTCCCATGGCTCGGTAGGCCTGGAGGGTTAGGACGTTGACAGCACTGCCGTTGTCCACCAAGATCCTTTTTACATTGAAATTGTTTATCCGAGCTCTTACAACGAGAGCGTCCTCATGTGGAAACAGGACGTCTCGTGCGTCTTCGCTGGAAATGGTGACCGAGGCGGGCTGTTCGGCCTGTCGGGAGAGGTAGACGCCTTTCCCCTTCCCCTTTTTGGGGAGATCCTCTCCGTAGGATGACCCTCCAGTTATCACGTTTATGACCCCGGCATAAGGTCTGGCAGGGTCAGCGTTTCTGGGATTCCTGCGCTCATCATCGTCGTCTGAGTCAGGATTGTCCCTGCGAGGCTTCGGCTGTCTACAGGGTTCATCCCCTCTAGCCGGGCCTGTGAATCTCCTGAGGGCCCCACGGCGTATCAGCCTTTTAATTTCTTTTTTTAGCGAAGTGCACTCGTCGGTTAAGTGACCGACGTCTCTGTGGAAATCGCAATATTTGCTCGGGTCCCTCGCATCCCGACTCCTTCCAGAGAGGTCTCTGGGCCAGTTGACTCTGCGATGCTTTTCTTTGATCCACATCAACACCGCAGTCGGGGTAGCATTGAGAGGAGTATACGTCCTCTCGGCCCGGTCGTCTGAACGCGGATTTCGGTCTCTTCCCGATCCCCTAGCTTGGCCTGGATTCCTGGAACTTTGAGCTCCATCTTGGCCATTGGATGTCCGATCGGAAGTGGAAGCTCTTTGAGTAGAGCGATTGTCCGGATATTGTAAGCGGTCCAGGACGCTGGTCCTTCCCCTGCTTTTGGACCTGAGAGCATCATCCAACTGGATGTGTTGCCTAGCCCTCTCCATTAGCTCAGCGAAGCTGGATGGGGGTCTTGTTGTAAGCGACTCGAAAAGCGGTCGGTCAGTAGTGCCCCCTTGTAAGGCGGTAGTCGCCATCTCCACACTGACATTTCTCACTTCAGACATGGTAGCCTGAAACCTGTCGATGTAGTCTCGAAGACTTTCATCGGTTCTTTGGTAAAGATTGCACAGGTCGTTCACCGTCTTGGGCGCGCGCGTTTGTACAATGAACCTCATAGTGAACAGCTCCTTTAGCTGCCTGAATGACGTAACGGATCCCATGGGCAGCTCATGGAACCACGTCAATGCATCCCCTCCCAGAGTGGTGGGAAAAACCCTACAGGCTATTCTTTCGTCATAAGTATAGACCTGTACCTTGGTCAAGTACTCTGCCAAGTGCGTGGCAGGATCTGTTTTGCCTGTGTACCTTTCCATGACCACATCTCGCCACCTGGGGGGGAGCTCAGCATCGGTGATCTCTCTGCAGAAAGGAGAGGCAGTGTTCCCACAAGTATTTCCTTCGAATGTGCCTCTTTTGGGCGCGAGGACACCAAACTGCTTCAGCTTCTGCATAAACCACTGGTCCTGCTTGTTCGGCTGATTCTGTTTGCTCAGGGTCGTGGCGGTAGATTCCCCGCCCTTGTGCCTTCTCGTTTGGCCGCGACTTGGAGTGCACATGTAGGACACATCATCCCTCGTAGACACGGTAGCAGACCTGTTGCTGTAGGGAGAGGCCCTACTTGCAGACACTATCTGCTTCCCCTTGTCACTCTTGCCTGGAGTTCTGGTTGTATTTTTCCTGGCTCCCTGAACTCGGGATTCATTGATAATGACTCCCTTGTTCCTATTTCTTCTGAAGTCTTCGCCGGCGAGGAAATCCTCTTGGGCTCTTTCAGAAACATCGGGCATCTTACCCTTTTTCAGAGTCTGGACGATGCTTTTAGTAAAATCACTGAGGATGGCGCGCATGTCCCTCACTGTGATAGGGGTGTCCTCTGGTTGCCTTGTAGTGGCATTGTCGAATTCGGGAAGGAGGTTTGTCCTCATGGGGGGTCTAGTGGGCGCCTCCCTCCTTCTCGAGGTGCCTGAAATGGCACGGGTGTTGTCGTCATGGTCGAGGTCCATGGGGGTAGTATTCTCATTGGATCTTGAGTTTGCCATCTCTCAATGAAAGCACCAAATGATAAAGCCATTTCTGACTTTATCGGGAGGCGCATCGGGCTCTGTACGATATTGTCCGCTTTGGGCCGGAGCCCTCACGGCTTTGTTTCTGGGGACCTGCCCCAAAAGGCCTCATACAGAGAGAAGGTGGTTCATGCCCTTATAAGGGCCATGTTCAACGAAAGCACCAAATGATAAATCCTAGAATGTCTTTATCTGTAGGAGAGAGGGCGATCCGATCGGATGAGAGAAACCTGCAATAAGTGGAGCCCGGTCGGACCAGGCGTGAGCACTCCGAAGCTTAAGTTAGTAGCTTAGAGAGAGAATGTGCTTTAGAGAGATAATGTCGTGAATTCAATACCTGGAGCCATCGTTGGCTGGGCTATTTATATGAGATAGTTGAGGGACACTCGAGTGTCTGGGGAGTGATTACTGGCTGTCAGAGTAGGTATCCGGCGACATGACATGGAGCAGGCGATAGGCATGGGTGCTGCCTTGTGTCAGGCGGCTGATGGGACTGGCGGTCACATCAGCCGATCGGTGGCATGTTCATCGCCTGGGAGCTCGTGTCTGATACCTTTTGCTGATGGGTTTTGGGCCTTGCCAGTTGGATGGGCCGACTAGATGGGCTTTAGAGCAAATGATATTTGCTGGGTTATCAATAAACATAAAAATATTTAAAGAGAAGTAAACAGTAATAAATAAATTAGTATAAAATTTATGTAAAATTACAAGGAATGTTTTGAAAAAAATATGGTATGCAACACTTGAATTTATATTTAGAAGAGTAAAATTTTAATTTTTTTTAACACATATTTTGAATTTTATTTTATTTTTCAGCTTTTTTTTGGTAAAGACCAGAGTATATTTTTTAAATACTTTCCATAGAGTACATTATAAATTTTCTCAATACAAATCCAAATTAAATTAGTTGGATATATATATATAGAGAGAGAGAGAGTTAGGTAAGGGAAACAAAATGGAGTCAGAAGAATTAACGGATCTTTTATTCTTTAATTTGGCAGTGGTTAGAGAATAAGTCAGTTAAAAAATCCCTTTGTTTCGTTTTTATTTGTTAATCTTCTCCCAGTTTTTTTATTTTTTTTTTATGTTCAGAATTCAGTGGGCATTGAGAGTTTAACCATGTCATATTTTTTCTTATTTAAATCAATATGATTAACATGAATAGAGAATAAGGAGAATAATTAGTTGATGGTAATGTAGTATTGATAAGTTAAGTTAGTGCAAGAGAGTTTATCGGATTAGCTGAACCTGCAATAAGATGTATCCAATTAGAACAGATACGAGCACTCCAAAATTTAAGTCAAGAGTCTAAATAATTTTACCTGAGTTTACAATTTTCGAAGTATTTTATACAGGATTTGAATAAACTATTTGAATGGTTCATTCTGGTGTCATAATATGTTGGTGGCGATGTGACGGAGAGTAGACAGTGATGTGTATCAATGGACTGACAGAAAGCGTGCAAACGGACAAGTGATGCCGTTAGCTCCTTGGGTGTCTTGGGCATCAATGTCAGGCGATGAGTTTTCTGATCGATCGCGCCACATCGTGAGCCTTTAGTCTTTGTCGTGTGCCTTTAATCTTAATTAATGTTTGGGTTGGAATTTACTCATACCCAATGTAATAATGAGTATTATCAATTATTATATTGACTTATAAATTTATAAATTCCCCCCACCCAACTTCCTATTTTTTTTTTTTAATTCACTCGGATTTTTATTCGCTAATCAAGTTCGTATTTCATATATTAAATAAATAAGTCAATAATATATATTTTTCAAAAAAAAAAAAAGTCAATAATATATAATTGTGTAAAAGATTTTTTCACCTGTTAAGTGTTAACTATAAAACAAATCGTTGAAATTATTTTTAATATATAAATAATAGAAATTAGGAGAGGATATTTTCCTTTAAATGATATATAATTTTTGTTTGTTAATCTCGCATACTTAAATCAAGTATTGCATTGATGACACAAATTTAAGGTTTTTTATATATATATATAATACATATTTAAAATTCTGAGCGGTAAAATTTGAATTATGATCAAACAAAAAAGTGGACAGGCTCTTAATAATTTAAATTACAAGTGATTCTCACGTACAAATTTAAGTTAAAGAATATGTATTACTATATGCTCAATCAATTGAATTTAAATTAACATAATTGGTATTAAACCGTCAAAATCATATATATATTTTTTTGCCATTAAACTAATCACCATCTAATTTTTATTTATCCTAAAAAGAAAAATTATTTCAAAAATTGTTGGTTCCTAAACTACAAAGCCATATAGAAACCTTAGAAGTTGCAAACTAAACGAGGTTGTTGGACTGAATATTTCAATCTCAGTACAGGAAGATTTCTTCAATACCAAAACTTAATTCTCGGTTTGACCAAATTTGGTATCATAAAATCGATATAAATATATATAATAATGTTACTATTATAAATATAAATACAAAATACTCCTATAATTAATTAATGTTGACAAGTGTATAGGTATTGAGTACGTGGCAGCTACCTGGATTCTTTTTTTTTTTTTTTTTGACAGTAAAGGAAAACTTCATTGATCTTTTTATGTAAATTATTCGAGACGTAAATACAAAGAATACAATATTTGTCACTCTCAAGTTCCGTTTTAACTACTCCATAAACTTTTTTATTGTTTTCAAAAACATCCTTCTTTTGTTCTTTTGAACTTTAAAATTGGCATGCTGTTCTTTTCACTTTAACGACTAATTTTGACAAAAGAAGAACGACTGATAAATGCCTACAAAACATAATTAAGCAACGCTTAACTATATCTTCCATGTAATTAGTGATTACCAACTAACAATTCCATTCACATAAATAAAAATATAGCTGATTTTTTGTTAAAAACACTTTGATGGAGAAATTAATATTTGAAGAGATATCTAAATATTTTGTATTTAGACAAATTATCAGGTGAAAATGAGAGGCATTATTGCAATTTGGAAATTTGTTGACGTGTGCAGAAATAAAGATTTAAGATGTGAAAATTTATTAGTGCCCATTAAATAAAAAGATATAAATTGAAGGGCTCAAAAATCATTTTGCCTGGTTGTACATTTTTCAAAGGCCCACGTATGCACTTTCTTTTTTCTTTTCCTTTTTTATCAAAAAAAAAAAAAAGTGTCGGTAGTCGGTGGCATTTCCTGATTTTCAATCACGCGTTTATCTTATTATATTTTACACGTTTTATTATTTTAGATAATACCAAAATTACTAAAATCGGAGCAAATAAAAAATTGAAAAGGTAAAGAGATTGTGATTCGATGAGTTTTTTCGAGTTCAACCGGATTTTTCTTTCTTAAATAATATTATTTTTAAAATTTTATATAAATATTGTGAAAATATCATCATATAAAAAATAAAAAATACTTTAAAAAAATATATTCACCATCAAACATTAATCATAATGTATTATTTTCAAATCATTCAATATTTATAATAAAAATTTAACATAAATGTAATAAGTAATTGCAAATATTCAGAAAAATTCATCAAATGTATATTATAATTTTTATTTTATTCATAAAAATTCATCGAAAATGATAAATTTCAATTATTTTACATTTATATTTATATTTTATTTTTTTAAGCAAAAAAACAATATTATATGGTTAGTTTGGACCAAAATGGTTTTTTTGGTTCTAGCTAGTTTTTCTAGTCCAACTCGGTTTACTTTCTGGTTGAATCGGTTTTCACCTATTTTCCTTCTGGTTTTATATAGTGAACTAAGCTAATAAATGGCCGGTTTATGGTTAAATCGGTTCGATCAGCCAGCTCGATCTGATTTTAATATTATTTGATAAGACAATCATATTTCACTAAAAAAGAAAAAAAAAATTAGTCTGATTGACAACACTCCATCAAAAAAAAAGTGCGTAAAATATCAAATTTGATTTAGGCTAATGACATTTATAAAATTATGCATTATGCATTTTTTTGTAAGAAAAAAAAAAGTCCCGATTATATAATTTTTGGTCTATAATTCTCCAGCATTCAATACTACTTTTTTAAACCCACAATATCGATTAATCTATAGTTTTATTTATATAATTTTATTTATCATTATTTTTTTAAGGACGGGTAATAACTAATAAGGCATTATTATCACAATTTCTTTCAGTCATTTTAATGTTGTTCATAGTTATTATAATTCATCAATTTTAATTTCAATTTACGAGCTCTAAATTGCTTGTTAATGCTAACATCAAATTTCAAGTTTCAATAAAACTAAAAGCTTTCTTAAAAAAAAAAAATCATATCCAATTGTTTATTTCTCAATTTTAAAACAAAAAGGATTATGAATTTTGTCAATAATTTTTTTCATGTTATATATGTAGAGATCTGAATTTGACTTCATAATTTATTTAAACATTTGAATTTTAATAATAATGTATTGAGAATCTTATTAATTTTACAAATAATAAATACAAATTTATAATATTTTATTAATTTTGAAAGCCTATTAATTCCGTTTTCAATTTCAACCAATTTTATTGTGCATACGATATACGTATTTTCATTGCAACAATTCAAATGTTTCGTTAATGCGGTTATTAAGTATCCCACATTATCTAGTTATAAAACTGCAATGGTCTTTATAAACATTTTAGCAATTCTTACTTTATAAGTTAACTTTTTCGATTGAGTTAGACTCAAATTCATTTTCTTCACATAGTATAAAACAACTAGTTCTTGATTTTGGGCCGCTCGCAAACGTCCAGTAAATTTCGTACTCTAAGTCCTGCGCATGAAGAGATTTGTTAAGCATTTCATGTCGATTAGTTATAAAAGTATATTACTCTTTATAACAATTTGAGCAATTCTCATCTTACAATTTAGTTTTCGGGGTTAAATTAAAATAGAATTCATTTTTTTCATAACAGTTGAGTGTCATGTACTATAATTTTCTAAAACAATATAATTTTTTATTTATTATTTACAAAATTAACAAATATACGTGTCCAACAAACTATTGCTAAATTTATATATTTAAATAAATTACTAAATAAAATTGATAGGATGAAATTTGAATTTTAATCAATTAAAATATAATTAAATTTTTAATCATTTAAACTGTCTGTAATTTTCAACTCTTTAGCTTTTAAAAAAAAAAGAAACGTTTTTAATTTTCTTAAATATAAAATTGCATACTGAATTTTAGGTGTCTCAACAATGCATGATGGGGCAGCAAATTGCATAAAACATTCCAAAAGTTTTTCACTTAATGATTCCTCACCAAAAATAATACGTGTGCATTATATAAATATTAAGATTTGGTGAAGTAAAACGAAATATGAAATATCAAAGAGGATTTAATTGTTTCTGAGCAGTTAGGTAGGGCATCGGGTTTAATTGAGAAATTAATATATCTTATTAGGCAAAAATAAGAAATTAGGTTTTATTAGGTAAGAGTCCATAATTTTCTAGACATGGCCCAACTCAGTGCCAGCATTATTTGGTTGTACTTAAAGCTCTGGTCCAAATTTGAGTGGAATTATAGCTACGTCTGATTTAATTTAAGGCTGTAATAAATTAGATAATTCTACAATCTATTTCTTATTTTATAAATTAAGTAAAATCAGTTAATAAACTCTGAGAAAATTCAAAACTAATAGAAAAAAATCTAAATATTTAGATTATAAAGGGACATTTTCTTAAGCAGGTTGTGAAAAGTGAGTTAGAATATTAATGAGAATTATAAGGCAAGTCGGAATTACATAGTAAATTTGAAAAATAACAATTCTCTACATTTTAGATGTTACGCTCTAAGCATGATGAGTATGGACCGTTTGATAAAATGCATTATATATATTTGTTGCCACTCCATTTCCATATTCATCTGCTGTATTGGATTGGATTTTGATTTTCCATACCGTCACGCGTCAATCCTTTCTGGCAAGAGAAAAATCAAAACTTCAAGCAATCAAATCCATTATCCTAATTTGGACTTATTATATCCATCTCAACTATAATATAATTAAACAAAACCATTATTTATAAATTCTCCACTGGATTTTTTAACAAATTTATATATTAAATTAATATAATAATGACACATAAAATAAAGATTAATTTTAATTAGTGTGATGTTTTAGGTTCGAATATTAATTTCATTTTTCAGTAAAAAAAAAACATAGATTGGATTGGATGTTATAACCATATTATATTTCTTGGTTGTAGATGTGATTGGGGTCAAAAGTGGTTTTTGTAGTTTCATATTCTGTTTCTAAAAATCTGTTGAAATTATGTTTGTTGGTTTTATATAAATAGCGTAAGAGTATGAGAAAATAATTTTAGAGCAGATAAGCAAACTATATAAATAGCTTTTGTATTGATTAATAATATCATCTTTTCTTATCTGAAACCAGAAAAGACATATGGGATTTGGATATATTTTGATTTAATAATAAAAAAGATATCTATATTTTATTTTTTTTATTTTTTTTTTTGGCTGCCTACAAAACCCTTGAGCTACTCAAATATTATGGTTTTATTAACGATACGGTATAGTATAATTTTTTTTTCTTGATTTATATCGTTAATAAAACCATAAATCAAAGTTGATTTACTATTTGAATGCATGATCTGATTTTCTATTTTTATTTATCTAAATATCTATAACTTTAATTTAAAAAATAATAAATTTCTTTTTTTTTTTAAAGTATAATTTAATACTTTTAAAATTTCATCTCTCTGTTTTTTTAGTATTGCATGCATATAAATATTTAGTTGATCTTGAGAAATAATTACGATGAGAGTGGCGAGAATAAACTATCACAAATGAATTTATTAGTTTTATCATCACTGGATTGTAATCTATAATTTATTATATTTGAATTATTTTTTAAAAATATGATTGTTATGATGTTAATGTAAACATTATTTATAACTATTGGTATCTTCAAAATTTTATTATAAATATGAAAAATATTGAAATTTATATTTTAGTCGGTTTTATTTATGATCAGTTTAATTTTGGCAATATATACTACGGTTTTTATTTTTACCTATTTTTTAACGGATATGTTTTAAAAATCATGCTATTTTTGAATAAATGTGAAGAAAAGGCTTTTTTTTTTACTCATTAACATATAATACAATCCTTAAAAGTATGATAGATCTTGAATTCAATTCCTCTTGATGATATTTCATAAAGTCTCTCTTATATGAAAAGTTAACATAATTCTTTTTGCAAAATTCACTTCTTTGGGCTTCATAAACAATCAATCTTATTTTTATTCACTTGCTATATATTGTGTATAATTTGAGAAAATAAATATGTGCCATACCTAATGATCATACGTAAAATGAATCAATGATTTATTTATCTTTAGAATCATAATATCAATCATATGAATTTGCATTTATAGGATTTTTAATCAACTGCAATTTTTTTTTTATTATAAAACCTAAGGACTGAAATTAATGTATGTTTAATATAGATTAATATACAGCTAGCGTCACATAGAGGATGACGCGAAGAATCTTTATCCAATTACTAGCATAAGCGTCACATTCCAATGTGTCTTTCCACTTCTAAAAAATTACCAGCATTAGCGTCACGGATTTCAAAACTTCTCAACGGAACTGGTTAATTTTCACAATTAACATACACAAAAGATTATTACTTTAATAACAGATCATGCACTTTATGTCGGTTATAACTGCTAATTCAATCTTTAAATACCACTGTGTTCAAATCCTCTTCTTCAATCCTAAGTTTTCTCCACTACTCGACGCTCTAACAAGGCAACCCATTTCTACAAAATGGCTACTAATCCAAGAAAATTTGAAAAAGATGCTACCTTTGATACTAAGAATCAAGAATTCAAGTATCTTATAGTGTGGCCAGAGAAGGGAGGGATTATGGATTTATTGAGATACATGGTATGGAGTGACAGACACAGTGGGTTCAGATTCTTGGATAGCTCAGTGGAAAGAGTAATGATTGGAGAAGTAGCTGATAATAAATGGACTATAGTGGTATCTGTTATAGTTCGTAAAATTCTCCACCTTTTTAGGAAACCAATGGAGTATGCTGGTTTTGTGGTTGATTTCTTCCTCAATCTTCTCTCTGAAAATGGTGGCTTTTTTGGCTTACTCTGCAACTTACTTCTTGGTATGCTTATATCCACACTTATTCTTGTTTTCCCATTTTTTCTTTATCCGTATCTGTGTTGTAATTAATTTCGCTTGCCTAGTGTTTGATGAAATGTTGCTGTGGCGTTATGCTTATAAGCAAGTTAACGGGGTTGCAGGAGGAGTTGTGATTCCACATAGAGGCACAGATACTTTTATAAGTGCTTGTGGCCATTTGGATGGGCGAATAGACCTATACAAGGCTAAGAACTTGCTTGAAGAAATTGAGGATTTTGTTCCTGCAGAGATGAGCATCAAAGTAGAAATGGGCAATCGAGCTCTTATGGATCTCTGTGTCATGGCTTCTAAGTTGGCTTATGAGAACGCCAAGGTTGTTCAAAATGTTGTTGTGCATCATTGGAAGGCAAGTTATTCACTAGTTCTGATTCTTGGTCTTTAATATGAACTTCTTGATATCATCTAATGTGCAACAAATTATAAATTTTGGCTAAAACAGATGCATTTCGTTGACTTCTATGACTGCTGGAATGGTAAGAAAAAGCATGTAAATTTGAGTATTCTTTAGTGTTCTGTTATGTTTACATGAACTCATTTTATTTGGTAATAATGATTTGATAGACTTCCAAAAGGAAAATTCCACCCAAGTGTTCATAATCTGTGACAAGCCAAAAGATGCAGAGTTGATACTAATCAGCTTCAGGGGCACAGAACCATTTGACGCTGATGATTGGAGCACTGATTTTGATTACTCTTGGTATGAGATTCCAAAACTAGGAAAAGTTCATATGGGATTCATAGAAGCATTAGGTTTAGGCAATAGAGCCAACATTATCACCTTCCAAAATAACCTTCAAATGAAAAATACCAATTCTAACTATGCATCCTCTTCAGAAGTATCCTCAAATGCTGATCCTGACAGAGAGCAAAGCAGATTCGATTCGGATGGGAATATTCCGCCTGATATGGTAAAGAAGAGTGCATACTATGTTGTAAGAAGGCAGCTCAGGAGTTTACTTAGAGAGCACAAGAATGCACAATTTGTAGTCACAGGTCATAGCTTGGGTGCAGCACTTGCTATTTTATTCCCAACTATGCTAGTTCTGCACAATGAGATGGATATGATGCGTAGATTGCTTGGGGTATACACATTTGGGCAGCCAAGAATAGGGAACAGGCAGTTAGGGAAGTTTATGGAAGAACATTTGGAACATCCAGCTCCTAAATATTTCAGGGTAGTTTACTGCAATGATCTTGTGCCTAGGTTGCCTTTTGATGACAAAACGTTCTTATACAAGCATTTTGGAGTCTGCCTTTACTATGACAGCCGCTACAATGAGGAGGTATGTGTTTAAGTCTCACTAGTTCAGCTTAGAAAGGGTAAGCATTATGTCAGTTCGGTTTTTACTTTGGTTGGTTGGAATTATAAAAAATGACATGAATTTATTAAAATTTAATTTGGTTCAATTATATCAGTTTTTTCACAACAATAATTGAATCTAACCAAATTCAATAGTAAAAATCGAACTGAACGTATTAATTTAGTTTGTTTTCAGTTTCATTTTTATTTTTTACATCCTTGCAGAGCTATTTTTTTTTTATAATTTATGGCTCACTTTGCTACACTTATCTTGTAGTTTGCACATTTTAAAAGTGGTTTGATTTGATTTCTTGTATTGTATTTGCATCTTGAAGAAAGTGAGAGAGGAGCCAGACAAAAATTATTTTATGGTAAGGAATGCGGTTCCAGTGTACCTGAATGCTGTGTGGGAGTTGATAAGAAGTTTTTTGATGGGACACATATATGGGCCTGAGTACAAGGAAGGGTGGTTTTGCATAGTGTTCAGGATAGTAGGGCTGGCCATGCCTGGAATTTCTGATCATTGCCCACAAGATTATGTTAACTCTGTCAGGCTAGGGAGAGAACGGGTAATTTTTTCCTAGACCCGATATACAAAAGTGATTATTTTTCTTTAAGTATGCATTGAACCGGTACCGGAAAGTCAAATCTTTTCTGCCTTAACACGTTTAGTTCGTTGTATTATATTAGAGTATATAGTATTAATATACAGAATACGTTTGATTCGCTGTATTGTATTAGTCTATATACTATTAGTATGTATAGTATTAAATTGTATAGCATTACTTTATATAGTATTAGCATGCATTATAGTATACAGTATTTGGTATAACAATATATTAGCATGTAATATTTTATATTATATTTAGTGTATAATAGAATATTGTATTATTTTTAAACAAAATTTAAAAACATGCAAAATTAAATTATTTTTAATATTACCAATTTAGATAAAAAAAATTGATTGTACAATTTTTTTAAAAAAGTACACAAATTTCTTGAAATATGAATATATAATAGTAGATAAATTAACAATCAAACAAATAATTTAATTAATAACATTCAATTACATAATTGAAATATATTAACAAATGTGCTACAATTAATAATTTTATACATGGTTCAATAACAAATCAAAATAAATAAACTTCATCATTATTATTTTAGACATAATCCAATATGCAACAGTAGCCCATAAGTAGAAAACCATGCAAAAAAAAAATGATTTAACAAATAATAATAATAATAATAATAATAATAATATTCAAACTAAATAAAATTAACAAACTATTATGACACACAAAATATATATTCACAAAATAAAAATGACAATAAAATAATAAAATAAAATTTATATAAAATGAGAAAAAGTGAAGATTAAGATAAATATTATATTAAATAAACACAGGGTGAGGTGTGTATTATTTTATTCTGTGTATGCAGGATAAAAATTAAACTGTGTATTATATAATACATGTATTTTTTTAAAAAGAATTAACCAAACACGCTATAATGTATTAGAAGGTATTATTTTATGCTATCCCGTGCACTATACGGGAAAGCAAATATGGCCATATAGTATTAGCCTGTAGTATTAGTATGTATAGTATTAGCATGCATTATATTATATAGTGTTTGGTATAACATTATATTAGTATGTAATATTTTATACTGTATTTGGTACACAATAGTATATTGTATTATTTTTAAACAAAATTAAAAAATATGCAAAATTAAATTATTTTTAATATTACCAATTTAGATAAAAAAATTTGATTGTAAAATACAATTTTTTTTAAAAAGTGTACAAATTTCTTGAAACATGAATATATAATAGTAGATAAATTAACAATCAAACAATTTAATTAATAACATTCAATTACATAATTGAAATATATATATAAACAAATGTACTACAATTAATAATTTTATACATAACAAATTAAAATAAATAAATTTCATCATTATTATTTTAGATATAATCCAATATGTAACAGTGGCCCATAAGTAGAAAATCATGCAAAAAAATGATTTAACAAATAATAATAATAATAATAATAATAATAATCATCATCATCAAACTAAATAAATTTAACAAACTATTATGATAAACAAAATATATATTCACAAAATAAAAATGACAATAAAACAGTAAAATAGAATTTATATAAAATAAAAAAAAAGTGAAAATTAAGATAAACACTGTATTAAATAAATTCAAGGGGAGGAATGCATTATTTTATCCTGTGTATATGTGATAAAAATTAAACTTTATATTATATAATACATGTATTATTTTAAAAAAAAAATTAACCAAACTCCTTCTAATGTATTAAAGGGTATTATTTTATACTATCCTGTCTATTATACGAGAAAACAAACATGGCTTTACAGTTTTATTTTATTTTTATTTTTTTAATCTATAAATAAAATCATGAAATAGATTTGAACAGATAAAATCTTTAATTTTGATCTCATGTAATATTTATCCTAAATTATAATTGGTGGTTAGCAACATCTGTTGGCTCAAGGCTACATCTCAATTTTGATGATAATCAAACCTTGTATAAACTTTGCATAAATTCTATTCATTTGCTTCTGTTTCAGCCATTCTCCACTAAGTTGTGCAATGATCAAGTCAATTGTGCAAGACATATGTTTGAAGATTTAAATTGTTATGCTCTATGGAAAGTTAGGGTACTATTTTTGTAAAATCTTTTGAGGAGCTTTATATACATGTTCATGCATCTTAAAAGTCATTACTTGCATAAAAATAATTTTCACATGCATTAAAATAGTGTTCTGTTGCAAACAGAAAATGTGATCTGCTGTAAGCAGAAAATGTGTTTTACCATACTTTAAAAAGGTATTCTAAAATGTTCTTCTGAAAAGTGTCAAACATTCCTTTGGAAAAGCTGTTAAAATGTACTTTGAAAAGTTAAGCAGAAAGTAGTCTAGAAATTATTTTGAAAAAGTTTTTTGTTCTGTCGCAGCAGAACAATCGGACAGAACAACAATTTCTGTTTTCACTAAAAGACAAAAATAACGGCTAGTTTTTCAAAACAGTCAGTCTGTCTTCACTCTAACGGCCATATTTTGATCTGTAACGGCTATAAGGTGTTTTTGACTATAAATTAAAGTTGTTTTCAGTTTTAAAGAGGTTAGAGAAGTTGGAAATCTATTTTATCTCTTGAGATACAAAGCTTTCATCTTTTTAATCTATTTTCCACATCTTGAACTTTATTTTTTATCATCCTCCTCAACTAGATTATAGCATTTCTGTTGTAATTCTTGTGTGAGGTATTATTTGTAAAAGATTGT
This sequence comes from Excoecaria cochinchinensis, assembly GCA_947683425.1. Lineage (NCBI taxonomy): Eukaryota > Viridiplantae > Streptophyta > Magnoliopsida > Malpighiales > Euphorbiaceae > Excoecaria > Excoecaria cochinchinensis. Next base: position 1,560,138 of record CANTUQ010000125.1, on the reverse strand, counting down.
GAGAGAAGGGTTGGCTAGAACCTTAGAAAACTCTAGTAAGTGTTTCAATCTTTTACTTGGGAAAAAGATTGTGGGTAGAAAATACATTAGACTTGTATATTGGCTTAATTCTTGCCTTTAAAAGAATTATTAGTGGAAAGTCAAGCTCAAGACGGTGTCTTGGGGAGTGGATGTAGGCAGTTAGGCCGAACCACTATAAATCCTTTGTGTTGATCTATTTCTTCTCCCCTTACAATTGTTCTGTCCTGTTTCTAAAAAGATTTAAACTATTCTGTTCTTGAAAATTTGGGTTGATTCAAAAGAAATTTACAAAATCATTTCTGTTATCCAATTATATTTTACTGCAAGTTTTAAATTTGTTTTACAAAGATTTTATTACACATTCTGCACCTTCTCTGCATATCCATCTGTTCTGTTCAAATCAGAAGACTTCATCAGAACACCTGTGTTCTGTTCTGCCAGAAATTGAGCAAAATTTTTAAACACCCAATTCACCCCCCCTCTTGTGTGTCATCGGGACCAACAATTGGTATCAGAGCAGATCTCATTCTCCTAAGATTTAACAATCTTGAGTGATCCATAAGATGGCATCGAGTTCTGAAAATCCTCCTGTTGCTACTCCATTCAAGGAAGGTCATTCTGTTCATAGACCACCCATGTTCTGTGGAGACAATTATCCATTCTGGAAGGTAGTAATGCGGCACTTTATCCAATCTCAAGATATGGATTGTTGGGAAATAATAGAAGAAGGATATCAAGCTCCAACAAAAATAGTTGAACAAACTGGAGGAACAAGCATTACTGTTCAGAAAACCAGAAAGGAGCTCACAGAAGAAGAAAAGAGAAGAGTTCAATTAAATTCTAAAGCAATGAGCATTCTATTCTGTTCTTTACATACTAATGAATTTAATAGAGTTTCTGGTTGTGATACAGCAAAAGAAATATGGGATAAGCTTGAAGCCACATATGATGGAACCCATGAAGTGAAAGGATCTAGACTACATGTGCTAATGGTGGATTACGAAGCCTTCAAAATGAAGCCAGAAGAGACTGTGGCTGAGGTAATTAACAGGTATGTTAAGTTAACAAATGAAATTAAAGCTCTTGGTCACAAACTTATTGAAGAAAATAAAATTGCTAAACTTGTTAGGGGTCTAACTCCTAGATGGGAAGCAAAAGCTTCGATTCTGTTAGATAAAGATCCTAGTACTCTTAACTTTGATACTGTTTGTGGTTCACTAATCTCTCATGAGCTTTACATTAAGTCACAAGATGCTGAAAAAGAAAAAGAAAGGAAATTAAAATCTCTTGCTCTCAAAGCCGAGTATGGGAGTGACTACTCCACTAGTGATGACGAGATTGCACTCATTACAAAGAAGTTCAAGAAGCTGTATCGAAAAGGTAAAAAATTCAATAAGAGACAGCAGCAGAAATACTCTCACCAGAAAGCAGATAACAGTTCCAGATCTGCTGGAGAAGTAGTCTGCTATGAGTGTAAAAAGCCTGGACATATTAAATCCAAATGTCCAAATCTGAAGAAAAAGGAGAAAAGGTACAAGAAAAAGGCTATGAAAGCTACATGGAGTAACAGTGAAGACTCAAGCAATAGTGCAGAAGAGACAGACGCAGATTCAGATGAAGCTGGTTTAATGGCAGTTTCTGATCATGAGGAACAGCATGTCTCTGCTAAGACAGATCAGGAAAGTCATACTGCTGATGAACAGAACAAGAGTCAACCAGAAAATGAAGATGATATAAATGAGGTAACAAGTTCTGACTCTGACTCAAGTTCTGATGCAAATGGAGATGAATATGAAAATATGTTGATATGCTTTGAAAAAGTTCATCATAAATATCGCATGCTTAAAACGAATCATATTGCATTAAGAAAACAGCATGATGCATTAAGACAAGAAATTGAGCATGTAAAACAGAAAGAAATTGATGTGAAAAATGAGTTTTCAGATTTAGAAAAGAAATATATGATATTGCAAGAAAAATGTAAAGGAAAGAAATTTTGTTTATGTAATGGCAATGAAAATGAAAAGTTGCATGCTAGCACATCCAAATTTAATTATAAAAAGAAGCATATGCATAAAAGGGAACATAAGAATAATTATTATATGGCAAATTTTGTTAGCAATTCTGTCACCTGTTTTTATTGCAGCAGAAAAGGCCATGTGTCTAAATTCTGCTATTACAAGAAAAATGCTAGTTCTGGAAAACAGATATGGGTTGTTAAAAATAATGTGCATGCTGTAGCTAACCCACAAGGACCCAAGAAAGATTGGGTACCTAAATCTGTATAATTTTCTTGCAGATCTGCCTTAAGAGCTCCAGATCAGAAAAGTGGTACTTGGATAGTGGATGCTCTAGGCACATGACTGGGAACAGATCAAAGTTCACAAAATTAACCATGAGAGATGGTGGAAAAGTAAGTTTTGGTGATAACAGAAAAGGAAAAATCATTGGAATAGGAACTATCGGTTCAAATCCAAGGATAGAAGATGTCTCACTTGTTGATGGTTTAAAGTTCAACTTATTGAGCATCAGCCAAATCTGTGATAGAAACAGAAGAGTGATTTTTGAAAAAGATCACTGCAGAGTAGAAGATGTTGGAACAGATCAGACAGTTCTAACTGGGCACAGATCAGGAAATATTTATCATGTCAACATAGAAGAGCTTCAAGAAAGTGATCTAACGTGCTTTATAACACAAGAAAATTTAAGTGTACTTTGGCACAAGAAGCTTGGTCACGCTAGTATTCATACCATGGAAAAGCTAGCTAGGAAAAATCTCGTAAAAGGGTTGCCAAAGATGAGTTTTGAAAAGGATCATGTTTGTAAAGCTTGCCAACTTGGAAAACAGACCAGAACTTCCCACAAGCTAAAAGGCGTAATATCATCCAAGAAAGCATTGGAGCTTTTGCATCTCGACTTGTTTGGACCAATAAGTCCTTCAAGTATTGGTGGAAAAGCATATGTATTTGTTATTGTGGATGATTACACAAGATATACTTGGACGATGTTTCTTACACACAAAAGTGAAGCGTTTAAAGCTTTTGAAAAATTGAGCAAAAAGTTACAAAATGAGAAAGGGTATATGATTTCAAGCATAAGAAGTGATCATGGAGGAGAATTTGAAAATGCAAGTTTTGAAGAATATTGCAACAAATCTGGAATTCATCATAGTTTTTCAGCTGCCAGAACACCTCAACAGAACGGGGTAGTAGAGAGGAAGAACAGAACACTCCAGGAGATGGCCAGAACAATGATCAACGAAAATAATCTTCCGAAATATTTCTGGGCAGAAGCAGTAAGCACTGCATGTTATATTCTGAACAGAACACTTGTCAGATCAGTTCTAAACAAGACTCCATATGAGCTTTGGAAGAACAGAAAGCCAAATATCAGCTATTTCCAACCATTCGGCTGTAAGTGTTTTATTTTTAATGATAAGAGTAATCTTGGTAAATTTGATGCAAAATCAGATGAAGGTATTTTTCTTGGTTATTCTTTAAATAGTAAAGCATATAGAGTTTTTAATAAAAGAACTTTAGTGGTACAAGAATCTATAAATGTGAAATTTGATTATGCTGACATCTACACTAGAGAAAGGAGTTTTTCTAATGATGATACAGATGAAGAAGTGATTGAAATAAACAAGAAGACAGGAGAGAAGGATAATTCAGAAAAGTCATCTGTTCGGCCAGCAGATCAAGATGACAGATCTGGTAACGTATCTGGTCAGATAGAAGAAGATCAGCCAGCAGAAAGGCAATCAGACCAACAGGATGAAAACCAGATAGATCAATCAATGGAAAGATCAGCAGATCAACAGAACACTGAACAACCAGCAGAGCTGCCTAAGGACTGGAAGTTTCACAGATATCACGCAAAAGACAACCTATTGACAGAACCATCAGAAAGGATGATGACCAGAAGAGCAATGCGTGAATACTGTGGTAATGTAGCTTTTGTTTCTCAACTAGAACCCAAAAACTTTATGGATGCCCAAAATGATGCAAATTGGATTCTTGCAATGCAAGAAGAGTTAAATCAGTTTGAAAGAAATAAGGTATGGTATCTTGTTCCTAAACCGTTAAATCATTCTATTATTGGTACTAAATGGGTTTTTAGAAATAAGCTTGATGAACAAGGAAATGTTGTAAGAAACAAAGCGAGATTAGTTGCTCAAGGCTACAACCAAGAAGAAGGTATTGACTTCGATGAAACTTTTGCACCTGTAGCTAGATTAGAAGCCATTAGAATCTTATGTGCATATGCATGTTTTAAGAATTTCAAACTTTATCAAATGGATGTTAAAAGTGCGTTTTTAAATGGATTTCTAAATGAAGAAGTTTATGTATCCCAACCTCCTGGTTTTGAAAATTCAGAACATCCAGAATATGTTTATAAACTCAAAAAGGCTTTATATGGTTTGAAACAGGCTCCTAGAGCTTGGTATGAAAGATTGAGTTGTTTTCTTCTTGCTCACGGTTTTAATAGAGGAAAAGTTGATAATACACTTTTTACTAAGCACAATTCATCTCATATTTTATTAGTACAAATTTATGTTGATGACATCGTTTTTGGTTCTACTAATATCTCTATGTGCAAAGATTTTGAATCTATTATGAAGCAGGAATTTGAAATGAGTTTAATGGGAGAACTCACATTCTTTCTGGGATTGCAAATCAAACAATGTAAAAATGGAATTTTCATAAGTCAGGTAAAGTATACAAAGGAGCTTATTAAGAAGTTCAAAATGTCAGAATCTAAATCTGCCAGTACACCTATGAGTCCCTCAATCAAGCTAGAAAAAGATGAAAAAGGCAAAAGCGTTGATGAAAAAGTTTACAGAGGCATGATCGGATCGTTGCTCTACTTGACTGCAAGCAGGCCTGATATTCATTTCAGTGTGTGTCTGTGTGCTAGATTCCAATCTGCTCCAAAAGAGTCGCATCTGTCTGCAGTAAAGAGAATATTACGTTACTTAGTTGGAACTCCAGAATTGGGATTATGGTATCTCAAAAGTGGTTCTCTAGACCTTATTGGATATTCTGATGCAGACTATGCTGGATGCAGAATTGATCGAAAGAGTACTTCCGGTGCATGTCATTTTCTTGGAAATTCTTTAATTACTTGGTCCAGCAGAAAACAAAATTCAGTGGCTCTATCTACAGCAGAAGCAGAATACATTGCAGCTGGAGGAAGTGTTGCACAAGTTCTATGGATCAGACAACAATTAAAGGATTATGGAATGGAATTTAATCAAGTTCCAATCTTCTGTGACAACACCAGTGCAATCAATCTTACCAAAAATCCTATTCTGCATTCTAGAACCAAACACATAGAAATCAGACATCACTTCATTAGAGATCATGTTCAACGGGGTGACATTGTGCTGGAGTTTGTTCCTACAGAACAACAGTTGGCTGATATCTTCACCAAACCTTTAAAAGAAGATCAGTTTTGCCAAATTAGAAGGAAATTGGGCATAGGTACTGCTGTAGAGTAAGTTCTCTAATGAGGTAAATTTCTGTCCTATTTAATCAGGAATATACTTATAATTTTTTTTGTTCTGATATATTCTCTGTTGAAAACAGAACAGTTACGTGTTCTGTTATGCCTTTCGTTAAGATAGAAAATTTACGTGTTATGATATGTCTTTTATTTTATTAAAATAATATGATTTTTTGCAGTATTATTTTCTTGGGTTTAAATATTAATATTTGTCAAATGAGAATTTTCAGGGCTTATACTATTATATTATCTTTAATGGCTAAAAGACAAAATAGTCTTTTTATTCTCTCTCTTTGCTTTTTCAAAATTATTAGAGACAAAATGAAAATTTTATTTGAAAATTTTCTTTCTTCCTCCCGATTGAAACCTAACTCCTGCAATTTATTCAATGTGTTTTTATTGGTTTCCAGTATGGTTATGAAAATAGTGAGAGGAATTTTATTTTTTTTTTGGCTCAAAATTGGTGCTTATCTCTTTGGAAAGGTAAATAATTTATTATTGTCTTTTCAATTGACTTTTCAACTATGCTTTTCATTTAATGCAAACTTACTTTTACACTCCACCTTTTTGAACTTTATTTGAAAGCAATTTGCTCTCTCTTCTTCTTCCTCCCGTAATCCTCCTTTTATCTTTGTAAAACCCATCTTTTTCATATTCAAATGGCTTTGATTTAAGTCCAAAGCAAAATCAAATCTTCCTAAACCCAAAACCACCCAAATCAAAAGCCAAGCAATTTTTGGTGAAAAAATCCCAAATTGAAACCCACACCCAAAACCTAATTTGTGTTTATTCCTTCAAAAAATAATCGATTGGGCGCTAAATTGGAATTTGCTCCGAAATCAGTTTCATAAATGGAATCCCAAGGGTGGAAATCATGTCTAACCTATATGGGTAAGTGTATTTTACCCAAATTTGGTGAAGGAAATTTATGGGTCAATGGGCAATATTACAGCAAACAGCTTCGTTATTCAAAGTGGAAAAAGAAAATTCAAATATCTCTGAGTTTGATCTTTATCAGGTATTTTTTTAAGAACTCAGTGTTTTGAACACTATTTTTATTGTTGAGTTTTCTTTGAAATCATTTATTTTTTTTGCTAAACACGTTTTTACCTCTTCCCTTTTGCTGATGACAAAAAGGGGGAGAAAATTGATATATGTTGAGCTAATTTATATATATTGTATTGATATCTTTTTTAAATTGATATATTTTTTATTAAAACGAATTGATATTTTTCATTGAATTTTGATATATTATTGATATCTTATTGGCTAAATATATGCTGATATATGTTGATATTTTGTGCCAATATGCTTTGTGACAAATTAAATTACAAATATGATATGTTGGGTTATGTGATTCATTGAATCTTATTTGGTGGATAAATATTTTCTTGACAATTTCATATCTGATATCTTATGTGTTAATGATAAATTTTATTGACAGTTGCAGATCTGATAGTGAATATTATTTTCTGGTCTGATACATTGCTTACAGAACTGTATTATTGTTGACAGCTCTGTTGATCTGATATATTGTGATAGAACTGCTTTCATTGCAAATCATTCTGTTCTGAATTCTGATATATATATATACATACATCTGTTTTGTGCAAACTTACAGGGATTATACTTGTATATATCCCCCTGGCATAGAGTAAGGGGGAGCTTACTTATACTAACCAAGATAGACTTTTTAGCCAAAGTTTATCAAGGTTTTGTCATCATCAAAAAGGGGGAGATTGTTGGCTCAAGGCTACATCTCAATTTTGATGATAATCAAACCTTGTATAAACTTTGCATAAATTCTATTCATTTGCTTCTGTTTCAGCCATTCTCCACTAAGTTGTGCAAGGATCAAGTCAATTGTGCAAGACATATGTTTGAAGATTTAAATTGTTATGCTCTATGGAAAGTTAGGGTACTATTTTTGTAAAATCTTTTGAGGAGCTTTATATACATGTTCATGCATCTTAAAAGTCATTACTTGCATAAAAATAATTTTCACATGCATTAAAATAGTATTCTGTTGCAAACAGAAAATGTGATCTGCTGTAAGCAGAAAATGTGTTTTACCATACTTTAAAAAGGTATTCTAAAATGTTCTTCTGAAAAGTGTCAAACATTCCTTTGGAAAAACTGTTAAAATGTACTTTGAAAAGTTAAGCAGAAAGTAGTCTAGAAATTATTTTGAAAAAGTTTTTTGTTCTGTCGCAGCAGAACAATCGGACAGAACAACAATTTCTGTTTTCACTAAAAGACAAAAATAACGGCTAGTTTTTCAAAATAGTCAGTCTGTCTTCACTCTAACGGCCATATTTTGATCTGTAACGGCTATAAGGTGTTTTTGACTATAAATTAAAGTTGTTTTCAGTTTTAAAGAGGTTAGAGAAGTTGGAAATCTATTTTATCTCTTGAGATACAAAGCTTTCATCTTTTTAATCTATTTTCCACATCTTGAACTTTATTTTTTATCATCCTCCTCAACTAGATTATAGCATTTCTGTTGTAATTCTTGTGTGAGGTATTATTTGTAAAAGATTGTGAGAGAAGGGTTGGCTAGAACCTTAGAAAACTCTAGTAAGTGTTTCAATCTTTTACTTGGGAAAAAGATTGTGGGTAGAAAATACATTAGACTTGTATATTGGCTTAATTCTTGCCTTTAAAAGAATTATTAGTGGAAAGTCAAGCTCAAGACGGTGTCTTGGGGAGTGGATGTAGGCAGTTAGGCCGAACCACTATAAATCCTTTGTGTTGATCTATTTCTTCTCCCCTTACAATTGTTCTGTCCTGTTTCTAAAAAGATTTAAACTATTCTGTTCTTGAAAATTTGGGTTGATTCAAAAGAAATTTACAAAATCATTTCTGTTATCCAATTATATTTTACTGCAAGTTTTAAATTTGTTTTACAAAGATTTTATTACACATTCTGCACCTTCTCTGCATATCCATCTGTTCTGTTCAAATCAGAAGACTTCATCAGAACACCTGTGTTCTGTTCCGCCAGAAATTGAGCAAAATTTTTAAACACCCAATTCACCCCCCCTCTTGTGTGTCATCGGGACCAACAACATCTTGTTCAACTACAATAGTACAATATATTATTCATAAAGATTTTTTTTTTTTTTAATAATAATGGGCTCTTTTTCGTCAATGAAAGATAGAGATAACAATCTAAAATCTTGGAAAGCTTTTGCAGCTAGATATCGAGTAAATAATTGCATCTTTCATTAAAATATTAATTTCGCTGTATAATATTTATCTAAATAAACAAATATTACAGCGTGTCAAATGCTTGAATATGGAAATTGGAGGACCAAGTCATAGAAAGTTGTTTTATGATTTAATTGGAGCTACTGAACTAGAATCTTACTCCTAATTATGCAACTAACAATTTATTGGATGCTCCAATGAGCTTTAGGAAGGAAAGTGAATTAATTCTTAATTCTTAATTTATTAATTAAAGTCAATATTATCTTATATGACACCTTTAATTGTCTCTAAATAATAGCCCGTCTATATAAGAGTTTATTTTTAATTGAAAAGAAATCGAAAAATCATTAGATTGATTTAAAAAAGTCAAATTTAAATCGATTTTAGCAGTTAGACAATTCAATTAGATATGAATGTAGATTTTAATTTTAAAATTATGTTTAATGGACTTAATTTAGACTTCAATGTCTGGTTAACCAGTTAGTTAACGATTAATTGGTTTATTTGTAATTTTACATACACACACACATATATATATAGGCATGCATTAGGATAATTTTTATATATATCTATATTTTGCTGTAATATTAGAAAATAAATTACTAATAAATTAATATTCATATAATTTTATTACATTTGAATGACCTGTATTTTATATTTAAAATTTGGAGAATTTATATTTTAATTTGATAGATGAATTGAAATTTTTTATATGAAATTTATATTTAATTTTTTTTAACGGTTACTTATGGTTAATGACTAGCTGATCATATTTAGCAATTAATTGATTAACGGTTAATCGATTACTAATAGATTAACCTAATTAAACTTTAATTTTGAAAAATCAATTTTAATGTAACCCCTATTTTTAACTCGGTACAAGTATATATTTCAATTCACAAGTATAATTATGAATAGGCTTTCGATGATAAATTATTATTATTATTAATAGTCAAGTGTTAATTTGAAAAGACTGGTTATATTCGGCACTGAATATCAATTAAAATATGACAATTTTTATGTTATAAATTGAATATCAAAAACTTTTTATCACTACAAGGGTGTTGAAGGATCAATTGTACGAATTAAACTGTCACGACTCAAACTCGGTCATGACCAATGCATAAATTATCTAAATAATAGTTCATGCTAGCCTTACTGAACTATCAAAACTATCTAAATAATTCAATTCACAAAAGTCCTCTATAAGCAAAAGTAGTAGACTTCATAGTCTACTTTTAAAAACTCCAAATATATGCCAAAGTTAAACTACAGAACCTGTACATAATACAAAGAAATTATTTAAAATTATAATGTTTCACTAATATGTTAACTGAAATATAATATTGGCTAATTCATATCTAATAGCAGATGAAAATAAGGTTCTTGCCAATAGAAAGATAAAGCTGCAACTAGCTGAACAGAACACCTAATCTGCAAAACAAAGGGTAGAGCGGACATGTTTTGAGTACAGTGACTCAATAAATGATAACTACAGCACACAATGAACTGAGAACAGACAATAGTTGGGAGAAATTCTACAAATATATTTAACAACTAAATAGTAGAATAAACCGTATAATAAATCATGAAATGAGCAAAATAATTTTTTTAATACATAAAATAATTGTTCAAAATTATGGTACAGTCGTTCAATACGATGATGATACTCCACATCACTAAAGGCCAGATAACAGATGACCCACCACTGATATTATGTAATGCTTCTAATGCAGATGTCACTGGCATATGATGCATCATGGCAAGTTATGCAATTTCTTAAACATGTGATATATGTGGCAGGATCAGATACAGATTCAGATAACATATTGCTCAAATAGAGTTGCATACAGATACAGATAATAACTAATCACATGTACTGGTTTGAAAAGGATTTTTATTAATACAGCATATCATAAATTTTAGCAGAAAATATATATCATTTCAAAACAGATAACTGATAAGTTCAAATAAATTTAATACAGAGTTCAAATAAGTTCATGTAAATAGATTAATCATTTAATGAAATAGATAATAAATATAAAGTAATTCAGAAACCTATTCTCAGAATTTAAAACTCCAAAGCAGATAATATTCAATTTAAATAAAATTAAACGAATAAAATACCAATTAAATTCACATAAAACTAATATAATAAAATTAATGAATACTTGTAAAGGTTATCATAAAAAAAATAAATTTCATAAAATCATCTAATAAAAGATTAAAACATTTTTTGCTAAAATAGAACTTAATAAATTAAAATATTTTGAGTTGAAATTTTAAATGATGATTTTTACAAAAACTGTTGTATACTGTAATTACCACTCGTCTGAAACTCTAAATCAAGTTGGGTGTAAAACACGCTGAGCCACTCAATCTATCACGGGATTATCGGAATTTCCTAACCCAAATAAGAAACGTCAATATCCTAACCACTAGCCCACTAACTTAAAATGGGAAAAAATATCCAATCTACAGATTTTAAAATAATAATAATCATAATAATAATCATAATACGAGCACAAAGATTAAAATGGCTATATGGATTGGAAAAGACCATGAAATTGTGATAAAGAGAAAGAAGAGTTTAACGTCAATAATATTTCATCCTTTTATTAATAATAATACTAATAACAACAAATTTCGGTGGGCTTGGCAGAGAATTGAACATTCTTTATATCAAATCCCAATTTGAGAGAATGTGAATTGTGAAAATATATTAGTTTTAAGATAGGAAAAAAATTTAAAAGTTATTCTTTATTTGAGTAAAAGGAATACATGAAAATTACATTAATTGTTTATCTAAGTTTTCAAAGAGAACAATCAGTAGGAAAACAAAATAACAAAATCTGGTTGCAAAGCATCAACGCAGGAGCAAACAAAAGTAACAATAAAATAAGTTAATTAATTAGAAGTTTAAATTAACTAACTTTAAAATATTGTAAATTGCAGCCTTGAAATCAAAGAAATGCAGAAATTTAGCAGAAACAATTGAAATCTAAAAGCTTTTATTTGTTCGGCTGTTAGGGAATAAAAGTATTTTGTTGGGTTGTCATACAGTTTCTGTTAAGAGTGTACACGGTTCGGTACAGTTCAGAAATTTATAAATTTCCGTTTTGTACCGAAATTATCGGTTTTTATAAATTTCGGTACAGTTCGATTCTTATAAATTTCGGTACAGTTTGGTATACTTCTTATAATTTTCAGTTCGATTTTTCGATTATTTTGGTGCAAAACGATATAATACAATATGATATTTCGGATAATTTAATATTTTTAAAAATTTGTAAAATAAATATACATAATAATAAATATAAATATAGTTAAAATATCTTAATAAGTACATACAAAATTTAAAAATTAACACTCCACGAACGGTCTTTCTCTGTATTATACTCGCATTGATTTGAGGATTTTGAGTAAAATCTAAAAACAACCACAAAAAAATTAAATATTTGACCAAAAAATATAAATATTAAATACACAATTTAAAAATTTACGCGAATATAATAATTACTTGATTCAAATTTTTCAAATTTTTCTGTTGATGCCTCTAAAACTAAAAGTGTAGCCAATCTCAACCAGTTTTGGCTACAAATAAAAATCTCGTTTGTAATCGGACCGGGTTAAATAACTTCTAAATTTGTTCAAAATTCTCCCTCCAGTACTAAAACATGATTCAGAAGCTACAGTCGAATACTGAACAACCAATACATTTCTCACAACTTTGGCTAAAATTGGATAATTTGACTCATTAATCTTTCACTGGCTCAAAATATCAAGATCAGGAGAATTTTTTACTAATTTATTAGTAAAATAAGTATCTAAATCTTCTTGAAACCCAACTTGTTCATTATTCTCATTTTCTAAAAACCACACATCAACATCATTAGAGTTAGGAGCTGGGGCTACAATTTGATAAAAAAAATAAAAAATAAAAATATGTAATCTAATAAGGTAATAAAAATACTACTCCACGTTAGTGGCAATAAAAAAGAGGAGTAGAGTGGGCAAAGCCATAAATTATGGCATGAATAGAGTGATATCCCAATCTACAGAAAAATTCAGGCAGCATAATATGTGTCCCCCTAAACAATAATTCCCCCAAAAATTCAAAATAAAAAATGTTTCTCCCTAAAAATTTTTTCCTTAAAAATAATTCCTTCCTAAAACTCAAATTAAATATACTCGTATAATTGTATTAATTGGTAAAATTTAATTTTATATAATTAACTTATTAATTTATAACTCAATTACTTTTATAGGTATTGTGCCAAAATAGATAAATAATAGTTGAGTGATACTAAAAATAAATGAAATTAATTGGTAAGGTGATTATATATTCATATAATTATATGAATTGAATTGGTAAATTTCACAATATATAATAATTGTATATAATTATATTATTAATTTGCATGCTTAATTACTCATATAGGTATTGTGCCAAAAAATATATGATTACTAGTTGAGTGATACTAAGAGTAAATGAATTTAATTGGTAATGTAATTATATACTCATATAATTATATTAATTAGTAAAATTTAATTATATATAATTAAATTATTAATTTACAATTCAATTACTCATATAGGTATTGTGCCAAAATAAATAAATACTAGTTGAAAGTGATACTAAAAATAAATAAAATTAATTGCTAAAATAACTATATATCCATATAATTATATGAAATGAATTGGTAAATTTTATTATATATAATAATTTTATATAATTATATTATTAATTTATATGTTTAATTACTCATATAGGTATTGTGTAAAAAATATATGAGTATTAGTTGAATTATACTAAGAGTAAATGAAGTTAATTTGTAAGCTGATTACATATTCATGAAATTACATTAATTAGTAAAATTTCATTAATATAATAATTGTGTGTGTGTGTGTCCATATAAATATTTGTACAAAATGAAATATTATGTAGTAGTTGAGTTGATATTAAAAATAAATTAAATTAAAAACAAATTGTTTTAGGTACGTATTCATATAGATATAATAATTAAATTTATCTCATTAATAATTAAAATATTCATTTTAATTTATTAACTATTTATTATATTAATTTTATACATTAAAATATTTAATACAAATAATTATGAAGTTAAATTTATATAATAAATATATAATAGAAATTATAAATAATATTTATATATAAATTATTAGTATTATATACAATATTAATAAATATCGGTTTTTTCGATTCAATTCGGTTCAGAATAGTTCGGTATATTTCAATTCGATTTTCGGTTCATTTCTAGATAAAATCTCCAGATTCGTTCCAAATAAAGTTAACGGTACAATTCGGTTCGTTTCTAGCCAAAAAGTCAACAGTACAGTTCGGTTCTGAATATTTTTTTTTTGGTATTTCGGTTCGGTGCAGTAACATTCAGATCCGTGTACACCCGTTCTGTGTTTAGGATTTTTGGAGGAGGAGTTTAATTAGAATATGGAACTTAAAAGAAGGAAAGTGGGATATTTTTTTTTCCAATAATTAAAAGATTTATTAAATTTAAAAAATGATTATTTAAAAAGAATAGGAAAAAAAAGCGGGTTATAAAGAATTTTATATTAGTTAATTATAAAAATTAAAGTGATATGTCCCACTGATTAACTTTTAAATTGAGTTAGGCTAACTCATCTACACAACCAATAATAATAATAATAATAATACACTTTCCTACTAAACGGCATCTCTTGTGCTTTTTGAAAAAAAAAAAAAAAAACAAAGCACATGGCTATGCAGCTTTGGATGCAAAGTTTAGCTATAAAGAGAGTGATCCTCCTTTTCTCTCACTGGATATGAACATAGCTTTGAAAAGAGTGAGGAAAGTGAAAATAGACCAAAACCCATGGCCGCTTCTGCTACTTCCGCCACTGATCATCGCTCTGCTCCAAATTTCCTGATAGTGGATCCTCGTAAGGGAAGAAAAAGAGATATAGTGAAGTATTTGGTGAGCAATGATTTGAAGAGTGGAGTGAATTTCTTGGATAGTTCAGAAGAAGGAGTTAAGAGTGGAGCTGTTGTTACTCATAGATGGATTTTGTTGGTTACTATTATTATTCGGAGAATCTTTTTCTTTATGAATACTCCATGGAAGTACTTGGGTTATTTCAATGATTTCATTCTTAATCTTTTTTCCCAAAATTGTGGCCTCGTTGGCATTCTCAATAACTTACTTCACGGTATTCATTTCTCTCTTCTTCTTCCTTCTTTTTTGGTTTTCATTCTTGTTCTGAGTTAATAATACACTCTTATGCACGTTAATCATACGTCGGATAATTAAAGCTAACTTATAATTGCCATGAAACTAACTTCAGCATTCAACAATGAATACACGAGGAATTTGAAAAATGTTAATACTGAATAGATGATATGGATTTGTAGGAAGCCTGAAGATACCGAGAAGAGGAGAAGATAACTTTTTAAGCGTGATAGGGCAATTAGATGGAAGATTAGAGCTATACAGATCACGAATTCAATCAGATTCAATAGCCTCATCATCAGATAATGCTGACATAAGAGCAGATCTTGCTAATACAAGCCTAATGGACCTTTGCATGATGGCTTCTAAACTGGCTTATGAGAATGAAAAAGTTGTTAAGAAAGTCGTGGATGATTACTGGAAGGCGAGCCCTCTTATTCTTCTTTTCTTTTTTTTAATCTTAATGGCACATCATATATATATATATATATATATATATATATATATAATTCAATCCTCTAACCCAAAATAAATAAAAAAAAAAACATAAAACTAATTGAATCCCTTTTTTTTTTTGACATAAAACAGATGCATTTTGTGGGGTTCTACAACTGCTGGAATGGTAAGAATCAACCTTTCTTTTTCTTTTTCTTTTTTAAAAAAATAAAAATAAAGGAATTGAGAAAAAGAATGTAGAGATTCGAAATCAAAACTTCCCTTAAATTTTAAGTCAGTATACCGCTCGAACTTCTACCACAATTTCAAATGTTCAAAGTTGTCTTTTGACATTATTCGTTGCTTTGACTATGATTTTGGTTAGACCACCAAAAGCTATTCAACACCGAAGTGTTCATATGCTGCGACAAGCCAGAAGATGCGAACTTGATAGTGGTGAGCTTCAGAGGAACAGAAACTTTTAATTTACGAGATTGGAGTACTGATATCGATTTATCTTGGTACGAAATCCCAGAAATCGGAAAACTCCATATCGGATTCTTAGAAGCTTTGGGTTTAGGCCACAGAGGCGATGCCACCACTTTCCAAACTCACCTTCAAAAGAAGAACACAGGTCTTGAATCTCAGGGCCCAGTGATGGAATGGGCAGAGAAGAGTGCTTACTACACCGTGGCCTCGAAGCTCAAGAGCTTATTAAACGATCACAAGAATGCTAAATTTGTAATGACTGGACATAGCTTAGGTGGTGCACTTGCTACGTTGTTTCCATGTATTCTTGTTATACAGGAAGAGACAGAGTTGCTTGACAAATTGCTGAATGTTTACACATTTGGGCAGCCAAGAATTGGAGATGCACAGCTTGGAACTTTCATGGAATCCCATTTGAACTCTCCTGTTACTAGATATTTCAGGGTGGTTTACTGCAATGATGTGATTCCTAGGGTTCCTTTCGACAATGACACCTTCGGCTTTAAGCATTTCGGAGCCTGCCTTTACTATGACAGTTTATACTTTGGCCAAGTAAGTACCTACAAAACTATTTTTATATATACTTTAAAAATATGGAACTAGGATGGTATATTTGCACATTTTACTAAAGGATTTGCATCCGTTGCTAATCCATCGGTAAGGCATTTAGAGACAAAAAATGCGTCACTAAAAAGACTTCTTTAGTGTATGGAAAATAGAATTGGAACCAAAAAAAATCAAATCGAACCATATTTAAATCTATTTATAAAGTTTAATTAATTGGTTTGGTTTTCAAATGACTAAAACTAATATATAACTGTATTTCCGAACTTTTTAAAGTGTGTTTTTGCATTATATATTTTTATATTTATATCAATATTTTAATATTATATAAATTATATAAACCAATATAACTGAAAATTTTCTTCGAAAATTTGGTTCATGTCAGCCAGTTCAAACACTCGGTTTCGATTATGAATCAAAATGATGAAATGCACATTACAACAAGGAATGAAACTAACCAAGAAAGTATATATTTTGTAGATTATGGAGGAGGAGCCAAATAAGAACTTCTTCGGGGTGAGACAATACATAATGATGAGGGTGAATGCAATGTGGGAGCTATTGAGAAGTTCTCTAACAAGTCATATATACGGTCCAGATTATAAGGAGAATTGGTTTTGTAAAATGGTTAGGTTAATGGGAGTAGTGGTGACGCCTGGTTTAGCTGCTCACGGTCCTGTTGATTATATTAATTCTGTTAGGCTTGGAAGGGAGAGAGTTGCTCTTATGCCCTCTTTGAAAAGTGTGTTGGCAAGTTGCAAGATTGTCGGAATGATACGTTGAACTTTCATCATCATCATGGTACGTGATGGACAATAAATTATTGAAGGAGATATGTTTTCATATTTATGTATTTTCTTTCTTTGAAATAAATTCTATATAGGGAGTTCGATAAAAATTCAAGGAATTATATATATATACACAAAGAAGCAAACTTTACAGCGGATTTTCTCTGCATCATGAATCCAATATTTCTTTGGACTTTCATGTTCTGAGATTGATGCTCTTTGTAGATTACGGCCTTGGCTTTGTCATGATATTGTTGGTGTTGTATTTGCATTAGTCTTTGTTTTGTGGGCTCTGTTCATTCCATTGAAAAATTAATAATAATAATTAAAGGAATTATGGGTGTGAAATATATTCATGAATTCTTGAATATATTCTTGGATTGCTTATCAAAATTCATTAGGGTTCAATCCTGATAGGACTTGCTACTACCAATGCGATATCATCAGTTAAAGTTTATTGAATATTATATTATATAGAAATATATAGAGAAATAAATTCCAATTATTTTCACAACTTTCAGCCAAAACAACGAAACGGAAAGAAGGAATTAATTAAAAAAGCGTTCCAATAAAATAAACTTAATTACATAAAATCCATTGAAATGATTAATTCATTACAAACAGCAGAAGAACTTAGAAATATCGCATTTTATCCATATGAATATATCTTTTTATAGAGTAGTCTAGTCTAGGGGTTTGTAATCACAAGTACTAATTAGCCACACAATTTGGAGACAATTATACCGTGTAACACAATACTGGCTTTAATGATTAGTCAGTGATTAAGAATTAATTCAGTTTCCTTCCTGGAGCTCAAACGCAGTGACTGGAAAAGTTCTATAAAGCCCAGTGGAATTAGAAAACTTATTTTTTTGGCATTTTTAGGATCAATACTAATATCAGAAATTGGAACCCAAATCATAAATTCCTTGCTTTTCACTCCAGTCTCCAGTTATTCGTCGCATGCGGCGATCCTCTACAAAAGCCGTCACCTCTGTGTCATAACTCACGTTACGATTAACTGCATGAAATTTATGATTCTTTGTGTTTTTTTTTTGTTTCTTTTGTGGATTGCTTTTAGCACATGCATAGCATTTTATACGTGAAAACTAATAATAAATAATATCAATACTGATTGGTTCAAATAGTTCGATATTTGCACAGTTTTTTAATAAACCGACCCGACTAAGTTGGGCTGCTAGTGCTGTTATGTTTGTTTGAAGTTTGAACAGGTTCAGCTCAATCCAAACTTTCTGTTATTTTAATCCTTCGGTCTCAAAATTGAAGCAATATAGGAGGAACTATTAGGAGAAAATAACGTCAAAAAGTCAAGCACCCATTGTTTTGCCAATTAAAAAAAAAAGTATATAATTAGAAACTTGCATACTAATTGGATCGAAAATTTAATTTTAAAGAAATCAGTGATGGAATTGAAATAAATTAATTTTCATCATGACATTTTCAACTCTTTTTAGGAGAATTATAATTTCTAATTACAGCATGCATGTTAGTAGTAGAAATGGAATCCAAAACCTTCTACACTTGTAAATTTCTTAATTTCATTATATATATATTAAATTGAAATTTGGTGGTGAATTATATTAATAAATCAATTGGTTAAAAATAAAAATTCAGTTTTAGTGTCATTCTATCCCAACAACAGCCTCAATATCATCAGAAAAAGAAAAGTACAAGGTGTGATTAAATCGAAACATGCAACCTCTCCAAGACATTCCCGATCAACCGAAAAATAACAGAGCAAATTATGACATTGTATTATATGGGCTTAATCCATATCAATATTGGACCAACCATCCTATTTTATTTTGGACCAGGAGTTGGGCCGAGCCCATCAACTATCCAATGGGATTTTTTTCATTTGATAACTAAAATTAATTTCAGAATAATAGATGAAAATGATGAGTTGAAGATGTAGAATGTCACCATATTCTAATTATAAAAGGGAAAAAATAAAGAAACTTAAAAAACTTGATTACTTTCGGTATGTGTGTAATAATTGCTGAGTTGGTAACTTACTTGATTGATCTGCTAGGCAGCTTTTATTATTTGATCTACACTTTTCATTAAGATTTGCTTCGTCATCTTCAATTCACACCATTTTTTTATTCTAAATAGCCTTAGTTGGCACCATTATTGATTCTTATTGATTATTAATCACTAAGTTCAATAATATTAAAAGCAAATAACAATAATATTGAGATGGAATGGAGATGAAATTATTTCCTTCCTTACACTCTTCGCAATCTGTATATAATCCATTAATTTAAAGTTCAACGCTATCGAATTTATAATTGGTGATAATCGTTCAATCTAAATATATATTAAATCTGAATTTTTATTTAAAAAAATTTAAATCTTTTACCACTCAAATTAATAAATAGAATCTATAAATTATTAGATGTAAAGTTGTAAGCCTTTCCAAGATTTTTGATTAATTCGGAAACGTTCTAGAGGATTTATTATATGCATGAGCCTACGCGTGGGACCGTTAAATTAAAAATTTATATATTTTTTTCTATTTCATTCAACGTTATCTTGTTATGGACGCATTCCACATCATTGTCTTGCAATCAATGGCGAATCTTTATGGGACATGCAGGAGCCATGCCAAAAAAATTAATAATAATAATAATAAAAATCCTTTGAATATATGTAAATATGTGTCCTTTATAAATAATTCATAATATATATATATATATATATACACACACACACACTAATTTCAGTTGTAATTTATGAACGCTACTCAATTTTCTTGGCTATTTGGTCTCTGAAATATTTTAGTCAAATTCTGTTACTGTTAGCAATTTATACGAGTTCATGCATAGTGAAGAATTTACATAAATTTTTGTATTTCTTTAAATTTATTTATTTATTTTATTTAAATTAGTATGATCTTAATTGTGAATTGAAAGTTATCTATAAAATCTAACATGTAAGAGTCCGCTGATCCCCTCAAATTATGTAATGTGTGTGCCTCATACTATATATATATATATATATATATTACTCCATTCATTTCATCTAATTTGATCATTTTTAATTTTTTTTTTCACTCAATTTGATAATTTTAAATTTTAAAAAGTATTAATTATATATTTTTCTATTTTTACTTTTATGTATACACTAAAGAAAAAAGTATCTTATCAATGGTTGTTGGTCCAAGAGGTTAGAAGTTGGGGGTGAGCATGGACCAGTTAACCGGTCCATGAGCCCTAAAAAAAATCAGTCCATTAATATCGATTTTTTCAAAATACTAACCATTAACCAGTCCGTTACTATCGGTTAATCAGTCAATCGGTTTCGAATTTTCGGACCGGTTACCCAATATTTTTCGGTTAACCACTATAATTATAAAATGTATTCATAAATAAAATTAAAATGTTCAAGCCACTTAAAAATTAAAATTTTTTCACTATAATATAACATTATTATTGTTAAAATAAAAATATTTGGTAGATATAAGCAAAATTGTTTTTAAAAATTAATATTTAATAAGTAAATAAATTAACCGGTCCATAATCACTTTTAATTAAATAAATTGTTATACTTACTAATAGCCAATTAAAAAAATTTAAAAACTTTAAAATAATTAGTATAATGAAAAAAAATATATGATCACCTTTAATTAGGATAAATTGTTATATAACTTTTCGAATATATTCTGATTTTCATTATTGAAAATTTGATAAATCAAGAAATAATAAAAAATAATAAATATGAACATATTAAATAATTAATAAATTAACTATTCGGTTTCGGTTTTGGTTCGGTTAACCGGTCACATGAGTCAAAAACCATTAACCATTCCATTAATATCGGTTTTTGCAAAACACTAACCATTAACCAGTTCATTACAATCGGTTAACTAATTCATCGGTTCGGTTTCGATTAACCAAGTTCATCGGTTTTTTTACTCACTCCTAGTTAGAAGCTCATATTTTCTTAAATGAATTCCCAAATTCAGTCATTACTAGTACATGGAGTATATGTTTTTGGGAGGGCGGCTCCAATTATAGGTTTAATAGTGATTGACTTTGAATTAATTGATTTTATAGATTTAAAAAAATCGAATTGAATAACATATGGCCGTATAAAAAAAAAGTATTTTAGTAAATAAAAATGTAAATTTTATATAATTAATAAATTTTCTAATCTTTTTAAAATGAAACCCATTTTTCACGCACGTGTTGTTTTTAACCCTTGTAAATTAATGTGTGTCAGCAAGCCCGCATGCACATGTTCTTTGTAATAATTATAACTTTTTAATATAGTATAGTTATAGTTATTGTTTAATTCAATGATTCCTATCGCATCAGGTGTGTTCAGACCAATAAAATAATCTTAGGTAAGAGATCAGATTATCAATTTCTCACTAAGTATAGTTAAAATAACTATAATGGTAACCGTTAAATGCGATAAAAAGACAATTAATAAATTATTTCTTACCCTTATAAAAATTAATTATTTCAAAAAAGAAATCACAGCATCCATGAAATGCATATGTGTTCAAATATTTTTGCTTTTCTAATATGATTTCAGTTTATTCTACAGTTATTAATATAATAATAATACAGTTATCAAAATAATAATAGATTATCTTAAGAGAATATAATATAATAAGACTTTATCTAAATCAAATAAAATTAAATGATTAATGCCATTCCAATATCATACTTCAATTTTAACACAGTGCGGTATGCCAATAATTCCCTTATCTCAACTGTTAGGATCGACGGGCTATTTAGACGGTGATTTTATGGCAACAATGAAGAAATAGCCAAAGTAATAAAATAGAAACACACAAAATTTACGTGGTTCGGCAGTGTGCCTACGTCCACGGGAGGAGAGGAGCAATAAGTTCACTATCGTAAAATAATATTACAAGTGGAGAAAACTCTCAACCCAAAAACCCAAAGAAACCTGCTCACAAAATGCTCTCTTAATTAGAGCATATACAACTCTCACTACTCTCAAGACTGATATTTTTGATGCCCAGATTAATGAGAATTGAATGCCTTTTATAGGCATAAAAAAGAACTGTGCCACCGCATGTGCTTACTGTGCCACCGAATTCGGTGGCAACAATTATTGACAAAGAAATAAAAAACAAAAGCAACAATCTTTGACAAAGGAAAACATTCAAGGCATATAACGACAAATCTCCACCTTGACTTGAATTTTATCAACAGTAAACTTAGCTCCACCTTCTCCAAATAACTTTGAATGCTACGTACATACACCAATCAAATCCAAGCAATGCTTGAACTTGGTTGCAGGAAGAGACTTTGTCAACATATCTGCTGGGTTGTCTGCAGTACCAATCTTTTTAACCATAACATCTCCTTGTGCGATAATATCTCGAACAAAATGGTACCTGATGTCAATGTGCTTTGTTTTTCCATGAAACATCTGGTCTTTGGTTAGATGTATAGCACTTTGACTATCACAAAAGACAACTGTCACTTGATGATCTGAATTGAGCTCATTGTATAAGCCCTTTAACCAAATAGCCTCTTTGATAGCTTCAGTCACTGCCATGTATTCAGCTTCTGTTGTAGACAATGCAACTGTAGGTTGCAATGTAGATTTCCAACTGACAGCACTATTTCCAAAAGTAAATACGTAGCCTGTCAATGATCTCCTTTTGTCGAGATCTCCTGCATAGTCCGAGTCGACATAACCAACCAAACTACTATCACCACCACTGAACTCCAAACAGGTGTCAACTGAACCTTTTAAGTATCTCAGAATCCATTTTACTGCTTGCCAGTGAACTTTACCAGGATTTGCCATGAATCTACTCACGACACTAACTGCATGAGAAATATCAGGTCGAGTACATACCATGGCATACATAAGACTGCCTACTGCACTGGAGTATGGAACATGATCCATATATTTTTGCTCTTCATCTGTTTGTGGTGACAATGCAGCTGAAAGCTTGAAATGAGCAGCTAATGGAGTACTTACAGGCTTTGCATCTTTCATGCCAAAACGCTCCAGCACTTTCTCAACATATTTCCTTTGAGTGAGGAACAACTTTCCTGCTTTCCTGTCCCTTTGAATCTCCATTCCAAGAATCTTCTTTGCTGCTCCAAGATCTTTCATCTCAAACTCTTTACTTAGCAAGACTTTCAGCTTCTCAACTTCAGAAGTATTCTTTGCAGCAATCAACATATCATCAACATATAATAATAAATATATGAATGATCCATCAACTAACCTTCTGAAGTAAACACAATTATCATAATTACTCCTTGAAAAATTATTACTAGTCATGAAGGAGTCAAACCTCTTATACCACTGCCTGGGTGACTGCTTAAGGCCGTATAGAGATTTCTTCAACAAACAAACATGGTCCTCCTTGCCTTCAGCCCTGAAACCTTCTGGTTGTTGTATGTAGATTTGCTCTTCAAGGTCACCATGTAGAAAAGCAGTTTTGACATCTAACTGCTCCAGTTCTAAGTCATACTTAGCCACCATAGCCAACAACATGCGAATGGAACAATGTTTTACAACTGGTGAGAAGACATCATTGAAATCCACACCTTGAACTTGCTTGAATCCCTTTGCAACTAGGCGAGCTTTGTATCTTGCTTCTTCAATGCCTGGGTTGCCTTCCTTCTTCTTGAAAACCCATTTGCAATCGATAATCTTCTTTCCTTTTGGTGGTCTAACGAGCTCCCAAGTGCCATTCTTATGCAATGACTCCATTTCTTCTTGCATAGCTATCAACCATCTATCTGAGTTGGCTCCTGAAATGGCTTCTGAATATGTGGATGGCTCTTCAACATTGTTGATCTCCTCAGCTGCTGACAAAGCATAAGCCACCAAATCTGCATAATCGGTATATTTTATTGGCTTCTTTATTTCTCTCCTTTCTCTATCTTTCGCAATAGAGTATGGTTGCTCCTGTTCAACTGAGTTAGGCTCTAAATCACCTTGCTGAGAGCTGGATGGTTGTGAATCTGACTGTGAAGTAGAATCTTGCTGAGCAGGATAGTCTTCAACATTCATCTCCTGTCTCGGACTGGCCTCCATTTGCTTATCAGAACTGCAAGGTATCAATACTTCATTTTTTTGAGTGAAGCATTGAACCTTCATCAAATGTGACATCTCTGCTGATTATAACTTTGGATGATTTGGGACACCAAAGTTTATATCCTTTCACCCCTGGTGGATATCCGAGAAAAATGCACTTCCTCGCCCTTGGTGCTAATTTGCCATCATTGACGTGCATGTATGTTGGACAGCCAAAAATTCTCAAATTTGAATAATCTGCAGGTTTGCCAGACCAAGCTTCTTCTGGAGTCTTGAAACCAATTGGAACTGATGGAGAGCGATTGACTAAATAGCAAGCAGTTGAGACAGCTTCTGCCCAGAAACTCTTTGGTAATCCAGCATTTGAAAGCATACACCTTGCTTTCTCAATGAGGGTTCTGTTCATCCGTTCAGCAACTCCATTTTGTTGGGGTGTCATCCGAACTGTGTGATGCCTCACAATGCCTTCATTTTTACAGAAGTCATTGAACTCACCAGCACAAAACTCCAAGCCATTATCTGTTCTCAGCCTCTTTATTTGCCTTCCTGTCTGCTTCTCAATCATGGTTTTCCATTGTTTGAATGTGGAAAACACCTGATCCTTGTGTTTAAGAAAGTAAACCCAAACCTTCCTCGAGAAGTCGTCGATGAAGACAAGCATGTATCTGGCACCACCTTTTGATGGAACTTGTGATGGCCCCCATAGATCAGAATGAATGTAATCCAAGGTACCTTTGGTTGTGTGGGTACCTGTGCTGAAACTGACACGTTTTTGCTTTCCGAAAATAAAGTGCTCGCAAAAATCAAGCTTGCAAGTATTTTGTCCACACAAAAGACCCTTTTTGCTTAACAGGGTTAAGCCTTTCTCGCTCATATGGCCTAACCTCATATGCCATAATTTGGTGACGTCGGTTTCAGACATTTGAGTAGTAATTACAGCAGCAGCTCCTGTAACTGTGGTTCCTTGTAGGAGATAAAGTCTTCCAAACAGTTTAGCCTTCATCACCACCAGAGCACCTTTGCTAACTTTCATGACTCCACCTTCGCTTGTGTATTTGCACCCATTAGCATCAAGAGTGCCCAAAGAGATGAGATTTTTCTTCATGTCAGGAGCATGGCGAACGTCTGTCAAAGTTCGTACCACGCCATCATGCATCTTGATTCGGATTGTGCCCTTGCCAATAACTTTGCAAGCTGCATCGTTGCCCATCAAAACAACTCCACCTGCAAAAGATTCATATGTGGAGAACCAGTCCCTATTGGGACATATGTGATAAGAGCAACCTGAATCCATAATCCAATCATCTTTAAACCTGCACCTTTCACTGTTAGTGACTAAAAGAATATCAGATGTGGACTCATCTTCGGCAATACTAGCTTCGGCGGATTTTTCCCTTCTTTCTTCAGTTGATTGTTTATTTTTCAACTTATAACAGTCAGCTTTAATGTGCCCTTTTTTATGACAATAGTTACATGTCAAATTTTTATGTCTAGATTTTGACCTAGACCTACTACTGCCATAATTCTTATTTTTAGACCTGCCTCTAGCAACAAGGCCTTCTGCTACATTATCATCTTTACTACCGACAATTCCTTTATCAATTATAATTTTAGAGAGTAAAGCTGTCTTAACCTCCGCCAAAGACACACTATCTTTTCCATAAAGCATTGTGTCCCTAAAACTTTTATGTGACGGTGGTAATGAACACAACAATTTCAAAGCAGCATTTTCATCATCAACTTTAGCACCCACATTTTCTAGACTTACTAAAATTGATGTATATTCTTCCAGATAAGTTTTAATTGAAGTACCTTCCTGCATTTGAAATGTGTAGAACCGCGTCATGTGGTACAGCTTGTCGGTCAGGGTTTTGGACATGTACAAGGACTCCAGTTTCGCCCATAAGCCAGCTGCTGTATCTTCATTGATGACCTCCTGAAGAACTTCATTAGACAAACAGAGCTGAATTGTGGAAACTGCCTTGTTGATGATCTCCTCCTTCTTTTCTTCAGTCATTGACTCCGGCATTCTATTCTTCCCCAATAGAGCTTTTTCAAGCCCATTCTGAATTAAGATGGCGCGCATCTTAATCTTCCACAAAGAGAAATTTATATTGCGATCAAATTTCTCAATATCAAATCTTGTAGTTGCCATTCCGTATAAGTGAACAGTGCCGTATAGGTGAACAGTGCCGTATAGGTGAACAGTGCCGTATGAACAGTACCCTTCTACAGTCCTCCGCACAGTATCTGCTACAGTGCTCTAAACAGTCTCCGCACAGTATCTGCTACAGTCCTCTGAATAGTAATCTGAACAGTACTGATACAGTGATCTGAATAGTAACTGGTGGCCCACGAAACAGTATTTGAGCGAAAACCATGCAAATGCAAATGCAAAATTTTTCACTTTGAATAGTACCACTATTCACCAAATTTCACGTTTTACACCCGTTTTCGAAACGGATCGTACCGAAAAATTCCTTATATTTTTCTCTTCCCGACAATATAATTATTTCTCCAAAATTCGCTACTTTTCCGGACAGCACTTCCAATGCAGTGTGAAAAATAGCCGAACCAAAGCTCTGATACCAATTTGTTAGGATCGACGGGCTATTTAGACGGTGATTTTATGGCAACAATGAAGAAATAGCCAAAGTAATAAAATAGAAACACACAAAATTTACGTGGTTCGGCAGTGTGCCTACGTCCACGGGAGGAGAGGAGCAATAAGTTCACTATCGTAAAATAATATTACAAGTGGAGAAAACTCTCAACCCAAAAACCCAAAGAAACCTGCTCACAAAATGCTCTCTTAATTAGAGCATATACAACTCTCACTACTCTCAAGACTGATATTTTTGATGCCCAGATTAATGAGAATTGAATGCCTTTTATAGGCATAAAAAAGAACTGTGCCACCGCATGTGCTTACTGTGCCACCGAATTCGGTGGCAACAATTATTGACAAAGAAATAAAAAACAAAAGCAACAATCTTTGACAAAGGAAAACATTCAAGGCATATAACGACATCAACAAATCTGATACTGAACTTTTCTAATTTCCCTGTGCCAAAAGAGAGGTTTTACACCTTTTTTTTACTGTAGTTATTAATATATAAAGCATTGAATTTAAATTATTAGAAATATTCTTTTTATTACATAATGTTATATTTAGGGGTGTTCAAAAATGGGTTAGACGGGTTAGATGGGTTATAATTAGATTTTTTTTAGAAGAAAAATGGAGTTGAATTATACATAATCTCACAAAATATATTATATAAACTTGATTCAAATTTTATCATAACCCACCCAACCCATTTTTGAACACCCCTAGTTATATTCATATGCTCTCATGGCGAGCTACTTGATAGTTGGTCCAATTGAACAACTTCAACCCATCAGTATGTAATGTAAGTATGGTTTTATCAATACATGCAGTTGCAGTAGTATGTTGACGTTTAACAGAAAATGGCCATAGCCGGTCTATAAAGGACCTTTGTAGTATGTTTTTACCAGCCGATATTCATCTTCTCCATAATAATATTATTTTTTTAAAAGAAAAATAAAAAAGAGAAAAAGGAAAAATACCTTTTCTTTTGGCAGCATAACTTTTAAGTTTTTTTTCATTGAGCCCTTCACCTGAAATTTTCTTTAATTGTGCCTCGAAGTTTCTACTTTTTGTTCATTTGAGTTATTTTTTATTTAATTATTTGTTTTTTATGAACAGAAGTTAACATGGATCACTTGCACACGAGTGGCGCGTGAGAGTTGTATCCAATTCAAAACTTTAGAAATTGAAATATGTTTCTTTTTTTTTTTTCTAAACCAAGTCAATGATGAAATATTACCTATACATATTAATTCATTTTCTTTTCAACCATCCATTAAAAAAAAATTAAAAACTATTTTTACTTGTAGACAAATTCGTCAAAAAATGAAGAAAATCGGTAAGTAAATGGAAATTTCGTAAATATGATCGATACAAGTTTTTATTATTTTTTTTTTCATAAAAAAAAGTTTCTTCTACTGCCCTATTTCAGGTTGTTTTGCTCAAAAATGTTATTTTGTTTTGGCTGCGAAATAGGAGTAATATATTATTGAAGAAGTTTGAAGGATTCAATTAAAAGATTTCAGTTAAAACAATTTCGATGAATTTAGTTATATAGTACACTGTTAAATGGCCAAATATGATAAAATTGTCAATTGAATTCAGTTATTTTTTTTTATTTTTATTTTTTGCCAAAAATACCATTTCGTTAAAAGAGTAGGATATAGCATTCAATAAAACATTTTAACGGTAAAACGAATTTCAATATAAAAAAATTATAATACAAAATTTAAAATTTGAAATTCAAAAACATTTTATATCACAATATTAAATCAAAATTAAAAAAATGTTAATTCCTAATATCTAAAAACATTAAATAACAATTTGGCCTTATTTGATATTTATCTGAAAAAATTTCCTTTTAATTTTCTCTCGAGATTATAGTACACATTATCCTTTGGATATAAAGTCAGCATTTAACACATTATGCTTGATATATGTTAATTTTATATTTACTTTTTACTAATTTCATGCAAATCATATATATGTGCAAGTATGTATATACATAATTAAATAATGTCTTCCCCCACTTATACCTAAGTTAATGTCGTTATATGCCTTGAATGTTTTCCTTTTTGTCAAAGATTGTTGCTTTTGTTTTTTATTTCTTTGTCAATAATTGTTGCCACCGAATTCGGTGGCACAGTAAGCACATGCGGTGGCACAGTTCTTTTTTATGCCTATAAAAGGCATTCAATTCTCATTAATCTGGGCATCAAAAATATCAGTCTTGAGAGTAGTGAGAGTTGTATATGCTCTAATTAAGAGAGCATTTTGTGAGCAGGTTTCTTTGGGTTTTTGGGTTGAGAGTTTTCTCCACTTGTAATATTATTTTACGATAGTGAACTTATTGCTCCTCTCCTCCCGTGGACGTAGGCATATTGCCGAACCACGTAAATTTTGTGTGTTTCTATTTTTATTACTTTGGCTATTTCTTCATTGTTGCCATAAAATCACCACTTAAATAGCCCGTCGATCCTTACAAATTGGTATCAGAGCTTTGGTTCAGCTATTTTTCACACTGCATTGGAATTGCTGTCCGGAAAAGTAGCGAATTTTGGAGAAATAATTATATTGTCGGGAAGAGAAAAATATAAGGAATTTTTCGGTACGATCCGTTTCGAAAATGGGTGTAAAACGTGAAATTTGGTGAATAGTGGTACTATTCAAAGTGAAAAATTTTGCATTTGCATTTGCATGGTTTTCGCTCAAATACTGTTTCGTGGGCCACCAGTTACTATTCAGATCACTGTATCAGTACTGTTCAGATTACTATTCAGAGGACTGTAGCAGATACTGTGCGGAGACTGTTTAGAGCACTGTAGCAGATACTGTGCGGAGGACTGTAGAAGGGTACTGTTCATACGGCACTGTTCACCTATACGGCACTGTTCACCTATACGGCACTGTTCACTTATACGGAATGGCAACTACAAGATTTGATATTGAGAAATTTGATCGCAATATAAATTTCTCTTTGTGGAAGATTAAGATGCGCGCCATCTTAATTCAGAATGGGCTTGAAAAAGCTCTATTGGGGAAGAATAGAATGCCGGAGTCAATGACTGAAGAAAAGAAGGAGGAGATCATCAACAAGGCAGTTTCCACAATTCAGCTCTGTTTGTCTAATGAAGTTCTTCAGGAGGTCATCAATGAAGATACAGCAGCTGGCTTATGGGCGAAACTGGAGTCCTTGTACATGTCCAAAACCCTGACCGACAAGCTGTACCACATGACGCGGTTCTACACATTTCAAATGCAGGAAGGTACTTCAATTAAAACTTATCTGGAAGAATATACATCAATTTTAGTAAGTCTAGAAAATGTGGGTGCTAAAGTTGATGATGAAAATGCTGCTTTGAAATTGTTGTGTTCATTACCACCGTCACATAAAAGTTTTAGGGACACAATGCTTTATGGAAAAGATAGTGTGTCTTTGGCGGAGGTTAAGACAGCTTTACTCTCTAAAATTATAATTGATAAAGGAATTGTCGGTAGTAAAGATGATAATGTAGCAGAAGGCCTTGTTGCTAGAGGCAGGTCTAAAAATAAGAATTATGGCAGTAGTAGGTCTAGGTCAAAATCTAGACATAAAAATTTGACATGTAACTATTGTCATAAAAAAGGGCACATTAAAGCTGACTGTTATAAGTTGAAAAATAAACAATCAACTGAAGAAAGAAGGGAAAAATCCGCCGAAGCTAGTATTGCCGAAGATGAGTCCACATCTGATATTCTTTTAGTCACTAACAATGAAAGGTGCAGGTTTAAAGATGATTGGATTATGGATTCAGGTTGCTCTTATCACATATGTCCCAATAGGGACTGGTTCTCCACATATGAATCTTTTGCAGGTGGAGTTGTTTTGATGGGCAACGATGCAGCTTGCAAAGTTATTGGCAAGGGCACAATCCGAATCAAGATGCATGATGGCGTGGTACGAACTTTGACAGACGTTCGCCATGCTCCTGACATGAAGAAAAATCTCATCTCTTTGGGCACTCTTGATGCTGGTGGATGCAAATACACAAGCGAAGGTGGAGTCCTGAAAGTTAGTAAAGGTGCTCTGGTGGTGATGAAGGCTAAACTGTTTGGAAGACTTTATCTCCTACAAGGAACCACAGTTACAGGAGCTGCTGCTGCAATTACTACTCAAATGTCTGAAACCGACGTCACCAAATTATGGCATATGAGGTTAGGCCATATAAGCGAGAAAGGCTTAACCCTGTTAAGCAAAAAGGGTCTTTTGTGTGGACAAAATACTAGCAAGCTTGATTTTTGCGAGCACTGTATTTTCGGAAAGCAAAAACGTGTCAGTTTCAGCACAGGTACCCACACAACCAAAGGTACTTTGGATTATATCCATTCTGATCTATGGGGGCCATCACAAGTTCCATCAAAAGGTGGTGCCAGATATATGCTTGTCTTCATCGACGACTTCTCGAGGAAGGTTTGGGTTTACTTTCTTAAACACAAGGATCAGGTGTTTTCCACATTCAAACAATGGAAAACCATGATTGAGAAGCAGACAGGAAGGCAAATAAAGAGGCTGAGAACAGATAATGGCTTGGAGTTTTGTGCTGGTGAGTTCAATGACTTCTGTAAAAATGAAGGCATTGTGAGGCATCACACAGTTCGAATGACACCTCAACAAAATGGAGTTGCTGAACGGATGAACAGAACTCTTATAGAGAAAGCAAGGTGTATGCTTTCAAATGCTGGATTACCAAAGAGTTTCTGGGCAGAAGCTGTTTCAACTGCTTGCTATTTAGTCAATCGCTCTCCATCAGTTCCAATTGGTTTCAAGACTCCAGAGGAAGCTTGGTCTGGCAAACCTGCAGATTATTCAAATTTGAGAATATTTGGCTGTCCAGCATACATGCACGTCAATGATGGCAAGTTAGCACCAAGGGCGAAGAAGTGCATTTTTCTAGGATATCCATCAGGAGTGAAAGGATATAAACTTTGGTGTCCCAAATCATCCAAAGTTATAATCAGCAGAGATGTCACATTTGATGAAGGTTCAATGCTTCACTCAAAAAATGAAGTATTGGTACCATGCAGTTCTGATAAGCAGGTGGAGGCCAGTCAAAGACAGGAGATGAATGTTGAAGACTATCCTGCTCAGCAAGATTCAACTTCGCAGTCAGATTCACAACCATCCAGCTCTCAGCAAGGTGATTCAGATCCTAACTCAGTTGATCAGGAGCAGCCATACTCTATTGCCAAAGATAGAGAAAGGAGAGAGATAAAGAAGCCAACAAAATATACCGATTATGCAGATTTGGTGGCTTATGCTTTGTCAGCAGCTGAGGAGATCAACAATGTTGAAGAGCCATCCACATATTCAGAAGCCATTTCAGGAGCCAACTCAGATAGATGGTTGATAGCTATGCAAGAAGAAATGGAGTCATTGCATAAGAATGGCACTTGGGAGCTCGTTAGACCACCAAAAGGAAAGAAGATTATCGATTGCAAATGGGTTTTCAAGAAGAAGGAAGGCAACCCAGGCATTGAAGAAGCAAGATACAAAGCTCGCCTAGTTGCAAAGGGATTCAAACAAGTTCAAGGTGTGGATTTCAATGATGTATTCTCACCAGTTGTAAAACATTGTTCCATTCGCATGTTGCTTGCTATGGTGGCTAAGTATGACTTAGAGTTAGAGCAGTTAGATGTAAAAACTGCTTTTCTACATGGTGATCTTGAAGAGCAAATTTACATGCAGCAACCAGAAGGTTTCAGGGTTGAAGGTAAGGAGGACCATGTTTGTTTGCTGAAAAAATCTCTATACGGCCTTAAGCAGTCACCCAGGCAGTGGTATAAGAGGTTTGACTCCTTCATGACTAGTAATAATTTTTCAAGGAGTAATTATGATAATTGTGTTTACTTCAGAAGTTTAGATGATGGATCATTCATATATTTATTGTTATATGTTGATGATATGTTGATTGCTGCAAAGAATACTTCTGAAGTTGAGAAGCTGAAAGCCTTGTTGAGTAAAGAGTTTGAGATGAAAGATCTTGGAGCAGCAAAGAAGATTCTCGGAATGGAGATTCAGAGGGACAAGAAAGCAGGGAAGTTGTTTCTCACTCAAAAGAAATATGTTGAGAAAGTGCTTGAGCGTTTTGGCATGAAAGATGCAAAGTCTGTAAGTACTCCATTAGCTGCTCATTTCAAGCTTTCAGTTATACAGTCACCACAAACAGATGAAGAGCAGAAGTACATGGATCATATTCCATACTCCAGTGCAGTAGGCAGTCTGATGTATGCCATGGTATGTACTCGACCTGATATTTCTCATGCAGTTAGTGTTGTGAGCAGATTCATGGCAAATCCTGGTAAAGTTCACTGGCAAGCAGTAAAATGGATTTTGAGATACTTGAAAGGCTCAGTTGATACCTGTTTGGAGTTCAGTAGTGGTGATAGTAGTTTGGTTGGCTATGTCGACTCAGACTATGCAGGAGATCTTGACAAAAGGAGATCATTGACAGGCTACGTATTTACTTTTGGAAATAGTGCTGTCAGTTGGAAATCTACATTGCAACCTACAGTTGCATTGTCTACAACAGAAGCTGAATACATGGCAGTGACTGAAGCTATCAAAGAGGCTATTTGGTTAAAGGGCTTATACAATGAGCTCAATTCAGATCATCAAGTGACAGTTGTCTTTTGTGATAGTCAAAGTGCTATACATCTAACCAAAGACCAGATGTTTCATGGAAAAACAAAGCACATTGACATCAGGTACCATTTTGTTCGAGATATTATCGCACAAGGAGATGTTATGGTTAAAAAGATTGGTACTGCAGACAACCCAGCAGATATGTTGACAAAGTCTCTTCCTACTACCAAGTTCAAGCATTGCTTGGATTTGATTGGTGTATGTACGTAGCATTCAAAGTTATTTGGAGAAGGTGGAGCTAAGTTTACTGTTGATAAAATTCAAGTCAAGGTGGAGATTTGTCGTTATATGCCTTGAATGTTTTCCTTTTTGTCAAAGATTGTTGCTTTTGTTTTTTATTTCTTTGTCAATAATTGTTGCCACCGAATTCGGTGGCACAGTAAGCACATGCGGTGGCACAGTTCTTTTTTATGCCTATAAAAGGCATTCAATTCTCATTAATCTGGGCATCAAAAATATCAGTCTTGAGAGTAGTGAGAGTTGTATATGCTCTAATTAAGAGAGCATTTTGTGAGCAGGTTTCTTTGGGTTTTTGGGTTGAGAGTTTTCTCCACTTGTAATATTATTTTACGATAGTGAACTTATTGCTCCTCTCCTCCCGTGGACGTAGGCATATTGCCGAACCACGTAAATTTTGTGTGTTTCTATTTTTATTACTTTGGCTATTTCTTCATTGTTGCCATAAAATCACCACTTAAATAGCCCGTCGATCCTTACAGTTAAGATGTGAATTATTACAATTCTTAAATGTAGAAGATAGGTGGACAAAGATTTTATTTATAAATAGAGGGTAACCAAATAATAATAATAATAATAATAATAATAATTGTAAGTAGTAGCAGTAGTTCGAATTTGTGAGTTTCTAGGTCACATGAGAAAATAAAACTTGAATAGATATTTAATCGAATACTTTAAGTGTCAAATCAATCTATTGAAAGAAAATAGTTTTGGAGAGAAGATTAAGATTAGAAAGTTTATTTAGAAGTTTTAGAATTCTTTTTGCAATGTACTTTATCTATCATTAACAAGTTGGAATGTAAAAGTCTAATAACAGTCATAATGTACGTGTTAGGAACTGAGATGTGCGGAATAATATAATAACGACAAAATAATGAGAAATAAATGAGACACAAATATTTACGTGGTTCGGCGATTATGCCTATGTCCACGGGCAAAGGCTAGAGAAGCAATTTACTAACAAAAGGATGGAGAATACAAAGTAGTTGGTGTTTAACTCTCAACCCAAAACCCAATTACACCCAATAATCTCACCAATATACAACACAAGAGTATTACAAAATTCCTAAAGAAATTTCTTGAAGGTAGGAATTCTCAAGAGTTGTATAACTCACACAAAATGAGAGATATTCTTGAGACAAAATATGCCTTGGTATTTATAGGCATATTGGTGATGGAAAAATCAACAAAAACAACTTCAATTCACATTGTAGCCCAACTATTCCTTTTGTATGCTACCAACAATTTTTCATTTCATATTGTAGCCCAACTATTCCTTTTGTATGCTACCAATAATTTTTCAATTCATATTATAGCTCAACTATTCCTTTTGTATGCTACCAATAATTCTTCCATTCACATTGGGTCAATTCTAAATAATTTTGTAGCCATATTTTCAACAATCTCCACCTTGGCTCAAAATTAATTAAGCCTTTAATACTTCTCCACCTTTTCCACGATACCCTAAAAGAATCTTCAATTTTGACAGACACCAATTAAATCCAAGTAGTGCTTGAACTTGACTCTTTTCTGCTTACCAAAAATGCAGTGCTCACAGAGATCTAATTTTGTAGTACTCTGACCACTTAAAAGGCCTCTCTTGCTCAAAATATCCAGACCTCTTTGACTCATGTGACCGAGCCTCATATGCCACAATTTAGTGACATCAGAATCTGACATAAAAGATGAAGTGACGGCAGTTGAACCTGTGATAACAGATCCTTGCAAAACATATAATCTACCGGTTTGTCTCAAACCCTTCATCACAACAAGAGCACCTTTTAGAACTTTCAAAACGTTATTTTTGCCAGTAAATTCACAACCAGAATCTTCTAATGCACTTAAAGAAATAAGATTTTTCTTTAAGTCAGGAACATGTCGAACTTCTGTCAATGTTCTCACCACGCCATCATGCATTCTAATTTTGACTGTGCCAATTCCAGCAATCTCACAAGGGTAGTCATTGGCCATCAAAACAACTCCACCTTGAAGAGGTTCATAGGTAGAGAACCAATTTTTATTATGGCATATGTGAAAAGTGCAAGCAGAATCCAAAATCCACCTTTGTGTGGATTGGACACTATCTCCAGTTACTGAGAGAACATCACAAGCTCCTTCTTCAACAACACTGGCTTCAATAGGCTTTTCTTCATTTTTCTGATCTTTTGTCTGCTGCTTATTTTTCAATTTATAGCAGTCTGACTTTATGTGCCCCTTCTTCTTGCAATAATTACAGATAAGATTTCTGTATCTAGATTTGGATCTAGATCTTGGTTTTTGACTGCTCGAATAACCTCTGTCTGTAGGCCTTCCTCTAACAAGTAGACCTTCTGCCGGACTATCATTACGTGTTCCAAGCTCTTTATCAATGAGCTCCTTTGAGAATAAAGCTGCTTTCACATCCTCTAACTTTAGAGTTTGTTGACTATAAATCAGAGTATTTCTAAAGTGCTTGTAGGATGGAGGAAGTGAGCGAAGCAACATAAGAGCTTGATCTTCATCTTCATAAGATATCTCCATATTTTTTAAATCCATCAGGATAGTAGAGAATTCATCAATATGAGTATTGATAGGTGTACTTTCGGCCATACTGAGTGTGTATAGTCGGTGCTTAGCTACCAATTTGGTAGTCAAATTTCTTGTAACATACAAAGACTCAAGCTTGTTCTATAAGTCTTTAGCAGTCTTCTCCTGCACAACTTCTCGCAAGACTTCATTTGACAAGCATAACTGAATGGCAGCAAGGGCTTTATCATCCATCTCCTGCTTCTTTGCCTCATCCATAGTAGTGGGTAATTTATCTGTACCCAATAATACATGATGCAGACCATTTTGAATCAAGATTGCACGCATCTTGACTTGCCACATAGTGAAACTCATAGTACGATCGAATTTCTCAATATCAAATTTTGTCGTTGCCATGACGAATCTCAAACTTCTTTGATCAAAATTAGCAAGTTACCGTATACGTAAACAATAACCAAGGAAAAATCTTTTCTGATGTGGAAGATCAGCTTATACTGCAACCACAGAGCATACTAAGAAAGAACCTCGGCTCTGATACCACTTGTTAGGAACTGAGATGTGCGAAAGAATATAATAACGATAAAATAATGAGAAATAAATGAGACACAAATATTTACGTGGTTCGGCGATTATGCCTACGTCCACGGGCAAAGGCTAGAGAAGCAATTTACTAACAAAAGAATGGAGAATACAAAGTAGTTGGTGTTTAACTCTCAACCCAAAACCCAATTACACCCAATAATCTCACCAATATACAACACAAGAGTATTACAAAATTCCTAAAGAAATTTCTTGAAGGCAGGAATTCTCAAGAGTTGTATAACTCACACAAAATGAGAGATATTCTTGAGACAAAATATGTCTTGGTATTTATAGGCATATTGGTGATGGAAAAATCAACAAAAACAACTTCAATTCACATTGTAGCCCAACTATTCCTTTTGTATGCTACCAACAATTTTTCATTTCATATTGTAGCCCAACTATTCCTTTTGTATGCTACCAATAATTCTTCCATTCACATTGGGTCAATTCTAAATAATTTTGTAGCCATATTTTCAACAGTACGATCAGGCACTAACTGTTTGTAACATCTATGGCAACTGATTACCTATTTGTATACGAATAATAATAATAATAATAATAATAATAATAATAATAATAATAATAATAATAATAATAATAATAATAATAAAATTTAATACATATATATGCACTTAAATTTGACTTAATAATTTATTTGAATATTTAAAATTTAATATTGACCTATTAAACATTTGTATTTGTCCATTTTATAAATAATAAATAATAATTTACACTAAAATTAAAAAATTAAAGCGTATAACACTCATTTATACCGATTGACATTACAAAACATAAAAATAAAAAAAAATATTCCATCAAAATATATAAAAAAATCAATTTATTCTGTTTTCAATTTTCGTCAGTTTTACTGTGTATGTGAGATATATATTTTTATTACAGTAGTTCAAATGATAAATCAGTGCAATTCAGTGTCACGTGCTTCAATTTTTTAAAAATAATATTAAAATATGTTTATTATTTATAAATTAACTAGTATATGTGTTTAATAAATTATTGATAAAGTTTAAGTATGTAAATAATTATTTAGTCAAGTTCCAGTGTCTTCATTTATATTAAGCCTAATAATTTAAAGCAATTATTTTGCTTTGAGTAAAAGGTCTACAATTATGCATTGTGTGAATTATATCACGTCTAGCTTTTGATGCCAAGTTTAGCTATAAAGATAGTACATGATCTTCGTCTTCTTCCGCCTCATCTCTTGGAGTTCTAGGGTGATAGAGAAAAGAGCAAGGAAAGTGAGCAGAAACCAAAAGCCATGGCTGAGACTGAGACTGCTTCAGATTACCTCATTCTTGATCCTTCTAAGGGGTCAGGTGGAGATATAGTAAGGTTTTTGGTTAATGATGACATGAGGAGTGGAATGCATTTCTTGAATACTTCAACAGAGGAAGTTAAGGGTCAAGCTGTTGTTGATCATAGATTGTTGGTGTTGCTATCTATTATTCTTATTCGAATCCTTAGGTTACTGGAAAAGCCCGTCCAATACCTTGGTTATGCTAGTGATTTCTTTCTCAATTTTCTCAATCAAAATGGTGGATTCTGGGGCATTATCCCTAGCATATTGCGCGGTATATATCCATTCCTCTCTCACCTTCTTCGAGTATTTATTGCTATTTTTCTATCTCTGGTACTTATTTCATTCATGCATAATATATTACCACGTAAGCAAAGTAAATTTCTACTTTTTCAGGTGATCATTCTGCATTAATATGCATAAAAGTATTTCTGAATTGAGCATAGGCGGAAAAATGTTTGAAATCGGACTATATGAGTAATTGGTCTAGAAAATTAGCAAATGATTCTTAGTCCAGTATATATAAAATTGATTAGGTTCAAGTGGATTAAAAGAATTGAATTTAATTAAAGAAAAAACTCTAGAGTTTTCTATAAAATCATCTACGATGTTCTAATTTTTCACAAATATATTACTTATAAAAGAATTAAAAAGATTTTATTGAACCAATTTTTTATGTTGGTGCAAAATACTATTTGTCCAATAAAAAATTATTTTTCAATCGGAGCGATGTGTAACGTGCAACACACTTTGGCACATGCAGTGGACTAAATTAACACCCTGCTTGTGGAGTGACTAGTTGTTACGTTGTATAGAAATACGCTGCACAATGTGCACTCGTTAAAAAAATAAAAAATAAAATAGGTTTTTTGATAAAATGGCTTCGGACCGGATTAAAAGATATGCATGTATTGTTGAGAAATTGGAAATATATGGAAGTAAATATATGATGATATGAATTTGCAGGAAAACTAATGATACCGAAAAGAGACACAGAAAACTTTATAAGCACAATTGGGCTGCTGGATGATAGGATAGACTTGTACAGGTCTATTGTGCTATCAGAGGAAGTAGATAGTAGCATTGAAACAGATATTGCAAACATAAAAGCATCTCTGGGCAACAGATATCTAATGGATCTTTGTATGATGGCTTCAAAGCTTGCTTATGAGAGCGAAGCTGTTTGTAAAAAAGTCTGCAATGATTACTGGGAGGCAATGCTCTCAAATTCATCTTTCTCTTCTTTGTGTATATATACCTTTACGGTCTATCATATATATCATCAATCTAATTCAATTTTTTTGACATATACAGATGCATTTTGAGGCCTTTTACAACTGCTGGAATGGTAATAATAATCAAACACTCCAATTTCTCATATTTGTCATTTTTTTTTCACTTAGCTCTTTATACTCACATTTTTTTCTATTTGTCCCTATCATTATTTCCATATAATCTCTTAAAATGTGGTATTTTGTTCCACTTAATTCCTTTATGCTGATGTGGTAGTAAAGCATCAGATTCATATAAGGTCATGGGGTTAAATGGAATATAATTTCACTTATAAGGGTGCTATATGGAAAATACTGGCAAGTACTTGGTCATTAATTAGAGAAAAAAATTGGACATAAGGACGCAAGTGCAAAAAACTGACAAATGGGACAGATTTCTTATATCACTTTTTAGTGATGGATAAATCCATCGTTTTTATGGCAACTAATTAGTGACAGATTTCATTCTAAGTTTTCCTGTCGCTAAGAGTAATATTTTTGTTCATATACTTGTTATCTGATGTCATAGAACGGCAAAAGGCAAGCAACACCCAAGTACTCATATTTTTGGACAAGCCAAAAGATGCCAACTTGATAATCGTGAGCTTCAGAGGAACAGAAGTGTATGACGTACAAGACTGGATCACAGACTTGGATTTCTCCTGGTACGAAATTCAAAAAATTGGAAAAGTTCATATGGGATTCTTAGAATCTTTAGGTATGGGTACCAGAGCTGATACTTCCAGTTTCGATAAAAACCTTCACAAGCAGAGCTCAGGCTTCTTCTCTCATTTCTGCCACCATGATGATCCCACAAAAGGGGAAAAGATTAGGGCTTACTTCGCTCTCACCGAAAAGATCAAGGACTTGTTAAAGGAGCACAAGCGTGCCAAATTTGTAATGACTGGGCACAGTTTAGGTGGTGCACTTGCTATTATGTATCCATGTCTTCTGTTTGTGCTTGAAGAGAAAGAGTTGCTTGACAAGTTGCTCAATGTTTACACATTTGGGCAGCCAAGAATCGGAGACCATAAACTTGCAACTTTCATGGAATCCAGGTTCAATTATCCTGAGACTAGGTATTTCAGGGTGGTTTACTGCAATGATTTGATTCCTAGGGTTCCTTTCGACGATAACACCTTCTCCTTCAGGCATTTCGGAGTTTGCCTTTACTATGACAGTCTCTACTATGGCAAAGTAAGTATGCAATTAGTGTCATTTCTTGCTCTCACTTTAACCCTAAGTTTCTTATTAATTGCATTAATAAACTAACACTTAATTTTGCAGTTCATGGAAGAGCAGCCGAATAAAAACTACTTCTCGCTGTTTCAGTTGTTACCAATGGCGGTGAATGCATTGTATGAGCTGATCAGAAGTTTTTTCATAAAATATATTCATGGCCAACAATATGAGGAGACTTGGTTAAACACAATCTTTAGGTTGGTAGGATTGGTGGTTCCTGGCATGGCTGCTCATATGCCTGTTGATTATATTAATGCTATTAGGCTTGGACGAGAGAGAGTTGCTCCTACCGTCTCATTGAAAAAGTTTGCTCGCAGAACCTAAGACATCATGTTGTAAGTTGCTGCTGTTGATGGAGTTTATTAGCTATATTTATCTATGTTTTCTCTTTGAATAAAATCTATATATGTTAGTTGTTCAATAAGGGACTATGGTTGTGTAAAAACGTGTTTGTTAATAATTGTAATTTTTGGATTGCTTAGGGTTGGAACCCGAGACTCCAAATTGGTGATGTGAGATTAATAACATATATAAAATTAGAGCTTATTTACCGTACTAATCTAAGGAAGTGTTTGGATGCACTAATTTAATAAATAAATTGCTAATGTTCAAATTAGCATGCAAGAAAAGCTATCAATATTTTAAGTCCCTTCTCCCTTAATGTGTTCAGTTTGGCGACGATTCTTATTCTGTTGCTAAAATAACAATTAGCCTTTTAAGTACTCTGTTGTTGGTGCCAAAAGATTAGCTTACAAACGTAGCAATGACATCACTTCGTTCTTGCTATTGTATCGCAAAATCCTTTTCCCGCGATCCCATCACTGATATTTGCGCCAATTTTTATTTTTCGTTGTTAATTAATAAAAAAATAAAAACGATATCGTCGCTATATTTCACGGCTATTTCGTGTTTTTTTAGTGGTACATGCTTTACTTTGAAAATTTTAGGAATATTTATGCACTTTCGCCATTTTTATTTCTTTTCTTTTGGCAGCATAACTTATAAGAATTTTTCCATTGAGCCCTTCAATTGAAATTTTTCTTTTATTGTACCTCTAAGTTTCTACATTTTGTTCAGCTGAGTACGTTTTTGACAGAAAAATTAAAGCATGTACAATATGCATATCCGTATGGCGCGTGAGATTACGTACATAAATTGGGGAGCTCAATAAAATAAAGATTGGGAAATTGTTGAAGAATATACCTTTTTAATTCTTCTACTGCTCCATTTCACGTTCTTTACTAAAAAAATGTTGATACGAGCAATACAAATACTATATATATATATATGTATAATTAAGTCATATTACAATATTCTAAAATACAAGGTAGGAGGACAAAGATTTTATAATTAAATAGAGGGGAGCAAAATAATAATAAACGCATTTCTTTTACTTTCTGAAAAAAATGTAAACAATTATATACGTATGTGGTGTGAATTATAAGTCCAGCTTTTGATGCCAAGTTTACCTATAAAGACAGTGCATGATGTTCATCTTCTTCAGCCCCATCTTGGAGTCCTTGAGTGAGAGAGAAAAGAGAGAAATTAAACCAAAAGCTTAGCCATGGCTGCTTCTTCTAGTTCTGATACTGAGAATGCTTCAGATTATCTCATACTTGATCCTTCTAAGGGGTCAAATGGAGATATAGTGAGGTATTTGGTCAAGAATGATTTGAGAAGTGGAATGAAATTCTTGAATACCTCAACAGAGGATGTTAGGGGACAAGCTGTTGTTGCTCATAGAATGTTGGTGTTGCTTTCTGTTATTCTTATTCGATTCCTTAACTTACTGGAAAAGCCTGTCAAATACCTTGGCTATGCTAGTGATTTCATTCTCAATTTTCTCAATCAAAATGGTGGATTCTCTGGCATTATCTATAACTTATTTCATGGTATATATCCATTCCTCTCTCTTCTTTTCTTGAGTAATTTCAATTCATATTAATTTCTGTTATATCTATCAGTTTCGCTACGAGTGTTCAAAATGAATTGGGTGGATTACAATTAAGTTTTGACTAATTTTGTTTAAGAGAAAAAATAAATTTGAGCTACAAGTCATCTTATAAAATATACTATATAAATTAAGTTTAAATTTGATCTTAAATTGCCAAATTGATTTTTGGA
Source organism: Excoecaria cochinchinensis (assembly GCA_947683425.1). Taxonomy (NCBI): domain Eukaryota; kingdom Viridiplantae; phylum Streptophyta; class Magnoliopsida; order Malpighiales; family Euphorbiaceae; genus Excoecaria; species Excoecaria cochinchinensis. Next base: position 1,517,244 of record CANTUQ010000125.1, on the reverse strand, counting down.
CATCCCTATTTACAAATTTTTATAGACCGTGGTCTAAAGAAAGTAAAATTTCTATTATTTTATTTTTTTTTTCACATGAGTCTGCATTATGATAGCTTGACTCATGCGTACAAGTATGAATTGAACATAGACGAAAATTGTTGTTGCAATCATACTAAATGAGTAACTGGACTAGAAAGTTAGCAAATGATCCTTAGTCCAGTCTAATATGATAAAAAAAGCAAACTGTATAAAGTTAATTAGGTGCAAGTGGATTAAAAGAATTGAATTTTATTAAAGAAAAAAAAAATTCAAGAGGTTTCTATTAAATAATGGGAATGATACGGTGCACTATTATGTATACAGTTGGTTAAAAAATATTATATATATATATATATATTTATTTATTTTAAAATAATATAATATTTTTAATTCTTTTGTCAATAATATATATATAAATAAAAAATTACTATGATGCGTGTTATAGCAATGCGCTACATATATATATATATATAAAATTGAGCTATTTGAAAGTATATATATGATATGAATTTGTAGGAAAACTAATGATACCAAAAAGAGGCGAAGATAACTTTTTAAGCACGATGGGGCTGCTGGATGAAAGAATAGACCTATACAGGTCTATTTTGATGGCAGAGCAAGTAGATAATATTGAAGAAGATATTGCAAATATAAAGGCACCTCTGGGCAACAGATATCTAATGGACCTCTGTATGATGGCTTCAAAGCTTGCTTATGAGAGCGAAGCTGTTGTTAAAAAAGTCGTCAACGATTACTGGCAGGCAATGCTCTCAAATTCCTCTTTCTCTTATTTTTTTGTGTATATACCTTTATGGTTTATCATATATATCATTGATCTAATTCAATTTTTTTGACATATACAGATGCATTTTGAGGCCTTTTACAACTGCTGGAATGGTAATCAAATAATAATCAAACCCCTATATAGTGTTTTCTTTTTGCCTAATTTGCTTTGTTGCATGGTTTAATAAATTTGTAGGTCCTGTATTCGGAAAAAAATCATTTCTAACATCGAAGATTATTACTCATTCTATTATTTTCAAATGTATAGTTTTGATTTTGTATCCTAAGCTAATTTTCATATTTGTCATTTTTTTAGTGGTGTGACAGTTAAAAAAATTAAATAGTCACGTTTTATGTCAGCTCCAAATCAGCTACATGCGACTAAATAAAATATAACCTCACTTTTTTTAATGCAAATATAATTTCACTTATCAAGGGTACTATGTGGAAAATAATGGCAAGTACTGTACTTGAACATTAATTAGAGAAAAAAAAAATTAAGGATGTAAATTGATAGAAATGACAAAAAGGATTTTTTTTGTGTGACATATATAACATTATTCGAATTTTTCTTGCATGATCAAATCAATTAGAATTCGATGTATGAAAAAAACTAATTTTGCATTCATGACATTTTTTAATTGAATAATCCATTATATTTATGACAAAAAAATCCACTGTAGACTTGGTGCACATTGGATCATGATCTTGATGACTTGTTTCTCTTGGTTAAAATCTGATAATGCAGACCGTCAAAAGGCAGATAACACCCAAGTGTTCATATTTTTGGACAAGCCACAAGATGCGAACTTGATAATCGTGAGCTTTAGAGGAACAGAAGTGTACGATGTACAAGATTGGATTACAGACTTGGATTTCTCCTGGTACGAAATCCAGAAAGTAGGAAAAGTCCATATTGGATTCTTAGAGTCTTTGGGTATGGGAACCAGAGACGATGCTACCAGTTTCGAAAAATACTTTCAAAAGAAGAACACAGGCATCTTCCAGAAACGCGAACATAATGAGGCCACCGATTCCGACAAGATTAGGGCTTACTTTGTTCTCACCGACAAGATCAAGAGCTTGCTAAAGGAGCACAAACATGCGAAATTTGTAATGACTGGGCACAGTTTAGGTGCTGCACTTGCTATAATGTATCCGTGTCTTCTGTTTGTGCTTGAAGAGAAGGAGTTGCTTGACAAGTTGCTTAATGTTTACACATTCGGGCAGCCAAGAATCGGAGACGAAAAGTTAGCATCTTTCATGGAATCCAGGTTCAACTATCCTGATACTAGGTATTTCAGGATGGTTTATTGCAATGATTTGATTCCTAGGGTTCCTTTCGACGATAATACCTTCTCCTTCAAGCATTTTGGAACCTGTCTTTACTATGACAGTCTCTACTACGGCAAAGTGAGTGTCTAATTCAAATATGCCATTTTACCCTCTCATAAAGTTATTTTTGACGAGAAATGCCTCAAATACCTTTCTAATAATTAAAATAGTTCAAAAATGTCCCTATAGTTATTATAAAAGTGCTAAAATGCCCTCATTTTAGTACTCTTTTGGTAGCTGTAGGACATTTTAACTGAAAAAATAATTTGAGTTGCACAAAAGAGTGTCCTATAATTCGAGTGGCATCAAATGTCCCAGCTTTAACTCACATTTTCTTGTTGATAATTAATTACGCTTAATTTTGTAGTTCATGGACGAGCAGCCGAACAAAAACTACTTCAAGCTGGGACATTTCATACCGATGTCGTTGAATGCAGTGTACGAGCTGATCAGAAGTTTTTTCATAAAATATATTCATGGTCAACAATACGAGGAGACTTGGTTAAACACAATGTTTAGGCTACAGGGATTGGTGGTTCCTGGCATTTCTGCTCATATGCCTGTTGATTATATTAATGCTATTAGGCTGGGAAGAGCGAGAGTTGCTCCTACCACTTCTTTGAAAAGCTTTGCTCGCCGAATCTAAGACTGGGGAATCATCATTGGAATAAGTTGCTTCTGTTGATGGAGTTCATTTGCTATTTATATATGTGTTTTCTTTGAATAAGAATCCAAAGAATTATGTGTGTGATTTGTACTTTTGAATTATTGTAATTTTTGGGTTGCTTAGGGTTCCAACCAGAGACCCTACTTTGCTGAAGGGAGATTAATATTGCAAAATTATAAATTAATAATATAATACTAATTTTTTTTCTAAAGTCTGTCCATAAATTTTTTTATAAATCAAATTACTAATAAATCGACACAGATGGTAACAACTTATCTACTGTTTTTTTTTAACAGTTTTATCCGATACAAACATACGGCTATGGATTTGATTCATAATTTTTTTAATGGATCCAATACAGTTTAGTGCTAATTAATCTGCAGAGTATGCAAGAAAAATCCATAACATCATGAATCCTACTAAAACCAGAGCTATCAATATTGCAGTTGATAAGGTCAAAAGGATGTTTTTTTAAAAATAAAATTTAATGGCAAATTTTTACCATATTCAATACTTTAGAGCTAAATTTGACTTTTATATTTATATTTTATTATTTTGAGTCTATCTTTTTAAGAATTTTAGTTATTAAAATTCGAGAGAGAGTGTTCATTCAAAATTTTGATTCTTCAATTAAACAATCCGCTGAGATTATTTTCAAATATATAAACAATAAACTGACTTACCGTTGAAAATTCAATTTAGGCAATTAATTGAAATTAAACCAATTGAATGGTGAAAATTATGCAAATATGATGAATCGTGCATTTATATATATTCATACATAATAAGAGTATTAATCTGGTCATGAAATAAATCACGGGATGCAAGTGAGTTGACAGGAAACTCTATTAGCTAAAGCGAGGTCGCGAGTTATTCGTGTACGCAGCCATTTAAAACCTAAGGTTAGAGTTTTGCCTCTCACACTAGATAATTCTGACTTGAACGATAATTAGTTTGGATGTGATACGGATTTAAATGTACATACTACAATTGGTAAACAATTGTATAAGTTAAAACTCATACAGGATACTACGTGGTGAGAACAAAAAATCTAGTCATTAAATAAGGAACCAAGTACCTTGTAGAATTATAGAATTCCATTTTTATTTGACTAGAGATCATGGCATAAACAAGCTAATAAAATATATGCGTTTTTATATAGCAAGTTATTCCTTATATGGACCTAATTTAGAAAAGCATTTTCCTTATTTATATGTGTACCTTTAAAAAAGAAATCACACTCCAAAATTTTTAATGTCCATGAAATTGATATATATATATATATATATATATATATATATTAACTAGAGATAATTTAAAAGAAGATGTGCATATTAGGGCTGTGCAAAATTGAACCAAAACTGAAAACCGAAAATCGAATCAAATGAATTTTGGTTCATTTGGTTCGGTTTTTTTGATTCTAAATCGAAGTTAAATTTCGGGTATTTCAATTCGGTTCGGTTCTTATGATTGTAAAACCTAAAAAATCAAACCAAACGAAATTTGTTAAACTCACCATTTTGCTTATATATATATATATATATATATATATATGTATACACACACACATTATAGTTATATTTATTTACATGTACGTTTTTTTTTTTAAATTGAAGTACATTAAATGTATTATTAATAAGAATTTATGTTGTATTTATTTTTAATATATATTTTTTAGTGTAATTTTGCTTAGTATTTATTAGGAACATAATATGAAAAATTTATGTATATTTTTTCCTTTTAATTATTTTAAATGGTTTTATTTATTTGAATATAAGTTAATTTAATTTATGAACTCATATAAGTTAAAAATCTAAAAAAAGCCTATATTTATAAAGAACCGATTGTACCGAACCGACCGAAATTATTTCGGTTTATTCGGTTCTAAAAACGTTGGTCCGTAGTTCGGTTCTAAAAATTTATCAAATTCGATTTTCGATCTGTTCCGTTCGGTCCAAAATTGAACCGAACCGACCATTTGCACACTCCTAGTGCATATCACAGCCAAGTAATTCATTGAAATCGATAATCTAATTGTCTACCTTACCCGATTATAACAAAATAAAAAAATATATATAAATGTAAAATATAAAATATTTTCAGAAATACATACATATATGATATATATACATCTTCTTTTTTACGTGTGCGCATGATAATTCCTTAGTAGGTTATATACTTGATTTTGCTTATAGCCTGACGATAGGCAGCTTTTCTTGATCTATGTTCACTTTTGATCTTTGTATGATTTGTGAGTATGGGTTTAGTTTATGTATTTTCTTTGCATTATTTTTTTTTTATATCTAATAAATAGAGAAATATTATGCCTGTTTTGGCAGCATTATTAACCAATAAAGCTCAATAATATTGACATGGTTGGTGTGATAATTTATTTCATGTCAAGCTGTAAAGCTTTACAAAGCTTTAATTTTATATACGTTTTTTTTTCTTAGACATACGTACAGTCAGGTATGATATATATCATCTTATTAAAAAGTTATATTGGATAAGATTTTACTTAAATCAAATAAAAATTAAATTATCCATGTCATTTCAATATCATTCAATTTTACACAGTAGGGTATACCAATAATTCTCCATATCTCAACCAACTAGATCTGCACTTTTCTAATTTCTACCGGCATAACCAAAATTTTTCTTCCTTGGACGGGTACATATGGGTACATATGTACCAAATCAATAAAAGATTATTTTATTTTAAAAAATAATTTTTATGATTAGTTTGATCCATATATTTATTTACTTTGTTCACAACTCACAACTTACAGGTATAATGTATTTATATAGTGCCAAATCAATGATAATGACATTTAAAAAAAAAATCACTTCTGTAACTCATTTTTCATAAATTTCAGTACGGTCCGTTGCATTTATGTATCATGTAACGGGCTTAAAAAAAGAAGTTTTGTTTGTATTATTTCAATAGTCAATAATTTATTTTTTTCGACCGGCCAATTTCACTTTGGAAAAATTAAAATCGTGTGAAATAAACCCTTATGTACTTCTGGTTCTGATACTATTCCTAATTACTTCTATGTATATGACTCCTGGCAGAATAAATAGAAGAATATCAGAGAAACTAGACCTTAAATAATAAAGGCAGAAAATATGTAGACTGGAGAAAGATTTCCTATATCCTGAAATTTGATTATGTATGCAAATAAATTTTATAAGCACCAAGAATGGTAACTGAATAAAAAATAAATAAATGCTTATGTAATGGCTTATTTAGTTTTACTGACAAAATATTTAATGGTTAGAATTGTATCATATTAAAATTACTAATTAGAAGAAAGAAATAATGATATCGACATTTTAATATCTCAGAAATAAATAAAATATTTTACTTAAATTAGAGTCTAATTGGCTCAATTTTGATTCTTTAAGAGCCTATTTGACATATTTTTAATTTTTTAAATGTTAAATTTTCCCAATGTAAATATGAATGATATAATTAATTATTGTAACAAATTTAAGAGAACTATTTAGCCCTTAAACCTTTGCAATAAATATACATATGTACCAACATAAACACATACATATGCAACGGGATATGTTGTGTGGAGTCAATATCAATATTCAATACTAAGAAAAAAAATCCTTTTAATTTTAATTTATTTTAAAATTAATTCCACTAAAACATTTAAATAATTTCATTAAACATAACAATTCTACTAAAATATAAAATTTAATTAAAATATTTACATATAAAATTTCAATATGAAATTGTTTTTGACACTGAATCAAATTCCTAACTATACCTCTATACATGTGTACACACATAATGCATATTATACATACATTATAGTATAAATGTCATGAATATATGCTTGGTAAAAATTCACTACGTAATTTGATATACAAGATTAAGATTAAAAATTAATTACTTATCGTTATTCAAAGTTATATTATTATATATGATTCCATAAACAAAATATCTTCCCAGTCTTCTACCTGAAAATTAAAGAACTCAGCAAATTGGCAGACAGTTGGAGAACTGAGACCCACCCTCCACAACCAGTGTTAGGGGTGAGCAACGGTCGGTTCGGTTTAATAACCGAAAACGAATTATTAAGATTTGAACAAACCGAACCGATATAATATAATAATCGAGATCAAACCGAACTGATATTTTCGATCGATTTGGTTCGGTTAACTGATAAAATCGAAATTTCAAAATTATAATTAAAAAAATTATATAAAATTACAAATCATAAAATTAAAATAAAAAAATTCAAATTAAAAATGTACATATATTTAATTTGAGTTAAACCCCTTTACATTGAATTAAAAAATACAAAAAAAAGTTTATTTTTGTAAAAAATGAAAAAAATAACATATATTAATACAAGTTCGGTCGGTTCAATTTTTTTTTCGGTTTTTGCCTTTCAAAATCGAACCGAAATTAGCTTATTTTTGAAACCAAAACCGAACCAAATTAAAAAATTCGATCGGTTTGTTTCGATTTTTCGGTTTGAACCGAAATTTGCTCACCCCTAATCAGTGCCACGTTTGTCAACTATTAATAATAAAATAAAAATATGCTTCAACTTATCTTTTTCCTTTTAAAAAAAACTTGTTATTTAAAGAGGAAAAGGAACTATTAAAGTTTTCTTTTAGGTACCATTAATAATATCCCACATTAGATGGAGAAAGCTTTTTTTTTTCCTTCTTGCTTTAAAAATATTAGAGTTTTAGTAAAGAGAAAAATGATCGTAATATTTTAGATTATTTTTATTATATAATTGAAGGAAGAAATATTATATTCTTATGCTATTTTTTATTTTTATTTTTTCCCTCGCGGCAGACGAATTATTATTAGTCTACATTTACATGTGTTCTTGATTACCACAAATATCCGACTTTCTAATATCAGTTGAATAAGATTATTAAATGGGGAAATATAAAATTATTAATTACAATTTACAACACATGAGAAAACCAATCCCTCGTATCGTGATAAATTATTACAAAAACAATTACGAGAAAAAATTATTGTGAAAAAAAAAAAGAAAAAAAAGTTATAATAAAGTAAATGGCTTTTATCAAAATTGTACAAAAAATTACAGCAATATTTTCAGTTTTACGATTTTATCAATTAAGGCTTGCGTTGTTAAAATAATAATAAATTAAACCACATGTTTCTTATTCCTTATTATAGTTGCAGTGTACTCGTGTTTGGCAGAAAAGCTGAAGGAGCTTCCCACATTTTCTTACTGTCCATAATGTTACTAATTTATGTTTTTTTTAAAAAAAAACCATTATGAAATTTAAAATTTAATTAAGCATCAAAGCTTATAAAATTTTTTAATTAAGCATTATGAAATTTAATTAATTAATTTCTATAAATTGAGACTATATATATAATAGGCGGACGAAGATTTTATAAATAGAGGGTAGCCAAATAATAATAATTAATAAGGGCAGTTGTTAATTATGGTTTGTGAAAAAAGCAAAAAAATCATGCATCGTCTGAATTATATCTCCATCTTTTGATACCGAGTTTATCTATAAAAACATTGATCTTCTTCATTCTCTGGTCTCAGCCGATATTGAATATTTGGGTCATAAAAATGAGTGAGGAAAGTGATATAAAAAAAGAAAGCATGGCTGTTACTGGTAGTTCTAAAAATGACAAGGCTCCAAAGTACTTGATAGTGGATCCTTCTAAGGGGAAAAAAAGAGATATATTCAAGTTTTTGGTGAAGCATGATTTGAAGAGTGGAATGAAATTCTTGGAAAGTTTTGATGAGGGACTTAAGGAAAAATTTGCTTTTGGTCATTGGTTGGTTTTGTTGATTTCAATTATTATTCGTCGTTTCCTTTCCTTTGTTTATACTCCTTTGAAAGTCTTCGGTTATTTTGTTGAATTCTTACTTAATTTTCTCTGTCAAAATCGTGGCTTCTCTGGCATTCTCTATAACTTATTTCATGGTAAATATCTAATTCCCCTCTCTCTCTTCTTCTTAATTTTAAGTAATTTCATAAATATTTATGAAAATGTACATATGAATCAAGTTGTGATTAAACCATGAAATTAGAAACTGATTCTTAGTCCAATATGAGTTACATGGACTGAAAAGGGTATTTGATTAAGATAAAAATTCAAGAGTTTTCTATAAAATAATAGATGATTTTCCATTTTTTTTTGCAAATATTTTATTTATAAGAGAATTAAGAAAATCAAGCTGAACCAGTTAAATTATGATTCAATCTAATTGAGTGTCCAGTAAGAGTTTGACAATATTATAGCAAGAAATTTTTTTATTATATAATTTTTAAAATAGATACGTGTGCATTTATGTGTGTATGTATGTATAAATGAAATACATATATGCATGAGAACTTAGAAATATCTTAATTAATTTATGTATATATATGATATGTGAATTTGTAGGGAAGCTAAAGATACCGATGAGAGGAACACAAGATTTTGTAAGTGCAATTGGGCAATTAGATAGAAGAATTGAACTTTTGAAGACCCCAGCTGTGTCAGAGAAAGAAGATCATTCAATCTGCTCACATATTGGGCATAAAACACCAGATTTTCTTCAGACATATATAATGGACCTTTGTGTTATGGCTGCCAAGATTGCTTATGAGAATGAAAAATTTGTTCAAAACGTCATCGTTAATCACTGGAAGGCAAGCCCTAAAAAGTCCTTATCCTTATATATTTGCTATATATATATACACTTGGTATCCTGAAACCTTTTTTTTTTTTGCTTGACATGGTTATATAGATGCATTTCGAGGGCTTCTACAACTGCTGGAATGGTAAAGAATTAAATCATCTTCTAGTATTTTTATAAATAATTCTTATAAGGTATTTGTATGACTATGCTGAATTGTTCCTTATAATTGATCTGATAGAATACCAAAAGAGATTCAACACCCAAGTGTTCATATGCTGCGACAAGCCAAAAGATGCAAACTTGATAGTGGTGAGCTTTAGAGGAACAGAACCATTCAATGCAGAAGATTGGAGTACAGACTTTGATTTGTCCTGGTACAAAGTCCCCAAAGTTGGAAAACTCCATATCGGATTCTTAGAAGCTTTGGGTTTGGGCACAAGACGTGATATTACCACTTTCCAAACTCACCTTAAAAAGGAGCACACAGGCTTCTTCCATTGGAATGACGACTCTGAAGCTCTAATGATGAAATGGATCAAGAGAAGTGCTTACTACGGCGTCTCATTGAAGCTCAAGAGCTTATTAAGGAAGCATAAGCATGCTAAATTTGTTGTCACTGGACATAGCTTGGGTGGTGCACTTGCTATTATGTTCCCATGTGTTCTTGTTGTGCAGGAGCAGAAACATTTGCTAGATAGGTTGCTGAATGTTTACACATTTGGGCAGCCAAGAATTGGGGATTCTCAGCTTGGAACTTTCATGGAATCACATTTGAATTATCCCCAGACTAGGTATTATAGGGTTGTTTACTGCAATGATGTGGTGCCTAGGGTTCCTTTCGACAATAAGCTCTTCGGCTTCAAGCATTTTGGAACCTGTTATTACTATGACAGTCATTACTTCTTCCGAGTAAGTATTTTGACAAATATTACTTTTCTTGATAATTCATTAATTCTACATTCAAAATTTATTTACGTAACTTTTGAAATTACTGATTTAATAATTAGACTATATAAAATCGAATTGATCAGTCGGGTTGGTTTGCTTTTTATTATTGGTTCAGTATATTTGATTCGATTTTTATATATATATATATAAATCAATATAACTAAATTGGCTAAATTTTTATAAAATGATATCATTTTGATTTGTTATTTATATAGAAGGGCTAAACTGAAATGGTTCAAAGTGTTATTCAGTCGGATCGGTTTAATTTTTTTTTTTTTCTTATATGTTCAGTTTTTTTTAATAGTAACTTTATTTTTTTCAATTTGGTCGATTTTTAGACCAAACCGATTGAATGCTAACCTCTATTTCAGGGAAAAGAATCCTACCATCTTATTTGATCGTTTGGAGATCCAATTTATCGTATTAACTGCATTTGAATTTTGTAGATGACGGAAGAGGTGCCGAATAAGAACTTCTTCAGCCTGAGATATTACATACCGATGAGATTTAATGCAGCGTGGGAGCTGCTTAGAAGCTTCATAATAAGCCACATATATGGTCCAGATTATCTGGAGACTTGGGCCTGCACATGGTTTAGGAAACTGGGATTGGTTTTGCCTGGTGTTGCTGATCATAATCCTGCTGATTACGTCAATTCTGTTAGACTGGGAAGGCCAAAAATTGTTCCTGCCTCCACTTTAGAAAGCTTTCTTCACAAAATGTTCTGATTGCAGAACGATATTGCACCCTTTCTCTTCTTCATCATAAGGTCAAGTTATCGTTGTTGGATATACGATTGTAATGTTTCATATCTATATGTTTTCGATCAATATATAGAATCTAATTATAAGCAGTTGAATAAAAATTAAAGGAACTATGGTGTGAAATTGATTAATGTTCGAATCCAATACTTTCATTAGCTATGAAGCATTATTGTTCGTAGCTTTTGTAATTATTCAGCTACAATAACTTTCTGTAGCTATGAAACTGTCGCTGTAAATTTAAATTATTGTAGTAATTACTAAGATCTGTATCACAAACTTAAGCTTGTTGGTTAGAAATCTAATTCTATATATATATATATATATATATATATATATATATATATATATATATATATATATATATATATATGTATATATATATATATATATATATATATATATATATATATATTATATATATATATATATATATATATATATATATATATTTCCTTTTTTCCTTGTGTGATATCTAAAATCAACGTATAATATAGACCTAATGAAGTGATAAATGTTTCCTTTTTTCCTTGTATGATATCTAAAATCAACGTATAATATAGACCTAATGAAGTGATAAATTAAACAATTCAATGTTAAATTGATATATATACAAGCAGCTAATAGAAAATTGGCACAAAAAATAAATTGATTTAGAAAGAAATGGAATGGTGTTTAGCATGTATAAATGACATTTTATCATTTATTTAATACATGAAAAATCTCTTATGAATGGAATTTAATCAATAATTTCTGTTGTTATTTTCTAATCTGATTTATTTCTTAAATCCAATAGAGATACTTCAAATTTGCTTAAACATTATCAATCATATATATGCGGACAATTTTGATTCTTGAATCTCCAATGATCTGCTGTGATTGATTTTTCATATATATATATATATATATATATATATATATATATATATATATATAACCACTCCTTGAATATTCAAAGTAGCTAAGTGTTTAAAATTTAGTCAATTGAATGGTCTCCAAATTTAAAAAAAAAAAAAAAAATTGGCCTAACCCAACTCAAAAAATTAATTTGTGAATGTGAAAGTTGCTCAAAATTTTATAACGAATATTGTAACTAGTAAATGGAGTATTAAGTTTACAAAACTAGATATTTGCACGTGGCTTAACATCAATAACTAATGGTTTTGATATTATGTGAAAAAAATAAATTTGAATCTAACTGAATCTTAAAAACGAGCATGTGAAGTGAGGATTGTTAAAATATTTATAGAAAGTATTATATTTTTTTAATTGACGGGTATGAAATACTTAACCAAGATTATGCAAATATGATAAAGTGTGTCCTCATTTTAAATTCTATAAAATAAGATGATTAATTGATTATATTCTCGTCATGAAACTAATAAGGAAGTATACTAACAGAAAATTCTTACATATTAAAAAAATATATGTTTTTTTTAACAAGAAATGGGCATATAGCATCAGTAGAAATAATATTATACATTTTTAACATGTCCATGAAATTAATTAATAATATTCACTAAAAATTGTCCCTGGAATATGAATATATTAAGAGATGCCAGAGAATTTATGAAGAGATGTGCATATAACATAGAAGTGAATAATTGGAATCGAATCGCATGCCATTGTTGGGGTGGTTTAGATTGGTAGCATTATTACTAATAAATATTATAATTCATTGCGATAAAGATAATGAATGCACTACAGTCAATATTTAATAATTGAATCTTTCATATCAAATGTTATAATCAAATCTTTGAAAAAAAATGTTATAATCTATTTATAAACTATAAAATAAACAATGGGCCACTCCAATCATGGAATTGAGCAGCTCATTCAAAAAGCCTATGAATTCACCTAAGGCTATGTGGAGTTCATTTTCTTAGCCACACTTCTCTCGATAAATAGATAGTCGGAAATATATAAAGATTTAGAGCGTGAAATTTTTACGTAGCTATTTTATAAATATTGGCATTCATTTACTTGAGATAAAAGATTAATAATGCACTACAAGAAAAATACTATTTCCGACGGAAAATAAGGAATTTTCGTCGGAAAACTAAATTGCCGACGGAAATTAATTCCGTCGGCAATTTAGTCGTAGGTAAATTTCCCGACGGAAAATCAATTTCCGTCGGCAAATTTCCCGACGGAAATTGAATTTTCGTCGGTAATTACCGACGGAAAATCATTTTCCGTCGGGAATTCCCGACGAAAATTTAATTTCCGTCGGGAAATTTTACAAATTAAAAAAAAAAATTAATAATAACAATACAATTAACATAAATAAATAATAATAATAACAATACAAATTATAAATAAATAATAATAATAACAATACAATTAACATAAATAAATAATAATAATAACAATACAAATTATAAATACATAATAATAATAACAATACAAATAATAACAATACAAATTATAAATAAATAATAATAATAACAATACAATTAACATAAATAAATAATAATAATAACAATACAAATTATAAATAAATAATAATAATAACAATACAAATAACATAAATAAATAATAATAATAACAATACAAATTAACATAATAATAATAACATGTTGAATAATAATAATAATAATTTAATAATAATAATATGTTGAATAATAATAATAACTAAAATTAACACTAATTAACAATAATAATCATAATATGAAAAATTCTATTAATAAATTTAATAACAATAAAGTTTTAAGAAATATAAATTTAAACAATAATTACAATTTACCAATATTCATCTAACATAAATAAAATAATAATAATATTAATAATAATAATAATTCTTATTATACCCAATTAACAATAATAATAATAATAATAATAATAATAATAATAAATAAAAGAGAGAGGCAGATCTGTACCTGGCGCCGGAGGAGGAGGAGAGGTGGTCGGCGGCGACTGGGCAGAGGACAGAAACGGGGAGAGGAGAGGGAGGAGAGAGAAAGAGAGAGAGAGAGAGAGAGAGAGAGAGAGAAAGAGAGAAGGGAAGGAGGAGCGGGAAAAGAGGGAGGGAGGGAGGGGAGGGAGGGGAGGCCGATCGGCGCCGGAGGGAGGGGGAAGGGCGGTGGTCGGCGGCGGCTGGGCAGAGGGAGGAGAGACGGGGCGAGGAGAGGGAGAAGAGAGAAAGAGAGAGAAGAGAGAGAGAGAGAAAAAAAAAAGAGGGAAATTTAGCGACGGAAAGCATCTTCCGTCGCTAAAAAAAGAGAGGGAAAGTTAAATTTTTTATCTTTAGCGACGGAAAGCATATTCCGTCGCTAAAAAGAGAGGGAAATTAAATTTTTTTATCTTTAACGACGGAAAACTTATTCCGTCGCTAAAAATAGCGACGGAATATTCAAACCGTCGCTAATTTTAGCGACGGTTTTTTTACTCCGTCGCTATTTTAGCGACGGATTTTTATTCCGTCGCTAAAAATACAATTAAGTTTTTTTTTTTTTTTTCAGCGACGGAAAAGTATTTCCGTCGCTATTTTTAGCGACGGTTCATAAAAACCGTCGCAAATATCGGTCGGCAATTTTGGTGGGAAATTTTGGCGCCATTTTTAGCGACGGATTTTATTGTCCGTCGCTATTTACCGACGGAAATTAAATTCCGTCGCTAATTAGCGACGGAAATTAAATTCCGTCGCTAAATAGCGACGGAGGTTAATATCCGTCGCTATTTAGCGACGGAAATGACTTCGTCGGTAAATTTCCGTCGCTAATTTATCATTTTCTTGTAGTGATGTCCAACAAATGGAATACAGATAAACACAGCATAGAAAACTAAAAAGGACTTTTTCAAATATATAAATAATTAAATATGTACTTTTGATCCAATTAATTAATTGAAATTGCTTAGGGAAAAAAAAAATCAGTTTGAAAAATAATTTAAAAATGATCCAAGTGGATTAAAGTTAGGCCGGTAGTTAGTTTAGTATTATATAATATATATATATGATGATGACAATGTACGTAATCAAAGTAGCGACTGATGAATCTTATCTTATGAACAAATTAATTAATCTATTTGCTCATAAGATTGATACTGACCTCAAAGAGTTACAAATAATTTATTAATTTGAATATCATAATAAAAAAATGACATGAGTTCATTCCCACGGCATAATCGGGGCACCTCTGAAAATTCAAAATTGTATGATTGACATATTAGTATTTAATTTATAACTATTTCTTTACGAATGTAGTTTTATTTTCTGATAAAAATATATAATTTTTATTTTAT
Organism: Excoecaria cochinchinensis; assembly: GCA_947683425.1. Classification (NCBI taxonomy): domain Eukaryota; kingdom Viridiplantae; phylum Streptophyta; class Magnoliopsida; order Malpighiales; family Euphorbiaceae; genus Excoecaria; species Excoecaria cochinchinensis. Next base: position 1,501,831 of record CANTUQ010000125.1, on the reverse strand, counting down.
AAAAATAAATTTTGTAATTTCGCCAAATAATTAAAGTTATATGAGTTTATAGAAAAAAATAGCATAGAATTACGTCCTATTAGAAAGAACAAGAGTTCGAGATATAAATAAACAAGGAATAAGAGATTTTTTTCACCCTTAAACTATTATAAATAGGGTAAAAAATGACTTCGATTTTTTTTTTTATCAGTTTTTACCATCTATGTTCATGAAAATAGGTGAAATATGCTATCATTTTGGACGGAAAGTACAGTTTGCAAATGGAGTAAACAACAATATCGAGATGATACATCAGTACTCATATATCAAATCTTTCTCCTCGTAAACTTCAAAAAAAAAGGCTAGGATGTTTTTTTGTCCCTCACCTATTGAAAATGGGGTGATTTTACCCCAAATTTTTTGAGCCAGTTTTGTCCCTGAACTCATTTTTTAGTGTGTTTTTGCCCTTAAAATCAGTTTTATTGTGTGATTTTGCCCTTCAAACAGACGAAAAAATCACGTGTCGAACAGTACATATGGCAGCGAATCAGATTGCGACATGTCAGCTCTCTCTCTCCCTCCTACTCATCTATTCAGTCAAAAAAAAAAAAAAAAACTCTCCTCTCTTATCTCCTCGCTTCTTCTCTCTCCTCCTCTTGGATTTTCTAAACTTGACCTAGACTACTTCTTCCCACAATTGGACATCCATCAGAATTTTAATTAAGCTGAATTTTGATGGAAAATTAGAAGACACATATTTCTTCTTTTTTAATGGAGATCATTTTTAGAGGTCTGAAAATTGAGGTTTTGTTGCAAAAAATGGTCTGTTTTTTTGGATTTCATATACAGTGACCGGCTTCAACTTTTTTGAGGATTAGACGGTTATTTGCCATTAAATCGGACTGATTTTTGGTGAATATGGTCATAACTCATTATTTTTCAATTTGAACAATGAAAATTGCATTTGGATAATCATAATTTTGTCCGATTTGTTTTGGATAGAAGTTACAAACTCAAAATTTCTAATTTCTGCAATTTCATATTTATTCAAAAAAAAAGAAACTAGCAATTTCTACCAAGAGATGGAGAGAGTAAATAGAAATACGAACCCGGCATATATCGATACCAAAAGAATTTATGATTTAATAACAATTTCGTTGCTTGTTTTTCATGAAAGACCTGGATAATACATGAGGAGGAGGAGAGAGATTTTTTTTTTTAACTGACTAGATGGATGAGTAAGAGATAGAGAGCTGACATGTCGCAATTTGATTTATCGCCATTTGTACTGGTAGACACGTGATTTTTTCTGTCTATTTAAAGGGCAAAATCACACAATAAAATTGAATTTAGGGGTAAAATCGCACTAAAAAACCGACTTTATGGGCAAAATGAGCTTGAAAAAAGTTGATGGTTAAAATCATCCCATTTTCAATAGCTGATGGACAAAAAAATACTTTAGCCTTTTTTTTAAAAAAAAAAAAACTGAATAAGAGAGAGATTTGACACGTCGGTACTGATGTATCATTTTGGTATTGGTTGCCGTTTACTTCATTTGCCAGTTTGATTTTTCGTTCAAAATGAGGGCATATTTCGTTCATATTCATGACTTCAGAGGGTAAAAACCGACAAAAAAATTACGAGTATTTTCACTCTATTCGCAATAATTTGACGCAAAAAAATCTCTTATCCCAATAAACCATCAATTTTCTTTTCCATTTAGTGAAGTTCTTAATTATCTAGAATGAATTCTTATAACAATCATACAATAAATATATTATGACAAAAATTAAAAGAAAAAGGTACTCTCCAAAAGAATAAAATAATAATATTAAATTAATTATTATATCCTAATCTCATAGAAAATGTTTTTCAGCAAATTAATTATCATAAAAAAATTTGTGCCAAATTGCAGTTTTTAATTTTTATATGTGGTAATATATGAAAACTAGATAAGCATATGATGTAATATGACATCTTATCTCCTATGCCAGTGTATGGAGAATTGTGGTTATTACTAACTATTGGGATTTAATATTCCACTAAAAGTGCGTTATGTCTCATTTCAATTTTTGACATTCGAATTTACAATTTGGAGATATTTTTTTTCTTTTAGAATGAAAAAAGGGTGTTATAACTATCAATAAAACTTTCTTTTTCATATATATATATATATATATATATATATATATATTTTTTTTTTTTCTTTTTAAAGATAATAAGAGAGAATGAGAGCTTGAACTTGAAACTTTTCGATATATTCGAATCAGTATTTACCGTTGAATTTATATCATTTTTAAAATAGAGATAATTCATAAATTCTTTAAATTATATTATTTTTTTAATAGACTCTTCTTGAATTCACCGACTGTTCTATTTAGGGGTGAGCAAAAAAACCGATGGACTTGATTAACTGGAAAAAAAATTCGAAACCGAACCGATGAACTGGTTAACCGATTATAATGGACTGGTTAATGGTTAGTGTTTTGAAAAAACCGATATTAATGGACTGGTTAATGGTTTTTGACTCATGTGACCGGTTAACCGAACTGAAACATAATTTTCAGTTAATTTATTAATTATTTAATATATCCATATTTATTATTTCTTGATTTATCAAATTTTCAATAATGAAAATCAGAATATATTCGAAAAAATATATAATAATTTATTCTAATTAAAGGTGATCATGTACTTTTTTTTATTATACTAATTATTTTAAAGTTTTTAAGTTTTTTTAATTGACTATTATTAAGTATAACAATTTATCTAATTAAAAGTGATTATAGACAGGTTAATTTATTTACTTATTAAATATTAATTTTTAAAAACAAATTTGCTTATATCCACCAAATATTTTTATTTTAACAACAATAATGTTATATTATAATGAAAAAATTTTAATTTTTAAGTATTTTGAATAGTTTAATTTTATTTATGAATATATTTTATAATTATGGTGGTTAACCGAAAAATGTTGGGTAACCAGTCCGAAAATCCGAAACCGATGGACTGGTTAACCGATAGTAACGGACTGGTTAATGGTTAGTGTTTTGAAAAAATCGATATTAATGGACTGATTTTTTTTTGGTTCATGGACCGGTTAACCGGTCCATGCTCACCCCTAGTTCTATTATATTACTCTTTAAACTTATTAAATTTATTATATTATTCTTTTATAAGAACACATGGTACAATATAAAAAACATATAAAAACAACGCACATGTGGCACATGAATAATAATAAACTGATATTTTTAACAAATTTGAAGGGTATTCCATATAATTTTTATTAGTATAAGTGATATTACTTACAATTTTAAGAAATTTTAAAAAATAATCAAACACTTGATTAATTTAGAATGATAATATGCTCAAATTGATAGTTTAAGAATGAATTTATGAATATTATCCCGTTAAACTACTAATCTCTCTCACTAAATAGGTAGTGAACCCATCAACCTTAAAAAAAAAAAAAAATGGCTCACTTTGTGATTTTTGTAAAATAAGAATATATTATTGTAAAAATAAGGATCGAATTAGAGCAAAACTGCAGCTAAAATAGAAATAATAAGGAATAAAAGATTTAACGAGATTCGACCAATATTGCCTACGTGGACTAAGAATATTATTTCACTAAAACTAAAATGTGAAATAATACAAGAAAGAACAAATATGCTTAACTAATTGACAAGCTAAGCAATCAAGGGATGATAAAACCTAAAACTAAGGGGCTATATTTATAGTTACAAAATTCCCCTCCATTATCCTAAAATCCCGATGTGGGATTTGTGTTTTTGGTTTTTTTTTTTTTTCTTTTCTTTTCTTTTCTTTTCAGCCAACAATTGTTGGTTTTTAAGTTAGCCAACAATTGTTGACTAACAATAATCAACAATCTCCCACTTGAAGATTTGATTGAGTATCAATCACATCTTCACATTATTCTTTCTCTCTTGCCAATCCCGTTGCTTGTGTATCTGTCAGGCCGCTGGAAGATCGACACCAAACAAATTTGTCAGCATTAATTGCTTTCGTCATAAAATCTGCTATATTATCTGTAGTATGAATTTTCTGCATATCCACGGTTCCTTCTTCCACTTTCTCACGAACGAAGTGATACTGAACTCGAATGTGTTTTGTCCTGGAATGAAATGCTTGATTCTTTGCAAGATGTAAAGCACTCTGACTGTCACAAAATAGAGAAACATTCTCTCTTTTATGCCCGAGTTCCTCCAATAACAATTTCAACCATACAGCTTCTTTACTGGCTTGTGCAGCTGCCATATATTCTGCTTCTGTTGTTGACGTAGCCACAACTGATTGCAATTTTGAAACCCAACTTACAGCTCCGCCAGCAAGTGTAAACACATATCCTGTAGTGGATTTGCTTTTATCTAAATCTCCAGCATAATCTGAATCAACATATCCTCTGACAATAAAGTCTGATCTTCCATAACACAATGCAATATCTACGGTCCCTTTAATGTATCTAAGGACCCTTTTTACTGCGTTCCAATGCTCTCCACCAGGATTCGCCATGTATCGACTAACTGCTCCCATTGCATGTGTAATGTCTGGTCTTGTACAAATCATAGCGAACATTAAACTCCCCACTGTTGATGCATACAATACTCGAGACATCTCCATCCTCTCTTCTTCATTACTAGGACTCATCTTTGAGGATAACTTGAAATTAACAGGAAGTGGGGTAGAAATTGGCTTACAATCTTGCTTGTTGAAACGTCGCAAGATTTTCTTCAAATAGTTCTTTTGAGAAAGCCAAATCTTCCTATTATTTCTGTCTCGGTGAATTTGCATCCCTATAATCTTATTTGCTGGTCCCAAGTCCTTTATATCAAATTCCCTAGCCAACTGAGCCTTTAACTCCTTGATGCGATCTTTGTTGGGGCCCGCTACCAACATGTCGTCTACATACAACAGTAAGATAATGACATCATTTTCACCAAACCTCTTGAAATATACACAAGGGTCTGCATTTATCCTGCTGTATCTAAGGCTCATAATGAAAGAATCAAATCTCTTGTACCAACACCTTGGCGCCTGTTTTAGACCGTACAGAAATTTGTTCAACCTGCAAACCAAGTTCTCCTTTCCTTTTTCTTCAAAACATTCTGGTTGGGGCATGTAAATTTTTTCTTCAAGATCTCCATGAAGAAATACAGTTTTCACATCTAACTGCTCAAGATGCAAGTCAGAATTTGCACATATTGCTAGGACTACTCGAATTGTAGTGAGACGAACCACAGGTGAGAAGATTTCATTAAAGTCCACCCCTTCTTTCTTAGCATATCCTTTTACCACCAATCTAGCACGATATCTCTCAACTTGATTATCACCATCCTGCTTGATTTTATAGACCCATTTATTGCCTATGGGTTTTCTCCCTTGCGGTAGTGACACCAGTTCCCATGTCTTATTCTTATGAAGAGCTTTAATTTCCTCTTGCATTGCTGCCATCCACTGAGATATATCTGAACTGTTCATTGCTTCTTGGAGAGTTGATGGCTCCCCATCCTCAGTTAGAAGATAATATGCAACATTACCCTCCATAATATAATCTGAGTGCCAATTGGGCGACCTCCTTGTGCGAGTTGATCGCCTATTATTTGAAACTTCAGTTTCGACTGGCTCTTCTTCCTCGTACTCTGGTGCAGCTTAAGAAGAATTACTGATTTCTGATTCTCTTTCTATACATACTTTTATAGTCTCGGACCTTTTTTCACTTTCTGCTTGCACTGGATCTTTATCTTCTACAAAAATAACTTCTCTGCTGACAACAATCTTGTGGGTAGTGGGATCCCACAGGCGATACCCCTTTACTCCTTCAGCATACCCCAAGAATATACATTTTCTAGATTTTGGATCCAGTTTTGTAGTTTCTTGGGTATTGAACATCACATAAGCAGGACTTCCAAATACATGAAGGTTTGAATAATCCACCGGTTTTCCAGCCCACATCTCCATTGGTGTCTTACACTCAATTGCAGTTGATGGAGCTCGATTCACCACATAACAGACAGTATTGACTGCTTCCGCCTAGAATTTCTTATCTAAGCCTGCAGTTCTCATCATTGCTCTTGTTCTTTCCAACAGAGTTCTGTTCATCCGCTCTGCCACTCCATTTTGTTGAGAAGTGTATGCCGTAGTGAATTGTCTTTTGATGCCTTCTTGTTTACAAAATTCATCAAATTCTGTACTGGTGTATTCTCCTCCATTATCTATCCTCAAACACTTGATCTTTTGACCAGATTCAAGTTCCACTCGCGCTTTGTAAGTTTTGAAAATTGAAAACACATATGCTTTCTTCTTGATAGGGAACACCCAACACCTCCTGGAGTAATCATCGATAAACGACACAAAGTAGTTTGCTCCTCCTAAGGATGACACTGGTGCTTGCCATACATCAGAATGAACTAATTCCAGAATAGCCTTGCTTCTGAAATTTGATGTGTTGAACTTCAATTGATGCTACTTGCTTACAATACAATGCTCACAAAAGGATAGTGAGACCTTTGTGAGACCTGAAAGTAGATTTCTTTCTGCAAGAATTTTCATTCCTTGTTCAGACATATGTCCAAGTTTCTTATGCCAAATCATTGCACATTTTTCACTTGGACTGGTTGTGGCAATAAATGCCTCTCCTTCTTTCAAAGTCTCTCCCATTATCATGTATAAATTTGCAGCTATCTTTTCTCTTTTCATAAGTACAAGTGCTCCTCTTGATATCTTCAAGATCCTTTTCCCACCATTAAACTTGCACTCCAAATCATCCAATTGTCCTAAAGATAACATATTTTTCTTTAGGCCCTCTACATGCCGTACATCTTGAATAGTACAAATTGTACCATCATACATCTTCAACTTAATAGTTTTAATGCCAACAATCTTTAAAGCATGATCATTGCAGCTGTACACAGATCCTCCAGAGATAGGTTCATATTTATGGAACCATTCTCTTCGAGAAGTCATGTGAAATGTAGCTCCTGAGTCAAGAACCCATATTTCAGCAAATTTTTTTCTGCTTTCATTAGTCGTTGCTGCTTCACAACATAGAGCATCTTCGCTATTGGAACAGCTTGCCACATTTCCTTGAGAATCAGAGCTTTTCTTTAAACTCCAACAATCCTTTTTCAAGTGACCATTCTTGCCACAATTGTAGCATTTAATATTCTTCTTACTTCTTTATTTTGATCTACCATGATTGTGACTCCCACTTGAGCCACGTTCTGTTGATCTTCCTCTCATCACCGTCAAGGCTTCCACATGCTGTGAACTTGCCTGCCTGTCTTTCTTATTTTTGCGTCGATTTTCTTCTTCTAGAACAGCAGCTGCAATATCATCGAAGACTAGAGTATCCGTATTATTTGTTAAATTGATGATGAGTTGATCATACGAATATGGTAAACTTTGAAGTAGAATCTCAGCACGTTCTACTGTCTCTATTTTATAACCCAAAGAAGTGAGTTGAGAAAATAGAGTATTCAAAGTATTGATGTGCTCCGTCACTGAAGTGGATTCCTCCATACGAAGAGTATAGAGGTTTCTTTTAAGGAAAATTTTGTTGTGGAGTGATTTGGCCTCGTACAATTTAGTGAGATGATCCCAGACCTCCTTTGCCGTCTTCTTCTCTTCTATGCTTGACAACACCCCATCTGCTAATGCCAGATGAAGATTTGCCATAGCATTTCCATCCATCTCGTTCCACTTATTATCATCTGTGAAATCAGCCGGCCTTTGACTTATAGCTGCTAGGCAATTATCTTTTCTCAAGATAGCTTTCATCTTCAATTTTCACAGTGAGAAATTATTCCCGTTGAATTTCTCGATCTCATATTTTACCGCCATTACTTCTATCACGAACTTTTCTGCTCAAAAATTACATCTCACTATTTCACGTGAATAGTAACCGTATAGATGAACAGTGACCGTATACGTGAACAGTACCGTATACGTGAACAATATCTAAGGAAAAATATTTTCTAATGTGTACGATCAGTCTATGCTGCAACCACAGAGCATACTAAGACAGAATCTCGGCTCTGATACCACTTGTTGTGAAAATAAAGACCGAATTAGAGCAAAACTGCAGCTAAAATAGAAATAATAAGGAACAAAAGATTTAATGAGCTTCGGCCAATATTGCCTACGTTCTCGGAACTAAGAATATTATTTCACTAAAACTAAAACGTGAAATAATACAAGAGAGAAAAAATATGCTTAACTAATTGACAAGCTAAACAATCAAGGGATGATAAAACCTAAAACTAAAAGACTATATTTATAGTTACAAAATCCTACTCCACTATCTTAAAATCCCGATGTGGAATTTATGTTTTTGATTTTTTTTTTTTCTTTTCTTTTCAGCCAACAATTGTTGGCTGTTAAGTTAGCCAACAATTGTTGACTAACAATAGTCAACATATATATCATAATCTAGAGCATGACACCAATTATATAGTAATTAAAAAATCAATTAGCCATTGCAATAATTATAAGAAGACAAATGTAATTGACTCAAGTTGCAATATTTTTAACTATGTCACTCTTATTGTGGATTCAAAATTCAATTTTTTCACTAATTAAAAAAAAAAAAAAAACTGTTGGTGCACTTGTTTCCACACGGAACTAAAATTTGTTAGAAACCTATATAATATATATCAATTGAAGCACGTGTTGACGATGTGTATAGTGTTATGGTTAAGATGCATGGTCAAGGCCGGCCATAGTAGCAAAATGTGTACATCACGTCCACTATATTTTTATTTTTTTCAACATGAAAAATGTGGTAATAGTAAGATATTACAGTAACGATTATAATGATAAAGTATTTTCACGTGAAACACTAATATCAAGGAAGAGCAAGGACAAAATTTATAAATAACAAGGAGACAGTATAATAATAAACAGCATATGAAATGTATGTAATACCTTAAACTTTAAACTCTTCCTAAATAGATGCCAATTATACCTATAAATTTGATAATTCTCCTTTCTCATCCCATCTTGAAAGCAGTAGTGAACTCTTTGGGGAAGAAAGAGGGAGATAAAGAAAGTGAGAAACACAAAGCCATGGCTGCAACTAATAGTACTTCTACCACTGACTTTGCTCCAAATTTTCTGATAGTTGATCCTCATAAAGGAAGAAAAAGAGATATAGTGAAGTACTTGGTGAAGAATGATTTGAAGAGTGGAATGAATTTCTTGGATAGTTCAGAAGAAGGAATTAAAGGTGGAGCTGCTGTTGATCATAGATGGATTTTGTTGGTTTCGATTATTATTCGAAGAATTCTTTCCATGATCGATACTCCATTGAATTACCTTGGTTATGTTGTTGATTTCTTTCTTAATCTTGTTTCTCAAAATGATGGCCTCTCTGGCATTCTCAATAACTTCCTTCACGGTATATAACCATCCCTCTATATTACCGTTTTTTTTTTTTTTAAAATTTTATATATATATATATATATATTTGATCCTATCCATCCTTTCATATATGTGAACAAAAATAAATTTTATATGACTATTTATTATTAGCTCGATGCAGGGATGAATAAATAATTGCTGTTAGGTACAACCTAGGAATTATTTTATTGATTTTATGTCTGAATAAACAATGACATCAATAATAGAAAAAAAATAGTATAGTTTGTTGGTTTCATGTCTGAATAAACAATGATATTCACTAATAGTAAAAAATGGTATAATTTGTCAATTTTATTTATCTACGCTACTCTATTTTATTATAAATTAATTTTAATAATAATGATAAAGTGCAATTTATAACTTTTTCTATTTTACATGACAGTTTATTATTAGCTTGATTTATAAATAATATCATAGATTTGGTTCATGTAAAAAAAAAAAATCTGAATAATTTCTTGGTTAATAAAAACTTGGTTTATACAAGGGAAAAAAATGCAACTATTATGTATTTAGGGTTAACTAATTAAGTTTTTATAAAAAAGGTTTAATCAGTTAATTAAATGCATGTATTAGCTAGAAACCATCCAGCTTAAGTAATTAATTAGGGTCTAAAAAACTTGCAGGAAAATTGAAGATACCAATAAGAGGATCACATAATTTTATAAGCACAATAGGGCAATTGGATGGGCGAATAAACCTATACAGGACTACAGTGTTGGCAGAGAAAGTAGATGATTCAATTGTTGTTGATGTTGCAAATATAAAAGCAGATTTGGGGAACAGATATCTGATGGACCTTTGTATTATGGCTGCTAAGCTTGTTTATGAGAATGAGAAAGTTGTTAAAGAAGTCATCGATAATCACTGGAAGGCAAGCAACATCTCTTTATCTCAATATCTTTTCTCTTTTTAAATCTTTATAATTTATATACACTGAAATCTGTGTGATTTTTTTGGCATTTACAGATGCATTTCGTGGCCTTCTACAACTGCTGGAATGGTAAGAATTAAACCCTCTTGTTATACAATTTCTGAGGAAAATATTTCTGAATCCTGATGCTTGCAGATATCTTGCGATGGTGTTTTTTTAGGAGAGAAAAAAATCTAAAATTTGGTTATACATAAAATCGATCCGAAATCGAACTATTTTTTTAGTTAACCGATCCGATCAACTCGATTTTAGTTTTTATTTTTAATATTTTTTATTTTTTATTTCAGTTTTTAGGTACCATTTAACCGTTAGTCTACAATTAACCGGTTCATATATATATATATATATATATATATATATATATATATATATATATATATATATATCATATTTTTATATACCTTAAAAATATTTCTTTTTTTTTTTTATTTCTATCTAAAACTTACATAAAATAATATTTTAAAATATATTTAAATTGTATTTATTTTTTTACCTTATTCTTTTTGTATTTCTTTATAAAATTTATATAATATTTTAAACTCTATTTAAATTATGTCATTCTCATGAAATAACTAATTAATTTTTATATATATTATTTTTTATTATATATATTGCTGCCTATATTTTACTTGATATCATTTAATTACATTGTCTTATATTTTAGAGTTGTGTTTTAATATTCAATTTTGTCCAAAATTTTTTTTGACTTAAAATTAAGCATGCTAATTTCCAACAATATCAAATCCACTTTATAATATTAGCCATTAATTTGTTGAATTTGAATTTTGGCTAGTTTATTATGTTTGTTTTGTGATTTTTATTTTGAATTATTTTGCATATATATTTGAAATTGAATTGAATCTTATATAATTTTTTTTCATTGTATATTATAAATTTTAGTAATTAATCGAAAAATATTGGTTAACCAAATCGAAAAATCAAAACCGATTAACTGATTAATAAAATGTAAAGTACTGGTTAATAGTTAACGATCTTGAAAAACCGATATTAATAAATTGGTTAATTTTTTTTGCTAATGGATCGGTTAAACGGTCAATCCCTACCCCTATTTTTATCATTAAATCGTTAAAATGGATTTATTTGCAATATAATATTTATTGGATAAATTACAAATTTACATCTAAACATTCACTCATTTTTCAATATAATTTTTAAATTAAAAAATTTTACAATATAATACCAAATTTTTAATTACATTTCAAATCACATATTCTATTAAAAAAACCATTTGAAACTAACATAATATTATATGGAATTTACAAAATATTATGAAATATTCCACTAGTTTTGGAAATAATTTTTAACTAAATGCTAATTTTAAAATATAATTAAAAGTTGGATGTCAAATTGTATTTTTTTTAGCTTGGGATTTAAATTAAAAAACGAGTGAAAGTATGGGAGTTATTTATACTTAATTAACCCAAATAATAATAATAATAATAATAATAATAATAATGATGATAATAATATACAATTTTTGGTACTTAACCCTAAACATTTGAATTGATTTGAACTCCTTAATTTTCAATATATAATCTTGATGATACGATTTTTTAATTTATTTCAGAGTACCAAAAGCAAAGCAACACCCAAGCGTTTATATGCTGTGACAAGCCAAAAGATGCAAACTTGATTGTGGTGAGCTTTAGGGGAACAGAACCCTTCAATGCCCAAGATTGGAGCACTGATTTCGATTTCTCCTGGTATGAAATCCCAAAAGTTGGAAAACTACATGTGGGATTCTTAGAAGGTTTGGGTTTGGGTAACAGGGGCGATGCTACCACTTTCCAAACTCACCTTCAAAAGCAGCACACAAGCTTCTTCCATTTACACTCTGAATCTGAAGCAACTATAATTGAATGGGCCAAAAAAAGTGCTTACTATGCTATTTCTTTGAAGCTCAAGAGCTTGTTAAAGGAGCACAAAAATGCTAAATTTGTAGTCACTGGACACAGCTTAGGTGGTGCCCTTGCTATATTGTTTCCATGCGTGCTTGTGATTCAGGAAGAGACTGAGATGCTTCACAGGTTGCTTAATGTTTACACATTCGGGCAGCCAAGAATTGGAGATGTACAGCTTGGAAATTTCATGGAATCACATTTGAATTATCCTGTTACTAGATATTTCAGGGTTGTTTACTGCAATGATATGGTGCCTAGGGTTCCTTTTGATGATAAGATCTTCGCCTTCAAGCATTTTGGAACCTGCCTTTACTATGACAGTCGCTACCATGGCCGAGTAAGTATTAAGTTGTCACGTAAAATTTATCTATAACTAATAATCGAATCCAATAGGAAATTATTCAATCTGCTTTATCAGATTTTTAGTCTAATAAGTTCTCAATTAGATTTAATTTTTAAAATGACAAGTTTTTATAAACTCAACTGCTATAAAATTTTTTTAATACTCAATAATAATATATCGTAAATAGAAATTGAAATTGGAACCTTCTATACTTTTGATTGAGTAGGATAATAAAATCATTATCACTTTAAATTATGCATGTAACTGATTGAAATTTATGATGTAGTTCATGGACGAGGAGCCAAACAGGAACTTCTTCGGACTGAGACACATCATACCGATGAGGGTGAATGCAGCGTGGGAGCTATTGAGAAGTTTCGTAATGAGCCAAACCCATGGCCCAGATTACCAGGAGAGTTGGTTCTGCACATTGTTTAGAGCAATGGGACTGGTTCTGCCTGGCATTGCTGCTCATAGCCCTATTGATTATGTTAATTGTGTTAGGCTTGGAAGGGAGAGAGTTGCTCCTATGACCTCTTTGAAAAGCTTTGCTCGTAACTTATAAATAGTCTTTTCCTTTTAATTCATAATAAAATCAAGAGAAATCCTTGTGGAAAAATAAAATATTACGTAGTTGCTAGCAATAACATGTTGAGCTATTTATTTCGCTTTTCATCTGTATTAAGCTTCTTGATTATGAAATAAAAATTATTTTATGTGCACTTTTGCCTTATCTAAGAAGTAAAAATTGCATTTTTCGAAAGATATTTAATTTTTTTTTATCTAAATCAAATTCATGAAAAAATTCATATAACAAACTAATCCATTTAGACATGTATGAAAAAAAAAAAGACTTTGCACATATGCTTAAGTATAATTGACTTGTTCCATTATTTTTTTTAATGGGTCCGATTCTCATAACTAGACTGAACAAGAAATATGTGTTTTATAGTATTTTTACACGATTTTTTTTTTTTAAAAAAAAAAAAAAATTTCTCCTTGAAAGATGAAATAAAAGGGTGATAATCATGGATTGATTGTATTTTAGATAATATTTTTGGTTACGAATTATGGGTAAAAATTCTCGAAAATTAAGAAAACTTGCAAAACCGGTGACTGGGCTTTAATTTTGGGCTTATTGCAAACCACAATAATTAAAGGATAATTTTTTAGGATATATCATCATGGGCTGGATTTTCGTTCGTTTCCATTTTAATAGGGGAGGATAGAAGAGTAAGTTGGGTTTTTATTGGGCTTAGGCCTCATTAATCAGATAATGTAATTTGAATAGGATTGTTCTTGTTCATATTATTAAGATAAATTCAAGTTAAAAGTTATAGAAAATACCAGATTTTGGCTTAGCCAGAATAACTTGAACTTTTTTTTTTTAATTTATGTATTTCTTTTGAGACTATTATTCTATAAATAATTATTTTCAATTATTTCAATAAAAAATTTAAGAAAAAATAAATTATTATATTAATTTGTTTTATTTACATGAAATTAAAGAGATTATATTTTCTATTAATTACTTTTGATATTTGGAATGTAAATTTGAGATTATTTTTTAGATAATTTGAAATTTAAAATGTAATGTGGTTTGCTATTTATTAATTTAATATTTATAAAAAAATCATAAAATACAATTTCGGCTTATTTGGGGTTGGAATAGCTCTACTGGGTTACAAGATATTGGTTCAACCCAACAATATCTATTCATCATTTCAATTGTATCACCTATTTTTATTGTTACATTGGGATTTCCTTAGATATTACAACAAAATCTTTGCAAACAAGAATAACAAATTTCCAAAATTCAGTACAAATTATTTGTCCTTCTCTATTTGGAAAAATAATAGCAATAATCCTACAGCTCTAAGAAATTTGATGACATCTTTGAATGGATCATAAATGGGTTGTTTTGGCAGATTTACTGCAAATTTTGAGAATCTGCTGCCATGTTTTCTTCCACTAGAAAATTGGAAGACTATAAAATAATGTTCATGCAATGTCTTCAAACTGTATGAGCTGATTGGATCACATTCAAGTCCAAATTCTTAAGCCTTACTACTGATTCAACATGTCCTCTCAATGTGTGAATCTCTCCCAGCCTGCATACATTTCAAGCGATTGCTTAGCAAGGTTTATTTAAATCCTTGTTTTTTTATATGACAGTGTATTATTCACTCGGTCTGACAAGAAAATCATGCAAGAAAATACAAATGCAAGCCATATACCTGGCGATTTCAGCACGCCTCCTGGCCTGTTCGGCAATCAGAGAAGATCGCGATTTCCTACCATTGAACTCCAGATTTGCATCCATCAAACCTTGTAGACTTCTCTGAGAAACAATCCACTTAGCTGCTCTATCTTCCTTTCCATAGTCTTTCTTTGAAGTGAATGCAGTCTGATTAAAACAGAAGAATGAGTGAGGAGTTATTTTAAGCTAGGAGATGATGATTCTGAATTATGAAGCAAGAGACTTTGAGTAGTAGAACTAACCTTTCTGTCAAATAAGAGATTCCATGCTTCTCCACTCAAAGCGTAACGAACAGTGAACTTGATGATATCTAATGGTATGTAGAAGATCAAACTGTATAGCCAAATAACACCAGCCCATCCCCATCCAATGCCACTAATATATGCAAAGCTAATATGTGCATAAACAGCAATTAAGGTAGCCACCTATTCATGGAAAAAAAATGAAATGAAATTAAAATCTTAAGATCAAAGAATTTTTCTCCTATATATATATATATTGGAGACTGATAGAATATACTAGGTCTAATAGAATATAGTTGTCCTGTTCAGACAGAAAACAACTATTTTGTTCTGGACTGTTCTAGTCTAATTGTATTGTTCTGAGTAGCTGTATTCTATCATATTTATTATATTCTATCAGAGACTTATTGATATATAAACTATACCAGCTGAGCCACCACAAATGCACACATCAGAAGAACTCCAGGCCTCTCCAGAAATGACCAACTTTGGCTACGCGTAACAAATATGAGAGCCTGGCTGATAATGCTGACTTGGAGATACACAGCAGATGAAACTTCTTCAGAATTGCTCGACAGAGATCTAACATTGAAGGTGTTCTGCATCCAAATTGAAATTTAATAATCATACGAAACTGTTTTTGGAATAACAGACAGATCAAGAAATATACAGTCTAATGTTTGATACCTCAAAGAAGTCGGTATCAATGACAACCCAATAGAAAAGAACAGTAACCAAGGCAAGATATGTCCCAATGACAATTCCAGTTGCAAATATCTCGGGCAGTTTCCAACTGTCAGGCTTCGGCGATGGCTTGACTCGATCTTGGGATATAGTCATGATAGTACCTAATCACAGTCACACAAGAACAGTTTAGTAAGCATATAATGTGAAGTTATTTTAGTTTAGGGATGCCATAGTTGGAAATAGTACCATCATTAAGTATTGCTATGATCAGAACCATAAAAGGAGGGAAATCGTATTCCCATATCAAGGCCAGAAGCACAAAACCAAGCTGTGAAGAAATTCAGTTTCATATATCAATCAAGATTGTGAATTTAAACGCAGGTGATTAGACGAGGTAGAAGAATTTTAACTTACCACTATACGAATGGTTATGGAGACTGCATATATCTGCATATTCAATACCGTATTATCAGTAAATGGATATGGTTATGGATTCTTTGACTGGAAAAAGGAAGAACGCATTGATACTTAACCGTATAGTTCTTCATTCTTTGGAATATAGCTCTGCTTGTTAAGACAGCACTAATTATCACACTTAAGCCAGGCTCAGTTAAGACTATGTCAGCAGCACTTCTTGCAGCATCTGTAGAGTCTGCAACAGCGATACCGATATCTGCTTTCTTTAAGGCAGGTGCATCATTCACACCATCTCCTGTCATTCCCACCACATGCTTCTTTTCTTGTAGAATTTTCACAATTTCATATTTATGTTCTGACAGTTGCAAGAAAATCATAATAAATGGGGTCAAAAGAGGATTAGTATAATCTAGTCAATATTAAATAGTTCAAGATTAGCATGCAATTAAAGTACCAGGAAATACTCCAGCAAAACCATCTGCCTTCTCAATGAGCTCATCCACAGGAAGAGCTTCATTTTCATCTTTATTGCGACCCAACAGTGATGAAGATGGGTACATGTTTGTTCCCATTCCAAGTCTTCTTCCTGTCTCCTTTGCAATTGCCAATTGATCACCTACATTAACAAATTAACAGTGTTAGTATTTACTTACAATTGAAACTCTAACTCAAGACATCAGTAGAAAGTTTCAGGCACCTGTAATCATCTTAACGCAAACTCCAAGATTAAGTGCCCTTCTTATGGTCTCAGCACTATCATGCCTAGGAGGATCAAACAAGGGCAAGAGCCCACAAAATGTCCAAGGACCTCCAGGACTATCCTTGGTCTTTTCGGGCACTTCCTGTGAGAGTTGTCACATGATAGTCAGTTTCTTCTTTTCAGTACCTATGAATGAGGAAAAGTATGATGCAGGTTTCATACCTGAATTGCAACTCCAAGAGATCGAAGACCTCGTTCAGCAAATTTGTCGATGATGTCATGAACTTTTCGAGCAATCTGATCTTTCTCTTGGGACAGATTTAGGATCTGTTGTTGTGAAAATAACAATAGAAACATCAAATGTTTGTAGTTCCATTTAGGAACTTATCAATGTACTATTCTGAAGTGCAATGAATACCTGTTCAGGTGCTCCTTTGCTGGCACGGTACCAATTACCATCAGAATCAATGTATGTGATTGCAGTACGTTTGTCTACTGGATTGAAAGGCAGAAAGTGGACTTCCTGAATGTTTGCGCGGGCCTGTAGACAATAACAATGACATCAGTTACTATTATTATGCAGAACAAGAACAAAACAAAGTTATGTTTTGTCTTTACCTCTCTTGGATCAGCAAGCATGTTAACTATGGCTGCATCAATAGCATCCTGATTCTCCATTCTAGATGCTCTTGCTGCAAGCAGCACAATTGTATCTCTGTCCATATCTTTGTTAAAAACCTGTTTGATATGAAACTCCAATTATTAGGCTCATTTGATTGTACCATGATGGTAGAAATTGATACAATTTCCATGTGTAAAATGTTAGTTGAAAACTAGACGTTTTTGGATTTGAATAGCGAGATGCTTATTACTAACTAATACTTTTTTATTTTAGAAATTGCAGACTCTGTTCAGAAACAGAGTTCTCTGTTTAAAAACAGGACACAATTTTCAGAAAAGCAATATTCATGGCTTGGCATTGTTACAAAATGATTTCAAAATGAAAATCAAGTTTTGTACCTCAACAAGATTTCTATCAACTGTTAGGCGATTCAAGGTGAGAGTTCCAGTTTTGTCACTGCAGAGAACATCCATTCCTGCCATTTCTTCAATTGCCGTCATCCTCTTGGTAATGGCACCCTTAAATAATTAAATAGAAAAAAATATATAAGTCTGATGCTGTGGCAGTTTCAATTGTTTTGTGCATAAACGTAGCATTTTAAGGTCTGCACCTGTTGCGATAGCCGATGAGAGCCAATTGCAAGTGTAACAGACAAAACAGTTGGCATAGCTATAGGAATTCCTCCGATCAAAAGAACTAAGAGGTTATTGATTCCATCTCTATATGAACGTTGCTGTATTGGGAACATGACAATGATTTCAAGAACCATTCCCACCGCAATCGAGCAAATGCAGAAGTTTCCAATGGAAGTAAGAACCTGTCACCGAACATTTTACAATTTATAGCACAGGCCTTATGAGAAATATGCAGAATAACTTTCGTTCTTTTTCTTTGATTTACCTGTTGGAAATGTCCGACAACATCAGTGGAATCGACTAAATGCGCCGCTTTACCGAAGAATGTGTTAACTCCAGTTGCTATGACAACAGCTTCAATTTCACCTTGCTTGCAAGTTGAACCAGAAAATACTTCATCTCCGGTCCTCTTGGTGACAGGAAGAGATTCCCCAGTAAGAGAAGACTGCAGGGGAAATGTTACTAATCGTTAAATAGTATTCATCAAGATGCTAACTTTAAAGAGAGATTTTATTACAGTTTTAAGAAGTTCTTGCCTGGTCGATTTTTAGTGGATCGCCTTCGAGTAATCGAGCATCGGCTGGGACGATATCTCCAAGCTTAATACTGACTATATCTCCTGGTACCAGAACTGCTGCATCTTGTTCTTGCCATTGTCCATCTCTCAAGACCTGTACAATGATAGTTATTGTAAGATTAAAAAAAAAATAGCTGACTATATAGTCAGTTTGATAACTGTTTTTTTACAAGTACAAACTTTTGTCTTGGGAGCCAAACGGGCCATAAGCGCGGCTGCGGCATTTCCAGCATTATTTTCCTCTATAAAACTAATTGTTGAATTGATCAATAGCAGACAAATAATCCCTACAAAGTCCTGCCAGTCAGGACCTTCACCCTGCAAATGCAAGTTACAGCAAAAGAGTTACTGTGCAGAAAAAAAAACGTGGCGAACTCTATTCAAAACAGAAGCAAAATCATGTGACTCACTCCACCATTGGCTAGCACAATTGCCATTATAGCTGCAGCTTCCATAACCCATGATAAAGGGTTCCACATAAAACTTAGGTACTTCAAAAACTTGTTCTCCTGCATCAATGTAATGGAGATACATCAGTTTGCTGATAAGAATTTTGTTCAAATTGATTCTGTAACTGCAATACTTACTGGCTTCTCTTCGAGTTTGTTGTAGCCAAAGATCTGCAATCGAACTTCAGCATCTTCAGACGAAAGACCTTGTCGTGAAGTCCTCAGTTGCTCGAAAACTTCCTCAAGTGGCAAACGTTCCTATTAAGCAAAGTGTTAAGAAAATTTTAATACTAGAAAATCAATATTCTAAAACATGATAAACAGCAAATGCTAATAAAATTGCTCAACTTACCAAATCGATCCCATCTCGGTTGAAGTTCTCAGGATCCAGCAATGGCTTATCCAGCTCCCCAGCCATGATTCAATCCTCAGAACCTGAGCATCACAAATGGTGAATACTACATGAAGCACCAATGATTCTACTAGTAATTTTGTTTCTGCCTTAGCAAATTTCCAAAATTTTTGAGGTTAAACTAGATCTTACTAGAATATCTTGGTATCGAAAATCGATACTATAAGTGGCATTATAGCATACGTGGCATTAAAGTATGCTAAGTTAGCCAAAACACAAATTCTAATCCTTCATTAATAGTCATGATAACAACTCAATCCAACAACAAACCTAAAGACCATCACATTCTTAGAAAAACTAAGTATCCAACAACAAATTCTGCAGTGACTGGAACATGTACATTAACTTGTTCGACTTACTTTTCGCGAAGATGGAGGAGGAAGAGAGAATCCAGGAAGAGAAGACTAATTGATGGGGATGATGATTAGAGCAATCCCCAGTTTCATGAGGGTTTAAGTGAAATAAAGGAAAGTAAGCTTAGAATGCTTAAAAAGGAGTAGAAACATATGATGATTTGGTAGCTGACTGTTTGTTGGCAATTGAAGACAAGCAGCTAATGATCCTAATCTTACATGTCTTAAACCTGGGTTTTTTTTTTAAATTATTATTTTAAGAGTAAACAGGTGTATTGTCTTGTCTGAAATATGAGACTTGTACACTCCGAAAATGGCATAAGAATAGAAAGAAAGACCGTTTGCTTATAACTACCTTTCAAAACTTACCCTTCTGACCAAACGGTCACTATTTCCCACGTTTCCCTCCAAAATCTCCGAATAAAGCCTTCAGATGATTTATGTCTATGCAAAGAGTATATTTTAATTTCTAAATCAATCAAAAACTAATGATCCCTTTAAGCTTAAACAGAGTTTAAGTCAGTAACCCAAAGTAAGATTGATTAGAGAGTTAATCACTGAATGGCCATCAAACAAACTTTTTATTTTTTTGTCCATATGGGCTATGGCCATCAAACTTGTTAAGTTGGGTGGTTTGGTATGCAAAGTCTTATCTATTTTTGGACCTGATTTTGGTAAATAGTTAGGTGTTATTGGCGTTTCTTGGAGTCAAGACTTGAAATTTCTGTTATGATTTGCCTACTTATAATTTCGGATATTCAACCTCTATATATTTATTCTGTCACATTGAGCTATTTCTCTTTTATTGAGACCTTATATTAGGTATGAGTATTTATTTCCTGAATTCTAAAAATCTCCACAAATTAAGCTTGAGGTAGTAATAAAAATGCAAAAACAGGAGTTGGGAACTTGCTTAATCTTGATTAGAAAGTCAAGATGTTGATAGAATAGCTTTAGAGATTCAGATCTAATGGTGAATTTTTAATGGATAAAGTCATATAATAAATAATTAAACAAAAAAGCACATTACGTTTTATAATTCTAGAATAATTGTAATTAGGTACAGATTTTTAATTGGTTCCTCGTAGATATGGTGTAGCACTATCAGGTTTCTGCATATGGCTTCTCCTATATGTCGAGGTCAACTTCTTCCACTTCTTATATCACGTTGCCATCTTTTCTTTTATTTTCAATATAAATATTTATTGGATAACTATGATTTTTACTTTTTGCAATTTTAATTTTAATTTTTTTTATCCATTTTTGCTCTTGAATTTCAAAATAGAATAATTTTATTTTTGACTTGTATGACAATCAATTATATAAACATTTATTGAGATTAATATATTTTTATTATGCATATATGTTTCACACACTTTAAACGTAAATATATTCATTTCGATTAGTTTATGGATAAAAAATAACTATTTAAAAAATATGGAAACAAAAATCTTTTAATTTCAAAAAATTCAAAAACAAAAATTAGTAAAAAGTTATAATATATATATATATATAGGTTTTTGAGTTTTGACCATATGTCTGATAATTTATAGAAAAAGGGAACACAACATTAGTCTAGTTTTTTTTTTAAAAAAAATAAATAAATAAATAAAATGCATATAAACTTGCATAAAGGCTCTACAAAAAAGTCGCATATTTCATTTTCTGTAATAAATCAAGCATTTATGCACGTCCAATTAACAAATTAAGATAATTCTAATGTTTCTCCAATTTTCTTTCATGGACAATTTTTTTTCTAAATTTCAATTTTATTTTTATATTTTTACTTGTGTATTAAACCTTATAATTTTTTTGTTACATTTTTTTCACATACGTACGAAGATTTATAATTAATTTGGTTGAGACATGAACCTAAACTTGCATGATAAAATTGCTGTGAGAATAATAATAATAATTAAACAAAATTTGCTACCCAAACAATGAGATGGGATTATAGTCATCTTTTCGTTAATAAGATGTTTTAAATTTGAATTTTGAAAATAACATTTTATAAGTCTGTTTAATGTAAATCTAGATTAATCGGATCAATAAATTTCGGATACCAAATGATTATACCAAAAAAAAGAATTACTTAATAGAAATTAGTTACGGTTGAAAATCTAATCTAGTTATTTTTTCAATTAATGAAGATAAGAATCGCACTGTCTCCATCCCAAATATGTATTATAGAAAAAAATTGCTTATTAATAATATTTAAAATTATTTTAAATACATTAAATCATTGCGCAGAAATTTGTAAGGTCAATACGTTAAAGCAATATTAATAAGTTAAAGCAATTTCATCTTACCGATTACCAACCACTTTTCCCTATTGGGCCAATACGTTAAAGCCCATTTAAAGTAGGCTGTCTTGACGTGATGGGCAAAATGGCAAAATGGATATTGGATCTGAAGCCCAATTTATTGGGCTGCATTCTGATTTATATGGGCCAATTTTAGCAACCCAAGTCATATTAATTATTCCATCAGCCTAGGAATGATCACAGGGCGGGGCGAGGAGTGCCTCCCCACCTAGTGCCTCAAGCAGGTGCGGGGATTTGCTGTCCCCGTCCCCACTAAGGATGCGGGGGAAAAATGCCCCCCGTCCCCAATAAAACTACTCAATTTTAATAGAAATTTTCGACCTTAATAGAGATTCTCGACCCGAATAAAAAATATTTTACAGTATTTATTTTGCAAAATTTAATAATTGATAACTTAAAATTAAAAATATTTCATACAATTTAAATACAAATATTTATAAACATTTCATACAATTAAAATACAGATATTTATAAATATTTCATACAATTCAAATATTAATAATATAACTTGAATAATTTACACACCGACAAATATCAACTTAAAAAATTTTAATATATATATAATTATAAAATATTAATTTTTTTTCGGGGTGGAGACCCCTTTCCCCGTCCACGCCCCGAATTCAAGGACGGGGATTCCCCGCCCCGTTCGGGTCGGGTCCCCGTCGGGGAGGGAGAATTCCCGTCCCATGATCATCCCTATTAGCCCTAGAATCGCTAATATATTTATTTATTTATTTATATAATCCATGATTATTTGAAACCTGCTTGCTCAACATTTTCAGGTTCACACCCGACAATTTTACTAAAAGAACAAAATGTTCATTCTAAGTATTTTGTTCATATATTCAGGACTCTAATTCGAGACATTTGATAATAATTTCTACCTATCGACACATAGCTCAATTTCAAGTATAATTACGAACATTTATAACAATAATTTTATTTTCATTAAATTATAAATAAAATGGCAAAAGGCCAATCCTCCGTTTGAACATCCCTAGCAAAATCTTGGTATGATATTATTGACATCCCTTTTTAATATAAAATATAAATGTACTAATTATCCTTGTACGAACCCTTAATTAGATCCTCGTATAAGGAGTTGACGACTTTGATTTCACTCAAATGGACATATACATTGGACATGGATCCATTTATTTGCATATATATAATCTTCACTAACTTACAAAATGAGCAACTTAATTAATTATAATAGAGATTGATGTAAAGTATCTTCGTGGAAGGAGCAGTAAAATCCATTTTTTACTGTTCACGAGTAATTACTAATTAGATAAATTTAATTAATTAATAATATCATATAATAATCTTAATTTAGTTGAGGAGTTGAACAACCATATCCATGGAGATAAGATTTGCTAGCATTGACCAATCTATAAACTTCACATTTGGAAAGTTAAAAAGATTTTGATTTTGCCTCTTCTTTACATGTTTATAAATTTAATGTACCTGTATTTTTTTTATTTTTTCTGATGTTAAAAAAATTGATTTTTAATTCATAAATATGAAAAAAGATCGTGAAAAATACGTTTTTTTATTTGATAATTTATTAATACTGTCTCGTCCATGAGGAATATGGGTTGAGTCTGAGTAAAAGTAACGTAACTAGTATGAATTAGCAAAAATTAATATATATTTATGTATAAATGTATATATCAGTCATAAATTGATTATTTAATTTGGCTCGATAGAAAACAAATTTGTTTTTAAAATTCATAATATATGTTTTTAAGGAAACTTTTTATAGCTACTTATTCTTTAACTTGATTTAATTGAACTATTTAATGTACTTATGAGTATTAATGTAACAGTTATGAGCCATTTCATGGTTGTCGAACATTTATAGTTCTACTTATTAATAATAAATAAGAAAAAAACTATATAAGAGGCTTTACCATGTATTTTCTCTTTAAAATAACCTTTTTTTTTTTAACAAAATGATTGCTCACTTTATAAATTGATACTTCTATTCATTGACAGAAACTAATTAATTTTCTATCATTTTATCTGAGAAGAGAGCATATGTACTATTCCATTGAATGAATGTATGGATTGATAATGTGTGATATGTTAAAGATCATTTTTTTTAATAAGCAAGAACAATAATCACATCAATTATCTAATAATTGATTTTGTGCATGTGTATAAATCTAATACAAATGCAGACAGTCCACAAGATACTTATTAATTAATCCATCCTTTTGCATTAAAATAAATATTCTCATACAATTCAGAAATGTTCTGCTAAAAAATACTATAAATAACTCTGCTGTTTTCCCTTTAATGACAGCTACACCTTGGCTTCTGCTTTCTTGGACCTTAATTAACAACCCATTAAATATGCTCTAATATTTCAATTTTACTTATAAGTACTCCAATTTCAGATCCTTTCTTAAATTTAAATCAGTATAATGCTGAAATGTATCATTAAAAATAGTTATTACTAAAGAAGTAGAAATAATATATAATTCATTACTCTTTTTCTACATCGATCGAATTTATTGATTAATACAATTTTAGAAGAGTTCAATAAAAAAAATGAGATGCGTTTATAAATCGATTTTCAACAAAATTTCAAAATTGATAATCTTATTAAATTAAACTGAACCAATTAACAATTTAAAAAATTTTATTAAATAAAAATAATATTATTTTAAAATTCCGGTTTTTAAAAATTTTTAATTATTAACCGAACCAAACTGATAACCAAAATTCATATATATGAAACTTAATTATTATCCCAACAGTTTTCTTTTTTGATTACAAGAAAGATATTAATGTCTACCTACAAGTTTGTTACTCACTCCGTTTTTTATTATCTGTCATTTTTATTATTTTTACTAGAGTTAAAAAATATTAATTAGACTTAAAATTGAGATTAAATTGAGTATTTTAATACACAAATTTAAATCTAGTCAATTTGTATTGAAAAATAAGATTAAATTGCATTAAAAATTTAAAAATGACAGATAAATATAATTAAAATTTTACTTAAAAGTAATAAATAAAAAGGAACGGAGTAAATATTGGAAGGAGTTAAATTCAAAGCCCTATGCTATTTAGACAAGCACACGTGGTTATGGATTGAAACAAGGAGTAAAAATGGGAAATATTTTGGAGGATGAAAGGGAGAATCCAACCATAGCACCTTCTGACCTCAAAAAACAGGCCAGGTTGCCGGAACCTTGTTCCCATCACCAAATCTTATGCCTTGTCTTCATTAAACACTTCTCCACTTTTCATGCCCACCTTTCCCACTTCTCCAATCTATCTTTCTACTTTATTAATTATATATTGTTATTCATATCCATCCATCCATCCTCTTCATCTCTTCCAAGTTCCAACTAATAATATCACTCTGAAAAAATAATAATTAATAATAATGATATTACAAAACACAATATATACTAAATAAATTGTAATTTGTAATATAATAAAAAAAAAAAATTCACCGTTGTCTTCTTTTAACGTTGGTAATAGTAAATAAAATATATAGATTTCCACGTTCGCTTCCCTTGCCTACTAAAAAAAAGCTAATTGTAACTTTCCATGCAATCTCATCAGTTTTTGAAGCTGACCATATTCATCCCCTAGCTTGCTAGAAAAACCCAATCACCTTTCTTGGCTTTTGAGCTTGAAATTGTATAAATACTTCCAGTTTTCCCCACAAAACTTCTCAAGCTCTTGCTGAGCTTTTTTTCTAGTAAACTCTAGTTTCTCTTTTCGTTAAAAACCATCTTATTACATTCAACTTATCCACCATGGCTAATGAGCTTAAGCTTCAACAACACAACAAATATGGAACTAAATCCTCTTCAAGAACAAAGTCACATGGCTTCACCACCAAATGTGCTTCATTGATTAAAGAGCAACGTGCTCGTATTTATATCCTACGCCGATGTGCCACCATGCTCCTATGTTGGTACATTCAAGGTGATGATTAGTTGAAAAGTCTTACCAGATTCATGATTTTATTCTTACGTACGGTAATCGAGTTTATGATAGAATTTTTACCTTACACGATATTCTATCATTAACTTTGGTTTATGAATAAAATTATGGACTGGGTCTATAGGTAGAGTTTCCTTCCTTAGTATTTATATGCTGCATGGTCCGGCTTGGTTTCATGGGCGAAGGTGTGTGGTTTATTTGCTCTATAAATTATTTTCTCCTTTGGTGCAATTCCATTTTTTTTACCCAATTGATGGGAATTAGTCCACAAATTGGGTTTTTGGAAGCCAAAGAGATGTTGGTGGATTTTTGTTGATTAGACTCTATTCATGACCGAGCAACCATTATGGACAGAGTCTAAGCAAGTATGGCTAGATGCGGATATATAGCTACACCCTTTGCTTTTTCACCGGCCGAAATCAAGCGTATATGTGTGGAAAAAGATTGTAATTTCGTGGAATAAACATGGAAGGATCATATAATTAATCATCTTCATTTTAATGTTGTTAGTATTTAAATTATGTTTGACTGTTGATGTAAGGGTTAATTACAACTTGTGTTATTAGGTTGTATGCAATTGCACCTGCAAAAACAAGTGATAGGAGCAATTGCATGTTCTACATGTTTTTTTTTTTTTTTTGAGAATAACAAGTCGATATGTAATTTCTTAAATTATAATTGTACCAATAATTAATGCATATCATGTTGCAAATTTGAAATTTTATTTCTCTATCTTATCATTAAAATTTTACAGAAATTGTAATTATGAGAATATAAATGAAATTTAAGTTTAAAATTTTATGGAGTTTAATTACATAAACTAAGATTCTCAAAAAAAAAAAATCATTAATTACTCCCCTATCATCTCCTTCTTTCAAGACCCCTTTCTTTGCACTATTTGAATTTAAACTCCCTGATCCTATAGATCCCACCAAATCCAACATCGGTCCCACCATAACTTCCACTCTTCCTTCCTCATCTCGCAACCAGCGACTGCCACTGGTATCCAACCGCCGTGTCGGAGCTTTGAGCCAAGCACCCCATTCCCTTTTAATCTCACCCTCTGAAATCACAAACCGTCGTTCACAGAAGCGGTCTGTGTGATTAAGAAGCCCACATATGTAACAGAAAACTCCTAGCCTCTCATACTTAAAAATTAACGAACGTCCACTGTCCTCCATTTCTTCTAATCTTTTTAAAACGCTTCAAAGGTTTTCTGACATCGATTCGTACTCTAATCCGCATATAATTTCTCCATATACTAGAATTATTACTAGCATCATACTCTAAAAACATACCAAGGAAATCACCCAACTGTTTGCCAACTACAGTTGTCATAAAACCCACTGGAAGGTCAAAAACCTGCACCCAGAAATCTACAAAATTCATTGAAATTTGCCCAGGAATCTCGCCTTCCTTCATACGATGTAGAAGCAGGAGATGATTGTCAAAACTCCACGGTCCTCCCTCCACAATCCGATTAAGATCGACAATGTGAAAAAGTTTGAACAGAAAAAGATTTGTTTCAATCTCCTTAATACATAAACCTCTGCCTGGCCTCCACAACCCCGCCATTCGATTCCTCATAGCATTAAAATTAATCGCCTTATCAGTTAAGAATCTCCCCAACAAACATAACTCATACTGCTTTTCACCATTCTCCGTTCCTCCTAAATCCACATCCAAACCCTCCTCCTCATCCGTTGACAACACTAAACTAGCCATTTGATCATTCATAATGAAAAACCCACAGATAATCAGACTAATAGACAGAAAATCCTTGCATACGCAAGACAAAAACCCCTCTCAACAAGTGAGAGACATACGAAACCCCTTACAAGAAGGAGAGTTTAAAAAGGCAACTAGTTTTCCGTGATGAAATTAATAGGTGCAAGGGGCGAATGGCGGTTTTATGGGATAAAAAGGATATAGCTGCAGTGGAGGAATTCTCTTCTTTAAAGGAAAAATTATCGGTTCTACTCCTTCAAGAGGAATCTTTCTGGAAGCAGAGAGCAAAAGTGTTTTGGTTATCAAATGGTGATAAAAATTCTCATTTTTTCCATGCAATGGCTACTACCCGGAAGAGAATCAATAAAATTCAAAAATTGTTGGATGAGGAAGGTAATTGGGTTCACAATAATTATGAGCTATGTGATGTTGCTCAAAATTATTTTAGAAATCTATTTACTGCCTCTAGTTGTCATCATGGTAATATTGCATCTGCTGTTTCTAACCGAGTTTCAGAGGAGGATAATGAGATGCTGCTTGCACCTTTTTCTATTCAAGAGTTTCAAGAGGCAGTATTTCAAATGCATCCTGATAAGAGTCCTGGGCCTGATGGGTTAAACTCGGGCTTTTACCAGAAATTTTGGCCAATAATGGGTACTGATATCTTCCTGGCGTGCAAGGGCTGGTTGGAGCGTAAAGAATTCCCTGCTTATCTAAATGATACAATTATCACACTTATCCCAAAGTGTGAAGTGCCAGTCTCTATTGTTGGGATGGCAAACAAATCCCACATCGGAAAGTTAGAAGAAATCACTCCAACATATAATACTAAGTGGGCTACTCCACCTATAGCCAATTGGTTTTGGGTTGGAACCTCACTTGGGTTATTGTGGAGAGGGTTTGGGCCTGGGCTGAGTCGCTACATCTGGGAAATTTAACATGGTATCAGAGCCTGGTTCGGAGTAGCGTGAGTAAAAAGTTACGGGCAGGTCTCCCCAAAAAGAAAGCTATAATGGGCTCCCACTGAAAAAGTTCTCCCGGTGAAAAAAAAAAATGAGGAGATGAGTTGGGTTTCAGGGAGAGCCAAGTATCTTGTGGGCTTTGTTTGAGGGAGAGAATGTTGGGATGGCAAACAAATCCCACATCGGAAAGTTAGAAGAAATCACTCCAACATATAATACTAAGTGGGCTACTCCACCTATAGCCAATTGGTTTTGGGTTGGAACCTCACTTGGGTTTTTGTGGAGAGGGTTTGGGCCTGGGCTGAGTCGCTACATCTGGGAAATTTAACATCTATGAAGGATCTCAGGCCAATAGCTTTGTGTAATGTCATGTATAAGATAATTGCAAAAGTGTTAGCAAATCGGTTGAAGAAAGTACTCCCCAAAATTATCTCAGAATCTCAATCTGCTTTTGTGCCTGGGCGTTCTATATTTGATAATGTGGTAGTTGCTTTTGAGACGCTTCACTTCATGAAAAGGAAAACGAGAGGTAAGATGGGACATGTAGCCTTGAAGATAGATATCAGTAAAGCCTATGACCGCGTTGATTGGAACTATTTGAAGTCAATTTTGGTGAATCTGGGTTTTGCACAAAACTGGGTTGACTTGATTATGCTATGTGTAACAACTGTGTCCTATAAAGTACTAATGAATGGTGAGGAATTGGGACCAATATCACCTAGTCGAGGTCTCAGACAAGGAGATCCACTCTCGCCATATTTATTCATTCTTTGTGCAGAGGGCCTATCCACAGTCATTAAGCAAGCAGAACATGATGGTTTGCTTCATGGGTGTAGAATGAGTAGAGGGGCACCGAGTGTATCACACTTATTTTTTGCCGATGATAGTTTTCTATTTTTCAGAGCAACTCTGTCAGAATGCGAGGTTATGCAGAAGATTATTAAGGATTATGAAGAGGAGTCGGGTCAAGCAGTAAATTTAAATAAGTCAGGTATTTTCTTTAGTGGAAATGTTTCCGAGATTACTAGAAACTCTATCTCTGGTTATTTCGGTGTTTCAAGCTCATTAGATACTGGACGTTATTTGGGGCTGCCTTCTCTTATTGGAAAGTCTAAGAAAATGATCTTTGCTTTTCTTAAAGATAGAGTATGGAAGCGAATTCAAAGCTGGAAGAATAAGTTTTTATCTCAAGCAGGAAGGGAAGTTCTTCTAAAATCAGTTGTTCAAGCCATCCCATCCTATTGTATGAGCACTTTTCTCATTCCTGTCTCTATTAGTGATGAATTATAAAGGATGATGAACTCGTTTTGGTGGGGATCTAAAGGCGATAGGAGGCGGGGAATTGTTTGGAAGAAATGGGAGAAATTGTGCAGTAAGAAGGAGGATGGAGGGATGGGTTTTCGGAATCTTCATGCTTTTAATCTTGCTCTTCTAGGAAAGCAGGGGTGGCATCTTTTATCTAATCCGAACTCTTTGGTCAGCCGGTGCATCAAAGCTAAATACTTTCCTCACTGTGGCTTCCTTGAAGCAGAGCTAGGACATAACCCTAGTTTCATTTGGAGGAGCGTATGGCATTCAAAGGGTATTATTACTAAGGGAATAAGATGGAGGTTAGGTAATGGACAATCAGTAAAAGTTTGGAGAGATCCCTGGGTCAAGGATAAACCAATGTTCAGAATTGATACACATATGCAGCCTGGATTGGAATCGTTGTTAGTCTCAGATTTATTAGTGGAAGGCACGCAAAATTGGGATGAGGAGTTGTTATCTACTCTCTTTCTGCCTCAAGATGTGCAAGCAATTTGTAAAATTGTTCTGCCTACACGTGCTCAACCAGATAAAATTATATGGCACAATACAAAGAATGGAATTTACTCAGTTAAATCGGGGTATTGGGTGGCTATGGGAGAAGCACACGAAATTGAAGGTCAGGCTCAGGAAGGTTGGAGAAAGCTTTGGGCTTTATCGTTACCACCGAAGATCAAGATGTTTTTGTGGAGGTTATGCTCAAATTGTATACCCACAAGACAGAAATTGCAAGAAAAAGGAATAGATGTGCCAGCTCTGTGTGTGATGTGCAATACTGATGTGGAGCATGTATGGCATATCTTCAGGGACTGCATGTTTGCGAAAGAGTGTTGGAGTGCAGCAGATATTGCTTTTAATCAGGTTAACTTGGATTCGGTTGGGGATTGGTTTCTTAATGAGTTACTCAATAGTCCCATTCAATTGTGTATAAAGATTAGTGTTGTGCTGTGGAGTATTTGGAGAAATAGAAATCGAAAGCTTTGGGAAAACAGAACTGTGGCAGCGCACGTGGCAGTTCATGAGGGGTTGGGATTTTATTCGGACTGGTTATTAGTGCAGAAAACAACCAGTGGTACCCATAGAAGCTTAAATGAAGGGCCCTCTTTGATTAGATGGATTCCACCACAATTTGGAAGGTTGAAATGTAATGCAGATGCAGCCATCTTTGAGAATGAAGGGGTAACAGGTATGGGATGCATTTTGAGAGATTATAGGGGTCAGTTTATTACTGGTTTTTCTAAGACTAGAGCTGGTATTTTATCTCCATCTGAGGCTGAAGCTTGGAGTTTGAGAGAATCTCTTCATTGGATGTTGAATCGAGACTTCCCAAAGGTTGAATTTGAGATTGATGCACAGGTTGTGGTTGATGCTTGCAAAAACCGAACACATTCTCATTCTCAATTTGGTCTACTTATCCAAGATTGTTTGGATCTTCAAGCACAGGGTAAAGAGTACTCTGTCAATTATGTTAGAAGACAAGCCAATAAGATAGCTCATAAGCTTGCTAGAGCTTCTTATTCAAATGCTAGTCCTTTTGAATTTTTTGTTCCTCCTTTTTGTATAGAGGAACTGTTGAAATCTGAATTTTATTATGCTCCTTAATAAAATTTAGACTTTCCTATCAAAAAAAAAAAATTCAATCCATAAAAAATCAGAAAATTATAGTAATAATCCACAATAACAATTTTTTTTTTCTTTTGTAGATTTTTTTCTGCACAAGGACACGTCAGCAAATCTCAGTGTTAGGGAGCAAACCTTATAATGAAAATTCTGAAAATCTTGCCAGAGACTGCTACTTGTGTATGAGGTTAAGTTGTCAAGGAAAATAATTCAAGAGAATTTCATTATTTAAAAATTAAACAAAAATAACATTTCTTTGGTTGATTTAAGTGGTTCAACGGTTATTTTTCTTAAATAAAGTTTCAAATTTGAATTTGTAAATGGCTAAAATTATTGTTGAAAGAGTTCTATCTCCAGGAACAATTTGACTCGAACTGGTAATTATAGAAAAAAAAAAGTAAAAAAAAAAAAAAAATCATAATGGTAATGATGCTATGGAATATTTGCGTAAGAATAGAAGTAAACAAGTTGTCCAACATCTTTAGACATTTATCTTTGCCAATGTTGGATGTTGAAGACAATCTCCTCTGTAAGTTCAATTTTATGACAAAACATAGTGGCAAATTGCACTACAAGCATGACCAAGAGATTGTGCAAGCAGGTTGCAACAATAGTGAACATGGGCTACCTTTGTAAATTATCATGTGTCAATGAGGGGACAGTTAGTTGTCCATTGTCTCAATTGATATCCTTAGATTCATGGACATATCTTTTTTTTTGTGTGATCCAAAGCAAATGTTGTAAGATGCATTTTTATAAGAGTTAATTATCATGTAAATCTATTAAAATCTCATAGTGTCTATTATTGTAATCATCCGGAGTTTGCTTAGTGGTCGCGGTATGTTTCGAATTTGATTCCCGGATTATATTACATCTCTTTTGTAAGTAAATATATATATATATATATACACATTATTGCCATATGTTATACATAGGTTAAGTTTTTGAATTAGAAGGGATGATTTTGAGAATTTTAGATTACCAATGCTCAGAAGAACATAATTCAAGACTTTGAATATCTATTAGTTATGTCTGCATATGAACCAGTGATGCATTCGAAATTATAAACTTAAGCTTTTGATTCCATGTTCTTTGATGAAAATCAAATCTACTACTTTAACAGTGCCTGAAAATTTTCTATTATTTTGTGATCCTCACAATTTTAAAATCCAACTGCCAAACCTGCATCACCTAACATTCAAAATAGAGAAGAAGAATGCAGTTAAAACTACAACGTTCACCATCACAGTTCGCTGCTGCTAAGAAATTTCCCAACGATGCGCTGTGGTAGCACATTAATATCAACCTCCTTTGGCAGCAGCCTTTGAAGCCGCCTGAAGCATAATCATTCCACTATGCAACATTCTGAGTCATTGGTCAACCCAGTCTTTGAAGAGCAACATTATATATATAGGAACATTAACAGCAGCAATGACAACAGTCATTCGGAAGGTCCTTATTAGTCTTTGGATGATGATCTCTGTCTTTGATTTGATTGTTCTATGTTGTAACTTTACATTTGAATCATCTCCAATATCTGAATTTACATCAATGTTTGTAGGAATCTCTGTATCCTGATAAATGTTTTTTCTCGCTGTTGGCCGCATCACAGCATTACCCCTGCCATCACACCAAAGTGCATAAATTGTTTGAAAAACATGAATCTAAGTGCTTTCCAAGTGAGAAGGGACTGCAAGAATTGGGAGGTTTAATTTATAATAACGAGAATGCAACAATGAAACACCTATCCACGGAGGCTTTATCACTCGGATGTGTAATAGGAACACTTGATGGTTTCCTGACAAGATGCATTGCTCCTTCTGCATCCCACATCATTTCATATTCACAATTATCGTCTTCATTTTTCTCCTTTGTCCCTCTAAACATGCTGCCATAAAGTCTGACACATGCCCTTAAACTACTCAAGTGATGTTCAAAATCTATACCTCTTGTTGGCCAAAAGAAAAGAGTAACAACAGTGAAAATGTAGAGGGAAAGGTACCTGACATAGAAAATGAACTCAGTGATAACAAAA
Organism: Excoecaria cochinchinensis; assembly: GCA_947683425.1. Taxonomy (NCBI): domain Eukaryota; kingdom Viridiplantae; phylum Streptophyta; class Magnoliopsida; order Malpighiales; family Euphorbiaceae; genus Excoecaria; species Excoecaria cochinchinensis. The sequence goes on along the minus strand of CANTUQ010000125.1, from coordinate 1,467,909 downwards.
TAGTAATAGCTATATACCACTGCCAACCAAAATCTACTAATATAGAGTGATAGTTACCATATGTAAATATGCGTTTGCATAGGAAGAAAGCATAGTTCAGATATTAATGCGTCTTCTGGGGTGGACACATTTGCATTTGGCAAGTTACTAACAGATAATAGCATGAAAGATGGATACAAGTTTCCCTGCTGCCAGCTTATGGTCCCTACAGTATGCTGCATATCGTTATTAATTAAAATTCACATCTAGGTAAATTCTACAAATGCCAAAACATATGGCAATTACCTCAGTTATGGGCCCGAATTTCAACTTGTGAGTCACTGTACACTGGTCATGATCATGTCCTGATAAAATGAGTGCCTATAGGAACCATGCATATCATTGTCATCTACAGAATCTTCCCAACATGTTTATAAGCAAATACCATGTGCGTATAAGTGAATATGGTTTTAGATTTACATATACACATACAAGAAACTTTCTTTTGAAATCTTCTCTCCTTTACTCTTTTTCACTTTCACACTGTCTGTGATACTTATGGAGTCCCATAAAATGTCATAAATAAAGGCACTTGAGACTCCATGGATAAATGCCATTACAATGTAATATCTTAAAAAACAAAATCAATTTCAAACCTTCAAATGATCAGAAAACATTAGGCTACCATGCGGACAGATGCAAACAAAGTGCTGCAAAGCTATTGGAGCTTTGGAGCAAACATTATATGCACATGAAAAGTCAAGCACATGAAAGTGACCCACCGGCTTGATTAACTCCAGCAATTTGTTTGAAGATTCCTCGGTAATATAATTCTGGTAGCTGCAGCATTGAACCATTTAAACATAACATAATAGACACAAATCAAAATCTATATTCATCTTGATCTCATGAGCCCTTTTCAACTTACCTTATGTCTCGAATTTGACCAGAGAGTGAAATCCTCTGAATGAGAAAGAGAAACACATGCATGAAAGTTCAAGCATGGAGATGGCATCAGCATTCAAATTCATAATCCATGATAAGGAGAATGAAGTCATTGCCAGAAGAAAGTGCATTAACTGAGATTATCAACAAAGACAGCACTCTGCTTAGATTTTCGCTTTGCAAATTTGACAAAAGCAATACCTGATTGATGATTTGAGAACTACGGTGAGGGCCACAGTAAGTATTATCCCGCCGATACAATGGAATATGCGTCAACAAAACCCTTGGAGTTAACTGAGTGTCTAGACCAATGAAACAAAGAAAACTTACTTTAAGATTGTTTGCAAAAGTTCATCAGTAGAAGGAACAAAAGGTTAATAAAATATACCCTTAGAGACATTTTTAACAAACTCCCAAGTGGCAGAAGCCAAATTTCCTTGTGGATGACCTGGAGGTGGAAAAATCAAAATGTTTAAGATTAGTTCTATAATGGGGAAAAAAATCCTTTTTGGTTTCAAAAAACATGCATCAATCCAGTTTTTCTCATTTCTCAATTAAAATACCATCCACATCTTCCCCATCACAGTAAAAGCTAAATCTAAACATGCAAGAACTTTTGACTTGCAAGGACAAGAAGCAGCCTTGAAACCTGGATGGTAATTTATATGGTTTTTATTAGAGAAAAAGAGTAAATAAAGTTGCTGGGCAAAAGAACTACCACAAGGTTAACCAATATCTCATAGTGGAATTGGAGATCACAACAACAATTTAGCACAAGAATTGGGACTAGACATAATTCATACACTTCCATTTCTCAAACATATATCAGAATAAACAGCTTTACCATCGAGAGTTTGAGCATCAACTGCAATGAACTCTACTTTTCCAACTGCAAAATGGAAATTTCTATTTCCAAATCCTCCTATATAGCGCCTTACTACCTGAGTAAATGTAAGATTATGGTTTATTGAAGAAGTGCAAGGCATGATGGAATATAAGATATTAATGATTAAGTAATGAGTAAATGCAACCATAATTGTTAACCAAACGAGACATAATGCAAATACTTGAAACCTACTGTGCAGTAAAGTAAGGATAGCCACAAAATAAGTCATGAGTAGCAAAAGTGATCTAGTTTTGCAGTGCAATTACAAATATTTAAGAAACTTCACACACACATGCAAACATGTTGTTTCTATTTCTTTGTAATAATTTAAGTCAAATATAACTTCATCAAGCTCAAACTGATTAATTGCTATTCAATGATTACTGAAAGGTATCTATTTTGCCAAACTTGTGCTTGTTAAATTGAATTCGGGAAGGCATAATTTCTCACACAACTCTTAGATTGTGAAGTATATTTCATTTTTCTTCTTCTATTACTTAGTTTCCTCGTTTTCAGAGAGAAAAATTCATCAATAAAATTTTGTGAACCAGAGAACCCTTCACTTACCTGCCAGAAATAAAGACAGGACAAATGTGCAATTGTTTATATTCATTGAGTAGTTTTATAAAGTAAAATAGTGTATTATATCAGAAAAAACATGCCCACAATACCTCTGGATGATCAGAAGCGACGCTTGCATAGCCAATATCATGGTTTCCAGGGATGGAGTAAACTGGCATATCTTTGTATTTTCCTTCCGAGTTCATACTAAAGATATGCCTAAAGCGGTGTAATGATTCCTGCCATCTTATCAGTGAAAAAATGTCAAGGGCTTTACGCAGCAGAAACTAACTAGTGGCGGGTTGAGGAGATGAACAATGCACTGAACAAGAATATGCTGAGACAAGAAAAGAAGTAGAAAATATACAGAAATTGATGCTAAAAGCCACTTGTATAGAGTGAGGATACATATATTCTATCGGCATATAATCCAAAATGGAGATGAGGAAAATAAAACTAGTGTTTTCAACTCATTGCCATTCACATAATAGATATCTCATCTAGCAAGGCTTCCAGGTATTTTGTCATTTTTTTGGCTTTAAATATCCTGATAGTGCCGTAATTTGTGTCGTGACAACATTTTAAACTTCGCAGATCATTTAAAACAGCAAGATGAACTCTTTGTTGCAAGTTCAACTACAGTGCAATCAACTGAAATTTAAAGTGGGAATAGAAATTTCCCGGCCTTACTCTTGATCTAATAAATAAGGGCCTCCATCAAAATAATCACCCAAAAATAAAATCACATCAGGTTTCAAAGGCAGGACAGACAAGAGAAACACCCTCCGCATGTATAAATCAGTATAAAATTGCGCAGTCTCCATGGCAAATGATTTTGGAGGCAGATGAAGGGAGGTCCTGTCCATTATCTGTGAGATAATGAATTTATATTAGAGGAAATCCCAAAAATGATTCTTTTTTTTTGTTAAAAATAGAGAGAGAGAAGGCAGCACAAAAGAGAAATTCACCTGTGGGTCTGCTATTACAGCAACTTTTACATGCTCACTTGAAGCTCCAACTCTGTTCATCTGGAGAAAATTTAGAAATCATTTATCAGCTAACCTATCTATCTCTTGCACATAACAATGCACAAAAATCCTAATAAGATTTGTATTTACCAAATATTAACTGATGTTGTTAGTTTTCGTTTTCATCTAAACTACATATATCTCTCTGCTAATACTAGGACCTTCTAGCTAAAGAGTTGATGATTTGAGATTAGCTCGAGCTAAGTTGTTGTGTCAAATGCTCAAAGTTCCCTTCTCTCTCTCTCTCTCTCTCTCTCTCTCTCTCTCTCTCTCTCTCTCTCTCTCTCTCTCTTTTTGAGGTTTCAGTTAAGTTCCTTTCATTCCAGTATAATCTAAGAAGCAAAATAAAAAATAAAAAATCTCACGTTTTTAAAACCCAAAGTGTTCTACAGCTGAAGAGTCAAGACTATAGTGATCTGCACCGAGAAAAACTAAGAATGGCTCCACAGTACAGAATTCAATAATGCTGGTAACGCGTGCGATAAAAATTGGATCATTTTTTTGTTTATACTAATTACGGTGATGCTTCAGAGAACTATACATCAGAAAACGAATATTCAATTTGATTAAAAGATGCTGCAAAGAGGGCAATAAAATTGAATCGTTTTTTTTCTTTGATATACTAATTACAATGAGGTTTCAGAGAAATACAATAAATTGAAAGATTGATGAAGTAGCTAAAATGGTCAAAATGCTACGGACCTACTTTAAGTTTCTAGTTGATTACCAAAGGGTGCAATAAAAATTGGATCTCTTTATATACTAAGCAAAGTGAAGCTTCAAAGAACTACAAATAAAAAATGAAGAAGCAGCTAAAAAGGTCGCAGTGCAGCAGAAACACTTCAACATTGTATTTGATAAGAAAAAGAAACAATCTTTATGCTAGACACTGATAGATTGAAGATAGCAATAGAATTACCGTGGAATTGGAGGACGAAGGATGAGAATGAAGAAGATGACGCCATGAACAAGACCAGAGAGAGGGCAATCTAAAGGCAAACATCTCTCCATATAGAAGACTGACTGCCCATATACCGCAAAGCGCCAACGTCACCTTGTGATGCTGCTTCATCTTCCCCTTCCTACTCCAACAATCTTTCTTTCCATATAGGAGGTTTTGTTCTGTCAGATTTCTGTTAAGAGTTTACTTTTTCATGTACTTTGGAAGTTGCATTTTGCCCCCTAACCTTTTGTTTTTTTATATTTTTTCCCCAACATTTGGGAAACTACTTGTCGTTTCGTTTGGTAACATTTCTTAAATAGCCCATTTGTCTATTTTCTTTTGAACTATTATTACACTTCTTCAGCTGTGGTCTTTGCCATCCATTAATCCTTGTGGATCATAATAATATCAGTATTCACGGCTTGAAAATCTTTAAATCCTGTAAAAGGTAACTTTTTGTCAACTCCATAGCTGGTTGAAAACTCTCTCTTTTTTCTTGCTGTCTCCTTTTCATCTTGAATTTGCTTATTGATACTGAAAGCTATATTTGCACCAGAGATTTAAGGGAATCTCCAGCTGCGAACAAGGTTTGTGATTGGCCGCATTTCATTTGGATGTCGAGTTGCCACTTTGCATGTTATGTACGAATGGTGTTGAATTTATGGTCTTTTTGACATGCGTATTAGGTGGTCTTAAAGTGGGAATACTGCCTTGTTTCATGTGGTTGTTAACTGCTTGCTGTAATGCCTCAACGGCAAGCACTCATTTGATTCTGTCTGGTAACTTGCTTCTTTATGTCACACTTGCCATGTATATGATGTTGCTTATTTATTGTTTGCCTAGTTTTGGGTTTTGATTCGCAGTCTCATGAGAAAGGTTTCAACTTTCATACGTTCAGATTTTTTGGCTGAGTTTTGGTGAGTTTTTCATAATTTAAGAAAATTAGAGCCACCAAGTGGGTGAATCTTCTCGCATTGTTTGGTTCAATGAAGCAAATTATAACTTGAGATGGGACTCTTTTTGGTGTGCCACATCCTTCAACCAAAAGGTAGGTACTTTGCCTTAAGTTGTACATGTAATATGTGTGCCTTTCGCTGTCAACATAGTAGGTCACTGTCTCCTTTTAACTGAAGTACTGAGGAGTATGGAAATTATTTCTCCAATCAACTGATATACCGATTATTAGTTTTGAAAGACTTTGTCAATGACTTCTTGATACAAATAATTTGATGTAGGACATTATTTAAATGGACAAATGTGCCAGGAAATCAGAGTAACTCTAGTTGAATTTCTTATATTATCAAATCGTAGGCACATCTTGAACGAATGGGTAAACACCTAATTTGCTAGCGACTCATAAAATGCCATTTATGCTTCTTTTTTGGTACTTTTTTTGTAATTATTCCTCTTCTTGGCAGCTTATGAGAGAAGGGAAAAAGAAAAATTGAAATTGCAGTGTTTACAGATAATACCTATTTGGTCATATATGCTACTAGCTTTATATTCCTTATCATTTGGAATTGATTTGTGGTTCAAATTGTCATGGAAAAATTCTATGAATACTATGTTTTGCTTAAATTGAGTGATCTTAAAAACGTTACATATCGATATAAGTTGGATATAACATTTGAATACTCATGTGCAGGGACACATGTATTCCTGCTATCATCCATTTCTGAAAATCATAACTTTTATCCTTAACTCCTTATATAATAGTCTTAGCAGGAAGAAAGAAATCAAAGCTTGGTTATAAATAAAGTCACAACTCTTTAAATATAGAGAAAGGCTGAATGTGAATTCTATTATTGTAGGGAGCTACTGTTTTTAGCAGTTCTAGCTGACAGGTTGCTAGTGTTTGTTAATTGATATAAGATAACAGATGTCACAATATATACAAAGATATCGAGTGAACCACCAAGTGTGCATAATTTATCTTTCTTCTCCTTACATCATTTAAGCAGCATATTCTCATTTACATGTAAAATGATAGAAAACTCTGCATTAGTATATTTTCTGAAAGTAAAACTTACTGGATTATTTACTGGACGGCTTTTTCACGAAATCTTTTATTTTGGTTTCTCTGCGAGCCTACATTCTCTAGCCAGTCAACAACTTCCTTGATTGTTGGTCTCTTCAATGGATTTTGGTTAACACACATACAGGCCAGATCTAGCACTTGCGACATCTCATCATCAAAACATTTTCCTCGCAGGAGAGAATCAAACACTTGGTCCTTTTTACCTTCATTTCTCATTTGCTGGACCCAGGCAACCAGTTCTCTTGACATCTTTGGCTTGAACACCTCTACTGGCCTCTTCCCAGTTAGCAGTTCAAGCATCACAACCCCGAAACTGTAAATATCTCCTCTGAATGTGGCTACCCATGCTTGCCCGTACTCTGGAGGTATGTAGCCAAGAGTACCGACAAGCTCAGTTGTAACATGAGTATGATAAGGAAGAATCAACCTGGACAATCCAAAATCTGCTACATGTGCTTCAAACTTCTCATCAAGAAGGATGTTGCTGGACTTGATGTCACGATGCACAATATGGGGCTCACATGTCTGGTGCATGTAAGCCAGACCGTAACTCGCTCCCAAAGCAATCTTCAGTCGAGTTGGCCAATCTAGTTGGGATGCACCATCAGCCTTCTCATGCAACCAGCAATCCAGACTTCCATTTTCCATGTAGGAATATATTAGCAACCGAAAGCCACCATGCACACAATAACCTTGCAATGAAACCAGGTTCTCATGTTGGGCTGTGGACAGAGCCTCTACCTCAGCTTTGAATTCCCTCTCCATGAGACCCATCTCAGCTGAGAGTTTCTTCACAGCTAAATTGGTCCCATTTGCCATGGTTGCCTTATAAACCAAGCCAAAGCCCCCACAGCCAATAATGTTTGCTTGACTGAAATTGTCAGTGGCTTTTAAGAGCTCAGATATAGTTAGATCCTTGATCCCATCAATATTGCTTGGGAACAACAAAACGAGGCTGGTGTCCTTATCAACCTGAGGAGGATATCCAGAATAAGAGCTGCTGGAAATTGTATCCAACTCTATGTTTTCAGAATCCTCTCCTGGAGTTATCCTTCGCTTGGACAATATCCACAATGCTACTATAGCAATAAGTAAACCAGTTCCAGAACAGATCCCAAGGACCGATCCAACAATAAGTTTGGTGTTAGTCCTTTTAGGAGGTGCAGTAGGATTTGCAGGTCCCGATGAATTGGAGCAAGAACGCTGTAAAATTGGACCACACAACCCTAGATTCCCAGAAAAGCTGGAAATAGGAAAGGTATCAAACTGACTTCCAGATGGTATAGGTCCATGAAGATTGTTGCTTGCGACATTAAAAGAAGACAAGAAATGTAGATCTTTCATCGATGCAGGGATTTCTCCAGATAGGTGGTTTCCAGAGAGATCCAATTGTTCTAAGTTGGTGAGGTTTGATATTTGATCTGGAATGTTTCCAGAGAAGTTGTTATTGCTGAGATCTAGAACATGGAGAAACTTCAGTTGGCCTATCTCTGGAGGAATATTGCCTCCAAGGCTGTTCTCTCCCAGGTATATAGCTGGTGGAAGGCTAGAGAGCAGATTGTACTGCTGAAGGGTAGCATTATTGGGCTGGGCAAACACAGGCAGCGGCAGATAACTCCTGTCAACCAATTCATTAGCCACTTGTGATGCAAGGGTATGCAATTCTGCGAGCTCCTTGGGCAATTCTCCTGTAAGGAGGTTTCTGGACATGTCTATGTAAAAAAGGTTTGGTAAACTACCCAACCAACTGGGAATTGAGCCTGTAATTTGATTGACCGACAGGTCCAGGACTTCTAGGTTCTTAAGCTTTGCCAGCCAGGTAGGCACTTGACCAGAGAGTTGGGAAGCACCCAGGGCCAGAACCTGGAGATTCTGGAATCCTTCCAAGTTTCTTATGCTTTCATCATCTGGAATCTTTTCATTTATGAAATTCACTGAGAGGATCAGAGTGGTGAGGTTCTTGCAGCCCATCATGTTTTGGATGGCTCCTGTAAGATTGGTCAAGTTGTTGGATGAAACTGACAGAAAAGACAGGGATTCTAATTCTTGTATTTCAGGTGCGATCTGCCCTGTCAACTGGTTGTTGGCAAGTCTGACAGCTCTAAGAGATTTGCATGAGTAAAGGCTTGTGGGAAAAGTACCGGTAAAGTTATTGTTGCCAAGATCAAGGATGCTAAGTTGGTGCAATTTGGAGAAATCAAAGGCAGAGAGCTCCCCTAAGAAGAAATTGACCCGTAAATTCAATGTAACAAGTTTGCTACAGTTCATCAAAGATGGAGGTATTGGTCCTGTGAGATTATTGATATGAAGCTGCAGCTGTTCCAAGTTAAAGAGGTTGCCGATACCCCTAGGTATTTGGCCAGTGAACTGATTGGAATAGAGATCAAGAATCCTGAGCTGGTTGATATTAACCAGTGCATCACTGATGGGACCAGAAAGTCTGTTGAGCTGTAGGGAGAGTCGCTCAAGCAATACAGCCTTGTAAATATCCTCTGGAATTTGCCCGGAGAGATTATTGAAACTTGCAGAAAAAATCTGCAAATTGAAACATTCACCTATCCCGGAGGGAATATTGCCACTGAAATCATTGTTGGAGAAGTCAAGGACTCTTAATGAGCGGAAAGAAACTAGGCAAATGTTGGCTGGAATTTGGCCGGTGAAGCTATTGTTGCTGACATTGAAGTTACTCAAATTGGCAGCTACCTGGAGAAACGAGTTAGATGGAATTGACCCACTGAAGCGGTTGCTGGACAAGTCCACTATTTGGATGCCCATGGGAGATTTGCTATCATCATTCGATGGTAGTTCCCCGTCGAGAAGGTTGTAGCTGAGATCAATAATCTGGAGACTAATGAGGGAGAACAATCCAGCAGGGATAGGACCAGAGAGGCGATTATGGGACAGATTAAGGTGAGTGAGACTGGTGAGGTTGGCAATAGAAGGTGAGAGAATGCCACTAAGGCCTCTAAAGGGCAGCGAAAGATGAGTCACCCTACCATCAGTTCCACCACATTCAACTCCATCCCAAATGCAGCAATCTGTTGAAGAAGACCAATTCAAAGGAAATGAAGATGATAAGTTTGAGAAGAAGGGTAATAGAGAATCATAATCAACTTGATTACAGATGCCGGCAGCATAGCAAGATTGCAGCAATATTAGCAGGATCAGTATATTGAAAGCAGAGTGGACCATGACCAATGAGAATGAAGATGATCCTCTTGGTTTCAAGCTGGCAAGATCAGGAAAGTTTGTGGCTTTAACATCCATCACCATCATTCCCATCATTGGGACCAAGAACAAGACATGAAGCAGAAGAAGAGGAGAAACAGGAGACAAAGTACATGATCCTACAGAATCTATTGAACCAGGTATGATAACAAAAGTAAGGAGATAGATAGTAGTAGAACCCCATTGACCAAAGAGAGAAAGGAGAAAAAGAGTGTCTGTGGGGGCGTGATGTCAGGCCATTGATATTATAATGGCACTACACCAATGGAATATATTGATAAACAAAAGAATAAAAGAAAGGAGAGCATCATGAGAAATATGAATATCTTATAAGCGTTTACTTTTGGGGCTGCTGGTATTGGATGGTGGTGGTGGTGGTGGTGGTGGTGGTGGTGGTGAAGCTGGACTCTTTCATGTTTGATAATTTTAATTAATGAGTAAATCCCACAAAGCCATGTTAAACCAAAAAGATTCCATCTTAATGAACCGGAAAAGGCTAGAACCTCCTGAACAACAGCAGCTATGCTCCTCTATCTCTCTGGTTAGTATCTGTACTGAATATTCTTTTATGGTTGTTTATTTTTTGAGTCACTTGCCTTTTTTAATTAATTGTCATATTGTGGGCAGAGTTTGTTAGTTAGTGATTGGTTGTATTTATCTTGATTTCTTATGAATAAAAATGGTTCTTGGACAGGGAGGCAATGGTTCCAAGTTGCAGAGAGTGGCCCAGATTATAAAATTATATGCTAGCGGTCAACATTTACCTGATCAGATCATGTCCTTTGCTAATAACTAAATCCTTGGGCATTTCTTGACCCATAGAATGGCCGGCTTGAAGGATTATTATTATTATTATTATTATTTGGAACTAAATTAGAGTATATTTTGGTTTGCAGTCATTTTGTCCCATTTCATTTCAAACCATGTTTCCATTTTTTTAGTTTTCAAAAATCATTATTTATAATAATCTTTTGTTGCAATCATATGGAGAATAGTGTAAAATAACAATATGTATATATATATATAATTAAGCCTATCACATGCTTTTATTATCTGCATCTCAATTTTAATTTAATATGTCATAATTAATAAAAATTTAAAAATTTAGTGTGATCCAATGAAAATTTAAGAATTTAACAATATATAATTCAAGGATCTAAAGATGCATTTTGCCTGTGTTTTTTTTTTTTTTTGGTCGCCCTTCCTAAGTTCCTACTAGAGGCATGTATGATGTATCACAATGGAATGTCTATCAGGCCGCACATAAGACATATACTAGCTATATCTATATTTTGTTTTTTTTTTTAAAAAAAAAAGAATAAAACTATATCTATATTTGAATTATAAATCTAGAATCAAAAGCACAATCTGAATTTGAATAATATATAATTAATAGAAATGGACTAAACCATTATAATTATATCATAAATCTGTCCACATTATAAAGTCTTATAAAATTTTAAAACTTTTCACACGTAGGGGAAGAATTATTCAAAACAGTTTTTAATATTATTGCAAGCATTATTCAATGGAGGTATTTTATTTTATTTTTGCGTATATTCCAATGCATTTTATACGGGTGATATTTGACTTTTGTTTGTTTAGTCAATATGTAATTTTCATATTTCATACATCTCAAAATACCAATTTTATTTTATGAACAATATATCTATATAGATATATATATATATATATATATATATATATATATATACACACACATATATTGGTTATTATTCAAAGTAAAAGTCCAATCCCATTGTTCATTCTGTTAATATAATTTTGTCTTTATCATCTACTAAAACGTCAATAACGTATTACATCTTAAAAAATCAATTAACAAATTATGGTCAATGAAACTTTATTAATCCATAATCACAAGTTTAAGATGAATGAGTTTTATGGTTCAAGCTACGATCCTAATTCAATGGGTCTTAGGTTCAAGACATCATGACCCATGCTTATACCATTAATAATAATAATAAATAAATAAAATTTATAATACATATTTAATTTTAACAACAAAACAAAAAAAATGAAAAATATATCACCAAATCCCTAAAATTTTTGAATTTTTGCTATTAAATTCCCTATATTTTTATTTTTCAACATTAAGCTCTTGAATTTTTATTTTTTCATACATAAATTCTCAATGGATGAAAAACATGAAATTAAATTGTACACCTCGTTTAAATTTTATAGAGATAAGGTGCATTTTTTCACTTAAACTTTCAAAAATGGAGTAAAAATGCCTTTATACCTTTTTTTGGGTCGATTTTTGCCCATAAACTCAATGAAATGGTTGAAAAATACCCTCACAATGAATGAAAAGTCCAGTTGACAAACGGGGTGAACGTCAGCCAATCACGTTTCGACACGTAAGCGGACACATGGCAAGATATTTCCAAGTCAGCAAAAAAAAAAAAAAAAAAACTGAAATGACGTGGCAACAACCAAACATTCGAATATGCATTTAAATCCAAACATCAAATCATTCAAGTTAAAACCCAAACACCCAACATGCATAAAAATTCAAAAAATCTCTCTCCAAATAATATTTTTCTTTTTCAACGCAGAATCTGAAAATGAAAATGAGAGGGGTAAAGAGCATTGATTCACAAAACTCCAATGCCGGTATAAAACGAAAGTTGTGTCGATGTGGTGTGAAGGCCATCAGATTGGTAGCTAAGACAACTGTAAACAGTGGGAAAGTTTTCTACAGATGCCATAAGTATGGAGTATGCTGTAATTTTCTGCATTTTAAACAATGTAATGGTATGAAATTGTTAGGACTCAACACGAGATAAATTACATCACATATCCATGATAGATATAAACTTGTGTATTTCACCAACTTAGTAAATAAGTGCAATGATTTATTATGTAAAATATTTGAATATTAAAGCGCCAGCGGGTTAATGCGTAAATATAATACACAGAAGTGGATTTTTCTTGAACCAATTAATATACATTTGCTCAAATAATTTATTATGTAAAATATTTGAACATTAACCCGCTAGCGGGTTAATGTGTAAATATAATACACAAAAGTAGATTCTTCTCGAACCAATTAATATACATTTGCTCAAATGATTTATTATGTAAAATATTTGAACATTAACCCGCCAGCGGGTTAATATGTAAATATAATACACAAAACAGTTTTTTTTTTAACATAAATCACCACTAATTTATTTATTTCTTAGAAAATGTGTTCCTGAATAGGGATGATCACGGGACGGGGCGAGGGCGGGGAGTCTACTACCCCACCCAAGAGTGGGGATTCCCAGTCCCCTCTGTCCCCGCCCCCGCGGGGATCCCCGCTCCCAATAAAACTATCCAATTCTAATGGGAATTTTCGACCCTGATAGAGATTTTCGACCCAAATAAAAAACATTTCACAATATTTACATTGCAAAATTTAATAATTGATGACTTAAAATTAAAAATATCTCATACAATTTAAATACAAATATTTATAAATATTTCATACAATTAAAATACAAATATTTGTAAATATTCCATATAATTCAAATATTAATAATATCACTTGAACAATTTACACACCAATAAATATCAACTTGAATTAATATATATATATATATATATATAATAAAATATTAATTTTTTTTCGGGGCGGGGAACTCATTCCCCGTCCCTGCCCCAAATTCAAAGGCGGAAATTTTTTTCTCCCCGCCCCTGCCCCCGCGGGAGAAAAATTCAGGGATTTCCTGCTCCATTCGGATCGGGTCACCGCTAGGGACGGGGACCCCCATCCCATGATCATCTCTATTCCTGAATTACTTGTACATAATTTGATAGCTGAGATTGTTACCATGAAAATTAGTCTAGTATTTGATGCAGAAAGGTGATTGCAACGACAGATATAAACTTAAAATTTGTGTATTTCACCAACTTAGTATATAAGTGCAATGATTTATTATGTAAAATATGTTAACATTAACCCACCAGCGGGTTAATATGTAAATATAATATACAAAACAGATTTTTAACATAAACCACCACTAATTTATTTATTTCTTAAAAAATGTGTTCCTAAATTATTTGTACATAATTTTAAGCTGAGATTGTTATCATGAAAATTAGTCTAGTATGTAATGCAGGAAGGTGATTGCAATGACAGATATAAACTTAAAACTTGTGTATTTCACCAACTTAGTATATAGGTGCAATGATTTATTATGTAAAATATGTGAACATTAATCCATCAGCGGGTTAATGTGTAAATATTTTATTTGAGCAAATGTATATTAATTGGTTCGAGAAGAATCCACTTTGGCGGGTTATATTTACACATTAACCCGCTGGCGGGTTAATGTTTAAATATTTTACGTAATAAATCATTGCACTTATATACTAAGTTGGTGAAATACATAAGTTTATATCTGTCATGAATATGTGATGTAATTTAACTCGTGTTGAGTGCTAACAATTTCATACCATTACATTATTCAAAATGCAGAAAATTACAGCATACTCCATACTTATGGCATCTGTAGAAAGTTTTTCTACTGTTTACAGCTGTCTTAGCTACCAATCTGATGGCCTCCACATCACATCGACACAAATTTCGTTTTATACCGGCATTTGAGTTTTGCGAACCAATGCTCTTTGCCCCTCCCATTTTCATTTTCAAATTCTGCGTCGAAAAAGAAAACTGTTTGGAGAGAGATTTTTTGGATTTTTATGCATGTTGGGTGTTTGGGTTTTAACTTGAATGATTGGGTGTTTAGATTTAAATGCATATTTTCAAGTGTTTAGTTGTTGCCACGTCATTTCAGCTTTTATTTTTTTTTTTTACTGACTAGGAAATATCTTGCCACGTGTCCGCTTAGGTGTCGACAAGTGATTGGCTGACATTCACCCCATTTGCCAACTGAATTTTTCGTCCATCATGAGAGTATTTTTCAACAATTTCATTGACTTTAGAGGCAAAAATAGATTAAAAAAAAAGTATAAGAGCATTTTTACTCCATTTTTTAAAGTTTGAGGGCAAAAATACATCTTATCTCAATTTCGTATTTGAATCTCAATTTGATGTGCTCATGCGGTATTTTTTGTAAATTTTAAGTTTTTAATTGATGTTTCAACTTTAAATTGATAAGAGTATTAATTACAATATATCAAATTGAAATTGAAGTGCAAATATTTAATTTTACTTTTTTCATCTATTGAGAGCCTCATGAGTAAAAAATAAATAAAGTTTAGTAGCTTAATTTACAAAATAAAAGTATAAAGGCTTAATAGCAAAAATAAAAAATTAAGGGATTTGGAGATATTTTTGCCAAAATACAAAGATATAATATTTGAGTTTGTAATGTTGTTCAAGGAATTAAAAATCTCCTATAAAAGAAAAAAAAAAATACTACAACTCAATAATTTTCTTGTAGTCTATCTTAGATTTCGCGGGCAATCGAGAGAATATTGGCGGGAAAATGTCGGGGGTTAATCTTCTCCGTAGTAGAAATGAATTCAAGCGGACATGATTATGGCAAAGGCTAGGATGGGACTGAGAAGGGGTGACATTGTATGGGCAAGAGTATTATACCCTAAAAAATGGTGGCCTGGTTTTGTTTCAAGTATCGATGGCCACTACGTCGCCGTCTCGTTCTTCGACGATGGTGAGAACCCTAGCTATTTCCTAGAAACGGAGGTGTGTTCCTTCGAAGAGAATTTCGAATCACTGATTAGGACACTGAAGAACTGCATTAGAGGCGAGGAATTGTTGGACAATGCCTTGAAACTGCTTGCTCGACGGACAGCTTCGAGCTTAAAATGCCCTTGCCATTTCCGGCCATCGCCTAAAGGAAGGGAAATTTCTCGGCGGAACAGGAGGAGGAGTGGAGGTTTGTTTCGGCCGGATGCTCTGTTAAAGTTCGTTTTCGGCCTGGCGATTTCACCTTTTGTTGGAGTCTCAGATTTGGTTAATGCAGTAACTGCGGCTGCTCAGCTTCACGCCTTTCGCCGTTATGTTATCGGCGAGCAGAAACTCCATGGGAGAGACAATTGTAGCTCTTTATCTCCTTTGCCTACAGCAGGTGTGTTCAAAATCCTTAGTTTGCAATTGACATTATTCTTTCATTATTGATTGATGAGATTCGCTGCTTGAATAAAATTGAGGATTTAGATTTATTAGAAAAAAATTATATATTGTTTTTCCATAGCTGCACTCTGGTTTTTGTTTCAATACTTGTGAATGCTTGTGGGTTGCAAATTTATTCGTTTATTATTGGATGTTTTGCTATGTAGCTCAAAAATCTAATGCTTCAAAGCTGGAATTTGAACCCTTGAATGAAGATCAACCAAATAGTGGATTATTGATTCACATGGACCAAACCAAAACACAATCATCACATGCAATGCTGGTAAATTTGCATCGTCTTGCTTTCAGAGATTTGGAAGGCCAAACTAACTTTAATTTTGAAGTTAAAAAATGTTCTCATAGAAGCAGAGAACTGCAATTATCTCATCTTAGTGTCAAGGTTAATGGAGAAGATTGCAGGGATATTTTCCCTCCCCCTAAACCTTTTGTAGCAAGTCCTACTGAATTCCTGGGGTTAAAAAGGCAGTATGATCCCCCTGTTGATTCTGATTTTTGTTTTAAGTTATGCAAGACTATGCCTTTTTTTTCAATCAATGGAGTTGATGCTGATATTCAGAAAGGCAAATTTGAAGGCAATGTATGTGAATTGGATTTTTTGAGCTCATTCCCTGCGATGTCCTTTTCCAATCGAATATATGCTACTGTGCAAATCAACAGAACAAGATGCGGGGAAAATAAGCCTGGTTCTTGTTTCTCAGGGTCTCAATTAGATGTAGGATTGATTGATCATGCAAGTGTTGAAACTAGAAGTTACCTGCCATCTTTTACTACTTCTGAGCCAATCCAGATGGAGCATAGCAGTGGCGATCATAACATTTTTGTTGAAACCAATAAGCAAGAAAGCATCAATGAAGCTTTTAGAGAGAGCTTTATGGACAATAAGTTGCTTCATCCACTTGTGACTTCAGATTCTTCTTTCTCAGGGTCTCAATTAGATGCAGGATTGACTGATCATGTAAGTGCAGAAACCAGAAATTACCTGCCCTCTCCTACTACTGATCATATCCAGATGGAGCGTAGCATTGGCAATCATAATGCTTCTGTTGAAATCAATAGACAAGAGAGCATCAAATCAGCTTCTAGAGAGAGCTCCATGGAGAATAAATTGCTTCATCCAAGTGTTACTTCAAAAGCATCTTCATCCATGCCACTAGTAGCTCAGCAATCAGCAGAT
Source organism: Excoecaria cochinchinensis (assembly GCA_947683425.1). Taxonomy (NCBI): domain Eukaryota; kingdom Viridiplantae; phylum Streptophyta; class Magnoliopsida; order Malpighiales; family Euphorbiaceae; genus Excoecaria; species Excoecaria cochinchinensis. The sequence goes on along the minus strand of CANTUQ010000125.1, from coordinate 1,451,003 downwards.
AGTGTATTTGACGGTTGCCAATGTTTGCGCATGAAGTTCCCCAGAGATTTTCGACTTCCATCCAAGGAGGATTTGATAAAGAAATTCAGAAGATTTGGCCAAATAGATTTATTCAGAACCAAAATCTTTACGCACCTGGGATCTGCTCAGGTGGTTTTCCTCCACCAACTTGATGCTGTGACTGCCTATCAATATTCAAAGAGGAAGAAAATTTTGTTTGGTGAAGCAAATGTCCGGTTTTGGCTGGACCCATATGAGAAAAAGAGAAGCAGATCCAGGCTAGTAGCTCCCCAGCTTGACATAAAATCATGCCTTAAAAATTCAGATTTGCGCAGAGAAGACAAGAAGAACGCCAAGAAGGTGAGGTTTCTGATCGAAACATGTAATAGATAACCATAAAGATTAGTGATATTCAGTTAAATTTGTGCTTCAAAATATGAATGGCAGTTTCTCAGAGTGCCAAATTTGGTAAGTTGCTCGTATATGAGCCATCTTGTATAGCTTTTGCGGAACTCTTTCGTATTTGACCATATATTTGTATTACACTAGAAATGATGCAATGCAACACAAAAATGTATGGTTATTTCTTTCTGGGATTGCACCATAGTGAATTGTAAATAATGAAAATAATGCGAATTTGAGCTTTGCAAAGGATGAGCTTTTGGATCCCCAGTGAATAATTGTCGGCGTCTTCATTGCAGAAGTGGTAGCTTATCCAATGCTGAACCCGATCTAAGTACTTATTAACTAATTCTGGTTCCAGCCCTGCCATAACCAAGTATGAAGAAATACAAATGAGGTACTTAAAGTCTATTGGAATATCATATTCATAGAGCATATTATTATAAAGGCTGATGACAGCATCAGGATTCAGGAATGTACTCTTTAAGAACTTGCAAAATAAGTACCGGTGGAGTTCAAAGTAGAGCCTCTAACTATCAATTTAACTACTGTTGACTAGAAGGTAATGAGCAAAAGTGAATAGATATTGGATATATATTTTTTTTTTTTTAGACATACCCTCTATTGTTGTGAAATTCTGCATTTAAACTGCTACGGGTTCTTAGACTTTAGCTCGGGCATCAAATATATATCACTTTTGTTCTTAAACCATATATCGACTCAATTTTTATGAGAAAAATAATTTCCAGACATAAAACAAACACAGCATATGGCAGTATATTATCATCTCAGATATATCCAATAATTTCAATATTGCTTGGGCTAATGAAAAGTGGACTGATTTTGGGCCCAGCCTAATCACTAAAACTAAATAAGAGTTTAAAGTTTTTAGTTTTAGAATGGGCTGGCCAACTTATTACCCAGTTTTAGAACACAAAGATTCCACTGGTTAGCAGAACATATGGTGACAAATCATTCGAAATATGGAGGGAAAGAAAGCACCTGCCTTCTCTGGAATGTTCCAGCTCTTACACTTTGTCTGCTCCCCATATAAACCATGATCACTACTACCTTTTCCTCCAAAAAGATCATTACTTTTCTAAAGTTCTTCTCCTCGTTTCAACTTTCATCATCTCTTCTGCTGCTTTCAGAAAATGAGGTAAGCCTTCTTATTCTCGTTTTCATTTGTGTTTTGTCCCCTTTTGATCAAGTTACACTTGCTGCTGTTGCTATATGTTTGTAAACTTGAGCTGCCGATTGTGACCGACAAAGGTTTCAGATTTATTTTTAATGGTTAGAATCTAGCATTTCTTACCTATTGGGGTTGTGAATTTGGTTTAGTAAGCTAGATATGGAATAGTTCTATGTGATTCTTGCTGCAATATAGCAGTGACATTGTGTGAAAAAGTAAACTTTTAAAATATTTTGTATGAGTAGCTGTTCTTTAAGATTATGAAGTTTGGATTTTGATATTGGGTTTTCTTTAATCCATTTTTTTTCCTTCCTAGTTGCAAACTTTGACAAACAAGATTCTTATGATTTATTAGATCTCAATAAAATATAAGGATAAAGATTTTTGGTTGTGGGTGAATGAAATTTGTGAACATTTGTTGCAGCCGCCACCCACTTGTTAAATGGGCTCAGAGAAGTGACAAAGTTTACATCACAGTTGAGTTGCCTGATGCTAAAGATGTAAAGCTGAAGCTTGAACATGAAGGGAGATTCATCTTTTCTGCAACTAAAGATGATGTTCCTTATAGTGTTGAACTTGAACTGTTTGATAAGGTCAATGTACAGGTATATGACGATAAGCTCATAGAAATGTAATGGTGTTTGGTACGGCCATAATATAAAGACAAAGCAAGTAAAAATGGAAACTTTGTGCAGGAGAGCAAATATAATATTGGTGTGAGAAATATTGTCTATGTTATAAAGAAAGAAGAGAAGAAGTGGTGGAGCAGGTTGATTAAGCAGGAGGGAAAGCCTGTTTTCCTCAAAGTGGATTGGGATAAATGGGTTGATGAAGACGATGAGAATGGTAAATGTTGGATTTTGCAATGAATTTTATTAGTTTGTTTTGGCTTTTTCATTGAGCTTTGTTAACTGGTTCTTTTTTTTTTTTTTTTATGGTGATTTAACAGAGAAAAGTCGCTTTGATTTTGATGACATGGATTTCTCGGTGAGTTAACAGTATTGGATTTCCCTTAACTATTATCTATCTCTGTCCAACTCTGTATAGTATGGATCTTCTGTTCATAGTCCTATTGAGTAAACCTTTTTGGGATGGACGGAAATCAGTTTGAATATAAAAGTCTCTAATTTGAGCATATGTTTCATGTTTTCTTCTCCTCCTTGATCATCAAAAACAAAATGAGCTTTGTTAAAAATCAGCTTATGTCTATTGAAAGCAAAGGTTAACTAGAAATCATGGCATGACTGATGAATGGTATCCAGCTTGATTGAGGATTGTGTGTGCAATTTAAAACTGAATTTTGAACAAACTTTCTGTAAACTGAGGTGAAGAATGAACTTGAGAAGTCTGAAGTTCCAGTAAAAACCCTTTTCTGCTGAGAAATGTTAGAATGTTGATGTTGCTGATTGAGATTGGTAATACCCTGCAGAAGTTAAACATGGGCGATTTTGATGAGGAGTTGAAAGATGAAGAAGGTTAGAATTTCTTCGTGAATTATGCACCTGCACATTCTGTAGCCGAAACACTTGTAATGTGCATCTATTTATTTGAAAAGCATAATAACATTGATCCTATGGCTTCTAAATTGGCAGAAGAAGAAGGGGGTAAGGAGGAAGAAGAAGAAGCAGAAGCAGAGCCTAGTACAGCAGCTACTGAGGAGAATAAGGCCACTTGATTGCCTTGGGAAGCACTAAACTGACCGCAGACTTGTTATTGTCTTTGTCTGTTATTATCTTTGATTTGGTTAGGTATCATAAAATATAGGACAAAGCTTATACTTGGTTTAAGTTGTTTACTTCCACATCCACTCTTGTATGAGGATTTTATTACACGAAAAAGGAATGTATGTATGTTAAGTTTTGGTTCCATAACCATAGACATCTCTCATATATTTTAATTGGTATTTGCCCTTTTTTCTTTTTTGAAGAAATGATCCGAGGGAAGTTTAGAAAAATTATATTATTATTTTTTTATCTAATTTGATAATTTTGGATTAAATGTAAAGCTAAAAATTTGAACTTTCTAGACGTTGGACGACACTTCCTCGAGCTCAAGCTTATGTTTCCAATTTAATTGAAGGTCTCGACGGTTCTTCTTTTTTTTGGTTGTTATTATGTCATCCTCCATAAATGACAACACTTTCATTACAAGAGCCTTGGTAACATGGCTACCTGTTTTGGAGTCTTACCATTTCCTCATCATGTGATACTAAATGAAAGTTGAGATCACCAAGTGTTTGTCAGCTTCAAGTCAGTACATGTGTATTCCACCTCCACTAACGTAATCTCTAAACTGAAAATATGCATATATCTAATCAAATTACTTCACCCTAAAATAAATGTCTAAAAATATGTGCATATGTACCTAAATTACTTATTTCTCGAATTTCCATTAGAATAAAAGTTTTAGAACAATTAAATTCGCAACTTCAAGTCAGTCCATAGTTCGTCTAGTTACTTTATTCCAAAGTAAAAATTGCTTCACCCAACTTGCATCAGTTTTTCACCGCCCCATTGTTCTTCATTTACTTGCATAAAAGATATATATATCTTCACATTTGATACAATACAACATCACATATACCAGTAATTTTACTTTGTTTGATTATTAGTTATATTCTCTATTATGGAATTTGATCGAGAGAAGGACTTTTCAATGTTTAACCGAGAAGAAGAACCAGTAGTTGATGATGATGAAGAAGAAGAAGAAGCAATAAGCTATGATGATCTGAAGACGCGAATGTGGAAGGATCGTGTGCGAATGCAAAAGCTGAAAGAGAAGCTTAGCACTGAGGAGAAAGCAGAAGAAGAAGCTGAATCAATAGCTAAACAAGAAGCATCTCGAAAGAAGAAACTCGCAAGAGCTCAAGATTCAATCCTTAAATACATGGTCAAAATAATGGAACAATGCAAAGGTCAAGGCTTTGTTTATGGTATAGTAACAGAGAAAGGTAAGCCAGTATCAGGATCCTCCGATAATTTACGCGAATGGTGGAAAGAACAAGTTCGATTTGATCTTAATGCACCCCTTGCCATAGCTAATCACTTACCATCTTCATCAAAAGAAGATAAATTAGATGCAGTTTCATACATTCATCTGCTTCATGATCTTCAAGATACAACTTTAGGATCTCTGCTCTTTTCTCTTATGCAACGATGCACCCCTCCACAACGGAGATTTCCAATGGAGAAAGGTTTAGCTCCTCCTTGGTGGCCTACTGGGGATGAGAATTGGTGGGGTGAGCAAGGAGCATCACAAGAACATGGTCCTCCTCCATACAGGAAGCCTCATGATCTTAAAAAGGCATGGAAGGTTAGTGTTTTAGCTGCTGTAATCAAGCACATGGCTCCTAATTTCGATTGTATGAGACGTTTCGTCGCTCAGTCAAGGTCCCTGCAAGTTAAGATGACTTCTAGAGAAAGTGAAACTTGGTCTAGAGTTGTTAACCAAGAAGAAGCTCTTCTTCAGCTTACCGAAAAATGCCTTAAGATTAGTGAAAAAAGCAAGGAAGAGAAGCAGCCAAGCAGAACTAAAAGGAAGTTTATGTTTGATGAGAGCAGAAATTGTAGTTCATCAGTGAACATTGTTCCCTTTCTTGAGGAGCCCTTGATTAGTCCTCCTCAGATGACTAGTGCAAGTATGGATATAGTTGACAATATGGATGAGGCAAAAGTTACTGATTGGGCAAACACTGTGCTAGCAAATGCTAATCCTAATACTGCTAAACATGATATGGTGGCAATTGAAGAAGATTTTGGCTTCAAATTGGAAGATCATCCAAGTTTTTGGGCAACTGGAGCTGGAACTGAAGATTCGACATGCGAAATCAAGATAGACAACATAGATTTGAATCACAGCATGAATGGAGTTACTTCAATTTGGGATTTTGGATATGCAGATGAAAGGAGTAGTCCACAAAGAGAGTGAATTGCATACATATCCAAACTTTTTCTGAACAAATAAATGCTGTGTTTATTATTTCCATTATATGTACTTTTCCAGCATTGCTGCGCAAAATAAATATTAAATATCAATATAATGCCATCTCACTAAAAGTAAAACAGCATAAAAGGGGATATTTGATTGCAGGATCATAAAAAAGCTCAACACTTGAAAGCTTAATCAGTCCTTGCCTCGTTTAGAAAATCTTGTTGATACAATATACATAAAAGCAAATACTTTTACAAGCACAGGTAATAAACAGAAACACTAATTAGACGTCTGCCTTGTTGCCCTTACACTAAAAGCCTTACCAAACTTCACTAATTGGCGGTCCTGCAAAAAATTAGAAGCCAGAAGACCTCCTAGTATATCCACAAGGAGATCTATTCCTCCTGCTTGGCTCAGCAAGGCATGAAGAACAAAAGCTTGTGCCCCAAAATTCGTGATTATAATCACCGTACTGGGAAATACTGCACCAAAAAGGCATGATTTTTTCTTTAACAAGGATTGCCTGCCATGTTACAACATGTAAAGAGTATAAGAACACACAAAAAATGCATTAACTTGCAAAAAGCTATCTTATTTGAAGCTTCAAATCATTTTTTAACAAATAAGCCATTTGACTTCCATAGTTTTTAAGCATAAGAATGAGAAAATATCACTCAAAATAAAGTACAATCTGGATTATATGTAACAGGCAGAAAGAAGTTTCAAGCAAGAGAACCATCATGGAATAACAGTAATATGTAGATATAAAACCTAGAAGTAGAGAACTTGAAGCACTATTCAAGAAATATTACAGAATGCAAGACAGTGTTCAAGTTCTCAACCTGAACACTGCACAAAAATAAAACATTTCTTATTAAGTATAGCAAAAGTTCTTGATGTTGCAGGTAAAGATTTTTGCCATTTCTTCCCTATTGCTTGCTTGCTCTAAGGGCTTATGCGTGCTTCAGACCATGATGAAATAAACATGCAGCACATAACAGCATACAAGATTATAATCATCACAAAAAAAGCAGAAGCATGAAGCAAGTATCATGTCATGAAAGTTCATATAAACTCAAAGATGGGGTAAATTTCAGACCTTATAAGCAATCTTCCTTGCAGCCATTATCCTAATTCACAAAAACTTTCAACCGAAATAACCTCGGCATTTTGATGATCCACACAAGCATTTCTTTTTTCCTTGCAGTGCATTATCACCGTCAGCCTCATCTGACCGAGAAATGCCATAGTCATAAGTCAACTCTGACATAGGTGGAATGTGTCTCATTGCAAAAAAAGCAATATGAACATAGTCATACGAAACAGGCTGCCAAAACACATTTGGTAAGCAACTATGATTCATAAATCGAGATACATTTCCTGCATTCTTGGCACTTATGATTAAAGGGTAAGGGATTTCGTAGTCCTCAGTAACGTCATTACCATCCCCCTCTATTAGGCCAGGTTCACAATTCCATTTAAATGGCTCATATGCACGATTTGTATCAAACAGATAATCATCATCATCACCATCCTGGCTTCCCTTCTGTTTTTCTATAACTTCACCTGCATATTCACATATGAAAGTACCAGCACGAATAGGATCCCATGACCGCAAGCCCCAACCTCTATCTTTCGTTTTAAACACTTCCAAACGAACCTTTAAACCAGTTTGAGATACTCGGTTCTTGCAGTTGGGAATGCATGGACATGAAGGACTACATTCATGAACCAATGGCCTCCTGCCAGCTAGAACCCCATTGGCAGTGTATGGGAACTCACCTCCATTTTTCCTAATGCAGGCGCAGTTCAGATCACCTGGTGAACATGCATTACGGCAGTTGCATGCATATGAAGGCTCAGTTAATTTAAATGATTTGGTATACTTTACATTTGGAACGTATGTAAAGTATGCAGGTCCCTTCTCTTCATCAACATCATTTACCAGTGAAACAGGTATACTTTCAGCTCCTGAAGTAAGGTCTGGAAGAATTAGTCCAGCTCTTGTGGAAAGCCCTTCCCTCCATTGTTGAATCGATTTCCAAACAGAGAAAGCATTTGGCTGCCCAGGCACCCTAACTAACTTATACTTAAATATATTGCAACCAGATTTCCCCTTGTCCACCCATGACTCTTGGATTTTATAAAGCCCATCATACATATAACACCTGGTTGTTGGACTCATAGCATCCCTCATACCTCGAATGACTCTCACTTCATTGCCGCGGTGCAAACTCCTCTCTAATGCAAGGTTACCTCTTTCAAGTTTCTGATCTGCAGCCTGCTTATCCTTGTTGTTGACATTGCCACCCTGCCCACTATAAATTAACACATCCGTATCATCTGCCTCATCATCATAAGCACCAGATGAAACAATGCCAACAGCCAGTGGATCTTCTTCTGCTTCACCTCTTAAAATCATGTAATCAATCCCAGCCATGGACTGAGAATGCAAACCGACCAAACACATCTCCATCCGGAAAAAGAAAACATCACCAATCTCAACCCCAGGAACCACACCTATTCTTTTCCTCATATTTGTCCTCACCCCCTTGCTCATCAAAACATTGCCAGCTTTCAAATCTGCACGTCTAATCAACCCAGAGGGCGCTTCCTTGGCATCCTCCAATTGGCTAAGCCTTCTTCTAAGGGCATCAAACCTCATTAGCACACTCTTAACCAATTCCCTATTACCATCCTCCCTCTCAGCCAAAGAAATCCCCACAACAAAATGATCATCAGAAACAGACAATGTAATCTCGAGGCTTTTCTTGGTCCTTTTTTGCGATGAGGAAGACTTTGGCCGCCCAACAGAACGTTTTTTCCCTTGTTCAGAGGAACCATCTTCACTTCCATAGCTAGGCCTATCCCCATTTGACTGTGGTGCCCTGAAAGAACGCAGGGGTGCTGGAGTGTGCGTCTGTTGATTGAGGTCAGGAGGAGTAGGGGTAGGTTGGGGCCCATTAAAAGGGAAAAATGGAGAAAACCCAGATGGAAAAGGGCCAGAAGGAGGTGCACAAACAAACGGCGGCGTTTGAGGGCTGGATGGGAACACAGGCATCAAAGAACGCAAAGGTTTCACATCCAAAACTCTAGATTTGTCAGGCACAGGCGAAGGAGGTACAGAATTATTGCCCGACCCTCCTTCCATTCCAATCCCTCAACCGTACAGATACAAACTTTATACAAATAACAAATTAATCCTCCAAAACCCAAATGAAATCCACCTTCACTTCCCCTAATCACCACTTCATTCAAAATCCCATACCTAGAAAGTACAAAAACAATAAAAATATGAAAAATAAGCTATGCATGTTCATGAAAATCAAAACAAAACACAGGAATCGAAGATCTGAGAATTCATGTCGCCGAAATACAAAATTAACCAGCAGATCAAAGCAGAAACCTGATGAAAAAAAAATACTGAGAAATGGACAGAAAGATAAAGTACTCACCTTTAGGGATTTTTCAGTAACAGAAACAGAAACAGAGAGCAAAGAGAGAAGTTGAATGGTTATCCTTAAAGAGGGGTTTAAGGAATGAAGCATGAAATTGGGTTCCGAACGAGAAAGTCTCCTCTTTAACTCTGTGGGTGCGCTCTTAGCCCGATGCGTTGTAGCTCACAAGCAAATAAAGTAATAGCATACAGGCGCTCTCAATTCAATTTTTGGTCCTCACTTTCCTTTCTGCTTCGAATTTATTCCTCTAATATAATAAAATATATAATAATATGAAATGAAATAGTTTTTTAGTAAATAACTAAAATATATATATATATATATATTGAAAGCATTTTTTTTTGAGAGACTAACCCTAAAACTAAAAACATGTAAAAGTTGTATTAAAAGGATCCTTAAAAAATTGTACATAAAGAGTCACTTTACTATAGATTAAAAGCTTAGCAGTTAAAAAAATGAAAAGAAGCTTTGCAATTAAAATTAAAATTTGGTTGTAGATAAATAGTAATTATTCATATAAATTTATTTATTTAAATTAAAAATATTATCAAAATCTAGTACCAAATTTTAAGTGAAAATCCAATTTTTGTTTTTTTTTTTATTTTTTACCATACACGCGTGGCTTAAGGCCCTTCTCTAGAGAAGCTAGCCATTAGGTCCGAGGCGGCAGCACAAGGAGAGCAACGGCCCACCGCTCCTTTTGGTAAAAGTAGGCCATATAAAATTTTAAAAGACTTATGCAATTGGCGTGAAGAAGTCCATTATACATCCGAACAGGCCTAATTTGAGGTCCATTACACAATCAAATTGAGCTCATGTGAGGCAATGTTTGGGCACTTCAAGATGGCAAGAGAACTGTTTGATGAAATGCCTAAAAGAAGCAGATTCAGATGGACAGCTTTCATTGATTGGTATTAAATTAAAACAAAAGCATACAAACATCATACATTGATTAATGGACCTAACCAACATTTTACATGTGTTAATACAGGGAGTTGTGCTAACCATGAGCACCGTTCAATTAAAAAATAATATTTTTTAATTTTTACAATTAACACTTGCGCACCCAATCAATAAAGAAATTGACAAATAAAAAATTCTAATTTTACCCTATTATTATCATTTCTTTTCATTATCATCCTCCACGTTGACTGCAAAAACTAAACGCACAGAGTGTTTACCATCAACCCAAGTGACAGACCCAAAATTGTAGCCATGAGAAGCCATCTTGCCATTAAAACAGATTTTGAAACATAATCTTGATACTTTTTCTGTAAAAGCAAGTTTTTTTGGTAAAACCTTGACCACCAATCCCTGTGGGGCTTGAATTCTTGCAATGTATGTAGAATTTGGAAGTCCAACGTTAGTTACTGTCCTTTTTATGGTGATGAAAGATTGGTGTCTACCAAGTTTGGTAATGGAAATTGATGGGTAATTAATGTTGGAAATTAGTTGGTCAAAGCTGTGTTTTGGGCAGTTGAAGTTGTTTCTATTTGCCATAGATCTTATGGTTTTCTCTGAGTATCCATAATAACATAGGAATTGAAGATAATCATCTGTTGTTGTTTCCAGTACTAATCCTGGATTAAGAGCTTTAATTGGGTTTATTTCTCCAACCCCCATTTCATGTGGATTTGAATATGATTTTGAACTGTTTGTCAAGGGTTTCCCCACGTTGTTATAAATTGTTGCTGCATATAAATAATGATAATAACAATAAGTTTATCAAAATTGACTAATTTCCTTTTACATATGTATTAAACTTCAAAAGAAAAAGAAGTATTTTAATTAGATAATTTACAAATATGCTTAATTTCATTCACGATCATTGAATTTATATCTAATTATGAAAATTATCTCACAAAAATATTGCAATTTTTTAAATATTGCAACTAAAATTACTTAAACCAGACCAAAAGTCCAACATCAAAATATTGATATGATTAATCGAATCAACTTGAAATATTTCATATATCACGTTTTGAAATGTTTCATCAATGTGATATATTATGAAATATTTCAAACTGATATTACTTGTTATATCAACTTAAAAGTTATGTGAAAAGATAATTTTAAGTGTGGTATTTAAAAAGTTAAGGTATTTTTGTGAAAAAAGTATAAATGCAGTGACAGTAAATGTAATAAATCCTGAAAAATGTACCTGTAGTCATTAGTGCAGACTTGATCATGGAAGAAGACCATCTATGGTGAACAGATTTGATAAAAGCAGCAGCTCCTGTTACATGAGGGCAAGCCATTGATGTGCCTGATCGTATTGCATATTCTGATGGCTTCTTCCCCATAGGAATGCTTCCTGACTCACTCTTGGGTATTATGGCTCCCAAAATTGCCACTCCTGGAGCCATTATGTCTGGCTAATCATCACATTTAGTTACTCCTATTAATTAATGATTACTTGTACTTAAACTCAATTTCATCACAAACATGTATATCTTACTAGACCGAGTTAATAAATAAATTTCATGAATTAACTAGAAAAATTATATAAATATTTACCTTTAGAATGTTTTCTGTAAGCTGTGCAGGCCCCCTAGAAGAGAAATATGCAACAACTGGGGCCGGTCTATACTGAGGAATATCCATTGTTGGTAGAATTGTTGCCGTTGGTTTTCTGCAACAAATAATTCAGCTTATGCTTCAGTTAAATCTAGAAGAAGTAGAATGTAGTTTTCTCAGAAGAAGAAGAAAGAAGAAGATTCAACCACAATCTCAGACTTTTGATCCTTATCCACAGAATTTGATGACCAATTTGTTCATGTGACAGTTTAGTACAAATTGATTGTATATAACTCTTAGTCAAAGACCGATCATAAGGTCAGTTCGGATACGAAAAATGTTTAAAAAATCACGTTAAGTCCGTCAAAAATTCAGCTCAAACCCAGCCATGAACAGTAAAAGACATTTAAAATGGCAATGCTTACTTGGTAGACTTGATGTAATTAAGGAGTTGAGATCCTGCAAGATTTCCAATTTGCGAAAATGGGAAAACACCAGAATCAAAGGGTACATCTTTGTTATCCTCATTAATCAAAATCAACCCTTTTGCTTTGGCATCTTCAACAACTAATTTCTTGATTTTCCTAGGGATACTAAAATCACTGTCTAAGCAAATCACAATCTTGCCAGCAACTTTGTTTGCGTCTAATGATCCTGGATAGCAATTGCTGCATTTTTATTGTATAAATAATAATTAGTCTAAGCTAATTGCATAATCATATATAATTCTTTCAAATTAATTAATCGAAGGAAACACATACTACCTTGCTTCTGATATAGGAGTAAATTTTGCAGCAGCATTTTCTCCGAATGCAAGTGGGTAAGTCCTCGAGCGAGTCAGGTTCGAGAAATTAATGGCTGACCCCTGCCATAGTCATTTGTTTTCTTAAATTATGGGACAGATACTCAATTTTAGCCAAATCAATAACTTGGGGATAATTACAATAATTCCTCCAATATATTACTTTGATTTCAATTAGATTTTTAACGTATAAAATTAAATAAATCAATTCCGACTTTTATAACAATTAATTCTAATCATTTATTATTTTGTCCGTCCAAAAATAACTGAATGTTGAGTTGCCACCTCAATATTTTATTAGTTTTGGACGGAGTAAAGTAATGAAAAATACAAATTAAAACTGTCATGAAAAATAAAAAGTAAATTTTTTATTTTATTTTATACGTTAAAGATCTAATTAAAATTTAGATAATAAATTAAAGAGATATTTATAATTATTGAATAAAGTTTATTTCATATTTAAAAAAGTTGAGTAGAAAAATATAAACAACCAAATTCAGAATATCTTACTTGAAAAGATTTCCCATTTCCAAGGAGGACAGTAGACTGAAAATCTCTATCAATATTGGAAGCAGCAACAGTGAAAATCCAAGGAGCATAGTTGACAATAGTGTAAGGGTCAGGGCCATCATTACCACCAGAGCAAACAACCATAACACCCATTTCTTGAGCATGAAATGCACCAATTGCAATTGGGTCATTTAAGTAATCAGACTGGAAAATTGAGCTCATCCCAATTGAAATTGATACTATATCAACTCCATCCTTAATTGCATCATCCATGGCCTTTAAGATTGTCGAACCAGCACAACCATCTAATGTGCAAGCTTTGTAAATGGCTAATCTTGTTGATGGTGAGCCACCCCTGGCTGTGCCTGAAGCTAGCCCATAGTAGCTAACATTCGGCACTGAGGCACCGCCTGCTATGGAAGTGGTATGGGTGCCATGACCGATATAGTCTCTGGGTGAGCCGCTTGATTTAGCCATTTGCGTCTTATTGTTCTTGTGTGTTCTTTGGATTGTGTCAAAGAATCTTGCTCCTATCAATTTCCTATGCATCGTAGAAAGTACTAAAAATATTTAGCAAAAATTTATTCTTTTATCTGTCACTGAACTAACACTCCGATAAAAAAAATAGAAAAGGTTTCGAATTTAATTTTTATTTTCAATATTTATAGTTGGATATATATATCACTTTACTAACACTCCGAAAAAAAAATAGAAAAGGTTTCAAATTTAATTTTTATTTTCAATATTTATAGTTGGACTATCGGTTCCTTATATATATATATATATATATATATAAAGAGAGAGAAAAAAATAAGGATTATGTACACTCAAAAATCATTTATATTTTCGTTACTTTTGTCATGACCTTATACATTTACTTAAACAATATTTGTCATTTGAAATTATAATTATTAGATTTTTACTTATAAAATTTTATGACTTGATTTTTTTTTAAAAAAAGTTATTTATGTTTTCGTTATGTCACATGTAGATTTACTTCAACTATATATACTTTCCATTATAATTTTTTAAAAATTTAACCTCTTAGCCTAGATCCGGTTTAGGCAAATTTCGTAAATTATACCAATAATATATTACCATCTATTCAAAGTTAATTGAAAAATTAATAAAATAATGATTAACAAGCATAGATAGCTAAATAATTCTATTGAACCAATTTATGAAATTTAACTCGACCGGAACATGAATGTATTTTCCAAATATAAATATTTGGTCAACTGATTCACTACAAGAAAATCGAAAAATAGAGACGAAATTTCGTCTCTAATCAAAATTAGAGACGGAATTAGAGACGAAAACTTTTCGTCTCTATTTGGTCGGTTGCTAAATTTAGCGACGAAAATTTTCCGTCTCTAATTTTAGATACGGAAATTCGCTTTTCATCTCTAAAAATAGAGACGGAAAAACAATTTCCGTCTTTATTTTTTAGAGACGTAAATCACCGTTCTGTCTCTAAAAATAGAGACGGAAACTATTTTCCATCTCTATTTTTAAAGACAGAAAGGTAATTTTTGTCTCTAAAATTAGAAACGGAAATTACTAATAGAGACGGAAAAATAGGTCCCGTCTCTAATTTTAGAGACGAAAATTCACTTAGAGACGGAAATTCATTTTTCGTCTCTAAAATTTAAAATTGCCTTAATTTATATAATGAAACAAATATTAAATAAACGAAATCTTTCGGTCTCTAAAATTTCGTCTCTATTTAACAGTTTTTTTGTAGTGATTCATGTCCTAAATTATGATAGATTGTCATATAAAATGGTAGTGTTTAAAAAACAATAAACGATTAATTATTGATTTAGTTTATAATTAAACTAATGGATATGATTTAATTGTGAATTTAATTACTTGAAATTAAGTAGAATACCTATTGCAGTGGGATTTCTTAAAGGCATGGCCTTCCATGCACTCTCCTTTCCATGTTGAAGGGACTGGTCCAATTCCTCTGTCTTTGAAACTTGGGGACTCAGGCCATATGCCTAGAGCAAATAAATAGGATCTACAGTTATATTAGATTCTTTTAATTATGGAAATTAAATATTAAAAAATGAAGTAAATCTTGAATTGAAATTAATGAAAAGGAAAGAAGAGGATTGGGCACATGGATTATCATTTTCTTAAGGTGCCCCACTTTCATGTGGATATATTTTTTTCTTAAATCATTAGAATTTATTCAATTCAATTAAATATCGAGTTGTTATTATCCATATTTTTTTTGTTTGCGTTTATATTTAAAAAGTTAAAAATAAATGATAAGTGTTATTCTATTAATAATCGGCAGTTATTGACAGTTATCTAGCATTAATTCTTCTACTATAGTATGGTCTAATGTGGAAATAGAATTACCAGTGTCAATCATCCCAATAATGACATCAGTGGGTAAATTTTGAAACTTATGGGCATATTGCATGCCTAATTTTCCTTCCAAGAAATCCCAAGAACGTGTTGTATGGAGCTTAAGAGTTTGATCCTTAAACACTGATACAACTCCATCATAACCTGTAATAATAAACACAATTTTATTATTCTCATTACATATTTCTTAATTATAACAAAAAACTATATATATATATATATATATATATATATATATATATTATAACATCCATTGCCTTTGTTTTTCAGTGTGATTATTCATAATTATTAATCTAAGCTAAGGCGTGATCTTTAGCTGATAACCTGATCTTTTTCGGCCTGATCAATTAATAATTGCTCCTAACAATGTAATTTTTGAGAAATTTCAGGTTTAGGTTATATATATATATATATATATATATGAGGTTATGAACCCACCATCATATTCTTGAGTGCTATCAAAGACAATATATTGTCGGCGTTCAATGCTAACGTCTGCTTTGGATATGGACATGCAAAATAAGTATAGCTCATAATATAACATATCAGTAGCTGTCTGAAAATTCATTATCTAAATTAGATTAATTACGTATCTTATGAAATTGTCTATTCATTTAGAGAATAATATATTAATTAATCAGACAAAATAATAAAATTTCGGTTAATTTGTCTTAGCACAAATGCATTAATGACAGGCTTTTTTTTTTCTTTTTTGTTTAATTCATATATAATATTCAGATACTTAAGTCGCAATAAATAGTCCAAGGTCTGAAAAATCTAATATATATATATATTATATATGCCCATCTCCTTAAAATCATGAGAAATTTATTGTAACGGATTAATATTATATTCTTTAAAGATTTAAATATAGCCAAATTAAATTATTTGTTTTAAAAATTAGTTTTAATTAATTAATTAGTGTCCAAAATCTGTGGGATAAGTTTGAAATCAGTTAAAATAAAAATAATATTCTAAAATAGAATACCAGAAAAGAAAAATTACCAGACAATAGAGTGGCTTCGCTGTGTGTAAGCATAGCAGAGAACCCTCTAAAAGCATGATGATAGTGATGAATAAGAGATATTCTCTCACTTTCATGGCTGCCAAAAATAAATCAATTTTATATATTATATTTTCAAAATCCAACAACATATAGAATTTTTGTAGTAATAATGAAAATAACCTTGGAATAATTGAGGATAATAATTGCAAATGAGTTGACTCTGCAACTATGGCGTCCTCTGTATTTCCATGTGATTTACTTCCCATATAAACGACATATTGCTGCCAAGGTTCATATAAATTAAGAACAAGCTCTATTTCTTTTTATATTTCAGTAATTAAAGGAGAAGTTACCTCAGGAATTTGATTGGATGAAGTGAAACTGATAAGAAGAGAAGGTAAAGAAAAGAGAAGGAAAAGTTGCAGAGGAGGAGAAGCCATTGATGACAAGAAGAAGAAGAATGGAATGAGTGAGTTGCGCAACAGCCCATTTGTAGTGTAGGCTAAGGAGATGGGTGAGAGCCTTTTCACTTGAGCGACCAAACTTTGTATTTTATTATTGTTATTATTTTCTTGCTTTTATGCATGACCCACCATTTTAAATTTATTTTATAAATAAATAGTAGAAAACACCTATCCCCACGGATTTTTTTTTCTTTGTTTTTTTATTAAAAAATAATTATGAATCAAATTTGTGGTGAAATGTAAGATTGTATATATCGGCTCCTTGTAAATAGACTTATTTATGGACCGAACTTGAATCAAATTTTTAGCGAATTTTTACGGATTTTTTAAATTTTTTCTGCCTGAACGTTGTTTATGAAAAGGTCTATTTAATGCGCATGGTTATATTTTCTATATCTTGATTGATCAAGACCTAACATATACCTGATTTTAATGCACCTTTTATGAACACACAATTCCTATTTCTATATGAATACAGTTGAAAAACGGTAATTATTTTACGTGGCATGCCTAAGACATCTTGCTTGGTAAAAATTTAGAATTTTAAATTCACAATAAATAATTTCCTTATAAAATATGAATAATTCTAAATAGAATATTACCACTTTAAAAAATTTAGAATTTGCTTTTCCAACATATATACTCTTTTTTTATTCCTCAAAATTAGGTCTTCAGTTGAATCAAGAGTTTGAGAAAAGCACAATCCAAATTCGATTATGATGAGAAAAGGGAATCACAAACTTATAATGCAAGTAATGATTTGTCTTTAGGTAAAGAGGGAGAATAAACTCTATGCTTCAGTGGCCATGTGCAAATTTTTATTCTTTATTTTCCTTTATTCTTCCTCCATTTTTTATATCTTCTTCTTGTTCACGGTTCAGTTCACATCTCAATATAATATTATTATCTTTTGGACTCTTTGACGCAGTTCATGTTGTAGCTAAAGCCTCTCTGTTAGAAGAAGATCTTTTATTAGAAACAGAAGCTTCTTCTTATGACCTCATCATTGCCATGATCCTCTAGTGTGGCAAAGAGAAGCAATTTGTTTCTTCACAAACAAAGATGCGTAAATAACCTTATTCTATTAGAATAAAAAGAACTAAAAGCACAATACATGAAAAGGATTGGAGGAAGACGCTGAACAAAGAAAAAAACAGCCAACAAGCCCATACACACGGCCGCTCAAGGAGTAATTTCGTTTCTGTGATCTAACATGCAAAAAGAAATTAAAAATCAGGAGAAAAATGAAGCAAAATGATAAAACTACATACCAAGTTAACCTAAAAATTAATTAGGGGTAAAATCAACCATCATCAGTAAGTATGTAATATGACTATAAAGAAATCTATGTAATATGACAATAAAGAAATCAACTTCAAACAAGGAGGAAATTCCTCTTACCGAAGAGATGCACACCATATTCAATATAGTTATGTAATATGTAATACTACACACCATTTTACATAGCCAAGCACATTTTCAGTTCAGTAGTAACTAAAAGTGTGCTTTACGTTTCAAGATAGCATGAGTTAAGATTAAGAAGCTGTCTTTATTAAGAAAAGGATACTTCAAAATAAGTAGAACAGGAGGACCAAGAAGGTTGGACATGGGGAATTACGAGATCCAGCATACATACAACTTTTTAAGTGCTCAAGCAACTTACAGTACAGATAGTGCAGCGAAATCACATTCAGTCACTGGTCGAGTAATAATAGATCAGGGGTACACGCATCTATAGATGATACAATGAAAGGCTGCTCAAAGTGCTGTAGGACCACCTGAAACATTTTCTGAGAGCTTTTGATCTTAATGGAATCACCATTACTAAACTGAGCTTATTTGATATGAAGATAATTTCGGATGTACAAAGGTACAGGGCGATTTTATTTTGCTTGGCTTTTGTTCTCCAGCACCCAACTCTACAGGATTTAATCAGACTTTTTCTCTGCAAGCTGACTTTTAAGGAAGTCCAGAACTGAAAGGCGCTGCAGTTGGAAACACAGAGTCAGATTATCATATTAGGTTACCATCAGGATCAAATAGTTCAAAATATCAAGCAAAGGGATCTCACTCGTTGCTCAAGAGAAGCCTCTTCAGATTTTAATGTCAAAGATTCTAACAACTTTATGGCCTCCTGAAATCTATCAAGTGCTGCATCCTCATTACCAAGACTCCTATCAGCATCAGCAACTTTTGCTAAGGAAACAGCCACATCTAGAGTCTGTGATCAAATGCCAATGGAAGTCAGATAAGCGGTGGAAATTTTCGAACTAACATGATAAACTATTCTTTCTTGTGGATTTGGAAATGAGAATGAAAACGTGCCCCACAGTTATTCGCGAATATTTGAAACTCATATTGACCCCCACTCAGAACTATCAGAAGGTAAATTTAAATTTTGCAGTAATGACTGTATTACTAATTTTGGAGGTATTTGAAAAATACTCTCTCAAATACCAAATTCTCAGGTATTCGGCAACAAGGGCAAACTTCCCTTCTTTGGTAAAGTCATGAGGGTAAATCGATTGAGAAGATTCCCTTTTTATTCAAGGATGAGCGCCATCAATAGTTGGACCACAAAGGACCGGTTATATCATGTAAAGTGCCATGGTCACCATGCTATTATTAGCAGAGGAGCATTTCATTAATTGTGTTAGTATCATAAGGACATTTAAAGTCACAGTAACTCGTAAATGGAAGTAACATATATATGTAACATGAGAGATGTGCTGAAAAAAAAGGTTGCTGACCTGAGATGAAACATTAGGAAGATGTTTGATGGCATCGCAACGCACATTGAGAGAACGGAAATAGTAAGATTTAGCAGCTTCCACATCTCCATCGTAATATTTAAGATCCCCAATTTTATTAAGAGAAACAGAAAGAGTATGTGTGATCTGCAGAGGAGTTGCAAATAATTAGGCCAGTAACCCAAAATTACAAATACAATAAGATGTGGTAAAGGTCGTGCAGTTGCAACCTCCTGATCATCTGCAGGTAATTTTGAGAGGAATTCCACACTCTCCTCAAAATAAGCAACCGCAGACCCAGCTTCTCCCATAGCACGACTGCATCAAAAATGGTAAACACATAGGGACTCACAATCTGTTTCTTTGATTCTGGAAGGCATCAATGAATTCATTTTAAAAAAAAAAAAAGAAAAAAAAAATTATTTTAAAGTTTTCTAAAGTAGACAAACTTAAGCACCCCCTAATTAATCAAAGCAAAACATGGTGCAAATGATATCTTATGTCAGCAGTTTCAGCCAGCTAAACTCTCCATTTTATCAATGTTTTTTTAGTATAAAAATCAATGTAAATCATGACGTAAGAACTACTTCCAAACATGCAGTAGATGATAGTCCAGAAGTGTTTAACTAGCAGAACAAATGGGCTCAGGCATATATTAAAAACATTGTGCACAATCACAATGTCATAAGCTCAAAACTAGATGTTGCCTCCATGGAAGGCTTACATATCAGATCCTCCTTCAAACACTAAGAACAGCAAGAGTTAAATGGACATACTTTTTACAATTATATTGGTGAGAGCATATCAACAAAGTATTAAAAGAATTAGTCATTAAAATTACCAACTCCCCAAATAACAAACAGAACCAGCATAGAAATAAACCATAATTGTTTTTCTTTAATCCTCCATTTGTCTATAAAAAGTTATTGACTCACTAGTGGTATTTCCATGATAGCATGTATGACAGTTTAATACAGCAAAGTGACAATAAAGACTTGCTGATGACCTCCTATTCAAGTCCATGAAAGATACCCTTGGTATAAATTCCATGTTATAAACATAACTAACATCATTAGTTGTGCAGATGCTTTTTTCGAGAACCTTGATCTTGCCGAAAGTTCAGCCATTTGAAAATTTTCTTTAATCTAAATAGTTAAAGTCAAACCGCAACAAATCCAAGATTATTGGAGAACAATTCTTTTCTCTTTTCTCCTCAACTTGATAGCCCTTGATTTTAAAACAGCTTGGACATCTCATTTAAATCCTTCCCCTCCAATCTATCCTAGGGCAATGTTTCACTATTACATTTAATTCATACAAATATCGCTTCACAGGCATCAGATCACACCTAAAATAATAAAGGCAAAGAGAGTATGCTGACCAGCAATCACCAAGCATACCCAAAACAGCACCAAGCTGTGAACATAACTCCGAAGTGTTGCCTGATGTTTCTATCTGACAACGGATATCTTCAGCACAGAGACTGAGCCGGGATTTGGCACTTTCCACATTCTTGGCACGTAATGCCTACATATGTAATGCCAAAATAAAAGAGAAGAGTTAACGGCCAAAATGCATAAAAACTTAATTTAACACAAAAGGAATACCAAATAAAAGAATGAAGCTTCCAAAGATACAGCTAAAAAACTGAAGTAAAAAGTTATATTTTGAGCTTCTCACTCCAACAGAGAAAACTGTGGCATGTGCCAATTGCCAAAAAGAATGAAAAAAAAACGAGGATCAACAGCACGAGAAGAAACTCACTCTCATGGCTTGTTGCACCAAGAATGCCCCTCTCTCCAAAGAAACATCTTCATATATCACTTTATTATTGCTGCCTCCGTTTTCCTCTTTGTCTGTGTTAACATGAGACCTCTTGATTCTAGCATGACCATCAATGAACTTATCAACTGTTTCCTGGAGATCAGTATCAGGTTCAAACTTTTCAATGTCAGCACCACACAAAGGGCAGTCTCTAAATCGCGAAACACATGCTCTGCACAGATTAAGTAAACAGATCGTAACTAAAAAGCAAGCAAGAAACAAACTTTCACATAAAATTCAATATCACTGGCTTACTTGCAGAAGACATGAGTACAGGGCACACATCTGGTGGACTCAAAGAGAAGTGCTTGGCATAAAACACAACTAAGAGGCCCAATTTTAAATGTTTCAGAATCATAACCTAAGGGACACTTTGCACCAATAGAAGACTTAGGTGAAACCGTGGCAGAATCATATCCAAAGGGGCATTTTGGAGAACTGGCAGCTGAGTCACTACTCGCCTCTTTCTTCACCTTCCCGTCGAGCTCTGCCCCGTGTTTACTCAGATTTTCCCCTGGTTTCTTCGCCGATGAATCCTCTGGTCGCGAAGCTTTCACGAATGGGCAAACCGGCGTCATTTCGATAAGCAAACAATTCTGCGTCAAATACAAAGAAATTAAACTCAAGATATAGAGACAAGCAGATCCAACAAATAAAATTTCACGAAGAAAAGACAAATTCATCAATTTTTCAATTGAGACGCAGTTTGATTCAAGAAAAAGAAAATTGAAGAAGTATTTATATTTCCTGTACCTGAGTAAAGAATTGCTTTTCTTTTTTTTTTCTTTCTTCAGATTCTGGTTATGGCTCTCACTGCGGGTTTCGGAAAATGAATCGCCGATCGTATGGGGAATCAGAATTAGAAGTTGCAGTTGCTTTTGCTTATCCTCATTTGAATTTCTTTTCAACCATCAATTTTTAGTCTATTTCAATTTGCCCCACTTTGCAGATATTTTTATAGATAAAGTCAAAGGTCAATTTGTCCCCAATTTCTTTTTTTCATAATTAACAGACTCTAACAAAATAATTTTCCTAAATCATCGTCGTCATCATTATTATGCAATTTCATTTTAGATTTATGGTACAATTTTATCTGTAATATTTGATAAAAAAAAATAATTTTATTTTTAATATTTTAATTGATACATTATTATTATTCTCCATATTTTAAAATTTTAAAAAAAAAATAAAAAATATATTTTTACCCCTATCATTTTTTTTAAAATGAATAAATTTGTGTCTAATATTTATTTTAAGGTAAATTTGATCCTAATATTTGAAAAAAAAAAAATTATTACGTTAGTTAACTGCTGACGTGAATCGATTTGGACACAAAAATGCATTTTTAGCATTTCAAAAATTTTATTTCTTTTACGGCACTCGGAGACTGTTCAAAAACTGACCAAAATTCTTTTAATTTTAAAAGGTAAAACAAAATATTACATTAATTAAGCACCAACATTAAAAGCAAAATTACAAGTTTATAACCTTTTTAATTCGCTTCATGCTACAATCTTTATATACCCAAAATTTCATTATAATTTCAGTTTTTCCAATTAATAGTATTCTAAATTATACAATCAAAGTAAAAACAAAAATACAAAAACGAAAACAGTATTCTTGAGCAGTAAATGAGATGAAATAATTGTATTTTTCTTTTGTGTTTGCATATAAAAGCAGAGTTTTATTTTTATTTATAATCAACTCTGTAGGTAATCAAGAAAAAACCATTCACAGTTGTATAAATTACAATTCAAATGAGAAATTTTTATTTTGACAAAAGAAAATGAAACAAGAACATAAAAACTAAGATACAAATGAAATGATATTTGGTGCTGCTGCTCTTCAGACATCAGTACACCATCCATGTAAATACAAGTTGGCCGAATGCAATAATTTGTTGTTAGTGCTGCTGCTTTTATCCTCCAAAAGTATGCATGTATTTCAAAATTCCAAAGCAAATTGGTCAGGAAGAAGAAGATTAAACCTGGTGCATTATAGCTTGATAAAGGTGATCAACCAGTTTATTTCAAAGAGCTATCACAACTCATCAAACAGCAGCTGGAAATGGACAATTAGTTTAGTATACTAACCGAGTCCTCTGAACATCATTTTTTAGACATTTTGGATGCAGGACTGTTAGTTCCCACGTCGGAGCACTAGAAACTCTGAAATCCGGAATCAGCAACCGTGGAAAAAAAATGTCTGGCCTGAGAGAAAGGAAATCCTCTTAGTCTCATAGGAGCAAGGCTGCAGCCATGAGACCACTTGAAGTTGATAAATCAATTCATTTGTTTATGAAACAAGAACAACTAAAGAACAACTCAGGGATTTCAGTAATCAAGATCAAAGTCATGGAGGCAAAATGTAGTTGCTCAATGTTATGAGTGTGCACCTTTTAATAGCGGCACAAATATGCAAGAATTGTTTCTGAGCACGTGGGACCTCAATTCGCAAAGCAGAAGCTAAGAACAAGAAGTCCGAACCAGAACCTTTTAATTGAAGCTGATTTAATTTGCTCCCTGCGGAACCCGTTGACCAATAATTACTGACACAATAACAACAATTAGAAGGAAAAAGAAAAGTAAAAAAGAATGCAATTGCAAAACTTACGTCTTGATTCGTTCTGGGACTCCATTTCAACAACTGAGATGAAGGGTGGTTGTGTCATAGCTATATGGTCTAGGAACACCTTAGATGGCATATCCCAAAAACTTGATGAAATCGCATTTCTACAAATTTAAGTGGCTGGTTTATGCACTGATTTTACATACTCGTCGATATCAACATGAATATCATAACTCAGCATAATTTGCTGCAGTTTCAAAGCTGCACTTAGGACAGGATTGATAACCCGCTTTTTCTCAAACCCAAGAACAAAAGCACGATGAGTAATATCATTTGGGAAAAAGCCATCATTAATCATCATAGCCATTGCAGGCAGAATCCACATCTCCAACACTACAAAATCCATGTATGAGAGTATTATATAATATTAGATCAAATCCGACATCAAGCATCTTAAGAAATAAAGCATTGGCTTCATCCATTCGACGTGCCCTGCAGTATCCATTAAGCAAAGCACTACAAGTCACAATATCTGGTTTAACTTGGTGCTCACTCATGTAGAACCACACAAGAAATGCTTCCTCAAAATCCTCTCTCTTTGAAAACCCATCTATAACATCAGTAAAAGCCACTACATCGGGAGAAAACCCCCTCCTGAGAAGCTCCTCTAAAATTGCCTTCGCCTCACGCACAAATCCTCTTGCAATCAGGCTGTGAATAAGTGCATTGTAGGTAACAGCATCAGGAGATATCCCAACAGATTTCATATTATCCAAAAACTCGAAAGACTTTTGCAAGCAGCCCTTCTTTCGAAAACCATCAATCAGACAGTTATAGGTGACAACATCTGGCACCAAACCCTCATGCATCATCATCCGAAATATATATTCTGCCATTCGAATATCTTCAGCCTTGCAACATGCGTCGATAAGTGCTGTATATGAAGTAACAGATGGCCTCACCCCACATTTCAACATTTTCCCTAAATACTGAAAAGCTTTGTTTATGTCCTTTAACTCACCGTATCCTCCTACTATAGTAGTATAGCAAAAACAATCTGGTTGCAAGCCCAACTCAAACATTTCATGAAAAATGTAAGAAGCTTCAAGCATCTTACCCTCTGCGCATAACATGGACATAAAACTGTTGTATACAAAAATATTAGGTATAGTGTTGAAGCAATTTAAAATATTAATTGCTTCTTTGTACCTTCCCATCTTGCAATAACCATCAACAACTGAAGAAACTGAAACTGGGTCTGCAGAGATTCCCAAGTCAGTCGTTTTAAACAACAAAGAAGTGGCCACTTTCAAAAAGGACATTTTACAAAGTGCATCAATCAAAATTGTAAATGCAACTATATCAGGTTTAATCCCATAATTTTTTATTTCCATAAGCAATTTCCAACCACATTCTAGATTACCTTGAGCACAATATTTGTCAACAAATAAGCTAATGATAGACACATTCAAACCTATTCCACGGCTATGCATTTCTTCCAAGAAGTCCCATGCCAAATCCAACTGATTCAATCGAAGTAATGCCTTGAGCAGGGAATTACAAACCTTCTTGGAAGGGAAGACGTTCAGAAACATCAGTTGATGTACTAATTTGAAAGCCAAATTCACTTTATTCTCTTTAAGATAACAGTGAGCAAGCATGCTGCATACAGTTTCCAAATCCTTACTTCCAAAACTGGTTTCAGATATGAGTTGCAGCAATAAATCACACATTTCCTCCTCACCAACTTCTCCATCGTTATTTCTTACCAAAAAACGAATAATATCCACTACTCTATAATTCATATTGGCATAAACCAAAATATGCATCATTCTACATAATGAGCTAATTATATGCTCCAAACCAGAGCA
Organism: Excoecaria cochinchinensis; assembly: GCA_947683425.1. NCBI lineage: Eukaryota > Viridiplantae > Streptophyta > Magnoliopsida > Malpighiales > Euphorbiaceae > Excoecaria > Excoecaria cochinchinensis. The sequence continues at coordinate 1,425,330 of CANTUQ010000125.1, read as the reverse complement.
ACAGCCTGACAATTTAAAGTAGAGAGCAAATATAGCACTGAAATTCTCCCCGAATAGGTCATTGAGAAGACAAAGGACATTATAATGATTCAAAGCATTGCAAAACCCAGTTCTAGAACCCATATTCCAAACCTTATTAGCCGCTAATTTCTGATATTCAGGAATCAAAACATGGAGCTTATTCGAAGAAACAACAACACCATCCTCTTCCTCAACAAGAAATAAAGCAGAAACTGAGAAGAATCTAGGTTTACTCTTTGCCGCAAGCATCAGTTTTGATGTTACAGTGCTAACAAAAACCGAACCCTTCATTAACAACTACAACGGACTAGGTACAAAAACAAAGGCAAAACAATTAGTCAAAAGGGCAAATAAAAACAAGCATTTAGAGACGAAAAAACGAAAATTTCAGCCTTTTCAGGTATAGAATGCTTCCTTGGGAGTCAAAGCCGCATCACCATGTTCATTAAGCTTCAGCTAACAAATAATAAAAATTGCAGAAATGGAATACAATATAATTAATTGTTTTGAGAGATAAAAATAAAAAATAAAAAAATTGGAGAAAATAGAAGCAAAGGACGAGTCATTAAATTAATTTAAAAAATCAAGTTATTCAAAAACAAAATTTTAAATTAAGTTTAAATCGATTTTAACGGTTAATTAATATAATTGAATGTGAATTTTAATTTTTGAAATTATAATTAATGTATTTTGGATTTAAATTTAAGGCTCCGATTAACTGGTTGGTCAAAAATTAATTATATTTATATATAATTTTATACATATATGTGGATATAAAGTTAATTTTCAAGTATGTACATATTTTGTTCTAATTTTATAAAGTAAATGATTAATAAATTATTATTTATGTGATTTTATTTTAATATATCAATATTAAATTTGAATAACTTGTAAATTATTTTTAAAATTTAAAAATTTGTATTTTAATTTGATGGATGGAGGGTAGTTTTTGCTATAAAAGTTTAGGCTAATTAGGATTATATATGTTTAGTCTTTTAACAGTTAATCAAAAATTATTGATTAATCAATCATATTTAACAGTTAATCGATTATTAATAAATTGAATTTTAATTTAAATTTTAAAAATTAATTAATAAATGAATTTAAAAAAAATAAATTATGTACTAATTTGAGATATTTCCTTGGCTAAGATTAAAACAAATGACTTTGTGGTCTTGCAAAAATAAGTTTTCGATTTTGCAAAGAAAATAAAATCATTAATCTTTTGGTGAATTTAGGTCCTTTTTTTCTCAAACCATTACAATAACTCTTTTGTAATTTTAATCTTATTTATTGTTAAATCTTTACTTCATCATGTGTATGCAATTCAGATAAATCCATATAGTGAAACGTGAAAAAGAATGTTTAGAACAAATATTTTTTGTTACAAAATTTAAAACTTATATAAAACATAATATATAACAAATTTTCTCACATCATATATATCCATTAGACAAGATTAGTTCTAGTCAAACATACCAACCATGAGCATTGTTTAGGGCACGCAAAAGTGAGAACTTTTTAATAAGTTATTTTAAATAAAAGCCGGAAAAAGATACTAAAATGCTTTTAAAGTTATTTTCAAATTACTAAAATATTCCTATAGTTAATTTTGAAATAAAAATGTTTCTGATATTAATAAAAAAAAATACTAAAATGCTTATGAATTAAACTTTCGTCAATTCGGAGTTGACGGCACTGACATGACATTTACACGTAGCAATATATGTCACATAAGCACTACGAGTATTTTTAATATAAAATAAAATCAATGACATTTTAGTACTTTAAAGAAAACATTGGAGATATTTTAATACTTTAAGAAAAAATTTAGAGGCATCTTAGTATTTTGAGGAAAACGTTAAAGGCATTATAGTATTTTAATGAAAACATTAAGTGCATTTTTTCTAATTCTCAAATAATGTAGTAATTATTTTTTTATTTTTAGTATTTGAATCACTAAATAATTTTTTAATAGGTAAAATTAGAGTTTGTAACCACACTTTCAAATTTTAATATCATATTCATTAATAAAAATTAATGAAGTAATATTCTTAAACTATATAATTTATGTGTAATTTATTTTCTTATTCTTACATTCATTAAGGACATATGTAAAAAGTATGAGATATAAATTAATATTTATTGATAACAAAAAAAATATTAAATAAGTATATATTAAAAAATTAAAAAATTAATTTTAATTATCAAATAAGATATAATGTGAAATAATTAAATAAATATAAATAAAAAAGAGATATACATGTCAAAGTGAAACAAAATTGATAATAATATGATGTAATGTTAGATAATATGTTAAATTTATATTTATTAGATATTTAAACTAAATTAAATACTATTACTTAGTTAAAATATTCTAATTAATAAATATTTATGTTTGTAAGAAAAAAATATAAATAAGATTAAATGAATTGAATATTTAAAACTCTTAATCTTTTAATCTAATTTATACCTTGATTAAAATTCTAAATTATATATTTTTATGCAAAATGTAATTTAAACAAATTAAAAAAAATATTTCCTACATACAAATTTTATTTAATTTTTTTCAAATATAATGAATGTTTTAAAAATGCTCTAAACTTTTTCATATAATGCTAAAATGGCTCGACATTTTTTTTTAAAATGCTAAAATATTTCCAACGTTTTACTTAGAAATTAAAATATCACCAACTTTATTTTGTATTAAAAATACATGTGACGATGACATAATATATTTTATCGAATATTAATATCACGTCACCGCGTCAACTCAGAATTGATAATAGTTTGATTAAAAATATTTTAACTTTTTTTTTAAAAAGCCCAACTAAACAGGGCCTTAATATGCTTATCAAAACTCTAGATCTCATCAAAACACGACACTTAAATTAGTTATAACAATTACACCGGATGTCATAAAGTATGTCTCATAAAAATGCTTTAAATTAGTTATAACAATTACACTTGAAGTCATAAAAAGTATTGTCTCATGAAAATGCACGCACCCATACGCATAAGTGATGCCTGAAAGCTTTTTTCAAAGATTTAATAATTAACAAAGATCATAAGTTGAGAGTTCGTGAAATAAATCTTTTATTCAATACTATTTTTTCAATAAAAGATGATAGACTTAGACTTGATTATGGACAGAAGTCATAGGAAGGATAGCAAGACTGGAAAACTAAACTTCATTCTTTTCTTTCTATTATCAACATATACAAAGAATATTTGAAGGTTAATGTACAAAAAGAATTTGCTTCTGAACCACCTCAATGGCACAAAAGCATGAATGATTTACATCTCTGTTCTAGAAAGAATTTTTAACTCTAAACAACCACCAACACTAGCATACAGTAACCCCTTTGCCAAAGTATATTTCGAGCGATCTATCCTCCCAAAATAGGAAATTTTCATGAAAATGTTAGAAATCTGTACAGGGGGAAAAAAACATACAACACCTTTCCCCATTGCAAACCTTCCATCTTCTCTATATGCTTCTCATTGATTTGGCCAACAAATATGAAACTATATCAAAAAAGGCACTTCTCGCTATGAGCTATGCATACAGGTCTAACTGATGAATGATGCCTTGGGATTCTTCTAACAAACATTATCTGGAGATAAAATGCAGTCCCCACAAAGAGCAGCAGCATAGCGACAGGAGGAGAACTATTTAACTCGGAATTCATGCCTGAAAACAGTTAGATTCTGAGTAAACCTGTCCCTGTTCTTTGAATCCAAGCTCCGAGTAACATCAGCCATCAGCTTGTCAAAGCAAAGGGAAAGCCGCTGATGTTGATCCACTGCCTGCAACATAATACCAAGTGTCACTGGAAAGATGATGATATACAAACAGGAAAAACACACATACGTACACAAACAGGAAAAACAAATGCACAAGTCCGTACACACACAGAAGAACCATTTACTACAAGTGCATCCAATCATCAAATATAACCATTTACTTCTAAACATATAATCATATTTGGACCAGAACGCACAGATTGTGAATTTCCGTTTCTATAACAGTGACACAAACGCTCAGCAACAACAAGAAAAGAAGTTCAATATTCAAGCACACTCCAACCCAACCAGTCATTGGCTCATTGCTAAAAAATAACTAGAGATGCAGGCTCAGCCAGTGTGCTTGTCCTTTTATAATGCGAAATACACACCAATGACTACTAAAAACATATGTCCACATTATCTTTTTTATTCAGGGACAAAGGAGTAGAAATGGTCTGCAACAAATTTTATTATTGTAAGTGCAGAGAAAATGTAGATTTCTTCAAACTCCACTTCAACTTGTGTACACAATCTGCAAAAGATTTGTGCTAACCTCGATAATTATTGTGCTTTCCTAGCCACAATAGTCATCAGAAGGAAGAATATGTAAGAGCCTCAATAGATCATGCAGTCAAAAACTCAAAATTGTTTTACAGCTCACTCCCAATTTTCTTAAGCTATAACATCTTTAGCAAATTCAAAATTAAAACAACGACAGCATGTCATTCATAGAACTTTTCTTTAGTCCAACTACGTCCATGCAATGGAACTCAGCCTACAGTCATCAACTTGGACTCAATTTGAACACTGTTACATTGTTCTCTACATAAGTAGCCTTGCTGACTAAAAATCTTCCATTTATACATTAGCTACTCTTCAGTATAGAGATCAGGCATCTGTAATGAAAAAATTCAGGCAGAGAGAGATATTTACCTGTGATGCCAAAATTTGAGTTTTCAAATCAGAGAATATCTGCAAGAAAAAGGAAGTTTCTTGATTCTCATATCTTTGACAGCAAACAGTGACAATTCTATAACTAGCAGAAAAGCAACGTGTGAAATAGTTTATGATATTCTCTAATCACATTAAATTACAAAACCTAATTACTCTCGCCCATTAAATAGTGGGTGTATACATCATTAAACACTGCTAGTTTTCTAAATAGAATCAGGATAACTGATGGAGAAAAAACAAAAAATCAGAACTTCGATGTGCTTCAACAACACTAATCATAGCATTATTCTTTCAATAGTAAGAATCATAAAGAATAAGAGAAACTGAAACCAACTTGCACATCTTGATAAATTTTCCAGATTCAGCGGTACCTGCTCATTGATAAGAATTAAGCTAAGCATGGGCCTGCTGAGACTCCACTGGTTCCCACAGTCCTCAAATAAAACAATTTCGAACAAGGTCTTCAGAATCTGTAAAATTTAAGGAAAAGAATTAAATGCCTATGCAAATTGTATATAACAACATTTTGACAAAAATCCTATTTCTTTCATGTTTTGATGCAAAACAAGAGAACTAATGCATTAAAATAATTCCTGATTTACATTGCAGGTTGCCTAAAAGCTTCCCCTTATTAGTGAATCCCTCCATAAGACGACCATGCGGTTGTAAAAATATTCCGAAAACTTGTTAGCGCTACCAAGATTGAGCATATCATTCAACTCAGGGGATCGACTTTAAGTAACGGCAGACATATTTCTGCCATCATCAAACATTTAGGAAAGAAAGGCTCTAATAGTTCAACTGCTCAATAGAGTTGTAGATTCCGTTAGCTGAATTCTAAATAGAATTTTAGGATAAAATAGTGACCCTACTGTTTTGAACAATGCTAAAAAGAAAGCAATTAAATACAAGGAGTAGTCATTACAAATTCTGCATGCAACAACATGGATATGCCTACATGAATAGGTCCATATTTTTCAAAACCTAAAATGGTTTTGTAAATTTCCAAAAATTTAGATAGATCCAAGAACTGAGAAAGCAAATAATACTGCTGCTTATCCCAAACTTTCTCACACTTTGTGGCAACTAAACACATATAACTTTGGTTTATTTTTCAATTGCATCCTAATTAGTTACATTGTTTCTTAAGAGGTCCTTTTAAGCCAATGCTTTACAGTGATTAATAAGCCAATGCTTTACAGGGAAACACAAACTATTTTTAGTGCATCAGAAAACAACCATTGTGTACTAAAGAATCGCAATAGCTTACTTCAGGAAATAGATTGGGGCAGTCTGCAACGTGTCGAGCAAGATTAATTGCAGCAGGTGAAGTAGGTGCCTCCCCCAATGTGATGTTGTTGAAATAAAAAGCAGCCAAATTGTCAACAGCAGATGCACACTGATATGACATTCAGAATTTTTAGCTTCAGTAAAAGGTACAGGCAAGACAATTAATATAAAGAGAATTACATCAAGAAACAAAAATTGGCAACAACATAAATACTCAAGCAAGATGTTTAAATTATCTCTAATGTAAAAATGGCAGCTGCACTCAGTAAAACAACTGATGACCATCTGCAGTATTTACTGACATACCTGTGATGAGATATTGGTATCCAGACCTTTGAGACCAGACTCTAAGGACCCAACTATATGCATGAAGGTTGTTGTATCCAGATTCAATATGAAAACAATATGGCTGCTGAATAGAACCTCCAAGAATGCAAAGTAAGCCCTTGTCAGCTGCCAAAAAAAGATTGCAGCTTGAAATACAAGTTGAAAAATTAAAAAAGCAGAAATAATTTGACAAGCGAGCTTAAAAACTATAGCATCTAACAGCAGACAACATAAAGCAAAGAGATCATTTATTCGACAGGTAATCCACAATCTAAAACATAAAAAAGAAAGAAGTACCCATTCAAAAAAAGAATACACCGAAGTTTTGACAGTAATCCCAACTACAAATAAGAACTCAGTTTAATCTGGTCTGCTGTCATTTGCACTTGGCATGGATTACCATGACAGCCTTCTGCAGTGACTGATGGGGAAAATGCAGGCCAAGGCTCAATTATGGATCAGGGCTCAATTATGGATCATGGCTCAATTGGCCCAAGGCAACTGCAAGTTTACTCTCGTAAGAAGAAGAAGAAGGATGAGGGTATAAAAGGAAATTAGTTGAGTCTGTTGTTTCAGCTGGAAGGTTTGTAATGAGTAGGGGGTAGAGTTTGTTATGCCTAGTGCCTAGCTGCACACAAGGTGTTACGGTTGATTGCTGTAAGGGTTATTTAGCTGGTTTGAGGGGAGAGAAAAAGGAGGAGATTGTATTTTCTGCTATTGAGCAGGGCTCCATCTGTGGAGAGGGAAGTTATATTTCCTATGGGGATTGTTTTCCTTCAATCCAGTTATCATAATTAATACATTTTTCTTCTTCCAATATTCTGTTCTGTGATCTATTTTTCTCTTTTATTCTATTTCTTAATTTGTTCCCTATCATTTGGCGCCGTCTGTGGGAAACTCGACATGGCAGACCCACCACAAACCCGCCTGCAAAGCTTGCAAAATAGGATCGATTCCCATGAAGAAACGCTTGGTGCAATACAGCGTTCAATCGCTGCTTCCAAAAACTCGTTGAAGAAAAACTTGACAAAATGAATGCCCAGTTCCAAAAAAAATTCGAAAAGCAACCCATAGATGAAGGGGTAGAGGATCAACGAACCATCGACGACTCTGACACAGGGAATGTGACTCCGGAGAGGATCTTTGTCCAATCTAGCACCAAGTTTGGCCAACCCAGTTCCCCTCAGTTAGACTCCTACGTACGCAATGCCCATTTTGGCACAGGAGTCATGGCCTTACCCAAGATTAGAGTACCCGAGTTTAATGGAACAGAGCCCCGAAGTTGGATAGCCAAAGCTGAGCTTTATTTCACCGTTCAACAGACACCGAAACGCATGAAGATCACCTTAGCTCAGATGTGTATGACCGGAGCAGCGACCACTTGGTTTTCCCAAGCGCTTCGCGATAATCCACAGATGACATGGGAGCAATTTAAACTTCGGCTCAATGGGAGATTTGGCAGAAGTCGGACCCAGAACCCTTACGAGGAATTAAGAACCTTGTTCCAAAACGCGAGCGTGGATGAATACATAAAAGAGTTTGAATCCATAACCGGGTACATTCCAAAAACATCTGAATCTCAGTTTTTGGGGTATTTCATGGGTGGGTTGAAGGAAGAAGTGGGAAGATGGGTAAGGTACTTGAAACCTCAGACCTGCGAGGAAGCCATGGAATTAGCCCGGGATGCTGAGTTGACCTTCAGCCCTCCGGGAAGCCTGGCAACAGCACAAGAAAGAGGCGGAGCTGTAACGGGGCGAGTCGGATCATCCCAAGTGACTACACTCGTGGGACGCCCCTATATACAAAAGGAACCGGGTCCACTTGGCCTGAAAGAGAGGGACATGGGTCCAGGCCCATTTAAGCCTCATGAAACTCACCCAAATCGTGCGTTTCACTCCTCCAACCGAAACCAACAGCAACCCCGAAACAGAGGGGCACGACATTTATCTCTAAAGGAAATTGAAGAGCGACGAAGACTGGGTTTGTGTTTCAAATGCTCCCTGCCATATAGCCCGCAACATCGATGTAGTGTAGGAGAATTACGACTATCAGTTCTTGAGAACGAGCTGATTTTGGAAATGGGAGAGTTGACAGAAGAGGAGGCGGGAGCGGAGGAAACGGAGGTTGAGGAAGGCGTTGACGGAGAATGTCATTCTATTGAGGTTTATTTTGGTTCAGGGGTTGACACCCAAGCACCTAGAACTTTAAAGCTACAGGGGATAATATGCGGAATACCCATCGTCATGCTTGTTGATTCCAGAGCAACCCACAACTTCATTTCCAGGAAGTTGGCAAGATCTTTAGCCCTTCCTGTTGATTCTATCTCACCTGTAAACATTAAATTGGGTGATGGTTATCGTATACCTGCTCAAGAACGGTGCCGGAATGTCGAAATGCAACTGGGCAACATCACTTTGCACATTGATGCTTTGCTGTTCGATTTGGGTCCCTTGGATGTTGTTCTTGGCATTGATTGGTTAAAGACCTTGGGCAATGTTATGCATAATTGGGATCAGCGATGGATGCGGTTCGAATCAGGGGGCCAACAGATTGAATTAACTGAAATAGAAGGAACACCTTTTGACATGGCTGCTTTGCAAGTCTGGTTAGGAGGGGGGAGTCTGAAACAGATTTGTGTGGAAGGACACCAGCCACAACTACCACCATCATCAGTACAGGGTCTCACTTATGGACAGTCGATGGAAATTGAGGCTATTATGAACCAATTCTCTGAAGTGTTTGAGCTGTTGAATGGGCTGCCGCCACGACGTTTGCATGACCATGCTATTCGGCTTGTGCCTGGCCATGAGGTTGTTTGTGTTCGCCCCTATAGGTACCCTCACATACAGAAGACAGAGATACAGAAGCAAGTGGCAGAAATGTTGCAACAGGGGGTTATTCACCCAAGTCAGAGTGCCTTCTCCAGTCCGGTTCTTTTAGTTAAAAAAAAAAAGATAACTCGTGGTGCGTCGATTACCAGGCTTTGAATAAAGTAACAGTGGCTGACAAATATCCGATACCGGTGGTTGATGAGTTGCTCGATGAACTACATGGGGCTGAGTTTTATTCCAAGTTGGATTTAAAGTCTGGATTCTACCAGATCAGAATGAGGGAAGGAGATGAGCACAAGACAGCTTTCCGCACACATGATGGACATTACGAATTTTTAGTGATGCCATTTGGGCTCACGAATGCACCCTCCACCTTCCAGAGCATTATGAATGATATTTTCCGTCCTTGGTTGAGACATATGGTCTTAGTCTTCTTTGACGACATCCTAATCTATAGTACGAGCTGGAAGGAGCATAAGCAGCATTTGTCTGTCGTCCTGCAAATTTTGGTTGACAATAACTTCAAGGTCAACCCAAAGAAGTGTTCCTTTGGGCAGACTTCAGTTGATTATCTTGGCCACTGCATTTCAAAAGGGGGCGTCACTGTCGACCCAACTAAGATCCTTGCAGTTCAAAATTGGCCGGCGCTGAGAAATGTTAAGGGTGTTCGGGGTTCTTGGGTTTGACTGGCTATTACCGGAAGTTCGTGAAGGATTATGGAAAAATAGCTAGGCCTTTAACTGAGTTGACAAAGAAAAATGGGTTTACTTGGAATGAGAAGGCACAAAGTGCTTTTGAGGAATTAAAAGCAAAACTTACAGCCACACCCTTGCTAGCCTTGCCCGATTTCAACAAACCTTTTTGTGTGGAATGTGACGCCTCGGGAACTGGTTTAGGCGCTGTCTTGATGCAAGAAGGGAGACCACTCGCCTACTATAGCAAGGCTCTGGCTACTCGCAACATATCCAAATCCGCATATGAAAAGGAGTTGATGGCTTTGGCGTTAGCAATCCAGCACTGGAGACCATATCTGTTAGGCAGGAGATTCACGGTGTTCACGGATCAGAAAAGCTTGCGCCACCTGTTGCAACAGCGCATCACCACTCCAGACCAGCAGCACTGGCTAGCCAAGTTACTGGGGTATGTCTTTGATGTCCAGTACAAACCTGGGGCGTTAAATAACGCAGCTGATGCGCTATCTCGACAACATGAGCCTGTTGAGTTTGCTTCTTTTGTCTTCTCTCCTGCATGGAATGAGGGCAATCAATTGATTGATGAAGTTAAACAAGACCCTCAACTGGATGCCTTACGCAGAACCCTCCAATCTAATCCTGCTTCCAAACCAAAGTACAAGTTGAAGCATGGCATTTTATACCGGAAGGGTAGCTTGGTCCTTTCCCCTAATTGTAGGTGGATACCGTTGATGCTTGAAGAGTTCCACAACTCAGTAACGGAAGGGCATTCCGGTTATTACAGAACTTATCAGAGGATAGCGGCTAATTTTTATTGGAAGGGGATGGTTCAGCAAATTAGAGAATTTGTTAAGAATTGTTCTGTGTGCCAACGATTCAAAGCTTCTTCCCGCTCACCAGCAGGTCTCTTACAGCCCCTTCCTATTCCTCAGGTTGTGTGGGAGGATATGTCAATGGATTTTATTATCGGATTGCCCAAATCCAAGGGATACGATGCTGTGATGGTAGTTGTCGACAGGTTGTCCAAGTACAGCCATTTCGTAGCACTCAAGCACCCTTATACAGCTCGGACTATAGCTGAACTATTTGTTAAGGACATAGTACGTCTTCATGGGTTCCCCAAATCGATCATCAGTGACCGCGATCCGGTTTTCATGAGTCGGTTTTGGCAAGAATTATTCAAATTACAAGGAACTCAGCTCAAGTACAGTTCCTCTTATCATCCCGAGACAGATGGGCAGACCAAGGTCATCAATCGCTGCCTCGAGTCATACCTACGCTGCTTTGCTGCTGATCAGCCCCGATCCTGGAGTCAGTGGCTTCCTTGGGCAGAGTATTGGTACAACACTTCCTTCCATGTGAGCACAGGGACAACCCCATTTGAGGTGGTGTATGGAAGGAAGCCCCCAACTATCCTCCAATTCGTTCCGGGTGAGATTCAGATAGAAGCAGTAGCCAGGGATCTTTTAGATCGAGATGAGGCTTTGAAGCAGCTTAAGATCCAATTGTCGCTATCACAGCAACAGATGAAAATGCAGGCAAACCAAAATCGTAGGGATGTCCAATTTGAGATTGGTGATTGGGTGTATTTGAAGTTAAAGCCCCATCGACAGCATTCTGTTACTAGGAGGATATATCCTAAGCTATCAACCCGCTACTTTGGACCATATCAGATAGAAGATAAGGTGGGCCCGATGGCTTATCGACTCTTACTTCCCCAATCAGCCAAGGTTCATCCAGTCTTCCATGTGTCGTTGCTTAAGAAGGCTACAGGGGGTCAACCGAGCTCCAGCATTCTGCCACCTGAGTTGGAAAAAGAACCAGCTGATACTCTTGTTCCAGAAAAGGTGCTAGCCACGAGGGCCATCCAGAGGGATGGTGAGGGTATATCCCAATGGCTTGTTCAGTGGCAGACCAAGAGCATTGATGAAGCTACTTGGGAAGATGAGTATGAGATGAAGAGCGAATTCCCACAGCTCAGTCTTGAGGACAAGACTTTAATTCAAGGGGATGGCAATGATGGGGAAAATGCAGGCCAAGGCTTAATTATGGATCAGGGCTCAATTATGGATCATGGCTCAATTGGCCCAAGGCAACTGCAAGTTTACTCTCGTAAGAAGAAGAAGAAGGATGAGGGCATAAAATGAAATTAGTTGAGTCTGTTGTTTCAGCTGGAAGGTTTGTAATGAGTAGGGGGTAGAGTTTGTTATGCCTAGTGCCTAGCTGCACACAAGGTGTTACGGTTGATTGCTGTAAGGGTTATTTAGCTGGTTTGAGGGGAGAGAAAAAGGAGGAGAGGAATTTGTTGTATTTTCTGCTCTTGAGCAGGGCTCCATATGTGGAGAGGGAAGTTATATTTCCTATGGGGATTGTTTTCCTTCAATCCAGTTATCATAATTAATACATTTTTCTTCTTCCAATATTCTGTTCTTTGATCTATTTTTCTCTTTTATTCTATTTCTTAATTTGTTCCCTATCAGTGACAAATGCATATTTATCTAAAGCAAGGAGTAAAACATTTTCAAAGTCAAGCTACAATATAGTTTTGGTTTAGAGGACTAGAAATTCAACGACTCGAATGTTAGATATTGCAAGTTAACCTAAACCAAAACAAAAACACAGTACTATAGGCAGCGCCAATTATCTAGAATAACAAAAATTTTTAAAATAATCATGGAAAAGAGGTCAGCATGACATTATTCATTAGTATCCCTACAACCGACCAAGAAGGCAATTATACCTTGCGGAATGCCAAAATATCAGCCAGAGGAATTGACAGTGTCATCTTTAGAGCAATATCAAGTGCATCAGCAAGAGCTCTATCTCCGTACAATTCAAACACGCCAAAATTACAATAGTTCCCCGCAAGAGCTGTCAAGAATCAGTAAATATAAAACTAAGGTTACACCATGTGTGTTATATCCCCCCCAAAAAATGGCAGCACAATTACTTTACAGCCAACAAGACTAAGAATCAAAAACAATAAACCATAAGTTGGTGAATCCAATTACCATCACGTAAGCTGTCTTACAATATATATATATATATATATATATAAAGAAAATAAAGAACAATAAAGATCATTGACAAAGACGATAAAATAATAATCACTGTTGTTTACACCTCTCCAAAGGCATCCTCTAGGGAAGTCCATTTAAATAAAAAATTCATCCAGGAAATGATTCCCGGAGAAGCGTGGTGTATTCATGTACTACGGGAATGAATAGCTAGTAAAAGGGATGAAACAAAATATCATGATGTATTCATAGTCTCGTTCTTGCATATCAAATTAGTAAACAGCTTCTTATGCACTAAAGCCCAGTAGAAACATTGTTTCCAAAAAGTAGCTGAAACAAGATGAAAGCAGAATATAGAAATGCACCCTATGAACTTCAAGCACAAATATATAAAATAAAGGTGCAAAAATAACCATGACATTGAGAGAAAAGTTAAAAAGAAAAAAAAAATAGTATGTACATATACAATGTAATCCTCAGAAATTTCTCAAACCACATACTTAAATTTTGATATGCAAAAGTACAAGAATAATCCTATTATGAAGCAGGCAGAAAAGTAAGGTTTTAATGACTATAATGCATCGAAGCCACTAGTTCAATGAAGTAAAAGATATTTGTAGTCTAACCTCTAGAGAGAATAGTTAAACAAATCCATATTCCCTTGTATTTGTAGGCATATATATCGGCAACATTTGGAAGAGCTAAAATCCTGGTGCCATAGGCTACAATAATTTTGCTGACCTCCCTAAAAAGAAGAATGCCATTTGGAGAAGATGAATCAAAGGTTAAACGTTGGGCTTTGTTCAGCACAAATTCTGCCATGAATTTCAACAATGGGGTTGTAACCTGTAATGTTGAGCCAAAGTTTTAGTGTACAAGTATATCATGAAACAATACATAAAAGAGCTTATGGCTAAACTATAAACAATACCAAGATAGAATCTCAATGAACAACTATGATTCATTGCAAAAGAACTTGCATAAAAATGTTTTTATCAAGCAACGGTGACCTAAAGATAGTTCGGCTACTTGCAAAATGGAAAGAATTAAAAATACAAGGAAAAGAAAATTGCCAAAAAAGATTTTCATAATTGGTTCAGAAATGGATGACGGCCAAAATTAAATGTCCACATGGTAATTTTTCTATTTTCTTTTTTGCAAAATAGAAGTCTAATGGTAGATAAAAATGGAATTCCTTGTCCAAAAAAATTAAATAATGAGGATTGGAAATTTTCAAAATTGTAAAATACACCTAAGGCTTGGATTCCTTTAGGTCAATAGGCCTTATATAGCATATGATTCAAGAATATCAAGTGAAAACTATCTGCCATCTCCATACCTCTGGTGTATCTGCCCAGTGAGATATGCCTTTTAAGAGAAGCGGCAAATGAGCAGGATATAGCCAATCAAATAAAAGCCCATACGTTCTGCGACTGAGAAATATCGAAAGGGGGAGACAAATTTAGCCATAATCACATGTAAAAACATCTCAAATATCAGAAATATGTTTACCTGTTTGTAGCCATGGCGACTCCTCTAAGATCTCTCATTAACCCAATTAGAGAATACTTCACCATATCAGTTCGAAACATTGGTTCAGGTGTTGATTCCAAACTGGTGAAAACCTAAGACACCGGAAACAATAACATAAATATTAAATTTTACCAAAAACCGAACTAAAGAAACAATCCAACATTCATAATAAAAGCTCATAGCCAGAATGCATGATGAGGATGCAAGTACATGAACCAGATTGACTTAAAAATGTCATATAAGGACCTGTAGGTTTATTGTGAATTTGCTGCAGAAAAAGAGAACCGAACATTACAAGAGAGGCAGATGATGCAGGTAAAAATATAGGTCACAGAAAAACTAACTTCTATGCAACCTGATGAGCTTTCTAAGTAAGGGACAGTGAGGAATGGGGAGAGAGGGAGAGAGAGAGAGTACCTGCAAAAGTGGTTCCATTGAAGACTTGAATTTCACAGGGCTGTCCTCCATAAAAATTAACCAGCCAATAGTGTAATAAAATGTTGTTCTGCTACGTGAACATCTATATTCTTCTAAAAACGGAAAGTGCTCTCTCTAAATACAGAAGGAGAAACAACATTTTTGGTTATTTGTTTATCAAAAATTTTAGAAATAACTCAGAAGCATAATTAAAAAACAAAAAAGAAACATATCAGAACTGAAATTACAGTATGGTTAGCAACTATAAATTTGATGGCATCCAGCTTCAGAAGCAGCTTCCCAGTCATATAGCTGCCAAAAGGAAAAAATAAAAAAAATAGGCACACGCACAATCAGAAACTGAGTGATTGTCGCACAAGCAAATAATGAGAAAGGTACATTAACTTATCAAAAAAAAAATTAAAAATTAAAAAAAAAAAGAAAGAAAAAAAATGACCCCGTTTATATACATAGAGGGGCAGTAGGACTAACCCAGATGCCAATTCCAAGAACAGATTTAAAGTATGGTCAATGACTTCCTCACTCTGGAATAAACACCAACAAAGATACACAAAATTACCAACCCTGATTATATAATAAACGCAGATCACAAATGAGACAATCACCTGCGTGTAACACTTCAGATTAGTAGCAATTTTCCCAACAATCACATTCAACAATACCAAATGATCATGTAGACCAAGAAGCTCAGACAGTCGAGCATATAACTGCTGCAACAGAAACAGAAAGACTTCAGGATATTGAAATAGATCAAGCACATATTCAGGATATTGAAATAGATCAAGCACATATTAGAAGAATAAGAAACTTCACTACCTTTGATGAATGCACAGCCTGATCACCAACATAAGACTTTCGGAAATGCTGAAAGAACGTGAGAATTGCTCGATCAAGTCTTTGCTTACTCAGTTCACCATATCTCTGCAGATGTGAAGAAGGAATTGTGTTAAACCAGGGAAAAAACACTTTCCCATCATTACAAACAACTCCACTTCTCTTTCCAGTTTTCAGATTTTATGGCTTGAAGAGAATGTAAAGTCCATTAAAAACCAGGAAATGACAAACTTAAGCAGCATAAGATAAATTGAAAGCATATCAAAGTCCTCTGAACTTTGTCCAAATGTCATTAGATGACCAGGGCTTGCCAGCCATTTTAACAAAATAGAGCAAACTCAAAATGATAGGGATGCAGTTTTGAGTCTAAATTGGTGAAATGCTGAAATCTACAAAAACATTTCAACCGGCTCTGGATGGAATTCCATAGAGGCCCTATGAGAATTAAGAAACCCGACATTTTGATAGAGAAAAGAATCTAGCTAATGTCGATCTTCCCAAAAGTACAAGAGCGAGTTAGTGCTCTTCATGATGGACTCAGCTGAAGGGTGACGATATCCTACTGGTTTTTTTAGCCACTCTACTTAAAATGTATCAGATCTTGCTCCTATAGCACTTAAGGTATTGCAAGATTCAACAATGAGTTTAGCTAGTGATCGTCCTTTGCTTTACTATCTCCACTACTTCATGTTTATCCCTTAGTCTCTTAGGTATTGAATTGGGAGAAGCTTCTCTTTGTTGCAGCACCTTTTTTCATCCAAAGCAGCACATATAGAAGTTGTATCAATATTTACCAAAGTATTCAAATTCAAAACTGTCATTTCAGTATAACCCCGTTCAGGCAAGTCCCCTAATAGCACCTAAAGTCTTCAAAGTTAAACTGTTAAAGTGAGTCTTAAGAGAAAAAAGGATCAGGGTAAAGCTTTCTCATAAAATGATGCTGGAAGAAGCAAGAAGTGAAATAATTGTATGATAACTCTCAGTTGGAAGAGTCAGGTTTGAGGCTGCTCCATGTGTGTGTTTGTGCTAGATTGCTTTCAGTAAGAAACTCTTAATTGGAATAGTCAGAGTAGGAGGTTACCCTCACAATTGTAGAGAGGTTAAAAGGTTTGTGTGAAGGGTTCTTACACACACACGAAAAACACTGTGCAACAACCATGAAACTACTGCAAAGAATAGTCAACTAAGATGCAAGCCTAGAATCCTTCTCAAATACATCATATGCCTGGCTCTCAAGCTAGTATACAGAATCGATAACCGCACAAACAAATTCATCCAAACAACACGAATTCTTGTTTATATACCTGGCTATGTAGCCCACTGTCAGTGACATTTATCAATTGTAAAACACGAGCTGAAAGTTCTGCATCGAGCATTTCTTGGGACTCCGCACTGAACAGGGTATAAATGTAACTAACATATCAGCAGTTGCCAAAAAAACAAAACTCCAACAGAAAATGACTTTTTTTTTGGGGGGGGGGGGGGGGGGGGGGGTTGGGAAGATGGATAGAGAGGGAGGGAGGGAGGGGAAGCAGAATTACCTACAGCCAGTGGATTGTTTGATTTTAAGTATAGCTGCAACTATATGAACAATCCAGGCAAGCTTTGCCTCAATAACAGAAAGTTCATTGGCATCAGTGGTCTGTATTCTTGCTCTCTCCTGTGACAGCCATTTAAAAATATGATTCAGAATAACTATCATGCATCAATCCATATGTAATTAACATTCAAAAAGCACCCTACTGCATCTCAAATTAGCATACCGTGTACGATTGAAGAATAGGCTCCATGATGCTTATTATATACAAACCACTCTTTTCATACTGCCAAAAAAAAGGGGGAAGAACCATTATATCAATGATGTTAATAGACTTCAAAAAGCACGCACTTGCTAACTACAATATTTTCCTGTACATGTAAATCAATAAACAGAAATATTAAGTAATTGAACCAATAATTCAGGCTAAAAAGCAGCAAGCATTGGGAATATAGCAATTGAACCTGGAATCTACAGAGATACGGAAAGCAATCTAGCTGATCCTGAAGAAGTTCAGCATTGTCTAATGGATTTTCATCATCTGGGAATCCTGCCTAAAGAACACAGAAAAGTGGAAAATATTCTTTTATACAACTTGAAAGATCAAATTAGTCCGGAACAGAAAGGTCTAATGACTAGACCTTTCGCTCTTTTTTGCAATTTTATCTGATATACAATTTAATTTTGGCAACTTTATCCTAATTTCAAGACTTAGTTGAAAATTTATGCAAATGATAAAATAGAGTTCATGTATTAAAGTAAATATAATTCAAGAATGTACTTGTTGATTATCCTACCTGCCATAAACTTTCACAAAGAGAAAAACATAGAGAAAACATAAGTAGAACAATTAATTACCACAAAGTAATAAAAGAAAATTTCCAAAATCGAACTAGTTTTGGTGGTGGGATAAAATACAATTAAACACTGAAATTTGGATAGAGTTGCCAAATTTAAAATGTTTGGACAAAATTGCAAAAACACCAAAAGGTTGGATGTTTTGTCATTAGGTCCAAGAAAAAGCATACCTGCACAGAGTTAAACCTTGACGTAATAAACCCTTCAGTAATTTTGGGCACAAATTCATCAAGCAAACTCGGGGCATCACCCTTCAAATATGGTACCGATGTCACCAATCTGGACCACAGCCCCAAAAGGTAGTATACACTGCTGCTGGCCCACTAGAGAAACAGATACTTAATCAGCATTTCAAATAACAGATGGCATTAATCAATCCTAATTACAGGTCATCTCTACAAAGAAAAAACAACTACAGTTTCCCAATAATCCAGAACTTGAAAATAAAATGATTATCATCAATTATCTCAGGACAAAAAAAATAAGAATGAAGTCATCAAGACCAGTCAACCTGCCAAGACTGCAAAGACTTTAGAGTGAACTCTGCCACCAACTGTATCCAATCACCATAGCCTTCCACATTCACAAGCTCTGACAACTGCAACAATTTCACACATAAAAAACACAAAACAGCATTGTTATGGACTCGATGAAAGAAAATTATAAAATACTATTGTAACCAAATACCAGAAAATAGAGATACTGATTCCAAATTCAGATGATAAAAAGTCCTAGCATGGCTTGGAAAAATGAAATTTAACAAGAATGTGAAACCCCATGTGCAGCAACAACTAAAAGAAACAGATAGTACTTCCATGCAAGAGAGATGCAACACGAAAATCCTAGAGGTTTGAGGAAATAAGGAAAAAGCTGATCTAGAATTTCCATATATATATTGCATCAACGTTATGATTGAAGACCGAAGCAACACAATTTCATTAAGCTACAGCTACAGATTTCTACACAGAATATTCGTTTATGTAGTAATTCAGTGAATTAGCCATTACAGGTAATCAATTTTTGCAGTTGCATGAAGAAGAAGAATCACCAGAAATCAGTGACTTATTTTTGCCAAACAGTAACCACAGAATACTAAGGGTAATATGGTGAAGTAGTTTATAAAATTAAGAGTACAAGGACATGCATAAACATGGACATAAAATCTACCAACCGAGCAGCAGAATGCTGTAGTTAAATGCAAACAAATATGTACACCAACATCTGCATGCACAGAGTTGCCTAAGAGCTTTTACCATTTAATTTTCACTTTTGCCAGGCATCTTCATGTATACACAAATGTGTTATCAAACTTATTTGATAAATTACCTGATAGTTCACTCTGAAACGTCCTAAGAGACGACAATACTCATGATAATTATCATGATCAGCAAGACCTGATTTCCAGTCCACCCATAATCAGTGATTGAGAAACCAAATAAACATAGATAAAAAGACAGATATGCACACAAACACACACCAGCACACGCAGATGAACCCACACACGCATACAGTAGTTTGAGAACCATCAATGAGTGGAAGTCAAAGAATTCTGTAAAGACCCAATGCCATTTTCTATAAGAGCAGAATAGTGGCTATGATGTAAACTTTAAAAATTAATGCATCAAATTTATATCTTGGCAAAAAGAATTTTACACATTAAGCTTGTGATGAATAATATATCACAACCACATGACATAATAGACGCACAAAGTCCATATATGAAGATAATTTTTCTTATCATACATAAGTTTTATGTTTCTTGAGCATTAACTGCAGTCTGGAGATTAAACAGGTTCAAGTTCTGTTAATTTTGAACTAGGCTTTGGCAAATCACAAACCTTCAATCCAAGAGAGCAATTTTAGAGATAAAGCGGTCCCAGGCCATCCAAGAAATGATCAAACAGACACCGACTACGAAGTATAAACCAATATAGCAACTCATGCATCAAGTTCTGTCTTTCACTCATTTTTTTGGGATAAGCAAAGAAATTCAATAAATAAATAAATAAAGAGGCTCGCAATATAAAGAATGGGAGATCTTCTTATAAATTTCAAATCACTTCAACCAGCAAAAAATTGTAGGTGAGACCAAAAAAACAAAACCCTCAATCTAGCTAACAAAACTTGTAAAAGCTCCTAAAGGACAAACTAGCACCCTCCAATCTAGCTGTGTGGCATTTAAAAAGTCTCAAAAAGCTCCTTCAGAGCAAGCCAAGTACATCAATTTACCCACAGCAGATCAAGAGGAGAACTTTTTTTTTTTAGAGCACATGCACTCTGTGCAAAAGTACTCTCAAAAAGCATAAACACACCAGAACTCCAAATGACTTGGGTATCTTTTCTTAGTCCAAGCCACCTCAATTTTAAACCCACAATAGTCTTTCAAGACTCAGCCTACCCATTGCTCCTAAAAGATACCGAAATGGCAATACCCAGTGGGATGCCACCTATAAACAAGGCTCTAAATAAAAATTAATATAAAAAACAACTGCATGTTATCTCATCCCCATTCAGGACTAACTATAAAAATAAGATCACAAATAAAATTTGAGGGCAGAAAATGTCCATTAAAAAGGGATGTATCAAACACTTGCAACGAGACAAAACATCTTACTTCCAATCTGAACAGTATTGGAAATAGTAATCCTCCAATCTCGCCCATAAACACCACAAAAGCAAATAAGTAGACTATTAGAAAGAAAATCATTAAATACACCCTACAAATGATTGCACAAGAGTTCAGGTAATATCTGAATGCTATAGAAGAAGGAAATAGCAAAGAGGTAAAGGCCAACAGCACCTTGTCCTGTTTGTAAGATTTCTTTGGTTCCAGTCATTAGGTGTGCTAGAAACTTAGAACGGGCAGCATCATTTGTAAACAAAGAACGTCGCACAGATGCTAACCGGACCAAGCACTCCAAGGCCTAGAAAGAAAGGTAATAAAAATCCGAAGAAGTGAGAATCATAAGTGGAAAATGACAAATAAACTTACATTTTGAAGAAATAGAATAAATCGAGTTAAATAGAAGGTCCATGAATATATATTCTCTCAATAAAACGAGCCAACAAATATGTGAGGTACAACAATCCCCTACTGCATTTTAGATGCACATAAAAATGAAGAACAATGAAAAGTTCAACAAGAATCCCGTATGTGATCATCCAAAGCATACCTTGAGAATATAGGCAAGTATCAAGTGATTTGTGTGCTATATTATGAAGGAATAATCACAATTAACTCATTTTTATTACTTAAATTAATAGAAAATAACTTTTTTAATGGAAAAAATCCACAGCCAATTAAAGGTCATAAGCAAAGAGAAGAGACCAGTTGCCTTGTACCTTTTGATCCAAATATATGAGGTACAATGATCCTTCATTGCACATTTAAATGTACATACGAACAATGTACAATGAACAGTTCAGAAAGAGTCAAGTGTGTTCTTTCAAAGCATACACTTTAACTAAAGGCAAGTGTCAATCAATTGATGAGCAATATCACGAGGAATGATCACCAAGATATAATTCCTTTTAATATGAAAACAGAACTTATTTTAATGGAAAATTTTGAAGCCAAATAAAGGCCATAGATTGAGGGAAGAAAAGGCCCCTGCGTTTACATTCCAACCCATATTTCAATATACATCACCTTGAAATTCACATCCAACTCATTATGAATATCTATTAGCTTCAGATACAAAATCTTTAAAACCCTCAAAGCAAATTCTAAAGCTAATCAATTTTACAAGTTTGGTTTATTTGGATTCTCCTCCCTTGTTAATATTGACTTCATAAAATTGACTATCATGATATTCTATGAGATTTTCTTCTTTCAGAATA
The DNA here is from genome assembly GCA_947683425.1 of Excoecaria cochinchinensis. Lineage (NCBI taxonomy): Eukaryota > Viridiplantae > Streptophyta > Magnoliopsida > Malpighiales > Euphorbiaceae > Excoecaria > Excoecaria cochinchinensis. The sequence goes on along the minus strand of CANTUQ010000125.1, from coordinate 1,403,369 downwards.
GTTAAGTTGTACAAAACAACGGCAGTAAACTATGTTGTCCAAGAATGAAACATAAGACAAGCAAGACTGTAACTAACCTCCTTAGAAAGGGGAGCTGTTGCAATAGCGTAGTAATCAAAATATATCTGCAATGTCGATGGATCCTCTAAAACTGCCCTCCAAGATGATGGAATCTGTAAATTTATCGATGAACAAACATACAATCACAATAAAAAACACAGGAAACTTTAGGAAGGCCATCCTAATAGTGAATAATTATAATTGAAACACATCTATATATTTACAAAAAGCAGCAAATGAATACCTGAACGGTACCAAACTCTTCTGAGCTTTCATCAATCGATGTCCCAACAAAATCAAAAGATAAACATTTGAGTGAAAGAGATAGTGCCAACTCTTGCAATCTACTTGCAACTGCACGCCCGCAATATATTAAAATATCAGAAAACAAACCACCAAAAAAGACAGAGCAGAGAAGACTATAAATCTACACTGCAAAAGGGACAACTGGAAGGCTAATATAGAGAGCAGAAGGGAGAGGGAAGAAAGGGGGGGAGGCTGGGGGAAAGCGAGGTAGATCATTACCATCACTTTTCAATTGACTCAGAGAGGTCAAAGATATTTGGAAGATTTGAAAAAGCGACTGATCCCTGAAGTTGCAGGCTACTCTTCGATGGTGAGTTGAGGGTAATCCTGGATTAGGCTGGCAAAATAAACATCAATCAAATGTCAACAAGCACACTGTAAGACATTTATCAGCAGCACAACTTGAAGTAATGGAAGAGACTAAAGGGGTCAAGTTCTAAATAAAATCAAGTGCATTAAATAAATTATGAAAAGAAAAGGACAACCACTGATATCTCACAATCAAACTCTCATACAACAGGTATGACATCACACTCCAATCAAACTCCAACATGCTAGATATGGGGACCACCTTCATTATGGTGCACAACGCATTTGAGTTGGTAAATATGTTACTTGCGCTGACAGATGAAGGAAATGTTTCCCAATATCAAAAACTAATCCCAATTCTACATTCATCCAAGCACATGGGTGATCCCAGAGGCTCTGATTGATGCAAAAGTGGTACATACATTGTGCAATGTCAATACGGGTCAAAATCACATTAGCATTGCCATACATGGAAAGGCATTTGATATTTTTATTTTAAAGTCCCGTCAGTAGTAGTTGAGTTAAATAAATACGTATGGACAGGAGTCAAAGGCACACCATGCTTGCATGGTCTTTTGATTTTTTTTTTTCTTTTTCTTGTGCAGGGGAAGGGTGTGTGCGCTAAGTTTTTCATTTAAAAAAAAAAAAAAAAAAACAAAAAAGAAGGATCACACAAGAGAACTTACTAAAAAGTTGCATCTCTAATTTACAGAATGATAGCATCATATATTCCCATAATATCTAACTTTTTAGATATCTTTTGTTCTTTCCAGAGCATGATATGTCATTTTCTCTCAGGGAACAGCAAGCACCACAATATAGACTTACCTGATTCATCTCTGAGACAAGTTGGTTCAGTATCTTCAAACCAATGGTGTAGTGCTCTGATGAAGCCTGCTCAATCGGGAAACAAAAGAATATTAAAGAACATAAGGTTTGCAATAACAACTATATGCACACCGGAGAAAAATGGCAATATCAGCAATCAATCATCCAATAGCATCCCCTCAATTCCAATCTACTTGCAGCCTAAACATGTCTTCCCTTTCCACCTCCAATCTGCTAGCAAACTAAACATGTCTCACTTTTTCAACCTCCTTTGTATTGACAATTTTTCACTTCTGTAATTGATGACTAAATTTGTTTCTTGTCAAACGATACAGGTTAACAACACTCCAGAGTGATTTCCAACAAGTCGCCACAGACATTAAAGAATCAGGTGGCATGCTAACTAGGGAAACGTTATATGTTATCACAGTTTTACAAATACTATGCAAAAGATGAACAATGTGATGACTGATCAAGTTAAATTAAATTGGAATTCAAGCTAGGTTGAACTTAGAACAGTATCTGTAGCCACAACTAGTGAAGACAAAAGATAAGTATCATTTAAAACAGTAGCACAAATACATAATATCAAGATTCAGAAAGAAACAAAAACAAACATTAGTAATAGCGACAAACTAGCATTTATATCATCCACTCCGCCTTAGCATTAAAAGGAAAATATCAGTCAAAAGAAAAACCAAAATGCACATCTCAACAAATCTAATCTCGAGATATAAAATACTACCGATAGCTAAATTTTTCACCTGGCTCAAGAAGTTTGTAGATTCCTTAACCACTTCTCTAAATCTATCATCATCGAACCATCCAAACTTCGTAACTCGACACAAAAGCTGAATTAGAGACGCGATAACAAATGGCTGCAACTCAGGTCCTCTGGTGGCCAGATAGTTGACAAGGTAGTTGCGGATATCAAGACGGAGCTGTAACGAGAGACTGTGCTCTGTAACTTGCTTCAGTAGACTAGAACTTGCAAGCATCAAGGCATAAGGAGTCAATGCATTATCGAGTATGTATTGGCATTGCGAAATGTAATCGGTGTTCATCGAGAAGCATTTCAAAGTGTTTTCCGCATGAGCTCGCTCTGCAGAATCCTGCGAGTTATACAGCCTCTCGCACAATGCTTCTAGTTGCGCTAACTCCATGAAGCTTCTTTATCACTACCTGAAATTAACCAATGCATACGAAAACGAATAAACAAATCGCGTAATCGATCATCGGAAACTAACAAATAGTAAATTGTTAGGGTTTTTGAAAACTCAATAACGATAAAAAAAAAAAAAAAAGTACAGATAAAATCGCCACAATGCAGAGGCCCTTCCAAGTGATTCTACGCGGAAAAATTCGGGTAAAATGAATTTCTCTATAAATCGAAGAAAAATGAAAGACGAAAGAATCTAAGAAATGAAATTGAAATTTAAAAAAACTGATCGAATCCTTGCTAAAATCAGTGAAAGATCATTTCCGATATAAAATAACAGAGGCGCATAACAGATACAGATACAGAGAGGTAAATAGAATAAGTACCTTTGGATCTGAGATCTAAAAACTGACGATTAATCAGCTAAATTGAGAAGAAAAATAGAGAACATCGAAGAGACTGCGATTTTCTTTTCTTTTCTTTTTTTTTTCTTTTAAGCTTTCTTTTCTCTTTTGATTATTATTCTTATTAGCGTTATTGACAGTGAGGCTGATGGTAAGTCTACAATGGTGAGCAAAATGCTCATGTATGTTCTGTTCTTTATGTTTTCCACGAGGGGTCGGTGAATTTTCAGTGTGGTTAAAGAGTATGTTTTACCTTCTTTTCTAGCCGTTCGATCGACTTGTTATATCAGCGATGTTCTGTTGTGCCACATAGGCAGGCACTTTTGTAGAATTGCAATTTAGCCCACACTCTTTTCTTTCGCTTACGCAGCATCGCTTTGCTCTTGAAATTGTCAGCAGGATTGAAAAATTTTCCAAGCATTTGTAGATGATAAGCTGTTCTTGCTCTGTTTTACAAAGGAAAAGTTATCATCTAAAATTTCTATGTAGTAATTAGTAACACACTATACTTAAATATTTGATGATACAAGTCAAAATTAATAATTACAAAGTATGAATAAAACTATCAATACAAACTTAGCAATAAAAATATAATGACAGCTAACAATTCCGATAGAGTCTAACCATAAAGTTGGTAGTGCTTAAAGAGAAAATAAATTATGATTGCATGAACACAAGACTTACTATAAAAAAAAAATGATGATTGCAATATTTATAATTGAGTTTAAATAGCTTATTCGGTGTTAATTTTACTTATAGTCATTTAATTTATGCCAAAATTGAAATGACTTCATCCATGGGGGCAATGATATGCTAAACTGAGAAGACTACAACACAAGCCAATAAACAGAGCCGTCATCTTTAGCCATGGAGGAAACCATAACATGCACAGAATAGGATCAAAACATAAGGAACTTAAGATTTGAATACTATCTTAAGTTATCATATGAGAAACAGATGAGAGTTTTTAAGCAAACATTGGTTTATTTATGAAAACAAAGGCAGTGTCTATTCTCGAGGTCTGTCTTACAACTGAAGAGCTCAATTCCTTATATAGGAAGAGCAATGCACACATAACATGATTACAACTATCAAACTTTAGGATAAGTGGATGACAAAGCGAAGTGGCTATTCCACTATGAAAAGTAAAAGTACACACTGTTATAAGATAATGCTACATTATTGAAGTTGTGGCCGACAGGATAAAGTGACACCACTTAAAGGTTGTATCTTCTTATTGGTTATTCAGAATTATCTTCTTCAGAATCTGACACGTGAGTGGGGTTATAATTTCTGAATTGTCATTGTCATTTTGTGAGCGTCCTGCCAAAGGTTGAAATTGGCTGTCTAAAACCATCACGTTCGATGTGCTGGCTTGCATTATGTGACTGTGGGATGAGCTGGCCTCTGAGATATTTGGCACTACTTGTGATGAGCTGGCAATTGATGGATTGATTCTGAGTGGACCTGCTTGCGATGAACCGACATGTGTATTATTTCTGACCCAATACTGATAATCTTCTTTGATCACATTCCAATAATTCGAAGGATAAGATTCCCAAGAAATATCATCATCTATCCAATTTGGCCATATTTATTTGGGAATAACACCATTCTTTTCAAAAAGGTGATGCATCAAATCAGACCACTTAGTAATGAACTGTGGGTGGAAATTATGAAAGGCTTCTTTCAGAGAGTAAGGTAAAGTTCTGAAATGGTAAGTAATAGCAACTGACTTATATTTTCCATATAGCCATACATGATTTCTATAAAAAATATAAGTTGATCTTACTTCCCATGAGTGTGAAACTCCGAGTTCATTTACTTCTCTGATGAGGATAGACTTCCACTGATCTAACGGTTTGAACCAAGTGAGAAAAGTTTTAAGATGAGGATTCTGCTTTGTACCTCTGATGATTTCTTGAATATAGCTTGCCATGTGTCTGCATCTGATTTCAAAGGCAATATAATGGAGATGAACATAATGCCATAAAAAAACAAAGGAGTTCCTTAGGCTAAAGGATTGGAGCTTCCATATGAAAATGGAGAAATCCCATAAGAGCTACAAAAGGATATTGAGGATGATAACTCACCTGATCCCAATATAATGGCCCATAATTTCGGATTAACCTTGACTGATAACTCTTCAATTGAACTTTTGAAAATTCTTTCAATTTTGCTGGGGAAAGATTGTCTAGTACTTCTGGAGGAGCATCTTCTTGTAAGAAAGCAAGAGGAGATGAAACTGGTTAAAACATACAAATGACTGGAATAGTCAAAAGTTGTTTTGGCTTTCTTCTGCTTAACAGAGCTGGGATAAGATTTTCTTTCCCTTTAATATGTTGAACATCGAACTCATATTTACTAAACCATTATTTCCAACGAAGAAGTTGAAAATGAGGAATAGTTTTTCCTTTGAATTCCAGCATTTTAGGGAAGGAAGAACAATCAATGATAACAGTAAATCGGTAGCCAATAAAATGAAATTCAAATTTCCTAATTCCATATTTGACTGCCAAGATTTCCTTAAATGTTAAATGATAATGCATCTCACTTTCTTTGAATTTGCCGCTAGCATGAGCACAAATTTTCTTTTTTTCATTGATTTCTTCCAACAGAATAGCACCCTAGTAACAATCTCTTGCATCCGTTTGAAGGATCTTTTTTCCTATGGATGGGATATGCAGAGCAGGTAAGCTTTTTACTTTTTATTTTAAAAGCTTTACTGCTATAGTTTGAGCATCAGACCATTCAGGGGGATTATTTTTCAACATATGGTACAAAGAATCAGCAAGTTGAGTAAAACCTGAAATGAAATCTCTGAGATAATTTGTAACTCCTGGAAATTGTTGAACTTGTTTTACAAAAAAGTTATCTTCTGGAAATTTCTGTAATTCTGAGCCAAGATGATCACCAGGTTAATAAGATCCTTGAGAAAATTGCATACCAAGAAATTCAATCTCAGATTTTCCAATTTGCATCTTTGATGGGGAAAGCATTACTCCAAACTATAATGTAAGGGTCATGAACTGTTGAAGGAGCAATTGATGTTTTTCTTCTGTAGGAGAGTATAAAAGTATATCATCAATATATACTAATGCTGAATGAAGGATGGGCTCATATATACGGGTCATGGCTTTTTGGAAAAGTGAAGGGGCTACTTTAAGACCAAAGGGCATAACCATCCACTGATAGTGGTGGCTAGGAATGCAAAATGCCGTTTTATGGTGGTCATCTGGATGAATTACAAGTTGCCAAAGGCCTGCTTTCAGGTCAAACATTGAAAAGATTTTTGCTTCGGAAAGAAATGTGAACAATGAGGATATTTTGGGTAAAGGAAATTTATCATCTTTGAGAAACTGGTTTAATGGCTGATAATCAATAACAAGTCTCTTTTTTCCTCTAACTTGTTCTGATCTTTTGTTCACATAAAATGCTTGACATGCCTAATCTGAAGTAGTATTTTCAATAATACCTTGCTGTAAAAGCTGGGCACATTCAGTAATAGCAAGAGTGATATCTGTGGGTGACATACCAGGGTGAGTTGCTTTGGTTGGGTTAAGGTTTTCATTCTTTTTAAAAGGTAAACGGATAAAAAACTCAAGGTTTTTTCACGAAGGTGAGGAACACTTTGTAAGGTAACTCAGTATGAGAATTTGCTGCACATAAGTTTATGAGTTCACTTTGGATGGTTGAAAATGTAAGGTAAGGTTGGAGGGAGAATAAGGTTGGGGTGTCAGTGTAGGGTAAGAACTGGGTTTTGAACATCAACCCTTCAGGACAGATACGTAATTTTGCCATGTGACTCAAAGCATTAAAACCAATAATGATATCTCTTCCTGGTAATGTAGATCCAAGAACCGAAATCCAGATATAACAATATGGGAAGATTTGGATTTTAATGGGTCAAAGAGTCTTTAATTTTGTTGAAAAGACTTTTCCATCAGCTGCACGAAAGAATTCTTCATGAGATTTCCAATATTCCGCAGGTAAAACTTCTGAATTAACAATGGTAGTCCTTGCTCCAGTGTCAATAAAAGCAATGGCTTCTATTGAACTTTCATATTTAGTTGGGAAAATCTAGACTAGCACTTGCAGAACCATCTGTTTTATTATAACAAAGACATCTTCAAACTTATACTGGAAATCTTTATCTTCTTGTTCAGAAGAATACTCAATTTTGAACAAAGTATTGGGAGATTATGCTTCTTCTTCTGAAAAGACAGATTCAAGATCATCATCTGCTGAGAGATTAGGAATTTGATCAATCATCTTTTGTGTTCTTTTGGATTTATTAGGACATTGGCGCTCATAGTGGCCTTCTTTTCCACAAAGGAGTTGATTTTTTCGAACCACGATATTTCTTTTTCTTAAAGAATCGCCATTTCTGAAAGTTTTTTTTTTCTTGAACGAGGATTTCTTCTCATATGGATGAAATGCTTCTTTTTCTTTGTTCTGCAACTGCAAGAAGTATGAGAATCTTTACATTTGATCTATAAGTCTGGACGAGCACAAGCTGGTGTAAGAGTCGGGCTTTTTTCATCAAAAAGCTTCATAACTTCTTTGTGTTCACAAAGACGTTCTAAAGCATTATGCATCAGTTGACGAAGTTCTCCAAAAGTGTAATCATTGATGGTCTTGTTCGCCGTTTGGATAGTGCTGGCCATTCTCTTTGAAAGGACATCTGGCAAGGAAATTAACAAAGCTTGTTTCATATCAGGATTATTCATCCCTTGGAGGACATAAAGTCTCTTTGACATCCTTTTGAAATGAGTGTCAAGATCATGACGCTTTAAAGAACATCATTTCATTCGAAAGAATTCACTTCTTGTTTGTTCTAGATCATTATTGACTTACCCACAAAACTCATGATAAATATGAGCCAAGAAGGCTGTTTCTGAGTCCAAGCCCAAGAGTTGAGCTCAAGTGATATAATTGATTCCTAAGAACCAATTTTGAAGGCGTCTAACTAATATAGTCATGAATTCTTTGAGAACATCTTCCATTTGAGCAGCAAGAGCTAATTGAGTTTGCATCCATGCTAAAAATTCTTGAAAACGATCCCTATACTTTGAAGGAGGGATATCTTCCAAACTGAATTGGGTTGACTGCGAGGAAGTCCTTTTAGGTAGAGGTGTATTTGTTGTCATCTCAGGTCCTAAAACTTCTTCTTCTTCTTCTTCATCAGATGTAACTACTGTAGTTCTGACAGGACCTCGTGAACCTCTTGAAGGAGCTTGATACATGAATTGTATTTCCTCATCATTTGTATCAGAGTCAGATTCTTCTGATATTGCTGAAATATCATAATGATAGGATTGCTCAGGACTTTGAACTGGTATAGTTATACAATCATCAAGAAAAGAGGTTATAGCATTAATCATCATTGCATCATTAGTTTTTCTCTTCTGTTCAGATTTAACTGTCTCAGGTTTAGGTTTTGCTTCCATAGATTCTATGGAAGAGGAAGATAAGGGTTGAGATGTGGTAGGAGCAACAGTTTGAGGTGCTTGGGATGAAGGTTTAGGATTATATGAAGAAGTGGGATAGGCTGGTTTTGTAGAGGAGGAGGCTGAAAATTTTTCTTTTTTAAAACGAGTCATGAAGGTTTGGTGAGGGGTTCCAAAGATGTCTAACTGACCAGGAGGTAAAGGTTAAGGCCATATGTAGTTGGAGGTGGTTTAGAATAGAATTGCTTTTCTAATGCAAATATATTAATGGGATCAAGAGCTTTAGGGGGTAAAAGGTACAGGCTATAATTTTGCTGTTGATGCATCCTTTCAAGTTGTTCGAATTATTTTAAAAAAGTTAATAAACTTAAAACTTTTATACACAAAAATAATTATGACCGATTTTCGGTGATGACTCTGGCCAGAAAGTCTAATTGACACACTATATTAGCAATTTGTGCACACATGTACATGCTGTTTATTTCACGTCATCGGCTAACATGCACACATAGCGTGTCAATTGGACTTTCCGGCAAGAGTTATCACCGAAAATCAATTATAGTTATTTTTGTGTATAAAAATTTTAAATTTAGTAACTTTTTTGAAAAAAAAAATAATTTTATTATTTTTCCGTAATTTTGATGCAAGTTAAATGATAATAAGTGAAATCAACCCGCTTATTCGGTAAAATTGTGATTCTTATATAACGACTGGTTATACAAGTTAAGTTATTAATGGCATGTGATAGATAATAACGGCTAATAATTAATGAAATAAGGATAGACAATTACAATGAACTCCTTGTATGCAAGTTCATACCAATGTAGTAGAGATGGGAGGCAATTGCATGTCAGCAAATGAAATTACTTATATGCTAAGGCAACTGCATGTTGGCAAAGTAAAATTAACCCTTAAAAACATTATTTTTTTTTAAAGATTTTGTTGCCTTTTAATGTATTTTTAAAAATATATAATGAAATTTACCTTCTTTAATACCATTTTTTATCCTTTTTTTTTTTTATAAATTAGCAACATTAAATAGAAGTTTAGGTTTTATCAAACTCAAAAAGTCTCTCTCTGTCTCTCTCTCTATATATATTTATCTCGTATTCATCTATATAAAGTCCTGTTAAACGCATGCTTGACTTGATAAATTCACTATCACTGATTTTTATTTTGATTTAATCAACACGGAAATTTATTTAGGCAATCTTCATATTTTTTTTTGTTATCTAAATAATTTTTAGAAATATTGTCGAATTACAAAATAATAAAATATATACATATTTTCATTTTTATTTGGTGTTTGTATGAGTGAAGGTAGTGCACCCATCACTACAAAAAAAAAAAAGGAAATTAGCGACGGACATTTCCGTCGCTAATTCATTAAATTCCGTCGCTATTTTATTTTAGCGACAAAACAACTAACAGTCGCTAATAGAGCCGTCACAAAAATTTTGCGACTAAATCATAAAACAGTCGCTAAAAATAGCGACAGAAAATTCCGTCGCTAAAAACAAAATATTCCATCGCTAAATAACCCTTAAATTAGTCGCCAGAAATATTAAAAAAATATTAGCGACCAAAAATTCCGTCGCTATTCAGTCGCAAAAATTATTTAATTTTTTTTAATTATTTTTAAATTTTAACATCAGTTTTAACAGAATCAATGATGGAAGGGTTTAATTTAAATGTTTCACAAATGTTAGGGGTCTTCTTGTTGCATTTTAAACAATAAGGTTCTAATTGTAAATTGGCCAACGTTTATCTCTTTAAACATATTGCCACCAAATAGCCTGAGTTCTACACAAAACAAATTCAAGAAAAGAACTTCTAATTCTCTAAATTTAACAGCAGTTGGCATATATCAAAGTCCATCCATTAAATGATCCAATAATTGGCAGTTATGTTAGAAAACAAATGTCAAAGATGCATGGCACTAGGAGATTGATACAGGGTTGTAAAGTATGAATCATTCTTGCTAATTTTATATTCAGCAATTTACTTAAAAGTTATTCAGCAAACTGATAACAGTAAGATGAATGAAAGGTAGATGAATAAACGCACAATTTTGAATATCCAACAAGTATGTTGCACAAACTAGGGAATATTTAAATATCATCCAGGTAATGTGATAATTGGAAGGTTACATGCATACATAACAACCCTGAATTTACAAAATGAGACATTATGTAGAAGACCTAACTACTTGGTTACTGATATACAAATTCATGTACAATCCAGAAATAGGAAATCCAATAGTCAAATAACTGCCACAAAGAGGAAAAATATGGAGCAAGAAAACATGTAGGCAGAGGCAACAGAGAAATTCTAAGATTACTGGGAAAAAAGGATATAAAAATTACAAGTTAGAACTATAATTAGCTTTATTAAGCATCTACAAGGCAATCAAATATCCTTCAATGGCATTCAATTTACCAATCTGACAAGGGTTGTTCACCTAGGAACAACAAAAGTGAATAACTGGAAAAAAAATATATATATAAGATGATTTGGGTCTAGATAACTATGAAGTTTGGTATCCAATACACCAAAAACAAGACAAAAACTTGCTACACACAAGAATTTGAAATAAAAATCAAATGCAAGGTGGAGAATACAAACCTGTCTTCAAGACGGCGGCAGTAAGTGAGAGGAAGCGCCGACGAGACCAGGAGGCGCTGTATGGAGGCGAGGCCAGCAGGAGAGGCGCGGAGGCCAGGGGAGGCAAGGCGAGCAGGTGCTGCGAGGAGGTGACGCGATGCTGTGAGGAGGCGACGCGAGGCTCGTCGGCGACGGGAGGAGCGACGCGAGGCAGATCTGATGCAGACCAGGATGCTCGGTGGTAGAGAGTCTCATCGGCGACGCAAGGCAGATCTGAGGTAGCACAGGATGCACGACGGCTGGGAGGGTTGGCGATGGCAGGCGAGGTGACGCGGTGGGCAGTCGAGGTAGCTATCCGCGCACAAGGGGCACCATCCAAACCGAGAATATGTATTTTTTGGCAAATGGGAAAAAGATGGAAAAAAAGTGTGTGATTTTAGGGTTATATTTACAGAATATTAATTTTTTCAAATAGCGACAACATTAGCGACTAAGACATTACCGTCGCTAAATTTAATTAAATATACTATTTCAAATTGCGACATAAATTTTTGTCGCTATTTAGTCGCAATTTTATCGGTTAATATTAGCGACTAAAATTTAGTCGCTAAAATTTAGCTACTAAAATATTTGTCGCTAATTTAGTCGATAAAAAAGGCTCGACTTTTTCGCGGCAAAATTTAGCGACCAATTTTATGATCCGTCGCTATTTAGTCGCTAAATGGCATTTTCAATTGAAAAATTATGTTTTCGCGACTAAATCTTTTCTTGGTCGCAAATTAGTCGCAAAATAGCAACTAAATTTTGGTAGTCGCTAAATTTAGTCGCTAATTGCCAGTTTTTTTTTGTAGTGCATTCACGTCATCTTCATTTCCATATTATAGTGCTCATCTTTTGTTTCACGTAATAATGTGTAATATTGCATGCCTGATGCACATACTGGCTAGGCAAAAATGGATAATGATGACATGAGATCGCCGTCCATATGAAGCAAGTTATCCATTAATCCTCTCCTCTGTTTGGTTAGCAAGAAAAGGAAAATTGATGTTTTTTTATAAATCACTCCTTTTAATGCATTCTCCTTAGTAACATGTTCAAACGTATATTATGATTATTATCCATTATTTTGGTAGATGTGAAAACCCGTATTTGACAAGAAATATCCATGCTAGTTATTCATCTAGTTGGAAATTCATTAAATAAATGGCATCAAATATAAAGAATTATAATACATTTATTCTTTTGAAAGTAACGGTTTCACTTTTCTTTTTCTTTTCTCCTCTATTTATACTCATTATAAGAACGTCGGGATGCAAAATTGCGTACAATCATATCAACTATAAACAATTCGGTCGGTTTAGTTCGATTATATTCTCATTTCAATATATATATATATTGCAAGAAAAGAAAAGAATATAATTAAAATGGGGCTTTAGTGACCTCATGGGGATAGGTGTGAATATCCAAACTGGCAAAAGCTATGATTTGTGAAAAACGCAGCAAGGGGATGGATGGATGCACAAAGAAAAACACAAGAGGCTCTTTGTTTTTTGTATTTTACTTATTTATAGTCCAATTTTGATGATGCAATTTGTGTGTGGGCTAACAGGATCTAGGCCCATCACTAACTACAATTTGGGCAAACAGAGACACTTTATGATGTGGGACACTGTAGGATATGGTGGGCCCATTCAACGTATCCCTTTAATAATGGACCTGAGCCCACATGCAATAATGCTTCTTCCCCCAATTTTAGTGGATTTATATTTGTATTAAAAAAAAAAATGCATTAAAATATTTTTCAAAATAATATTGACAGAGTAAATACATTGGCGTCACTGTGGACATCAAGTTGGCCAATTATTAATAAAAAAGTGGCACACGCTAAACATTTTTAAATATGTTATTCTATTAGTATTTACGTATGTACACAGATAAATTAATCAAATTTAAAATATATATATATATATATATATATATATATATAAATTTCACAATTGACTATATTCATTGAATATGAATTTTTGCATATGTATTTCCATTGCTATCAAATGTTACCTATACCATTCAATTCGATAAAAATAAAATAAAAAATTATTTTATAATAATTTGATAATAAGTACTCTTATCATCTTTAGCTTCTATTTTTTGTTGAATAATTATTATTTTATTTGTTTTAAGACAGTTTAGAAAAGAAAATGAAGAAATTCGAATCTAAAATTACTTTTTTACATCTAAACGTTTTCTATTAAAGGCATAATGTGATTTTCAACCATTAAAAAATAAGAATTTTTCACTAACTATATATTAAATCAATTCTTGATTAGTTGGAATGTATAGAAAGTAAACATTCAAATTCTCGCAACAATATGAAAAGTGGCATTAGTCGTATTTGACCCGAAATCCCAACGACTTAGCGATCATTATTATCCATCGCAACAATCACATAACCACGAAAATAGTCCGGACCACACGGAATCGAAGACCAACTTTGCTATCAAAATCATTCATTCTCCATGTGTGCTTCCCTAATATAGCAAGAGAAACCCAATAATATTCAATCAGTCTCAAACCATGCAAACCTCCCCAATCCCCACTCTCATATTCTCTCGCGTGTTCTCCACGGTCCACACTAATCCAACCTGCGCTCATCAAAATTATCCAATTGAGAATTTTAAAGTGAATTTATTGCAATTAAGTCCTCCAGTCTCTAACTTTTAATCTTTTTAAGGATGAAATTGTACTCGCTCAGCTCTTTTTTGCAGTAAAATGTTTGAATAATATTGCATGGATGTAGAAGATAATAATGCTAAGAGCTCAATTTTACATTAAAAGGAGATAAGTTTAATAGCAACATATCTAAAGTTCACATACCAAAATTATGATTTTTTTTAATGGCTTTAATGGGATTTATTCACCATATTGATATTTTTGTCAATGTTAAATAAAAATTTAATCTTGTATGGAACCTTATTCAATAGGATATTTTAAGGAATTGGAAAAAGGGAGTAGGAAACATTATTTTAAATTTAAGTCAGCCATTCTAATGTCTTTTTAAAGATGAATAACTTATTAGTATATGGTATAAAATGGCACATAATGTCTAAAAATACATAATTAACTGCAAACTTACTTTTTATTCTTAAACTAACTACAAATTTACTTGACATAACCTTCAAATTTTCAAAAGTTGGAGTTCTAAATATACATTTTTATCTAAATTTTGAACAATTTAGTTCACCACATTAATTTTTTTTTTTATAAATGAAATTTATTAACTTACTTACTTAAATTTATACCGAACATATTTATAAATAAAAAAATATTTCTTTCTAAATATTTAAAAATATTATATTTTTAGATACAAGACATAAATGTAGTGGAAAAAGATTAGAAATAGAGGAATTTCAACGGAATAAAAGTATAGTTCAATGGTTAAATTAGATAATTCTGATAAATTCCGAGGCAAGAGAAATAATTTCTCCAAATAGTAAAGTACAGCCTTCATGTGCAACCAGTCAGTGGGCCCCCACCCAGAGCCCTCTTCTCCGTCCTCAAATTACCAATCATGGTTTCTGCTATATATATACACACAGATATTTAATTGAAGATCAAGATGCTCCTTTGATTATCAAGAAATAGACAGCTACAAAGAGAGAGGGGGAAAGAAAGGGGAAAAGAAAAGTGGAGTTCTTGTTGATCAAGTCAATTCATATTTTTCTCTCTCTTTGTCTAACAGAGTAAGTAAAGTCTGCATTTTTATTTTCTACGAATGGGAGGTAGCGTGGGTTGTGGGGGAAGAAAAAGGAGCTTACAGAATCTGAACTTGTGCTGTTTTAGTTAAATTACTCATCTTTAAATAATATTTAAGCTAAAAGAGCTAAATAGATAAGAATTATAATTAGAATGGTGGAGCCTTCTCCTTATTTTTCTCTCCTAATCTTTCTCTTCTTTTGCCATTTCTTACTTAGTAATTACTTCTTTCATCTCTGAAAATCCTTATATTTATTTTTATTTTTTTTATATGCGTTAGCGTATTTATTTATTTTTCGCATTTCGTTTTTCACCTCTCTCTCCCTCTCTCTCCGGTAAAAGTCTCTGTTTTTTTGCTCAGTCTGCGTCTCTTTTTTGTGTGGGCTTGAAGTTTTGGTTCTCCAAATGTCCTGCTCATTCTATGCTCAGATCTTATCTGTGCTTTTTCGCAAATTACGGTTACGATCTCTATTTCTCTTACGCTGCTTATTATATTGTATAATTTTGTGCTTTTTTGAACTAGGGTTTCTGTTTATTTGGATCTGTGAGTAGAACTTCTCGGTTCTCCTTTTTTCTTTTGATCAGGGGAGATTAGATTTTGGGGTTATAAATTCTGGAATTTATTGTGAAAAGTTTGGGCCTGATTCCCGTTAAATATGCACTGTATATTATTTTTATCCGGGTCTGAGTCAATGCATTGAATTTTGGATCTTCTTTTGCTGTTTATGCAGGTATTCTGTTTTTACCCTTTTCTCAGCTTTTAACTCATTCAGGAACTATATTTGAACTCTTAAAGATTCCAATTTTGGTAACTCAAAAGATTTGAGCTTTGGGTTTTGGCTTCTTTGTCTGATTCAGGTATGTAATTATTTTGGTAGATTATTTAATATTTATTACTGCTATTATTATTTATTAGTGTTACTTGCTTTTTGATAGTATACACTGTTATCTACAGCATGGCGTGATTCAATTTACCCATTTAATACGTTCATTACTTAATGCATTATGCTGCAATAAATGATACCAAGCTTTCCTCTTATGGAAATATAAACCAATTGAATTTTGTATAATTAGCGTATAGTAGTTTATTGCCTTCTAGATTGTGGAAGAAGCATTTATTCCTCCATGAGGGGCTATTAATTACCTTGTTTCTCTTTCTCAATTTGCAAGATCCATACTTTTACTTACAACGGGAACTTATCATCTCTTGAAACTTAAAAACTACATACTGAAATACTACATACTGTGTTTGATTATTGTATAAATTGTTCTGTTACCACCTGAATTTTACTTTCCATGATTTCTTTATGGGAAGTTGTTTTTATATTATTCTACTGACTGATCCATTTGGTTTTGTTTCCATTTGTAGCTTAATTTTGTTTTTGTGGGCTTTCCCTTCTTTTAGATTGTGTATTTGCGTAGACCAGTGCTTATTTTCTATTTTCATCACTTGTAGTTTGTCTTATTCCATAAAGATGTTTTATGCAAAAAATAATGAACCGGTTGGAGTTGGATTGCAAGCATCAAAAAGTGGGCAAAAAGCACTGCCTTTCCATTTTTTCTTTTGTCAATTTACTTTCCTTATCTTTTTTCTTTTGGTTCAGGTTCTTATCCTGCTGATTGAATGGTTCAGCTGTTTAATAGGGATTTGCTGTGTGATTAGAAGGAAATGAGTCACACGACAAATGAGAGTGATGATATTGTATTCTCCAAAGATCACACTGAGTCACCATTGATTGAGGAAGGTAGCTGTGGTGGAAGTGCGAATGGAGGAGTTGTGCTAAAGAAAGGTCCATGGACATCTGCTGAAGATGCAATTTTAATAGAGTATGTCAAGAAACATGGCGAGGGAAACTGGAATGCTGTGCAGAAGCACTCTGGACTTTCTCGGTGTGGCAAAAGCTGCAGATTGCGGTGGGCCAATCACCTGAGGCCTAACTTGAAGAAAGGGGCTTTTACTCAAGAAGAAGAACAACTAATCATTGAACTCCATGCCAAGATGGGAAACAAATGGGCACGCATGGCTGCACATGTAAGTCTATCTTTTGCATTCGTAAATTTTTTTGGTGTATATTCCTCCTTTTCTTCTCTGACTATATTGCGTAATTTAGGGAAAATTAAATTAGAAGATTATTGAAATAGAAATTGTTGAACAAAAAATAGTTCCAGTTGTCTCTACTTTATGAATAAAGTGTAATTTCTCATGGTATATATGGAATATTTAATTAGGAATTACTTCTTGAGAGTTTGATGCTGTTCTTTCATTTTAGATTAACCAATTTCTGGCATGTGGTCCTCTGTTTTTTTTCTTTCTTCTATACTTCTTTGCACTCCTATCCAAAAATTCCCATTGAATTTCTTTACCTCTCTCTTTTCTTTTTCCTATCAAATGTGCACGTGTATGATAATAAACCAACCCAAATTTAAAGAATTTCATCTTACAAACTGGCTCATGAGGTTTAGATAGCAGAGCAGTCCTATTATTGATGTGAAATCTTATTCTGGATGATGAGTGCTGTTCATCTCTCCTTACCTTATCTTAAAACTTTAAGGAGTCTTTCCTATTGTCTTTAGAGAAGTTGTTGATTATCTATTTGCCACAAACAAAGAGCAAAAATAAATACTTAATTACTCCACACACTCTTTCCCTGTTAAAGGAAATGAAAATAGGAAAGATGATGTTAATGTGTGTATGACATATGAAAGAATTAACTCTACTGAGTGCTATGCATATAGATATATTTGTAATAGATTGAGATATTGCATTTTAAATTTGAGGCATATTTGTATTAATGCTGAACACTTGTCATGATAGACGCCCAGTGCATGGTGATGTAAGTTGTTCTGATGTTGGAAATTCTAAATTCTTGGCTTTCTGTGGTGGTCACAACAGTATGTACTCTGACTAGGAAGTAGATTACCTCCTTTTTATTAAGGAAATACTTAAATATCTAGAAAATGCTAGTGTTGATGCAGCTCCTTGGAACATGTTGAATGTTTTTCTATGAGAAATGGATTCTCAAACAACTATCATTGAGTAGTTTATTTCCTTTTTTCTACATTAACTGCCAGCTAGCAATGTGAAGTGTAAGTCTATTGTTTTAAATTTTCAAATGGAGACTCTTATGCACCTTTGTCTTTTTTTTTTATGGCATCATTGAGGGTCATGTCCCTTTTGAGTTTCCTGATTTTAAGTAAAGATACATCATATCAAATCTTGGCTGATAGTTGTTTTGGCCTCGTTTACTTCTATCAGTTGCCTGGTCGTACAGACAATGAGATAAAGAATTACTGGAACACTAGAATAAAGAGGCGTCAACGGGCTGGGTTACCACTTTATCCTCCTGAAGTCTCTCTACAAGCATTGCAGGAGAGCCACCGAGGCCTTAATAGTTGTGGCATTAATACCGAGGATAAAGGTCATCATGATCTCTCACGGAACAATAGTTATGAGATACCTGACGTCATATTTGACAGTTTAAAGGCCAACCAAGGCATCTGTCCTTACATCCCTGAGCTTCCTGATATTACTGCCAGCAGCATGCTGATAAAAGGCTTGGGTTCTTCTCAATATGGTAGCTTTATGTCACCAATGATACATCGACAAAAGCGTCTTCGAGAATCGACAACCTTGGTACCTGCTTACAGCAGCAATTTAAAGGAGGAATACCCCTTGTTTGAGCAGTTTCAGGATGACTCTTGTGACAAAGTTGCCCAATCATTTGGGTTGTCTTTTCCATTTGATCCTGATCCCATGAACAAGAATCCACACTCCTTTGGTGAAAGTCAGGGTAGCCATTCCCTTGTAAATGGTGATTTCTCTGCTTCTAAGGCCACCTCTGGGCCTGTGAAGTTGGAGCTCCCTTCATTCCAATATCCAGACAATGATTTAGGTAGCTGGGGAACATCGCCACCACCTCTACTTGAAACTGTCGACACATTTATCCAGTCTCCACCTGCGGGGACTACTGAGTCTTGTCGTAACAGTGGCCTATTAGATGCTTTACTTTACGAGGCTAAAACGCTAAGCAGTGCAAAGAACCCTTCATCTGACAAGAGTTCAAATTCATCTACAGTAACTCCTGGTGAACTTGCTGAAACTTCTGCTCTGAATATTTGTGAGACAGAGTGGGAAGACTATGGTGATCCCCTTTCCCCACTGGGTCACACGGCAACTTCTCTTTTCAGCGAGTGCACTCCCATGAGTGCTAGTGGGAGCTCTTTGGAGGAAGCACAGCCTGCTGAAACCTTTATTGGTAAGCATCTTTCACACGCAGATTCATTGTGGATGTTGGTCATAATTCTTGCATTATGGTAAACTTTTCAGTTATTTAAACGTTACAAAATTTATTAGTTTAAGCTAGAATCTTGTTGGATTATTGCAAATGGTTCCCATTGGATGCAAAACTGGATCCTTCCAGACAATTCTGATGAGAGAACATAGTTAGTCTGTACTTTTCTTCGCTACATACTTTGATATTCCTATAGCTAATTTCATTTTCCAAATTGGCATCCTTTCATCTTCTCGATTTCAAAATCTTTCATGCACTGTTAACCTGCCCTTCTAGATTGCAGTTTTTCAACTTCAGTTTGAATGCTATGCAGGTCGTAATGTAAAATCAGAACCAGCTGATCAAGCTTGTAGTCCTGAAAGGGAGGAAGAAACCAATATTCAGTTGGATATCACTCGCCCTGATGCGTTACTTGCTGCTGATTGGCTTGGGCAGGGTTCTGGTTATGTTAAGGACCAAGCCATGATGACGGATAACATAGCGACCCTTCTTGGGGATGATTTAAGCAGTGATTATAAGCAAATGTCGGTGGAAGCTTCCATCTCAAATCAAGAATGGGGGCTTGGTTCTTGTGCATGGAATAACATGCCTGCTGTCTGTCAAATGTCTGACCTCCCATAGAACTGCTATCTATCAAATTTATGAACTTTTTGATACTTTTGTTGCTTTGTTTGTATTGATTGTTTCTTCAATTTGGGTAGTCAAGTATAGGCCTGGTACCTACTGGATCAAGAAAAAGGTCATCTAGGGTGAGACTTGCGGTTGATATGTCTATGTCAAGCTTGTTTTATTTGTGGCATTTGGTTACTTGCTTTGTGAAACAGGGCAGGGCGAGTGCATACATGTGCTTTGCTGCTTCTGTCGAATTTGTAGAATAACTGAGCGCTTTCAATTTGTGAGTTTTATTCATTTGTATTGAATTTGTTTTGGATACTGAGCTTAGAGTTTGATGTAAATTTCCACTTTTTCTCCTGAATTGCATATGGAGTGTTTTGTTGATTTTCTTAATTTTTCCATGTCAATCTTTTTTCTCCAGGCAACAGTCAGCTGAAAACATTTCTGAATGGACTTTTTCTAATTTTTTCTGTCATGTCGCATAGTAACCAATTTCTAGAAAACTTCAAAATGGACGATCATCCGTTACAAGTGCAATCTCCTCAAGAATGAACGTCTCACTATTAGGCAGGTTATTGTTAGGTTCTTAGGAAACCAAACTCAATCGGTGAACATTGTAAATGAAAAAAGATGTTGTAGTCATGTTTTGTGATAGTAAGACATAAATGAAATTCAACTTAAAAATCTTTTTATTTGATTGACATGAATGCGTCTTTATGAAGTACTGTTATAAAGCTTACAGCTTTAGACGCAGAATCCAAAAGCGCAAGACCTGGAAAAACAGAATACAAGTAACCGACATTAAATCATCATTCCAGATTTCTAGGGCATTGGGCATCATATCTAAATGATAATCTGTCAATAAAGCCGTGCACCTTATCCTATTATGTCTGTTCCATTTGCTGAGGCTGATAATCATGAATTGTGGGTGTCTGTGATCTGCTTGTAGTAATAATGGCTACTTGCTAGTATTGGAGTTGACGATTGTAGTCTTATTGAGGGTGATGGTGGTACCCCTAGAACCATTTGACTCGAGCTACTTCTTGATGAAGTATCCAAAGTAAAACTCGACTCTTCATCTCGCGAATCACATGAGTCTGCAGTGCTGCTTGGAGAATTCGATGGTGCTGGAGAATAATTGAATCCACAAGCCGCATCATTTTCCATCAGGTGATTCAGGGTAAAAACTACCTGCAATGATATTAAACACCTACATTTACCTCAAACCTGTATGTGTTTTTATTAAATTGCTTAAACTAGATAATTGACATGAGCATCTATGCCATTAATAAATTGTGATTTTTTCATGCCATTATTTGAAGACTTTGATGTTGAGGAGTGGTATGCAGAAGGCTTACCTTATCCATTGATAATCTCTTGTGAGGATCCCTGCTGAGACATTTTTCTGCCACACGGACCATCCAAAAGAGTTGATGGACATCATGGGAGTCAAAGATCCTAGGGTCAATTAGATCTGGATAGTTCTTTTCTTTTAATAGTGGCCTTGCCTGGAGCAAAAAGAATGAATTCAAATAAGGAACTCCCAGCTTTTAAATTAAGGAACTCCCAGGTTTTAAATGGGCAATAATTAGACGACTTGTGTAAAAGATTTAAGCACTGTTGCCGCTTTACCCATCCCACGAGGCTTTTCCCTCCAAGTATTTTGTCTGTAGTCTTGAGTCCAGTGATTAGCTGCAACAGCACTACCCCAAAAGAATAAACATCTGTCTTGGTTGACACTTTCCCACATTCTGCATATTCTGGTGCCAAGTATCCCAGAGTTCCTACAACTCTTGTCTCCCAGGAGTGATCTGAATCATCATGCTGAGTCCTTGCAAGACCAAAATCTCCAAGCTGATATTGCGAACATGTTAAATTAGAAAGAAGTAATACCAATTTAGAATTTGTCAAATATTATCTATTTGCAGCACTACAAGAATATAAAGTTCAATGCGGTTTTATTATTACCAGTGCTACATGATCATCGGTTATGAGGATGTTGTTTGGCCTCATATCTCTGTGGATGATGTTGTTTTCATGCAGATACTGTAAGCCTTTTGCTGCTCCTAATGCTATTTTCATCCTTTTATCCCAGCTGAGTGGTCTGCGGGTGTGTTCTGCACCATTTTTAGCAAATATAAATCCCGATTGGGTTTATGAAGTTTTCAGAAGGATATGCATTAGAGATAATTTTTATTCTTACTGGATAGATGCTGGTCTAATGAACCATTGCAGACATATTCATAAACAAGCAACCTGTGGCTTCCTTCAGAACATGATCCCAACAGCATTACCAAATTCTCGTGTCGAGCTTTGCTGAGTACATTAACTTCAGACTTGAATTCCTTCTCTCCCTGGAAGCTTGCACTTTTGTGTTGCTTTACTGCAATCTTCAGTCCACCGAGCTCTCCTCTGTAGACAGAACCAAAACCACCTTCAGATAGGAAGTTCTTCGGAGAAAATCCCTCTGTAGCAGTGTGAAGCTCTGCATAAGTGAAGTCTCTCTTCCATCCAATCTTTGGTCTCCTGTTCTTGCAAATTGAGCAAATGGAATTTTTGAACACTTCATCTGTTCCGCATCTTCCCATCCAGTCATTATAGATCTGCTGCTGCTTTTGTTCACTGGGGCTTTCTGTATTAACCTCTTTTTTACTTCCCTGATGACCATCTGCATTTGACAATGGAGATTGCTCTCCAGCAGTTTCTCGTTCTGTATACGTGTACTCTTCCTCATGATAACTAATGGGGGAGCGCTTGGTTTCAGTTAAACTAGAACCTGAAGCTTCATGATTTCCAACGTTTGAGGATGAAGAGATAGCTACCATGACTTGATCACCCAGTGAGGATTTAGAAACTGAGGTTTGTTTGCTATAACTTTGGCGCGGAATCTGTTCAGTTCCATCAACATGTGCTGCTCTGCCAGAACTGCTTCGGGGAGGTGTTGGGTGATCTGAAGCAACAATGGCTTAATGTTCAGAGGTGTTAATATGAATGAGACTACAGGTATCCACATTTCATATTATATTACTTACGCTGGGAAGCGTCTCTTTCCCTCGGGCTTCCTGGTATCATTTCATCATATCTCACTTTGATTATGGTCTGAGTTTCTTTTTCTGGGAGCATTATCGTGCTTACTTTTGCTTTTGATCCTCTCAATAATTCAACCGTGTTGTCACGCTTCATCCTTGACATCCCACATTGTAGCTTTTCCAGAAAATATTTCTTGTCTTTCTTCATATGCCTGCAGCATATACAAGACATGATATCCAGGAAAACTTTTTATGGAGCCAATCTATGCTTTCAAAGCTTGAAACTTGAAATTTTGGACAGACCTGTCCAGTACCACCCATGTGGCCTTCAGATTTCTGGCAGCTTTTAGGGCAACCACCTTTGGAGTAGCTCCTGCTCGCACCTCTATTTGGAACTCAATCTGATAAATTTTCAGCACAAGCATAATCAGCCACCCATCTTAGTGATAGAGTTTGAAGCATTAAAACCTTGTTTTGACCTTTACAGATTAGCCTTTTGCTCTTTTTCAAATTCTGAGCTCTTACAAAGGATCTAGCATGAATCATATTGAACTTCATCTAACTTAGGACGTATAAGATTCAGTATTCCTTAGCTATCTATCTATAATAAGTATAGATTTGGTCTATAACAGCTAATACGATAGAATTTGACTACTTTGTATTACAATTTGTAAACATGATAAAATTAGTGTGGCTATGAATTAATTATCCTAACCTGTTCGGCTTCACAGTGCTTAGCAATATTCTGAATTTCTACATTGGCAGAGTACTCTTGTTTCTTCTTTGCAACTTCTTCTGCAATGTATTTCGGGTTCACTCCAAAAATTGAACTTGAATCCACCTTCACCTTGTAGCCCACTAGACAAACAGGAGGAGAGGGAAAATACATGATAACTGTATGAATTGTATAAAAAATGAAATTTTTATATGCAATACCCGTAGCATCATTCGAGCATATTGACATTGTTATTTTCCCTCTTTCTTTCATTGGTAAAAGAAAAATATAAATTAGTTTACTAGCTCGAATGAAAGATAACGTACTAGGGTTAGTAACCTGGTGAAGAACTCCGAAAAGTATAAGCACATCTCCGGGCTTAAATGAAAAGTTATGAAGTAGCCATCTAATAGCACTCGGGCTAACGCCCTTCGATGCATCTTGGATCACAACCACTCTTTGAGGCTGAGCTTCTAGAGACATGATTTGTACAGCTTCTTGGAGATCCCTTGTTACAACTTTGTCAAGATGATGTTGTTCTCAAAGAACATAACAGAAGGCATACAAGACTAAGATCCAATTCTTTAATGGTTTGATACTGTGCTAAACGTTCTTACTGTTACAGTTTTCTTTGGTGCATAACATGAATTAATGAATCCTAAGCAGATAAGCTCAAAATTGCCTACCTAAGGTCTGGACCGGCTTAGTAGGAAGCACTATATACGGTAGGTACAGTTACAGGTATATATGATCTACTGATATTTCTTTTATTGTTACCCAAATTGAATATATATATCCTTGGAAGTCCCTGAAACTACTGTTTGAAGCCCTTGGAAATGAGAAGAGATGGGCCCAAAAGAAGAATTTTCACTCAGGAATGAGTACTACTACAATAATGATGGTGCTATCAGACAGGAAGCAAAACTGAAGATTCTACAATGAGCAGTTTAGATGGTGAATCCAGGCTAGGATTTCTTATATGGTGATCATGTCTATGTTCCTTTTTAACATATATAGTTGTTGTTGCCTGTACATCTGTGTCCTTGAGACAGGAAGATGCTGTGATGGTGACCGATAATTACGAAGTTTTCTGTGACTCTGCCTTGATCTGGCCTGGCATTTGATAATACAATTGATGATATAGCTTACAAAAGCTGGTTTTGTAGTTGTATTTTTAATAAAGTTTGTTGTCCTTAGTATGTGTCTTACCTTGTCAAGTTGCCGAAGGCGATTATTAGTAGTATTATTTTGTAATAAATGATATATAGTCTAATTATAAGTATAAAATTGAATTCGAGATTTTTCCCACTCTGGCTACCAGGCCAAGTCCTATTGATTTACTGAAGGCGATTATTAGTGATTAAATTCTTCCAAATCAGCTTCAATCATAAACCTTCAAAAGAAAAAGCCTGGCCTGAATAAATCAGGAACACAGTATATACAGCAAGTGCTGCAAATGATGTTATGTTTAAGGATCCAATTAGCAAAAAAAAAAAAAAAAAAAAAGTGTAATTTCGGGTGAGCAAATTTCGGTTAAAACTGAAAAACCAAACCCAAATGATCGATTTTTTTAATTTGGTTCGTTTTTCGGTTCGGTTTCGGTTTTGAAAATATATAAATTTCAGTTATTTCGGTTCGGTTCGGTTTTGAAAGGCAAAAACCGGCAAATAACCGAACCGACCGAAATATAGTTAATATATGTTTTTTTTTTTCAATTTTTACAAAAATTAACTTTATTTTTATATTTTTAATTCAATTTAAGGGGTTTGAATCCAAATTAAATATATGTACATTTTTTAATTTGGATGTTTTTACTTTTATTTTTTTATGATTTGCAATTTTTCATAATTTTTAGATAATTTTTTAATTATAATTTTGAAATTCCGGTTTATCGGTTAACCGAACCAAACCGATCGAAAATATCGGTTCGGTTTGAATTCGATTATTATATAATTTCGGTTCGATTCGGTTTGTCTAAATCTTAAAAATTCAATTTTCGGTTATTTCGGTTCGGTTATTGAACCGAACCGACCGTTGCACACCCCTAAGTTCAAGGACCGAGAATGCGGTTTTCCATGGATTTTCCAGAATTTAAGGTGTATGTTTTATGCATTCTGTCTGCTTATTGGTTCAATAAATAATCCAAGCTTGGCAATGTACTTTTGGTTGTATTGGATTGAACACACACTGGAGCTACAAAGAAGGAAGCTTGTCTCTCTAATTCTTTTGCCTATGATTAGTTTGTTCTGAAATTAATTTTCAATCTAATTAGTATCAAAATTAAGTTGCTCTCAATTTTACCAATTCATCCTTAAAATCCTTTTTATATTTCTTTTTTCTTTATTGTTACGTCGATTGTGAAACTCAGTGTATAATTAATTGTAAATTTGTAATTCAATTTAATGGTGGATAAGGATATTGTAAAAATTAGATCAGTTTTAATATTATAATTTGTTTTGAAAATAATATTGTTGATTTGATCAATAATTTTTTTGCAATTTTCCAACTAATCAGATACTTAATTTTGTCTCACTCATAAGATATTGAATTGAATTCATCATCATTGTAATTTAAGAAAACTAGAAAACAACAGAAACAGAAGCATACAAATTTAAGAATTTAAAGCTTTAGCAGAATGAGGATGACAGTTTGTGTTGCAAAGGTGAAAAGTAGAGACATTTGTCCTTCAAAAGATTGTCATAGCAACAGAACAACATAAGATTCATGAGAACTGAACCAAAATTCAAGAAAGAATGAGAACTGAACAAGTTGTCTGATGCCAAAATTCAAGAAAGCTGCAAACTTTGAGAAGTGAGGATGTCTAAGTTCCCATATCAAATGTTAGTTCAAATATTTAGTAAATCAGGTGACTGGAAGCAGGGAAATTATGATCTAGTACAAACTAAAAACATGGAGTGATAGGGATAATGGCATTCTTGCAGTACAGATTCAAAAGCCAATATCAGTCAGTATTAATGTAGAGTCTACATTTTAGGAGTAGCCTTATCGTTAGCAGATTTAGGCATTCTGTCCTCACTTTGAATGTCTTATATCACGGGTCATTACTCTCTCTCTAAAAAATATCTTGTTAAGGTGTGCAACGCCCATATTTATAAGCGCAATACCCTCTTTTTACCTATCTGATGTGGTATTTTTTTGTCCATGACATACTCCACATTAGATTTTTTTTGTCTATGATATACTCTTCCACCCAATTCTGAGGCTGAATACCCCATTCTCTCGGGACGCTTGGCATGGACATCAGGTTCGGGTTCGGATCGGTTTTGATACAACTGGTCAAGAACCGTTACTTTCTTCCCAAAAAAATGTCTTGTTGAGGTATACAACACCCATACTCATAAATTCAGGACCCCTCTACCTATCCGATGTTGTGGGAATTTTTTGTCCATGACACTTAGCCACCATCAAAATATGGCATACTCATTACCAATCTCAGTAGTGTTCAACAGGCAAGTTAGCCACCAAAAACCACATAAACTAATAATGTATTTAAAATTTCATAAATAAGCTTACTTGATTTGTATTCAAGCTCCTATCTTTTTAGCATTCTTGTCACTAACATACATTCCCAATAAACCTGGGACATCATCCTCGTACCTATCAACAAACTCCTTCAGGAATTCCTTCTCAGTCAATTTTGTTAGTGGAAGTAGCTTGAGCCTTGGTATCAGCAAAACCTTCAAAACATTATACGTAGGATAATCCTTTTTCCAACTGAAAACATAAGTAACCTGGGAGTTTGGAAATTACAAAATACATCTTCCATGCACCTGGGGCGCCATTTTTCACTTCTCAAAGTATTTACTCAGGAATTTCCCCAAACAAGGAGACATCTCCAGTACAGCTGGGAGATTTGAACCTGTCAATAGATTTCTTGAGGAATTTGTCAGCACCAGGTTCATTGCCATTAAGCCAGGGACTTCAACCATGTTCTTCAAAATATAATTCTCCATGAACTTCTCCTTAGTCATCATTAGTGCCCACATTGTCTTCTCCTTGATACTTGGTATTAACTTCTTTGGCTCCAAAACCTTCAAAAACATTATACCTTGGAATAATCCTATTTTCAATTGAATACATAAATAAATGGGGAACTGAAATTACAAAATGAGGATCCAAATTCAAAGTATTGGCGTAGAAATCCATGGCTTTCTTGATTTTCTCCTTCAAAATCATGGTATATTCTTTCAAAATGCTTCTTTAATGTCTACTATGATTTTCTATTGCATATACAGGGTTAATTTTTCACTAAATTGTGCAATTAAAATAAAAAGAAAAAGGGAGAAGGAAACTATTTTCAATAGAAATGGAATAAAATGGCTTCAAATGACCTGGTAAATGGGTCAAGTCGAACGTGTTCGGCTTCAAATCACTTCCGATCCGTTTTCTTCGTATTGAGTTTTTCGACACTTATTTTTTAGGCGAATTTAGATTATATTTTGAGTAAAAATTAAGACTAGATTAAAAATTGAACTGATCTTATCTTATTGAATTCAATTATATGATTTTTAATATTAAAAAATTGCTAAAATCGAACGGACCGAAGTATTAGTAAAATTACATCATTTTTACGATAAAATTTAGAAATCGAAAGTGATAGAATAAAGATGAGTAATAGAAAACAGAAAAAAATATGAAGTCATTAGAAATTTAAAATTTTAGCAATATATATTATATATAATCAGAGATAAAATAAAAAAAAAAAGAAAAAGTTGAGAGATTAGAAATTTAAAATTTTAGCAATATTTATATACACATCAAATTAATATCTTATTAAACTTTGTTGATCACATTTGAATTTATTTTTTATTTTTTGTTAAAATTTAAACAATTAAATATTTATTTTTTCTTTTCATTAAATTTAATTTTTACTAAAAAATTGAGATAAAAATATTAATAAATCGGTATATTATTAATATAAGATATGTATAATGTATAATATATATATATATATATAAAATAAAATTTAATTGAAAAAATTCAGATCAGGGATTCAGATCGAATCAAAATTTAGATATTCTAGGATAGAGTTTTTGAGTTTTGGATTTGAATCGAATATATTCCGATTAAATTTTTGGATGGGATAAAAAATTATCAGATCTAATTACATCTAAATTAACACAAAAAAGTAAATAAAATAAAAATATTATGCTTAGCTCTCCTTCTCCGATGTCTTTCTCAGTGAAGATTATCGGCTTTTCTAATTCTCTATCTATACCCTCCTCGCGTCATTTGGTAATGGCTTTTTATTGTTCCTTTGAACTTTTTTTTTTTAATGTCAAATTTGTCAATTTCTTGTTCATTTTCATTGCATTCGTTGCTTTTCTTTAGAATTCCAACCAGTTCCCTTGTACCTCCATTTCTGGCGTTTCAAGGCATGTTTACTGTCAGAAATTGGAGAATCCCTTTCTAGTTCAAAGGCATGCTCGGTGGCTATGCTCAATTAAGGGCGAAAACAATGTAAGTGACAGATTCTAGTCATTGCAATCAAAAGTTCGCCTCTTTTTAACAATTCGCAAAATCCCAATCCGGTTCAAATTGATATATTGGATTATTCTAGGCGCAGATGGTGCTGTTATTTCATGTCTCTGAACTGCTTTTTAAAGTATTAAATACAGTGTTTAAAACATGCTTATGTTTAATTTGGTCTTAGGTCAGGCATATGGTTTCTCGGATCATGACAGTACCTCCAACGATCAAGGTATGTTATTCCTTGATGATTTAAGTTTTGATAGGTACGAACACCGATGAACTTACTATTTTCTGTTTTTATTTCACTAACTCTTTAACTTTTCAGGTTCAACAGAGAAAACTGAAGCTAGTCAAGCATTGCGTACATCTAACGAGTACTTACTAGTTACTTTTTTTTTTTTTAATAATTGTTAATGATTTCTTTTTTCTTTTTCAAAAAATGATTACTTTATTTTCCTTTTTCCCTTTCATTGGTATGATGCTGCCAGTCTATTCTGTTCTTGCTATCTTTTTATCCTCCCGATAATATGGGCTGATAGGGATTTATGTACCTTCTGAAATTTAATGTGGTAGCATATGCTGAAATTCAGTTGTTTTTAAAGCTGGAGGCAGAAATTATTGTCCAAGTTACTTGAATTTCAATTAAAATGGATCATGAACTTCTTTGTGGACGGCATCTGCATTTTCCATGGACTTTATGTGGTTGTGTGTCATATCTGCTAGGTCAAGTTCTTATAGGTTTAATTTGGCAGGATACTCAAGAAACTAAAGCGATATGGAATTTCTGGAGTTTTGTCCTATGGGCTTTTGAATACTGCCTACTACCTCACAACCTTCCTGTTGGTGTGGTGAGTGAATAGCTTTTTCAAGTCTTTCAATCAATGAACGTTTCCTTTAATGCACACAAACATCACAAGATTAAAGAAGTTGGGAGGTATAGATGTTACTGAATATCATGTGTGCTTTTTGCACAATCTGCCTTTAAAACATGCATCAAAATAATAGTCTTTCTGTTGTTGAGTCCTATTTTCTGCTCCAGATATAATTTGATGCACCACAATTCTGACGAGTTCTATCCTTCCACTCCTTCTTTATCCCTCCTCCCAACCCATAGAGAGAAAAAGAAACAGGTCATTTTGTCAGTTGAAAGGATAGTCGGGGTTCATGATCGACCATTTTTCAGCTTCTACTCATCATGTACAGGGATATTGGACCAGCACTTACATTTGAGAACTGACAAAAGGGTCAGTTGTGTGCAATGAATTTGGTGGTGTAGGTTGCGATTCTAATGAATGTTCAAGGAGTGATTTCCTTGCTTTTCCATACTGTTTGAGGTCTCAAGGTCCAGAGAAGCTCGTTTTCAGGATTGTATTGGTGTCATTTTATGTCATGCTGCTTGGTTGAAATCCTAAGGCTCTTAATATCTCTCACTTTCTTCTAGGTTATATGTTGCTCCAACTCCTGGAAAACTGGGTTTCTTTGCTGCTGTTGAAAGGTAACCAATCATTTTGTAAAATGCTAATGAGAGTAGAAAATGACACTTAACATTATAATGGTTTTCAGATTTCTGAAAGTGATGGCCATGGTGTGGGCTGGAAGTCAAGTAACTAAGCTTTTAAGGGCTGCAGGGTGAGATGCTAAAACTCATTTTTTCTGGCTCAACTAGAGCGACAGAGTTATCGAGTGTCCTTGAAACTATAGCAACAGAGTTAGTCATGCATTTGCCTACTTGTCCCGGAGATTTACCTTGTTAATTTATTGAACCCAGGTTGTCCAAGTAGATCTGTTAGTTCAAACTGTATGTTTGACACATTTCTTTTGATGTGGCTTGACTAATGGGGTAGTTTATGCCCATTTGGGTAGCCATTAATTTAGGATGATCATTGAACCTCTAAATATTAATGACTTTGTAATTGTAACTAGTTGGCTTATTATTTTTTGTTGGGTTACATTGCCACTTTACATCAAGCTGGTGATGCTGAAGTCAATATCCATTTTGAAGTATTGTTTCTTAAAAAAGGCTACCTTTTTCAGGGCCCTTGCGCTTGCACCTTTTGTTGACAGAGGATTGTCATGGTTCACTGTCAAATTTAAGTTCGAGTCTGAGGGAAAGGTATACTATGATTATGTTTGTAATTCAGTTGCCTTTGGGGGGTATGTCATGTTTAGGATACTTGAAATCTTCTGTTTAGTTCAGTTGCCTTTATCTGCTTGTTTTTCCTGTTTCAAGGCTTTTGCGGCAATTGCTGGGTTTTGTTTCGGCCTGGCCCTCATCCTATTTTTGGTCGTGACATTGCTTTGGGCATAATATGATTCCTATAATTTGGCTATTCACAGCTAGGTATTATTCTTATCTTCCACATTTGTTTCAACTTCACATCGTCCACAGTTTGTGGGCAGAATATGCTTTTTGAATTGCCATTTCCAAGATAGTTCATGCGTCACTGACTTTTAATTTTTTCATAGTTCATGCTTCAATGACATTTATTTTTTTTTTCTTTGACAGAGATGAGTTGCTGATCCTCCTGCATGAAAACGGAGTAGACAAAAAGAGCACAGGACGGCATTCTAACTTTTGCCTTTACCTCAAGTAAACATTATGGGATAACAGGGAAAACAGAATTTTGTGTTCATATTCTTTCATCTTGATATTGCAAGTTATTCTGCTACTCATTCCAAACATTGTTCATTAGATCATAAGCACTCTTGGAAAAATTCTTTATGGCATGCTTTAATAAGTACTCAAATAAATGATAACAAGTTTGAACATTAAATACAGCAACACAACTCTTCCGAGGCTTAATTAGTAGAAATATATAACACCAAAGGATGTGCAGAATTCAACAGTACACATCAAGGTAATTACTATCCAAATTGCGCCTCATGTGGGGAAACCAATTCTGTTTCATCCACAAGCTTATGATGCGCCAGCTCAGTAACAACTGGCTAATTGCAGATTGCCAGCAATTTTGCACATTTTAACACATGGTTAATACATCACAATTCCATGAAATTTCTTGCAGCACGATTAAATGCAGAAAGATTCTGAAAGTTGATTTTGGAGACCGCATTCTGCATTCAAAAGCTCCTGACTCGAAGCTCTTTTAGCCCCTAGACTCCAAGTGACTGCATAGTTTGATCACTTCTCAAATTGTTCCAGGCCCGGAAAATTGGACCTATGCAACCCTCCCTTGGGAATACAGAAGGTTGTTTGCTTGGTAGGTAGCAACTTGTTTCCCATTTCATCTGTGTAGGTCTCGAGACCACAAGCCTTGCAGAGAATTTCTAGATCTGATTCCTAAAATTACACCAAGCTTCAATATTTACATATAATTTTTATCATCCAAACCTATAAATGCAGTCCAAGGCTGAGAATCATACCTTCATTTCAATGAGTTTCGATAGCTTTACTAATGGATATGGATGAAGCTTGTAGCCGACACTATTTATACATGACAGAGATTGTGCTCGAACCTTCATGTTTAAAAATTGATAAAAGATAAGAATGGCAATATAAGCTTAACATAAGGTAACCTACTGAAGGCAGGTTGCTACAAGTATGATCAAATTACAAAACTAACATCAGCAAAACTAATCAGCAAAATAAAAACAGAAAACCAATGCAAAGATGATGGTAATAGATATGTTGTGAGAACCACAGGAAGTGGAAGATTGGGAAGAGACGTGATATTCACATCAACTCCACACAGAACAATATCTTCATGGCCTCTCAATGCTGATATGTGAAATTACATGTAATGGCCCCTCAATACATATTGACAAACGTAGGGAAAAAAGAGTCAACAGAATCTTGTGGCAAATAATACCAGACAGAAGATAAACAATCAGATAACTTATTTGATTACCTCATTAATGTAAGGTTCAATAATACAATACTGCAGATACGATGCCTCAGCAGCTATAGTGGCAAAAAAACGCCTGTAATTGCCCATTTGAAAAGATCTGTATAGAAAGAAAAAATATATGATCAAATTAAGGGAGCATCAATTCAATTAAAACGAAAGAGAAAAGGGAAGAAGTAACTTATTCAGATAAGAGAACAATTGAGAACACTTGATTGCATGAAAATTGGGTTATGTACCGTAAAACACTCCGGGCAAAGCACATGTATCTGGATTTGATAATTGGACGAGGCACATGACGAAACCATAGAGAAAGTGACTCCCCCTGAGCATCATACATTGAACCTATTTAAAACCTAGTCAATGGATGCCTTTATGAATGAAGAATATGAATCAACAACACCAATGAAGAAAAGGTCAAACCATTGGTTGGCCCTTTGAATCAAGATGAAGCAGCACATAAAGTGATCGAAACTCGGCTTCATTCTCATAAATAGAATTGGGATTTCGACTTGCATCATATAGATTATACAGAGATGTCAAAGCCTTTATAAGTTGCTCCATGTTGAGATGATGCACTGAAGAAATATCTGTTTTGCTACTGTAATTTCGAAGCTTAAGGTGAGATACAACATGAAATTTTACCTGCAATACAACACTTCTTAAAATATCATATGCTTGCCTGAATCTCATAGCAAGGAAAAAAAATTAAAGAAAGTGGAGGAAAAAAACCAAAGAGATGATGCTTTGAAAAGAAATGCTTTTTGGATTTAGTGAATAAAATACGTTATTGACATAGTTCTTTGAAGATGAACACCAGCAGCATCCAATAGAAAACCTCATTCTGATACTGCTCATTCATTCAGTTATATAAAGTCAAACATGAAGCACTATTTCTTAATTCTTAAGAGAAAAGGTGAATCTATTTCATGGTTAACATGCCGAGAAAGATCAACATCCTGAGAGCAAGTCTATTACTAATATTATATTTCAGCCGCAGGGAAACATATTGGAAAAGACGAGTACTTGCTCCAAATGAAGAATTGAAGACTTGAAGATTAAGAAAGGGAAAGTAAATGAGAGTTTCTGCAGACAAAATAATACCATTTTTTCGTACATGTAGATTGCATTGTCATTGACTATATTTTGCATGCTAAGGTCTTGTCTAATGGACCTTGTCCTGTCAAAGATAAAATCATGAACTACAAGAAAAGGATGTTCTGTAGAATCTTCCAAGTCTAGAAGGTAGCTCAAAGTGTCTTCTAAGACTGGGAGTGGCCGCACATCAGATGCTTGAACATGCTTGGTTGATATAGTTCTGCAAAACTAACAAACCTTGAAAGTGAATAATGTTCTTTGCACTATCAGATGTGAAATGCAACAGCTAATGTTTCTTCAATTAGGAGAATAGAGGCTGATGATTTTATTGCAAAAAAGAATTTGATTCATTCGCCACTGATAATAACAGAAACATTGAAAATTTTCCTACTGAAAATTTTCCTACAAGTTTCAACAGAAAACTGTCCTAAACACCCGGCTAAACGCTCAATGATATCCTCAGTGAAAAAACCATTGTCATCAATATTTACTCCAATAGGAAAAATGAAAAATCAAGATAGGAGGCATATAAGGTGACAATACCTTCTTGACAGCCAGGCTTGGAGATGTTTTCCCTGGATTTCCATGTAGCCTCTCAAACACAGCTAAGTCTCGCAACCGCTCTCGTTGGGTCCTTTCACCCTCTGTTAGCACAAAGATGAACCAAATCAACAAATGCAAGCAGCCAAAATTCTAACTGCCAAATCAACAAACATATTTTGTATTCGTGCAATGTGACATCTTAAGAATCAGATTGGAGCTAACAATGAAAAGGACCAAGTCCTTCACCTGCAGGTTGCTAGAGTCTCTAATAATGTGATAAATTTAAAGTTCATTCTTCCCCAAGGTATACTTCCAGTTTATGGTCATGTAAAGGAAATCTGTGGCATCCACAGAAACTAGAAAAAGCAAAGCTAATTAAAAAAGGCTTAGCATCTTCATATTCAAACACAGCTAAGTCTTGCAGCCGCTCTCGTTGGGTCCTTTCACCCTCTGTTAGCACAAAGATGAACCAAATCAACAAATGCAAGCAGCCAAAATTCTAATTGCCAAATCAACAAACATATTTTGTATTTGTGCAATGTGACATCTTAAGAATCAGATTGGAGCTAACAATGAAAAGGACCAAGTCCTTCACCTGCAGGTTGCTAGAGTCTCTAATGATAATGTGATAAATTTAAAGTTCATTCTTCCCCAAGGTATACTTCCAGTTTATGGTCATGTAAAGGAAATCTGTGGCATCCACAGAAACTAGAAAAAGCAAAGCTAATTAAAAAAGGCTTAGCATCTTCATATTCAACCATCTTTCTCATTCAGATTAATGGCAGGATAATTCTTGCATAGCTAGCTTCCTCTAGTAAGTATACAGCTTCATGTAGGCCCTTCACCCATTCTTCCAGCTAAGAACTTTTCAAGTTCACATCTGATCAGAAGTTCAAACAGCCTTCTCCAGGTAATGAAAATAAAATAAACTCACAAAAATCATTTATGAAATGATATTCCCGGAAGAAAAAAGAAAACCTTCTTCACATAAATATATTGACCAAAATTGAGTAACTCATTAAGGATTCAACTACCCAATTATCAATTGACAGTAAAATGAAGAACAAGATTGCAAAAGAGACCTGGGCACATAGATGGGCAAGTTCCAACTAGAATTGGAAAACTAGAAGAATCGGCTTCTTCTCCTTTGGTTTTCCCCTTTTCATGGAGGGTAATGCTACTGGTGCTTGATCCTCTTCTGGGTTTCCACGCGGAGGCATCAAGTTGATTACTTTTGTAGTTTGGGCCATTGTTGGTCATAGTGCTGGGATAAAATCGCGAAAATTTGGTGTTTCTGGAATTATCTGACGTGAAACCCGTTGATTTAGGCAAAGAAGAAGATGAAGAAGAAGGATTCCGATGTTGATTTCCACTCTCCATGGCTCCTATTTCTTCAGCTTCACGGCGCAAATTTATGCAGTGAGCAAAGTTTATGATATTTTTTTCCCCTTCGAGAAGCAAAGAATCGTTCGTTTATTCATCAAACAGGGCTTTTTTAAGTTTTGAGCAAAAAAAAAAAAAAAAAAAAAAAAAAGAAAGAAAGAAAAAAATAGTGTTTTAATTAAGTACCAAACTACTAATAGGTAATATTTTAAAAATTAGGGTTAGCAGTCATCGCTGTATCAGTCTCCCCCACTCTGTCGCTCCAAAATGCCTAATAACTTAGTAAAAAATTTCAACTTTCATATTCAAAAACGCTTTCTGCTACCATATTCAACACTTTCTTCTACTCCTACATTACCCACTAGAGGAACTTCTTCTTCATCATCATCATTTACAGTTGAATACCTGGTGAATTCATGCGGCCTTCCTTTAAACTATGCACTTTCAGTGTCCCGGAAGTGTGAGATCGACCAAGAGAAACAAGAAAGGGTTCAATCTATAGTGGAACTTTTAAAATCTCATAGTTTCACCAATTCCCAGGTGGCGAATTTGATCGTAAAGAGGCCTGAGATTCTCAGTTGCAAAATTGAAGGTAACCTACAGCCCAAATTAGATTACTTCGTAAAAATTGGCTTTGTGGGAAAGCTTCTTCCTCAGCTTATTGTGTCAAATCCAAGAATTCTGAAAAGGTCTTTAGATTCCCAAATTAGACCATCTTTTGAGTTCTTAAGGTTGTTTATTAATGATGATGATAAAATTCGGTTCGCTCTCAAGCGTTGTTCTTGGTTATTAACCTCTGATTTGAAAGTTACATTACAACCAAATATTGATCTTTTAAGGCAAAAGGGAGTGTCTGTTAAAATGTTAGGATACTTAATTGCTAGGCATCCAAGAACTCTATTACAAAAGCATGAAAGGACAGCTTATACAGCTGATGCTGTTATTAAATTGGGGTTTATACCAAAAACTCCTATGTTTGTACATGCTCTTAGAGTGATGATTTCAATGAGTGATTCAACTTGGAAGAAGAAATTTGAGGTGCTGAAGAGTGTGGGATTCAATGAAGAGGATATCTTGTCTAGTTTTAAGCGAGTCCCACTTGTTTTATCTTGTTCTGAGAAGAAAATCAGGGAAGTAATGGATTTTTACATCAATACTATGAAGTTGGATCCTCATGTGGTAATTTCATATCCCAAATTACTTATGTTTTCAATTGAAAGAAGGCTACGTCCTAGGCATAATGTTTTACAGGTTTTAGAGTCAAAGAAGCTGATACCAAAGCTCAACAACCAGACAGTATGGATAATAACGATTACCAATGAGAATTTCCTGAAGAAATATGTTTTGAAGTACAAGGTTGAAGCTCCAGGTTTATTGGAGGTGTATACTGGTGCTGATAAATTCCTCATGAAATTGAT
The DNA here is from genome assembly GCA_947683425.1 of Excoecaria cochinchinensis. Lineage (NCBI taxonomy): Eukaryota > Viridiplantae > Streptophyta > Magnoliopsida > Malpighiales > Euphorbiaceae > Excoecaria > Excoecaria cochinchinensis. The sequence continues at coordinate 1,366,047 of CANTUQ010000125.1, read as the reverse complement.
TGAGAAGTTCAATGGTGATGTCCCAGCTTGTAATGGAGATGCATCCTGATGCCAAGAATTCAAGCAAGTAAGTTTATGTATGCAATGTGAAAGTACATTTGTAGTTATGTGGCTTCTAATTTGGAGAATTGGAGATTGTTTGGACTTTTCACTTTATCATTTGTCTTGGCTAATTTGTTTGTTCAAATACTAAAGTAACGAGTTCATTTCATAGTGTTTGAGTATTTGTTTTCATCTTTGGTGGTCACATGTGATAATGTTTTTCATCATACAATTGGCTTGTAGTCACCTTCTTCCTTAAAATTTGAAATGGAAACAGTGATTTTAAAACTTTAAGATCAGCAGTTTACAGATTTTGAACTTTGATAACTGAAAATTCGTTCAGTTCTTGTGATTCTTCTATTGTTTTCCCTTTTGGCATGACAAGCTTTGGGAGGAAGATCCTCATTTTACCTTCACATTGTAGCTGACTAAATTCTCAGGTTGCTATACATATCAGGAACAACTGGATAAGAACTTCAGTGGAGAGACAAAAGTTTCACTTCATCACTGCACTATTTCACTTATTTAAGTATATATAACAAGAAAAAGCATAAGAATATAAAAATGACAAATCGAAAATGGTCCTACCCCTCGAAATTCAAAGTAGAGAAACCATGATAGATAAGTATTTCCGAGTCACGAAAGTTTCATGCTTGGATGCTACGATGTGGTAAGCTTTGTGGCGATTGGGACTACCCATCCGTCTGTACAGCCCTCAGGGCTTCGACAGACCTGAGAACTTCTCATTAGCTTGTGACCCATGGAGATGAGCAATTCTTGGGGCTTATGAAACCTTTCATTGTGTATTTTTCAGGGAGTACTCAATGTTAGTTATGGCTTGGCATTCATTAGAGGTGACAATTGGCATCAAGAAGTTTTTTGGCCTGAGCAACTCCTTTACTCTCAGGATTCAAGGTATTGGCTAAAGTTGCTGTGCTCTGCTGGTTTTGAATTCATAACATGTCTACAAGGAGGCTTACTTCCACTTTTTGAGCTTATAATATGTCTACTGAGGAGGCTTTGCTTCCGCGAAAACTGTTGGATACGGGTGAGCACAAGTTATTTTGGGTTATATAAACCGAAACAGAACCGAAGTTTGCACTGCTCGAAGTGTTGGAAGTTAAAAGGGAGTATAGACAAGCTAAATGATCAAGAGATGTGCATTTTTGCATCAGCGAGTTGTATGCATAAACGCATTTATTTTGTTTTATGTGTTTGAACGCGAAATGGAACAATTTTTATATTATTCATAATAAAACTTATCCAATATTTTTGAGGTGCTTTATGATATTATAATCACTATTTTCACCATTCAATATTTAAGCTTCATTTGAACATGAGAATTTTTTTTAATTTTATTTGAACGCAGAAAATATTCAAATAGATAAATAAGTTTCAAATGAAAAAACAATTTATTTTACAAGAAAACAAAGATGTGAAAATTCAATTATATGAATAGTACTAATTCGTGTTGATTGGCCTGCAGAATGGCGAATAATTTAATAAAAAATCTTTATTTTCAAATACAGAAACGTTTTCTGCAATCTTCCGCAGCGCTTTCTTCGAATTCTACATTTTCCGCCGCCAGAACTTCTTCATCATCATCATCATTTACAGTTGAATACCTGGTGAATTCATGTGGGTTTCCTTTAGAATCTGCCCTTTCTGTCTCCCAGAAGTTTAAGCTCAAAGAAAAGTATGCGCAAAGGGCTCAATCTGTAGTAGATCTCTTGAAATCTCATAATTTCAGCGATGCCCAGGTGGCTAAATTGATCGTAAAGGAGCCTAAAATTCTCCATTTCAATGTTGAAGCAGTTCTCCGGCCCAAACTTGATTACCTCGTTAAAAATGGCTTTGTGGGTGAGCTTCTTCCTCAGCTTATTTTCACTAATACGGTAATTTTGAGAACCATCATTTGAATTCTTGAAGTCGCTTATTGATAATGATGAGAAAATGCTTTTAGCTATCAAGCGTTGGCCAAAATTAGTGATGTGTGATTTGAAGGTTGTAATGCAACCAAATATCGATTTTTTAGTGAAAGAGAGAGTGCCTGTTCATGTTTTGGGAAAGGCAATAATTTCCCAGCCTATAACTCTGATGCATAAGCATGAGAGGATGGTTACGCAGTGAACGCTGTTAAGAATCTGGGCTTTGAACCAGCTTCTCCTATGTTTATGCACGCTCTAAGAACTTTCGTACAAATGAGCGAGTCAACTTGGAAGAAGAAAATTGAGTTTATGAAGAGCATGGGATGGGATGAATAGCAGATTCTTTTGGCTTTTAAGCGAGACCCATATCTTTTAGCTTGTTCGGAGGAGAAAATTAAGAAAGCATTGAATTTCTACACGAATACCATGAATTTGGATCCTCATTTTGTAATTTCAGTTCCCAGGTTACTTGCGTATTCGATTGAAAAAAGGATCATGCCTAGGTATAATGTTTTGAAGGTTGTGGAATCGAAGAAGCTGATACAAGGAATCAATGAAAAGACTGCTCGGTCGCTAATTACATGAAATGAGGAGAATTTCTTCAAGAAATATGTTTTGAAGTATATGGTTGAAGCCCCAGGGTTATTGAAAATGTATCCTGGTGCTGGCAAATTCCCGGAGAAACTTATTGTCGAGTTCGAAGGTGATGTCCTTACTTTACTGGAGACGTATCCTGGTGTGATGAATTTTCCTGAATAATATCTAGAGAAGTAGCAAAATAACGCCCCTGGTTTAGTGGAGATGTATCCTGCTTCCAAGTATGCTTATAGGGTTTTGAAGCAGTGAGTTTGTTTATGCAATGTAAATCAGTTGGCACTTATGTTCCTTCTGATATTTGAACTAATGTTGATATGGGAACTTAAGAAATCATCATTTCTCGAAGCTTGCAAATTCTGAATTTTTGTATCAGAAAACTTTACTTCTATGTTGCTAAAGACAACATTCTAAACTGCCTATCTTTTACTTTCATATTGTAGCTCAGCTTTACATAATTCTAGGACATCTAAAAATGCTAGAAACCAATATACACAATGGATATTATTTTAGAGGCAGAAGTTTCTCTTTGAACCTAGAAATATTTGTAGCATAGAAAACCTATGATAGGATCAGTTGCAAAACAAAAGTGGATTTAGACTGGGCTGACCTGATAAATTCTCATCAATTTCCGACCTGTGTTGTAGAGAAATTCTAGGGAGTTTAAGAATCCTCTGATGAGGGACAACCTTCATTGTGTTTTTTCTTCAAGGAATACGGAATGTCAATTATGGCTTTGCATTCATTAGAGGATGGTAATTGGACATGAAGAAAGATTTATGCTTAGTAACTCCATTGCTCACTGAGGAATGCAGGCTTGCTGCTATAACCTTTGGGAGAAAGGTCTACCTTTCACCTTCACATTGTAGCCTATCTGAATTGTCGGACCTCCGCAGATATTGGGAGCAACAAGAAAGAACTTCTTGAGAAACAGAAGTTTCACTTCAACACTGCACTTGTTCAAGTTACCAGTGTTGCTAGTTCAAGTATCTGCAGCATCTTTAAGGTAAGCTTCAAACTTTGGAGGCTATAATATGGAGTTAAAAGTACTCGAATTATGGATAATAACAAGTTTGCAAATTGAATACAGAAGTGTGCTCTTCCAAGGTTCTATTATGTGGAAATACATATTTAAGCTCTCTTTTGAATCGAGCCTCTTGTTGGCAAACCATAAGCCTGTAAATAGTCGATTTGTTGTAAGGCGCCCTGCAGATCATGCACTCTAATTCATGGTTAGCTCATCACAACAACTAGCTTAGAATCTTCTTTACAGCAGAATTTTGAGCAGACAGAGTTCTCAATTTTGATTTAAGAGTTTAGCTTAGCTCAGCTTGTTAGTTAATCCTTCAGTCTTCTGCTTACTAAATTCAGGGGATCAGTTATTGGATTGAGGATACATGCTTAACTGATTTATGAAGTTTAATATATACTGTTTTGTTTTACTATGAGAATTAAAGAAAGAGTTCCGTTATTTTTTCAAGAGAAGTCTTTCCATGTTATGAGGTGAAAATAGAAGGGTGTGCACGAATTCAAATTCGAGACGTTCCAATGTATTAGACTTTTTTGTCTTGATTTCATAATTTGTCTACTGAAGAATGAAAAGGCCAACACGAGTATGAGAAAGACAATCGCAAAACAGAGCCTTGGTCACTGCTGAAAGTTCAGTGAATATGGAACTTTATTCACAAATTGAAATGGCAAATTTATTACTCAGTTCTCTGTTTTTACCAGTCTAGTTAGGTAACGAATTCAGTTTTCTGTTTTTACTAGTGTAGTTAGGTAACTGCTTATTCAGTTTTCTGTTTTTACTAGTCCAGTTAGGTGACTACATATTATGGGCAATGGCTATAGCATGAATGAGATGGAAATTTATTACTCATTTTTTCGTATTTACTAGTCTAGTTAGGTAACTACTTGTACAGTTTTCTGTTTTCACTAGCAAAGTTAGGTAACTACTTATTATGGACTATGGACAATTGCTAGAGCGTGAATGAGATGGAAATCCTATCCCCCTGCATCATTTATAGGCGAACATAAGCCCTTATTGATCCCTGCTTTTTTTCCACTTGTGGTGTCAAATTAATGGTCAATCTAGCTCTTTTCATTTGCATATACAGTACACATGTGTGCAGACAAGCATGGACAAGCTAAAATGATAAAGAGGAGCAATTTTGCATTTGCAAGTTGTATGCATAAGAATATTTTTCACTCATTAAATCTTTTTTTGAAGACTAATTAATAAAAGAAAATGATAATTACTTCCACGTCGTTGGACATGAGGAGTATTTGAACACAATATATTCAAATCATAAATGAAGGAAAATTATGGTCTATTATACAAGAAACGTACTTTCTCCATTCTTTTATAATTGTTACTTTTGTTATTTTCACTAAAATTAAAAAATATTAATTAGTCTTAAATTTAAAAAAAAATTAAGTGATTCAATACATATTGAGTGATTTAATGTAAAAAAATGAATGTAATTGATCAATTTTTATTAAAAATAAAAATTAAGTTGAAAACAAAAAATTAAATTACATTTAAAATTTAAAAGTGACAGATAAATAGAATTTAAATTTTAGTTAAAAGTGACAGATAATAAAAAATAAAAAGAGTATAAAATAATAAATAATTTCACAATGATAACGTTAAGAAAATTTTAAAACTTTATATTTATAAAAGGATTCGCGTAGATTTACGAATATTTCGATAATTAATTCAGTATTTTAATTATAAAATTATGAAAAATAGAGAGAATCGGATTAAAGGAAAAAAAAAAAATTATACTCTGCTTTAGCTATTTATAAGCTTAAAAATTTGCTTACGTTTATGACTGTATAATAAAGTTTTATATCAAATTAAATTAGCTTTGTTATCACACAAGAAAAGGCTTCTTCCCCACTCTCCACCCTTCCCTCTGCCCTTACTCTGTTAGGCATTTTCAATTCCAAGCCCGAACCTTTCTTTTTTTTCTTTTTGAACTGAATTCCAGATCTGAACTTCTAATTTGTGTTGAAAATGGCGAATAATTTAATAAAAAATCTTTATTTTCAAATACAGAAACGTTTTCTGCAATCTTCCGCAACGCTTTCTTCAAATTCTACATTTTCCGCCACCAGAACTTCTTCATCATCATCATTTACAGTTGAATACCTGGTGAATTCATGTGGGTTTCCTTTAGAATCTGCCCTTTCTGTCTCCCAGAAGTTTAAGCTCAACGAAAAGTATGCGCAAAGGGTTCAATCTGTAGTAGATCTCTTGAAATCTCATAATTTCAGCGATGTCCAGGTGGCTAAATTGATCGTAAAGCAGCCCAGAATTCTCCATTGCAATGTTGAAGCGGTTCTCCGGCCCAAACTTGATTACCTCGTTAAAAATGGCTTTGTGGGTGAGCTTCTTCCTCAGCTTATTTTTTCTAATACGGTAATTTTGAGAAGTTCTTTAGGTTCTAAAATCAGACCATCATTTGATTTCTTGAGGTCACTTATTGATAATGATGAGAAAATGCTTTTTGCTATCAAGCGTTGGCCAAAATTGCTGACGTGTGATTTGAAGGTTGTATTGCAACCAAATTTCGATTTTTTAAGGAAAGAGAGAGTTCCTGTTCATGTTTTGGGAAACGCAATAATTTCCCACCCTAGAACTCTTATGCAGAAGCATGAGAGGATGGTTTACGCAGTGAACGCTGTTAAGAATCTGGGCTTTGAACCAGCTTCTCCTATGTTTATGCATGCTCTAAGAACTTTCGTACAAATGAGCGAGTCAACTTGGAAGAAGAAAATTGAGTTTATGAAGAGCATGGGATGGGATGAAGAGCAGATTCTTTTGGCTTTTAAGCGAGACCCATATCTTTTAGCTTGTTCGGAGGAGAAAATTAAGAAAGCATTGAATTTCTACACGAATACCATGAATTTGGATCCTCATTTTGTAATTTCAGTTCCCGTGATCCTTAAGTTTTCAATTGAGAAAAGGATTATTCCTAGGTATAATGTTTTGAAGGTTTTGGAATCGAAGAAACTGATACAAGGAGTCACTATAAAGACTGCTTGGCCACTAATAATGAGCGAGGAGAATTTCTTCAAGAATTATTTTCTGAAGTACATGGTTGAAATCCCAGGTTTATTGAAGTTGTATCCTGGTGCTGAAAAATTATTGGAGAAACTTATTGACAAGTCCAAGGGTGATGTCCCTGCTTTACTGGAGATGTATCCTGGCATGAAGAATTTCCTGAATAAATATTTTGAGAAGTAGAAAAATTGACGTACCGGGTTTATTGGAGATGTATCCTGATGCCAAGAATTTCTTCAAGTAATATGTTGTGAAGTAGAGAAATGACATCCTTGTCTCAAGTAATATGAAAAGATTCCTGGCAAGTAAGTTTACCTATGCAATGCAGAATACATTAGTAGTTACGTTTTTTGAACCTCTAAATTCAAAGCAGAGAAACGTACAGTAAATAAGTATTTCCATACCGCATGAAGTTTTAGCTTTGGATGCTATTTGGTGCTTGAAATTTTTGCATCTTATAATTTATATATCTTTGGCTTGTGGTGCTTGAAACTATGAAAAGTTTAGGCTTTGTGGTGCTTGAAACTATGCATCCCTTCTAATAAAGCCCTTGTAGGACCGGAAGAGACCTGACAATTTCTTTCCAGCTTCTGATCCATGTAGATAAGCAATTCCAGGGTTTCATGAAACCTTTAGATTGGAATGATGCAATAACTTTTCATTGTGTATTTTTTAGGGAGTGTGGCTTGGATTCATAGGAGGTGCCATATAATTAGTCATTCAGGAAAGCGAGGTATTGGCCAAGTTCCTATACTCTGGTGCTCTTGAATTCATAATGTGAGGCTTACTTTCGTGTTTTTGTCTTCAACTCTGTCTCTGTGTACAGAAGAATTGAAAGGCCTATACATGAGAATGAAAGTTTAGAGCCTTTGACATTGCTGAAAGTTTGGAGGCTATGGAAATAAGGAATCGAACTTCAATTATGAAACAAACAGGAAGTTCAATCAATTCATTACTCACTTTGTTGGTGTTACTAGTCAAGTTAGTTAACTACTTTTTGTTGTTCTTATGGCAAATTCAGTCAATTCATTACTCACTTTGTTGTTGCTGGTGATGGCTGAAAGTTTAGAGGCTGTGGAACTTTATTGACAAATTGAAATAGCAATTTGGTCTTCAATTATGAAACAAACAGGAAATTCAATCAATTCGTTACTCACGTTGTTGTTTTCACTAGACAAAGTTAGGTAACTACTTATTATGGAAATTTGCTATAGCATTATTTATAGACTAATATAACCCCTTTGCTTTTTATTTATTTATTCTCCGCTTGTGATGTCGAATCAATGGTTATTTTAGCTCTTTTCTTTAACATATCCACTATCAAGTACCCACACGTGCATACAGGCATGGACACGCTAAATGATCAAGAGATGAGCAATTTTACATTTGCAAATTGTATGCATAAGCATGTTTGGGAAATGAGACGAGTCATTGGGTATTCTTCACTGCGGTTCATCTTATGCATATACACAAGTTGCAACATCGGAGGAACCCTTCAGGTTATATAAATGGCAGAAAAGTGTTGCGAGTTTGATTATGTTATACTGCTCTTTTCACAATCTTCCAACAGGAAGCAATTGGTTTTTGCCTGATTATGCAACCATTGCATACGTGGATCTCTAAGGCAGGACGTTCATGTTGTTGTGCTGCCTTTGGTGCTTTCTTGTTATTCTGTGGGGTATAAAGCGATAAAAGGTGGTTATTCTATGGTTTTTGAAATGAGTGTTAAAATGTCTTTATAATTATTAAAATAATTAAAAAAATATCCATAAAATGTCATTGAAATAGTGCTTAATGTCCTTTTTAGTAATAATGTTAGGGGGCAAAATAGTAACTTAATTTAAAAAAATATTTTAGTTTTACTTGAATGTGAAAAATATTTATGTGAATTAATAAACTTAATATAAAGTAATACATAATACACAAGAAAAAAAAATACTCACTTGTCTTGAAAAATATTCATTCATCTCACTTTAAATGACAGATTTTGCTATTTGATTTTTTTATTTTAAATATTTCTTTAAAAATTTTTAAAAATATTAGTAAAAAAATTTACATTTTTATTTATATTTAATGCAACACTATATTTATTTTAATTAGATAGTTTCCACTTTTTTTTTTATCATTTTTTTATTTTTACTTAAAATTTAATTTTTGGTAACATATTTATCAAAAAGTTTAATACATTCAAACTTAATGATAAATTCAGTTTTGATATCATAAAAATTTAAATGAAATGATTGAAATTTAAAAAAAAAAAAATTAATATAAAGATTTTCAATTTATCATTTTTTTTGTTTAGTTTTTAATATCGGTTGAATTAGGCGGTCTGCACTCTGCAAATTACTTCGCCCTTCCTCGTAAAACCCTCGACTGTCACTCCCCTCTGGCTGCACTCTCTCTCTTCTCCTTCCGATCTATGATTGCAAATTTGAACTTCAGATTCGTGTTTTTAACCTTTCCAGATGGTCAATAATATAATAAAAAATCTGTTTTTTCACATGCAGAAACGCTTTCTGCAATCATCTGTAACGCTTTCTTCAAATTCTGCATTACCCACCACCGGAACTTCTTCTTCATCATCATTTACAGTTGAATACCTTGTGAATTCATGTGGGCTTTCCTTTGAATCTGCAATTTCAGTCTCCAAGAAATTTCAGCTCGACGAAAAGAAGCCACAGAGGGCTCAATCTGTAATAGATCTCTTGAAATCTTATCATTTCAGCGATACCCAGGTGGCCAAATTGATCGCAAAACTGCCTTCTGTTCTCCATTGCAAAGTTGAATCTGTTCTCCTGCCTAAAGTTGATTATCTCGTCAAAATTGGGTTTGCGGGTGAGCTTCTTCCTCGGCTTATTTTGTCGAATCCTGTAATTTTGACACGTTCTTTAGATTCTAGAATCAAACCATCTTTGGAGTTCTTGAAGTCGATTCTTCATAGTGATGAGAAAATGCTTTTTGCTATCAAGCGTGATTCATGGTTAGTGTCCTCTGATTTGAAGGCTATAATGCAACCAAATATTGATACTTTAGCGAAAGAGAGAGTGCCTGCTCATGTTCTAACATACTTAATAACTTGCCATCCGAGAGTTTTGATGAGAAATCGTAACAGGATGGCGTATGGAATGAATACTCTTAAGAATTTGGGCTTTAAACCAACCTCTCCGATGTTTGTACATGCTCTTAGAGTAATCCTACAAATAAGCGAGTCCACTTGGAAGGAGAAAATTGAGGTAATGAAGAGTTTGGGATGGGATAAAGAGGAGATTTTGTTGGCATTTAAGCGATGTCCACTCGTTTTAGCTGTTTCAGAGAACAAAATCAAGAAAGCGTTGGATTTCTACACAAATACTATGAAGTTGGATCCTCATTTTGTAATTTCAGATCCCAGGTTACTTATGTTTTCAATTGAAAAAAGGATTACTCCTAGGTTTAATGTTGTGAAGGTTTTGGAGTCTAAGAAGCTGATACCAAGTTTCATCCAGCAGACAGCGAGGGTACTAGCAATGCCTGAGGAGAGGTTCATGAGGAATTATGTTTTGAAGTACATGACTGAAGTCCCAGTTTTATTGGAAATGTATCCTGGTGCTGAGAAATTCCTTAAGGGATTTATTGAGAAGTTCAAAGGTAATGTCCCAGCTGTACTGGAGATGTATCCTGGTGCTGAGAAATTACTGAATAAATACTTTGAGAAGTAAAAGATGACGACCCAGGTGTATTGGAGATGGATCCTGGTTTTGAGGAAGCCTAAAATTTTCTAAAGAAGTGAGTTTGTGTATGCAATTTAAATTATGTGTACTTAGTTCTTTTTGATATTTGAACTAAATACATTAATATGGGAACTTAAGACATCATCATATCTCAAAGTTTGCAAACTTGAATTTTGATATCAGATGACTTTTTCAGATTTCATGATTCTTCTTTTTTGTGATGCATACATTTCCGAGGACTGCCTATTTTTTCCCTTCGCATTGTAGCTTAGCTTAGCAATATCCTTGGAGCCCTAACAATACTAGGAACCATTGTACAAAATGGATATCATTTCAAGGCAGAAGTCTTACTTCAAACCTATAAATAAACAGTAGACAAACCTATGATGAAAGTTCTTGCATCAGCACTTTACTAGTTTTAAATTTTGACAGCCAAAAACTTGTTTAGTTCTCATGATTCTTGTATTGTTGTGATACTATGGTAACCTTACTTTATAAATATATTAGGTGGGAGCAACTGGAAAAGAAATTTGCATTGCCAATGGGTTCATCCCTGAACAAGTTTTTCCTTATATATATATATATATATAATGTCAAATACTTACAAATTTACTGAAGAGAAACCTTTCGTTACAGTACTCCCATATCATGTGAAGTTTTAGGCCTGGATCCTATCTGGTGGTAAGCCCCATGACAATTGGAACCACGCATCCATTTACAGGCCACAGGGATTTAAAGACGTGAAAACTTCTCATCAGCTATACACCAGTGGAGAAGAGCAATTCTTGGGGCTTATGAAATGGGGTAATACTTTAACTTTTCATTGTGTACTTTTCGGGGAATAATGAATGTTAGGCTTTGCATTCATAAGACGGTGGTATTTGGACGTATAGAATTTCTTTTGGCTGATTAATTCCATTACTGGCTAAAGTTGGTAGTCTGGGACTCATACTTTGTCTGCTGGAGAGGCTTACCATTTTCAAAAAGTGGTGGAAGTGATTCAACAGCAATTGCCCATATGTCCATCCAAGCATATACAAGCAAAGTCATCAGAATATAAGACCATTCTCCCTTCTGAATAGTATGGTCAAGTGACAAGTGTGTACCTGTACATCGGATGAGTTATTGGGCATCTTCGCTGCCGTTCAACTCATGCATATGCATGGGCTTTCCATGGATATGCCTTTTTCTGACACTTCATAGTTTTAGTATTCATATTGCCTGATTATGCAGACAATGTATGAGTGTGAATCTCTGAAATCAATTGCATCCTGTTTCTTGAGGCTGTAATTCTGTTGAAGGACATGGTGAAACCAAATATTGATTTTTTATTGAAAGGAGGAGTTCTTGCTCATGAGTTAGAAAATTAAGTTGTTGACTTTGAAGCCAAGAATTCCAATTCAGAAGCCAAGAATTCAGGATGGTTTATGCAGTGAATGGTGTTAAGAATCTGGGTTTTGAACCATCTTGTCCTATGTATAATATTTTGAAATTCTTGGAGTCAAAAGAAGCTGATAGAAGGCCAAGATATCAGGAAGATATCACTGTTCATAAAGATGAATGAAGAGGAATCCCAGGAGAGATATGTTGAAAAGTTCAAAGATGATGTCCCCGATCTATTAGAGATGTATCCTGGTGCCAGGAAGGGAATGCTTTGGGGGTTAATTACTTCGATGGTCACTGAACTTTAAGGGTTGCAACGATTTGGTCACTAAACTTCAATTTGTAACAATAAAATAATACATCTATTATTTTGTAACCAAAAAATCAAAATGATCGGAAATGGCAACCGGAACCTGACCTATTAGCAAAATAAACGTTAAATTTTTTGCCACGTCGGATCTGACATGGATCCGACGTGGCTTTATGGTTAAAAAAAATCAATTTTCACTGTCTTCAAGAAGCTCCCGTTTGCCGCCGAAACCGAATTTTCGATCATTTTGATTTTTTCGTTACAAAATAATAGATGTATTATTTTATTGTTACAAATTGAAGTTTAGTGACCAAATCGTTGCAACCCTTAAAGTTCAGTGACCACCGAAGTAATTAACCCAATGCTTTGGAGTAAGTGAGCTGGAAAATAATATTTATTTTAATAGTAAAATAAATAAAATTTATTTATTTTTTACTGTTTATTATTTGGTATTTTTACACTAAAAAAATTTAATTTATTCTCCTATAATTAAAGAAAGAAATTAAAATTTTATTTTATTTATTCTCGCTTGCTCTTTTTTCTTTACATTTTATAGAGAAATAAAAGTTATTATACTTTCCTCTCTATTATTTTAATTTTCATATGTTGCTCTTTCTTTTATATTTTATAGAGAAATAAAAGTTATTCTATTTTTTTCTCTATTATTTTAATTTTCATCTATTATTTTTATTCAAATAAAATAAATTATATTTTATTTACTTTACTTTCAATTTCTATCGATTTTATTTATCTAAACAAAGGCTAAAAAGAATTGTTCTTGATGCCAATAGGGGTGTACACGGTTCGGTACAATTCGGGGATTTTCAAATCTTCGTATTGTATTAAAATTTCGGTACAATTCGGTTCTTATAAATTTCGGTACAATTCAGTACGGTTTTTTTAATTTTCGGTACAGTTCGGTTCGGTTTTTCGATTCTTTCGGTACAAAACAAAACAATGCAGTACAATACGGTATTTCAGATAATTTTAATAATTTATTTTTTTAAATATTTTAAAAAATATCAATTCTTTAAATTTAAATTTTAATTCACTCCAAAAACTCAAAATAAAAATTTTCAAATTTTATTCTTGATAATATTGCTTTACAACTAAAATATTATTGACATTATTTTTAATAATCCTTGATGATGATTGGTGTGTAAATCATATATTAATTAAGTTTCTGATAATAAAAATTATACATATTATTATTTTCAATAATATATGAATTTATAAAAATAAATTGATTTTGTTTGCAATTTATATAGAAACACTTGAGGTAGATTATTTATACATTTCATTATGTCAACCAAAAAGTGCGTAGTAAAATGAAATAAAAATTTAATAGTAATGGCAAAAGTTTTGACATATATTAATTCATATTATAGTAGTGGAAGTAAATTCTAGTTATTTTTTTTGGATATATAGAGACTTTAAACTATATATAAAATGTGTACTATGTTTATAATTTTGACATATATATTAAATATAAGAGTTTTTGACTAAATATAATATTTTATCCGTGTTCAATTACTCATATAGATAATTAGATGTTGTGCTAGATATAAATGGGTATTAGTTGAGTGATATTAAATATAAATTAAATTAATTAATAAGAAAATTACATACTCATATAATTAGTTATATATATAGCCTTAGCTAGTTATATTTAGAGAATAGAAAATGGCTTTATGAACTATGATTATATTAAGGATTTATTCACATTTATTATCTTGACTCAATTATTATATTCAATTTCATTAAATTTGGCTTAACAGTTAAGAGATTGTTAATTGCTATTATAGTCAATAGTTATATTATAAGGGTGAATGTGAAATGCAGCCATCTTTTTATAGGTTTTGTAGTTTAATATAATATATAATTAATAATACATATTGAACTTGAACAATTACTTTATGTCTTAATTTTTTTTTATCAAATTATCCATATATAGAACAATTTTTATAAAAAATAAAATATTGTAATAATGAAAAGCCAACATTTTTATAGTACTAATTACTAAGCTAATTAAATTATTCGTAAGATTATTATATTTTTATATATTTATATTAATTGGTAAAATTTCATTGATACAATAATTGTATATAATTATATTATTAAAATACATAATCAATTACTCATATAAATATTATTCCAAAAATAGATGAGTATTGGTTGAGTGATGCTAAAAATAAATTGAATTATTGATAAGGTGATTAATATTATATACCCATACATTTACATCAATTGGTAAAATTTCATTTTTAATACATGCTTATTTATAAATAGATTTTTAATTTACATACTCATAGAAAAATTGTGACGAAAATAGATAAATATTAGTTGAGTGACACTAAAAGTAAATAAAATTAATTGCATATTCATATATATATAGTAATTAAATTTATCAAATTAATAATTAAAATATCTATTTTAATTTATTAACTATTTATTATATTAATTTAATGCATTAAAATATTTAATACAAATATTTATGAAACAAAATTTATATAATAAATATATAATATAAATTATAAATAATATTTATATATAAATTGCTAGTATTATATATAATAATTAATAAATATCGGTTCTTTCGGTCCAATTCGGTTCCAAAACAGTTCGGTACTGTTCAATACGGTTCTCAGTCCGGTTCCAATATAATTCGGTTCGGTCCTAATCAAAAAGTCAACGGTACAATTCGGTTCGGTTCTAGGCAAAAAAGTCAACGGTACAATTCGGTTCTGAATCTTTTTCTTCGAAATTTCGGTTCGGTACAGAAAGATCCAGACCCGTGTACACCCCTAGATGCCAATGAAGTTAGTTTATGCTATGCAATATACGTTTCTAGTTAACTGGGTTCTTTTGGGCCGCTTCTTTTCTCATCCTAAAAAAGGACCCAGAAAAAATTTATCCTTTACCTGTTCACTGGCCCCGTTTGTATGACTATGAACCCGTAACCGGAAACCTTAAACCCTAGTCGCTCTCCCTCTCCTCATTTCTGCAAATTAAATCCCAAATCTGAACTTCAAATTCGCATTTCTTAGCTTCCAAAATGGCTAGCAAATTAATAAAAAATCTGTTTTGTCATATGCAGAAAAGTTTTCTGCAATCATCTGCAACACTTTCTTCTAATTCTGCATTACCCACCACCGGAACTTGTTCATCATCATCATCATTTACAGTTGAATGCCTGGTGAATTCATGTGGGCTTTCCTTGGAATCTGCAATTTCAGTCTCCAAGAAGTTTCAGCTTAACGAAAATAAGCCACAAGGGGCCCAATCTGTAGTCCAATTCTTTAAATCTCATAATTTTAGTGATACCCAGGTGGCCAAAGTGATCGTGAAATTCCCTAAAATTCTCTGCTACAATGTTGAAGCAACTCTCCGGCCCAAATTTGATTACCTAGTGGAAAATGGCATTGACGGCGAGCTCCTTACTCAGCTTATTGTTTCTAATTGGGCAATTTTAAGATGTTCTTTAGATTCTCAAATCAAACCATCTTTTGAGTTGTTGAGGTTGGTTCTTGATAGCGAGGACAAAATTATAAAGGTTATCAAGCGTGGTTCATGGTTATTGACCGCTGATTTGAAGGTTGCATTGCAACCAAAGATTGATTTTTTAAGGAAAGAGGGAATGCCTGCTAATACTTTAGAAAATTTTATAACTTGGCATCCAAGAATTATAGTGCAAAAGCATGAAAGGTTGGTTTATGCAGTTAATGCTCTTAAGAATCTGAGCTTTGAACCAACTACGCGTAAGTTTGTACGTGCTCTTAGAACGATGATGCAAATGAGCAAGCCAACTTGGAACAAGAAAATTGAGTTTATGAAGAGAGTGGGATGGGATGAAGAGCAGATTCTGTTGGCTTTTAAGCGGCAACCATTACTTTTAGCTTGTTCGGAGGAGAAAATTAAGAAAGCATTGAATTTCTACACGAATACTATGAATTTGGATCCTCATTTTGTAATATCAGATCCCATGTTACTTTTGTTTTCAATTGAAAACAGGATTATTCCTAGGTATAATGTTTTGAAGGTTTTGGAGTCCGAGAAGCTGATACCAAGGATCAAGAACAAAACAGTTTCGTCACTAAAGATTACTGAGGAGACGTTCATGAAGAATTATGTTTTGAAATACATGGTTGAAGTCCCTGGTTTATTGGAAATGTATCCTGGTGCTGAAAAATTCCTCAAGAAATTTATTGACAAGTTCAAAGGCGATGTTCCATCTGTACTGCAGATGTATCCTTGTTTGAAGAATTCCCTGAGGAAATACTTTGAGAAGTAAAAAATGATGCCTGAGGGGTATGGGTGATGTATATTTTTTAATTTCAGAACTCCAGTATGTTTTCAGTTGGGAAAAGTATTTTTCCTATATATAATGTTTTGAAGGTTTTGGAATCCAAGAAGCTGATAGAACATCCTGAAGAGAGAAGTATACCTTGGTTACTATCCATGGATGAGAAGAGTTTCCTGAAGAGATATGTTGAGAAGTACATGGATGGTGTTCCAGCCTTCCAGGTTCATTGGAGAAGTCCCTTATTGCCAAGAATGCTAAAAAGAAGTAAGTTATTTAGTAAATGTTAAATGCATGAGTTCGTGAGTTGCTGCTAATTTGGTCAATCGTTTGTTTAGGACGAATTTTTGGTTAAACTAATTCTCTGTGAGTTTCTCCCTTCTTTGATAGTTGCTGACAGTCACTTTGTTTACTTAACATTTGAACTAAATTGCTTTGATGTGGGAATATAGATCTCATCAGTTTTCAAAGTTTGCAACTTTTGAGTTTTGATATCAGAATAGTTGTTTCTCTTCTCCTTATTCTTGAATTGTTCTGTTTCCATAACAACCTCCCCGGGGGTGGGTGGAGGAGGGGGGATGGAGTGGACTCCTTTTCGACTAGCTTAACAATTTTATGGGACTCTAAAATTACTGGGAACCATTATGCAAAGTAAACATTTTAGAGGCAAAAGTCTTGATCACATGAGAGATAACTATGACACAAGTACTTCCATGTCACTTGAAGTTTTAGTCCAGGCTACAACCAGGTGCTGATTGAAACTATGGAAACATGCTCTTTTGGATGCGAATTTATAAAAATATATCAGTTTTGCTTCTATAATGTGGATTACATGGCTTCTTTGATTAATTGCTGTCCAAAAAAGAGCAAACACTTAATTGCAAAAACTGACCCCAAAAAAACAAAAAAAAAAATACGAATACTATCTGTCCATTTTACAAGATTTAAGTGGCACAAAAATTACTTTATCCCTAAAATTACAGCAAAAACACCACTAATTTGAGAAAGATGAAGATGATATAGGGTGGGTGCCTGTGCGCTCATAAACTCTTAAACATACTACTAAATATTTTAAAATAGCATAGCTACTGTTAAAATATTTTCTTATATTTCATGCAACACCACCATTTCCTGTGTGCATCAAACTTGGGCAGTGACTTTTAAGATGATCGAGTGTTTAACCAATTGAATCTTTCCTTGGTTGAGGAATTGATTACTGAATAGAGCAAACAGCAAGAATGTGCAAAATATATTGGCTTACAACCTTCAACATCTGTAAACATGGAGGAAAGGGAGCTTTTTATCCAAGAGATATAGCTAAGAAAATGAGAAACTCCAGTTCGTCGCCAAAATATGCATGCTTTTTCATATTTACTCACCTAGCTTCTACTTCCATCTTTTACTCAATGAAAGTGACTAGCAATACCAATGAGACATCATGCACACATCTTATATGACTGGTCTCTGTGCGGTTTCAATTTGGAAAAGGTTTGTTCCGGGCCATTCTTGTGTATTAATATGGAGTCTTTTTAGGGAGACGATTGTGCTTGATGCCATGAAATGGCGTTCTCTTTTTGGTGTTACTTTCTGTCTCATATGGAATAGGCAAAATTCTGGCTTCTTTGATGAGTATTATGTCATGCAAGATAACTTATTGGAGAATGGGATTATTTTGCTGAACGATATCAAACAGGCAGACCTGGTTCGAAGTTTCAATCTTTCCTAACATTACTTGCAGGGAGACCTCGTTTGGAGTATCAATCTTCCTAACAGTACTCGCATGGTGACAGGAACATCAGAGGGGTTGCATTTGCACCTCCCAATGAGCAGGTTAAATCACATCTGGTATGCCTTCCTTGCTTTGCTGCTGTTGGATTAATGAGGAATGATCATGGGCAGTGGTTTTTGGGATATGGTAGAAATGTAGTTGTATGTCCCATTGGTTTAATAGTTGTATGATCAATGAACAGTGGGTTAAACCTGCATTGGATATGGATTTCCAGGATGTTACTTTCTGTGTGTTGTATGTCACCATCGGAAATAGGATGAAAGATTGCAGATTCAATTGAACATGACTACAGAGAAGGTAATTGAAGTGCAGATGCTACAGGTACTGTGGCTTCCTTTTGGATTGTGCATATGAGTTTCTACATGTATATCTTACATCTTTATAGCTGAACAGAGCATACAGCAAGAAAAATTTCTTCTGAAAATGTCATAACTAAGACTACTCAAGCTCATTGCGTGGTGTATTTCATATTTTGCTTAGTGATAAAAACATTAAAAGCAGGACTTTTCAAATAACAAAACTTGGACTGCACATAAATAAATGTTAAACTCTCTTCTGAATACTTCTGCTATCTAAAAATTAGTCACTCAGGGAACCAAGGTAGTGGCCAAGTTCCTATACTCTGGTGCTCTTGAATTCATAATGTGAGGCTTACTTTCATGTTTTTGTCTTCAACTCTGTGTACTGAAGAATTGAAAGGCATAGGAAATATGAAAGTTTGGAAGTTTAGAGCCTTTGACATTGCTGAAAGTTTGGAGGCTATGGAAATATGGAATCGGACTTCAATTATGAAACAACAGGAAGTTCAATCAATTCATTACTCACTTTGTTGGTGTTACTAGTCAAGTTATTTAACTACTTTTTGTTGTTATGCCAAATTCAGTCAATTCATTACTCACTTTGTTGTTGCTGCTGGTGATGGCTGAAAGTTTAGAGGCTGTGGAACTTTGTTGACAAATTGAAATAGCAATTTGGTCTTCAATTATGAAACAAACTGGAAATTCAATCAATTCGTTACTCACGTTGTTGTTTTCACTAGACAAAGTTAGGTAACTACTTATTATGGAAATTTGCTATAGGATCATTTATAGACTAATATAACCCCTTTGCGTTTTTTTTTTTTTTTTTTTCTTCTCCGCTTGTGATGTCGAGTCAACGGTCATTTTAGCTCTTTTCATTAACATATCCACTATGAAGTACCCACACGTGCATACAAGCATGGACACGCTAAATGATCAAGAGATTAGCAATTTTGCATTTGCAAATTGTATGCATAAGCATGTTTGGGAAATGAGACGAGTCATTGGGTATTCTTCACTGCAGTTCATCTTATGCATATACACAAGTTGCAACATTGGAGGAACCCTTCAGGTTATATAAATAGCAGAAAAGTGTTGCGAGTTGGGTTATGTTATACTGCTCTTTTCACAATCTTCCAAAAGGAAGCAATTGGTTTTTGCCTGATTATGCAATCATTGCATAAGTGGATCTCTGAAAACCAATAGCTTCTTGGGCTGTCTTTGGTGCTTGCTGGTTATTCTTTGGGGTATAAAGCGATAAAAGGTGGTTATTCTATGGTTTTTGAAATGAGTGTTAAGATGTCTTTATAATTATTAAAATGATAAAAAAAAGGGATATTACATAAGGAGCCACTCGAACTTGTCACCAAAAATCACTTCAATATTTGAATTTTAATTTTGACCAGATAGACACCTATAGTTTGCAAATGTTTATGTAATAAACACAAAATATGATATGCTCCGAATTATTAAAGCGCGTGCCATACAGACTCGATGATATGGATGTCCACCATAGGCATGATTGGCACGTGGCATTTAACTTTGACCAAACCATCTGAAGTGGAAAAAATTACCAAATCGAAGTTAGAGATACCAAAGTGAAAAAAATTGAGAAACCGTAAACCTAAATCGATCTCTGTCAAAATCGATAGTTTAGATCAGTAGAAAAGAAGAAGAAAAGGGAGAGAAAATTGAAGAATCCATCAATTGCAGAAATATCGAGTGCAGAAACTGTAACACCCTAATGTATTACTTACAGAACTTTTAACGAAAACATGTTAAGTTACTTAACCTTATTAGTTAAAAGTCAGGGAATTTTTTTTTTTTTTTGAATAGTACCGTATATATGAATAGTACCGTATACATGAATAGTGTCGTATATATGAATAGTGCCGTATATATATGAATTGTATTATACAAATAGAAGTCATTTAATCAATTAAAACGATAAAAATATTTAGAAAACGGAGTTACCAAACTCATTATATCAAACTTACAATTTCCTAAACTGACCTATAACTGTCCAGATTACTATTCATTTGATCAATTTTTACTTTATCGTGTATCATGCATTTACCATTACAAATCTCGTTCATTTACTTTTCTGACATATTGCTTGATATACCACACAAACATACATACATTAAACATGCGAAATCTCTACACACTTATTATATGTTATACAGATCCTGAAAATAATTACTAGATACTGACTCCAATATAAGACAGGTACATGCCAACTCTTACATACTTTAATCTCCCAAATTAATCTCCAAGTAAGCTCTCAAGATAATGTGAGGATGCCTTGCTTCCGATCCTAAAGCGAACCTGCACGCAGTTAAACAAACTACGTGCTGAGCATTAATAATGCCCAGTGGTGATTGCAATTCCAAAGATTTCCACTAAACTAAGTCATATGCATAAATATAATTAAAATGTGCCATAGAATAAATATTAACAAATAACATTTAATTTATTTATTTTATTAATTACACATACCATGATTCCATTAGTCACTCATAAATTACTTATTTAAAGTCATTAGTATGCATACCATACGTCAAATACCTTGATTACCATTTTATCCTCATTTTATACTAACTTCCCAATATTACCCTTAAACTTCTTTAAAATGACAATTATGCCCTTAGTTCATTTTAACTTTTCACATTATTTACAATTTTGCCCTTTTTAAATATTTCTTTATATAATGACTGAAATACCCTTCAATATACTTCTTTTTACCCTTTTTCACCATTTATCATGCAAAATTTCTATTTTACCCTTTTATCACATCTTTCACACCAAATTACCATTTTACCCCTAAAAAGCTACCAAATTTCATATTTAACCATTTAATGATATTTTTACCCTTATTTAATATTTTGCACACGCATAAGCACATAATTACCATTTTACCCTTAGACTTTTTATATAATTCTAATTATGCTTTTTTCCACATAAATATTATTTTAATCACAATTTAATCATTTTAATCACGTTATTACCATTTTGCCCCTGTATAACACTGGTATATTCTAAACACAGGATAAACGAGACGTGAACCCCAATAGGCTCACATAAACCCGAAAAGACCACAATTGATCAATCCGGTACATTCCAACCCGAAGAATCCCGAAAGATTACTCCGGTACATTCCAACCCGAAGAATCCCAAAGGATACTCCGGTACATTCCAATATAGATACATTAAATAGGACCATCATTGGCCTATAAAAATAGTGAGACGCCATGCTCACTCCCGCGGTCTTATGTCCCTATGGCTAGCCATTATATCCTGAACTAGACTTGACTACCAGCACATCACATAGGGCATTATAATATTATTTTCCATGTCATTAACATGTCATACATATTTTTCATGCCATAACATCATTTTATCTCATTCTTTTACATGTCATTTCATCATTTTACATGTGATCATCATGTATACATCATCACATATCATGTTAACACATGATACCATCATGGTACACATGTATATACCATATATACCATTCGGCCATCACATTAATTTTTCACCATTAATTCTTTTACTCAATTTTATAATTCTTTTAGGTCAATTTCATGTCAAATAACATCACCATACCATTAATTACCATGCAAACACATAAAAATCATGACTTTTCACATGATATACATTTGGCCATACATACATCACATACCATATGATGTTTCCACATGATCTAACACATACTATTTATTAATTTACATGCCAAATACCATAGATCCATAATAAATATACATAAAATATCATGTAAACACATGAAATTCACATAATATACATTTGGTCATACATATATCACATACCATATGATGTTTCCACATGCTCTAACACATACTATTTATTAATTTACATGCCAAATACCATAGATCCATAATAAATATACATAAAATATCATGTAAACACATGAAATTCACATGATATACATTTGGCCATACATACATCTTTCCATATCTTTTTATTTTCTTCATTTTAATCATTCATTCTACCATTTTCAACATCCCTAAGCATGAATATAAGGTTATTTTCAAGCAAACATGCCTTAAACACATACTTTGTTAACAACATAACCTAAATCACATGTTCACACATGGAAATAGTTGGAATTTGCAATCACAAACCTTATATCCTTGAAACACACTTCTCAAGCTTCCTTTTCCTTCCCTTTAGCTTGATTGGAAACACCTTCACCTATTAAACATAATAGGTGTCATACACAAAAACGTAGATTTATCAAAAACTAAGCTTCCTTTCCCCAAAAAAACTTCATAAACGCCTTATTCACATCCTAAAGTACCCTTAGGAACTTTAAAACCAAAATAAAAATCTCAAAATCACATACCTCAAAATGACACCTAAACCTTCAAGCCTAGGTTTCACCAAGTTTTCCTTCACCAACCGGACTTTCAAGGGTACCAATAGAAAGTAGAGGAGCTGAAATTTAGTGGGGAAGCTGGATTTTAGGGTGATATGGAGGAAAAATGGAAGAAAAATGGAGTAAAAGAGAGAAAAGTGAGTTATGCCTTACTTAGGAAGAAGAGAACGATTTACAAAGAAGAAATCTGAATTTCAGAACATATTCCCACTTTTATCCATAAGTGAGAATGAACCGAACCGGTCCAACCAAGGTGATCCAACCGGTTTGGTCCAACCATTAAGTTTTATGCATATTTTGCAGTGTTTTTGATATTTTGACTATTCCTGACCTCATTTTCACTCCAAACCAATTCCATCATGTTTAAAATATTAAAAATAGTCTACCCACAAAATTTCAGCTCAATCCGAGTCCGTTTGAGATCCGGCTCGCTTAAACCGGTCTAATTCGGTTCAATCCGGTCTGCCGTAGAATAAAATTATAAAGCTGTCAAAAATTTCTAAATATTATTCTAAACATTTTATCCTCTTATAGTAGACTCATTTATCCACTCTAACTATTTTTAAAAATTCGGTCAAATTTCAGTCAACGCTTAATCCTATTGAACCGAACCAGAGAACTTCAGACTGACTTTCAGGGGCTTATATGACCTCATTTTTACACCAAATTATACCAGTATACTGCACTCATTATTCTCTTTCTGATCATAAAAATGAAAATTTTTCGAGTACTATTCACCCCTGAATTCACTATTCATGGGACCCACAGTTACTGTTCATATCACTATTCATGGGCCACACAGTACTGTTCATTGATGACATCAGCGCTTATGTCATGCTTATGTAAGCGCTTATGTCATCGATGATGTAAGCGCTTACATCATCATGACGTCATGCTGATGTCATCGTGGGTCCCACTTACTATTTACTATTCACTGTTCACGCTCACTATTCACTATTCACGTGGGCCCCAATTTCACTATTCATTGAAGTTGTTATTTTTGGCCCAAAACACAAAAATTCACTCATGCACACTCTAATGCTGTGAAACTAACAACAGAAAATTCAAAAATAATTCTAAGGTGATATGCAGGCCATTACAATTCTCCCCTACCAATAAAAATTTCGTCCTCGAAATTTACCTGTGCCAAATAGTTGGGGATACTGTTGCCTCATTGTCTCCTCGGGTTCCCATGTCGCTTCCTCGACATTGTGGTGATTCCAGAGGACCTTCACTAAAGGGATCTGCTTGTTCCTAAGCTGCTTTACCTCACGAGCCAATATCTTAATTGGGTACTCCTCATATGTCATGTCAGGCTGAACACGAACCTCTTCAGGCTTGATGACATGACTGGGATCTGAACGGTACCTTCGAAGCATAGAGACATGAAAGACATCATGAATTTTCTCTAATTCTTGTGGAAGCTTCAGTTTGTAAGCCACTGGTCCAACCCGCTGAATGATTTCATAAGGGCCAATGAACCTCGGACTCAGTTTGCCTTTCTTTCTAAATCTCAGAATCTTCTTCCATGGAGAAACTTTCAGAAATACTTTGTCCCCCACTTGGAACTCTATATCTTTCCTCTTCAAATCTGCATAAGACTTCTGTCGATCCATAGCTTCTTTTAGTCTATCTTTAATCACTTTGACCTTTTCTTCAGTTTCTTGAATCAAATCTAAACCCACAATCTTGCTTTCACTGAGTTCTGTCCAACAAAGAGGAGTTCTACACTTTCTTCCATATAAAGCTTCATATGGAGCCATCTTAATGCTTGACTGGTAACTATTATTATAGGTAAACTCCGCTAAAGGCAAATACCTTTCCCAACTGTTATCAAACTCAAGCACACAACATCTCAGCATATCCTCCAAAATCTGGATCACACGCTCAGATTGACCATCAGTTTGAGGATGAAAAGCTGTGCTGAAATGCAATCTGGTTCCCAAAGCTTCCTGTAGCTTCTTCCAAAACTGAGAAGTAAACCTCGGATCACGATCAGAAATGATGGATGAAGGAATTCCATGCAATCTGACAATCTCACCAATGTACAGATTAGCCAACTTGGACAATGAGTAGTCCATTCTAATGGGCAAGAAATGAGCTGACTTAGTGAGTCTGTCAACAATGACCCACACTGCATCATGCTTCTTCCTGGAGAGAGGGAACCCAGCCACAAAATCCATAGTTATCCTATCCCATTTCCATTCAGGAATGACAATAGGCTGAAGCAAACCAGAAGGAACTTGATGTTCTGCCTTGACTTGCTGACAAATCAAACATTTACCCACAAATTCTGATACATCACGTTTTATACCAGACCACCAAAATTGTTTCTTCAAATCCTGATACATCTTATTACTACCAGGATGCATCGCAAAGCTACTATGATGAGCTTCTGACAGAATATTCTTTCTTAAATCATCTTGATCAGGCACACACAAACGCTGCTTGTAATACAATCCATCATCTGAACCCAAAGAATAATCGCTGACATGACCATCTCGAATCTGAGATACAATAGCAGACAATCTGTAATCATTCTTCTGAGCATCAATCACTTTTTTAAGAAAATTTGGCTTAACTATCAATTCTGCAATCAAAGCACCATCATTTGAAACATTCAAGCTCACATTCATAGCTCGAAGAGAAGCCATGAATTTCCTACTGAGGGCATCTGCTACCACATTAGCCTTACCAGGATGATAGTCAATGAAGCATTCATAATCCTTGATCAATTCTAGCCAACGTCTCTGTCTCAAGTTAAGCTCCTTTTGAGTAAGCAAATACTTGAGACTCTTATGATCAGTGTAAATATAACATTTCTCGCCATACAGGTGATGTCTCCAGATCTTTAAAGCAAAAACAATAGCAGCCAACTCAAGATCATGAGTAGGATAATTTTTCTCATGTGTCTTAAGCTGTCGGGAGGCATATGCAATCACCTTTCCTTCCTGCATCAGAACACAGCCCAAACCATTCTTGGAGGCATCACTATAGATCACAAAATCTTTACCAGGTTCAGGTTGCACTAAAACTGGAGCTTCTGTTAACATACACTTCAGCTTCTCAAAGCTTTCTTGACATTTATCCGACCATGCAAACTTAACATTCTTTTGTAATAACCTGGTCAAAGGAACTGCAATAGAAGAAAAACCCTTAACAAATCTCCTGTAGTATCCTGCCAACCCAAGGAAACTTCGAATCTCAGTCACATTCTTAGGCGTCTTCCACTGAAGAATAGCGTCAATCTTTTTAGGATCGACTTTAATACCATCTGCTGAAACCACATGACCCAAAAATGAAACCTCATTCAGCCAAAATTCACACTTACTGAACTTGGCATATAGCTGCTTGTCTCTCAAAGTCTGCAAAACTATTCTTAAATGTTCATCATGCTCCTCAGGAGTCTTTGAATACACCAAAATATCATCAATGAAGACTACTACAAAACGATCCAAATAGGGATGGAAGACCCTATTCATTAAGTCCATGAAAGCTGCAGGAGCATTCGTCAATCCAAAAGGCATGACCATAAACTCATAATGACCATACCTTGTGCGAAAAGCTGTCTTGGACACATCTGACTCTTTAACCTTCAACTGATGATAACCAGATCTCAAATCAATCTTCGAAAACACACCAGCATCTTTCAACTGATCAAACAAATCATCAATCCGTGGCAAAGGATACTTGTTCTTTATGGTCACCTTATTCAGTTGCCTGTAGTCAATACATAACCGAAGTGATCCATCCTTCTTTTTCACAAAGAGGACTGGAGCTCCCCAAGGTGAAACACTTGGTCTGATAAAACCTTTATCAAGCAACTCTTGTAACTGGATCTTCAATTCTCTGAGTTCTGTGGGTGCCATTCTGTAAGGAGCAATAGAGATCGGTGCAGTACCAGGTACTAAATCAATGGTGAACTCTATTTCTCTATCAGGTGGCAACCCCGGAAGGTCTTCAGGAAAGACATCCTGAAACTCTCGAACAGTAGGTACATCTGAAACTTTAAGTTCTTCCTTTTTAGCCTCAATTGTATAACAAAGATAAGCCACACAACCTTTTCTAATAAACTTTTTAGCTGCAGTGGCGGAAATCACATTTGAGAGGAAATCTGATCTTTCACCCACAACGACTACCTCCTGACCATCTGCGGTCTTAAGGGTTACTCTTTTACTCTCACAATCAACATTAACACGGTAAGCAGTCAACCAATCCATACCCAAAATCACATCAAACTCTCGGAAGGGGAGGTCAATCAGATTGGCAGAAAATACATAACCATGAATACTAATAGGACAATCTCTATAAACTTTATTCACTATCACACTATCCCCAAGAGGATTGCTGACTAAGATATCCTGGTCTAACTGACAATCATGCAACCCTTTATCCCGTGCAATCTCAGTGCTAATATAAGAATGTGTGGAACCAAGATCAATCAAAGCATAAACTGAATGAGAAAACAAAGAGAATTTACCAACAATGACATCTGAGGCATCACCCTGTTCACGAGCTCTAACAGCATATACTAGTCCAGTGTTATGACCCTGAGGTTGTTGTACTGAAGGACCTGAAATGGCCTGTGGAGGAGCTACTCCCCTACCACGTCCTCTCTGAGGGGCTGACCTTCCACCCGAAGCTGGTGATACTATAATAGATGGCTGGCCCTCCGGACAATCTCTGATCTGGTGTTCCTGGGACCCACATTTGAAACAAGCCCCATTCAGATATCTGCACTCGCCCAAATGGAACTTCTTGCAATGGACACACTGAGGAATTGACTCTCGTCCTCTACTCCAGGGTGCACTAGCTATAGATGTGACTGGAGTACTGCTACCGACTGGCTTCTTCTGAGTAATAAAAGGTGCTACTGATGCACGGCTTTGTGATGGAGGAGGGCCTCGAGACTTCTTACCCTGGCTAGGAGCACCTGAAGACTGTCCTGGCTGTCTCTTCTGCCTGAATCTGGATTGTCTGTCTTCCTCATCTGACATAATAGTCTCAACTCTGAGTGATGCCTTAACAAGGGATCTCATATTGGTGTGTCTTTCAGAACCTAAATCCAGTCTAATTTTGTTGTGCAAACCTCGCTCAAATCTATCACACAATTTCTGCTCAGTCATGGAATCATCGTCCAGGTAGCCGCTAAGGCGCTCAAACTCTCTCTCATATTCAGTGACTGATCTGCTCCCCTGCCTAAGCCGCCAGAAAGCATCTTGCATAGAAGATCTATACTCAGAACCAATATACTTCAGCTCGAACTGAGATAGGAAAAACTCCCATGTAATCTGGTCAGCTGGAGTATGCTTACGGAGTGAACTCCACCAAGTATAAGCTGGACCCTGAAGAAGGGCTATAGCTCCCTTTAACATCTCCTCAGGTGGGCTCTGAGTTATCTCAAACATTCTCTTCAACTTGAATAACCATTCCTCAGCCTGTACTGGAGTTAACTGATCTCTACCATAAAAATCTTCAGCTCCTAATTTCTTAAGCTGCTCAAGAATAGGTCTCCTACTAGATGGAGCTGACTGAAGCTCAACATTTTGTGGTTGTTGTTGCTGCTGAGCTTGCATAAACTGGTAAAAATTCGTCATCATGACCATAAAGTCTGGCTGCTGGGGAGGAGGAGGCACAACTGGAGGGGTCTCTTGACGTCGATGTGACCTTGACTGTCTCATGCTATCTGATGCGGCACTCTCCACATCACTATCACGACGACCTTCATCTAATGCCATACTCGAAATCTAACATAAGGAGCAAGCATACATTAACCTCACATATTTATACTTTTCAAAAATTAATTGGCATGTACATATACTTATACTATTCCCATTGACCCACTCCGATCTTAGAACCACCTAAACCGGGGCTCTGATACCACTAACTGTAACACCCTAATGTATTACTTACAGAACTTTTAACGAAAACATGTTAAGTTACTTAACCTTATTAGTTAAAAGTCAGGGAATTTTTTTTTTTTTGAATAGTACCGTATATATGAATAGTACCGTATACATGAATAGTGTCGTATATATGAATAGTGCCGTATATATATGAATTGTATTATACAAATAGAAGTCATTTAATCAATTAAAACGATAAAAATATTTAGAAAACGGAGTTACCAAACTCATTATATCAAACTTACAATTTCCTAAACTGACCTATAACTGTCCAGATTACTATTCATTTGATCAATTTTTACTTTATCGTGTATCATGCATTTACCATTACAAATCTCGTTCATTTACTTTTCTGACATATTGCTTGATATACCACACAAACATACATACATTAAACATGCGAAATCTCTACACACTTATTATATGTTATACAGATCCTGAAAATAATTACTAGATACTGACTCCAATATAAGACAGGTACATGCCAACTCTTACATACTTTAATCTCCCAAATTAATCTCCAAGTAAGCTCTCAAGATAATGTGAGGATGCCTTGCTTCCGATCCTAAAGCGAACCTGCACGCAGTTAAACAAACTACGTGCTGAGCATTAATAATGCCCAGTGGTGATTGCAATTCCAAAGATTTCCACTAAACTAAGTCATATGCATAAATATAATTAAAATGTGCCATAGAATAAATATTAACAAATAACATTTAATTTATTTATTTTATTAATTACACATACCATGATTCCATTAGTCACTCATAAATTACTTATTTAAAGTCATTAGTATGCATACCATACGTCAAATACCTTGATTACCATTTTATCCTCATTTTATACTAACTTCCCAATATTACCCTTAAACTTCTTTAAAATGACAATTATGCCCTTAGTTCATTTTAACTTTTCACATTATTTACAATTTTGCCCTTTTTAAATATTTCTTTATATAATGACTGAAATACCCTTCAATATACTTCTTTTTACCCTTTTTCACCATTTATCATGCAAAATTTCTATTTTACCCTTTTATCACATCTTTCACACCAAATTACCATTTTACCCCTAAAAAGCTACCAAATTTCATATTTAACCATTTAATGATATTTTTACCCTTATTTAATATTTTGCACACGCATAAGCACATAATTACCATTTTACCCTTAGACTTTTTATATAATTCTAATTATGCTTTTTTCCACATAAATATTATTTTAATCACAATTTAATCATTTTAATCACGTTATTACCATTTTGCCCCTGTATAACACTGGTATATTCTAAACACAGGATAAACGAGACGTGAACCCCAATAGGCTCACATAAACCCGAAAAGACCACAATTGATCAATCCGGTACATTCCAACCCGAAGAATCCCGAAAGATTACTCCGGTACATTCCAACCCGAAGAATCCCAAAGGATACTCCGGTACATTCCAATATAGATACATTAAATAGGACCATCATTGGCCTATAAAAATAGTGAGACGCCATGCTCACTCCCGCGGTCTTATGTCCCTATGGCTAGCCATTATATCCTGAACTAGACTTGACTACCAGCACATCACATAGGGCATTATAATATTATTTTCCATGTCATTAACATGTCATACATATTTTTCATGCCATAACATCATTTTATCTCATTCTTTTACATGTCATTTCATCATTTTACATGTGATCATCATGTATACATCATCACATATCATGTTAACACATGATACCATCATGGTACACATGTATATACCATATATACCATTCGGCCATCACATTAATTTTTCACCATTAATTCTTTTACTCAATTTTATAATTCTTTTAGGTCAATTTCATGTCAAATAACATCACCATACCATTAATTACCATGCAAACACATAAAAATCATGACTTTTCACATGATATACATTTGGCCATACATACATCACATACCATATGATGTTTCCACATGATCTAACACATACTATTTATTAATTTACATGCCAAATACCATAGATCCATAATAAATATACATAAAATATCATGTAAACACATGAAATTCACATAATATACATTTGGTCATACATATATCACATACCATATGATGTTTCCACATGCTCTAACACATACTATTTATTAATTTACATGCCAAATACCATAGATCCATAATAAATATACATAAAATATCATGTAAACACATGAAATTCACATGATATACATTTGGCCATACATACATCTTTCCATATCTTTTTATTTTCTTCATTTTAATCATTCATTCTACCATTTTCAACATCCCTAAGCATGAATATAAGGTTATTTTCAAGCAAACATGCCTTAAACACATACTTTGTTAACAACATAACCTAAATCACATGTTCACACATGGAAATAGTTGGAATTTGCAATCACAAACCTTATATCCTTGAAACACACTTCTCAAGCTTCCTTTTCCTTCCCTTTAGCTTGATTGGAAACACCTTCACCTATTAAACATAATAGGTGTCATACACAAAAACGTAGATTTATCAAAAACTAAGCTTCCTTTCCCCAAAAAAACTTCATAAACGCCTTATTCACATCCTAAAGTACCCTTAGGAACTTTAAAACCAAAATAAAAATCTCAAAATCACATACCTCAAAATGACACCTAAACCTTCAAGCCTAGGTTTCACCAAGTTTTCCTTCACCAACCGGACTTTCAAGGGTACCAATAGAAAGTAGAGGAGCTGAAATTTAGTGGGGAAGCTGGATTTTAGGGTGATATGGAGGAAAAATGGAAGAAAAATGGAGTAAAAGAGAGAAAAGTGAGTTATGCCTTACTTAGGAAGAAGAGAACGATTTACAAAGAAGAAATCTGAATTTCAGAACATATTCCCACTTTTATCCATAAGTGAGAATGAACCGAACCGGTCCAACCAAGGTGATCCAACCGGTTTGGTCCAACCATTAAGTTTTATGCATATTTTGCAGTGTTTTTGATATTTTGACTATTCCTGACCTCATTTTCACTCCAAACCAATTCCATCATGTTTAAAATATTAAAAATAGTCTACCCACAAAATTTCAGCTCAATCCGAGTCCGTTTGAGATCCGGCTCGCTTAAACCGGTCTAATTCGGTTCAATCCGGTCTGCCGTAGAATAAAATTATAAAGCTGTCAAAAATTTCTAAATATTATTCTAAACATTTTATCCTCTTATAGTAGACTCATTTATCCACTCTAACTATTTTTAAAAATTCGGTCAAATTTCAGTCAACGCTTAATCCTATTGAACCGAACCAGAGAACTTCAGACTGACTTTCAGGGGCTTATATGACCTCATTTTTACACCAAATTATACCAGTATACTGCACTCATTATTCTCTTTCTGATCATAAAAATGAAAATTTTTCGAGTACTATTCACCCCTGAATTCACTATTCATGGGACCCACAGTTACTGTTCATATCACTATTCATGGGCCACACAGTACTGTTCATTGATGACATCAGCGCTTATGTCATGCTTATGTAAGCGCTTATGTCATCGATGATGTAAGCGCTTACATCATCATGACGTCATGCTGATGTCATCGTGGGTCCCACTTACTATTTACTATTCACTGTTCACGCTCACTATTCACTATTCACGTGGGCCCCAATTTCACTATTCATTGAAGTTGTTATTTTTGGCCCAAAACACAAAAATTCACTCATGCACACTCTAATGCTGTGAAACTAACAACAGAAAATTCAAAAATAATTCTAAGGTGATATGCAGGCCATTACAGAAACAGTGAAAAATTTATCATTTGTAGTGAAAAACAGTGCTCTATCCATGGTTTGCAGTGAGGAATCCTTCGATTGCAGCAGTCGCAGAGCAAGAAAAATAAAATCTATGTTGTGCGAAAGCAATTGAATGAAAGTTTAAAAAAGGTATGCTTTAGTTTATTTGAGAATTGAAATGCTAATTGATTAATAAAATGGGGAGGGGTGTTTTTGTTATTAGATTAGAAATTTAATGCTTTTGTTTACAGTATTGAGAATATTTTGATTTTGAATTTTTTATTGATGAAATTCAGTGAAAAGAAAATGGTTACAGTATTTATTAATGTTAGATTTCACCATGGGAGTAGATTTAGTAAAGACGGGTTTGATAAATACGTGGGTGAGGGAAAAGTTAAGGACGGGATTATTGAGAAGGACAATTTTTCACTGATTGAGTTGGCATTTCACACGAAGTTGATTGGCTATGTAGAAGTTGGAGGGTTTTGTTACCTAGATTCTAAGAGTAAACAGTTTAAATTACTGTAAAGTGATTATGCTTTATTGAATGTGGTGAAAGAATTAAAAAATGGTGATAATTTTGACGTGTATGTATTACATACAATCAGTCAAGCTGAAGTGGTCAAAGATACTGTACCTACATTACCTAATGTGGTCCCAAATGAAGATAACATTGGAGAAAAAAAAATAAAAATGAAGGTTCTGGGGCAACAGAAGAAGACATTGAGGGTGTGAATGAAGCAGATGTTGTGAGAGCAGATGTGGGTGTGTGAGAAAGTAGTGGTTGTGTGAACGAAGCTGATGTTGTGAATGAAGTTGCTGATGTACCTAATGAAACTGTTACAGTGAATGAAGAAGCTGATTTACACGATGCTGCTGGTGTGAGTGAAGTAGATGCAGATCTAGAAGGAGAGGATGAATCTTCTAATGGTGAAGATATTTTCAGTAATGAAGATGAATCTGATGGTGAGGATGGTACTGAAGAAGAAGCAAGTGATGTGGATGAAGAATTAAAGAGTTTTAGGGCTGCAGCTAGGGAAGAAAAAAGGGAAAGAAAAAGAAGAAATAGGCTAATTTTAATCAAGAAATTCCTTGTGGAGAAACAGGAATTGATAATGCATTTGAAGATATTGCAAATGATGAGAGGGATAAGTATTCAGGATGTTTAGGGGGTGATGAAGATTATATAGGTAGTCCTGACCCTGAAAGTGATGATAGCAAAGAAGCTTTAGATGCTTCAGCTGTACCAGGAGTAGACATACCAAAGTAGAAGGAAGACAAAGAAGGTTTATTATGACCCTAATTCCCAGGTTCCAGTATAGTAGCTTGGCATGATTTTTGAGAATGCAGTTCAGTTTAGGGATGCCGTTGCAGATTATGTTGTTGAGAGTGGTGTTCAAGTGAAACTTAGGCCAAATGGGAAGCATAGGGTAAGAGTTAAGTGTAGGACAGCAAGATGCCCGTGGGAGTTATTTGCTAGCACTGAGGGGGATACAAACGATTTTAAGATCAAGAAGTACAATCCTATTCACAGATGCACAAAGAAGAACAAGAACAAGCTGTGTAATGCAGCTTTTATTGCAAGGAAATTTGAGGACCGAATTTTGTCTCAGCCAAAGATAAAGTTGTGGAAGCTACAAGAATTGGTTAGAGAAAGGTGGGGGCTATATGTTGGCAGGTCTTTGTGTGCCAGGGTTAAGTTTAGTGTAATTAATAAGTTCATGGGAGATTGGAGGTTGGAATTTGCAAGGCTTGGAGATTATTGAGATTATGGAAATTTACTTTGCTTTTATTGATATTTATATAATTTGTTAACAGAACATTGGAAGCTCTGGACCAGCTACAAATGTCACTCAATCTGTTCCCATTGCCAATCATGGTGCGTGCACATCAACATTTCAGTCTTCATTCTGTGAAGACACTTTAGCCATATCAAGAATGTCATCATCCAACACACGGGGCAGGGAAAGAGAAGCAACAACAAGAGTTGGAAGAGGTAGCAACTATAGAAGAGGGAGAGGCAGGAGTACACAAAGTCAACTACCCCCATCTACCTCAACTAGAATTCAAAACAATATGAGTTCTGCCCTAACAACTCAACCACCAATATCTAGAGGTAGGGGAAGGGGACTATCTGGATACAAGAGACCAAGAGAGGTTGGACATGGATATTATGTTGATGAAAATACAGGCACATCAGTTCTTAATGTAAGACCACAATCATCTTCATGTATTTTACACCATACCATATAATCAACTAAATAATATAAATTGTTAATTTATTTGCAGCCAGGGAGACAATCCGAGAGAATCTTGTACACAGGAAGAATGTCATCATCCAACACACGGGGCAGGGAAAGAGAAGCAACAACAAGAGTTGGAAGAGGTAGCAACTATAGAAGAGGGAGAGGCAGGAGTACACAAAGTCAACCACCCCCATCTACCTCAACTAGAATTCAAAACAATATGAGTTCTGCCCTAACAACTCAACCACCAATATCTAGAGGTAGGGGAAGGGGACTATCTGGATACAAGAGACCAAGAGAGGTTGGACATGGATATTATGTTGATGACAATACAGGCACATTAGTTCTTAATGTAAGACCACAATCATCTTCATGTAT
This sequence comes from Excoecaria cochinchinensis, assembly GCA_947683425.1. Taxonomy (NCBI): domain Eukaryota; kingdom Viridiplantae; phylum Streptophyta; class Magnoliopsida; order Malpighiales; family Euphorbiaceae; genus Excoecaria; species Excoecaria cochinchinensis. The sequence continues at coordinate 1,330,950 of CANTUQ010000125.1, read as the reverse complement.
TTTACACCATACCATATAATCAACTAAATAATATAAATTGTTAATTTATTTGCAGCCAGGGAGACAATCCGAGAGAATCTTGTACATAGGTTCCAATGTGAGGAATGCAGTGGATACAAATATTGACCTTGGATATGTTGCTACTAGAAAAGGGGCAAGGAAAACAGTGACAGCAAACCAGCTTCATCAGTAGAGAAATGCTGCAGCTGCTACCCGAAGAGCCAATACTGCTGCAGCCAATGCTAGCTCTTCTTCTAGCCGACTACCACCCAATGATGTTCCGGGAAATTAAAAACTTAGCTTGAATTGATAGATTTAACTCTACTTTGTTATTATTGTAATTGTGATAGCAGATATGCTTTACTATTCAAATTATGTGTTTTGTTATAGTTGTAACAATTAAGGATACATTGTTGACAAATTCTCAAGACAATGTTTTTGCTATTTGATGATAGAAATTAATATTTGAATGTTTTTGCTAGACAATTGTTGTCTATGAATATTTGTACATAATCTTAAACAACTTCAATAGTACAGGCATAGGCACTTATATTGCAAGTGTGTTGTCATACATTACTCAATATTAACCCGCCTAAGGATTGATGCCATTATTAACATTAACCCGCTAGCGGGTTAATGTAATATTATTTGTCAAGATTGCATTGAAGTAATGTGCTACGAATGTCTATTACATTGCCAACAAACTTGCCATACATTGCTCAATTAAATTTTGCAAATAACTGTAATTTGTTATCAAACAATTAGGCACAAAAAGATTGCAATAAACTTTCATTGATTTAGATCAGTTCTGTACACCAAAATAACAACATATATTCAGTTCCCAACAACAACCTAACTACAGCCAGTTGTTCATCAGGACAACGTTTCACAAAACGAATGCAATAACTACAACAACCAAACACCACATTAATTTCTTAATCTTCATTTCCTTCCTTTTTTTTTTTTGGTTTTCATATTCTTTTACTCTATTCAGCAGCCCCCAAATCACCCTCTTTGCCTGGGCAGACATATCCTCATCATACCAATTGAAAAAGTTACAGCCACCACGCTACTGCAAATATACAATCTAAAGTAAATTTCACATAATTAAACCAAACCAAATGTTTAATTAGATGATACAGATTCAAATTAGAAAAATTACAAAATCTTACCATTCCAATCTCACAACAGTAAAACCTCCGCCAAGGATTTGATTTCGACCATGAAATCCTCAAAGCAGCTACCTTTTTGCATTTGCACACAATCTCATTGCCTTGATGCATTTTTTAGACCAAATACCTTCTTTTCTCACCATCAAATTTGATGAAATTCAGACAACGGGAGAAAAAAAATGTTCAAGAAGGCCCATTTAGCCCTTTAAATATAAGATTTTTGAATTTTTTCCCGTTGGAAATAGTCATAAATTTGGCTTAACGAATTTGTTTTTGTGTGTTTCATGCGTATTGCTATGTCAACTTTTATGTTTACTACATGCACATTTGCCAAATATAGGTGTTTATTTGGTTAAAATTAAAGTTCAGACGTTCAAGTGATTTTTGGTAACAAGTTCGAGGGGCTCCTTATGTATTATCCAAAAAGAAAATGTCCATAAAATGTTATTGAAAATAGTGCTAAATGTCTTTTTTAGAAATAATATTAAGGGGCAAATTAGTAACTTAATTTAGAAACATATTTTAGTTTTACTTGAACGTGAAAAATATTTATGTGAATTAATAAACTTAATATAAAGTAATACATAATACACCAGAAAAACAAAAAAAAGCTCACTTGTCTTGAAAAATATTCATTCATCTCACTTTAAATGACCAATTTTGCTATTCGATTTTTTTATTTTAAATCTCTTTAAAAATTTTAAAAAACATTAATAAAAAATTTACATTTTTATTTATATTTTATGTAACACTACATTTATTCAATTAAATAGTTTTCACTTTTTTACCATTTTTATATTTTTAGTTAAAATTTAATTTTTGGCAACACATATATCTAAAAGTTAAATACATTCAAACTTAATGATAAATTAAGTTTTGATATCATAAAAATCTAAATGAAATGCTTGAATTTTTTTTTTTTTAAAATAATTAAAATAAAGTTTTTCAATAATTTTATAAATTGGTGTGCTAAGTTAAGATTTTCAATTTACCATTTTTTTTTTTTTGTTTAGACTGTTTAGTTTTAATATCGGTTGAAATTAGGCGGAATGCAAATTACTTCGCCCTTACTTGTAAAACCCTCGACTGTCACTCCCCTCTGGCTGAACTCTCTCCCTTCTCCTTCCGATCTATCATTGCAAATTTGAACTTCGGATTCGTGTTTCTAACCTTTCCAGATGGTCAATAATTTAATAAAAAATCTGTTTTTTCAAATACAGAAACGCTTTCTGCAATCATCTGTAACACTTTCTTCAAATTCTACATTACCCACCACCGGAACTTCTTCATCATCATTTACAGTTGAATACCTGGTCAATTCATGTGGGCTTTCCTTTGAATCTGCAATTTCAGTCTCCAAGAAATTTCAGCTCGACGAAAAGAAGCCACAGAGGGCTCAATCTGTAATAGATCTCTTGAAATCTTATCATTTCAGCAATACCCAGGTGGCCAAATTGATCGCAAAACTGCCTTCTGTTCTCCATTGCAAAGTTGAATCTGTTCTCCTGCCTAAAGTTGATTATCTCGTCAAAATTGGGTTTCCGGGTGAGCTTCTTCCTCGGCTTATTTTGTCGAATCCTGCAATTTTAACACGTTCTTTAGATTCTAGAATCAAACCATCTTTGGAGTTCTTGAAGTCGATTCTTCATAGTGATGAGAAATTGCTTTTTGCTATCAAGCGTGATTCATGGTTAGTGTCCTTTGATTTGAAGGCTGTAATGCAACCAAATATTGATACTTTAGTGAAAGAGGGAGTGCCTGCTCATGTTCTAACATACTTAATAACTTGCCATCCGAGAGTTTTGATGAGAAATCGTAACAGGATGGTGTATGGAATGAATACTCTTAAGAATTTGGGCTTTAAACCAACCTCGCCTATGTTTGTACATGCTCTTAGGGTAATCCTACAAATAAGCGAGTCCACTTGGAAGGAGAAAATTGAGGTAATGGAGAGTTTGGGATGGGATAAAGAGGAGATTTTGTTGGCATTTAAGCAATGTCCACTCGTTTTAGCTGTTTCAGAGAACAAAATCAAGAAAGCATTTGATTTCTACACAAATACTGTGAAGTTGGATCCTCATTTTGTAATTTCAGATCCCCGGTTACTTATGTTTTCAATTGAAAAAAGGATTACTCCTAGGTTTAATGTTTTGAAGGTTTTGGAGTCTAAGAAGCTGATACCAAGTTTCAACCAGCAGACAGCGAGGGTACTAGCAATGACTGAGGAGAGGTTCATGAGGAATTATGTTTTGAAGTACATGACTGAAGTCCCAGTTTTATTGGAAATGTATCCTGGTGCTGAGAAATTCCTTAAGGGATTTATTGAGAAGTTCAAAGGTAATGTCCCAGCTGTACTGGAGATGTATCCTGGTGCTGAGAAATTACTGAATAAATACTTTGAGAAGTAAAAGTTGACGACCCAGGTTTATTGGAGATGGATCCTGGTTTTGAGGAAGCTTAAAATTTTCTAAAGATGTGATTTTGTGTATGCAATTTAAATTATGTGTGCTTAGTTCTTTTTGATATTTGAACGAAATACATTAATATGGGAACTTGAGACATCATCATATCTCAAAGTTTGCAAACTTGAATTTTGATATCAGATGACTTTTTTTGATTTCATGATTCTTCTTATTTGTGTTGCATACATTTCCGAGGAGAGGTTTGCAATGCCTGAGGAGAGGTTCATGAGGAATTATGTTTTGAAGTACATGATTGAAGTCCCAGTTTTATTGGAAATGTATCCTGGTGCTGAGAAATTCCTCAAGGGATTTATTGAGAAGTTCAAAGGTAATGTCCCAGCTGTACTGGAGATGTATCCTGGTGCTGAGAAATTACTGAATAAATACTTTGAGAAGTAAAAGTTGACGACCCAGGTTTATTGGAGATGGATCCTGGTTTTGAGGAAGCATAAAATTTTCTAAAGAAGTGATTTTGTGTATGCAATTTAAATTATGTGTGCTTAGTTCTTTTTGATATTTGAACTAAATACATTAATATGGGAACTTAAGACATCATCATATCTCAAAGTTTGCAAACTTGAATTTTGATATCAGATGACTCTTTTTTATTTCATGATTCTTTTTTTTTGTTGCATACATTTCCGAGGACTGCGTATTTTTTCCCTTCATATTGTAGCTTGTCTTAGCAATATCCTTGGAGCCCTAAAAATACGAGCACTCAGTGTTCAAATTGGATATCATTTCAAGGCAGAAGTCTTACTTCAAACCTATAAATTATAAAACAAACCCATGATGAAAGTTCTTGCATCAGCACTTAATTAGATTTAAATATTGACAGCTAAAAAGTTGTTTGGTTCTCATGATTCTTGTATTGTTGTGATACTATGGTAACCTTACTCTAAATATGTTGGGTGGGAGCAACTGGAAAAGAAATTTGCATTGCCAATGGGTTCAACCCTGAACAACTTGTTCCTTAATTAAAAAAAATATATATTCAAGATAATGTCCACCACTTACAAATTCACTAAAGAGAAACCTTTTGTTACAGTACTCCCATATCATGTAAAGTTTTAGGCCTGGATCCTATCAGGTGGTAAGCTGCGTGACAATTGGAACTATGCTTCCATTTGCAGGCCACAGAGATTTAAAGACATACATGAAAACATCTCATCAGCTATACACCAGTGGAGAAGAGCAATTCGTGGGGCTTATGAAATGGGATAATATGCTATAACTTTTCATTGTGTACTTTTCGGGGAATATGGAATGTTAGGCATTGCATTCATAAGAAGGTGGTATTTGGACATATAGAATTTCTTTTGGCTGATTAATTCCATTACTGGCTAAAGTTCCAACACTCTGCTAGTCTGGGACTCATACTTTGTCTGCTGGAGAGGCTTACCATTTTCAAAAAGTGGTGGAAGTGATTCAACAGCAATTGCCCATATGTCCGTAAAAGCATATACAAGCAAAGTCATCAGAATATGAGGCCATTCTCCCTGCTGAATAGTATGATCAAGTGACAAGTGTGTACCTGTACATCCGATGAGTTTTTGGGCATCTTCGTTGCAGTTCAACTCATGCATATGCACAGGCTGCAGGATGAAAACATTGGAGGAACCCCTCAGGTAATGCAAATGGCAAAAAAGTGCTGCAGTTGATTATGTTATGGTATTGCTGCTCTTTTCAGAAACTTCTTACAGGAAGCAATCGAGCATTATATTTGATAGGCTTTCCATGGATATGCCTTTTTCTGACACTTCATATTTTTAGTATTCATATTGCCTGATTATGCAGACAATGTATGAGTGTGAATCTCTGAAATCAATTGCATCCTGTTTCTTGAGGCTGTAATTTTGTGTTTTCTCTTTAATCTTCCGAATCTCTTCAATCATATTCCAGTTGATAAGTAAACTTTATAGGTAGATTCAGCACCGAAAATTTAGGTTTAAAAGACTGCTTTGGAAGGATTAATATATTCATAGAGCGAGTGGTAGTGGGAATTCAGGATTCAAAAGGATGTGTCTCAAAGATTTGAAGAAGACATGAAAGCTTTAGATTCTGCTGCACTTACTTCACATGGAGATGGGAGAGTGTGTGTATAGAGCTTGGTTATGGAATTCTAATTCGCTTGCAATACAGTTGGAATGTTCTTCAATTTCAACAATATTTTTCAGAAAGCTAATTTTGCAGTTGACTCAGCTACTTTATATTCAGAGATTATTTTATTTTTGTATTTGATAAGTAAAATATAATTTTCTTGATCTCTTATTAAGTAAACAGTTGAAATCTTTTCACCGAAATTTCAGGCGTTTCTTTTTCCTCTTAGAGGTTTCTGGGTTTTAAAGGCAGATTTCTGTTCAATCTATTATCATTCGTTATTTATACTCAAACCTGAAACGGATTGTAAATTTAACATCTATACTAATTTCAAACTGATGATGCAAGAAAGTCAGATATTAACAAAAATATTATTAATATGTGAACAGACACAGAAAGATACATATCATAATTTATTGATACTTTGAGATATCAAGAAATTCTAATGAAGGAAAGCTATAAATTGCTTTATGAAAAAAGTAGTACTCAATTTTATTTTTCTAAAAAAATAAAAAGAGTGAAGAAATTTTATGCTATTTTTCCTAATATATTTCTTTTATGCTATTTTAAATTAATTTTGATATCTAGTACTCTTTTTTCATGTTATATTAATATGGTATTCATATTCACATACAATTTTATGTCACATGAAAGAGAAATGCAATTATACCTATAAGGAATGAGATTAGATAGGAAGTATTTATTTTAACATAAATATTCTATATCCATGGTCTTTTTAGCATTTTATATATTGATTAAAAATTACCTTGAACTATGTAGTTTCAAACTCCCATAACTTAACTAGATTGGCCAATATAGTCTGTTGTCTGAGATCTGTCGTTTGGTCTTTCCGGTGCATAGTCAATCTATTGATGTTTTTCTTGTGCTCTAATGTGCTACATTATATCTTGTATTTCTTTTCTCTTTTTTCATAAAGCATTAGTCTATCACATAGTAACAAAGTTTGTCAATTGATGTGATATGCCTCCTGGCTTTAGACTAGAACAATGGGAAATCCATTTTTTGTTGGATTTTATCTTCTATATGTATAAGAAAAACATGTTAGCCTTGACATGGATTGTATTATTTATTTCATTGATGAGCATAATATAAATCTACCATTCCTCTTCCCCTTTCACCATCAATCCAAGGAAGCTACTCATTCCAGCTTAGTGGTTGCTTTCTTTAGTTACGATTGCTGAGCTGATGAAGCCAATAACATTTTAGGTTGCAAGCCTGGGTGCATATCTCATGAAAAGAAATGTCTTGGCTATGTCGTTTGTACCAAGGGACAATCATGAAGCACAAGTACAATTTGCATTGGAGTGGGGAGTACCTGCTGTTATTGGTGTTCTTGGACCAATTCATCTTCCATACCCATCTAGAGTTTTTGATATGGCTCAGTGCTCTCGATGTCTAATTCCATGGACAGCCAAAGTAAGTAGTTCTAATTCTGGCATAAGTGATATGGAAGTTTTTTTTTAATTATTAGTATTATTATTATGATGCAAAGAGAAACTTAAGTTTTGTCTTTTTCTAACTAAAACAGAAAATTGCATATGAGACTATCCTATTATCTTATTGCTTATGAAAAATAACAATCTGTTTTACAGGCTCAAAGGTATTAAAACATGCAATTCATGCCCGAACAATTCACTATGTTCACAACAGAGAATCCTTATGAAAATTTCAAGTTCCAAACACATTGTGATTTCACAGCAACTGCAAGAAGATGCAGTTTGCATGCTTAAAATTTCATGAAATTTGCAGACTTTATCTTGAAATTAAAGTTATTAGCTTCATAGATCATTTCTCATATATAAACCTGGAGCTGTTCCATACACTTGCAATTGGTATAGGATTTAACATTTCAGCCTTTGAAAAGTATCACTATTCCAGATATATTTATATTCTGAAAATTTCATAAGCAGGCACAATTTTGAAGCCTTTTGGCCATCAAATCACTAACTAGCAAGATCCTTGTATCACATTTTTTACAGCAATGCTCCTTTTTTTTAATATAAAAATAAAAGAATAAAGGCAAAAGACATTTTTCTAAAATCACCACTTTGATGTGTACTTCTTGTATATTGTAAGTGTACTTAATGTATAATATGTGTACTTCCTACATATTGTGTTTGTACTTATTGTATATTATGTATGTACTTAATATATACTGTGCGTGTACTCTTTGCATACAATGTGTGAACTTATTGTATATTGTGCATGTGCTTGATGTATATTATGCGTATATTTAATGTATACCGTATGTGTTCTTAATGTATACTGTGTGTGTATTTGTATATTGTGAGTGTATCTAATGTATAATGTATGTATTTTCTGCATATTGTGCGTATATATTTTTTGTATATTGTTTATGTATTTGATATATACTGTGTGCTTAATATATACTATGTTTATACTTTATGTATGAGATTCTTTGTGCTTTTGTGATGACATTACTTATTTTTATTATCAGTATGGTTATTGCCTTGAAAACTCCTTGAAGATTGGAGGAGATTCACTACAGACATCAACATGGTCTCAAGTAATACAGGTTTTGCGTGCATGTGTTTGTTTTTAACCATTTTTCATATCATACAATTTATTTTGATTTGTTTGTGTATCCATGAACATTATTGAAAGTTGTCTAATTCAGTTTTTTTTTTCTTTTTACCGTTGAGCTCTCTGAAATGCTTTTCTGGGGGTGAGTTTGTTAAGCACATGCAGGTTGGTTGCCCTCCCTTGTGTACTCTCTTCACTAGTCTCATATATATTCAGTATTTCTTTTTCTTTTTCTTTTTTTTTTTCAAATGCTACATTTGTGTTTGGGATTTGATTTCGTTGAAACAGTATACTTTGAGTGTACTTGATATATACTATATGTATATTTACTGTATACTGTGTGTGTATTTGATGTATATTGTGTGTGTACTAATTGTATATTGTGTATTTACTTGATATATATTGTGGGTGTACATCCAATATACTCTGTGTGTATTAGTTGTATATTGTGGATTTACATGATGTATACTGATTGTGTATTAAAATTACATAAATAATGGAAGTTTAATACACAATCAAACCTGAAATCCGTACAACAATCAGAAAACTCTCAAGTTTGATAACCAAATGAAACTACGAAGAATAAATTACACAAAAAATTTCAGTCAATTCCACTAACCCAGGAGGGATTTATACAAAAAATAGAAAAATGAGGATTAAGAATATGAAATTTGGTAAAACTATGAGTATCAACCTAAATGAGAAAAAAAAATATTGTTTATACTAAGAAAATCGTAAAATCCCTTGCAAGAATCTATGGCCTATATATTTTCATTGCAGCAAAAAAAATATTTAAATAAAATAAAATTAATTTATAGCACAAAAAGTGAGAAAACAATCTCACTGGACTACAATTTAGAAGGAGAAATACGATGCTGGAGAAAAAAATAGAAATATGAATGCCAAAAAAGAAAGAGAAATATGCAGGAGAGATGGAAGCATAAAGAGACAGAGAAGGAGAAGGAGACTGATAACCGCAGAGAGAGCGGGATGAGTGAAAAAAAATATATTTTTACAAGTAAAAATTTAAAAATTTACATTTATGAAAGAGTTTTTTAAAAAGTTATATTTTTGTAATAAAATCTAAAAAGATCAATCCTCAAAAATTTATCTTTTAACTATTCACTAGGCCCGTTTGTATGATGAACACGTAACCGGAAACCTTAAACCCTAGTTGCTCTCCCTCTCCTCTATTACCATTTCCTCTTTCTGCAAATTCAATTCCAAATCTGAACTTCAAATTCGCATTTCTTAGCTTCCAAAATGGCCAGCAAGTTAATAAAAAATCTGTTTTGTCATATGCAGAAACGTTTTCTGCAATCAGCTGCAACACTTTCTTCTAATTCTGCATTACCCGGAACTTGTTCATCATCATCATCATCATCATCATCATTTACAGTTGAATACATGGTGAATTCATGTGGGCTTTCCTTGGAATCTGCAATTTCAGTCTCCAAGAAGTTTCAGCTTGACGAAAATAAGCAACAAAGGGCTCAATCTGTAGTCCAACTCTTTAAATCTCATAATTTTAGTGATACCCAGGTGGCCGAAGTGATCGTGAAATTCCCTAGAGTTCTCTGCTGCAAAGTTGAAGCAAATCTTCGGCCCAAATTTGATTACCTAGTGGAAAATGGCTTTGTCGGCGAGCTCCTTACTCAGCTTATTGTTTCTAATTGGGGAGTTTTAAAATGTTCTTTAGATTCTCAAATCAAACCATCTTTTGAGTTGTTGAGGTTGGTTCTTGATAGCGAGGACAAAATTCTAAAGGCTATCAAGCGTGGTTCATGGTTATTGACAGCTGATTTGAAGGTTGTATTGCAACCAAAGATTGATTTTTTAAGGAAAGAGGGAATGCCTGCTACTATTTTAGGAAATTTAATAACTTGGCATCCAAGAATTATAACGCTAAAGCATGAGAGGCTGGTTTATGCAGTGAATGCTATTAAGAATCTGAGCTTTGAACCAACTACTCCTATGTTTGCACATGCTCTTAGAACGATGATACAAATGGGCAAGCCAACTTGGGACAAGAAAATTGAGGCCATGAAGAGTATGGGATGGGATGAAGAGGAGATTTTGTTGGCTTTTAAGCGACAACCATATATTTTAGGTCTTTCGGAGAACAAAATCAAGAAAACATTGGATTTCTACACGAATACTATGAATTTGGATCCTCATTTTGTAATATCAGTTCCCATGTTACTTATGTATTCAATTGAAAACAGGATTATTCCTAGGTATAATGTTTTGAAGGTTTTGGAGTCCAAGAAGCTGATACCAAGGATCAAGAACAAGACAGTTTCCTCACTAAAGCTTTCTGAGGAGATGTTCATGAAGAATTATGTTTTGAAATACATGGTTGAAGTCCCTGGTTTATTGGAAATGTATCCTGGTGCTGAAAAATTCCTCGAGAAATTTATTGACAAGTTCAAAGGCGATGTCCAATCTGTACTGCAGATGTATCCTTGTTTGAAGAATTCCCTGAGTAAATACTCTGAGAAGTAAAAAATGATGCCTCAGGGGTATGGGAGATGTATATTTTTTTAATTTCAAAACTGCAGTATGTTTTCAGTTGGGAAAAGTATTTGTCCTAGGTATAATGTTTTGAAGGTTTTGGAATCCAAGAAGCTGATAGAACATCCTGAAGAGAAAAGTATACCTTGGTTACTATCCATAGATGAGAAGAGTTTCCTGAAGAGATATGTTGAGAAGTACATGGATGGTGTTCTAGCCTTCCAGGCTCATTGGAGAACTCCCTTATTGCCAAGAATGCTAAAAAGAAAGTAAGTTATTTACTAAATGTTAAATGCATTAGTTCGTGAGTTGCTGCTAATTTGGTCATTCGTTTGTTTAGGACAAATTTTGGGTTAAACTAATTCTATCTGTAAATTTCTCCCTTCTTTGATAGTTGCTGACAGTCACTTTGTTTACTTAACATTTGAATCAAATTGCTTTGATATCGGAATATAGATCTCATCAGTTTTCAAAGTTTGCAACTTTTGAGTTTTGATATCAGAATAGTTGTTTCTCTTCTCCTTATTCTTGAATTGTTCTGTTTCTATAACAACCTCCAGGGGGACTCCCTTTCGACTAGCTTAACAATGTTATGGGACTCTAAAATTCCTGGGAACCATTATGCAAAGTAAGCATTTTAGAGGCAAAAGTCTTGATCACATGAGAGAGAACTATGACACAAGTACTTCCATATCACCTGAAGTTTTAGTCTAGGCTACAACCAGGTGATGATTGAAACTATGGAAACATGCTGTTTTGGACGCGAATTTATAAAAATATAGCAGTTTTGCTTCTAAAATGTGGATTACATGACATTCTTTGATTAATTGCTGTCCAAAAAAGAGCAAACACTTGATTGCAAAAGCTGACTCAAAAAAAAAAATACGAATACGGTCTGTCCATTTTACAAGATTTAAGGGGCACAAAAATTACTTTATCCCTAAAATTACAGCAAAAACACCACTAATTTGAGAAAGATGAAGGTGATATAGAGTGGGTGCCTGTGCCCTCATAAATTCTTAAACATAGTACTAAATATTTTAAAATAGCATGGCTACTGTTAAAAGATTTTCTTATATTTTATGCAACACCACCATTTCCTGTGTGGACTCTTAAGATGGTCGAGTGTTTAACCAATTGAATCTTTCCTTGGTTGAGGAATTGATTGCTGAATAAAACAGACAGCAAGAACGTGCAAAAAATATTGGCTTACAACCTTCAGGATCTGTGAACATAGAGGAAAAGGGAGCTTTTTGTCCAAGAGATATAACTAAGAAAAACTCCAGTTTGTCGCCAAAATATGCATTTTCATATTTACTCACCAAGCTTTTACATCCATCTTTACTCAATAAAAGTGACTAGCAGTACCAATGAGACATCACGCACACATCTTATATGACTGGTCCCTGTGCAGTTTCAATTTGGAAAAGGTTTGTTCCAGGCCATTCTTGTGTATTAATATGGAGTCTTTTTAGGGAGAGGATTGTGCTTGATGCCATGAATTGGCGTTCTCTTTTTGGTGTTACTTTCTGGCTCATATGGAATAGGCAAAATTCTCGCTTCTTTGACGAGTATTATGTCATGGAAGATAACTTATTGGAGAATGGGATTATTTTGCCAAACGATATCAAACAGGCAGACCTTACATTACTTGCAGGGAAACCCTGTTTGGAGTATCAATCTTCCTAACAGTACTCGCACAGTGACAGGAACATCAGAGGGATTGCATTTGCACCTCCCAATGGGCAGGTTAAATCTTGTATGCCTTCCTTGCTTTGCTGTTGTTGGATTAATGAGGAATGATCATGGGCAGTGGCTTTTGGGATATGGTAGAAATGTACTTGTATGTCCCATTGGTTTAATAGTTGTATGACCAATGAACAGTTGGTTAAACCTGCATTGGATATGGATTTCCAGGATGTTACTTTCTGTATATTGTATGTCACCATCGGAAATAGGATGAGGAAAGATTGCAGATTCCTACAGAGAAGGTAATTGAAGTGCAGATGCTACAGGTACTGTTGCTCTTTGGCTTCCTTTTGGATTGTGCATATGAGAGTTTCTACATGTATATCTTACATCTTTATAGCTGAACAGAGCATACAGCACTAAGAGTACTCAAGCTCATTGCGTGGTGTATTTCATATTTTGTTTAGTGATAAAACAATAAAAGCAGGACTTTTCAAATAACAAAACTTGGACTGCACATAAATAAATGTTAAACTTGCTTCTGAATACTTCTTCTGCTGTCTAAAAATTAATTCTGTACATCTAATTAACATACAATTTTCATTTGGAGCCATTTTATCCATTTCAATCGAAGAATAGGAAAGTGCAATACAAAATCATAGTAAAGAAACACTTTGGAATAATAATATAATATACAATGGACAAACTTAATAAAAAATTTGCCTATGAATAAAAATGGAATGGATATTGGAGGAAATCAATATTATTGATATCGTGGGAAAGATTTATTCTTTCATCCAAATAAAAGGACCCCGATAAAGATTTATGGGATTCCTTTTTTCTCTAATTTTTGAGTTATATCTAAGTTATAGTTTGGTTATATAAAAATTCAAAATACATTTTCTTTTTCCAGTTTTCGAGTTATATCTTATTTATATCAAAAATTAAAATACATTTTTTCTCCAGTTTTTTTATTTATATTCTAAGTTATACCTTGATTATTCCAAAAAAATCAGAATATATGTTCTAACTATACCTCAATTATACCCTAATTATATTAAAAATCAGAATATATTTTTCACTAATTTTCGAATTATACCTGAGTTATACCTTGACTATACAAAAATCAAAATACATTTTTTTATCAGTTTTCGAGTTATACCTCAATTTAATCTCATAATTGTTTTGATGATTTCATTCCCCTTTGTGTTGAATTATTATTGGAATGTCTAGCATGGATGAAAAAGATGAGTAATCATTTTAGTTGTATTTTTAATTAAGAACTGTCTAATGGAAACATCTATGTAAATGAACTCATCTAGAGTATTAGTATAAATTACTATTTCTTGGTGTCTGGTTTTTATGGGCTGAAATATAAGGCTAGCATAGCGCCCATCGCTAGGCCCCTTCTTGTTAACCCTGTAACCGAAACGTTGAACCCCTTCACTCTCTTCTCTGTCTGTCACAAATTTTAGCATTTTCAATTTCAAATCTGAACTTCAAATTCCTGTTTCTCATCTCCTAAAATGGCCAATAATTTAATCAAAAATATTTTGTTTCGATTACAAAAACGTTTTCTGCAATCATCTGCGACACTTCCTTCCACTCCTACATTACCCGCAAGCGGAGCTTCATCATCATCTTTATTTACAGTTGCACATCTGGTGAATTCGTGCGGGCTTCCTTTAGAATCTGCAATTTCAGTCTCCGAGAAGTTTCAGCTTGACGAGAAGAATCGACAAAGTGCTCAATCTGTAGTAGATTTGTTGAAATCTTATAATTTCAGCGATACACAGGTGGCCCAATTGATCGTTAAACGCCCTAGCACTCTCCATTCCAAAGTTGAATCCAATCTCCAGCCCAAACTTGATTACCTCGCCAAAAATGGCTTTGTGGGTGAACTTCTTCCTCAGTTTATTGTGTCAAATTCGCGTATTTTGGAATGTTCTTTAGATTCTCATATCAAACCCTCTTTTGAGTTATTGAGGTCGTTTATTTATAGTGATGAGAAAATTGCACTAGCTGTTAAGCGTTGTTCATGGTTAGTGACTTCTTATTTGTTGAAGGACACGGTGAAACCAAATATTGATTTTTTAATGAAAGAAGGAGTTCCTGCTCATAATTTAGAAAAGTTAATGACTTTGCAGCCTAGAAATGTAGTTATAAAGCATGACAGGATGGTTTATGCAGTGAATGCTGTTAAGAATCTGGGTTTTAAACCAACTTCTCCTATGTTTATACATGCTCTTAGAACGATAGGACAGTTGAGTGAGTCCACGTGGAAGAAGAAAGTTGAGGCGATGAAGAGAATGGGATGGGATGAAGAGGAGATTTTGTTGGCTTTTAAGCGAGCCCCACGAATCTTATCTTGTTCAGAAGAGAAAATCAAGAATGGCATGAATTTCTACTTGAATACTATGAAGTTCGATCGTGATACTGTAATTTCCTATCCCACCTTTCTTTTGCTTTCAATTGAGAGAAGGATACGTCCTAGGTATAATATTTTGAAACTTTTGGAGTCAAAGACGCTGATAGAAGGCCTAGACATCAGGAAGATATCACGGTCCATAAAGATGAATGAAGAGGAATTCCAGGAGAAATATGTTGAAAAGTTCAAAGATGATGTCCCAGATTTATTGGAGATGTACCCTGTTGTCAAGAAAGCTAAAAAGATTCGTTCTTGATGCCAATGAAGTAAGTAAATTTTTGCTGTGTAACACACATTTCTACTTGTGTCTTTTGGCAAATTGAAGATTTTTTTTAGAATTTACTTTTTATTGTTCTTATTGGCTAAATTGTTGTTTGAATGTTATGAGCATGGTTGCTTCGCCCCGAAGAAATTGTTCATTGATACAATATAGATGAAAAGAAAAAGCATGAAATAAGAATACAACAAATCTTAGGTCCTACAACCTTAAAATTCACATTTGAGAAACCTATCTTCCATATCACATTAAGTTTTAGACTAGGCTGCTATCAGGTGGGAAGTTCAATGATGATTGAACCCACATCTGTTTTCTGTTTTTGAACCCATATCTACATACAAGCATAGGCAAGTTAAATAGTCAAACGTTAAGCAATTTTCCCCCAGGTAAAGCAAATTGCAAATAAGTGTCATGAGGTGATTGCATTGTGGAATTTGTGCTCTTTTGTCAAACTACTAACAAGTAGTAAACGAGCTTTATATTTTATAGGCGTTCTCTTGCACTTCATTTTAGAATTCATACCGCATGATGTTGCAAACAGTCAGTGGAGCTTTGTGAATCACTAGCTTTCTGATTCTTGAGGCAGTAATTCTTATTGTATGGAAGATTATTTGGGTGCATTATCTTTGGTTGTTCGAGTTTCTCGAGTCAAAATGGTTCTGTGCGGTGCGCTTAGGCCAGCTGCAACAAGAGTTGGGCTTACATGGCAATTTACCTACATAATCATCAACTGACCAACTTATGCTTTAGTTGTTATGTTGCTTGAGAATATTTATACACGAAAAGAATGATATCAAAATGGGGGACGATTTGATATGTTATACAACAGTGCGTTGTATCACTGTTGAATTAAAAATTATTTTTGATCCGATCCAAATTTTATGGCCAATATGCTCTCAGAGTATTTATGGTGGTGATGTCCAAAAACTAATCCTTAGATTAAATTAATGTATTACTATTTGATTATTAGTCTCATTTCAATTTCAAAAATATATCTTTTTTCATTTTTGTTTTTGCTTAAATTTTAAAATTTTAGTGTGATATAAAATGCATAATAATAGGCGATCAAGAAACTATATATATATATATATTTCGAAGATGAAATGAACTAAAATGAAAATAAATTGATAAAACCGTGGGACTCGTTTTATGCACTCGGAACCGGAAACTTCAAATTCTTCCCTCCTCCCTCTCCTTTAATTCATGCATCTCCGAATTTAATTTCTAATCTGAGCGTCAGCTTTCGTGTTTCTTAGCCTCTAAAATGGCCAATAATTTACTAAAAAACCCATTTTCTCTTATTCAATGGCGTTTTCTGCGACCATACGCCGCACTTTCTTCCACTCCAACATTACCGACCACCGGAACTCCTCCATCGTCATCATATAATGTTTTGAAGGTTCTGGAGTCTAAGAAGTTGATACCAAGCATCAAGAAGAAGAAATTGGGGACACTATGGAATATGGATGACTGAGGAGAAGATCATGGAGAATTATATTTTGAAGAACTTGGTTTGGAAATGTACCGTGGCGCTGACAAATTCCTCAAGAAATCTATTGACAGGTTCAAAGGTGATCTCCCTGCTGTACTAGAGATGTATCCTATGTACTAGAGATGTATCCTAGATACAATGGTTTGAAGGTTTTGAAGTCGAGGAAGCTGATACTAAGATTCAAGCTACGTCCAATAATTAAGATTGACTGAGAAAAAGTTTCCGAATGAATTTGTTGACAAGTACAAGATGATGTCCCAGTTTTATTGGAGCTGTATAATGCTAGAAAGATAGGATCTTGAATACCAATCAAGTATGTTTACTTATGTTAAATACTATTATTAGTTGGGTTGCTTCTAAATAGAAGGTATCTTTTGGAGTTGATTTAGTTTTTAAGTTCTACGTTGTTGGTTGAACACTATGAATTAATTATTAGCTAGGTTGCTTCTAAATAAATGGTTTCTTATATTGAATTTAAAGATGCCACAGTGTTTAACCAATTGAATCTTTCCTTGCTTGAGGATTTGCTAGCTGAACACAGCATTCAGTATGAAGAACGTGCAAGGAACGTTGGCCTACAACCTGCAAGATCTGTTTAAAATTTGGATAAAACAAGAACTCCAGTTTGTTGCCAAATGGTGCATTTCATATTTGTTTACTGATACAACATAAAAAGCAGGTTACCAAAATAGCAAAATTTGGAGTATTTAAAAAAAAAGGGTCCCTGAATTGAAAGCACACTGTAGAGAACCATAATTATGCAAAATTTAAGTCACATAACAATCTAGGTAATGCCCCTATCAATTGGTAAGCTCCATGATGGCAGAAACTATGTCTCCATCGGCACCCTTCAAAGCCTTCACGGCCTTTGCCCGGGAAACTCCAGCCTGGGTCATCACCAATTCAATATCCTTTGGTTCAACACCCGTTTCATCAACCTCTTCGTCATCTTGAGCTACAGCAGAAGTCTCAGGCTTGGAGATCACATGACTGAGGTCGGGAGCCTTGAACTGCTCTGCAGCCTGTGTTTGTAGCTGTGAGCTCAAGTCCTCAATCTTAGCCTCCCCAAAGATAACATAAGTGTCTGATGTTGGGCTTTTGAAAACATCCGGTTTTGAGATTACAAATAAAATCTAATTCAAGCAGCAACACAATAAAAGTCTTAGCAACCAAAACAAAAGGACTTCTGCTAAAAGAAAACAGAACAAAATATTCTAAAAGAGCAAGCAAAATATAAAATAAACAATATTAGTCAACAGGTAGGAAGAACATACATTCTTGCTCTTTTTGACAGTAACCCGACTAACACCAGGAATGGGTTTCATCCCCAGCTTCAACATTGCTTTTCGGCTCTTCTTTTCACTACGGCTTTGCTTTGACCTACCACTTCCATCTCCATCATGTTGTCCTGTGATTAAGTGAAGAGAATAGTCAGCATAAATTAAAAATACAGTATAATAAGCAGCAGTTGCATCCTCATGGCTAGGTCAGAGTTTCTTGTCTGTTACCTTCAGCTTCATCTTCATCTTTGTCATCATCATCGTCATCGTCTTCATCCTCATCTTCATCATCATCATCATCCTCGACCACAGGCTTATCAGACTAGACAAAAACAATAATATAAAAATTGCTCAGTAGAACATATATGTAAGAATAATAATAACAAGTATAAAGCAGTAACTTAAGGGAGTGCCTGAAGATTGAAATACTTAGCGGAACTCAAGATAACACTAACCAAAATTAATAGGAATTAGTCCCTAATCACTTTGAGAAACCATTAATCTACATGATAAAAAAGGTATGCAACTATAGGAAGCTAAATTCACATAGTTTGGCTACTTGAGCGTTTTAACGATTAAACCTCGATTTTTTTCTCAAACCAACAAAAGAAAACATATGTAAGTTGAAAATAAACACTAATTTCAACTGTCTTCAACAATAGAATATTAATTTGAACGCTGTAAACACACTCTCGATACTTCCAATAAAAAATACTGTAACTTTATTAATGCTTTAAGCCAAAAAAACGCTGAATATATCGAAATTCCAGAGACCCAACACTGCTAATCGTTTAGTCAATTTTTTTTAAAATAAAAAATAAAAAAGCATGATCTTTTGCTATTTCAAAATAATTAAAAAGAGAAATTCGACGTTTTTAAATTCGTTTCATTCTAACTAGATCTTTGCAGCCAAAGTGGGAGCAAAAGGAGCATGATCACATCAGATCTAAGACAACCAGACATGCCATAAACATGAAACAAAAGGAAAGCCCAGTAATAAACAGCCAAACAGGTTCCAAACAAGAAACAAATAAAGATAAATCTAGATCCCAGTATAAAGCAAAAAGAAGAGAGAGACAGTGAATTGAAAGAGAAAGAAAGGGAAGTTTACCTCGAGAATCTTTTGAGCTTCAAGCTGAGCAGCGAGCTCTTCCTGGGTCTCAGCAGTCATGGTTTCTGCTTTGATTAGAGAGACTGAGTGACTGCGATTGTGGAAATTAAAGCCTCGTTCTGCACACCAAAAACCCTAAAACCCCAGGGCAATGAATCGGCAGAGACGAATTTATTAGTCCTGGTTTGCTGGTAAAATTACAAGACTGACACTGACCATTTGGGCATTTTATTGGGCTTCACCAGGCCCCGAATTGAGCCCGTTTGCGCTGGCTATCTATATAATTACAAGACAGACACTGACATTTTAGGCTTCATGTTAGGCTAGGCATTCCTACAAGACCGACGCCATAAATTGGTTGGTCTTGTCAAATGTTAAAAATTAAAATCACAAGATTCGCACTGAAATCTCATTGCCACTAATATTTATTTCTTTTATTGGCTTAATACATGTGTTTGATTTGTATTTCTAAATTTTGATAATAATAAATATAAATTTATATTATTTTTAAAAATTTAAATTTAGAGTGTAATATTATATGGTATCAAAATCAATTAAAATAAAGCTATCCATTCCATTGTCGGAGTGCGCTAACTGACCTCCAAATTCGAAGATCCACTTCTCGAATGGATAATTTTTTTCATTGAAGACAAGCAAGCCAAATCGGCTTTGACTACATTAATAATGATCATAAGTTTCAACTAAGCCAACATCACCTTATTATTAAAAACTTGCTCATTACGCCATTTATATATGAACCACACTGTAAATCCAAAAACTATCTTCCAATCTAGATCAAACCTTCCTGTGAATCTACCTCTCAAGTTCATATCTAACCACCCCATAACATCACCAGTAAAAAATTTTGCTCCTTCTCGATAGTTAAGAAGACCAGCCCAAACATCTTTTGCTTTTCTACAACCTCGCAGAACATGGAGAAGATCTTCATCACTATTATTACAAAGAGAGCAAGTATTAGAAACAGCGAAATGTCTCCTTGTGCGTTCCCCATTAGTGAGAAGTTTGTTATGAAAACATAACCAGAGGAAACATCTAATTCTTTGAGGTCCCTCCCACTTCCAAACCATCTTCCACTTGCCATCTTTTCTATTACTGATCTCGCCCATTAAAACTTCATAAGCCGTTTTGGTAGAAAAAATCCCAGAAGTAGCAGCTTTCCAGAATATAATATCAGCACCCATCCTATTACAAGGGGGCGACAACTCCTTAATTCTCTGGAGAATATTTGCTAGTAGCATATGATTAAGTTTATCTAGATTCCAATCACCTCTACCCGTAATAACATCTCTTACCTGCCAATGTAAAGCAGCAGCCGGAATATCTATTATCACTTTGTCTATCAATCTATAATTGTCGCACCATTCATCATACCAGAACCGCACTTCACTTCCATCTCTCACACAAATACTTATATTCTCTTTAACCATAGGCCAAATCTTCAACAGCGTCCGCCAAATAGGAGTATATCTACTAGACCGTAATCTGTAGGTACCATCATTATTCATCAAACCATATTTACCCAACTTAACCTGAACCCAGAGAGCATCAAGATCTTTAAAGGATCTCCAAATTAGCTTTGCCATGAAAGCCTGGTTCATAGCCTTGAGATTAGGAAGGCCCAAGCCCCCCTTGCTTTGAACACTGATGGAACTAGCCACACTGGTTTCCAGAGTAACGTAATTGGAGTAGTTTTTCGAGATGAAATTGGTTCTTGGGTAGGAGGATTTTCTCTAAGAGTCAATAATGCAGGAGTGTTTTATTCTGAATTATGTGCAGTTAAAAGTGGTTTGGAGATAGCCTGAGATAAGGGATGAAGGAAAATCGAAGTTCAAGTAGATAATCTTGAGGTTGTGCAGAGAGTTTGTAGCAGGGTAAACAGAGATTATCACTTTTTTGATCTCGTAAAAGACATTAACAAGTTGATTGAGAGAAGCTGGCAAGCGAATTTCACGCATATTAAAAAGAAAGCAAACACAGTTGCTGATGCTCTTATTAAGTATGGAGAAGTGCATAATGTTATTTCTAAATGGTTCTGCTCCCCTCCTCTTTGAATTAGACATTTGTTGCTGCATGATAGCAGGGGTGTCACCACCCCTGTTCCTTTGTATTAGTTTTTTTTCTATTTTTGTTTTCTTGTTTGATAAAAAAAAAAAAATCAATTAAAATCAAAAAATTATTTTTAATCACGTATCATAACAGTACGATTATATAATATCCTAATTTTTCAAAAGTAATATAAATTTATATTTATTATTAAATATAAATTTTTAAAATTGTTATATTTATTACTTAGAAAACGGATCATTCATAAGATTTAAAGGTTTTCATTTATTTTATGGAAAATCACATAATACATGATTGCAGCATCACTTTGTCGCAATTCATGTACCGAGTCCTTTTAATCTGAATTAAGGTTAATTGGTTTCCAATACTCTGATTGGAAATACTTTAAATTTATCCTATCTTGTAGATGTTACGGATAATTGTAAAGCTTTAATAACAATTTTAAAATTATATTGCCCATAACTCAGCTAAAACAGTGAGTTCTAAACCTGTTCGTAAAGAGTAGACATGCCCACCTCTGTTTTTATCCAATGTGTTATTTGCTGATTTGTGTTAATGGAAAACTTATTATATAAAAAAAAAAAAAAAAAAAAAAACCCCAATAAGAGAATTCGTCTACTGCTTGCGAAATCACTTACAATATACAAATGACAAGAAAATACTAGCCTTGAGCAACCAAAATGAATTGGAAATTTGATCGATTGTAACCCAAGTTCAAACCTTGCAAACTTCTAAAATTGTTTCACTGAAAAGGCAAGACAAAAATCTGTTTCACCAAGCACCAGCAGTATCATTGTTAAAACCTCCACTGCTGTTTTCATTTCCCCCAACCATCTTGGCTACCACTTGCTGCAGGTCCACTGCCAAGAATACCTGCCCAGTCACTACCACCGCTGCCCCAATTGCTGCTACCACCATTTCCACCCCAATTGCTCTCACTCCCATTGCTGTTTTCATTATTAAAGCCACGCCCACGTGCACCACCACGCCAGCTACTTTCTCCGTTCCCTCGCCCACAGCCATCGCTACCTCCTTGATTACCACTCCATTCACCCGTTCTTGCTCTGGTACTCCAATTCCCCCTATCATTTCCACCACCACCACTGCCATCACTCCAACTTCTTCCTCCTGCATTATCGTTTCCACCATTTAGCTTGTGGGTGTAGCCACTTTCACAGTTGGAAGAACTAAGCCCTCGTCCACGGCTACGACCCCTTCCCCTCCCACCTGAAGCTTTCTGACTTCCCATCCAATCCCTACTACCATCTCCACGAGAAGTGCCATCACTCCAATTTCTTCCTCCACAATTATCATTTCCACCGTTTTGCGTGTGGTAGTGACTGTAACCACCTTCACTGTCAGCATAACTGCGCCCTTGTCCACGCCCACGCCCACGCCCACCCCCACCCCAATTGCCACCTCTATCAGTTTTTTCATTTCCACCCCTGTTGCTACCACTTGCACTTCCATCTTCATTGTTGTCAATCCAACTACCAGTGTTACTACCATGAAAACTACTACAATTTCCCTCAACGGAATTATCATTTCCACTGTTAAAAGACCCATCTCCACGTCTCCATCCTTTATGAGCACCTTGGATGACAGCAGCCCAGCTTTCCCTAGGCCTATCCCACTTGCCGCCCTTGTCTCCATCTTCCTTGTGGCTATTCCAAGTCCCAGGAATGTCATCCTTTTTGTCCCAACCACCATTACTACTTCCAAATGATTTATCCCAACTTTCATCATTAGAAGTGCCACTGCCCCACCCAGAACTGAAAGTATTCATGTTGGCATGATCATTCTCGCCATTGCTATGCCCACCCATACTTTCTTGCTTGTGGCGCTCGCTCTGTCCATCAACTCCACCCCATTTGCTGCCAATTCCACCAGTATCAGCACTGCCCCATGCACTGCCATTATTTTTGTCCCCATCATTAAAATCACATCCCCATTTTGAAGCAGTACTACCACCAAACTCTTCACCTTTGATATCTCTAGTAGATTTGCCATTGCCTCTTCCTCTTCCTCTTCCTCGGCCACGGCCACCATTTGGCCGAGGCAATCCACTTGGGTGGCCTTCTCTGCTATAACCTTTTCTGCCTATTAAAACCAGGATCGAAAGAGTTTCAATATCAGTCAATGCACTGAATCCCAAGAAATTGTTCCTATATATGTTCTAGAAGAAGAATAGCACACTAAATTGTTAAGAAATTTGATCATATCCAAAATCAACAACATTTTATATGGCAACAGAAATCAATTGAAAATCAAACTGCGCCTAAAAAAGAAGTATGGTACAATTTTGAAAACCCTGCATTGATTGCTTACAATAATACTATATATCATAGCGGAATATGTGCATTAGCAGACAAGCTCTTCATCCTTGAAAACAA
This sequence comes from Excoecaria cochinchinensis, assembly GCA_947683425.1. NCBI lineage: Eukaryota > Viridiplantae > Streptophyta > Magnoliopsida > Malpighiales > Euphorbiaceae > Excoecaria > Excoecaria cochinchinensis. The sequence continues at coordinate 1,307,382 of CANTUQ010000125.1, read as the reverse complement.
AAAAGGAGGTAATCGTCTTCCCCTGTAGGTTCTCACTCGCATGCATTAAGCTTAAAAGATGTAGTCCATGCACATAGTTGATACTTGTAATTTCAATTAGTTTTAATATTGCACTGCTAAGTATGCATTACCAACCAGACAAGGGTAGTGTGAACACTACAGCAAACAGTTGTCCAGCAGTCCTCCAAGATGGGGAATATAATTATAGTTAATACTTATTGAGAGTACATGAGACCCAAAACATTTAAGCTTTTACATCCTAGACTGCACACACAAGCTTCTGAAGTTTGGAAAATAATAAATGATGGCTCCATCTATTTTATGTGTAGGTTGACAGGATAACTTCAGCTCGTATAAATGTACAAGAGATGTTCCTTTAGCAAAAAGTTGATTATCAAAGGAAATGATTGGCATAGTCCATTTATTTAAAAAGGGATGAATCGAAAAGCATGGAACTAAATATGAAAGCAACATGTTGAGGCAACATAAAGCGTATCCTGATGTGAGATGCTTTGCACGTTGTGAGGTCTCCATTTTAGCAATGGACAAAAAAATAAATCCAATTAAAAAGAAGCACTGTAATCTTACCTCCAAAATCAGTGGTTGAAGATCCATTTCTTGTTGGTCCTGAGCCATGCTTTAGGTCATCAATGTGTTGTTGGAAATGTGCCACAAGCTGCTCAACCTTCGGAAACATATGCTTTCTAAATCTGAATCCCTCAGGATACAGACCAATAAACTCATGATGTAGGTTTGAAGTTCTTATATAAGACAAAATGAAAGTGCCAGGATGCTCATAAGAAAGGCCAAAGCAGTAAGCTATCCGCATTGGATATTCAGATTTCTCAGCTCTTAAGAGTTTGTCAACCTCTGCTTTTGAGCCCCGTCTAAACTTTCGGAAACCTATCATTGTTTTCAGGTGGCTCACCAATGGGTTTACATACTGATCCATAACCTAATTGTGAAAACAAGATAATTTATTTCATCAAAGATCAAAAGTGAGCTTTAACATCAGCCAAAGGACACGGTATGAAAATTGCTGTGGAATAAAAATGTGTTCAGTAAACACAGCTATATTCAAAAGATGGATGGTTATTCAGTATATTTAATATATTCTCCAAATCTAAACTGACAAGTATTCAATAACAAATTTGTACAGAGTATAGCCACATCAGTTCTGATGTACTCGCTGATTGCAAACACATCAGACCTGACAACTCCTTGATGTAATCGCATGCTTATAATGGCAAGACACTGGCTGGTGAGACCATGCTTAACAACCTTTAAAACAAGGCAGAGATTAAAGCACAAACCTCATCTAAATCATTATAAATGTGATCTCCTATCTTCAATGATTTCCCTATCTGGAGCAAGCCTGTGATAGCTTTGGAGTCCTTCTTACCTTCAATAATGTCTTTGTGAACAAGAAGTCCATCATAAACCTTCAGCGTCATTGTCAAATAATTAAGGCCCCTTGAACTTGGACGAAAAATATTGTCACCAACATCCTTGTCAGAGAGGAACTACGCGAGCAAAGTAGATGAATGCATCAATCTTCAGCAGAGCAGACAAAAAATTTCAATGGAAAAATGGCACAACAATAAAAACATAGCACTACAAATTAGAATACCTCCATTGCCTGATCCATCGTTATATTTTTGAAGTTTGGATGAGTAATAATCCTCTGCTTGAAATGGTTCTTTGCAAGCTCATTCACGGAAGCTTCATCTTGCGGTCTTGATAAACTTTTCTTGCCTTTACAATAGTAAGGATCAACCTCATGAAAATTTTGGTTTCTGCAACTCTTAAGCTCACTTTCTTTACAAGTTAAAAGCACTTGGTATCTGCTTTTTTCAAGGTCTTTTATCTTGCAAGTAATGATATCACCTTCGTGTAGTTTATCTGTCAAAGAAAAATCATCACTTCCATCCAAATAGTCCTCCTTCATTATCACTCCAGTCAATCCAGAGTCAAGAGCACAAAATGCCCGCTGTGATAGAACTCGTTGAACAACAACCTGCATGATTCTTCCTTCAGTAAATGCTTCCTCATTCTTGCCAGATATCAAATAGAATAGCTCATCCTGAGTCAGATCCTCAAAAGGATTACGGGGATCAAGAAATCCATGACGCAATTCATTTGTTATAGCATAAAGAGTCTCTCTCTTGTTTTTCCCTTGCTCTGCTTCATAATTATCTGCAAACTCATCAATATTGAAGTTGTTCAGTAGCTCTGGGTTGTCCTTGATGTACAATATGGGTTGTGCCTGAGAAACGTCTTGTAGGACGGCCTCGGCCAATCTTTCTGCAAGACCATACGACTCCGGGTGAATTCTTGTATCATCCAATAGATCAAAATCACTAGGAGTAGAAAGCAGCTGATTACTATGGACCCTCAAAAAGCCAACTGCATTATAGAAAATCTGCTTTGGCCTCAATCCACAGTCAGCCAAGTCATACCGCTTATTGAATGTTTTACCCCCAACCAGCTCTCTTTGCAGAAAGGCTGCCTTGTGGGGTCCAAGCCCAGAGATAAACTGGAGAGGAGCAAAAAGCCACTCATGGTTCACAGCAAAATACAGGTCAACTCCTACCTGGTTGGTGACATCCACCAACACCATTTCAATCATCTCATATTTCTCATCAGGTGTCAGAAAATGATCCAAGGAGTTAAGCTTCCAAGAAAGGATTTCTTTCTGGGGCCCACAAAGTGTTGCAATCATAACCAAAGGATTTTGAAGGTAACGCCCAAGAGCCACAGCTCGTCTGACAATGCCTATAAATGACGAGGTAAACAAGAATAGGTAAGAATATTAACCTTCAAAAGCATCACGGAATCCAAGTTATTACCTTCTTGTCCAGGTAATTGGCATGACGAAACCTTTGAACTTTCATAGAGCTGAGCAAGTGACTCGTCACCATAAACAATGCTCATCTTATGCATCATTTGGTCAACTGCCACTGAATCTTCCTCTATTTTATGTATAATCTGAACAAAAAAAGAGGAGTCATACTTCACAAATTTATTTTCCAATAAAGATTACTAATCAATGTCCATGATATAGCTTAAAACAAAATGATGAGATGGGAAACAAAAATATAAACTGATCATCGTAAGTTGCATCCGACACACTAATTCCCCTAGCTCAAGTAAAAATTTCACGCTGATCACGGAAAGATGCAAATATGCTATAATGCATAACATGCTAACCACAGACCAGGTACAATCCCCAAGCTTATATATGAAATTAATTGAAGTATACTAATGCATGAAATTTAGAACTATATACCTCCTCAATATCATCCTTCAACTGAGTGCAAGACACATTAAGAGCGCCAATAACAATAACATTTGGCCTATGATTGACAATGAATTTAAGGACACATTGTTGGTCATATTTCTTGCGCTGTTGTTCAATAACATTCTTGGACCGCAGGCAAAGGAACCTAGCTTGCAGCACATCAAGCAACTGTCCAGAAGAACCCAACATTACAAATGTAATAGGTGGCTTTCCAGGGCCCCAACAGCAAGCCATGACCTTTGGTGCAATACCTTCATACTGACCAGCAACATTTTCTTTCTGTTGATAGAGTGCAACTGATGCCCTGTTCCACAGCTGCTTCCCATATTCGACACACAGCCAGTTTTTAGCTCTCGTGGTCAAAAGGGCTCGGGTTTCTTTATCAAGTGAAGGAAGAAGATAACTTGAAAATGCATCTTCAATTATTAGCTTCCGCTGTTCATCCCACACTTGAGTAGACATATCACCATTGCTTACAAGATAACTTTCATATGCGTCAGCTATTAGCTTGTTCAGGACACTGTTTGGTAAATTTATGGTGACTTGAAGCAATTTTTCCTCTTCAGCTTTCTGAATAAGAAGCCATTGTGCTTCTTGAAACATATCAATAGGTTTGTCAGACAGCCATTTAACCGCATAGAACAGATGAGAAGTATCTATTCTCTCGTCTCCTTCAGGGGTTGGACAAGTAGAGACAACAGCATTATCCATAAAAATTCCACGGATGTGTTTCCTGACACAAGGCTCACAGCTGACCTCCATTGCAGCCTAAAACAAAGCAGAAAAATAAGGAATGATTAAGAAGATGAGCAAACAGACCTCCATGTTAGATAGAGTCAAACACACACTTAACAGCATACCATAAGCCGAGCACCTTTAAGCACTGCTTCTGGAGTTTCAAACATCGGACATACGAAGTCTAGGGCCATAGCCTCTGGAGATTCAGCAGGATCTTCCCGAAAGTACTTTCCCTAAAACCATTACATCTGAAAGTTAAAGAAGAAATTTCAAAAGAATATGGACATAAAAGTAAAGCTGCTAAAATTTGGTTGGAACTGGTACATTTGGAAAAATGAGCTCTTGTTAATTACTTCAGCACTATCAATTCTTCTATCTCTTTAGCTAAAAACTCTATGACTTTCTCTCAAGTAATGTGGCACCAGTCCCAATGAAGAAGTTAAGACCAAAGCAAAATTTACCACCTTTTCTAGAGTAAGCTGCAATCCGAATTGCTCAGGACTGCAGCCAAACTTCCCTGCAAGCTTCCATAAGCCAGCCAAACTGCAGTTTCTATACTCAGATCCACTATCTGGCTGCTTAAATTTTCTTGTCATGCCAGCCGCAGATGGTGGAAAATACAGGCTGAACATAGTATCCACATCATCAATATCTCTCTCTGTTTCAGCAGATTTAAGAGACTTGATTATTCTATCAAACTGCTGCTTATGTGAAGAAAGCTTCATCACATCATCAACATTGCCGCATTCATCTTCATAACGCTTGATGTAATACCTCTGAAGGGCACTCTTCCGCGTCTGCATGAGGAACCACTTTTTGTCCAGTTCATTAACCGCCCAAAGAATCTACAAACCATGCAACAACTTGTTTATTTATGAAATTTACTTCAATTAATCTTATTTTAATTGTCAATCTAACTGCTTGGGAAATTACTGGTTCTTCTCTCAATCAGCTTCCCTACAATACTCTAATTGAGGTTCCAATAATTGATTTACTTACACCAGGTAAAATAGAAAAAAGAGAATATCTTTACAGAGAATGAGTAAGCCAGAAAACAATTTTCTTTTCCATATCAAATTAGAAAATACCTTGTGCCACTTCAATCTGAGCTTTCCACCACCAATATTATCATTAATAGTTTCCATGCCATCTTCCTCGGGATCTTTCAGTAGACTATGGCACTTCTCCTTTCGATACATAGCAATAAATGGAATCTAGAAAATAGGAAAGGAAAAATCAAACTATGGTCTTATATTTTGAGATGGAGAAAATTGACATTTGTCTATAATGCTTACATCAAACTTATCAAGGTGACGCAATTCCAAAAACCTCAAGATATCTTCCTTGCTAATTTTCTTATCTAGATCTGTGCCTTTAATCAAATATAAATGACACATTTTTCCAGCTAGTTGATCAAGTATCCAAGAACCTTCCTCTTCTCTGCTCATTTCATTAAAAGATGCAGGCCCCACAATTTCCTCGAACATCTAACGAATCAATATAGAGGAAATTATTAGTCTAAGTCACAGAGTAAGAATTGAGCAGCATTTTGATAAGAGGACCGAGAAAAACAGCATTAATGGTAAAAAATGGACCTGCATTCTCTCCGGTACATAGCTCTCCTTTATCTGGCCATGCCTCTCAGATGTGTAGTCATCCATCTCGTGCTCATTAAAATCATCAGGTTTCACAATCTTAACTACATGATGCTTTAGAATTTCATCTGTGCTTCCAAACATGCTGCCAGTTTCCTCCAGGATAGATGAAGTAGCCACTGTTACTTGCTTTGACATCTTTTCTCTCAACTTAAGTTGCCTAAGAAGAAGGTCCACAACAATTATCATCGTTTAAATGATAAATCTATTATGCTCTCCAATCTTTCATAGAGAATAGAAGTAATGTACATTGACTTGGCTTCAACATGATATCCAATTTCATCATCAGCAATGAAATCTGCCATTTCATCCTCTTCACTATCTAACATGGCTTCCTCTTCTTTGGCAGCAGCATCACATAATGAAACCAAATAAACCAAAACGTAATTGCAATCAACAGTCTGACAGGAATCCAAGCTTAGAAGTATATGGCACATCAATGATTAACACAAAATTCACCAACATAAAAAAAAATTAAAAAAAAAAAACCAACTGATCAAACAAAAGGGCGCTATTTAGAGTATAGAAAAATCACCATCATCATCTGATATTTCTGAGTTCGTTCTGCTCCTAGTGCTTGCATCAGCTTTCTTGAACCGTTTGAACTTTTCATTACATTGTGCAGATTTCTATCAAGCATAATATCACAAAAATAAATTATAATATAAGGTCTTTTATAATTAGTGGTAGCATAGCCTACGAATATGGGAAGGAACTATTTTTTCGATTTGCTATCACTTGGGAACAGTTTCTTTGGTTTTGCATAAATAAGGGTAAAAAGTAAATACTGTGTGCCAGATAATTTCATCAAGTGTATGGATCTTCAAAGCACAAATTTCAAATTTTTCAAATTTCCTCATACCAAGAAAGGTAAACGATTGAACCAAGTAGAAAAAAGAGAAATAAGCACTCACAACATAATTGGTCTGAACTAAGCCTGAGATTTTATTTTCTTGGAGCAACTCTAGATCATCGTCATCAAGAACAAAATCTTTTAATGATTTCCTACAGAAAGTGAAATACAATTCTTCATGATGGTATTACTTACACATTTACCGAGCTACAATCTAGGAACAAGGGATTAAGTTCACCTTTTCTTCTTTTTCTTGGTTTTTTGTCCGTCTTTCCCATCTTGGTTCTCTTCCTCAACCTCGTAATCATCGACAATGAACCCATCATTTTCAAACTCATCCAAGTCATCACCTATTCATCCAGGCCATTTCAAATCACTAGTATGGAAGCCTTAGCATTGGATAAACGATAGCATAACCAAACAGAAATCACTCTTCTCATCACCAAAATAGCAACTCTATTCAGGAACAGAAGCAATTAATCAAGAACCCAAAAAGGAAGAAACATACACTCTACCAATAGAAATAATCATAGAGCTACATAAACAAACTGCAACAGTTACAAAGTTGTTATAGTCCGTAACATGTTTGCCACAACAATCCAGAGCAAATAAGTAAATATGCCACATCATGAGAAGAAAAATGTACGGCAGAAACCACATACACACACTTGGGGAATGCAGCACATGAGACTGTCAATGGAAGCACATTTTAGTCAAATAATAAAAACAATATTTTGAAAGGATAAAAGAAAAAGACAAATACTTAAACCATAAAAACTAGGGTAAATGGATTAAACCCATATCAAAAAACAAGAAAAATAAAAAATAAAATACATATTGCCATCACAGTTCTAAAGAAAGCGAGGCCTTTAGCGAAGCAGATACTTCAAAATCATGGCTTCCTCGCCTTTTTTGGTAGAAAGCAAAGCATATGAACGTCAATATATTGCAAGACACGAGAAAACAACTCTACTGGTAAGTTGCCGCAAGCGGTAAAAAGTACACCACCAATTAGAAACTACGTCTCGGAAAAAATAAATTAAAAATAAAAAAACAAAACTTAGGAGTACTCAACCAAAAAGAAAGGGTTCAAATTTCGAAAAAATGCAGCATTTTTACACTTTGCAACCCATCGTATATTTAGAGAAGATAAGCGTAAACCTTATACCCTAAAAGGAAATGTTTCCACTGCAGAAAGTTAATAACATATATAAAATTAAAATCCGAATATTGTTATATGCAGTATTCTCTACCATCATCGTCGTCTTCGTCTTCACCATCATCGTCGGCACTAACATTGTTTATCTTACTGCTTTTCCCTTCAGTTATATCTGAGAAAAGAACCCAAATAAATGAAGAAAAAATAAGCCGAGTTTTCACATTTATATATCCATAAATAGTATTTTTGTACAAAAATATAGAGAGATGGGGATTAAAAAAGAATGCTTTAACCTTGATCATCATCCTCATCGATGAGCATAAGTTTTCTCTTAGTCTCTTTCATTGCGGTTAAGCTAGAAAACCCTAAAATCCAAATGTGTTACCTCTCCTTTTCTTCTCTTCTCTGCAAAACAAGAGCTATGAAAATGGCAAACTTCGTGAAGAATCGAGTGACAGGAGAAGACTAATAGATCATAGAAGAAAGGTTCAACTGCTCAAAAAGGGACATCGTTTTCTATTCTATTTACGAAATATGCCACTACCCCCTTTGATCTTTTCCAGTGAGATTCACCGCTTCTGTCTGTGGGGTTGTATGATGATCTGGCATCATCTGCTTATGGTCCACTTGGCTTCAACTATAAGGGTGAAAAAGTCATTTCGGTTGGTAAAGCGAAGTGAATGTACGGAACGGCGTTGCACAAAAACGGCGCGTTTTGGGTATGTGATGTGAGGTTTGAATTATTTTTAATTCTTTTAAGCAGAAAAGGCTTAATGTCATATTAGAATAGGGGTCCAATGTGCACTTATAATGGTATATGTATGCACCATTTCATCAAATATAAAATAATATTTTATTTTATTACATACTATTGCACGTGCATGTACTATAGCAAACTCCATTTTATTATAATTACAAATATTATTAAAAGAAATTATTTTAATAAGTTATTATCTGATTTTTGGAGTTGTATTCAATTATTTCTTAATGGAAATTAAAACATTTTGGTCTATGCGAAATCAGATTTTCTAAGGACATTCTCGTAATATTGTTTTTCAATATCTGTCCAGCTGTTGCTTTCCTCCTCCTACATCAAGCTGTACCATTTATCTCTTAATTAAATTTGTGAATTCAAAGATGCTGTAATATTTATATTGTAAAATTGATGTATTTTTATTTGCTAATATAATTTTTGATTCATGCAGAAACTCCTTGCTTCTGCTTCTATGCAATGTTATTGAAACCGGACCGGATATAAAATCGGTAAGACTGGGGATTCGTGGTTCGACAGGTTTGACCGGATTCAACCGAATTTTTTTCTATTTTTAAAAATATTATTAATTAGTATAATTTTTATAAATACTACTACTCAAAAAAAAAATTATCAAAACATTTAGCATATGTCACAAATATACTAATAATAATATTTTTTTTACCTTTTATTTTTAAAAAAAAAATATTACTTGATTAGATATTTTTCTGCTAAAATATTTTATTTTATGAGTTTTAATTTAAAAATTAAATAATTCAATAATTGTAGGTGAAATTAAAAAAAAATGGTATAAAATTATCTTTAAGTTCACCATTTTTAATAATTTATTCAATTTTTATTCTATTATATTTTATTGAATTATTAAACCATTATATTGTTTTCATTAAGTTTAAAGGTGATTAAATAGTAAAAAAATCAATTATGTGCTAAATAAAACTTATTAGAATATTTATTTTTTATTTTTAAGAAAAGAGTACTTATTTTTATTAATTATTTTAAATTAAAAGCATTTTTTTAAAAAAAATAAAAATAAAAATATATAATAAAATATAACCCGGTTTTGCCTGGTTCTCCAATTTTTTCCGATTTTTTTTTATTTTTCCCTATTCAATTCGGTTTTTCAGTTCAATTTTATACAGTTGAACCAACCAGTTTGATGACCGGTTCGCGATTGAGCCGGTCGGTCCGATTTTAATAACTATGCTTCTACGGCTTGCATTCCAGTCTTGGTGTGGTTTATAGAGACTTTGATTACATCCATCCACGCAAAAAAAAAATTATAATGCAAAAATATCTTTTTAGAAATTACCATCAAAATTCCTGCTTGCACACTAGTTTAGTGAAGTAGCTCACATGCAGACGTTCCCCGGTGGCATAGCCACCTTATAATGAGTAGGGTCAATTCAACTATAAAAATTTCAAAATTATCCATATATTTTTTAAAAAAAAAATGACCCCATTTAATTATTAAAAAATTAAAAATAACTCTATAAATTTGATTTTTTAAAATTGATCCACTAAAATATTTAAATGAGTTCTTTATTTTTTAATAATAAAGTATCTTTAAATTATTAAAAATAGTATATATTTGTTTCTAAAATTTATTTAAAAAAAAAAACCTTTCAAATTATTTAAATAGTATAAATTTGCTCTTATTCAATATTTTGACAGGCAAATATAAATTATTTCAATAATTTGAAATAAATACGAATTATATTTTCATATACGCAATCAATAAAAATATTCATATTTGGTTTCGTAAAAGTAAATATATATAATTTTTAATATTTTAATACATTTTAAAAAATAAATTTGCATAATAAATTTATACCGATTTAATATTTTTAAAAAAATATATTTATTCATAATTTTATATAAATAATTTTTTTATAAATTATTGTAATTTTTAATCCTATGGAAGTTAAGCGGCTGCATTCCCCTTACCAAAACGCATTGAATATGTGCTACAAACTTATTAGCTGCAATTTGGGTTTCACATGTCGTCAGCAACTTGAAAAAGTTTCCTGTTCGGGTCGGTGAAAAGTGGCGGCGGCATATTTATTAAAAAAATTGGCTCGTACTGTTCATTGGGAGATTCGGTTTTAATGCATAGTATAATGTAAAATCATAATCTCACAGTTTTATAAAAATATTCCTGTCAGTCAGCATATCATAAAACTCATAGCTCAAAATTCAATTTTAGAGAGGCCCCATTTTCTTTCTTATATATATAATTTTTTGCTTTCTAAATGTCTCCGCAGGAATCAAATTTATGAACTTGCTTTTTTGGCTTTTAATTGCTCTTCTCTACAATACATTCTTTAGATCGACTTCAAGTTCTTGATTAATGGATTCCAAAACCAAAAGCAATCAGAGTCAGATGTGGTTTCTGTTGGGAGTGGGTGCCTCCACATGGTGGCGGGACCCACATCTTTTGAAAAAAAAAAGTCAACAATATGTGGCATCAATTTTTTCAAAGTTTGCGGGACAGCTTACAATAAATTGTCCAAATGCGTATTTAACGCGTATATATTCCTATAAATAGGCATTTTCAGATCAGTTTAAATTCATTTTTCAGTTTTGTAAATTAAGAGAGATAAATATTTTAGAAAAATATTTGGAATATTTTTTTAAAAGAAGAGTGACAAAATAATGAGTTTGGGAAACACTTATGTGCCACTATTTTGAGTTTATTTCAAAATTATTGTATTGATTTTCTCTTTTTTACCCATTAATTTTATTAGTGAAAAAAATATTTTTGGAATTTGTCTCATGAACGTAACCCAAATATTTTCGGTGAATCACGTAAAATTGTTGGTATCAATATTTTACTCTGCTAATTTATTTTTATTTATCCGTTGTACCCAACAACTGTTATCAGAGTCAAAGTTATTTCTTAGTATGCTATATGATTTCAGCGTAAACTGATCTTCCACATCAAAAAAGATTTTTTCTTGTGTACTGTTTACGTATACGGTATTGTTTAGATATACGGTATTGTTCACGTATACGGGTACTATTCACTATCAGAAATTTTTTAGATCGAAGAAGTCCATCGAATTCTGATCTAAATGGAGGCAAAAATTAGCAGAATGATCTACTTAAATGGCTCAAACTACCACATCTGGAGTAAAAAGATGAAAGATCTTCTAGTTGTGACGAATATGCATTTGCCGCAGTTAAACTCGAAGGTAAAACCGATGAGGAGTGAAAGTTTGACCATGAGCAGGTGTGCAGTTTTATCCGACAATTTGTCAAAGATAATGTGTTCAATCACATCTGTAATGAGATAGATGTCAGAATACTGTGAAATAAGCTGGAGACGTTGTATTCTTCAAAGACGGAAAATAATAAATTATTTTACTTGACCAAGTTGGTGCAAGTAAGATATAAAGAAGGAACTTACTTGCCAGACCACTTGAATGAGATGAAAGGGATCCAGAATCAACTAAACAGAATGAGAGTAAAACTGGATGATGAAGTTTTGCTTTATTGGTGTTAGCCTCTCTGCCACAGTTCTGGGAGACTTTGAAGATCTCCATCACAACACTGCACCCAATGGTGTGGTCAACATGGAGATTGTAAAGCATGAAAAACACAGTTCCAGTTCACGTTATAAAATCAGACTGGTTGTCAAGAGATTCAGTCAAAGAAAATGAGTTGACTTTGATGAGATTTTCTCACCAGTTGTGAAAATGACATCTATTCAAACTGTGTTGGGGTTAGCAGCAAGTCTTGACCTGGTGGTTGAACAAATCGATATCAAAACTGCCTTCCTACATGGTGATTTGGAAGAAAAGATATACATGGAGCAGCCAGAGGGGTTCAAAGAAAGAGGAAAAAAGAATTATGTCTACAAGTTGAAGAAAAACCTCTATGGCTTAAAACAGGCACCAAAACAATGGTATAAGAAGTTTGAGTCTGTTGTGGAGGAGTAAGACTATAAAAATACTACTTCAGACCATTGTGTTTTTGTGCAAAAATTTTCTGATAATGATTTCATTATCCTTTTGCTCTATGTGGATGATATGTTGATTGTTGGTCAGAATATTTTCAAAATTAACAATTTGAAAAAGCAGTTGAATAAATCTTTTACTATGAAAGACTTGAGGCTAGCAAAGCAGATTATTGGCATGAATATTATCAGAGACAGAGGCGCCAAAAAATTATGGCTGTCTGAGTTCTAAACAAAGCCTTTCTACAGACAAAAAGAATGAAGAGATGGATAAAATTTTATATGTTTCAGCAGTTGAAAGTTTGATGTATGATATGATGTGCACACGGCTAAATATCGCTTATGCAGTTAGAGTTGTGAGTAGATTCTTTTCAAATCCTGGAAAGAAACATTGGGCTGCAGTAAAATGAATTTTCAGGTATTTTCGAGGAACTTCTAAAATATGTCTATATTTTGGAAATGACAAACTTGTGTTAGCTGGATACACAGATGCAGATATGGCTGGTGATGTGAATTTTAGAAAATCCACTTCTGGTTACCTGATTACTTTTGCAGGAGAAGCTGTGTCATGGCAGTCAAAGTTACAGAAGTGTATTGTACTTTCTACTACTGAAGCAGATCGTTTATAGCAGCAATGAAAGCTTGTAAAGAGTTGCTATGGATGAACAAGTTATTGAAAAAACTTGGTTTGCAGTAAGACAAATATCAGCTATTCTGTGATAGTCAGAGTGCTATTCATCTTGAAAAAAATGCTTTCTCCCATTCGAGATCAAAACATATTGATGTGAGATATCATTGGATAAGTGATGTGATGGAGAAGAAACTACTACAGCTTGAGAATATCCAGACGGAAGAAAATGGGTCAGACATATTAACAAAAACTCTACCAAAACAGAATTTTGAGTATTGTCGGCTAGCTGCAGGACTAGCGGAGCCCCCCACCATGTAGTCGGAAGGGGAAGAATTGTTGGAAGTGGGTTCCTCCACATGGTGGTGGGCCCCACATCTTTGAAAAACAAAAAAAAAAAGAGGAGGAAAAGTCAACAATATGTGGCATCAATTTTTTCAAAGTTTGCGGTTGCGGCTGGACAGCTTACAATAAGTTGTCCAAACGCGTATTTAACGCGTATATATCAGTTTAAATCCATCGTTCAATTTTGTAAATTAAGAGAGATAAGTACTTTAGAAAAATATTTGACATATTTTTCTAAAATGGGAGTGACAAAATAGTGAGTTTGGAAAATATTTGTGTGCCATTATTTTGGATTTATCTCAAAATTATTGTATTGTCTTTCTCTCTTGTACCCATTAATTTTATTAGTGGAAAAAATATTTTCGGAATTTGTCCCGTGGACGTAACCCAAATGTTTTGGGTGAACCACATAAAATTGCTGGTGTCAATATTTTACTATGGTAATTTATTTTTATTTATCCGCTGTGCCCAACAGTTTCAACTCTTCCTCGAGTGGTAGGAACTGTTCTTCACCTTCGCCAAGGCACTTGGATTCATAGGACTGCAATTGAACCAATAATCTCATTTCAAAAACACTTTGAAGCTCATGTTAATGATAGAAGCTTAACCGGTCCCAAAATGAGGCACTACTTGGTTGAAAGCTATTATTTATTTGATTGCAAATCGTAGATTTTTTTGCCTCAATGAAACTTCATCGCTCACTTCAAATACTCATAATCTTGTTATTAGGAGTATGCCATAAAACTCATGTAGAATATAAAATTATATCAGAACTCATTTTAAATTTATGAAAAGGCTATATTAATTTATTAATGTTATGTTATAAGTACCTCTAATTTGATATTATATTAAATTAATAAATATAGTTATTAGTACTATAAATACAGTACGAAGGCAATCATGAAAGAGTTCATTATAGGAGACTTGGATTACTTCATCCATGCTCGTCGAGCCGGTAAATGGCTTATTTCTTGGGCCAAGTTTAATTAAATATGATTCATAAATATTATGAACTTTATATATATAATTTGGTTGGATTTAAAATTTATTTGAATAATTAAATCTAAGTTCGCATAAGAAAACCGGTTTACGAGTTTTTGCACATGATCCATTTTGAATAGGTCAATACTGGATTTAATTAATTAATAGTTAATTATAAGTTAATATTTCAACTCTTTTAGAGTTATAATCCTATTTAGAGTTCTGCTTTTAATTTGGAGCATAAAAACAATAGTTGAATAAGAATAGAACTGAACAATAGAAAAATCAGATTCTATCTATTATTTTTCCCTTTGGTCGAAATTTACATCACTAGTCTCAGTGAAATTTTCGCTTGTTCTATACTTCCTTCTTGGTTCATTCTACTCTTTTCTGGTGTGGACGATCATTAGAGGTGTTCGTCAATTGAACACTGTGGTTTGTTACAATCCAATATAAAGAAAAATTAACTAATCAACAAAACTTTACGGGTAATTTTACTAACATTTAGATAACTAATATAATTTCATGGCAAGATCTTAATTAACTTGATTAAAAATTTTAAATTCCGCTTATGTATGTGATACATGTAACCAATTAAAATCCACTGCTTGTACCCTTACTTGAGTTTGATCTTTTATGGAAAACCAGTGCCCTATCCAAGAATTTTTATAAAAATTTATTTCATTTTCTTAACGTTAAACAAATTTTCTTCGTGGCCCCCAAACAAAATTTTCTGTTTCTGCCTCCAAATCGGAGCATGATATAATTTGAAATTTTCCGCTCTATATTGAATCATTAAGTCAGTACTAACAAGTAATAATTAATGTTTTTATTTTATAATAACGCGCACACAGGATGAGACCCATTCTAATATACACTCACTCCCATTTAGACAGGGACTTATGAACAAAATTTTTATACTCGGCCTTTGAGAATTTTCTTTCTTAGACCAGTCGTAGTACACCAAGTCATTGACTTATTGACTTGTAGCAAAAAGACCACTTTTATAATCCTTTTTAACATATCAACACACTATTGGCTTGCCGGACGGGAATGATTTTAATTATATGATTATCTCAAGCCATTGAATATATATCAATGTTATTAAAATCGGACCGGATATAGAACTGGCAAGATTGAGGATTTGTGGTTCGACCGGGTTCGATCGGATTTTTTTCTATTTTTTAAAATATTATTAATTAGTATAATATTTATAAATACTACTACTCAAATAAAAAAAATCCATCAAAATATTAGTATATATCACAAATATACTAATAATAATATTTTTTTCATCTTTTATTTTTTTAAAACAAATTATTACTTGATTAATTTAAAAATTAAATAATTTAATAACTTTAGGTGAAATTAAAGAAAAGGGTAAACAATTATTTTTAAGTTAACCAAATTTAATAATTTATTCAATTTTTATTCTATTATATTTTATTAAATTATTAAACCATTATATTATTTTTATTAAATCCAAAGGTAATTAAATAGTAAAAGAATCAATTATTTGCTAAATAAAACTTATTAGATTATTTATTTTTTATTTTTATGAAAATAGTACTAATTTTTATTAATTATTTTAAATTAAAAGCATTTTTTCAAAAAAAATAAAAACATATAATAAATTTTTGCCCGGTTCTGGCCGGTTCTCCGGTTTTTCCCGGTTCTGGCCGATTTTTTCCGGTTCAATCCGATTTTTTCCATTCCGGTTTTCTAGTGTTGAACAGGCCGGTTTGCCTGCCGGTTCGCGGTTGAACCGGTCCGGTCCGGTTTCAATAACTATGATATATATATATATATATATATATACTTCTTTTCCTGGAAAAGTATTTGTTTGTGACATTTTTTTTCGTTGGTTTCATAAAAATAAAATAACATTCTAATATTCCTTTCTGACGGTGATTTCTATTATTCTTTATAGCCACTTTATATGAACAAGAAATATCGTTGGAAAGTATTGAAAATTGTGCAGAGGTACCGGATGAAACAAGATTAGTATACCAAAAGAAAAAGGAAAGAAATTGAAAGCGTAGCCAACACATGCACTTATAAATATAGGATCATCTCACTGAAGGAAGGCAAACAAATTCATTTCATTGTCAATAATTCATATATCTTAATATATCATGGAATTCCAAAACCAAGAGCAATCATTGGAAGATGTTGAATTCCAAGAATTAGTTTCAACTCTTCCTCACCGTAAAGACTTTGCAGAATATATTGGTCTTTACCTTTACCAAGGTACTTGGGTTCCTGAGTTTACACTTAAATCTTTAGTCTCATTTCCAAAGCTCTTTAAACTTCATGATACTGATATAATGTTAGCCAGTCTCCCAAAATCAGGCACTACTTGGTTGAAAGCTATTATTTATCTGATTGCAAATCGTAGCTGTTTTGCTCTCAGTGAGTCCCCATTGCTTGCTTCAAATCCTCACGATCTTGTACCCTTCCTTGAGTTTGATCTATTAGGGAAAAGCCAATGCCCTGATCTTGAAAAAATTCCTGATCCAAGAATCTTCGCCACTCACATACCTTACCAAAGTTTGCCAAATTCCATCACTGATATCAACTCCAATTGTAAGATTGTTTATGTTTGCAGGAATCCACTGGACCAGTTCATTTCTTATTGGGCTTTTCTATCGAAGGTTTACGCTGATTCGGTTACAGTTTCTTTAGAGGAGGCTTTCGAGTTGTATTGCAAAGGAATGCATTTCAGTGGACCATTTTGGGTTCATGTGTTGGGATATTGGAAAGCAAGCCAAGAACATCCTGAGAAGGTTTTGTTCTTGAAATATGAAGATCTTAAACAAGACAACATGTTATATACCGAAAAATTGGCTGAATTCTTAGGGTTTCCATTCTCTGTTGAAGAGAAAGAAGAAGGTGTTGTAGAAGGGATTTGCAGGATTTGCAGCTTCGAAAGCCTCAAGAGTTTGGAGACCAACAAAAAGGGTACTCATCCTACATTTGCAGAAATCTCAAACAGCGCCTTTTTCAGGAAAGGTGAAGTGGGAGACTGGCAAAATTATTTAACTCCATCCATGGCAGAACGAATGGAGAAGCTTCTTGACGAAAAACTGAAGGGCACTGGTCTGAGTTTCGATCTATACGGCAAAACCAAGAAAGAAGTTTAAGCATGTATGCACATTTTGGTGCACATTTATAATCTTGTGTTACTTATCTATTTTATTTTATTTTCCGTAAGCTGAAGAAATAAAAAGTTGTGTTTAACTATTTCATAATGGGCGATCCGGTTCAAGTGTTGCCCCTCCTTAACCTGCAATTCACCGCAATTAAAAGAAAATCCTTATGTAACCGAATAAAAAAAAAAAATAGAATCCTCATACTTTTTGAATAATTCATAGAAAGCAACATATATATATATATATATATATATATATATATCGGGAGGGGTTATTGACTAAATCTCTCTCCCTCCCAAAATATACACACATACACACACATGGGGCGAGCTAGCGTGTGGTATTCACTACATGATTTGTTCAAACTATTCAAAATTCTAGAAGTAATATGCCCTTATATATAAATATATATAGAATATGTAACGACCTCATCAGCCATTAGTTTTTTTTTTCTTTTATTAAAAAATGTAAAATATTTTCCAATGATTTGAACATGAAGCGGTTGTTCTCATTTATTTTGGTTTTTGAATTTAATTAAGTATTCAAATGTTCAGATTTTTTTTTTTTTAATTTTCATTAATGATCCTGGTAGCTTAAAAGTACAATTATTTTTCTTTTTCGTAATATGTTACATATGATAGCAATATATATATATATATATATATATATATATATATGATGTATTTTGAGATTATTACAACAATTAATGTGCAATTATAGTTTTACAGAAGTGAAATTCACATGATCAGTAGTTAATACTTCTAATATTTGCATGATGATTTAAAATTTGACCATCTATTTATTGAATCATTATTGATGGTTGCTGGCAGTTCTATTCATAGGAAAGAAAGAACACTGGTTGATTTTCATTAAAAAAGATTTTGACAGTCAAAGTCATAGAACGATATTTAAAAATCTTACCTGATAGAGTTAGATGGTTTTTAATTTTTTATACAATGCATGACCTTACTGCATTAAATGAAACAAGCCATTAGTGCTAGGAAACAACTAGTTTGTAACTGTTAGTCACTCATAAAATAAAGTTTATTGGTTATGATTGACTTTCAATACAAGTAAGCGTTCAGACAAAACTCTGGTCTTATCCGAACCGAAGGGATTCGAGTAATATAGTTCCTTATCCAACGACATTTATGACATAGTAATGCAATTTAATAATCTATACACAAACACAACGCATGCACGCATGAGACTCATTCTAACTCTTGCATCAATATTTGTTTTATAATTTACTTTCTTATTATATAATATCGTTCACCTAGCTAGCCCAGTAATACCCATTAAGACCGAGACTTAAGAATAACAAATTTCATACTGTTAATAAAATATTTCCATCTGATAATGTTTGACCATTGAATATATCAAATTATGATACACTTTTTTCCCTGTAAAAGTATTAGTTTGAGACATTTTCTCCATTGGTTTCGTAATAAAAATATGAAATCCAAAACTCAAGCTAGAGTAATCTGAAATTTTCAAACCGAGTTTAAAATCAAAATGCAGAATGCATAGTGGTAAATAAAAAACAGAACTTAATTAATGTATTGCTCTTACTAGTCTTAACCAATGTAGGGTGCATTCTCATTTCTCCTAATAAAAAATAGCATTTTGATATCTATTCTTTATAGCCACATTGAAAGAGTAGCTACCCAGCACAAGTATAAATATAGGATCACCTAGCTAATTGAAGTAAAGTAAATTCATTTCTTTGCAATTATTATTCAAATTCCCTCATATTAATCAATTCTTGTTTTTTTCATGTTCCTTGTACCAGTCATGGAAAACGAAATAAAACAAGAGCAAATGGTTGATACTGATTCCAAAGAATTGATTTCAACTCTTCCTAAAGTTAAACACTGGGGAGAAAATTATCTTCATTTTTACCAAGGTTTTTGGGTACCTTCTTATGCTCTTAAACCCTTATTCTCATTTCGAAAACACTTCCAAGCTCATGATACTGATATAATACTAGCCAGTACTCCCAAATCAGGTACTACTTGGCTAAAAGCTCTAATTTATTTGGTCACAAATCGTAACTCTTGTGCACTAAATCAATCTCCCTTGCTCACTTCAAATCCTCATTTTCTTGTACCCTTCTTTGAAACCGATATTTATGTGAAAAATCAGTGCCCCAATCTTGAAAATCTTTCAGACCCAAGAATCTTTGCCACCCATGTACCTTATCCTTCTTTGCCTAGTTCCATTACCGATCATTCCAGATGCAAAATTGTTTATGTTTGTAGGAACCCTTTGGATCAAATTATTTCCTTGTGGCAGTTTTTCTTGAAAGTTTATGGGGATGGAATTCCTCTGGAGGAAGTTTTTGAGCAGTCTTGCAATGGAATCTCGGTGTTTGGACCATTTTGGGAGCATGTATTAGGGTATTGGAAGGGAAGCCAAGAAAATCCTGATAAGGTTTTGTTCTTGAAATATGAAGATCTTAAACACGACACCGGTTTATACACTAAAAAGCTGGCTGAGTTCTTGGGGTTTCCTTTCTCTGCTGAAGAAGAAGAAGATGGTGTTGTTGAAGAAATTTGCAGGATCTGTAGTTTCGAAAACCTGAAGAATTTGGAGGTGAACAAGACTGGTAGTAATCCTGTGTTTCCAATCCCAAACAGTGCCTTTTTCAGGAAAGGGAAAGTGGGAGACTGGAGCAATTATTTAACTCCATCAATGGCAGAACGTATGAACAAGCTTCTTCAAGAAAAGCTGAAAGCCTCTGGTCTATGTTTCGATTTGTAATTCGCAATAAAAAATAAGCATGGCTATATATGTGTGTCTGCATGTTCTTGTTGGGTATGAAAAATCTTGTGTTATCCATGTTGGTGCTTGTGTATATACGTCTGCATTGTATTCCTTTTGAGTTCAATATTTTATATATTGAATAAGATGTTCCATGCATATTCAGTCAAATTTTATTTTGCTATAAACATCCCTTATATAAAGTGTACTGATCCGATTAATATAGATTCATGCTGATCGGACTCACAAAAGCAACTTATCATTTCATCTCATCGTGAATTTTCAGCATGCAAACTCCAACGTGCTAATATATCTCATGCTTTTAGTTAATATGCATTTTTATATATGTTGTCAGAAGATAATTCTACCATTATACCATTTAATCTTTATTATTGGTAAATTTGACAATTTACATTAATTTATTTCAAGTCAACTATGCAATATAATTTTTTTTTATTGAAAATACAATAGTAAATTGTCTTAGATCTTGCAATATAGGCAAACATTTTTCGTTTGAAAACATTATGAAAATGTGAAAAAAGAAATTGTTTTTCTAAAACATGGGAGAGTGTAAATATTGATTTTGACCCAGACAACGAATATTGATTTGCATTAAAATTGAACTATTTTGCATACTGATCTGTATTTAATTAGATACCGATCTAGAGATTCTAGACAACAAAATTCCATATATATCGACAATAAATATTGATATTCATTGTGTGGTTTAAACCACCACCAATATTAATAAGTGAAGTGAGTCTTTCAATTGTTTTTTTTATGCATCTAAAATTCTATTTAGGATAACAGTAGAAAGTCCAACCATTGTCTGGTTGAAGATTGTGTTAAATTTTGGATCTTAATTCATGTGTATTCAAATATATAGACATCCCATGCATCAACCTTCATATCCTACGTATATCCCATCACGTATTCCAAATTCATTGGCCGACTAAGCCTGGCTTAAAAGTTCCAATTCAACACCTTCTTCAACTTCCTTAGCAGAGAAATGTAACCCCAAGAACTCAGCCATTTTTTGGTGTATAATATGATGTCTTTTTTAAGATGTTCATATTTCAAGAACAAAACCTTATCAGGATTTTCTTTGCTTGCCTTCCAATGGTCCGAAGAAATGAATTCCTTTGCAATGCAACTCGAAAGCTTCCTCTAAAGAATTATTGCAGTTCATGCCACAAGTAATTCGTAATTAGATGTGCATTGAAAAAAAAACTAAATATTGACTAAACAGTCGATGAGTTCAACTCCTACAGGAGAAAATTTTGATTTTTAGTTGAAGAGAGGTTGATTCTTGTAACGGGGACAGCTATCGAGGTAAATATAATATTTTCAGTAGTACGTAACAATTCAAACCGGAACGTGAACATTAATTGATTGTAATAAAATAATCATTAATTTGAATTATCTATTCGTAGTCTGCATTGCTATATACAGATTACAAGTAGAAGGAGCAGAAGCATATGAGCAACAAAGATTCCTTAGTAAATCATCTTCCAGATGAGGAAGCCTGTGTTAATGCAATGTAATGCTCTCCCTTTCAGTAGTTTCCCCTAGGGTTCTTCACACAGCAATTGAGCTTGATCTGTTTGGGATCATGGCTAAAGCAGGGCCTGGAGCTTATGTTTCAGCCTCTGAAATTTCATCTCAGCTTCCTACTAAAAATCCTGACCCCCCTTCTTTGCTTGATCGCATTCTCTATCTCTTCGTCACTCACTCTCTTCTCTCTTTATAGAGAGAAGATAAATGTAGCAAAATTAGCCATAAATTAAAAAAAAAAAAATTGCTCGGCAAGGGTGTGCAAAATCAAAATGAAATCGAAAGCCAAACTAAATTGATTTTTACTATTGAGTTTGGTTAGATTCAGTTATTGTTGTAAAAAACCGATATAATTGAACCAATTTAACTTTTAATAAACCCATGTCATTTTATATATATATATATATATGCCCAACTGACCAAAGTAATACTCTGTCTGTTTTCAACCGAACTGATAGAATGCTCACCCTTTCTACGCTAAACTAGTGAGTCTTAAACACATACCTCCTCATTGTAGCAGCTGTCATAGTAAAGGCAGACTCCAAAATGCTCGTATAAGAACGTTTTGTCATCAAAAGGCAACCTTGGCACAACATCATTGCAGTAAACTACCCTGATATATTTAGGAGCTGGATGTTCCAAAAGTGTTCTTCCATAAACTTCCCTAACTGCCTGTTCCCTATTCTTGGCTGCCCAAATGTGTATACCCCAAGCAATCTAGGCATCATATCCATCTCATTGTGCAGAACTAGCACAGTTGGGAATAAAATAGCAAGTGCTGCACCCAAGCTATGACCTGTGGCTACAAATTGTGCATTCTTGTGCTCTCTAAGTAAACTCCTGAGTTGCCTTCTTACAACATAGTATGCACTCTTCTTTACCATATCAGGCGGAATATTCCGGTCCGAATCGAATCTGCTTTGCTTTCTGTCAGGATCAGCATTTTGAAGATACTTCTGAAGAGGATGCATAGTCAGAGTTGGTATTTTTCATTTGAAGGTTATTTTGGAAGGTGATAATGTTGGCTCTATTGAGTAAACCTAATGCTTCTATGAATCCCATATGAACTTTTCCTAGTTTTGGAATCTCATACCAAGAGTAATCAAAATCAGTGCTCCAATCATCAGCCTCAAATGTTTCTGTGCCCCTGAAGCTGATTAGTAAACAACTCTGCATCTTTTGGCTTGTCACAGATTATGAACACTTGGGTGGAATTTTCCTTTTGGAAGTCTATCACATCATTATTACCAAATAAAATGAGTTCATATAAACATACAGAACACTAAAGAATACTCAAATTTACATGCTTTTTCTTACCATTCCAGCAGTCATAGAAGTCAACGAAATGCATCTGTTTTAGCCAAAATTTATAATTTGTTGCACATTAGATGATATCAACAAGTTCATATTAAAGACCAAGAATCAGAACTAGTGAATAACTTGCCTTCCAATGATTAAAGACCAAGAATCAGAACTAGTGAATAACTTGCCTTCCAATGATGCACAACAACATTTTGAACAACCTTGGCGTTCTCATAAGCCAACTTAGAAGCCATTACACAGAGATCCATAAGAGCTCGATTGCCCATTTCTACTTTGATGCTATCTCTGCAGGAATAAAATCCTCAATTTCTTCAAGCAAGTTCTTAGCCTTGTACAGGTCTATTCGCCCATCCAAATGGCCACAAGTACTTATAGAAGTATCTGTGCCTCTATGTGGAATCACAACTCCTCCTGCAACCCCATTAACTTGCTTATAAGCATAACACCACAGCAACATTTCATCAAACACTAGGCAAGCTTAATCAATTACAACACAGAAACTGAAAAAGAAAAAAATGAAAAAACAGGAGTAAGTGTGGATATAAGCATACCAAGAAGTAAGTTGCAAAGTAAGCCAAAAAAGCCACCATTTTCAGAGAGAAGATTGAGGAAGAAATCAACCACAAAACCAGCATACTCGATTGGTTTCCTAAAAAGGTGGAGAATTTTACGAACTATAACAGATATCAATATAGTCCATTTATTATCAGCTACTTCTCCAATCGTTACTCTTTCCTCTGAGCTATCCAAGAATCTGAACCCACTGTGTCTGTCACTCCATACCATGTATCTCAATAAATCCATAATATCTCCCTTCTCTGGCCACACTATAAGATACTTGAATTCTTGATTCTTAGTATCAAAGGTAGCATCTTTTTCAAATTTTCTTGGATTAGTAGCCATTTTGTTGAAATGGGTTGCCTTGTTAGAGCGTCGAGTAGTGGAGAAAACTTAGGATTGAAGACGAGGATTTGAACATAGTGGTATTTAAAGATTGAATTAGCGGTTATAACCGACATAAAGAGCATGATCTGTTATTAAAGTAATAATCTTTTGTGTATGTTAATTGTGAAAATTAACCAGTTCCGTTGAGAAGTTTTGAAATACGTGACGCTAATGCTGGTAATTTTCTAAAAGTGGAAAGACGCATTGATATGTGCGGCTTTAGTAATTGGATAGCTGTATATTAATCTATGCTAAACATACATTTCAGTCCTTAGAAATAGAACAGATAAACTTCGACGGGATACATAAAGTACCTATAAAGCTATAAACTTTGATGGGAAAGGAATGAGAGAATAATGGTTTTGTTTATATTATAGTTGAGATGGATATAATAAGTCCAAATTAGGATATGGATTTGATTGCTTGAATTTTTTTTTTATTTTTCTCTTGTAAGAATGTAACGCGTCAAGGTTTAGGGTTGTCTGTTTTCAAAGCCTTGACTGGTAGATTTTATCAACTATTTGACCGGTAGATTTTTAGGTTTGTCTGTTAGGGTCAACAAATTTTTTCAATGAGTGCGTGGACTGGTTATTCAATAAATAATTGGTACCATAGATTTATTTTATTTGCAACCACAAATAGGTATATATTCTAAGCAATAATAATTATAATATTATTTGAAATTTCATGATTAGACTTGATAACATTATCGAGAAAATTTTCGTGATCTATTACCTGCCAGAAATAATAAAGGACCTGTGGAGATTTATGAATACACCGACGGTCAAGTCAGTAATTGACGAATAATAAATGAAAATTCAAGGAGAATTCGAGAGTGTCAAAATACTTGATTTTCTGGATTTTTATAAAGTTCTGTAGTAGAGTTTGAATAGAAGTCTATATTCCTGTTTAGATAGTATCCCAAATTAAATAATATTTCTTTTTAGGATTTTTCAGTTATCATAAGTTCCCCATACGGTGTGCGACATTTATGTCAGCAGCATTTGAGGTAACATTTTTTATAGGCATGATGAGAGATTCATTTGTAGTAATCGAACTTGATGCTCGAATAGCGAACTTGCCTAATTGAGCGATAACTGGTGATATTGCTGAACTTGATGTTCGAATGGCGAACTTGCCTGATTGAGCTAATAATGAAATAAATGCTCTTATGGCGTAACTGCCTGAGTGAGTTAATAATGAGATTAAGTGCTCGTGGCGAAACTGCCGAGTGAGCAAATAAAATGAGACTGAGTGCTCGTGACGAAACTGCCGAGTGAGCGATTGAATAAAATTGTGCTTGTGACGAAACTGCCGAGTGAGCGATTGAATAAAACTGTACTCGTAGCGAAACTGCCGAGTGAGCGATTGAATAAAACTGTGCTCGTGACGAAACTGCCGAGTGAGCGATTAAATAAAACAAATACTCTAATGGCAAAACTGCCTGAACGAGCTTTGAAATAAAGAAATGCTCTTGTGGCAAAATTACCTGATCAAGCTATGAATACAACTGTGCTCGGATGGTGAGAAAAATGTACAAATTGAGTAAATCTTACACAAGATTACTAATTGCACAAAACTTTAAGACAAGAAGTGTTAATGATGGAGGTAATTAAATCCATTTTGCAGATATACGCATAAATATATAAGAATTCCAGAATTAAGATTGCTAACCGAAGCATTTAACGGGACCATCCAATAAAGATATAGCCATTGGTCATGATAACCTGCAAAAAGTTTCAATTTGCCTTCTGCACATGGTGGAAATCGAGATAAAGATCAAAAAAAGACCAGCATTATCAATCGACATGAGTAGAGCGAAGAATGTGCCCTCAATACCAGGTGGACAAAGCTTTGAACTGAGTGCCATTGGTGCGGTGAGCGTGAAAAAAAAAATTAAGTCAAAGTGAAAAAAAGAAATTGAAGGGTGTTTAATTTTCATGATCAGATAAGCATGTAGCCTAATAATTATTGCCCTTTAAGTGCAAAGCACATGCAATAACCTTAAAACCTTATGTAAACTTCTTTTTTATCAGATTTATGTAATATTTATATATTGTTGTGGTTTTAATCATTTGAAATTTCCTTTATTCATTGGAAAAATTAATTAATATCACAATGTTAAGTTATTAACAAGATGCAGTAATTAGATAAGTTATTAAATTGGGGATTTTTTTTAAAATTATTAATATTTATTTTATATAGAATACTTTTATTTTAAATATTGAAAGTAAGCATTTTATTTATAATTAATAATTTTTTTTGGGCTTTTTGAAATAAAAAAAAGAAAATGCATACGTGGGCCCCTGAAAAAGAAAAAGAAAATATCCCTTTATAATCTAAACATTTTGAATTTTCTAATATGATACCAGAGTTTATTATTTGAATTTTCTAATACTGTGCTGCCTTGGACTTTATTTTTCTATTATTACTCAATTTGATAAACAGGATTAAAAAAAATATAGGTTAATAATTATGCAAATATTTCAAAATCAAAAAATGATTTTAGAATTCGATTTAATTCAACATGCACGTGCGTACATATATATATATATGTATATATATTATTTCATTAAAATGAAAATATTATTTAATTTTGATTATATATATAATGAATGTATTATTTCTATATTAAGTTATTTTAATTGTACAAAATATTACTAATTTCGGATTTTAATAAATTATTATTAACCTATATTTTTTTTATCTTGTTTATTAAATTAAGTAAAAAAAATATTTTTTCCAAATCAGGATAAAATTTGATTTATATTATATTTTTACATCCCAACACAAAAAAAAAAAAAATTAAACAACCGGCAGCTAATGAAAAGCTGTCGGTGATGAAAACTGCAGCTCCAACAACATAAAAAAAAATTAGAAAAGTGAAGTCTAATTCCGCAACACTGTGCTGTGAAATTGAAAAATATCCCAACTTTCAAAATATTTTTCAAAATACTCTAAATTTCAATTTAATTTTTTTTAAAAATATTATTTATAAAAAAGTCCCTTGAAAGTAATCATTTTATTTATAATCAATAAAAAAAAACTATTTTTTTTTTTTGCTTTTTGAAAAAAAAAAAGGAAAAGAAACCAAAAACAGAAAAGAAAATGCATACGTGAGCCTCTGAAAAAGAAAAAGAAAAAGAAAATGTCCCTTTATAATCTAAATATTTTGAATTTTCTAATATGATATCAGAGTTTATTAAGTGATTTTACTCATGTAAAAGAGTTGATCTTTAATTTATAAAATAAGAAATAGATAGTAAAATTATCTAATTTAATACAGCGTTAAATTAAATCAGACGTAGCTATATTTCCAGTCAAATTTGGACCAGAGCTTTAAGTATGGCATTGAATTGGGCCATGTCGAGAAAATTATGGACTCTTGACTAATAAAACCTAATTTCTCAATTAAACCCAATGCCCTACCTAGCTGCTCACAAACAATTAAATGCTCTTTGATATTTCATATTTCATTTTACTTTCACCAAATCTTAAATTCTTAATATTTATACAATAAACACGTATTATTTTTGGTGAGGAATCATTAAGTGAGAAGCTTTTAGAATGTTTTTATGCAATTTGCTGCCCCGTTATGCATTGTTGAGACGCCTAAAATTCAGTATGCAATTTTGTATTTAAGAAAATTAAAAACTTATTTTTCTTTTTTGGAAAAAGCTAAATGATTGAGAATTACCTGTAATTTAAATAATTTATAATTTGACTATATATCCTAATTGATTAAAATTCAAATTCCATCCTGTCAATTTGAGTAATTTATTTAAGTATATAAATCTAGCAATAGTTTGTTGAACACATAAATTTGTTAATTTTGTAAATAATAAATATAAATTTATATTGTTTTAGAAAATTATAGTACGTTACACTGAACCGCCATTAAAAAAAAATCTAACACAATTTCAAAAGTTAGTTTGTGAGATGATAATTGCTCAATTTTTTATAAAAAGAAATATACTTTTATAACTAACCAAGATACTTGACATATATACTACTTACGTGGAGTGCTACGTACATGAAAAAAATATAGAGCATGAAATTTGCAGGATTAAATATCTACGGCCGGCCTAGAATAAAAAATTAGTGTTTTGATACCGTGTAAATAAAATGGATTTGAGTCTAATTTAATATAAAAAGCTAGTTCGTAAAGTAAGAATTATTAAAATTTATAAAGAGTATTACACTTTTATAAATAGATGACTGGATACTTGGCAATCAAGAAAAGTTGGAAAAGGAAAAAAAGAAACCAACTATTGTATTCCACATGTTGAAGACGATATTTTGCTTGGCATAGTTATTAGTGATTTGTCCTTTTAGTTATTGCTATAGCTGTTAGTGGTGTTGACTTGCAAGTAAATGTGAATTCTTTTTAATAGGAGCAATTTTTTTTAATTATTTTTTTAAAAAAGTTTAAGGATAATTTGTACTTCTTTTTCATGATTAGGAGCAAATTTGATGCTTATTAATAATTATAAATAGAAGTAGAGGAAGGAGAAGAATATGAACAAACTCAAAGAAATGGGCTCTTCAGAAAATCATCATCTAGATGAGGAAGCATGTGTGAATGCATTGCTATCCCTTTCATCTGCAGTTTTCCCTAGTGTACTTTACGCAGCAACTGAGCTTGATCTATTTGGGATCATAGCCAAAGCAGGGCCTGGAGCTTATGTTTCAGCCTCTGAAATTGCATCTCAGCTTCCCACTAAAAATCCTGATGCCCCATTTTTGCTTGATCGCATTCTCCATCTCTGCGCCACTCACTCTTTTCTCTCTTACTCTCCAAGAACCCTAAAAGATGACAAGACTGAAAAAACTTATGCCCTGACACCAACCTCTAAGTTCTTTATCGGAAGTGTTGAGGATGGCAACCTCTCTTCCCTTTATAAACTTTCCAACCACAAGGCCACTATTGAGGTTTGGTATGTAAAATATTGAGTTTTAAGCATTCATCTATAACATAATACAAAATCATTATACGGATAAATTTTAGTTTAGTGGTACTGGTCAAGTATTTATAACTTAGTTTTGTGGGATTTGTATTGCAGGTCAAATATGAAGGATGTGATTCTTGAAGGTGGAAGTTTGTTCGAGAAAGTTCATGGAATGTCCATATTTGAGTACATGAATAAACATCCAGAATTTAACACCATCTTCAACCAGGCGATGGCTGCCCCTTCTAGGGTTATCATGAATGCAATTCTAGATGTATATAAAGGATTTGAAGGACTCAGTTCATTGGTTGATGTCGGTGGTGGCACTGGTGCATCTCTCCATATGATCATCTCCAAATACCCTTCTATTCAAGGCATCAACTTCGATCTTCCTCATGTCATCCAATCTGCACCAGTTTATCCGAGTAATTATTCTCTCATTCTTTTTACTAAATTGTACGTTTTTTAAATGATAACCATCTACTGTTTTTGAGATTTTGTTTTTTAATAAATAATCTCCATTAATAGAAAAAATTGAAATCTGGTGTTAAGGGATCGAGCATGTGGGTGGAAATATGCTTGCAAGTGTTCCAAAGGGAGATGCAATAATGATAAAGGTGACTATATTTTGATCTCTTGTATTAAAGAGGAATAGGAATAGTAATCTAAGACTAAGATTTTGAATAATTGATGTTGTTGGACAGGGCATATGTCACAACTGGGCCGATGAGATTGTGATTAAACTGCTGAAAATTATTTATCAAGTGCTGCCAAATAAAGGAAAACTTATAATAATCGATCCATTATTGCGAGAAAAACCAGAGACAAGTAAAGCATCACAATACGTTTCGATTCTTGATACTATTATGATGACTCAGCCTTCCGGTAAAGAAAGGACTGCAAGAGAACTTGAGGCCTTGACTTTGGCTGCTGGCTTCACCAATTTTCATGTTGCTTGTATTGCTAATAGCATCTGGGCTGTCGGGGAATCTTACAAGTTATAGATGCTATTGCTATATGTAATATCCTACGCCTGATCCGATTAGCAAATCGAATAGAGATGTCACCGACTATTCTATGACCCACAATTATACAAATAGTCTATTATGTGATCCATAAATATACGAATAGTAAATTTTCTTTTAATATTAGAATTACTCCAAATTTGTTATTATATAATATTGCTAAAATTTTGGCATAATCTCTCAATAATATTGCCTAACTTCCTGTAAAAAAAAATATTTTTATACTTCTACAAAATTATATATCAGTCTCCAAACTCCTTAACAAACTCCTCCAAAACAAGTTTTTTCCATCATCCAATATATAAATCATATACATCTAAGCATATTACATATCTATCAACATTCGATATTTTATGTCATATGTATAAACACATAAACCGCAATATCATACATGTCTGTAGCATAATACACCTATTTCAGAATTTATTACATTAAATACAGAGATTTGCTTAAACAATATTAAAACATTATAATCTGTTAACTATACTACATCTATTCAATACAAAACTCCTATTATAATAATGCTTCAAACTGTACATGTCCAACTAAGAATGAGAATTTAAGATACAACATAAACTCCCTTTACAGCATCTCCACCCCTTCAGCTTTGATATGACTTCAGCTTAAAACAGTTCCACCAGACTAATTTTCTTCTATCTAGTAAATCTATTCTATAACCTAAAAGCTTAGAGAGAATACTCAACTAATTTTATTTTATTTCCCAATACACATACTTAAATCTTATTATAAGCAATTCATTATAACATATTTACCAATTATTGCAGGGTAATTGTAACACCCATGCCCGGTCCAAATAGAGCGGGGTACCGAATGTTACTACACCTGCATCTTTCTTCTTAAATGAAAACGAAAATTTAATTTTTCTATTTTATACTTTTCATATTTCTACAAAAAAAAGGAACAAAATTTCCCTTGTAGGGTCTCTATCCCGCTGTTAGATATTCGAAAATTCACTTATAAAACATCATTCACAAATCCCAACTATATCCAAAATCAAAATATTCATCAAAATATCTCAACCTCCTCGAAACCATCAATATATGGAGATAAATTCATAACTTAGTTTGTGCACATCCCATAATAAAGAACTAAAACATCCATTATCCTTCACATGCATATAACTACAACATCCTTCAAATTTTAATAATTGTCAACAAAATGAATTACAACTCATAATTCTAATTCAGCACATCCTAAAAAGCCATTCAAAAATTCCCAACTTCAATGCCTATACATAACAAAATAAAATAATACTCCTAGGTATCTATTCTGAAGTTAAAAACTTTTCCCTGGCTTCCTGATAGATCACCGGCTTGCGTTTTAGTCCACATATCTTGTATACCTACATGCATAAGTAAAATTCCACTCGCTAAGCAATTTGCTTAATGACACCACTAAAATTATTTTTTCAAAATATTTCATGCCATAAGTTGTAATTAAAAATTTATGAGCAATAATCATATAGCAAATACGGAATTTACCAATATACATTTCACTATGATCAATAATTAAACATGCTAATATATTTATATATTAATATACATAATTGTTATCTTTATTTTTATTTATAACTAAATCAATAAATTATATTCAACTAGTCACTTTTCAATATTTAAACCATTTTAACTATATGATTTAGAATGCCCATAGTAACTTGATGAAACACATCGAGGGGATGCACTGTACTATGGATTGAAGTGACCTATATATACCGAGCACTGCACTTCAATCTTAATTTGTAGGTTCTCAATAACCTATAATACCAATCGACAACATTCAAATACATCACCCAACATGTCAATCAAATTTCCATCATGCACTTTGCATAAAAGTGTTCAAAATCCATCTGATACTCCACATAAATATTCAATATTCAACCGACACTCCAAAGAAAATATATCTCTATGGCCTGCCAATTATATCCTATCCATGTTTCCTATCATTTAC
This sequence comes from Excoecaria cochinchinensis, assembly GCA_947683425.1. Classification (NCBI taxonomy): domain Eukaryota; kingdom Viridiplantae; phylum Streptophyta; class Magnoliopsida; order Malpighiales; family Euphorbiaceae; genus Excoecaria; species Excoecaria cochinchinensis. The sequence continues at coordinate 1,275,316 of CANTUQ010000125.1, read as the reverse complement.
TGAGGGTATAAAAATTATTCCTTTCTTCATTTTAAAATTTTGATGTTCATAGTATTTTACACCTCTCAAATCACAATAAGTCAGTTCTGAATTTTTTCACTTTTGCATTTCTTCATTCATAGCCAACCAAAACCATGTCATATCCTCCTTTGTATAATAAAATTCTTTTTATTTGGCCTTATCCAGTCCATTCTTATAAATTAAACAAGTACACATATTCAATTCTTAATTTTAAATTCTCATAACATACACAATTATACATATTTGTTAATATTCACACATTATTTTATAAAGTGTTGGAGTCGGGATGCGCCCATGACTTTTCGGGTTGACCCGGGATATATGTATCGGACCGGGAATACTACTAAAATGGAAAGAGTTCCATAATTTAAGGAAAATCAAAGGATTGTGTCCCTTGGATTTTCCTCCTCCTTATAACCTTCCCTTTAATATGTTATTAAAGGGAAGTTACTTACTCCCTTTAATGGGAGTTAGTGCTCCTATTTATGGGGCATTCATCTCTTTTGGGAGATGAAGGCCTATAAATAGGAGGCTCCTCCTTTGAAGAAAAGAGAGGAGAAGTTCCACATACCGAAACTCTGTCGGTTTCACCCCTCGCTGGTTTTGTACTTCAAGTGGCTTTTAAACTGTGATCTAGTTGTCGTTATCCCGCTCGTGGATATCAGCTAGACCAGTGACGCTAGAAGGGATCCTTGTAATCGCTTCCGCCAAAGTATCTGCGCTACAAGAGGTAGGTAGCATATAACCCGTTTATGTTACCTCCATATATGCATGTGGCATGTTGGTATATAAATCCTTCATTGGTATCAGAGCCAATATTTTTGGCGTCCTGGCATGTGGCTAAAATTGGATCTAATTTTTTATGTGTAAAATTAGTAGATCTAGGATGCATGAACCCGATATATATTTATTTCGTGTTAAAATATATATTTGTATATATTTTTCGGGTCTAAAAAATACGTGTATGTGTACCGTAAATTGAGGGGATGAATATGGGTATTCAAAATGCTAGACTTAAAATTGAGATTTGTAATTTTTGACCACACCATTGAGATCACAGACCCCAAAAACCCCCCACCGAAAAAAATTCGGAGTCCAGAATCCGGCGGGAAGGCGGCGCGTGGCTTGCACGCGCCGTTACTCGTAGAGCGCGTGCGCGTGGGCGGTGGCTCACACGCGCGCAACACGGGTTCACACTGTGGACACGTGGCCCAATAGGATTCAGCCACGTGGCTGAGCGAGATCACGCCACGTGGCAGAATGGGTCCACCAGCTGCCACGTAGGCGCCACGTGGACCACTCCGGGGGTGACACGTGGACGAATGGGATCGTGCCACGTGTCGTGCCATGTCAGCACAGTGACATGTCACTGTCGCCACGTGGACCAATAGGTGATTGCCACGTGGCGGACAGGTGTCGTGCCACGTGGGCAATGACATGCCCGCCTTCTGCCACGTGGCAGACAGGTGGACCAATGGCGTTCTGACACGTGGCACCATAGGGTTGTGCCACATGGCAGGGCAGATGGGAGGCGCGCGTGAGGCGCGTGAGCGCGTCACTCCTCCCCTGGCGGCGCGTGAGAGCGCGTGCGGCATCCTACAACCACCAAATCGGCTCCGGTTTTTTGCGAAACCGTTTTTCAAAATTTTTCTGATTTTTTTGTTATTTTTCCAGAATTTTTTGATGACCAGAAAATAAATTATTATTTTTAAATTATTAAAAATATTATAAAAATTATGGAAAATGTGTTTTCTGCCTTTAAATTATTTTGAAAAATATTTTTGAAAATTGTTTGTGGATCTGTCCTTATTGTTGGTTGAAATGAGTTTCAATTATATATGTTTATACATGAGTGTATTAACTACTTTTTAATTTCTGTTATGTGTTACAGAAATGGTGATGATAAGGACTCCGATTGTTCCTCGCACTCCGTTTGAGATTGCTTTAAGAAATGCAAAAGTGCATTTAGTAAGCAACTTAAGAATGCGAAGGAAGATCCGAGCTGATGACATTGATGCAATAGTGCATCACATAATATTTATGCATGAAGAAATGCAGGAGTGCATTTGGTTAGGTGGTTTAAGTATGGAAAAAGATGATAGAGTCCTGATCAAAGCGTTATCTGACTCATTTGAATATCATCCAGAACTCAGGGAGTTATTGGAAACTACCTGGTACATTGGAGATAGAATTTATAGAAAATCTATCATCCACTTTTTGGCTAGAGTTGCCAAAAGAGGAGTGTTGAGGAGCAACACCACATCTGTGATGAAATTGAGAAGTGGACGTAATGTGCATCGTCTATGGCTTCATCAACGAACTTATGAGTTACCTAATGAATTGATGAAGATGGTCAAAGTATCAGTCCCAGTGTCAAGAAAGATTTTGTGAAAATCTAGACTTTTATATTAGTTGACATGAGTGTCAATTTTAGTTAGCGTTTAATTTTATTAAATGGGATTTATGTTTCCTATTGTTATTTTGACATGAGTGTCATATTTTGGATTATTGGATTTTTTATATTGGTTGAATGAATGAGTTTATTTATTATGATAGCATTTAACTTTATAATAAATGTGTTTATTTAACTATTAAATGCTTTGCATTATTTTATGAGTAAAATGATTGCATATTTATTAAGTGGAGGCTTAATAAATTTAAACCAATAATATTCCCCTCTTAAGTTTGAGAACTTGATAATCCAATAATTCAGATTTACTATGCATGAAATATTAACTTGTAAGGTTGGACATTAGGACTAAGAGGGTAATTGGATACTATTAGTAGCCTTTTCGAATTGAAGCCTGATAGAAAACTTTACTGAGTTATTATTTCAGATGCATAGTAAATAGCATGTATTGCCTTATTTTTTTTAAAATTGTGCATTTTTGTTCCATTTAAGATCAGAGGATCCTAATGGATACTGCTTCCAAATCAATTATCGTAGAACTTCATACAAGTATTAAGATGAATGGTGATAATTGTGAATTCTGGAGTATGAGAATCCAGTGCGTGCTTGAAGAGCAAGAGGCTCTTGGACCCTTAAGTTCGGTTATGGCTGAACCTAAGAACGGCACTACATCACAGTATAGGCGAGACCGTAATGCCTATGTGGTATAGAAAAAGAAGAATTTCACTGCTCGTGTCATCTTGCTAAGTGCAATAGATGATATCACTAAGTAGTTCAGCAAGTATCAAAATGCAATGGATCCGTGAATCACTTTGCAAGAAAATTTTAGAGGTGTGTCTCTAACTAAGTTTTTGATCATTGATGATCAAATTTGATACTTATCAGAAGAAGTCTGATTGCTGGATGCGAAAACATCTATGAGAGATGAAAATGATTAGTAAGCTTAGTGATATTGGTCATAAGTTGACTGTTGAGCAATAGGTCCTAACTGTTATCCATTCCTTACCCAAATGTTAGGAGCATATAAAGATGCAACTAACTCAAACGGACAAGCATTGAGATATTTGAGGATGTCGCTTGTCATTTGAAGCTTGAATAGGACTATTTGGCACTGATTAAGGTTAAATGTCATTGTGCATATGGCACAGTATTATTCTGGTGAAATGAGTTATAACTAGAACAAGATAAGAAGCTTCAAAAGCAGGATAAGGAAAAAGGCTCAATAGCCTTAAAAAGCAAAGAAAGAATAGAATTTTAAGAGGTCCAAAGGCAAGAAGACGGTAATGTTTCAAGAGTGAAATATTTTAATTGCCAACGGAAAGGTCACTATGCAAGAGGTTACACTGTGCCCAAACAGATACAATATTTTGACTCAAGAGTGAGTGAAATTTGTGTATCCAACTCAGAATTTCATTCTTTGTGAGTGATAGATTCAAGAGCAAAGGATCATGTAATAAGAGAAGAGCAAAGGATCATGTAATAAGAGATCAGATACCTTTGTTAAGAGTTCTGTTTCTGTTCTTACTTTATTGAAATTTGTTTTCAATTTATGTTTTGAGGATAACGGTATAAGCTTATACTTAAATGATGATTATGAGGTTCTGGTTAAATACTGAATGATTTCATTGTTATGGATGTGTACCATGACTATTTGAGAAAAAATAATTAGAAAATCATTCGATAAAGGAACTAGAGCCAAATTTCTATTGCAGTTAGTTCATTCTGATGAATGTGGTCAAATGAATGTGAGGGCAAGGCATGGGGCCTACTATTTCATCACCTTTTATGGATGACTATACTAGGAATGGTCATTTCAATTTGATTGCTCACTAGCCAGAAGTATTATGTTGCTTCAAAACTTTTATGAAGTTAGTTGAGAATCGATTAGATAAAAAGATCAAAGCTTTAACAACTGACAGAGGTCGGTGATATCCTACAGATAAATTTAAAGCTTCATGTGATGAAAAGTGATTGAACATCAGTTGTTCATTCTAGAAATTCACAACAAAACGATGTTGCGAAAAGGAGAAATAGGACTCTCCTAGATATGGTTAGATATATGATGGCAGAGGCAGATTTGCCAATCTCCTATCGGGAAGATAATTTATTGACTGCCACATATATTTTTAAACCAAGTGCCTTCTATCTCTGTCACATCTATAACTTATGAGTTGTGAACTGGTCGACAAGCTGACCTAAGCCATTTACGACCTTAGGGTTGTGCTGTTTATATCCATGATGCTTCATGTAAAATTGGTTAATTGGGACCAAGAGATAGAAAGAGTATCTATGTGAGATATTCTAAAGTATCAAAAGGATACATTTTCATGGGTGAGCAAGAAAATGGCACTGTGACAGAATTCAGATCACAAGTCATTATACTCTTAGAGAATAAATTTCCAAAGTTGGGCAAAGTGAATTAGGATTTCACTTTATATTAATCTCAGGAAGAGAATATCAGGATCACTCCATCCGAGTGGGAGGAAATTAGAGGAAAAAAGCCAAGGTTTTCATCCTCCATATGATCCGGATGTTCGAGACCCTGATTTAAGTGGGAGTATTCTTCACTCCAGTGGGAGGAAAGAATATGGTATTCCTAACTCCAGTGGGAGTAAGGGAACATGATTCCAGTGGGAGCATTTTGAATTACGATGAATATATGAGACATGTTTATCAAGATTCAGAACTGCAAAAATCTAAAAGGAAAAGAGTTATGTGCCGACGATTTGAGATCTAAGGCTCGAACAGAGTCCTTTTAGTTGCCCCACAAGATGAGGAAAAGCCTAAAAATATTCGAGAGGCTCTTCCATGCCCATCTAAGGAAAGTGGATTAAAGCAATGGAAGAAAAGGCATCAGTGAGATCAAACTAAGTTTGAGAACTTGTTGATCTGTCAAAAGGACACAAATTGAGAATAAATGTATTCTCAAAGTAAAGCGATAAGCTGAAAAATAGTATCGAAAGATATAAGACTCGGCTAGTCGCTAAGGGGTTCATACGACAGGAACAGATTGACTATGAGTAGACATTCTCATATGTTGTAAGATTTATGTACATACGGTTAATTCTAGCCATAGTGACGAGTTTGAACCTAGAGGTACATCAGATGGATGTAAAGACTTCTTTTCTCAATGGAGAATTGTATGAAGAAATCTACATGGATCAGCCTGTAGGTTTTATTGAAATAGGCAGCGAACATAAGGTTTGCAGATTGAAGAGATCAATCTATGGACTTAAACAGTTTTCAACACAATGGTTCTTGAAACTTCATCATACAATCATGTCGAATGTGTTCAATATGATTGATGAAGACCATTGTGTTTATAGAAAAAGCTCTAAAAGTAATTTTATCATTTTAACTTTGTATGTAGACGACATACTAATAGCTAGAAATGACAAAGGGTACGTAAATATAATCAAAGATTGGTTATTGTCCAACTTTGAGATAAAAGATATGGGTCAAGCATATTACATTCTTGAAGTTAAGTTTTCAAGAGATTATTCAAGAAGATTGTTGTCTGTTTCTTGAGAGAAATATATCAACAAAGACCTTGAACAATTTAATATGCGAAATTGCAAGCCCATTGATACCCCTGTTGCTAAGAATCAGTTTCTCAGCAAAGAGATATGTCCTAAGATGCCGAAAGAGATGGAACGTATGAGGAATGTTTCATATGCCAGTGCTGTGGGTAATCTTATGTATGCAATATTGCATACAAGATATGATATATGCTATGCAGTGGGCATAGTAAGCAGATATCAATTTAACCTAAGCGAAGTACATTGGAAAGCAGTTGAAAGGATACTTAACTACCTCAAAAGTACAACTGATTATTCTCTCTATTTTTGAGACAAGGGTCTGCAATTAAGAGAATACAGAAATGTTGATTAGGCAGGAGATGTGGATGAAAGAAAATTCATTCAAGGTTTTATATTCTTGTTTGGCAAGAGTGCCATCTCGTGGATTAGCAAGAATCAAATCTGTGTAGCCCTATCAACAATGGAAGCTGAATTTATCGCTTCCTCAACTGTTGTACAAGAGATAGTTTGGCTAAAATGGTTTGTGAGTCATTTAAGAGTAACTACCTCAGAGGTATCGGTGACAGTCTATAGTGACAGTCAGTTGTCGATAGCTTATAGTAGAGATAAGCATATTGACATTAAGTATCAATATACGAGAAATATTGTTGCACGAAGAGAGTGAACTTACAGTACGTTTCTACGCATACAGATCCGTTGAGTAAACTTGTAATAAGGGATGTGTTTTGAGGAACACATTAGATCTTGAGGTTTGCGTAGAATTTAATTGGTACTGTTATACTTTAATATAATCCCTTAACATTATTATTTGCGAATAATAACGAAAGTTCATTGTTGGCAATACATGAGTGTGAATGTTTATGTGTAAACATTTACTGTTATTTATTTGTGATTAAGTATGTCGGACAGATAAGTAACCCACTCACAAGGGTGTTTACCTTAGTTTTGTCAATGAGTTGACAAAAGACTAAGATGAGGCGAATTTTGAACATATGAGAATGCTCGAGAGCCTGTTCAAAATAAAAGTGCCGTCTTGCAGAAATTACAAGATTTGTCTTGTTAAGGTGTGAGATAAAGACATACATAAAGTTGTATGCTTTGGATTGAGATCCAAATAAGAATTATAAGGAATCCGATGGTAAGTTATATGTAACTACCATGTTCTGTCTAAAAAGGCCAGAAGTAGTCCTTAAGTAAGTGGACTAAAGTTGGATGTTTCGGTGCATCGCAACCTTACGCTTCTGTATGGTGTTATATAAATGTAAGACATGCGCTCCTTTAAGGGAAGGAATGAACACCATAACACATGTTTTATATCATGTGTGCTTATGTGACCAAGGGATGGGAAGTCAATATTATTGATCTCAACTTTTCCTATTGTGAGACCCTACCATATTTCGACCCTTAGAACCCTTAACTTATCCCTGAAGTATGATTTAGTGTGGCTAGCTTAGTTAGTTTCCAAGAGGCCATGGAATAATTTTGGTCTGGCGGACCTGACTAGAAAAGCGAGCTGAATCTTGATGGATGGCATATAGTAAGAGGGGAAGATAGCTTTTTGATCACATTCAATTGTTTCGTGGTTCACCGGCATGCCTATTGTGGTTTCTATAAGTAGAGACATAATAGTGAACACGAAAATTGTTTTATGAGATCATGAGTTAAAACAGTGAATGTGAGAAGGCGGTCTAGGGTTTTGGCATACGTGTATAAGAGGATCTCGTCTTTTCGAGACGCTATATATCCCTAACAGGTGTATAGCACTAGTGCTCTCGATGTATGCTGGTCACACGGTCTATCTGCCTGTATAACTGGAGAACTCGACTGAAAATCATTCAGTCATGTGCGAGTGGGAGATGTTGGAGTCGGGATGCGCCCATGACTTTTCGGGTTGACCCGGGATATATGTATCGGACCGGGAATACTACTAAAATGGAAAGAGTTCCATAATTTAAGGAAAATCAAAGGATTGTGTCCCTTGGATTTTCCTCCTCCTTATAACCTTCCCTTTAATATGTTATTAAAGGGAAGTTACTTACTCCCTTTAATGGGAGTTAGTGCTCCTATTTATGGGGCATTCATCTCTTTTGGGAGATGAAGGCCTATAAATAGGAGGCTCCTCCTTTGAAGAAAAGAGAGGAGAAGTTCCACATACCGAAACTCTGTCGATTTCACCCCTCGCTGGTTTTGTACTTCAAGTGGCTTTTAGACTGTGATCTAGTTGTCGTTATCCCGCTCGTGGATATCAGCCAGACCAGTGACGCTAGAAGGGATCCTTGTAATCGCTTCCGCCAAAGTATCTGCGCTACAAGAGGTAGGTAGCATATAACCCGTTTATGTTACCTCCATATATGCATGTGGCATGTTGGTATATAAATCCTTCATAAAGCATAAGCAATTCATCCTACCAACTAAGTAAGTTTCCACCTTAGAAAGAAACCCTCATATCCAAATATTATTATTATTATTGTTATTATCATTAATCTGCTTAATTTTACTATCACGTTTCCTCAATAGGCTAACTTACACATTAAACTTATAATTTTTAAACTATTTCTACCAAAATCATTTAAAGCCAACACTTGTTTACTTGAAACATAATCAGAAGTAGACAAAACAAGTAAGGGCCCGTTTGGCATAGCTTTTTCAAGGAAAAAACTGATTATGGGATAAAAAACTGATTATGGGACAAAAACAAGTGTTTAGTAAATGTTGATTTTAAAAAAAATCAAATTTATGAAAAGTGAAAAAACATTCTATTAGAAAAAGCTAAAAATTGAAACTTTCAGAAAAATTTATTTTCAGTTTTTAAGGGCAGCAGATTTAATATTTTTTTAAACAAAATTATCCCTTATTTTATTTCATAATGACAATTATATCTAATATATTTTTTTTTTGCTCTTTATCTTATCCTACCACCCAAAATCATCTGACGTTAAAAATAATTATGTTATTTTTTTCTCTTCTATTTTTTTATCATCCAAAATAATATATATAATTAATTAAGAAAACAACATATATATTTTTAATTTTTTTATGTTATATTTATTTTTATTTAATTATATATGAAAATATATGGTCTTTATAGTTTAGTGAAATAAAAAAAATTCAAATAAGTGGGAATTATAATTATTTTTTAGTGAGATTTTGAATATAATATATTAAAATTTATATATATTATTTTTTTATTTTTTATTCTAAAAAGTCATTTTTAATCATGTCATTTACCAAACAGTTGACAACTTTTTTTATTTTATAAGTTATTTTGAATTTTATTTACCAAACAATTATCTATTTTTCGATATAAAGTTTTTGAAATACAACTTTTTTCAATTGAAAAAACTGTTTTCATAAGTTTTACCAAACTAGCCCTAAGAAAATGTAAATTTTAGTGGTCTCAAACCTCAATATATGGCAAAATAACTTCAATCAACTCCACAAAAAATGAATTAAGCCTCAACTTGTTTTTCTTTTCCTTTATTCTTCACGTTTTCTTCTTTCTCTTCACAATATATACAACAATTCAACCTTAAAATCAATAAATTTCAATAATATTGTAAATTAACTTGAACATATTACTTAAAAATGAGCCATCTAACTTATTTTAAGTTTAAAACATTAAATTCCTAAAATTGGATTTTCAAATCCCTAAACCTCTAAATTCTGTCCCTTTATAAAATATCTTAAATTTCAAATTACTAGACATTATCACTCACTTTACGACCGCTGATCAGGAAGGAAGAGCCGGTGGCGTCTCACGGTGGCCAGCGATGGCAGAAACGGCGGAAAGGAGGGCTAACCCGAGGCAAGAACGGGAAGAAGAAAGAGGCTGCTGTCGCACATGGAAGAGGAGAAGAGAAAGAGAGTGATGCCGGCGGCCAGCCACGGAAGAGGGGGACAAAGGGGCGAGGACGCGACGGGGTGGGGCGGCTAGAAGGGAAATCGCGACTAGGGAAGAGGAAAAAGAAAGAAAGAAGGAAAAGAAAATTAGAAAAGGGGAACATAGCCCAAAATGACGTAGTTTTGGGAAAAAGGGGCAGATTTTTCTTTACCCTAAATTACCTTTTTGTCCCTTCCCAATTATACTTATACCAATGTTTACCCATTAATTGAACTTCTTAAATTTTAATTTCTTTCACACACTCCCTTTTTATATTATTTTTTTTTATTTGTATGTCCAAAATATCGAGTTCATTATCCGTACTATTCAGATCCATTATTTCGGAGCGTTACAGTAATCATAGATAAGTATCAAGATATGCATTACAAAAAAATAGGAAATTAGCAACGGAAATTTTCGTCACTAATTCCATAAATTTCATCGCTAATTACTTTTAGCGACAAAATAACTAACCGTCGCTAATCCATCCGTCGCAAGAAATTTTGCGATCAAAACATAAAACAGTCGCTAAAAATAGCGACAGTAAATTTCGTCACTAAAAACAAAATATTCCGTCGCTAATTAATTCCTAAATTAGTCGCCGTAAATATTAAAAAATATTAGCGACAAAAAATTTCGTCACTATTCCGTCACAAAAATTGATAAAATTTTTATTATTATTTTCAATTTAATTTTTTATTATCATTATTACATCAAATATTTAATTTATTTAAATAATAATTATGCAATATTATTAATAATACTATTAATTTAAAAATATAATATTATAAAAATATATTAAATTGTACAATTAAGAATGTACAAATGGTCAGTTCGGTTTAGTTTTAAACGGAACCGAATAGATCGAAAATCGAACTTATATTCAACAAAATAAAACCATTTAAAATAAATAAAAGAAAAATAACATATATAAATTTTCATATTATGTTCCTAATAAATACTAAGTAAAATTACATTAAAAATAAATATATATAAATTACATTAAATGTCTATGATTTCGTAGCTTTATTAGTCCCGGACTGATTTTGCGTTTCAACTAGAGTGATGAGATATTAAATCTAATCTTGAATAGTGGCCTAAAATCAAAAAATAAAAATTAAAATAAGCAAAGCAACAATATATGCATATTACAAAACAAATCCAAATGAATTAATCTCCAAAAATTAATAATAAGAACAAAGTAGCATAATAATAATAATTATGTGTTAATAGTATTTATGTATAGGAACTTCTAACTTACAAAATAACCTATATTTATTCTACTTTTTCAATTTCAGTACCAATTAATCAAATGCAAGATACTCTTTTCAGTAATAAAAATAACTAAAGCATTGAACTAAAGCACCGAAATTTAGAAATTACTTTCTACAACTCCTAATAATAATTACTATCACTGCAAATAAATATATATTTCAACCATCATCTTGCCCTGCTAAAGCATTGGGGGATCACATTTTTATTGCTCTTTCCCTTCCTATAACCATTCCCGCTTTCTTCTTTTGAGTTGTACACTACTTTTCTCAAGCTATATATATATATATATTTTCCCATTTGAAGCATCAAAAGTAGCTATATTTAGCAACTGAACCATGTACTGAACCTTACAAAATATCATTAACTAGAAAATGCAATGGACTGAAGGCCAGAGATTGAAATTTAGCAAGGTTACATGGGTGATACTTATGGAAATGACGTGTTGTATGATATTCATACAGACAAGAAGCATTTCCCTATAAACGCCAAACTATGAAATAGATTTTTCTTCAATACACAGTTCATAGTTTTTTCTTCAATACACGGTATAAAAATGAAAGAAATCTGTTTACAAACTAAAAATTTTGTATGAGCAAGCAAGGAAAAGTAACTTGAAACTGCATCTAGATCAACAAAACACACGAAGCAAACATTCCACTTCCAAATTTTCTCAAATGATTCCTCAATTTTCCTCCAAATAACAAATGGATCTTAAAGACAAAAATGATAAAAAGAAGCACAATCTGAAATTTCAAATAAGAGTTTCCACATATAATTTGCAACACTAATTAGGAAGAAAGAAACTAAATGTTTATTCAATCAATCAGAGAAGAGATCAACCAAGAAATAGAAAAATACTGAAGAAATAAGGAATTACAAAGATGCCAATGTAAAATCAGCATTAGTAACTTTTCTACCTCATTGAAAATTTATGCTTCAAACCATAAGATCACCATAGCTGAGCAATTTCTGTAGTCGAGTAGATCACTAGCAAAAGAAAAATAAATTAATTTCTGAAAGAGAACAAATACAGAGAAGCACAAATTAAAAGGAACTCAAAAGAAATTATAAGAGAAAACAATTAACTTCAAAGCAGGAACTCAAAAGAAATTATAAGAGGAAACAATTAACTTCAAAGCAAGAATGAAGATTCAGACCCAAAAACGTAAAAATGTTACATCATTTACATGCTTTATAATTATCCATAAACATTAACTAGCAGATACAGAATCAACAGAATCGCAACATGAACAAGAAAAAAAAAAGCAATAGAAAATAAAATGCAACAAGAATCAAAAGCAAATAGATGTTTAAGTGAAGAAACAGAAAGATAGCCGACTTGAAATTAGAAGAAAGAGGGAAGTAATCAACATAGAGATAGAAAAGAAAGGTAAACGCACCATTTAATAGTAATAAAATCCAAAAATTTCAGCAAAATTATAGTATAAATATAAAGAAATGACCAGATCAACTTGAAGTAAAAGATCTGGTCTTAAGCAAAATTCTCATCAATTACAGAAAAAAATAAAAAATAACAAAGCAGAAAACACTCACTGGCTGTCAAATGAAGGAGACAGCGGCGAGGGAGGGGGCCACAACGAGCGGAGCGAAGCAGATCCACAAGAGGTGGCGGCAGCGACGAACGGCGGATTCCAAGCGACGGGTAGAGCAGCGCGGCGACGCCGAGGAGCGAGAGGCGGCGCCGGGGGAGTCCGATCCGGGTGGGCGGCAGTGCAGATCTGCGCGCAACAAGTGACGAGAGAGAGAGTGGGAGGGTGAGGGAGGGAAAAGGAAATGTATAGGTTTTTTTTATATATATAAACATATACACATATATGAGATATTTAGCAACGGACCGTATTTCCGTCGCTAAATCAAAACATATCTATCGCTAAGAATGACAGTCAGCGACTAAACAATGTTTCCGTCGCTAAATTTAGCGACATACCAAATTTCTATCCTTAATTTAGTCGCAAAAAAAGGGGCAATTAATTGCTACAAAAAATTAGTGACTGATTCCTTTTTTCCGTCGCTATTTCGTCGCCAAATGACCACCAAATTGAAAAAAATAAATTTTTGCGACTAATTCTAATGACAGTCACTAATTAGCGACTAAAATTTGTCCGTCGCTACTTTAGATTTTTTTTGTAGTGATGTTCTAAGTATTTGATCACCAATAGAATTAAAGCCAGATACATAAGCATACATAAACACAACATCCCTAAGTTATATCATACATTCTTAATTAAATTCATCGCTCGGCCAAAACCACACGATTTTACCACCAAAAACAAGGTTATTAATTTCAAAGCAAATTCAGCAAATATAACCAAGCGTACATGAAAACATTAATTGTTTAAGAGAAATTTCTATTCTTTTAAACACAATATTTTCACCACAACAACAAATTAACATTAACATTGTAATACTCCATACCCAGACATTGGTCCAAGTATTGTACCGGTATTACATTGGTTGGCGGTTTATCTAAATATACTTACTAAAATGTCCACCTTAATTATCCAAATTAATACCATAATAATATACCCAAATCTATTACTTTAAACATCCCTTTATATTAACCTTAATTATCCATGTATTACTACGAGGCCAATTATTTTTACTATTTGATGGATAATTTGCAGAGATTTGGGCAGCATATTGGCTGTACCCAAGATCTGCCCTCCTACAAAATTGGAATATTTCACTTCCAAAATATTCAAATAACCCAAGCGACTTCCAATTTCACAGTTTCATTCACAACTCCACATCATAATCAATTTAAGCCACCATATTACATTCAAAACTCACAAAACCAACATTTACATAATACAGGCATCTAAAAGTATATATAATCCAAAACTTATATACAACACTGTCTCATATTTTTCTGTTTCAAGTATGTACATGCCATCAATAAGAAAGCTAGATCGCTTTTTCCCCTCTTTCGCCCCAGCTCTATCCCCTGTGTGCGGCACACAAAAACCACACGCTAAGTACAAATTGTACTTAGTGGTGAACACGAAATCCCATAATTCCACAAAATAGTTATTTAATCAATTATCAAATATAATTCATATATATATATATATATATTCAGAAATTTATTTTACATACTTTATTTACTAAATTTAGGGAAAAATTTCGATTTAGTCCCCTATTAATTATTTTTCTTTCTTTAACTACCTTTAATTTTCTCGCTAAAGGGAAAATTTGCACTTTAATCCCTAAAGTTTCTAAAATGCCATTTTTGCCCTAAATTAACTTGTTTTTGCCTTTTTCACTATGTCACTCTTTTCACTATTTTTCATTATATCTCAGCTTTTTTCATTGTTTTGCATCATAGTTCAATATTTTTCAATATTTAAAATATTTTCACTGCTCTATCATATTTTACAATATTATGCTATATTTTCGCTGTTTTTCATTCTCTTCTATTATTTTACATAATAGTTCATCATTTTTCCTTTATTTTGCCCCTAGTAAAATCCAGCGAAATTGTGTCAAGCTGGACAAGTGGCATATCAATATGGGACCCAGTTCTCGGAACCATTCAGTCCATTTATATTGCTTTTATTATTATTACTATATTATTATTACATACAAATATATAAATAAATCCATATATGGACAAAGCTCTCGGAGCCATTTAGTCCACAATTCAATTTAACATCTTACGCGGGAACAGAGCTTTCAGAGTCATTCAGTCCGATTTCACTTATAATGACGCAATACTGCTAAACTCCCTAATTGGCATACCAACCTTATCACATTCCTCCAATTCCTATCTAGTTTTACTAAGGGCATATCTAATAGAATTTCATATTTTATTTTAAAACATAACCCCATAACATTTCTTAAGTATACATATCAAAAATTATTTTCATTCTTTCCTTTATAATCAAACTTAACTCACATCATTTTTCTTAATCCTCACCAATTCAAGACTTAAAATCCTTTGTAATCAATTTGAAGCGTCATAATAATTATTTCATGTCCTACCAATTTTAACTCAAATAACAAAATTTCACTCTTCATAATTAAAATTAAATTTTCATGGTATATAACCATTAAATATACCCATTTAAACATGAATTGTCTATCACACATCATTCTGCCATTTAATGAACAATTCCTTATTTTCCATGTTTCTTCCATTAAATATCTTAATCATGTTCTTATAATATGCAAAACAATTTTTATCTCATCAATTATTCATTATAATGTACATATCAAATTCTAAGTTCAAACATAATGTATGCAAGTGTAGGAATTATCAAATTATTATACCTCTCAAAATTAATTTAAACATGCCATACATTCCCAATTTAATAATTATAACATCAATTTCATAAACCCCCAATTTAAGAACCCTAAATTACATATTCAAATTTTTGTACGAAATTAAGGAGTTTCTGTTTTCACTTGCCTATTTCAAGCTCAAACCACCTAAGAGAGCTTATTCTTGCCTTTGCCTAATTTTGCATCCAAATCCTTTTCTTTAATCACACTTGGCCAAAAACTTACATAGTAGATTTCATCAAATTTCTTTCATTAATCAACCCAAAAACACATAAAATCATGCCTGCAATATTCATCTCTAATCAAAATCTAAAAAAAAAACTTAAATTCATTAACTTACTTAATATGACTCATTTGGAAACCTTGAATTTTCTTGCCTCTTTTCACTTCCATGATCACTATGAGATGAGGAGGAAGCTATTAATTTAGTGTTTTTGAGTGAATTTATGGTGAGAAACTCAAGGATCCAAGCTTGGAATTATGGCATCAATGGTGAAAATGGTGGGAAAAGTATGCGGGACAGCTTGAAGACGGAGGAGGTCACGTTTTTGGCCTGCCAAAAATCTGGAATTCTAGATTTTATAAGGTCCCACAAACCAATAGTTCAAATAAAACCAAATACTATTTCATTACATGGTGAAAAATATTGCCACTTGTTATTTCTTGATTGGCCAATAATTTTTATTGTAAATTTTCCACAAAACTAATCCAAAAATGCCTAAAAGTATCAAATAGAATGCATTTAAAATTTCGAATCAATCCAAGGTTATTTCAATATAAAACTTGACCCGGAAATGCATTTTTTCAATCTGAAATCTGGATTTTCAAAGTTGTCCAAAAATTAATTTCACTCTAAAAAATTCATATACATTATTTCAAGTGACTCGGTGCAATCGAAATAAATTTCTGAAATTTGTGGAATATTTTTGGGCTGATCAAAGTTTTGATCAACCCTCTTCAGTCCCACAACACAACTTATTTTTATTTTTGACTTTTGAAGGCCTATTGATTTTAATTTCATCTTAAATTATACCACCGACCGTGTAATGAATTGATTTTAATTATTTAAGTATAACTATTGCCCGAAGTAACCCAATGGGACTACGCGAGTTGGGTACGCGGGATTTAGACACTTTTTGGGCCTAACGAATTGGAGTGGCCAACTCCGATCCTGTGCAACAGTAGCATAGTAACAACCAGTAACCGGCCTCATGAAAGAAAATAAACTTTGCAGGTTCTCAATAACCCGCAATAACAGTCACCATTATCCCAATTTCAATGCAAATGTCCGTTCTCTATGGCTAGCCAATTATACCCTTACTAATGCTTTCTATCGATTACCAAGCACAATAATGATCCTCAATCATATTTGCCAATTATATTGTCATTCACATATTTAATCACATCTATCAAAATCTCATTTTACAGTTTTGTATTTCGATTTTCCATCTATTATGTGGCATAACATTGCCTTTCTTCACTATTTCAGTCTAAGTCCATTATCACATCCTCATTTTATAGTATCTCTCCTTTCATTAGGCCTTAATTAATACATTCATATAAACCAAACAATCAGCATATTCAAAATTAAATTCCATTACTTATAAGGCTATATTTCATAATTCATATCTCAATATAAATAGGATATATACTTGAATGCAAATTTGAAAATTTACATACTTCCTTATGTACTTTTTACCTTTTTGGTTATTTATAGTCATATTTAACGTCACAATCACACGTAAATTATTATCTTGAATACAAACTCATATTCATATTAAATAGTCAAAATAAACTCAAGACTACCAACCATATTTAAATTAACCTTTCAAAGGAGAACTCACATGTACATGCATTGTTTTTTACCATTGTAAACCTTATACAAACAACTTATATATATTTCGATAACTCAAATTCTAACTCAATTCTGTCAAACATGCTCACATAAAAGAAATATGGACTCTTATCAAAGTATCAAATAAGACTTAATTTATGGTTAACTTGTATGATTTAGATCCTATTCAAATTCTTCATATTTATACCATATTATTTAACTTCACAACACCATTTCATTTGTTGGAATATTATTGAACTGAAGTATATTCAGATAATTTCTAACCTTACACAAATTATACATAATCAGCTTATTTGATTCTAGTATTTAATAAGAATTTAACTCTTTAAACTTCTTCAAATTCTAATTTGATTATATTTATTCTGTTTATTTTCAATTAAATTAGCCAACTACATAACCCGTATTAAGCGTAGATGGATTTCATTAACTTCAAGCCCACCAATTATCCTTTCAACATTAATCTTGATTCAATTAATCTTATTTTCAAGTCAAATTATCTATTCTGTTTATTTGCTTATTTTCTCTAAACTAATTTAGGCATAATTGAAATTTTGATCGTTGCTAACTCTAACATAATATGTATTAATTGAATAAGAAAGAAAATTTAATAGAGCACTTACAACTATGGTCTCATATTCCTTCAAATTCTGTTCTAATAGCTAAAATCAAAACTCTGTCCGCCGGTCGCCGATAACCGGAGTCTGACCGGCGTGAAACCGAGAACACCTCGAGGAAGCTGACATCATGGGAAATCCAACGGCAGTGGTCACGCGCCTCTAGACATCGGGGTTTGGCCGGAATCTACGCCGGAATGCCTCGGTATACCCCTCTTCGATCTACTTATTGCCGGCGAGTGGGGAGAAACAGAGGACATCAACAGATTCATCTCGCCTTCAGGAGCTCGTCGGTGTGGTCCGTGTATCCATCCGACACTGGAGGTGGCCGAAAAATGGCCTTCAAGGTCTCGGTAGACGAGAGAGAAAGCAATCAGCAGGAGAAGGAAGGCAGAGCAAGGAAGGAAAAATGGTAGGGGTGTCTGTGGTGGGGAACTGGTGGCCGTGAGGGGTCGCCGTTGATGGTGGTAGAGCTGGCGTTCGCAGTTGGATTCTGTCAGCTAGACGGAAGCAGCCCCTATTCCCCCCCTTCCCGATTCTTTTCCCCCTCTCCGTTTCCCTTGTTTTCTGCATTTCTTTCTTTCTTCTTTCCTTATTTTTTTTTGTTATTATTTTATTTGATTATTTGTGCTCATAATTCATTTGGTCGAGATATTTTTATTTATTTATAACTAAAATTTTACCTTAGAGATAATTTTAAAAGCTCCAAAATAATACTCATAAAAAATCTTTTTTCATGGAGTATTTATTTTAATTATCCTGAATAATTTTAATTCGTCCATGAAATTTCCATGGCTAAC
This sequence comes from Excoecaria cochinchinensis, assembly GCA_947683425.1. NCBI lineage: Eukaryota > Viridiplantae > Streptophyta > Magnoliopsida > Malpighiales > Euphorbiaceae > Excoecaria > Excoecaria cochinchinensis. The sequence goes on along the minus strand of CANTUQ010000125.1, from coordinate 1,256,620 downwards.
TTTTTGGATTAATTATATCTTTTTAATAATAATAATGATAATTAATATCGACTCCATTTAATTATCTTATTTAATTTTCCGCCGAGCACAAAATTAAAGTGTATTAAATTTTCCGCCGAGATAATAACTGTACCTTCCTTCAAACTTATATGGAAATGCTTTTATAAAATAGGTTGAACATATTACAATTAGATTTTGATTCAATTTTTGCAATAGAAAAAATGAATTTAAAATATACTCATCTCTCGTATATTTACGTAAATTAAATATAAATCTTATTATAATCCAGCCAATTCATTTTAAAACTCCTATACATATTCTCCACATATGCAGACATGCAACATTGTTGATTATAAAAAAGTAAAAAAAAGTGAAGAAAAAATGGAGTCACATTATGTAGAAGCTAAGCTACACTTGCATTGGCTGTAAAAGTTAAAATTTTCACAGGCCACACTAAAAAAGACCAACTTACCTTACTAATAGTAATATTAGTTCGGCAACTATATTATATTTCTTGCAAATCAAAATTAATAATGTATTATTATATTTCCTTTCCAACTTAGCTGTTAAAGTTGCAAGAAACTATAGAGTCTCTCCTCTAAATCAAACGTAGTTGTTGCTTAGTCTTAAGGCCTTTTTTCTCCCCTCTTTTTTTTGTAATTAAGAATCAAATTTATTGACTCTTTTGGTCATTAATATGTCTGTCTCTTTATTACGAGAAACAGATATTTTAAATTTTCTTTTGAACTTTTTGTTTACCTACCAAATATGTGAAACAGTAGAAAATCGTTTTATATTGTTAGTCGTGGAGGCGGCCACACAACAAATTATATGGATCTTCAGTGGCAAGCGCCATCTGCAATAATTCCTCTTTCCAAATTATACTTCTCCATTTTCATGGAAAACAAAAAGAAAGCAGATCAAGATCAAGAACAAGGGGTTGATATTGAATTCAAAGAATTGCTTTCAACACTTCCGAAAGAGAGAAATTGGGAAGGAACCCATCTTCATCTTTACCAACATTCTTGGTATCCTTCTATTGCACTTAAAGCATTAATTTCCTTTCAAAATAAATTCCATGCTCATAATACTGATATTATCTTAGCAACCACTCCAAAATCAGGAACCACTTGGTTGAAAGCTATTATTTATTTGATTACAAATCGTAGCTGTGGTGCTCAATGAATCTCCATTGCTCACTTCAAGTCCTCATGATCTTGTACCTTTCTTTGAGCTTGATATTTTCTTGAAAAACCAGTGCCCTAATCTTGAAAATATTCCTGACCCGAGAATCTTCTCCACCCATGTACCTTAACATTCTTGAAAAATTTGCAGGATTTGTAGTTTCGAAAATCTGAAGCATTTGGAGGTGAATAATAAGGGTAAACGGCCTTCTGGAGTTCCAAATGCTGCATATTTCAGGAAAGGTGAAGTTGGAGATTGGAGCAATTATTTAAGTCCATCAATGGCAGAGCGTATGAACAAGATTCTGAAAGAAAAACTGGAAGGTTCTGGTTTGAGTTTTGATCTTTTTTAGTAAAATCAACAGAGATGTGTAGCGATTTATCTTTAGATTAATTATCCGCATATTTCCATTAATGTTTAATTTCTTCAAAGAATTCGAGGCCTTTAAATTCAGCTGGTTATGCTTATTTTGTAGCAGAAATGGAATGTGTATTGCGTGGTTAAGTATCTCTTTCTGTTAATTATGCAAGAAAGTTAAGAAACTTAAATTAACTAGGTTTGGTTAGGTGGTACACACCAAATCAAGGAAAATTATTGCTCGTATCCCTTAAGGCAAGTTTTATAGACTAAATTAATAGTATAGTGTCATCTATATATATATATTAATTACTCGCTCATTTTTTTTTTCAACTAACTTTGAATAGATGGTAATGGATTATTAGTTTTGTTTCATGAAACTTGTTGGATTTGAATTTTCACATAAATGCATTTTTTTTTTATGAAAATTGCAATTTAAAACCACAATTCCAAAAAAAAAAAAAAAACGTGAAAATAAAAAATGACATGAACTTTAATTAACGATTCGACTAATGATGATTCTCAAGCGAGGTGGTAGAGGTTGCACAAATAACTTAGAAAGGGTAGAAAATGAATTTTCCCTAATAAATCCATAAATCCTCGTACGATTTCTTTAAATTTCTACAAAGCTGAATTAATCTCAAAATTACAAAATATTATGCTTGATACACCGGGTACTGTAGATATTATCTGCTTTAGACCGGGGCACGGTTTTAAAAGGGCTCTGTAGGGGAAAGTGTCCATGACTTTTTAAGGTCCACTTTCAACTTTTCGCTAGCCGATGTATGATAGAAAGATAACAATACTATCACTATTCCCTCTCCCGATGAGAGGTTTTCGGGACTGGCCGTTTATGGGACTGGCCGCTTTGGGTACTGCCGTTCGGGCGTTGCCCTCGTCTCTCAACGAAAGCACCAAATGATACACCGGGTACTGCAGATATTGTCCGCTTTGGGCCGAGACTCTCACGGTTTTAAAAGGCCTCTGTAGGGGAAGGTGTCCATGGAGTTTTAAGGTCCATTTTCAACTTTTCGCCAGCCGATGTGGAATAGGAGGATAGCGATGCTATCACTTAGGCAGCACACTCAACTGGATGATGCCCTAAGGTCCAACAGGGGAAGAAGGACCAATGTAATGGATCGGCTGCAGCACTCAGACGGTCGCTCATGCAATAGAGCTTCCGTATCCGAACGGACAGCAAGAAACCCAGACCGAGCTACAACTTCCAAAAATCTGGGAAAGAGGAAGGAATCCGGATGGGGCAGGGCTGAACACTCGGACGATCGCCCGGTTAGAACCTTCATCCCACTCAATGCCAGGCCAACCGACAGTGACACCAGGTATTGATTCTCTAACATTCTACCTCTAAGCATTCTCTCTCTAAAGCTACTAACTTAAGTTTCGCAGTGCATACGCCTGGTCCGACTGGGCACTTTCTCTTGCAGGATTCATTCATCCGATCGGATCTTCTGCTATAAGTCAACTAACTCTCCTTCTTTCTTCTTGATAAAAATTTTTCGTAATTTATCATTTGGTACTTTTATTAAGAGACGAGGGCAGCGCCCGCCTCGGGAGAGGGAATAGTGATAGCATCGCTATCCTTTTATCTCACATCGGCTGGCGAAAAGTTGTAAGTGGACCTTAAAAGGCTATGGACACCTTCCCCTACAGAGGCCTCTCCCAGCGGGAACAAAACCTTGAGGGTTAGAGGGTCAAAGTGCCCGAAGACGACCCAAAGAAGACAATCTCTAAGCGGGTGCTCACCCTGAGTTATGAAAGCACTCAGCGGATTGAGTGGGCCCAAAGCCCTCAAATCCCTTAGAGGCCTTTTAAAACCGTGAGAACCCCGGCCCAAAACGGACAATATCTGCAGTGTCCAATGTATCAATTCTAACTTTATTTTATTCAATTCAAATTGGATAATAATTTGAACCCACCAAAGTTAAAAACACAAAAATAACAGTTTTTTCTTTTTACTTTAAGAATACCAATTAAATGACTTTTAATTAAGACTTGATAAAATGCGCAATTCCATTTATCCTCCTTAAGTTTTTCTCCTTTATAATTCGTGGAATATCCTTTATTTTCCTCCTTTTTCTGGTTAACCAAACAAATAGACAGCAAATTAAACATAGTATTCATCTATTCGTGGGTGCTTTTTCAAGTATCCCTATTGCCAAACTTGTTTTTTTCCTTTGAAATTAATTTTTGTCGTCTCAACAATAAAATATTGTTTATGATTGAGTATCATAATCATACCAACTTCGCGTTTCTATTGCTTTTATAATAAGATTTGAGAATAGTTTATTAGTACGTACTACTTAAGATAAAGATCACTTTTAATTCAAATGGGTTGAAAATTTAATTATTATTTTTAATTTCCAAAAATGTAATATGTATATAAAAAATTCATTTGAAATTTTCTTTTTAACCTGTAAAATTCATTTCTAAATGTTGTGGAAATTTATAACCATAAAATTTGGAAAGCAATTAATTCATGATTTTGTTTTAAGTAGGCCATTCTAAAAAGTAAAATAGTGTACTAAATTGCTTGAACTTTCGAGGATTAGATTTAGATCCCTCTCACTAAAAAAATTAGGATAGTTTCTTAAATATGAGAGCCTATGGAGCACGGCGGCAGACAGCTATTGGAAGCATGTTAAAGTCGGGTAAGTTAAGGTGGCTATATATGTGTGTATACATTGTATTCCTTTTGAGTTCAATATTTCATATATTGAAGAAGATGTTTCATGCATATTCAATCAATTTTTCTTTCGCTATAAACATCCCGTATTTAAAGTGTGTATTAATCCAATTAATATATATTCATGTTAATCTATAATATATAAATATATATTTGATTTAGATAAGTTTTTTTCATCATAATAATATCTCATGCTTTCAGTTATTATGTATTTTTATATATGTTGTCAGAAGATAATTCTACAATTATATCATTTAATCTTTATTATTGGTAAATTTGACAATTTACGTTAATTTATGTTAAGTCAACTATGCATTATAATTTTTTTTTTTTGAAAATACAATAGTAATTGTTTTAGATCTTGCAATATAGGCAAACATTTTTCGTTTGAAAACATTATGAAAATGTGAAAAAATAAATTGTTTTTCTAAAATATGGGAGAGCGTAAATATTGATTTTGACCCAGACAACGAATATTGATTTGTATTAAAATTGAACTATTTTGCATACTGATCTGTACTTAGATACTGATCTAGAGATTCTAGAGTACAAAATTCCATATATATCGACAATAAATATTGATATTCACTGTATGTAGAGGTGTCAAAATTAACAAAAACCCAAATTCACCCAAGAAAAATTGACCCAAATCCAACCCAACTAAAAAATTGACCCATTTAAACCCACCCAAAATCTACCCACATAAAATACAACCCATTTGGGTCATTATTCCTCGACCCAATGGGTGTTTGTTCCTTTCTTCTTTTTTTTTTTCATTATTTTTTTAATATTAAAAACTTTTGCTTTAATAAATAAGATCTTTTGCTTAGCCTGTCCCGCTGTATTATTATTGTGTAATGTGTATGCGTATTTTGTTGGTTATATTTATAATGACCGAGTTATCGGGTTAGTCGTGAATAGTATTTTTTGACGGTAAATAGTGCACTGGGGACAAAAATTACATCCGAACGTAAAAAATATTTTATTTGACCATCAGAAAATACTAGTCACAAGGAGTCCGAGGGTAAAATTTGGAGAAAAAATAAGCTCAAATAGATCTCCAAAAATCAAAAATAAAAAAAAAGCCTAGCTCGTTTTAAAGGTTACCTGATTTGACCAAGGTTTGACTATACCTCTAAAAATAGCAAATGACCACTAAAAATTATTTTAATAGTATATATAGACTTAGATTAATATTTAGAAATTTTTGACAGCGAAAAATTAATTTTTTGGTAACACTGAAAATTGTCGAAACGGATTGATTTAAATGTACCAGATCGAGAAATGGACTCTGTTTCTGCTGAAATTTTGCAGGAAAACTAATTTATATATATATTTTAAGAATTATAAAATTAATTTTGGGAGAAATTGAGTTTAGAAAGTGAGTGAAATAATTTAGGATTAAATAATTGGCTTAAAAATGGAAAAGGGCCACTTGGTTTATGAATTATTGTGTTGTTGTGCCCCTGTGTGTGACTGTGGATTGTTTGAATTGTAGGAAGGGTATGTTATATATATAACCGTTATACTGCCAAAATTTTTACCAAATGAATAGTAAATTGGACAGTTATAAGTCAATCGATATCCCGATCCGTTTGGATTTCCACCGACCTATTTGAGCCAATATTTTTATAATAAATTTTTTATTATCCCGTTATTATATCGATAATTATTTTTCATTAAAAAAAATCAAATGGGTCGACCCAAACCCATCCAACCCATTTGGATATTGACCCATTTATGACCCATATATTTTTAACCCATTTATAACCCACCCATTTATAATCCAACCCATTTATGACCCAACCCAAACCCGTCTAAGCCACCCATTTGCCACCTCTAACTGTATGGTTGAAACCACCACCAATATTAATAAGTGAAGCGAGTCTATCAAATTCGTTTCTTATGCATCTAAAATTCTATTTAGGATGACAGTAGAAAGTCCAGCCATTGTCTGGTTGAAGATGGTGTTAAATTTTGGATCTTAATTCATGTGTATTCAAATATATAGACATCCCATCAACCTTCATATCCTTAGTATATACCATCAGGTATTCCAAATTCATTGGCCGACTAAGCCTGGCTTAAAAGTTCCAATTCAACACCTTCTTCAAACTTCCTTAGCAGAGAAAGGAAACCCCAAGAATTCAGCCATTTTTTGGTGTATAATATGATGTCTTTTTTAAGATGTTCATATTTCAAGAACAAAACCTTATCGGGATTTTCTTGGCTCGCCTTCCAATGGTCCGAAGAAATGAATTCCTTCGCAATGCAACTCGAAAGCTTCCTCTAAAGAATTATTGCAGTTCATGCCACAAGTAATTCGTAATTAGATGTGCATTTAAAAAAATAAATAAATAAATAAATGTTGACCAAACAGATGAGTTCAACTCCTACAGGAGAAAATTTTGATTTTTAGTTGAAGAGAGGTTGATTCTTGTACCGGGAACAGCTATCGAGGTAAATATAATATTTTCAGTAGTACGTAACTATTCAAAACGGAACGTGAACATTAATTGATTGTAATAAAATAGTCATTAATTTGAATTATCTATTCGTAGTCTGCATTGCTATATACAAATTACAAGTAGAAGGAGCATAGTGTTGGGTTACAATTCAAGTCACATGTTGAAAAATTAAGGGAGTAATACCTTAAATATAAATAGTTTACCTAATTATTTTGAGAGAAACGTAAAAACAAATATGTGCGGCTTTCATTTAAAACGGACAATATCATACTAATGTGAAGTTAAGTGATATTTGGCAGTCCTAACAAGTGGTATCAGAACTATGGTTTGGAGACGGTTCGGAATAGTGGACTGCGTTGTATGAAAGGCTTCCGGTACAATCTCGCGATTGGAGATTTGCATTTGGTGTCTTGTGTCAAAAGTTTTTTTGATACTGTGCTGGTCAGGCGGCGTGTCCCGTTGATTAATAACGGCAGTTCGAGATGATTTGACGAATCAAATGAATTATCACTCGAGTGGATGACATAAGTTGTGTGGTTCTTGGTTTGAGTGGAGAATTGTTGGAGTACAATCCAAGTCTCACATCAACAAATTAAGGAATAAATATCTTAAATATAAAAAGTTCACCTAACTCCATTAGGATGAGGTCTCTTGGGAAAAATACAAAAATAAATTCGTGCGGACAATATCATATTAATATCGAGTTAAGTGATGTTTGACGGTTCTAACAAGAAGCATATGAGCAACAATGGATTCCTTAGTAAATCATCTTCCAGATGAGGAAGCCTGTGTTAATGCAATGTAATGCTCTCCCTTTCAGTAGTTTTCCCTAGGGTTCTTCACACAGCAATTGAGCTTGATCTGTTTGGGATCATGGCTAAAGCAGGGCCTGGAGCTTATGTTTCAGCCTCTGAAATTTCATCTCAGCTTCCTACTAAAGATCCTGACGCCCCTTCTTTGCTTGATCACATTCTCTATCTCTTCTTTACTCACTCTCTTCTCTCTTAATAGAGAGAAGATAAGTGTAGCAAAATTAGCCATAAATTAAAAAAAAAAAAAATTGCTCGGCAAGGGTGTGCAAAATCAAAATGAAATCGAAAACCAAACTAAATTGATTTTTACTATTGAGTTTGGTTAGATTCAGTTATTGTTGTAAAAAACCGATATAATTGAACCAATTTAACTTTTAATAAACCCATATCATTTTTTATAATATATATATATATATGCCCAAGCGACCAAAGTAATATTCTGTCTGTTTTCAACCGAACCGATAGAATGCTTACCCTTTCTACGCTGAACTAGTGAGTCTTAAACACATACCTCCTCATTGTAGCAGCTGTCACAGTGAAGGCAGACTCCAAAATGCTCGTATAAGAACGATTTGTCATCAAAAGGCAACCTAGGCACAAGATCATCGCAGTAAACTACCCTGATATATTTAGGAGCTGGATGTTCCAAAAATGTTCTTCCATACACTTCCCTAACTGCCTGTTCCCTATTCTTGGCTGCCCATGTGCATACCCCAAGCAATCTGCGCATCATATCCATCTCATTGGGCAGAACTAGCACAGTTGGGAATAAAATAGCAACTTCTGCACCCAAGCTATGACCTGTGGCTACAAATTGTGCATTCTTGTGCTCTCTAAGTAAACTCCTGAGTTGCCTTCTTACAACATAGTATGCACTCTTCGTTACCATATCAGGCGGAATATTCCTGTCCGAATCGAATCTGCTTTGCTCTCTGTCAGGATCAGCATTTTGAAGATACTTCTGAATAGGATGCATAGTCAGAGTTGGTATTTTTCATTTGAAGGTTATTTTGGAAGGTGATAATGTTGGCTCTATTGCCTAAACCTAATGCTTCTATGAATCCCATATGAACTTTTCCTAGTTTTGGAATCTCATACCAAGAGTAATCAAAATCAGTGCTCCAATCATCAGCCTCAAATGTTTCTGTGCCCCTGAAGCTGATTAGTATTCAACTCTGCATCTTTTGGCTTGTCACAGATTATGAACACTTGGGTGGAATTTTCCTTTTGGAAGTCTATCAAATCATTATTACCAAATAAAATGAGTTCATATAAACATACAGAACACTAAAGAATACTCAAATTTACATGCTTTTTCTTACCATTCCAGCAGTCATAGAAGTCAACGAAATGCATCTGTTTTAGCCAAAATTTATAATTTGTTGCACATTAGATGATATCAACAAGTTCATATTAAAGACCAAGAATCAGAACTAGTGAATAAGTTGCCTTCCAATGATTAAAGACCAAGAATCAGAACTAGTGAATAACTTGCCTTCCAATGATGCACAACAACATTTTGAACAACCTTGGCGTTCTCATAAGCCAACTTAGAAGCCATTACACAGAGATCCATAAGAGCTCGATTGCCCATTTCTACTTTGATGCTTATCTCTGCAGGAATAAAATCCTCAATTTCTTCAAGCAAGTTCTTAGCCTTGTACAGGTCTATTCGCCCATCCAAATGGCCACAAGTACTTATAAAAGTATCTGTGCCTCTATGTGGAATCACAACTCCTCCTGCAACCCCATTAACTTGCTTATTATAAGCATAACACCACAGCAACATTTCATCAAACACTAGGCAAGCTTAATTAATTACAACACAGAAACTGAAAAAGAAAAAATGAAAAAACAGGAGTAAGTGTGGATATAAGTATACCAAGAAATAAGTTGCAAAGTAAGCCAAAAAAGCCACCATTTTCAGAGAGAAGATTGAGGAAGAAATCAACCACAAAACCAGCATACTCCATTGGTTTCCTAAAAAGGTGGAGAATTTTACGAACTATAACAAATACCAATATTGTCCATTTATTAACAGCTACTTCTCCAATCATTACTCTTTCCTCTGAGCTATCCATATTAAAGGCTGGTAATTTTCTAAAAGTGGAAAGACGCATTGATATGTGATGGCGACGCTTATGCTAGTAATTGGATAAAGATTCTCTGCATCATCCTTCATGTGACGTAGCTGTATATCAATCTAATACTAAAAAATAAGCACACACTTCAGTCCTTAGAAATAGAACTAATAAACTTTTATGGGATAAATAAAGTAAAAGTAACTATAAAGCTGTAAACTTTGACGGGAAAGGAATAAGAGAACATCTAACTAAAAATCTCTCTATTAAATTTAAAATAAAGTACCTATAAAGCTAAATTTATCATTTTTCTATACTTGGGCCTAGAATCCAAATCCCAAAAAACTAATCCTACTCATTTTTAGGATTAGGCCAAACTCAAGTATGTTAATTTTTTCACTATACATTTTCTTTCTCGTCGCATTCCATAACTTGATCGGAATCTCACTATTACATCGGATCCTTCACTCCAATAAACTTTGGACCCTTTTTTTTTTTTTTTGGTGTTTTCGGGGACTTGAAACTCATTTCGATATTTCGATGTGACATAATCCGAACTCGGTTCAGACTTCTGTCATTCGAAAATTTATTAGTACTGTTTGAGTGTTTAATTGAAAATAAATTATTTTATATTTAATCTACATATAAATTGTCAAATAAGTTGAATTTTCATTGCCAAATTATTCAAAGAATTTTCAATATATATATATATATATATATAAAAGGAAAATTGTGTATAGACTAGCCTATAAATTTTTTATGAAACAAACCAATATAGTGATGCATGAAACTAGTAATCATATATCTATTTTTTTCAAATTTTTTTAATTTATTTATTTTATGTGTCATTTTTATATTAGTTTAATCTATAAATTTTGTTAAAAAATCCAGTCGAGAATTTATAAATAAATAATGGTTTTGTTTATATTATAGTCGAGATGGATATAATAAGTCCAAATTAGGATATGGATTTGATTGCCAGAATTTTTTGATTTTTCTCTTGTAAGAAAGTATTGACCTTGTAACGCGTCAAGGTATGAAAAAAAAAACAAATCTTTTAAGGTTGTCTGTTTTGAAAGTCTTGACTGGTGGATTTTATCAACTATTTGACTGGTAGATTTTTAGGTTTGTCTGTTAGGGTTGCCAATTTTTTTTTAATCAGTGGTAGAGTGTGTTATTCAATAAATAATTGGTACCATAGATTTATCTAATTGTCTAATGTTTGAGTGTGATGTTTTGTCTAATTGTCTAATGGATTGGAATTTAGATAGCAACTTGCTTGCACTAACTTTAAATAATTGTTCGACAAATGATGCAATGTTTAATTTGATTATGAGCAAATTATCATCTACTAGTTTTTGGTATGATGGTCAATTGTTACATGTACGTTGTAGTGCTCATATTTTGAATTTGATTGTCAAGGATCGATGGATTAGATATTATTTTTGATTGTATTCAAAAAGTTCGAGATAGTGTTGCATTTTGGAGTGTCACTCCTAAAAGATATGAAAAGTTTGAGGAAACAGCCCGTCAATTGAGAGTTCCTTGCACTAAAAAATTGATGTTAGATTGTAAGACTAGATGGAACTCTAATTTTATGATGCTTGATGTGGCTATTTGCTATAAGGATGTGTTTACACGATTAAAACAAATTGAGCCTTTTTACAGATGTCTCCCTATGCATGATGAGTAGGATATGGCTGGAAAATTTGTGAGAAATTAAAAATATTTTTTGATATCACTGAAATATTCTCTGGGACAAAATATCCTACTATCAATCTTTTTTTTTTTCCAAAAGTATGTGAGATTAAGATGGAATTGATGCAGTGGGTTACTTGTGGGCATCCATGTATTGAATCTATGGCTTCCAAAATAATTGCAAAATTTGATAAATATTGGTTTCAAATTCATGGTATTATGAGTGTGGCAACAATTTTGGATCCTAGATACAAGATTAAATTTTTGGAGTGTTATTATCCTCTTTTTTTATGGAGATGACATGTCAAGAATAGAGATTGAGAATATTAAAAAATTTGTTATAGTTTGGTTGATCAATTCATCAAATTTAAAGTCAAGTGGAGGTTGTGGTGTAGCTGAATCATCAAGAAGTAACTCTGATCAATCATCAATGAGTCATAGTATGGGATCGACTTGTATGCGCAAATTTGAATTATTTGTTGCTTCTTCTGAGTCTAAAAGTGATAGAATGCGCACTGAATTAGATATTTATTTGGAAGAAAAATTGCATCCACTTAAAGATGATTTTGATGTAATGAGTTAGTGAAAATTGGCTCTTAAGTATCCTACATTGCAATTAATTGCAAGAGATATTTTGGCAATTCCGGTATCAATTGTGTCTTCTGAATCAGCTTTCAGTACAAGTGGAAGGTTTATAAGTCATCATCGTAGTAGACTATATGTTGACATGGTTGAAGCATATGTGTACACAAAATTGGATATTGGCTTCAAATAGAGGTATGTGAAAATTGTTTATATAATTGTATTTAATTATTGACTTTGTTTTTTTGATTATAGTTCATAATAATAACTTATTAATAATAATTTAAACTTTTAGGTTCTTCTTCAATTGCTCATTCACAGTGTTATACAATGATCGAAGATATGGATGTTGATGATGAGGTAAATTTTAAATGCATTTATTTTGAATATTATAATAATAATTGTTCTCATCAACTAAAAGTGTAACTGATGATATGAACTTTTTGAGAAATTGAGATTGATTTATTATATTTTATGATATCAGGTGGAATAGTGGAAGGTTAAACATGAAATTGTTGGTGACAAAGTGGTATTGGCAATTTTAATTTACTTCCAATCTATATATGAATATATAGCCAATTTGATATGTTTTATTTATTTGATATTTCAGGTTGATATTACTCCGTATGGAAGTCGAAGTGAAGTTATTAGTTGTTAATGAACATATAATATTTTGTATTTTAGAATTGTATTGGATAAATTTTTGTTTTTAAATTGTATGTGATATTTTTAATTTTAAATCATTAATTAAATTTTATTTTTTTTTTAATTCGGGTCGGGGAATTTTCCATCGGGGACGGGGATCTCCACCCCCAATGTGGATATTACCCATCGGGGGCGGGGATCCCCGCCCCCAATGTGGATCTCCATCGGGGGCGGGGATCCCCATCAGGGACGGAGATCCCTGCCAGGGTGGGGGCGGGGGCAGTTCCTCCCCCGTGTTTCCTGCGGGGGCAGGGACGGGGAATCCCTGCCCCAGTGCGGGGTGTGGGTGGGGAGCTATTCCCCGCCCCTGCCCTGCCCCGTGAGCATTCCTATGTCAGACGCCTAAAATTCAGTGTGCAATTTTATATTTAAGAAAATTAAAAACTTTTTTTCGTTTTTGGAAAAAGCTAAATGGTTGAGAATTACCTGTAATTTAAATAATTTAGATTTCAATTATATATTCTAATTGATTAAAATTTAAATTCCATCTTATCAATTTAATTTAGTAATTTATTTAAATATATAAATCTAGCAATAGTTTATTAATTTTGTAAATAATAAATATAAATTTATATTATTTAAAAAATTATAGTACATGACACTCAACCGTTATTAAAAAAATAGGTTTAGATTTAATTCAATTTTAAAAGTTAGTTTGTGAGATGATAATTGATCAAATTTTTATAAAAAAATAGTATACTTTTATAACTAACTGAAATACTTAACATAACTCTTACGCGTAGAGTCGAACACATGTAAGAAATAAAGAGCATGAAATTTACAGGACTGAATATTTATGAGTGGCTGGAATCAAAAATTAATGATTATGATACCGTGCGAATAAAATGTATTTTAAATTAATTTAATACAAAAAGTTAGTTTGTAGAGCGAGAATTATTATAATTTATAAAGAGTATTCCACTTTTATAATCAGATGGCGTGGATACTTAACAACCAAGTGTATTCCACGTGTTGAAGACGATATTTTGCTTTTTCCTTTTAGTTAGCCCTGTGCATCGGTCGGTTCGGTTCAATAACCGAACCGAAATAACCAAAAACCGAAATTTTAATATTTGGACAAACCGAACCGATATAATACAATAACCGAATTCAAACCGAACCGATATTTTCGGTCGGTTTGGTTCGGTTAACCGAAAAACCAAAATTTTAAAATTATAATTAAAATAATTCTCTAAAAATTATAAAAAATTTCAAATTATAAAATTAAAAAATTCAAATTAAAAAATATATATATGTTTAATTTGAGTTAAATCCACTTATATTAAATTAAAAAAATACAAAAATATTGTTTATTTTAGTAAAAAATGAAAAAAAATATATATAATCAAAAGTTCGGTCGGTTCGGTTATTTATCGGTTTTTACCTTTCAAAACCGAACCGAAAAACCGAAATTACATTATTTTGGAAACCGAAACCGAACCGAATTAAAAATTTCGGTCGGTTTGGTTCGGTTTTTCGGTTTAAACCGAAATTTGCTCACCCCTACTTTTAGTAATTGTTATAGCTGTTAGTGGTGTTCACTTGCAAGTAAGGGTAAATGTGAATTATTTTTAGTAGGAGCAAATTTTGTTTTTTTTTTCAAAAAAAAAAAGTTTAAGGATAATTTGTACTTTTTTTTCATGATTAGGAGCAAATTTGATGCTTATTAATAATTATAAATAGAAGTAGAGGAAGGAGAATAATATGAACAATCTCAAAGAAATGGGTTCCTCATAAAATCATCATATAGATGAGGAAGCATGTGTGAATGCATTGCTATCCCTTTCATCAGGGTTAATTTTCGTGATAGTCACTCAACTTTATAACTTATAACGATATGATCACTAAATTTCAATTTGTAACAATAAAGTAATAAATATATTATTTTGTAACGAAAAAATCAAAATGACCGGAAATTTGATTCGCCAGGAACCGGCGCGTGAGTTGCACGGTGAAAACCAATGCCACGTCAGAAAATTTGCCACGTCGGATCTGATTGGATTTACATTCATGGTCACTAAATTTTGGCAAGTATAACTCTGTGGTCACTAAACTAAGATTTGTAACCAATGCAAGTGTAATAGTTGGGCTATTTTTTAATTGCAAATTGTAGTATAGTGACCATAACGTTACACTTGCTAAATTTTGAGTGACCATGAATGTAAATCCAGTCAGATCCGACGTGGCAAATGCTCTGACGTGGCATTGGTTTTCACCGTGCAACTCACGCTCCGGTTGCCAGCGAATCCGATTTGCAATCATTTTGATTTTTTCGTTACAAAATAAATAGATGGATTATTTTATTGTTACAAATTGAAATTTAGTGACAATATCGTTACAAGTCATAAGGTTGAGTGACCACTACGGAAATTAACCCCTTTCATTAGCAATTTTCCCTAGTGTACTTTACGCAGCAACTGAGCTTGATCTATTTGGGATCATAGCCAAAGCAGGGCCTGGAGCTTATGTTTCAGCCTCTGAAATTGCATCTCAGCTTAATAAATTATTTTATATTTAATGTACATATAAATTGTCAAATAAGTTGAATTTTCATTGCCAAATTATTCAAAGAATTTTCAATATATATATATATATATATATATATATATATATATATATATATATATATATATATATATATATATATATATAAGGAAAATTGTGTATAGACTAGCCTATAAATTTTTTATAAAACAAACCAATAATATAGTGATGCATGAAACTAGTAATCATATATCTATTTTTTTCAATATTTTTTTTGATAGAGTTTGGGTACGCCCATGACTCTATAATGGATTGAGTTCCAATCCAGATTAAATTGAGTTATTTAATCTGATTAAAATTACCAAATCCTATCTCAGAAGGAGTCTGAGTTAAACTAGAGTTAGAGGTCTAGCCTTTAGGACCTCTATAAATAGAGGTGAGGTCCTTATTATTTGGTAACGAGAAAACGTACACGCCGCAAGGCTGCTCGTTCCCACTAACAGTTTTTTTTTATCTTATTTTCAGGGACATTTAGATTGTGATCTAGCTGCTCTTACCCCAAGTGGGTAAAAGCCGGACCAGTGACCAAAACAAACGGGATCTTGGTAGACGCTTCCGCAACTAGTTTCTGCGCTACAAGAGATAGGTACATTTATTTAATATTACCTCCACGTTAATTATATGCGTATAATTTTTCTTCATTGGTATCAGAGCCGTTGTTTTTGAGTCCTAGCATGTGGCTAAAGAGATCTAAAATTTTATGTGCAAAATTATTAGATCTGGGATGCATTAATCACAATAAAAATTTAATTTTTGTGTGAAAAATATATATGCGTGTACATTTCGGCTCGATTCCGTGTATGTGTACACCAAAACCCGAGGGGATGAACATGAGTGTTCAAAATGGCTAACTAGAAGTCGGGATTTTTTATTTTTGACCTCACCATTGAATTTACAGACCCTGAAAACCCCCCATCGGTGGGAACCGGAGTGTCAGATTCGGCCGGGAAGGCGGCGCGTGGACTACACGCGTCGTATACGTTCGGCGCGTGCGCGTGGGCGGTGGCCCACACGCGCGTCGTCACGTGTCAGCAGTATTGCGTCACTGCTGACACGTGGCCCAATAGCCGAGTGCCACCTGGCACAACGTGGGGTGGACATGTGGACAAATCAGAGGATGACACGTGGCAGACTGAGGTCATGCCACGTGTCACGATAACGTGTCAACAAGTGACACGTGGCCCAACCAAGAATCGACACGTGGATCACTGAGGTACCGCCACGTGTCATGTCGGGTGTTAGTGATGACGTGGCATCACCGACAAGTGGCCCAATAGACGTGAGACACGTGGCAGATTGTGGTCACGCCACGTGGCTCTGACGTGTCACAGGTGCCACGCGGGCGCCACGTGGTCCAATCATATGTTGACACGTGTCAGACTGAGGTCTGCCACGTGTCGGTGCTGACGTGTCACGAGTGACATGTGGACCAATGAGATACTGACACGTGGCGTTGACTTGCCACATCAGCACCAGGCAGACCAATAGTATTCGGATACGTGGCTTGATTGGATGCCGACACGTGGCACACTGTGGTTGTGACACGTGTCTGGTCGAGTGGGAAGCCGCGCGTGAGCGCGTCTTCCTCCCCTTGGTCGGCGCGTGTAAGCGCGTGCGGCGTACTCCGACCACCATTTCAGCTCTGTTTTTTATCGAATTGATTTTTAAAATTATTTCTGATTTTTTGGTCATGTTTTCAAAAATTTTTAATGACCAGAAAATATATTTTGTAATTTTTGATATTTAAATGTGTTTAAATTCAAAAATAAAATATTAAAAATTGTAGAAAATTTGTTTTCTGCATTTGATTAATTTTTAAAATATTCAAAAAATTTTTGAGGTTCTGTCCTTATTTATTGATTGAAATGCGTTTCAATCATGTGTATTTATACATGAGTGTATAAATTTTTTCTGTAATATGTTACAGAAATATTGAATAAGGACAGCCGGTTCTTCCTTAAGAAATGCATAGGTTACTTTGAGAATTGCAAAAGTGCAATCAATAAGCAAAATGAAAATGCGAAGGAAGATTTGAGCTGATGACATTGATGCAATTGTGCATCATAAAATACATGTGTGAGAACAAATGCAAGAGTGCATTTGAACTGGTGGTCCGAGTATGAAAATAAAATTTTTGTTTGAGTTACCAAAAGAAAAGTGTTGAAAAGTAACACCAAAAATTCTGTGATGGTGTTGAGAAATGGACGAGCGTGCATTGTCCATGGCTTCATCAATGGACTTATGAGTCGCTTGATGAATTGATTGAATCAGTCAAACAAATAATCCTAATAACTAAAAAGATTTTATGAAATCTGGACTTCAATAATTGTTGACATGAGTGTCAATTTGAGTTGGCATTTGTTGTTATTAAAATAGAATTTATGTTTCCTATTAATATTTGACATGAGTGTCTTATTTTGGGATTATTGGATTTTTTGGTTAAATAAATGTGTTTATTTACTTATCATGACGGCATTTAACTTTATAATAAATGAGTTTATTTTAATTGTTAATTGCCTTGCGATATTTTATGAGTAAAATGATTGCATGCTTATTAAGTAGAGCCTTAATAAAAGTCCCCTCATAAGCTTGAGAACTTGATAATCCAATAATTCAGATTTATTATGCATGAAATTTTAACCTATAAGGTTGGACATTAGGACTTAGAGGATAATTGGATACTATAAGTAGCCTTTTCAAATTTGACCCTAATAGAAAATTTTACTAGGTTATTATTTCAGGTGCATAATAAATTGCATGTATTGCTTTATCTCTTTTAAATATGTGCAACATTGTTCCATTTGAGATCAGAGAATTTTAATGGATGTTGCTTCCAAGTTATAATTATGAAATCTGAAATACAAAGATCCAGTATGTGCTTGAAGAGCAAAAGGTTCTTAAATCTTCAAGTTCGGTTATGGCTGAACTTGAGGATGACACTATAACCCAGCATAAGCAGGACCGGGATGCCTATGTTGCATCACATCACTAAGCAATTTCACAAGTATCAAAATGTAATAGATCTGTGGATCGATTTGCAGGAGAAATTCAGAGATGTGACTCTGAATAAGCTTCGATTATTGACGATCAAATTTGATACATATCAGAAAAGTATGATTATTTGATGCGAAAATATCTAAGAGAGATGAATAAGATAAGTGAGCATAGTGAACTTAGTCATAAGTGACTGATAAGCAGAAGGTCCAAACTGTTATCCGTTCTTTACCCAAGAGTTGGTAGCATGTGAGGATGCAACTAACTCACATAGATAAGCAAAAAGATATTTGAGGATGTCACTTGTTATTTGAAGCTTGAAAGAGGCCGTCTGACAGTGATTAAGGTCAATGTCATATAGCAAAGTCCTGTTCTAATAGAATGAGTTCTCATTAGAATAAGATAATAAGCTTCATCAATAGGGATAAAGAAAAGGCTTGAGAGCCTGAAAAGCAAAAGAAATAGAATCACAAAAGGTCCAAAGGCAAAAAGGAGGTAAACTTTTCAAGAGTGAAATGTTTCAATTGCCTATAGAAATGACATTATGCAAGAGCTGCATTATGCCTATAGAGATATACTATTTTGACTCAAGAGTGAGCAAAATTTATGTATCTGGTTCTGAATTTCATCCTTTGTGGGTGATAAATTTAGAACCAATGGACCGTGTAACAGGGGATCGAGATACCTTTGTTATGAAATTTAGGTTCTGTTTTTGCTTTATTGAAATTTGTTTTCAATTTATATTTTGAGGATAACAGTGCACGCTTATGCTTGAATGATTTTATTGTTATGGATGTGGACCATAAGTATTTGAGTAAAATTATTTTTTTCGTGAAATTATGGCATGCTAAATTAAACCATATTTAACAAGACCGAATGAGTCGGTTAGTTAAAATAGGTTTAATAAGTGATTTAAATAAGTTTGAATTGCCTATGTGTGAGCATTGTCTAAAAGGAAAAACTAGTTAGAAAATCATTCGAATAAGGAACTAAAGCCAAATTTTCATTGCAGTTAGTCTATTCTGACAAATGTGGTCAAATCAATGTGAGGGTAAGGCATGGGGCCTATTATTTCATCACATTTATATATGACTGTACTAGGTATGGTCATATCTATTTGATTTCTCATGAGTCAGAAGCATCGGATTGCTTCAAGACTTATATGAGTATAGTTGAGAATCAATTAGATAAAAGGATAAAAGCTTTAAGAACTGACAGAGGTCAGTAATATCTTACAGATAAACTTAAAGCTTCATGTGATGAAAAGGATTGAACATTAGTTGTTCATTCCTATGAATCCACAACAAAACGGTGTTGAGAAAAGGAGAAATAAGACTCTCCTATATATGGTTAGATCTATGATGACATAGGCAAATTGTCTATCTCCTATTGGGAAGATGTTTTATTGTCTGTCACATATGTTCTGAACTATATGCCCTCTGAATCTGTCATTATCATAACTTATGAGTTGTGAACTAGTCGACAAGTTGACCCAAGCCATTTACCTAAATTATGGGTTGTAATGCTTACGTCCATGATACCTCAATTTGGTAAATTTGAGACCAAGAGGTGAAAAGAGTGTCTATGTGGGATATTCTTAAGTATCAAGAGGATACATTTTCATGGGTCAGTAAGAAAATGGTTTAATGATAGAATTCGAATCACAAAACGTCACATTCTTAAGAGAATGCATTTTCTAAGTTGGGCAAAGTGAATTGAGATTTCACTTCCTATTAATCTCAGGTAGAGGAACTATCAGAATCACTCCATCCGAGTGGGAGGGAGTTAGAGGAAGAAGGTTAAGACCTTCATCCTCCAAACGATCCGGGTGTTCGAGACTTGATTCGAGTGGGAGTATTCTTGACTCCAGTGGGAGGAAAGAATACGGTATTTCTGACTCCAGTGGGAGTATGGAACATAGTCCCAGTGGGAGCATTACGAAGCACGTTGAATATATGAGACATGTTCATCAAGATTCAGAACTGTAAAAATCTAAAAGGATAAGTGTTTCATGCCGATGATTTAAAATCGAAAGCTGGAATGAAGCCCTTTTAGTTATCCCATAAGATAAGAAAAAGCATAAAAATATTCAAAAGTCTTTTTCATGCCCATCTAAGGAAATTGATTAAAGTAATGGAAAAAGAAATGGCATCCATGAGATCAAACCATGTTTGAGAACTATTTGATCTACTGAAAGGACATAAATTGAGAATAAATGTATTCTCAAAGAAAAGCGAAAGGCTGATAGAGGTATCGAAAGATATAAGGCTCAGCTAGTCGCTATGGGGTTCATATAATAGGAAGAGATTGACTATGAGTAGACTTTCTCATCTGTTGTAAAATTTACGTCCATAAGCTTCATTCTAGCCATAGTGGCGAGTTTGAACGTAGAGTTTCATCAAAAGGATAAAAAGACTGCTTTTCTCAATGGAGAAATGGATGAAACAATCTACACGTTTCATCGAAAAAGGCAGCAAACATAAGGTTTGCTGATTGATGAGTTCAATCTAAAGTCTTAAACAGTTTTCAACACAATGGTACTTGAGACTTCATCATACAATCATGTCGAATGTATTCAACATGATTGATGAAGGTCATTGTGTTTATAGTAAAAGCTCTGAAAATGAATTTATCATTTTGGCATTGTATGTAGACGACATACTTAAAGCTGAAAATGATAAATGGTACGTAAATAAAATCAAAGATTGGTTATCGTCCAACTTTGAGACAAATAAAATGGGTCATGCGTATTACATTCTTGAAGTTAAGATTTCAAGAGAGATCATTCAAGAAGATTGTTGTCTGTTTCTTAAGAGAAAAATATAAACAAAGGCCTTGAGCGATTTAATATGCAGAACTGCAAACCCATAGATAACCCCATTGCCAAGAATTAGTTTCTCAGCAAAGATGTGTGTCCTATGAAGTCAGAATAAATGAACGTATGAAGAACGTTTGATATGCCAGTGTCGTGGGTAGTCTTATGTATGCAGTGTTGTATACAAGACATGATATATGCTATGCAGTGAGCATGGTTAATAAATATCAAACTAACCCAGGCAAAGCACATTGGAAGCAATTGAAAGAATACTTAAATACCTTAATGGTACTGCAAAATATTCTCTCTATTTTTAAGAAAATGATCTGCATTGAGAGAATATAGAGACGTTGATTGGGCAGGAGATGTGGATGAGAGGTAATCCACCTCAGGTTTTATATTCTTGTTTGGCAAGAGTGCCATCTTCTGGAATAACAAGAATTAAATCTGAATAGCCCCATCAATGGTGGAAGTTGAATTTGTCACTTCCTCAATTACAGCACAGGAGATAGTTTGGTTGAAATGGTTTGTGAGCCATTTAAGAGTAAATGTCTCAAAGGTATCAGTGACAGTGTATAGTGACAGTCAGTCGTTGATGGCTTATAGTAAAGCTAAGCATATCAACATTAAGCATCAATATTCGAGAGATATTGTTGCACGAGGAGAAGTGAACTTGCAGTACGTTTCTACGCATGCAGATCCATTGAGTAAACCTATAACGAGAGATGTGTCTTGAGAGACACATTAGATCTCGAGGTTTGCGTAGAATTTAATTGGTACTGTTATATTTTATATAATCCCTTAACGTTATTATTTGCGAATAATAACTAATGTTCATTGTTGGCAATACATGAGTGTGAATGTTTATGTGTAAACATTTACTGTTATTGATATGAGATTGAGCATGTCGGACAGAGAAATAGCCCACTCACAAGGGTGTTTACCTTAATTTTGTCAATGAGTTGGCAAAGACTAAGATGAGTCGATTTTTGAACATATGAGAATGCTCGAGAGCCTGTTCAAAATAAAAGTGTCGTCTAGCAGAAATTATAAGATGAGTCTTATTAAGGCGCAAGATAAAGACACACATAAAGTTGTATGCTTTGGATTGAGATCCTAATAAGGATTGTATGGAATCCGATGGTAAGTTATATGTAACTACCATATTCTGTCTAAAAAGTCAGAAGTAGTCCTTAAGTAAGCGGACTAAAGTTGGGTGTTTCGGTGCATCGCAACCTTACGCTTCTGTATGGTGTTTAATATACACATTATTAAAATGTGAGACATGTGCTCCTTTAAGGGAAGGAAAGAACACCATAACACATGTTTTATACCGTGTGTGCTTATGTGACCACATGGATGGGAATTTAATAATATTAATGATCTCAACTTTCCCTATTGTGAGACTTATACTTCGACCCTTAGAACCCTTAACTTATCCCTGAAGTATGGTTCAATGTGGCTAGCTTAGTTAGTTTCCAAGAGGTCCGAAAAAAATTTAGGCCTGGCGGATCTAACTAGAAAAGCGAGTTGAATCATGATGGATGGCATACGGTAAGAGGGGAAGATAGCTTTTGGATCACTTTCATAATGTTTCGTGGTTCACCGGCATGCCTATTATAGTTTCTATGAGTAGAAACATAATAGTGAACACGAAAATTATTTTATGAGATCATGAGTTAAAATAATGAATGTGAGAAGGCAATCTAGGGTTAGGCATACATGAAGAAGAGGATCTTGTTTTTACGAGACGCTATATATCCCTAACAGGTGTATAGCATTAGTGCTCTCGAGGTATGCTGATCACACAATCTATTTGCCAGTATAACTGAAGATTAAGACTGGAATGCGTTCCGTCATGTGCGAGTGGGAGATGATAGAGTTTGGGTACGCCCATGACTTTATAATGGATTGAGTTCCAATCCAGATTAAATTGAGTTATTTAATCTGATTAAAATTACCAAATCTTATATCAGAAGGAGTCTGAGTTAAACTAGAGTTAGAGCTCTAACCTTTAAGATCTCTATAAATAGAGGTAAGGTCCTCATTATTTGGTAACGAGAAAACGTACACGCCGCAAGGCTGCTCGTTCCCACTCACAGTTTTTTTTTGTCTTATTTTCAGGGGAATTTAGATTGTGATCTAACTGCTCTTACCCTGAGTGGGTAAAAGCCGGACCAGTGACCAAAATAAACGGGATCTTAGTAGACGCGTCCGCAACTAGTTTCTGCGCTACAAGAGGTAGGTACATTTATTTAATGTTACCTCCACGTTAATTATATGCGTATAATTTTCATTTATTTTATGTGTCATTATTATATTAGTTTAATCTATAAATTTTGTTAAAAAATCTAGTCGAGAATTTATAAATAAATAATGGTTTTGTTTATATTATAGTCGAGATGGATATAATAAGTCCAAATTAGGATATCGATTTGATTGCCGGAATTTTTTATTTTTCTCTTGTAAGAAAGTATTGACCTTGTAACGCGTCAAGGTATGGAAAAAAAACAAATCTTTTAAGGTTGTCTGTTTTGAAAGTCTTGACTGGTGGATTTTATCAACTATTTGACTGGTAGATTTTTAGGTTTGTCTGTTAGGGTTGCCAATTAATTTTTTTTTTTTAATCAGTGGTGGAGTGTGTTATTCAATAAATAATTGATACCATAGATTTATCTAATTGTCTAATGTTTGGGTGTGATGTTTTATCTAATTGTCTAATGGATTGGAATCTAGATAGCAAGTTGTCTGCACTAATTTTAAATAATTGTTTGAAAAATGATGCAATGTTTAATTGGTACCATAGATTTATTTTATTTGACTAACAAGATATATTAATTTCTCAATTAAACCCGATGCCCTACCTAACTGCTCAGAAACAATTAAATCCTCTTTGATATTTCATATTTCATTTTACTTTCACCAAATCTTAGTATTTATATAATAAACACGTATTATTTTTGGTGAGGAATCATTAAGTGAGAAACTTTTGGAATGTTTTCATGCAAAATTTAACTATATTCTAATTGATTAAAATTTAACTATATTCTAATTGATTAAAATTCAAATTTCATCCTATCAATTTGATTTACTAATTTATTTAAATATATAAATCTGCCAATAGTTTCTGAAACACATATATTTGTTAATTTTATAAATAATAAATATAAATTTATATTATTTAGAAAATTATAGTACATAACAATCAACAGCTACGAAAAATGAATTTAGATCTAACTCACCAAAAAGTTAAATTATGAGATAATAATTGCTTAAATTTTTATACCCCTTACGCACAGAACCAAACACATACAAAAAAATTTAAAGTATAAAATTTGTAAAATAAAGAATTAGTAATTTTTATACCGTGTGAATCAAATGAATTTGAAACTAATTTAATTCAAAAAGTTAGACTGTAGAGTGAGAATTGCTCAGTGTTTATATAAGGATCATTACACTTTTATAACCAGATGACGTGGATACTTAACTGTTAGAAGTGTGGCCGGATTAAAAGTCTATTTGGCCTATACTTCTATTTACATTAAACCCATATTAAGTTAGGATTAGGATTATCCTTTATTTAATAGTATATTAAATCTTAACCGTTAAATTAGTATTTGATGAACGTACTAGATCTAAAGTTAATAGGGTATATAAACTAGTCCTCTCTCCACCCTAATTAAGTTTAGCAAACAAAATAAAATACATAACGATCGTATTTTCGCTTTTCATCAAGCATTTGCTGCATAAAGAGGGTTAAGGGAGAGAAACTGGTTTTCAAGGTTCGTGATTGTCAGATTTCTCTTCATCATGTCGAATTCCGCTCAAGGTAAGTGATCTATTCACTTTTCTATGTGATTATTATTATATTCAAGATCCGAATGGGGCATGAATGTTTATGATGATGTCAGTATGAAATTAATGATCGAAATTTTACATGTGGTATCAGAGCCTGTGATTTTGAATATATAATAATTCATAGATTTATGTTTTGATGATTATTTCAATTATAATGTTGATTATAAATATTATGATGTTTATAAAAATTATATTTTGCCGCCAAATGAAGGTTGCCGAAGTAATGAATTTATGGTGGCTGGTTGCTTGACAAACAAAATAAATAATGTTTGTTTTAGGGTAACATTAATGAAGAAATCATAATGATAATTAGGATGATGTTGCCGTGTGAATGTTAAGTGGCAGTAGAATGCATATATGCAATAATTCAATTTAAGGCAACAATTAAATATATATCTATTATATTAATTAATGATGGCTGCCGCTTATGTGGAGTTTGGTTGCCACCCAAACTCTAATTAACGTATACTTATAATAGCTAATGCATTTAATTGTGTTTTAAACAAATGTATAATTGTTGCCAAAGTGAATTGCTGCCGCCTAATGAATTGGTAGTGGTGGCCGAAGGAATTGATTTGATGAATGCATGTTACCATAACCACAGAAACCAACATGAATTCAGGGCAACACAAGCGAAAGAAGCAAAGAAAGATAAAAGTTATGATACAGGGGTAGCAATTAATGGGCCATATATTACAATTAAAATAAAATAAAATAAATTAATTGATGCTGGCGTAATGGATGTCAAGCCACTGTTAGAACATGCATCAAATTAGGATTGTTATTGTTTGGTTTGAAGTTGTATCAAATTATGACTGTTTTATTTGGATCAAATTATAATTATTTACTGCATGGAATTATTAATTTTGGCAAATTATGTTTTGATCCATAAAGTTTAATAATATTGTATAAATTGATTTTAAAGTTTTGATTTTTTATGTTTGGTCATATTAATGTTATTTTGACCTATAATCAAAACTTCAATCTTAATTTATCTCATGGGTATATTATTATTATTTTATGATAGTATGATCAAAATTAATTTATTTGTCACCAAAGTGTCTAAATTAATTTTGAGAAAATGTGTGGTAATATATATTGTATGACATTAAGATTAAAATTAATTTGTTAGTCACCAAAGTGGCCAAATTAATTTGAATGTGTAGTCATATAATTTATGTATTTTATCATATGCTATTATAAATAATTTATTGGTTGATAGAAATTAAGGAATTTACCCAAAGGTAAATCAATGTTCTATAACTAATAAATATAAAGGAGAAAATTAATATACTATTGTCACATATATATAGTTATCCAAAGATGCTATATATATTTGGTAAAATTTATTTAATTTTCTCATAAAGTTTAAATGGCATTCTAATGATAATAATGATATGTATTGTTGTGTTTACCCAAAGGAAACCTGCAATATTTATTTAATGTATGTGCTTCCTGTATGAATCTGTTAATAAGTGAGCGTTTTTATACTTGCAGCTATTAGCCTTCACTCTCAAGCTTCTTCTGTCACCTTGTTCACCGGTGTGAATTTCTCTGAATGGAGCGAGCAAGTCACTTTCCATTTAGGTGCTTTGGATCTTGACTTGGCGCTATTAGAAGATAAGCCTGCTGACATTAATGATACTAGTACAGAGGCTGAAAAGGCACACCATAAGGCATGGATAAGGTCTAATAGATTATACTTGAACTTTATGCGAATGACAATTGCCAATAACATTAAGTCTACACTTCCTAGCATTGAAAATCAGAATGCCAAAGATTTTCTTAAGCTAGTAGAAGATAAGTTTCGTTCTGCTGATAAGGCACTTGCAGGGACACTTATGGCTGAACTCACGACCATGAAGTTTGATGGGTCAAAGAGTATGCAGCAACATGTCCTTGAAATGACCAATATTGCAGCAAGACTTAAGACACTAGGTATGACTGTGGAAGACTCCTTCTTAGTGCAGTTTATCATGAACTCACTTCCTACTGAATATGGACCGTTCCACATCAATTATAATGCATTAAAGGATAAGTGGAACATTGATGAATTGTCCAGTAAGCTTATTCAGGAGGAAGCGAGATTAAAGAAACAAGGAGTTCATTCTATTAACCTAGTGAGTCAAGGAGCTGGAAAAAGACTCAAACCAAAGGCCAAGAATTTCAAGAAAAAGGAACCTGCTAAAGTTTCACAGGTTGCTAACGATGAAAAGAAGGGACAAAAATTCGATAAATGTCATTTCTGCAAGAAGCAAGGACATTATCAGAAAGATTGCTTAAAACGTAAGGCATGGTTCGAAAAGAAAGGTATACATTATGTTTCTGTATGCTTTGAATCAAACTTATCTGAAGTTCCTTCTAATACTTGGTGGTTTGATTCTGGTGCCACTACTCATGTTTCTAATATTATGCAGGGATTCCTTTCAATCCAAACCATAAGCCCAACTAGCAACTTTTTATTTATGGGGAACCGAATGAAGGCCCCAATTGAGGGTGTAGGGACTTATCGATTGACATTAGATACAGGGCATCACTTGGATCTAATGAACACTCTCTATGTACCTTCGATTTCTAGAAATTTAATTTCTGTTTCTAGACTTGATGCTAATGGATATACCTTTAAGGGTGGACATGGTTATTTCAATTTGTATAAGAATAATTCCTTTATCGGTTCTGGAATTCTTATGGATGGTTTATATAAATTGAAACTTGATGATGTTTTTACTGAATCCCTATTTAATGTTAATCATAATATTGGAATAAAACGTAGTTTGGTGAATGAATATTCTGCTTATTTGTGGCATAAACGTTTGGGTCATATATCCAAAGAAAGATTAGAAAGATTAGTAAAGAATGAGATTTTACCAAATCTAGACTTTACTGATCTTGGCCTATGTGTGGAATGCATTAAAGGCAAGCAAACCAAACATAGCAAGAAAGGAGCCACAAGAAGCAGTCAGCTTCTTGAAATAATACACACCGATATTTGTGGACCTTTTGACACTCCGTCCTTTAATGGAGAAAAATACTTCATCACCTTTATAGATGATTTTTCACGGTATGGTTATATCTATTTGCTGCATGAAAAATCTCAAGCTGTAAATGCCCTTGAGGTATTTGTAAAGGAGGTTGAAAGGCAACTAGATAGAAAAGTAAAAATTATAAGATCAGATAGAGGTGGTGAGTATTATGGAAAGTATGATGAATCTGGACAGTGTCCTGGTCCGTTTGCTACGTTCCTCAAAAGTCATGGCATATGTGCACAGTATACTATGCCAGGCACACCGCAACAAAATGGTGTGGCAGAAAGGCGAAATAGAACATTAATGGATATGGTTAGGAGTATGATAAGTAATACCTCATTACCCAAAAGTTTGTGGATGTATGCATTAAGAACTGCTGTATATTTGTTAAATAGGGTTCCTAGTAAAGTAGTTCCTAAAACTCCTTTTGAGTTATGGACTGGAAAGAAACCTAGTTTAAGACACCTGCATGTTTGGGGTTGTCCAGCAGAAGCAAGAATTTATAATCCACATGAAAGAAAATTGGATTCTCGAACAGTTAGTGGTTACTTTATTGGTTATCCAGAGAAATCCAAAGGGTACAGGTTTTACTGTCCAAACCACAGTTCTAGAATTATTGAAACAGCTAATGCCAAATTTTTAGAGAATGGTGAGGTTAGTGGGAGTGATGAAAATCAAGTTGTGGATATTAATGAAATAAAGGTTGATGTTCCATTGCCCATAAATGTTCTTAGATCCACAACCACAACAAATGTCGTTCCTGATTTGGAAGAGCAAAATAATCAAGAACAACATTTGGATAACGAAGAAGCACCACATGAAGAATTTAACTTACCACCAACTCATACAAATGAACCAGTTGGTATAGCTTTAAATAAACCTGTAAGGGTTAGAAGGTCAGCTATTCCTAATGATTATGTGGTTTATTTGCAAGAGTCAGATTTTGATTGTGGCATTGATGATGATCCTGTTTCATTTTCACAAGCCATAGGTAGTGATAAGTCTGAAAAGTGGATTGATGCTATGAAAGAAGAGTTAGAATCAATGGCTCAAAATAATGTCTGGGATCTTGTAGACTTGCCAGAAGGTTCTAAAAGGGTTGGCTGTAAATGGGTCTTTAAGACCAAATGCCACTCAAATGGCAATGTTGAAAGATATAAAGCTAGACTTGTTGCCAAAGGTTATACTCAGAAAGATGGCATTGATTATAAGGAGACTTTTTCACCCGTCTCAAAGAAAGATTCTTTGAGAATAATTTTGGCATTAGTAGCTCATTTTGATTTAGAGCTACATCAAATGGATGTGAAAACAGCCTTTCTGAATGGGGATCTTGAGGAGGAAGTTTATATGGATCAACCTGAAGGTTTTTCCATTGAAGGTAAAGAAAGTATGGTGTGTAAATTGAAGAAGTCAATATATGGACTTAAACAAGCTTCTAGGCAATGGTATATTAAATTCAATAATACCATTACTTCTTTCGGTTTTGAGGAAATCACTGTTGATCGGTGTATTTACCGAAAGATCAGTGGGAGTAAGTTTATATTTCTAGTTCTATATGTTGATGACATTTTACTTGCTGCTAATGACTTGGGTATATTGCATAAGACTAAAGAATTTCTTTCTAAGAGTTTTGAAATGAAAGATATGGGAGAGGCATCCTATGTGATTGGAATTTCAATATTCCGTAAGAGATCAGAAGGTTTATTAGGACTATCTCAGAAAGCCTATATTGAGAAAATTCTTGAGAAATTTAACATGAGCAAGTGTAGTCCCTATTCAAAAGGGAGATAAATTTAGTCTTATTCAATGTCCAAAGAATGATGTAGAACGTAATAAAATGGAAGCAATTCCATATGCTTCTGTTGTGGGCAGTTTGATGTACCTTCAAATCTGTACTAGACCCGACATCAGTTTTGCAGTAGGGATGCTGGGTAGATATCAAAGTAATCCTGGTATTGATCATTGGAAAGCTGCAAAGAAAGTGTTGAGATACCTTCAAGGAACAAAGGATTACATGCTCACTTATAAGAGGTCTGATCATTTAGATGTGATTGGATATTCAGATTCAGATTTTGCTGGGTGTGTTGATAGCAGAAAGTCAACGTTTGGTTATTTGTTCCTATTAGCTGAAGGAGCAATTTCATGGAAAAGTGCCAAACAGTCTATTATTACTTCATCCACTATGGAAGCAGAATTTGTAGCTTGTTATGAGGCTACAATTCATGCATTATGGCTGCGAAACTTTATTTCAGGGCTTAGGATTGTCGACACCATAATCAAGCCGCTGAAAATTTATTGTGATAATTCTGCAGCAGTTTTCTTCTCTAAAAATGACAAATATTCCAGAGGCGCAAAACACATGGAATTAAAGTATTTTGTTGTTAAAGAGGAGATTCAGAAACAGAGAGTGTATATAGAACATATTAGGACGGATCTTATGATTGCAGGTCCTCTAACTAAAGGTTTACAACCAAAGACATTTAAAGAACATGTGCTTAGGATGGGTCTTGGTTGTATTGATGATTGATAATAATGTTTAACACTCTTGAGCTCAATAATGACATGTTTCTGAATTTTATATTTCTTATTCATTATGTTTTTGTATACATGATTGTTTGAATGAGAAATATATATGTATTTTCATAATAAGTATGTGGACTGTATGTTGTTTATATACAACTTATGAACCTAACATAATAAGTTCTTGATGTAGTGGTATATGGAAGGGAGTATGAGACTATACTGTGTATGACCGCCATAACCCGCATTATGTAATTTGTTATGTTGAGGTGTTTATGACGTTAACGGTTTATAAGATTTAATCTTTGCTAGCCTTATGTTATACTATTAAATATGATGATGGAACATCCGGCCAAGTGGGAGAATGTTAGAAGTGTGGCCGGATTAAAAGTCTATTTGGCCTATACTTCTATTTACATTAAACCCATATTAAGTTAGGATTAGGATTATCCTTTATTTAATAGTATATTAAATCTTAACCGTTAAATTAGTATTTGATGGACGTACTAGATCTAAAGTTAATAGGGTATATAAACTAGTCCTCTCTCCACCCTAATTAAGTTTAGCAAACAAAATAAAATACATAACGATCGTATTTTCGCTTTCCATCAAGCATTTGCTGCATAAAGAGGGTTAAGGGAGAGAAACTGGTTTTCAAGGTTCGTGATTGTCAGATTTCTCTTCATCATGTCGAATTCCGCTCAAGGTAAGTGATCTATTCACTTTTTTATGTGATTATTATTATATTCAAGATCCGAATGGGGCATGAATGTTTATGATAATGTCAGTATGAAATTAATGATCGAAATTTTACATTAACAACCAAGAAAAGTTGGGAAAGCAAAAAGAAGAAACCAACTATTGTATTCCAAATGTTGAAGACGATATTTTGCTTGGCATAGTTATTAGTGATTGTTCCTTTTAGTAATTGTTATAGCTGTTAGTGGTGTTGAATTGCAAGAAAGGGTAAATGTGAATTCTTTTTAGTAGGAGCAAGATTTTTTTTTTTAAATAAGTTTATGTATAATTTGTACTTTTTTTTTTCATGATTAGGAACAAATTTGATGCTTATTAATAATTATTGATGAAGCCATTTCTGACTTTATCGGGAGGTACGCCGAGCGGCAGCGCTCAAAGCGGCCAGTCCCGACAAGCGGTCAGCGCCCGAAAACGCCCTGAAGACCTCTTCGGGAGGGGAAATAGTGATAGCAGTGCTATCATGAATCCCACATCAGCTGGAGATGAGGTTGAAGTGGACTTTATAAGGCCATGGACATCTCACCCCTATACACACGTTTTGGGTCAAAGGCCCAGAAATAAAGCCGTAAGGGCTTCGGCCTAAAGCGGACAATATGTACAGTGCCCGGCGTACCTCCCGATAAAGTCAAAAATGGCTTTATCAATTATAAATAGATGTAGAGGAAGGAGAAGAATATGAACAATCTCAAAGAAATGGATTCTTCAGAAAATCTTCATCTAGATGAGGAAGTATGTGTGAATGCATTGCTATCCCTTTCATCAGCAGTTTTCCCCAGTGTACTTTACGCAACAAATGAGCTTGATCTATTTGGGATCATAGCCAAAGCAGGGTCGGGAGCTTATGTTTCAGCCTCTAAAATTGTTAGGCGTGGGTTCCTCCAACATGTGGGGCCCACATCATTGAAAAAAAAAAGAAAAAACTTGGCAAAATGCCGCAAAAAAAGAATTGAATCCTTTCTTTATAGGTGGACAGCTTATTGAATTCTGTTCAAAATGCGTAATTAACGCGTATAGAGTCACCTATAAATAGACTTTATTTCATTTCAGTTTTTCGTATCAAATTTTCAGAAGTTTGTGAGAGAGAGAAGAAAAAGAAAAATATTTGGGATATTTTTTTAAAAGGGGAGTGACAAAATAGTGACTTTGGAAAATACTTGTGTGCTACTATTTTGGATTTATCTCAAAATTATTGTATCGTCTTTCTCTCTTGTACCAATTAATTTTATTAGTGGAAGAAATATTTTTCAGATCTTGTTCCGTGGACGTAACCCAAATTAAAGTGCGAACCACGTTAAATTGCTAGTATCGATATTTTTATTTTGCTAATTTATTTTAATTTATCCGCTGTACCCAACAACTGGTATAAGAGTCTTGGTTCGGCTATTTTTCGACACTACATCAAGACTGTTGTCCGGAAAAGTAGCGAATTTTGGAAAAATAATTATATTGCCAGGAAAAGAAAAATATAAAATTTTTTTCTGTAAGATCCGTTTCGAAAACGAGTGTAAAACAAGAAATTTGGTGAATAGTGGTACTGTCCAAAGTGCAAATTTTGCATTCAAAATTTGCATGCTACTGTAGCTTTTTTGTTCGAAAATACTGTTCAGAGTATTGTAGGTGGGCTAATGGTACTGTAGTTAGGTACTATTCACACGATACTGTAACCTGGTACTGTTCATATATATGGTACTGTTCACATATACGGATACTATTCACTGTCAGAAAATTTTTTTTAGATCGAATAAGTCCATCGAATTTCGATCTAGATGGAGGCAAAAATTAGCAGAATGATTTACTTAAATGGCTCAAACTACCACATCTGGAGTAAAAAGATGAAAGATCTTCTGGTCGTGACGAAGATGCATTCGCCGATATTTGCCGCAGTTAAACCCATAGGTAAAACCGATGAGGAGTGGAAGTTTGACCATGAGCAAGTGTGTAGTTTTATCCGATAATTTTTCGAAGACAATGTGTTCAATCACATCTGTAATGAGATAGATGCCAGAATACTGTAAAATAAGCTGAAGACATTGTATTCTTCAAAAACGGGAAATAATAAATTATTTTACTTGACCAAGTTGGTGCAAGTAAGATATAAAGAAGAAACTTACTTGCCAAACTACTCGAATGAGATGGAAGGGATCTAGGATCATCTAAACAGAATGGGAGTAAAACTGGATGATGAAGTGTTTACTTTATTGGTGTTAGCCTTTCTGCCATAGTTTTGGGAGATTTTGAAGATCTCCATCACCAACACTGCACCCAATGGTGTGGTCAACATTAAAATTGTAAAAAGTAGTATCTTGAATGAAGAAATGAGAAGGAGATCACTGGCCTCATCTTCTTCATCATAATCAGATGTTCTAGTTACAAAATCTAGAGGAAGGAGACAGTCTAGGGAACAAAACCCTAGAGGAAAGAGCAGAGAAAAGTCAAACAAATATGCCAATATTGAATACCATCACTGTAAAAAGAAGGGCCACATTAAAAAGTTCTTTAGAAAGTTCAAAAAGGAACAAGAGAACCGAAGCAGAGCTGTGAAACAAGACGACAGCAGTGATGATGGGCAGACTAATATCGTAGATAAATTTACTATCATTTATGATGAAGATATTGTTAATCTTGTATCTTAGGAGTCCAGTTGGGTGCTTGATAATGATGCTACCATTCATGCTACATCCCGTAGAGAATTCTTCTTATCATACACACCTGGAGATTTTGGTGTTGTTAGGATGGGAAATAAAGGCCTGTCAAAGGTTGTTGGTAGAGGAGATATTTGATTGGAAATAGAGAATGGTGCCAGACTAATTCTGAAGGATGTTAGGCATATTCCAAACATGCGCCTGAATTTTATCTCTGTACGCAAACTTGAAAATGAGGGATATTGCAGCTCCTTCATTTATAACAAATGGAAACTTACAAAAGTCTCCTTAGTAGAGGCTAGATGTGAAAATCATACAACTCTATATGTGATGGAAGCAAAGCTCTCTACCGACACAGTAGCTGCCGTGGAGAAAGATACCCTTTCATCGAGGAGGGGACGTTTAAGGGCTTTCTCTTCGGTCGGCTGGTAAAGTAGTACTCCGTCCCATCAGTTCGACCCAAGATGTAAAAGAAGTGGGTGAAGAGATCCAGAGTTGGAGCCACTCCCTCTATATAGAATTTTGAAGTAAGCCACAAACCTCTACCCATTCGGATGTAGTTGGTTTGGGGCAATCCCATAACCTCTCAGTACTGCTATCTCGAATGCACTGAACAAGAGTCTCATTCTTGCATCCAAGCTCCAAAGGTGGCAGATGAACCACTCATTCTTCTGGTGGCCGAAAGGCCACTCCGTTATCGCCATGGAGTCAGGGCAAGGCATCATAAACACATTCATAGGGAAGTCGTATCGAGAAGGAATTTCAGCCACTTCTCTAGGGCTCAATCTAGAAAAATGATCAGTTGCCGGTTTGTCCCTGTATGCCTCCATGAAACTCCTGTCTATTGATTGACCACTGCTGGAAGCCATTTTCAGCAGAAGGGAAAAAAGCACAGTAACTCCTAGTCTCTAATAGAGCGATGAAGATCTACACTAAAAACTTCTTCCCAGAAATCCGAAGTAAGATGAATACAGAGGCGCAATAGAAAGAATGAGAGAAAAATCAAAGACAAGCGAGCAGGAATTACTTACTTACTTGGATAATCTTGTAGGAACTCTAAAAAACCTATGGGATCGAAAAGCTAGAAATCGCCAGAATGTGAGATGAAAGAAAATGAGAAGAAATTTTGGTAGAGATTCTATAAGGGTTACTGAAAAGTAAAGAAAAAATCGCCCAGAAGTTACCTACTTATAGGCAAAAACTTCTTGAATACACCAATCGTCTCGCCATAGGATGTTCGCCACGTCTCATCAAAGCATCATTACGTTATGAAGAACGAAGCGTCACCCTCGACGTGCGCACAACATTAAATGAGACAACTATCTGAACAGACGCGTCTATTCAGATAAGCGCCTTTCAAAATTCAAAAATCCCGCCAACGGTCGCTCCCCGATCGGAACACCTCAGAGTAAAACTCTCCCGATCGGACCCCTTTGAGGGGGGGACAAGTGATAATTAGGGAAATGTCATTTGCTATGGCCCAAACAGTCAGCCCAATACACCTGACAGGGCCCAAAGCCCATCAGCAAAGAGCACCAAGTGTGAGCCAGAAGCCAAGACAACAAGTCCCATCAGCCGACTGACACAATGCAGCGCCCATGCCCTTCACCTGCTCCCTGTTGCTTCGTCGCTCACCTGCTCTGACTACCAGTTATCACACCCAAATCACTCAAGTGCATCCCTCCTGTCTCCTATAAATAGCCCAACACACAATTGCACCAGGTATTGAATCTCTGAGACTCTCTCTCTAGAAAGCTACTAATTTAATCTTCGAATTGCTCACTTTTGATCCGACCGGGCACTTTTTGTTGCAGATTTCAAGCGTCCGACCGGCTCTCTCTCTCTTTTAGATAAAGACTCCCACGTCTTATCAATAGGTTTTATTAAAAAAAAAATTGCAATTGATTAAAAATCCTATAATTGCAAATTGATATGATTCATATTTAAAATTTGAAAGCTCATCATTTTATAATTCTGAAGATTCGTATGATCATTAGGTACGGCACATATTTATTTTCTCAAATTATAAACAATATATTGGAAGTGAATAAAAATAAGATTGATTGTTCATTAAGCCGAAAGAAGTGAATTTTGCATAAAGAATTATGTTAATTTTTTCTTAAGAAAGACTTTATGAAATATCATCAAGAGGAATTAAATTCAAGATCTATTATACTTTTAACGATTGTATTATATGTTAATGAGTAAAAAAAAAGTATTTTCTTCACATGTATTCAAAAAATAGTTTTTTTTTTAAATATATATATATATATATATATATATATATATATATATATATATATATATATCCGTTAAAAAATAGGTAAAAATAAAAATTTATAGATAAAAAATTTAACTGTAGTATTATCAAATTAAACTGATAAGAAATAAAATTGATCAACTAAAATATGAATTTTAACATATTTCATATTTATAATAATTTTTTAAGATAACAACAGTTATAAATAATTTTTACATTAACATAATAACAATCATATTTTTAAAAAATAATTCAAATATAATAAATTATAAATTACAATCCAGTGATGATAAAACTAATAAATTCATTTGCGATAGTTTATTCTCGCCATTCTTGTCGTAATTATTTCTCAAGATCAACTAAATATTTATATGCATGCAATACTAAAAAAAAAAGGGAGAGATGAAATTTTAAAAGTATTAAATTATACTTAAAAAAGAGAAAATTGAGTGAGAAACTTTCGGAATGTTTTTGTGCAATTTGCTGCCCCATTATACATTGTTCAGACACCTAAAATTCAGTATGCAATTTATATTTAAGAAAATTAAAATCTTAATTTTCATTTTTAAAAAAAGGGTTGATTTCACCCATGTTCACTCAACTTATCACTTCTCGCGCAAAAGTAACCGACTTTTTTTTTCTTACTTAAATGTCACTGAACTTTTAACATTATTGCACAAAAGTCATGTTGACCGGAATCCGGCGACGACTCTTGCCGGATTGATAAGTTCAACAAATTCTACATTTAAATTAATTTCACTCACGGTCACTAGACTTATCATTTATCTCACAAAAGTAATTAACTTTTTTTTTTTCAACTTAAATGTTACTGAACTTTTAACATTTTTGCAAAAAAGTCATCAATCCGGCAAGGGTCGTCGCCGGATTCCGGTCAACATGACTTTTGTGCAATAATGTTAAAAGTTCAGTGACATTTAAGTAAGAAAAAAAAAGTCGGTTATTTTTGCGCGATAAGTGATAAGTTGAGTGACCATGAGTGAAATTGATCCTTGAAAAAAGCTAAATGGTTGAGAATTGAAAATTTAACTATATTCTAATTGATTAAAATTTAAATCCCATTATATCAATTTGATATAGTAATTTATTTAAATATATAAATCTAGCAATAGTTCGTTGAACACATATATTTGTTAATTTTATATATAATGAATAAAAATTTATATTGTTTTAGAAAATTATAATATGTGACATTCAATCGCTATGAAAAAAATAATTTTAAATCTAACACAACTTTAAAAGCTAGATTGTGAGATGATAATTACTCAAATTTTTATAAAGAGTAGTATACTTTTATAACTAACAGATATGAGATACTTAACATATATATCACTTATGCATAGTGGCGAATACATGAAAAAAATCTAGAACATGAAATTTACAAAATTAAATGTTTACGGGTGATAATAAAAAAACTAGCGATTCTAATATCTTGTGAATAAAATGGATTTAAGTTTAATTTAACACGAAAAGTGAAAATTGTTAGCGTTTATAAGTAGCATTACACTTTTATAACTAGATAACTAGATGACGTGGATACTTCAACCAATTTTGAGTACATGAATGAAAATTCAGAATTTAACACCATCTTCAACCAGGCGATGGCTGCCCGTTCTAGGGTTGTCATGAATGCAATTCTAGATGTATATAAAGGATTTGAAGGACTCAGTTCATTGGTTGATGTTGGAGGTGGCACTGGTGCATCTCTCCATGTGATCATCTCCAAATACCCTTCTATTCAAGGCATTAACTTTGATCTTCCTCATGTCATCCAATCTGCACCACTTTATCCGGGTAATTACCATTCCTTTTAATAAATTGTAAGTTTTTAAAAGGATAACCATCTACTATTTTTGAGGGTTTTTTTTTTTTTTCCTGGTATTATGGGATCGAGCAGGTAGGTGGAAATATGCTTGCAAGTGTTCCAGAGGGAGATGCAAGGGTTGATTTCACTCACGGTCACTCAACTTATCACTTATCGCGCAAAAGTAACCGACTTATTTTTTCTTACTTAAATGTCACTGAACTTTTAATATTTTTGCAAAAAAATCACGTTGACCGGAATCCGGCAGAACCCTTGCCGGATTGATGACATGGCATGCCATGTCATCAATTACATGCCGTTTAATAATATCTCCAACAAATGCTACATATAAATCAATTTCACTCACAGTCACTAAAGTTATAATTTATCGTGCAAAAGTAACCAATTTACTTTTTTCCAACTTAAATGTTATTGAACTTCTAACATTTTTGCAAAAAAGTCATATATTTACTATTTGTTGCCACGTGTCATATGCCATGTCATCAATCCGGCAAGGGTTCTCGCCGGATTCCGGTTAACATGACTTTTTTTGCAAAAATATTAGAAGTTCAGTGACATTTAAGTAACGAAAAAAAAGTCGGTTACTTTTGTGCGATAAGTAATAAGTTGAGTGATCATGAGTGAAATTGACCCGGAGATGCAATAATGATGAAGGTGACTATATTTTGATCTCGTCTTAAAGAGGTATAGGAATAGTAATCTAAAACTAAGATTTTGAATAATTGATGTTTTTGGACAGGCCACATGTCACGACTGGGCTGATGAGATGCTAATGCTAATGCTATATCATATGTAAGCTGGCCAATTAGAAAACATAACAAGTGGCCACGATTTCCAATCAAATAAATAGATGCCTGAGATTTCTTTTATATACTTATATATATTAAATTCAATCACAACTAATCATTAAGAGTTTGTCCATTGAGCAGCACAAGATTAAAAGTATAAAAGATTTACCAATGGTTATTATGGACTTTTTTAAGCGTGTTTGATGGATATCGAAACCACCAAAAATAAATTTTTAATTTTTTCTAAATTGAATAAATTGTAAATAGGATAAGTAAGGGTCCAATTTACAAATATTAGCTTTAATTTAATTTTAGACAACCATAAAATAAATAATAAAAATAGATAGAAGGATTTTATGAACTAAAAATATAAATAACAAAATTAAATGGTAATAAAAATAATGCAGAAAATTAATTAAAAATAAGATCAATGGTGAAAAATTCCAGTCAAGGATATTCGCAGTATATGATTTAATTTTACTAATCACGGATGATAAGTTACTCTAAAATCATGCGATGAGCTGGTTATAGTCGTCGGCTTAACGCTTTCGACCAATTTTTTCGCATTAATAGGCTAACCAAATAAGACTGTAATTAATTTTAACCAATAAACAATCATCTCTTATCGATGGAATTTAATTTATTGACAGTTTTATAAATTAAAAAGACTCGATCTAAATTAACTAATTTTTTTAGCGATATTGATTTAAATCAAATCATACATTTACTTAATATAACAACTCTTATCAGTGTTACTATACTAATTGCCACTTGTTATTGAATTTATCAAACAATTAAGGATTTGATAATCTCAATTAGCTATATGTTATTTAATTAAATGAACAATTGGCTCTTATTGCAAGAATAATAAATAACAATTGAGATATAATTTTCCTAAATCATAGTAAATAACATGAACACGGCATGAACATTAAAGAAAAAATTAAGAAAGAACAATCGCACAGTAATGAAGAATCATGATTTTGAATTAAACTTTTAACTAGAAAATAAAGAGTTAGCTCCACATGGCTTTGAACAAAATCTCAAAATAAAATTAAGAATAAGAGAGAACAGAAGGGACGGTTGCTGTCAGGTACTGTTCACATTCTCCTCCTATCCTATTAAAAGAGTAAATGTAGAAAAATAGGAAAGTTATTGATTTCTATCCAAACTTGAAAAATAAATTAAAAATATTAAATGCAATATTATCTTTCTAAAATATTACTCCCTCCGTTTTTTATTATCTGTCACTTTTGAGTGAAATTCAAATTCTATTTATCTGTCACTTTTAGATTTTCAATGTAATTTAATTTTATCTTTACAAGTTAATTTTCATTTTCAATAAAAATTGACCAATTAAATTCATTTTTTTACATTAAATCACTCAATATGCATTGAATCACTCAATTTTTTTTCTAAATTCAAAACTAATTAATATTTCTTAATTCTAGTAAAAATAACAAAAGTGACAATTATAAAAGAACGGAGGGAGTATCTTTTATCTCCTAAATTATGATCTAATTATCCCTCAAAATCTGATGAAATACAGCTGGCGACTAGGGTAAATTCGCATTAAAAATTTTAAAGTTGACATCTGCTGCTCGTTTTCTTTTAGCATTATGCAAGGCAACTGCTTAACCTTGGGCAAGGCTAACTCTTGAATAAGTTTTTTTGCTTCCAAACTCACTTGAATCTTCATGGATGCTCCAAAATTACTCTAATTGATACAATTTGTTCAATTCTTACCATTTTAGTTCTACAATGATCAAAATCACAAAATAAGTAAAAAACACTAAAATAGGATAAAATTAAGTGCATAAAGAAGGAAAAAATACGTAAAAATATATAAAATTAAGCACTTAATAAATTCTATTCTTGCATCATGCATTGAGCATCGTACGCTAATTGGAGGATCTTCCAATTATCAATCGACCCAATTTTGAATTAGTCGGTCACGTAAGTTTAAAAAAATCGAATCAAATACCGAAAAGTCATAAACCAAAAAATGTGAAAATTTTTGTATTCGATTTCTTATAGAGACATCTATAATTGTAATATGGATTATCTTCCTTCTTTAAAAAAAGAAAGAAAAAAAAGAAAATAAATTTCAATGAGAACTTACAATATGATATTTTATTTTTGTCAATTAGATGCAGAGGGAGAGAGAGAATTGTGAGTGTAGAATCAAACCTATTATTTTAAGAGAAGATCTAACTTAATATCTAAAATATTGTGAGTGTTTTAAGAGAAGATCTAACTTAATATCTAAAATACGTTCAATAACTAACAAATATTATATATGTGTGTAAAAGAGGTGTCTTGATGCTTTTAAAATTTTCCTCCGAAATAATAATTGTACCTTCCTTCAAATTTATATGGAAATATTTTATAAAGGATATTAAAAAATGGATTGGACATATTACAATTTGATTCAATTTTTCTAATAGAAAAAATGAATTTAAAATACATTCATCTCGTAAATATATTTATATAAATTAAATGTATAGTAATCCAGCTAATCTATTTTTCAACTCCCATATATATTCTATGCAGACATGCAACATTGTTGATTATCAAAATGGAAAAAAGTGAAGAAAAAATGGAGTCACATTATGTATATAAGCTACACTTGCATTGGCTGTAAAAGTTAAAATCTTCACAGGCCACACTAAAAAAGACCAACTTACCTTACTAATAGTAATATTAGTTCGGCAACTATATTATATTTCTTGCAAATCAAAATTAATAATGTATTATTATATTTCCTTTCCAACTTAGCTGTTAAAGTTGCAAGAAACTATAGAGTCTCTCCTCTAAATCAAACGTAGCTGTTGTTTGGTCTGAAGACCCTTTGTTTTTTTTTTTGCCCCTCCTTTTCCTGAATGAGAATCAAAATTTCTCCGGCAGGCGGACTCTTTTGGTCATTAATGTGTCTCGTTATTAGGTGAAACAGATAATTTTAATTTTGCTTTTGGACTTTTGGCTACCTACCAAAATGCCCATTATTATGTGAAACCGTAGAAAGTTAGTTGGGGAGGAGGCCACACAACCAATTATATGGATCTTCAGTGGCAAGCACCATCTGCAATAATTCCTCTTTTCAAATTATACTTCTCCATTTTCATGGAAAACAAAAAGCAAGCAGAGCAAGATCATGAACGAGGGGTTGATATTGAATTCAAAGAATTGCTTTCAACACTTCCAAAAGAGACAAATTGGGAAGGAACCCATCTTCATCTTTACCAACATTCTTGGTATCCTTCTATTGCACTTAAAGCGATAATTTCCTTTCAAAAGAACTTCCATGCTCGTAATACTGATATCATCTTAGCAAGCACTCCAAAATCAGGAACTACTTGGTTGAAAGCTATTATTTATTTGATTACAAATCGTAGCTGTTGTGCTCTCAATGAATCTCCATTGCTCACTTCAAGTCCTCATGATCTTGTACCTTTCCTTGAGTTTGATATTTTCTTGAAAAACCAGTGCCCTAATCTTGAAAATATTCCTGACCCGAGAATCTTCTCCACCCATGTACCTTACCATTCTTTGCCAAACTCCATAACTCATCAAAACTCCAACTGCAGGATCGTTTATATTTGCAGGAATCCACTTGACCAACTGATTTCCCATTTTCATTTTCTATTAAAGCTAAAACGTGATGATTCGGCTTCACTTTCTTTGGAGGAAGCTTTCGAGTTGTACTGCAACGGAGTTCATAGCTTTGGGCCATTTTGGGAACATGTACTAGGGTACTGGAAGGCAAGCCAAGAAAATCCCAATAAGGTATTGTTCTTGAAATATGAAGATCTTAAACAAGACAACATATTATATACCAAAAAATTGGCTGAATTCTCCGGGTTTTGTTTCTCTGCTGAAGAAGAAGAAGAAGGTGTTGTAGAAGAAATTTGCAGGATTTGTAGTTTCGAAAATCTAAAGCATTTGGAGGTGAATAATCAGGGTAAACGGCCTTCTGGAGTTCCAAATGCTGCATTTTTCAGGAAAGGTGAAATTGGAGATTGGAGCAATTATTTAAGTCCATCAATGGCAGAGCGTATGAACAAGATTCTGAAAGAAAAACTGGAAGGTTCTGGTTTGAGTTTTGATCTTTTCTAGTAAAATCAACTGTTGTTTTTAGATTAATTTATGTTGGATTCCATCTGTCAACCCTTAATCATATAGGGATTGTTTTTAGAAAGTTTGTTTATAGTAAGTCTTGTAATTAGGAAACTCTGTAAATATTATTTCCAGATTTGGTTTGTACTTCAGTGTATATATTTTTGCCTCTAGTGAATAAAATAGTGTGTTTTTGCACAATTTCTTCATGGAATCATAGCAAAGATCCTGATATTCAAAAATATAAAACACAATTTCATTTGTGTACAGTTACACATTCATCATCATCATGGCTGATCCAAGCATGAAGAATGATGGTATGAAGGACCAATCTGTTGCAAATCAATATAGTAGTGTGGATGTGATGTCCCCATACTACATACATGCTTCAAATAATCCTAGTCAGATCTATGTCAGTGAACTTCTCCATGATGCCAACTATGGAGAATGGGTAAATGACATGAGTAACGCGTTGTTTGCTAAGAACAAGATCGGTTTTGTTGATGGCACCATACCAATACCTGCTCAAGATTCATCAGATCTCATGTACTGGATGCGTTGTTACAACGGTCAAGGGCTGGTTAAAGAGTGCCATGGATAAGAATATTAGAAGCAGTGTCAGATATGCAAATACAGCCAGAGATATTTGGGTTGATTTGGAAGAACGGTTTGGAAAAGGAAGTGCACCAAGAGCATACGAACTCAGGCAAGAGGTATCTCTACTACGACAAGAAGGGATGTCAGTGTCGTTATACTACACAAAACTAAAAGGGCTGTGGGATGAGATACAATCCATCACAAACCTTCCAAAGTGCACCTGCAAAGGCTGTTCTTGTAATATGTATAAGCAGATTATCGAGATGAGAGAAAGGGAGCAATTATATGACTTTTTTTTATGGACTTTCTTATGGGACTCAACCAAGACTTTGCTACGGTCAAAACGCAAATATTAAGCACCAAGCCAATTATGTCACTCGAACATGCATATCATCTGGTGGCTGAAGATAAGCAGCAGAGGAATATCTCAGCAAATCGAAAGCCTATTATTGAGGCAACTGCTTTCCAAATAAGGAGTACTCGTAACAACAAAGAAAATACTGACAGAAGAGATGTTGCAAAAGACAATCTGAAATGCGAGCATTGTCAGAGATCTGGGCATTCAGAGGATCAATGCTTCAAGATCATTGGGTACCCATCAAATTGGCGTAAAAATGGAGGAGATAGAAGCATCAACCGAAGAGAAAAGACTACACAGGCTTTTGACAAAAGAAATGTAGCAAGTGTGGCATAGGTTGAGGTTGAGACAAGTCCTATTCCAGGACTCACTTCAACATAATACAATCGACTAGTTCAATATTTGAGTCATGAGCCTGAAATGACCAAGTCGCCTTCCCAATCCACGCCTCCAATAGCAAACATGGCTGGTAAGATTAATCTTGTGCAACCGTAGGTGATTGATTCGGGTGCCACGGAACACATCACTTGCAATGATGATTTACTTGAAGAAAAATAAGATAAATATTGGGGTCCTCCGATTAAGATCCCAAATGGAGATAATGTGTCTGTAAAGAGCATTGGGAAAACCAAACTTTGTAATGGATTGAATTTAAATAAAGTCTTGGGCATCCCAGACTTTAAGTGTAATAT
Source organism: Excoecaria cochinchinensis (assembly GCA_947683425.1). Classification (NCBI taxonomy): domain Eukaryota; kingdom Viridiplantae; phylum Streptophyta; class Magnoliopsida; order Malpighiales; family Euphorbiaceae; genus Excoecaria; species Excoecaria cochinchinensis. The sequence continues at coordinate 1,212,216 of CANTUQ010000125.1, read as the reverse complement.
ACTCTCCGTTAGCAAATTAACAAGAGAACACAACTGCGCATTAACCTTCTTTTCGGACTTTTGTGTCATGCAGGACTTACCTTCGAGGAACCTGATTGGAGTGGGTAAATGTTGCGACGGCTTGTATTATCTTGAGCCAAATGTGCATGGAGGTGTGGCAATGTCAGTGAAGCAGAAGAAGGTTTCAGATATATGGCACAAGAGGTTGGGACATGCATGTTTCCAAAAGATTCAGTATATTTCTCTTGCTTCTGATGATGTTGTTTTAGAAGATGTAGTGCACTGTGATTCATTTATTCGAGCAAAATAAACTAGATTACCATTTCCCATTAGTGAAATAAAATCAGCCTCTTGTTTTGATCTGATACACTATGATATTTGGGGTGACTACAAAACTCCATCTTTCTCAGGAGCTCATTATTTTCTTTCAATAGTTGATGATTATAGTATGGCTGTTTGGGTATATCTGATGAAGTATAAATTTGAAGTCAGTCACTTCTTGCCTATGTTTTGCAACATGATAGAAAGACAATTTGGAAAGGGAGTTAAACAAATAAGAGCAGATAATAGAATGGAGTTTCATTCAAATTTTATGCTTAATTATTATAAAGAGCATGGAATTATTTTGCAAACTTCTTGCGCCTATACGCCCCAACAGAATGGTATAGTAGAGAGAAAGCATAGGCATATACTGGAAATAGTAAGGGCATTAAGATTTCAGGGAGGACTTCCAGTTGAATTTTGGGGAGAATGTGTTCTTATAGCAGCATACCTCATCAATCAACTACCTTCGAAGGTGATTAAGAACAAGACACCTTATGAAATGTTGTTGAAGAAGAAGCCTACTGAGAGTCTTTGGTTGCTTGGCATATGCCCATAATAATGCCAAGCATGGAGATAAGTCTAGTGAAAAGGGAAAACCATGTGTGTTTGTTGGCTATCCAACGGGGCAAAAGGGATATCGGGTATACGATGTTGAAAGGCAAAAGATTTTTTCATCTAGAGATGTGATATTCATTGAGGATATTTGGATAATAGATCATGAAAGGTTTGGATAGAGAGGGAGTAGAATGGAATGCAATTCATGAATTTGAGGAGAATGGGCAGATGCAAGTTAAAGCAAACGGTCATGCTCAACCGGCACACTCAGTGCCAGTGGAAGATATTGAACAAGAGCCAGAAGGGTTAACACTACATAAAAAACACAAATTAACGACGGATAATTTTCCGTCGCTATTTAGCGACTAAATTAAGAATTAGTCATGAAATTTTTTTTTTCTATTTTAGCGACGGAATAGCGACTGAAAAAAAAATTCATCGCTAAAATTTGGCGGCAATTTATGGCGCATTTTTTTGCGACTATTTAGCGACTAAATATTCCGTCGCTAAGTTTTGCGACTAATTTAGTGACAAAAAAATTAGTCGCTAAAATAGCGACTAAAATATTCGTCGCTAAATTTAGATGCAATTTTAGTGATTTTGTTTGCGACGGATTTAGCGACTACATTTGTTATCGCTAAACTATTTTTAATTAGCGACTAAATAGCGACGTATGTTTCCGTCACAAAAATATTTTCAAATTTATTAAAAATATTTTAGAAATTGAATAAAATAATATATATTAAAAAAAAAAAAGAGAAAACCCAAAACTACATCGTTTTGGGCTTCCCCTTGCTTCTCTCTTTCATTTTCTTTCTTTTCCTCATTTTTCCTTTCTCTGCCCCGATCCCATTCAAGCTCCCCTCCCTCAATCTGCTCCTCCTCCCCGTCGCTCCCCGCCACCCAACCCCCCTGTCCTCGCTGTCAACCGGCTGCGTCGCCTCCTCTATTTCCCCCTCTTCCGCGCGAGATGGCAGCAACTGTTGCCTTCCTCCTTGCGCTTTTAGAGTCGGGATTTGCAGCCTCTGGATCTCCATTTCGCTCTCTCGATCTCCATCTCACTCTCTCTGTCCCGATCTCACTTTCTAGGTACTCTCTCTCTCTCTTTCTCTCTCTCTCTGTCTGACTTATTTGCTTTATTAGCTTTCGTCTTCTTTGAGCTTAGTTCCCATTTTTGTTATACTAGTTTCAGTGTTCACTTTTGGAATTTCTTTTGATTTAGTGCCTTGAATGAGACATTTTGGCATGTGGGTTTAGATGTGTTATTGGTAAAAGATCCTTTTTTTGCTATTGATTTGTGGGTTGATGTCGATTTGCTTGTTGAACTCATTTGATTCTGTTTGTTTTTGGATTCTGATTTTTCTAATTAGGGTTTTGTAATGGGGCTTTCACTTAGCTCTTTTGAAGGGGGTTACTTGAATTGCTTGTTATGATTGTGATTTCTTGATGTTTGGTGGTTTGATTATGTGAATTGTGCTTAAATTCTATTCAAAAACTTGGTGCACATCAAGTGTTTGATAAAATGACTCAATGCAATTTTTCACTGCCATTCGCTGTTTTTCTTGCAATTATTCACATCTTTTTGCTTCATTTTCATTTCATCCTTGTTTCCACATGTGAGAATGATCATAGTAGTTATGTATCAATTTTGCTGTGATGCTAAAGTTATGTTAATTTTCTGCATATTTTTTCTTCACGTTGTTGTGTTCCAGTGTTGATCATTGCAATTACTGTGACTCTTATATTTTGTATTACTCGACTATTGTGCTGGTATTACTCTTTAATAGGTTTCTATTTTAGCTAAGCAATTCACAAAAGATCACAAGGTATCTATTTTCAATTTGTTCAAGTGCATTTGCTTTTCTTATTTGTTGAAGGTGTTAGAGTTGCACAAGAATTCGTAATTTAGCACAAATTAGATGGCAAAGGATTAAATATTCAGCCTTCTGTGTCTATATAGCTAACAAACATTATATGATATAATGAGATTGGTACCAATAAATCTATACATAAATATATATTAAAGCTCAAGCTTTTATGGAAGCTTTATAAGTCTCTATTTATTGGGGAAAATATTTATCTTTTTTCTTTCATTAATTTGATAATTAAAATACTATATTCTTCCTCAATTCTTGTTTTACTCAGGTTAATCAAGCATCAGGAAGGGTTTATATCTTGAAGTTCAATACGGATGACAAGAAATTTTTCTTCTGGATGCAGGTGAAGTTCATTTTCATGTATTTTACATTATTATTGCATTAACCTTGACCTGTTGCCTGTTTTATGATTTGTCAAATTTTGTAAGCATAAAGCATGTATGCATCTGCAACCTAGACATATAAATGTGGATATTTGTTTGTTTATGTTAGTGTGTATATAATGAAGAGAGAGATAGTTGCAAATATGTGCAATAACATTGATGGATGACAAGTCTACTGAAACTTTGTGTAGTACTAATAACCTCCTTTCCCAACATTCATCTCTCCCTTGATCATCACCCTATATGATATGTTAATTATTTGTCAAATTGAAGTTGCAAAAGTGGTCGAAACTCAAGCTAATTGCTTATTGGTGTCTTATTTCTACAGTTATTTCCATGCTTAATGTCTCTTTCTTAAGCTTTATGAAATATGTAAATTTATGAAATATATATATATATATATATATATATTCTAGTTAATTAATTAAGTGAAAAATTTAGAAAAGGGTAGCTCATGCCTTGTAATATATGAATTAAAATCAATTTTTCTTATTTTAATTTTTAATTTATTAATTTGGGTATATATTAATATGAAAATTTTATTGGTGACTTGTAGGTACTGCGATTGGATGAAATGCTGCTAAATATAATAAGAACATGTACTTTTAATTTAAGTATTTTATAATTTAATATATTTTTATTATATTAGAATTATTGTGAACTTATTGTACAAAATTATTGTGAACTTTTATATATTGCTAAATAGTATTATTTAGTTTGAATTAGTATTTTTTATAGTATTTTTTAAGTATTATACAGTTTAATTTACTTTTTTGGTATTATATTTTTTAAATTAATAGTAATATTGAAAATAATGTATAATTATTATTTACATAAATTAAATTAAATTTTGGATGTAATAATAATATTAATAAAAAATTAAATCAAAATTGTAATATTAAATTAAAAATAATATTAACAGTATAATATTTTTAGCGACGGAATAGCGACGAAAAAATCCGTCGCTAATAATTATTTATGATACTATTTTTAGAGTTATTTAGCGACTGAATTTTATTTTTAGCGACGGATTTTTTCGTCGCTATTTTTAGCGACTGAACTAAGGATTAGTCGCAAATTTTTTGCGACGGAGCTAATAGCGACTGTTAGTCGTCGCGTCGCTAAAATCCATTAGCGACGGAAAAAGCTCAATTAGCAACGAAAATTTCCGTCGCTAATTAACTGTTTTTTTGTAGTGTAAATGATGGTCAGACTCAAGAAGAAGTTAATGAATCTGTCACTAAAAATTTGCCACATGAAGACACACAAGTGAGTAAGTGGACCAAAAATGCACCCAAACGATTTGATGGCTTTGTAATTGACTTGCCACCCTCTATTGCACTGGATCATCAAACCCCTCTATCTGAAAACTCAGTGGTATACCCTCTATCATCCTATATCTCATATGATAAATTTTCACAATCACATAAAACTTTCTTGGCGGCCATCACCTATCATGATGAGCCAAAGAATTTCTTTCAGGCTGTGAAAAATAAGCATTAGCGAGAAGCAATGAAAAAGGAGATACAAGCTCTAGAAGAAAATAGCACTTGGGAGTTGCAAGTGCTCCAAGAAGGAAAGAAAACCATTGACTCTAAATGGGTGTACAAGATCAAATTCCGACCAAATGGAGAAGTGGAGCGTTATAAAGCACGATTAGTAGCAAAGGGGTACACATAAGTTGAAGGAATTGATTTCCATGAGACATTAGCTCCAGTTGCGAAACTTATCACAGTAAGATCCATACTAGCAGTTGTTGCAGTAAAGGAATGGCATGTTCATCAACTTGACGTGAATAATGCATTCCTCTATGGTGATCTAGACGAGGAGGTCTACATGAAGGTTCCACAAGGATTTACGCGACAGGGGGAGACAAGAGTTTGTCGTCTGAAGAAGTCTCTATATGGTTTGCGCCAGGCATCAAGAAATTGGTATCACAAATTTACTAATGTCTTACTCGACATTTGCTTCAAACAGTCAAAAGCAGATCATTCACTTTTTGTGCACAAGTTAGGAAGTTACTACACTGCAGCTCTAATATATGTTGATGACGTTGTGCTAGCTGGAAACAACATGTTGATGATAAAGAAGGTGAAAGAACATCTCAATGTAAAATTCAGCATAAAAAACTTAGGGCCTTTGAAGTATTTCCTTGGGATTGAAATTGCAAGATCACTAAAGGGTATAATTTTGAGCCAGCGAAAGTACTCCCTAGACATATTGGAGGAAAGTTGAATGCAGGCTTGTCATCCTAGTAGATTTCCCATGGAGCAAAATCACAAGTTAAGTGTGGACGATGATGAGCATGAAGTTGATGCAAAGCAATATAGAAAATTGGTGGGCAGATTGTTGTATCTAACTGTCACCAGACCAGACATTACTTATGCTATAAATATCCTTAGTCAGTTTGTTAATTCACCAAAACAGAAACATATGGAGGCGGCCAATCGAGTGATACGGTACTTGAAGTTATCACCGGGACAAGGTGTTTTACTGCCAACAACAAGTAATTTACAATTAAAAGCATTTTGTGATGCTGATTGGGGTGGTTGCCATATGACACGTAGATCTACTACGGGTTATTTCATCAAGTTAGGCGAGTCACCGATCTCGTGGAGAATAAAGAAGCAATCGGTGGTGGCTCGATCATCGGCGGAAGCGGAATATAGGGCTATGGCAGCTACAGTTAGCGAAGTTATTTTGCTACGATGGTTGTTAGAAGACCTGGAGGCATCCCAAGAACAACCAACATAGCTCTTTTGTGATAATCAAGCAGCACTACACATTGCTGCAAATCCGATATTCCATGAGAGAACAAAACATGTTGAAATGGATTTTTATTTTGTACTAGAGAGAGTGCATTCCGGGGAAGTTACTCCTCATAAAATATCATCAAGTGAACAGATAGCAGATATTTTCACAAAGGCATTGGGTAATGACAGATTCAAGTTGTTGATAAGCAAGCTGGGTGTTTCAAGTTTACACACACCAGCTTGAGAGGGAGTGTTGGATTCCATTTGTCAACCCTTAATCATAGGGATTGTTTTTAGAAAGTTTGTTTATAGTAAGTCTTATAATTAGGAAACTCTGTAAATATTATTTCCAGATTTGGTTTGTACTTCAGTATATATATTTTTGCCTCTAGTGAATAAAATAGTGTGTTTTTGCACAATTTCTTCAATTTATGTGCATATTTTGTTGAATTTTATTTATTGTGGCCCACGTGTTTATATATATATATAAACATGTGGGCCATAATAAATAAAATTCAACATTCTCCCACTTGGCCCATGTGTTATTATTTAACTTTATGATTTAATAATAATCATTATATGCATAGTTTAAGCTAAATCCTCTCATAAATTGGTCAAACCAAAAATCACTATTAAGCACAGAACTAATAAGGATCATAGCGGTTGTATGTCATTATTTCGACATAGTCCCTTCTATGAATCACAGTACTAGTTTTATACTCAATGTATCTTGTAATGGAGACATATATCATAATGGTCCGACGATAATGTCTTTGACAGAGACTAATCCTGTTATGTCAACATAATTCACTCATGTATATACAATATTCAACATAATAAAACAGAATGCATTATAATATCAAAAACACACACTAAATGAGCTCAAAATGTCAATCAAGTACATAAAGAACATAAACATCATCAACTAACAATAATGATTTTCAGTAATGCCCATTCTTTCGACATGTGCATTAAATGTCTTTGGTGGCAACCCTTTTGTCAATGGATCCGCAATCATGAGATTGGTGCTAATATGTCCGATTGACACTCGTTGTTTTTGAACTTCTTCTTTAATGGAAAAGTATTCCAATTCCATATGTTTAGCACCTTTTGAATACTTGTCGTTTTTAGAGAAGAATACAGCTGCAGAATTATCACAATAAATTTTCAGCGGCTTGGCAATGCTGTCGACAATTTCAACTCCTGAAATAAAGTTCCGCAGCCATAATCCATGAACTATAGCCTCAAAGCATGCTACAACTCTGCTTCTATGGTTGATGCAGCGATGACAGACTGATTTGCACTCTTCCATGAAACTGCCCCTCTAGCTAATAGGAACAAGTAGCCAAATGTGGATTTTCTTGTATCAACACATCCAGCAAAATCTGAATCCGAATAACCTATCACCTCTAGATGACTCGACCTCCTATAAGTAAGCATGTGTCCTTTTGTTCCTTGCAACTATCTTAACACTTTCTTTGCGGCTTTCCAATGATCCATTCCTGGATTACTTTGATACCTGCCCAGCATTCCTACAACAAAACTAATGTCCGGTCTGGTACAAGTCTGAGCTGACATCAGGCTACCAACGATGGAAGCATATGGAATCCGTTCCATTTCTTTGCATTCCAATTCATTCTTTGGACATTGCATAAGGCTAAATTTATCCCCTTTCTGAATTAGAACAACACTTGAGGAGCACCTTTCCATTTTAAATCTCTCTAAAACTTTGTTGATATATGCCTTTTGAGACAATCCCAATATTCCTTGTGATCTATCACGAAATATTTCAATTCCAATTACATAGGGTGCCTCACCTAAATCTTTCATTTCAAAGTTTTCAGAAAGAAATCTCTTGGTCTCATGTAACAAGCCAAGATCATTAGTGGCAAGCAGAATATCATCAACATACAGAATCAAAATTATAAACTTGCTCTCACTAACTTTCAGATATATACATCGATCAACAATGTTTTCCTTAAATCCAAAATAAGTGATGGTATCATTGAACTTGAGATACCATTGTCGGGAAGCTTGTTTAAGTTCGTATATTGACTTTTTAAGCTTACACACCATGTGTTCTTTTCCTTTAACAGCGAAACCTTCGGGTTGGTCCATGTAGACTTCTTCTTCTAAATTTCCATTTAGAAAGACAGTTTTCACATCCATTTGATGAAGCTCCAAATCATAATGAGCTACCAATGCCATGATAATTCTAAATGAGTCCTTTTTTGAAACAGGAGAAAAGGTCTCTTTGTAGTCGACGCCATCTTTCTGAGTGAAACCTTTGGCAACGAGTCTAGCTTTATATCTTTCGATATTGCCATTAGAGTCGCGCTTAGTCTTAAAAACCCATTTACACCCAACTCTTTTACAACCTTCTGGCAATTCAAAAAGATCCCAGACTCCATTGTGATCCATTGATTTCATCTCTTCTTTCATGGCATCTAACCATTTCATAGAATTTTTACTATCTATGGCATGTGAAAACGAAACTGGATCATCATCAATTCCTAAGTCAAATTCTGACTCTTGCAGATAAACCACATAATCATCAGAAATAGCAGATCTTCTTTGCCTTTCAGATCTTCTTAATGCTACGTGTTGTGGTTCATCTACTACTGGTTCATTGACAATTATTTCATTATGGGGTGTTTCATCATTCACTTATTATTCTTGTATGTTGTCTGAACGTTCAACAACTGTAGGAACAATAACTTGAGAAGAAGTTTGAGGTAAAGGAATCTCTACCCTAACTTCTTGAATTTCCACTTTACGTGGTTCAACACTCCCACTAATTTCACCATTTTCAATGAAACGTACATTTCCAGTTTCAACAATTCTCGTACTATGGTTAGGACAATAAAATATATATCCTTTAGATTTTTCTGGATAACCAATGATATAGCCACTGATTGTTCTTGAATTCGGTTTTCTTTCATGTGGATTATAAACTCTTATTTCTGCTGGGCAACCCCAAATATGTAGGTGTCTCAAACTGGGTTTCCTTCCTGTCCACAGTTCAAAAGGAGTTTTTAGAACTGTCTTACTAGGAACCCTATTTAATAAATACATGGTAGTTTTCAAAGCATACATCCACAATGATAAAGGTAAAGATGCATAGCTTAACATGCTTCTAACCATATCCATTAAAGTACGATTACGCATTTCTGCAATACCATTTTGCTGCGGTGTACCTGGCATTGTGTATTAAGCACAAATGCCATGCTTTTCAAGAAATTTAGCAAATGGACCTGGATGTTGTCCATTTTTATCATACCTTCCATAATATTCACCACCTCTGTCAGATCTGACGATTTTCACTTTTCTGTCTAATTGTCTTTCAACCTCAGTGATAAACACCTCTAAGGTATTTACTGATTGAGATTTCTCATGTAATAAATAGATATATCCATAACGTAAAAAATCATCAATAAAGGTAATAAAATACTTTTCTCCACCAAAAGATGGAACATCAAAAGGTCCGCATATATCAGTGTGTATTATTTCAAGGAGCTGTGTGCTTCTTGTGGCTTTCTTCTTGATTGTGTGTTTTGTGAGTTTTTCCTTAATACAATCCACACAAATACGAAGATCAGTAAAATCCAAATTAGGAAGAATTTCATTATTTACCAATCTTTGTATTCTTTGTTTGGATATGTGACCCAAACGCTTATGCCACAAGTAGGTTGAATTTTCATCAACCAAATCACGTTTTGTACCAGCATTATGATGCAAGGTCAAAAGAGTCTCAGCAAACAGATTATCAAGATTTAATTTATATAAACCATCACAGAGAACACCAGAACCAATAAAACAATTATGCTTAAACAAACTGCAACATCCATTTCCAACTGTGACACGCACCAGATCCCCGCGGCCGCCCCTCTGACCGCCCGCACGTGGGCGATCGGGCAATTGTGGGTCCGTTGACAGCTTGCAATAAATTGCAAGTGCGTCTATGTTGGGCAACAAGGAGGTTTCATGGAGTCGCCACCCAATAGAACATTGGAAAAGTTTCTCTCACCTCGGAGAGCCTAAAACTGCGCTTAGTATCCATTTTGGGCTAGCCAGAGGGGTCTTGGAAGGTAAACCTCTCGCCCTAAGGAGCTTAGGATTAACGCTAAAGTCTCGTGGTACAAAAAGGTATCTTGGAGGGTAGACCTCTAGCCTCTTTGAGCCCAAAGACCAGAGATGGGTCCGGGATTTCTCATCTATTTCTACCTCGATTATTTTATGATCAAATTTTAATTATCATTGATTCGCTCTCTCCCCACATGATGCAATTTAAATTAAAGCGCATTCATCCATTTAAGAGCATAAAATAAAATAGCATTAAAGCATGAAATAAATTTACAATAATACTAAGGGAAGAATACAACCCTCGTTTGTAAATGTCCGATACATGCATAAAACGGGTTATTTATTAACAAAGAGGACATTGGTCCTCGCATGCATTCATTATGGAAAACTATTTTTATGTGATGGTTTTATTGGGTAAAAATAGGACATTGGTCCAGTTTTATTTAGCAAACATTCTATTTAGTAAACAACATTTGTGTGGTGGTTCTTTTAAGCATGGTCGAAAACCTTTTATTATTACAGACCACAAATACATAAAATGCTATAAAATAGTAATTACATATTTCTAAATAAATAAATAAATGAATACATAAATAATTGCATAAATAAATAACAATAATAACAATAATCAATAATGATAATAATAATAATAAAACATAAAATTAAATAATAAATAATCACAAATCAATAAAATTAAATAACCATAGAACTCAACAATAATATTAGTAATAATATTAAATAATAATAATAATTATAATAATATCAATAATATTAATAAACAGAAATTAAATAAATAAATAAATATAATAATAATAATAATAATAATAATAATAATAATAAACAGAAATTAAATAAATATATAATAATAATAATAAAATAAAATATAAAGGAAATAGGGATTTACCTCGCCGGAGGGGAGGTGGTCGACACCACCGGCACCGAGAATCAGATCGGACCGCCAGGAACTCGCCGAAGTGGGCCACGCTCCGATCAGTCGCTGGAGGAAGCCGAAAACGCCGTCGGAAGCTGCGGATCCTCTTCACGCCGGTGTGCTTTCCGCCGGCGAGTGGGAGGAGGAGATAGCCGCCGGTATGATCGTCCGGCCACGACGAATGCAGCGCCACCGCGCGTGGCCTCTTCCGGCGTCGGGGGTAGCGCCGGCGGCCCCCTTTCTTTCTTCCTCTTTTCTTTTTCTTCTTGGCGTCGTGGGTCTGTGTGTTTTTCGTTGGCCCTCCCTCTCTTTTGCTCTTCTCCTTTCTATTTCCCTTGCCTTTTCTTTCTTTGGCTTTCTTTTTCTTTTCTTTTCTTTTTCTTGGTCTTTCTGTGTGTTTCTTTGGCCGGCCACCACTCTCTCTTCTCTCTTTCTTTTCTTTTTCTTTCTTTTTCGTTTCCTTTCTCTTCTTCTTTCTTGATCTGCCGAGCCCCCCTTTCAATTTTGCTCATCCTTTTCTTTTTATAACCCCACAAATTAGGGTTAAGGGGCATAATGGTAACTTCCTCAATTTTCATGCCTTCAAATAATTCCTCCCATTTTCATATCTTAATTTTAATTAATTTAACTTAATTCAAATAACACACACATTAATTAATTAAACATAGACATTAATTCATTAATTAACTAAACATTACACTAATTAATCACATCTTAATACAATTAATCTATATATATATATTATATATAATTAAAGGCTCCACATACTAATTAATTAACCATGCACATATTAATCATTAATATAATAATTAAACATTACAATAATTAATCAATTATCATATATATTTATATTTTATCTAATTAATTATACACTTTAGATTTATATTTTACATGCACTTTCATCACACAATAATATTAATTACTTAATTAATTAACAACATCAACTAATTAGTTACCTAATTTCACACACACATATTTATATTTATTTTTTCGTTTTTTTTTATTTTTATTTTTTTCGGAGGGAATAATCGAGGATCAAAATCACCATTTTCATTTTATGCCGGAGTTCGGGACCCGGTGTCTACACCAACCTTAAGATAATATCCAGCTGTATCAAGTTTTGACACGGAAATTAAATTACGAGAAACAGAAGGAACATAAAGAGTTTGGAAAAGATCCAAATGATGTCCAGCGTCTAAAATCAAACGATAGGTTCCGATGGCTTCAACTGGAGCTTTGACTCGGTTACCCATAAACACAAATTTTTCATTTGCGTTTATGGTTTGGGTCGTAAGGAATCCCTGCATCGTATTTAAAACATGAGTGGTACAACCAGAATCAATCCATCAAGTATTATAAGGAACTTCTGCCAAATTTGATTCGAAACATACGAAAGCACAAGGCTTACCTTTACTTTCGAACCACGCCTTACGTTTCTGACAGTCTTTCTTGTAGTGTCCAGGCTTTCCACAGAAATGACACACAACTTTCTTTGATTCCTTCTTGTGGATTTGGGAAGATGACTCATTAACCTTCAATGATCTTTTATTCCCCTTCCCATACTGCTTTCCTGGTTTCTTATTAGCTCCCGGCTGACCCATGAGATGAACTGAGTGAGATCCTTGTTTCTTCAGCCTTGCTTCCTCTTGAATTAGCATAGTTTGCAATTCTATCACATTCCATTTATCCTTAATAGTGTTGTAATTTATTTGGAATGGACCATATTGAGAAGGCAAGGAGTTCATGATGAATGTCACGAAACTTTCCTCCACTTTCATTCCCATGGATCCTAATTTTGCTGCTATGTTTATCATCTCAGTGAGGTGCTCATGCATGGTACGAGAACCATCAAATTTCATGGTAGTTAACGTACCCATCAGTGTCCCTGCTACTGACTTATCAGAAGTGTCAGAGTGGAATATACTTTCAATAGATTCCATAAATTTCCTTGCATTATCAGTTTTAGGAATCGTTGACCTGATATTGTCAGCCACAGTCATTTGTAAGAACATTAAGCTAAGTCTATTTGATCTTTCCCAAGCATTATAGAAAGATCTTTGTTCATTAGTGCTATCATCAGTGAGATCAACAGGCTTGTCATGTAAGAGTGCTAAATCAAGATTCAGAACACCTAAGTGAAACTGAACTTGTTCAGACCATTCAGAAAAATTGAGCCCGTTAAATTTCACAATAGACGAAGCTTGCGAATGAAGGGAGACAGGAGTGAATGCTGCAAATGAATACATGCTCATACATTAGTGCTTTGAGTCATAATATAAACACATAATTCAGATTCAGACATTATTCATACAAATATAAGTGTATATTGAAGTTCTCCTTTGGGTGATACAACAATATACTACTATGAACATAATTGATGCTCAATTTTTTTAATTTCATATAATTGGTAATTAATTACACCCTAACTTGACATGTTTGCTATCTTTGGATATACTAAACATATCAAATAAAGTATATCAATTAACCACATTTATGTTCTTGACTACAAAAAATAATCAACCAACCTTTGGGCGGCTCTTAAATATTTTACAGCCAATAAACTTCAATATACTCATGACAAAGAAATATAAATAACATTATGTCATCTCATTAGTAGCATCACATAAACATGAGTAATTGAATTCTATTTAATTTGACATCTATAAAAACTTTCTAATTTGACCACTTTGGTGATTAACAAATTATTCATAATATAGATATCAAATTAAACAACCATATAGACATAGATCATTAGAGTTAATAAAATACAATAGTCTATAAATACCAATTTAGTAATTGAAGAGAGACACAGTAGGCGTGTGATCATAAAATTGGTAAAATAAATTACTTAAAGTTATGCATACCCCATTTTATATTTTGTTGGATGGTGCAGTGCACAATAAAATAAAATGTAAGTATGCCAAAAGAATATAATTATAAACATATAATCCACTAAATAAATAAAAGTAAAATAATAGCCATCATAAGAAGGCAAAGTGGAGCATTAAAGGATTTACACCAACTTTACCTTTCATTGACGTGTGAATGGCTAAGTATGCAATGAAAGAATAATATAATCATACAAATTGGCAAAATCACTAAAAGACAAAGCCCTTTTAATGGTTTATTATGATACAACATAAGCTTTAACAACACTGTCGTTCAATATCATAATTTCATTCTTTTCTTTACCAAAAGCCAGTAACAGAAGCGATTTGATATAAATTAGCATATATCAGTAGAACCCAATATCGAAAGATAATCAATTACGTGGAATTGGTTCAAAACAATTCGTAAACAACAAAAAATAAAGTGAATAATAATAAATTAATTAATTAAATTCTCTCAAAAATTCAATAACATAAAAGAGAAACATACAATAATTCGGAAAATCATAAGTTTCAAAACCTTGCTCTGATACCAAATGTAAGAAATTTTCTGAATTTTATGCAAATCAATAATGCACAAACCCTAATTCCCAAATCATGAAACTTTATGATTTTCACAATATATATCAAATTAGAGAAAATAAACATACATTGATTCATGATGTACTCTTTGATGAAGAACAATTAATCACCAGAAAATCCTTTTAAAATACTGTGTTTCTCTCTCTGTGGCCCACGTGTTTATATATATATATATATATATATATATATATATTGTTAGGAACTGAGATGTGTGGAAGAATATAATAACGACAAAATAATGAGAAATAAATGAGACACAAATATTTACGTGGTTCGGCGATTATGCCTACGTCCACGGGCAAAGGCTAGAGAAACAATTTACTAACAAAAGGATGGAGAATACAAAGTAGTTGGTGTTTAACTCTCAACCCAAAACCCAATTACACCCAATAATCTCACCAATATACAACACAAGAGTATTACAAAATTCCTGAAGAAATTTCTTAAGAGTAGGAATTCTCAAGTGTTGTATAACTCACACAAAAATGAGAGATGTCTTGAGACAACATATGCCTTGGTATTTATAGGCATATTGGTGATGGAAAAATCAACAAAAACAACTTCAATTCATATTGTAGCCCAACTATTCCTTTTGTATGCTACCAACAATTCTTCATTTCATATTGTAGCCCAACTATTCATTTTCAACAATTTTTCAATTCATATTGTAGCCCAACTATTCATTTTGTATGCTACTCATATATTCTTCAATTCATATTGGGTCAATTCTAATAATTTTGTAGCCATATTTTCAACATATATATATATATATATATATATATATATATATATATATATATATATTTATTAATTATATATTTATTTAATGTTAGATATTTTTGTTGTGGGAAGTAAAATTAGAAAGGAAGTTACTGAGAAGGGGGCAAAAGATATGGATCATGATCTCGAGGAAACTTCTGAGGCTGGATTGGGCCAAGCGAAAGAAGCTATACCGTTGGGCTTTGAAGAAGGAAAAAAAAGGCCCAGGAAAATCTCTTCTACTTCGGTTTCACAGTGTATTGATTCAGGAGTGGATACAAACATGCTAGTTACTATGCATGGATCATCTTTATCGGCAGGCACTACTAAGCAGGCCAGCCGGTCACAATGAAAATCATAAGTTGGAACTGTCGAGGCTTAGGCAACCTCCGGACAGTTCAATTTTTGAAAGACTTTGTCTTTTGTAACAAGCCTGGTCTTGTTTTCCTCATGGAAACACTGGTTCATACCTGCAGAATTGAGGAAATAAAGTGTGTGTTGGGTTTTAAGGGTTGTTTTGCAGTTGATAGCAGAGGGAGGAGTGGTGGGCTTGCTGTGTTTTGGGCTGATGGTTTTGAGGTCCAAGTGACAAAGTTTAACCAAAACCATATAGACTTATTTTTCAAGGGCCCGGTGGTGTTAAGAGTAACATAACAGGTTTTTATGGTTTCCCCGAGCGTTCAAGAAGAGCGGATTCTTGGCGTCTCCTTCGTCAAATTGGAATGGATAAATCGATGATTGATCCTTGGTTGATAATTGGAGATTTCAATGATCTTCTTCTTTCTTCCGAAAAATTGGGAGGTGGTGTTCATCCTCAGTTCTTGCTAAATGGGTTTGGAGATGCTGTGCGAGATTGTAGCTTGTCTGATTTACCTTCTGCAGGTACTGTCTTCACTTGGGAGAGGTATAGGTCTTCAACCTCTTGGGTGCGTGAGAAACTGGACAGAGGTATGGGGAATCCTGGTTTCTTTTCCACTTTCCCTAATTGTTTCCTCTCCGTTGCCGTGGCTCCCATCTCTGACCACTCTCCATTGATAATTGATCTTAATAAAAGCTTCAATCTGAGGCGTTGTAAGCGTTTTCGTTTTGAAAATTGTTGGTTGTTAGAATCGGATGTTATTAATGTTGTGAAAGATGGGTGGGGCAAAGCTGGGACCTTGGATGTCATGACTAGGAAGATTGAATGTTGTCGTAATCTTGAGATTTGGGGAAAAGAAAGATGTGATTTCGCAAGGAAGAAGAAGGCTGATTTAGAGCACCAGATAGGCCTTCTACAGAGCAGTGATTCCTTTCATGATGCTGAAATTATTAAGAGTCTCAAAGTAGAGTACAACGTGATTCTTGAGCAAGAAGAAGTTCGTTGGCGACAAAGAGCAAAAGTTTTCTGGATGAAATATGGTGACAGAAATTCGAAGTACTTCCACTCTCAAGCAAATTCAAGAAGGAAAAAGAACCATATAGCAAGATTAAAAGATGATAATGGTGAGTGGGTTTCTGATGATCAAGGAATTAGTGATATTATTTCTGGGTATTTCTCTGACCTTTTTCAACGTTCCCAATCTGATTGTGCCTAGGTTCACGGTTTGGTTGAAAGAAGTATCTCGGATGAAGACAATGCCTCTCTTATTCAGCCTTTTTCTGAGCATGAGTTCAAGGAAGCAATCTTCCAAATGAAGCCGGACAAATCTCCTGGACCGGATGGACTTAACCCCGCATTTTTTCAGAAGTTTTGGAGCATCATCGGGGCAGATGTGGTGGCTGGTTGTCAAAAATGGCTGGGGGAAGGTATTTTTCCTGAATCCCTTACTGACACTCTTATTGTTTTAATCCCTAAGGTTGATAATCCTGAACAGATTAAGGATTTTAGACCCATTGCTTTATGTAATGTTCTTTATAAAATAGTGTCTAAGGTGCTTGCTAATAGATTGAAGAGTGTTCTGCCTAAGATCATTTCGGAGTATCAATCTGCTTTTGTGCCGGGTAGATTAATTACTGATAATGCTTTGGTGGCCTTTGAGTTGATTCACAGCATGAAAAATCATAGGATAGGGAAACAGGGATTAGCAGCTCTTAAGATTGATATTAGCAAAGCTTATGATAGAGTTGACTGGACCTTCTTAGAAACTATGTTATTGAAGTTGGGTTTTTCTAGGCAGTGGGTGCACTGGATGATGATGTGTGTGAGGGATGTGAAATATACTTTCTTATTCAATGGGATGGATGTTGGGCCTATTATACCGGAGCGTGGGCTTAGACAGGGGGATCCTATTTCCCCTTATCTTTTCATCATTTGTGCGGAAGGGTTGTCCTGTTTACTTAGGGATGCTGAGAAAACAGGAAGTATTCAAGGTTGTAGAGCAAGTTTGAGGGGGCCAAGAGTTACTCACTTATTTTTTGCTGATGATTCTCTGTTTTTCTTTAGAGCTTTAGAAAGGGATTGTCATATGATTAAACACATTTTGCATAAATATGAGAAGGCTTCTGGGCAGGCGGTGAATTTTCAGAAATCGGGCATATTTTTTAGCCCTAGTGTGTCGAATGGAGATAGAAATTTTCTTTCCAACATCCTCGGTGTTAGTACCCCTCTTAATCATGGGCGTTACTTGGGACTCCCGTCTCTAATTGGTCGTAGCAAACGGGCTATTTTTGGTTTTCTGAAGAATAAACTGGTTCATAGAATTTCCAATTGGCATAATAAGTTCCTTTCTAGGTCGGGTAAGGAAATTCTCTTAAAATCTGTGGCTCAGGCTATCCCCACTTACTGTATGAGTGTGTTTATGATCCCTATCTCTATTTGTCAAGAATTACAACGTATCATGAATTCCTTTTGGTGGGGAAAAAAGAGTAATGGGAAGAATAATTTGCATTGGCTGGCTTGGGAGGGTATGTGTACCAGTAAAGACAGGGGAGGTTTGGGGTTTAGAGACTTGCATTTGTTCAATATGGCTATGCTTGCTAAACAAGGTTGGAGACTACTCTTCAACAGTGATACTCTTGTTTATAGAATTTTCAAAGCTAGATACTTTCCAAATGGGAATTTCTTTGATGCTCAATTAGGATCTAATCCTAGTTTCACTTGGCAGAGTATTATGCAGGCTAAACCATTATTGGAAAAGGGAGTAAGATGGAGTGTGGGGGATGGCAAATCTATTTTCTTTAACAAGGATCCGTGGGTTCCGAGTGAGGGTGACTTTTATGTGGGAGAAGGCACTGATTTTGTTGATGATGAGGTTAGAGTTTGTGCTTTCATTAAAAATAGTAGGAAGGAGTGGGATGTTGATAAACTTGTAGAATTTTGCAATGTGACTGATGTGAATGATATTTTGAGGATTCCTTTGCCTCTATTGGGTAGGAATGACAAATTAATTTGGCATGATGATGATAAAGGAAGGTACACGGTTAAGAGTGGGTATAAAGTGGCAAGTAGGGGTTTGAGTAGTGGCTTGTCCCATCCTAATAGGCTTTGGAAAATTATCTGGAACCTGAATATTCCTCCTAAAATTCAAAATTTCCTTTGGCGAGCTGTTAGAAATGTGTTACCTGTGCGGTCTAATTTGATTCATCGAGGCATTATAGTTAATCCTTGCTGTTTGCTTTGTGATAAAATGGAGGATATATCTCATCTTTTCTTTGACTGCCATTTTGCTAGGGATGTTTGGCGTAGTTATGAGCTCCCTGTTCAAGATATTGACTTGCCTTTTATGGAAAAACTCTCCTATTTGTCTAATTCTTTAAGCAAGGATAAATTTGAGGAGTCTTGTTTAATTCTTTGGCAGTTATGGAATGTTAGGAATAATCTGTGTTGGCATGATGTTTTAAAGGCACCTCATATTATTGTCCAATCAGCTCTGGCTTATCTTGGAGAGTGGCAGGCAGCAGCAGATGTTCTTAATGGAGCCTTTGTTCCTGTTAATAATAGACATATGGGTGGAGCCCCTCTTCTTTCTAATGATAATGTGGGATGGACTTGTAATATTGATGCCTCAATTTTTTCATCTAAGGGCAGGAGTGGATTTGGAGCAGTTTTTAGGGATGCAGATGGTCTTTTTATTCAAGCTTTATCAGGTCATTGGCCCGGAGTATTCTCTGCACGCACGGCTGAAGGTTTGGCCCTCAGATCAGTCTTATCTTGGATTGATAGTCATCTACCTCCAAAGGGTATCATATACACTGATTCACAAGAGTTATATTTTGCTTTGTTTCGCTATTTAGAGGACTTTACTGATTTTGGTACTGTTGTTTCGGATTGTAAGCACTTTTTGTCTATTTTTGCCAATTTAGGTGTGGTTTGGACTCGTAGATCCAACAATACTGAAGCTCATAAGTTAGCTAAAGCTTCAGTTGCGTTTGATTCGTTCGTTGTTTGGGAGGTTCTTCCCCCTTGTTTATGATCTTTTCGTTTTATAAAGATCTATTTTTCTTCAAAAAAAAAAAAAGAGCTAAAATCCTATTGGTCAATAGGAGATAAATTTTAACTGTACATTGATGGAATATCAGTTAATAAAAAGGAATTTAAAATTAAATAAAACTGATCCTCTCTCTCTAACTGTTATCGTGCCTTTTCTCTCCATTGGGAAAAAGCATTCTAAAAAAAAAATAAAGAGTTAGGGTTTGAAGAGAGAGAAACACAGTTTTCTAAAAGGATTTTCTGGTGATTAATTGTTCTTCATCAAAGAGTACATCATGAATTAAGGTATATTTATTTTTTCTAATTTGATATATATTGTGAAAATCATAAAGTTTCGAATTAGGGTTTGTGCATTATTGATTCGCATAAAATTCAGAAAATTTCTTACATATTTTCCATTAATATTTAATTTCTTCAAAGAATTCAAGGCCTTTAAATTCAGCTGGTTATGCTTATTTTGTAGCAGAAATGGAATGTGTATTGCATGGTTAAGCATCTCTTTCTGTTAATTATGCAAGAAAGTTAGAGTTAAGAAGGAAACTTAAATTAACTGAGACTTTATGAAATATCATCAAGAGGAATTGAATTCAAGATCTATCATACTTTTAAGGATTGTATTATATGTTAATGAGTAAAAAAAAAGTCTTTTCTTCACATATATTTAAAAAAATAGCATGTTTTTTAAACATATATGTTAAAAAATAGGTAAAAATAAAAATTTATGGATCAAAAATTTAATTGTAGTAGTATTGCAGAAATTAAACTGATAAAAAATAAAATAGACTAAAATATGAATTTTAATATATTTCATATTTATAATAAAATTTTAAAGATAACAATAGTTATAAGTTTACATTAACATAATAGCAATCATATTTTTTAAAAAAAATTAATTCAAATATAATAAATTATAAATTACAGCCCAATGATGATAAAACTAATAAGTTCATTTGTGACAGTCTATTCTCGCCATGTAATTATTTCTCAAGATCAACTAAATATTAATATGCATGCAATACTTTAAAAAAAAAAGTGATGAAATTTTAAAAGTATTAAATTAAACTTAAAAAAAAAAGAAAATCGTATTATGCATTAAAATCGTAAATTGACTTTGATTTATAGTTTTATCAATAATATAAACGATTTTTTATGGTATTAGAGAAAAAAAAAATTATACTATATTGTATCTAAATATCAAAAAAATTATGGTATTTTAAATTTAACTGAATGATATGTGCGAGTTTTGATAACTATGAAAAATAATGTTCCTATCACATTTCAATATGTTTTTTTTTTCTTACAACTGTAAAGTGAGTAATTTAAAATGAAATATAGTATGTGGTAATTTAAAACCTTGTATTTGGTGTAATTTCCTCCATTTTAATTTTCATGGGTACGTGCTTCCTATTTATATGGACCATATGTCTATTTAAGGTTTTTTTGTTTTACCCTGTTCTGTGGCATGAATGAATGAAAAGGAATTTATTTCAAGTCTCACTACTTTACTTTTGTGAGCTATATTCTCTTTCTCTTTCTACATTGTATACGTATACATTGTATTCCTTTTGAGTTCAATATGTTATATATTGAATAAGATGTTCCATGCATGTTCAATCAAATTTTCTTTTGCTATAAACATCCCGCATATACTGATCCGATTAATATAGATTGATCCGATTAATATAGTTTCATGCTGATCGGACTCGCAAAAGCAACTTACCATTTCATCTCATCGTGAATTTTCAGCATGCAAACGCCAACGTGGTAATATATATATCTCATGCTTTCAGTTAATATGCATTTTTATATATGTTGTCAGAAGATAATTCTACCATTATATCATTTAATCTTTATTATTGGTAAATTTGACAATTTACATTAATTTATGTTAAGTCAACTATGCAATATAATTTTTTTTTAATTGAAAATACAATAGTAATTGTCTTAGATCTTGCAATATAGGCAAACATTTTTCGTTTGAAAACATTATGAAAATGTGAAAAAAGAAATTGTTTTTCTAAAACATGGGAGAGCGTAAATATTGATTTTGACCCAGACAATGAATATTGATTCGTATTAAAATTGAACTATTTTGCATACTGATCTGTACTTAGATACCGTTCTAGAGATTCTAGAGTACAAAATTCCATATATATCGACAATATATATTGATATTCACTGTATGGTTGAAACCACCACCAATATTAATAGGTGAAGTGAGTCTTTCAAATTGTTTTCTTATGCATCTAAAATTCTATTTAGGATGACAGTAGAATTTTGGATCTTAATTCATGTGTATTCAAATATATAAACATCCCATCAACCTTCATATCCTTAGTATATCCCATCAGGTATTCCAAATTCATTGGCTGACTAAGCCTGCCTTAAAAGTTCCAAATCAACATCTTCTTCAACTTCCTTAGCAGAGAAATGTAACCCCAAGAATTCAGCCATTTTTTGGTGTATAATATGATGTCTTTTTTAAGATGTTCATATTTCAGCAAAATTTACTTTTGACTCATTGGTTTTTCTATCTGGTATGATATTATATAATGTAAATATAAATGAATAATCGTATGATTTGAAAATGCATTGATATTTACACTACAAAAAAAAAAGGGCATTAGCGACGGAAATTTCCATCGCTAATTTATTTTAGCGACGCGACGACTAAGCGTCGTAAATAGCGCCGTCGCAAGAAATTTTACTACTAAAACTTGAAACAGTCGCTAAAAATAGCGACAGCAAAAAACAGTCGCTAAATAATTCATAAAATTTGTCGGCGTGAAAATCAAAAAAATTATTAGCGATGGATAATCCATCGCTATTCCGTTGCTAAAAATATTAAAATTTTTATTATAATTTCCAATTTAATTTATTATTATTATTATTGTAACATCCAAAATTTAATTTATATAAATAACAATTTTTCAATATTATTAATTTAAAAAATATAATATCATAGAGTACATTAAATTGAAACAGTACTTAAAAAGTACTTAGAAAAAATAAATAATTCAAACAAAATAGTGCTATTTAGAACTAAGTGGAATAAAGAGATAATATAATGAAATTGTATAAGCTGCAGGTGGTGTATAAGGAACTGCAATTACTAGAGGATATTTGCATACGTTCGCTAATAAACTAGGTGTATATTGTGCGTATACTAGATGTGTACTTGTTGTATATTGTTAGTAAACATAATGTATATTATGCATATACTACATGTGTACTTGATGTATATTGTGAGTATACTAGATGTATATTGTGCGTATATTAGATGTGTACTTGATGTATATTATGAGTAAATTAGATGTTTATTTTTATTTCCTACCCAAAAAGAATATTTAAATCTTGAATTTTATGTGCAGAGTAAGACATTTGTGTGGATAGGAACATGTGGAACTTTAATGCTGTTGATTGGGGGATTAACAAATGTAACAAAAGTCTTCAAGATGCAGAAAATAGATGGATTGCGGTTAGAAAAATTGCGAGGTGGGCCTCAAGAAAATTTGATAAGCCAAAGAGAGGGGCAGATGCCTCTTATATTAGAAGACCAGAGGAGAAGGAAAATGATCATAGAGGAAAAAAAAATGCTCCAACTGTTCCTGTTCCAACTCCTTACAAAGATGTGCTTCTCAGCCAGACTTGATTCCACCATTAAATATATTCACTTCTTTCTGTACTTATATTTATTTTATACCCATTTCCCTACTTAAATTTTCTTTTTCATTTTTTTCTTATAGTTATTGTTGATATTGCCTTCTGATATATTTCCTACACGGTTTCACATCCAATGCATCTTGATATTGTTCTTGTTAATAATATTATTTATTGGTTTTATACAGAGGATATTTGCATACATTCCCTAATAAATAGTTCTTTTCAGATAATGGCATAACATGCTCTATCACCATATATATTGTAATTTTTGAGGTAGAACCGTCAAAATTTTCAACCTTAGTACTGTGTAAAAATGATAGAATATTTGGATGCCTGACTTGAAAGAAGCAAGAGCAGCTTTTTATCATATTGAACCTTATTCCTAAAGTAGAAATATTGGACATGCCTAAAGCTAGCACACCCAACGATACATTACTCATCAACAAAAATTTAAAATTACAAAGGCAGGTTCAATCCTTGGCATCTCCTTTCCTTATAAAAATTTCCAATGTTTAACTCGAAGCAATCTAAGAAAACTAGTATTATCTTTCAGATCTCCTTCCCCTAGTTGAAAGTTTAAAATAGTGTCAGCCAAATGTAATCAAACCCCCAATAATAACAAGGCTGAAGCACCAACAGACAAAAATATTTACTGACAAAGGATAAAATTCCATTTCTACCAAAAACCATGAAAGCTTACTGATACACCGGGTACTGTAGATATTGTCCGCTTTGGGCCCTCACGATTTTTAAAATGCGTCTGCAGGGGAAGGTGGCCATGGTCTTATAAGATTCACTTTTAACTCTTCTCCAGCTGATGTGGGATAGGAGGATAGTGATGCTATCACTATTCCCCCTCCCGAGGAGAGGTCTTCGAGACTGGCCGCTTACGGGACTGGCCGCTTTGGGCGCTGCCGATCGGACGCTGCCCTCGTCTCTCAACGAAAGCACCAAATGATACACCGGACACTGCAGATATTCTCTGCTTTGAGTCTGGGCCCTCACGGTTTTAAAAGGCCTCTACAGGGGAAGGTGGCCATGGCCTTATAAGGTCCACTTTCAACTCAGGGTAGCGATGCTATCACTATTCCCCCTCCCGATGAGAGGTTTTCGGGACTGGCCGCTTTGGGCGCTGCCCTCGTCTCTCAACGAAAGCACCAAATGATACACGGGCCACTGCAGGTATTGTCCGCTTTGGGCCTGGGCCCTCACGGTTTTAAAAGGCCTCTGCAGGGGAAGGTGGCCATGGCCTTATAAGATCCACTTTCAACTCTATGCCAGCCGATGTGGGATAGGAGGATAGTGATGCTATCCCATCGATATTTCGATGGGACATAATTAATCCGAACTCGATTCAGACTTTTGTCATTCGAAAATTTATTAGTATTGTTTGAGTGTTTAATTGAAAATAAATTATTTTATATTTAATCTACATATAAATTTTCAAATAAGTTTAATTTTCATTGCCAAATTATTCAAAGAATTTTCAATATCTATATATATAAAAGGAAAATTGTGTATAGACTAGCCTATAAATCTTTTATAAAACAAATCAATAATATAGTGATGCATGAAACTAGTAATCATATATCTATTTTTTTTTAATATTTTTTTAATTTATTTATTTTATGTGTCATTATTATATTAGTTTAATCTATAAATTTTGTTAAAAAATCTAGTCGAGAATTTATAAATAAATAATGGTTTTGTTTATATTATAGTCAAGATGGATATAATAAGTCCAAATTAGGATATGGATTTGATTGCCATAATTTTTTGATTTTTCTCTTGTAAGAAAGTATTTGTGAGTCTCAAATATATGATCTAGAGGGAGAGGTGAATAGATCATTTCATAATTTTTCGTGATCTGAACATATTAGAGCACAACAATTGATATACAAAATACTATTATCATAATAAATCCATTTTATGCAATTTACTTAAAATAATTTTTTAATTATCCTTTTCAATTAAAAACAATACATATGGACGAAATTATTAGTAGGGGTGAGCATGGTCGGTTAACCGGTCCATTAGCCCCAGTCCATTAACCAGTCCATTAATATCGGTTTTTTGAAATTACAGTCCATTAACCAGTCCATTACCATCGGTTAACCAGTCCATCGGTTTCGGATTTTCGGTTCGGTTACCCAATATTTTTCGGTTAACCATTATAATTATAAATATATTCATAAATAAAATTAAAATGTTCAATATACTTAAAAATTAAAATTTTTTCACTATAATATAACATTATTGTTGTTAAAATAAAAATATTTGGTGGATATAAGCAAATTTGTTTTAAAAAATTAATATTTAATGAGTAAATATATTAATCGGTGCATAATCACTTTTAATTAGATAAATTGTTATACTTACTAATAGCCAATTAAAAAAACTTAAAAACTTTAAAATAATTAGTATAATTAAAAAAAAGTACATTATCACCTTTAATTAGGATAAATTATTATAAATTATTAAAAAATTAATAAATTAACTAAAAATTCGGTTTCGGTTCGGTTAACCGGTCACATGAGTCAAAAACCATTAACCAGTCCATTAATATCGGTTTTTTCAAAACACTAACCATTAACCAGTCCATTACAATCGGTTAACCAGTCCATCGGTTTGGTTTCGGATTTTTTTTTCGGTTAACCAAGTCCATCGGTTTTTTTGCTCACCCCTAATTATTAGTGAGAAAAAATCAGATTTTCATTGGATAAATTAATTTAGAAAAATCAATTTCATCCCATTTTTTAGAACACAAGTGATTTTCTAACTCTGTTTTATAAAACACAGAACAGATAGAGAACAGTTAATTTCAGCATAAAAATTATAGAGCACAAAATAAAAAGAGAGTAAGAGATAGAGAATTTAACACTGCGAATTATAGAGGTTCGGCCACCGCCTACATCTTCTCTTTAAGACAATTCGTTTTAAGAGTTTCTCTTTTTCTAATGTGATTCTATTTACGGGCAAAAATCAAAAGGCTGTTACAAGTAGTTATCCCAAGTTTTTTTTTTCAAGTGAAAACTTTAAAACACTTAATCATTTTTTCCAAGTAAAATAATCAAAACACTTAGCTATTTTTTTCAAGTAAAACAACCTAAACACTTGCTAGTTTATTTTCCTAGATTCTAGCAACCTAACCTCATAAATTTGATAAACCTCACTAACATGATTACAATATAAAAACTATAATCATATTGAGAAAATGTGATCGTGTAAGCACATGAATGAATGAAAAACTTACAAAATAAAGCATAGGTAGCACAAAAATGTTTTTCACTCACTTGCAAGAGCACACCAACAAAACTTCTTTTTATAGTTAAACAATATGGCTGTTAGGTGTAAACAACATTTTAAAAAATATTTTTATGTTTGAAGAGATTTTTATATTTATATTTTCAAGAACTATAATTGTGAATTTTTGACTTTAAGAAAGAAATAATTTTATTTTAAGTAAATATGTGATTTGGAGAATATTTTAAATGCAGAAAATAATGTAACTACAGTGCTGTGAATGTGTTGATTTTTTAAAAATGATTTTATAAATTTTATTTGCCAATAAACGTTTAATGCTATAAGTCTGTTCTGATAGTTATAGAACACGAACGCATCTGTTCTGAATTTGATAGAGCACTCTGTATCAGATCCTGAAACTTGGACCTGCATTATTCAAGATAAAAAAAAAATTAATTTAATTAAGTGCAAATATTTTGTTAATATATTCAAATCTATAAATTAGCTTTTTGAGCCAACATTATTGACCTTCTAACGCGTCAAGGTAGGGAAAAAAAATCTTTTAAGGCGAAAAAAAAAAATCTTTTAAGGCCGTCTATTTTGAAAGTCTTGACTGGTAGATTTTGTCAACTATTTGACTGGTAGATTTTTAGGTTTGTCCGTTAGGGTTGCCAATTTTTTTTTTTTTTTTTATTCAGTGTTAGAGTGTGTTATTCAATAAATAATTGGTACCATAGATTTATTTTATTTGACTAATAAGATATATTAATTTCTCAATTAAACCCACCTAATGCCCTACCTAACTGCTCAGAAACAATTAAATCCTCTTTGACATTTCATATTTCATTTTACCTTCACCAAATCTTAATATTTATATAATAAACACGTATTATTTTTGGTGACTAATCATTAAGTGAGAAACTTTTGGAATGTTTTTATGCAATTTGCTACACCGTTATACATTGTTCAGACGCCTAAAATTCTGTATGCAATTTTATATTTAAGAAAATTAAAAACTTTTTTCTTTTTTAGAAAAAGCTAAATGGTTGAGAATTACTTGTAATTCAAATAATTTAAAATTCGATTATATATTTTAATTGATTAAAATTTAAATTACATCTTATCAATTTAATTTAGTAATTTATTTAAATATATAAATCTAGCAATAGTTTATTAATTTTGTAAAATAATAAATATAAATTTATATTATTTTAAAAAATTATAGTACATGACACTCAATCGCTATTAAAAAAATAAATTTAGATTTAATTCAAATTTAAAAGTTAATTTGTGAGATGATAATTGATCTAACCGAAATACTTAACATAACTTTTATGCGTAGAGCCGAACACATGCAAGAAATAAAGAGCATGAAATTTAAAAAATTGAATATTTATGAGTGGTCTGAATCAAAAATTAATGATTATGATATCCTGAATAAAATGAATTTTAGATTAATTTAATATAAAAAGTTAGTTTGCAAGGTAAGAATTATTATAATTTATAAAAAGTATTTCTCTTTTATAATCAGATGACGTGGATACTTAACAACCAAGTGTATTCCACATGTTGAAGAAGATATTTTGCTTGGCATAGTTATTAGTGATTTTTCCTTTTAGTAATTGTTATGGCTGTTAGTGGTGTTGACTTGCAAGTAAAGGTAAATGTGAATTATTTTTAGTAGGAGCAAATTTTGTTTTTTTTTTCAAAAAAAAAGAGTTTAAGGATCATTTGTACTTTTTTTTTCATGATTACGAGCAAATTTGATGCTTATTAGTAATTATAAATAGAAGTAGAGGAAGGAGAATAATATGAACAATCTCAAAGAATGGATTCTTCAGAAAATCATCATCTAGATGAGGAAGCATGTGTGAATGCATTGCTATCCCTTTCATCTGCAGTTTTCCCTAGTGTACTTTACGCAGCAACTGAGCTCGATCTATTTGGGATCATAGCCAAAGCAGGGCCTGGAGCTTATGTTTCAGCCTCTGAAATTGCATCTCAGCTTCCCACTAAAAATCCTGATGCCCCATTTTTGCTCGATC
This sequence comes from Excoecaria cochinchinensis, assembly GCA_947683425.1. NCBI lineage: Eukaryota > Viridiplantae > Streptophyta > Magnoliopsida > Malpighiales > Euphorbiaceae > Excoecaria > Excoecaria cochinchinensis. The sequence continues at coordinate 1,183,722 of CANTUQ010000125.1, read as the reverse complement.
GCATTCTCCATCTCTTCGCCACTCACTCTTTTCTCTCTTACTCTGCAAGAACCCTAAAAGATGGCAAGACAGAAAAAACTTATGCCCTTACACCAACCTCTAAGTTCTTTATCGGAAGTGTTGAAGATGGCAACCTCTCTTCCCTTTATAAACTTTCCAAGCACAAGGCCACTATTGAAGTTTGGTATGCAAAATATTGAGTTTTAAGCATTCATCTAGAACATAATACAATTTCGTTATACGGATAAATTAACCTAGTTTTTTGGGATATGTATTGCAGGTCAAATATGAAGGATGTGATTCTTGAAGGTGGAAGTTTGTTCAAGAAAGTTCATGGAATGTCCAATTTTGAGTACATGAATGAACATTCAGAATTTAACACCATCTTCAACCAGGCGATGGCTGCCCGTTCTAGGGTTGTCATGAATGCAATTCTAGATGTATATAAAGGATTTGAAGGACTCAGTTCATTGGTTGATGTTGGAGGTGGCACTGGTGCATCTCTCCATATGATCATCTCCAAATACCCTTCTATTCAAGGCATTAACTTTGATCTTCCTCATGTCATCCAATCTGCACCACTTTATCCGGGTAATTATTCTCTCATTCTTTTTAATAAATTGTAAGTTTTATAAAGGATGACCATCTACTATTTTTGAGATTTTTTTTTAATAAATAATCTCCATTAATAGAAATAATTGAAATCTGGTGTTAAGGGATCGAGCATGTCGGTGGAAATATGCTTGCAAGTGTTCCCAAGGGAGATGCAATAATGATAAAGGTGACTGTATTTTAATCTCTTTTCCTTCTTTTATTCAGATTTTCATGATATGACATGTCCTAAAGAGGAATAGTAATAGTAATCTAAGACTAAGATTTTGACTAATTGATGTTGTTGGACAGAACACTTGTCACAACTGGGCTGATGAGATTGTGATTAAAGTGCTGAAAAATATTTATCAAGTGCTGCCAAATAAGGGGAAACTTATAATAATGGATGCATTATTGCCAGAAAAACCAGAGACAAGTAAAGCATCACGATACGTTTCGATTCTTGATACTATTATGATGACTCAGCCTTCAGGTAAAGAAAGGACTGCAAGAGAATTTGAGGCCTTGACTTTGGCTGCGGGATTCACCAATTTTCATGTTGCTTGTCTTGCTCATAGCGTCTGGGGTGTCATGGAATCTTACAAGTTATAGATGCTAATGCTATGTATAATATCCTACACCCTATCCGATTAGCAAATCGAATAAAGATGTTACCGGCGATTCTATGATTCACAAATATACAAATAGTCTATTCTGTGATTCATAAATATATGAATAGTAAATTTTCTTTTAACATTATAATTACTCCAAATTTGTTATTATATAATATTGCTAAAATTTTGGTATAAGCTCTCTATAAAATTGCCTAACCTGCTTTAAGAAAAATTATTTTTATACTTCTACAAAATTATATATCAGTCTCCAAACTCCTTAACAAGCTCCAACACAAATTTTTTCCACCCTCCAATATATAAATCATACACATCTAAGCATATCACATATCTATCAACATTCAATATTTTATCTCATCTGTATAAACACATAAACCGCAATATTGTACATGTCCGTAGCATAATACACTTATTTCAGAATTTAGTACATTAAATACAGAGATCTCCTGCTTAAACAACATTAAAACATCATAATCTGTTAACTATACTACATCTATTCAATACAAAACTCCTATTATAATTATACTCTAAATTGTACATGTCAAACTAAAAATGAGTATTTAAGATACAACATAAACTCAACTCCCTTTACAGTATCTCCATCCCTTCAGCTTTGATATGACTCCAGCTTGAAACAGATCCACTGCTAATTTTCTTTTATCTCATAAATGCTATTCTATAACCTAAAAACTTAGGGCGAGTACTACATTAATTTTACTTTATTTCAAAATACACATACTTAAATCTTATTATAAGCAATTCATACATATTGGTACATATTTACTAATTATTGCAGGGTAATCATAGATAAGTATCAAGATATGTTCTAAGTATTTGACCACCAAAAGAATTAAAGCTAGATACATAAGCATACATAAACACAACATCCCTAAGTCATATCATACATTCTTAATAATTAATCGCTTGGCAAAAACCACACGATTTTACCACCAATCGTACATGAAAACATTAATTGTTTAAGAGAAATTTCTATTCTTTTAAACACACTATTTTCTCCACAACAGCAAATTAACATTAACATATTCATAATATAGGCAATTATGATAATACAATTAATTATACAAAGATTTAACTTAAGCACATTCAAGACCGTGTTTAATATTCCACTAAAGATTTATCTCATCACCTGACAGAATTTCTAATTCATGCACATGTCCGATCAATATGCGTATAAATTATTATTTATACCATTAAAACTCTTATACAGATTATAAACTTTTAGACTAAACTCATGCACATTTTATTTTATTTAAACTTTTAATTATTTAAGTATAACTATTGCCCAAAGTAATCCAATGGGACTATGCGAGTTGGATATGCGAAATTTCGACACTTTTTGGGCCTAATGAATTGGAGTGGCCAACTCCAATCCTGTGCAACAGTAGCATAGTAACAACCAGTAACCGGCCTCATGAAAGAAAATAAACTTTGCAGGTTCGCAATAACAGTCACCATTATCCCAATTTCAATGCAAATATCTGTTCCCTATGGCTAGCCAATTATACCCTTACTAATATTTCCTATCGATTACCAAGGGCAATAATAATCTCTCAATCATATCTGCCAATTGCATTTTCATTCACATATCTAATCACATCTATCAAAATCTCAATTTACAGTTTTGTATTTCGATTTTCCATCTATTATGTGGCATAACATTGCCTTGCTTCACCATTTCAGTCTAAGTCCATTATCACATCCTCATTTTATAGTATATCTCCTTTCATTCGGCCTTAATTAATGCATTCATATAAATCAACCAATCAGCATATTCAAAATTAAATTCCATTATTTATAAGGCTATATTCCGTAATTCATATTTCAATATAAATAGGATACATACTCGAATGCAAATTTGAAAATTTACATACTTCCTTATGTACTTTTTGCCTTTTTGGTTATTTATAGTCATATTTAACATGTCACAATCACACGTTGTAAATTATTATTTTGCATACACACTCATATTCATATTAAATAGTCAAATTAAACTTAAGACTACCAACCATATTTAAATTAACTTTTCAAAGGAGAACTCACATGTACATGCATTTTTTTTCCATTGTAAACCTTATACAAACAACTTATATATATTTCAATAACTCAAATTCTAACTCAATTCTGTCAAACATGCTCACATAAAAGAAATATGAACTCTTATCAAAGTATCAAATAAGACTTAATATATGGTTAATTTCTATGATTTAACCCGTACTAGATCCTAGTCAAATTCTTCATATTTATACCATATTATTTAACTTCACAACACCATTTTATTTGTTGGAATATTATTGAACTGAAGGATATTCAAATAATTTCTAACCTTACACAAATTATACATAATCAGCTTATTTGACTCTAGCATTTAATAAGTTTAACTCTTTAAAGTTCTTCAAATTCTAAATTGATTATATTTATTCTGTCTATTTTCAATTAAATTAGCCAACTACATAACCCCTATTAAGCGTAAATGGATTTCATTAACTTCGAGCCCACCAATTATCCTTTCAACATTAATCTTGATTCAATTAATCTTGTTTTCAAGTCAAATTAGCTATTATATTTATTTGCTTATTTTCTCTAAACTAATTTAGGCATAATTGAAATTTTGATCATTCCTAACTCAACATAATATGTATTAATTGAATAAGAAAGTAAATTTAATAGAGCACTTACAAACAACTATGGTCTCATATTCCTTCAAATTCTGTTCTAATCGCTAAAATCAACACTCTGTCCGCCGGTCGCCGATCACTGGAGTCTCACCGGCGTGAAACGGAGAACACCTGGAGGAAGCTGACACCATGGGAAATCCAACGCCACGTCGGGGTTTGACCGGAATCTACGCCGGAATGCCTCGGTATACCCCTCTTCGATCTACCTATTGCCAACAGATTCATCTCGCCTTCAGGAGCTCGTCGGTGTGGTCCGTGTCTCCATCCGACACCGGAGGTGGCCGAAAAATGGCCTTGAAGGTCTCGGTAGAAGAGAGAGAAAGCAATCAGCAGGAGAAGGAAGGCAGAGCAAGGAAGGAAAAATGGTAGGGGTGTCTGTGGTGGGGAACTGGTGGCCGTGAGGGGTCGACGTTGATGGTGGTAGAGCAGGCGTTCGCAGTTGGATTCTGTCAGGTAGACGGAAGCAGCCCCTATTTCCCCCGTTTCCCGATTCTTATCCCCCTCACTCTTTCTCGTGTTTTCTGCATTTCTTTCTTCTTCTTTCCTTATTTTTTTTAGTTATTATTTTATTTGATTATTTGTGATTATAATTCATTTGGTTGAGATATTTTTATTTATTTATTTATTTATGACTAAAATTTTACTTTAGAGATAATTCTAAAAGCTTCAAAATAATATTCATAAAAAATCTTTCTTCATGGAGTATTTATTTTAATGATCCTGAATAATTATAATTCCCTAATCTGGTCGGCAATGAAATTTCCATGGCTAACTTTTTGGTTTAATAATAATTAATACCGATCTCATTTAATTATTCTGTTTAATTTTATTTTCATCTCAATTATTTAGTTGCAATTGACTAGTCAACTACAATCTTTAGTCAATTTTTGACCAATCGTGATGTAAGCTGGCCAATTAGAAAACATAATAAATGGCCATGATTTCCGATCAAATAAATAGATGCCTCAGATTTCTTTTATAAGTATATATATATATATTAAATTCAATCACAACTAATCACCGGGAGTTGGTTTATTGAGCAGTACAAGATTAAAAGTGTAAAAGATTTACTAATGATTATTACGATTTTTTTTTAAGTGAAATCACATAGTTAATTCTTTTGTTTTACATAGAGCGTCCGTACATTAATTGAAGGATTTCCAATTATAGATCAATAATATTCAACTCTGAATTAATTGATCACATAAATTTAAAAAAATCGGATTAAATACCGAATAATTATTGATATCTTACAGTGACATCTATAATTATAATATGGATTATCTTCGTTCTTTTTTTAAAAAAAAATAAATAAATTTCAATGAGAACTTACAACGTGAAATTTTATTTCTGTCAATTAGATGCACAGAGAGAGGGCCAATTGTGCGTGTAGAATCAAACTTGAGCAAACTATTATTTTAAGAGAAGATCTAACTTGTAACTTAATATCTAAAATACGTTCAATAACTAACAAATATATATATATATATATATATATATATATATATATATATATATATATATATATGTGTGTGTATGTAAAAGAGGTGTGTCGATGCTTCTTAAATTTTCCGCCGATATATTAACTGTACCTTCCTTCAAATTTATATGGAAATACTTTTACAAAGGATATTCAAAAATAGGTTGGACATATGACAATTAGATTTTCACTCAATTTTTCCAATAAAAAAAATGAATTTAAAATATACTTATCTCGTAAATATATTTATATAAATTAAATATAAATCTTATTATAATCCAGCCAATTCATTTTTAAACACTCGTATATATAGGGGTGAGAAAAAAATCGATGGGCTCGGTTAATCGATAGTAACGGACTGGTTAATTATTAATATTTTGAAAAAGCAATATTAATGGATTGATTTTTTTTGGACTCATAAACTGATTAACCAGGCCTTACATACCTATATATATATATATATATATATATATTCCACATATGCAGACATGCAACATTGTTGATTATAAAACAAAAAAGAAAAAAAGTTAAAAAAGTGAAGAAAAAATACGTAGAAGCTAAGCTACACCTGCATTGGCTGTAAAAGTTAAAATTTTCACAAGCCACACTTAAAAAAGTCCAACTTACCTTACTGATATAGTAATATTAGTTCGGTAACTATATTATATTTCTTGCAAATCAAAATTAATAATGTATTATTATATTTTCTTTCCAACTTAGCCGTTAAAGTTGCAAGAAACTATACAGCCTCTCCTCCAAATCAAACGTAGTTGTTGCTTAGTCTGAATGCCTTTATTCGCCCCCTCTTTTTTTGGTAATTCAGAATCAATTTTTCTCCAGCAGGAGTCAAATTTATTGACTCTTTTGGTCATTAATATGTCTGTCTCTTTATTAGGTGAAACAGATTTGTTAATTTTTCTTTTCAACTTTTTGGCTACCCACCAGAATTTCCATTATAATGTGAAACAGTAGAAAATCGTTTTATATTATTAGTGGTGGAGGCGGCCACACAACTAATTATATTGTATCTCAGTGGCAAGCACCATCTGCAATAATTCCTCTTTCCAAATTATACTTCTCCATTTTCATGGAAAACAAAAAGCAAGCAGAGCAAGATCAAGAACAAGGGGTTGATATTGAATTCAAAGAATTGCTTTCAACACTTCCAAAAGAGAGAAATTGGGAAGGGACCCATCTTCATCTTTACCAACGTTCTTGGTATCCTTCTATTGCACTTAAAGCGTTAATTTCCTTTCAAAATAACTTCCATGCTCATAATACTGATATCATCTTAGCAAGCACTCCAAAATCAGGAACCACTTGGTTGAAAGCTATTATTTATTTGATTACAAATCGTAGCTGTTGTGCTCTCAATGAATCTCCATTGCTCACTTCAAGTCCTCATGATCTTGTACCTTTCTTTGAGTTTGATATTTTCTTGAAAAAACAGTGCCCTAATCTTGAAAATATTCCTGACCCGAGAATCTTCTCCACCCATGTACCTTACCATTCTTTGCCAAACTCCATAACTCATCAAAACTCCAACTGCAGGATCGTTTATATTTGCAGGAATCCACTCGACCAACTGATTTCCCATTTTCATTTTCTATTAAAGCTAAAACGTGATGATTCGGTTTCACTCTCTTTAGAGGAAGCTTTCGAGTTGTACTGCAATGGAGTTCATAGCTTTGGGCCATTTTGGGAACATGTACTAGGATACTGGAAGGCAAGCCAAGAAAATCCTAATAAGGTATTGTTCTTGAAATATGAAGATCTTAAACAAGACAACATATTATATACCAAAAAATTGGCTGAATTCTCGGGGTTTTGTTTCTCTGCTGAAGAAGAAGAAGAAGGTGTTGTAGAAGAAATTTGCAGGATTTGTAGTTTCGAAAATCTGAAGCATTTGGAGGTGAATAATAAGGGTAAACAGCCTTCTGGAGTTCCAAATGCTGCATATTTCAGGAAAGGTGAAGTTGGAGATTGGAGCAATTATTTAAGTACATCAATGGCAGAGCGTATGAACAAGATTCTGAAAGAAAAACTGGAAGGTTCTGGTTTGAGTTTTGATCTTCTCTAGTAAAATCAACAGATATGTGTAGCGATTTGTTTTTAGATTAATTATACGCATATTTTCCATTAATGTTTAATTTCTTCAAAGAATTCAAGGCCTTTAAATTCAGCTGGTTATGCTTATTTCGTAGCAGAAATGGAATGTGTATTGCGCGGTTAAGTATCTCTTTCTGTTAATTATGCAAGAAAGTTAAATAGAAAACTTAAATTAACTATAGGTTTGGTTAGGTGGTTCACACCAAATAAAGGAATTTTCCCTAATAAATCCATAAACCTTCATATGATTTCTTTAAATTTCTACAACGCTGAATGAATCTCAAAATTACAAAATACTATGCTAGCTTTATTTTATTCAATTCAAATTGGATAATAATTTGAACCCACCAAAGTTTTTATTATTCCTTTAAGAATAGCAATTAAATGACTTTCAATTAAGACTTGAGAATAGTTTATTAGTACGTACTACTTAAGATAAAGATCACTTTTATAGTTTATTATTATACAGCCATGCATTACTAATTTAGTAATTAGCTTATGAATACATATATATATATAAAGCTATTTAAATAAAATTTGTTGGGGTTTAGAAAACTCTTATTTTATACATAAAAAAGGGAAAGTTCATTTTCTAACCTTTAAGTTATATAAAATTTTATGTTGTGATACGTAATTACATATGTAATTCAAACGGGTTGAAAATTTAATTATTATTTTTAATTTCCAAAAATGTAATATGTATATAAAAAATTCATTTGAAATTTTATTTTTACACTACAAGAAATTAACCAATTCTCGACGGAAAGTCAGGATTCTCCGTCGGAAAATTCAATTGTCGATAAAAATGAATTTCATCTGTAATTGAACCGTAGGCAAAATTGCTGACGGGACTTTCCCGTAGGCAAATTAAATTTAGCAACAGAATCATATCTTCCGTCGCTAAATTCATGTTGTATCTATAGCTAATATTTGATTCTGTCGCTATTTAGCGACGATGCCTTCGTCGCTAAATTTATGAAATTTTTATTTTTTTATTTTTTAAATAATAAAATTATCACTGGTATAAAAATTAACAAAAAAAATTAAAATTTGACTATAATTATTATTTTTTAATTTTTTAAAAATGTAATATGTATATAAAAAATTCATTCAAAATTTTATTTTTGATTTGTAAAATTCATTTCTAAATTGTTTAAACTTTCGGGGATTCCAATTAGATCCCTCTCACTAAAAAAATTAGGACAGTTTCTTAAATATGAGAGCCCGTAGAGCACGGTGGCAGACAACTATTGGAAGCATGTTAAAGTCCGCTAAAGGTGGCCGCTAATAATACGTCCTTTATTTACAATCTGTGAACTTTCAAGTACCATATCAGACCTAGGAAAATCGAACTTTCCTCCGCACGCGTTTGGTTTTCGAGAAAGTGCCACGATTCGGGAAAATTTTCACTCTTATTTTCTTTTTCTCTGGAAAAAAGCCCTAGCCCTTTTCCTAATTCCCCAATGAAGCCTCAATAGTTAACTTCTCTAACCGTTTTAGCGGCTATATCCGTCCTCTGGCGATCCTTCCGGTCGCCTATCTGAGCGGTTACAGATCACCTCTTCCTTTTTCTCTCATTTCACCCTGGTATCTCTCTCTCTCTCTCTCTCTGTAGGTTTAAATTCAATGTGCAATAAGGTTTCATTCTGGATTGATTCGTATCTGTATAGTTATTAGTTGCTAATTTTGATCATTTGGTTACTGGTTACCTTTCAAGCTTTAAGCTTGGAGCTTATGTCTTTTATCTGTTCTTGTTGGTTACAGTTCAAAAAAAAAAAAAAAAAATCTGTTCTCGTTAGGTGTCTCTGTTTGTTATTTATGGTATATACATGGTTATATCTAACTTAAATGATGGAATTTTCCAATCTTTTTGAGCACACAATTTTGTTTTACTGAAACATAGTCTTCTCTTTTAGTAGCAAACTGAAGGGACTTACTGATGTTACCCGAGATGCTTGGCATAATATTAATGTTACTCATTATTGTTTATGGCATTGGAAGATGAATTCAACTGTTCTTTTTTGCTTGCAGAAAGGTCTAATCTTCTTGTAGTATCTCTTACATATCATTTTGGCAGCAATGTAGATGTTCTGTAAGGGCATGAGTTTAGCTCTATGGTGGATTAGTTGTTTATTGTTTAGGGTAACTGGATCTAAGTGCAAAATTGTAGTGTTTGCACGATAATGGCTACTTCACAGGAGTAATATTTTTCGATGTTCATGTCTAGTGGGACTGGAAATCAATATGGGTGGGCATAGATTCTGGAGGTTGATTACTTAGTTATGACCATGTTAATTTTTGTTTTATTTTTGACAAGTGTGAACAAGTTAGTAAGTTTAATGTCATACGCCAACTAAGTGCCTTCAAGTCTTAAAATTTCTGAATTGACAACAGTATCTCCCAGCTTGGTTATTGTTCATTTCATCTTTGTCTAAAACTTTTAGTGGATTGATTTTAACTGGAAAATGGAGAACATGTCATAATTTTTCCTTATTTGTAGAACTCTTAAATGGAAACTTTCTCGCATAAGTTAATTTTCTCATCCAAAGTTTGCTTACTAAAGTATCCAAAGTTTGCTTACCAAAGTAGCTGTGCATTCAAATTTTACATATCAATTGGTTGTGTAATTAAGTGATGTTTTTTTGAAATTGTTTATTTTGATTCTTATGATTTTTACTAATTTGAAAGGGCAAAAGAAAGCAAAAGGCACTATTGAGGAGACAACTGAAAGCAAGATGTTTTTATAAAAACACAAAAGTTAATACCTTTCCGTCTGCTTTTATTATGTGAAGCCAAATGCATATATTCATCCAGCGTATTCATTGTCAACAACTGTGTTGTTTACTGAAATTAAAATTTGTTGAAAGAATAATTTAATACAAAGCAAAAAGTTATAATAAAATAAGCTGTTGATAAGAAGTGCTATTAAATGTTCGAGGTGATGCTGGAATTAAATGTGTTCATGTTTTGATAAGTTTTTCCCTTTGTTATTTGCTGGACATGGTAGTTGCTGAATAATGGTGTGCTATCTCCATGATACACTTTTATAAGTTTCGAACTCAAGGCTAACATAAGACTTTTACAAGCTTTGCTTAGATATATTAGAGATGTATGGGCATCACCAATGTTTATGGTTGAATTCACTGCATAAGCTGTTAATGCTACTTGTGTATGGTAATACCTTACGATTCAAAACTTAACGTGAACAACATATACGTTACGTTTTGAATTGTTTAATAAGGATAAATTGGAGTTTTTTACTTTTCTTTCTTTGTTTTCAATTTTTTAGGATTAATTCTAAAAAGAATGTCTAATCTAAAAAAGGATTAGTTCTTATTGTTTAAAATTAATATTTGCAAATTAATCAACAATGATTTAGTGTCGTTGCAAAAATAAATCAAAATTAATAATGTATTGTTATATTTTTTCTTTTCCAAGTTAGCTGTTGAAGTTGCAAGAAACTATATATATATTTCTAGTCTCCTACAAATCAAACATAGTTTGGTTTAATGTGAAGGCACTTTTTTTTTTCAGTATAATCTCTCAATAACCGGTCTGATTTTTTAAAATTTATGAAACTAACTAATTTGGAGTTGAATATTGTTGAATCCATAATTAGGGCGACTCTTTTAATGGCATATGTTTTATGCACGAAATAAGAATTGAATATTTCCTTAATAATGATAAAAAAAAAGTTATGAAATAAATTAATATTTCATCAAAATTTAAATTTTCCATTTTCTTTCTTTCTAAATAAATTAATACACTTTCCATCTCATAATTTATGTAGTTAAAAAAAGCATAAAGGATGAACATTAGTCGGTTAAAAGAGCTCAAAATTTGTATCCTTTAAGCAACATTACTTGTAATTTGAGTATCAGTAAATAAATAAAAATATGAATAATTTATAAATTATATCTTCGAAACAATCATATAATCCACATAACCATCGTAGACCAATCCAACATAAAAAAAACATACATTATAATCCAGCTAAATTGGGTTGGTTATGTCAATTAAAAATTTTAGATGGGTTTGATTGAAAACCAATTGTAAACTCACTCAACCCATTTGAACATTCATCATACTATTGAAGAAACCTAACCAAGAAAAGTTGGAAAAGCTAAGAAAGAAGCCAACTACTGTATTCCACATATTGAAGATGATATTTTGTTTGGCATAGTTATATATTAGTGATTTTTCCCTTTAGTTATTAGTGATTTTTCCTTTTAGTAATTGTTATAGCTTTTAGTAGTGCTCTCTGTCAGGATCAGTATTTGAGGATACTTATGAAGAGGCTGCATAGTCAGAATTGGTATTTTCATTTGAAGGTTATTTTGGAAGGTGATAAGGTGGGCTCTATTGCCTAAACCTAATGCTTGTATGAATCCCATATGAACTTTTCCTAGAGTAATCAAAATTAGTGCTCCAATCATCAGCATCAAATGGTTCTGGGCCCCTGAAGCTGATTAGTAGCAACTCTGCATCTTTTGGCTTGTCACAGATTATGAACACCTGGGTGGAATTTTCCTTTTGGAAGTCTATCAAATCATTATCACCAAATAAAATGAGTCCATATAAACATAACAGAACACTATAGAATACTCAAATTTACAAGCGTTTTTCTTACCATTCCAGCAGTCATAGAAGTCAACGAAATGCATCTGTTTTAGCCAAAATTTATAATTTATTGCACATTAGATAATATCAACAAGTTCATATTAAATACTACTAAGAATCGGAAATAGTGAATAACTTGACTTCCAGTCATGCACAACAACATTCTGAACAACCTTGGCATTCTCATAAGCCAACTTAGAAGCCATGACACAGAGATCCCATAAGAGCTCGATTGCCAATTTCTACTTTGATGCTTATAGGAACAAAATCCTCAATTTCTTCAAGCAAGTTTTTAGCCTTGTACAGGTCTATTCGCCCATCCAAATGGCCACAAGTACTTATAAAAGTATCTGTGCGGTGCCTCTATGTGGAATCACAACTCCTCCTGCAACCCCATTAACTTGGTTATAAGCATAACACCACAGCAACATTTCATCAAACACTAGGCAAGCTTAATTAATTACAACACAGAAACGGAAAAAAAAATGAAAAAACAAGAGTAAGTGTGGATATAAGCATACCAAGAAGTAAGTTGCAGAGTAAGCCAAAAAAGCCACCATTTTCAGAGAGAAGATTGAGGAAGAAATCAACCACAAAACCAGGATATTCCATTGGTTTCCTAAAAAGGTGGAGAATTTTACGAACTATAACAGATACCAATGTAATCCATTTATTATCGGCTACTTCTCCAATCATTACTCTTTCCTCTGAGCTATCCAAGAATCTGAACCCACTCTGTCTGTCACTCCATACCATGTATCTCAATAAATCCATAATCCCTCCCTTCTCTGGCCACACTATAAGATACTTGAATTCTTGATTCTTAGTATCAAAGGTAGCATCTTTTTAAAATTTTCTTGGATTAGTAGCCATTTTGTTGAAATGGGTTGCCTTGTTAGAGCGTCGAGTAGTGGTGAAAACTTAGGATTGAAGAAGAGGATTTGGTATTTAAAGATTGAATTAGCGGTTATAACCGACATAAAGAGCATGATCTGTTATTAAAGTAATAATCTTTTGTGTATGTTAATTGTGAAAATTAACCAGTTCGGTTGAGAAGTTTTTAAATACGTGACGTTAATGCTGGTAATTTTTGCGTCATCCTTTTGTGTGACGCCAGCTGTATATTAATCTATATTTAATATACATTTCAATTTTCAGTCCATAGGTTCTATTAAAAAAAAAAAAAATTGCAATTGATTAAAAATCCTATAATTGCAAATTGATATGATTGATATTTAAAATTTGAAAGCTCATCATTTTATGATTCTAAAGATAAATAAAGCATTGATTCATTTTACGTATGATCATTAGGTATGGCACATATTTATTTTCTCAAATTATACACAATATATAGCAAGTGAATAAAAATAAGATTGATTGTTCATTAAGCGGAAAGAAGTGAATTTTGCATAAAGAATTATGTTAATTTTTTCTTAAGAAAGACTTTATGAAATATCATCAAGAGGAATTGAATTCAAGATCTATTATGTATTATATGTTAATGAGTAAAAAAAAAAGTATTTTCTTCACATTTATTCAAAAAATAGCATTTTTTTTAAAATATATCCGTTAAAAATAGGCAAAAATAAAAATTTATAGATAAAAAAATTTAACTGTAGTATTATCGAAATTAAACTGATAAGAAATAAAATCAACTAAAATATGAATTTTATATTTCATATTTATAATAAAATTTTTAAGATAACAACAGTTATAAATAATTTTTACATTAACATAATAACAATCATATTTTTAAAAAATAATTCAAATATAACAAATTATAAATTACAGTCCAGTGATGATAAAACTAATAAATTCATCTGTGATAGTTTATTCTCGCCATTCTTATCGTAATTATTTCTCAAGATCAACTAAATATTTATATGCATGCAATACTAAAAAAAAAGAGAGATGAAATTTTAAAAGTATTAAATTAATTATACTTAAAAAAAAAAAGAAAATTGAGTGAGAAACTTTTGGAATGTTTTTGTGCAATTTGCTGCCCCATTATACATTGTTCAGACACCTAAAATTCAGTATGCAATTTTATATTTAAGAAAATTAAAATCTTAATTTTCATTTTTGAAAAAAGCTAAATGGTTGAGAATTACATGTATTTCAAATAATTGAAAATTTAACTATATTCTAATTGATTAAAATTTAAATCCCATTATATCAATTTGATTTAGTAATTTATTTAAATATATAAATCTAGCAATAGTTCGTTGAACACATATATTTGTTAATTTTATAAATAATAAATAAAAATTTATATTATTTTAGAAAATTATAGTACGTGACACTCAATCGCTATGAAAGAAATAATTTTAAATCTAACATAACTCTAAAAGTTAGATTGTGAGATGATAATTGCTCAAATTTTTATAAAGAGTAGTATACTTTTATAACTAATCGATGTTTATTAATAATTATAAAAAGAAGTAGAGGAAGGAGAATAATATGAACAAATTTAAAGAAATGGGTTCTTCAGAAAATCATCATCTAGATGGGGAAGCATGTGTGAATGCATTGCTATTCCTTTCATCAGCAATTTTCCCTAGGGTACTTCACGCAGCAACTGAGCTTGATCTATTTGGGATCATAGCCAAAGCAGGGCCTGGAGCTTATGTTTCAGCCTCTGAAATTGCATCTCAGCTTCCCACTAAAAATCCTGATGCCCCATTTTTGCTTGATCGCATTCTCCATCTCTTCGCCACTCACTCTCTTCTCTCTTACTCTCCAAGAACCGTAAAAGATGGTAAGACTGAAAAGACTTATGCCCTTACACCAAGCTCTAAGTTCTTTATCGGAAGTGTTGAAGATGGCAACCTCTCTTGCCTTTATAAACTTTCCCACCACAAGGCCGCTATTGAGGTTTGGTATGTAAAATATTGAGTTTTAAGCATTCATCTATAACATAATACAATATCATTATACCGACAAATTTTAGTTTAGTGGTATTGGCCAAGTATTTATAACTTAGTTTTGTGGGATTTATATTGCAGGTCAAATATGAAGGATGTGATTCTTGAAGGTGGAAGTTTGTTCAAGAAAGTTCATGGAATGTCCAATTTTGAGTACATGAATGAACATTCAGAATTTAACACCATCTTCAACCAGGCGATGGCTGCCCGTTCTAGGGTTGTCATGAATGCAATTCTAGATGTATATAAAGGATTTGATGGACTCAGTTCATTGGTTGATGTTGGTGGTGGCACTGGTGCATCTCTCCATGTGATCATCTCCAAATACCCTTCTATTCAAGGCATTAACTTTGATCTTCCTCATGTCATCCAATCTGCACCACTTTATCCGGGTAATTATCATTCCTTTTAATAAATTGGAAGTTTTTTAAAAGATAACCATCTACTATTTTTGAGGTTTTTTTTTTTCTGGTGTTAAGGGATCGAGCACGTCGGTGGAAATATGCTTGCAAGTGTTCCAAAGGGAGATGCAATAATGATGAAGGTGACTATATTTTGATCTCGTCTTAAAGAGGAATAGGAATAGTAATCTAAGACTGAGATTTTGAATAATTGATGTTTTTGGGCAGAACACTTGTCACGACTGGGCTGATGAGATTGTGATTAAAGTGCTGAAAATTATTTATCAAGTGCTGCCAAATAAAGGAAAACTTATAATAATGGATGCATTATTGCCAGAAAAACCAGAGACAAGTAAAGCATCACAATACGTTTCGATTCTTGATACTGTAATGATGGCTCAGCTTTCAGGTAAAGAAAGGACTGCAAGAGAATTTGAGGCCTTGACTTTGGCTGCTGGCTTCACCAATTTTCATGTTGCTTGTATTGCTCATGGCGTCTGGGGTGTCATGGAATCTTACAAGTTATAGATGCTAATGCTGTATCATATGTAAGCTGGCCAATTAGAAGACATAACAAGTGGCCACGATTTCCAATCAAATAAATAGATGCCTGAGATTTCTTTTATATACGTATATATATTAAATTCAATCACAACTAATCATTAAGAGTTTGTCCATTGAGCAGCACAAGATTAAAAGTATAAAAGATTTACCAATGGTTATTATGGATTTTTTTTAAGCGTGTTTGATGGATCAATTTTTAACTTTTCCTAAATGAATAAATTGTAAATAGGACAAGTAAGGGTCAATCTATGGATATTAGCTTCAATTTAATTTTAGACAACCATAAAATAAACAATAAAAATAAATAGAAGAATTTTATGAACTAAATATATAAATAACAAAATTAAATGCTTATAAAAATAATGCAGAAAATTAATTAAAAATAAGATCTATGGTGAAAAATTTCAGTTAAGGATATTCGCAGCATATGATTTAATTTTACTGATTACGAATGATAAGTTGCTCTAAAATCATGCGATGAACCGCTTATAGTCGTCGACTTAATGCTCTCGACCAATCTTCCCGTATTAATAGGTAAAATTGTAATTAACTTTAACCAATAAACAGTCATCTTTTATCGATGTAATTTAATTTATTGACAGTTTTATAAACTAAAAAAATCCGATCTAAGTTAACCAATTTTTTAGCGAGATCCATTTAAATCAAATCATGTATTTACTTAATATAACAACTTTTCTCAGTGTTATTATACTAATTGCCACTTGTTATTGAATTTATCAAACAATTACGAATTTGATAATCTCAATTAGCTATATGTTATTTAATTAAATGAACAATTGACTCTTATTGCACAAATAATAAATAACAATTGAGATATAGTTTTCCTAAATCATAGTAAATAATATGAACATGGCATGAAAATTAAAGAAAGAATTAAGAAAGAACAATCTCACTTTAATGAAAAATCCTGACTTTGAATTAAACTTTTAACTAGAAAATAAAGAGTTAGCTACACATAGCTTTGAACAAAATCACAAAATAAAATTAAGAACAAGAGATAACAGAAGCGACGGCTGCTGTCAGGTACTGTTCACGTGCATTGAGCGTCGTACGCTAATTGGAGGATCTTCCAATTATCAATCGACCCAATTTTGAATTAATCGGTCACGTAAGTTTAAAAAAATCGAATCAAATACTGAAGAGTCATAATTAAAAAATGTGAAAATTTTTGTATTCGATTCCTTATAGTGACGTCTATAATTGTAATATGGATTATCTTCCTTCTTTAAAAAAAGAAAAAAAAAAAAGAAAATAAATTTCAATGAGAACTTACAATATGATATTTTATTTTTGTCAATTAGATGCAGAGGGAGAGAGAGAATTGTGAGTGTAGAATCAAACCTATTATTTTAAGAGAAGATCTAACTTAATATCTAAAATATTGTGAGTGTTTTAAGAGAAGATCTAACTTAATATCTAAAATACGTTCAATAACTAACAAATATTATATATGTGTGTAAAAGAGGTGTCTTGATGCTTTTAAAATTTTCCTCCAAAATAATAATTGTACATTCCTTCAAATTTATATGGAAATATTTTATAAAGGATATTAAAAAATGGATTGGACATATTACAATTTGATTCAATTTTTCTAATAGAAAAAATGAATTTAAAATACATTCATCTCGTAAATATATTTATATAAATTAAATGTAAATCTTATAGTAATCCAGCTAATCTATTTTTCAACTCCCATATATATTCTATGCAGACATGCAACATTGTTGATTATCAAAAAGGAAAAAAGTGAAGAAAAATTCGAGTCACATTATGTATAGAAGCTACACTTGCATTGGCTGTAAAAATTAAAATCTTAAAAAAATCCAACTTACCTTACTAATATTAGTTCGGTAACTATATTATGTTTCTTGCAAATCAAAATTAATAATGTATTATTATATTTCCTTTCCAACTTAGCTGTTAAAGTTGCAAGAAACTATAGAGTCTCTCCTCTAAATCAAACGTAGTTGTTGTTTGGTCTGAAGACCTTTTTTTTTTGCCCCTCCTTTTCCTGATTGAGAATCAAAATTTCTTCGGCAGGAGTCATATCTATTGACTCTTTTGGTCATTAATGTGTCTCTTTATTAGGTGAAACAGATAATTTTAATTTTTCTTTTGGACTTTTGGCTACCTACCAAAATGACCATTTTTATGTGAAACAGTAGAAAGTTAGTGGGGGAGCAGGCCACACAACCAATTATAGGGATCTACAGTAGGGGTGACATGGACCGGTGAGTCCTAAAAAAATCAGTTAATTGATTATCGGTTAATCAGTCTATCGGTTTCGAATTTTCGGACCGATTAATCAATATTAATTCGGTTAATCACTACAATTATAAAATATATTCATAAAAAAATTAAAATGTCAAAATACTTAAAGGTTAAAATTTTTCCACTATAATATATCATCATTGTTATTAAAATAAAAGTTTTTGGTAGATATAAGCAACTTTATTTTTAAAAATTAATACTTAATAAGTAAATTAATTAACCAGTTTATGATCACTCATAATTAGATGAGTGGTTACACTTACTAATTGCTAATTAAAAAAATTTTAAAATTTCAAAATAATTAGGATAATGAAAAAAAGTACAGCAAAAATAATTAAAAAATACAAAATTATTGAAATAAATTTCTCCAATGCTAACATTTTCATTTATTTTTTTTAATTGACACACATTATTTTCACATATAATATAAATTTTAGTTTTTATAAAAAAAATATTAAAAATTTAGTTAATATATTAATACTATTGAATATATTCTGATTTTCATTATTGAAAAATTGATAAATCAATTAATAATAATAAATACTAAATATGAATATATTAAAAAATTAATAAATTAACTAAAAATTCGGTTATCGGTTCGGTTAACCGGTTATAAGAGCCAAAACCATTAACCAGTCCATTAATATCGGTTTTTTCAACACATTAATCATTAATCAGTCCATTACAATCGGTTAACCAGTCTATCGGTTTGATTTTGGACTGATTTACCGATTAACCGCATCAACCGATTTTTTTTCTCGCCCTAACTTCAGTGGCAAGCACCATCTGCAATAATTCCTCTTTCCAAATTATACTTCTTCATTTTCATGGAAAACAAAAAGCAAGCAGAGCAAGATCATGAACGAGGGGCTGATATTGAATTCAAAGAATTGCTTTCAACACTTCCAAAAGAGAGAAATTGGGAAGGAACCCATCTTCATCTTTACCAACATTCTTGGTATCCTTCTATTGCACTTAAAGCGTTAATTTCCTTTCAAAAGAACTTCCATGCTCATAATACTGATATCATCTTAGCAAGCACTCCAAAATCAGGAACTACTTGGTTGAAAGCTATTATTTATTTGATTACAAATCGTAGCTGTTGGGCTCTCAATGAATCTCCATTGCTCACTTCAAGTCCTCATGATCTTGTACCTTTCTTTGAGTTTGATATTTTCTTGAAAAACCAGTGCCCTAATCTTGAAAATATTCCTGACCCGAGAATCTTCTCCACCCATGTACCTTACCATTCTTTGCCAAACTCCATAACTCATCAAAACTCCAACTGCAGGATCGTTTATATTTGCAGGAATCCACTTGACCAACTGATTTCCCATTTTCATTTTCTATTAAAGCTAAAACGTGATGATTCGGTTTCACTTTCTTTGGAGGAAGCTTTCGAGTTGTACTGCAACGGAGTTCATAGTTTTGGGCCATTTTGGGAACATGTACTAGGATACTGGAAGGCAAGCCAAGAAAATCCTAATAAGGTATTGTTCTTGAAATATGAAGATCTTAAACAAGACAACATATTATATACCAAAAAATTGGCTGAATTCTCGGGGTTTTGTTTCTCTGCTGAAGAAGAAGAAGAAGGTGTTGCAGAAGAAATTTGCAGGATTTGTAGTTTCGAAAATCTGAAGCATTTGGAGGTGAATAATCAGGGTAAACGGCCTTCTGGAGTTCCAAATGCTGCATATTTCAGGAAAGGTGAAGTTGGAGATTGGAGCAATTTTTTAAGTCCATCAATGGCAGAGCGTATGAACAAGATTCTGAAAGAAAAACTGGAAGGTTCTGGTTTGAGTTTTGATCTTTTCTAGTGAAATCAACTGTTGTTTTTAGATTAATTATGCGCATATTTTCCATTAAAGTTTAATTTCTTCAAAGAATTCAAGGCCTTTAAATTCAGCTGGTTATGCTTATTTTGCAGCAGAAATGGAATGTGTATTGCGTGGTTAAGCCTCTCTTTCTGTTAATTATGCAAGAAAGTTAGAGTTAAGTAGGAAACTTAAATTAACTGAGACTTTATGAAATATCATCAAGAGGAATTGAATTCAAGATTTATCATACTTTTAAGGATTGTATTATATGTTAATGAGTAAAAAAAAGTCTTTTCTTCACATATATTTAAAAAAATAGCATGTTTTTTAAAACATATATGTTAAAAAATAGGTAAAAATAAAAATTTATGGATCAAAAATTTAATTGTAGTACTGCAGAAATTAAACTGATAAAAAATAAAACAGACTAAAATATGAATTTTAATATATTAAATATGAATTTTAATATATTTCATATTTATAATAAAATTTTAAAGATAACAATAGTTTTAAGTAATGTTTACATTAACATAATAGCAATCATATTTTTAAAAAATTAATTCAAATATAATAAATTATAAATTACAGTCCAATGATGATAAAACTAATAAATTCATTTGTGATAGTTTATTCTCGCCATTCTTATCGTAATTATTTCTCAAGATCAACTAAATATTTATATGCATGCAATACTAAAAAAGAAGTGATTAAATTTTAAAAGTATTAAATTATGCTTAAAAAAAATTATTATTTTTTAAATTAAAGTTATTGATATTAAAAAAAAAATAGAAATAGAAAATCGTATTATGCATTCAAATCGTAAATTGACTTTATTGAGAAAAAAAGTTTTTTATACTATATTGTATCTAAATATTAAAAAATTTATGATATTTTAAATTTAACTGAATGATATGTGCGAGTTTTGGTAACTATGAAAAATAATGTTCTTATCACATTTCAATATGTTTTTTTTTTCTTACAACTGTAAAGTGAGTAATTCAAAATGAAATACAGTATATGAGTGCAGTACATGCGTACACGTATTGGATTAATATTTGAGTAGCTCAAAGATTTTGTAGGCAGCCAAAAAATATAAAAATATAAATATCTTTTATTATTATTCTTATTATTAAACCAAAATATATCCAAATCCCATATGTCTTTTCTGGTTTCAGATAAGAAAAGATGATATATAGTTTGCTTATCCGCTCTAGAATTCCTTTCTCATGCTCTTACGCTATTTATATAAAACCAAAAAACATAATTTCAAACTTGTTAACAAATTTTTGGTAACAGAATATGAAACCATAAAAACCACTTTTGACCACAATCACATCTACAACCAAGAAATATGGTTATAACATCCAATCTTATTATTGGGTTGTCACTAAGAAGATAAAAATCAAATATGCTAATACAGTTTTATTTTATTAATTTATATTTAACTTTTCTTTTTATAGGAGATAAGAAAGGAATTACAAGAGAACATCCTAGGATTAGGCCAAACTCAACTATGGTAAGAATTTTACTATACTTATTATGATTAACCGAGGCTGCCAAATCTAATAAATGCCTCATTTAAATGGTAGCATTCCATAATCTTGATCAGAACCTCACTATAATATCGGAGCCTTCACTCCGATGAACCTTGGATCCATTTTTTTGATGTTTTCAGGCACTTGAAACTCATTAATTCCGATATTTCGATACCCGATCGGACATAACCCAAACTCCATTAAGATTTTTGCCATCCGAGAACTTATTAGTACTGTTTGAGTGTTTAATTGAAAACAAATTGTTTTATATGTAATCTATATATAAATTGTCAACTAAGTTGAATTTTCATTGCCAAATTATTCGAAGAATTTTCTATATATATAAGAGGAAAAATTTTGTATAGACTGGTCTATGAATTTTTTATAAACTAAACTAATAATATATTGATGCATGAAGCTAGTAATTATTTATCTATTATTTTTTTAATTTATTTATCTTATGTGTCATTATTATATTAATTTAATCTATAAATTTATTAAAAAATTCAGTCGAGAATTTATAAATAATGGTTTTCTTATATTATAGTTGACATGGATATAATAAGTCCAATTTAGGATATGGATTTGATTGCTTGAATTTTTGATTTTTCTCTTGTAAGAAAGGATTGTCATTGTAACGCGTGAAGGTATGGGAAATCCAATCCAATACGACAGATGAATATCGAAATGGAGTGGCTCAATTGAGTGGCAACATATATATATATATATATATAATCATTTTTTCACAGGGTCTATACTCATCATCCTTATAGCGTAACTTTCACTTAATTAGGTTGATTTTCAAATTTTCAGTTTGCCGAGTGCCTAAAATGTAAAGAATTGTTATCACTGCAAGAAAATCAATCTTTACTGACGGGAAATTCAGGACGAAAAATAAAGATTTTTCGTCGAAAAAATTAATTGCCGATAGAATTTAGGTTTTCATAACTAAATTTAGCGACGGAAATCAGATTTCCGTAACTAAATTTAGCGATGGACTAAGTGCTCCTGTCGCTAAAAATAGCGACGGAAAGTTCTATTCCGTCGCTATTTTTAGCGATTGAAGTTTGTATTCCGTCGCTAAATTTATAAAATTTTATTTATTTATTTTAATTTTTTTAATTTTTAAATGATGAAATTATCAATAGGATAAAAATTATAATTGATCAAAATAATATAATTAAAAATGTATTCATTAATATAAAAAATGTAACAACAATTGAAAATATATTAATTAAAATAAAAATACAAACAATAAATTTATATTTATAGAAAATTTAATGTATATATAAAAATTAATAAAAAAGAAATAACATTTACAAATGCGGACCCAAATTAAATCGTTTGGATTACTATCGGGTCTTTTAAAAATAAAATTTTAAAAATATTTATGACTAACAACCTAAGGTTAAGAATTTAGTCACATTAATCACTTTTATTCATTATGGCATATTAAACATAATAATATAAATATTACAATATTCAACTCACTATAAAAATTTAATTAATAAATTCAGTATAACAATTTACTTATAACTAAATTACATATCAAATTACAACATAATCTATCATGAAATATATAACATAAATTTATATCACTTACTACTAAATTACAAGTAAAATTACAACTAACTTAATCAATCTAGAATGTAGTCTATTAACATAAAATGTTATATTGCAAAAATACAAGCAATTAGCATGCAAATACTCTAAAAAAATTTCCTATCAACATGCAATTCCCCAATTTATTTCAATAACATCAAAAATAAAAAAATACACATATATATAAGAGAAAAATTAAAAAAGAATCCAACTCACCTCTCGGGTAGCACCAGTGCCAGAGGGTAGTGTCGGAGGAAGGCGCGCGAGAGGGCAGTGGCGAATTTAGCGTGCGAGGGCAACGACAGAGGAAGGCTCGCAAAAGGGAAGCGGTGGATCTGGCGCGAGGGGGGTGGATCTGGCGCG
This sequence comes from Excoecaria cochinchinensis, assembly GCA_947683425.1. Classification (NCBI taxonomy): domain Eukaryota; kingdom Viridiplantae; phylum Streptophyta; class Magnoliopsida; order Malpighiales; family Euphorbiaceae; genus Excoecaria; species Excoecaria cochinchinensis. Next base: position 1,160,093 of record CANTUQ010000125.1, on the reverse strand, counting down.
CGTGGAGAGGATCTGGCGCAAGGGGAGCAGATCCGGCATCCAGCGTGCGCAAGAGATAGGGGGAGACAGCAGATCTTCCGCGCGGGAGAGGGAGGGGAGGCATCAACTCTTCCGCGCGCGAGAAGGAGGAGAGGAAGCAGCTCTTCTGCGCACGATTGGGCTGGTGGCCCTTCCACGAGGTGGCAGCGATGACTTTCACCGGCCCAGATCTGGCTGTCCGGCGGGTGTGGGAGAGAAGAAGAAGGAAACACGTGACACAGAGAGAGAAGAGAGGGAGGAGAGAGGGAAAAGAAGAGGGAGGTGAGAGGAGAGAGGGAAAGAAAAAAATTTTATATATCTTTTGATTTTGTGACGGGAAAGGTTACCGTCACTAAATAGCAACGGTAAAAATGGACCGTCGCTATTTAGCGACGAAAATTAATTTCCGTCGCTAAAAATATTTAATTAATATATTTAATTTTTTTAGCGACGGAATTTCAATTCTTAGCGACGGATTTTAATTTGTATCAAACTTCCTGTATAAAATCCACAAAAACACTTATATATTATTATTTTCATGCCAACCAAATCCAATTCTAACTTCTCATACAAAAACACTTGTATATAGGTTAATAATATTTCGACAAAATTTTTCCTAATTTTGTAGCAAATTTCCTGTATAAAATTCACAAAAATACTTTTATATTACTATTTTCTGTCAACAATATCCAATTCAAACTTCTTACACAATATTTTTTCCATCCTTTTTTATTCAATTAAATATATTGAAAATTATCAAGAGTCGCATTTATTGCAATAAAAAACTTTTAATACACTAAAGTTAGATATTTAAATACATACAAGTTTATCAGCATGTTCACAATAAGCCAATATTCCTTGAGGGTGTAATGAAATACTAACTCCCTCTAGTCCTCCCCACATATTATTAGAATTCCGATCGGCAATGGAGAGAGCATCAGTTGATACCCAGTACTGCATCCAATTTACGCATATGTTTTCATTTATTATATGACGTGATCGTTCACCTTTCTTTTGCATTTAAAATAAATAAATAAATAAATATTGACCAAACAGTCAATGAGTTCAACTCCTACAGGAGACATTTTGATTTTTAGTTGAAGAGAGGTTGATTCATGTAACGTGGACAACTATCGAGGGAAATATAATATTTTCAGTAATAAGTAACAATTCAAAACGGAACGTGAACATTAATTGATTGTAATAAAATAATCATTAATTTGATTTATCTATTCGTAGTCTGCATTGCTATATATAAATTACAAGTAGAAGGAGCAGAAGCATATGAGCAACAATGGGTTCCTTAGAAAATCATCATCCAGATGAGGAAGCCTGTGTTAATGCAATGTTATTCTCCCTTTCAGGAGTTTTCCCTAGGGTTCTTCACACAGCAATTGAGCTTGATCTGTTTGGGATCATGGCTAAAGCAGGGCCTGGAGCTTATGTTTCAGCCTCTGAAATTTCATCTCAGCTTCCTACTAAAAATCCTGACGCCCCTTCTTTGCTTGATCGCATTCTCTATCTCTTCGTCACCCACTCTCTTCTCTCTTACTCTCCAAGAACCCTTCATGATGGTAAGATTGAGAAAACTTATGCCCTCACACCAGCCTCTAAGTTCTTCATTGGAAGTGTTGAAGATGGCAACCTCTGTTCCACTCTTAAACTTGCCAATCACAAGGCCATTATTGAGGTTTGGTATGTAAAATATTGAGTTTTAAGCAATCAGCTATTATAAGTTTTAGTTTAGTAGTAGGGATCTAATAATCAGGTCTCGAGTTCGATAACTGCTTATATTGATTTAGTTTTGCGGGCTTCGTATTGCAGGTCAAATTTGAAGGATGCGATTCTTGAAAGTGGAAGCCTGTTCAAGAATGTTTATGGAATGTCTGTATTCGAATACATGAACAAAGATCCTGAATTTAACACCATCTTTAACCAAGCCATGGGTGGTCTGTCTGCTGTGACCATGAATGCAATTCTAGATGTATATAAAGGATTTGAAGGACTCAGTTCATTGGTTGATGTTGGAGGTGGCACTGGTGCATCTCTCCATATGATCATCTCCAAATACCCTTCTATTCAAGGCATTAACTTTGATCTTCCTCATGTCATCCAATCTGCACCACTTTATCCGGGTAATTATTCTCTCGTTCTTTTTAATAAAATTGTAAGTTTTTTAAAGGATAACCATCTACTATTTTCGGGAGGGTTTTTTTTTTAAATAAATAATCTCCATTAATAGAAAAAATTGAAATCTGGTGTTAAGGGATCGAGCATGTAGGTGGAAATATGCTTGCAAGTGTTCCGAAGGGAGATGCAATAATGATAAAGGTGACTATATTTTAATCTCTTTTCCTTCTTTTATTCAGATTTTCATGATATGACATGTCCTAAAGAGGAATAGTAATAGTAATCTAAGACTAAGATTTTGACTAATTGATGTTGTTGGACAGAACACTTGTCACAACTGGGCTGATGAGATTGTGATTAAAGTGCTGAAAAATATTTATCAAGTGCTGCCAAATAAAGGGAAACTTATAATAATGGATGCATTATTGCCAGAAAAACCAGACACAAGTAAAGCATCACGATACGTTTCGAATCTTGATACTGTTATGATAACTCAGCCTTCAGGTAAAGAAAGGGCTGCAAGAGAATTTGAGGCCTTGATTTTGGTTGCTGGGTTCACCAATTTTCATGTTGCTTGTATTGCTCATGGCGTCTGGGGTGTCATGGAATCTTACAAGTTATAGATGCTAATGCTATATCATATGTAAGCTGGCCAATTAGAAAACATAACAAGTGGCCACGATTTCCAATCAAATAAATAGATGCCTGAGATTTCTTTATATATATATATATTAAATTCAATTTGGTCTATTCAGCAGCACAAGATTAAAAGTGTAAAAGATTTACTAACTGTTATTATGGATTTTTTAAAGCGATGTCACATGTTCAATTCTTGCATCGTGCATGGAGTGTCGTACGCTAATTGGAGGATCTTCCAATTATATGGGTCAACCTGAATTAGCCGATTACGTAAGTTTAAAAATCGGATCAAATACCGAAAAGTTATTAACCAAAAAAATGTGAAAAGTTTTGTACTCGATTCCTTTCTTTAAATATGAAGATCTTTAATATACCAAAAAATTGGCTGAATTCTCGGGGTTTTTTGTTTCTCTGCTGAAAAAGAAGAAGAAGAAGGTGTTGTAGAAGAAATTTGCAGGATTTGTAGTTTCGAAAATCTGAAGCATTTGGAGGTGAATAATAAGGGTAAACGGCCTTCTGGAGTTCCAAATGATGCATATTTCAGGAAAGGTGAAGTTGGAGATTGGAGCAATTATTTAAGTCCATCAATGGCAGAGCGTATGAACAAGATTCTGAAAGAAAAACTGGAAGGTTCTGGTTTGAGTTTTGATCTTTTCTAGTGAAATCAACTGTTGTTTTTAGATTAATTATCCATTAAAGTTTAATTTCTTCAAAGAATTCAAGGCCTTTAAATTCAGCTGGTTATGCTTATTTTGCAGCAGAAATGGAATGTGTATTGCGTGGTTAAGCCTCTCTTTCTGTTAATTATGCAAGAAAGTTAGAGTTAAGTAGGAAACTTAAATTAACTAGGTTTGGTTAGCTGGTTCACACCAAATAAAGGAAAAAAAATATAAAAAAATGACATGAACTTTAATTAACGAGATTCGACTAATGATGATTATATTCTCAAGCGAGGTGGTAGAGGTTGCACAAATAATTTAGCAAGGGTAGAAAATGAATTTTCCCTAATAAATCCATAAATCCTCATATGATTAATCTCAAAATTACAAAATACTATGCTGGATTTATTTTATTCAATTCGAATTGGATAATAATTTGAACCCACCAAAGTTAAAGACACAAAAATAACAATTTTTTCTTTTTACTTTAAGAATACCAATTAAATGACTTTTAATTAAGACTTGATAAAATGCGCAGTTCCATTTATTCTCCTCAAGTTTTTCTCCTTTATAATTCGTGGAATATCCTTTATTTTCCTCCTTTTTTTTTCTGGTTAACCAAACAAATAGACAGCAAATTAAACATAGTGTTCATCTATTCGTGAGTGTTTTTTCTAGTGTCCCTATTACCAAACTTTATTTTTTCTTTGAAATTAATGTTTGTTGTCTCAACAATAAAAAATCTTGTTTAACTTCGCGTTTCTATTGCTTTTATAATAAGATTTGAGAATAGTTTATTAGTACGTACTACTTAAGATAGATTAAGATCACTTTTAATAGTTTATTATTATACAGCCATGCATTACTAATTTAGTAATTAGCTTATGAATACATATATATATATATATATAAAGCTATTTAAATAAAATTTGTTGTTATTTTGAGACATAAAATTACACGTAACTCGTACGGTTGAAAATTTAATTATTATTTTTAATTTTTAAAAATGTAATATGTATATAAAAAATTCATTTGAAATTTTATTTTTGATTTGTAAAATTCATTTCTAAATGTTGGGGAAATTTATAACTATAAAATTTGGAAAGCAATTAATTAATCATTTTGTTTTAAGTAGGCCATTCTAAAAAGTAAAATAGTGTACTAAATTGCTTAAACTTTGGGGGATTAGACTGATTAATTATCCCTCCCACTAAAAAAATTAGGATAGTTTCTTAAAAATGAGAGCCTATGGAGCACGGTGGCAGACAACTATTGGAAGCATGTTAAAGTCTGGTAAAGGTGGCCGCTAATGATACGTCCTTCATTTACAATCTGTGAACTTTCAAGTACCATATCATACCTAGGAAAATCGAACTTTTCTCACCACGCGTTTGGTTTTCGAGAAAGTGCCACGGTTCGGGAAAATTTTCACTCTTATTTTCTTTTTCTTGAGAAAAAAACCCTAGCCCTTTTCCTAATTCCCCAATGAAGCCTCAATAGTTAACTTCTCTAACCGTTTTAGCGGCAAGATCCGTCCTCTGGCGATCCTTCCGGTCGCCTATCTGAGCGGCTAGAGATCACCTTTTCCTTTTTCTCTCATTTCACCCCGGTATCTCTCTCTCTCTCTCTCTCTGTAGGTTTAAATTCAATGTGCAATAAGGTTTCATTCAGGATTGATTGGTATCTGTATAGTTATTAGTTGCTAATTTTGATCATTTGGTTACTGGTTACCTTTCAAGCTTTAAGCTTGGAGCTTATGTCTTTTATCTGTTCTTGTTGGTTACAGTTAAAAAAAAAAAAATCTGTTCTCATTAGGTGTCTCAGTTTGTTATTTATGGTATATACATGGTTATATCTAACTTAAATGATGGAATTTTCCAATCTTTTTGAGCACACAATTTTGTTTTACTGAAACATAGTCTTCTCTTTTAGTAGCAAACTGAAGGGACTTACTGATATTACCCGAGATGCTTGGCATAGTATTAATGTTACTCATTATTGTTTATGGCATTGGAAGATGAATTCAACTGTACTTTTTTGCTTGCAGAAAGGTCTAATCTTGTAGTATCTCTTACATATCATTTTGGCAGCAATGTAGATGTTCTGTAAGGGCATGAGTTTAGCTCTATGGTGGATTAGTTGTTTATTGTTTAGGGTAACTGGATCTAGGTGCAAAATTGTAGTGTTTGCACGACAATGGCTACTTCACAGGAGTAGCACTTTTTGATGTTCATGTCTAGTGGGACTGGAAATCAATATGGGTGGGCGTATATTCTGGAGGTTGATTACTTAATTATGACCATGTTAACTTTTGTTATATTTTTGACAAGTGTGAACAAGTTATAAGTTTAGTGTCATACACCAACTAACTGCCTTCAAGTTGTAAAATTTCTGAATTGACAACAATATCTCCCAGCTTTGTTATCGTTCATTTCATCTTTGTCTAAAACTTTTAGTGGATTGATTTTAACTGGAAAATGGAGAACATGTCATAATTTTTCCTTATTTGTAGAACTCTTAAATGGTAACTTTCTCTCATAAGTTAATTTTTGCATCCAAAGTTTGCTTACTAAAGTACCTGTGCATTCAAATTTTAGACATCAGTTGGTTGGATTATTAAATGATGTTTTTTTGAAATTGTTGATTTTGATTCTTATGATTTTTACTAATTTGAAAAGGGCAAAAGAAAGCAAAAGGCACTATTGAGTAGACAGCTAAAAGCAAGATGTTTTTATAAAAACACAAAAGTTAATACCTTTCCGTCTGTATTTATTATGTGAAGTCAAATGCATATATTCATCCAGCGTATTCATTGTCAACAACTGTGCTGATTACTGAAATTAAAATTTGTTGAAAGAATAATTTAATACGAAGCAAAAAGTTATAATTTAATGTTTGAGGTGATGCTGGAGTTAAATGTGTTCATGTTTTGTTAAGTTTTTCCTTTGTTATTTGCTGGACCTTGTAGTTTGCTGAATAATGGTGTGCTATCTCCATGATAGACTTTTATAAGTTTCAAACTCAAGGCTAACATAAGATTTTTACAAGCTTTGCTCAGATAAATTAGAGATGTATGGGCATCACCAATGTTTATGGTTGAATTCACTGCTTCAGCTGTTAATGCTACTTGTTTCCACAATCAACTGCTTTGTTTTCGGGTGATCAGTGAGTGCACCCATAGTTGCCAAAATAATTGGCTACGATTCAAAGAAAGGCCATGATTTGGCCTAAAAATGATGTATAAGCTTGATCTTGCATAGTTTATTTTGGAAGGTACTGAGTTGGTTTGGGAGGGACTTGGTCTTATTTTGTTGCTGTGCTGTTCCATTGAAAATTTTATCGACTTGAAAAGCTTGTCAATGTAGGCATGGAAGCCTCTATATAAGTTTGGGTCAATTGTGTGGCCTAACACCATCATTTTGTTCTTTACTAAAGTAACTAAACACCTTTAATGATATATTATTTACTTTCTCTACTTTTTCTTTTTTTTCTTTTTTTGAACTCTGTTTCAGCACATATACTAAATACGTTTTCATGATTTTTCACTGTATCAGTAAATGGACCATTATGACTTGCAAGCACAGAGAAGGGAGATGAAGCATAAAGGAAGAAATGTTGTTTGGTCTATTGCTATGGACAAATGCCTTATTGAAGCACTTGCTATTCAGGCTAGAAATGGAAACAAGATTGATAAATGTTTTAATGAGAATGCATACACTGCTGCTTGCATTGCAGTGAATTCTCGCTTCAATTTGAACTTGAACAATCAAAAAGTTGTTAATCGTCTTAAGACCATAAAGAAAAGGTACAAAGTAATTAGGGATATGCTAAGTCAAGATGGGTTCAGGTATAATCCAAATACGAAGATGATTGAGTGTGACAGTGATGAACTCTGGAAGAGATACATTGCTGTAAGTCTTTACTTGTTTATCCATTATTTTGGAAAAATGTTTTTCCTCTTGGATGCCACACTTTGTTCACTATATCAATATTGGCGTTTTTCAAACACGTTAAACAGGCACATCCTGATGCAAAAGGTATTCGGGGTAAGCAGATTGAGATGTATGATGAACTAAAAATTGTTTGTGGAAATTACCAAGCTCCTAGTCGATGGGCTAAGATGAAGGATGGAGGTCATCTAGCAAAGAATTTTGAAGAGGATTCTCCTTCATTTCTCTCTCAAAGTTCAGAAGATGTAAGCGAGACTGATGGAACAGAATCATATACCGGACCACCAGATTGTATGCCAGATGGTAGTCAGGACCCTCCTCTGATCCAGCCAGCCAGACAACTTCCCAAGCGAGCCCGTGGATCAGAAGTGCTTCAGGATGCAATGTTGGCAGTGGCATCAAGCATTAGGCGTTTGGCTGATGCTATGGAGCACAGCAAAACTGCAATCAATGCCTCAGAATTATTAGAGGCTGTGATGGAGATTGATGGCTTAGAGGAGGCTAAACAAATGTATGCCTTCGAATATTTGAATGCCGACCCCATTAAAGCCAGAGCCTTTATGACCTATGATACTCGAATGAGGAAGATATATTTGTTTCGACAGTTTTGGTGGTGGAAGTGATTCCTTGGTAGATATTTCGTGAAGTGCTGAGAATTGTTTTATGGATGGTCACAGATTAAACCTTAATTGATATCTTGGAGGAATGTACAGATACTAGATGATCAGAATGAAATTTAGAGCTAGAAGCTGGAATTGTGTAAGACCATTACTTCTTGCATTATCCTTTTATAGAGATCACGTTTTGCTCCTTGTTTCTTTTAATTGTGGATATAGTTGCTTAAATTCTCGCCTGTAGCCCCACTGGAATGTAATGTGCTATTGAATGCCACAAACTTGTTAAGTTAATGTCAAAAATTTGTTACTTTTCCATCTTTGGCGATAAATTTTCTTTTAGTAGTGCTGTCTGCAGAACTGAATCAAACCGATCAATTGTCGATTATAATAGAAACCAATATTGTCGATTGTAATCGAAACCAATTCGATTTTCGATTATAATCGAATCAAATCGAAATAACTAAACATTAAAATTTTGAAAAAAAAAATATAAACTGCAATAAAGCTAATTTAGTGCTACTTGAATCAAACAGAATCAATAATTAATTTTTTTTTTTATATTACTAATTGAAATCGAACAAATTATTAATTTGGAGAGTTTATTTAGAAAAATCGAAGCTGTTTTAAAAGAAACTACACAGTAAAATTGATCGCTATTTTTACATTGGATGAATATAAATTTGCTATTGTCATATTCTGCAACAATATTTTATTCTCCAAGATGCATGGGTTTATACGTATTGCATTAATAATTGATTCGAAGGAAACAAAAAATTTCTGAGTTGTTCCTACAGCAGAATGCGAGTTCTCTCAGGAGCTGATAAAAATATAATAGTAGCACGACAGACAAAAGCAATTAGTGACATTCCAATTGCAGGGGGTATACCTTATGTTGTGCAGCTTGATACTTGGTGTCCTTGAAAACAAATCCTGTAGATCTACTATAGAAGATTTCAACTGTGAATAGGTTGAGCAATATAGCCAAAACAAGGGTAATGCCCCTAAGTTTCAGGAGACAATTCACCAAAAACTTATGAGAAACCTGACGCCTTAGCAATCTAAGATCTCTCAAGAAACACGACAAATATAAACCAAAATCACCAATAATCTCCACATGAACAGACTCCATTCTTGAAGTGGTGAAACCTATGCATATCACGCACTATGATTTCCCGTCCAGTTACAAGTGAAATGTACTTTGTTGCATTATGACAATCGCCACAAACTCGTAGATTCTTCCTAATGTGAATGGTTGTACCTGGGGGAGTATTCAGAAGACTGAAGCCAATAGCCAACTTCTCACTATGAGTATTAAGCAACTGCTCCTTCACATCATCTTCCACATCATGTATTGAATTCGTGTCAGGCACATAACCAGCACCTTTGATCTTTTCAACTAGAGTCTCAAGAAAAGTATAGATTCTTTCAGATTGGGGATGGCTTGTACTGCCAGAGTAGAAACTGTGAACCTCATTTCTTAATTCCACTAAACTGCATCCGGGAGTTTTCTGGAGCCCTTTTTTCTGCATCATATTTCTCACTTCAGCCACTTTGTCCCACATCGAAGCTGTGGCGTATAAGTTAGCAAGCAACACATGGTACCCACCCTCATCTGGGTTCAACTCGAAGAGTTTGTTTCCTGCCCTCTCCCCCAAGTCGACATTCTTGTGAATTTTGCAAGCACCAAGCATGGCACCATAAACAGTGATCCCTGGTTCAATAGGCATCTTCTGAATAAAATTCCAAGCATCATTGAGCCGGCCAGCTCGACCAAGAAGGTCAACCATCACTCCATAGTGATCCATTGTGGGATCTAATCCATAATCCTTCTTCATGCTGGCAAAGTATTGCAGCCCTTCATCCACCAAACCTGAGTGGCTGCAAGCGGCAAGAACACATAGAAACGTAACACCATTTGGCTTAACAATTCCCCTTTGCATTTCTACAAAAAGACGTACAGCTTCTTTTCCAAGGCCATGCGTCCCATATGCATCTATCATAGCATTCCAAGTTATAACATGCCTTTCGCTCATCATGTCAAAGAGCTTTCTTGCAGTGTTAATAGCTCCACATTTTGCATACATGTCAACAAGAGCAGTCATCACAAATACATTCTTGTCTAAATTCCTTCGGATAACAAGTCCATGAATCCACTTTGCATGACGTAGAATCGATAACTCTGCAAGAGCAGGAATCACACTCACCATTGTGAAGGAATCTGGTCTTATGTTTTGAGATTGCATCTGACAAAACAAATTTAAGGCCTCATTTACACGCCCATTTTGAGCATACCCTAATATCATGGCATTCCATGACACAAGTGTTTTACTTAGAAGGTTTTCAAATAAATTGGCAGCAACAGCAACCCTCTTACATTTTGAGTACATAGAAATCAATGAGTTCATTACAGAAACATTGGAATCAAGCTTCAATTCCTTAACTAGTTTATGAACAAATTCTCCTTGCCCAATATCACCCAAATCAGCACAAGCGTGCAAAACTTGCATCAGAGTAACATCAGTCGGTTGAACCCCTTCATCTATCATCTTATGAAACAGCTCCACAGCTTTCCCAGGATCTCCACTTTGGACACAACCATCAATCATTGAATTCCATGTAACAACACTCCTACTACTCATCCTATCAAAAATTACTCTAGCAGTCTCTACTGACTCGCACTTTGAGTACATATCTACCAGAGCAGTTGATATATTTACAAGCGAGTCAAAACCAGCTCTGATAACATACCCATGAATTACCTTGCCGATTCTCAAGGACTTCATATCTGCAACAGCAGGCAAAATAGAAACAACCGTGATGGAATCTGGTCTATGCCCTTCTTCAAATATCATCGGGACCAATTCCAATGCCACTTTCGCTAACCCATTTTGCGCGTACCCGGAAATAATAGTATTCCAACAAACCAAGTCCCTTTCAGGCATTCTATCAAACATCTTAAACGCGTCATCAATTTGTCTACATTTCGCATACATATTAACAACCCCAGTCATGGCGAATAAATTCCAACAGAACCCAGTAGTTATCAATTGTCCATGAATCTCCTTACCCCTCTTAAGATCCGAATTATCACCACAAAGTTTCAACAAATAAGTGAAGTTATATACAACAGGACTAACATTATCATGCCTCATTCGACTAAAAAATGACAAGGCATCATCTAAAGATGAGTTCTTTGCATAACCCTTTAGCATAGTGTGATAAAGGGCATCTATTTTACCCTCAACAGGCTCAAAAACACGGGCAGCTTCAGTTAAGCTACCATAATTGCAGAAAAGACTAACAAGCTTGGTTTGGAAAAGCTCTTCATTGTAGAAACCGTTCTTAATGACAAGAGGGAGAATTTGGTGGAGTTCTTTAATGGAAGTACAGAGTTCTAAAAGAATAGCAGACGGGTGCTTGTATATGTGAAAAGGGATGTGGGTTCTTTGAGCTAGAGTGTGGATAGTAGAAGGGCGTAATTTGGAGGTAAGTGGTGATGGTGGTGTTGCAGAGATGGGCAAAATCTGAGAGCTCATATTGAACACTAAAGTTATGGGAATCAGCTATGAACCTTCTGAGGATGAAGAGATGGTATCATGGAGCCTATGGAGTGGCAATGGTGAACCCTCTTTGTTCAAGAGGGAAATGGATAGCTGAAGAACTCAATTGGAAAAAAGAAAAACAATCGAAAGTTTGATGGACAAAAAAATTTGGCAAAACATACATATAAATTCCTAAACTTTTCGAATTTTAACTGTGAATTTCTTAAAATTTTATAAAATTTATTTGTAATTCTCAATTTCCGTGGCTGGAATGCAATTTTATGAAATTCGTTATAATTTCACCAAATCTCATCAAAATAAGTGAAATTTACAAATAAATTTTATATTTTTAAGAACTAAAATTAAAAAAATTATAATAACCTTTTAATAATTTATTATAAATAAATTATTTTTATACAACTAACGTAGTCTGTTATTGTTTTTTCTTCATCACTATTCTTCTCTCTTATTATTATATTTTTGTTACCCAAAACCATCATCATCGGATTTTGACTCGTTTCCGTTAGATTTTTAATGATTAGTTTTATTTGTTATGTATGATTTTTTTAATAATATTATTGTTCAAATCAAAATTTTAAATGTTAATATGGATTACTTTGTTTTTTAATTATATTACTATTGATTCAGTATTTATATCGAAAATTTTAAAATAATAATTAATATTTGTTAATTTTTTTTTATTAGGAGTAATTAAAAAAAGATATCAAAATTAGTATTAAAAATATTTTAGTAAATAAAATAGAAATGTATTCATTTTTTCATTTATTCCAAATATAAAAATAAAGAATTCATTTTCAATTCTATATTTTAATAATTTTATTTTAAATATAAGAATTCATTTACGTAAATGAATTCTACAAATTGAATTCATTCGTTACTATCGAAGTTTAAGTCTCTGTATTCATTTCTTTTACAATATTCAACACTTAAACTTTTATTTTTAATTAATCAGTTGGTCATCGTGAGTCTCTCTCTCTCCAACTAAGCTGACATAGAATATACTTGTAAAGAATAAAACTTGAGTGACAATACTTATTAGCATATAATATTTAATATTTACCAAAATCTAATTACCAGTATTGCAATGAAAAATATTTAGAGAAAAAACTAAAATTGTCTGTTAGTTATAAAAAAAATTAAAAAAATAATATTACAAAATAAATATTTAAAAGTTTAACACCATAACTTTTTTTAAAAAAAAGGAAATTAAAAAAATTCATGCTGTTAAATTATTAAATAAAAAATTAAAAAATATTATTTATGCTCCAATCGTGTAAAGGGGAAGAATAGAGACACGTGTATGTGCAAATATTTTTGGGCGGCAAGGAAGTAGGCCCAGATATATAATATATCCAAGACGAAGTTAAAAAGCCCAATAAGCCCATTTAATAAAAATTACAAAAAACATAATATATTTTTAACTATTTTAAATTAGTTTTGCAAATAAATAAATAAATAAAGAAAAGAAAAAAGTACGCGCAAACTCGTTTCTTCTCCTTCTAAACTACCTCATGCTCTCCTTCTCCAACTCTGGGTCAATCTCTCTTCTTCTTCTTTGATCTTTCTGATTCTCTCTATCTCTATACAATTTCAACTCATCACCGATAAGCCCAATGGTTCCACCGGCGGCGACATCACCCAACCAACAAGCAACCCAACAATTCCTCTCTTCCGTCCTCTCTCAACGCGGCCCATCCTCTCTTCCTTACACTGAAGATACCAAATGGTTAATCCGTCAGCAACTTCTTTCTTTGATCGCCACTTATCCTTCTCTTGAACCCAAAACCGCTACTTTCACCCACAACGATGGCCGTACGGTCAACCTCCTCCAAGCCGACGGCACTATACCCATGCCCTATCAGGGCGTCACTTACAATATCCCCATCATCATCTGGCTTATGGAGTCTTATCCTCGCCACCCGCCTTGCGTCTACGTGAATCCTACTCGCGATATGATCATCAAGCGCCCTCATTCTCATGTCAATCCTTCTGGGTTAGTCTCTGTTCCTTATTTGCAAAATTGGATCTATCCAAGTTCTAATCTTGTTGATCTTGTTCGTGAATTGGGTGCGGTTTTTGGCCGCGATCCTCCTCTCTATTCTCAGCGTCGTCCAAACCCTAATTCCACCCCTACCCCCAGCCCTACCCCCAGTTATGCTGCGAATCCATCCAATTTATCCAATTCTTCAAGCTTCGGATCCGTGGGAGGACACGGTAGTTATCACCGGCCGATGAATAGGCCATATCCGCCGTCGCCGTATGGTAGCAGTAGTAGTTTGCCGGGGCGGCCTCAAACAGAGGATGCATCGGAGGTTTATAAAAGAAATGCGATAAACAAGATTGTTGAGAACGTTCACGGGGATATTTTACAGTTGAGGAAAGCAAGGGAAACAGAGATGGAGAGTCTATTCAGTGCTCAAGCTGTTTTGAGGAGAAGAGAAGAGGAAATTAACAAGGGGCTTAGGGAGATGAATGATGAGAGAGAGGCATTAGAGTCGCAATTACAAGTTGTTTTGATGAATACAGATGTTTTAGAAGCTTGGGTACGAGAAAATGAAGGCAAAACCAAAGGAAATGTTGGTGATTTGGATGTAGATAATGTGTTTGAGTGCACTGATCCTCTCTCAAAACAGATGTTAGATTGTACATCTGCGGATTTAGCAATTGAAGATGTGGTTTATTCCTTGGATAAGGCAGTGCAGGAAGGGGCTGTGCCCTTTGATCAGTACTTGAGGAATGTAAGATTGTTGTCAAGAGAACAGTTTTTTCATCGGGCTACTGCAGCCAAAGTCCGGGCTGTGCAGATGCAGGCTCAGGTTGCCAATATGGCTGCTAGAGCACCACATTATGCTTCCTGAAAGATAAATGCCATTTCTGGAATATTCTGTGGGAATTGGAGAAATATTGTAAGAGATATAGTTGAAGGTTAGATTCTTGTTAAGAACTCTTATATACCCTTTTTTTTATTATTATTTTCTTTATTTTTTTTCTTGTTAAAATTGTTGTTAATTGATTTGTATTGATAGGGAAATAATTCATTTTCTGTGAATTACATCGCTCTTATTCTGTCTGATTAGTTGAAACTAATTTTCTGAAATTTTGAAGTTGTGGCAATAGAGGTTGGCTTCTCATGCTGTTAATGTATATGGTTTTGGTTGAAAAAATATTAGGAAAAACAATGTGTTTTTTCTGTTTTTCCCTTTGATGTTACAGCTTGGTGCATTTTAGTTTAAGCTTCTATCATTAACTAATCATTAATGGTGGACTATGGCTGCGAATTTTAAGACGTTTATTGTTGTTCGAGATGCTCTAATGTCTTTGGGGACTGGCCATGCAATTGATTGGGGATGAAATTGTTCTTCTGATGTTTGTGTTCCCATAAATAACATCACTTTGTTGCTTCTTTATTCATATAATCATGTTTTTCTAAGTAATCTCTTACTGCTGATTGGTGGTTAATTGTTTTCAGTAAATGTCAACCGATGTTTATTAATTTCTGATTATGTGTTGCAATTAGAGGGATCTGGTTATGTCTTTAATTTGGCGGTTGCAATTAGAGGATACTGATTATATGTTTGTACCGAGAAGCGGTACCTAATACATTGATCATGCTTATTGATCTGCAGATGATGTGCATTTGATGTGCTTGGTGCTATTATGTATATTGTTATGTGAACAGAGAGTATAATTTAATCTTGTTAATACCTAGAGAAATGCTTGTCGAGTGTCCTGCTGAAGTTGTCAAAGTGATGATCTAACTTGCTGTATCCTTGTTAATGAATGTTAGGTGATCAGCTTTTTATTTGCTGGGCCGTGGTTGTGTCCATGCTGTGTACATGAATATTTGAAGGTCTAGGAATATGTAGATCAGAAAATGCTCTGGTTCTAGGAAACTATATGAATGGCTTCCAGATCGCTATAGGGACCAAAATATTAGCTTCAAGACCTGCATTAGTAATGTAGGGGTCTGGACGGATACTTTTCTTTATAAACAGTCTTTCCATATGCATTTGAAGGATGAATGAGTACAGCTCTGGCTGATTCTCTGACTTGGGTTTCCCCTAGTTTAAAGTGTTTCTACTGCTAGGATTGGATTTCATTGTGTCCAAGGGAACTTCAGCATGTGCTCATTATCTCTATTTTCCATACATATGAGTTAATGCATAAGCCGAGTTATGAAATTGCCTGTGTTTGGTATGTGATATTGCTTTGATGCACCATCACAAGTGTGTGTTCATATGGAATGGTAGAGTGTCGCTTCTTATTATGTTGTTCACGAGAATTTATAATCTGAACAGGAAACTGTGGTACAAGGACACTATGAGCTCCCAATATTTCTCATATATGCAATTGAAAATTCAATGGTAGAGTTCAAGTGATGTACCTGTGGACGCGTCTGGTTTATGTTGTGGTGAACTAGTTGTTGTTAACGCTGTTATTTGTCTACTGTTCGTGTTTTTAACCAGAATTTTGTCTTTAATGAACCTACATGGCTGGTAATCAGTTAGCTATTTGCTACAAAACATATATTAATTTACTTGTTAACACAGTCGCTGCATGCAAAGCTACTGAAAGAAGAACGCGGCTGAAGCTGTTTTTGACATTTTTACAACTTTATATAATTCATTTTAATTTTCAAAACTTTTATTTCGATTTCAATAATTGATTACAATTTCGTATTTTTACTGTTTCAAGTGGGAATGGATATAATAGTAAAAGACGATGACAAGTCTAAATAATAAACGTGAATCAATTCAGAATTTTCAACCCAACGGCATGGCGTTTAGTATGGTCTGGTTTAACACTAAAAAAAATTCAGCCAATAGTATAATTAAGGTCAGAAAACACAAAAATGACAATGTGATTGAGTTGATACGTTAATTAATTCGAAAAGTTGGTCCAAAGAATAAAATGCATCCTTAAACCTTGTATTATTAAATTTTATGGTGAGAAGTCAGCTTCCGTAAATGACCCTAAATCCAGATTCTGATTTTCTCATATTTAGATTTTTTAATTAAATTACTCTGGTTTCATTTTTAAGAAATAGCCGCCTTATACAGCACGTAAATTTCACAATTTTCTAGGGGTGGACTAGAAAGTTCACTCGTATTTGTATACAAGGCTTAAGCAACCTCAAGAATTCCTCCAATCAAACAAGCAGCAAATTTGACTTTGAAGACCAATTGACTTTTATTAATCACATGCATGCATATAAATATGATCACTACTTTGAATTCTAAAACCGGTGCCAAAATTTGCTCCTCGTCCTCCTCCTCCTCCTCCTTCTTCTTCTTCTTCTAGCTCGTCTTGATGTTTATTCGTCATCTGCAACAGGTTTCTTATCTTAAATTCCCATTTATTTTCTTCATGTTTGAATCTATTCAATTAGTTTAACTATGTTTTCTTGTCTAATCTAAGATTGTTGTTTAAGCATATGGATCAAGCTATGCAATCAATTTTCATGGAGAAACACTTGCTAACTCTACTACTCTGTGTTAGAATAAAAGATGAAGTTCTGAACTTTGAATCATATAAAACCCATTTTTCAAATAAATAAAGTACATATATAGACTATATAATATAGTTATGGTTTATATAGATTGTCTGGTTAATGCAGTAATTCAGAAAGAAAACATCATTAAGAAATGTACACATTTGTTATTTATTGTCTTAAGCAACAAAACTATTGATGAAAAGCAACCTCATTTATTGCTAGACGCAACATGGTGATCAGAATCAGTTGCATGTCTATAAACTAAAAACTATATATATTGTAACTCAAAGAGATTAAAATTAAAGTAAAATCTATTGATGAATATTTTCAGGGTGACAATATTGCACTGGAGTTATAAGAAGATCTAACTATGGAGATCTGCAAAATGGGGAACTGCCCCATAGCAGCCTGTTTGATAGCTTTTTCTCTAATATTGGTTTCATTGTACCACCAAGATCATGTGTTCGATCTTATTGCACTTGCTAAAGTCAAGATCATTGGTAAGTAGTTCTAATTATCTATTATGTGATATTATTTTCTCGAGAAAGTGGTAGAAAATAACTTCATTGTCCTATTTCTTCTCTGTTTTACAGATTCAGAACAAGATTCCAATAAACCTGCAACTTTTTCTGATGATGATTTATTACTGGGTGGGCTCCTGGCTTCAGGATTTGATCAGGATTCCTGTTTAAGTAGATACCAATCTGTCCACTACCGCAAACCTTCTCCCAAAAAACCGTCTCCATATCTAATCTCAAAACTGCGAATCTATGAAAATCTTCACAAGAAATGTGAACCTTACACGGGATCCTATAATAGAACAGTTAAGCTACTTGATTCCAGGAACATTTCTAGCCCTGCAGAGTGCAATTACGTAGTTTGGAAAGGTCAAGAAGGATTGGGGAACAGGATATTATCCATGACTTCGGCATTTCTCTATGCACTTCTCACTGATAAAGTCTTGCTTGTTGAACATAATTCTGACATGTCTGATCTCTTCTGCGAGCCGTTTCCTAATACTTCATGGTTGTTGCCTCCAGACTTCCCTGGCGATTTCAGATGGAACAAACCACGGCCTACTTTTGGAAACCTGCTCAGGAGCAAAATGATTAATGTATCGATGGAGTTTCCACCGCCATTTCTGTATATTTTTTTATCAGCACGCCTTGATTTCTTTGACAGGCTATTTTACTGTGAAGAGTACCACACACTTCTTCGAAAGGTGCCTTGGTTGATTGTGAGATCGGACGAATATTTTGCTCCATCTTTATTCCTGATGCCATCATTCCAGGAAGAACTTGACAGGATGTTTCCTGACAAAGAAACAGTTTTCCACCACTTGGGCAGATATCTATTCCAGCCTTCAAATAAGTCATGGGGACTTATCACGAGGTTTTATCAGTCTTACTTAGCCAAGGCAAAGGAAAGAATCGGTCTGCAAATTCGAGTATTCAAACCAAAGGTTGTTCGTCTTGATAAAGTAATGGATCAGGTTTTAACTTGTACAATTCAGGAAAATTTGCTGCCAAAATTAGATAAACAAAAGCTCATAGCTTCTCCATCGAACAACAAGACATCAAAAGCTGTACTGATAGCATCTTTATACTCAAATTTTTACGAGAACATAACTAATCGGTACTGGACATTTCCAACAATTGAAGGAGATACAATAGGGGTTTATCAGCCAAGCCATGAATGGAAACAACATTTTGGGGATAATATGCACAATGTGAAGGCATGGGTTGAAATGAATCTATTAAGTTTAAGCAATGTTTTGGTGACTAGCTCTTGGTCGACTTTTGGGTACGTGGCTCAAGGGCTTGGAGGCTTGACACCATGGATTCTTTCTAAGCCTGAGGATTGGAATGCTTCTTATCCAGCTTGCAGAAGAGTGATGTCTATGGAACCTTGCCTGCATATATCACCTAACTATAACTGCAAGGCTCAGGCCTATGCTGATATGGGTAATGTTGTTCCTTATGTCAAGCATTGTGAGGATGTATCTTTTGGATTGAAGCTTGTTAACAATCTTACTACTTCTGTTTAAAGCGTATCATCATTATTGGTTTGTAATTTTTCCTTGAGTTCTGTTAATTTAGAAGTACAAAATGAAAATGTAATTTACTTTCTGTTAACAAAAACTTTCTAATTTTTCATTTGGGTAATTGGACATGGAAAATGCTTGTATGAAGATGATATCGGATAATAGAACTAAATAGCTTGGACTCCTTAATCTCGGACAGAGTGCAAGTTCATAGCTGAAGGTATTAGTATACTAAAGAACTCATCATAACTATCAAACGTTACTCTATTAATTAATGACCAGCCATTACGAAACATTAGTGACTTAACTCATTAAATATAGTATGCCAGTTGCTATATATAAATTCCCTTTACCATTTCTATCTCAATACACTAACTTGACCATCGAAATTTCTCGCTGGAGTTCTCTCTTTTCATGTGACTGAAATCGTGGGGCAGTCATCAATATCCTAGGCTGAAAGTAGGAGATTATGTGATTTTCTTCTACTCATCAAGTACCAACTAGCCAATAGCAATCACATGTTAAATAAGACAAAATGTTTATTTTTTTAATTAACAAGCCATTGCTTATATATTAAATCACTCTAGGTTCTTTTTGAGAAATTAAAAATAGCTGGCTTATACAGCACATAATTTTCACAATTTTCCAGGGGTGGACCAAAAAGTTCATTCATATATAATTCTTAAACAACATCGTGGTTCATAGTTAATTCCAAAACCATTTGTTCCATTGTTGATTAGTGACTTAAATTTCTTTTCTTAAATCCAAATGCATATGATTTAGTGAATTAATTTTTTTGTTTTAGCTTCGAGTGAAAGTTTAAAGAACTTTTCTTCGAACCAGGGAGTTTACACGTTCTTCTTGGATGCCTAATAATTTTTGTTTTACATACACCACGTACTAATCATTTTTTATGGGATACCAGTTAGCAAATTGACTTTGAATTGGAATTCACTTGCATCAATTCTATGCATTTTGAAGTCTAAAACCTGTGCCAAATTTGCTCACCATCTTCCTTTTCTTCTTTCTTTCTTTTTTTGAGAAAAAATATATTTTCTAGTATTATCCAGTTTGAGTATGTTTAATGATACCTTAATTTGACAGGTTTCTTATATTGTTCTTGTTCTGCACTTCCTCTATTTTCATGTATATCATTTAATGGCTTCGCCCTTTTTATTCCTTGTCGAATTTATTCATATAGTTCTAACTATTTTCTTTTGGTGTCCAATTTAAGGTTGTAGTTTAAGCATATGGATGAAGACGTGAAAGAATATTCATGGAGAAACAACATATAAACGGGTAACTTAATTGCCTCTAAGGTAATTTTCTACTACTAAATATATATATATATATATATAAAGAAAAAAAATTAACTTCATTTTTTTAAGCTATGAAATAAATTGTTCTAGAAATTGGTTCATACATACATAATATAACAAGAATTAAAACTGTATATGAAACTTAAAATGCCCCATTTCATAAAATAACTCATAAAATAGTAAAGTAAGTACATTTATTTTATTTTCCATTTTTGGGTTAGTATAGTAAATTAAAAAAGAAACATTATCGACTGTAGATAGTCTAAGCCAAAAACAACAACAACGACAATAATAATACAAATAATATTTGTAATTACAAGACACACTGTTTAGAATCAATGCAACTTATAAATGATGAGAGGTCTAATTTTGCAAAGAAAATTAAAAAACTGAAGATTTTCAGGGTAACAATTGCAGTGAAGTTCAAAGATCCAATTATGGAGATCAGTAAAATGAGGAATTTCCCCATGGCAGTTTTTTTGATGGCTTGCTCTCTTATTATCATGCTTTTATTGAATCACCAAATGTCCAATCTAATTGCATTTGCTAAAGTCAAAGTTCTTGGTAAGTTGTAATAATCTATTATATGAGACATTATTTTCTAGAGAAAGTGATAGAAAATAACTTGATTGTCCTATTCCTTCTCTATTTTACAGGTTCAGAACAAGATTCCGATGATGACTTACTGCTGGGTGGGCTACTGGCTTCAGGATTCGATCAGGATTCCTGTTTAAGTAGATACCAATCTCTCCAATACCGCAAACCTTCACCGAAAAAACCTTCTGCATATCTAATCTCAAAACTGCGAAACTATGAAAATCTTCACAAGAAATGTGAACCGTACACAGAATTCTATAATAGAACAGTTAAGCTACTTGATTCCACGAACATTTCTAGTCATGCAGAGTGTAATTACATAGTCTGGAAAGCACAAGAAGGATTGGGGAACAGGATATTATCCATGGCTTCAGCATTTCTCTACGCACTTCTTACTGATAAAGTCTTGCTTGTTGAACATAATTCTGACATGTCTGATCTCTTCTGTGAGCCGTTTCTTAATACTTCATGGTTGTTGCCTCCGGACTTCCCTGGCAAATTCAGATGGAACAATCCGCGACCTACCTTTGGAAACCTGATCAGGAGCAAAATGATTGACGCATCGATGAAGTTTCCACCGCCATTTCTGTATATTTTCATAGCAGCCCGCCAAGACTTTTTTGACGGGCTATTTTACTGTGAAGAGTACCATACACTTCTCCGAATAGTCCCTTGGTTGGTCCTGAGATCCGACAAATATTTTGCCCCGTCTTTATTCCTGATGCCATCTTTCCAGGAAGAACTTGACAGGATGTTTCCTGACAAAGAAACTGTTTTCCACCACTTGTCTAGGTATCTTTTTCACCCTTCAAATATGTCATGGGGACTTATCACAAGGTTTTATCAGTCTTACTTAGCCGAGGCAGAGGAAAGAATTGGCCTGCAAATTCGAGTATTCAATCCAAAAGAAGTTCCGCTAGAAAAAGTAATGGATCAAGTTTTAACTTGTACAATTCAGGAAAATGTGCTGCCAAGATTAGATAAACAAAAGCTAGTAGCTTCTCTGTCGAAGAACAAGACATTGAAAGCTGTTCTAATAGCCTCTTTATATTCTGAATTTTATGAGAACATAACGACTCAGTACTGGACATTTCCAACTATAGCAGGAGATGTAGTAGGGGTTTATCAACCAAGCCACGAACGGTACCAACATTTTGGGGATAATATGCACAATGTGAAGGCATGGGTTGAAATGAATCTATTAAGTTTAAGCAATATTTTGGTGACTAGCTCTTGGTCAACTTTTGGGTATGTGGCTCAAGGGCTTGCAGGCTTGAAACCATGGATTCTTTCCAGGCCTGAGGATTGGAATACTTCTTATCCAACTCCACCTTGCAGAAGAGTGATGTCTATGGAGCCTTGCCTTCATAGATCACCCACTTATGACTGCAAGAAAAGGGCTATTGTTGATATGGGTAATGTTGTTCCTTATGTCAAGCATTGTGAGGATGTATCTTTTGGACTTAAGCTGTTTAACAATTTTTAATAGTTCTGCTTAAACTTTATGATCATTATTGATCTGCAATATTTCTTGCTACTTTTCGTATTTTGCTTTTGCATACTTATTTTCTTTTGTACTCTAGAAAATAATTTTAACTAAATTATTTTAGTTAGCAAACTTGTGAAGTTTAAACAATTTAAAATGAAAATACAAGTTACTGGAATAATTTCATAACAATATTGGGACGAGCCTGATGGTGCAAGTACCTAAACACGATCTGATCTAAGTACGCACGTACTAAATCAAGCCAATAGCAAAATGTCATTTTAGATTAAAAAAAAGAAAAGAAAAGTGATTTTCTTCTGTACAAATTGAAAATGCTAAAAGATTAATGCAATTTTTTAATTGGTACTAAATATTTAGATAAAGAGTTTTCCATGTTCTTGTCTTTTAATATCTTCAAAAATTAACAACATGGCCAATATGCTTAAGCAACTCAAAGTTGCCCCCAAGCAGAAAGTCACATGCTTACTTCTTTAGTAATTAACAAGCTAATACACTTTTTCAAATTTCTATACTACTCATTACTAACGTATTCCTTTGCGTAATTAGAAATATATACCAAGAAAGTGACCCACCCATTTCTTGAAATAGCAGATATATATTTATATTTTTTAGCTACATATACCAATTTTTAACTCTTAAAAAGTTTGACCTGTATTTTATTTTAACAGATAACTCTTCGAAGTAGCAAATTTCCTCATCTTCTTCTTCTTCTTCTTCTTCTCCTGAGGTTAGTATGGATTTATTCTTGGTATGTTCGTGTTATCCTTTTCATGGATACTCATTATTATCAGGTGTAAACTAATTTGCAAAGACAACATTTTCAGGTTGAAACATTAATGGCAAACAAGTCTATGATGAAAACACTTGGATCGAGTACAATAAGGACCTTTGTCATAGTTGCTTGTTTCCTAACTTTTCCTCTTGCAATTATGTTCTCAGTGAATAATCAAGATGGAATGTTTGAATTAATTGGTGGAATTTCAATTTCTAAAGTCAATCTCGGAGGAAAATCCGAAAATGTTGGTATAGGTGAGAACTAATCATCAATTAATGCATTATTTTCTCGAGAAACTAAGGGAACATTAACTTGATTATCCATTTTAATTCCATCTACAGATTCAGAAACTGATTCCTCACAACCTGCTGGCATTTCTGGTGATGACTTGCTGCTAGGTGGACTTCTAGCTTCAGGATTTGATCAAGAATCCTGCTTAAGCAGATACCAGTCTGTCCTATACCGCAAACCTTCATCAAAAAAGCCTTCTGATTACCTCCTTTCAAAACTGCGTAATTACGAAATTCTTCATAAAAAATGTGGACCTGACACAGAAGCATTCAAGACTACACTTAAGGTACTTGATTCCATGAACATTTCAAGTCCTTTAGAGTGTAATTATATAGTCTGGACACCGCAAGCTGGATTGGGGAACAGGATACTAACCGTAGCTTCAGCGTTTCTTTATGCTCTTCTTACTGATAAAGTTTTGCTTGTTGAACTCAATCCTGACATGTCTGATCTCTTCTGCGAGCCATTTCCAAATACATCATGGTTACTGCCTCGGGAATTTCCGAAAGAACTTAGAAGATTCAATAAGTGGAACTCACAGACTCTTGGAAACATCCTGAGGAGCAACACTATCAATGCATCAACAACATTGACACCGTCGCGTGTGAATATATTTCTATCTTATGGCCTTACTTATTTTGACAAGCTGTTCTACTGCGATGAGCATCACACGTTGCTTCGAAAAGTCCCATGGTTGATCTTGAGATCCGATGAATACTTCATCCCGTCTTTATTCCTGATGCCAGCTTTCCAGGAAGAACTTGACAGGATGTTTCCTGACAAAGAAACAGTTTTCCACCACTTGGGGAGGTATCTTTTTCACCCTTCAAACAAGGCATGGGGACTTATCACAAGGTTCTATGATTCCTACTTAGCCAAAGCAGAACAGAGAATTGGTATGCAAATTCGAGTATTCAACCCGAAGGCTAATCTATCTGAGAGAGTGATGGATCAAATTCTAGCTTGCACTCTTCAAGAAAATTTGCTGCCAGAAGTAGATAAGCAAAAACTCATAGCTTGGCAATTGGAAAACAAGAAATCAAAGGCTATACTAATAGCATCACTACATTCAGAATTTTATCAGAATATGTCATACACATACTTGAGATTTCCAACAAGAACGGGAGAGAACATTGAGGTTTACCAGGCAAGCCATGATGAGTATCAAATTTTTGGGGATAATATGCATAATGTGAAAGCATGGGTTGAAATGAATTTATTAAGTTTGAGTAATGTTTTGGTGACAAGCTCAGGCTCAACATTTGGATATGTGGCTCAAGGGCTTGGGGGATTAAACCCATGGTTTCTTTACAGGCCTGAGAATTGGGAGCATTCTAATCCATCTTGTGAGCAAGGTGTATCCATGGAACCTTGTCTCCATATACCACCTACTTATGACTGCAAGAGAAAGGCATATTCTGATATGAGTACTGTAGTTTCCTATGTCAAGAACTGTGAGGATTCACCGTCAGGATTGAAGCTCATGAACAATGATTTTTGATTTGTATGTAATTTTGTATTCTTTAGTTTACAACAGAATAGGAAGAAAAAAAGTAAATTTTTTTTTTTTTTTTATAGAAATTCAATTGGAATTACACTTTGCAATTTTACTGTTATATATATATATTGGCTCTTTCTTATAGAGTTGGAAGTCTCTTTTTAATGGATAAATTTCTCTAATTTAACACTTGAATTTTAAGATGAGCTTTGGGTTTTCTTCTTTAATAGCTTTTCAAATTCTGACATGTTAAATAATATGGCCATCAAAAAGAATATATATATATATACATAGTTTCTTTTCTAATCTTCAGAACAAAAGTTAATTAAAGAAAAGAAAAAATAGTTACTTAATTTGTGAATAAAAAAAATAAATTAATAGTAATATAAAAGAAACCAGTATGAAAGAGAAACATATTTCCTGAAAGAAAATTGAAATGAAGGGCAAACTTTCCATCAAGTCAATGAAAATTGAAATATATAACAATAACAATAATAATAATAATAATAATAATAAATATGGAAGAATGATAAGGATTTAATACCCAGATTCTATTATTAGATCTTCTACCAAAAATTTGGCTTGCTTCCATAAATGGCATAGTTGACCATATTTTGGCTTCTCATTCTGTGTTTTGCTATTGGAGGGTTATTACTTAGACCGAGTAGCAGGCACAGTACCCTAACAAAGGGCACATGGTCCTTACTAAAAGTCTAAAATCCTTGTATTTATTAAGACATCTTTAGCACTCAAAGTGAATACGCCTTTGCGTAATTACTAATACAAAACCCCATAAATCTCTCCTACATTTCTTTCATTTTCTTTTTTTAGAATTAGTAGAGTGACTTCAAAAGCTAGAATTACTCCTTCAATTTGACTTCCATTTTCATACCTACAGGTCTTGAAGTCACAATTACAATACTTTGATCACTGAGTGCTTGGAAATGTCACGGAATGATAATTAATCATATACAGTGACTCATTGAATATAAAAATTTTCAGACAATAGCCAGTGGATGTCAGAGATCTGATCATGGAAGCAGATAAGTCTGTGAATAAACTACCAGAGCTGAGTCCGATGAGGAACATTTCCTTAATTGCTTGTTTGGTAGCTTTTCCTCTTATGATCATGCTGTCAGTAAATTTCCAAGATCGCATGTTCAATCTTC
Organism: Excoecaria cochinchinensis; assembly: GCA_947683425.1. NCBI lineage: Eukaryota > Viridiplantae > Streptophyta > Magnoliopsida > Malpighiales > Euphorbiaceae > Excoecaria > Excoecaria cochinchinensis. Next base: position 1,133,823 of record CANTUQ010000125.1, on the reverse strand, counting down.
TTGAACTTGCTAAAGTCAACGCCCTTGGTGTTGGTAAGATCTAATCATCTAATTGTGGCATGCACCAATCTTTTCTTGATAAAGTGATGGAAAACAAGCTTGATTATCTTATTATCCTTTTCTTTTCTTTTTCACAGGTTCAGAGAAGAATTCCTCTCAACTTGGTGAAAATTCTGATGATTCTTTGCTTGGCGGGCTATTAGCAACAGGATTTTATCAGGAATCCTGCTTAAGTAGATCTCAGTCTATCCTATACCGCAAAGCTTCGCCCAAAAAGCCTTCTGCATATCTAATTTCAAAACTGCGAAAATACGAAAATCTTCACAAGAAATGTGAACCTTACTCAGAATCCTATAATACAACAGTTAAAGTACTTGATTCCAGGAACATTTCTAGTCCTACAGAGTGTAATTACATAGTCTGGACAGCTCATGCAGGATTGGGGAACAGGATACTAACCATGGCTTCAGCATTTCTCTATGCTCTTCTTACTAATAAAATTTTGCTTGTTGAACACAATTCTGACATGTCTGATCTCTTCTGTGAGCCGTTTCCAAATACTTCATGGTTAGTGCCTGCAGGTTTTCCCATGAAGAATGAATTAAAGTTCAATAAGTGGAATCCACAGACTTTTGGAAACATGCTGAAGAACAAGATGGTTAATGCATCCACCGAGCTGCCACCATCATATATGAATCTGTTTCTCGCTTCAGGAGTTAGTTTTTTTGACAAGCTCATTTACTGTGAAGAGAATCACGTTCTTCTGCAAAAAGTCCCATGGCTGTTCTTGAACTCGGACGAATACTTTGTTCCATCTTTGTTCCTAATGCCATCTTTCCAAGAAGAATTAGACAGGATGTTTCCTGACAAAGAATCTGTTTTCCACCATTTGGGTAGGTACCTTTTCCACCCTTCAAATAAGGCATGGGGACTCATCACTAGGTTCTATCAGGCATACTTATCCAGTGCAAAAGAACGAATCGGCCTGCAAATTCGAGTATTCAAACCGAATGATGTTCCATTTCAGAAAGTGATGGATCAAATTTTGTCTTGTACCAATCAAGAAAACTTGTTGCCAAAAGTAGATAAACAAAATCTTGTAGCTTCTCCATCAAAAAACCGGACATCAAAGGCGATACTGATAACATCATTATATTCAGAATTTTATGCAAATATGACGAATTGGTACTGGGAATTTCCAACTAAAACAGGAGATGTAATTGCAGTTTACCAGCCAAGCCATGAGGAGCATCAACAATTTGGTAACAATATGCACAATGTGAAAGCATGGGTTGAAATGAATCTATTAAGTTTAAGCAATGTTTTGGTGACAAGCTCTCAGTCCACTTTCGGGTATGTGGCTCAAGGACTTGGATGCTTGAAACCATGGATTCTTTATAGGCCAGAGAATTGGAATGCCTCTGATCCAGCTTGTCATCAAGCCGTGTCAGTGGAACCTTGTCTTCATATACCACCCACTTATGACTGCAAGAAAAGGGCTAATGTTGATATGAGTAATGTTTTTTCTTATGTCAAGCATTGCGAGGATGTAACTTCAGGATTGAAGCTTGTTAACAATTAAAGTAGTTCTAGTAGAAGCTAATTATTTTTTCGATTTCTTGAAGATTTTGCAATATAATAATTACAAGTTTGAGGATTGTATCTTGACTAATATAACAAAAAAAAAAAGAAGGAAAAATCCTTATAAAGATATATATATAAAAAAAAAAAAAGGAGTTGCAAATTAATTACTCGCCTAACTTTTTAATTTCTTTAGCAATTTGACTTCAGAAGAACGTACCAAACTCATTGAAAGAGACATTAAGTTTGTTAGGCAAATTTCTTATCTTATAATCTTGAAAAGCACATTAATTTATATTCTACCAGAATATAGTGATTCTTTCTGATGTATATACACGTTCATAGTTACATAGCTATTTTTATACAATGAGGATATCAATAACTTTATTAGTTGCCTGTCTGCTAGCTTTTCTTGCAGTTTTTTGTATAGAAAGCACGTTCAACATAATAGGGAGATCTGCTAAACTCAAGGTTACACAGATTGGTGTTGGTAAGACGCAATTGCTTATTTTCAGTTTTTTTTCGTGAGAAAGTGAAGGAAATTTACGTGATTATCCTAATCTTTCTGTTCTTTTTCTAACAGATTCAGAAAATGAATCCTATCAACCTGATCTATTTGCTTCAGGATTTGATCAGGAATCTTGCTTAAGCATGCGCCAGTCCTCCTTATATCGAAAACTATTGCCTCATAAGCCTTCTCCCTACCTCATTTCAAAACTGCGCAATTACGAAAATCTTCACAAGCAATGTGGACCTTACACAGTATCCTATAATGAAACCCTGAAATTGCTCAATTTCCGGAATTCTTCGAATCCTGCAGCCTGCAAGTACATAGTCTGGATAGCCTTGGAAGGCTTGGGGAACAGGATTTTGTCCATGGCTTCCACATTTCTATATGCTCTTCTTACTAACAGAGTTTTGCTTGTTCAACATGAGACCGACATGGCTGATCTCTTCTGTGAACCATTTCCAAATACATCATGGCTATTGCCCCTGGGTTTCCCATTGAAGAATGAATTCAGAAGATTTGATCGGCAATTTCCTGATAGGTACGGAAACATGGTAAGAAATGACATCGTTAACACATCGATGCTACCATCTGTATTGTATCTTTTCCTAGCTTTCAATTGCGATGACTATGATAGGCTATTTTACTGCCAAGAGCACCAAGAAATTCTTCAAAAAGTCCCGTGGTTGATCTCGAAATCCGATGAATACTTCATTCCATCCCTCTTCCTGATCCCTTCTTTCCAGGAAGAACTTGACAGGATGTTTCCTGAAAAAGAATCTGTTTTCCACCACTTGGGGAGATACCTTTTTAACCCATCAAATAAGGCATGGGGACTTATAACTAGGTACTATCAATCTTACTTAGCCAAGGCAGATCAAAGAATAGGCATACAAATAAGAATATTCAATCAGGAAGCTAGCCCAATTCAAATTGTAACAGATCAAATTATAGCTTGCACTCTTCAGCAAAATTTGCTACCAGGAGTAGATAAACAGAAACTCGCTGCTTCACCATACAAAAACCAGACATCAAAGGCTATACTAATAGCATCTTTAAATTCAGAATTTTATGAGACAATAACAAACATGTACTGGACATTTCCAACTACAACAGGAGAAATAATTGGGGTTTACCAGGCAACCCATGAAAGGTATTGTGTTGACAGAATGCAACTTTTCTATTCAGACAGAAAACATATGTTCTATTCTGTCCGATTTTGTTTTGATTTGCATGTTCTTAATTGTAATTAGTTTCACAGGTATCAGCGTTTTGGTGATAATATGCATAATTTGAAGGCATGGGTTGAAATCAATCTCCTGAGCTTAAGTGATGTATTGGTGACTAGCTCTTGGTCAACGTTTGGTTATGTGGCTCAAGGCCTTGGAGGATTGAAACCATGGATCCTTTACAAACCTGAGAACAAGGTAACTCCTGATCCTGCTTGCCGACGAGCTTCGTCCATGGAACCTTGTTATCATTTTCCTCCAAGTTTTGATTGCAAAGCAAAGGTAAAAGCTGATATGGGTGCAGTTGTTCCTCATGTCAAGCACTGTGAGGATGCAACTTCTGGACTGAAGCTTGTTAATAATTTTGCTAACTCTGATTAAAAAGAGTCATTTTTTTTTATTAATTCTCGAATTTGCTGTAACTCATTGATTGTAGCTGTCACACTGAAGTATGCATATTGAAAAAAATAAATCATTAATTTCTAAGGAGAAGATGAAGATGGTGAAGATTAAAGTTGAGAAACTCAACCCAATACCTGCGAGCTACTGATATTTGAATATCGGAGAGTTACATGTATATAAAATATATATACCAAAGCTGTTGAACAGGTCTACCCAAGATGAAACAATTGACTGGATTTCATAGAATTAATTCAAGAGACAAGAACACCTCATCTCTTTTTTTCTCTTAAAGAAAAATAAAAACACGTAATTTCTTGTTAGTAAACTTATAGTTGTAATTTTATAAGGTGGCTGCCCCCATTGACCAATTTTGGAGGTGACAACAACTTATAAAACTAATTAGAGAAAAATCAAAGCACATGGGTAATAATTTAATAATAGCAAGTCAAAATACTCCTTCATAAGCTAAAGTTTTTCTATTGTATAATTAAATAAATTTGTAAACATCAAAGCTCCATCTTATGAAACCTGATAGAGATTAGAGCATAGCAAGTTTGCTTCTATTTTTCTCAAGAAACTATGACTTCTTTATCAGCTTTTCTTCTTCTCTACTCAGATTAACTTTCAGGTAAGCTTCTGTCAACTTTTATCTATTTTTCATAGTTTCTCTTTATATACATATATATAGAGAGAGAGAGAGAGAGAGATTTTGGATATACATACACTCTTATAATCAATAAAAGAAGCTGGGAAAGTATTAAATTAAAACTATGGCCATGATTTTGATGAGAACCCAGAACCAGCTGTTGGTATGATTTTGATTTATTTTTCTTTAACTGTTTGGAGAAGACAGCTTAGGATCAAATTAAGGGAAATATATTTATGTTTGTCAGAAATTTTTTTCTTTTTATTTCTGCCATTTTGTATTTGGTTGACTAAATAAATGCAATTATATGAATTTTACAAGAAAAAGAAAAAAAGAAAAGACAGTTTCATTGGCATTTTCAAAAGACGAGTAATATGATTAATTGTTTAATGTTTATGTTCAATTTCTCTTTTGTCGGTCTAAAAAGTTGGTGTGTCAAAACTGGACTGCTGGGTTTTCAAGGCTTTATTCCTTGGCCCAACAATAATTCATTATTGGGCCTTAATGGGCCTACCTGTTATTGACAATTAATTATTTTTGTTGAAAGTTCTCATTTAAATCTAATTTATATCTTAAAAGACAATAGTCAGTAACTTGTTATGTTAAAAAATTAATTATATTAAATTTATAATTGTAAAGTAAATGTAATTTTTTTTCAATAAATAAAAAAAAAAATTCAATCTCAGACAAAATTGCTAATGTAGAAAATCATTATTGAATTGCAGATTAGTAGATTACACAAGTAGAAAATCATTGAAAATCTCCAAACCAAAATGGAGAAATTGGGATTTAATTTGAAGAAAATTACATTAGCACTGATTCTATGTTTCATAGCCTTGCCTATTTTCATCACTGTCTCAATGATATACCAGAACCCAACTGTTCATCTAGTACAAGAATTTGCAGCTGAAGCTAAAAATGTGACAAGATTCTCAGCTTTTTCTGATGGTAAATATATTTTTTTTACAATTTCATTTTCAATAAACTTATACTTCTTAGTCTGTTTATGCGATTCCATTTTCTTAATCTGATTTTCAGGTTCTGAAAATAATTTTTCTAAACCTGACTATTCGCTTGGCGGACTTCTAGCTCCCGGATATGATGAACAATCTTGCATAAGTAGGTACGAATCTGGCTTATATGATCACAAAACTTCACCCTCTGTGCCTTCTCTTTATCTTCTTTCAAAGCTGCGAAAGTACGAAAATCGACATAAACGGTGCGGTCCTGGCTCCGAACCTTTCGACAAAGCTGTGAAACAACTCAATTCTAGCGAGATTAGTAATGTTTCAGGCTGTAGCTACATTGTCTGGTTGCCTTCTAATGGCCTGGGAAATAGGATTGTAAGCATGGCTTCAGCATTTCTATATGCTCTACTTACTAACAGGATCGTTCTCGTCAATCACGGATCGGACATGGCCAATCTATTCTGCGAGCCATTTCCGAATTCAACATGGTTATTGCCTACAGATTTTCCTCTCAGGGATGAATTTGATAGCTGGGAAATGAGAAATATGCATAGCTATGGAGACCTGCTAAAGAAAAACAATGAAAGTACTACTAACGTGCCCACGCCAGAATTTCTGCTTCTGTATTTGGCTTATGACTACGATGATCATGACAAGCTTTTCTACAAGGATAAGAATCAACGGTTTCTTCGAAAAATTCCATGGTTAATCCTGAAATCGGATCAATATTTCGTCCCTTCTCTTTTCATGATGTCATCTTACAGGAAACAGCTGAACAGATTATTTCCTGATAAAGAGAGAGTTTTTTATCACTTGGGTCAGTATCTATTCCACCCTTCAAATCAAGTTTGGGGATTGATTACCAGGTTTTACCAAGCTTATTTAGCTAAAGCTGATGAGAGAATTGGCTTGCAGATAAGACTATTTTATCCTGAATCAAGTCCAAGTCACCTAGTTATGAACCAAATTTTATCATGTACAGAAAATAGAAACATTCTACCCCAACTCGATACACGAAAGCCTATATCTTCACCATCGAAAAACCAGGCATCGAAAGCTATATTAGTGGCGTCATTACATTCTGTCTATTACGAGAAATTGAAGCATATGTATTGGATGAAACCGACTATTAATGGAGAGGCAATCGGGGTTTATCAGCCAAGCCATGAAGAGTATCAACAGTTTGGAGATAATATGCACAATGTAAAGGCATGGGCTGAAATGTATATACTAAGCATGAGTGATGTGTTAGTGACTAGCACTTGGTCTACTTTTGGGTATGTGGCGCAAGGACTTGGAGGTGTGAAGCCATGGATTTTATTCATTCCTGATAACCATACTATCCCTGATCCGCCATGCCGGCGAGCCATATCTATGGAGCCTTGCTTCCATTTTCCTCCGAGCTATAATCAGAAGGGAAATATTATGGTTGATCGTGTGGATCTCGGTCGGAATGTTAGGCATTGTGAGGATGTGAGTTGGGGATTAAAATTGGTTAATGAAGATCAACATTGATTTAAATTATTGTTCTGAATTTTTTGAGTGTAAGTATGATATGTGATTAAATAAAATTTTACTTAAGAGGGAGACAAACGAAACTTGTATATGTTACCTTAAAATAATATGGTATTATATTACATGTCAGCAGGAAATCTATGAAATTTTTTTAGATCATATATAATAAATAATATTGGAGAAATTGGAAATCAGTTATTTTTTTTAATAATAAAACTCTATTACTTATATACATGATAGTTTAATTTTAATTTAATCAAAATTAATGCATTAATTAATAAAATTATTAATGTACCGATTAATCAGTTTATACTCATATGTAATCATTTGTGCATGCATCCGATGATAAGAATATTAAAATTTTAAATCCTAATTCTTTTCTCTCATTCAAAAAAAGAAAATTCCTTTTTTCTTGAAAAAATTAAAGCCCATTTCTTTTTTGCATAAATAAATAATTATTTTCGAGAAAAACAAATATCCGTTGTGCCCAATATTTAAATCATTTTCACTTATAATATTTTATAGGGAATTAATTCGGCAAGTAGGAGCACAAGCTTTGCATTCTGACAGTCAGACTTACACAATCGGACGGCGGAAGATTGTGCTCCTGACGCACAAGTGCAGTGTATCATTTCTTCTAGAGAGGATACTTCAGAAGTGGTCTGAAGTGAAATCTGCTAATTAAAGTTGACTATACTGAGTGACTTTTGATCTTCTGGTTCTGGGCTGATTTAGATTTGGATTGGAAGAAGGTAACTTTTGTTTCTCTAAAACTCGTTTCTTTCTGCTAAATTTGCAATCTTTATTTGCTTTTTCACTGTCTTTTTTTCTGGGTTTGGTCTATCTTGATTCTTGAAAAGAAATCTTACTGCTTTAGGGGAAAACATATGAAGAATTTTGCTTTCAAGATTAGAAATTGAATAGAGATTTCACTTTACTTGAAAAGTTTAAATCTTAGTGATGGAGGTGTTTATTATCCACTCCACTTTATATTTTTGTTAGTTATTGAGCAGTTGATTATGTAGCTTCTGCTTCTAAAAATGTTATAGATGGCCATTTCACTGTTCACAACAGTATATGTTAGTATTTACTGGTGTAATTGATGATTACAGGTAGAACATGGAAGTCCTTGAAGTCACCAACGAAAGGTTGAGATTGGCATCAAAAGGATTCACATCATTCATGGTCATGTTTTTTATTGCTTTGCCCGTGTTATTCATTGTTTCAATGATGTCTAGAAACTCAAATTTTGATCTAAGTGCAGGAGCGGAAGTTCAAAATGCTCCAGCATTTGGTATCGGTGAGACACTTGCTTAATTAAGCATAGTTTAATTTCATGGCAATGTATCCATTTTAATTGAAGAATGACTAGATATATCGTAGTTCATGAAGTATGCTGGATTCATCATACAAGTGTGAGTGATGGTCTTAGATGGAATTTCATTTTCTAATTCGTGCTCCTTTTTTGGAAATTTTCAGATTCAAATTATGAGTCCTCTCAGCCTACTAGCTTACCAGGTGACAAACTCCTTAGCGACTCTCTCGTGAACAGATTTGACAAGAAACCAGGTTTCAATGGATGAATTTCTTTGATGTTAAATAATGATTAAATTAGTTTTTTATTTCATTTACCACCCTACAAGTATAAATGTGCTTGGATGGTCACTCGTAGAAACTTCAATATTATGGCAAGCTGTTCTTTTTTCACTTATTTGGTATTCAAATTTTCAGATTCAAAATATGGGTCCTCTCAACCTACCACAACACCAGATGACAAACTGCTCGATGTTACTTTAGCTCCTGGAATTGACGAAGTACCAGGTTCCATTACTGAATCCATTTTCGATAAACTCTACTCAGTTAATTCAGAGTTATTAACTATATCTGATTGACCTCATTGCAAATTTTAATGTGTCTAAATGCCTTTTTGCCAAACTTCGAAAGTTCAATAAATTGTCATGCCATCTCCTACTAAATTGTGTTTTTTCCCCCATGTTTTAGTTTCAGGATACGAGTCCCATGGCTTTAACGGATCTCAAGCTCCCTCATTCACTGGAGGATCAGGTGCTGGAAATGCTACAAGTTTATATTAATGAGAAGTGAACCAATATCTAAATCATGAAATGCATTGTCTTTGTCACATTACAAGAACAAACACATTTGAATTTATCTTATAAGATTTAGTCATATGCGTAAAGGTATGCTATTGTTTGAAGCTAATTCTTGTTTTCCCCTGTAATTAACAGTTTCAAATAATGAGTCCTCTGCATCAGTCAGCACAGACAAAGCAGACCTGTTTAATGGAACTCTGGGTCCCACATATGGTGAAGAAACAGGTTCAAGAAACCATTGGTCTAAATCTGCCAGCATTGCAGATGACAAATTACTTGATGGACTAATCTCTCCTGGATTTGATGAAAGATCGTGTTTAAGCAGGTATCAATCTGTCCTCTATCGTAGAATCTCACCGCATAAGCCCTCTTCTTTTCTCCTTTCAAAACTACGTAACTACGAAAATCTTCACAAGCATTGTGGACCACATACCAAATCCTACAACAAAACATTAAAGAAACTTGAACGGAGCCACATTACCCGAACCACAGTTTGTAAATATATTATATGGAGGCCTGTGAATGGATTGGGAAACAGGATGATTAGCATGGCCTCATCATTTCTTTATGCCCTCCTCACAAATCGTATCTTGCTTCTTCATCATGGGACTGACATGGCTGACCTCTTTTGCGAGCCATTTCCAAATTCATCTTGGTTACTGCCCATGGACTTTCCTCTTAAGAATCAAATCCGTAAATCTGAACTGAGGTATGCTCATAGTTTGGAAGGCATGCTAGAAAAGGACAGTGTAGACAAATTAATGGAATCGGCACCATCATATCTGTATCTCGCTCTTCAAAAGAGTGATTATCTAGATAAGAAATTCTTTTTCTGTGATAAAGGGCAAGCTCTGCTCGAGAAAGTCCCTTGGTTGATTCTCTTATCAGAGCAATATTTTGCCCCTTCATTTTTCTTGATGCCATCTTTCCAGGAAGAGGTGAGTAATATGTTCCCTGACAAAGAAACCGTGTTCCACCACTTGGGTAGATATCTGTTCAATCCTTCAAATCAGGTATGGGGCAAACTAATCACCAAGTTCTATAATGCTTTCTTAGCCAAGGCAGATCAAAGGATTGGCCTCCAAATAAGAGTATATCATGCTAATGCTAAGATGTTTCAAATTCTTATGGATCAAATATTAGCATGTACTGTGAAGCAGAAACTTATACCAGAAGTGTGTGCAGAAAAATCTGCGGCTTTCTCGTCTAAGAGGCAGGCATCATCCAAAGCTATTTTAGTAACATCTTTACATACTGAGTTCTACAAGAATTTGAGTGAAATGTATATGGCTAAACCAACTGTGACAGGTGAAGTCATTGGGGTTTACCAGCCTAGCCATGAAGAGTATCAACACCGCGGAGATAATCGGCACAATATGAAGGCATGGGCTGAAATATATCTCCTAAGTTTGTGTGATGTATTGGTGACTAGTGCTTGGTCAACTTTTGGCTATGTAGCTCAAAGTCTTGGAGGTGTGAAACCATGGATATTGCATAGGCCAGGGAACAGAATATACCTACCTTGTAAAAGAGCCATGTCAATGGAGCCTTGTTTTCATTATCCTTTCGGTTATGATTGCAAGTCAGAGAACAAAGTTGATGTCGGTGTTCTTGTTCCTTATATAAGGAAATGTGAGGATAGAGAGTCGGGAGTCAAGTTGTTTAATGGACGCAAAAAACTATAGTTTTTGATTGATTCTAGCCTGCACTGGTTAGGCTACTGCTAAAAGTTTGAACTTGGAAAGTATAGCAGACTTGCTTCTTCTGAATTTGAAGCCTCATCAGCACAAAACTACTGGCTTGGCTGGTCTTGCATGTGACCAAAGTTTACTTAGTTACCACAAATCACTGCTCCACAACTAGGGAAGTCCTCACTAATACTGCGAGTCTCATGCAGTTCTGAACTGAATCATAGAATTGTAGGTAGATTGAATTCTACACATGATGTAAATCATTGTTTTGTTGCCTGTTAATATCTCAGGAACTGAATAATATGCTGGCCTCATTATTTTGAATGCTCCTCTCATAAACTGTTTCTACTCGTGATGGGGGTTATAAGAGATACATAATCTCTAATTGCAGTGGCCAATGTTGGTGGTTTAGCTGATCTCTTTTGCCAGAACATTTCTTTTCAAAATATATTCATTCTGTTAATTTTTTTTTTTTTTTTTAATCTATGATCATTCCGCATCAAGCTTTTAGAATCTAATAATTTAGAATCGAATATTGTCAGATTCATAATTGGAATTCATAAGTATTAAAATTGAAATCTCCTTTAAAAAAATTCGAGCACCTCACCAATTGGATCAACAAACATAATATCACTAAATAATTGTATAAGATAAGTTGACTATAATGTATAAAGTATTGATTGTTTTATAATATTCTAAATTTTATTTTTATTATGGAGACAATATATACGGTAAGAATTTTATTTTTATTTTAACTCAATTATTTGTGCATTTATCCAATAATAAGGATGTTATTTCCATAGATAAATGATTAAAAAAATAAATTCGGATATTAAACTGTCGGCCGGCCGTGGTCCCTGAATAGTAATTATATTCCAGTGGGTGGGCCCAATGTAATCTTTTTCTCTTTGTCAAACAACGGGGTCCACAAGATTATATGGGGAATTATTTCAGAACACCCAAGAACATGCTTGCACGGGCTAGACACAAATCTGATCACTCAGATTTGCTTGATCGGACGGCTGAATGTGTGTGCTCAATAAGCGCGAGTGCAGCGAGTAATTTCGTGAGACGAGCGAGAAGAAATTTTCGTAACTGGTCTAAAGCAAAATCAGCTAAACTAACTGTTTCTTCTCTTGCAATGAGCACATCTTAGATCTGGATTGGAGAAAGGCAAGTCTTTTTTCTCTAAACCCCATTTCTTTCTGCTAAATTTGCGATCTTTTTGTACTTTTTTCACTTTCTTTTTCATGGGTTTTGTCTATATATGTTTATTATTGAACTTGACAATTGAATAGACATCTTACTGTTAGAGGAAAACATATGATGATTTTTTTTTCTTTCCTTGCTTTTACATGTGAAAAGGTTAAAACTTTGTAATAGAGGAGTTAATTGAACCCATTTTTTCTTGTTAATTATTGTGTAGTTCATTATGTAGCTTATGCTTCTAAAAATGTAATAGATAGCCATTGCACTGTTCACAAAAGCTTTTAATGATTACAGGTGGCCATCTACAAGATCATGGAAATCCTTGAAGTTACCAAAGAAAGGTTGAGATTGGCATCCAAAGGATTCAAATCGATCATGGTCTTGTTTTTCATAGTTTTGCCAGTATTATTCATTATCTCAATGATGTCTAGGAACTCAAATTTTGATCTAAGTGCAGGGGTAGAAGTTCAAAATGCTGCAACAGTTGGAGTTGGTAAGATCACTGCTTAATTTTCTTTTTTACATTGTTTATGCACAAACTCTCGCATAGTTTAATTTCGTTGCAATGAATCTATTCTAACTAAAGAATGACTAGATATGTTGCAGTTCATGAAATATGTTGGGTGTGTATGAATGATGATCTTACAGAACTTCATTTGGCTGAAGAAAGTCCATGCTGTTTTTTTTTTTGCTAATTTGCCCCTCTTTTCTGTTGCCTAATTTTCAGATTCAAACCATGAGTCCTCTCAGCCTACCAGCATACCGAATGACCAAATCCTTAATGACTCTCTTGCTGACAAATTCAACAGCAAATCAGGTTCGAGAAATGAATTTGTTGATGTTAAATGATGATTAAATGAGTTTTTATTTGATAAATTACCTCAGATTTACTACCCGACAAATATAAAGGTGCTTGAAGGCCACTCTTAAAAATTTCAACTGGCTGATGGTATGGAAGTAAAGCTGTTCTTTCTAACTTATTTGAGCTTCATTTTGTATCCAAATATTTAGATTCAAAATATGAGTCCTCTCAGCTTACCAGGACACCGGATGACAAACTGCTTAATGGAACTATAGCTCCCATTGACAAAGGCTCAGGTTGGAGACCTGAATCCATTTACATTAGATTTGACTCGATTAATTCAAAGTTCATAAACTGCATTGGATTCACTAAACTACAAATGGGAATGAGAATTTAAATGTCTTTGTATCAAACTTCAATTGTTTAACAAATTGGCATGCTTTCTTCTACTAATTTGTGGTTTTTTTTTCCCTACATTTTCTAGGTTCAGAAAATGAGTTTTCTAGCCTTAATGGAACTCTAGCTCCCTCATTCGTTGGAGCAACAGGTGCAGGAAATGCATTCTTTTATATTAACAAATAATAAACTAGTTTTGAGTTCATGAAAATACATTGAATTTATCAAATTACAAGCACAAACATATTTGAATTTCATTTCACAAGATTTCAGTTAGATGCTAAAAGACATGCTATTCTTTACAGCTAATTTTTATTTCCAACCTCAAATTCACAGATTCAAAAAATGAGTCATGTGAACCAACCAGCATGGCTAAAGATAACCTGTTTAATGGAACTCTGGCTCCCACATATGGTGAAAAATTAGGTTCAAGAAACAATTCATCTCAATCTGCCAGCAGTGCCAATGATCAAGTACTTGATGGACTAATCTCTCCTGGATTTGATGAAAGATCCTGTTTAAGCAGGTATCAATCTGTCCTCTATCGTAGGATTTCACCCCATAAGCCGTCTTCCTTTCTCCTTTCGAAGCTACGTAATTATGAAACTCTTCACAAACGCTGTGGACCTCATACAAAATCCTACAACAAAACCTTAAAGAGGCTTGAAAAAAGCCACTTAAACAGAACCACAGTATGTAAGTATATTATATGGAGGCCTGTGAATGGATTGGGAAACAGGATGATTAGCATGGCCTCGTCATTTCTTTATGCCCTCCTCACAAATCGTATCTTGCTTCTTCATTATGGGACTGACATGGCTGATCTGTTCTGCGAGCCATTTCCAAACACATCTTGGTTACTGCCCTTGGACTTTCCCCTTAAGAATCAACTCCGTAAATCTCAACTCAGGGATGCTCATAGTTTGGAGGGCATGCTAGAAAAGGATAGTATGAACAAATTAATAGAGTCAGCACCATCATATCTGTATCTTGCTGTTAAAAAACGTGGTTATCTAGATAAGAAGTTCTTTTACTGTGATAAAGGGCAAGCTCTGCTCAAGAAAGTCCCTTGGTTGATTGTCTTGTCGGAGCAATATTTTGCCCCTTCTTTCTTCTTGATGCCATCTTTCTGGAAAGAGGTGAGCAATATGTTCCCTGACAAAGAAACTGTTTTCCATCACCTGGGTAGATATCTTTTCAATCCTTCAAATCAGGTATGGGGCCAACTAATCACCAGGTTCTACGATGCACACTTAGCCAAAGCAGATGAAAGGATTGGCCTTCAATTAAGAGTATATCATCCTAATGCTAAAACATTTCAAATTGTTATGGATCAAATATTAGCATGTACTCTCAAGAAGAAACTTATACCAGGAGTGGATGCAGAAAAATCTGCAGCTTTATCATTCAAGAATCAGACTTCTAAAGCTATTTTAATTGCATCTTTACATTCTGAGTTCTACAAGAATTTAAGTAACATGTATATGGCTAAACCAACTGTGACAGGTGAAGTCATCAGGGTTTATCAGCCTAGTCACGAAGAGTATCAACACCGCGGAGATAATCTGCACAATATGAAGGCATGGGCTGAAATATATCTTCTAAGTATGTGTGATGTGTTGGTGACTAGTGCTTGGTCGACTTTTGGCTACGTAGCTCAAGGTCTCGGAGGTTTGAAGCCATGGATATTGCAAAAACCGGTGCATGGAAAGTACCTACCTTGTAAAAGAGCCATATCAATGGAGCCTTGTTTTCATTATCCTTTCGGTTATGATTGCAAGTCAGATAACAAAGTTGATGTCAGTGCTCTTGTCCCTTACATAAGGAAATGTGAGGATAGAGAGTTTGGAGTTAAGTTGTTTGATGGAAATCAAAGAGTATAGCTTTGCTTTATTTTGAAACAGCAGAAGCTAACTTGATAGTTTCTAGCCAAGCACCAGTGAGAGCCTACTGGCAAAAGTACAGCTGGGAGTTAAGTCTTGTATAGCAGTTCAATGGCACAAACCATCTCCTTGGTGTTCATGGAAGCTCATAAATGTATCCGTGGAAGCTCATAAATGCTGTGGGTCTCATACTAGTGATGGCAAGAAGTTTTTCTGCAACAGTCTTGTTTTCAGGCCTCGAAGGCAAATCCAGGAAGTGTAAATTTTGCAGGTGGTGAAATTTCACCCAAGTCTAGATATTCTGAAGAAATCCTATCTTGGGAGTGGACGCTAAGCTATACTGGACTTGCACACTGTCCAGTATAGTAGGCTAACCAAGTTAAAATTTAAGGAACCTAGATTTAAATTATATCTTTTTGTTCAAAAATGCCCATGTGCTTACTAAAATTGTTTATATTTGCCATTTCATTACTAAACTCACTCATATTTGTTTTTATAGCTATCAACCAGTGCATATTTATTCTTATTTGCTGTTAAAAAATTATTCTTATATTCACTGTTACACATACTTCAAGACATTTTAAAGAAAATCAGGGTAAATTTATATCATTCAGCATAATTTAGTAGCAAATTTGACTTTTATTTCTAAAATCTAGTCCAAATGAATAGGATATGAGAAGGAAATTGGAAGGATGAATAATTGAATATATATATATAAAACCTTCAATAACGGTGCATTGTTGCTGCAATTACAAGTTGCTTAATTATATTTCTGAAAAAGTTCTCTTAATGCTGTTATATCCAAGAAAAATAATTGCTAATACTGAACATATAATTCGGCGTGAAGGTATCACTCTGGCAAATTATTTTATACAATATCTAATATTATTAAATCAAAACTAATTTGACTACGTAATGAACTTATACTTCTTGTCCTGATATAATCATACATGAAATAGAAATTCCATAAAAATTGGCAGCTCAGCTTATGGCCTCGAACAAAACAACTATAGATGGAATTTATTTATTTTAATAATCGCCGTGGACTCCACGTTAAAACTCACTAATCACTATAAGAGATGTGTTGATTAAGATCTTATAAATATTAAATATTAAAGAGAATTGACATTCAATTCAAGAAAGAAGGAAGGAAAACTGCCCAATAAGCTCATCAATGGCTTCTTATCTTTAGATCTAAAGGTAAGTTTCCCATTTTTAGACACATCACTCTTCTTCAACCTTTCCCTTATCTTTTTCATGAACACAGCTCATAAAATTCGTTTCTTTTTTATTACTGCTTGTTGAAGAAATATTGGGATAAGTTTCTTAGAGATTTTTCTTCTACTCTGTGCACTGTCAAGTTTAACAAATTTGTAAGTCTAAATATGTTTACATGTAGAGACATAGAGACACCATGGAAATTTTTCAAATCGGAAAAGAGAAGCTTGGGCTTGATTCCAACAGATACACAACATGCTTCATTTTGTGCTTCATAATTTTGCCTGTGTCAATCATGGTTGCTGTGCTGTTTCGAAATTCAACCTTTGATCTTGGTCGAGTCTTTGGTGGAAATGCTCAAAATTCCGAACCTTTAAGATATGGTAAGTATCCAATTTTTTTTTTGCAGTTTAGTTTTCATGTTTAGTTAGAGAATGATAATTTTCTTGAAGATGTCTCGAGTTCAAACTCTCTCACTGATTTTTTAAAATGGACAGATTCAAGAAGTGATTCTTATGATCCTCCAAGCTTTCCTGATAGTCTGGATTCCAGAATAGGTGAAGGACCTGATTCGAGAAATGTTTCTTTTGCACCTAGTAGCCATCCTGATGACAAAGCGTTTGACGGAACTTCCAGGACTAAACCTGATAGCCATTCTGATGACAAAGCATTTGACGGAATTTTCAGGATGGAACCTGATAGCCATCCTGATGATGATGGAAATTCCAGGATTGAACCTGCCAATCAGCTGGAAGACAAAGTGCTCAATGGAACTTCAAATCCTGAAGATAACAATGAATCAGGTTCAGGAAATGATTCGTCTCAACCTAATAATGGTAAATTTCTTGATGCACTCTTCTCTCCAGGATTAGATGAAAGATCCTGCAGAAGCAGGTACGAGTCTAGTCTATACAGAAAATCATCCCATATGCCCTCTCCTTTTCTCCTCTCGAGACTGCGAGAATACGAAAACCTTCATAAACATTGCGGACCGAATACAAAATCTTACAAGAAAGCCCTGAAAAGACTTGCACAAAACAGCACAAGCAAATCCACAGCATGTAAATACATTGTGTGGATACCTGCAAATGGTTTGGGGAACAGGATGATAAGCATGGCTGCAACATTCCTATATGCTCTCCTCACAAACCGAGTATTACTCGTGGATCACGGAACAGACATGACCGATCTCTTCTGCGAGCCATTTCCTGACACATCATGGCTATTGCCCAACAAATTTCCTCTCAAGAACCACCATAAATTGAGGTATGCAAGAAGTTTTGGAAGCATCGTGAATATGTCCATGGATTCATCGCCATCGTATCTATACCTCAATCTTGATCATAGTAATTACTACCACGACAAGAAGCTATTTTACTGTGAAAAGACTGAAGCTTTACTTGGAAAAATGAATTGGGTAATAATGCTGTCTGACCAATATTTTACACCTTATCTCTTCATGAGCCAAACTTATAAGGAAGAAGTAAGGAAATTGTTCCCTGAAAAGGACACTGTTTTTTATCACTTGGGTAGGTATCTTTTTAATCCCACAAATCAGGCTTGGGGATTAATCACCAGGTTCTATGATGGTTATCTAGCCAATGCAGATCAGAGGGTTGGTCTCCAACTTAGAGTATATGATCCTAAAACTACTCCATTACAAACTGTACTAGATCAATTATTAGAATGTACTCAGAAGGAGAAAGTCCTACCAGAAGTAGAAGAAACACAAGGATCTGTAGATTACGAATCCAAAAACAAGACATCAAAAGCTATTCTAGTAACATCATTGTACTATGAGTTCTATGAAAAATTAAGCCACATGTATTGGACAAGGCCAACTGTGACAGGTGAAGCTATTGGGGTGTACCAGCCAAGCCATGAAGAGTATCAACATTTTGGGGATAACATGCACAATATGAAGGCATGGGCTGAGATATATCTGCTAAGTTTGACAGATGTGGTAGTGACTAGTGCTTGGTCTACTTTTGGGTATGTTGCTCAAGGTCTAGGAGGTTTAAAGCCATGGATTATGTATAAGACAGATGACAAAAATGTCCCAATTCCACCTTGCATAAGAGACTTGTCTATGGAACCTTGCTTTCACTTTCCTCCAACTTATGATTGCTATGAAAACAAGATTGATGCTGGTTCTCTAGTTCCTCATTTGGGACATTGCTTGGACTTTGTTAGAGGGTTGAAATTGCTTCCTCATCACGAGGAATTATAGATTCTCATTACACTAAAAATAAAACGTTGAAATATTTAGTGTTGTATCCGATCGGCTTCCAATGTATTATTATTTGAGTAAATAGACATGCCAGATTGATTTTAATTTTCTGAAAACCGTAATTGTTATCCTACATGAAAAAGTTGGAACCTTTTTGTTGTCAGATCATGGATGTTTGTGTGGGACTTCGCATTGGAGCCTGGGAATCCAATGCGCACAAAATGCACATGCACAAGGCACAAAATGCAGAAAAGCTTAAATGATAAAGAAAGAGAGCATAAACGCCAGAAACTAATAGATGCATTTACGACTGAAAAACCAGAAACCATCATCCACATGCATCAGATGCCCACTAAACCAACCTCAATTTCCTTCTCCCATCATCCGATCTCCTAAGGAGATGGAGAAGTAACAAACTGCCTAGGCAAACTAAATATGTCTTTCCCTGCAAAAGGAGACGTCCATTCATGCAAACCCGCAGCGGAAGATGTTTCCTTAGCCACCCCACCATCCCGTAGACCCGATATACATGAACTATTCGTACTGTTCATCCTCATGCCAGAACTATTTCTCAATAACGACGATAACCCCATCCACAATCCGCTAGGCTTGGAGGTCAACAGGTTTGAATCCAAACTCCAATCTATACTGGTATAGTCGAACTCTGGCATTAAGCCTCCTGTATTCCAATCTACGCGTGATGGCGAGCCCAAAGCTCCTGTTGAGCCCCAACCAGTGAAAAGACCAAGGGATGATGGAGCTGCAAGTGAAGGAGAAGACATGTTTGTTGTACCATGAGGTTCATATGAAACTGCATGTGAAGGAGATTTGCCCATTGTACTCCAAGAACCTCCCAACCCTGCTCGGGCAGAATCCACCGTGCCATTAAACATGAATGAGTTTTCTTTATATGAAGCTGGATTGTAAAATTGCTCAGAACTCCAATTTACCATACCATAGTTTGCAGTGCTCTGATTTGAAGCTAATTTACCATTTGATATCACATTTTCAATGCCTGGCACATTACTTGAATACCACCCAGCTGTTGCAGAAGTCAAGGTACTTATGTTAGGAACTTGATTTTGCTTGGCATTCAGAGATTGGGGACGCTGCATCATAACTACTGGTTCCCTCAGTAATTGCTGATGATTTTTCCCTTCATTTCCAGAAACACCAAGCCGAGCCTCCAATTTTGCTGCTGGAGTTGTAGCTTGCAAAGACGGTGCCATAGATGACGAAAAAGACAGGTTTGATCCTGTGGAGGTCCACCTCCTATCCACCAGTGCCTTGGGCTGATTTAGAGATTGCAAGTTTCTAGTCCCAGGTTCTGAATACATTGGCACTGCAAGTGCTGATTTGGTATAATTCAAATCGCGTTCATTCCCTTTCTGCTGTATGGCAATTAAAGCAGACAACATGGGTTTATCTTGCATTCTATTTGGATTAATAGCATCAGTAGACTCTTCTGGCGTTGATGAAATGGCAGGTGGTTCCCGCTTCTGTGTTTGTAACATCTCCTCAGCCCTAATGAGATCACCTTCACAAGCAACAACAGCTCTTTCAACCTCCTGCTTTGAGCATTTGTACCTCAACTCCATAGCTGAGACCTGAGCAAGCTCCTCATTAATATCAATTTTCAAGTTCTCAGTGCCACCAAGTTTAGTGTCTTTGGTTCGAGCTTCCTCTTCATTCCCCTCAAATAGCCAGTTCACTGATTGTTCTACCCTGCCCTCATTCAACACAAGGGCCAAGGTTGCCCGCTCACGAGAAAAACCCATTGCCACTAGCTGCTGTGCAAGGGCTTCTAGTTTTCTTGACATCAAATACCCAATGCAGCGCTCGCGCAACTCTTGAGCACGCCTCTCCTTTTGCCGCTGGTGCTTCTTCTCATTTTTCAGGCGGATCTTCTCTCGCCTGTCATTGTCTAACCCAGGCACAGTTTCCTGACGATTCAGATTAGTTGTCTTCTCTTTTGGATCTTCTGAATCACCAGAGCAACTCCCATTGTTTGAGACTGAATCATATTCAGATACAGTTCCATGTGGGCTACTGGAATGCTCATCTGTGTCATCAATATTTTTGAAACGACCATTGTCATGAAAAGGTGGGGATGAGGCTGCTGATGGTATCTCTAAGGTATGAAAGGTCCCAGAGATAGGATTATAAGCACTCGCTGGACTACCGTTTACAGTGTTGGAAGATCCAGAAGGCTTAAGAGAAGCCTTCTGTTGTTCCTTGCCATTTCTTGTGGATGCCTTGTCTTTCGATTTGGCCTTGGATTTTGATCCTGGAGACATTTTGCTGAATTAGAATAGGATTGAGCTCCTGAAAAACAAATATATAAACAGTTAGTACCACAGGTCATCAATATGATTCTACTACCCAAGGTCAAAATTTCTTTATGTGCAAATTCATGGAATGAGAATCACGTCAGACCACAAGCCGGCACAGCTATTAAGCATCAAAAGAAACTATCATATAATAAACAGGGCAGCAATCATGTAAAAAACAATTAATGCCCTATCTCAACCATCAAACAAATAGTTAGTGTTTATGCACAATTGATGACGCATAGTGCATCAATATAATATACAGATCAATAAGTCTGAAAAGTTCAAGAAAAGTAGCAGATAGCACAAAAAGAAAATGACAATTCAAAGGAAGCAACAAACCAAAATACAAGATATTTCTGAGAAGAAAAGAGGAAGGAAAAAGTTTGGTTTTTGCTGAGCCAGCTGCTTTATCTGAAACTCAATGCTTGTAGAAAAGAAAAACATAGGCATCACAAGATTCTCATTTATTTATAATTCTAAATGGAAATTACGTGACAAAGACCAAATTAAAATCACAAAGATAATATACATATTGGATTCCTGAAATCATCAACCAATCACTATTTAACAGCCAAACACATAGGAAACAGAAAACTAAAGCAATTCAAACAGCAAAATGAGTGTTCAAAACGTGACATTATACTTAAACCTTCACAACTAAGAAAAACAATCGTGTAACTGAAGTAAATTCTGACATTAAACGTTGAAAAAAATGAAATGAGTACATGAACGTCAAATTCCAGACGAGGAGAAAAATATCATATAGAAATCTTCCACAAAACAAAGCAATACATTGGGATTTGCACATGCTGGCTCAATCTTCAACCATCAACAAATATCAAAGAAGTTTGAAATAAATGTTAAATTCTTCACCAAAAGATCCTAAAATCCTAAGTGATTCGTAATTTTCAACCTGAAAAAATATACCAAAAAGAATTCAGCAAATTGATAATATTCTAAATAGCAACTAAATCCAATCAAATTCATTATCACTATGCACGGGATATGCAACATTAAATCAACAGACCAAGAAACAAACATGAATTTCGATTCAATTCATAACCAGTAGAGCAATAGAGAAGAACATAATTTTCAGTTAAATTTAGTCGGCAGATCACAATATAAATTACAGTGGAAATAATAACAGATCAAAGTTTTATCTTCGCCACACATCCCATCCCAACCCCAACTCCCCTAAAGAAACAAAATTAACCAAAAACGGAAAAAAAAATGGCCAAAGCGCAATTAGTAGATTATCCTACATTTACCACGAAAAACCAAAACCTGCTTAAAACCCAACTCACAGAAATAAAGAAGAGGAGAATCAAGCGACCTCAAAGCCAAAACCGAAAGAAAATACCTTTAGATCTCTCAAACTCGAATGGCGGCCTCCAAAATAAAAAACAAGAAGAAATCACAATTCAGAGAAAAAAAACTCAAACCCACAAAACAAATTCAAACTTCCACCAAAAAAAATCGAAAAAACCAACAATGGGAGCCGCATTCGATATATACTAAAATCAAGATCTTCAAAATCGAAGGTGAAAAAAGATGTGCAGATCTAAGAACTGATTAAAAAAAAAAAACGAACCGGAAAATCGTATAGATCGATGAGTTCAAAGATTTGTTGTTTAGTAGAGATCTCTCTTGGCCTTGTCTTTCGATATAACGCCGCTCAATTTGCGTTTTCCGTTT
This sequence comes from Excoecaria cochinchinensis, assembly GCA_947683425.1. NCBI lineage: Eukaryota > Viridiplantae > Streptophyta > Magnoliopsida > Malpighiales > Euphorbiaceae > Excoecaria > Excoecaria cochinchinensis. The sequence continues at coordinate 1,111,406 of CANTUQ010000125.1, read as the reverse complement.
TAGCTTTTTCGGTGGCCTCTTGTCTCTCTCTCTATAGAATCCTGTGTTCTTTTTTGGATGCTTGCTTATCGTGCGCCCGGTTTAAAATTAGGGTATATTTAAATGTAGTTTTTGAGTTCCGATTGTATTGATATTTTTATTTTTAATTTTAATTTTATTTTAGGGGGAAAATAAAAATTATGATAGTCCGCGTAGAACGGGAAATTAGGCTATAAAGATGGCTGTTAAGATTGCCGGGAAAATCGTATGGCCGCCTACTGGAATACTAATCTATCTTCCCAATTTGCCCTCCCTAACTATTGTCTACATCTTGTCTTTTTCAAATTATGAGGGGGTATTACTGGGATAAAATTAATTTTCGTTGGCAATTTCCAATAATTTTAGTTGGCAATTAAATTATTATTGAGGAGTTAACCTTTTTGAATCAGTGTTCCTTTGAGAGATAGATATTAGCTTTTTCAATCAATGTTCCTTTGAGAAATAGATATTAGTTTTGATGTATTGAAATTTTTTTTTTTTTTTTCTAAAATTATAAAACAAATCATATAGCTACTTATCATTCAATTAAGGATCTAATAATGTTTAATTTTAAATTAATTAATCTTATAAATTTAAAAATATCGAATAGAATACCGAACCGTCATAAAAAAAAAAGTAAAAGATAATTCAATTTCAATATCTCTTAATAACACTTGCAATTATAGGTAGTTGATATAATAATATGAATATGATTTATCTTTTAATTTTTTTGGTTGCATATGAGTATGATTTAATCAAAGAAGATTCCAAAATACAAATGTATAATTAATAATTAAGAAAGTTATGAGCGGAAAGTGACATTATTAGTAATTAACATTTGGCAGTGCATAATCAAGATTAAAATATATGATTTTATATTTTACTTTTTAAGGTTTTTATTTCCTATGGTAATAATATTGAAGCTCAAGTATAGATTCTAATAAATTAAATACTCTTTTTTCTAATATATATATATATATATCAAAAATTGAAAAATTAAAAAAAAAAATACCAAGAAGATTCTGGAATCTTAACCTTTTCTTTTGTTCTAACTTCCAAAAAGTAGCAATCGCACAGTGTAGCAAATTGTTGTTTAAAACTTTTTTGTGATATATTTGTTGACTAAAACTACAAGACAAAGATCTCTTAAGGTGTGCAGCCGAACCATATTTCAATTATAGAGCTTACGCTCTATTGACTTTTGCTCATTTCACACTAACTACTATGTTTCAATTTAAAGCTTTATAACTTTTCAAGGGGTTAATTAAAGGATCCAAACTTGAATTTTGTGAAAAAATAAAACTATGCATCTTTCAATTTATAACAATTTTATTCTATTTCATCTTCAAAATCTATTTTCTACCTTTTAAGACTACAACAGAATTTCATTAGAAATAAGTAAATATTTTTATGTACACTATTCTTTACCATCACTTGACTTGCATGTTATAACTTCAAATGCAAGGAGAGAAAATTTTGGCGTGAAAAAGACCGTACTGCATTCTATCTCAGTAACTCTCCAAGCTCTCCTGTACATTAATTTCCTGCAATCTGCAGAGAGTGAAAAACTATATGCAAGCTCTATATTAGCACTCCAAAGAAATCATCTATAAATCTTAGAGATGCATATGGGAGCATTAAACGAGACGCACGATGAATTTACCAGTACTCTGTTGGGAAGCTTTCCGCTCTGCAAGTGCACCCGCAGTTTCGAAGAAAGTCTTTCCCATTCTTTTAAACTAGATAGGTCCTAGGATATGTGAAGCAGCTAATTTGGGATGAGACTCCTCTTTCTGCATAAAATCTCATCAGACAGAAGTTATACAAGTCACAGCAGGCACGCCAATATCTATACAGATAAAAATACTGTGCCAGTATAGTGTTTGATCGCAATTGTCTCCTTTTTTAAAAAATATACATATATATATATATATATATATATGTAGAAATCAGTACGTGAGCACTATTTAAAATTCAAGATCAATTTATAATTTTTTAAGAACTAATCAAATTATATCAATGATTTAATGTCAATAGAAGAGGACAAATAAATTAAGCATGCATGCCCCTCCATTATCTATTTAATTTCTTACTAAGCCTATATGTATTAGTATTATAAAGCAAATTATAAATAAAAATAAAAATATTAGGACTATAAATTTTAAAAATTTAACTTAATTAGAGAAAATAATAAAGGAAGCCGCATATTGAATTGAACCGTCATCTTGATTTGAAGACTTCCTTAATTTCTTAAATTGGAAATAATTATTCGTATGTAGTATATTGTAATTAATAATAACATCTTCAGATATATATTATTAATAATATCCATAATCCTAATTTAAATAACAACTGTTGACTATGAGATTGGAAACTAAAAAAGGAAAATTTGTACTCCTACATTTATTTAATAATTAATTAATTGATGAAGCACACCGTTTAGCTGACTAGGAAAATCTATTTTTTGTTATGTTTCAAGTGGAAACTTTTTTCAAAATAATTAAAAATTGAATCGACATTGATTTTGTCTCCACTAAAAAGGAAAAAAACAGAAAAGCACAAGCTGGCCAAAAATATTCAGATGTTTATATTCTAATTTTAAAAATCCGATTATAAATAAAATATTTTTCAAGTATAAATTTTTATGATCCAAAAGTGATAATAGACTATATATATTATTCGACTTATAATAATCAATTAAACAAAAATCCATGAAAAATTATTTTCACAGATAAAAAATGTTTTATAACAATTTAATTATATCGTGATACCGATCGCATTTCATTCAATCATAAATTTTTTATTAATACAAATATGAATATTCTTAAAATCAGATAAGATATCAAACCAGTTGCTAAACTGGGTCATGGTTGAACCATTTATCAGGCCAAATATTTTTTTGTTTTTTTGTTTTTTTTTATAAATGTATAGTACTGATTTGTATGGACAAATTCATGGATAAGCTTAATTTGTATGCAAAATTCATAAGTTTAAAAAAAGTTATAATTTCTGTAATAAAATTCCAATAAAGAAATAATACCTTAATCTTTCCATTAAAATAAACATTGTATCTCTTAATGTAATTAAAAGAAATGAAATTTTGGATGGTAATTGGTAATGACTATTTAAGGAGGAGACACTATTTAGTCAACTTATTGTATCTCTTAAATGATTTTTGGAAATTGCCATTAAACAGAAGAAATTATTTAACTTGCCTATTAGAGTATATTTAAAAACAGAGACAGATATTTTCAATTGAACACATGAAAATATTATTTAGGAAGTAATATGGTTATAAATAGACATTGAATAAGAAAATAGAATGGCTATTTTATTTCATTAATTCCTAATTACCTATAACTACAAATCCATTACAAGTTTCCTCATTTTATTATCCATTAAGCACATACAAATCTACCAACTTCCATTAATATCAGAAAAAAGAATTGATGTGATATCAAATTAATGAGTTTACTAATATAGTTATATTAGTATAAACTGACGAGTAAATTCGTTCATGAATTAAATTAATGAGAAATTATTACATAAAAATATATAAACCAGAAAACTTTAAGAAAAACATGATCGCTAAATCTAATAATGTTACAAGCAATAATAATAATAATAATAATAATAAACATAGTTGCAAGTAGCATGAAATTCAAAATGAACTAATTAATTATAAATAACTTTGTATTTATACATAAAATCTAAAATTAAATGTGAGCAATCAAACATAAGGAGAAAAGATTTCCAAAGGAAATCCTAACAAATACCATATGCATGTGATAATAATACTAATAACAATAATAATAATAATAGTTTTAAAATCTAAAATAAGCTAATAAATCAATAATTAATTAGAGTTTAAGTGACAAATCAATTCCTGAAGCATCAACTTGTTCTTTGGCAGGACTATCCACACGTCGAACAAGATCAGAAGTAGATTGTCTAATGATTCCACCACTTGCAGAAGAAGGAGAACCGGAGAAATTATTATGAAGTAATAAATTACTTCTATTATTATTATTATTATTACCATGAATACCAAATCCGCCATTACTAGCATTCAAACTTGGGTCCATCCTTACCCAATCCATAGAAGACGATGAACCCACCAAGGATTGTCTCGAAAACCCACCAAGGTTGTGGCGATAAGCACCATTAGAAGCCATAAGCCATGGATAAGAAGAAGGTTTATGAACCAAAGATTCCATCTTTACCCCTAGGGGTCTGCTATAATAAGGATGATTTGCAAGACTTGAACCATAAGGGTAATATGGGTAGTGACCAAAAGGGCCTAACTCCATACCTTGGCGTCTCTTGGCTAGTGCACGTTCTTGTTTGTGAGCATTTTGATGGCCACCAAGGGCTTGTGAAGTAGAAAATTCTCTCTTGCAAAAGTTGCATGAGAAAACCCTAGATTGCTCGGTGGAGGGTTTTTTTCCATGCACGGCCTCGGACGAATTAGTATGAGAGGAATCACCATTAAAAAGATTGAGTTCTAATTTCGATTCATTAGTTGAAAGTTTCAAATCGAGCAAAACTCGAGAATTCGATTCATGAGAGGCTGAATCGGTACTTCTTTTACAAGATTTCTCGTCTCTGATCATGTTGTTGATATGATCATCTGAAGTGGCTGATATGCTAGATGAATCGGAGAGGCATGGTTCAGTGCTGATTGGCTCCATGGAAAAGAAAAGAAAAGAAAAGAAACTTAGTGGGTTTGATTGAAGAGATGGGTGGTGTTTATATTTAGGGTTAAATAAATGGAGTATCTTTTCAAGAATGGAAAGAAATCTCACAGTGTAGTTATTACATGCATTATTTCAGCCAACGATTAAATTGATGACTAAGCTTGGTGAGATTTTTAATTTAATTAGGAGGCTTGCTAATGCAATAATTCCTAATATATTTTGAACTACTATGTGAACATGGCTTCATACCCTAATTAGGTCAAATTTCCTTAATTGAGAACATGATTTCGTTGCAATAACTGCATTAATTCTTGAATCAAGTTTGTGTTTGATTATTATAATTAATTTATGAATTAGAAGAGGGGTTGAAAAAAGATTAAGTCATTTATAGAAACACTCCCAAAAATCTTAGCAAGAAATTTGAAAATTTTGGACATATATAATATATACAACTAATATTAACATGTATAGAACTCGTTCCTTCTTTAATCATCATATATGCTATTTTACTCTTATTTTTTGACATATATATACACATATCGTACGAAACGCTCCATGGGCACGTGTGCATGCATGCATACATGCTCCAAGATACAAAGAAATTATATATTAAAAATATATAAAAAAAAATTAACGAGATTAATAACTAGATAGATGTGAATATGTAATAATATTATAAATATTGAAAAAATTGTTAAACAAATAATTTTAAATTTTTTAGAAGGGAAATAAAATTATGTTACTGAACATAGATTTGCAATAAAAATTGAAAATATTTTTTAATCAGATTCGAATCAACCTGGATAATGGATTTTGATGGAGGATCCGAAACAACATCCAACAAATTATTTGACCCGGAAATTGACCAAGTGAAAAACTAAAATTTACAGTCATCAATGAAATAGTAGTTGACTAGCACATAGAAAGGCCATGGCTCTTGGGCACTTGTGTTTCTACCATTGACAGTTGCACATTTTTAAGTGACAGACTTGTAACTTTATCCTCAATTTTATTTTTTTATTTTTTATTTTTGTACTCTTTGTCCAACTTGTACGGACGGATTTTCCGTGGAAACGAGACTCAGTATTCTTTATCGAGTTTTCGGATCTGAAAACGAATAGCTTGAAGATTTCTGGTGCGATATCGGAATTCAATTATGGAGGAGATGGTTTTGATTTGAAATTAAATCATTTCGATCACACTTTTTGGCCGTTTTCGCTTTCGGCTTCTGCTTTTTGTAATTATTTATTGCTTTTTTTTTTAAATTTAAATGATCCAAATCTGACAGCCATGAGGAAGAAGCTTGACACCCGTTTCCCAGCTGTAAGTTCCTCTATAGCCCTCTTTTCTCTCCTTTGGTTAGGGTTTTGCTTTGATGGCTGAAAAATTAAAGCTCTTGATCGATCTATTGATTATTGGGCGATTTTGGCCCTTGACTTTAATTTTCGTGGGTTCGAGTTGCTGCTATTTCATGATTTCTGGGTTTTGTGAATTGAATTGGGATTTGAAATTCTGTGTTCCTCAGACAAGGAATTTTTGCGGGTATAAGATCTGGGTCGAATTTTATTAGTAATTCCCTCCTTAATTTTTTCCTATAATGATCTACACGGAAATTATAGAAAGCTTTAAAATTTGCTAATTATCTTCTATTTTTTGTTTAGGTTCCTGGTTATTTTGTTTCTAAGTATTCGTAGTTCTTATTTTTTCCGTTGTTAAGTGATTTGATGCTGATATCAGCAGCTTCATGTTTGAGGCTATTGAGAGTTATGGTTTAATTATGCTGGATGTATTCTACAACAATTTATCTTCCATGGCTGTATTTAATGTTGATTTTAATGCTGAAGGCTGTGCTTGAGAAACTATAAGTTGTATGATTAACTTTACTTTCTCGGGTTATTGTACATGTCTGTGACAGGCAATTAACCTAAAGAGAGTTTGTGATGTTTGGATTTATTTAATTATTATTTTTTTAACACTCAAATGATAACTAGTGGCCATTAGATTAGTAATAGTCTCCACTGCAGTGCTTAGGAATAATATAGTGTTGTTCATAAGTTAAGTCATGGGAGTAGGTTAGCTTCTGTGATCAAGGTTTAGCTCATCTACCATTTGTTGCTCTTTTATCTTTCTTTTCAAGCAAGGGGTTAGCTTGATGTAATGATTTTCAGCATTGGACGATGAATGTGCAATCAGGTGTACATAATATTATGTGTCTTTGTTACTATTAATTTATATCGATGTGTTGATGTTTGGGAATGAACCTGGCACTATATGCTCTGTAGGTGCTTTGGGCATCATGGATTAGCGACTTTTTCCCGTTTTAAAACATTAGGTGACAAGTTCGGTACGCTTCTTTAAAAGCAAGAAGCCCTATATGTTTTTTCTTTGGAGTTTGAACCTTAGAAGATTCAGTTTCACTGGTATCTCTAATCCTTTCATTGTTACCAGTCTAAGGCTAGATATAGTTTGTTGTTGGCAAGCAGAAACTTCTAATCCCATATTGACACCTCGATATCAATTCTAGTTTAAAAATACGGTGTTCATAAATGTGACAGTTTATTACCACCTTATCATAAAAATCGGCCGTCACAGATGTTAAGTTCTATAGCTATACTGGTATCTGGCAGCTGGTAGGACATTATAGAAACATGCTTAGTTTATATGTAAAATTCTGATGCTTTGATTAGATGGCAGCACATATGTGCTCAACTAATAGTGAGAGAGCCAGGCCTTAAATCTTAGTAAGCTTGATGTTTCCATTCTTGGAGAATCAACTAGAAAAAAAAAATCCATCTGAACAGTGTGTCATCTTCTAAAAGGACATGTTTTTTCTTAATGTTGTTTTGTGGGTTGTTTTCTGATGGAAAATATTAATCTGCAGGCTCGCATAAAAAAAATAATGCAAGCAGACGAAGATGTTGGAAAGATAGCACTGGCTGTGCCTGTTTTAGTTTGTAAGTAGTTGGGCATTTTTTTTCTTGGCTTGAAAGATTGTGTAAATTAGTTTTGTCGCTCATCCTTTTCTTCAATATTATTGCAGCTAAAGCTTTGGAATTGTTTTTGCAAGACCTTTGTGACCGTACGTATGAAATTACCCTTCAGCGAGGAGCAAAAACTATGAGTGCATTGCATTTGTAAGTGAGAAAGTGCCTTCTTCATTAATTCTTCTGTCTGGTCTACCATTTACTCATGAACTGAATGCTGTTATCTGTCAAATGGATTTGCTTTTGGAAAAGTACTGTTTGCTGGTTGGTTTCACATTTATAGGTTATACCATTTGATATTTACAGAGTTATAGGTCCTCAAAGAAGGGGATGCGCTAAAAGTGAAAGATATTGAATTATTAGTTCAAATTAAGAGCGGATGAACTTTAGTTTAAAAATAGGAGGAAGGTACTATTTGCCCTTAACATTTGACAGAAATCCCTATTTTGCCCTTTTTTGGGATGCTGCTCAAGAATGCAGCAGGCTTTGACTGAGCTGCTGAAAATGTTTTTGAATGGTATCCCAAGAAAAGGAAAAATAACCTACTTTTATAAATGTTTGGATGGATTTGGACCATTATAAATGAAATTTCCTGTAATTTCCTTTTCTTTCAGAAGGAATTGGATATGAATTTAAAGATTAATTAATATAAATTACCTCACCAGTTACTGAATTTCTTATTTAATCAATAGCTATTTTTATTGTTATCTTTGGTGCCAACTCTCCTACAAATTATTTTATTGACTATTCAAAGTTGGTGTCAATAGCTTAATATTAAGTACTTGGTTTTGCATGATTGTCACTCGCTTTGCAGCATACTGTTGTTCTTGTTGTTTGAATATCATATTGTTGAGGGGCTTGTGTATTCACTACCAAACCATAGGATGACTGAGTTGAAAGCATATTTAGGTCATTATAATTTAGAGTTGCAATCAACCAAGTGTCTTGTATCATGTTCAGGCCCCCTTTTACGAGCCCAACATTCAGTAGCAGCCTTGCCATTCTCCGGCATATTTCAAGAACTTGTTAGTGTAGTTTATTGAGTGAAGACATTAGAATGCATAGAGGAAAACTGCTGGCCATCTTCTCTTGTTGTTTCATAATTTTTTTTTCTTTAACATTTTTCTTATAAAATTTTTTCTTTCATCTTCCTTGCCAACCCCTGTTTTACACCTTTTTCTTTTCTGGTACTTGTTTATGGATGATGACTACAAGAAAAGCAAATCGTACATTAGATATCATCAATACATGCTTCTCTTATCAACTACTTTTTTCTTCTGTATTTTGATTTTACTGTTAGTGATGTGATCTAATTAAATTCCTTCTTAACATACAGAAAACACTGTGTTCAGAGCTACAATGTGTTTGATTTTCTGAGAGAAATTGTCAGTAGGGTTCCTGACTATGGTCATGGTCACAGTCACACTGATAATGCTGCAGATCATAGAATGCTCCAAAAGAGGTGGTTATAAAAATTGTGCAGTTCCCTACTCTTCCTTTCTTCTACTGTTATATAAATTAAGCTAACCGATTAATATTGCCAGAAAGCCCCTTGGAGAGGAATGCAATGACAGTGATGAAGAGTCAAAAAGAAGCAAAATGGTAAGATTCCCTTCAAGTATACTTAGCCATCATTTGTTCATAAAGTAAATAGGCATCATCTGGATGGATCCAGGAATGAGATCACCTGAGTCATTTTTTGGGATTAGAAGGGGTAATGAACTATCCATCTTTATTAGATTTTTTAACATAGATTCTTCTTGTTGAGAGTGGTTGGGTTGCAAATGCATTTTTCAAAAATGCATTCTGGTAGCTTCTGTCTTTTCGAAGTGGAGAAGAACAAGGAGAACGCACCAAAGCATGCTGATGTTATAGTTGATACTATAGATTTGGTGTCTGAAGTGGAGTAGTTAATTGTAAAAATTTGTCACTGGATTAATCCTATAATACGAGGTTTGGTTGTGCAGCATGACATGAGCCACGCTGGCAGCAGTGGCAGAGGGAGAGGCCGTGGTCGAGGAAGGGGCCGTGGACGAGGTGCTCGAAATGTGGAACGAGAATCTTCTCATCGTGAAATTGAATCTGAACCCAGCACGGCTCTTCAGCCCTGTGTAGGGGGCAACAGAATAGCTGTAGAAAATGGCGCAGAATCAAAGGAGTCACTGAAAGAAAATATAATAGCCAATGATGCTGCCAATGCACCAGAAAGAAACTTTGATCTGAATGCTGATGTGAATGAGAATGATGACGCAAAGGCTACAGCAGAACCAGCAGCAACTACAGCAGCCGCAACTGCAGCAGCAGTAACAGTGCCTGATAGCTCATCTTCGGCACCTGCTACAGAAACGAATCATGAAGAATATCCAGGCTGGTCTCTTTCTGAAATGGACAAGATGGCTATTGACCCTCTCCAGCTTGCACAATATGGAACAAAAGATGATGATGAGGAGGATTATGATGAAGAAGGCTAATCAACCTTTAGTGGAGGCTACTAGTAAATGGTTAGTGGTTGGGATCTGATTAATTGATGGAAAGACAAGTAGAGGAAAGTAGCAGAAAATGAAGAACCAGAAAGACAACCTCACAGTAGGGAATGATATTGCCTGCTCTCGGCATCACCATGAGAAAGGCCAAAATGAAAATGGTCTTTTGGGTTTTTCGTTGTTGCTCTTTGTGCGTCTCCTGTCGTGAACAATGCCTTCCAATAGTAGATTTGCTGACAATTTCAGAATGTTAGCCTATGTGATTTGAATATCTAATGTGTAGGATAAACAGCAGCCTTAGTATAAGTTGTTGTTTAAGATTGTTGTGTATGATTTATTTTAAGATTTAGTCCAACCACATTTATGTAATATGTGGTTATTGATCTGCCACTTAGAGATCACTGCTCATTTCTATGTTGCAGAGAGAGAGAGATACTACAGGTCTAGAATTGGCCTTTACATTGCCAGCACTTCAATGTCTCCACTAAATTCGGGCTATTGAAGAGTCCAAGTGTCTGGTTCCAAAGCTGGCCGGAGAACTCCTGAAGTTAGGTCGGTAGAAAAAATATCTGCAATGATTGAAACTATTCAATCTAATCAAGTAATGAAGCAGACATCTTAGCATGCAGCGCCGACATTAAATTTACAGTAAACGCTTTCTTTTTTGGGTTATCCATATGTAGTGAAAGATAAGCTTTACATCAGCAGTAGAAAGCAGACTGTAGTAGTCGTATGTGTTGGTCCTTGTATAATTAGTTTGAACTTTGAAGTCCCAGCCCATTGATAATGACTTTTTGACATTCTGTAGATCTTATCTTGTGCTCTACAATTTGTGTTGATCTTCACTTTTTAGTTTCGAGTCCAAACCCATCAATTAACTCACCCTTTTTTTTAAAAAAAAATGCCTACTCGATTCGGTGTGCTTGCTTGCCAGTATGGCCGTGTAGTAGAGAATATGTACATAAAACTAAAACATCATATTACAAGAACACACATAGTTGCATTTGTATATCAAAGGATAACAAAACAGGAAGTATTCATGATTAAAGTAGTTAAAACAAACAAAGCAAACAAGAAGCAAATGGATTATGCAATTAGGCGTGCTGCTCCATCTGATTGAGCAGGAAGTTGCCATCGTGGTTCTTGTGCACCTCAACTTTGAACTTCTCTTCGCTGGATCCTCTCTTCACCTTGATAAGCATGTCAAATTTGGCAGAATTTTCCAAAACCTGTCAACAATATCAACAATCCTCAACTCCTCAAACTATTGCTTGTATGCAAGAAGGATTTATTTCCTGCCTCGAAGCAGTATATTTCATTCCCTCACACATTTCTATTAGCCACGAAAGCACTGATACCGCATTCACAAATTTATAATTGCTCAGAATCAATATAGATCTAATCAAGTTTGGAGACATATTGATTGGTACAAGAGAAATTATCCTAGCCTGCATTTAAAGCACCACAACAGATTTTAGTCTTGAAAGTTAATAATTGGATAGCAATTGATTTCATTTCCACTTTGAAGTAGCTGAACAAAAATTGATTGACGTAAGCATTCTAGTTGAAGTTCAAGGCCTCATCCATTTACAATCACTGTTGTTGGATTTTAATTTTGAAAAGCAATTACTAGAGACCAATTGATTTCCATTCAACTTCAATTAATGGCTCGTAAATTAAGATCGTTCTTAAAAGAACAGAATGAAATCCCTTTTCAGAATTCACACTCTGCACTTCCAAAATGAAACCTCTCTTTTACCCCAGAAAAACCGGATGCACGATTTAAAAACAGTTCATCTCACCATACAGTCTATACTATAATACTACCATCACCACAATGTTGTGACGCTTATTTCCAGCATAAGAAAAGAAACAAAACGTAACAAAACAAAACAGGATGAAGCATTTGAAATGCAAAGAAAAAGAAGCTACCTCAGCTTTTGCATGAACAATCTCTTGAAGTTCAAAAGGGAACAGGGAGTTGGATCTCTGCTGAATGGTCTTGACAGCATGATTTGCTGCATCTTGAACAGCAGGATCATGTGCTGGCACTTCACGCCACCCAGGACCATGACCATCTGCTTCACAAATTTAAGTCAGTATCCTGATCCTAATTCAGAATAAAAATAAATGAACACTAATGATGAAGTAGCTTCACTTAGAATCCAATCGGCTAATCAATAAAACAAAAGAAAGATAAATTACTGCTAAAGGTGCAATTTTGCCTCCAAATTTTCTATGACATGATCCCTTTACCTCAAATTAAAAGGTGCCATTTGCGCCTAAATTTCTTTCTGATTTCCTTCAGGATGGTCAAATTACCTCTTTTAAAGCCAAATTTGCACGAAAAATACATTTATTTAGAGCCATTCTACCCCATCTTTCACTTAAAAAAACACAATTCCTATTTTTTTCCTCATTATTTTTCATCACCACTGACTCTATTTCATTCGAAGATATCGTGGAAATAAAAAATTTGCATGAAATGAAAAAAAAAATAGCCGAGAATGCAATTTGGGTGGTGATTACGCCTCAAAAATTATAATTTGGGGCAAATTGACCTCACCAAAATAAATAAAACAAAATTTGCTCCCGCTGTAATTGTAAAAGATAGTGAAAAACCTTTCTTGACACCAAGATCAGATGAAGTGAAAGGAGTAGAACTACCATCAGCATCACCGGCGTGCTTGAACTCCTGCAATTCTTTAAAATTGAGCCAAGGCTTCACCCAAACCTTAGCTTCATAAAGCTTCTTCTTCCCTGCCTCAATCGCCTCAATAGTAAGATGATGCAAAGTCCCAGCCACCACTTGCTCCTTCGCCTTCACCACTCTCGCATACTCCAGCATCGCATTCTTCGCATCACAAAAACACAAATCACTAATTAACCAAAATCCTTCAAAATCTAAAGCGAAAACAATCAATCCTATGATTACAATAACCTAATACCTGTTTCTTGTTGTGTTCTTCAACAGCATATCGACCAAGACTGTCGATATCGGCGCTGTTGGCGACGCCTTTAGGTTCGTGAACTCCGCCGAGTGTGGCCATCTTCTCGCCGCAAAATTCTGACTTTCCTATAGGGAACCGAGAAATGAGTGAGAGAGTAAAAAGCAGAGAAAATGCGTAAGATCCTTTCATGGCTTTTATAGATTGCTGATTGACTCTTTCCTCGCTTCTCGTCTTCTTCCCGTGCCGTTTCTATAACAATTCCCTATCAATGCACAGGATTTTGACACGTCAAAATAGGTGTTCATCAACGGCCTTGAGATGCGTGCTCTTGGATATCTTTTGCTTAGTAAGTAAGCTTACGGGTGGACACATGTGGGGCCCTGTTGTTGCGATACTTAATGAGGTGGCAAAATGGATCAAAATAAAATAAGAAGAATTGGGTTTGCTTAAAGGAGATTATTGTCAAAAATTAGTTATTATTAGTAAGCTAACATCACTGGACTTATTAAATTAATGGAATTGAAATAATTAAAAATCAGAAATTCGATAAAATTAAGAATCGAAATAAATAATTTCGAATAATTTATTCCAATATATTCTATTTAATTACTATATTTTATTTTTTGATGAGGAATTGCAGTTTGTTTATAATCAAATAATAATTAATTAAAAAATAACTTAACAAACTTTCGACCGTTTCATTTTATATTTGTTTACTAGAACCACTCGGTTGATTAGAAATTTTTTCTAATATATACTAATTTTTTTTTCTTTCTATAAAGCAAACTGTGGTCTGTAGCTTTATAATGTCTTTCGACAAAAAAAGAAAAAAAAAAACATGGCTTTATAATTTACTTTATTTAATGAAATAAGATAAGTAGATAACATTATTGTTGTCCGAATTATTGCCTTTTAACAATTTACAGCTCATATTGGATGAAAAGCTGAGAAAAAATAAATACACTATGTGCATGCAACATGCTTTATATATTTACATTAAAAAAGAAAAGAACTAAAGTATTATCTTGTCATTTGAATTATAGACTATATTTTTGTATTAAAAAAATTATCAGAGTTCAATTCATTTTCTCCTTTACTCGTATTTAGCTCATGTCAAGTATGAAAATACTTAATTTTTCTAAATTAAACGTTTTAATTGTTATTTTATCTTACATTAATAAACCTTCAGGTTTGGTTTTATCTACTCCACAAATCATTGGCCTTGGATATTTAGGGGTGGACTGGGTGGAGATTCGGACCCGAGAGCCTAATAAAAATTCAAGTGCTTCCACCGTTTGAAGATTATCCGAGAGAAATTACGAACTAAAACATATTTGTTTATTACATTACACGTAATTGTAAAAACATACGCCAGAAATACAACAAACTCCCTCATGGAGAGAAAAAAAAAAGTTCAAAGTGGGAGACTGGGAGTATCAGAGAAAAGAAAAGTTTACATAAACGGAGAGATGGGGAAGAAAACCACTAGGCTCAGCAGCAAACATGGCCCCCCATGTGCTTCAAAACCAAACCAATTATCATGGCAATTTAAAACAGCACTTGAGGGCTTTTTCTAAATACAAGAAGAGAAAAAGCATGAGACACAAAACACACTCATGCAACACTCTCTTCCTTTGGAGGCTATTGAGCAAAAAAAGGAAATGACTCCCCATCAATTTTGATGTGTGAGAAGGGAAAAACAAAAATATGGTATACAATGACAATTTGATGAAGCAACAAAGAAAGAAAAGCTTGTACATACTTGCGTAACCTTCACATTTCTTAATTTTTTCAACTTCTTCGCCTCACAAAGACAATCTCTGTACTTGCTGGTTCTTGGTCATTATCTGATCTTGGTTTAAGCATTACCTGTGATTTTGCAGCAAAGAAAGAAAACTAAGAAGCCAAGGATCTGTCTGTCCTGATTAACTTTGTTTCAAAATCTAAGAAGCAACGTATTAGTTTCAAAATCTAAGAAGCTACGTTCATTACAGGTACTCTCAAGAACTCCTTACAGCTGTTCTGTGACAGGGGTTTTGAGGCTGTCAGGGATCTTGCCCCACACTTTAGCTATTATATCCTAACTAGAAATCTACATGACAGTGTAAAAAAACATATATGTAAGTACAAGGCAGCAGACAAACCTCATATCGTTCAAGCAATGAAGCAAACAACGTGGCAACTCCTTGGATGACAAAATTCTGGCCAACACATGCACGTATGCCAGAACCAAAGGGAAGAAACGCCGAATTATTATTTGGATCATTTAAGACGACTGAGTTCCGGATTGGGTCAATTGTGTCTCCTGCAACATCTGAGAAGACAATTTTGGATATTAATAATAACAACATATCCAGGACTACGATACAACTAAGTACACAAATGAGCTATAATAACCCGTATCTTGGTGAGAATAAACTGGAAACAGGTAAGAGTGGCACCTGTAAATGATTTATCCTCCACTGAACCAGAAACCTTTGTGGCTTTTGACAGGAACCGATAAGGATTAAATTTGCTTGCATCACTGCCCCAACTAGTAGCGTCCATCTGCAGCAGATGGACAGGTACAACCAGCATTGCTCCAGCTGGTATAGTTACACCATTTTTGAGTCCCAAGTCTGCCATAAAAGGCAGTAAAGCAAGAGTCAGGGACTAAAAAAACTATAAAAAGAATAAACAAGAATGGGATATTATGAAAAGAAGCAGTACTGATATACCAAAACTAAAAAAATGTAATGTGATCACAGTTGCAGTATAAATCTAAGTTGATCTTTTAAAGAAACTCTTGGTAACATAAATCTAGTACGCTTTAGGGTTGCATTATTGAAAATACACCATGAAAGGTTAAATATTGATTAACAAGGAAAAGAAGAATAAAATGACAATGACTCCAAAAGTCAGGTGTATGATTCCAGAAACTGATCAATTTCTCATTTTCACCAAATCGATGTAAATGAAGTGAACATGTAAACAACTTAATCTAAAGGGATTACAAGTTTATAATTAGCTCAACCAACAATTGAGTTACATAGTCACATTAAGGAGTCCCTGACCACCATTCTGATCCCAAGCTGCACATGCATGAACATGAAAAAAACATTGAAGATGAAGACATCAGCGAAGGGTGACTAAACCTCTTAACATTTGACTAAAACAGAGCAGGTTATTGTGATATTGCAACCAAACCACTACTCCAGGATTTAAGATGAAAATGCGATATTTGTACAGCAACTCTAACCAGACTATATCTAACTTGGTCCCTATACATCCTGGTGCAGATAAATATATACATATCACTATAGCAAACTAGCTGTTTGTGAATAAGTAAGCAGTATCTTACCATCTTTCAAAGAACACCTTTGTAGCAAAAGTCCTCCTGGAAGAAGGCGGGCCGATTCATAAATAGTTGCCAATAGCAAGAACATCTCATCAACATTGTGGACATCTTCAGCCAATCCTTGCCTTACCATAACAATTTCCGAGTATATCTGCAGAAATGCAAAGATAAATTTACAAATAAATGTCAACATTGGTCCTCAGTGCCTAGGAAGGAATCCAAAATAATTAATGTTATTGTGCCTTCATCTCAAAACAATTTAGAAAGAACAACAACAGTATACTAAGCATTCAAGAAATAATAACATTTGGAATCAAAGCTCTAAGCCCTAGATGAACGTGAACAATCACATTTAAGGAGAAGAAAGGACCTACCTTAGCCTGCAACTTCAGATCTGTAGCAAGCCTATCCAAGATACTACCAATTAGACCTGCTGTTGCTATGCATCCATGAAACATCATGCACATAATATTTGCACATGGCTCTTCTCCCACATTAAGATGGCCATCACGCTCCACTGAGAAAATTTTATCTTGCATTCCTGCATTAGGAGGAGGTAGACCGCATGTAGTTTTCATTCCATACTTTACAGTTTCATCATTGAAGTTTTGATCAACATGGCGTGATAATTTGGAACTTTTTCTGCATTGCTGTACAATATCTTGAGTTAAAAAATTCAACTCCGTGCATAGAGACTGATATTTCCAAAATTCCCGTTTCCAGACTGGTGTAACTCTATATGAGGCCCAAAATGATGCCTCATTAGCAATTGCCATCAACAGCTCTTCATAAAAACTTGCCTTAGACCATGCCAAGAATGCATCTCCAAAGAGTGTGTTCCCCAAAACAGTAAACGCCATATGTTGTGAAATCAATTTACAGCCAACACTTCCTTTGCCCATACTATCATCTATTCTTTCCATGATATGGTCTGCAACATATTTAGGAATTGCACTTGCTTTTCCAAGAATTTTTTCATTTAATTGCAATGACAATGATTCTCTTCTCTTTTGCGCCTGTTCATGTAAAAAGATTCACATGCCAAATATTTCAGGGACAGAAGAAATCATTCTCAGCCATTTAACCACAAGAAAGACTCCAAGGTGTATCAAGGTAGTTAAATCTAATAGTATCCTACCAATTTCATGCATAACAACTGAAAAAATCAGGCCAATCAAAATAAACTAGTCAAAGATCAGAAAACAACCACTAAAATAATCACAGCAAACACATAAGGCATCTTATTAACATCAAATCATACGGTTTATGCTTTGTAATGATAATATAGTTAAATATGCGCAATTGATGATAGCAGCGTGAAGGGGCATCACAGAAAATAAAGTTCATACCTGGCCATAAGAGCAAAAAAAGAGGCTTGATGTTCCAAAGGCCAGCCGAAAAGCCTTCCCAGTAGAGGGTAATTTGTCCTCAGCCTTCAAAAGCACCTCTCTGACAAGCGCTGGATCTTTTATAGATACCAGAGGCTGAGTAGGCCCCAACCACAACTTCAAAATTGATCCATATTTGTTGTGCAGCTCAGACAAAAGGTCTGGGGATCAAGGAGACAAGAGTATAAATCATGCTCTGGTATATACCACCTTTAAACTTTATAAATAAGAGTTTCCATGCACTAAATAACCGAAATGAGTACATAATTAGAACAATAAGAAGCTATGAGAAATGATCTCCAATCCAATTCCCCAAGTTGTCGTCTTCTTTTACATCCTAAACAAATTACGAATTTAAAATCAATTTCCTTACAACCAAACAGAAAATCTTTTTTTTTTTCTTTTTTGCATGGATCCAAAACAGAGAACAAAATCCAATAGTATCAAGAAAAACACTCACATCGACAACTCTTTCCTTTTTTTTTTCCCTGAATCTATTAACTTCCATTTCACTAATCGTCTCCAATTCAAAAAAAAAAAAAAAAACTCAAAACGCGCGCGCGCGCGCGCACACACACACAAATACTTTCTTTTACGTCCAAACAAAGCATCAGAAGAGAACCAGAATCAAATGCATCACAACCAGTAACTCACTCACCGATGAAATTCTCGCGGGAACCAAAATTATTGTGCCCGAAGAAAGAACTACAAGGAGGTCCAGCAATTCTCCTGGCTTTAGACCATATTCTGAACAGCTTAAAAACCTTCTCGAGCAAAAGAGCAGTAATAGTTATAAGAGAAATCCACAAAAAAGCATTGAATTCCCTAGTCGCATACTCTTTTAAGAACCGAGAACTTTCCTCCAAATCGCAAAATCCATGCTTGGATTTAGACGATAACAGATAAGACAAGAGATGATTCGGCAATTTACAGGATGAACTCATCATCTTTGTTGTTCTTCTTCTTCTTCTCCTCGTGAGAGAGAGAGATAGAGAAATGAAAATGGAAGCTTTCAACTTTTTGACTTTTAAAGACTGTGGAAATTGGAATATGGATGATTTTTATTATTAATATTTTGGCGGTAACGGGAGGACACGTGGGTATTGGACCCACTTCATATAATTTTGTAAACTTACCGCATAACTGTGTGTCTGTATGTAGGGCAGGGCGGCCTTAGTAGTTAGTGCCGAAGGGATATTTTCTTTCTAAGGTCCAATGTAGCACTAGGCTATAGGGGTGTACGCAGTTCGGTCCAGTTCGGTTATTTACAAATCTCCGTATTGTATTGGAATTTCGGTTCTTATAAATTTCGGTACAGTTCGGTTCTTATTAATTTCGGTACAGTTCAGTACGGTTCTTATAATTTTCAGTACAGTTCAGTTCGGTTATTCGGTTCTTTCGGTACAAAACAAAACAAGACAATACAATACGGTATTTCGGATAATTCAATATTTTTAAAAATTTACAATATAAATATACACAATAATAAATACAAATATAATTAAAATATCTCAACAAGTACATACAATTTTGCATTCAATTT
Source organism: Excoecaria cochinchinensis (assembly GCA_947683425.1). Taxonomy (NCBI): domain Eukaryota; kingdom Viridiplantae; phylum Streptophyta; class Magnoliopsida; order Malpighiales; family Euphorbiaceae; genus Excoecaria; species Excoecaria cochinchinensis. The sequence continues at coordinate 1,092,005 of CANTUQ010000125.1, read as the reverse complement.
TAAGAAAATATTTCAATTTATCCCTCTCATTTATGAAAAAAGAAAAACATATTTTAACAATAGTCGCTTTAAATTAAATTTTAAATTCTAGATAAATTATTTTAATAAATTTCCTAAAATTCTAATATTTAATAAAATTAATTTGTAATTCATCTCTAATGATCATCTTAATTAAAACTTATGTACAAGCCTATTGATTAAATTTTTAACTAACTAATGACGTACTATTAACGAATACCACAAAAATCAAAAGTTGTGTGTTACTTATCCTTATTTTTAGATGTAGCCGCAAAAATGATAGTGGTAGCGACGAAAAGAAGAAAATGCAAGTATAAGTTAAAACCAACGGAAAATATAGGAAAAATTGTGGGGCTTAACACAATTTCGAAACAGAAAAAAAAGAGGCAGGCACAATTTAAGTTCTTTTTTTTAATTTATTTTCTTTTATATATATATATATATAATAAAATATAAAACCGGTCAGATTCTGACGCAGCAAAAATACCTCAAAATGAAAAAATTTTATTCAAAGTTGAAAATTCCCTCCAAACTAAGGTAACAAACAATTTATATGAAAAGAATAAAAAAATTAAAATAATACCCCTAAAACTTAAAATTGAAAAATTGAATCTCAAACGTTATTTTTGAGGCACAAAATGGACTGTTATGGTAGACTAAGTTTTATAAAAATCGACCGGCTTGAAATGATTTTTTCGGAAACATATAATAATAAGCAAACGAACACTTGTAGCAAAAGTTATAACAAAAACAATAATTAATGATGATTGACCCATTTAACTCGCTCCAAATATTGAAAATCCGACTCGTCTGCATTAGATTCCCTCCAAATATTTCAATTCCCTCCAAATATTTTAATTCCCTCCAAAACTTGAAATAAAAAATATTTCTACTAAAATTTTTCAAATTTTATTCTTAATTTGCTCTAAAAAAAATTAATTAATAAAATAATTATATACTTATATAATTATATTATATATTAATTAATAAATTTGATTAATATAATAATTGTATATAATTATATTATTAAGATATATTTTCAATTACTCACATAAATATTGTGCTAAATACAAATGAGTATTAGTTAAGTAACGCTAAAAATAAAAAAAAATATTAAAATTTTATTATAAATAATTATATATAATTTTATTTTTAATTTACATATTCATATAAGTATTGTAATAGAAATAAATGAGTATTAGTCGAGTGACACTAGAAGCAAATAAAATTAATTTATAAAATGATTATATAATAAATTATTTAGTTATATATAATTACATTATTAAAATAAATCAATTATTCAAATATATATTGTATCAAAATAAATAATTACTAATTGAGTGATATTAAATATAAATGAAATTAATTGATAAGTTAATATTATATACAGCATCGGCTGATTATATGGTTATGATCCATCCATATATATTATTTTAGCTCAGTTATTATACTCAATTTCACTAAATTTAGCTTAATAGTTAAACGATTATTAATTAATATTATAGTTAATAATTATAAGGGTGAATGTAAAAGTAGCATTAAAAGAAATTAATTGATAAGTTAATTATATATACAGCATCGGCTGATTATATGGTTATGATCCATCCATATATATTATTTTGGCTCAGTTATTATACTCAATTTCACTAAATTTGGTTTAATAGTTAAACGATTATTAATTAATATTATAGTTAATAATTATAAGGGTGATTGTAAAAGTAGCATTAAAAGTAAATAAAATTAATTGGTAAAATGATTGTGTATATAAATATTTGTAAAAAAAAAAAGTAATAGTTGAGTGACATTAAAGTTAAATTAAATTAAATACGAATTAGTAAAATTTAATTATATATAATTAAATTATTAAGTTACAACTCAATTACTCGTATATGTATTGTAACAAAATAGATAAGTATTAGTTGAGTAATACTAAAAACAAACGAAATTAATTGGCAAGGTGATTATATATATATATAATTACATGAATTGAATTGGTAAATTTCATTATATATAATAATTATTATATATAATTATATTATTAATTTATATGCTCAATTATTCATATAGGTATTGTACAAAATATATATATGAGTACTAGTTGAGTGATACTAAAAATAAATGAAATTAATTATTAAGGTGATTATATATTTATATAGTTATATTAATTAGTAAAATTTAATTATATCTAATTAAATTATTAACTAACAATAGATAAATACCAGTTGAGTGATATTAAAAGTAAATAAAATTAATTGGTAAAATGATTATAAACTCATATAATTACATTAATTAGTAAAATTTCATTGATATAATAATTATATTTGTGTGTGTATATAAATGTTTGTACAAAATGAAAAATTATGTAATAGTTGAGTAACACTAAACGCAAATTAAATTAAATACAAGTTATTTTAATTACACATTTATATAGATATGATAATTAAATTTATCTTATTAATAATCAAAATATTTATTTTAATTTTTTAACTATTTATTATATTAATTTCATACATTAAAATATTTAATACAAATAATTATAAAAGTTTCAAAAAAATACAAATAATTATGAAGTTAAATTTATATAATAACAATATAATATAAATTATAAATAATATTTATATATAAATTACTAATATTATATATAATAATTAATAAATATCGGTTATTTCGGTCCAATTCAGTACAGAACAGTTCGGTACGGTTTAATACGGTTCTCGATTCGGTTCCAGTACAATTCGGTTCGGTTCTAATAAAAAAGTCAACAGTACAATTCGGTTCAGTTCTAGTAAAAAAAGTCAACGGTACAATTCGGTTCTGGATCTTTTTCTTCGGTATTTCGGTTCGGTACAGGAAGATCCAGAACCGTGTACACCCCTACTAGGCTATAGGGCACAATGGTCAAATCCTTTTTGGGAAAAGGGCAAATTGAATCTCTTGTTGAGGGGATATATATATATATATATATAAATTTTTTAATTATATATATATATATATATATACATACATAAATTATTTTTAATTTATTTTACGAATTATCTTTTAAATTTTAATTTAATAATAATTATATAATTTTAATTTTTTAAAATAAAATTATAATGTGTATTTTTATTATTTCTGAAATTCTGACTCAGTCAAAATATATATATATATATATATATATATATATATATATATATATATATATATATATTATTCGATTAAACTTTTTTTTTTCAATTAACAAATTAAATGGCTTTTTTAGAAAATTTGTTCCAAACATAAAATAACAAAAGATAAAATTAATGGCAAAATGAGTGGTACTTTGGCGCAGTGGCCAGATGTGACAAAAAAATTTGTATTTCATTTGACTTATAATCTATTCGCACTTAATTAATTTTTTTTTAAATCAACATTTCATGTTAATAACTTAAATCGCGAACCAAAACATCTATTAAAAACAGAAGTGGACAGTCCTACTTTTCATAAACAGATTTAAATCTGACTGTTTTAATTAGCTTATAAGCAGACAAATTCGCTATTTGTTTAGCATGAGCAATAGAATAATCGTCCTAAACTTTTAACAAAACATTATATTTTTCTATAATATATGTAAAATAAGAGACCTCACTGCATTAATCAATCATGGCCCTAGAAACCATCACACAGTCCGTTTGAATACAAACTCGGGCCAGCTAAGAGCTTCCTTGCCCGTTAACGCCTCAGCTGAATGAGCTGCAAAACCACCTTCTATACCTCCATTCCTCGCTGCAACAAAAGCACCCTGATGATTTCTAATAATAAAACCATAGGAGGTGTACCCTTCACTTTGAAAACAGCTTGCATCCACATTACAAACCAGACAGCCTTCCTCAGGCCTTTTGCCATTTTGAGATAGAGTGGGCGGCAATATGTGAGTAAACAGGCTTCTGTATTTGAGCTGTTTTCCATTGTGAGAGAACCAGTCTAGAAAGCTTTAAAACCACATCTGGGCCATCTCTTCTTCTATCCCAAAGCACATTATTTATATTTTTCCACAAGCTCCAAATTATAAACACCACTTCCATATAACCATATATAGTTATAACTACTTTTAGATTAATTTAGTTACTTCATCAACGCTATTAGGATTGGCTAGACATGTTTGGATTATTATATTATATTAGCTTGTATCATATTAGTATGTATAGTATTAATATATATTGCTTATCATATATTATTATTATATACAAATACAATGTTTTGTGCAAAATTAGAGTAGTTTGTAATATTTCGCACAATGCTTGGTCCAAAATGATATGCTGTATTACTTTTGTAAAAAATAAAATAAAATTATCAAGTCAGTTTTGGGTTATTAATTTTTGATCGGGTCGCTTTGGGTTTTTGGTTAGGTTTGGTTACTTCGATTTCAGGCTTCTAAGACAATATGAATCGAATAAATCGAATTTCATATTTAGAACCAAATTGAATGAACCAAAAATCATAAAAATCAAACCGAGTAGACTTAATTGCCCATGGTCCTGTTTAATTTGCTGTTCTGATTTGATTTTGTATAATCTTATATGTATAAATATTTAAATTATATATAAATATATAATATATTATAAATTATAAATTATATATTTAAATTTTTTTTTGAAACTATATATTTAAATTTTAAAGTTGAAATTATATGAATATATATAGATTATATATGTAATTTTTTTTAAACTATATATTTAAATTTTAAAGTTGAAATTATATGAATATATTTAAATTATATAAATAAATGATTTAAAAAATATATAAATATATAATATATTCTTTGAGACAAAAATAAAAATAATGTTAATATATGACATTAAAAAAAAAAAAGTTTGGATCATTTAAGTTGTAAGGATCGATACTTAATTTTCGGATCAACTGCTTGCCTGTTCCACTGTTAGTATATTTCGTTTACACTAGTTGAAGCAAAATGTGATGATTTCAAATGTTGAAATCGTGGCTGAATCTCTTAACACTTTATCCTGGATTCGTCTCCTATTTTCTCATCTACGTACGTACTCTATATATGTTCCATGCTCCATGATCAAGGTTTTTCGCTTTTCATTTTCTTCTCTTGAACCTCATGATTCAATGAAGAAGCCAAGTTTAAATTCATGAAAATTACGTCCTTTTCATGAATTTGGCACATAAATTAGAAAAGATTCACATGCGAAATATTACAGGAAGAGAAATCATTCTCAGCCATTTAACCAAAGAAATACATCCAATGATTATCAAAATATGTACCTAAATTTAATACGATATATGTATCCTACCAATTTCATCAAAATTCTAAAGCTAAGCTACTTATAAAACCATAAAGGCAACTAAAAATCCAAAAGCTGGTCTAAATCAATGTCAATATTTAGACGTTCCAATTGATATGCACTGATCCGCGTCTTTGTTGGTGATTTTGCAGACAACATTTGGCCCGATTGAATATTCATGCATTATCCATCTCCCATTACCGTCAGCCACCGAGCGGAGATGTTCAGGAACTTGGAACCTCAACATTTTGTTGAGCCCAATAACCCTACCCTGAGGGTCTTTAATTTCTTTAATATATTGGGCATCCCATTTGCTACAGCCAGCCGTTCTTTTTCTCATAGTGCCATTGGCAGTTCTATTGTTCAGCTTCACAAACACATAAAGTCTTGTTTGGCGTGTTTGTCAAAAATCTTCCATGGCTCTTTATCTCCGTAGATATCGCAGTCTTTTATTATATCATAATCAAGAGTTTCACCCCTCACTTTCATCGGTAGAAAATACTGAATTAACTGTTCATCAGTAGGAGAAAAACGAAAGCCAAGAGGTACATTCACCATTGTTGCTTCTTTGACTTCTTCTTCTACTAAAGAATATCACTTAATGGATTCTTGGATTGGAATTTGTTGTGCACGTGAGATTGATAATGAACATGGGGCGGGTGGCCTTATATATAGCTATGTATATTCATCCTTAACTTGCATGGTTTATATATGATGGCTGGCAGTCCCGAATAATTTGGAGATTAGGAAACCTGATGTTTATTGGAAATTGAAATGTACAGAAATCAAGGGTCAATTTCACTCGTGTTCACTCAACTTATCACTTATCGCGCAAAAGTAACCGACTTTTTTTTTTTCTTACTTAAATGTCACTGAACTTTTAACATTATTGCACAGAAGTCATGTTGACCGGAATCCGGCGACGACACTTGCCGGATTGATGACTTTTTTGCAAAAATGTTAAAAGTTCAGTAATATTTAAGTTAAAAAAAAAAGTTAATTACTTTTGCGAGATAAATCATAAGTCTAGTGACCGTGAGTGAAATTAATTTAAATGTAGCATTTGTTGAACTTATCAATCCAGCAAAAGTCGTCGCCGGATTCCGGTCAACATGACTTTTGTGCAATAATGTTAAAAGTTCAGTGACATTTAAGTAAGAAAAAAAAATCGGTTAATTTTGTGCGATAAGTGATAAGTTGAGTGAACATGGGTGAAATCAACCCCAGAAATCAATAAGGATTAGGATACAGGGAATGTGTGTTGGTAAGTAATCTTCATCAATAAGGATTAGGGGACAGGGAATGTGTGTTAGTAAGTAATCTTCCAGAAATTGTGTTTGGTTTAGTAATTCATATAATTAACAATACTAGTAATAATTTTGTCGTAATTCCATGAACCACTAAAACTCTCTGCTTCTTGGTTTGCAGGTTCTTTCAATGTCTTCACTTCACTGATTTAGTTAGCCTCATTTGATTGTGGTTGAAATCAATTGCGAATTTTGCAGGCATTTTTGTCACTGCTTATTTTGTTGTTCGATTAGTTTTCATTTTCACTTGTAGTTGATTTGTTGGCTTAGAAATTAAAAGAAAGTGACTCTTATGAACTGCATCCTGTCCCACTTGTGCTCATTGAACTGTAAGTTCGTGTTTGGTCATGTGGAGTTGGAGAATTGGGGAAATTAATTTCCAATTTGCTTTACAATATTACTTTTGTTATTCTTTCACATAAAATAAGCTAAAAATCAAAGAAAGAAAATGACAAATAGCTCTTGGGGTCCAATAGCATTGGCAATAATTTCCAAAGGTTCCATCTTTATTTCCTCCTTGTCTGCTGCTGTTCTTCTTTACACTTTCATCCCTTCCCTGCTGATAAGATACAGAAAACAAAAATGGTAGAAGCAGTTCCATTTGATATAGCGACTAACGTACTAATCAAGTTGGGCTCCTCTACCTTCCAAGAAATTGGAGACACTTATTGATAGCATCGCTATCCTCCTATCCCATATCGGCTGGCGAAAAGCTGAAATTGAACCTTAAAAGGCCATGAACACCTTCCCCTGCAGAGGTCTTTTAAAATCGTGAGGGCTCCGGTTCAAAACGGACAATATCTGCAGTACCCGATGTATCAATTGATATTTTCGTTGAGAGACGAGGGCAGCGCCCGATCGGCAGCGTCCAAAGCGGCCAGTCTCGTAAGTGGCCTGTCTCGAAGACCTTTTCTCGAGAGGGGGAATAGTGATAGCATCGCTATCCTCGTATCCCACATCGGCTGGCGAAAAACTGAAAGTAAACCTTAAAAGTCCATGGATACCTTTCCCCCACCAGAGGCCTTTTAAAACCGTGAGTGTTCTGGCCTAAAACGGACAATATCTGCAGTGCTCGATGTATCAATTAATTAGGGAGGCGGCAAGGAGGGGTACGTAGGAATGCCGACCACTACTTAAGCCACTTGTGGCTGAGAGAAAGCCAGTAGCACCCTGTATAGGTTGGGTGGAGCTTGAAGAAGGTAGCCCCTCTCAGAGAAAGCCATTGCGCGCTAGCCTAGTTAGCTAGCGTTTTTCAGCTGGCTATTATGTTAGTTGTAGCGCGCCTTCCCTTGATATATCGGACACTGCAGATATTATCCGCTTTGTGCCGGAACTCTCACGGTTTTAAAAGGTCTCGCCAGCCGATATGGGATAGGAGGATAGCGATGCTATCACTATTCCCCCTCCCAATGAGAGGTCTTCGGGACTGGCCGTTTTGGACGCTGCCCTCGTCTCTCAACGAAAGCACCAATTGGTACATCGGGCACTGCAGATATTGTCCGCTTTGGGCCGGAGCGCTCACGATTTTAAAAGATCTCTGCAGGGGAAGGTGTCTATGGCCTTTTAAGGTCTACTTTCACCTCTTCGCCAGCCGATGTGGGATAGGAGGATAGCGATGCTATCACTATTTTCTCTCCCGAGGAGAGGTCTTCGAGACTCGCCGCTTTGGGCGCTGCACTTGTCTCTCAACGAAAGCACCAATTGATACATCGGACACTGCAAATATTATCCGTTTTGGACCGGAGCCCTCACGGTTTTAAAAGGCCTCTGCAAGGGAAGGTGTCTATGACCTTTTAAGGTTCACTTTCAACTTTTCGCCAGCCGATATGGGATAGAAGGATAGCGATGCTATCACTTATGGTGTGAAAAAGGACTTACACAAGCTGGAGAACACTTTCTCGACCATCAAAGCTGCGCTTTTGGACTCCGAGGAGAGGAAGGAAAAGAGCCATATGAAAGTTAATGGGGTGTGGCCCAAAGTCTTTTAACGGGCCTTACCCAAAGTCTTTCATCCTAAAAGTTAATGGGTGTGGCCCAATTTCAAGATCCAAAGGGCAGACAGGTTCGGGCTTACAAAATTTGAGCTTCTGTTCTAATCTCCCTCTTCTCCTGCGGATACGTTCTGTAATCTCTGATTCCAAAATAATTTTTCGCTAGTTTTCGTTTTTGTTTAGTTTATGAAAACGGCATTTTGAATCTTGGCAATGGTAAAATTTCTCTGGATATTTGAGTTTTTATAAGGGTTTCGGCTTTTGCTGTTTAGCATTTCAGTGTTATTTCTAAAAATTCAGTAACTAGTTAGTGTGATTGGGGGGTTTAATTTGTTTACTGCTCAAAAGTTTGTTCCCTGATGCATTTTTATTCTACCATGAGTGACTCATCTGCCATTTTTTTTTTGTTTTCAGGATGAATTTCGGGAAGCTATACTGCAGCCTGGGCCACCTGAAAGTTTCGCTCTCCAGACTGTTCAAGAATTTATTAAACCTCAGGTTATTTTTATTGTTGTTAGGTCATTGGATGTAATTTTTTTTTTCTTATATATAAAACGAGCGGGTTAAAATATGTTTGATGATATAATGTAATTTGTTGGGGTTTCTTTATGTGAATATGTGTATATGTTGATAGCTTTAAAGTATATTAACATCCTTCACAAAGGTTCTTCAACTTTCAATAATGTTGCTGGTTTGTTTTTCCCTGCTTGTTGCTCAGTCAATTCTTGTTCAATTGATTTATTTGTTAAATGGACAGAGGCAAACAAAATTGGCCCAAGATGAGAACCAACTGTTAGAAAATATGCTTCGGACTTTACTTCAGGAGCTTGCGGTATGTATACTTCAATACTCATTTAAATGGCATCATGTTTGTTATAGCTGTAGACATCATTTTAGCTATTTTCATGATTGTTTATGGTTAATTGAGTCTTATTGGAAATCTATTTAAACTGTTCATTATATGCACCTTTAGTTGTTAGTTGATTTTGTAATTTGCATTCTCTGTGATAAATTGGGCATATCTTCTCCCCTTTTAATATTGTGTATCTCTCTTGAACTTGGAAATCATTGCCATTAGATTATCTACTGGTTGCAGAGGATAGCATTTAATTGAAGTGAAGTGTTTTTTGAACTTGTATGCTGGCTTTTAAAGTATATTGCATTTATGACAAAGTATGTGCAGATGTGTTTTGCTGCATCATGTGTATATTACCTTTTATTTTCCTAGAAAATCTTCTCTCATTGAGCTGAGAATTTTGGCTTTATCATGGAACAGTCTTCTGCAGTACAGTCAGGGGAGCAAATAATGCAGTATGGGAAATCAATTGATGATGGAGAAAATTCGCAGGGTCAAATTCCTCATCTTTTAGGTTTGTACATGGTTTATTAAGCTTTTTTCTATAAGGAAGTACACCTTGATGCGGTAGAGGCATTAAGGCAAAATAGTGTTCAGCATGTCATGGTTAGGTTGTATCTTAGGTGGAAATTTAAATTTTGAGATACACAATTACTGGAATGAATTGAAAGGGATAATGTAATAGCTGTGGAATTAAAAGAATAATTATTTCAAAGAGCCTCTATAGCTAAACTAAAGTGAATTTGGCACAAGAGATTTTTGTAGTTTGAAATTTTGAACACCCTCCTTGGATGCCTTTTCCTATGCCAAATTAGTTGTAGAACCTCTTATGGTGGATATGCATTGAAATTGGAAATTGGTAATTACTTAATGCCTTTGTTTGTTTTTATATCTCCGCTTGCCGCTTTTTTGTGGGTTTCAGTTCTGATGTACATCTCTCTTTTTTCTTGTGCTAACAGATGTTGTGCTTTACCTTTGTGAGAGAGAACATGTTGAGGGTGGCATGATATTCCAGTTGTTGGAGGACTTGACTGAAATGTCTACAATGAGAAATTGTGAAGATGTTTTTGGTTATATTGAGAGTAAACAAGATATACTCGGGAAGGTATGTCTTCTTTGTCTATATTTTGCCGCCTTCAAACGTAGACTCTTGAATCTATTTGTCTATATTCCACCATGACTAATGGCTGCATTTCTCACAGCAAGAGCTGTTTGCTCGTGGAAAACTAGTGATGTTGAGAACGTGCAACCAACTTCTCCGTCGTCTTTCAAAGGTACTTTGATGTATACAAGGTGTCCATTGTCAATTAAACAGACTGCTTGTGAATTATCTTAATAAGGTTGCATTTGGGTGTTAATGTGTATTATCATACAATTGGTATTTTATCTAGGGAAGTTTTTTCTGAACATTTTTAGTTTGAATTTGCAAAATTTCTTTATGTTCCTTTCTTTCTTGTCTTGATGGGAAGGATTGCTCAACCATGATTTTCCACTATATTTGAATGTCAGTTGCTTTAGTCTTCTATTTTGCGAACTACCAAGTTACATTCCTTTTCCTAATCATGTTAGGTTGGAACTAATGCCATGGGAAACATGTAGGAAATTTTCAGCATCCACCACTATGAGCAAAAGCGTTAGATATGCATTTTGTTATATGGTTGGGGATTTATTCTTTTCCATTGCTCTTCCGTTCTCCTTTTTTTTTATTTATTTTTTATTTTTTTTAATGCCTTGAAGGATTATGGAAATTTTGATAAGAAGATAGTGGTGAAATCTTGGCTTTTTCTGAAGCTTTTGATGCTAAATTTTATGCTTGACTATATTTTTACAGGCAAATGATGTTGTGTTTTGTGGACGAATTCTCATGTTTTTGGCGCATTTTTTCCCATTATCTGAGCGTTCAGGTATAAATCCATGTTCAGAACTCCTGCAATCTGATGTAGGTTTTGTTTATCGGCAGTCATTATATCTCTTTCCTTTTTTTTTTACCCTTCTCCATTTATCTTTGCAGCTGTGAACATAAAAGGAGTTTTCAATACATCAAATGAGACTAAATATGAGAAAGACCCACCTGCTGGTACAACCTGATTACATATGATTCTACTGAACTTTTTATCTGCGTTTATAACTTGTAGCTCAGCTTTATGATCCTGCTTATTAAATATATAATTTCTTGCAGGCATTTCTATTGACTTCAACTTTTACAAAACATTGTGGAGTTTACAGGTAAACTATGCCACTTAACAAGCATATTGCATCTCACTTCAACAGAGGGCTTTTTGTTATTTGAGCTGCTTGTGATATTAGTTAATTTTACTTATGTTAATGTTCTAATCACTAGTTACGTGCTAGATTTATTAATTTGTGTTGTGCTGTTGCCGATTTTCATATGTAATTTTGTGGAATTAGTTTTTGGAATGAATTTTTAGCCTTTTTCTTTTATGTGTTTGTTTTCTCCTTTCTTTTCTGAACTACGCAATTCTTTTCTTTTCATGAGGAATACCCTTGTTAAATCAAATTTGCCAATCTAAAATGAAAAAATAATTAAGGAATACACTTTTCAGCAAACATGGGAATTGGAACTTAGTTAGATATATATGCATATAGTGAAGATCAAATTAAGATTTATTAATGGATGATTGATGGTGATGATGCATATATGTCAAAATGTACTGAAAAGCATAGATGCAGTTGGTCCTTTCTAGTTTTGGACTAGAGTTGACTTCTTTAAGGATGTGGCGGTGGCAATAATGGATATGATAAATATATATATATGTTTTTTTAAATACGTAGCCTTAACAGAGGATATAGTTGAAAATTATTTAGTAACTAAGCTAAATTCTGTGTAAAAATATTGGTGTTTGCAGGAGCACTTTTGCAACCCTGCTTCTCTAACTCCTGCTTTGACTAAGTGGCAGAAATTTATGTCCAGTTTGATGGTAAGCTTGTTCTCTTTCTCTGACTTGTATCTTTTTGCTTCATGTTGTATTTTCTTAAAGTTGGAGACATGTAGGTAGTGTTGAACACTTTCGAAGCTCAGCCTTTGAGTGAGGAAGAAGGAGATGCTAACAACTTGGAGGAAGAGGCAGCAATTTTTAACATAAAATATCTCACAAGCAGCAAACTAATGGGTTTAGAGGTATTCAGTCTCAAAAGATATTAAATGATTTTACAGATAATATCTTGATTTAGTACTCATCTTATATATCTGTTATTTTGTAATCTTCCAGTTAAAAGATCCAAGTTTTCGACGTCACATTCTTGTGCAGTGTCTCATATTGTTTGACTATCTTAAGGTAGTGGTGGCTAGAGGTTTGAGTTGAAGTCTTCTTCTGCATTTAAGAATACTTTTAAATATTGATCGGTAGAGCATTGCCAATTTTCTATTAGGCTCCAGGAAAGAATGACAAAGACTCGACACCTGAAAGCATGGTTAGTGCCATTCCATTTTACATTTTGTTGGTTGTGCAATCTATTCAGTTACTTTGCCATGTGCCATCAAATTGCAAATTAGTATTGATAATTAAAGTCCTCAAATAATTGATATAGTGTTGCATTTAAAAATGCTCGCAAGTGTGAGGACCTCCAATCATAGATGCATGCATGCATGTTGTGTGCATCGATCCACCTAGCTGTTTTGGTTAGTGAAGTTTCGAATATGCAGATGTAGTTGTAACAATTGCTGGTATTTCTTGAAAAGCAAATATAACCCTTAAATTGTAGTATTCAAACTTCATCCATGTGTTTCTTTTCAAATTCTCCAATTGTTAGGTTTGAGCTGTTCTAATTATCCAAGTGTTTAATTAATGAAATAGTGCCCAGTGATCTGTGGTGCTTATTCCCTAAACTGTCTATCAGAAGAATGGGTTTTGAAACACTAAAAACTTGATGGAAAATTAAATTAAAAAAAGGGGTTAAATTACAATAAACCTCTAGAGATTTGACAGTAACAACACTTAATTTCTTACTATTTCAAAATTTTCAAATTTAATCCTTAATAATGTTATTGATGAAAAGTATGCAATGGAAGGATGAAGTGTTCTAATGAAGTTACAAGCTAATTTAAAAATGTCAAGGAATAAAATATTATAAAGATCTATATTCTTGTAACCTAGGAATAAAGTGTTGATTGATAACAAATCTCGGACCAAATTTAATTTAGAGCAGTGAGGATTCAAGTGTTTTTAGCATCATACCTTTCATGGCTTTTGTAATTAACCTAAAAGAAGCAGAAGGGGAAAAAAAAGAAAGTAACCCTGCAGACTAGTTGCTCAATTATCTGTTTCCATTATTTTGCATTATTCTGGTCCAGACTTTAGTGACAAATATATGAAATTGTGCATCTGCATTTTTCGGGGCATATAATGCATGTAAGAATTCACTTCTGACTGCATAGTGGGTCTTTATGCTATGTGTGTAGCTAAAATAAATTTCCTATCCTTGTCTTTTTTCTTCTTGTTTCAGAAAGAAGAAATAAAAACCTGCGAGGAGCGTGTAAAGAAACTGCTTGAAATGACTCCACCTAAAGGGAAGGATTTCCTTCACAAGATTGAGCATATACTAGAACGTGAAAAGAATTGGGTAAGCATAAATTTTTGGGTCTTTCTCTCCTCTATCTCTCGCTACTTATATGCATATATTTATATACTTTGTCACTTAAAAATTTTGAGATGCTTATTAGTTACCAATTTCATGCTTTTAGGTGTGGTGGAAACGTGATGGTTGCCAACCATTTGAAAAGCAGCTAATAGAGAACAAAACAGTCCAAGATGGAATTAAAAAACGGTACATAATTTCAGCTTAATAGTTATTTCTTAATTCAAGACTATATTGATGTTTTTCTTTCACATCTAAATTTATCACAGCATGTGTTTTCAGACATTGTTGATGATGAGTTCTAAGAAGGATACTGAAGTTCTATGGTGTATAATTTTTTTCAATGTCCTATTACTTGGGTTTGATTGACTTTTAAGTTCTTGGACCGTGTTGGATGTGGGATGGGTTTGGATTGGGTCATCTTGATTTTATACTATGTTTCAGATGGGTATTGCTTTTACTGTTGACTTTGTTTAGTTAAATGTTTATTTGTGGTTCATTACTTTCCTAAATGACATTGAGTTGAAACCGCTAGTAATATTTATATTATCACTATTAATATCAAATGCTGATTATGATGGTTGCCAACCATTTGAAAAGCAGTCAATAGAGAACAAAACAGTCCAAGATGGAATTAAAAAATGGTATGTAATTTCAAGCTTAATAGTTATTTTTTAATTCAAGACTATGTTGATGTTTTTCTTTCACATATAAATTTATCACAACATATGTTTTCAGACATTGTTGATGATGAGTTCTAAGAAGGATACTGAAGATGTATGGATTATAATTTTTTCAACGTCATATTACTTAGGTTTGATTGACTTTCAAGTTCTTGGACCTTGTTGGATGTGGGATGGGTTTGGATTGGGTCATCTTGATTTTATACTATGTTTCAATTGGGTATTGCTTTTACTGTTGATTTTGTTTACGTTAAATGTTTATTTGTGGTTGATTACTTTCCTAAATGACATTGAGTTGAAACTGCCAGTAATATTTATATTATCACTATTAAATATTAATATCAAATGCTGATTATGATATTAAAAGATTTATTTTCCTTTTTTGCAACATAAATGCATGCTATGATAAAGATTGATCTATCTTCCTAGACAAATAACCGCATTAATTGGTTTTATGTCTCTTCATGGCTTGCATTTACAAATTTACGGAATTGTTTCAGTGCAGCGTTTTCTGCTCCTCTCTTTTATGGCATGAAAGATCTACTTGGCATCCAAATTATAACCACCTGAAATCTATGCTTTTTTTAAATCCTTCAGTAGGCCAAGATGGAGGCTGGGGAACAAAGAACTCTCTCAGTTGTGGAAGTGGGCTGACCAAAATCCGGTGTGTATTATTAAAGATGGTATTGCAGCTGAGTGGAAGGTCACTAGGAATCTTTCATTTTAAATGTTTTCCTTTTATGCCCAGAATGCTCTGACTGATCCTCAACGTGTTCGAACACCTTCCATCACAGAATATTGGAAATCCTTGGCAGAAGATGTAAGCACTGTCACCGATTTCTTGA
The DNA here is from genome assembly GCA_947683425.1 of Excoecaria cochinchinensis. Lineage (NCBI taxonomy): Eukaryota > Viridiplantae > Streptophyta > Magnoliopsida > Malpighiales > Euphorbiaceae > Excoecaria > Excoecaria cochinchinensis. The sequence goes on along the minus strand of CANTUQ010000125.1, from coordinate 1,076,442 downwards.
AGTTGAATTTGTGTTTCTCTTTTCTGTATTTCTTCGTCATTTCACATATTATGAAGAGTCTAATTTTTTCAGATTGACTATCAGAATAAGTTGATTTCTTTGTTGAAATTGCAGATGGACCCACAGGCTGGAATAGAAGCTGAATATCACCACAAAAATAACAGGGTGCGCTTTGATACTCTGTTTAACTTCCTGTTACATATTTATTGTTGATAGCTATTTTTGTACTATGTGATGAGATCGTAATAATGCTGAAGATGTGTCGGATGTTCTCTGGCAAGAGAAATTGTGTAAAGCTTAGAATTACAGAAATACTTAACAATACTAAGATATGGAAGGTTAGAAACCTTAAATCAGGATTTGAGTTAATGGGTCAACTGTCATGCTTAATTCTGTTTCACATTCTATATTTATATAGAAAGGAAGTCTGCCTCATAGTTTCTGTTGCAGTTGTTTGACTACTGCTGATATCGGTAGGATTGGTTCTAACTTTTTTCATCTTTAAATCTTTTTCCACTTCAGGTATATTGCTGGAAAGGTCTTCGGTTTTCAGCTAGGCAGGACTTGGATGGATTTTCTAGGGTATGACCTTCACCAAGATGTTCATGATGTATGCTTCTGGTAAAATTAGTTTTGCTTAATACTTTTCTGTGGATATTGCTGCAGTTTACTGACCATGGTATTGAAGGAGTTGTTCCTTTAGAACTTCTGCCACATGATGTTCGGTCCAAATATCAAGCTAAACCTAGTGACAGGTCTAAACGTGCTAAAAAGGAAGAGGCAAAGGGTGCATCCAGTCAAGCAGAAGATAATCAGGTATTTGCATGGAACATTTTTATAATTTGCCTTGTCCATTATTCATATGAAACAGCATTTTGATTTTAGCAAGGGTGGTAAAAAATTTATATGGAATTTCTTGTTGCGTACAACTCTTGAGTTGTAACATCAAATGCAAATATTCCTTTGGTTGGCCTTCGGTGATGAAAGCATAAGAGTCTATTATTGATCTTGGTAATCAGATTTTTAATTTTTATGTTTTGAATAGGTTGCAACGGCTGCATGTGAGGTTGATGGTGTAGGAGGAAGAGCGGATGAAACCTCAGGTACTCCAATGGACACTGATGCAATGATTGCAACAGTCAGTAATTCCCAAGGTGGAACTCCGACCCCAGATGAACAGCAAAAACAAAGCCCTGACACAGATAATGGTCATGAGGCAGGCCAGTTAGAAGCAGATGGTGAAGTAGAGGCAGGGATGGTAGACGGAGAAACTGATGCTGAAGTCGATCTAGAAGCAGTTAGTTGAAATATGCCACCTTGTGAAACCATATTCCAAATTGGTCTACTAAATTGAGTATAGTAACTCATTCAAGAACAGTGAATTTGTACATTTTCTAGAGCAGGAGAGTTCTCTATCGTATTTGTGTTCGTTTCGTATGTGATTGTACGTGGTTCACAGTTTTTACGTTGCCGTCAGTTAATTTAGTTGTAGAACACTACATAATGAGCAGTAAATTAATCAGAGTATATTGTTTGGCTGAGAAGGAGATGAATTGTCCTAGGGCAGTAATTTTTCCATTCAGCTTTTGGACGTCCTTTATGCTCCCGGGAGGTTGCATCTCGGGAATGGCTTTTATTTTCTCCGGATTGGCTTCAATCCCCCTCTGAAAAACCATAAAGTCCAAAAATTTTCTTGAGGGGACCTCGAAAATGCACTTTTCGAGATTGACTTTCATCCGGAATTTGTTTAATGTACAAAAAATTTTTGTCAGATCGGTAGGATGTTTCTCATGACTCTTGCTTTTGACGATCATGTCGTCTACATATACCTCCACATTCTGTCCAATCTGGTCTTTAAAAATTTTATTCATTAGACGCTGATACGTGGCACCAGCAAGAAGAATATTTTATGAAAATTATTGCCTTGATGTCTGATTAAGTAGCTCATGGATAATTATGCATTCAAGTGGTCTCAGTCAAGAAAAGCTTCAGTTGCCATTCTCTAATGGCTACTGCGAGAATGATTAGATTTTATCGTCTCTCATTATGTGACTTTCCTCGAGTTAAAGCCATTTCATTCTTACTAGGCTTAGCCATATTTTGGAAATTCAAGCTCAACCGCATAATGCTACAGTTTCAACAAGCCAATGTAAATATAAATGATTTTAAATAGAACAAAACGCGAAATCAAAGTTAGATCCACGGCCTATTGTCTAGATAAGCCACACAACATGAAATAGTCAGTTCCTCTCACAACCCTACCCTACAAAACTAGGATGGAAACGGTTGGCTAGTGTAGATTATATATGACAAAACTCAGTCGAGCTTGTCCAGAAGTGATGATGAGGACGCTCGGAACTTCTCATGATTTCTGCAATCAAACCATTAGAAATATGAATGAGAATCGAAGACCAAGAAGTTATCTAAAGTCCATTATTCATAACAAAACATGAGATAGGCCATCTTACCTGCATTGGAAGATATAGTTTAAATTCTGGAGGGAGTTCCTCTTCTGAGTAGAGGCGGTCAGAAAAATATATTCTCCTCAGGCGGCAGTTTGCATGAACCTGAACTCGCAAAGTCTCAACATAATTGGTTCCGTATGCCCTCCTGGTAAAATCAGCCAAATTCAACTGGATTTGATTCCAACCGTCATCCATCTTCAGTGGCATGGTGCAGATGTACGGCTTCACTCGAGTTATGGCCTATAACATCCACAGGCAAATATGAATCACAATATATAGCAAATTCTAATCGTAGTTTGCATCTCTTACAACATATAGATGGCAAGTATCAGGTCAAAATTGATCACATCAGATACTTAGATTGCTCTTGATGGCAGACATGGACTCACAATCAAACATGCCATTCTGAAGTAAATACAAATCCTTCACCGTTTAACACATGAAAAAATCAGGAAACATATGTGGCCAGAAACTGCACATTTTGATATCTAAGAATCTTTTAATTTGTATTCCCTCACCCATCACGCAACCATCTAATGGCTTATGAAATATAACTTCTACCAAACCATAACAATAAATCTTGCAATCAAAAACATATAAATTGTTCATAAAATATAATTAGAAAGGAGGGAGGAAGGACTAGCTAGAAACACAAGTGATTGTTGTGATAAATATTTAGATAACTTTTTTTTTTAAAGAGGAAAAAAAAGAAAAGAAAAGGAAGGTGCAATAGCTAGCCACATGATGAACCCCATATCTCCGGCAAACCATCTTACTGAAAAAGTCTATGAGTTCTGATCACATGCTATGACACTCCAAAGTAAATTTTTATATAAGTTGCATTTATAATCACTATGGTTGCTAGATGAACAAATTTAAGAGAACTAAAATGAATAGGAATTATAATACCTTAACCATAATCTTTTATAGGGAAACGAAAATGGGGAAAAGGAAAAAGCCAAGGAAGAAACAAACAAAACAAACCATGGGCAAACTTACAGACTTGAAAGTTAGAAGCTCGGAAACGCCTCCTGACATTCTTATCATCCAGCACTTGAATCTCAAATGTAACGTATTTTTTCAAGTTCTTCACGATCATAACCAGAAACGGGAGTTTAATGCCAAGAGTTGCCGCAGGGTCTGGTGGGCATGTAATGTAAGTGGACTGGATATTTGAACCCAAAATTTCAAGTACGTTGGACTGTATGTCTTCATCATGTGGTCGTTTTATATGACCATTGGTAACTGCAAAAGACTCAGGACAAAGAGTACAGCATTGTAAAATCAATTAACAAGACTAAACTGCTATTCAACTGTCACATCGAGCAGGATGAAAATATCACCAATACAGAAACAGCATCTACAACAAGTACTGTATTTGCCAATAAAACAGAAATTTGTTCCCCATATTTGGACAAAAGTGAAGTAAAAATAGGTATTGATATTCCCCTGCAAAGACGGTAATATGTATCACCATTATAATCATATCATGAGCATGACCAGACTCTATGCCTTCATCTTTTCTATTGTATTGTGGTTTAATTTACCATGTAAAGTAATATCAGTCGTTCAAAGCTCAAATACTTCATAGAATGTAGACTATGATCTCAAAAATTGGGTAATGATTTGTGATAAATGAAGTGAGAACCTATGAATCTATGTATTCATCTAACATTATGGCTAGAAAGCAGAAATAAAGTGAGAACCTGAATCCCTGCTAACGTATTCCTCCCGCTAGAAACAACATAATTCTTGAAAGAATTGCATTTAACAAGATCAAAACCCAAAAATGATATAGCAGTCCATGCTTTTGAGCTTAGACAGAACTTAGATTCAGTTTCATGAATATCTGCCACTACCAATTTAAATCCACTTTGTGCAAGCAATATCTCTTAGACTGGCATTACACACTAACACGACAAGAAGCGGACATAACATTTCCAAATAAAATTATGCAAGACAATTTCCTCTGAGAAACAGAACAACATTTCCACAACAATTAAGGATATAAACCATTAGCTTTTATTAATTACCTTCTTTATCCCATATCTGCAAAGGTTTGCTCCTGCAAAATCGAAGAAACAGATTGTAAGCACATATGTGGAATATCTTCAAAACCAACAGCCGATTTCACACACAAGAAAACCAAAATCGACAACATACCCCAGGCTGTATAAGATTGACAAAAATCCAGACTGAAACGTGTTCTTAAACATCTTCTGCGATCACAGAATTAAAACGATAATATAATATCAGAACCATACCGAACCCTAGAGAAGCAATAAAGTACAAATACCTAGCTCACAGAGAAACAATTCTTACCTGTGTGTTTGTTTCTCGGGAAAAAAAAAATTAACTTACCGATCGAAAGGATTTAAAAAAAAAAAAAGAAAAAATTGCCACTCTCTCACCTTGCGACTCGAACTTTAAACACTGATTTCCTCGTCGTTTCAATTGTAATCCCTGTCGTTGGCGGCGACATACACGGAAAAGATTTCCAGGTGGGAGTCTACTAGTCTGATGATAAAAAAGCCACAAAACGATATGTCGTTTAAGATGTGTTTATTAAGGGTAAAAGTTCAAAATAGGCCTCGAATTGTATATTAACTGTCAATTTGATTCAAAAATTACTTTTTAATCAAATTCAACAGTTTCACTATGTTTCACCCTCTTTTTATTTAACACTATTAAATCGAAATAAAATAATAATATATAATTTGATAAAAATACACCTAAAATTCGATAAAATAATATTTTATACACCTGAATTTGGCAAAAAAAAAAAAAAACATATTTAGATAATTCTTAAATTGATTTGATACTACTTGGGATATCAATTTATTGTGTAGATTAAATTCAAATATACTCCCTCCGTTTCTTAATAATTGGCAATTTTTAGATAATTTCATATTCCATTTTAGATGTTTAATATAACATTAATTTTTTTTTTTAACTTTCAATACGATATTAATTTCATCTTACATTTGCAATGTTACTTAACCAATTAGATTTAAGATACAATTTTCGAAATAATAAAAATAAAGATAATTTAGTCATTATTTATTATATTTAATTTTAAATTTAAGATTAATTAATATTTTTTAATTCTATTAAAAATAGTAAAAAGTGACGGATAGGAATATAATGAATTATTAAATTAATTAAATGGATTTAAAGAATACTTAAAATTAATGAATTTCATGGCCAATACTCATTGCCATTATTCCTAGTCAATACTTATCCCAAAGCTTGGTCCTTGTGTAGTGTAACATTTACTCAAATAAACCCAAATTCCTACTTTATAGACCCCTTTTTTTGTTCCCATAATTGTGGCTAACTTGCCGTCACATATCCTCTGCTCTCATGCCACGTGCTACGATATCTCTTTGCATGTTGCAACGTGTTGATCCCACTAAATCTCTTGCTAACAGGTAGTAATTGTTTGAGTTCTTTTCTTCCCGCCACGTGTAATTCTCAATTGACGATATTACCCTCCCCATTAAGCCCCAGTGGCTGACAGCTTTATCCAAAACGAGGGGTTAGTTATGGGAGACGACAGAACTGTGAGCATCCAACTTCCTCACGGCATCATAAACAAAATCTCCGGCCACTAATTTATAGTCATGTGGGGCCACATGCAGCCACGTGGATCAATGAGATTGCAGTTTTAGATGGGAATTCTCCTCCACAAATTTTTAAGCGTCAATTCTCAGCCACGAACTGACGCCAACTGGGCTCTCTCTCTCTTAAAATATTGAAAAAACGGTGCTATTCTCTTTACTTCAGTTGTTTATCTTTTGACTCTTCCTCCAATTGTGGCTGATTATAGCTAAAAAACCACAGCCGCCTCTGTTTTCCATACTGCACTTGTTCTCCTTTCTCTCTCATAAAACAAGGATCCATCAATTTCTTTTGTGATTTTTCCTAATTTTTCACTTCTGAGCGCTTCATTTCTCTGTTTTAAGCATCTGGGTGAGTTTCTCTGGTTCAATCAATTCACCGACGCTATCAGGTTTTTCTTATTTTTTCTTTTCAACTTGGGATTGCTTCCCATTTACTTGAAATTTGATTTTTGATTCTTGATTTATTTGTTTATGCCAAAATTTGAATCTTTGATTTGTGGGTTGTTGGTGTTCTTGTTCTCTGTTCAATGGATTAGCATGTCCTGTTCTTTTGTTATTGATATTTGATATTCAGATGCTATGGATCTTGTTTGGTTTGTGAGAAAGAAAATGAATTGAAGCGAAAAAATCAAACTTTTTAATTCGTATTGTTTTATGAGTTGAATCTGCTCAAGCTCTTTTTGTTTAATAAGATGAAATTGAGAATTTCTCCTTTCACTGCAAAAATCCCTGAATTCTGCATTAAAGATGATGTTGTCCTCTGAGTTCAGTGGACACGAAATAGTTTCTTTGCCTTTTTTCCTGGTCTATCTGTTTAGCTTTTTTTTTTTTTGATTTCATTTATTTTAGTTTTTCACTTCTACTGGTAATTTATAGAGTATTGAGATCCGGATAGCTTAGGGCTCCGCCATGGAATTTATGATATTGCTCGACTTTCAGGGTATTTAGCTGATGGAGATTTTTTTTCCCCTTATCCCAGATAATTTATCATGGATTGGTATTTTGGGAGCAATATGGACGAATTTGTAGTACCAAGAGATCAAGAAGTATCTGAAAGCTGGCTGAATTGGGGATCAAATGAGCCTGAAAGTTTTACCTTTCCTTACAAAGGGTTTGTATGTGATGCAAATTCAACTCACAAAAAATTCAACGTTGATGGCGAAATTCTCTCTAATGAAGTTGAGGTGGAAAGTTGCAGCTGCAATAGAGATCGGTCTAGTTCAAGTATAGATGGAGGGTCATCAGAATCATCTCTTCACCATTCTGATCCATCATGTCACCAGCTGGATTACCAGCTCAATGGCCTTGCAGGATTCGAACATGCAGATGACCTATTCTTGTACAAGCATAACCTCTGGGATTAAGATACTTGATTTAATGCCTGTAGGAAATCATGTAGCATCAGAAGTGCTTAACTTGTCATATTGCCCTTGCTCAGTCACCCCATGGAAATTGAGTGCTTCGATAATATGTTGTGGACGGTATATGGTAAAATTAATCCATTGCTGAGATTCAGTTAATTATAGAACATGGTTGCAACCATCCCAGCAATGGTAGATGCATATCGAGGAGTAAATCTTCCAACTGGACATTTTATACTCACCAGCTGCTGGGATGATGGCGTTCATTTTCTTTGTTGACCTTTATCATATGGCAATCTTTTATACCTTTAATTCTGCATAGGATCAATAAAAATAGTAATAGCCATTCAATATCCATGGGATGCCTAACTTATCATAAGTATTTTAGCACTTTCGATTCAAATGATTTCGAATTTTCATTTTCAGTCCTGATCGTTTAGGTCTTTGCAGGAGTTCATTTATTGAAGATTTTCCTGGGTCTGAAAATTTTCATGAGTCATTTAGCTTTGAGCCTGAATTGCAAAATGACATGGTACGTGGTGATAGTACCTCAACGAACATGATTTTTGATGATGAGAGTGTTTCAGTTAATGCACATAGTATGGGGAGCTCAAAGTACCTCAAAACACATGCATTTTCTCCATCATCAGATCAAGAGAAAGGCAGAGTTTCTGCTCCTCAGTTAAGTTCGTATGATACAGAGCAAAAGCATTGCCCATCAGTAGAGGTGAGATCTTCCACCTCTTTAAGTATTTACTAGTAATAGCAGCATCAGTTGATATACTTCTTAACCATTTTGCCAAAGCCTGTTGGAATTAAAAAGCATCCGTTGGAATTAAAAAGCATTTCAAACAGGGGCTTTACTTTAGGTTCCTGTGTTCTTTGGTAGCTTCCAATTCAGGATTTCTATTTTCTCTGTTATTTTCTGCAATAAAATTGAGAATAAAGTTCTGTAATAAAATTGTTATTACCATACCCATTTTAATCCTTGAAGTGGTATGTTTTTTTTCAAGGCACTGCCGGTTAATGTCTTGGTCCCTTCTGAGCATAACAGTACCAATGAACAAGTTGACGAGGAAGCATCTCTTGAAGGATCTGTTTTACAGGAGTTAGAAATGGTGATGGCACAGGTAAAAGTTAACTATCAGTGCAATAGCTGCAGTTGTTCATTTTGATATAAGCAAATCATAGATGCTGATAAATTTTGTATTCCAATTTGATCAGATGAATGATAAGACTCGACTTTGCTTCCGTGATGCCTTGTATCGTCTGGCTAAGAACTCAAAACAAAATGGAGCAACAAAGAACCAAAGTGGAGATATTTTGATGGAAACTCCTACACAGACAGATAAGGAAAACAAAATAAGGTACTTCACTATCATTTTGCCATTAATGAGCATGTTTCTTTATTCTTATATGAATTGATTCAAGTTTTGGCAATCCAAGCTGGTAGCTGTCGAATATGAATGCTACATCTTGCTGATTGTTTATGTTTTGCTTACCGGTTTGGCGATCAAGCTTCTGTTTTGAATTCTTTTTGTTAGATATCACCTATTCCTTGACCTTGTTGCATATATTAATCAAGAAAGGTAAACTTTATGTTCAGGGTTGAGGGCAAGAAAACTAAGGAATTGGAGACCAACACCATTGATAGAGCCATTGCAAACCTCATGTTCAATAAGATGGATATGAATTTGAATGAGTTCCCTATGGCAACATCAATCAATTCCAATGATGAATGTCTCAAAGCAACAAGAGAACCTAACTACAGGCCTAACCAGCCAAAAAGCTGCAGCCTCTCTCATTATCCAATTTTCTCAGGTGATAATGAGGTTCCTTTCCTGTGTCAGGGATACCCGGAATAAGTTTGTGGTGACTTTTTTGTTTCTGCTGATTTGAAGAATGAGACAGGAACGAGGTAAACCATGAAATAATTACTGTTAAGGGAGAAAAGCTTGAGAAATTCTGTGTTTGGGGCATAAACACAAAGCGTTTGTTAGAGTTTGATGTATATATTAATTAGTGGGATTCATTTTATTATTAGCTTATGTCCTAGCTAGGTCTGCTCTGCTGCATTTGTTCAGCTCAGTTTTGTTTGACAAAATGCGTTTGTTTTTGCTAATTTTCAATAGAAATCTGGCAATGCTGATCTAAGTTTCTGCCTGTATTATGTATATATTCATTGATTGTGTTTTGTTTGATAAATATCTTCTGCTGATTTTAGATGTAGGCAGCAAAGGAAGAAAATTTGTATTCAAGAGTCAAGCTTTCTGTAAATTGGCGCTGCCACATGTTCGTTGATTTGATTGTTTCAATTCTCTATACTTTTAAAGAATTAAAAAAAAAAAAACAAAATTGGGTATTAGTTAATTACGGCTTTAATTAGTGTTTGTCAGTGGAAAAGAGGTTTTACTCGTTAATTAATTATTCTATCATGAGCTAATATGATTACATTGTTGAAAACGTTAAACCAAATCAAAAAGGATTTGTAATTAAATGGAACTAATTATATTTCTTAATTTAATGCATTTGTTGATTACCATTGTCTACAATGTCAAAGGAGAATTAATTTAATACAAAGACTTTTTTTTTTTTTTTAATAGAAATTCAATGTAAGAGTAGACAGGGTTTTTTTAATATTAAAAGAACTTAGTACTTTGCTAATAATGTTACATGGAATCAACATTGTCGAATATTCATTTGACTTGCAAAATTCAGACAGTAATGTTACATGGAATCAACATTGTCGAATATTCAAATGACTTGCAAAATTCAGACAAGAAATCAGAGCAGGCCTTCACCTACTGTTGATACTGACTGTTTCATACTAGGGTTCAGGATCAAAATGTCAACGTTTTGGACGGTTGGAAATATTCAAACCAAACCCGTTCTATAACTAAGAAAAAGGAAAATACAATTATTTTCTCTTAGGAAAAAAATATATTAAAGTCTTAATAACGAGTATTTCCCAATTAATTAAAATAGGAACTGATTTCAAACAAAATGACTTAATTTGGTGGGAAGAGAAAGAAAAAAGTTAGATTGTTAACTAACTGTTTAGTAACATTCTTATAATTGTTATATGACCATATATATATATATAATTCTAACAGCAAAATAAAAATAAAAATAAAGATTATTGACCAATTTTAATGGTTTTTAATTTATAATTAATATTTCTAAGTACAAAACGTAAAAACTAAAACTGACCACAACTCTTTATTTTTATCTAAATTTGGCCAACTAAACTAATTCTTAACCATAATTCAGTACTCAAAAACATTTCATTTCTCCTTATTTATAATTCTTTCTTCTATACTCAACGTGCATGCCATTAACTCTTCTTGTATATATTCCTAAACCACCACCCTTACCCGCGGCACAAACCAACCACCCATGGCATACCCTTCACCGTCCGACAACCTCTCCTTATCGCCCTCAACTCCCTCATCTCCACACTCAGATTCTCCTCCACGTCCTATAATTTCTCTCCAACAACCAACCCAAAAGAAATCATCCTCCAAGTCAGCAAAGCTCTTCCGACGTTTCCGAGCCGTTTTCCGGTCATTTCCAATCATTACTCCGACATGCAAGATTCCGGTTTCTATCCCCGGTAGCCGGCTCTACGATGGGCATATCCACGGCGGGACAAGGATGACCGGGACCCTATTTGGTCACCGGAAAGCTAGGATTAACCTAGCAATTCAAGAAAATCCAAGCTCTCTTCCGATTTTATTGCTGGAATTGACGATTCCTACGGGGAAGCTTCTTCAAGATATGGGAATGGGGCTCGTTAGAATTGCATTAGAATGTGAAAAGAAGGCAAATGATAAAACGAAGATCACAGATGAACCGATATGGACAATGTACTGTAATGGAAGAAAATCAGGGTATGGAGTTAAAAGAGAACCGACAGATGAAGATTTGATTGTAATGCAGATCTTACATGTGATTTCTATGGGGGCGGGAGTGATTCCGGACGACGGAGGAGACCAGCCGGACGGCGAATTAACGTACATGAGAGCTCACTTTGAACGTGTTAGTGGATCTAAGGATTCAGAAACTTATTATATGATGAACCCTGATGGGAATAATGGACCTGAATTAACTATATTCTTTGTCAGGATTTGATTTGTAAGAAGAGATTAATAAAATGAGTAGTTCATTTGTCTTCAATTTTACGATAATTATATGAATTTCTTATACACCTAATTACTACTCTATGCAAATTTCTTACCCTTTTATGACTATGCAGTGCAAAGTTTGGTTAATTATGCTCTGAATTCTAAGAAAAGTGAATGAAAATGAGTTAACATAGCTCTAAGTCTAAAGAAAGTGGAGTGTTACTGTAAAAGGAATTCGAGATGGTAAATAAATAGTATATCAGGACAAATAACTGCAAATTATTAGTTGTTGAAATGAAAGAGAGCATAAATATAATTGTGGATTGGGAAATGTTGGGAGAGCAAATCATGGATAGTGCTGCTGATGCATGCCCAGTCGATCGGTGATTAACAATTATATGCTCGATGCCTTTTTCCCATCAAATGGTGCTTCAGTTTGATTTTCTGTGCACATAGGGATCCAAGTATATCAATTTGCTCGCAATAGAGCTGTAAAATAATGTTGTCCAAAGAAATATTGCCGAAACATTGTGTTAAATTTGAGGGATTGATGTATAAAAGAAGCAATGATAGAAAAAAAAAAAAAAAGATGAGAAAAGAATTAAATTAGTAGAAACTTAGTAGTTGCTTAAAGTTTTCATTTATCATTGTTGCAGATTTTACTTCAAATCTCTTTCTCTTCCTTACTCGAATATATTTTACTATATATTATCTACACGGTATCCTATAAAATATAAATCAATTTATATTAATTAATTACTTAACTTAACGGCATATGATTTTATACGTTAAATGTATCAAATATATATTGGTCATTGTATAAAAAATAAAAAAAATGTTCTTTTATTAATTTAACAGTCACACTTAGGAGGAACTGAATGAACACTCAGAATTAATGCATCATAAAAGTAATTAATTTTTATAATTTTTGATATTGTAAATTGTAATGTATTATTCGACCCATGTGCAAATGGATACATCCACCAAATCTAAGTAAAAATCTTTCAAGAAAAGATTTATATATGTAAATTTAAATTTATTGAAAACATATGTTATTATGTTAATCTAGAATATTAAAATTAACTATAACTAGTAATCGATTAAAAATTAGTTAAAAATGATTTATATGTTTTGCTGTAATTTAGAAAAGTGCACCAAGATCCATAACTGTCGGTTCAAAACCGACCCATTACTAGCCCAATATCACCAAAATATCCAGAAGAAGGGGAAAGCAAGGGAAGGGTTTAGGATCACAGTGGAGTTTAGCTGCCTGCCGATTTTCAGGGTTTATCTTTACCTTTCGTGATGTGGTCGTTCCGTCGAGCTGCTCTCGTTGTAAAGTATCCATCTTTATCTATGGGCCTATGCAATTCATTCGCATACATGTGGGATTTTGTGTTAAGAGTGATTGGGCTTTTACTTTCTTGGTTAAAAATTCGCGTCTTTTGAAGTTTTTGATTCTGTACAAGTGTTATTTAGTAGCAATTTCTCGTTTATATCAGCTTTCACCTCTGGGATCTTCATTTTCAGTCCTCGCAGTAGGGCATTTGAGTGCAAAGGATTATTACTATTATTGTTGTTTTATTTGCTTTTGCTGCCAATTTGGGAAAATACTTGTTTCCCATTTTTATTGGTTGTAAATTTAGGCACAATAATTTTGCATCGTTAATTCCTACCTTGATTGTTCCTATGAAAAAATTATGTGAAATAAGCCCAGTCAAGTGCCTGTTACCGCTACTTTTAAGAAAGTTAATGGCCACCAGAGATCGAATTGAAGTGCAAATTGGGTTCTTTACATGAGCAACTATGGGCAGTGAAACATATATATTCTTTCTCCAATTAATTAGCACAGTCCTTTTGATGCATCTGATTCTAGACATGCGCTAAATGCATAATGCAGTTCAAAATTTCATGTCTTATTTGCAGGCTACGTGGATCTTTGTTGGAGTCTTCCAGAGTCATTTCAGAATCTGGCGGAGCTGGTACTAGCAATCTCAAACGTTTATTATGCGGTGGATGTGGAGTCTTAAAAGATCTCTACTACACACTATCTGCAGGTGAAAGACTCTCTGTTGGGAACTGTGGTTTTTACTCACAGGCTGGTGCAGGAAGGGAGCACGAGCATGACAAGGAGGAACCTGGCTTTTCCAAGTTTGCAGGACGTCCTACAACTGAGAGAGGTGAAAAGCCAAATGTGGTGGAAGGATATAGGAAAGAATTACTTTCCAAGTTGGAACCTTCAGATGATCATGACAACGTAGCTGGCAGTGAGGACCTTGAAAATATAAATACAGCTTTAGAGTTGTTAAAGTCCATTATAAAAGCTCCAGTTGATGGCATTCGGGATCTTCTCAAGAAATGGGCTGAGGAAGGCAATAAATTGAGCAAAAAAGGGTTCTTCGTAATCATAGATTGCCTGAAAAAGCGTCGAATGAATTGGAGGGCACTTAAGGTGTTGTGCCTTGATCATAATCTTTTAATAATATATTAGAGTTCATTATTTTACTTTTATTGAGGAGCAGGTCCTGCTCATTTTTAGTTGCTCGTATGAATGATTAAATTGTTTTTGGTTTGTGCATATTAGCTCATTAGTGATATTTGTTTTTTCTTTTGTCAAGAATTCATTTTCTTAATGTTTTATTTTTTGCATATCCTGTTATTGTGTCATGTTCTCTAAGATCTGGAGTCTAATTATCCTTTGTGCTTAAATTGACTTTGTTTGTTTTGCAGTTATCTGAGTGGCTGGAAACAAGTAACCAAATTGATCTATCCGAGGATTATTATGCCTTGCGCATTGATTGTATTTCCAATCTGCAAGACCTTAAAGTGGTGGAGATATTTTTTGACAAAATACCAGAGTCCTTCAAAGGTGAACTAGCATACAGGAGCCTTTTGAGGAGTTGTGTTCATGCCTTGAATATGAGGAAAGCAGAGGCAGTATTCGAGAAAATGAGGGAGTTAGATTTGCCTACCACTGTTGAAGCTTGCAATCAGATGATTATTCTATATAAAAGGCTTGACAGAAAAAAAATAGCTAGTATCTTATCGATGATGAAAGCTCAAAATGTCAAGCCATCGCTTCTTACGTATAAACTTCTTATAGACTCGAAAGGTTCTTCCAAAGACATATTGGGAATGGAGCATGTTATTGAGTCTATGAAGGCTGATGGCATTGAACCTGACATTAATGCTTTGGCTGTCATGGCTCAACATTACATAGCTGAGGGGTTCAAACATAAAGCTGAATCTGTTGTGAAGAAAATTGAAGAAAGAAAACAGAATGGAATTTGGGAGGCGAGAAGATTATTGCTTACCCTCTATGCTTCTTTTGGAAGACATGATAAGGTTGGTGAAATTTGGAGGGACTGTGAATTAGAACCCACAATGGAGGAGAGTGTAGCAGCCATTGCAGCATGGGGCAAGTTGGGCAAAATAGAAGAGGCAGAGGCAATTTTTGATACGATGGATCAGAAGCAGGAGCTCACTGCCAGGCTTTGCTCCTCACTTCTTGAAATTTATGTAGATAAGAAGCTACTGACTAAGGGAAAGGATTTGGTGAAACGGATGTTTGATGATGGATGTTGGATTAGCCCATTAACTTCAGATTCATTAGTAAGGCTCTATATTGAAGCTGGGGAAATTGAGAAAGCAGACGAGTTCCTACAGAAGGCATCTCGCTGGAAGAGGGCCAGACCATTTTTCAGAACTCTTTTGGCTGTAATGGAACAGTATGCGAAGTGTGGTGATATACATAATACAGAGAAGTCTTATTGGAGAATCCAAGTGTGTGGGTATACTGGACGGCTCAAGCCATTTGAGGTATTGATCCAGGCTTACATGAATGCAAAAACTCCAGCTTATGGTTTCCTAGATAGGATGAGGGCAGAGAACGTATTTCCCAATTCGAGCCTTCGAGAACAGTTAGCTCAAGTAGATCCATTCCGAAGAAATGCTTTAGCAGATATACTTGATTGAGGTGAAAGATTTATTTGATATGTTTTTCCACGTTAAATCCCTGGGTAGCTTTTAGGTATGTGTGTGCAGTGGAAGATAATGAGCCACAGATTGT
Organism: Excoecaria cochinchinensis; assembly: GCA_947683425.1. NCBI lineage: Eukaryota > Viridiplantae > Streptophyta > Magnoliopsida > Malpighiales > Euphorbiaceae > Excoecaria > Excoecaria cochinchinensis. The sequence continues at coordinate 1,060,800 of CANTUQ010000125.1, read as the reverse complement.
ACACTCGGTATTATTTTTGCTTGAAGCTGAGCAAGTGAAGAAGCTGAGTTCATACTGGCAACTCGAAGTTATGAAACATGGTATTATTTCACCCACAACTTTACTTATTTTATGCTTCTAGGATGTCTGTTCACAACTGTAATTCGTCTTCATTAAGAAGTTAAAAAGTAGTCCGTTTCATGACGGCCAGAAATGGCTGAAAATCTATTATTGAAGTGAATTTTCAAAATTATCAATCTGCAATTAAGTGTAGTGCTCTAGTCTTGAAAACTCTTTGCATTTTCTTCTCCCAAATAATTCTAAAGTGTTATCCTCTATAAAGCATTAAATTTAATTACGGGTCAATGAAAATAAATAATAATAATGAAAAAGACTCAAATTTCATATCAAAATGGTTCATTCAATAAAATAACACACAATATATCAAATACATTCCATTGGATGCTCACAGGCAAACCTTCAAATTTCCTACTTAAACAAGAGGCAGAAAATATTTCTTGACCTTATTTTTTTACATATGATATAGATTTTTCTTATCTAGACCGACTTTGTAATAATATATTACTATGGCCATTTGCACCTGCACACATGCCTATCCAAAGGCAACTCTTGTCCTAAGAAAAAGCCTTAAATTCAAGACCAGAACCACCTAACTTTACCTCAATGACTTCGGTTAATTTTTCCACCATTGAGGGAGACAGATAATTCACCCAATCTCCAACCTTACCTTTCCTGAACAAATGTTTATTTTCAAAGTTCTTAATGGATTTTCCTAATTTGTTGACCTCTAATTCCTTGAGCTTTTCAAAGCTACAAAGCTTAGCGATTTCTTGAATCAAACCTGCCTTCTCTTCCTCAATTGAAAAGGGGAGTCCAAGAAACCTAGCTATCTTCTTCAAGTAAAACACAGTATCCTCTTTCATATCTTCATATTTCAAGAACAGAACTTTATCTGGATTTTCTTGGCTTTCTTTCCAGTACCCAAGCATATGCTCCCAAAATGGACCAAACCCAACAATCCCATTACAATACAAATTGAAACCTTCCTCAATTGACAATGGAGGAACACCTTCTGTCCTCAGTTTATTTGAGAAAATCCATGAGGAAATGAAAGTGTCAAAAGGGTTCCTACAAATGTATACAATCTTACAACTTGATTTCTTGATAGGTTCTTGCAGGGAAGAAAATGGAATATGGGTAGCAAAGAGCCTTGGTTGAGGCAGTTTAGAGAGGTCAGGAACTTGATTATTTGCATACAGTTTGTACTCCAAGAAAGGAACAAGATCATGAGGATTAGAAACAAGCAACGGATGAGAATCTGAGGATGGAGAATAGTTGTTGCGATTAAGGATGGCAAAGGCTAAAGCTTTAAGCCATGTGGTGCCTGATTTTGGGATTGTGGCTAAAACGACATCACTGTCTTTGGCTTGGAAATGTTTTTGAAAAGATAAAATGGATTGAATTTCATGGGGTTGGCACCAAAATCCTTGAAAATGATAGAGAAATGAAGTTCTCCATCCTCTCTCTCTCGGAAGAGAAAGTAGCAATTCTTTGCATTCATGGCTTAGCTTCTCTTCCTCATGGGAGATGGAGATGGAAGTGAAGACTGGCATTTTTGTTTTGATATTCAAGATCGGAATGGAAATTAGGCTAAAGAGTTCCTCTATATATATACTTGCATGTACCACCTTTTCTTCTATGGAAATTGTAGCCACCTTTATCACATGCATGGAATTAAATTATATTTTTCTTCTATATATACATTCCCACTATTTATAATCTATACAATATAATTTTGTTTTTACATATCAAGCAAATAATAATGGACTGTCACATTGCAAAAAAAAAAGGCAACTATTAATTCTCTTATGTGAAAGTATATATACATGTTATTAGTTCATCAATTTGATGAAAGATACACAAATTACCGAAGTAGTCATTTTAAGTCTATGCTCAATTAATTGTTGCCCACAATCGAAGATGGTATTGTGCAGAAATCTGAAGTCGACTGGAAAAATCTAAATTCCAGAAGCCGTAAAGGACACAGGCACTTCCACTTAGAGTTATCCCTTGTGCCGACTGAAGTATATATTATTTTTATATTAAATTTTCCAATTCAGGGAAGTGTACCCAACCATACGCAGGTAAGTGCTTTTTAGTTTTATTGGCGGGCCTCGCCCATCTGTTGCCTGTTGCCGACATCAGAAGCTTCTATTATTCTTCATAATAGGGAAAAAATAATAATATTATTCTTTTTTTTTATGTTGAGTTGTTAAATAATTATTCTAATTGTGCCAAATTAAAATACAAGAATAATATTATTTCAACATATATTAATTAGAGTAGCAGTAGTTTGGTACATACATCAAGCACTTAGCAAATGAAGGATCTTGCACACATCTCATTACACTCCTCTTAATTGTTATTGATAACATGCTGAACTGAAAAAACAAAACTCGATCTAACACTTAATACTTCGAACTGATACTGTATTGCCACCTAAAAAAAATATTATACAAATGACTAGAGAATAATTTATGAGTTTTTACGTATTTTTTTACATGACAGCATTCTATTTACTTGGATTTCGATATGAACAAGAAATTTCCTTAATGGAATCTAAAAAGTTGAGAATATATACATATGTACATTAATTAGTAGGCCATATATAGCCTCCTTTACAAAGTTATGAGCAATGCTTCTAATTTAAGAGGTTGGTTGGGTTTCCCTTTTTCTACATTTGGCCTGTCCCCATCTTATGACATGAAAGGAAACGGAATTTATTTTCTTTTAATATTATTAGTGTATATATATATATTCCATTCATCACATATTTAGTGTTAGTCACGCTTGCATTTTAGTTACATGATAAATTTTATAAAACTTGTAAAGTAAGCACTAATTTTATTTTCGGTCATTAAAATTATATCAAAGTGACGGATAAGTAATGATAAACAATTTTGAAACACAAAATTACTTTAATTTCAAAAAATTATATTTAAATGTCATTTTGGCTGAAACCAATCATTAAAATCATTGAAAATTTTTGTTGCCACTTGAGCCTAGCATGACTTAGGGTAAAAACTCACGCATAAACAGATACATCAATAAGTTAAACTAGTATACGTACTGTATTAGACCGACATGTATCATGATGATTGAATTGAGATGACAAATCATCAAGAGTTTTCTACATGACTTGGCGACGTGTATGTCTACGTGTGAATTCCTATGCTTGAGATAGAGAGCCAACATAAATTTTCGGTGATTTTTATAGTTGATGATGTTTTTTTTTTTTTTTTTTTGGATACAGAGGAGAGTAAATGCAAACAAAAGACCAACCACCTCCTGTACCAGTGTTAGCTAAGCAAGAAAAAAAATAATAATTTCTCTTTATTTTCCTTAAATAAATTAGTTTTTGTTTCGAGGAATTCAAGTCTAAGAGCAAGTAAGGGACCGATTTAATGTCCTAGTTTTAGGTAGATGTTCCATTACATTCCTTGTTTCTTCTTTCCGCAAATTTCTGTCCGAATTTGCAAATAAAAGTAAAACTCTATTAAAAAATATTTTATATCTAAAACTCAAATTAATAACAGATTTTGCTTATTGTTTTAAATTTATTTCGAGAAACCTTTTTTATAAGAGAATTCATAATATCTTACCACTATAAATGTTACTAAGCATATAATCGAACTTAAAACTTTTCGCTGACATACTTAAATATTATATGTCCCATAACATAAGGAGATACTATTTGATTCTTGAATTGAATTTTTTAATTAATTAAATTGTATTTTAACAAAGTTTAAGATTGTAATTAAGTAGATGTCGATCTCGCATACCTCGTATCAGCTGCAAGCACGAAAATGGTCAACAAGCCTAAGCAGGGTGGGGAAGTGTCCTTGCTGCTTAAACTAGGAGATGATTGATTTGGGTTCAAAAAGATGTATAATAAGTTAAAGTTTAGGGTTTTCAATCATCTCTGGGGTTTTCAATCATCTCTCTTTTTGATGGTCTCGCTTCTATTTATCTCTAGCCAAGTCTGATGTGTGACTGTCGTAGCTAGTGAGGATGATCTGTATGATATAAATGGTGAAAGTAAAAGACAAACATAGTGTTAATCATTTAAATATAGGTCAATTTCATTCACGGTCACTCAACTTATCACTTATTCGCGCAAAATTAACCGATTTTTTTTCCGACTTAAATATCACTTAACTTCTAATATTTTTACAAAAATGTCATGTAAACCGGAATCCGGTGAGAACTCTTGCCGGATTGATGATATGGCATGCCATATCAAAAACTACGCATCGTTTAACAGTATCTCCAACAAATGATACATATAAATCAATTTCACTCACGATCACTCAACTTATCACTTATCGCGCAAAAATAACCGACTTTTTTTTTCTGACTTAAATATCACTGAATTTTTAATATTTTTGTAAAAATGTCATGTAAACCGGAATTCAATAATAAGTCATTTTCTAAACATCCCAATTAAATATATATTTGAACCTAATCACTTCAGAATTAGAAACAGTTTTGTCTTGATTCGTCCATTTTCTAAACATCCCTTTCATTTCTTGGTTCGTCCATATATAATTTTGTCTTCAGCCTATTCATTCTTCTTGGTCCATATCCTTGTACATAGCGATTAGGGAAATTTATGGATTAATTTAATTTTTTAATTTCAATTTGATATATATATATATATATATATATATATATATAAACAACAGACAAACAAACAACTGCTCCCACATGGCACGAGGAAAAAATAGCAATTATAGAATAGAATAAGATACCATAATTGTGGCATTATCTCTAAAACTAAAATTATTATGAATTTGAAAAGATGTGCTCAAACGCAAATCATGAGAGAAACGTAATACGATTACGGAAAAAAATTGATAATAATAATAAAAAAATTCAACCTTTTTGTTTTTTAACTTAAATATCACTGAATTTCTAACATTTTTATAAAAATGTCATATAAATCGAAATCCGACGAGAACTTTTACCAGATTGATAACATGGCATGACATATCAAAAACTACATGTCATTTAACAGTATCTCCAACAAATGCTACATCTGAGTCAATTTCACTTACGATCACTTAACTTCTCACTTATCGTGCAAAAGTAACTAATTTTTTTTCCGACTTAAATGTCACTGAATTTCTAATATTTTTTGCAAAAAAGTCATGTACAGACTATTTGTCGCCACGTATCATATGCCATGTCATCAATCCGGTAAGAGTTCTCGCCGGATTCCGGTTTACATGACATTTTTGCAAAAATATTAAAAGTTCAGTGATATTTAAGTCAGAAAAAAAAAAGTCGGTTACTTTTACGCGATAAGTGATAAGTTGAGCGATCGTGAGTGAAATTGACCCTTTAAATATAGCTTTGAAAGCAGTGGATGCCCACCTCACCACGTAATTCCCTCATCGTGTGTATACATGGACATGGAAAAGAAAGCAAACTTATCCAACTATCTGTATATGTTTATGTTTATATCATGTATTAAATTTGCGAACTACTTTCCGAAGAAACTAATATGTAGATAGAGAAGTGTACGTAGATTCAAAAATGATGATAGGGCACATGTGGGTAGTGTCAAAAAGAAATTGCCAAGAAAATTTAAAGCCTAGACAACGCCTACCTGGCTTTATGTTAGTTATTGTCAAGTAATCTCTTAGAAAATTCTTAGTTGTCTACAGTTGTTCGTATCTTGCTGTTATTCGACTTGCGGCATGTCTTTTCAATAATGTAAACTAAAACTCAAGTGATGGCCATGTTACACCAAACGAAACTATTTTCTTCTGCCTTGTTGTACTGTTTCATCATTTTTTGTGTGTTTCTTGAGGATTGAGCATTCGCAAAATGTATCTCTAACTTTTCAAATAGTTGAGATGACAAATTAAATAGATATCATGATTTCATTATAAATTAAATTTTACTTGTTTTTCTTATTTTTTTATTTTTAAGTTAAAACCAACATGTACGTGACGTGAATCGAATGAGAGAAAACACCACCAAATTTTCTTATTAATTTCTTGTTTTTTACACACTGCCTTGCAGTCAAAATGAAGATTAATTTTTTATTGCACAATATCATGTTTTTTTTTTATTGAATGCAATACAATATACGTATCAAGGGTTAATTTCACTCATGGTCACTCAACTTATCACTTATCGCACAAAAGTAACCGACTTTTTTTTTTCTATCTTAAATGTCACTGAACTTCTAACATTTTTTCAAAAAAGTCATGTTGACCGGAATCCGGCGAGAACACTTGTCGGATTGATGACATGGCATATGACACGTGGCAACGAATAGTAAATATATAACTTTTTTGCAAAAATATTAGAAGTTCAGTAACATTTAAGTTGGAAAAAAAGAAAATTGGTTACTTTTGCGCCATAAATGATAAGTTTAGTGACCGTGAGTGAAATTGATTTAGATGTATTATTTGTTGGAAATATTGTTAAACGACATGTAGTTTCTGACATGTTATGCCATGTCATCAATCTGGCGATAGTCCTAATCGGATTCCGGTCAACATGATTTTTTTGCAAAAATGTTAAAAGTTCAGTGACATTTAAGTAAGAAAAAAAAAGTCAGTTAATTTTGCGCGATAAGTGATAAGTTGAGTGACCGTTAGTGAAATCAACGCTATGTATCAATTTGACCATATAATGTTAACTCATATGGATCAAATTAAGATAGAGTCTTTATAAGTAAAATCCGTTTAACACAACATGAGCACATGGATTTGCTAAAGAAAAGCTCCAACATCCCACGTCCATGTCACGTAATGTGATTCATACCATGAATATTGGTTCCCTATTATTTGACTAACTAGCATCTCAATTATCTATCATATCGCATCATTTTGACGTGAAGAAAGGTTGGATGAGCTATGTCCAGCTTTTACAAATAGAGAGAGAGCTCTTTAATGGTAACCTATCCCAAGTTGTGCTGCTTAGACCTTTCAATTCGTTATCTTTACCATGAATGGGTTGTGTACGATTGTAAGGGCTTAGTTCTTGTTTTACAAAGACACTATATGCCAATTAGTACAAGTGGCCACGAACAACGGCCCTAAAGCAACACTTTTATTGGATGAGAGACCAAAAAAAAAAAAAAAGAGATGTCTATTGAAAGGTCTCGTATCACTATCACATATTAACAACCACAATTATATTTGCATTTAAAGCGAATTGTTATAACTTAGGCCAATTTTGTTTTTCTTGGGGTCTTTAGGATAAGGTCTAATTAGATTTATATTTTAATGGATGAAGATCGATGAGTTGGGCAATGAAATGGGTTATCTTAATATATAACCCTATTGATTTAGTAATAATATATAACCCTATTGATTTGCAATGAAATGGGCCAGAATTTAATAATAATTTCTTCGAATACTATATAGGATATTATCTTAATATGTAAAATGCAGCGTTAGGTGAGTTCTCACAGTCCCAGCTTGCAAGAAAGAAGAGAATCACTACTTAATTATATTTGGTAGGCATTTTGGCCATTTGACGTATTCAATCCCTTTCATCTATTCTTGTTGGTGTAGACTTCATAGGTAATATTTGTTTCATGTTAGATACAGATTATATATTTTATTTCATATTAGATGTTGTTTTCTAACCCAAAAGGAGGGCCTCAACTTATCTCCATAGATTGATGGAGCATACAGTAAATTATTAGATTTGAGTTAGAGTCAAAACACATCTATAACATCAAACCATGTCTGAGCATTCCTAAATGAAAATCGCTTCTATGTTCATCAATCCATTTGGTGTATCCCTAAACGTGCCATAGTTACATTCAATACAATATCAGAGCCGCTTGTTAAATCATACAGCACTTGGTTGGTTGAAGGCCATGGCATTAACCATTGTCAACCAGACAATACATACACTCTCATAAAGCCCCTTGGATTACTTCACTTTTTTCATACCTTGATCACAGCATAGGCCTTGAGCAAATAACTGAATTCCCAATGCTTTAACTCGTGATGTCTTTCAGTAGAATCTTGATCAGATCTAGTTAGTTGAGAACAGAGTTGGTAGCTAGGTGCCAATTCAGATTATTTTTCACTTATACTTGCAGTCGTAGCATATCTTTTGCATTCATGACAGCGACTTAACATCTACCCCCGCAAAAAAATAAATAAAAGGAGAGGAAGAGGTCTTAAACATTGAATCTTTAGACCCAGAGACCTTGAAGAAACTTGACACAATAAATTATGACAAAACCGAGGCAAACGTAAATTAAAAAGTTCTCAACCTTGTCTGGTCTGGGCATGTTTAAGATTATACTGTCTCTGTTCCATTCAAGGATTTCTGTTTGGAAGTAAGGAAAACTCGATCACTGGCAATGGCATCACAACCATATGTTCGAGACAGCACTGTGTCATGTGTGCATTCATTCTTTATTCATATCCATCATTGCTTTTATAATTGTTTTAGGCTGTTTAAGTACTACAATAAAATTCCATGAAGAAATTTGAAAGGTGAAATACTCCTTAGGAGCATAGGCTTTGATAAAACTCCTAAACAGACAAAGTACTGAACATTGAGAGAATTTTTTTAATATCAGTTCATTGCTGAATCTTTATGATCAAGGGGTGAACAATTACTCAAGTTGTTATTTACCCCACCCCCTACAAGGAAAAAAAAATACAACACTTGCACCGAAATAAATAAATGAATAATACATAGTTATGAACTCCCAAGTGCATGTATATTTTACCTCATCTGTAGCTATGAAAAGCCAATTTCATATCTCTTCGCTCCAATCCAGGGATATTGCAGATTGTGGAGCCCTAATTCTCAGGATATCCTTTCTTTCTTTGAAAGGAAGAAGTTTACCAAAATGTAAGCTCTTTGCAATCCAGTTAGCTGGCTGCAGAAAATTACCATACATGATGTGAAGGGAACAACGTAAGGATATTATAACAAAAAACATGCACATATTGCAAGTTGGGCACTTTTGGATCGTCAAATAATTTCCAATTGGTCAAGAGCTTCTATTTTCAGAAAGTAGGAAAAAGATAAGTGGAAAGCCTGAAAATACCAACCATAATGGGCAATTTCCTCTCCCAGGCGCAGTGCCTCAAATGACGTGATACTCCACTCTCGTCCTCAGTGATAATAGCTCCCATAGATATCTTTTCAGTGTCGAGCCTATGAAATAATCTTTGGAGGGTTTTGAAGACCTGCCCACCTCCATGCTGAGACGCCCAAACAAAGGACAACGAATTCAACTTACTGAAACTTATTGTTGAGAGAGGGAATGGAATTAACAAGAAAATATAACAATGATTGACAGGTCAAGGAAGAAGTATTAAAGGTAGCATTGCCCTGTCTGTTATTCGCATTTAACTTTTCCCTTAGCAGGGGATTGTCTCGGTATCAATTTTAATGCTTACTAAATTCTACTTCCGCATAATATGCTATTATCATATAAATTTTTCATGAATGAAATCTTGGTGTCAGGAAGAGCAAATAAAACTCCAAAACACCTGCATCAGACTTGCTAAATTGTTATACAAAATAAAGGACCAATAACATGGCTATTTATATCTCGAATGATGAACAAGCAAACATGTTTTTCAGTTTGCATTTCCACCATTAATGGTTGATGTGGGAATGTTATTCCCTGCATTAAACCCTATTTACACTATTTTCAGTTTTGCACTACCAGGCACCAACTTCAGAACAACTCTAAAAGGGTATATATTGAGATATTAAACAAAACACTTGTCATCTGAGATATATGGTCCAGGGTGATAATGGAATGTTTGGCAGTAGAATCTGTGGCAAAATTGAAGAATAAAGGTTTCTATCTGCACAAATCATTCTGACTACAATCCTCATATGGAGCAACAGAAGTCAATCCCCAATAAGAGAACAGAATAGCAGTTTCTAAATCTCAGAGTGCAATACTAACAACTGCAGATAGTCCCATAGATATTAATGTCTCTGGGCGTTTGTGCGTGTGCTTGGGTTAGGGAGTAAGGGGTGGTGGGGTGGATAAGTAGGAACAAAACCTGGAGTTATGATAGCGTATACCTTGATTATGATTGCCAATTTGGTGCAGAAACTGTGCTTTCCATGGAGCATGATCCCTAACCTATCAAAAATAGGTCTGCCACAATCATCATTATTTGGCTTTCCAAATTTTGAATACTGTGGACCAGCTAGATTTGGCAGAATCATGTATCTGGAAATATCAGTAAACCATAGAAAAATAAAAACTTAGGTGAAACCTTGATGAGACGCACACACAGATTTTGATAAGAAAAGTATAAAGCCTTCATTCTAAATTTTCTATCATCTTAACCATGCAAAAGGTTGTGCAATTTTATTTTATTTATTTATTTTTTCCAGATAGACAATAAATCCAGTTGATCATTATAGATATGAGGAAATATCCTCTCCCCAACCAATCTCTCTCTATCTTAATTCCTCATATAACAAAACAATCTAGACATGGTCAAGGAAACAATAGAAAAGTAAAATCAAACCACATATATGTAGCTTATAAACCATTGTCACTGCAATGCTTCTTGATTGTGGCCTATGGATGTGAAAAACATCATAGCAATCCATTCAAAATGCAAGTTCTGATATTTTTGTGTGAGCTGAGTTTCTCACAAATCCAGATTTTTGACATGGTAAAAAACACTGAAGATGAGTCCAGACTATGATAGTTAGAGAATGACAAAACATGTCAACAACTTACTGTTCAGGAGGTATCAAAGAGCATGCTTCAATAGAATCAGCAAGCCATTTTACTTTCAGAATGATAGCATTCACTGCACAGCCGTACAAGAATTTTGTAGTTTGTAGCTGGCAAAAGTGTCAAAAATTGCAAATAAATAATTGTAACATTAACAAGAGAAACCCTGCAAAGTAGCAATTACAAAGACTGATTAAGTGATTATGCAACATATTTAACAAATAGCATGCAGCAAAACAAGAACAGCTACTTTTTAGTAGAAGAAATCCCTAATTTCCAAGTAATTAATCTAACTTTGGACAGAAGAAAGTACTTGAAAAGGTTAATGATCAAGAACTCTAAGCCTTGGCGCTAGTTAAATTCAGTACCATTGATCTTTCTCAAAGATGTGGATTATCAATTTTACAGGTGCTAACCACAATCTACTTTTTCAAGAAGATCAACCATAAAAATTAAGAACTGTTTCTGTGGAAAAGAAGTAGTACTTTTTGCTTCAATATCAATATGACATACACTGCTCTTGAAGTGGTTTAGTATAGCCCATGAAGAGCTTTATCTTAGACAATTGCAGTAAAAATGTGCACCAAAAATACAAGTCCCTCATGACCGTAAATTCATTCTAAGTACAGCTGCACACTCATAGATGATATTTCCAGACAGTGGATAAAATGACAAACAGCTGTGTGAAATGTGTGGTATGAGCTATCCTGATGGTCGCAAATGCAAGATTTTCCCTACACTATACGCTACTTAAATTGTAAAAGTTTTAAAGTATAAGCTACAACTATTAGCTACGGAAAATTCTTGCCTAGACCCAATCTGTGAATTTTTCTTGGACCAAACCAATGATGAAATACACCTATGTATTCTAACTACCACCCCACTCATTTTTAACCAACTTATCTAATGTGGCAGTTTTTTATTGGCTTGTCCATGAAATTTTCATGGGCCTGGTCTAGGCAAGACTTACTCATTAGGTAGATGAAGTGCAATGCTTAATAGGTGCATAAAGTTTAACTGATAGCAAAGTAGAAAGAAATTTTGGGAACAATTTGATAATGCTTGACAATGGTCCATAACTAGGTAACTATCCTGAATGATTTCTTCTTTCAGATAAATGTATAAGAACTAATTTCATCAATCACAAAAATAATAAAATGCTATTAGTTTTATGCATTACAATGGAAATAGCAAAATTAGATATCCAAATTTTTTGTGATTCCACTTTTTTATTTGCATGAAACACAAGGTAAGAACCTATCTGCAAACCAAGATATATCAGAAAATAGCTGTTTCATGGTTCAAAAGATTATGTAAAAAACTTAAAGAAAAAATGGCCAAAAGAGAAATGAAAAAGGAACAGGAAAAGTTAAATGGCTACATACCTACCTTCTTTGAACAAATAATAATGGGAAGCCGCTGGAAATGAGATCTTGCACTTCTCCTGGCCCTAGAATTTGAAGGAGGAGATGGAACATCTGAGAGCACCATGCCACCATATTCATTTATTAGTTTGATAGTTTCTCTTTCCTTTCTGTGAGAAAATCCTGTAAGCATGAACTCTAGACCCTGGAATATCAATATTCTCTTATCATTTACGTGATTTCTGAAACACTTGTTTATATCTTGAGTCCGAGAGTCTGACTGCAGCTTGGTATATTTTGACCTTTTATTAGCTTTGGTAGCAGAACCTAATCAGAAGTAGATAAATAAAACATGAAAAGATGAATCAATAACACTTCAAGATGGTTACAGAATGGTATTTAAACAATCTAATAACACGAGCTTACAATATCTTTGTAAAATTTGTGGTTCTTGAATGTCCTTATTCTGCTGAAGCTCCGTTTCAACCTCTGTGAAATGAACTTGCTTTCGAACCAAATTTTGAGCAGAATGTGGATGTTTCAACTTAGATTTTACCTTTTGAGGATTTTTGTTATGAAGAGTATTACTTATAGTTCCTTTTACTACAACCTGTTCAGAAATTTTCTCAGAAGCTTCAAAAAGAAGTTCAGAGGGCTGCAGGCGACAGCGTGCCCTTCGGTTTAGAACGCAAGGTGACTTCCTTTTTAGTGAAGGTGGAAGTTGCAGCTCAGGAGCCCCATCTTTCAGAGTTTCATCATGATCTACTCCTGGAATACTGAAAATAGTGGCTGCCTGATTTTGCCAAAGATCTCTACCAGCAGAATACTCAAATTCAGATCTGACATTCAAGTGCCATTTGGAACTCTTCTTATTGGAACTACTATAGCAATGACCATACTGATTTGCCGGAAGCGTTTCTGCAACAGCTTCTGGTGATAAATGTTGATTTTGGAAAATCCTGTGCCCACTTAAAACCATATCACGATTTGGCAACAGCTTGCTGTAAGTCTTAAGTGAGGCTGGCTGCCTTTTAACTATTGCATCAAAACTTTCACCAGTAACAGCAGGCAGAGCTTCCCTATCCACATGCCCAGATTCAAAATTTAGATCTGATACCTTCTGGATATTTTCCATCCCAAGTTCTGATTTGGTGCTAAAGCTGTTTCGAGCATCAGCTTCTCTATCATCTAGATTCTTAACTAAAGGAAAATCAGCAGTCTCTGTAGAGATACTGCAAGGAACAACAGAACAAAGAGGGTCCACCAATGTTTGATTAGAAGATCTGACCTCCTGGGAAATACAATTCCCTTCATCAGCTTTATCAAGTACACCTTCAAAACATATGCTGGACTGTGAAGCAATCTTGGACCCAGTTTCATGTCTCTGTACAAAAGAGTTCTCATCCACAGCAACTGCAGATTCAGAGAGAGAGCTTGTTGCAAAGTCGAAAAACTTCGGCACTCCTTTGGTACTGTTTTCCTTCACCTTCGCAGACACATCTGCTCCCTTCCAAGGGACAAATGAATGAAGAAAAGAATAATAGTAAGATCATAAAGCTGTTAGATGAGGCAAAGCATGCAATGAATAATATACAGGCTACCGGATCTCACTAAGCCCAACATATTGAGAACAAAATTGCATTGGGTATGTTCTTATGTAGATAAACTACTGAAAAATATAAATAGATGACTAAGAAATGTGGTGAATCTGAACCTTAAAACTAAAAGAATATAAGTGCTGAAAATAAAAAGGCAAATAGAAAAAGGAAAAACTAAATGCAGTGGAACAAGCAGTACAAATAATTAGCAGAAACAAAATATACGATTAGTAAAGGAAAGGTCATGTACAAAGTTTGATGTTTATTAATTAAGCATATGAAGTCATAAAAAGTGAGCTTCTAAGTTCCTTGTAATTCAGGTAAGGCAGCAGAGAAAATCAGGCTAGAACTGGAATTCTTTTACTTGACATTGTCAACTAGACATCAACGGGATAATTATAAAACTTTACAAGTAATACAGTATCAACTGTAAGAAGAGAAGTATCTTTATACATATACAGCAGGGGAAAAAAAAAAGGCTGCAATTCTTGCAAACTTGCTAAATACAAATAGATTAAAAAAAATCCAGATAACAAATATGAAAATAAGACAGGTTTGAATGCTTAATTCATGTGTCCATCTAGAACTAACTGCAGATAAGACAACCCCATTGCTATCTATAAGCAGATTATTTTGATTCTCTATTACAAGTAGCTTTCTATTCCTTGTTAGGAGAAGCCAGGCATGCATCTGCTGAAACATATGCTACGGGAAAGAGGTTATGGGATCTTCAAATGGAATGAGATAAAATATTACCCTCACCTCGACTTGCCAACCACCCAACCAACGGCTTGTGAATCTATCCATTAAACAACCTACTCCAACTTCTCCTTCTACACAGAAAAGAAAAAGGAGAATCTAAGAACAGAGATCAATTCGATATCTGAAAAGGAAGAACAAGGAATGACACAACATCATAAACGTACCAGCATTTTTGGATATATGTGGAGGAGATGAGCTTACATCAACTTGAGGCTGATTTTCACCGCAAGGAAAGTCAATACTCTGGAAGTGTAATAGAATTATTAATATAAAGGAAAGCAGGAGGTACAATTTCCAGAAACTGCAGAGCTCAAATTTCTCTTTTTTGCCAAATTCGAACTAATACACACACACACACACATTTAGACCAAATAACTGAAGAAACAGGAAAGAAAATCTTGATGAGCAAATAAAAAGTTCTTCATGCACTAATGGTGGTGGTTAAAAGGTGAAATCTTTACCTCTGTAGCAGAAATATGGGAAATTTTCTCAGCTGACTGATCTGAAATGGAATGAACAAGGATTGCCACATCATGGTTGTTCATGCCCAAAATTGAACAGTCAGAACTTTTACCTTGTTGATCCATGAGGTGCACATGCTTGGATCCGTTGTGATGCGCATAATGATATTCTGACAATGGAGTATCCTTAACTTGAGACACATCTAAATGAGAAGTTTGCTGATCATCAAGGTCGGTAAAAAATAGCCCCACATCTAGAAAGGCATTCTCCATAGTCTGGTTATCTAAGTCTGACAAAGAATCAATCTCCTCGATTTCAGGAGAGGAGTGGCATATGCCATCTTTGAAAGCCTCCAACCTTGCTTGCTTAACCTGGAGTGCAGCTTCAAGAATGGTTCCTGTTGCCATAAGTTCTGGAGTTGATTCAGCACTCATCAATTCATGTATAACCAGTGCTTCAGATGCAGCAATAGAAAGTTCAACTGCATCACTAACATCAGCATCTTTGATATGTTTCACATTGACTTTTTCTTCATGCAGTCTGTTGTCCTCGCAATTGGTGGGAGATGGAGAATTAGCATTCTCCATTGCTGGTAGGCCAGAATATACAAGTACTGCATCATTATTATTACCACACTGCTTCTCAATCTTATCATTGCTGGTTGGAGATTGTGGAGGAACATTCTCCACAGCCATTGGGGCAGAAGAAGGTGAAACTTTTACACCATCATGGTGGTCATGATCTGCCTTTTGTTGAGATGAAATGTCTTGCAAATTAGCGAAAGTTCCATCGTGTCGTACTGACAGCACCTTACTAGAACTATGGAGGGATTTAGAAACGTAAAAATCCTGGCTTTGGCTACATTGTGATTCCCCATCTGATGAAAGATGTAGACAAAGATGAAGTACCTATGAGGCGTCAGAGATACATTAGCCAGCTTACAGTAACCAATTCAAACTATATAACAAGTCGTCTAAGTAACATGTCAAATCAGAATATTGGTCTACTAGGCATTGATGTATCATGAAATCAAGAACTTCAAAGATATATTGATAATAGAAGGTAAAAAAAAAACATGTATATATATGCCTGTGTGATTTTACCGAAAGCGAATCAAAACTTAACCGAAATTAAAATGCTGAAAACTTACATTCCCAGGCGATGAAGCAATGGTATTTGGGGAAGCATCTTCTCCAGACAAGAACAGATGGCAGCTATTATATCTACCCTCTTCTCTTGAAAAAGTTTCTAGTTGACTGAAATTGGGTTGGAGTTCCTTTATGCTGTTATATGATTCTACTTGAGGATTCTGAAGCCAAGTAGGTAGCCAAACAAATTCCTGAAAAGAATGTTATGACAAAGGAAAATAGACATTCATCAAATTCGAAGAGAAAATTAAAGAAATTGAAGAAAATGGAGAACGGATTTGAAAAGGAATCCACAAAAAACAGAAATTGAGTCTATAATTTAAACAAAAAATCAGAATGGAGTATCCTCTAGATATGATTTTCTAAACTGATATCTTTACCTCAGAGAACTGAGGAGGACGGAACCCTAAGCTGGCCATGGAAACTGGAAAGAGCGCAAAGTGCTGGGCTCAACCGCCAGAACAAAGAAGATTTCAGTTTCGCCCTTTTTTCTCTCTCTCGACTCTCGAGGCTCCCAGCCCATTACATTGTCAGCAAGTGGGCCAATCCATTAGTATATACAAAACTTCCTTTTGATTAATTCGTTGCTGTAGCATATTTATTATTTTATTCAACCAAAACAATGTTTATAATTTTATTTATAGAACATACCAATAATAAATTATGACATTATTTTTTTACTAGCTTGGTCGATGACAAAGATTATATAATATACAAGTTTCATACGTAAGATTACCTATATCTAGTTTTCTTTTTCTTATTTTTTATTTTTTTTGAGAAATTGTAGCCCAAAATCTGAGATAACAAGTTTGATAGAGGCCCAAAACTTGATATATGGGACTCAAATGGGATGAGGCCCAAATCTTTATATGTCGGGTTTAAATGGAGCCCACAATTTTTAGTTGATGCGTCAAAACTTGAGATGATGGGTGGCTTGCACGAGGAGCAAAACTTGAGATATTCATGTTAGGCTTAGGTGAGGCTCAAAATTTTGAGATTCTGGGCTTTAGCGAGGCCTAATTTTAGAATATTGGCACGAATGAGGCCCAGAATTCAGACGCTGAGATGGGGACAGGCCTAAGAAATGGAGCTCGGCTGAGTAAGCTCAAAAATGGAGATTCCATGAGAGTTCAAGGTCCAAGAATTAACAGGCAGGGTGGGCTATCAAACAGAAAATCACTAATAAATCCACTGGTAATGAGCTTTGAGATCTCTCGTGCAGTCGTGCTGGATTAGATCATGATATGCTATTCGATAGAATTATGATTGTGATAGAAAGGTTCCAATTCTGATCACCAGCGAAAAAAATAAGTGACGTAAATTTTATTACGTAAGCAATTCCTCTCAATTGAATTTGCAATGAATGTTAACAATGTACAACTACAACCGAATACATAATTTTAGAGACTTCAGTGTGGCTTGAGCAGCTTCAGGTAAGCAGCATTGTTCAATATCCATCAGATCATGCCTCAGCCAGTTTCAGACGAGGAACAATATTCATCGATTGGAGTTCCTGATATAAAGCCATTCAACCAAACAAAATTAGGAACAGAAACAACTAACCACATTTATGCTACAGAAAACTGGAGACGAAATTGAGGATGCAGGAAATATACAAGATTGAGCAACTGCGACTCACAAAACGGTTACCTGAATTAAGAGCTTGCATGCATATGGCAGTTTCATAGTAGAAATGTTGTCCCCATTTTTACAAGTAGAACAAATCCCAGTTTTCAGTTTCTGATTGTAATATCCCAACAAACCACACACTCTACATACCTGCCAAAGAGTAAAGATGCTATTACATATTTTTTACTTCTGACCACTGCCAGCTTTTGGCCTTAGCATACGAGATGAAATAAGTAAGACTAATGAGCTGTCATCCATGGTAGTATGTCACGGTTGAAACACAGATATTCAATCAAATTTAATGGTTTAGTTTGCCCATAATAACAAACAATATATTCAATGGAGATAAGGTCCTGATGGGAATTTCTGATACAAGAAACCTGTGGTTGCTCATGAACAGCTATATCCACGTGTGGTTAACAAAGTTGCCATTGCATTAAACAAATAAGGTTGCTCAAAATGATAAGCTAACATGGACATTAATGCCGTGCACCAGAATGAAATTCTTCTCGTGCTTGAACAATAATAAAAATAATTAGTCTAGTGTTTGACTTTATATGCCTATTATCTAATAATATGAATACACACACACACATGCTTATATATATATATACACACACACCTGCGCACACATGCACACAACACATACCCCAGCACGTTAATTACCAAAATCTATGAATGTTTACAGGTTAAATGAGCTCTTATCTGGTCAAAATGAAAATTATTTTCCTGCCCAATCAGATTGGCATCATAATGGCACAAAAATAATAAAACCCAACCCAATTATTCTCCGTCTTTGATGCTGTGTTATTATATTATGTCCATTATATCCAACTCTACTAAACAAAACAGTAGGCAATAAATCGCACTTCAAAATTTTCTCATAATCAAATCTAGTTCTGAGTCACCTGAACTTCAAAAGGATCGCTGGAAATCATTAGACGCTCGAAAATCAACATGCTAGCACCATAAGCAATCAAACAATCGCGTTCCATTTCTCCTACCCTAAGTCCTGCAAAAAGAATACTTATCAAAATCCAGTCTTCTGTTAGACTGAAGTGCAATTGACAATATTTTGACATTAGAAAATCAAAACCTCCATTCCGAGCTCTTCCTTCAGTAGGTTGTCTAGTTAGCATGACACGGGGTCCACTACCTCGAGCATGCATTTTATCTAGGACCTAAGCAAAGAAGTAAGTTATGATCAACAATGGAAGAAACAAGATAAGCCATTACTTGCATGAAAGGATGCACATAACCAACTAAACAAATCCACCACAAAAATCAACGAAAATGTTCAATGCAAATGTCTCCATAAATATTGAGTCTATAAATAATAGCACTATGCATGTCATGTGTGGTATGACTGCATATACATTATCCAATATGTGATGGACAAGAAATTGAATAAGAATTTGCATGTAAATATTATGCCAGTCAGGATAAACCTTTGAACTTGAAAGGATAAAAACATAAGACAACTTTGAATGAAAATTCAACTAACAGTTAGATTAGAAGGTTTGTCCAAATCACATTTTGAAAATAGATAACTGCATGCAGCAATCTGGGAATAACAAACAAAGTTGCACAATAGAACATAAAGGAGAGAAACCTCACCATGTGTTTTAACTTCTGGTAGTAAATTGGACCCATGAAAATGTATGCCTGTAATGGGCAACCTGTGATGCCTGGAGAAAAAAGTAGGGATATAAGGCTTACACAGAACCATTGACTACTAGATCCTTTGGACCAAAAAAGAAATTCTTGCTTTTGCAAGTATATTTGAAGTTTGGATGAAAGCATGTTTTCTATCATCCAAGAAACTGAAACATTACAGCAAGTTATCGAAAGAAATCAAAATAATTCCTACAACAATCCATGGGAGAAGACATTGCAGATATGATATTATAAGTGCATGGCAAACCTGAATAAATGAAGTCCTTGCCATTATAACTAAAACCATGATTTACGAGGGTTTCACTGTCATGCCAAAAGAAAAAGATTTAAGAACATGAAATCCAGAATCCTCAGATAAAGGGAGGAAAGGAAACTGAGTGAGGCAAAAAGAGAGCACCTTATAGCTTCAACCCTGTCCGCATGACCACTTGGTTCTCCAAATGCACTACCATAATGAAATCTACCACAGGAGACCCCAGCTTTACCCCCAAGAAGTTCAATCATCTTTCCGACAGTCATTCGACTAGACAATGGAAAAGGACATGCATTCATTAATCAACAATCTCTGTTTGCAAATAAGAGTTAATGAAAATGATGCTGAACAACTGAAGCACACAGAAAAATTAGATATTGGCCAAAATGATTTTTCCTTGTTGAAGCAAATAAGATCCCATAATTAAAAAATAAAAATAAAATACACATGATTTCCATCAGTATAAACACAATTTTTCACAAACCTAAATCATCACCCTTTTTAATCTGGTTCCCACAGATTACAACCCTTGCCACTTTTACAACCTCAGAATGCTATTAATCAACTATTGTCTCAGCACAGAGCATCCACATAGTTTCTGCTGACAGACTATAGAGACGAAAATGCTGCACATGCATGCAGACAAATGCTCAGCTATAAGCACCCAGTCAAGAACCTCTTTGTAGACCCATAAGCTTTTGATGATTGACTAAGAATCATGGAAAAAAAATTATGTTGAAGCGACATGGGCAAGGACCAAAAGCAGCATAAAGCCTTGAAGGCATAAATGCACTTTTAATAGCTTACCAGGAAGAAGGCCTAGCAAACTAAAAAAAGTACCTAAGTAGCCGAGACCAAAATAAATAAAGCAGCATAAAACCAAAAAATTTATGTTGAAGGCATAAATGCACTTAGCTTACCAGCAAAGAGGCCTAGCAAACTAAACACAGTACCCAACTAGCCGAGTCATAAAGAATTTGCAAAGATAACAGTGCTAAGGAGCAAGTGTTTTGGTGCGAAGAGATCTAACCACTATTGCAATTAATTTGTTTCAGTTCTCAGCAGTTTTGTTCAATTTAATTTAGATTTTAAGAAACTTATAATATCATTCTACAATTTTGAATCCGAGAGCAAAAATAATCAAATCTTTCTTTTTAATTCTTCATTTGTGAGATCTGAGATTATTCAACTAATGAGAAGAAAAGCACTACCTTGGAAATCCATGAGGATTCATAATCAAATCAGGGCAAATGCCTCGTTCAGAAAAAGGGAAATCTTCCTGTTGAATGATTGTTCCACAAACACCTTTCTGCCCATGTCTGCTACTAAATTTGTCACCAACCTGAGTGGATAACCAAAAAAAATGATGAGCACAGGCATACAAAGGGCAAAATAATAATAATAATAATAAAAAATGCAGTAAAAAAACCACAAATTAAAACAATTACACCATTTACCTCTGGTCTACGAGTATGGCGAATTATGAATTTGATACATAGATTATTATTTCTATCTGAAGAAAGAGCAACTCTATCAACCACACACGATTCCCCCTCAGGCACTTTGAATGTTTGACTAGTATTCCGATATTTGCTGGATATAGGAAAAAGGATGAGCAATTTAAGATAATAACTAACTAATCAACAAAATACTCACATATTTCTCAGTTGTGCAGTAGACATTAACTGCCCCCTTGTTTCTAAGGGAGACTCCTTTTTAACATAGACATTATTTAGCTTAATGATTTCCCCAGGTGCAGCAAGTCCATCATCATCCAACACCTACACAAATGACAACAAGAAAGTATATACATAATGCCAAAAGAAAAAGGAATTTGAAAGAAGAATCATCCCATCTTATAACAAGAAATAGCTCATTGTCATGTGTCCATGTAGGTCTGTCAACCAAACAAAAGTTTGAGATTTATTTTCAAGTGAGAAGATATAATAAGAGAACCAACAATTAGGATGATGTGATTGAGAATAAGAGCTATTTATTGATCTTTCCACAGTTTCGGCATGCAATAACAGTGTAGAAATATAAACAGATTTCAAGGTGTTTTTTTTAGAATTTAGGAAGGGGAAGGATTTTATGCTAGCTTACTTTTATTCTTTTAGACATATAGGTTAGGGAAACATTAGGAAGATAACATAATAAGAGCATGCAGCACTAATGAAATCACAATTACTTTGGATGCCTTAGATAAGGATCCAATGGAATTTTCAACAAGATCTTGGAATAAAAGAAAATGCCCAGGAACTAGAAGAAGTGGAGGACTACCCATCTTAACTATTCTTAACAAAATGGCGATATTTAGGATAGAGTTATGAAGCAAGACCAAGGTATCTTTGAAGAAAATTCAGTGATATGGTTTTTATTGACCTTGATTATTACCATGGCAAAGTTCCAAGAATTATCTTGCAGTAGATGTTGGTTAGCGATGGACAATGCAAATGAATTGAAAAAAATGACTTAGTATCATAACTTAGAGATTGGCCCTTAATGGAGTAATGGAAAAAATGTTCCACATACTGAAAGAAGCAAGTAGGAATCCAGGCCTAGTTAAATTGGATGTTTACTATATTAAGGTGATACTACATAAAATTTATAGTACAGAGCTAACTCAGCTTATCGATTGCCTGGCAGCATGGATGTACCAAAACTTATCATTCTTAACAAGTCCAAAATTTTCTCAAAAAAATAAATAAATAAACAAGTCCAAGATAATTGGAAGACCAATCGACTGATGAGCAGCAGTGGTTTGCATGATGCTTCAAATGCTTCACCAGTCCCAAAATAATGGGCCACTTGACAATAGTGAAATCTAGTTCACAGTGTTTGTGATCTGATGTTTACTTGTAGAACATAAAATATTACATGATGCAATATACGCACCTACCTTTTTGGATGTTACCAAAGGCAGAATAAAACAAAAGGCTGAAACATTAACATTAACCAAAAAGAGCAAACAGAAGGCAGATTAACAGAAATTAAGAAAGCATGTAAGAAAAAAAAATATATATATAATGCAATCAATTATAAAATGATAGGGGGAAAAGGCTAAATTAATCACTCATCACAATATTCATTACCCTCTCATTTTCTTCAGTCTTAGATGGCGGCAATATCCTATCTTGAGCACCATTCTCATACTTTTGATGGACGGATACATACCTGTTCATGGAACAAAAATAAGAATCAAAAATACTTTACTAGGGCAATATATATATAACAATTAATTCTGCAATGACAAGTAGACGAGATAACAGTGTCACATTTTGCATACTTCTTCAGAACAATACAACGACCAAAACCACGATCCAAAGATGCCTTGTTCATGACAATTGCATCCTCAATGTCGTAACCAGTGTAACTCATTACAGCAACAGTTGCATTCTGACCAGCCCCAAGCTTATCATAACCAACCTGAGATTAAACTAATTATCTCAGCACTCACAATCTCCACCACTTCAGTTTATCTTATTTAGCATAATTACCAGTTCGATTGTCCTTGTTGTCAAAAGAGGTCGTTGAGGATACACCAACAGATAAAGTAACGAGTCCATCCGAAATAACTATAAAAGCCAACACTGTGAGCAAATTGCTGAACATATTCTGTATAATATGCAATTGCCTTGAGATTGTATTGCTTATTAGTTTGGGAGCAGCAAGAAGAGTATCGCCAACAAAAAATTAAAAAATAATAATAATAAAGACAATCAATCAATGTAAAGCACTCCACATGCATTACCATTTTTATTTTTGTAAAAAAAATTAAATTAAATTAAATTAAAAAATTCAATCCTAACATGTTCAACCCAATGAAGATGAAAATTAATATACAACAATGAAAAATACAAAAAGGAAGAACTCAAGATAACAATAATTAGTTCTGAGATATCATTCTTTTGGTGAAATTTTCTCAAAACTTTCATGGAAAGACTACTTTTAGTTATTCAAAAAGAAAAAGTAACTCAGGCAATTCTTTTGGATCAAATTTATAGCGGGCAAATGAGGGAGAAGGCACAAGTTTAGATACTCTTTACCATATAGCTCTCATCATTCACATTAGATTCATAGGCCATTTCCTCTATCATGGATAGAAATACACAGGCCATTGCACTGGTTATACAATAACAACAAACTTATGCACGCAATTGGACGTATGGTTATCCTCAGCTACAGAAAACATAACTAGTGATCAACAATCCTTGACTAGGTTGATGAAACAAAGCCACCAGTACCCACTGTTTTCATTACTGCAACTGCAAATGCACAACCTCATAATTTGCAGTACACACTGAAAATCATTGTGATATAATTTCTAGATGATGATTTTATGCATATATGTACAACACATAACTGTCATGGGTTGGGAAAGAATTCTGAAAAAATTATTGCAGCATCACAATAAACCAACTGAGCACGATGTCACAACACGAGAATTAATTTTAAAAAAAGAACAGAGAACAGTTCATTTCTGCACAAAAATGATGGTAACTGATGAAAAAAAAAAAACTCGCCTGGTTGTAAGCAATATTTCCCATGGCTTGCTTTCCCATAGCACACTGTTCAAGACACAAATCAGAAATTAAACATATGTGTCATTCCATATGTTAGGGACAGAACTATCTGATATTTACTTATCATGAGTACATATCGTAGTTATTGGAAATGCATTATTGTATATGTTAGCAAATCACTGGATGAAACCTGATATGTATTTCTTGGAGATTGATTATGATGAGGAAATGGAATTAGCCCAGCACAAACACCCAATATGGTAAACGGTTCTATTTCAATATGGGTCGTGTCAGGTGTTGCCTCTCCTTCATACAAAGCTATCTGTAAAACAAAATAAGGTATCCATTAATAACGCATTACTTATGCAGTGCCACAAGTAATCCCAAAATGTTGGGAAAATTCAAGAACAGCGGTGAAAGAAATTAAGAGATTGAGAGTTGAGAATCAACCAGAGCATTGTTCTCTTCGTTGACATCAAGATATTCAATTAATCCCTCGCGTAAAAAGTCATCAAAAGTGCGGATTCCATCCTAAAAGGGAAGAACAAAGTAAATTACTTTTCAACCAGTCATTCTTTGTGTAAAACAGAGCTTATAGATCAACTTACCATCAACTCTTTCATATGATGCTCTTTAATCCTTGATACACCTTTGTCTGCAATAACTAGTGGACGGCAAACTCGACCTCCATCGGAAGCAATGTACACAACACACTGACAAACATTTTTGTTGTCACAAAATCAGTCGTTTATTACAAGCCCCAAGAAATTGAAAGTTAACTATGATAATACAAACTTAAGGAAGTCCTAGCTTCCTTCCTTTATCTTTACAGAAACAATATGCACAAGTAGAAACCAAAATATTCCGGCCCAGAAGTTGCTGAGTTGGCCCTTCAAGACAATTGTATGAAATCTTAGCCACTGTAGGATTTTAAAGAACTATCCTACGATTGGAATTCAAGCCTTTATTCATATTTAATCATCCTCAAGTTGCCAGAATCTCTTCACTAAATCAGCAGAACTTTGATTCACATTAGAAACTCTATGAAATGCCAATGGTTTATCAAGATCTCTCATTCACTTTTGCTGATCAGACAGCTAAATATAGTTGGTTCCCCAGCTTTGCCAGGACTTACAATGTAATTGTTAGTTCTCTAATTGCTTCTTCTTCTTCTTCTTCTTCTTCTTCTTCTTCTTTTTTCTTTTATATATATATAGAGAGAGAGAGTTCTCTATATGCTGACCATGGTACAACCTGATTGTGGCTTCACAGTCATGTGCTTGTTAGAATTTTGCCTCCACATTCAGACATATACCTCAGAATTCAATTAGTCAAATATAATTTACTCCACCTGTTCTACTTCTGAACCACATACCAAAGTACATCATAATTTTAAATACATTAAGAACATTCTTCCTATTTTGACTCATTTTTGTAAGAGATATTTTTACCTGCTTCTCATTCACAAAGACGCTAACAAACTCCCCAATTTTGCCAGCTCTACGTAGCTTTCTCAGGGCATTAACAAAGTGCTGAAAATGGAATTTAGGCATCAGAGTTAGAAGAAAGTTAGTGGAACCAGAAGAACGAAACATATTTATTCACATCTATCTTATTGAAACCATATTTACCTGTGGCCTCCTGTGCTTGCCAAGAATGAGCCCATTAAATATAACCAGAAAAGAATTTGGTGAGTGAAGCTCTTCTCCTGAGAGAAGTTCCAAGTCTTCGACGCCCAAACAATAACACTATGGCACCAAACATTATATTGTTATGGTCAATTTTCTGAAATATGCAAAGAAGCATGTATTCACAACACAAAATTCACCATGCATGCACAAATATTGCCAGTAAGAAGCACCATAATTTCTGAGCAAAAGAAGTGTTAAGACTAAGGAAACTGTCAAGTATATCTGATCATTATCCACAAGCATAAAATCACAGAAGAAAGGGTTTGACTTTCATCAAATCTGTTAGGACAGTCGAACCTTAAATATTAGTGCCAAATGTAGAGAATGGCCGATTATGTAATCACAGAAATCTTGAGACAGCAAACAAAAAAACATATATAGAGGTGAAGAGGAGTTGTATATGTTCGGAAGGGTTAAAAACAGAAGGAGATAGGAAAAAGGTGGCTTCATATTCAGAACCACTAATGATACCCAAGAAGAATGATAATCCCTGTTTATGTGGTATTTAGGCAAGTTGACCAATTTTAATTGAAGAATTAATCTCAATCAGATTTTGAAGGTCATAAATGAGATGAATTTGCTCATTATGAATTAAACAAAGAGCAAAAAGAGCAGAAAATTAACAAACAAAAGAATATGGCCATTATAGACCCAAGTTAAATAACACACAACCCTTGAAACATATATCAGAAAAGTATCTAATAACTTGAAAAAAGGAAAAAGAAAAAGAAGGAAAATGATTATTCACATGGTGTAAATAAGCAAAAGAACCCTACAGATGAGTTCAAGATCTAATAAGTGACCATAAACTTGAATAACCACCATAAAACATATTCCTATAGCAGACATGCTTCTTAATTGCCACAGGAATCTAGAAGAAATACAATTCAATCTGATCATGTGAACCCTTACCACGCAAATATATTCTGGTTTCTCTACATCCTTTCAAATTGTTTTCCTATTTATATGTAGAATATTTAGAACAATATCTGAAAAAGCATTGCATATACTCTTCATGAAGAAAAATAAATGTGTCCTATAGACCTACCAGAGAAATTAATGGACCCTCTTCTTCATCAGTGGTGACATGAGTCATTAAGGCCAAGTTCTTCACTAGTCCACAGGCCTCTCCTTCTGGAGTATCACAAGGGCAAAGCATACCCCACTGCAACAAAAATGCAGAATGATTAATGTATTATGTAATCTAAATGGTCAGTCATAGAGCATATAAGCATAAGCAGCAACACAATAATCATTCTGCAATACTCTCAAGGTAGGCACAGAAATCATAGTTACCTGGCTAGGTTGCAATGCTCTAGGTCCACTTACTTTCCTAGACTTCTCAAATTGTGGTGAGACTCTTGTCATCATTCCCAAACTTGCAATAAATGATAACCTAGCTAACACCTTAAAGCAGAGAATTCTCTATCAGTTCATTTGCTACCGATATAACAAATGTGAATGAGGGAAATGGTAGTAAAAAGAGACAGAGACGCAACCTGTGTCATGCCTTTCCTATGCATTTTAAAACGTTTGACATCAAAATTGCCAGTAGAAAGTGTCCTTTCTAGCCCATGAGTAATACTATCCCTGGTTAAATGCTGAAACAGGAAAAATAAGGGAAGACAAAAAAAAAATTATAAAAAAAGCATCATAAATTGCAGAAACTTATTTAAGAAGAAATTGGCATGGATTCACATTGCTAGCACTCTGCAACAGCTCTGCCTATGTCCGATACACAGGCAATTGATATCCAGAGTCCAAAGAAGAAAAGTAATTTGCACAGCAGAAAATGAAACAGCAAACTATTTGTCCAATAAAGAAAAGGAATATTGCTGATGTCTTCAGTCCTAGAGAGATGCAAAAATATACTGCTGGCCATCAATATATTAACAACTTTGCTTTCAACAACTTCCTAATCTCTCAACTATGATGGGTTAAAGAATCTACAAATGTGATCTTAAGAAATGAAAATGCATGAAAGAAGATGATGAAGTGCAAGATAGAAATGCACAAGCAATAATAAATGCATGATTACACATTCACACAGACACATATCTATAAGTGCATGTAGCAATATTAGGATTTTTCCAAGGAAAACACAAAAAGGTAGCAATTTGAGATTGGGCCACACGTAATCATGAACACACACAATTATGCACTTACTTGGGCAAAGTCAAACCGGCTAGACCGGTTTTGTTTTGTAAGCAAGTTATCTACTGTTCTCTGAACCTCAGTAATCATTGTCTTAAATAAATCCTACAGCAGAATATTCCCATATGAGCAAGAGAGAGAGACTTATCAGGGTGACAATAAGCAGGAATCTTTACAACAGGCATATGATGTCTAGCACAAACCTCAAAGAGCAGAGATATTAATTGGCCAGATAGCTCCAATCTCTTGTTTCCCACATAATCCTATAAAATTGAATGGAAGTAATTTCTTCAATATATCAAACCACAAACAAACTCTACTTACAAGCACAAAATTATTCATAAATGTGAAATAGGCTCGATCTGGAAATGATCTCAAATGAATGAGTGTAAGATACAAAAAGTACACAATTGCACCCATATATTCAAATTTGTGATTAAGACATACTGCAATGGCCAACTTAAAGTGATCCATTTACTTTAAAGTGCACCTCTTCATGTACAAAAAGGTTCCTTGAGAAATGATGCCTTTGTTTAGAAGGCTTTCTGCCAAACATCAATTTAACATCTTTGGATCCTTTCTCATGAAAGATTATTTGCTTTTCTTTTCAAGGAAATATTTTTTTATGCTACCTGTTAGAAAATAGGGAATACAGCTGATTGGAGGCTTGATTGGAGTCTTGATTGGAGGCTTGATTGGCTGACTTTTGTTTCCTTTTCTTAGACTTTTCTACTTCTTTTCTTGTATATATAGGTTGTGTACTCATTGATAATTAATTGAATAAATACAAATTCAATTCCCATTGTGTTTTCTCACATGGTATCAGAGCCTTTGGCTCTTTTCTGGGTCTTCTCTTGTCTGAGGGTTGCGTTTCCCTTGTTTCTTCCTGGGTTTGAGTCACTGTTTGTGGCTGTTCTTCTTCTTGGTGTTGTGGTCTTTCTTGCCTTGCCTGAAGCCTTGAAGCTTATATCATAGGTTATTTGTTGGCTTCTGTTTTGGCTGACGTGTTGACTTATATGGCTGAGGGGGAGATTGTTGGTCATGTGTAACAGCAATTGTCCCGTGATAAAAAGGCCAAGTCACAATTAATTTGGGTCCATGTTGCTGCACTTTTGTTATGTGTGGGTATCGGTGTTACACTTGATCTCCGTTCGGTGTTGAAGCCATGGATTATTTGTAGGCTTCATTTGGAGAGAGTTTGACACTTATTCTCTATTTTATTTTGAAGTTTATGTCATGGAATAAATTTGTAACAAGCTGAGCATGATTAAAGTCTATGCTTCAGCTTGAGGGGGAGTGTTAGAAAATAGGGAATACAGCTTATTGGAGGCTTGATTGGAGTCTTGATTGGAGGCTTGATTGGCTGACTTTTGTTTCATTTTCTTAGACTTTTCTACTTCTTTTCTTGTATATATAGGTTGTGTACTCATTGATAATTAATTGAATAAATACAAATTCAATTCCCATTGTGTTTTCTCACACTACCATATTTCTTCTTCTGCATGGCTACTGTTTCTCTCTTTTTTCTTTTTTATTTTATTTTATTTTATTTATTTATTTATTTATTTATTCATTTGTGGAGCTTACTTGACCAAATTGTTACAAACAAAAGGAAGATATGTTCATTTTCATAAATCAATCACCTTATCATCCATAGCATCCTTGTTTAACATCGCCTCCATCATCCTCCGCAACATTACAGCAACATATAAACATTTTGGGCGAAAATTATTTTTATGTACCTAAAAGCAATGAAACAAATGTTGAATTGAAGAACTGCCCTTAGCAAAGTGCATTTAAACTGCATACATGAATGAAATCCTACCGGGACATTAGCAAGAAACACATCTCGAAGAACAGTCAAAGCTCTACTTTCCTGTTGAAAATTTCAAGAGATCCCATGAGAGACAAAATTACAGCTAACATTCAGTGAATATGAAAGTATAGCCTGTCTCTTTCCATGCATATATAATAAGAGGAAGAGGAAAACACCTTTCCAGCATATGTAGGCATCTTCACCTGCAACAGCATAAAACTATATTAAAATAAGCTAGAACTTCTGCCTAGAGTCAGAACTAACAGTAAAATTAAGAAAGCCAAAAAATATGGCTTTATCATCAAAAAGATATAAACTATACCATCAAATAACAAAGCAGACACAATTTAAAAGATGCATGAACAATTAGCAGCAGGAGCTTCCTTCTAGAACTAACAGTGAAATGGCAGCCTTAACAATTCGAAATGCATAGCAAAAAGACCGGATGTTTTAGCAATTCCAATAACAAAGCCTTTATCAAGATCGTAGGTAATATCGAATGGCAGCATCACATGTCAACGATAAGGACACTACTTTTCGAAGCCATCCAGTATTTTCAACCTCAAATACCGTATATGTCTATAAGTTTTTGGCTGAATCTACTAGCCTAGTGATGTCAGAGCTTAGACTGTCATATGTTCACCCCTAGCAATGTATAAAAATAATCATGTTATGCAAACAAGATACTGAAGTTGTAGACATGTCAAAATTTATCATTTGAAAAATACCCAAAACTCCCCAAATATGGGCTCATGATCTCATGATCAGTACCATCTGTCCAGGATTATTCTAACCTACATAAAAAGAGGATAAATGGATGGCCTCTATGAGCTTGTGAACTCTCCACAATCATAGTAACCACAAAACAAATAGGCAAACAACCTCACACAGTTGTAAGGATTTCAATCTTGAGATTTTCATTTTTGAAGTACAAGATTTTGAACATGCGAGGCCCCCACATCAGTAAGGCCAGCTCAATATAACATGATGGTTTAAAGGAGGACAAATTAAAGTAGGTAAGAGCTACAAGGAAGGAACTACTGCAGCACATAATTATGAAATAGTCAGAGCATTCATATCGGCATAATCAGTGTACTGAATTATCAGTAATAACAATATTTTCCACCAACTGGATAATGCTGACTAGGTTACAGTTATCTGCAGTATTTGATCCTAAAAGTGCTAGAGATTATAAAACCATGGATTATAGCTATAACCTGACCAAGAGGCCTCAGACAGTCAATAAAAACATAACTGTGGAATAAAATTCCAGTCACCAAACATGATCAAAATGTATAAATAAGAGTATCACACCTTTCCTTCAAGGTACTCCAAAGCTTTTTGTTGAGTGTATATATTCAGACCAGCGCATTCCTGATATGCAGCAGCAAGCTTTAGAGATAAGCATAATAATAACAATAACAGCAGCAGCAACAAAAATAACAATAGTAATAATAATAACGTTGTTGTTATTCTTGTTATTCTTCTTCTACTTCTATTTTTATTATTATTATGAACAAAAAATAAAGTGCACGAATTGAACACAACATTGTGCTTCCAACTTTATTGCAACTGTAACATTTCCAAACAGCACCTAACATGAAACATGTGCCAGAAAGAGAAACCAGATAAGGTTCATGCTGTGAACCAGTCAAAAAATATCCAAGCCAGAATATATAAAGATGGTGCACTATGCAGTCAACAGTATAAAATTTCAATTTTGCACCATTATTTTCCAATTTAAGGAAAGTGTAGCCACTTTACATTTCTCAACAGTACAGTTGCAGACTTATTTACATAGTTTATCTATATATGGTTTTCCCAATGACAATCCCAACTAAGTGGGATGCAAGAAAAGCTTTAGTTCCAATTTATTATCTCTTACTGTACAATAAATCTGTCTAGAAAGTTATTAGGTATTAATAGCAAATAATTCCATGACTTATTACCTCAATAGATGGCAAAAGTAGGGCACTATATCGAGGATCTCTTCCCAACATCTGTACAACCTCTTGATCACTCTCCATGCCCATTGCCTTGAGTACCACCATAATAGGAATCTAAAATCATTTTAAATTAACCTTGTCAGCGATGACAACTAATGAAACAGATAGGAATGAAAATTAAAAGAAATGGGAGAAAATAAATCTCGAAAATAAAGACCTTTTTTACAAACTGATTCAGACATAGATACATCTTCTCCTTTTCCATCTGAATAATTGTTTTGCTTTTTGTTGCCTCTGTGCTGCTTGTAACAGATGCATTTATGCTGATAACAGATAGCAGAACAAACATAAGGAGACAACCCTATGAATAGAGATGAAAGATGCATGACAGCTATCAAGAAGTGGAAGAAAGATGAATATAAGGAAAAAATATGAGGAACTTACTTTCCCTTCTTATCTGTATCAATAATTATTCTATTCTTGGAAAGTTGCTCTTGAATTAAAATCACCTAAAAGAGGTTGATAGTATCAAAATAAGCTGTAAGAACTTTAGAGAACATGCAATAAAATGGCACGCGTATCATTAGCAACAGATCATATCACACAAATTATTTCAGTATGAAGTGCACAAATAAACAAACACATATGATGCTTCCATGATTAAATACAACTTCTTCTTTCTATTGATAAAAAGCATCAAAGTGAAAGAGTCAGTATATTTATCACCTTTTCTGTCCCCTTTATGACAAAATATCCTCCAGGATCGAGGGGGCACTCACCTAAATTCAGCAGAAAAAGTCATTGATGAGAAGCATTGACTACCTATATGCAATACTCACAACACATATCAGAATTAAATTCATGCAAACCTAGTCTCGCAAGTTCAGCTTCATCTTTTCCATGTAATACACAACAGCAACTTCGTAGCATGATAGGCATCCTTCCAATAACAACATCATTCTGCAAGTACAATTATAACTTTGACTTCCAAAATAACATTTCCATGCTACTAGATATCACAAAGATGCTTGGCTACCTTTTCCACCCTGAGTTTCTGATCGTGGCTTCCTTGAATATACTCTACATTGACCATTATCGGTGCAGCATACCTAAAATTCACAGCACATATAGAATTTACATATAAATGCTATATATGCCAAAAAGCTGCAAAGTCATAACCTTTAAGGTCCCATTTGTGGGTAGAAAAAATATGAAAATATGTGGAATGAGAGACACAATACCACGCATAAACAAAAAATTAATTTTAAAAGTAAAGAGGCAAATGAAGAAAGAAATTGGATTCTTCCAAGATTTGCATATTGCAAAAATATATTTTATCAATCATTATCCTGCTATTGTGTCTGTGCATGTGTTAGAACTTAAAATTCAGTACAGGATATAAGCAAGGATGACCAGCTACATACGTCATGTCAGACAACCGGCACATATGGGGGGTGAGTTGCTCACTAATACTGTCCATCATTACCGAAGGTGTACCAATCCTAACATCTTTGAACCTGAAGAGTGCACGAGCAAGCACACAAAGAAAAGAAAATTAAAATATCTGAAAATCAACTGAAATGATTCAAAGACATAAACGAAGGATCATCTTGACAACAATCAGAAAAATGAGTACCTCAGATAAATGCCAGGATCAACAGTGGATACAATGCGGTCATTGGCACGCACAATTTTCTTTATGCCGATATTTACAAAGTAATTAAACGAGTCTAAATGTTGCTTCACCAGTCCTCTTACCTGACCAAATATAATACTAATCAGTAAAGGACTTACACATTCTCGCAGAAACATGAATGCGTTTACATTTGCGTTCACCTTCAAGAACTCGGGAAGGAGCTGGAATTTATCAACAGCGGATTTGATGGGAGCATTGAGCTTCTGCTTGTCGATGAATTGGTGGTCCATATTAAACCTAATTTACACAGTTAACCACACCTATAAACATCATCAAGCCCCAAAACTAACAAATATACAAGAGGAAGAAGAACATACTCATGGTTTCCAGTAATATGGTCTGCTTGCATTAGACCCATGAATTAATTGCTCTGGTTGCTCAAAATAGAATCAAATTCACTGCTAAACTAATTATGTTATTTTCTTTCGTCGATTCAATGAGAAGCTTAACGCTCTCCAGGTTCCCGTAGACTGGCGCCGAGGAATTTTGTACGGGTCGTTTAGCGGCATAAACCCGCTAAGGCTAAAACCCTCTAGGGCCTTGCACATGGGCCGGATCCGGGTCAAGCTTGTATCCATTAACATAAAGTGATCTCGGTTCCAACAATGGCGGCTCTGTGGATATGTTCCACGTAAGCTCTGACTAGCGAGTTCTTTTTTTTTTTTTTAATTTCATACTGGCTAGTGACCTGACGTCATCATATCCTTTTAGAAATGCATATTTTCGGGATTCGATTTTGTTTACAGAAATCCAACGGTCAAAAACCATAACAATAGCAATCATAGATTCACCACTAGTCTCTTTCATTCCCGCAAAATTTTCTAACAGTAAGTCGGCGGAAAAATAGAATCGCCGAATCGGGCAAGAAGTGGAGATTCTCTCGTTCGGTATTTGGATTATAGATCATTTAAACGAACCCAGAAAAAAGAAATAAGAATTTTCTTCTACTGAAAGGTAAAGTTTTTTTCTTTAGTAGGTCATTGGAATTGAAATACTGTTTTGGTTGTTGTCTTGGATGATTGGTTCTTTTCAGATCATAGTCTTGTAGAAGTTTTGGCAGAAATTCTTAAAATTCGGCTGGTAATTTTGTGATGGGTGCTGTGGAAAATGTGGGGTTGAACAAAGAAGGTCGAATACCGGGAGAGGCAAAGGAGATATTGAAGTCCTTGGCATCGAAATGGGAGGATGTGGTAGATGCAAATGCATTGCAAGTGATCCCTGTCAAAGGTGCAATGACCAATCAAGTCTTTCAAATAAAGTGGCCAACAAAGTCGGAGAATGGCTCTCATAAGGTTCTGGTAAGGATTTATGGTGAAGGTGTGGAGGTTTTCTTTGATAGGGATGACGAGATCCGGACTTTTGAGTTCATGTCCAAGCAAGGGCGAGGTCCTCGCCTTCTTGGAAGGTTCTCAAATGGGCGAATTGAAGAGTTCATACATGCAAGGGTACAACTTTCATCTTCATTTCTATTTATATCTTTGTTTGTTTTGCTTTTGGGTTATATGAGTATGCTGAAACTTGCTTAAATGTTTAAAATGGGAAGAAAGGGGAATTTTTGTTTCATTTCATAAGTGCTAAGTTTCAATCGATAAATTCTTATTCTTTCTCTGAAACAAACATTTCCTGCTGTTCTCTTTATCTGAAATTCAGACTCTATCAGCATCTGATTTGCGTGATCCTGAAACATCTTCGCTCATAGCAATTAAATTAAAAGAGTTTCATGGTCTTGAGATGCCTGGTCCAAAGAATATGTTCCTGTGGACTAGGCTGCGGTATGTTCTTCTTCTCCTTTTTCTTTTTCCTGTTTCTCTTGATCTGCAATTGAAATGTCAGTTCTTTCTTCTTTACATTAGTTGGCTGCAACTTTTTTTGTAAATGTTTAGTTCTTGTTGAGCTTTCAGAAATTGGCTTAAATCAGCAAAGAGTGTGTGTCCTTCTGAAGAAGCTAAGGCCTTTCGTTTGGATGCCATTGAGGAGGAAATTCCCTTATTGGAAAAGGAGTTATCTGGGTATGAAAAGATTGGTTTTTGTCATAATGATCTGCAATATGGTAACATAATGATCGATGAGGAGACAAAAGTAATAACCATAATAGTAAGTTTCTCTTTTTCTTCAATAGTTAATTCAGATTATGATTTCATTATTTCTTTGTCAATGGCTAGTATATCCTTACTACTTTCTAAGAACTTAAATTAAACTATGATCTCTTTTTTGAAATTTAATTGATTGTTGATTTTCTAAATTTTGCATTGTTTCATGACTCATTAGTTATCTTTGCACATTATCATCTTCTGTAGAAACAGTGAATTTGTTTGATCTCTGCATCTAATGTATCTAGAGGAGGTAGATTGGACACACCTATTAAATGGTCAGGTAATTGTCCAGGGAATATATTTCTCTTTTAAAGGACAAAGATAAAAATAGTTATCTGGCATTTATTTCGCATGCTGTCATCTTGGATCTACTCTATTACCTGTTGGAAAGCATAAAGTTAATGCCTTGCTGGCTCATTTATTCTTGGGAAGCTTTACATAATCATTTTATGGTCATTGTTAATTTGCCATGCATAATGTGAATGCTCTGCGATATGCTTTGTTTTCCTATGATGCATTCAACCACCTTTGCATTGTAATGCAAGTGGAGTTGTGACTCTGCCTGGTTGAATGACTTATAGGACATTGATGGCATGACTAGTGGTCTCATGGATTCTCTATGTTCTGAAGTCAAATGAAGATAGAACTTTTCAGGTAACAATAATATCACACATTATATTTAGTTCTTGTCTTATCACCTCTAAAATTGAGTTGCTAGGTATGCGTTATTTATACCGAGGTTGGCATTTGGCTTGAATCTACTGTCACATAAGTTATTGAAAATCGAAATCTTTTATGATAGCTAACTGGTGCTGTAAATGTGTTGGTTGATCAATCTCTATTATATGGGACATAACTATCTAAATTTCTCGTTGGCAAATATTTTGGTCTGTGGAAATGTGGCATTTCATCAGACTTTCATCATCAACTTCCCAATCTTCCTTAATTTAAAGTTAAAAATTGAAAATTTGCAGAAAGCCATTGGCAACTGATGCCTGAACATAATAGTTAGCTGATAAAATTTCCTTGTTTTCAACTTTGATTGTGGCATATGAACTTGTTTTTTCATATTTTTCTTTTGCATAATGCCTAAATAATTATCTGCCTTTGATTATGTTCCTGTTTCTCAGGATTATGAATATGCAAGTTATAATCCTGTCGCCTTTGACATAGCAAACCACTTCTGTGAGATGGCTGCTGACTATCACACTGATACACCTCATATTTTAGATTACAGTAGATACCCTGGTGTGTCATCATCATGCCTTTTTTTTCTATTATTATTATTTTTCATTCTGCTTATTTTGCCAATTGAAAAGGCAGTTTTTATCTTCACCTCTCTATAATTATAGGCTTGGAGGAGCGCAGAAGATTTCTGCATGTATATATTACTTCTTCAGGTATCTGTCTCCTACCCTGATTATAGATAGTTTTTCATTGTCGACACTTAGCTTTTGTAATTTCTCGGAGGTTAACCATGTCATGCATGGGTGCATGTTGGTTGAAACATCTTGATCATAGTTTTCAGGTGTCTAAATCTCAGGACATGGTGACCAAAATGTGCAATACATTAACTTAATTTCAAGTATGTTTTTTAATGCTACAACTGGTCAAAACCCCGAATCAGTAACTAATATAACTACAGAAATCTGCAATTGGTTGGTGTTTTTCTCAATGCTCGACCATGTAATTTCTGAATACAAGGCATACATCATGCAACATTATTGAGACTTTAAATCTTTTGCTTCTGATGAAGGACCAATGTGTTTTCTTTTCAAAAACAGCGAAGCAGGAGTAGATTGCATTGTAAGTTTGAAATTCATGCAACTAGATTATGAAGTAGTTTAATTGATGTTGTGGGGTTTCCATGCAGGTGATCAGGCGAGTGATATTGAGGTGAACAAGCTGCTAAAAGATGTTGAGAAGTACACACTTGCAAGCCATCTGTTCTGGGGCCTTTGGGGGATAATATCGGTATGTGTTGCCTTACTATCTTTGCTTATTTTAATTTGAACTTCACATCGACTATATAACTATTTCAGAAATCGCATGATGACTGGCAGCATTTTTGGATTTAGATTATTTCCCTATCTTATGAGTTATGGCACATAGTAAACAGAGATGCTAGGAACTGTGTGCATGAATAAAATCTTATAAGCTTATGAATATTTTCTCTCACATTTCTTTGGGCTTTTCAGGAACACGTCAATGAAATTGATTTCGATTACAAGGACTATGCAAGGCAGAGATTTCAACAGTACTGGTTAAGGAAGCCTGAACTTCTGTGCTCTTTGGGGAACAAGTGATGGTGATATGATATTGATGACTGTATGGTTTCATAGTTAACAATTGGTTTTCTATTTAGTGCATTGTGGATATAGTTTTGTACAGAAACTTTTTTAATTTTTTGAGGCTTTGCTGTGTGTTTTGAATATTTGCTTGGTATTCATACAAAATAGAATTTATTTTGCTAACATTTTATGGGATAGTTGTTTGTAGATTTTCCTGCATGAACTATTCATTCTTTGTTGGTCTTCAGCCTATGATTTTCTAGGTTGATTCCTTCAAATGGATATTATAAAGCTAGAGCTGCATTGCTTGCATCAAATGCGGACAATCCCATAATTAAAATGGTTCATCAACAATTATAGCATCATAAAAGGTACTAAACAGTCATAACCAATGCCTACATCTGAGTATTACTATGCTATGTAGCGCCATAATCGGTGTGCCTTCTACTATGTGCACCATTGATTCAAAAATAAATTTAGTAGTTGTTTTGATCTAAAGTGCATGCACACCTTATCGTAACAAAAAAGTGAAATCATTCTGAATCAATCAAACGTTGGTGTCTCTTTAAAGCAAATGCCTGCCATGGCCATATAAAATTTTATTCATGATAATGAAAATACATGTGCATTGCTAGTCTAGCAAAACACAAACATTATAAAAGAAAGAACCACCTAAGTCCTTACAGTAAAGCTGATGGTTCTTATCTTTGAATATGTCTCTGATATGCCAACAAGCGACTCAAGCACTGGAAATATGCATGCCTCCATCTTTGTACGAAAGCTAAAGGACCTACTACAATCCAGAAACCTACAACAAATCCTAGTGCCACAGAATCCCAATACAGTAACTGCATGTGAGATCCACCCCTGTAGTTTTCTTCCCCTACTCCACATTCTGTGTCCTTACTGGCATCACAGATCTCACAATCATGAAGTGGGTGTCCGCAAAGTTGATTGCCAGAAAAACAGGATGCATCAAAGCTATCTATTTTAGCACTCGAAGGAATAATGCCGGTTAACTTGTTATATGACAAGTCAAGTTTGCTCAAGAAATGTAAGCTGGTGATGCTTTCAGGGATTTTGCCAGAGAGCTGGTTCTTTGACAAGTCAAGTGATTCTAGTGATCTCAAAGCACCAATGTTTTCAGGAATTTTTCCTGTCAGGAAATTCGATGATAAATTCAAGGAATATAGATTCACCAGCAGTATTAGTTGAACCAGAATCTCTCCAGATAAATTGTTGTTGGAAATATCCATAACTTTCACCAGTTTAAGAATGGTGGTATATTTAGCTACGTTCCCTTTCACAAGAAGCATTGTTTCCTCAATGAAAGTTCCCCAAGTAGTATCATAAAGCATATAGTTCTCAGAATAATTGGATGTTGCCATAGCACTGAAGTTGTTGATACAGTGCGGAATGGTTCCAGAAAGGGCATTGTGAGCCAAGTCCAAGATTTGCAGGCCAGTTAAACCACAAAGTTCATCAGGAATGCTGCCATGAAATTTGTTCAAACGGAGATTGAGAATTTTTAAATTCAACAGCCTACCAATCCATGCTGGTATTCTTCCACCAAATTCATTTCCACTTAAGTCAATTGTCATCAACCTTGTACTACTTTGAAGTGACTGAGGAAACTGCCCAGAAAACCTGTTTTGATGAAGATGCAATGATTGAAGATGATTCGAATCTCCCATTGAGCTTGGTAGGCTTCCAGTGAAGTTATTGTTATTCAACTTCACCGCAACTAATCTTTGCCACTTCATCCAACAGTTTGGTATCGCTCCAACCAGAAGATTTTGTGCAAGATTGAGAAACTGCATTTTCTTTGACTCATTCATTTCAGAGCACAAGAAGTTGGATAAAGATCCTGAGAATAAATTGTTGGAGACATCAAAAACGATAACACCTGAGGGGACACTAGGCAATCCACCTGTGAAGTAGTTTGAACTTAAATCAATCACAGCAAAGCCAAAAACTGACAAAGCAAATCTCCTGCTTCTGCCAGTGTTTACATTGTTAATAATTATAGAACCATGATAACGAGCTCCTCGACTCCGGCCTGCTTCTAAATGGGTAATATTACCATAAATTTGGTTGGCAGAGAGATTCAAAAGGATAAAATGCGAAGACATGTCCCAAAACCAATGAGGTATGGTATCAGAAATGCTGGAGTTATGCATATTTAAATTAGCTAATCTCTTCTGTGAACGAAGCCAGAGGGGAAATGCA
Source organism: Excoecaria cochinchinensis (assembly GCA_947683425.1). NCBI lineage: Eukaryota > Viridiplantae > Streptophyta > Magnoliopsida > Malpighiales > Euphorbiaceae > Excoecaria > Excoecaria cochinchinensis. Next base: position 1,020,700 of record CANTUQ010000125.1, on the reverse strand, counting down.
GGCCCAACATGCACAGAATCCAGAGATAAGATCATGATTTGAAAGGGAGGAACCCAATTTGGAGAGATTTTGAGTTTAAGTGAATTCCTATCTGCCATAAAATATATCAGTCTTGTGAGATTTGCAAAGTGATGTTCAGAAACAACACCTTCCATCAAGTTGTCATTAAGGTCAACCACTTTCAAGGATGAAAGCCCTCCTAAAGACAATGGAATTGTACCTGAAATCCTGTTACTACTTAAAACTAGATATTCTAAATTCTTGAACTGGAAAAGATCACGGTTGTTCAAAGTACCAAAAACTCGACACTGGTCAAGGAACAATGACAGTAATTCATCTGAAACACAAGTGGAAAGAATACTAAAGATGTCTGATATTTCTCGATTCAATTCGATGTATGACAAATCAATTGACCTCAACTTGCAAAGATGTCCTATGGATTTGAGAGTTTCCCCATCCACTAGGAAAACATTGCCTGATAGGTGGAGGGTTGTTAAGGAAGTCAAGTTTCGAATTGTGTTCGAGATGTTTCCTGCCATGTTGTTGGAGCTAATGTCAAGGAACAAGAGGCTACTAAAGCTATACAACCAGACAGGTATGGAAGAATTGAAATGGTTGTCAGACAGATCAATATGCCTAACAGAAGAGGACAAGTTTCTAAGAGCAACAGGCAATGGACCTTGAAAATTATTACTACTAAGATCGATAAAAGCTAAATTACTGAGAGTGAAAATCCAAGCAGGAATCAAAGAGTTATCGAAATAATTCGAAGAAAGATCAAGAACAGCAAGAGAAGTAAAATTAACAGCTGACAATGCTGGAATGTAAGGAAGTGCACATGATAACAAGTGTAGCTCCAGTAGAAAAGGGAGTGTATTTAACACCTGCAACCAATCAAAGGCATTGTTGAGATCAACATAGCTCAAATCAAGCAGCTTCAACTGAGAAGGCCCAGAAAGCCATTGAAGATTATTGATGATAAGTCTGGTTTCTACTTGATATGGAGGTTCACCTCCAACACTGAGATAGTTCAAATTTGTGAGATTTCCAAGCTGAGAAGGAACAATTCCCCCAAAATTAGACATTGACAGATTAAGATATCTTAAACTCTCCATAGAACCCAAGAACTCGGGTATTTGACTCCCTCCAAAATCATTACAACTTAGGTCTAAGTAATTCAAATGCCTTAAGTCGAGCAAAGAATTACTTAGGTTACCTCCCAACCTAGATACCCAAAAACCTTCAGGTAAAAGATCAATTCCCCACCTGGAATAATAAACATCACAGTGTGGATTACGAAGATGAAGTTCAGTGACATGGCCAGTAACATTGTTACAGACAACTCCTACCCAGTTGCAACAATCACCACCGCCACCCCAAGAACTAAGCCGATTTGAACCATCAAAGACATGTTGCTTGAATCTCAGAAGAGCTTCTCTCTCACTTTTGAAGCAACTATTTATGGAGCTTCCATTGCAGGCAGTAATAATAGCAATGGCTGCTACGATGATCAACCAAAGAGAAAGAAGAATTGCTATAGCACTCATTATTAGTACATAAATATAAGTAAAATTGTAGGATATCACTATTGAACTAGAAAATTTTCAGTTATGTCTCGTCCACAATGAAGCAGTACGATGTAACTTGCCTCTATTTATATGATGTTTTCTTATTGACGTTGTACATGCATGTGAATCTTATTGACTTTCTCTAATGTGAACACAATATAAATAAATTATTAAATATATCAAACAATAAAATGAAATGCTTGCTTTTATTATATATTATTGTTTAATGATGGCCAATTGCTCTAGTGGAGATGTTTAGTTGATATGTAACCAATGCTTTTTAACAAAGCTAAAATGCAAAAATACCATATGGTTGGTATGGACCAAACTAATTAATTTTTGTGTTATAAAATAATATGTATTGTTTAGTCGGCTAATTATATCCAAATCAATATTGTTAAATGATTCGTGAGTGCTCTATCATGGCTCTCTTTGTCACCAACGTCAAGATTGACAATGAACGGCAGGGATTAATTCTTTTCATGTTCATACAGTCCATTTTTTTAATTTCTTTGATAAGGATGAAAATACTATCAAATAAACTTTAAGGAAGGACATGGGAGTTGTTTGTCTCCCACTATTTAAAATAGATTTTATTTTTTATTTTCTTTATCGAGAACGATTTGAAATGAAAATATTTTATTTTTATATTTTTAAAATAATATTTTTTGCTCTTAAATTAAACAAATCCTCCTCCCAAATCCCAATCTGGGGTAAGTGGGCTGGGCCATTGACTGAGCTAAAGCCCCTTATGTGTACGTGTCTTTAGTTGAGGCCCAACTAGATTTGCTCAGTGAGAGTCGTGGTTGTTGGATACACGGTAGTGAAGCAAAGATATAAATATATAATCTTACACGTAACCCACTTTAAAGTCCACCACACATCGCCAAAAACATATCTTTCTTTCCTATCAAAGCGTTGCTCTCCTTGTTTAGCTTGAACCCAGAAACCCACAAGTTCTAAGCTGCAGACTGCCATTTTTTTTGTCTTAGAAGGCATTTCCTTTTTTGCTGGTTTTTAGTTTTTACTAGCTACCCTTTAATCTTGATTGCAAGAAGAAGAAGTACAAAATGGCAATTGCGTCACAGGCAATGATATCAACGAACACATGCACATTCACTTCTCCTAGGCTTTTCAAGAAATTCCAGACCTTGAATAGAAGAAATTTGAAGCTTTTAACTGTCAGAGCTTCTTCTGATGATTCTGATTGCAACGAAGATGAATGTGCTCCTGATAAGGAGGTTTGTTTCTTTCTGTTTTTACTCTTGAATTTCAGGCCATTCTAGTTTTACTGGTTTTGATTCGCTTTCCCTTGTTTGTATTACTTGGATTTTTTTTGTTTATGTTGGTTTTAGTAAATTCATTGTAGTTACTGTTAAAGAGGGCTAATAGCTTATTTTTTCTTGAATTTGTAAATATAAAAACTTAAAAACTTTTAAAACTCGGGGAATTGTATGCCAATGGGTACCTGTTTCTTTTATTGGCTTTGAAGTGAGAAAAAATTAGTAGATAGGTCCAGAATTTCCATTTCATGGAGTTCATTTTTTGGAAATTGTTTATCCTCATTGAAAATTGTTTTCTATCTTACATTTTAGCTCACATTTGTATATTCTATAAAGCTTTTATAATTGGGCTGAAAATGTGGAGGAGATATGGAATATTGTGAGCTACTTGTTGGCAAATATAAATATTTGCCTAGAAATGGATTTAAATATCCAAATACACACTCTTTTTATTGATTGAAAAATACAAATTATAACAAGTACAAACTCTCACAACAAAACACTCACATCCCAAAACCCTTCTATGTGTTAACTTGTTAAAGCTAACTACCCCTTTATGTGTTAGCTTGTTGAAGCTAACTACCAAGAAATATTCTCTCTAATTACATGTATTAATGGCCAACATTTAGCCATTTATATAGGCAATTGAGGAGGTTTATTTTTCTTAGATGCTAAGAATTTGCCAACTAATGTATTAGTTGGCTTGGTAAGAAACCAAATCCAAATTAACTAAGTATTTGACCAAGTCAAATACTTAGCTACTAAGTATCAAATACTTAGCTACTAAGTATTAGTTGGTTTGATAAGTATCCAAATTAAAATTGGCTTGGTATTTGACCAAGTCAAATACTTATCAAAATACAACTAATATACAACTAATACTCTAGAAATCTCCACACAAATCAAGTTTATTTTCTAACATCCTCCCTTAAACTTGATTTGGTCATTCCAAGCATGTTTTTTAACTTGTAGAATTGTTCAACTTTCAGTGGCTTCGTGAAAATATCCGCTATTTGATCCTCAGATGCACAGTACTCGATTGTAATTTCTTTATCTTTAACCAGATCTCGAATATAATGATATTTGATATCAATATGCTTACTTCGACCATGAAACACTGGATTTTTCGTTAAGGCGATTGCTGATTTGTTATCACAATAGATTGTCGTTGGACCATCTTGTTCATGTTGTAATTCACTAAGCATCTTCCGTAACCAAATTGCTTGAGTGGCACAATTTGTTGTTGCTATGTATTCCGCTTCTGCAGTTGAAAGGGCAACTACTTGTTGTTTCTTTGAAGACCATGTGTTATTCTTTTCTATAGAACATATTTCTTCATTCATTGCTTTAATCCAATGATCATCATTCACAGCTTCCTCGAACATTACTGGATCACAATCTGCAAAGAAAGCATAATGGGCCACAATTTCATCATCATTCTCATCATCACCTACTTGATAATCTTTTAAATAAGTGGGTGGATGGCGTTCTCGTTGTGAGCGCCTAAGCAAAGGTGAAGTAGGCGAAGATGATGCTGCAGGATCCTCACAAGTTGACACATCAGAAACTAGAGGTGAAGATAACTTTCTACTTTGATTAGTTGTTTCCAGTTCATTATTTATAACCACTGGTACTGGCAATGACTTCTTTTCCTCTTCTGACCAATCCCAAATTCCATCTTCTTCAAAAGTAACATCTCGACTAATAATAACTTTTTGAGTTTTTAGATTGTAAAGCTTATAACCTTTTGTTTCACTGCTATAACCAAGGAATATACACTTTTCTGCCTTGTCATCTAGCTTTTTTCTCAATTCATCAGGCACATGTGAATAGGCAATGCAGCCAAACACCCTCATATGGCTAAGATTAGGCTTTCGTCCACTCCATGCTTCTTGTGGAGTTTTATCACGAACGCTTTTAACAGGACATCTATTTAAAATATAGACAGCACAAGCCACGGCCTCTGCCCAAAAACCTTTAAGTAACTTCTTACAAAATAACATGCTTCTTACCATATCCATAATAGTTCTGTTTTTTCTTTCTGCCACTCCATTTTGTTGAGGAGTGTACCTAGCCGTCAACTGGTGCTTGATTCCACGTTGTCTTAAAAAATCATCACAAACAATATATTTTGTACCTCTATCTGTTCTTAATGTTTTGATAGAATAACCACTTTGTTTTTCAACATACGCTACAAAATTCTTAAGTACTTCACATGCCTCTGATTTCTGCTTTAGAAAATAAACCCATGCTTTTCTACTATAATCATCAATAAATGTAATAAAGTATCTGTTACCTCCATTTGATGGAACTTCTACATAACATAAATCTGAATGCATGAGCTCTAATGGACGTTTGGCTCTCCATGCTTGTTTTGTGGGAAATGGATCTCTATGTTTTTTTCCCATTACACATGACTCACAAATCTGGTCAGGAACATGAATGGTTGGCAAGCCTGAAACCCACTCTTTGTTTGCAAGAAACTTTATACTTCCAAAATTCAAGTGCCCAAGCCGCATATGCCATAGCCAATTATCGTTGATTATCATTGCATTACAGCAAGAAGTGTAATTAAGATATGTTGGAAATAGACGATTGGATGTCATTCTCGTCTTTAGAATCACTTCCTTTTTTAAATCACTTACGGTGCATTCATCTTTGCTGAAGTGTAAATCATAACCTTTTTCCAATAGTTGTCCAACGCTCAATAGATTATGGCAAAGAGTAGGAGCGTAGTACACATCAGAGATATAATTTAGAGACCCATTCTTCAATTTTATAGCAATCTTTCCTCTTCCCAAAACTGGAATCTGATAGTCATCTGGAAGTTTTACTGAAGAATGAAAGGATTCATCTAATTCAGTAAATACTTCCTTGCTTCCACTTAAGTGATTGCTGCAACCCGAGTCTAACCACCATTGACAATTATCGTTGTTACTAATTTTGTGAGTAGCCATCAACAAGGTCTCTGGATTGTTGTCTTCCACAACTCCAACTCGATTATCTTTATGCTCTTGTCTTCGAATGCGACATTCTCTATTAAAGTGACCATATTTTTTACAATTATGGCACTGTATATGAGACTTGCATTCAGATTGATAGTGACAAAATTTCTTGCACTTATAACATTGAATTTTGGATTTATCCTGAAAGGATTCATTCTCCCTTGCTCCTGGTCTAAAATTGGTTCTGAAATTTTTGCCTCCTCTACTCCTGAAATTTGAACTTCTTTGAGTGTGCTCTGTTTTGCCTGTCACAGCTTCCTTCTCATTTCTCAAATTTACTTGGGCTTTTAGTACTTGCTCCGTTATATTTGGTGATCTTTCATTCATTTGCATTTCTCGGGACTCTAGTGAAGCTTGCAAATCATTGATAGTCATGGAATCCAAATCTCTAGATTCTTCAATGGCTGTGACAACATAATCGAATCGACTTGTCAACGTACGCATGATCTTTTCAACGATCTCTTTTTCTGCAATTTCATGACCATTGCTTTTCATCTCGTTAATCAATTTTTCCATTCGTGAAAAATAATCACGAATACTTTCATCTCTTCCTTGCTCCATCAACTCATATTGCCTTTTTAATCCTTGCAATCTCGTCCGTTTGACTGTATCTGCTCCTTCATATGTTTTGAGCAAAATATTCCAAGCTTCCTTTGCTGTCTTAGCATGGAATATCTTCTCAAGAATCGGCAGTTCAACAGATTGGCAAATTAAAAATAAAGCCTTTTCATTTAGTGAACGATCACGAGCCAGTTGTTGTGATTCCTCAGCCGTTGGCTTTTCTTTTTCTACTAGGCCTTTCTCCAAAATTTCACCATAGCCGTTGCTTCTCAAATATAATTCCATCAAGTGTTTCCACATCGCGAAATTTTGTTTCCCATCAAACTTGAAAATTGATAATTGCATCGGTTGAACTTCAGTTGTTGAACTTGAAGCCATCTTGATCTACTTGAGCACTTCAACCAGGCTCTGATACCAGATGTTGGCAAATATAAATATTTGCCTAGAAATGGATTTAAATATCCAAATACACACTCTTTTTATTGATTGAAAAATACAAATTATAACAAGTACAAACTCTCACAACAAAACACTCACATCCCAAAACCCTTCTATGTGTTAACTTGTTAAAGCTAACTACCCCTTTATGTGTTAGCTTGTTGAAGCTAACTATCAAGAAATATTCTCTCTAATTACATGTATTAATGGCCAACATTTAGCCATTTATATAGGCAATTGAGGAGGTTTATTTTTCTTAGATGCTAAGAATTTGCCAACTAATGTATTAGTTGGCTTGGTAAGAAACCAAATCCAAATTAACTAAGTATTTGACCAAGTCAAATACTTAGCTACTAAGTATCAAATACTTAGCTATTAAGTATTAGTTGGTTTGATAAGTATCCAAATTAAAATTGGCTTGGTATTTGACCAAGTCAAATACTTATCAAAATACAACTAATATACAACTAATACTCTAGAAATCTCCACACAAATCAAGTTTATTTTCTAACACTACTTCTTTTATGCAGGGCATGGCTAAAGCCAATGAAAGAAATTTGTTCCTTCTGGATATATGATAGATATGTAATGTGTTTGTTAATTCAAAATACAGGTTGGGAAGGTGAGTCTGGAATGGTTGGCTGGGGATAAAACCAAAGTTGTTGGGACATTTCCACCTCGATCTCGTGGTTGGACAGGTTATGTTGAGAAGGATACTGCAGGCCAGACAAATATATATTCTGTTGAGGTTGGTGTTTTCAAGTTTTCCATTTATATTTGAGGCTTCTTATTCACTTTGTTTATCCATTCGCTAGTGGTTGATTCTGCTTTCTGCATAAATGGTTTATAATGTTAAAAAGATTGGGAAAAAAGGAGGAAAATTAGCATCTCTTGCTGAAATGGTTTATTATTGCTAGAGTCAGGATGCTAAATAACGATGTGCTCTTCAGTTTGTATTTCCTATGTGAAAATCTTTTCTATCTGTTCACGCAAATGAATGGAATAACCATCCTCCTTGTCCATATGATCATCATTTGCCTAGAAATTGAATCCCTGAAGTTCACTCTCCCAAGCACTTAGAGATGCGGTTATAAACTGTTCAAGTCAATCAATGGGTTCTCATAATTGATATTACAACTTCCTTGAGAAGTACATTAGGAATGATTCATGCTTAGACATTCTAACTGCTATCTCCAGCTTTGTCAATTAAGAACCACTGAGATTGAAATCCTAGCAACCTCAGATGATTGTAATCTTTCAATAAGTGATATAGAGATGTGTGCTTATTTTTTTCTCACATAACTTGGGCATAGAGTTCTACATGCTTGTGCGATGATTCATCTAATTTTATCTGATTTCCAGCCTTCAGTGTATGTGGCAGAAAGTGCAATAAGTTCAGGAAGTGCAGGTTCTTCTTCTGATGGAGCTGAAAACACAGTAGCATTTGCTGCTGGCCTTGCTCTGTTCTCCGTGGCTGCAGCTTCAGCAGTTCTCATCCAAGTTGGAAAGAAGCCCGTTGATGTGCAGACAGCTGAATACTCAGGACCATCACTCAGCTACTATATCAACAAGTTCCAACCTCCAGAAATAGTTGAAGCTGCAGTGCCAGTGCCAACCGAATCTGCTCCACCTGTAGATCAACCAACAGAAAACTCAGCACCTGAAGTTGCCCAGATACAGGTACAATCTCAAATTCAGCCAGAAGCATCCACTTTGAGTGAGAACACTGTTTCTTAGGCTAATTAAAGTTGGCTTCTAATAGAAAGTTGGAGATTTTTTTTTCTATAATACCACTGATGTATACTAATGTTATATATTGCATGAACCACAAAAAATTGAAGGGCAATTGCTCCCTATGTTGTATGGTAAAAGGTTCTTTTTTTTTTTCCTTCTCAAGTTCATATCTGCTATTTTTACTATTATAAGGTGGAGTTTTGGTACCAATTACCCAGTTCTCATTACTTAGCTCTTATTAAACAAAAATTAAAGGAGAGGGAAACAAGACAAGCCTCCATTTGTTGTCTTCCTCTGAACTGTTAGATGCCACTAAACTGAAGTTAACAAGTCTTGATTTTGAATATTTTATTTATGTGGAAGTTATTAGAGATGGATGCTTTTGGAGACAGCACTGAGTTTGAGTTGTTATATCATTAATTGCACATGTATCTGATTATTTTTGTCCTGAATTTATGTTTGTGGATGTTGAAGTGGTAGAAAATTGGAATACTTTATGAATAAATTTCAAAAGAATACAAGTAAAGCTTCTCACATTAATCTATATATATGTATTGCTAATCATCTATTATATTTTGCATCCTTACCTTTAATCAACATATAAATGGTGCATTGATATTTGTGTGTATCATGAGATGAGACGAATATATTATTGAATTCTTCTCTTTATGACCATGTTCTTTGTCAACAGGCTTGACAAACTGTAGGCATCTCATAAGTTTTTCTCTGTTATTTCAAAAGGTAGGGCCATCTCAAGTTTCTATAAATATTTTTTCAGATAACCTTGAAATCAATCCCTCATAAAACTTTGGATCAGGGAAAATTACCTAATTTTTTTTGTCTACATCTTAAATCAACTATTGGAATCACTTGTCATTGGATAAACTTCTAATTCCTCAAACTTTCAAATAAACCCCTTAATTAAATTTTGTTTTATTGAAAATATGAAATCTAGTTTTTCTCTATTTAATAAAATAAAAAAAGTAGTATTCCATCCATTTCACTTAAATTGATGGTTTTTTTATTTTACTCAATTTGATAATTTTTAGAATTTAAAAAATATTAATTACGTCTGATTTTAAATGATTTTAAATTAATCGATCCATACGATTATGTAAATTTAAATAAATGGAGCAAAATACAGAATTCATTAATATATATATATATATATATATATATATATATATATATATATATATATATATATATATATATACTCCCTTCATTCTTTTATAATTTTCACTTTTGTCATTTTCACTAGAATTGAGAAATATTAATTAATCTTGAATTTAGAAAAAAATTGAGTGATTCAATGCATATTGAGTAATTTAATGTAAAAAAATAAATCTAATTGGTCAATTTTTATTGAAAATGAAAATTAAATTGAAAAAAAAAATTAAATTGTATTGAAAATATAAAACTGACAGATAAATAAAATTTGAATTTTATTCAAAAGTGACATATAATAAAGAAAGAAGGGATTATATATAATTCACTAATCACAACAAAGAAAGAATCGCAATCCAAAGAATTGAAAATGAATATTCAATGGTGATCATTAATGCTTTGCCTACTTTTTAAATCCCACTCCTTGATTTTAAACCGTTGGACATTAAAGTTTTTATTTAATTTTTCCCGCGGACCCCGCTGCTCCTTAAAGCCCACTTTCTCTTCCTTTCTCGCATTTTCTTTTCCACTTCCCACTTCCCTTCTCTTTACTTCACCTTTTATTTCTCTCTTTCTCATGTCCACTGCCGATCCGCCAGTATCGGCCACCGGAGTTGGCCTCGGTTATGGGATCGCCATTGCTGTTAGCATCCTCATCCTCATTTCCACTATAATGCTTGCTTCTTACGCTTGTATAAGAGTCAAAGGCGGGGGCAGTGGCAACAGTCGTAGCCATAACGGCAATGGTAATGTTGATGACGAGATTTACAGGTTTGACCCTTCGTTCGCCGTCGGCTCAAGCGATTCATTAGAAACAGTGACGGTGGTCGGCTTGGAAGAGCCTGTGATTAAATCGTACCCGAAGATGGTGATCGGCGAAAGCCGGCGCCTCCCTGGGCCCAATAACGGCCCATGTTCGATTTGCTTGTCGGATTACCAGCCGAAAGATACAATACGGCGCATTCCAGATTGCCGTCACTGTTTCCATGCTGATTGTATCGATGAATGGCTTCGGCTGAGTGCCACTTGTCCCTTGTGTAGAAATTCTCCTGTTCCGTCTGCAGGATCGACGCCTATTGCTACTCCTCTTTCAGAATTGGTACCATTATCGTTCCATCCCAGGTGATTCTGTACTTATAATTCAAGAAAACCAAGAAAATCTACAGTAGCTTAGTTGCTCTTTTCTAAATTTTTGGTAGAGAATACTGTTTTGCCTCAATTTTTTGGTCAAGTTCTCAGCTAATCAAAATTCAGTAGGAAACTTTTCTCCATTACACATATAATATAAAATACACTGTTATTTTTGAAGCAATTACTCTAATAATGATTTCTTCAGAAAACTAGAGTATGGAAAGGGAAGAAAAATTGAACAAATATGGAGTATAAAATACTCCAATCTTTCATTGGAGCTCAGCTTATGATTATGAACAAAGAAAAATCAATTTTGAAGTGGCCAGTGGGCTTCGTATTAGTAGGCCTACATTTTTCTATGTTTGGGCCGAGTATGGGCCAAATTTTCTTTCTGTATGAGTTGGGCTCCTCAACTTAGTTTAGCCCACACTTACATTTGATGTAATATATAATAAAATTTTGGATATTTACAAAAAAAAAAAAAAGAAACATATCCTTAATTAATAATTATTTTAGTTTGATTATATGTATGAGTACGATGAAGTATACAAATAACAATTGAGAGGCACGATGAAATAAATAAAAAACAAGAAGAAGAAGAAGAAGAAACAATGGAAGTGATATATAAAAGATTAAAATTATATATTAATTAAATCTAAAAATTAATTTGGAACAATTTGATGATAGCAAATCCGTAGTGTATCCATTTCCAATTTGCAGACCGTCATGGTCGACCTTTCTTGGCCACGATCAGGCAGCAAAATGTCTACAATATGCCATGGATTTTTTTTTTGGTAGAACAATATGCCATGGTTAATTGTTATGTCCCATGTGTGACTAATATCACGTGAATATCATGCATTAATTCGATAATATGAACAAAATATGTGTAGGTGGGGGTCTCTGATTAAGCTTTCCATGTAAGATCATATATACGAAATATTTGTTTCACCGACCCATTTCCAATGCTTTTTCACATGGGGAGTAATCCAATGAATAGCATAAAATCGTACTCTTTTAGAGACGTGTCATGTTTCAGAGATTCTTTTATTGAATTTCTGTGAAGTCTCCATGATCAAAATATTATATTATTAAAAGACAAAGCAAAACGGCTTTGTTTTTTATGAAGATTGAAAAGAACAGTAAGCAGCCGATGATCAACCACAAATAATTAAATAATTAATGATTTTGTCCTCTTTCCTCTTTTACACCAACAGGACAGATTTATGGCGAAAAGGGTAAATGCTAAATTTTGCTTAAATCAACTCACGCGTAACAACAGGGCGCCAGCTGGCTTATCTCCTTACTGTAATACTTTTAGCTTTAGCTGATGATGATATTAGTATTATAGGCCCTTGTCCAAATTGCCAGTAGATTTTTGAGTCGGTTGAGGCAGAAAATCCAACTGCCGTTTACTCGTTCGCCTGCCGCCGTTCCTCATTTTCAATTTTTATTTCTTAGTTATAAATCTGAACAGGGATAATGGATTTCTCTTGTTTTTTACTTCAACCTCAACCTCTGATTTTCAATTTAAACTATACATATCAACTTTGGTTGGGGGCCCGAAAAAAACCAGATTAGTCGAATTGGGCTCCGATTTGTTATTAAGTTGGTTCGGGCTAAAAATAGCTATGTTGTTAGAATTTCGAATTGGTCGGATGCACACCCTAGTTTAACTAGGCAGCTTAGCTAAATATTCCAGACAAAGAGAAATACCATATATATAGAATTTATTGCATGTTACGTACTGAAAGAAGAGTAAGAATTTATTGCATATTACATGAGGAAAGAAAAGTAAATAATTGGAGAATTTTCCATTAATTTTAGTGCTTATTGATGAACTTAATGATCCCTTCAAAAAGAGCAGTAGCTTGGTTAGCAGTGAGAGGATCCATATCCAATGCTATTTTATTAAGGTAAAAACTGTGTCCCATTCCCTTATTAATCAACAATTCCACATCCTTATTAGCCTTTTTCATAGCCTCATAGTACTCCATTTCTGTGTCCTTTATCAAGTCTATCTCTGCCACAGTCAGCAACATCGGCGGCAGATTTAGCCCTTCCAAAGGCGGCGCCGCATCCCCCATTGGACAAGTTATAGGATGGTCCTTAGTGCAGCCCACTGGCAATGCCAAGCTCAAGAACTTGTCCACCATATCAAGGGTTAAGAATGGTGACTCAGGTTGCTCCAACTCTGATTTGCTCCTCTTCGACCGGACAAATCCCGGGTGAACCGGAATTCCGCCCGCAACTCTTAACGGACTTAAATCAACTTTTCCGGCTCGTGCAGCTACATCATGCACTATATTCCCGCCGGAGCTATCTCCTATGAGAAAAACACGGTTAAAATCTCCATTATCGTTGATCCATGGCTCATGAGATTCACCTCTAGCTAACTTAGATAGCCAAAGGAGAGAAGAGAATCCATCATCGCAAGCCGCCGGAAGACGGTGCTCGGGGGCCAACCGGAGGTAGACTGAGACAATGATGGCGTTAGCTGACTTGGCAAGGCGAGTATATATATTATAATACATGAACCAATCAGCTTGGCTAATACAAAAACCACCACCATGAAAATGGAGAATTATGGGTAGTTTGTGAAGATGATCTTTGGGATTTAGCTCCGGCTGATAAATTCTGACACGGAGACCGGAAATTGGATCGATGGTTACATCACGAGTGGCTACTCCATGCATGAATTGTTCATGAGGCGGGACAGGTTCAGCCATGAACTTGACCTCAGGTGGGCCGGTCCATGTCCGGTCGACAGAGCCATCGTGGTAGACTCTGAGCCAACCGGAGACCTCCTCCAAGAGCTTTGTTTGAGCGACCATGGTTAGGGACAGTAAGGATAAAAATGGTTGTGTATGGCATTTTGGTTTTAGAGTTGCACAGATATATATAGGGGTGATGAGATTAATTCAGAAGCTATCACACGGCATTAGTACTTTTTTTTATTAATGACTATTGGCCTAACTTTTAATTAGTACGCTATGGTTTTTTTTTTTCAAAAATAATTAAATATTCACTAGTGATTAAAAAAGAAAAAACAGAGTCAAAAGTCAAAAGTCTTGCATTGGAACAACATTCATTTCAATCAAATTGAGAGGAAGTTAAGTGGAATTTATGGAAGAGGAAAAGACAGACATTGCTCAAAAGTCGTCACTAAAATTCAGAGAAAATCAATTAATATATTTTACTTAGCCTTCTAGTTCTAATCAATTGGAACTTTATGCAGTTGTAACAATCTTCTGCTCAATTATTTAATAATTCTTTTATTTTTATTTTTTTTATAATAAGCAGTAAAATTTTGCAGGCAATTGCTGACTGTAAAATCCACTACTACATACTTATAACTCACAAGTTCAACCAATATTTTATCGATGTACGATCCACAGGGACCAGTCCACCCCCATAGGTCCATGTAAGCGAGCCCACCCGAACCGGGGTGAAGTTTGCACATCGTACGGCTTTTTATTTTTTTGATAATATGAATACAATACTTATGATAATAATAGAGTTTTGTAGGTAATTGCTGACTGCAAATTCCATTATTACATACTTATAACTCACACGCCCAACTAACATTTTACCGATTTAGAATAACAAAAACAAAAGATAACTAATCTACAATTTTGGAATGCAGCTGAATTGATAATAAATTTTTATGACTTAAACGAGATTGCGTAGAGGTATTTTATATTCTCTTCAAGCCCATAAATTTTATCTCGTTTATTTTTTTGAACTTTGAAACCTTTCCTCTAGTTCTTTGAAGTTACATATTTCAAGTGCATTACAAAGAACCTTCTTCATAGTCAAAGTCCGTAAACCAGAACTAGGACCTTCATCTATATATCTCTTTTTTCAATACTTTGGTAACAAAAGATAAAAGGAAAATGAAAGAAAACGAGCAAGAAAGAAATAAAGAATGACAGTAGGAGAATTCTTGATCTTGTGAGAGCGTTTTGGCTTTTGATTTTGGAAGAAAGAAAGCAAGAATGACAGAAAGAAAAAACGAAAGCATGAATAAGAATTCTTGATCTTATGAAAGCGTTTCGGCTTTTGATCTTAGAAGTTGGGCTTCAGCTTCAAAGCTAGTTGCATGCATATATGGTCCCTTTAATTAGAATAAAGGTTATGGGGAAAGTAGATGGAGAGACAGAATTCAAATCTCCGCTTAAATCTAAATAAGTATATTTTTTTCTTTTTAGAGATGATTATTTATATTTTATGGACTTTCTTCCTTTTTTTATGTTATATATGTTGTTTTTTTTTTTGAATGCAAATTAGACTTTTATTAATATAATAAAAAATACATCTGTAAAGTACAGATAAACTTATAAAAGTTAAAAGTATATAAGATGTATGAAATAAATGAAGTTACTGGATTATATCTCTGAACTTCTTCGACAAGAACAGTAGATAATGGTAACATGCGGTGCGCAATCTGGCTATCAGCGGGAAACTCCGTCCATCTGTTGTTCAAAGGAAAACTTCCATAAAAGAAGACTATCAAACTTCCATAACGGAAGACAATCCAACTTCCATGAAGGAAGACCACAACCTCCAAATTTGGAGAACAAACTTTCATAATAAAAATTTAAATTGCACTCAATTTTAATTAAAAAACCAGATCTAAATAAAAATTTCAGATTTGATAAAAAACAAACTCAAAATAAAAACACAGAAAATTTAGATCTGAGGTTATAAAAACAAAAAAATAAAAAACAAATAAAAACTAAATTAGATCTATACAGATCTGTATTTATTGAAACCAAAAACACAGAAACAAAAAACAAAGGGTTTCAGATCTAACACAATAATCCAAAAACGAAAGAAAAACACAAAAAAAAATCCAAATCTGAATTTATTAAAACAAATAACAAATTCAAAAACACAAAAAAAAAACAACGAATAAAATTAAAAATTCAGATCTGTACTGATCTGAAAATTATTATAGAAATAGAAGAAAAAAGATGAGGGGCTGCCGCCAGAAAATGAAGTGACGGTAGCCCCAAAATTAGGTTAACAATTTGGCGGCTATGGAGCCTAGAGAGCGAAAGAGAAAAAGAAAGAGAGAGTTTTTTAGGTTAAATAGATATTATTTTATTTTATGTTTATCGATTGTTATATATGTTGTTAGTAGATTATAATGCTTTTTTTTTTTTTACTCACGAGATATTCTGGATGTATTTTAACTCGTACAACTATTTATCAACTGTGAGATACCTTTAAACCCGTATCACATTCAGATTATAGTGCTTTGACGGTACAACCCTGTGAATCATGAAAGAGAAATATAATGGAATGGGTAGGGACTATTGTACATAAATCAATCATCAATTTGGATATTACATGAGGACCAGCCATAAAATTATAAGCCCAATACCAGATAAAATTACAAAATTAATGTAAACCCAAAAAAGCAGTTCAATCTGGGCCTATTTCTGTCACAATAATTGGGCTTAACCAGTTTCATTATTATAAAAGCTGAGCCCAATAAGAGCCCGGCCCAATATTGCCATGATTATTCTCGCAAACACCGCCTAAGTCGTTCAAGTGTTCCTTTCTTTTTCTTTACTCCGTGACTTCGCTTTCTACCCATTGCAGTAGAATCTCAACTCATTCAAAATTCCGTTTTTTCTATCAAAATTTTCGCCTTTTCAGCTCAGCTCAGTTAGGGAACGGCTGGCCTTCCAATGCCGGGAATATAGACATTCGCTTACCAGCTCACCAGCTGCTCCTAAGCCCTCGCGGATGGCTGCTTACTGCTTCAATTTTTCTACCGAGTGTGTGTTTGTTATTGCTTTTATTTTTTGCATTTTGGTTTCGTTCTAGTTTTCCTGTTCTTGCAATTGGGTTCCGGGCAGAATTGCTTGTTTCTTAACTTGTGGGTTTTTGAGTTATTGGGTTTTACTTAATTTATGATTTTCTGTTTGGTGGAAGATTATGACATTGCTTCCCTCAATTTAGAGATACAGCTACTGCATTTGGCAAGTCTTCAAAGATATTACCTTTTTCTCTTTTCAGCATTGGCTTTATTAGCCGTGCATTACTGTTTCCACATTTTCTTGGAATTCAAGTGAGCAACACAAATTTTACTCTGATTGGATTTGTAAAGAAGCAAAGAAGAGAATTGCTCGAATAAATTTATTTGTGACAATGCTTAGGGAAGAGAAATGCTCGATCAGAATTTATTTGTTGGCATTGCTTAGGGAAGAGTGTTGCTCGATCCGAATTTATTAATTGACATTGCTTGAGGAAGAGTATTGCTTGCTCAAATCATTTATGGACTTTGCTTAGGCTGTTCAATTCGCATAATCAGTGTATAAATTTTTATCTTCTGGTACCTTGCTAACTTATGTTGGCGATAACTTGAGTTGGCTAGCTCAAGGAAATGATGTTTGGTCAGCATCTGTCATTGTATGATGATCACAGTAATGAACGAGGAGGTAAACTAAACAACATTATATTAATGTTGAGTTCTTATTAAGAATAATTGACAAGTATGGTCTTCTGTGCAGATTATGTTTTCATCCAAATTATCAAAGAAATCACTAAAACTTCGCTGGTTGGTATTTCTTTGCACTATAATTGGATTTGGAGTGTACATTTGCTATCTGTGCTTCCAGCAGATCTCTATTCCTATAAAATCAAAAGAAGCATCCATCAACGATATCATGAGGGAAACTTGCCATATCCATGGCATCCCACCTGAAGAACTCCACTATGTACATTTTCCACATCCCAAGACTTATCCAAGGTCTCATCTTTCTGCTTCGTACTTAACACAATCCTAATTTTTAGCCCCCGCTTATCTATTGACTCTAACAGGGAGGAATGTGCATGTACACCAGTTCGGTTCTTTGTAATTATGACCATGCAAAGATCTGGAAGTGGGTGGTTTGAGACTTTGCTAAATAGTCATCCCAATATAAGTTCAAATGGAGAAATTTTTTCTGTGAAACAAAGAAGAAGCAACATGTCAGCAATCCAAGCAACTTTAGATACTGTCTATGGCTTAGAATGGGTCAGCAGTGCTGCAAAAAATGATTGTGTAGCTGCAGTGGGATTCAAGTGGATGCTTAATCAGGTTAGTAATTTTTTTTCTGGAGTCCTGTTGTTTCTGCCTTATAAGCGGCTTGTGATTTGTCCTTTCTGCTTCATTTTAGTTTGTGCCATGTCATCGTGCCTTTTTGAAGTAAGCTTCTTTGCCCTCTAATTCAAATACACATTTGATTTGCATGCCATATTATGCTTTGTGAATGTGATTCTGTGTTTGTTTTGCTTGGAACAATTGTATGGGTCACTGATGCATAAGAAAAGAAGTTTCTTTGAGTTCTGCGCTAAGTCCGATAGTTCTATTATAATTTTGGAGGGGAATTTTTCATATATATATATATATATATTTCTGGTAATGCAATCGTCTCTAATGGCTCTCATGTGACTCACTAAATTCTTCGGGCGAAACTTTTTAATTTTGATCTTTCAATTCCATACATAGTACAGATTTAATGAATCCTATAGGGACTCCTTAGCCTCAAAGCTACTTTGATTGAAGGCATCTCTACCTGATAGTCATCTAGCTACTTTGATTGAAGGCATCTCTACCTGATAGTCATCTTGTTCCTGGATTTCAGTATTCTTGTTGCAGATACATTTTGACCTACCTTTTCTGCTAAATGTAGATGTCTTCCCTTGAACTGAATGTATGATATTGAGTTGTTTAGCATTCTCTCTGCAGTCAAATTTTCTGTATGAGCAAGTTAAAGATGAATCTTTTCTCCTGTCCATTGTGGAACAAAAACTCATCCTCAGTCCATATTTCTTAATAATTGGGTTCATTTCACTATTAATTTTCAGGGTGTTATGGTTTATCACAGAGAAATTGTCAATTATTTCAATCAAAATGCGGTATGTATAGTATTTCTCTTTAGAAGAAATCTCTTACGGCGGCTTGTTTCAGTGCTGGCCAATGCTTATGATAGAGATGTGAAGCAGATCAATGGCACTCACATGTCTCATGTGCATACTAGGGAAGAGGTCTCTCTCCCTCTCTCTCTCTCTCTCTCTCTCTCTCTCAACCCATCTCTTTCCTTGTCTTTGTGTCCTTGCATTTGGCTATATCTTAGTTACTTTAGTTGATTGCGGTCTTCTGTGAAAGTATGCTATATAACTTGCCAGGGAACAGAGAATCCTGTTAAACCTAGGGCTTGGTTTAAAGAGACTTCTCCTATTGATGTGGATTGTGGACACATTTTATAGCCAGAGAACAGAGGGTGGCATGCTTGATGATGTCACCTGATTAAGCCTGCCCAACCCTATATGGCATATTTAGCTAAAGCTGCAATTTAAGGGATTTTTATTAGAAAGCTTCTTAGAAAAGAAGTCATTTTAGGAAAAGAACTCTACATCACAGTTACCATATTAGTGCATCTCCTTATTTTCTTCTCCCATTTAAAACTTTTACTGCTGTTATTTGAATGTCTGTATTAGTTCATTAAATGCCTGTGAAGCCCTTCCCCGCACTCCTTTATTTATTTATTATTCATTGCAGGCTGATTCACTTGCTCAATTCAAACCTATGCTCAATGCCAGTGCCTTGATACCAGACCTTTCCAGTGCTGAGTATATAATGGCAAAAGCTTTAGAGAACTTCAAAAGTTGCCCTCATTTAGTTTTGTACTACGAGGACCTCATGAGAAATCCCAAGGTGAACTCAGCAAATGAATCCAACTTCATTTAATATTCCTAATAAATGTGAATTTTTATATCGATTTTACCTTGCACAGGTTTTATCTGATGCACAACAATTTCTTAGAGTTCCATTTAGACAGCTAGTGAGCCGTCAAGTGAAGATTCATGTTAAACCTCTTTCTGAACAAATTGTTAATTGGGACGAAGTTTATAGGACACTTGAAGGGTCAAAATATGATTATTTTCTTCACCACCCTGATGATATTACTTAGTTCCATTTACCCAGTTTCTTGATATATGCTCTGTTAAATCTCAGAAATATGAAATTTCAACATCCTGCTGTAATGATTGGAAGAGCGAAGAAAGACGTTTTCTTTCTACAGCAACTCGCCTCTTTCAGTGATTTTTTCTTGTGAAGTTGAGATGCAACATGAGGTAGGAAAGAGGAGGATCTTGCTTGCAAAAGCAAACAACAATAGCAGTGTAACTTGTGAACTAGATAGCTGGATAACTGATGATTGCCTTAATCAGATTCTTTGGCAATGTTGTATACTATTTTCTTGCATTTCTGCAACGTCTGCTATCTTCCTGATTGGGTTCAGAAATCCAATTGAACTTCTTAATTTTTATTGGGCCAAAGGTGCATTTTTGCCCCTTATAGTTTGTTAAATTGGTCAAATTTATCCTCCACGTTTATTTTGGTGTAAATTTACCCCTAACGTTTGTAAAATTAAAGGTTTGTACCCTTACCATCAGTGGTCAACTAACATATTAATGGTTAAAGTTACTGCTAATTGACGATAGGGGCAAAAATCTTCTATTTTACAAACGTTAGGGGTAATTTTGCACGTTTGAAAAAACGTTAAGGGCAAAAATACACTTTTAACACCCAAACGTTTGATTCAAGTGTCCAATGGATATATAACACGTGTCTCACTAACGGTCAACTAACGTATTGACGGTCAAAATTAGCGGCAATTAACGGTAGGGACAAAATCTTCCATTTTACAAATATTAAAGGTAAATTTGCCTCAAAATAAATATTAAGGGTAAATTTACCTATTTTAGCAAACAATAGGAGAAAAAATGCACTTTTAACCTTTTTATTATAACAAAACAAAATGAAATGAATATCTCCAATTATATCAAAACTTTATAGTAGGTAAAGATTACAGTAAAAATGAGAAAAAAAAAAGTTCTTTTTAGGATGAAATTGAATAATCAAGCTGCAAAAATTAAAGTTGAACTAATTAGAAAAGTTTAAGAGAAAAAAAAAGGACAAAGCGTGTTTTCTTTACAATGACCTTGCACTACACCATGTTCTGAAGAGAAGAGTGAGTTGAGCATGCGTTGTAGGGAGTGATGGAATCTAGTTTCTTTAGAGATGGGACATTCGTTTTCTTTATCTTGTCTGAGCCTAGCAGAACCTGCCCCTACTTTTTGTTATTTGAAATTTTCTAAGGACAGGCTGACAGGATAAGATTTGAATTGTGGTAATGGAGAGGCTGCTGCTTCTATATTCAAGAAAGCTTGCCAAAAGTGATGCGGAACCCCTAGGTTATTTAGAACCCGAAACCCCAAACACACAAAATGGCAAGAACAGATGACAGAAATCAAATCCCCAATCTAAAGAACCCCCAATCAATAAAAATGAAAGGAAACGCTTATGATAGATTGATTAAAATAACAAGAACAGAAATTCGCCACAAGATGAATACCTTGATAAGAAAATCGTTCCTGATGCAATCGAAGAAGACAAATCCTCTCCAAAGGTGAAATTCGGCCAAAGTTCATTCCATATCATAATCTGAATACAAAATAGTTAAGGATGAATTTATATCTTCCTAAACATAACCCTAACCCTAATTAAAAAGGCCTTAACAATGGGCTGCCCAAAATACAGCTACTTAAGCCCATTCACTAAAATAAACCTAATAACAAAAATAAGTCCAATAACTTAAGTAAGATAACAAAACACAACTTAAGAGCCCAATTACAAGCCCACACGCCTAACATAAGGATTGGGCTGCTCAAAACTTATTCCAATGGCTTTATACAAATTAAAGAGCCCACTTGAATTCCCTCTTGAAGATTCGACCCCAACTCCTCTTGCTTGTCCATATCTCCCACCATTCGGCCCATGTAGGCTTTGAGACTCTCCTTGAATTTCTTGGCTCTTGATCTGGTCACTGGGCCTTCTGGTAAAGCTAGCTCATCTCTTGGTTCCTTGGTCGTGCTCACATCAAAAAGCCTTCTACTTCTACACATTCAATTCATAGTATCATTGCAAGCCAAATCAGCAACTCATCATTTCAAGAAAATAATTTCTATAATCAGATTCGTATTAGTAAAGTAAGAATCAATTTTTTGTTTCTTTGTGACGAGGGACGGACGGACAGTAACTCATGTTATTTGAAAAGAAAGAATTTTAAGAAAAATTTGATAAAAAAAATTATATATGTATAAGTTTAGAGATCTTATATGATAAACGTATAAAGCTAAGAGTCTTTATATAATACATGATCATATTATATTAAATGAGTTAAATAAATAATACTAAATAATGGCTAGTAATTAATAGAGTAACATTTATTATTTATGAATAACGTTCAAACAGTCGTTCAAATTATATTTGAATTTAGAAAATTTAAATAATATAATTCAATTATCAAGTTATATTGAAGTGAGTGAATTTTTTTTACATGTCAGCATATTATTGAAAGAAGGATAAATTAACAAATGAACTCAAAATTTCCATCTAGAAAAAGTCATTTTTATATCAAAAAGAATGTTAATGGAGATCGGCATGGCCTTATCTCGAACAGAACACGAGGAACTCGATGTTTTTGTGATGTTAATGATTAAGTAATGAATAATTAATTAATTAATTAATCATATATACATGGTGATTAATTACTTGAACATTTGTAGTTGTTTGGCATCGATGAGCCAATTGTGGAAGAAGATGGACTGCGGGGATTTTGTTATATTCAGTCTTCTTTCTCTTCTTGTTTTTAGGGTTAGGGTTAGGGCCAATTGTATGGTATTTACGTGTGGCAATCATCATTTCCACTATTATTTATAATAATTAAATCTTCGTTTGCCACTCTTAAATGATATCCACACATGGAATTACACTACAATTTTTAAACAAAATATTATGAATGAGAACTTGCTAGTTTTTACTTTAATTATTATAAATAAAAGAAAAAAATTCTTTTTTTTTTAATTTACAATGAACTATAACTGAAACTTGGGATTTAATAAAATAGCATTAAGTGAATATATATATATGCTAAATTACATCAGCCATAGCATTTGTCACTATCCTATAAATAATAATTGTATATCTTTATTTATTTATTTATTTTTTTGCATAGTATATATTTACTTATTAAAATAGGTACACTTGCATAAACTGATCGTCCTCATAATTCATTGGTGAAAAAAAAAATGCTGTAAATATTTTTTATCTATTAATAATATTTGGAAGATAATAAATATTTTTATACATGTATTAAATATTTTTCTTGAGAAAAAATTCAATTGAATCAGTCCTTATTTTAACCAAATTC
This sequence comes from Excoecaria cochinchinensis, assembly GCA_947683425.1. NCBI lineage: Eukaryota > Viridiplantae > Streptophyta > Magnoliopsida > Malpighiales > Euphorbiaceae > Excoecaria > Excoecaria cochinchinensis. The sequence continues at coordinate 997,541 of CANTUQ010000125.1, read as the reverse complement.
TATTCCAAATTCTACTATCCACTAAATTTGGTCTATCTAATTTTACTCATATATATAACTGTTAAATATCTTTTATTGCAAATGGATTTTAAGTGAGAATGAACAGAAAGTATTAGATTTATGTGACTTCAGAATTATGTATTCTGCAGACTTTTCGTTACTTATAAACTTTAGAAGAATTTATTGAATTCTGCAGGATGCACCTACATATATAATTTTTATTATTTTTGTGGGACAATATCTATACATGTCTCAAACATTGTGATATAATAATTTTTTTTGTCCCAAAAAAATTTTGTAAAATTAGTCCTTAGAGGATTAATAATTGGAGCACTAAGGAAATGTAAAGTTGTTTCTGTATATCTCAATTCTCAAAAATATATGTTTATTGGAAAAAAAAAATTAGATTTCAAAAATATATAATAATTTTTCTATCAAAAACATTATGGAAGATTATGGTGTTTATATATATATATATTTTCCATGATTGTTAAGAGTTTTAATTAGCAACCAAATGTTTTGTATATATTATATTATATAGATAAGTTAAAGTCACATTTGCAATTATAAATTAATTTTTTATATGTATGACGACAGAATGAGAATTGCATGCGGTTTTTTATTGTGATTTCCCATTCATGGGTCAGAAATTTTTATTCAATCAATTAATGGGTTTGGGTTATGGATGAGGGAAAGATTAAATTAATTAGTTGATTATTATATAATTAATTTCAATTTAACAATTAGTGGATTAATTATAATCTACAAATTAATTATGTAGAAATTGTTTCAACATCAACTACTAGAATGTGAGTTGTTTGGGATACGAAACTCTGGACACTGATAGCTAGCTAGTCTCCTCCATTTTATATATATATATATATAGATATGATTTTTTTCTGTTTATTTTATTTTCAAAAGCGTTGACAAATGCTTTCATGAGCCCAATTAGAATCCATAAACTCTTTAATTAACAGTATGTTCTCTTTTTTATGTACTTTTTCATCTACAAAGCATGTTACACTTTTCTTCGACACAGCTTATTATTAATATTATTTATATTTATTTTTTAATGTATATTTATATATGTATATACACAAACACACGTACGTACTGAATTATCGAGCTATAACAGAGAGACATGCATTGCGCATGATTCTACGGTCCAAATTATTTGCCCTCAACTGCTTGAACTGAATAAATCCACGGTCCAAATATTTAATACTTTAAGGTTCAATTAAAAGAAAACACTATTAATTAAAGGGCTTATGATGAGAACACAGGGTGACTTATTTAGAAAATTATGAGACTAAAGAAGTATTAAAAAGAATATTATAGTAAAAAGGCAATAATTAGTTTGTTTAATTATTGGTTTGCCTCAGAATTTCCAACACATGTATTATATATTATATAGTGGGACAGATCATTTCCCCCCATTGTTGTTATTAATTTTTTCATAATTTGCTTATCAAGATATTTTCAGTCAGTCGTTTCTAAAGCACGTACGCTACACACCATTAATCTCTACATTTCCGTCTAAAAGATTTGGTAAGCCAATGATTTTGTATTTTTCTATGTTCTTTTTCAATATAAGTTCATTAAACAATGAATTAATTGTAAAGGTTTTGAGATGTTAATAGTTATTAAATTTTCATGTAAAATAAATATAAGTATGTGGTTTAATTGGAAATTAAGTATATAATTTATTAATAATTAGATGTAAGCACACGCTCCTTGAATTAGGAAATCAGTTTTGTTGAGTGCAGGAGAGATTTGGATAATGATTGAGATGATTAGACGCCCATTTTGTAAATGGTGCTCCACTTGATTCGCTTTTCTTGTGGGCTTTATTTGTCTATAAAAATAATACCCCACCCACCATGGATTCTATATACGAATGTTATTAAAACCGGACCGGATAAAGAACCGGCAAGGCTGAACGTTTTTTGTTCGACCGGGTTCGACCGAATTTTTTTCTATTTTTTAAAATATTATTAATTAGTATAATTTTTATAAATACTACTACTCAAACAAAAAAAAATCAATCAAAACATTTAATATATATCTCAAATATACTACTAATAATATTTTTTCACTTTTTATCATTTTTAAAATTATTACTTGATTAGATATTTTTCAATTGAAATATTTTATTTTATGATTTTTAATTTAAAAATTAAATAATTCAATAATTGTAGGTGAAATTAAAAAAAGATACAAAATTATCTTTAGGTTCACCAATTTTAATAATTTATTCAATTTTTATTCTATTGTATTTTATTAAATTATTAAACCATTATATTGTTTTCATTAAGTTAAAATGTGATTAAATAGTAAAAATATCAATTATTTGTTAAATAAAATTTATTAGATTTTTTATTTTTTATTTTTATGAAAAAAATACTTATTTTATTAATTATTTTAAATTAGGCCGGTTCAACCCGGTTCAATCCGGTTTTTTTCCAATCCGGTTTTTTACAGTTGAACCAATCGGTTAGATAATCGGTTCGCGGTTCAACCGGTTGAACCGGCCGGTCCAGTCCGGTTTTAATAACCATGCTATATACATATCTATTGTATGTTTTCGTCATCTTATATACTTTGTTTTTTCAGCTTTCTTTTTTTAGCCACATATATATATAAATTTAAAAGCAAATTCCATGGTTCTGCTAGCAATTCATCAATAATAAAATTAATATTCACTTTTTAATTTTATAATTACAAAATAAAAATTAACTTTTTTCTAATAATATTAATATTAATTTTGTTAGTAATAAAAACTAAAATACGTTTGACATGATAAAAGCTAGCAAATTTTCAATTTATCACATCTCATGAAAACTATAATACCATTTTCATTTATAAGAGAAAGACATAGCATAAGTATTGTTGGGAAAATTACGTAAATTTTCTTACGGTATGATTTGTGAGAGCGAAAATAAATGCGAAATAATAACACACACAAAAGTTGATAACGGAGTTCGGCCAATTATGTCTACATCTCTGGACTGCTGCAGACTTTTCACTGAAAAAGAAAGTATATAGTGTTTAGAAAGGCTCATAATTTCTGACAACCCATAACCCAAATACACCAAAAAAATTGCTCTCAATTTTCTCTCACTCAACTCTTTTTGCGCTCACCATACCTTCACATGAATTGATCATATTTTTGAGAGGGTGGCCACCCATGCATTAATGAGAAAGAAAAAACGTGGGTCTGATTTCAATCTGTCTTCACATTTCGATCATGCAGTAGCGTACCTTGGTTTTTTATTCTAGCAGGCCAACTGAAGTTAAGCACAAATTCAATTTATCAATAGTCGTTGCTTTTGTCAACATGTCTGTTAGGTTCATCTTTCCTTGAATTTTAGCATCTTATCCTCAAGCAAAGATCTGATGAAATGATAACAAAGACCAATGAGTGAAATGTTGAATTCTTTGCTAGATGTATTGCACTCTGATTATCACTGTGCAAAACACTCTTCATCTGGATGAATCCCAACGCTGTTAACAATCCTTGAAGCCATATCAGTTCTTTACTGGCTTCTATCACTGCTATGTACTCAGCTTCTGTAGTGGATAAGGCAACAATCTTCTGTATTTGAGACATCCAACTGATAGCTGTAGTTCCAACTGTGAATGTATAACCTGTGGTGCTTCCGGTGATCAACTTCACTTCCAAAGTCTGCATTTATGATAGACTGATTAACCGATTGTAACGGACTGTTTAATGGTTAGTATTTTGAAAAAATCGATATTAATGAACTGATTTTTTTTTTGACTCATGGACCGATTAACCACTCCATGCTCACCCCTAGCGCTCACCATAACTTCAAGTGAATTGATCATATTTTTGAGAGGGTAGATGAGTCTATTTATAGACCCCTCCTCCCATGCATTAATGAGAAAGAAAAAACATGTGTGACACCTTTATCATTTGTCAAATATAAAGGCATGGTTGTTACTCCGCTTAACTTGTAAAATAACATAATAAATGATCATGAGCTATTATTTTTTACTAGCAAGTATAACTGTAAAAGTTTACAATAAAAATGTAATGAAATCGATATTTTCTGTCGTTTCAATACTAAAATATGATTTCCAGATGATTAATAATAGTTTAATGGTAGGTATTTCATATAAAACGACACTTAATTTTGATATATGTGCTAGCAAAAGAAGCTTAAAGAGATGGTTTTGATATATGTGCTAGCAAAAGAAGCTTAACGACATGGTCCGACAAAGAATAGAAGCAGCAAGGTGTTTATAAAACATGCATTAATGGATTCTAATTTAATATTTTTCAACTTAATTTGACATCATCATGTTGTGATTAGATATCAATAAGATAATGGGGTTGCAGCAGCCGGCGAATATATGCAATTCAACTATTTTTACTAGAAAATTATGTCAATTTATTCAGATTATTAATTTCTTTGGCTTTTCTTTTTCGTTTCTCTTGATGATCAGTGTTTATATTGAGTAAGATTCATGAGATCGAATATATGGTGCCCTAGGAAAGTGGTTAGGAAATTAAGGGATACCCACTTTTATATATATATATATATATATATATATATATATATATATATATATCTTGGGCAGATCAGCACCACTTATAAACCAAATTTATCCATCTTATTAATGAATTCAGCTAAGAAAATAATCATATAATAAAAAAGTTTTTTTGCATATATATACTATACAGTTAATTATTTAGTATTGTTAATTAATTAATAATGGCCACACAAACCAAAAGAAAAAGTGTTTTAGAAACGTGATTAATTAGTGTTATATATTAAATTTATGCTAAGGTTTTTAGGTACCAAATTGAGGTATTAAATCGAATTATTCCTATCTAATAATAATTAATTAATTTAAGCAGAACATAATTTAGTTAGGTTTAAAACCACAGCAGCATAAATAAAAACACATGTGAAATGAATAATAATCAGATTCTTTGTTCTGATGAGCATGAATCTGATTGATAACTTTTGGCATATATATGTTTTAATGGCAAAAAGAATCTTTAATAGTTTATTTAGAATTCAATTGATCAAACGGTTTTAGTAAATCTGAAAAGGCAATGACTACGTCATGGGAATTTGCATGGGTGAGATACACCATTTTATTTTTATTTTTATTATTATTATTTTCTTCCTCTCCCTCTATATAAATTTGTTTTTTTATAAAAATATTACATCATCATAAAAAATAAATAAATAATTCGTCACTTATTCTCTTCAAAATTTATTGTCTAGACGCTATTCATGTATTTAGACAAAACTATTGGTTTAATTATAAAATTTGTATAAACTAATTTAGACGCTATTATATCACGTGGCAAGAATTTATTGGTTTAATTATAAAATTTGTATAAATCCGATTTAGACAAAACTTTATTTATTCCCTTTATAAGATTTTGAGTACAAATTTTATAAATAAAAAAGATCAATATTAAAAGAGTTTGATTTTCATGACGGAGACACGAATGAAATTAGTTAATAATAAAAATAATATATATGAAATGTCAATAGAAGCTTGCATCAGCCACTAAGCATCCAGGAAAGGAATGTGAGTCAGATACTCACTAGTGCTACTGCTACTGCGTGTATTCCATATACACAAAATGGATAATTAGATTCTCTTTTATTTATTTTTCATAACTAAGAAATTAAAATCGATAATTCCCTACAAAACCAATATAAATACCCACCATGCATTTCAATTTTTCCTTAGGGAGAAACACAAAACCTTAATTTCTTCTTCCTCTCTTCGATTCTACTTCAATTCCCATTTCCTTTTCTTCCAAGAAAATGAAGAACCAACTAGGATGTTGTCTCAGGTTTCTTGAGACTTCAAAGCCCTACTTTGCCATGATTTCTTTGCAATTTGGTTATGCAGGAATGAATATTATTACAAAGGTTTCTCTTAATCGTGGCATGAGCCACTACGTTCTTGTTGTTTACCGCCATGCCTTTGCTACTGCTGTCATCGCCCCTTTCGCTCTATTTTTCGAGAGGTTTATATCAATACACTAACTAATGCTTTTCTTCCAAATTTAATTTGATCTTTAATTTATTCTTTTTCCAACATTCCAGGAAAAATCAGCCCAGGATTACTTTTCCAATTTTCCTCCAAATATTTGTCCTTGCCCTTCTTGGGTTAGTGATCTTTGCTGTTATATGTTCATTAATTATAGCTACTTATGTTTATTTTTTTTAAAAAAATTGTCTGGAACAAGTTCACGATAAATTAACCAATAAAAAACTGTCATGTATACAAAAGAAACTGTCATGTATACAAAAGTATCTTTTTATGCATGGCAATTTCTGTCTAGTACACTTGGACCTAATCATGACAAGAAAAATAAGTTTAAGCTAACTAAACCATTTTTTTTATTGCTGATGATATAGACCGGTGATAGACCAAAACTTCTACTATGCTGGGCTGAAATATACATCTCCAACTTTCTCATGTGCAATGAGTAACATGCTTCCTGCCATGACATTTGTGATGGCAATTATATTCAGGTAATTAATCAATTAAATCACATTAATTAAGACTACTTAAATGGGGATTTTGTTAATTAATCAAGAAATGAACGTACAGAATGGAGAAACTAGACATGAAGAAAGTAAGATGCCAAGCAAAACTAATAGGAACAGCAGTGACAGTAGCGGGAGCAATGTTGATGACCTTATACAAAGGCCCAATTGTAGAGATGGTCTGGTCCAAGCATTCCCATACTCATACATCCAATGAAACTGATACCAATTCCAACACTGACAAAGACTGGCTCAAAGGCTCCATTCTTCTCATCCTTGCCACTCTTGCTTGGGCTTCCTTGTTTGTTTTGCAAGTAAGTAGTTTCAATTTCAATTTCCATTTCATTTCAATTTGAATTTTAATATTTGTTGCAAATATTAAATATGGAATTTTGCATGTGGAATAACAGACCAAAGCATTGAAGACATACAAGAATCATCAGCTATCTTTAACAACATTGGTTTGCTTTATTGGAACCCTACAAGCAATAGCAGTGACCTTTGTGGTAGAGCACAAGCCCTCCGTGTCGAGCATTGGCTGGGACATGAACCTTCTTGCTGCTGCCTATGCTGTAATTAATTAACCCTCTTTACCTTAATTTTATTGATTTGCGTGCACAACGTTAAATCAGCAAATCATTTTTTTATTCTCTAATCCAACTATGGGTATCATTATTTTATTCTAATGATTAATTTTCTTCCAATTGAACAGGGGATTGTTACATCAAGCATATCATACTACGTACAAGGATTAGTGATAAAGAAAAAGGGACCAGTGTTTGCTACTGCTTTTAGCCCATTGATGATGATCATTGTTGCTATAATGGGTTCTTTCATCTTGGCAGAAAAGATATATCTTGGAAGGTAATTAAGTTTTTTGTATGTTTATTATATATTTGTCGACATGCTATTGGTTTAGTGCATGAAATAATTTGAAATTGTGGATGCAGTATAACTGGCGGAGTGTTGATAGTAATAGGACTATACGCAGTGCTATGGGGAAAACACAAAGAGAAAATGGATTATGGGTCATCAGATGAAGAGACTGCTGATCCTGTAAAAGGGAATGGAATTAATTCAATTTCAATTATAGATATCGAAGCCAATGAAGTTGATTTACAAAAAGCTGAAGCCAATAACAAGATTTCTGTAATTTCTGAGCTTCCAGTTAAATCAACACAACAACCCAAACCCTAATTATTATTAATTTTTATTTTTATTTTTAATCTTCTCATTTTCTTATAATCTCTTTTGTTGGACAAAGGGATATAAAATATTGAGGTTTGTAGTTCTTGTTTTGTCTTTTTTGGCGTGTTATATAATATATACTGATCATGGAATTGAATGAGAGAAGAATTATCCAGAAATTTCTCATTTTTGCATATTTAATTTCTGGAATGGAAATTATGATTTAATTTTAGATTTGCATAATAATAATAATAATAAGTTGGTGACGTGGAATATGAAGAAATCAGTGAAGACAATGACAGGTAAGTAAGTTGGGGAAGGGTAGCGAGTTGAATCCTTCTTGTCTGAGAATCTCAAATTTGCATCAGATTCCAAAAACCCATAATTTATATTTATATACTTCACCCGTTTCATAATAGTTGTCATTTTTATTATTTTTCTAATAATTAAGAAGTATTAATTAGGTTTAAATTTAATATAAAATCGAGTAATTCAATGCATAAATTTAAATTTAGTTGGTTAACTTTTATTGAAAAAAAAAATAAATTGCATTAAAAGTTTAAATGTGTCATATAAATATAATTTGAATTTTATTCAAAAATGATAAATATTATGAAATTAATGGAATAATTAATATAACCAAATAAAAACTTCTGGCTTGCATTCAATTATTTTTAGCAATTGGACGGACTATATTTCATTTCTCTATAATAAGATAATCAATACATACTCCTTGTTCCTCGTTTCTATTCCTTAATTATTCCTTTTATTTTCCAATTTTGTGATATTATCATAGAATTTGGGGGGTGGTTGCTGACATGAAACTCACTAATATATATATATATATATATATATATATAATTGGAAGAGGATTCGTATTCTAGAATGGAGGGTTGTTATGAAAGGTAACTATCGATCTTCCACTAGTAATATTGGTTGCCAAGCAGGCATCATACTTGTCTTGCTGGCACCTTACAGACTACAAATTTTGCTTTCATTTCTATTTTCTATAATTATATTGATCACCATTAAATCTTCCTCCTAATTAACTAATTTATCGAATTACTTACTTATATATATATGTTTAAGTGATGTTCTGTCTGGAAATTCAAAACATTAATTTTCAATTCCATTCTGCCTTCAAAAATATAATTATACAAAAATAAATAAATAAATATTCAGTCTAAATAATTTTCATAATTCGTAATCATTAATTAACCGTTTTTTCCTAATTGTTAAAAATCATAAATAAAAAATAGAAGCAGCAAACTAACAATTGTGTTCGTAAATATTCAATGCATATTGTGCATTATACTTCAGAATATTTAAGAGAAGAATTAATTTGTAGCAATTAAAGTTATGAATTTATTTGTTAATTTAATTAAGTACGTCTATCAATCAAGTTTATCCTATTTGAGTAATTGATTCATTATTCTAGCTATCACCAATAAGTGATAAAGATAGATTCTGATTGTAAGCATCAATAAGTATTTTTTTTTTTTTTTATTTTAATATGGTTACCCAATTAGAAGAATATAGAAGTTTCTAAATTAATCTTGGAATATATAATAAAAGTAGTGGACAAAATTCCTTAAAAATCACGTAATATTTTTAAATTAGATTTATGAATTCATACATATATGCATAACACGTTTCGAATTTTAATAGGAACTGATTGTAAAAGCTATTATAAATTATTGGCTTATTATATTCTTTTTCCTTATATAATATTTATATGTAATAATTTTCATAAAAATAGAAATTATTACTTCATAAATATCAAATCAATTATGAAAGCTACTTTTTTATATGATCACAATATTTGAGCTTTATATTTTAACTTATTTGTCCTATAAAAACACTATATATTTTTATTTTTAAATTCAGTCAATCATCTTTTATAAATTAAGTCAATAGTGTATCGATATATAGGACTAATAACCATTATCTATTATTTTTTTAAAAAATTCAACTCATTTATTTTACGCATCATTTTCCTATTGGTTTTGATCCATAAATTTGCTAATAGTCCTGATTTAAGTAAGTGTTTTTCATATCAAAAAGAGTTTTTTTTTTATTCCTTCTAAAACATTTTAGTTGTAAAACGATATAAATATATTAAAAAGTTTCATATTTAAACCACCACACTTTCTCATCCTCTATAAAAAAAGATTTTTTTTTCTTATTTATATATAATATACATTAAGGTTGGAATTATAAACTTTATATTTTTACTTGTTAGTATAGCATATATATATACTCAATAATATTAGCAATTGATTTTTGATAATTTTTAGTCATTTCACATGTTATATGATGTCAAATCACAGGCACAAGAAGTAAAAAGGATCAGAATCTGTTTTAGTTAATAGTTTCCATGGATATATATGATGAGTTCTTATCTTATAAGCACTTGCCCAAACCAAATCACATGCATAACAAATTACATAATATTCCAATTCTATTGCCTGCTAATTAGTTGAACAATAAAAAAAAGTTAGAATACAACCCTTTTTTTAAAGGATCGAAACTTATATTTAAGTTAAAACGGATTTGAGCCGAATAAATCCATAAAAAAGAGAATAAATCTTACGTCATAGTTCATATCTAATAATTAAATCAGAAATTTTTAATTAAAAGAGAATGTACCTCTATCATTCAACATGATCTGAATTATCCGTGAGAATAATTAAAACGCAGTTTGATTCAAATATTATATATATGTTAATGTGGTATAGAAATGAACTATCATACTAAAAGATTCTTAAATTGCCCCCAAATACGTCAAGTCAACTTGTGATTTTATTCCTTATTTGCTATTGAGTTGTAGAAATCACCGCACATATACATATAAATATACATCCCTATATGATCTTGTAATCAGGTAATATATAATATACTATATATTATATTAAATATCCATGAAAATGAGAGAATGAGAAATATCTTTGATGAGCATCAAGTAGGAAACACAATGGCCGTAGTGGTGGTCATTATCATTAAATAAACAATAAGCCATGCCAATTAGGATAATATTATATATAATTATAAATAATCCACTTAATTGCACCACAAGTTAAGCACTTCATGTAATCTCAATAATTAATTAAATAATCAAAGTGAAATTAACGATTCTCCACATAAATTTGTTATGTTGCATATCTTTATCTACAAACCACTCAGTGGCGACAACATACTCATATTAATTAAATATTTTTATTGCTTCAATATCCTCTTAATCATCCTTTCTATATGCATCTCTTCCTTTTTCTTTTTATTATTAAATAAAGTGGTGCATGAATGAGATTAATCTTATGAGTAAATACGTGCACTATCGGCTTGATCAATGAAAAATTTATGCACCGAATCTAAATAAGATTAATAATAATAAACTAAAGCTTATATATATATTGAGCAGTAATGTTGGACTATAAGATACATGTTAATTTTGTTTTATTTATTTTGGAATGAATCGTATTGGGATGGAATAAATGAGAAGAAACCAATACAAGGCATGAAAGAAGATATAGTTGGATAATTGCATATTAAGTTTTATGTTTCTTGCTTATACAGACACATAAAGAGTGAATTTTACTATATAAATTTTTATCCATTAAGTGGAATCTGATCCACTTTGTTTTATTCCAGGAGAATACTTATTTCTCAATCAACAAAGAAATCTTTTCTTTTCCTAAAATAATAAGGATTAATTCCTAAAATAATAAGATATAGAAATAAAAAAAGCAAATCTTTCTGTAATATGCTTCAAATCCTACAACCAATAATATGAATTTATCATGATGTAATGTCATCAATAAAACTCTGGCTCTAAACATTCACTGGATATGATTTTAAAATTAACTTTGTAATCAAAATTTATAACAATGTCCTAACAACTGAATGATACGAGAAAAGCCAAAAATAATGACAAACAGAACATAATATTTTAATTTAATAAATAGATTTTGTTGGGTTGGTTAATGTGTTGGATTACCAGTAATACATTTTTATCACTAATTAATGTGAAAGAAAGGAGGAATATAATTAAGTGGCAAATGGTGGATTAGAATCATGAATCTGACCAAGCACACTAACCTAAATAATAATGTTTATCTAACATTTTTCTTTTCTTGATTTGTCTTCACAGCTCAAAAATTTAAGGTGATGACGACTTGTAAATCTTTTCTACTTAAAAACTTACTTACTGCATATGAGAGAAGCATAATTCACAATAATTACACAATTGGGAAGTAAAAACTACCCATTTGCTTCATAATTTGTCATTAATTCGGTCCACATGTTGAATTTATTGCTTCAATAGATAAGTCCATATATTTTGAATTTATCGATCCAATCTAGATAAGAATTTCAATTATTATTGTTACATACTAACATAACGTAATTATAGCAGTAGTTAGAGGAGAAAATGTAGGAGCAGTAATAGCTGACTTAGAAGCAGTAATAGTTGAATTTCTGTAACAATTTTTGTGTATAAATATCTGTAATTACTAAGAAAGAAATATGAAATTATACGGGTTGATTTCTCACATGGTATCAGAGCTCTTGGATCTCTGGGAGTGCTGCGTTTTCAGCATTTGAAGTTTCTGGGTTTCAACGGCAGTAGGAGAGTCTGCCTTACCCTGGGTCACCAAGCTCCGGTGACCGGTTCCACTCACCGCCTACCACGGAAGAAGCGCCGCTGGATTTTCGGCCTTCGCACGAATTCCGGTCACCAGAAGACCGGCGAGTGAGCTTCACGCGTCGCCTCTATTTTACCGACCTTCCTCACGCGCCGGCTCATGGGAGCGCGTTTGAAATCCGACAGTCCTCCGATTGCTTCTCCGGCGTCGCCTTGTCATCTTCGGTCGGAATCTGGGGTCATCGAGAGGTGATCTCTTCTAGTTGATGGTGTTCAACTCCCTGGATTTCTTCGACAGACCTGGATTTCTTCGACAGCCCTCCGATTGAAGCTCCGGTGTCGCGTGGTGGTCTCTGATCTGGTCCTACGGTCAGTGTCTTCATCGGGTCTCTGTTCAAAGGATTTTGTCTCTCACTTGGCCTCCTGCATTCACGTGAGGTGCGGTTTCCTTTCTCTTGTTTTGCTAAATATTAGATTGGAATTGTATATTGGTGGTAGCAGCTGAATATTAAGATGGATTTATTCATTTGTGGCGGGACATATGAATTAAATTTGGTTTCTTAAAATGGCTGATGATAGTAAATCTGGTGGAGATTCTAAATCTGCAATTACTAAAATTATTTCAGCACCCATTAAAATAACTGAACATAAATTAAATGGGTCTAATTTTTTGGAGTGGAGTAGAAAAATAAGAATTTTTCTACGAAGTGTTGAGAAAGATGATCATTTAATTAAGAACCTTCAAATGACAAAATTTAGCTTAGAGATGATGCGCGATTGCTTTTACAAATTACGAACTCTATTGAAAGTGATGTGGTGGGATTAGTAGATCACTGTGAGTACGTCAAAGAGCTAATGGATTATCTAGCATTTTTGTATTCGGGTAAAGGAAATGTTACTCGTATCTATGATGTATGTAAGGCTTTTTACCGTGCTGAAAAAGATGAGACCAAATCTCTTACTGCTCACTTTATGGAGTTCAACAAAATTTATGCAGAATTGAATGTCTTATTGCCACTTAGCACAGACATTAAGAAATTACAAGCTCAGCGGGAACAAATGGCTATAATGAGTTTTCTAGCCAGCCTTCCTTCAGAATTTGAGACCGCCAAATCTCAAATTCTTTCTAACCCTGAACTTACTACTCTTCAAGATATTTTTAGCAGATTGTTACGAACAGAGAAGAATGTTCAGCCAGTCCAACAGCCTAGTGTATTAGTTGCTCAAAGAGAGAAAAATGGAGTTGGAAAGAACCGTAATAGAGGAGGATATGTCACTAGAAATAATGACTTCAGCAATGTTACTTGCTACTTTTGCAAAGAACCTGGACACACAAAGCGATATTGTAGGAAACTACAGAATCGCAATCAGAGAACTCAAACTGCTAACATTGCTGCTTCTAGTTCATCTTCTGAGAAGTCTGTTACTATTCCAGCTGAAGAGTATGCTCGTCTTTTGAAGGAAGTTACTACAATTGATGATTCAAGTAAAACATGCCTTATTTCTTCCTCAAATCAATAGGTCATTGACTCAGGTGCTACGGATCATATGACAGGTAATCCTCAAACATTTTCTACATTCCAGCCTCATAAAGTATCATCCCCTGTAACAATAGCTGATGGATCAACTTATCATGTTGAAGGTTCTGGAGTTGTTAAACCCACATCTACTATCACTTTATCTTCAGTTCTAAGTTTGCCCAATCTTGCTTTCAATTTGATTTCCGTAAGCAAACTCACTAAAGACCTAAAGTGTTGTATCTCATTTTTTCCTGATCATTGTTTATTTCAGGATCTTATGACGAAGCAGATACTTGGTAGAGGACATGTATCTGATGGTCTTTATGTTCTGGATTCATGGGTACCCCGCTCTGTGGCTTGCTCTAGTACTACTTCACCTTTTGAAGCTCATTGCAGGCTGGGACATCCCTCGTTGCCTATTTTGAAGAAAATAAATCCACAATTTAATAAAGTCTCGTCATTAGATTGTGAGTCATGTCACTATGCAAAACATCATCGAGGCACATTAGGTCCTAGAATTAATAAACGGGCAAGGTTTGCTTTTGAATTAATTCACTCCGATGTTTGGGGTCCATGTCCTGTTATATCCAAAATAGGGTTTAGATATTTTGTTACTTTTGTTGATGATTTTTCGAGAATGACTTGGATTTATTTTATGAAAAATCGTTCTGAGGTGTTCACTCATTTTTCTGCTTTCTGTGCTGAGATTAAGACTCAATTCAATGTTCTTGTGCACATATTACGAAGTGATAATGCTAAAGAGTATCTGTCAGAACCATTTCAAACCTATATGACTCAACATGGCATTCTCCATCAATCATCATGTGTTGATACACCCTCTCAAAATGGAGTGGCTGAACGAAAGAACAGACATTTTCTTGAAACAGCTCATGCTTTGTTATTTCAGATGGAAGTCCCTAAGCAATTTTGGGCGGATGCTGTATCCACAGCATGTTTCTTGATTAACCGGATGCCATCTACGGTACTTAATGGTGATAATCCCTACCATATCCTTTTTTCTCATAAACCTTTATTTCCAATAGAGCTAAGAATGTTTGGAAGCACGTGTTATGTTCGTGATGTACGGCCTCATGTTACAAAACTAGATCCCAAAGCCTTGAAGTGCGTATTCTTGGGATATTCTCGTCTTCAGAAAGGATATCGGTGTTATTCCCCTGATCTTAACAGATATGTGATTTCTACTGATGTAGCATTTTCAGAGTAAATACCATTTTTCTCTAACAAGTCTACTTCCATCAGTCAGGGGGAGGAAAATGAATGTCTCATCTATAAATCTATATCAAGTTCTAAACAATCAGTGGATGATAGTGTTTCTTAGGATGTTTCTCTTGCTGATCAGACTTCAGTTCCAAACAAGCCGCCTATTGTTCAAGTTTATTCAAGGAGAACAGTGACTACGGATACATGTCCTCCACCAGAATCAACTTCGCCATTGGATCCTCCATCAAATGATCTTGACCTTCCCATCAGCCTTCGCAAAGGTAGGCGCAGTTGTAAATCTACTTATTCCATTGCTAATGTTATTTCGTATGATCACTTATCTCCACCATCTAGTGCTTTTATTGCTTCTTTAGACTCCATTTCCATACCTAAAACAGTTAAAGAAGCTTTATCTCATCCTGGATGGCGCACCGCAATGCTTGAAGAAATTAAAGCTCTAGATGATAACCACACACTACAAGAATTTAAGCCTTTCCCGACGGAAATCCATGATTTTTCGTCGGGAAATGTAATTGCCGAGGAATTGCATTCCGTCGGCAATATGATCGTAGGCAAAAATTGCCAACGGAATTTAATATTCCGTCGGCAATTTTTCCGACGGAACGTAATATTTCCTCGGTAATTTTTTCGACGGAAGTTAAATTCCGTCGGTAAATTGCCGACGGAATTTAATATTCCGTCGGTAAATTTCCGACGGAATATTAAATTTCGTCGGTAATTTAAAAAAATAAAAAAATTTCAGAATTTCCCTACGGAATTTAATATTCCGTCGGGAAATTACCGACGGAATATTAAATTCCGTCGGGAATTTTTTAAAAAAATAAAAAAAAATTCAGAATTTCCCGACGGAATTTAATATTCCGTCGGGAAATTACCGACGGAATATTAAATTCCGTCGGGAATTTTTTAAAAAAAATAAAAAAAATTCAATAATAATAAAAAAATTAAATAAAACAATAATAATAACAATACAAATTAATAATAATAATTAAGGTACAAATTTTACTTATTTTATTTTAATAATAACAAAATGTTGAATACTAATAATATGAAGACTACTAATAATAAATTTAATAATAACATTTAAATTAATAAACTCATAAATAAAGAAATATATCTATAAAATACAAAAAAAAAAATCCACAAATAAAATGTTAAGTTTATTATTTTCTAATAATACTAAGAACTATAAATCATATTATTTTATTATTTAACAAAATTCCTGCTAAGACTAATAACACTAATAATAAACTACTTGAAAAAAATAATTAAAATAAAATCATAACAAACTATTCTAACAATAACAACATTCCATATTAAAAACAATAATATTAATAAACAACATAATTTTTCAAATATTTGTACTTTATTATTCACCGACAATATTAATACTACTAAAATTCTCAAATAAATTATTAAGTTAATTATTTTCTAATAATACTAATAATAATAAATTGTTCATATCATTATTTAATAATAATCTAATCTAACTAATAACACTAATAATAACATATTTGACACAAATTATTCATACTATTATTTAACAATAATAAAATATTTAATTAACATAAACAAATAAAATTAATTCTAACAACAACAATTAACTCTAACATAAATAATAACAATATTTATTATTAAACTAAAAAAAAAAAAAAAAAGAAAAAGGAATTCCACTTACCTCACGCCGCCGGAGGAGGAGAGGAGGAAGGAGGAGGATGAGTGGGGACCAACGCCGGAGCAGCCCCACCCAGCGCCGGAGCAGCGGCAACCAACGGCGCCGGAGGAGGAGGAGGAGGAGAGGAGAGGGAGGAGGAGGGGAGGCGAGAGCAGCAAGCGATCGAGAGAAAGAGGGAGGGGAAGGGAGGAGGAGGAGGAGAGGGAGGAGGAAGGGAGGCGGGGCCAGATCGGCGCCGGAGGGAAGGGGGAGGCGCGGATCTAGCCAGTGGAGCGTCGCCGGAGGTGGGCGCCGGGCAGAAATGGAAAACGGGAGGGAGGAGAGAGGGAGGAGAGAGAAAGAGAGAGAGAGAGAGAGAGAGGGAGGAGGAGGAGGAGGGGAGGGAGGAGGAGGGGAGGCGGGGCCGGAGGGAAGGGGGAGGCGCGGATCTGGCCGGTGGAGCGTCGCCGGAGGTGGGTGGCGGCCAGAAATGGAAAACGGGAGGGAGAGGGAGAGGAGGGAGAGGGAGAGGGAGAGGGAGAGAGAGAGAGAGAGAGAGAGAGAGAGAGGGAGAGAGGACTTTAATTGGTTTTTACTTTTAGCGACGGATTTTTATTCCGTCGCTAATTTTGAAAATTAAAATTTTTTCAATTAAAATTTTTTCGCGACGGAGTAAAATAAACCGTCGGTATTTTTAGCGACGGAAGTTCTGTCCGTCGCTAAAGTTAAAAAAATTTACTTTTTAACGACGGTCGCAGTATACCGTCGCAATTTTTAGCGACGGATTTTTAATCCGTCGCTAAAAGAATAATTCATTTTTTCTAATTTTTATTTAGCGACGGATATTTTAATCCGTCGCTAATTTTAGCGACGGTTATAAATATCCGTCGCTAATTTTAGCGACGGTTATTAAATTCCGTCGCTAAATTAAATTAAATATTTTTCTAATTTTTTTTAGCGACGGAAGATATTTTCCGTCGCTATTTTCAGCGACGGTTTTTGCAAACCGTCGCTAATTTCGGTCGGTAATTTTGGCGGAAATTCTTGGCGCCATTTTTGGCGACGGAATTTAGTTTCCGTCGCTATTTCCCGATGGAATTTATTTTCCGTCGCTAAATTGCGACGGAATGGAAATTCCGTCGCAATTTAGCGACGGAATTATTTCCGTCGCTAAAAATCCGTCGCTATTTTATGATTTTCTTGTAGTGACACTTGGGAGTTGGTAGGTTTACCTCACAACAAAAAGGCTGTTGGATGCAAATCGGTTTTTGCAATTAAAGTCAATCCAGATGGATCTATTGCCAGACTTAAGGCCCGACTTGTAGCCAAAGGATATGCACAGACATATGGAGTAGATTACTCTGACACTTTTTCTCCTGTAGCTAAGTTGGCTTTTGTTTGTCTATTCATCTCTCTTGCTGCTTCTCAGCACTGGCCATTACATCAACTGGATATCAAAAATGCATTTCTTCATGGCGATCTACAAGAAGAGGTATATATGGAGCAACCACCTGGTTTTGTTGCTCAGGGGGAGTATGGGAAAGTTTGTCGCTTAAAGAAATCTCTGTATGGACTAAAACAGAGTCCTCGTGCTTGGTTTGGCAAATTTAGTAAGATTGTCCAAGAGTTTGGGTTAAAGAAGAGTCAAACTGATCTTTTCGTATTCTACAGGCAATCAGCAGCTGGTGTTATTCTCCTTGTTGTATATATCGATGACATTGTAATTACAGGAGGTGATTATGAAGAAATCTCTTCTCTCAAGTCTTTCTTGCATGATAAATTTCACACAAAAGATTTGGGTCAACTAAAATACTTTCTAGGAATAGAAGTTTCAAGAAGTAAGAAGGGAAGTCTTTTATCTCAAAGAAAGTATGTTCTTGATTTACTTGCAGAAACTGGAAAATTGGGAGCTAAATCACGTAGTACCCCTATGGCTCCAAATATACAACTCACAAAGGATGATGGTGATTCTTTTGATGATCAAGAAAGATACAGGCGGTTAGTTGGAAAATTAAATTATCTTACAGTTACTCGTCCAGATATTGCATTTGCAGTGAGTGTTGTTAGTCAGTTTATGACAGCTCCAACAGTCAACCATTGGGAAGCTTTAGAGCATATCCTATGTTATTTAAAAAGGGCTCCTGGACTAGGTATATTTTATAGTGATCATGGGCATAACTGCATTGAATGCTTTACAGATGCAGACTGGGCAGGATCTAAGACTGATAGAAGGTCGACTACAGAATATTGTGTTTTTGTTGGAGGAAATTTAGTGTCTTGGAAAAGCAAGAAGCAAACTGTAGTGTCCAGGTCAAGTGCAGAATCTGAATATAGAGCCATGTCACAAGCAGCATGTGAAATCTTATGGCTTCGTCATTTACTTTATGAAATTGGTATAAATTCCTCTTCTGCAGCAAAACTTTGGTGTGATAATCAGGCTGCTCTCCATATTGCCTCAAATCCAGTGTATCATGAGCGAACCAAACATATTGAAGTTGACTGTCATTTCATTCGTGAAAAAATTCAAGATAATTTAATTTCAACAGGACATGTGAAGACAACAGAACAATTAGGTGATCTATTTACAAAGTCTTTAAATGGATCACGAGTCGAATATTTATGTAACAAGCTGGGCATGATCAATATTTATGCTTCAGCTTGAGGGAGAGTGTTACAGACTAACATAACGTAATTGAGTGTTACAGACTAACATAACGTAATTATAGCAGTAGTTAGAGGAGAAAATATAGGAGCAGTAATAGCTGACTTAGAAGCAGTAATAGTTGAATTTCTGTAACAATTTTTGTGTATAAATATCTGTAATTACTAAGAAAGAAATATGAAATTATACGGGTTGATTTCTCACAATTATGATTTGTGTATCACATCTTCACACCTTTTTCTTTTGCCAAAATTCACATAATGAAAGTTTTCAAAACATGTAAAGAAAGCACAACCAAAGAATTCAGGCAGTGAATCAGGCCACAAAAAAGTGCTGACAGGCTCATCATGCTTAAATTCGGACCATTAATATAAACTTTGGCCGAAACTCTTTGTGCGCTGATCCAATTCTCATTTGTTATAGACATTGTAATTTGCTGAATTTTTTTTTTTTTAAAAAAAAAATAAAAGTAAATTGCAGCATCCTAAAAATGAAAATCATTTACATGAGGGTCCTAAAAAGTTGAGCATGCTAGCAGCCCCGGGAGGCAGAATCATCCTTGGGAAGAGCAACGTAGTTAATAGGTGTTACATTATGAAGCCTGCTCTCCCTACGTTCCTTCCCGGAGGAAATTCCATGGCGGGCCGGAGTAGTGACTCGGCGGCTGATGGGTGTCCCAATCATGGTGTTAGCAGTTGTGCTCTGTCCCAATGGCTTCTTTACTGTTGGTCTTGAACCATAAATTGCCTCTTGCTCAGCAGCATATTGTTCTTGCAGGCGTTTCTGCTCCTGTAATAATTTTGAACATGAAAATGTACCGTAGATGAACTAAATTTATGTAAATTGTTAGAAGATAAATAAAACTTCAACAAACATTAGGCCATACGCGAGATCGACGCTTCTCTTCTTCTCTTTCTTGCCTTTGCAAAGTGTATTCCTCCAATGTCTTTAAAAGGGGACCCTGAATGCTGAAAACAATTTAGGAGCTGTGCATAGCAAACTCTTAATATTAGTGAACAAAAAGAAGCTCATGAATCACCTTGTCATACAAGAAGGGGATTCCCTTCTCCAGTTCCCAGGTTTTCACTTTTCCTGTCAAATTATCAACCATAGCTGGACAACAGAAATTGTTCAAGGGCAAGTTTTATTAGCCACAACTAAGATTCTAATCGAACACGTAAAACAACTAGGCATCAGAGGCAAATTTTCTTTATACTTTCATGCTTTAAACTAAGCAATCGACACATTATGAAAATTCAAGATAACAAAACTCCACAGCTTCACATCCTCATTCTGGAGGAATCTACTGGGGCCTCCAAGTTGGTAAGAAAATATATAATGGTTAAAGCCATTGCACAGATTGGTGATGATTGAAAACTCACATGGTAATTTGCCGACCAAAATCCGTGCTTTTTCTGCACGTTTTAGATTTTTATGTGCTCCTCTTCCTGCATTATATCGATTTTCATCCTGGCATTAACAGCAAAAAAAAAAAAAAAAAAAAGGAACCAAGTTTAGAGGTGTGTGACTTTTAACTAGTGGGATGTGTAATGGTTCTAAATTTTGTTTGATGCACGATCAAATAACTGTATACATTTACTGAAAAGTAAAAGACAAGGGAAGATATTATCATCTTTGTATATTTATCTCAAATGATTATAGATGTTGAGCTGCATGAAGGTAGCGTCCAATAACAATGCCATGAAATGTATAAAACGACATGAAATAAACACTACATTGTATATGTCTGCAAAGGATAACTCGGGTGAAGGTAGTAATGTCACATATAGCTTTCTCATGGACAACAAGATATATTCAAACTAAATCTTTACATGTGATGATTAATGTCTGAAACCATAAAATCTACCACACAACTCCTTGTAACTATAGCATCCACAAGAATGTTACAAAATCAAAAGGCACATATCAGAACATGAACCTAATGGCCAATCAGCATCTGGATAGTCTAATTAATTAAATTCCCAAGGCTCACTTTACCTTCTCATATTCATCAAGCCATTTTTCTTCCTCAGATGCGCATCTCCATTTCTCTACCTTATCCAAAATATCCTTCCGGCTCAAAGCTTGCTCTTTGGCTTTTCTGATCTGATCATCCATGCTTGCAAGCAGATCAGATAGACCAACGTTACCTGGCAAAATGCACATTACAATACTACATATCAAAAACAGGATGAAAAAATAGGCTAAAAGAATATACATGTAAACAGAAACAATATTCAGGGTATCATGCATAAACAAACAGAGAAGTAGACAATAAAAGAGGAACAAAAAAGAAAAAAAGAAAAGAAAAGAAAAGTTTTAAAGGAAACCAGATTCTATGAGCCTGGTGAGAATCTGCCTCGCAGCCTCACTATCTACATCCATATGGACTCCTCTGTATATTTCTTCTAACTCATTTTGCCTCTTAAAAATCAACTCCTTCAACTTGCTGATTTTGAGAACATTTAGTCTCTCAACTTCAAGTTCAGTCTAGCAGTTGCACAGATCAAAATAAAACAATTTAAACCACAAATAAATCAAATTGGAAATTTCCCCAATATAAGTTGATCCAGGAAAGGATAAAAAATTGTGTTACCTGCTCAATAACTTCAAGCGCAAGGCATCCTTGACTTGACACTTCATCCACTGAGCAAGAAATCAAGGAAGTAACATGTTCCCATCTTCTTTGTTCCTTAGGATATGTATCCATGAGGTCCCAAAGCTCTCTCAATGTGCATCCAAGACCTTGAAGCTGACGGACAAAAGTCATGAAAGAGAAAAACATGAAACATAACATGCAATAAAGGATCTTAGGTAAAGCTTTTCAGTCAAGTACAGCGGGACTTTTTACAGAAGCAAGCATATCATGTTTATAAGCCAGCATACCATTTTATTATCAGCTACAAATAGTTTCATTGCAATAGTTGATTACACGTTTGTCATTAACCATACTCTCGAGATTGAAACCAATATACACATTGAGATTATCACAATGATGAACGAACATTTCCAGCATTTTCAAGCTAAATAGAAGAATCAAAACTGAGCTATCATTCTATTATCACCTTTTTTAGTCTTTCTTGCTTCTCCTGTTTTAGTGAATGTATCACACCCGTTAATTTAGCAAATGTGTCATTGCTGATGCTCTTGGATTGGCCATTTGCAGAATCACTCAAGCTAGGATGAATTTCATTGACAGTCTCGAAGGAGTCTATTGACATCACAAGTGTCAAATCATGGATTGTTCTAATGTTGCTATTAACCTTTTGCAACCGTAAAATCTGAAAATTAAACAAGAAGAAAATATTAAAACCAAAAAAGAAGAAATAAAATATGTTACATTAGCAAATTCAAATGCACCACTATCTAGCAAACCTTTTCACTTTGAAGTTCCTTAAGGTATGACTTCAGCTCTCCCAATCTCTTTGCTGTCAAATCACTCTCATCAACTTGTGGGCCATTCGATTTGTCAGAATTACCCGTGCCAGCTATTTCTGCACAGATTTCAGCAATCTGCAATTGTGTCTCATGAAAGTCCTTCATCCTCCCTTGTTTCTTCAACCTCAAATCCTCCAAAACAGGTTTAACATTAGATATTTGCTGCTTCAAAGTTCCATTTCCCTTCTCAAATAGAACGAAAAAGTCCAGTCAGCATGCAAGTATAGCAGGATGCCAGGATAATCCATTGAAAGGAAAGTTAAGTTGATTAAAGAAAAATGCAGGTGCAGAAACACAACGCCCATTTGAACACTTGAAATATAATGTCAGTAAAAATTCAAAAATGGGAACTCTTTGTTTTAAATATTTACCACCGGGGCAAAGAAAAACAATTTAAACATGAAGTAATGACGCCAACAATAGCAAAATAAGTCTAGACAGAAATTACAAACCCGTGAAAAGGAGACATTTTCCCCAAGAGCAGAAACAAGGTTGGTAATTTCAGATTCAGCATCAGATAGCGATTTAAGCAAATCAGCTCTGTACTTTCTAGTCAATTCCACCTTTTTTCGGTAAATATCAAGACATTCTTGCTCAAGTTGCAGAAGCATCTTGTCCCTTTCGCTATCACTCTCACCAATTTCATCCCAAATTTTCTGGATAACCACGTTAGCTGATTAAACACACACACGAACGCACAGACACGTACATAAAATGAACTGAAAAAGAATTCAAAGCTACAAGTAACAAGGTAGAGACTTGGAATTTAGGGCTTGTTTGGACTCCAGCACTTCGTGAGTTAGTATAGAGAAAGTAGCAGTACGACTCCTTGAAGATCACAAGGAACTACGACTTTTAAGATCTACAAAATGTACTGAATGCTATATCGTGTGTGTGTGGGGGAGAGAGAGAGAGAGGAAGGCTAAACTCGTGCTACTAATTAGAATCCCAATTCTCCATCTCCACATGACTTTACAGTTCGATGAGCACGAGTTGGATTTGATACAGTTCATAGGAGTCACTTTCTTTTAATTTCTAAGCCAACAAATCAAGTACAAGTGAAAAAAGAAACTAACGAAACAACAGAATAAGCAGTGACAAAAATGCCTGCAAAATTCGCAATCGATTTCAAGCACAATCGAATGAGGGCTAACTAAATCAGTGAAGTGAAGAGAGTAAGAGAACCTGCAAATCAAGAAGGAGAGAGCCGCAAGTGGTGCGAGGAGACGAAACTGGAGTTAAAACAGTTGCCATTTGGAAATTCGGAGAAGAAATTCAGGGTAATGGCGCAGAACAGAGTTAAGATAAACACGAAACCCTAGAAAATCATAGACAGAAGAGATAGAGAGAAGAAGCGTTACGAACGTTTTCTCTGGTCTCACTGCTGCATTGCATTTTTGGAGAGAATATCATGAAGATTTGATTTTGTATTTATGAAACGCTGTGGAAGAATCCCCTTTTGAAAAGGGAGATTGGGGTTTTTGGCGCCAAAATCAATTATCCCTTTTCTTCTACGGGACTCATTTAATTATTTTTGAAATAATACAATTATAATTGGAATTTATAAATAATTTTTTCCATCCAAATTTGGTAGTAGTACATACTTTTCATCAAAAAAGATAGTAATAATTGCATTAATTTAATTTTTTGTACCTTTATTTTTTTTAAGTTAATGCATAAAAATATTATGCTTTAATATAAAAATTAAATTTGTAATTACATTAAACAATATTCATAAATTAAAAGTCAATTTTAAGTCGTTCAAAAAAAAATCAATATTATTGTTAATTTATATCTGATTTTATATGGTTATAAATTATAATATTAAATAGGTGGGATTCATTACCTCGCATGATTATTAAATTACTCACTTATTTTTTAAAATAATACTTGAAAATAAAAGCCATATAATAATAATAAAAAGACATAGCCCAATGGGCTTTACATTCTCAAACAAGACATTGTATCGAAGCAGAGAGAATGAGTTGCCAAAAAGTGTAAAAAAAAATTATTAATGAATACATTAATATAGTGTTGATATTAATAAAAAAAATTAAAATAAATATAATAAATGTTGTTTTAATTTTATAAAGTGATATTTTATTCGAAAAAGTAACACTTAGCATAATAAACAAATACGAAGAAAATCAAATAATAGTATTGGCCTAATTTAAGCAAGTTTATGCGAAATTTAATACTAATTAAATACCTACTAATAGCGTTGATGAGGTAGCTAAATTAATCGGAAAGTACTCGTAAGTATGGTTATATCTCCCCCAAATTTTAACTACAAGGTTTTCTTTCCTAATTTTTCATGCAAGAATGAAAGAAATTGCATTTGCATGAATCATCATCTATTCTCCATTCCTCTTATAATATCCAACCACATTACTGATTCGTCACATTAATTTTACTTCATCACTCCTTGTAAATGTTTTAGTTAGTATTATCACATAAAATGTGTTACCTTCTACTTTATATTATAATTATAGAAATGAAGGCATAGTCCAAAAGAAAACGAAGATACAGTCCAAAAGGAAATGTTAAGCATATATAACATTATGAGTAGAAATACCTGAGATATTGGTGAAAATTAAATTTTAGGATAGGGGCATTGGATAATGCACGAGTATTCGGTTGGGGCCAATGATTCTGCCGATGAAAGTGAGGGGTGAAATTTTTTATTATGATATAATAAAAGACTGCAATATCTACGGAGATAAAGAACCATGGAAGATTTTTGACAAACACGACTTTTATGTGTTTGTGAAGCTGAACAAGAGAATTGCCAATGGCACTATGAGAAAAAAAGCGGCCGGCTGTGTCAATTAGGATGCCCAATGTAACGCTCAAGGTAGGGTTATTGGGCTCAACAAAATGTTGAGGTTCCAAGTTCCTGAACATCTCCGCTCGGTGGCTGACGGTAATGGGAGATGGATAATGCATGAATATTCAATCGGGCCAAATGTTGTCTGCAAAATCACCAACAAAGACGCGGATCAGTGAAAGAAAGCGCAGCCAAGTGTTGTGGAAACTCGGGTTGATTTCCACCAAATTCACCTCGAATACTATTGAGCAGGTGAATAAAGCGTAAACGATTGTACTGAAAAATCACACAAGGTAAAATTCTCAAAATAGAATTTTACTAAGTAATTTAACAGCACAATAATTCACTAACAATATACCCGACAATAACTATTAAATAGACAAATAAAGAACACCAGAATTTAACGAGATTCGGCCAATTATGCTTACGTCCTCGGACACTACTAATATTATATTTCACTATTTCAAAAAAATAATACAAGTGAAATATTTACTAATTGCCTTAGAAAGATTGGCAATTTTGGGATGGATTGGATTAGGAAATGGGGGCTATATTTATAGTGTTACAATTCCCCCATTCCCTCATAAATTCCCGATGTGGGATACTAAAAGGAAACTATTGAAAACAATTTTGTCAAAATGAGCCACTTTTGTGGACTTTCAACAAATCTCCACCTTGGCGAATTTCTTCAAATCTCTCACAAAACTCAATTTTAGTAGTGTCATCAAATGCGCTTCAAAGCGCCCAACTTCAACTTTTAACAATATTGATCAAGCCCAAACAATGTTGCAACTTGACCGCAGTCACCACTTTTGTGAACATATCAGCAGGATTATCAGTGGTCCTAATCTTCTGAATTGTTACTCCACCTTCTTCCAGAACCTCTCGTACAAAGTGATAACGAACATCGATATGCTTCGTCCTTGCATGATAAACTTGGTTCTTTGCCAAATGAATAGCACTCTGACTATCACAATGCACTTTGATGTGCTTCTGTTGAACCCCTAATTCACCAAGCAACCCTTGAAGCCAAATTGCCTCCTTCACAGCCTCTGTAACTGCCATATACTCTGCCTCCGTAGTGGACAAAGCAACTGTTGACTGTAAAGTAGACTTCCAACTAACTGGTGCCTTCGCAAGAGTAAACACATAACCAGTAGTTGATCGCCGTTTGTCCAAATCACTAGCATAGTCGGAATCACAATATCCAACTACACATTGACCATCTTGATCATCTAACTGAAATACCAAACCAACATCTACAGTGTTCAGAATGTACCGCAGAATCCATTTCACAGCTTGCCAATGTTCCTTTCCCGGATCATGCATATACCTGCTCACAACCCCAACTGCCTGTGAAATGTCGGGCCTTGTACACACCATAGCATACATCAAGCTACCAACAGTATTTGCATACGGTACTTTTGCCATGTATTCTCGTTCTGCTTCATTCTTTGGAGACAAAGATGCACTGAGCTTGAAATGAGGAGCAAGAGGAGTACTAACAGGTTTTGACTTTTCATTCATGCCAAAACGCTTTAGCACCTTTTTCAGATACTGTTTCTGAGTCAAACAAAGTCTCCCCAATTCCCTATCTCTGCTTATCTCCATACCGAGAATCTTCTTGGCTTCACCTAGATCCTTCATTTCGAACTCCCTGTTCAGCTGAGTCTTCAACTTCTCAATCTCTGTCAGACTCTTGGAAGCTATCAACATATCATCAACATAAAGAAGAAGATATAAGTAGGATCCGTCTTGTAGCTTGCGCAAATACACACAATGATCATATTTGCTTCTTGTGTACTTCTGCCCCATCATAAACTTGTCAAATCGTTTGTACCACTGCCTCGGAGATTGCTTCAAACCGTACAATGATTTTTCAAGCTTGCACACCATATTTTCTTTTCCAGCAACTTTAAATCCTTCGGGCTGAACCATATAGATTTCCTCCTCCAAGTCTCCATGTAAAAATGCAGTTTTTACATCCAACTGAACTAGTTCCATATCCAATTGTGCTACCAAAGCCAACAAAATGCGAATGGAGGAATGTTTTACTACTGGAGAAAAAACTTCATTATAGTCAATTCCCTCCGTCTGAGCGTAGCCTTTAGCCACCAGCCTTGCTTTGTAGCGAACATCATCCTTATCAGGAAATCCATCTTTCTTTGTATATACCCATTTGCATCCAATTGCCTTCTTTCCCTTCGGCAGAGTAGCTAACTCCCACGTCTGATTCTTATGAAGGGACTGCATTTCATCATTCATGGCTTTCCTCCACTTCTCTATTTCTGAACTTTTGACTGCTTCATTATAAGTGGTAGGAATGTCATCAGTTGCAATTTGGAATGCGTAAGCCACCATATCAACATAGCGAGCAGGCTTTTTGATTGTCCTCTTTGGCTTACTTAATGCAATTGATTCAGGTTGCTGCGGAGGTTCTTGGGTTAAAACCTCTTCTTCATCTGACTCCTCATCTACCATAGGAGTTTCTATATCTGCTTCATCATTTGCTGGGATAACAATTTTACTTTCAAACTCCACCTGTTTTGGAGTACCATCTGTCTGCTCAACACTTTCATTTGTCACCTTTCTCAACATGGTAGATTCATCAAAGGTAACATCCCTGCTGAAAATTATTTTCTTTGACTCTGGACACCAAAGTCGATATCCTTTCACACCAGAAGTGATCCCCATGAAAATTGCTTTCTTTGCACGTGGATCCAACTTCGATTCCTTAACATGATAGTATGCAGTGGAACCAAACACATGTAAGGAATTATAATCTGTAGCAGGTTTTCCAAACCATTTCTCCAATGGCGTTTTACCACCATTAGCACTAGATGGTAGGCGATTAATGAGATGGCAAGCATATGTAATAGTTTCAGCCCAAAATTCTCTGCCCAACCCAGCATTGGACAACATACACCGAACTTTCTCCAGCAATGTCCGGTTCATGCGTTCTGCCACCCCATTCTGTTGTGGTGTATTTCTGACTGTGAAGTGTCTGACAATGCCTTCATCTTCACACACCTTCATAAATGGATCACTCCTGTATTCCCCGCCATTATCTGTACGGAGATGCTTGATCCTTCGGCCTGTTTGAGTTTCCATCATCTTTTTCCATTTAAGGAAAACTCCCAGCACTTCATCCTTAGTCTTCATAGTATACACCCAAACTCTCCGAGAAAAATCATCAACAAAGGTCACATAGTAGTGTTTTCCTCCCAAAGAAGTCGTCTTGGAAGGTCCCCACACATCAGAATGAACATAGTCCAAAATACCCTTGGTATCATGGATTGTTGTTCCAAATTTCACCCTTGTCTTTTTCCCTTTGACACAATGCTCGCAAAAATCCAATTTGCAAGTCTGAACTCCTTTCAATAATCCTTGTTTCACAAGGAGATTCAAGGATTTTGCACCTGCATGCCCCAAGCGCATATGCCATAACCTGGTTGCTTCTGACTTCTTTTCACCAGTAGAAGCTACTGCTGTTGTGCCTATAACAGTAGTACCTTGATAGTGGTACAATCTGTTATTTTTCCGAATTCCCTTCAACACCACAAGTGCACCAGAGATTATCTTCATTACTCCGTCTTTTGCTCGCACCTCGAAACCTTTTTCTTCTAGAGCTCCCACGGAAATGAGATTCTTTGACAAACTGGGCACATAACGAACATCCTTCAAGATTCTGATTGATCCATCATGATTTTTCAAACGAATGGAACCAATCCCATGTGTGTTGAGAGAGGCATCATTTGCTATATAAACAACTCCATCTTCTAGTTCTCTAAATTCATAGAACCAATCCCGATGGGGACACATATGATGACTGCAGCCTGAATCAAGCAGCCATACACTAGAAGAGCTCGTTGACGATGTAACAGCAAGTGAGAAATCTGAGTCTTCATTATTACACTCAGCTACATTTGAATCTGCAACAGCCTTTCCCTTATCAGGTTTGCCCTTATACTTCAGCTTAGGACAATCTTTCTTCCAATGCCCTTTTTCTCGACAAAAGGCACATTCGTCTTTGCCCAATTTGGGCCTCGACTTCGATCTCCCTTTCTTTCCTCTAGTCTGGCTCTGCAACCGACCTCTCACTACTAGAGCTTCTGTAGCTCCACTTGTGCTTTCTTTCTTGTCCTTCTTTCTCAGTTCATAACTATACAAGGCAGCACAAACTTCACTGAGAGTCACAGCAGCCTTCCCATGAAGTAGAGTCGTTTCAAGAAACTCAAACTCCTCAGGAAGCGATCCCAACAACATCAAAGCCAGGTCTTCATCTTCAAATGTCACATCCAAATTCAATAAATCAGCGACTAACTGATTAAAACTGGTGATGTGATCATTTATTGTGGTACCCGCAACATAATTGAAACGAAACAGTCTTTTTTTCATGTGAAGCTTATTCTGACTGCTTTTCTTCAAGAATTTTTCCTCCAGCGCCTTCATCAATTTACTTGCAAAAATTTCTTTCGAGAAAGCATATTTTTGCTCTCTAGAAAGGCACGATCGAATTGTACCACACGCCAAACGATTAAGTTTCTTCCATTCTTTCTCATCAACATCATCTGGTTTATTTTCTTCAAGGGCAATGTCTAGACCTTGCTGAAAGAGAGCGTCTAGAACCTCACTTTGCCACATGCCAAAATGACCCGTACCATCAAAAATTTCCACCGCAACTCTTGCATTTGCCATCATATTGGACGAGAAAGAAGAAATGGATGGATTTGTCATTTCAGCTACAATTACTATTCAATAGCTGTCGATGCGGAATGCCAATAGCCCAAGGAAAAATCTTTTCTGATGTGGAAGATCAGCCTACGCTGCAACCACAGAGCATACTAAGAAAGAACCTAGGCTCTGATACCAATTGTTGTGGAAACTCGGGTTGATTTCCACCAAATTCACCTCGAATACTATTGAGCAGGTGAATAAAGCGTAAACGATTGTACTGAAAAATCACACAAGGTAAAATTCTCAAAATAGAATTTTACTAAGTAATTTAACAGCACAATAATTCACTAACAATATACCCGACAATAGCTATTAAATAGACAAATAAAGAACACCAGAATTTAACGAGGTTCGGCCAATTATGCCTACGTCCTCGGACACTACTAATATTATATTTCACTATTTCAAAAAAATAATACAAGTGAAATATTTACTAATTGCCTTAGAAAGATTGGCAATTTTGGGATGGATTGGATTAGGAAATGGGGGCTATATTTATAGTGTTACAATTCCCCCATTCCCTCATAAATTCCCGATGTGGGATACTAAAAGGAAACTATTGAAAACAATTTTGTCAAAATGAGCCACTTTTGTGGACTTTCAACACCAAGAAAAGAAATTGGGAGAAAACCAACAAACCAAAATTAAGATCAAAACTTTCAACATTGGGCATATCAATTGGAACGTCTAAATATTGACATTGATTTAGACCAGCTTTTGGATTTTTAGTTGCCTTTATGGTTTTATAAGTAGCTTAGCTTTAGAATTTTGATGAAATTGGTAGGATACATATATCGTATTAAATTTTGGTACATATTTTGATAATCATTGGATGTATTTCTTTGGTTAAATGGCTGAGAATGATTTCTCTTCCTGTAGTATTTCGCATGTGAATCTTTTCTAATTTATGTGCCAAATTAAAGGACGTAATTTTCATGAATTTAAACTTGGCTTCTTCATTGAATCATGAGGTTCAAGAGAAGAAAATGAAAAGCGAAAAACCTTGATCGTGGAGCATGGAACATATATAGAGTACGTACGTAGATGAGAAAATAGGAGACGAATCCAGGATAAAGTGTTAAGAGATTCAGCCACGATTTCAACATTTGAAATCATCACATTTTGCTTCAACTAGTGTAAACGAAATATACTAACAGTGGAACAGGCAAACAATTGCAGTCAGTGTCAAAAACACACCAACAAGTACACCCTCGAAATCTAATAACATCAAAATTCACTCAATCAGATTTCTTGGAATTTTGATGCTCTGCTTGCTTGAACATTGGACAGTATCTATGATGCCGGATAAACATGAACATTATGAAAGTATTAGCGAGCAGAAACAGTAAGCTTGCAATCCAAAGCTGTACGAAAACATTTTTTCCCTTAAATTCGAGCATATAACCCCAGTATAGCCAATGGGTCTGCGCTCCCATCCATACAAGCATGCAACACAAGCCTTCCCTCTTTATCTTCATATTGCTCCATGGAAGTATCAACGGCAATAAGCAAAAGAACCAGACAAAGTACTGTGCTGTGATCACCTGAAAAAGTAGTAGAACCCACAATGATTGGTGATTATACATATCAACCCGATCAAGTACAAATCTTTTTCCCTAGAGAAACAAGGAAATGCAGTTGACTTGTACTCGAAAGAAACTTGACTACTTCCTTGCTATGATTTTATGGAAGAAATAAACAAATAAGGAAAAAATGGACTCAGAAAAGGAATTCGTAAATATGCATATATTTTCCTTATTATAAACAAGGAGAAATCGAAATGGACCCTCAATAAAAGTTGCATTTGAATTATAACAACCAACCTTATTGAATGCTACAAATGCCACTGTCTGCAGGAAAAGGCAGAAAGGAAGATCTCGTGTAAAGCAGAGAATAAGTACCAGTTGCACTACCAATTGAGGCAAAAATGAGATGAGTTTTTCAACAAGAGAAAACTCATGCTCATAATGGAGATATATGTGATAAAAATATATGGAAAAATTGTGTCTTGGATCTGTCCGAGTAAGATGGTACAGTAGCGCCTCATTTAAGAATTCCCACCCATATAAATAGAAGAACAGAGAAGTAAAGGAGATAAAAACAGCTCCTGAGACTAATCCAAACATCACTCTTTGTCTTGTAAATATCCCATTTAACACAGTCAATAAATTACATTTTCCAGGTACTGTTGTGCCATTCTGTGATGTCTTCCCTTGACTAGGTTTCCAGTTCACCAAAAGAGGCTTCTGCACATATTGGAAAATGTGTGGGTTGAGCACCAGAACTATGGGAAGTGCATAGATTATAGGGTAAATTCGAAAATGGACAACAAGTCCGTACCAAAATGCAGCTTGGACCACATTACCTGTACAACGATAAAAAGAGTAGTATTAAGAGCATTATATGGCATCAGATAGCGCACAAACAAATAAAGCACCGGAGGACTATACAAATGGCAAACATCCATTATATATTAAAGAGAGAAGAGAAAACCCTCAAACTTTGCTAAAGGATATGTATATAGACACGTAACTATAAGGATTATCAACAAAGAGACAGCAAGCAGCTTATTCCCAACCACTCTCAAAAGGAATCTCAATCCCTCTAATTTTTTTATGTGGAAAAACTTTTAAAACATTTAATGTTTCCTTGACCTGGGAAATACTAGCCAAGTAAGACAAACTCATTGTAGCTATTGAGAAAGAGAGAACAATGAGTTTGGTGGTGAATTAAACAATGAAAGGGAAATCTCACAATGCAGAAAATATATTACTAACGTCAAGTAGGATATTTTCTTTGTCCAAGTGTAAGACGCTGAACTTTAACAAAGATTGTTAAGACAATTAAGCATCAATTTGAAAAGAAGTTGCAACCAATAATTCATTCGTTTGAAAGGTATTTGGGCAGCAAACATAGCATCGGAGCAAACTATTCTAACCATCACAAAAGAATAAAAAAACGCACACATTAAACATGATAATTTGACATCTTAAAGAAAAGCAGTGCAGCATCAATACATTACCATTCATAAGACAGAGAATGGTCCACAAAATCATGGCACAAACTATTGGCTCGCAATTCCCACGAGTGCCAATGGTGAAGGTAAATGGATTCAGGAGCCATACCATTACAGAATAGAGACATAAATCCTCAGGCACCTTACGTTGCTTCAAAATGTTGTGGATAAACAAACCCACAAGTAAGTCTGCACATTGGACATGCTAAACAAATTAATTCATTCTAAAATCATAATGAAAGGACCAGTCATCATAAATTGCGAGTTCTGATATTAATTTCTTTCATGTTTCAATTTGTTTTATCAATAAAGATGTAGAACGAAAAACTCTGATCTGAGTTTCACAATCATAATTAAAGTAGAACATAGATTCAACTTCAACAACACGGACCAAGGACAGCCAAAAAACCATGAACTAATAGAGCAGAAGGTACAAAATACTAAACAAGAAACTGCTGTTTTTCATTGAATGAAGTAGGCACTCTCACAATGGGGCACACAAGAAAAGATAGGGAAAAAAAAAACTATTCGTCATATTTTGATTCCTCAGGAATTCTTAGGCATCTAAATAAAAGTATGTAGAATTATGCACCTAAGTTCGATGTGGCGTCTTTCCTAATACAAAATTCTAAAGCTTAGAACTTTTACTCCAAATAGACTAATTTAAAGAGATGAATTCATCTAGATTGCAGTACCTCAAAATGCCATCAAAGCACCCTTATATATCTTATACAATATTTAAAATGGAGACCAGCTCATAGTTACAATCACAGGATCATAAGTGCAGTAACATTAAAAATCAAATCATGATTGCAAAACCAGCATATTATTAAAAGCCAGGATCCAGAAAAATAAAAATGAGACCAAGATTTAGTTTTTAGGTGAAATTTTTAGTTACCTGAAGCAGAGAAGAGGAACTTCCCCCATGAGCGATGAATAATTGAATTGGGTAATAGAAGAAAAGCAAGCAAAGGCGAATACCGGTAAGTACTTCTCTTATAAGGGGACTCCCCAGAAGCCATTAAAGAGGCTGCATCAGAAAAGACAAGATAATCCACATCTGTGTACCTAACCTCCATATGGGTATCTTGCCATTCTCCATAAATGATTAAAATGAATCGAAAAATTGCAGACAGTAGCAGCAATTTTCTCATGTTTGTCCATGCCATTGCTGCTTTAGTGCTGCAAAGTGCCCTCTTTTACTTTGATAAGTCTCTCTCCATATAAACCAACGTTTTCAGAAACAGTCATCATTAATCATCAATTTCTTGGTTGGCGACACGGAGGGAAATCTGAAGATATGAACAGGAAGCAAAATGATGCAGGAAATTAGGGATTTACTGATTTAGTGGATGGGTTATAATTTTGGGGGGGGTTTAAAATTTTTTAATAAAAAAAAAAATTACTTAAATTCACCGTTTTTAAGTTGAACCGAGTTCGAGCCGATCCAATGATTTCCAGTCCAACCTGAGTTTTTCCAACCCAAAACTGATTTTTTACTTGTTTCAATTTTTATATTGGATCAAATAAGTTTTTCTTGCTGGTTTGAGGCTCGATCGGTCGGTTCAACCTGGGTTTCAAAGCATTGATGAAAACAGCATAAACGAGAGGACAAGTCTTTTGATTCAAACAATGATACGAAAATGACTACGACGAGTCGTTTAGGCTTTACTAATAAATATCCACAAGTCTATTCTAATTTCTTATATATATTTATTTATTTTACCAACTACTAAGGATATATATTTTTTTCCCAAAACCATTATTAATTTTTATCTTTAATAATTGTTTACGTTTGTACAGTGATATTTTTATTTTATAAGAGATTAATAAATATCTAATTACAACGGTAAACATCTTAAAAAAAAAAAGAAAAAATCGAAATTTTATACTATTTAATCGAATTATGGTCTCTAAATCAATTTTAAATGACTTTTAACCGCGATTGAATATAAATATTTTAATATGATATAAGTATAATTGAATGTTGGGTAAAATAATTAAAAAAAATGATAATTATAAAAATCACGTAACTAGGTTTAACTTTTTGAACGTCATATTAGTGTAGTGTAACCAATTAACAAATAATCATCATCGTGTTGAGAATTTAATTTAATGATTTACTTCATGTCAATATTTTTCGTCATACCACTTAATTAAATTATAGTTAAAATTCATATTCTAATAATTTTATGTCAAATCATATTAATTTTACTTTACTTTGCAAAGATGGCAATAGTGCCTTCGGATTTAGAAGGAATGCAAATATTTTCTAATTCGATAATACCTTTTAGAAAAAATAAAATATATATATATAATCCAAATTATATGAAGTTTACTAGTATCTAAATGTTTCAACCTTATACGCATTTAAAAGGAATTAAAGAGTTAGGAGTTACCTCAAATTAATTGTTGGCCTTAAATGTCACGATAAGCTATATAAGGCGCTTAACTGCCGAAATTATTCTCGTTCTACAGTCATTTTCATGGTTTTTATAATCTTACCAAATAAAAAAAAAATTGATAAAAATAGCGAGATTTATGAGTTAAAAATTTAATCATGATTCTATTAAAATTAAATTGATTAAAGATAAAATCAATCAAAATGTAAATTTTAACATATTTTTATATTGCAATAGTTATGATAAACATTTAAAGATGCTAATAATTATAAACAATGTATAGATTAACATAACAATCATGTTTAAAAAATATATATATATATATAATTAAAATGATGGTAAAATTAATAAATTCATTTTTAATAGTTTAATTTCCTTTTTTTTTGACATATTTATTTATTGATATCAATTGAATATTTAACAGAAAAAGTATTTTATACAAGCAATGGTAATAAAAATTAAGAATAAGAAATAAAGACTGAAAATATACTATTGTACTTAAAAGGAAAAAAAAAAAGCTATCATTAAAGTTGTAGGTGTTAAAATAAATAAATATACAATATTGTATTCCATTTTTAAATTATAAATATATTCTAATTCACGATGTTATTAATAGTATAAATGATCTTTTTATGATACTTAGCGAATTCTTTTTTTAAACTATTTACCATATCAATTCAATAAATAATTTACGATAATTCAAATTTAATCAGCTAATATATAGCTACTTTGATGTAATGAGACTGCCAAACACCACTTAACTCTACATTAGGTTTAACACCCAAAACTCCTTGCATAGAATCAAAAACTGAAACATCACGCAAATTTAAGAAATTAGCCATCCCATCTGTGATGATCCAAACATAGCCTTCACCCATCATTCCAATGTCATTAGCGATAGTGAAAAGACAAGTTCCAAGAAAGGGAGACACGTGCATGATGAAAACTCGACTCTGCATTGTCTTCAATTTGTGAAGCTCTTCAAGAATTTGGTCATCAATAGCACCCTGAGAGATGGCCGTCCGGTAAGGGACACAGGTACCGACTTCCTGTAAGGCATCAACTAAATAAGGAATGATTCCAATTCCATATTCGGTGTCGATGTATATAGGAACTGCTTGTCTCCATCCAAAGAATTGAACTCTGGAACTAATGGCAGTCACTTGAGCAGAGTCTGTTGGTGTAGCTTGAAAGAAGTATAAGCAAGAGAAGGAGTTGATGCAGAAAATGATAAAATGGATACCTCAGCTTTTTCTCCAAGATCAATTACAAAATTTGCTTGATTAGATGTTAATGGCCCTAAGATTGCTTGAACTTCTGCATTCTTAATTGTAAATGTGCCTTGAATTTGTTGGATCTCATCTAGAAGTTGGATTTGTTCAATTCATCTAGATGTTATTGAATTTTCAACTCATCTAGATGTTGCAATAATTTTTCAAAGGCCACCATTCTAGATAGTTGAAGAATTCAAAGGCCACCAAATTTTTGTTGAATTTGGTGGCACATTCACATCCCAATTTTGCCTATAAAAGGCCTCACCTTGCCATTTGTATGAGCATCAAAAATTAGAGAGTTTAATTGAGAGTTAAGAGAGTTAATGCTCTAATAAATTAAGAGAGCATTTTGTGAGATTATTGGGTGTAATTGGGTTTTGGGTTGAGAGTTACTCCACTTGTAATATTATTTTTCGATAGTGAATTTATTGCTCCCCTTCTCCCGTGGACGTAGGCACATTGCCGAACCACGTAAATTTTGTGTATATTTATTTTTATTATTTTGGCTATTTCTCCATTGTTGCCATTGAATTACTGTTTAAATAGCCCATCGATCCTAACAAATTGGTATCAGAGCCGAGGTTCTTTCTGAGTATGCTCTGTGGTTGCAGTATAAACTAATCTTCCACATCAGAAAAGATTTTTCCTTGGATACTGTTCACGTATACAGTTACTGTTCATTTATACGGTACTGTTCACATATACGGTTACTATTCACGTGTACGGTTACTATTCACGTGGAATAATGGGAGCTATTTTTTTATCAAAAGAAGTTCGCAAGATTTGATATTGAGAAATTTGATCGTAACATAAATTTTTCTTTGTGGAAGATTAAGATGCGTGCCATCTTAATTCAGAATGGGCTTGAGAAAGCTTTATTGGGGAAGAATAGAATGCCAGAGTCAATGACTGAAGAAAAGAAGGAGGAGATCATCAACAAGGCAGTTTCCACGATTCAGCTGTGTTTGTCTAATGAAGTTCTTCAGGAGGTCATCAATGAAGATACAGCAGCTGGCTTATGGGCGAAGCTGGAGTCCTTGTATATGTCCAAAACCCTTACCGACAAGCTGTACCACATGACGCGGTTCTACACATTTCAAATGCAAGAAGGTACTTCTATTAAAACCTATCTTGAAGAATATACATCAATTTTAGTAAGTCTAGAAAATGTGGGTGCTAAAGTTGATGATGAAAATGCTGCTTTGAAATTATTGTGTTCATTACCACCGTCACATAAAAGTTTTAGGGACACAATGCTTTATGGAAAAGATAGTGTGTCTTTGGCGGAGGTTAAGACAGCTTTACTCTCTAAAATTATAATTGATAAAGGAATTGTCGGTACTAAAGAGGATAATGTAGCAGAAGGCCTTGTTGTTAGAGGAAAATCTAAAAATAAGAGTTATGGCAATAGTAGGCCTAGGTCAAAATCTAGACATAAGAATTTGATATGTAACTATTGTCATAAAAAGGGGCACATTAAAGCTGATTGTTATAAGTTGAAAAACAAACAATCAAATGAAGAAAGAAGGGAAAATTTCGCCGAAGCTAGTATTGCCGAAAATGAGTCCACATCTGATATTCTTTTAGTCACTAATAATGAAAGATGCAGATTCAAGGATGACTGGATTATGGATTCAGGTTGCTCTTATCACATATGTCCCAATAGGGACTGGTTCTCCACATATGAATCTTTTGCAGGTGGAGTTGTTTTGATGGGCAACGATGCAGCTTGCAAAGTTATTGGCAAGGGCACAATCCGAATCAAGATGCATGATGGCGTGGTACGAATTTTGACAGACATTCGCCATGCTCCTGACATGAAGAAAAATCTCATCTCTTTGGGCACTCTTGATGCTGGTGGATGCAAATACACAAGTGAAGGTGGAGTCATGAAAGTTAGCAAAGGTGCTCTGGTAGTGATGAAGGCTCAACTACTTGGAAGACTTTATATCCTACAAGGAACCACTGTTACAAAAGCTGCTGCTGCAATTACTACTCAAATGTCTGAAACCGACATCACCAAATTATGGCATATGAGGTTAGGCCATATGAGCGAGAAAGGCTTAACCCTGTTAAGCAAAAAGGGTCTTTTGTGTGGACAAAATACTTGCAAGCTTGATTTTTGCGAGCACTGTATTTTCGGAAAGCAAAAATGTGTCAGTTTCAGCACAGGTACCCACACAACCAAAGGTACCTTAGATTACATCCATTCTGATTTTTGGGGCCATCACAAGTTCCATCAAAAGGTGGTGCCAGATACATGCTTGTCTTTATCGACGACTTCTCAAGGAAGGTTTGGGTTTACTTTCTTAAACACAAAGATCAAGTGTTTTCCACATTCAAGCAATGGAAAACCATGATAGAGAAGCAGACAGGAAGACAAATAAAGAGGCTGAGAACAGATAATGGCTTGGAGTTTTGTGCTAGTGAGTTCAATGATTTCTGCAAAAATGAAGGCATTGTGAGGCATCACACAGTTCGAATGACACCCCAACAAAATGGAGTTGATGAACGTATGAACAGAACCCTCATTGAGAAAGCAAGGTGTATGCTTTCAAATGCTGGATTACCAAAGAGTTTTTGGGCAGAAGCTGTTTCAACAGCTTGTTATTTAATCAATCGCTCTCCATCAGTTCCAATTGGTTTCAAGACTCCAGAGGAAGCTTGGTCTGGAAAACCTGCAAGTTATTCAAATTTGAGAATCTTTGGCTGTCCGGCATACATGCACGTCAATGATGGCAAGTTAGCACCAAGGGCGAAGAAGTGCATTTTTCTAGGATATCCATCAGGGGTGAAAGGATATAAACTTTGGTGTCCCAAATCATCCAAAGTTATAATCAGCAGAGATGTCACATTTGATGAAGGTTCTATGCTTCACTCGAAAAATGAAGTATTGGTACCTTGCAGTTCTGATAAGCAGGTGGAGGCCAGTCAGAGACAGGAGATGAATATTGAAGACTATCCTGCTCAGCAAGATTCTACTTTACAGTCAGATTCACAACCATTCAGTTCTCAGCAAGGTGATTCAGATCCTAACTCAGTTGAACAGGAGCAGTCATACTCTATTGCGAAAGATAGAGAAAGGAGAGAAATAAAGAAGCCAACAAAATATAAAGATTATGCAGATTTGGTAGCTTTTGCTTTGTCAGCAGCTGAGGAGATCAACAATGTTGGAGAACCATCCACATATTCAGAAGCCATTTCAGGAGCCAACTCAGATAGATGGTTGATAGCTATGCAAGAAGAAATGGAGTCATTGCATAAGAATGGTATTTGGGAGCTCGTTAGACCACCAAAAGGAAAGAAGATTATCGACTGCAAATGGGTTTTCAAGAAGAAGGAAGGCACCCCAGGCATTGAAGAAATAAGATATAAAGCTCGCTTAGTTGCAAAGGGATTCAAACAAGTTCAAGGTGTGGATTTTAATGATGTTTTCTCACCAGTTGTAAAACATTATTCCATTCGCATGTTGCTTGCTATGGTGGCTAAGTATGACTTAGAACTGGAGCAGTTAGATGTCAAAACTGCTTTTCTACATGGTGACCTTGAAGAGCAAATCTACATGCAACAACCAGAAGGTTTCAGGGTTGATGGCAAGGAGGACCATGTTTGTTTACTGAGGAAATCTCTATACGGCCTTAAGCAGTCACCCAGGCAGTGGTATAAGAGGTTTGACTCCTTTATGACTAGTAATAATTTTTCAAGGAGTAATTATGATAATTGTGTTTACTTCAGAAGGTTAGATGATGGATCATTCATATATTTATTATTATATGTTGATGATATGCTAATTGCTGCAAAGAATACTTCTGAAGTTGAGAAGCTAAAAGTCTTGCTAAGAAAAGAGTTTGAGATGAAAGATCTTGGAGCAGCAAAGAAGATTCTCGGAATGGAGATTCAGAGGGACAGGAAAGCAGGGAAGTTGTTGCTCACTCAAAAGAAATATATTGAGAAAGTGCTGGAGCGTTTTGGCATGAAAGATGCAAAGCCTGTAAGTACTCCATTAGCTGCTCATTTCAAGCTTTCAGCTGCACTGTCACCTCACACAGATAAAGAGCATAAATACATGGATTATGTTCCATACTCCAGTGCAGTAGGCAGTCTTATGTATGCCATGGTATGTACTCGACCTGATATTTCTCATGCAGTTAGTGTTGTAAGCAGATTCATGGCAAATCCTGGTAAAGTTCACTGGCAAGCAGTAAAATGGATTTTGAGATACTTAAAAGGCTCAGTTAACACCTGTTTGGAGTTCAGTGGTGGTGATAGTAGTTTGATTGGTTATGTCGACTCAGACTATGCAGGAGATCTCGACAAAAGGAGATCATTGACAGGCTACGTATTTACTTTTGGAAACAGTGCTGTCAGTTGGAAATCTACGTTGCAACCTACAGTTGCGTTGTCTACAACAGAAGCTGAATACATGGCAGTAACTGAAACTATCAAAGAGGCTATTTGGTTAAAGGGCTTGTACAATGAGCTAAATTCAGATCATCAAGTGACCGTTGTCTTTTGCGATAGTCAAAGTGCTATACATCTGACCAGATGTATAGCACTTTGACCAGATGTTTCATGGAAAAACAAAGCACATTGACATCAGGTACCATTTTGTTCGAAATATTATCGAACAAGGAAATGTTATAGTTAAAAAGATTGGTACCGCAGATAATCCAGCAGACATGTTGACGAAGTCTCTTCCTACTAACAAGTTCAAGCATTGCTTGGACTTGATTGGTGTATTTACGTAGCACTTAAAGTCATATGCAGAAGGTGGAGCTAAGTTTGCTATTAAAATTCAAGTCAAGGTAGAGATTTGTAAATGTGCCTTGAATTTGTTGGATCTCATCTAGAAGTTGGATTTGTTCAATTCATCTAGATGTTGTTGAATTTTCAACTCATCTAGATGTTGCAATAATTTTTCAAAGGCCACCATTCTAGATAGTTGAAGAATTCAAAGGCCACCAAATTTTTGTTGAATTTGGTGGCACATTCACATCCCAATTTTGCCTATAAAAGGCCTCACCTTGCCATTTGTATGAGCATCAAAAATTAGAGAGTTTAATTGAGAGTTAAGAGAGTTAATGCTCTAATAAATTAAGAGAGCATTTTGTGAGATTATTGGGTGTAATTGGATTTTGGGTTGAGAGTTACTCCACTTGTAATATTATTTTTCGATAGTGAATTTATTGCTCCCCTTCTCCCGTGGACGTAGGCACATTGCCGAACCACGTAAATTTTGTGTGTATTTATTTTTATTATTTTGGCTATTTCTCCATTGTTGCCATTGAATTACTGTCTAAATAGCCCATCGATCCTAACATTAATTAAGTCCAAAGCTGCATTTTGAAAGGAGATTAGAGAGTTAAAAGTGGAAGTTGATTTCCAAATCTCATTAACGTTGTTACACACTGTTTCATTTCCTCATAAATTTAGACTTAACTCCTTTTCCATGAGATTTCTACGTCCTATCTGCTTATGGAAAGTTTCACAGACTGTAGTTCCTCATCACATTTAAACAATTTTTAGACCTGCAAAAATTTTTGTGGGTGCTATATTATATTGACTTTAGGCTTAAACTAGTCCTTTGACTTGGTCCGAAAGTAACAAACTCTCACTAGTATAAAAAAAATGGATTTTAAATTCATACCTTGCACATTTTTTATATTTCAAATTATTACATATAATTATATCAGAAAAATTTTTTATCTAAACCAAGTTTGTGAATTTTTTATGGACACAAGGACAAAGTGCCATACATACAATATTTAAGATTTTATACAATTAACTTCCAAATTTATTCATGTTTGTATTACAAATGCTTGATAATATAATCGGTCTAGCCTTCAGTGACAAAGATAACCAAGTTTTAACAAAACTGTAAAGTCTCGAATTTGAACTTAGTCAGTAATAGGCATATATAGCTAAAAAGAGAGAGAGAGCTTACCTGCTGCAGCTGAAGTAAAAATTTATAAATTAATTCTAGTCAATAATATTAACAATATATTAATATATAAGGTAAAAGTACATAAATAAATAAATTGTGAAGATGGTTATCGAATACTATACCAGTAAAAGTTTGACTGTGGACTGAAATTAAGTTAAAGAAATAGTTTAAAGCTTAAAGTGATGCCAAAGTCTTTGTAAGTCGTCTAGAAATTATTTAACAGTAGTGAGGGGAGGAGTAAAAGAGGACAAAAATAGGGTAGATGATGATATGCAGATTATGAAACTTAATATTATTTAATTTTATTCAATATTATAAGCTTATGTTTCTTTTATTCTTAAACTTATATTTAGAATTCAGGGGACTATCAAAAGAAGAAGAACTTATGTTTGGGCCGATGCTACCCCAATTCAACCTTCTTTCCTAATAACCGTGGCCCAATTTTGCTTTTAATAACTGCAGTAAACCCCATGAAAAAACATCATGGATACTATGGACCGACTAATAAATATGTAAAGCGTGCTTTACGAGGTGGAAGATTTCTATCAGATACAAAATAAAGAGTAATTAAGTTGAAGAAAATGAATAAGTATATATATTTGAATAGCTTGAATAAAATTAAATTAATAATAGCCATATAATTATCATAGTTTATAATAATACACAAAATCCAGTTTACTAGTCAAGAGCTGCAGTACTAGAATTTCTAATGTTGGAACTGGAACTCGTGAACTTTTACCAACTTGCCGTTTCCTACCATGACCAAGACTAAAACCATGCATTATGCAAGAATTATTTTGTTCTTCTTTTTCTTTTCTTCTTCTTCTTCTTAAGCAATTCTTCCAAAAAAAATTGGAATTTAGGTTCATCTCCTTAATTCTATTAAAAGCTGTAATGGAATTCC
Organism: Excoecaria cochinchinensis; assembly: GCA_947683425.1. Taxonomy (NCBI): domain Eukaryota; kingdom Viridiplantae; phylum Streptophyta; class Magnoliopsida; order Malpighiales; family Euphorbiaceae; genus Excoecaria; species Excoecaria cochinchinensis. Next base: position 953,546 of record CANTUQ010000125.1, on the reverse strand, counting down.
AAGCTAGTAACATAATTTTAAGAATCTCTTCTGGAATAGTCATCTCTCAGGATGCTATTGATGATCAAATTCTTGAACAGCTTCACAAATTGAAGACAATGCAGACTCGAGTTTTCATCGTGCACGTGTCTCCCGCTCTTGGAACTCGTCTTTTCACCATCGCTAATGACATTGGAATGATGGGTGAAGGCTATGTTTGGATCATCACAGATGGGATGGCTAATTTCTTAAATTTGCTTGATGTTTCAGTTTTTGATTCTATGCAAGGAGTGTTGGGTGTTAAACCTTATGTTCCAAGGACAAAAGAGATTGAAAATATTCGTGCTCGATGGATAAGAAAATTCCATTGGGATAATCCTGATGTAGCTGATGCTGTGCTAAATGTTTATGGTTTGGCAAAGGCAAACGAGGAACTTGTCCGGATCAGACCAACTCTGTTTCTCCTAATAGACTTGGTCTCCATAGTTTCAGGGGCCTGTTCTTGATAGCTGGAGTTGCTTCCTTTCTGGCTCTCTTGGTCTACATTTCTATGTTTGTTTATCAGAGGAGATGGATCTTGAATTCTTCTGAACCTGAAGCTTCATTTGGGAGTAGAGTTTCTTATTTGTTAAATAATCTTTGACAAGAAAGATTATAAATTCCATACTACTAAGGTAACTTTTACTGCTATAAATTTATATTTGTAGAATAAGAATGAATGTGTACATTTTTACTGCTATAATTTCATATCTTTACATGACAAAAGATATCCCGAGCTTCGTCGAGTTCGGATTCTCACTTATTGGTATATTTTTTCAAACTAATTTGTCAGTTTATTCATAATTCTGGTTTAAAAAAAGGGAAATTTTGCAAAATGTTTTGGCATATTCTAGAAAGGATTAATTCAAATTTTAGTAGTTGAAGGATGGATCCTAACTCTGTTTTAATTAAAAACTAATTACTCAAGAAGGAAATTTTAATTGAAAGTTCTATATTAATTCAGAAATTAAAGGCCTCACATAAACATAATGAAGCACTTTTTTTTTTAATTGTGTATCTTTAACATCATAACTCCGACAAAAATATATATATATATATATATATATTTTATTGATATCATGGAAATTATCTTACCATGTGCATTAACAAGAGATAATGATGAGACAACATATATGAAAAATCTTAAAAACATGGAATTGCATAACATGTGTAAATCATCAATTATTTCTCCGGAATGTCTCGGTAGATGCTGGACCTTCTTGATTTGGGCTTGGAAGCTCAATGTTTTGTTCATCACTTTCAGGTGTTTGGACATTGAGATTTGGAACTTCACTGTCTGGAGAAGATGGTCCTTGCTCTCGAGGGAAAACCAACACAATTGAATGGTCTGGATCAGTTGGCGGCTGTGGTTCAGGAGCATTAATTGCATGCTGCAGTTCAGGAGCATTTCCAGGCTGTGGTTGAGATCCTTGAGGAGCATTTCCAGGTTGTGGTTCAAGAGCATTTCCAGGCTGTGGTTCAGGATAATTTTCAGGGTTTCTGCCAAATAAACCATGTATTAGGACAGCTACAAGGGCAGTTCCCCCAGCAATCCCGAATAGGACTTTGAAGCTTTCAAAACCAAGTGTATTAGAACGATTGGGATTACCATGAGCCGAACAATCTTTTGTATCGAGGTCGAGTGACCAACTTTTTCTAATATTTTTAATAAAAGTCTGGTTTTCTATTAGACCTACAATCTGCCTTGATATATTTGGAGCTAGCAATGATCCTTTCTGGAAAACCTGCAAGTAAATAAGATATAATATGTTAACTAATTGAAGTAGGTTAGTGCATCAATTGTAAACCTTAAGGTTTGTATTTAGACGTACAAGTACTTAAACATGTTTATTTTGTTGCTTTAAATTATCTTTAACTCATATACTTGTAATTTCTGTACGTCACCTGTCTTCCTCATAGAAGACAGCTATCTGCCCAGATGGCTATATAACATAGCAGTCAGTAGTACAGACAGCTAATTTCTATCACTTCCCATATCGGGTAAAGAAATAGGCAACTTTTTATTGATTCTCAATTCATGAGAAAAGGAAGCTAATCTTACTAACCATCTACATTAACGTTATTTGAGTAATAAAACATAGTATGAATCAACCGTTATTGGTCTGATTGGTAAGAAGTTTGGATATACTTAAATGAGATACTAAATTCAATCATTATCTTGTAAATGAAATGCAGGTCGTTGGAAGGATTGCCTTCAATTATGAGTTCAAAAGTGTCCGACTCCATATTTACAAGATAATGAGATACTAAATTCAATCGTTATATTGTAAATGAAATGCAGGTCAGCTAGAAGAATTGCCTCCAATTATGAGTTCGAAAGTGTTCGACTCTATATCAGTTAGTCCGATAAATTTAAAAAATGTCAGACCGGACAACAGAAAGTCATAAGCCAATAAAAAAGGTATAAAGGAGGAGTGGTATAAAGGTGTGAATTAATTAAGAGGATGAACTTACAAAGCCAAATCCAACAGCATGAAATTGTTGTTGATTGCTGTTTAGTTTTGGTTCAACTACATCATATTTGGAGCAATTTGCTTGCAGAATAAGGTTAACATAGGGGCCAGCCTCAAAAGCAGCCGCAATATGTCCATATGAAAGCATTTTGCTGCAATTTTCAGCAGAGCTGTAGGGTCTAAGATTGCTTTCGTTGAAACCCCAGGCTGTTAGGACTTGATGAACAAAAGAACCTTCCTGGTACCCAACCCTGGAATTATTCTTAATCAGTTCGTGGACATCGGCACTGCCAGCTTGGTATTGGTGAAGTGCCAAGAAATTGGATAAAGAAGCAGTGTAACTTTGAGTGAGGATGAGTATGACGAAACAACTTATAATTACCACTACTCTGGTCAAGTTGTTACTAATTTTCTCCCCTGTAATGTATAGTCATCAGCAAATCAGAAAACAAAATGCACACATGTACATACATATATATATATATATATATATATATATATATATTCTATAAAAAGGAAATTAATTACTTACGATTTGCAAAAACCATAAGTGAGAAGGCAAACCAGAAGCTTGTGCCAAATTGACTAGAAATAGATCCTTCAAAGTCTGTATCTTTTTCTCCGCGTTCGAGAAACCAGACTACAAACCCGATGAAAACAAAGAAAGAAATGCTAGTGATCCAGAGCTGCCATGACAATGGCTTCAAGAAATCAAATGTTTTGTTTCTTTCTTTTGCTGTCACTATCATGTTCACAAACCCAGATTCCATGAATGGCAATGTAAAATCCACATCAAGCGATCGGCTTGCAATAATACTAATGTCTCCTACTGCGGCATCATATTCCTGTAATTATTAGCAAATCAATCAAATTTGCATCAAAATCATTAGAATATATGTATATAAAAGAAAAAAGATTAAGAGCTGAACCCCTTTGAAAACTTCATTCACCATCTGATTATAATTAGCACCCTTATCACCATTAGGATAGGGGACTAAGTCGTAATGTGGAGCATTCGGTATTTTTCTCAATGCATCAAGGAAAATTTCTATACAAAATCCAGTTTTGTCTTTCGCATCCACAAATTGAAGGAAGCCTTCCTTTTTGGGTATTGCTATCCGCAATCTCTTCCTACTTGTTTGACTCTCAGAAATATCCTTAGCAACAACAGTCAAATCCTGAGGCTCAAGATTGACATTTGATTGATAATTCTCTCTTGAATTTGTTACCAGTTGTAATTTTCTTCCCTTCCTTTCTCTCGGTGTCCAAAGTTCGATCCCTCTTGGTCTAACACCATTAATGTTAATCACATGGAAAGGCGATGGTTGTAACTGTTGATTAACGAAAAGATAATCACCTGAAAGCCCTTTAAATGTAGTGTTTGATAATGCCTGAGCAAGTTTTAAGCCGTTTCTTGAAACACCTAAACGTTCAAGATCGATTGAAGGAATAGATAGATTTGGCTTGTGGTTGAAACCAATGTCTGTGATCCCAGCTCTCTCAGCAGCCATGGCTAGTGCAGTGATAGCATCATAAGCCCACAGTCCATAGATGTCCAATTCAGCGTCAACTATGTCAGGATTATCATTGTGGAATCTCTTTCCCCATCGAACTTCAAAGTTTTGGATATCTTTGGTCTTTGGAATGTAAGGCTGAACGCCCAATACTACCCCATCAATAGAATCGAAGACTGTTCGATCAATCCAACTCAATAAATTAGTCATCCCATCAGTCACTATCCATACGTAACCGTCACTCATCATCCCAACTTCTTTTGCTTTGATAAGAAATCGAGTCCCAAGATAAGGTAGCATATGCAAAATAAAAACTTTACTTTGCATTGTCATCAACTTGTAAAGCTCTTCAAGAATTTGATCATCGCTGGCAGAAGGAGAAATAGCAATGTGGTGAGGGATGCGAGTATTGACAGCTTGTAAAGCATCGACTAAGTGTGGTATAATTCCGACTCCATATTCATTGTCGACGTAGATAGGCACTGCTTCTCTCCATCCGGAGGCTTGAAATGTTGCACTTATGGCATTTACTTGAGGTTTATCATTTTGTGTTGCAAGAAAAAAATATGGACTCCGGATGGAAGAGAGAGCAGGACTTGATGCTGTAAATGATATAATGGGCACTCGGGATTTTTCTCCGAGTTGAATAACAAAATTGGCCTGTGTTGATGTTGCCGGCCCTAAAATTGCTTGTACTTCTACATTTTTTATCAAGTCCAAAGCTGCATTTTAAAATGGAAGAAACTGATATATAACATTTTCTCATCAAAATTCAATAGTGATTTTTGACTCATTCACATAATTGATTCCATATTTTTCTCCTTGGAAAAATTATTTGAAACTTTCATATGTATTTTATCCCTATATGTTGCATTTTATTTCCCTTGTATCCAAATAATTTTGGACCAAGTTGAAATTGTGTTTACATATCAATAGAGAAGATCGATATGGTTTTTACATATTTTCATGCAATAAGAGTTTTTCATGCAACAAGAGTTACGTTATAAATCTAAAAGTATGGGAATAAAAAAAATACAAATAAAACAAAAAGCTTTGCTAACAGATTAAACAGGCCAAAGAAAAAAAGAAGACAACAATATAGGCTATATTTGATAATTGAATAGATTGATTTATTAGGCTTTTTCCTTTTGTTTCATAAGTAGGGAAAAATTATATGTAGATTAAGCACAAGCTAATTAGCAACCGTTATAGGACAGCTTCAATTTGATCTATAGGAATGCATTGATATTATTGAAATTCCAAGCAATTTTGCATATATGGAAAACAAAGTCAACGAAATTAGTGAAAATTAAGCATTGGAAACTAAACAACGACGCATTACCTGCACCGGCTGCACCAACAGCATATTTGCTAGAGTCCCTGGCATGAAGGATCAGCCTGGTTTTGTAGTGACGACCACGAGAAACATAGAAGTCTGAAAGTGATATTCTTATACAACTCAACAATGACTTGCTGTTCACTGTTTCGAGTTCATCGAGAACCACTCCTATTTTCACTTCAAGTACTCTTGGTTCTTGAGTACTAACTAATTCCATTTCCATTAACAGGAAAGCCAGCATTAAACAGAAACCATATTGTCTCAAAGACTTCTTACTCATTTTTGTCCCTTCGATATACTACAATGTTTGGTTATTTTTCAAATCCAAAAGCGTGCATAGTCTAAGTCCTAATATCACTATTAAGAAAGCGTGCATAGTGGTGCAATAAAATAATTTAGTCAACGCTGAATCCTATTTTTTTTATATTTTTATATTTCTGTCTATTTTACATTTCATGGGTATATGCATTCTAAATTATCATGTACCTGAATTAATGAAACTTAAATTTTGGAGCCAAGCAAAACATTCCATCAGCAACGACACCAATTGTTTGGAAATATTGAATTTATAATCTTTCTAATTAAAGATTCCTTAACAAATCAAGCATTCTAATCCCATACGAAGCTTCAGGTTCAGAAGGATTAAAGATTCGTATCCTCTTTTGCTTTTGCCAAACCACTTGGCTTCTATATATTTCCCTGATTTTATCTCCCTCTTTCACTGATAAATCAGCTGCCAGAGTGAACCTTTAGGAAAATACCTGAAACTGTCCCACATCAGAAATTATTTTTCACTTGATTAGCCTTAATACATATGTTAAAAGAAAAAAAAAAAGAGAAAAAGAAGATACCCACAAATCTACGGCTCTAATTGTCTTAAGTATTTCACATCAGCTAATTATAAAAGAATAATATTTTATTATAAATGTTTTGACAATTCTCATTTCACAAGCTAATTTTTAAAATTAAGTTAAATCCAAATTAATTTTTTTCATAATTCTTTAAGGTTTGATATGTTTTTTTCCATACAGAGTTTCCAAGGCAGATGTAGGTTCAACAATTGTATATTTGGAGCAGTTATGGGTCATAATCAACGATGGCAAAACTTCCAAGAACATTGGCTAGGCCAAGTTTTGCGGCATTGGGCAAAAACTTGCTCTAGGCACTTCTTTGCTTCGTCAAACCTACTATAGATTATGATTGGCAATAAAAATTTTGTTTATTGCATCAAACCTACTATAGATTATGAATTGCAATAAAAATTTTGTTTATTGCATAAAGTTGACCACGAATAGCTCCAAATTCTCTGGTTTGCTATGAAACGATAAAAGAAAATTTTGTAGACTAAATCAACACAGTATAGTCATAAAATAAAAATACATATTACGTAATGCTCTATATATATATATATATATATATATATATATTACTTTTTAACTCTTTATTTGCACTCACCTATGTTGGGATGGCAAACAAATCACACATCGGAAAGTTAGAAGAAATCACTCCAACATATAATATTAAGTGGGCTACTTCACTCATAGCCAATTGGTTTTGAGTTGAAACCTTACTTGGGTTATTGTGGAGAGAGTTTGGGCCTAAACTGAGTCGCTACATCTTAAAAATTTAACAACCTGATCCTATCCTGTATTTGAAAATTCCTTATAAGCTTTCTTGAGAGCAATGAGCAAATTCAACAGAAAAAAATCACTTTGATTAATTAGTTTTTAGAATTAAGTTAAGATCAAATTTTCTATTATAAATTTTGAATTAATCGTGTTTAGAATAGGTCAAATCATTTTGCAAGATTTTTTTTACAAAAAAAAAAAAAAATCAAATTTATGAATAAATTGATAAATTTTATTTGGATGGCACTTAAGCATGTAACCCAAAAATGCAGCAATATGACTTTAATTATTTAAACATTTTTTTTTTCTTTTTAACGTTGGCAAGAGGATGGATTGAAGAAAGCAAGTCGATAGCAAGGTATCTGTTGAACCTCACAAATTCTGGCCTTTAATAATATAATAATCGAGTTAAAAAAGATTAATTTACTTGGATTCGTAGGAAATAATTAAGATAAAGAATTATAGATTGAAACCATAGAACCAATATTCCTAACAAAAAGATATATTTTGTATTTTAGATGACATAATGACAAAAAAAATGTCAAAATGACATATATAATTTAACCATCCAATCCAAGTATTTTCCCTTCATTTGTTTGTTTTCGGAGATGAACTTGTCACAGTTTAATAGTTTATAGTATATGGAGGAAGAAGGAAATGAACATGTAATTAATAATATAAATTTTTCTGGCATTACAGGCATTTGAGTTTATAAATTAATTCTAGTCAATAATATTAACAATATATCAATATATAAGGTAAAAGTACATAAATAAATAAATAAATTGTGACTATCAAAAGAAGAAAAATTTATGTTTGGGCCGATGCTACCCCAATTCAACCTTCCTTCCTAATAACCGTGGCCCAATTTTGCTTTTAATAACTGCAGTAAACCCCATGAAAAAACATCATGGATACTATGGACCGACTAATAAATATGTAAAGCGTGCTTTACGAGGTGGAAGATTTCTATCAGATACAAAATAAAGAGTAATTAAGTTGAAGAAAAGGGACATTTTTACTGTTGGTGTTTTTTTAAAAGTTAATTTGATTTTTAGGGTGTTTCAAAAGATATTTAGCAAATTGGGGTCTTTTACATTTCCGCAATAAAGTATTGCGGGAATAAAAATCCATTTCCGCAATACTTTGTTGCGGAAATGGATTTAATTTAATATTTTTTTTAAGGGGGAGCTGCAGTTGCAGCTTGGCCCCACCCCCTAACCCAATCCATTTCCGCAAGAAAATGTTGCGGAAATGGATTTAATTTTTTTTAATTTTTTTTTTTTTTAATGGGGAAGCTAAGCTTCCCCCCACCCACCCACCCGGCAGCCAGTTGGCTGCCGGTTACCCAACACCCCCCACCCCCCTCCCCAAAACAAAAAAAAAAATCACTTTTTTTAAATGATAAAATATAAATTTATTTTTATTTTTTATTTTATTAATATGAATAAGTATTTTTGTTACTCAATTTAATAAATAGGATAAAAAAATTGTAATTTAATAACAATTTATTAAAATAAAAAATTAGTAATATTTGTGCAATAAAAATAATATATTTTTTAAAAAATATAATTAAAATTAAATAATATTTTCATTAAAAAATATTTTCATTTAATTTGTTGTACTTTTCAGCCAAGAGTTGGTAAGATTTATGCAAATCTTTTAGAATTTTTAAGAGCTGAGGTCTTTGTTTACGTTCACTTGCAAGTTTATATCAATCATGTCATATATTATAGTACGTAAAACATCACTAATTTGGTTCATGATTAAGAATCAAGGATAATGTATGCATGATTTACAGATTTGGACGAGAAGATTAAAATGATATTAAATCTGATACAAGATGATCGAGTATCATTTACAGAAAGAGCAGATAAATTTTAAAAAAAAGAACTCAGCTCTTAAAACCATGCTTCTTCTTCTTAAGCAATTCTTCCAAAAAAATTGGAATTTAGGTTCCATCTCCTTAATTCTATTAAAAGCTGCAATGGAATTCCAAGCTAGTAACACAATTTTAAGAATCTCTTCTGGTCCAAATCTCATCCTGGATAAGTACCATTAACTGAATTTTAGTCGTGAGTTGAAATTTCAATAACTCATATTTATATAACCAAAATTAATACTAATAATAATCACATGTCATTGCTATGTCATATTATATATGTCATCAAAATATATAAAGGACATATGGATAATAAATGGACAACCATGATTTTTATATGAATTTTAATAATATCAAATTAACATCTAGATTTTCTTTTTGGTTTTTATTTAACCACTGTAATCAATAAATAAGTTAAACTGTGTCTTTTTTTTTCACTTTACAAAAATAATTACATCTGGAAGTACAAAAGCTAAAATACTTAAGACTCTGCCCTCCTGCATTACATTACATGATCCAAATTGACCAACATACTTAAGAATTTTCCACTACGTGCCTTTGGGTTTCTCTTGTTAGCTTTATGATATTACCGTAATTAATTATATTAATATATTACATCCTATTCATTTATACCCAGATAAAATTTAAATCATTAATCGATAGCAAAAAGAAAAGTCTTCTAAGTCCGGTTCATATCTTCATTGATATACCAAATCAATTAACTTATCACTATATTATTTGAAAATTGTTTATCTAAATTCGATGCATGAGTTTTTCTTGAAACAAACTAATTATAAAATTCTCTCTCCGTTACTAAATAACAGTAATTTTTGCTATTTTCTCATGGATTAATATGTATTAATTATGCTTAAATTTAAGATAAAATTGAGTATTTCAGTGCACAAATTTAAATTTAATTGGTCAACTTACATTGAAAAAAAAAATTAAATTGCATTAAAAATCTAAAAGTGACAGATAAATGAAATTTGAATTTTACTCAAAAGTGACTGATAAAAAGGAACGAAATGGGTATTATTTATGAATCCTAACCACCAGTGCATTTATTTTTCAACAACTCATCTTCCCAATCAACTTTTTAATCACTTTGGTGCATGAAATTTTCATTAGCTACGACTTCTTGTATATGTATGCTAGTTGTTGTGTGGGAGGAAACCCTAATTGTATGACTTGTTCGATCTCTTCAGCTTAATTAATTGATCTTAATTTCTTTTAAAAAAAATACGTATGTAATTACATAATGTAAATGAGCAAGTTTTGCAAAAATTTTACATGGCAATATAGTGTAAATTCAGCCCAAAAATGCACAGGAAATCATTTCCGATCAAAGACTACTGAATAATTGATAACAATACCATATGTACGTATTAATATTTTACTTTAATTGACTTGAAAGATTAATCGATATTATTTATATCATAATTTAGTATATGAGAGTCACCGAGTATGCTCCCACGTTTCAGAATGAAGCTAAATTCTTGCTCCTACTTGCCAGAATGAAGCTAAATTCTTGAATTAATATATATTATTCTCGAACCATATAATTTCCAAGTAAAAGAAGGGTAGTCAAATATTTTCAAGTCCACAGTTGTTGTTGTTGTTTTGAATTTAATATTATTTTCTAAATATTCAGTTTTACCATCTTATAAATACCTCATTTGTTGCGTCTAAGCTTTCATTAATCCACACCAACAAAGGGTAAAAAAGAGTGAATGTATAAAAGATGAGAAATAAAGCTTCAAAACTTGTTTTCTACTTCATTTTCTTTCATTCTCTTAGGATATTATTCATAGATAAAGTGATAGCAAAGAACACGAAAGTGGGAGTTGATGTAGGAGTGGTTCTTAACTTCGATAAAAAGGTGCCATTAAGCTGCATCAAAATGTCCATTGAAGACTTTTATGCAACTCATTCTCACTACAAAACCAGGCTTCTTCTCCACTCTCGCAAATCCAATAGAGATGTTGTTGCCGCTGCAGCAGCAGGTTCTCCCCTTACATACATATATACACGCACGCATTTAAGCGTCTTTTTTATGTTTTTTACAAGAGCTATCGATCGTATTAAAATTTGAATTCCAGACATCAAAGTCATTCTTCATACTAGTACCGATGAGTTAAAGTTATATTATGACGCACGTACACATAATTTTTATTTATTTTTGTTTGCATTAATGTGTGCATAATTGCATTCAACTATTTACATAGAACATATATATATATATATATATATATATATATATATATATATATATATATATATATATATATATATATATATATATATATATATTGGGGCTAGTTCGGCTATTTACATAGAATTTATTAAAAAACTTGTGTTTGGATATAATATACTCGGGTCAATTTTACTCATGGCCACTCAACTTATCACTTATCGCGCAAAAGTAACCGACTTTTTTTTTCTTACTTAAATGTCACTGAACTTTTAACATTATTGCACAAAAGTAATGTTGACCGGAATCCGGCGACGACCCTTGCCGGATTGATGATTTTTTTGCAAAAATGTTAAAAGTTCAGTAACATTTAAGTTGAAAAAAAAAAGTTAATTACTTTTGCGAGATAAATGATAAGTCTAGTGACCGTGAGTGAAATTAATTTAAATGTAGTATTTGTTGAACTTATCAATCCGGCAAGAGTCGTCGCCGGATTCCGGTCAACATGACTTTTGTGCAATAATGTTAAAAGTTCAGTGAGATTTAAGTAAGAAAAAAAAATTCGGTTATTTTTGCGCGATAAGTGATAAGTTGAGTGACCATAGGTGAAATCAACCCTAATATACTCCCTCCATTCTCTAATATCTGTCACTTTTGACAAAAATCCAAATTCCATTTATCTGTTACTTTTAAATTTTCAATACAATTTAATTTTTTCTTTCCAATTTAATTTTCATTTTCAATAAAAATTGAACAATTAGATTCATTTTTTTACATTGAATTACTCAATTTACATTGAATCACTCAATTTTTTTCTAAATTCAAAACTAATTAATATTTCTTAATTGTTGTGAAAACAACAAAAGTGACTAGTATTTAGGAACGGAATGAGTATATTTTCATATGCAAGTTCGGGCAGCTTAAACTTGGTAAAATTCCGATATTAGAGAGTCGAATTTGAAAATATTGTGCAAAATCCATGTCTAATCCGAATATTATTTGAACATATATTTTTCTTAATAAGCATCGCGCAGGCGAGACTTAGTTGAGATTAGAATTAGGCTACGAACATCGTGTGAAATCCGAAGCTGACATTCAACAACATAGGTCTTTGGACTTTTATTTCCCCACGTTTGAGTTCCCAATTCAAATGTAATTTCTCTTTAAAAAAAAAAAAACTGTAACTCCATCATTTCTCCGCTAAACTATTTCTATTTTATACTTTGCGGTTTCAAATCCTGAAATTTCTATATTTCAACTGTTTTGGTCAATTTTTAATGCTACTGAAATTTTAAAGCTGTTTTTAAAATTATTTTTCAGGTCAATTAACTTAAATTATCTGTATATATAGTTAATTTTTTAAAATTTTGGTTTTGTATGCTTTGAGTTTTGTAGCAAAATTTCTAATCTTTTACTGAATCTATTATTTGAAAACATAAGAAAGTAATTAATTAGCATAATTTAGGTTCCGTATATAATATTAATTATTATTCTTGAAAAAAAAAATAAACGAAGCACACTGTTAAAGAACCTAAGGTCACTTTTCCTTTTTCTATGAAATATATATGTATAAGAATGTTAAGTTTCTAATTTGCAACGTCCTCTGCCTAATTCTTTTGGCCATAGTCCACCCATGACGATGATGATTATTATTATTATTATTATTGGTCAATTCTATGTTGAGTTGGCATATTAGTGAAACTTTAGAATCTCAATAATTTCTTTGTAATATGTAAAGACTCCATAATTTAATTTTGGCTTGTATTTGTATCTTTAAGATTAAATTCGAGTCTTAACTCTTTTATTTATTGAGAACTTTTTAAGAATTGAATTATTTATAAAATTTTGATAGTTTTATAAGGCTAGCATGAACTATTATTTAGGTAATTTATGTACCAGTTATGACCGAACTTAGGTCATAACAATAATATTTTACTAGTATCTTATTATCTAATTAATTTTGAAGCATATTCTGATTTTTGTAATATGAACGTGTCCCTCAGGTAATCAATCAGGGTCAACAATATTAGCTAGCATATACATCAATGGAGGGATATTAATAGGAACTATCCCAAAGTCTATTTTTATTGAAGTTAGTAATAAAGTACAATCAACATGCACTTATTTATTAAGTAAAAGTTCTAATCTAGAAATTTATAAGCAAAGAACGTATATGCCTACACTTCTCGGATGAAAGTCGTCAAATATTTTATATATATATATTCATATTTAGTATCCGACGCATCATAAAAGTATATAAAAAAAATTTAAGCGCTTCTCCTAAATATTTAAATATATTATGTTATATTTTTAAGACTAGAATGGGAGACATTTAATTGAGAGAGAATAGACTCGTACCATTACATCTCGGCTTTTAAAAGTGAAAGTCATCAAATATTTGTCTTTAATAGTTTTGAAAATTATTACATAAGAACAAAATAAAAGGTAGATATCAAATATGTCATAGATATCTTTTTTTCTTTTTTGTCATATCTGAAACTTTGAACTAGATATGTAAAGTCCTAAAGTTCACATATACAAAAGCAATCAGGATAGTAATAAATAAAGATAGATTGTGAAGAAATGAATAGCAGCAAAAATAATAATATAAGTATTCTCATAAATAGAGTTATTTCTCTTCATTAATTTGATTGCGATTAATTCTCCTAATTACAAGTTCTAGTTTCTCCCCTATGTGTAAATTCCAGGCAGATTTCTTTTCTTTATATTCAACTAACTTTCACTGACTGCAAAAACAAGAAGTCAGTAGTAAATTTTAACTTTCTATCTCCTTTGAAAACACAGCTCTAGACTTAATAAAAAATGTTGAGGTGAAAGCAATCATAGGCCCATCAACATCAATGCAAGCCAATTTTGTAATCGGTCTAGGAGAAAAAGCTCAGGTCCCCATTTTATCATTCTCTGCAACAAGTCCTTCTCTTGCTTCCATCAGAAGTCCTTACTTCTTTCGAGCTACACGAAGCGACTCTCATCAATCCACTGCCATAAGTTCCATAGTTCAATTCTTTGGATGGAAAGCAGCAGTTCCTATCTATGTCGATAACGAATATGGAGTTGGAATCATACCTTATTTAACGGATGCTTTGCAAGCAGTTAACGCCCTTGTCCCTTACAGAAGTCCCATTTCTCCATCAGCTACTGATGATCAAATCCTTGAAGAGCTTCGCAAGTTACAAGCTATGCAGACTAGAGTTTTCATTGTGCATATGCGTCCTTCTCTCGGCTCTAAGCTTTTTTCAATGGCTAAAGAGCTCGGAATGATGAGTGAAGGGCATATTTGGATCATCACAGATGGAATTACCCATTTCTTGAATTCATTGAATTCTTCTGTTACTGATTCAATGCAGGGAGTTATAGGTGTTAAGCCTTATATTCCAATGAATAAGAAGTTAAAGAAATTTCAAGTTCAATGGAAACGAAGATTTCGCCATGATAATCCTTACATGGTTGATCATCCTAAGCTACATGTTTATGGACTATGGGCTTATGATGCAACTGTGGCTTTAGCTATGGCTGTTGAGAAAGTATATGAGAAAAATCCAAACTTTGCCTTCCACAAGGCATGATGACAGCTCCAAAGTTCCGGTGCCGGAGATCTGAAGATATCACCTGAAACCAAAGAACACCGACGGGTTTCCGTTCTAGGATACTCCGACGATCAAGTTAGACACCAGATTGTTACTTTTTAAAGAGATCCTGGGAAAAGAAAAAGAGAGATCCTTTCTTAAGGAGAAGACATACCTTTTTATAGCCCTCCTTTTCCCCTCTTCCTTGTTGTCTTCTTAATGAGCTTTTATTATGTAACTGACCTTTTAATGACGTGCTTTTACTGTGTAACGGACGCTTTTTCCTTTATGATGAACCTTTAAAGAGCAACGGCTATGTCAAAGATATTACCGTTAATGATGCTTTCTGGACTACCGAGCTATTTCCTTGCTACCGAGCTACTTCCTTACCTAGCTCTCAATGTGCGAGCAGCTTAATGCAATAACCGAACTAGGTACTGATTATAGCTCGGTTATCATAAGCCCCCCCCACCGAGTATGACATTTATGTCATCTAGGGCGACTGGTTCGAAGTGATTGAAATGGGATTCAACAGCTGTCAGCGCGTGAAGCGCGAAGAGCGGGATATGACGCTTCGTGCAGCGCGAAATGACAACCAAACGCCAGTCCTCCATCATTGTGACGCTTTGATGCTCGCGCTTGCTTTAATTGCATCTGACACCACCGCTCACTTTTTGCCACTTGTCCTGTACTCATTGGTTTGCTTGTTCTATAAATGGTTTTACCTTTTGGTATTTTCACTCTTCTCCTGCCTTCAAGCATTCGTATTCCCTTTTCATTTTTCTTTCCTTTGCTGGCGGCGATCCTTCCTTTTGCCGACGACGATCCTCTGTCAACCGCTATTCCTGATTCACAAGATTTCCAGGTTTGTCTCTTTTTCCTCTCTTCTTCACCATGAGTGCTTCTGAGAGTTCTACTGAGAGAATGAGAGTAGAAGAAGGTCTTGTCGCCGAGAGTCCCTCTGCTTCTCCTAGCCACATTCAACCATCGATGGAAGAGAAGAAAGAAACGCGTCGATTTCCCAGAGTGAGCAGCATAAGTTCTATTCTAAAATCCTCTGATATGGCACCTCTGCGAGAAAGGCTCGGAATCCCTTATGAATATGAAATTCGGGCAGCTGGTGTCTCTCTCAGAGCCAATGCCCGTTTTCAGGGAAAAAAGACGATAGTTGCTTATGAAGCCGACTTTGAGGCTGGAATGAACCTTCCCTTGACGGCCTTTGAGTTGGAGGTGTTGAACTACTATGATATGACTGTCGGTCAACTCCATCCAAATGCTTGGCGAACACTTTCTGCTTTGCAAATATGGTCCGCCGAAAATGATATAGATCTCACACTTAGGCTTTTCCGGGCTACTCACAATGTTGGACTCCGAGCTAATGGGGAAGATCATAACTATGTTCAGTCCCGCTCTGGCTATGGAGTGTTCGTTGGGAATCCAGAATCACTGAAAAAGTGGAAGGATCGGTTCTTCGTGATAAAGTCTGAAAACGACTTTCCTTTCCGAACTCAATGGGGTCGGTTCGTGAATAGGAATGACAATCCTCTACTGCTCAATGAAGATGAGGAACGAACATTAGCTCGGTGGAGAGATTTAGCCAAGGAAAAAGTTGATATTAATCTGCAACTCCAATGTGGCATACCTCCGATACCCCCGAAACCGAGCTCTAAAAGAAAAGGTAAAAACTCACTTCTTTTTCTTGGATGCTGATTCGCCTTTTAATGTTTGTTTTTTTGCAGTTATGAAGAGCTCAAACCCTAGCGTAGCCGAGTTAGTCCGTGCTAAGAAGAGGCAAAAATCTGGGGGTGCTGGAACATCCGCCACGACCGCTCCAACAACCATCCCACGCGAATTCACTTCTGACGTCCCCCCGACGACCTCCAGTCCGATCTCGAGTGTTCCAACTGAAGGCCCCTTTCCTATGGCACCACCATCTTCTCCTATAATCTTATCCGATGCTTCTCCCCCCCCTTCCACATCTGTCGAACAGTCTGGCGCAGGGTCAGAGAAAACACCTGGTGCAGATGGTAAATCATGGGTTGAAGAACTAAAGGCTTTGTCTGACAGCGCTAGGCAATTCTGGCAACGACAAGGGAGGGCTTGGTCGAAGGATAATCCTGATTTTAATACCTTTGCCCATCTAATGTCTTGTGTGCCTGCCGAGACGGCCCCTCTACTACATCTCGGTGCTGATCAACTGAGCAATATAATGAAGCGGCATGAAGTGGAGGTATGCTTAAGATTCTCATAAATCTGAGTCTATTAAAGTCCGAGTAATAAATTGTATTATTATTTTTTATCATTTTTTTAGGGAAGCATGATAATGGGAGCAGCTATTGCTAAAATGAACGCACTGATTAGCCTGCGTAATAAGTTTGAAAAAGAAACTACCCGGGCTAAACACGAGCTTGGCGCTATGAGGGCAAGGCTGGAGAGTGCTGAAAAAAGAGCAGGAGAGGCCGAGCATAAAATGCTTGCTCAATCCGAGCAGTTGGCCGTATCCCAAGAGAAAGCTGCCGCAGCCGAAGCTCTCTTAACCCAAGAAGAAGAGAAAAGACTTGCTGCCGAAGCTAACTTGGTTGAAGCCCAGCGTTCCCAAGAAGCATGGAAAAAAGAAAAATCCGAACTGGAGAAAAAGTGCGCTGACCTCGAATATCGGGTGGCCGACATGGCTGCCGATAAATGTATTGCTTTTGGGAGTAAACTGGTTCAATCAGTCGTGGATCGGTATCCGAACATGGATTGGTCCTGGTTGGACGAGATTGATCCCGACGATTGATAACCTTCTGTAATTTTGCATCCATATATAAGAGATTTCTTCGAATTATGTTTTTGCATGTGTTTATCCCAATAGCATGTATGAGTCTAATTATTGAAATGTCCGAGGCATGGCTCGGCAAACAAACTCTTTATTGATGTAGCTGTACCCAGCTTTTTCTTAAAAAATACATATGCTTGTGGCAACCATGCCGAAATGAGCTATTAAATGATAAAGCAGATACTTCACAACTATAAGAGTGAACCGAGCTAAACTACTGAAAATATCTTTTAAGATTAGAGACATTCCAAGAGTGGGTAAGCAACTTGCCTGAAAGGTCCTTTAGCCTGTAGGCGGTCCCATGAGCTTCATGCACTACGTAGGGACCCTCCCAATTTGGACTCAACTTTCCAACTCCAGCAACTGTTTGAGCTGCCACCACCTTTTTGAGAACCAATTGCCCGACCTGAAAAGAGCGAGGCTTTAAGTGGCGACTATGGTATGAAGACATCCTCTGTTTATACACTGCTGATCGCATCTGGGCAGATTCTCTGATTTCCTCTGACCGATCTAAATGATATAAAAGAGAGGCCTCATTTTCGATAGCCTCATATGAAGTAGTTCGAATGCTGGGAAGTCCAACCTCGCATGGAATAACAGCCTCGGTCCCATATGTCAAAGAGAACGGAGTGTGGCCCGTGGCTGCTCTAGGTGAGGTTCGGTATGCCCAGAGCACATGATGGAGCTCGTCCACCCAAAGGCCTTTTGCCTCATTTAACCTCTTTTTTATTCCCGCAAGGAGAGTCCGATTTGTTACTTCGGTCATCCCGTTTGATTGTGGGTGATATACCGAGGTAAAACATATCTGAATGTTGAGATCCGCGCAGTAATTTTTGAAGGAAACACAATCAAATTGCTTACCATTATCTGATATGATAGTGTGTGGAATACCGAACCTTGTTATTATAGCCTTCTGTACGAATTTAATGATATTGGCCGGAGTGATTGTAGCTAGGGGCTCGGCTTCCACCCACTTCGTGAAATGATCCACTGCGACTACCAAAAATTTTCGCTGGCCAGTGGCCAATGGAAAAGGACCGAGGATATCTATTCCCCACTGGGCAAATGGCCAGGGACTGTAAATTGGTACCTGTGGAGCTGCTCGTTGATGCAGTAAGTTACCAAAACGCTGACACCTGTCACATTTCTGAACAAGATCTTTGGCATCCCTCTCCATCGTTGGCCAATAGTAGCCTTGCAATAAAGCTTTCCGAGCTATTGTTTGCGCACCCTCATGAGCTCCACAAATACCTTCATGGATTTCTCGAAGTACATAATTGCCCTCCTCAGAGCTTAAGCATAAATTCCATGGATGTGAAAACGATCGCTTGTATAGTTTATCTTCTAGGATGGTGTACATACTGGATTTCCTGACTATCTTTCGAGCCTCAATCGTATCGCTCGGTAGTAACCCCCATGCCAAATATTGATATATCGGCAACCGCCATCCATCCAGTGGCTCATTCAACTGTACCTTGTATGATTTATATGCTGGGGAAGTTATTACTGTCCATATGACTTCTGCCGAAGTTACCCTGTCCACTCGGGAAGCTTGTTTAGCTAAAGAATCGGCCACCTGATTCTCACTTCGTGGTATCTGTTCCACTGACCATGCACATCCCTTCTTCTCCAGCTGAGATAATAACAAGGCGACTAACTCTTTGTATTGAACCATTGTGATTTCTCTAGCTTCGAATTTGCCCAGCGACTGACTTACCACCAGCTGTGAATCAGAAAATATGACCAACGAATCGGGACTGACCTCCAAGGCGAGCTGTAATCCGTAACACAGAGCCTCATATTCCGCTACATTGTTGGAAGCAGGAAATGCTATGTGAGCCATTCCTTTAATGCGTACCTTCTCGGGCCCTTTCAGCACTACCCCGACACCTGCCCCTTCTGACGAGGATGCACCATCAACGAACAACTGCCAACATCTGACCATCGGTTCTGGAGGTGGAGCATGAAGCTCAACCACAAAATCTGCTAAGACTTGTGCCTTCATAGCTTGGCGAGATTCATACCGAACATCCAATTCTCCCAACCGAGCTGCCCATTCTGTCAGCCGACCGGACGCTTCCGGTCTCTGGAGTATCTTTCTGAGATTAGAGTTGGTCCGAACTACCACCGTATGCGCTTGAAAATAAGGCCGCAACTTCACCGCCGTGACAATCAAAGAGAGTGCCAATTGCTCCAAGATCGGATAGTTAAGTTCAGCTCCCCTCAACACTTTGCTGACATAATAAATGGGAAACTGCTGGGTGTCTTCTTCTCTGATGAGAACTGAGCCGATTGCACCCGAGCTGACCGCCAGATACAAGTAGAGGACTTCTCCTGGTTGTGGTCTACTCAGCAATGGTGGCGTGTTGAGAAATTGTTTTAACTCCTCAAAAGCTTGCTGACAATCCGAGCCCCATTCGAATTTCTTCAAATTCTTAAGCGCCCGGTAGAAGGGAAGACAACGTTTGGCCGAACAAGAGATAAACCTGCCCAATGCTGTCACCTTGCCATTGAGCTTCTGCACATCTCTAATGGATTTAGGAGGTTCCATCTGTAAAATGGCCTGAATCTTGGTCGGATTAGCTTCTATGCCCCTTTTCGAAATCATGAAACCCAAAAACTTTCCAGACTGTACTCCAAAGGCACACTTCTCGGGATTAAGCTTCAGGCCGAACTTTCGCAGAGTTTTGAAGGTTTCTACAAGCTCATTTGGAAGATCTTGAGAGGACTTCCCCTTGACAATCATGTCATCCACATAAACCTCCATGTTTCTGCCAAGCTGATTAGCGAACAATTTGTTCATTAACCTTTGATACGTGGCACCTGCATTTTTCAATCCGAATGGCATTACTCGGTAACAATATGTGGCCTGATGCGTGATGAATGCCGTTTTTTCCTCATCTTCCGGGTTCATCGGTATCTGGTGATATCCAGACGAAGCATCTAAAAAAGCATATTCCTCAAATCCTGCCGTTGAATCAACCAGTAGGTCAATATTAGGTAAAGGATAGCTGTCCTTAGGGCAGGCTTTGTTGAGGTCTGTGAAATCTACACACATGCGCCATTTACCATTGGCCTTTTTCACCAAGACAACATTGGACAGCCAGTCCGGATATAGAACTTCCCGAATGAATTTATTCCTGAGTAGTACCTCTGTCTCTTGGTTCATTGCTATCTGCCTTTCTGGTGCATGATTCCGCTTCTTTTGTTTGACAGGCTTACTACCCGGGTTGATATTCAACGAGTGGCTCATAACATCAGCAGAAATCCCTTTGATGTCGGAAGGCTCCCACGCAAATACATCTTCATACTCCTGTAGAACTGTAATGAGTGCTCGTACCTCTTCTTCTGTCTTACTGGCTCCAATCTTCAGTTTCCGTCCTGGGACTACCTCCACCTCTACTAACAAATCAACTGGCTCCGCTCGCCTCTCCACCCCAACTGAGACATCCAAAGAATCCAATGGAAGGGCCTGATTGGCACCCTTTAACATCGCAACATACGTTTCCCGAGCCACCTTCTGACTTCCTCTTAGTATTGCCATACCCTTGGATGTAGGGACCTTGAGTAACAACTTCCGCATAGAAATATATGCATCCACCCCCACTAATAGTGGCCTTCCGAAGATGACATTGTATGCCAAGGGAATATCTACAACCATGAAACAACTGCTGCATGTCTGGGTTATATCATCATCCCCGAGCTCTAATGACATTTTAACCGACCCCTCGACCTTTACTGGCTGGCCTGATATCCCGATCAAAGGTGCAGTTACTGGTTCCAAGATGTTATCTGACATGTTCAGAGCTTTGAATGCCTGCAGAGTAATGAGATTTACAGCACTACCCGTATCCACAAGAATACGCTGGACCAAATAATCTTGGATTACAGCTTCCACCACCAATGAATCCGTGTGTGGTTGTTTGACGTGACCACCATCCGAGCTGGAAAATTTCACCTCATAGTTCGCTGGTATCGGCCTGGAGTCCAGAGAAAACACTTCCTTCGCCTTCCTTTTACGAGAATCCTCAAAGACGTCATAATACTTCCCACCTGCAATAACATGGATGACCCCTGCCGGGGCTCTCCTACTGGCACCTGCTCGGTTATCTTGACGACGAGGAGATCGGGACCTATCTCTGGCTCGTTCTTCTTTTACAAACTGGGATAGTTTTCCTTTTCTGAGCAGGAATTCTATCTCCCTTTTTAGCTGGTTGCAATCATTTGTTTCATGGCCCTTGTCTCTATGAAATGCACAGTAGAGATCTTGATTCCTGCCAGAGCCCTCTCTCATGGGTCGGGGCCAATTCACCTTGTCATTTTCCTTCAACCACTTCAAGACCTGGGCCCTTGAAGTGTTCAACGTTGTCCACTGAGGCTCTCTCCGCTCTTGGGTCCTTGACGAAACTACATAAGTCCGGTGTGAATTCCCCGAACCTTGAGCCCTTGCATCACTTCTCCCGGTATTCCGCTCATTCATCGATCTGTGCAAACCTCGGTTTGTATCTTCATAAAGTGAGCCATTTCGGAGTCGTCTGGCTTCATCCATCCGGATATATTTATGTGCCCGGGACATTAGTTCAGTAAAGTCACCTGGGGGTTTTTTACTGAGGGAATCACTGAAGTCCTGGCACCGGGTATTCCGTATGAGAGCATTATTGGCCACCTCTAAATTCAAGTCCTGAATATCCATAGCTACCGAGTTAAACCTCTCAACGTAGGCCCGCAAGGTCTCTCCTTTATCCTGCCGAACCAAATTAAGATCTGCAGAAACCTTTGTGGGTCTGATAGCAGCCACAAATTTGGCAATGAACATATCACTGAATTGGGCGAAACTCGCGATAGAATGCTCGGGCAAATTCCTGAACCAAATTTGGGCTGACTCTGTCAATGTTTGGGGAAAAATTTTGCACATGGCTGCATCATCCGTGGTGTGAACGAGCATTGTATGGTGAAATTGATCAAGGTGGGCCCTGGGATCAGCACTACCATTGTACCTTGGTAAGTTCGGTAACCGTATGTTTGGAAATGGAGCCGACAGAATCTCTTTAGCTAATGGGGAGCGGAAATTGCTCTGATACTGAAGAGTGCTTCTGTTCTGGTACTTCTGCATTCGATCCTCAAAGAGCTTCTCAAACTGCTCGGCTGTGAGTGTTATTGTGGATCCAGGGACCGAAGGGGGTACAATGGCGGGTGCAGCAGGTGCTGAAGCCTGTGGAACCGGAGGAAAGGATTCTGTGGTAGGCTGAACGGGTGGCACTTGTGCTGCCATGGCAGTCAGCGTTGCTAAAAAAGCTTGCGCTGTTTGTGGAGTTAAATTAGGAATAACGGGCTGGGGGATGGATTGGTGAGGTTGAATTTGCTGGCCAAATAGCTGGACGGGAGCTTGTTGATTTTGAATTAATGGGGGTTGAGTTTGGGAAAGTAAAGTTTGCATTTGAGTAGTGTGGACAGCAGCAGTACTTAAATCAGGGAAAAGATCCATTGAGAATTTGCTAAGATAGATCCACGCTCACCGCACCAAATGATGACAGCTCCAAAGTTCCGGTGCCGGAGATCTGAAGATATCACCTGAAACCAAAGAACACCGACGGGTTTCCGTTCTAGGATACTCCGACGATCAAGTTAGACACCAGATTGTTACTTTTTAAAGAGATCCTGGGAAAAGAAAAAGAGAGATCCTTTCTTAAGGAGAAGACATACCTTTTTATAGCCCTCCTTTTCCCCTCTTCCTTGTTGTCTTCTTAATGAGCTTTTATTATGTAACTGACCTTTTAATGACGTGCTTTTACTGTGTAACGGACGCTTTTTCCTTTATGATGAACCTTTAAAGAGCAACGGCTATGTCAAAGATATTACCGTTAATGATGCTTTCTGGACTACCGAGCTATTTCCTTGCTACCGAGCTACTTCCTTACCTAGCTCTCAATGTGCGAGCAGCTTAATGCAATAACCGAACTAGGTACTGATTATAGCTCGGTTATCAAGGCAAATGTTTATGGAACCGATCTTCAAACTTTTGGCGTTTCTCAAATTGGTCCCTACCTTCAACAAGCATTATCAAGATCTAGTTTCAAAGGCCTCACAGGAAATTTCAGTTTCGCCAATGGACAATTACGATCTTCAGGATTTGAAATTGTTAATCTGAATGGTGAAGGAGAAAGAAGAGTAGGATTTTGGGCACCTGGAACAGGACTTGTCAAAAGACTCAATCCATCAGCTGCTAATAACACTGGTCTTTCACCTGTTATATGGCCAGGGGATACAGTTAAAGTTCCAAAAGGTTGGGAGATTCCAACAAACGGCAAGAAACTGAGAATCTTAGTACCTGTAAAGAAAGGTTTCACTCACTTTGTGAATGTGACAAGAAATGGTGCTACAAATACGTCAATAGTCCAAGGATATTGTATTGATCTTTTTGATGCAGTTGTAGCACAGCTGCCATATGCTTTGACTTACGAGTACATACCCTTTGCTGATTCCAACGGCAAAAGTGCTGGAAGTTACAACGATATGATTGATCAAGTCTACTTAAAGGTAATCAAAATTCTTAATATTTTCAATTTCCAAGCCTATTTCATGAATAAACTATGATCAAATTTGTGATTGACAATGTTAATAGAACTATGACGCTGCTGTGGGAGATATATCAATTTTGGCTAACAGGTCCTTATATGTGGACTTCACCTTGCCTTATAAGGAATCTGATCGTGTGATGATGATAGTGCCAATCACAGATGATGACAAGAAGAAAGCTTGGGTGTTCTTGAAGCCATTGACATGGGATCTTTGGTTAACAATCTTGTGTTTATTTTTCTTCATTGCATTTGCAGTATGGTTTCTTGAACACAGAATTAACGAGGCTTTTCAAGGAACTCCCTCGCAGCAAGTTGGCACTAGCTTCTGTTTTTCCTGCTCTACCATAGTTTTTGCTCATAGTAAGAACTACTAATTGTAAAACTCCCTTCAATTGCACAGTTTACATATTATTTCTTGCTTGAATAATTATCTATTTGCTGTAATTACAGCGGAGAAAGTGGTGAGCAACTTGGCAAGAACGGTGGTGATAATATGGTGCTTTGTAGGACTAATTCTCACCCAAAGTTACACTGCTAGTTTGTCCAGCTTTCTAACAATGCAACAGCTCCAGCCTACAGTTACCACCATTGATGAGCTTATCAAAAAGGGAGAAAACATAGGCTATCAGACGGGCTCTTTTGTTAAGGGAACATTGAAAAGCTTAGGATTTGAAGAATCCAAGCTTGTACCTTATAAATCTGCAGAAGAATGTGAAGTCCTCCTTTCAAAAGGCAGCAGAAATGGAGGCATTGCTGCTGCTTTTGAAGGAACGACTTCTATACACCTTATTCTTGCACAGAATTGCTCCAAGTACACCCTTGTTGAGCCAGCATCAATGTCTGAAACTCCATGGCGAAAAAACACATCGAACATTCAAGAATTCAATACTGATGGCCTTGGATTTGTGGGTTTCTTCTCCTTCATTCTCTGCCTCAATTATGTGGTTTTTGGTTAGTTTCTTATGTTGGTTTCTGATTTTCCAGGTTTTTCCTAAAGGTTCTCCTCTGGCACCTGATATATCCAGGGCGATTCTGAATGTAAGACGGAGACAAAATCAAGGAAATAGAAGAGAAATGGTTTGGCATAAAGGACACATGTCCAGATCGTACCAACTCCTTTAATTCCAAAAGGCTTGGCCTCAATAGTTTTTGGGGCCTATTCTTGACTGCTGTAATAGCTTCAGTTTTGGCCTTACTGATATGCTTTGTCACGTTTCTTTACAAACACAAGACAGTCTTGATGGCTTCTGATGCTGGAGGATCAATGAGGCATAGAATTCTTAATTTACTTAGAATTTTCAGTCAAAAAGATTACCACTCTCATACTTTCAATAAAAGTGATGATCAAGGTCCATCAACCAATTCAAATCGGCCAGCATTGATCATTGGTGAGCAAGAACAATCTTCCGAAGAGTTTGTTGATCCTATTCCATCATCTCAAAGGGAAGCTCTGGTTATTGAGCTTGCTGATCCAAATCGACAAATACACATGACAAGTGAAATAACTAATGATTATTATTGATTTCTAGGAATCTAGTTTGATTATTAACCTTTGTTTTGAGGGAATTGAGTGGAAAATTCTGTTGTTTAGTTAGTCAATCAGTTTAGTGAAAGATCAGGAGAAATTAGAAACCAAACAAGCTGTTAATCTACAAAACTGTAACAAGGTTCTTAGATGCAACAAGAAAAAAGAAAATTTAAGTTTTACTTGTCTCGATCTGCATTTTAAGAGAAGAATGCCATTAATTAGCTCCATTTTCAATCTACCAACAGTACAACTGAAATCAAAAATCCAATCTTTATACGGTGAGAACAGCAACATTAGCAGCAGCATTAGCAGGGGAGAAAGCCAAGAACATGAGAGCAGCCATTAACCCAACTGGGAAGAACAGAAGCATCAACGGGGGAGGAGGCAACGGCGGCAAAAGTAGTGGCAGCACCACCATCGATGCCGCGAGCACTGTCAATAGGAGGATGCTAACTAAGCCAAAACACCGCACCATAGTGTTGTCCGTACTGTTCTTGAGGTTGTTGAAGCTCTGACCATTTCTTGCTAAGCAGCAAGATGTATCTAACAAAGATGGGGGAAATAAATAAACAAGGAAACCCAATTCTCTGTTTAGAAGTTGAAGAATCAAAGTGAATGATTTTCTTGGAAAATTTGGACGGGAAAGAGAAAACAAGTTCCTTGAGCAAATTGTGTTCCTTATCGTCCAGATTTTGTAATTGAAACGTGTATATATAGAGCCACCAATTCTTAACAAAACATTCTAATTAGCTGAATTATGTAATTATATATATTTATAAAAAATTAAAAAAAAAAAAAAAAAAAGGTTGCCGGATGTGGGATGAGTTTAGGGTGATGAAATGTGGTCGAGGGTATTGGTCCGAATCAGACAGAATCAAAGCAGCAGATCCCAATAAAGATTGAGGTGATACGTTTGAGAACAATTTGTTGTGATTGTGGATGTTTTTTTTATGTGATCTTTTGAGCTGCACTGGAATTGGAAAAGATTCAGCATCTACCCTAATACTATAATTAATTGCTTTCAAGTACCAGTATTTCACTTCAATTAAATGAGGTACAGATGAATCTTGAATTTTTACTAATTTTAGTTTTATAAATCAGTAAAAAAATAATTATAATATTTAATGTATTTTATTTTAATTCCATGAAAGAATTTTATAGGTTGAGAAAATTGTATATATTAGTCAATTGTGAAACCTAACACACCAATCTTCCCATACTTTAGAAATAATTACCCTGCTTTTATTTTTCTATATATATTAGCATTACCTGTTGTAAATTAAATTTCATCTCTCACTGCTTATATAATAAATAAAATAATAAAACAAAAATGGGAAGATATCCAATTAAAGGAAACATAATCCATGTTAAAATAAAAAAGAAAATCAACCTCAATTTAATTGAATTTTGTCAAAAATCACAAACACTAAGCCCACAGCGTCTGAGTTCAATGCATGGATGAAGGCTTTGTCTGACAAACTCAATTAAATAATATTTGTAATAAAAGATTTTCTTCTGATTTAAAGTCCAAGTTGGCAAGCTTGCACTCAACATTTTTGTCGTTTAATTTCATTTGTAGAGTAAGGTAGGATTTTATAATTACATCAAACATGTCTGCTGTGCAATGTATCTCAACTTACCTATCCCACGCGCCTACGTCTCTCTCTGTTTCCCATAAATATTATTCGCCTACCCATAATCACTTTAAACTCTTCTATTTTGGGGCCTGGGCTATTTTTGGGCCTAAGTAGATCCATAAAAGCTCGCGAAATTCTGGAATTTGGGCCGGTTCATGAATCATATGGGCCGATGTAGATCCATAAACAGTTTGCGAATTATATGGGCGAATGCAGATCCACAAAAGTTGACCAAAATCTGGAATTATACAAGTATAAACCTAGAGAGAGATTAATGCATTTCAGCTGGCTGACTTTGACTCATAGCATTTGACCCCATAAAGTTGTCAAATTTTACACTCTTCAGCTAGTTTTTGCGTGCTAAATTGACTTTCATTTTATAAACAATTAACCATACACTATTTTCATATTTTTGGAATATCTTTTTATGAAAATACCAATTGAAATTTTGTACGTTACCTCACGGAATCATTTTGTAATTCTTTTTCATGATAATCAAGATCATGTTCTAATAATAATAATTAATCATTTTTATATTGCTTCTTTTTTAATTTTTCGTTTTATTTCTTCTTCTAATAGATTAATTATTTTTTCAATTTTATTATATATATGTGTTGATTGTGGGTTTCCTCCACATGGTGTGGGGCCCACATGTTTTAAAAAAAAAAAAAAAAAAAAAAAAAAAAATGAAAAGTTAGTCAAAGAATGCTGCAAAATGAAAGCAAAGAAAGAATTAAAATTCTTTCTTTGCGGCTGTGTTGGACAGCTTAGAATAAGCTGTCCACACGCATTTAACGCGTATAATACGCGGTTGACACTCCTATAAATAGGCATTTGCAGTTTAGTTCAATTCATTCCATTCCAATCCAATCTTAAGAAAAAGGATTGAGAGAGCAAGAGAGAAGTTGTTTAGAAAAATAATTGGGATATTTTTCTAAAAGGGGAGTGACAAAATAGTGAGTTTGGGAAATACTTGTGTGCCACTATTTTGGGTTTATCTCAAAATTATTGTGTTATTTTTCCTCTCTTGTACCCATTAATTTTATTAGTGGAAGAAATACTTTCGGAGTTTGTCCCGTGGACGTAACCCAAACGTTTTGGGTGAACCACGTTAAATTGCTGGTGTTGATATTTTGCTCTGCTAATTTATTTTATTTATCCGCTGTGCCCAACAACTGGTATCAGAGCCAAGGTTATTTCTTAGTATGCTCTGTGGTTGCAGCATAGACTGATCTTCCACATCAGAAAAGATTTTTCCTTGAGTACTGTTTACGTATACGGCACTGTTCATACGTACGGCACTGTTCACGTATACGGGTACTATTCACGTATACGGGTACTATTCACCGTCAGAAATTTTTTTTGGATCAAAGAAGTTCATTGAATTCCGATCTAAATGGAGGCAAAAAATAGCAGAATGATCTACTTAAATGGCTCAAACTACCACATCTGGAGTAAAAAGATGAAAGATCTTCTAGTTGTGACGAAGATGCATTTGCCGGTGTTTGCCACAGCTAAACCTGAAGGTAAAACCGATGAGGAGTGGAAGTTTGATCACGAGCAGGTGTGCAGTTTTATCCGACAATTTGTCGAAGATAATGTGTTCAATCACATTTGTAATGAGACAGATGCCAGAACATTGTGGAGTAAGCTGGAGACGTTGTACTCTTCAAAGACGGGAAATAATAAATTATTTTACTTGACCAAGTTGGTGCAAGTAAGATATAGAGAAGGCACTTCCTTGCCAGACCACTTGAACAAGATGGAAGGAATCCAGGATCAACTAAACAGAATGGGAGTAAAGCTGGATGATGACGTATTTGCTTTATTGGTGTTAGCCTCTCTGCCACAGTCTTGGGAGACTTTGAAGATCTCCATCACAAACACTGCGCCCAATGGTGTAGTTAACATGGAGATTGTAAAAAGCAGTATCCTGAATGAAGAAATGAGAAGGAGATCACAGGCCTCATCTTCTTCATCACAATCAGATGTTCTAGTTGCAGAATCTAGAGGAAGGAGACAGTATAGGGAACAAAACCCTAGAGGCAAGAGCAGAGGGAAGTCAAATAAATATGCCAATGTTGAATGCCATCACTGTAAAAAGAAGGGCCACATTAAAAAGTTCTGTAGAAAGTTCAAAAAGGAACAGGAGAATCGAAGCAGAGCTGTGAAGAGAGATGACAGCAGTGATGATGAGCAGACTAATATCATAGATGAATTCAATATCATTTATGATGAAGATGTTATTAATCTTGTATCTCAGGAGTCCAGTTGGGTACTTGATAGTGGTGCTACCATTCATGCTACATTCCGTAGAGAATTCTTCTCATCATACACACCTGGAGATTTTGGTGTTGTTAAGATGGGAAATGAAGGCCTGTCAAAGATTGTTGGCAGAGGAGATGTTTGCTTGGAAACAGAGAATGGTACCAGACTAATTCTGAAGGATGTCAGGCATATTCCAGACATGCGCCTGAATTTGATCTCTGTACGCAAACTTGGAAATGAGGGATATTGCAGCTCCTTCATTTATGACAAATGGAAGCTTACAAAAGGCTCATTAGTAGTGGCTAGAGGTGAAAATCATACAACTCTGTATGTAATGGAAGCAAAGCTCTCCACCGACACAGTAGCAGTTGCAGCCGTGGAGAAAGACAGTACAATTGAACGGTGGCATCGGAGACTTGGCCACATGGGAGAAAAAGCAATGAAAAGCCTCGCCAAGCAGAAAGTATTGCCCAGTATGGATGAAGTACACTTAGACAAATGCGTTGATTGTCTAGTTGGAAAGCAAAACAGAGTTGCTTTTAAAAGTTCCCCTCCTTCCAGAATGAAGAATGTGTTAGATCTCATTCACTCAGATCTATGTGGACCAATGCCAAAGTCACTTGGTGGTGCTCAGTATTTTGTGACTTTCATTGATGATCATTCGAGGAAGTCGTGGGTATATCTTCTGAAGACAAAAGATCAGGTGCTAGATGTCTTCAAAGAATTTCATGCCTCAGTTGAGAGACAGTCTGGGAAGAAATTAAAATGCATCCGGACAGACAATGGTGGAGAATACACTGGGCCATTTGATGTTTATTGCAAAGAGCATGGTATTCGGCATCAGATGACACCTCCAAAGACACCGCAGTTGAATGGTTTAGCTGAGAGGATGAACAGAACTTTGATGGAGAGAGTCCGATGTCTACTCTCACATGCAAAGTTACCTAAGAGATTTTGGGGTGAAGCTATTCTCACAGTTGCACACGTGTTGAATCGTTCACCTTGTACTCCTCTCAAGATGGATGTTCCAGAAAGAGTATGGTCAGGAAAAGATGTTTCCTATGATCATCTGCGGGTGTTTGGCTGTAAAGCATTTGTTCATATCCCCAAAGATGAGAGGTCCAAACTTGATGCCAAGACAAGACAGTGTATTTTTATTGGCTATGGTCAAGATCAATTTGGCTATAGATTTTATGATCCTATTGAGAAGAAACTTGTCAGGAGTCGTGATGCTGTATTTATTGAAGATGAGACCATTGAAGATATTGACAAAATGAAGAAGGATGTTCCTGATTCCAATGGCGACTTATCAGATTTAAAATTAATTCCTCCAACACCGGTGCCAAGAGAAGTTGGAGATGAAGACCAGGTTTATCCACCTGATGATGATGATGCTCCTATAGAAGTTGGTTCTGATGATGATGATGATCAAGATGACATTCCAGCACCAACACCTATGGCTTCTCCACCTCCACAAAGGAGAAGTGAAAGAACAAGATGGCCATCTTCCAGATATCCTCGTGACCAGTATGTGGCTATTACTGAAGGGGGAGAACCTGAGAGTTATCAAGAAGCCATAGATGATGAATCCAAGCAGAAATGGATTGAGGCCATGCAAGATGAGATGAAGTCCTTGCATGAGAACAAAACTTTTGAACTGGTGAAATTGCCCAAAGGCAGGAGGGCCTTGAAAAATAGATGGGTGTTCAGGATTAAGCATGAAGAACACAGTTCCAGTCCACGTTACAAAGCCAGACTGGTTGTCAAGGGATTCAGTCAAAGAAAAGGAGTTGACTTCGATGAGATTTTCTCACCAGTTGTAAAAATGACATCTATTCGAACTGTGCTGGGGTTAGCAGCAAGTCTTAACCTAGAGGTTGAACAAATGGATGTCAAAACTGCCTTCCTGCATGGTGATTTGGAAGAGGAGATATACATGGAGCAGCCAGAGGGGTTCAAAGAAAGAGGTAAAGAGAATTATGTTTGCAAGTTGAAGAAAAGCCTCTACGGCTTAAAACAGGCGCCAAGGCAATGGTATAAGAAGTTCGAGTCTGTTATGGGGGAGCAAGGCTACAAAAAGACTACTTCAGATCATTGTGTTTTTGTGCAAAAATTCTCTGATGATGATTTCATCATTCTTTTGCTCTATGTGGATGATATGTTGATTGTTGGCCAGAATGTTTCGAGAATTGACAACTTGAAAAAGCAGTTGAGTAAGTCTTTTGCTATGAAAGACTTGGGGCCAGCAAAACAGATTCTTGGCATGAATATTATCAGAGACAGATGCGTCAAGAAATTGTGGTTGTCACAAGAGAGGTACATTGAGAAAGTACTTCAGAGATTTAATATGGACAAGGCTAAAGTAGTTAGTTGTCCTCTTGCTACTCACTTTAAGCTGAGTTCTGAACAAAGCCCTTCTATAGACAAAGAGAAGGAAGAGATGGATAAAGTTCCATATGCTTCAGCAGTTGGAAGTTTAATGTATGCTATGGTGTGCACACGGCTAGATATCGCTCATGCAGTTGGAGTTGTGAGTAGATTCCTTTCAAATCCTGGAAAGGAACACTGGGCTGCAGTAAAATGGATTTTCAGGTATCTTCGAGGAACTTCCAAAATATGTCTATGTTTTGGAAATGACAAACCTGTGTTAGCTGGTTACACAGATGCAGATATGGCTGGTGATGTGGATTCCAGAAAATCCACTTCTGGTTACCTGATTACTTTTGCAGGGGGAGCTGTGTCATGGCAATCAAAGTTACAGAAATGTGTTGCACTTTCTACGACTGAAGCGGAGTTTATAGCAGCAACGGAAGCTTGTAAAGAGTTGCTATGGATGAAGAAGTTCTTGAAAGAACTTGGTTTGCAGCAAGATAAATATCAGCTATTTTGTGATAGTCAGAGTGCTATTCATCTTGGTAAGAATGCCTCCTTTCACTCAAGATCAAAACATATTGATGTGAGATATCATTGGATAAGATATGTGATGGAGAAGAAGCTACTACAGCTTGAGAAGATCCATACGGAAGAAAATGGGTCAGACATGTTAACGAAAACTCTACCAAGACAGAATTTTGAGTACTGTCGGCTAGCTGCAGGACTAGCGAAGCCCCCCACCATGTAGTCGGAAGGGGGAGAATTGTTGATTGTGGGTTTCCTCCACATGGTGTGGGGCCCACATGTTTTAAAAAAAAAAAAAAAAAAAAAAAAAAAAAAATGAAAAGTTAGTCAAAGAATGCTGCAAAATGAAAGCAAAGAAAGAATTAAAATTCTTTCTTTGCGGCTGTGTTGGACAGCTTAGAATAAGCTGTCCACACGCATTTAACGCGTATAATACGCGGTTGACACTCCTATAAATAGGCATTTGCAGTTTAGTTCAATTCATTCCATTCCAATCCAATCTTAAGAAAAAGGATTGAGAGAGCAAGAGAGAAGTTGTTTAGAAAAATAATTGGGATATTTTTCTAAAAGGGGAGTGACAAAATAGTGAGTTTGGGAAATACTTGTGTGCCACTATTTTGGGTTTATCTCAAAATTATTGTGTTATTTTTCCTCTCTTGTACCCATTAATTTTATTAGTGGAAGAAATACTTTCGGAGTTTGTCCCGTGGACGTAACCCAAACGTTTTGGGTGAACCACGTTAAATTGCTGGTGTTGATATTTTGCTCTGCTAATTTATTTTATTTATCCGCTGTGCCCAACAATATGCACTTTCAAGTCTAGGTTGTATAAATGCATTCATTGGTAACCTTAAACTTACACTACTCTATCAATCTCCCTCATCTTATAAGCTATAATGTATTGGTGAAAATAATAATTTATTTATTTATTTTATTTTTTATTAATTGTAGTTGATCTACATTTTTTTTTATTTAATAGATTTTTAATTGCATTATTATATTCTGTATAACTTGTCTACTATTCATATTTGTGTTTTTTTTATATTTTCTAATTGTTAATTTCATATCTTTTTTTTTTAATTATCTAATATTAATATTTCCATATTATGAGTGACCTTTATATTTTATGTTAATTTTTATGATATTTTTTAGTTTTGGACTGCACTTTAGAAGTATATTACTATTAGGCCTTAGTACCAAACCTTGATGACATTTTTTACCCTTTTTCCAAAAAAAAAAATAAGATTAAGAAAATAATTAAGGCTAATTTGTTTGATTATGAATATTAATAAAACTCTTATCCAAAAAAAGAAAAAACATCTCAGCTGATAATCACAGATTTCACAATGTAGGCCAACTTTCTACTTTTTGGCTAAACTGTGGGCCCGATTGCTGATTGGACCCACCACCCCACGTGACTTTGACCACCCCACCGTCCGATTCGATCCGATCCGGTTCATCCGCTTCACCTTTTAAGGCCTTTGCCTTCGCTTTCTCTCTCCTTCTCTAAAGAACTCAACTTTCCCTCTCTAAAAATCCCTGGGATTACAAAAGTTCGCTCCTTTTTGTTTATTTTTCTGCCGATTTCCCTTTAAACCTAAGAACACAATCCCAACAGATAAAAAAACATCACAGCCATTAGATTATGTCACATTGCGTTAACCTCCATCAACTATACGAAGTCCAGCAATGCCGGAGATATTCTTCTGTGCATGCATAAGTATTTGTCAGATTTGCAATACACTCAATGGGGGTATCGATGATATTTTTTGTTGATTATAAAAAAATTAGATTTTGAGGGTGCGAACGAAGGATTTGTTTCATATTATGTCTGAATTGGTGGCCCGCACAGGTCGGCATCAGCAGCGGTACGAGGGCGGTTGTCGCCTTGTCGCCGGGTATTTCATAATTTTCCTCGGAAAAACCATATGGGTATATATGTGTTTTGCATATGTTTATGTGTATTGTGCAGGTGTATGTACATGTGTTATGGATATGATGATTTATTTGATTGTCAAATGCTTGATAATGTCATTGTCACTTAATGGGTTGTCTTTTTAGCCTTTGCTTTATCATAGGTTGAATGTTTGATTGGAGCAATGAAGTTTGTATCACTTTGTTGTTCTACTAGTACATTTTTGACTTTATAGGGATTAAATTTCTAATATCAATTAGGACACATTTGATTTGATAATTCTGGATATGTTATTCTTTTGATGGACTGGTGGGACCTGTTTCTATCATTTCTTTTCCTGTGTTTTGGAGAACGTTTGGATGATGCAAGTGGTTGCAGAATGAAGACAAATGAAGCTTATTGGAGGGTTTGTTAGGAGTAATTTATGATGAAAATTATAAGCTTATACAACAAGAGCTTTCGGAATTTAACTAGAAAATGGTACAACGTTGATTGAGATGGAAATCTTAATTGAGTTGTACTAATTCTTTTGAATGCTTTCCTAAACACACAACTAACAAGGAAACTATTTCTGAATCTTGAATGGAAAGAAACTGAATTTTCTTTTTCTTGCATTGCTCTTGCTCTCCAACTTATGGTTTCTCTTCTGCTCTCTCATGAGATGAACCAAATACAATAAATGAAGATTTATGCTAAAGCCAGTTTCTTGTTATGTTTTCTGATGTTGATGGAGATCTTCTGATATCATGCATATTACAGTTTCCATTTTCCTCCACATTTTCCTATTGAGCTTTCTTTATTTGGATATGATTTTTTGTGTTCTTGGTGGATATATGTTTTGCTTTTTTAGTAACTAACCTTTCAAAGCACAATATTTATGCTATCAGTTGTGAAAATATTGGTGTCTTTGATGGATAGTACAAAAATACACTGTATAATCACGAGTCACTAACTCGACAGGTTTTAATTGGCAGGTGTATTCCTTTTAGGTACAGGGATTACGATGACAATGGTGATGCTGATGCTGACAAGATTGTTGAGGTTCTTATGATCAACTCTACTAGTGGACCGGGTCTATTATTTCCAAAGGTATACAGTCATAATAATGTCTTTCTGGCATTCAGCATCCCTATTTTCTTCCTTCTGTAATTCATATGTTCATTTTTTACTGATATACCACCTCTCCATAATGAATTCTGCTGTGGTTCTTGCTTTATTCAGTTTTCTGTAGCTATCAAAGTTTTTTTTATTGAATGTTAAAAGTAATGTTCACATTACAGCACCATTACACGTGTGCGAAAGCAATAGAAAGGGAGATAATTTTTTGCATTACATATTAATCTGATGGAAGTCTTGATAATATGGGGCTTTATATCATTTGTAAAGTTAACATGCATTGTGCATAATTTAATTTGGTGTCCATGACAGTATCAAAGAGCCAAGAGGGATGTGTAGAAGTTGGTTATATCCTGCCCCCCCTCGTTAGTTTCTTTATGTGGATGTGGTATATATGGATTCTATTAGAGGCCTCTCTTATGCTGATGACGTATAAAATAAAAAATAAGTGTTATTTTTCTTACTATTCTCATTAAAATTACTTTTAGGGAGGATGGGAGAATGATGAAACTGTTGAAGAGGCTGCAGTGAGGGAAGCTATTGAAGAAGCTGGTGTTCGAGGTGATCTAATGGTAAAGAGATTTAAGATTTGCTAATCCATTTATCATTTTATTATTACTTGCAATGTGTGAATGTATCTCTTATTTGGCATTTTAGGAAAATCCAGTAAAAAGTTGTAACTTTTGGAAGTATAGACGGTTGCATAAAAGTGTTCTGTACATACTTTTCTCTGGCATGTTAGTTACAGCAGGGTAGCTGTAACGAGGATATATGATAATGCAATAGCAAAGATATGGATCCATTGAGATGTTCCAAGATATGGATCCATCATCATTTGCTAGATATCAGAGGGAGAAAAAGATTAAAACAATAATGCATTTGACAAATTGACACTGGTTTCTAGTGATTTCAAGGACCTCGTATTACTTCATTCCCATTACTTGGGTGTTTAATAGTTTAAGAGAACATGGAAGGAGAGAACTCAAGAATGAAATGCTATTGTTACCTGATAGCATTGCCACCTGTCAGGATGAGAAATCTGGAGGAGGAATGCAAGATCATTCGCATTCCCATGCCCTTGTTCGTTTAACTCAGCAGACTTAAAGTTGTGAAATAGCGCACTTGCAGGTTTAACTGAATTCTTTGATTTTTTTTTTGTAGGATAAGATATCCTCTTGAGCAAGGAGAGTCGGTTACTGTTAGTCGACCGCATTGTTTTCTGGCACAAGTGATTTCTTTCAAAATATTCTTCCTTGATGCCTAATTATCAGTTAGGGAATTGATTTGTTACCAATTACTAGATGATAGACACGGATCAGGCATTAGCTATACCAATTACCAAATGATAATTCCATTATATAGAGGACTTTGACGTTTATGTGATGTGGTAATTCCAATAAATATGCTAGGCATGTGACGGGATATACCTATAGTGCTAGCAATCAACCAAAGTTGAGATTGCCTCTATTAGGTCCAAATATCTTATCCTGATTTTATTTAATATGGATTGACTGGTTTATGTAATTGCTTTTGCATATTTTTGTTTGGAGATTCAAACTGGGGCAAGTTTTATATTGATCTCTGGGTTTCAGGATTTCATAGGGGACTATCACTTCAAGAGCAAAACCCTTCAAGATGAGTGTTGCCCAGAAGGTTTATGTAAAGCTTCAATGTTTGCTTTGTATGTCAAAGAGGAGCTCGATTCATGGCCTGAACAGAGCACCAGAACAAGAAGTTGGCTGACCATATCGGAAGCAGTTGACAGCTGCCGACACAAATGGATGGAAGAAGCTCTGAAGCAGTTTTCAACATGGCTTACACATAAGATGTAAACTACAGATATGGAAGTCGCGCAGTCTAGATAGATTTGCTGTGTGCATTAAGAAAAGCTCGTGCTCGCAGATCCTTGATAGTTGCTGCAGTGACTTTCTTCAACATTGCAACAGATTAGTTTCATAATTTTAGGGTCTTAGCTATTTTATTTTTGTAAGTTCTCAAGTCTTGCCCATGTTACTGACCAAGTGCATTTAAATTTTGGGTCGCCCCGGTAGTTACAAATTTTCATTCATGTATCATGTTATTAGAAATTAGGCTATTAAAATGCCTTGCATTTTGCAACAATTAACTATTTGAATATTAAAAAGGGTGGAGTTAAATACAATTCCTCTTTTGTTCAATTAACTTTCAATGTAAATATTCCAAGTTACACCAGCACCTAATTCTTTCAAGATCATGATAATCAGATTGGGATGAAGCTAGGTAATACTTAGAAAGAATGCAAGTGAGAGTACTAAAACACTGGCACTGCTAAAAAAGAATGCAAGTAATAAAATAACTCAAAAAAGGTAACAACTCACAAGATTTCTATGGGTTCAGTTTGTACAAAATTACATGACATATATACGTCACAAAACTTATCAGCTACCAATATCTATAAGATACACATGGCTACAACTATCTTTTTCTTGCCTGTTTTGTCATCTATAAATTAACATTGAGGCAAGCCAATTTTCATCGCCGTCCCATCCATCTCTCTGTATTCTTCTGTTTATTAACAATAAACAACTCTCTTTTGCTAAGGAGGCACTGCATCAAGACCCTGGTTCAGCGGATTTGCATACTGCAGCTGAAACAAATTGACTCACGATCTATGCCAAGAGGCCAAGGCTGTATAGCTTGATGAGCGAGCTGAAAGAACGAATGCAAGAAATAGACTAACTCTCATCAAGAACAATATCAGCAGGATCTCCTATCCAAGGCCTCCCTTCTCTCCATTGGAACTTAATCCTTAGCTTTCCATTTGCATCTACCCCAACTACCCTGCCCTTGCTTGCATGAGTCTCCATTCCCCACCCCCACCGTGGTGCTACAAGCCCTTCCCGAATTCTCACCTTGTCCCCCACTTTGAATGGCCTAACCCGCTCCATTTCCCAAGCTTTGCAAAGCCATAGCCTCTCCATGAAGCAGAATGCTACCCATAATTCTCCATTTTCCATCCGATGCACCACCCCTATGCTTAAATGATTGACCTCTCCCCACTGGTGTGTTGGGGTTGATACTGACGTCCTTACCCTCACCCAGTCTCCAATGCGAAGTTCCTCTTCCTCCACCAACTCCACTTCTGATGGATCAAGCATCCAAGTTTTGGAGCCTACTGGAGTATATATTCTAAGTTTTCCATCAGCATCAATTGCAGCAATGGTTCCAACACTAGCATGACTATGACCTGACCACCCAAATCTTGGCTGTTTCACAGAAAGTTTAACCCTAACCTTCTGTCCGATATTGAGCCTTCCCACTCTTTCCAGATGAGAAGTAGGCCCAACCCATCTTTCTTGTTCCCCACAAAAGCCTATATAACTGTTTCCATCCCATTCTTCTCCATCATACCCTAAACCTTGCACAACACCAATGCTGCCTGGCCCAATAGATTTCCAGTTACCAGCATCTTCCTTCAGTCTCACCCATTCTCCCACTTCAAATATCTGTTCAATCTCAAGATCCGCAGGGTCTCCTCTCCACAATCCAGGCAAACCAAAGAAGGCAACCCTTACTTCTCCATCAGCATGAACGCTAGTTATTATGCCCCTTGAATCAGGCTGAGTTCCCCTCCAACCCCATCTTGGTTCAGTTAATCCCATTCGAAAACGAACATGCTGGCCAACTTTAAATGAGGGAACCTTTTCAACATCTGCATAATGAGCAATCCACCTTCCTTTACGGAAACAACAAGCCAGCTCTAAGTAACCTGTCTCCTGTACACTATGCACAACAGCTAACCCTTCCTTCCCAATACTATTCCAATCATAACTTGGTCTGGTCCCAAGGCTAGGCTTTGACCGCACCCAGTCACCAACTTCAAATCCTGAAAGCCGTTCTGCATCTCCTGGAGAAACTCTCCACAAGCTATCTCTTCCAGCAACCTTTACCTGCATAGAAATCCAAAATTCCTGATCATAATACTTGCTGTCCTATTTTATTTCTTTTTCTTTTTCTGAGAAATGAATTTCATAGCCAGTTAAGTCCCTGGAAGATTCAACTGTAAGGTTGCCCTGAATAATTCTAGCAATGCAAGAAACTTGCTTCTACAATATAGAAGGCACCAACTTTTTAGCAAACTATGCTTTAACCAATATAAGGTTCTAACAATTGCTCATTAATTCAATTAAGAGAATGTCAATTGGCAGATCATCATATACTTAATACCCGCTCTTTACTAGTTAAAAGTCCTGGTTATTCAAACCTAAAAAGTTGCTAACCAATTATGTGGCACATTTGCAGCGACTAGCAGATTTATGCAGACCACTATAGTTTGCTGACAGGGCTAACTGCAAAAAATTGCAGATGGAAACAATTTAAGAGTAATAGCTTCCACAGACTGAAAAAATCAATATTAAAGATCAAGGCTAAGCATGCATACATTTAAAGCTCCATCCATGTCGATTCTAACAATTTTTCCAACAGTTGCAGGGCTTTCCTTTGACCATCCAAGCCGTGGCTGAGTCACAGAAGGCATGACATGTATCTCTTGTCCCATTTCAAAAGGAGGCACCTTCTCCACATCTGTTACTGAGCAACAGAATGGCTTGCTCCTGAAACAAAAGGCAACGCCCATATCACCATCCTCCTCCAAGCTGTGAATTATCCCAATGCTGTTCCTTGTAATGTCCTCCCATCCATACTTTGGAGAGGACACTGATGCCTTCACTCTGACCCAATCCCCCACCTGCCCACAAATTATGCACACACATGCAGTAAGCCTCTCACCACGGATGAATTTAAACCTATGTAGTTATAGATACCATATTTCAGATGGATCACTGCAGTAATTACAGCAAAAACGCTACCTTGAAATCCTCAACCTTTTCCATGTCAGATGGGTCGGCCTGCCATGGTATGGGTCGATTTGGAATTTCTATGATAAGTAGCCCATCATTTTCTATCTCACTAGTTCTTCCAACACTATGATGAGTCTCCCCACCCCAAGCATATCTAGGTTCTGCCACAGATCGCTTCACACATACCCGGTCACCTATCTGTGAGTTAAATGATAAATGGAATATTATTTCCCTTGGTTAACTCTAAGAACACAGTAATAATGCGAAAGGTACTCAAAAAAATTTTAATGCTATCAATAACTAAAAAACCCAAGCTTCAAGTCATACCTTGAAAGGGGTAACAGGCTCAACCTCCTCTGGTTCACAATGCCATGGATTTGGAAGATAACTTAACTCTAACAAAAGACTACTATCTGGTCTAATACAATACACTATACCAATGCTCCCTGGTGTTACCAACCCTAGTCCATGCTTAGCTGTTGTGAGTGTGGGCCGGATACGAACCCAGTCACCAACCTTGAATTCTTCAACTCTTTCCATTTCAGCAGGATCAGCTTTCCATCCTCTAGATGCTCCTGGGAACCCAACGCGCAGAATTCCATCATCATCAACACATAAAACTGTTCCAATGCTGTCCCGTGATTGGCCACGCCAACCAAACCTGACGACAAAAAAGACTGATCATCAATTTTTCCACAACATTCCATAGAATTGTGACTATATTTTTAGTAAGGTGTGAATCAAGAAGGTGACATCATTGTCATGCTTTAGAGAACTTCAATGCTTCAAAAACCCACAACACCAATGGACTGGGAACACAACGTCATAAACAATCATGTCAAGTTTCCTCATTTCTCAGACATTAGATAGAGTATTCATGCATTCCAATTGTCATACGTGTAGATTGAATACAAACAGCAGCGGGGTCTAGAAACTTCTTATAAAAAACTACCTTGGCATGATCCATATTCACTAGATACTTAGAGCCTGTTTGGAAATGTACTTGGGCAGCTTTTCCCAAAAGCACTGCCTTCTGCTAGCAGCCATCTTTTGGCCTTCCAAGACCATGGTTTGCCATGCTGGTTATAGTTATACACAAACACGCAAATATTTGCATATACATATACATACATGTGAGCAAAAGCTGTCAAAACAAAATGCCAAACTGATCACTGGAAGATTTTTCCCCCCCTCCATTGTTAACAAATAATTATATTCTATTCATAATTTTTCTCCCCAGAAACTGGTACGTTTGTCACTCAATAGGCAATAAAGCTTGTGCACAAGTGATTGAACTATACACATGTTCGAGCTCTTACTTCGTGATCAGCTAAATACAGCCTACAGGGACTATGCAATTTTCAAAAAAGCATAAAATGTCTAGAAATGATATCCTTGCTGCTTCATACCTTGGCTCCTTGACATCTGGTTTAAGTTGGACATGTTGTCCCCTGTCTAAGGGAATCACCTTCAAAACTTCAGTGGCTAATACATGAGCCTCCCCAGTACAAAATGACACAATCAGATTCTCCTTATCCACGACGCTCTGCACAAAACCTACACTCTTATGTTTTGCACCTTGCCAACCATGTATAGGAGTTGTGACACTTCTTTTGAACTTCACCCAATCCCCCACTTCAAACCTAAATTGCATCAAAGCAAAAGGGATGTAACATATTTTAGGTACAATCTATCAACGTCATCAGATTTCAGATATTAATCTCGGAAGCACAATAATGTGAAGTGGTATCCTCACATTGCAGGAGAAAGATGAACTCCTCTATTCATAAGGGCCTCCATCAAATCCTCTGAAATCCATTCCCGAGGAAGAGCCTCTAAAAAGTCACGCAGTGTCTTACCACTGTCACCAAGATGTACAGAAATCAAAGTCAGAAAACTAGAAATTTCAAAGCTATCGTACTAGCTCAGCACTAAAGGGCAACTGCAGTGAAATCCGGAGTTGAAACACTAAATTTAAATAATAAATAAATAAAAAATAAAGAAGAAGAAGAAGAAGAAGATGATGATGAGAATCCTTGAGAATGAAAATACAGATATTTAAGAAGGCAATTGAATAGAAAACACCTACCTGTGGTTTCTTGCATCAACAGCAGCATCCAGATCTCTAAGCATGATGATTAGCCATTCAAGATTTTCACGTATCATTTTTGCTGCATCTGCCGCAATGTGGAAAGCATTATCACCTTCATCGTCCTAATAATCACAAACCAGAATATACATTAATTACAAGACACGGATTTTCCAATCATTTGTATATATAAGCTCCTAAAAAACAATTAAACAAGCATGCACACAAGGAAACTGACATTAGGAAATTGTGCACCTCAAAGTGAATCTTAAGATCATATACAAGTACATCCATAAGTAGCCTCTAGTACCAAAGTATGGTTAGAAAAAATTGATAAAATACCTGGAGGTTACAACTTGCCCCAGCAGACAAAAGCAATCCAACACACGATTTTGCCCCCCTGGCCAAAGCTACATGAAGAGGTATTGTATTATGCACATTCCGAATGTTTACATCCACTCCAGCTTCAAGAATAATCTATTGAACAATTTATACATATAATAAATCAAATAATTCTTTTCAGGAAAATTCCAAAGTCCACGCACAAGATATTTGTAATAAACTAGTTTTCAATAAGGACTCGTATTTTTGTAGCAGGAAAGCTGATATGGCTTACTTTGACCAACTCAACATCATTGGCCATAGCAGCAGTATGCAAAGCTGTTCGCCCATGCTGAGCATCTTGGGCAGTTGGATCTGCTCCAGCAGCAAGCAATATTCGAACCAATTCTCTCCCTTCTAAATGAAAATGGAAGAAATAAGCCAATAAGAAAACTATCCAATCAAGAAAGAATAGCATAATGGTAAAATGAGATAATGATTGAAGCAAGGAGCAGAAATTATTGAGTTGAAATGGCACCTAAAGCAAGAGACTAGCAGATGTCCTATAGGCTAGACAAAAAGGTGTAGATTTGAAGAGTATTTTGTATCTGTCATGCTTGCTCAACACATGAGAAGACCATTTCTCCATATATCGTGCATAAAATGGAAAACTTTACAAATAATATTAAAAAGGAAAGCAAATCCAAAGTATTTTAGCTATATCTTCTCTCTACCCCTCCAATCCATATTTCAAATAGGCCCTCGCATATGGTTTGGCTGGAAGTTGGGAACATATCTATCAACGTCCAACATAACAGGCCATCAGTGTAATAGATATCAACTAAAGCATTGTGTTGGACTCTAAATGTTAACTACGTTAGTCAGTACCCAGATGATTAAACCCTGATCCATAACGGTGACATATAAAAAGGAACTTGGGTTCCTTATATATTTATATATATAGTTTCTCGCTACCCAACAAAAGCAAAGAGTCAGTTGAAACAAAGACTAGAACATCGACTTCTAATCAAAGCCTTGGACAAATTCAATTTTGTCATTGATATTAATTATATGCTAGTCTAAAAGATGTTACCAGTTTCATGATCTTTCTT
Source organism: Excoecaria cochinchinensis (assembly GCA_947683425.1). Classification (NCBI taxonomy): domain Eukaryota; kingdom Viridiplantae; phylum Streptophyta; class Magnoliopsida; order Malpighiales; family Euphorbiaceae; genus Excoecaria; species Excoecaria cochinchinensis. The sequence continues at coordinate 909,795 of CANTUQ010000125.1, read as the reverse complement.
CACAGCAGCTGCCATACACAATGCAGTTCCAATTGGACTTGGTATATCAATTGCTTCAGTAATATCTTTTGCTGAAGCAATGTCCATCCACCTTTTCACAACAGCTACATTCCATGTTGCCACACACAAGTGCAGTGGTCTATGGCATTAAGCAAATCAAGAAGTTATGAAAAGAACCAGAAACTAGAACCCCAGAAACATGCGCAGTCACACATCCAGTTTCTGGACAGATAACAGTCTGAGACTTTCAACACTTACGTCAGATTTTTTGAATTTAAAACAGCCATTGATCTACAGCCACCATTTTCCAGTATCACAAGAGCACAATCAGTATATTTCTTGGCAACAGCTCTGTGCAGAACAGTTTCCCCTTCATCATCCACTGCATTGGGATCAGCTCCAGCCAGCAGTAGTTCCTGTCATTATTTCAGACCAATTTCAACTGGACGAAACACAGAAAAGCATGACCAGAATATATGACTCATAACTGAAGACTTACGCGCATGCAATCAGGCTGCCCATGGTATGCACATACATGAGCAACAGAAGGACCAGAACCATCTCTCAACCTAGATCTAACATTAGCCCCTCTCTCAATAAGTGCACGGACACATTCTGGAGATCCAGCAGCTAATGCAAAAACAAGTGGAGGATCACCATCTTTATCCAAAACATCAACATTTGCCTGCCTGTACTCCAACATGGCCCTAACAAGGTCTGCACTACCACGTCTACAAGCCAGATGAAGAGCTGTTTGCCCATCAGTGTTCTGTGCCTCTAACAGTATAAATACTGAACCACCACCATTTCCTGATGCAGCCTTTGCAAGCAGATCTCTGTATTTAAATTTTTAATGAGGAAAAAAAAAATCCATATATTAGGTTAACAAAAATAAGATAGAAAACTCAAGGTTCTTCAAGTAGAAGATCAAGGTCTGTGCAAAGTGAACTAACCTAACACCGTTTACATCCCCTTCAGATACTAGCCGATGTAAATGGCTAGGGTTGTCCTGAAATAACTCCAAATCTGATGTGGGAGACGGTTCTGTCACATTTGATCCAGTATATTTTGCAAAGCTACTGTAATCATACAAAAAGTTTCGTGAACAAATTTCCCTCTCTTTCAAACACAAACACACACAAAGTAAACTAAGAAGAGTGGATCTTGTTTTTGCTTATTGGTGAAATAAGATGATAAACTCATAGTCTCACACCAACAAAATAGAAAACAAATGAAAGGACAAATTCCATCATCAAGCCTTTGAAGTTCTTACTTATCAGGGCTAGCAGGAGGGCTACGTGGCAACTCTTGCAAATGACGGAGGAATATTGCTAACATTGCATTGAAACTTGGCCTTTTTGATGCCTTGAACTGCAAACACTCCCCAATCATCTTCCACAATTCTCTAGGCATTCCAACACCCACTACACTTGCATATTGTGGAGGCAATTTTCGAGCCTTGATAACAGATCGATAAATTTCCTCTGCACTTAAACCAGCCCACCTGCACAATGAGCATCAACCCATGTCACTAGACAAATATATCTTATATGGAAAACCTATAAAAAGAATAAAGAAGAACTTAGACCAAATAATGAGTTATGCCACATACGGGATGGAACCTGTGCACATCTCCACCAATGTACAACCAAAACTCCAGGCATCTGACTCTGCAGATATACCGATCGCATCGTCCCAGAATAAATGTAATGACTTCTTCACTGGCTCCCATGCCTCTGGAGCTGTATAGTGTGGGCTGAGCATTGTACAGTCCATGCATGAATGGATTTTTGCAGACTCACACTCCACACGGGCTTTACGGCAGGCAGGTTTCTTCAAAATTGCAGCAAGCCCATAATCAGAAACCACAGCACGACCACTTGAATCCAAAAGTAGATTGGATGGTTTTATGTTCATACAGACAACACCGGCTGCATGTAGTTCTGCAACCCCTCGTGTTATGTCAGCCCCATATCTACAGGCAAATTGCAATGTCAAAAAAGAATCATAGCCAGCTAATTCCATAGTTTGAAAGCTCTTAAAAGGGAAAATCTTTTGTGGTACATTTTAATATCTGAAAGTCAACAGATATTTAATCATTCACTTTAATTTAGTACGATATTCAATAATGAAAAGGCAGAGCATTAATTGTTCAAATAATTCCATCCCTTTTTACATTCAAATTTTCTAAACTTTGCACTAAAGTATGGAAAAGAGTTACAAATGCTATCGTATTTCCTTTCACACCTATTGAGTGCTAATGCCAAAACATTTCAGGAAATCTACAGCAATCTCCATAGAGGATGCAAAAGTTCTTCTATTGTCGTTTCCTCCTGGGTTTGCAATTCAAAATACAGAATAGCATATCAGTAGCCTCTCACAATGCCTCCTCACCCTTCCTTTTACTTTCACTGCACTGTGATTTTCTGACCTTTGATCAACATACCCAATCTTTCTTCTAACATCAACAAAATTGAGATATACCCAATAAGCACACAAAATGAGATCTTTTGAGTGCGCACTTCTCCACTATAAAATGTTATCTGAAAATGGATCATTTGCATATTGAATTCTTGATGCTTCATTAATGGCATCTTGTGCCTAGAAAGTTTAGTAATTAAAAATCCTGTCTAGTGATATGCAACTTATGGCATCTAAGGGGAACTTCGGTCATCCAGAATCTAATGAAAACTCCTAGCATCAGAAGCATATTTAATCAGTTCAACACTGGGAATACCATTCTTTCATCAAATCTTCACAGTATGCTCCCCCAGAACAAAAGTCAAGACATCTGGCTGCCTGCATCTTTATTCATGGAAAGTATTCTTTCATAACTTTTAGCCTCATTTTTTGCAACTGTGGGTGGAGAATATATTAACAAGAGCTCAGGAAAAATAAATTGCCCCTTATTTCTTATGCCAAGCAACCAAAGACTAAGACAAGATACCAAGAATCCCAGTGCGCTCAATTATAAAGGTCCTAGAGTGAAAAGAATTTGCCACAAACTCTACTTAACAACACAGCCCATGCTCATATAATTCCATACTGATTGAGTGAATTAATGATTATCATGCTATTTTCGCACACCCAATAAAACCCTTCAACAGAATTACCACTAAGACTTTCCTGCTAAGAAAGTCTCCATTTTTCAGATAATATAGCACAAAGAGCCTCTGATCTCACACGGATGGAAGCAGAAATAGCCTTATTCCCCCAAAATGTTCATAAAATATAAAATGACAAGTAACTAGATTATTACTGGACTTAATAATATATATGCACTGCATGGAAAGTAAAAGATCGGATATTTCGTTTACTTGCCTTGCATCTTTCATCTCAGCAATCTAATAGAAAACAGAATCAGAGTGTTTGTTCTCTAAGTATTCACTTTCAATATTCCGGAGTTTAAGGCCATTCTATTTTATTAACATCCAAAAACCAAGAAACCAAATCAATTGCCACAAGTAAGTTTAAGAGAGCATCGATCGAAAAGAAAAGAAAAACCCAAGCACGCAAAATCTTGAAAAAAAAAATAGCAGAGAAACCTTAGAATTTGCTCGAGAGTGAGCCTGCCTTCATTTCGCTGCATCTCAGATTGAACAGACCCAGAAAATCTATCCATGACAAGTCCTAAACACCCATCAACCCTAACAACACCATGGAAAGTACAAACATTTCTGCACCACATGGAAGCTCGGCGCAAGTTTTCCAACTGTCCCTGCACCCACTCCAGCTCCATATCCTCTCCCATCTCCACCCTTTTCACTGCCACCCGATGCTTGCACTTCCCTCCGCCAATGACAGCTGCCCACGTCTCCACTCCCGCCCTTCTCCCTTCCCCTATTTTCCTAACCAGCTTCACTTCTTGGTGGGCTCCGAGGTCGATCAACGGCCCACATCCACCAGAACTGGACGCGTGGGACCCACGGCTACACCTCTCCTCCTCTTCCTCCTCGTTCTCCTCATCATCCTCATCATCCGTGTAATCGCAATCAAAGTTCGGCGCCGACACAGCAGAGGGCGAGTGGAGGAGGGCAAGGACAGCGTAGTTCTTCCGGAGCGCGCTGACGGAGTTGCCAACGACGGACACGTGGCGGCACCGGGGGCAAGCCAGAGTCGTATCGAGCGACGCGGAGAACATCCGGGAAAGACACTCCTTACAGAAGCCATGGCCACATTGAAGCAGCAACGGAACTCTCTCTTCCTCGTTATACCGCGTTTGGCAGACGGAGCAGCACGGGACCTTCATTTCTAACAATCGAGCTCCACTTTCTCTCTGACTAAGAAATTTTCCCGAGAAAAAAACGATCAATCGGAAAAGGAAGATGAAAGGAATAATTAAATTAGAGGTTAAAGGATCTTGGAAATGAGTAAGAGAGCAGATCCGTAATCCATTAAAGGATTAAAAAGATCATAACTTAAAGGAAGAAAAATGTAAAGGGGAAGAGATTTCAGAGAGAATTTAGAGAGAGAAAGAGTGAGGGTTTTATAGAGAGAGTGTAGGGATTTAAAAAAAAAAAAAAAAAAGATTTTTTGTTTTTATATTTTTCTTTTTTCTTCTTCGCTTTTTCTTCCCCTTTCCTCTCATTTGGCTTTGGCTTTGGCTTTGGCTGGCTGCTTTGCTTTGCTTGCTTGCACTTCGCCTACAACAAAAGAACGACTTTTATTATTTTTATTATAAAATAATATAAATCATCAATTATTTTTCCTTTATTTTTGTATTTTTCTGGGAGTTAAAAAGTTCAATTTTTTATTAAATCAAAGACAGACATGGGTTTATGGTTGCCAACAATACTATGTTACTTTTCCTTCAACAATGTTTTTCTTTCTTGTATCAACAAAAACATACTGATATTACACTTTTAATTGATTATATTTTCTGAATTTTTTTTTTCTTTCAAGCTGGTCGGTTTTTCATAGGATTTAGGACATAACAATTGGAGAATATCACATGAATGATTATTGTCTGTTTGTTCATTATTTTTTTTCTTGTATGTCAAGTGTTCATCATTAATCTTACTCCTAACTCTTTTTGTTCGTTTATATATATATATATATATATATATTATCAATACACCAAAATATTTACAAATTGCAACCGATTATTATGATCTTCAGAAAAAATAATAAAAATGAATAATAATATCATTAATTAACCCAACTTAGATTAATCCTTCTCTGTAATGTGGGTTTAAAAAAGGACATTTGTTTTGGGAACTTGGGCTGTTCATGGGCTTCTCTTCATAGTCTCCAAGCTTCCCATGGCAGGCCCAGCTGTTTTTTTTAATTCGGGTTTGGGCCTTCGACTCCATGGCGGGTCGTAAACACCAAACGTATAATTAAAAGTTAATAAATGGACAAGCTTTTCTTAAAATCATATTATATTAATTAATTAATGCTAATCATATATATACCTATTTAATTTAGATTTCCAAATTAAAGCTTTTTTTTTTTAAACCTGGTTAGTATTTTTGTCACTTTTTCAATGTTGATAAATAGTTCAAGTAAAATACAGTAATTTGACTTTAGATAAATAATTATTATTATATGTTACTTTCGTTTTAAATTTTGCGAGTATAACATATAGGTTTCCACCTATTGCTCTGGATAAGAATTATTCAATTAATAATTAATATATTTTGTGGATTGAATTAGTTTATCTGTGATTAATTGAGGCTCAAGGCCGCCGCCATGCTATCAACTTTGTTCCAAATTGAGAGCAAAAGGCTCCACAACTGACTCAAATCATATCCACTCATTAGAGTCATGCATTTGACCACTTTAAGTCTTTTTTTTTTTTTAAAAAAAAAAATTATCATCCCATCATCTGTTGTTCTATTCTAATCTTCTTCCTCCTAAATTCAGCGAGGGAGTTTCATAAAAGCATAGAGGAGTTATGGCTCTGTCAAAAACAATATATTTCTTTTAAGTATTTATATATTGATATAATGTGTATGGTTGAGTCAAGATCCACTACAGTCATAAACTCATGATAATATATAGTTATACTAGCTAAATGTTTGACCAGTTGGAGTTAACTTTTAATCAAGCAGAGCAATTCCTGTGGCATTATATTGGTCCTTTTAATGTGCGTTTGCTCTGGTTTAGGGACTCAGTTGGCGTTAATTGCACCATTTCAATGGTCATGGCATAGTTGTTTTGGACAATAGATTCAGTCTCGTATTATTGTCTATATATTATATAGGCTGACTCATTCACGTATAGCTAGATTTCTACAAGTTCGTAAATGGTATGATTTATAAAAAAAAAAAAAGTAGGTCATTATAGTAGGTAAATACAAATAAAAACAGTTGAAAGTAAGTTTTGTTCTATTTAATTCTCCGTTTCAGTGATTTCACAAATGATTGCTGGATAAAATTTCAAGTTGAAAATCAAGATAATAATATTTTTTTTTTATCATATTAAAATATATATGGAGATTGTATGCATAGAGGATAGGAAGAAAAGAAGAAGAAAACCACTATTTCTGGATCAAAAATGTGAGGAAAAAGAAAATATTACCAAAGCTCAATCTAAAACTACAAGTAATTTACAAGAATACACATATATAAATACCTAATGATGAATTATACCCAAAACAAACGAAAAAAAAAATGCAATTATACCCAATTTTTCTAGTTGAAAACGTCTAATTGAGGATATTCATGGGAAAAATTTGGCTGAAACATGCTCATAAAACTTCCTTCCATGGACGTCGTCAAATATTTATCAAACGAATCGAATATAGAATCCGAATCAGCAGAAGGTGAAGATTCGTAACTGTAAGAGTTGTTGTTAGGCACAATCGCATCTTGTTCTTGGTCCGTAGTTCTTCCGTGATCAAAAGCATGACCAGTAGAGTTTTCACCACCGTTAACGTCCATAAATTTGGCTGCATCGGAGTCTTTTCCCGTGAGTTCTTGAACAAGAGCCCTAAACTTAGAGGCACAAGTCTCGACTTTCATAGGACTAGAGATGTAGACAACTTTGATGCCCTTTTTAGTTCTTCTAGATTGCTTGTTGCGCTTCTTGTTAACTCCAAGAAAATCCATGGCAAGTAAAACCAAAAACAAGAAAATGATTTTCTTTTCTTAGAAAAAAAGGTATGTGTGTGTTGTGAAATTGTGGGTAGTGGAGTACGGTTTTTAGGGTTTATATAAGGATACGGTAGTGTAAAACTTTTTCATAGTGTGAAAGGATATGGTTTCCTAGAAGGTGATTTGGATGGAAAGAAAGGAGATTGATTAGGTGAATAAAGAGTGATTTCCAAGAAAGTGGTGACATAGATTATCAATATGGAAATGTAAAATAAAAACAAAAAAGTGAATAGAAGTTTCTGTTAATAGGGTCCTTGGGTGACCCGTAATCTATTGTACATATCATTGATATCAATTATATATTTGAAAATTGATGGATAGAAAATTAAATTCAAAGTGTTAAAAAGTATTTAATTTCGATTAGAATTTTTATCCATGAATCTAGCTAATAATAAAGTGACACCCATAAATAATAATTATAATAATATTAATACACCGTATACCGAATTATAAAAAATTCCAAAATTTAAAGCGGGACAAAAGAAATTAAATTCAAATATTTGAATTAAAAAGTATTAGTACCAGATAAAGATTTGTTGGATTGTATAGTTGTGACTTCAAGGTTTATGATAGATGGTGAAATTTGAGTGCATTGTAAGAAGAAGGAAAATTGGATAGAGCACGTGCGCAGTCGCCTACGACTTAGAAAATGCAGAGTTTAATTATGATAGGGGGTTCTTTTGACTTTGATGAACGTGGCTGGAACTTACTGGTTTGAGAAAATTGTATAATAACACCCAAAGTTCCTATCAGTATCATGTCATCATCGGCTTGTTATGATAATTTTCTTTTTGTTTGCTTAGAAAATAAATAAAAAAATAAAAAATCTAGTAATGGCTGGTCCTTTTGTAATTATCTTATTTGTTTAATTTTAATTTCATGTAATGTTTAATTAATTAAAAATGATGGCGGCATTGCGATAGTGAAATTAATTAGCAGCAAGATATATATGCAACCAATTAAAGGCTTACTTTCTTTATTCACAAGGGATATATAAATTAATGGATATAGTTCGCTATACATACATACGTACACACAAAGAATACCTAACACAATACTAATTAGATATCCTTAAACATCTCTTAATTAAGAAATCCACTTGCATTAATTACCACTAAGATTGAGTATTAAATAAATGAGGAGTGCTAAATATTTTTGTTTTCTTACTTTCCTCCTTATTTTGCATGACTTGTATTTTTCTATTAGAGGTGGCAAATGGGTGAGTTGGGTGGATTTGGATTGGGTCATAAATGGGTTGGATCATAAATGGATCAAAAATATATGGGTCAATATCCAAATGGGTTTGATGGATTTGAGTCAACTCATTTGATATTTTTTTAATGAAAAATAATTAACGATATAATAACGGGATACTAAAAAGATTATTGTAAAAATGTTGGCCCAAATGGGTCGGTAGAGATCAAAACGGATCGGGATATCGATTGACTTATAGCTGTCCAATTTACTATTCATTTGGTAAAAATTTTGGCAGTATAACGGCTATATATATAACATACCCTTCCTGCAATTCAAACAATCCACAATCACACACAGGGGCACAACAACACAATAATTCATAAACCAAGTGACTATTTTTCTATTTTTAAGGCAATTATGTAATCTTAAATTATTTCACTCACTTTCTAATCTCAATTTCTCCCAAAATTAATTTTATAATTCTTAAAATATATAAATTAGTCTCACTGCAAAATTTCAGCTCAAACAGAGTCCGTTTTTCGATCTGGTACATTTAAATCAGTTCGTTTTGACAATTTTCAGTATTACCAAAAAATTAATTTTTCGCTGTCAAAAATTTCTAAATATTAATTTAAGTCTATATATAACATTAAAATAATTTTTAGAAATCATTTGCTATTTTTAGAAATTTAGTCAAATATTGATCAAACCCGATAACCTTTAAAACGAGCCGAATTTTTTTTTTTATTTTTGACTTTTGGAGATCTAATTGAGTTCATTTTTTTCTCCACATTTTATCCTCGGACTCCTTGTAACTAGTATTTTTCGATGGTCAAATAAAATATTTTTTTACTTCCGGGTGTAATTTTTATCACCATTGCCCTATTTACCTTCGAAAAATATTATTAACGACTAATCCGATAACTCAGCCATTACAAATCTAACCAACAAAATACGCATATACATTACACAATAATAATACAGCGGGACAGTTTAAACAAAAGATTTTGTTCATTAATGCAAAAGTTTTTAATATTAAAGAAATAATAAAAAAAAAAGAAAATAACAAACACCCATTGGGTTTAGGAAGAATGGCGCAAATGGGTTATATTTTATGTGGGTAGATTTTGGGTGGGTTTAAATGGGTCAATTTTTGAGTTGGGTTGGATTTGAATTCATTTTTTTTTTTTTTGTGAATTTTGGTGAGTTGTTGGGTTTGGGTTAATTTTGACACTTTTATTTTCTATAACAAATTATATTCAAGTGCTATTAAAAATTAAATATTATGGATCCGCTCAATACAAATTTGAATTAAAGTAATGAATATGTTGGAAACTTTTTTTTATATAAATTTAAATCAATATAATGCTATATTTCATGCTACTTCACTACAAAAGTCTAGAAGAACTCACATATATTTACCCTAAATTCCGCAATCTACAATGGTAAGTTACGTGACTTCTTTTCTGCTTCCAAAAGCAAAATAAATAAATAAATAAATAAAAATAAAAAGGCAAGTATGTACCTTTTATATTTGTTTCTATATCCCAATTGGCAATTGCTCAACGGTCCATCTAGAAACAAAATTAAATATATGTATATAAAATCCATTGTAGACCCTACAAGTAAGGAAAAATTCTAAAAAAATCATGTAAAGATATTCGACATCTGTCTTAGCTTTCAAATTTGATTGAAAATTTTATCATAAAATTTAAAATGTCAATTAACGTCTCTATCGTATTTATTATTTCATTAAACATTGCTGCATTGGATTCAAAAGTCCTTTTGTTTGATGGATTCTGAGATTATTATTAGCCAGCGGATTAGCAATGATGTGGTGGCAACTTATCTTAACGTTTTGCTTACGTTTGATACGACGTCGCTACTTTCCTCAAATTAGATCATCAACTTCGTTTGCTTGACCTTCGGGAAACTATTGACTGTAGTTAGTCTTTCTTTCCCATTTATTTTTTCTTTATTTCTTTTAAAAATAATAGTAATAAAAGATTGTTCAACGAGGAGAGATTTTCAGACCTAATTATTTGTTATGTGCTTTTCTAGAAATGTACGGAAATATGAATAAAGTTTTGAGGAAATTACATGGAATATCACATTTTTAACTTTGTTTTCAATAATACAACCTTTTTTTTGGTAGTTTTCATAAATATCATTTTTTAAATTTTTGTTTTCAGAAATACCATTTTTTTCTCTTCACTTCTTCCTCTCCCTCTCTCTGTCATTCCTTTTCACCTGCTCCTTCGCCGTTCCTTTTCTTCGTTCATCTTACCAGCATCTTCTGTTTCCTGATCCGGCGTTCTCTTTATCCTTGCATCTTACCGGCATCTTTCTCATTCAAACTCCGAGTCCCGAAACGAGTTGATCTTCTCTGTGACTTTCGGTTGATCTGTAAGGATAGTTCCTATTCTATGTATCAGTCAGAATGTGATACGATGGACATTTCGTTCTTGTTGATGCTGATTTTGTTGTCTACAGGAAGCTAATAGCTTCTATTTGCGGGGATGTCTTCGGCTCAAGATCCATTTTATATCGTAAAAGAGGAGATTCAAGAATCTGTAAGTTTGTCATCAGTTAATTTAGCTAGAATTAATTGGATCTCTAATTGTATTAGTCGCGTTTTCTTTCTCTCTATCTCTCTCTCTCTCTTTTCCCCCTTAATTAATTATACTATTTTTTACATACATCTGTTTCGTGTTTTGTAAGGATAGAATTTCCTTTGAAAATTGAATTAGATCTATTTGTTAACGGTTTATTAGCCAAATTGATTGGATTTTGATGCTTATATGGATCAAGTTTTTCTTTTGTTTTGTTTTTTTATTTGATTAATGATGCGAAAATTGGCGCTGCACCTTTCATTATTAGAACAAGGATTATTAAATGTGAAACAATCTGCTCATCTCTTGTTTATGATTGTTAAAAATTGATCATCTTTCCCATCATGTGATGCGCAAACGAAAGAGTTACAAATTGTACATATAAACGTGTTTAAAATTTTCTAAGAATCTTGTAGATATATTGTGACATTGTCTAATCCAATTTTATGGGATGCTCTGTTGCCTTGATATTTAGTTAACCAGATCAGTTGCCTCACGAGTATTAAGTTCTCCACATCATTGGCATGTGCTTTTATGGCCATTTGTTTTCAATTGAACAACTCTGGCTATCTGCAAATGCTGAAAACTTGCTTCATGATAGGAAGGTGGATGAACTAGACAAAGCAATTGCTGTAGCAGCAAAAGATCCTGCTTGGTATGGCATTAATGATGTAGAGCTTGAAAAGCGAAGACGGTGGACCAGCACTGCTCGCGCTCAGGTAATTATCATATTATATGTTATTAGATTTTTTCCATTTTGGCATATGAATGCATCTCTCTCTTTCATTCTCTCTCTCATTTCTTTATATCTTCTGGGAAGAGCTGTTCACTAATATTTGTAGGCCAAATTGGCATAAAAAGTTTTCTTCCTATCAGATCCTCCCATTCACTTTTCATTGCCTTATCTGGTACAACTATGCTCTACATCACGATTTTTACGGGCATTTCTGTGCAAATTATTGAGTGAGAGGAACACATTCGAGCTCAATCTCTAGCACACCCCTCTCTACGTTCTGTAGCCTCAGGCTTATCTCTTGTTTTACTTTTCCATCTATTAAGTTAATGACACCATCTTTTACCAGCGTGATTAAGCTCATTTTTCATTCTTTCTTGATATTGGATGTGGTTGGGATGCTATTTGGCATTGACAGTAAAAGAAATTCATACAAATTTTGTTATTGAATTTATGCTTTTCTTAATTTCACTCAGATGATATTAATAAAATATTGGATGTGATTGAGATGCTATTGCATTATTGTATATTGTTAGAAAATTATTTATAAAATATTTATTCAAATTGGAATCACAAACTTATTCTTAGATTAAATTAAATGTAAGTTGTTACAGTATTTAGTTTATATTTATGCCAATTTTTTTTAACAAAGGAGAGGCGTAAATTTTAATTACAACTATAAATATATAACTAACTTTTTGCAGTTGATGGATTAAGATAAATGGAACAATAAAAAGTAGGATTTATCAGCAGGGAATAGAATATTCGCATGGAAGTGGCGAATGTCAAAAGTTGGGAACAACAATTTGTAAAGCAACTCGCTTTATATCCGTCAGTTATTATAGTTGGTCATGCTCTTGGTTCTGGCGGCTGAGATGTGTGTGGTTTATGCCCAATCTCACTTTCCATTCTCAATATATTTCATATACCCATTTTTATTTTTTATTTATTTTAAATTATAGTCCACTTACCATTTTAATAAATTAATTATACATGTTGTTAAATTCTTATTAAAACTAAATTTCTTATTTGTATCAATCACTCTCCATTTTTCAATGCACTAAATTAGGGGTATAATAAAAAAATATATATATATGCAAATTTAAATTTCCAAATAAGATAACTAAGGAGAGAGTGGAAATTTTCACTTATAATATACACACAATATACATCTAGTATACACACAATATACATATAATACACATCTAATATACGTACAATATACATCTAATACACATCTAATATACACATAAGATATATCTAGTATACATATAATACACATTTAATATACGTACAATATACATCTAATATATATCTAATACACATCTAATATACACATAATATATATCTAGTATATTTATAATACACTAGACGTATATTAAACGTACACTAGACGTATATTAGACTTATATTAGACGTATACTAGATATATCTTGGACTTATATTGTACGTATACTAGATGTAGATTATACTTACATTATACATATATTAGACGTATATTAGACTTATATTAGACATATACTAGACGTATATTAGACGTATAGTAGATATATCTTAGACGTATATTAGACGTATAGTAGATATATCTTAGACTTATATTATACGTATACTAGACGTATATTATACTTACATTATATGTATACTAAATGTATATTAGACGTATATTACACGTATATTACACGTATACTAGATGTATATTAGACGTATAATACATGTATATTAGATGTATACAAGACGTCTATTAGATGTATACTAGACTTATATTATACGTATATTAGATGTATATTAGACTTATATTAGATGTATACTAGATTATATTAGACTTATATTAGACGTATACTAGACGTATATTAGATTTATATTGAACTTATACTAGACGTATACTAGATATATACTAGACGTATATTGGACGTATACTAGATGTATATTTGATGTATACTAGACGTATGTTAGACTTATATTATATGTATACTAGATGTATGTTAGACATATACTAGATGTATCCTAGACTTATATTATACGTATACTATATGTATATTAGACTTATATTAGACGTATACTAAATATATATTAGACGTACACTAGACGTATATTAGACGTATACTAGATGTATATTAGACTTATATTATACGTATATTAGACTTATATTATACGTATATTAAACGTATACTAGATGTATACTAGACGTATATTGGACGTATACTAGAGACGTATGTTAGACTTATATTATATGTATACTAGATGTATGTTAGACATATACTAGATGTATTCTAGACTTATATTATACATATACTATATGTATATTAGACTTATATTAGACGTATACTAGATATATATTAGACGTACACTAGACGTATATTAGACGTATACTAAACATATATTAGACATATACTAGATGTATCTTAGATTTATATTATACGTATATTAGACGTATACTCGAATTCAAAATTTTTAAATTTTTAAAAAAAAAGTAATTTCTACCATTTTATTTCATTTTTTTAAGTATTTCATTATCTCTTTTAACTCTGTACATTTTACTATAAATAAAAAGACCAATGGAGAAAGTAATTAGTAAAATTCAAGACTTTATACGGGTTCCATATTTTTATTTATGAGTTAAATTAATAATCAACCCGTTTAGCGGTATGTTAGCACAAAGAAATCTATGAAAACGATTAAATAAAAAGTCATTTTTCCATATTTATTCCAAATCTTGTTTCACAAGATTAGCATTGATTTATAAATGAAATTGTGAACATATATATATATATATAGTCTAGATAAAAGTATCTTTACAGAATGATAATTTTCAATTCTGGGATCTAGATGGATTGCACAAAAATGGATTATATATAATTAATGTCCACCTAACATATTTAATACTTAATTAGTATATTCGTTTTTATGAATGCGATCGAATTTGAATTTTGAAAATATGACAATAGAGAAATTGCATTGCTCCTTCATACACAATATATACCATATAATAAAAATACACCGCCATATCTTATATATCAGAGATTCCGGAAAGGAAGTTGAACTTGATTCCCTGAAGCTTCATTTGCCCTATGCACATGAATGATCCCACTAATTCCAAATATATATATAAATAATCGATGTTCGAGATCTACTAATTCGACCAATTCAGATTACACTCGACAAATCCACAAATTCTGCCAAAAATGTTTTATATCCATGACTTTAACAGAAAATTTCTAATTAAAGAGAAAAAAAAGTGAGTTCTACCACCAGATCTAATTATTTTTGAAGAACTAAAAAGTAATTTTTAACATATAAAAATAAAAACTCCTCTTGAATTTGAAAATAACAATATTTTTTATCTCCGACATTAAGAGTTATTATTTTTTAATTGAGTTCAAATTTCACCATTTCTGTCCGAAAATATCATTATCGAAAAACAAAGTTCATGAGGGAAAAATTATTTTTTTCTTCCTAAACGACAAAATCATATGCAACATCTACCCATATGGGAAATCTAAAAAGAGAAAAATTAATTAATTCGTTAATTGATTAGAAAAATACAATACTTCGTCATTTCCAAAACAAAGTTTACCAATCGAATTTTCTCAGCTTATGTCTTCCAAATAAAAACAAACTAGAAACAGACAAATACAAGTTTACATTTTGAAAAAAAAAAAATAAATAATAAAAGTTAAAATAGGTTAACGACAGTTGCTACAGAGCTATTTTAAAAAAAGGAAAGAAAGAATTAATTAATGCACACCATGCAGCTTTTACCTCCACGTAACGGTTAAAAATAACTTGACAAGCAGTAGCTCTAGAGAGAGAGATCAAGAAGAACACATGCATGCCACTAAAAGATTAACATAGATTAGCTTAATAAGTTAATTACTTTAGTTAAAAATCTTAAACATTAATTAACAATAATTTAATAATTAGATTTCATTTCTAATCACACCCTTGTTTTGCATCATGGAGTTCTTGCAATGAGCAATTGCACCTTGAATGGCACTCTGTAACTCCTCCATTGATGAACTATTCTCTGCATAACACACTCCGCCACCGACCTTGCCGGAACTTGAATTCACGAAGCCATTTCTACACAGCACGCCATTTCTGGGCAATTATTTATTTTCCGGGGAGGAAAATAAAAGTCATAATGAAGGTCTGATAATGCACATGAATCGGCAAGAAATGTTGATGAGTATTTAGTGTTTTAATGGAGTGACAGAGAGAGCAAGATAGAGATTTGTTAGAGAAAAAAAATTGGAGCATTTTTGAAAGAGAAAATTTAAGAAATGTCAATTATGAAATAATAAATTTAAAAAATGGCATTTAAGAAAGTTGAAAAACGCGCATGGGTATTCTTGAAAGTGAGTATGTTTTTCTGGGCAATTATGAAGAAACCCCTAAAGTTTTACCAAGGAACTATTCTTAGAAAACATGGTCTAATTATAGTAGTGCTATTATTTAATATATTTTGTGTTCCAATTAAATTCTGACTTTGAATTTGATTGTGATATTTTCTTAAATCTTGAGATTAAAAGAAAAAAAATATAAGTTTTTGTATTAAAAGTAAATATGTGTTCTCCACATGCCTAAAAATGCTCTTCTATTTTGTCTTCCATACTTTTAATTATACTTGTAAAATAAAACGGCTATTGTAACACCCCTTATCGTATCTATAGAACCATTCTACCATATAATAGGTTCATTAGGTATGTTACGGATTGTCATAATCGATAATATTATGTCCCGATTTATTCATTTAGTTCTTTACATCTGTAAATTAAAATTCCATTATGTTAGCCAACACAACCATATGACAAACTCTTTTGACACGGTAGTCAGAATTTGCCATGCTAGCTAGAAATCGCTCCGATGACATATAAAGACTCTAAAATAACTCCAATTAATATATGTCGTGTAAGTGACACGTGGCTGTCAGTAACAATTTATATATGTTATATTGACATAATTGAATATACACGACACGTGACTTTCAGTAACGATTTATATATGTTATATTGATATAATTGACTATTCACCGCAGAAAATTGATATAATGTAGTTAGAGTTGACGAAACATTACAATAAAGGATAAATTTACTGCAATTTGCAAGTATAAGAAGGAACATTGTTCCGGTTAAAAGTAGAATGGTATAAATGCATATTTAGACAAAATAAAAGGATATTTTGACCAATGTTTTAAAACTTGGGTTGCAATTTGCAAGTATAAGAAGCGACATTGTTCCGATTAAAAGTAGAATGGTATAAATGCATATTTAGACAAAATAAAAAGATATTTTTACCAATGTTTTAAAACTCGGGTTGAATCGGCCGGTTGAACAGCTCGGATCGTGAATCGGAATAAAATTTGGGTTGATTCAACTTAAAAATCGGAATAGTTAAAAACTCGGTTTGAACCGTTAAAACTCGAGTTGAACCGAAAATCATTAACTCGGCTTGATTTTCGGTTCAAACCCAAAATCTGGCCATTTCATTTTTTTATTAAAAAATTAAAATGAATCCTAAAATCTAAATCAGGGTAAACTAAACTCTAAAGCCCCAATTCACGTTTTCCACTCCACCTGCTCTGTTCCTTCATCTCGCAACTCTTTCTTTTTCTTGCTTTCTTCATCATGTAGCACTGCTTTCTTCATCAATGCCGCCGACTCCTTGCTTGGCCACCGGTCAAGTCTCCGACCAAGAAAGATCGCCGGATCACTCTTAATTTTGATAGATCCATCACGATTTTCAGGTTAGCTCTTCAAGTATTGAGTTTTTTTTTTTTTTTTTTTTTCTGATTTTCTCTTTATTTATCATCTGCTCTCTCTTTGCTTGAACACATATGACCATTTATAACCATAATTTATGCACTCTATATTTGGGAATTGAAGGGGGGTAGGAATCAGTTTCTTTGTTAGTTGAACTGGTGATATTTTTCAAACATGGAGATATTTAAGCTGGTTGGAAGCAATGAGATAATCTTGGTAGATGAATGGTACTATAAATATGGATTATGCAGAATTTTACTTGTTTCAAAAAGCACAAAACAGATATTATGCTAAAGTTCTAGTGAAGTGATATAGTCGTATTCCTTCTAGGTGATTTTAGCAAATTTATTTATTTAATTTTATTTACCAATTAAGGGATGTATGCCTATAAAAATTAATAAATGGATTCATAAAATTGTGACTTTTTATCCAAATTTGATTTACAATGTATAAATAATTGCTTTGTTTTTTTATTAAATTGAGTCAATAAAGGGGATTAAATTGAAATGCATTTTATCACATTGTCATCCAATGAAAATAATAAAGGGAACTAAATTGAAGAAAACAATTAGAGCGGCTCATAATTGATTAGGGGTGAGCAAAATCCGGTTAAAACCGACCGATATTTTTAATTCGGTTCGATTATTCGGTTTATCGGTTCTGTTTCAGTTTTGAATTTATATGTAAATCGTTTATTTTGGTTCGGTTCGATTTTAAAAGGCAAAAATCGAAGAAAAACCAAACCGACTGAAATTTCATATATAAAAAAATTATTTTTGTATTTTTTTTATCAATTTAAGGGGCTTGAACTTAAATTATATATGTATATTTTTCAATTTTATTTTTTTTTTTAATTTTAGTTTTATGATTTATAATTTTGTATAATTTAGATAATTTTTTTTAATTATGATTTTAGATTTTCGGTTAACCGAACCAAACCGATCGAAAATTTCGGTTCGATTTTAGTTCGGTTTTCATATAGTTTCGGTTCGGTTTATATAAATTACAATATTTCGTTTTTTCGGTTCGGTTATTGAACCGAACCGACCGTTGCACACTCCTAAATTGATACTAAATTTTATACTATATATTTAGATTTTGAAGTTAAATGGAAATGTGTACTAACTGAGAAACAATAATCCGGCAGGTGGGTGGTTAAGATTAAGATTAGAATAATCCATCTTATTTTATCTTAATCTTAACCATCAAAACCCATCTTATTTTATCTCCAATTTGTGCAATCTTCAATCCTATCTTTTAATTCTTATCATATAAGTTATAAAAATTATTAAAAATCACATAAGTGATCAAATTATTATTTATTAATTAAAAATAAAAAAGTGACAAGAAAGGAAAAAAATACATTTTAAATACCAAAACAGTAAAATAGAAAATGCAATTGTACTATCTATATTCATAGTATTAAAGAAGTGATTAAAGAAATAGAATAAAGAAAATGGAATAAGGAAATTCTAAAAAATAAACATTGAAGTACAATGGAGCTAATATTTTTCTAGTAGGACTTGGCATACAATGGAGCTAAATTTTTAATTTTTTATAAATAATTATATTTAAAAAAAACAAAAATTCCGAATTAGCCCGGTCCAACCAGTTGACTCCTGACTCAGTTGGCAAACAGAGTCGACATCCGATCCGCTTATGAAAAATTGATTTTTACACCTTGAGCAAACTAATTTAGTTCGAAAAGGATAAAATAAATAATAGCAAGTCGAATGAAGAACTTTTTCAAATTCAGAGATCGAAAATCGACTTCTATTCGTATTCTTATATTACTTTCGTATTAGTTTTTTTTATAAATATATTTTAATCTTAGTGAGTGGCTTGCTTTTCCCGCTCTTGTACCTCCAAACAAACAAAAGTTTGAATTTTTTGAGTTTCCCTCCATTTCAAGTTCAGGCAAATCCTTTCAATTTCTAAGTAGCCGATTCATCTTCACAGCGATAGGGCTTCTCACTTCAACAAAACCGACGAATTCAGTTCTCTTTCAAATTCAGCAATTTAGCAATTTTTAGGGTTGTTCTGCGCGCCAAATCCTAACTGATTATCTCAATATGCCATCGGCAACAACGCCTAGAACTGCGTTTTGTTCTTAATATTGGGCTTTCCTTTTCTCCAGCTTGGTTGTAATGGTGTAATTCGTGATCGTATTCTCATCAATTCTGCGGAATAGCGGTAAGCCGTTATCTGATTTTACTCCTCGCCAATTACAAATTAAAGACAGTTTGTTGGTTCTGTTTGCCTGCTGGTGTCTTTTAAAATTCCGAGATTTGAGTTTACATTATTAAGACATTTGGGCGATTTATCTAAATTTGCATCGTTAGCTTAGAACTCGGTTGAATTTCAATAATTGTTGATGAGTTTATTGCAATGAAGAGAAACCCAATTCTGCCATACTCTCAGTTCTGTTAATTGGGTGCAGTATTACGGACCAAATGTTCGGCTTGCATTATAGGATAAATAAATATTACTAATATTTTTATTTATAAATTTACAGATTTATGCTATTATCAATAATTTCTGTTGATGTTTTTATTGGAATCGTTTTTATTCATTTTGTAGTCTGGATATAAATTTATTGTCTAAAGGTTGGGGCAACTGAGATTGTACCTGTTTGAAGTGCTGGGTTTACGAAAAAGAGAAAATCAAGAATGGTGAATTACTATGACATTGATGATATTCTTGTGGAGGAAGAGGTCCATAATATTATCCTATCTTGTTTCAACTAATTCAATTTGCTTTTTCTTCCCCACTGTTGGCTTTTTATTTGAAATTTTTTAATGCTTTATTCTGCTCACAGTTTGTTCCAGTTGTGTTCCACAAGGCTGTCAATGGAGCAAAATTTGATCAAAGCACTGAAAGAGGCTATGTAAGTTCTGAGGGAATTTGCTGCTGGACAGAGTGCGGAGTGTATATGTCTTTGTGCTGATATATTGTTTTTGTGTTCTGATTCTTAGGTTGAACAAGGTTCAAAGACAGAGCTACCATTTTGGCTTGCTCATGAGTTACATCTAAGGCAAGCTGTATCAATGGGCGTCCCTGCCTGTTTTAATCAAAAGTAATTGTCCTGCTAGCTATAATTCGATTTATGGTTTGCATTTGAGTAAGAGGGGATTCAATTTTTCACATACTCTGGATTTGTAAATCAACATAAAATACTTTGAACACCTATAGTAAAGACTATTGGTTTGCAGAAGATGATGTTTAACTCCCTTCTTGCCATCACTCTAGTTGCAAACCTGGTTTTGCAACCATTAAAGATTTATTTTCTTGCTGGCCTTTTTATGTTTTATGATGATCTTTTCTTAATATCAGAACAAGGCTGGAAATCCAAGCTGATGCTGGATGTGTGGATTTGAGATCTCGTTGCCCTTACTTCTATGAATTTGGATGCAAGCTAGCTCCACTGTAAGTTTCTTCCTGTTCCATTTCTGCCTATGTATTTATATTTTCTTTGAAGATGGTCTAACTAATAAATTTGGCACTTTTCTTGTTATCATTAGTAAAACTAAATTACATATTTGTGATTTATGAAATGTGATTCAATCAAGTAAATAGTGTTGGCAGCTTTGTTAAGTATTTCTTCAGCAAACGAACTGGTTCTGACTGATCTATTACCTGTGTGTTAAATATTATGGACAGGTGTGATAAAACCATCGGATTGTTGCTGTCTTATGCATTTAGAATCCGATATAAGGAGGTTCTTTACAAGGCTCACACTACATCATTTGCAGCAGCCTCCAAATTCTTGTCAGTTTTAACAAAGGAAGAAACACACTGTGAGATCATCTTCTTGTTTAACCATAAATGTTTAAATCTTTGCACCTGACATTTATGTGGAAGCACTAATATAAGGGTAATGCACATAATAGTGTATCAGGCAGCTCAATCCTCAATGGCAGCTTTTAAGAAATGGCGGATCGGCGGCCCCAGATTCCAGAGAGCTTCCATTCTTGGGAGGAAGAGAAAATCTTGACTAGAAGCTACTCCCAACCGGGTGGATTGTTTAATTGGACATTCATGATGTTCTTAAAGCGTGTCTCATGGGAACTGCAAAGGCTTTCAATTTCCAGTTTTATACTAGTACTTTAAGTTTCTTGATCGTTGATTTTCAGGTAGTAGAGTATAGCATTAATAGCAAATGTATTATATAAATGAAGTGTTAAATTTCATTTTATAATATGAAATAGGAGCTTTGAATTTTTTTCTTTTAAATGTTAGTCAAAGTACGAAAATATAGAATTGACTCAAGCTATTTAACTGATATTGAATTGGTATCATCTAAAGTAATATATATATTATGTCTGAATGCAAATAAAAAAAATGATTGGAATTATTCCATATTTGATCTCCTTCAACGAATGCAACTGTTGTGTGCCATAAAACAGTCCATTTGGGCCCAATATTACCAACTGAGAACGAACAAATGGGCCATTTCAGCTAGTTTTGGATCATCATTAAATATAACAATTGATGGCTCTTTTCTTTGAAATATTTAATTATTAATATGATTTATTTACAAATATATTTATTAAGTAAACTTGTCTTGATGTCAATTCCTCTTTCTTAATTTACACTAATAAGGTGATAATTACCAAATCGCTATATAGGGTTATTTTTTTAATAAAACTTTCCATTTTCGTGGCATCAATTTTTCATGTTTAATCAAATTTATTGTTATAAACTTATAATCTTTAACATTATTTAGCAAATAATTTTATCCAGCCCTTCAAATGCTCATGCACTATTTTGATCTAAATGTAATGTTTGATAATTGTCCCCGATAGGACAGTCTAGTGGTAAGGGATTGTGCCAAGTTATGCCCCCTTTTCTCCTTTCCCTCTTTCCCTTCCCTCTGTGCCCTCTTTTGTGGAAGAAAGGTCAATTCTTGTAAATATACAGTTGATATAAGAATATAATGTTTGATAATGGATGTCCATATTAATTATCAATCACCGTTCATTTTTAAAAGTTGATTTTAATTTTTGACACACATATTAAAAAAATAATTAATAAATTTTTAAATTATAAAAAATATTAGTAATTGATTATATTATTTTTTTTATTAATTAATATAAAAAGTGATAATAAACTTATAAATAAATTTTAAATATTAAAATAAAAGTAAAATAGAGAAAGTGTATTAATTTTTTTTTAAAATTTTGAATATAATATTTTTCTTTCAAAATGATTTATTTAGGACATGCATATTAAATGACAACCACTTTGCTCACAATCACATCATAATTTATCATTAAAATGATCTAATATTTGTAGGTTGAATTTCCACTTGGACACCAATTTATTTCTTCTACAGTATATATTTTTATGCATTTTAGTTTTATGTTTAATCTATTTGTAGTGCAATTTTCACAAATAATTGAAAATGTGTATGAATTATTGAATTTAATAAAAAATATACACCAATTAGTCAAATAGTCAATTACCAAATATTGCCTTTCCTTAAGTCAAAGGTGTGCTGCCTTTACCTTGTTGGCCAAGCGTGAACAGAACCAATCAAGCTATTACAATTCCCTTTGATCACTCACTGATTATGCACATGGCAGAACCAGAGTGAACATCAGTACTTAACTTGTGGGTACCAAGATTGCAGAGAATCATAGCTCTGTTCCTGCAATACTAGTAATAGTAACTGAGCGAGATTGGCTGTATTCTTACAGTGTCAGTATTTCTGACACGATTAACAGCGAAGAAATTTATTACAGCAAATAAAATAAAATAACATTACAAAGAAAAAGGAAATATACAGACACAACAAAAACAATTCATGTCAAAGCACTAAACATTAAAAAAATTGATTAAAAAATCATTTGTCCTTGGAAAGTGGAAGATTTCCACACAAGAGGACATCTAGAGATTGGAATGATCTGCACCTCCCTCTGTCTTCAATCCAATACATAAATTAATTTTTATATATCATCATAATCATCAATATCATCATCAACTACAATCATCCAGGTAAATTCGCTGCTCTTTGCCCTGTGATTTTGACTTGTGAAATTACTTCAAGGTTTCAGATTTTTCTGCAAGTGGTAAACTTTGAATCTTTGATCTTTAAAAGCTGCTTGCTTTTGGTGATTTTAGTTGGTTTTGGCTTCTGGGTATCGCTACTCTCGTGGTGAAATTGTGTTTTTTGATACGAAAGTGGGTTTGCATGATGTGTACAAGGTCCTAGAATTAAGGGTTCTAGATTGTTCTAGCTTGAATTTGACTTCTGGACATTATAGGGTTGCTGAAGATTTGTGAGATTATTACATGTTAGGGTAGTACTGTTGGATCTCTATGAGCTGCCCTGCTAAGGGTTTCTATCTGTCCTGTGCTTCATTTTAGCTTCGGGTGTTGTTGAATTTGAGCTATACTTTATAGATGTCGAATTTTGGATCCTGTAACTTTCTTCTTTGATTTTGTTATATTATTGACTTAGGGCAATTGGCTTACTTCATGTTGACGGCGGGGTTTTTTTACTTTTTTTTTTTTTGGTCTACCTAAGTCCGGCATCTGGGTGTTGTTGGTTGGGTGCCCGTTCCAGTAGAACAAGATATTGAATTTGAAATCTATTTTGAAAACTCTGGTGTTTAGAGTTTTTAAATTTTTGAGTGTTTCTCTTTAGTTTTCCTTCTGGATGTTGTGAGCAATTTTATTACGAAATTTGATTTGATAACACCTTAGCTTGGACCTAGGGGCTTTAGATATCTAGTAAATTATTTGACTGTGCTTTCTACAGCGTTGGTTCTCTTCTTATGTTTTTCTCTGTTGCATCGTGTTATGAAGTTTGTACGAGAGATTAATTGTTTGGCTTCACGGACATGCAGAGTGTTTCCTTTGATTAATTGTTTGTATGCAAGATAAATATCTCTGTTCCTTGAGCTTGATCTGTTCAAGAACTATTAACAGCTCTCATTTTTTTTTTTTGGTTGGATTCCAAGTTTTAGTAGCTTAGTTGTAATACCTGAAGGGCGACTTTCTGGTATATTGATCAACATTAGCTAAATTAATTATAGTAGCTTCTGCGATTGGGAAACTTCTTTGGCTTTTTTAAATTGTATTTTTTATTTAGATTTGAGCTTTGTGGACATTGCTGTCATTCTTTGCCTGTGATCTAAAGAGTTCAATTTTTGCACTGGACTAGGCTTTAGTTTTGATTGAATTATTTGATTCTGTGAGAAAAGAACTCATTCTTCTAGATGCTAGATTTCATTGAAGAGCTGTCCTGGTCTTCTATAGTAGTTTCTTGCTATTTGTTATCTACCTGTTCCCGTCTCTTTGGCTGCTTTTTATTGATGCAAGATGGTGATGCTTCTTGCAGTTAGGTTATTCAGTTTAGGTAGTGGTTTGGGCTAATCTGTTTGAAGGGGACCAAGGAGGCAACAATGATGGTGATGTATGGGCAGTAAAGCGGGTGTGGAAGATGGTAAAGAGGCCAACGGGATGCCGAGCTTTGAATTACCCATTTCAAATGCACTGTAATGTTTCTCTTTGGTGCACTTGTTTCATTACCACCTGAATTAATTTTCTTTCGTGTCACCTTCCTTCAAGTTATAATTTCTTTTCCCATTCAGTTTACTCTTTTTGTCTGCCTCAAAATTTATAGAATGCATAATATATGGTTGCCATCAACTGAATACGTATGTGTATATCTGCTGCTTGCATAAGAAATGTTTCTGATTGTTGGATATTGAATTTTGAATACCATATCAGATTTGAAAATAAGGACAAATTATTAGGATGATTTCTATTTGAGAGATGTAGCAATTTAGTGTCATGGATGTTGTAAAAGTATTATATGTAGCCACTGGTGAGTGATATAACTGTTCATAGTTGCCTCTGGTAGTTTCAGCTCTTGAGATTGGTTGTCATAGTCTTTCCCTGTTGTTCCATCAACAAATTAAAGTTAAATTTCAAAAAAACTGATTGAAATTATA
The DNA here is from genome assembly GCA_947683425.1 of Excoecaria cochinchinensis. Classification (NCBI taxonomy): domain Eukaryota; kingdom Viridiplantae; phylum Streptophyta; class Magnoliopsida; order Malpighiales; family Euphorbiaceae; genus Excoecaria; species Excoecaria cochinchinensis. The sequence goes on along the minus strand of CANTUQ010000125.1, from coordinate 884,436 downwards.
ACTTCTGGACAAAACATAATAACAAATTTTGATTGCTTTAAAAGAATCATTTACTTAATATTATGTCCACTTTAGTTTTTTCAGCACTTCTACTCAAACTTGTGGCTGTTAGCTTGCATTGTGGTCCTTGTGAGTAATTATTGTTGAGCTCTGGTTTTCAGTGGCATAGAAGTAAATACAATCCATTCATTTCGAGTCTCTGACTTTGGGGCATTTGATCATTCTGTGGCATTTCGGCTAGATGATGCTGTTGATCTGAGCACAAGTAAGGCCCTTATACTATTGTCTGATAGATGATTGACCTAAAACATATTCAACAATATTTACTTGTCTCTTTCATTTTTTTTCTAGAGCTCTCATAATAATCTTCATTCGCTGTATTGCAATGAGTTAGTAGTAATATTGCAATTACTGGAAAATCAGTAATTTACCATAAATTTGGGACAAGTTGGATGGCCATTTATGCTAGAGTACAAGCAGCGATGATTAGCATTTAATAGTGGGAGAATGATTCTCTTCTCTAATTTTCAGGAAGTGTCTTAATTAGATTGTAAAAATATTTATATACATCAGTGAATGATTTTATGTGACATATTGCAGATACAATTTTCAATTCAGCTAAAGCAAGCAGTCAAGCAGGCCCTTCTGATACCCTCCATATTGGCTCTTTTGACAAGGTGAATCTTCATGATTGTATGTTATATGGTGTTATTGTCTGTGCTACTTGCTTCTACTAATTTCTCTTTTTCTTCTCTTGGTCCAACAGTCATCTACTTCCTTTAATATTAATCCATCTGCTACCCAAGTGGAGCCTCAGAGATTGCTTTTAGAAAAGGGTCAACTGTTGAATCGAGTTTCTATATCTAGTGGTAATACAGAAAATTGGGGAGAGTCCAACATGGCTGATGGTAGTCCTAGGACTGATATCTCAACAGATGCAGACACTGATGATAAAAATCAAAGGGTACTGTTTTTTTCCTACCTTTCTTCGTTTATTAAATGCCAAATTGTGAAATTTTAGTGATTTTTGTAAAAGCTGCTGAAAATTCTAGTGATTACTCCACTACTTTCAGCAGCGAATAGTCATTCTCTTAACAGCTATGATGAGAAGTGGCTTTCTACTTTCAGTTATTTATGAAAAAATGGATTGATTTGTAAAGTTGCTGTAAATTTAATGATGTCATGCTTCATGTATACAGTATGACAGAGATCAGCTTGCTGTTATTGTGGCGTCTGATTCCAGTGACAGATCAAAGGATAAAATGGATCAGAAGGTAAAATGTTGTATGCTAATGCATCAAATATCACAAACTAGTACTTAAAATATCTGATTTTGTATGGCTTTGCTTGATGGTTTTTTGTTTTGTTACAATCTGTAGACACTTCGTAGACTTGCCCAAAATAGAGAAGCTGCAAGGAAAAGTCGGTTAAGAAAGAAAGTATGTCCCTTGTCCTTCTAATCATTTTATAAACATTCTGTATTCATTTCTTTCTTGTCAAGTCAGAACTCAACTTGTTATTATTGCACATCCATTTGCGTCTAATTTCACTGCAGATAGTGAATTTGCAATAAAAAATCATAGAACTCTATCTGGCTGATGAAAAAAAAGCCATATAGAGGTAATATGGGCCAAGATGAGTGCTTATAGGACTGTCGCTTTCCTCCAGCCCAACATGTCGATATTATGGTTTAGCTCAATGCAATAGTGCGTAAGGAAACCTCGAAAAGTGAGGACTTCTTCTCAATGCATTTTCATTATCCTATTGCTGGCCTGTCTCTCAGAGTGTATCTCATGATATACAACAGAAATATCTAAGCTTATAGCTTTCATTGTTGAAAATTATTGGTGAAGTGATAGGTGTGATAGGAAGTGTATCTGCTAAAGATAATAGTTCCCTGTTTGCAGTCCAGTTTGAAAGATTGAGAAGCTACGAATATGATGTGGTGCATGTTGACATGCCTTCTTTTCATAGCAGAAGTTTTTAACCTAGAATTCTGGAAATTGATAAAAGTTTCAATTCCTTTTGTCTTTTCATCATATTATTCATCTCAGATTATGATTTTGGCACAATAGCAGGAGGCAGCATTGGGGTCAGACAGTTTGTTAACTCTACGATATAATCAACTGACAACTCCTTAGAATTGCTGCTTTTAGATATATTTAATAACACCGTGCATGCACAATGGTGTTAGTCTGATATTAGAGAGGTAGAGAGGGTTAAGGTTCTCAAACATCTCTCCTGTTCAGTTTCATCTGTCCTTGTTCTTCCTGTAGGCCTATGTCCAGCAACTGGAGAGTAGCCGGTTGAAACTGACACAACTGGAACAGGAACTGCAGCGGGCTCGCCAGCAGGTTACCTTTGGCTAATATTTCTGTCCAATGCATCAAGTTTTTATCACGTGCGTCTCTTCTTCAGGTCTCGTGCTGTCTTTTTTCACCTATTGTTTTCCTCATGCAGGGAATCTTCATATCAAGCTCAGGAGATCAAGCCCATTCAATGAGTGGAAATGGTAATACCAATTATTTTCTTTCTTGGGAAAGATCACAATAATTATATATCTTCTTCTTTTCTTCTCTGGCGAAAGGTAGCTATTGGAACATCATTTGTCAATAGAGTTGTTCAATTCTTATGCAACACATACAAATTCTTCAGGTGTTTACCAGAATTTTGTGTTTTTTAATCTATAAATGCTTCTGAGAGAAACTTGAACTTAGAATTCATCTTCTTTTCCATCAAATTTTTTGCTCTTGATGTAGTCTCTTTGATGGCATAAATCATTGTTTTTACTGCACCACTTTGCAGGGGCCATGGCATTTGACGTAGAATATGCTCGGTGGCTGGAGGAGCAAAATCGACAAATTAATGAGCTGAGATCAGCGGTCAATTCCCATGCCGGTGATGCCGAACTTCGCATTATCATAGACGGCATAATGGCTCACTATGATGAAATTTTCAGGTTGAAGAGCAATGCAGCAAAGGCAGATGTTTTCCATTTGCTGTCTGGCATGTGGAAGACTCCTGCGGAGAGGTGTTTCTTGTGGCTTGGCGGCTTTCGATCATCTGAGCTGCTCAAAGTGAGTTTGTGATTTAAATGGTTTGTTTGTGATTGCCTCAATCCACTGCACCACAACCACCGAAACATTACAATTCCTCCTCTCCTCTCTTCTTGGGTAGGTTTGTGCACGTATATAGTAACTTACAGTAGATTTAGCCATTCACATGCAGGGCTTGTGGCTCTTAAGAATTAATTACGTGTTGCTAATTCTACTTACTATTACTGTCTTCTTTAGCTTTTACTAATTTACTCGTCTTCTATGTTATTGGTTTTCTTACGTAAGTTGCTGTGCATCAATTCATTAGGCCATAACAATGGCAGTTAAAGTTTTTTAAGTTTTGCATATTCTCTACTTGGTTAATTTTACTGTTTCACCTATCTTCTATGACATGTGTGTTGGTTTGGCTACATTATTGCTGCGTGTGAAATTTTTGTATGTATGTGTATGCTTCAGTTGTCAGTGGCACTACTCTTGGTGCTTAATGATAGCGTAATAGCTTGAACTTAATAGGAGATCAACCTGATTGTCTTGTGCATAAAGCTGTGAATGGTGCTATTTGAGTGTAACTTGCCTTATTTGTGGGGTTAGGATGCAATTTAGGAATTTTTTCCATGATCTTGTATGTCTAATGCCAAATGAAATTCATATTTAAGCCAACATGTTGATATTTGGACGTGCTTGTCAAAATTAGAAGAACTTAAATGTAAATTGGCATAAATTCATATGAAATTCCTTCTACTCGGAGGCCCTTTTCTATTGGTGCCACAAATAGAGAAGAGTAACTAACACACATTTATTTCTGCAAAAGATCATGGCTATGTGGAGAAAAAGGGTTTCACATAATATCCATTTTCTTTTTGGTTCTAAGACATGATAAAATTGAGTGGTAATTGATGCAGCTTCTTGTGAACCAATTGGAGCCTTTGACCGAACAGCAGTTGGTGGGCATTGGTAACCTGCAGCAATCTTCCCAACAGGCTGAAGATGCTTTATCTCAAGGAATGGAGGCCTTACAGCAGTCCCTCGCTGAGACATTGTCTAGTGGTACTCTTGGTTCCTCAGGTTCATCTGGAAATGTAGCAAATTACATGGGTCAGATGGCCATGGCCATGGGAAAACTAGGGACCCTTGAGGGATTTATTCGCCAGGTACTGTTTTAAAAATGTCATTTTTATCCATTTTCAGCGATATGGATCCGGGAGATACATTTTGAAATCTGTTTTGATATCAATAAGTTGACATTTCAAAGCTTTTGAGGGTAAAAAGCCTTCCAAGATTGATGTTGATGGACTTGAGAATTGATTGAACTTACAAAACAACAATCACATTTTTCATGAAAATATGTTAGCATTTTCGCAACTTCTTTCTCCCAACCTTTCGCAACTTCTTTCTCCCAACCTTTGTCTCAAAGGCTTTTTCATCTTGAAATTCAGGCTGACAATTTGCGGCAACAGACACTACAACAGATGCACAGAATATTGACAACTCGCCAGTCAGCTCGCGCGCTCCTTGCTATACATGATTACTTTTCCAGATTACGTGCTCTTAGTTCCCTTTGGCTTGCTCGACCAAGAGAGTGAACTTTGTAGTGGATTGTGCATTGCAGGAGAATTTGACTCGTATAAATGGTTTTTAGTGTTTAAATAGAATTTTTTTTTCTACATTTCTCTGAGTTGTAGTTTCAGATGTGTATTAGAGGAACTAGTCTGAATCAGCCATTCATCTGTAGCTCTCAAAATTTGGCTGCTTCAGAAATAGATATATTATTCATAGCTTTATTATTCTCATCCTTTAACTGTGCCATCTTTGTAACAAAACTGAAGATTGGCTACCTTTGTGATCTGACATTTTTGAAATGAATTTGAAGACACGAAACCCAAATGAGTTTGTTCATTGATATTATGCCTTCTTTTTTTTTTTATTAGCCTTGTTTAACAAAGGTAACGCTTTAACCAGCTGCAGGAAAGGATCTCTTGGCAACAAGTATTGTACATTTTCAAGATTCGCTGTAATTAGAACATATTTCAATTTAAATTTCCCTAGGCCAGACTTCATTGTATTCTATTTTATTTCATTTTTGTGGTCTCTCTTCATTGTCTTTTTTTTTCCCTCCATCTTCCTTCAAATGGGAGATTTCAGGGTTAAAAAGGATTTTCTCAGCAGATTTTGTTGGGGAAAAGTTACAAATGTTCAACAAGTTAATTTCATTTTTTCCATGATTTTTCCCTCGCCCCAGTGGATCATATCTCTAATCTCTCACAATCTCTCAAAGCCTTAGCCATCATTTTCCTTGCTCTTTTTCATGGCCATTAACTTTAAGAGAAGCCAAGAGTTGACATTAATTTCATGACTAAACGTTGGTCATCCATATAATTATCCATCATTTTGCAACGAATAATACATGCTGCTTGAGCTCAATGACTTCTTCCAAAACAAATTTCTTCGTTTAAAGGGAATTCATAAAAGGGCAATAATTTGGTTCCAGCAATATGGACCATGAGCTAAAACAATGTTTTATCTGTCAAGCAGCAGTCCAAATATTATTTGGGAATTCCAAATGGTAAAGGAAACTGACATCCACAAATATCGAAATTCAGAAATAATTGCTCTTGTAGAAGTTCTTAAGGAACTCAGACATGCCTTGATCCTTGGTGTCCAAATCTTGCACAAGCCCATGTTGACCCACTACATATTGACCAATAATGTGGTGTCGCTGCTTTGCATGCTCGGTAATATTGTTCAGCTCTTCCATTCCTTTAAAGAGAAGCATATCAATCACCTGCACGTTTGCTACTATTAGCAAGATAAAGAACCAATGTTTTCAAGAGACCGGACTTGTCATTATAAATGGAAATGAGAGGTGCAACCGAGGACCCATAATGTAATGAGAGAAGGCAACAAGAATAAAAACTTTTTGTCCTTTGCTAGGAATTAAAAGAAAAGACTTCCAATCACATAAAAAATTGGAATATCATGTCTTTGATGGGCAAGATGGAACTTGTTAAATATGATAACTGAGAGGAAAGTCATGTAATTTTATCACGGTCATACAATTTTTTCACTAACAGGGCAACTAAATTTCCATTTGCAATGTGAAAATCAACAAAAACTGTTTCTGACTTTGTTCTAGTAAGATAACTAGAAAATCTTTGAGCAAGAGACATGTCAGTATAAAAAGGTTATTCTGCTCCATTGAAAACATGGAAGTTCAAACCTAATGTAGCTTTCTCAGTACTAGTTCTAGTGATTGTTAATTAGATTCCATTTGTGGTTATTCATTGCCAAAACTAAAGTTCAGTTATTACATTCAAATATGATGGTTTAAACCAGGAGAGAAAGGCATGGTCAGCATGAACATAGGATATTAATATACAGTAGAGGGATTGACGTGAACAGGAATGGACTATGAGATCTGTTGTCTGCAGATGCTAACAGGATGGGTCACAGGGTTAAATAGTACTCAACACAAGATGACTAACATTATGTGTTCTTATGTGCAAACATAAAAACTGCCATAAAACAAGAATTTGGAAATTCTTCCTTTGCTCTCTGCCCTCAATTTTGACTGGACAAATTCACACTATTCAATTGTGACTGCACATAATTTATATAATACATTGAGTTGCAGCTATGCTGGAGAAGTGAAGGCCAATAAAGATAACTTTTCATTCTTGATTTTGTCATAATTTTCCCTAGTCCAATTAGGAATTCTATAAGAATGCTGAAACTTTTACACATAAAATTTAATCCACTACAGCTGTTCTGTAACCTATCGACCAAAAAAGCTACTTGCCATCTCCTGAGATGCCAATTCAAAATCATGGAGGTTGCTCCCCATGGCATCAATTATTCAGGCTTGCAATTCTTGCCACTACATCTTTGTTTTTAACTATGGCTCAGATACATTCTTTGGGGTTATTAATCAAGAAGGCTGAGACCTCTAACCTTTACTAAGCCAGTATTGCATATGAGCTGACTTATCAAATTGTAGAAAGCAAGCGTCCGTTTGATGAATATTACTGAGATAGAGATGGAGACACCACTAAAGTCTTTTTCCTATATTTTTCATAATCATTCTAATCCCCATAAAAGGTAAATGGTCTTTTCCAGGAGTCCTGAAAACTTGTAATGTCATTATGAACTACCCAGACTACAATTGTTACATAAAATGGCAAGAAAACAAATAAATCTACTAATGACATCTTGTTACTAAGTAATGCAAGGGAAGAGGAAATAACTCTAATTTATCCCTGCTTTCTCAACGATTTGGTGGAGAATGAGGAAAAGAAATAAAATTTCCACCCAATTCCCTCAAGAAAAAAGAAACTATACTGCAATTTCGTAATGCATCTAATCCAAAAGGCCACTGTCCTCAAAATCGCCTATCTAATAGCAAATTTCAATCCTTTACCTAGAAGCAGAGTTTCTATCCATGCTCAAATAATTATGCCAAGAGAAAGGGTACAAAAAAGAGATAATTCTTCAGAAATGGGAACAAATTACCAAATAAAAGTTTCTGAAAGGAAACACAGAGAAAGTAAAGGAGCCAAATTCATTCAAAATCAAATCTAATTGATGAAAAATGACATCTTTGTGGTATAGAGGAACAGAGAAGACCTTGGGATTGGTAAGGTGGGAGTGCTTGCGAATCTCAGAGGCGATGGAAGAACGAAGTTGGGACTTAGTGACGACATCCTGAAGGTTGTAGATGTCAATGATAGTGGGAATCGATCTGCAGGCAGTTCTAAAGAAATCGAAGACACGAGCCCTTGCCTCCTCCAGAGTCGCCGAGTTCGGCGGCACCTTCACGCTTCTCAATGTAAACGACATCTCTTCTGCCGCTTCCGGTCTCTCCTAACTCGCTCACGATCCTCGCTCAATGAGAATTGAAGATGAACTATGTATTGTAATAAATTTCAGTGAAGATGCAAATTCAAAACAATTGGATTCTTGATGGGGGAAAGTGGTGCTTCACTGTTGTGGTGTAGGATAGGAGCCATGTGATACGCTGTCGTTTAACTGGAAACAGCCATCATTTTTCTTTTACGTTGACAAAAAAAAATGATTATTTTATAGCTTGAAACATACAAAATGCTTTTTTGATTTGATTGGTCAAACTGAATTAATGATATAAGAAAACAATTACATAATGTAATATTATCTTCATTCATAAATATCATTTATACAAAAAATTTCATTTTTCATTAATCAGATAAAAAAAAAAAATAATACTTTTGTTCTTACAAAAAATTGGATTTTCCTTGCTGCTGCTGGGTAATCTACATGCAGTTTTTTTCAATAGAAATTATCTTTTCCCCCTTTCATATATCATAGAGAAAGAACTAATATAAATCACAATCGCTTAGCACAAAAAAATGGAAATTTTCTTTACTAAACCGAATGCAGTATACCAAACCAATAACATATTAATGCATAAAAAAAATCACTTTGACAACTTATTTTTCTTACATATTAAGACACCATTGGCTTGGTGCGTCATGCACTAGATGCTGAGAAGAATTTCCAAGAAAATGAGGTGTTTGAAGAATCACAGGCAGATCGTCTTTCAACCTAACAATCACTCATAAAATGGGTTGTTCACAAGGTTTTAAGTAAATCGTCTATTGGTTTACAAGCTGCCTATAGAATATGTGGTATTCTGTTGCTGTCAACATTCAGAGAATGAACATTTTCCCACTAAAAAAGAGCAATCATTTTAAGACAAAAGATCAGTTGATTAGATGATGTGGATTCTAGGATAACTATGGCCTCTAGTTCAGTTTCTACATTTCCCCGCATTCAGCAATAACACATGCCAGTTTAGGTCGGTTGTTTGGTCCAGTGGCCACATTCTCAATCTTTCGGACAACCAAAAGACCATCTCCAAGCACCCTCTGCAAGAAAAATCAATAGAGTTAATAAATCCAAGTCTAAGACAGATGGCAAAAATAATCTGAGGAACTCTCGATTGACTTTAGAAAGAGCACGGAGGAATTTTTTTGCATAAACTAGGTGTACACACGTTGCATTAGATGTATCCAGTCATGTGATATGTGAGAGTGCCGTATGTACACCATGAAGCAAGTTATTTTTCAATGAATGTAATGGTCCGCAGTAAGCTGTAGATCAACTCATATGCTGGTTACGGCAAGTGAGTTCAGGATTGGTTAATCTTGAAACTGATAATGGATATAGGAATGTTAACAGAATCAAGTTAGGAAAAGTATGAGACAATTGAAGAGAAGCATACACTAAACAAGAGTATCTTATAAATATTTGAGAGCATACCCCAAAGACAACATGCTTGTTGTCCAGCCAGTCACATTTTGCACACGTGATAAAGAACTGCAGCAAATAAATGAAAGTTCAATCAATACTTATGCCAGGTTTAAAATGGCAAGTAACTTAGATAACTCTGGGCATAAAAAGCACAATCCTGGCAGGCAGTGGAATTACATCTTTAGCTACTGAAGTGAGACTCTCTACGCAAACGTGGAAATAAAAATCCAAGGGAATGTGAGAAAAGCCTGCATGTTTATTGGATTGGTTTAAGCAAGCAGTGACAAATACATTATATGGGAACATTTCCTTTTCTATATGTTTGAAATATACAGTATGAGTATTAAAACTTTATTTCATAAGATGAAGAAAAATGTGGACTGCTATCATGGGGAAAGCCTTTAGACCTGAGACCATTCAAGAACACATGTAGTAATTTTAAACCTCTAGCACAAAGATGTACAATGAGTGCGTTAGAAAGAGAGAGAGAGAAAGCAAGAGATAACCTGACATCCGTTAGTATTTGGGCCACTATTTGCCTGTAGCAGAAGCAAAAACGACATGCTTTCAGTAAATGTGCTGCGATGATTCTTAATACTAAAATAAAGCTTATTCTATAATCTATATAGGCATGCAAATGCTTGAGGATTTTAAGGTTCTGTAATAAGAGAAACAGATTTTTTAGCTGAAAACATGGAGTTTCATTGACAGATACCTTGAAAGATACCTACTACCCCTTAATTGTGGCCCAAACCATCTAAAATCATGATATAACTATGATAGTTTTGGATACTTAATTTCTTCATTCAATGTCTAAGCTCAAGAATGGAAAACTACAACATTTCTTTCAAAGCATACAGTGACAACTGGACAATATTGAGTTTTAATAGTTAAGACAATCTTAAGAAAGGTGTCATTTTGCTGATATACCAACTAACAATTTCAATCAGTTTTTATTTCAAAAACCAAAAAAAGAACATGTAGAAAAGCAAAATAACTAGGGAAAGAGTTGCAAGACAGAAAGTGATAATTGAAAAAACAGAAGCCAAAAAAGAGATGCATACCATTGAGAGTAGACCAGGACCAGTGTGTTTAGCAATGAAATTTTCATCCTCAAATTTATGTCCATATATAGACAAACATCCACTACCATCACCCTGCAAAGCAAATTCATCACAATAAACATTCAGCATTCTCACCACTGTAATTAACAAAGATTGTATTTACTAAAAATGCAAGATTTCACAGTAGATGTTAGACACATGTAAAGCTGTACCAACCTTAACAATATCACCAGCTTGAATCATGAAATCTTTGATCACCCTATGGAACTGGCAATTCTTGTAGCCAATAGGCAATCCCGCTTTTCTGTCAATTTCAAAGATTCAATTGAAGAACAGCCAAAATAAACAGAAATATTAGAACTTAAAACACAAAAATAACGATAATTCACTGTACCTGTACTCGCCTGTGCAAAACTGCCTGCGAGATTAAGTAAAGAAAGAAATTAACTTCAGGAACTAAACAAGAGCGAGAAAAATTCAAAACTGTGAAGGCAAAGAGAAGAAGAGAAGGCAGAACCTGAAATTTTCGGCGGTTTTGGGGGCAATATCGGCGAAGAGCTCCATCTTGATACGACCGGCTGGAATGGTGCCGATGGTGATATCGAAGAAAACAATTGGGTTTTTAGGGTTCGGAGGCCTCACGTGCCACTCCACGTTCGCTGTTCCGGCGGCTGCGTTGCCTCCCGAAGCCATGATTAACAGTCACCTGAGTATTTAGCTCTGCTAGAGCGGAGCAGAAAAAGAAAACTGTTTGCGTTTTAGCGAAAGGTTTTGGGTTTGGGCTTTGTCCTTTTATGGGAAGTTTCTAGCCTCTAAGCACGGTAGTTCAATTTGCACCCCGTATTCCGATAAAATACCTACTCAGTATGAATAGTAAATACACATTGGCTACGTCCAAGCAAATACTATGTATAAATTAGTGTAAATTTCAAATATTAACATATATTATATATATATATATAGATATAAAATACTATGTATGTATGCTAATTAGTATAGTCGTCTTTCAATTTCTTCATGTTCACTTGCAATATTTTCCAAATAAATATCACATGTGATAGATAAACCATTTGGGTTGCAATTATATAAATTAATACTCAGCTTCTCAGCCATTTCCACTGATGGATTTCGGGATGTCATGTTTCTGATTTTGTTTATGGACTGAGAATTGAAATATAGATTTTCTAGGTTCATGCTCTAATTAGTGTAGAGAAGTATTTGAATTGTTACTCGAAATAATGTGGATACAACAGAATACTTAGACTAGGATTGGGTTGTTGAGGCAATCAGAGAAAAATGAATGGAACAAATGTGATGGATACAAGAGAATTGTTACAGATACACAGTTGCCTTTTTGTTCTATCACCTCTGCATCTCTAAATGAACAAACACAAACTATACTGAAGATTTTGGTATTTTAAACTGCTTCTTGAGGAACTGAGATGCTTCTGAATCGCTCCGATGACATAGTATTCTTATTAATGTCTGTGTATCAGCTCCTAGTTGGCTTCCACCACCGTGCCTTTCCACCCCACTTGTAGATTTCAAGTCATCTACCAGTATTCGAGTCTGCAAGTCAAGTAAGAAATGGAACAGGTATATGTTATATCACCACAACTTCCTAAGCTTGGATAACCGAGCTACGCATTGCGAGTATTTAATAGATGTTAATGCTAGACGTTACCAGACATTATAGTGAGTTAATGCCCAGCTTATGGCTGTCATATTTTGATTCGGTAGTCATATATACCAAGGTAGAAAATGTTTCAATTAAAAAGATGCATAGCTAACAAAAGCTAAAAATGAATTGATTATGACGTTTATTTTCTTGACAGAAATCCAAGTCCAGAGCAGCAGTGACTGACCTCATAAGAGTGCAATTTAATCACATGACGAACCCGTGCTACATGATTTTCAACTATTCCTCTAGGAAGTCCATCGCCTCCCGAAATGAAAAATTCCTATTGGAAAAATATATAAAAAGATAAAATAGAAAATGTTAATTAGGTGCAATGACTTGAAAGAATATGAATCTCAGGTAGAATAATCAACTATACCAACCATCAAAACTGAAGTAAATGAGAATTAAAATGTAATGAAGTTCGAAGCATCCTTCACATTTTCTAATCATTTGGCATGCAGTTAAGTGCAACCATTATTTGGCATGCAGTCAAAAGCAAGGAATGGCCAATAAAACAAATGCAATGACTATCCTTTTTTATTTTTATTTGGTTCAAATTGATGGCACCCTAGCAGTCAAATACCTTCAAAACTTCCAAATCTTCTTCTAATAGTTTTGCATCGACCGGAGAGAAAACTCTTGATGGTCCTCCATCTAATAGGACCCGGAGTAAGCCATCCTGGCAGGAAGAACTAATATCAGTAAGGGACAAACTCAAGAGTTAGTGAAATTTGTAAATAGCGACATAGTACAAACCAGAGAAGCTTGAAGAAGACTTGTGACTATGCGATCCCTTAGTGGTTCGACAATAATATTACACAGCTGACTTAGTTCCTGCAGTGGTTTCCAGACATGAGGCCTTTTATTAAAGCATTGATCAATATAGTCAAATAAACCACCTGAATTCTACTTTAGACAGCCGAGTGAAATTTGATATTTAAACTAAATCTGAGTTTGTATTATTACAATATAGTCCATGTCATAAGCACATAAACTCCATGCAACTTAAGTTGTGTAGAAAACACAGATAAACCAAGTCAATAGCATACAGAACTACCATGCAAAGGGAGGGCTAAATCAAATTAAGTTGCATATTTCTGTGGACACTTCTTCTTCAAGCGTGAAGAGAGAGAGAGAGAGAAATGTCCCAAAGTTATAAGCAGATATACCTTTAGAAGAAGAATGGCAAAATGTAGCAACCTAGCCTTACAGCAAGTCACTTACTGTATCAAGTGGTTCAATTAGCAATTCCAGTCTAGCTTGAGAAACACTGGGTTTATATAAATGTTCAATGAATGGCTCCCTCAAGTCACAGAAGATGATTTTAATTCCTGTAAAAGTCAAATAATCAGGGTTCAAGTTTAACTTCTCAAGGCGGTAGCCATATGTTAGTGATGCTTACCGGTGAACTCACAAATGCGGTCAATAGCAGCATTTATATCTTTTCTACTTCCATCAAAGGAGCCCTTCTGCTTGAAACTTGTGGACTTCTCATCCATGGATTTCTCTATAAGCATAGATATTAATATAGATTATGGAAAAAATAGTAAAAGAAAGAATTGCAAATGTAAGCATATCATATCATTCATCATTCACAACGTTGTATAAAAAATTGAATGAGTAATGTGAAAGAAACTATTATTAAGAGTAATATGGATGCATCTGAGCAGAATAGGGAGCTGTACAAGTTGGAGATGTAAACAATCACACAAGCCCAAAAGAATAGAGCCAATCAAGAATCAGAACATTTTAATAACCTAGTTGATCATTGGAAAACAACCATTCTATGTTCATGAGAAAAATCCAATGCCTGGATGGAAGTGTTTGTCAAGCACCAGCAGCATTACAGAAAGAAATCAACAAAACAACTAGGCCTACCAGCCCCAAGAAAACATTCATTTCAATTAGATTGCATTTTTAATCATTCAAAAAGGTATTGAATAGACATATTCTGTGAGAATATTGTAAACAGTTGAGTGAAAAATTAGGACAAAAAGGATGAAAAATTCATTTGTAGATACGTACTGACAAAGTGTTCACGAGGTTTTTTCCTTGTCCATCGCTCCCAAATGCTATCTTCCAACTTATTCAGTTGACTAATTGCATACTGTTAACAGTAAAAAAGCACATAATCAGAAAACTCTTGCTAAATAAAACTGACACAACAACAATCTCAGTAAGAAATAATATGGAGATGGTGAATTCAAAGGACAATGCCCAAGCCAACTTGAACTCACATATAGTGTATTTAACTGAACACAAAGAGTTGCAGTAGCTGAGGCAGGGATTTCACTTGATTTTGTCTCATCTGGCAGCCTTGAATCAAACAATTCCTTTTTAACAAAAGCCTTTATTCCAGCCTCCTTTTTGTATCGTGTAAGAATAGGAACTGGTGGAATCAAATCCTCCTTGGTAGCTGCATTTGAAAAGCACCCATACATTATCTGGTACAAGGAAGAGTAGAAAAGGGGAAGGGGTGAAAAAGAAGAAGAATAGCACATGTACTCCTTAAGCAACTGTGTTTGCTGTAAATGGGATTGAGAATCTATCTGCAGCTTACACTCACCCAACTTATGAGTGACATGATTTGCGTACACTTGAAATGCATTGTCAATGCCCCGAAAAAGGCCATTCAATTCTGAAGACCTCATTGGAACTTTTAGAGCAAAAAATTGATCTACTGTCTGCACCAATAGAAATTTTTGTGATGGAAGGCATTAGTCGATGTCTCTACAAGCAGATATGACAACAATTGCAAAACGAAGTAAATCGTGCTTTGAAAGTACAGTAGAAAGTCCACAAGTCTCCACCAAGAAACAGCATTTCTTTTACATAACTGTGTTAAGGTTTAAGCCTAAAATGTCGCCATCATCCAATTTCAAAATGATAAAACATTTGTAACAAACAAGTTAATTATGACACTTTAAAGGCCACTAATGCTATTGTCAGTTTTGCAGGTATTTGTTATCATAAAATATAAGATTGACCGTAAGATGCCTTCTATGACAATGATTATGCCTTGTGGAATTACAATTGATTTCATTATATTCAGAAACTATATTATTGAAAGCCATAGCATACTAATACCTCTTCCACAATCCTATATACTTCGACAATTGAACTCCCATGCCGCTGTTGAGGAGATATTGGATCCCATCGCTGAAAGAAAAATTACAAAAGGAAAAAATGCTGCACTTGTTAGAAAAACTTTGGATCCTTAACGAAGGGGAGGGAGCAAGATTTCGTGTACCATGACACTGAATAAACATATTCATACAGACAATGAAAGGGCATGAGCAAGAAACATCCTTCTTAAAGGGATAAAAGAATCAAATTTGAATAGTTACCTCTTGTTGAATTGCCCGTTCAACCCAGCTTAAAATTCTTCCAAGCTGCGCATTGACCCATCGCATAACCAGTGTTCCAGATATGGACTCAACCTTTAAACAAAGCAAAGGTGTAATGAAAGAAAAATAATAAGAGTTGAATTCTGCAAAGGAACACCTGGAACATGGGGATTTGTAAAAATGTAAATGCCAGATAACACCACTCTGAACACTTCAATTGAAGAGCCACTTGTTTTTGCAAGCTACTGGTTTAACATACTAAAAGACCTGAATATCGTACCAAATGATATTTAATGTGTGCTTCAAACTTCAATAGCATAGTTTGTGGGTAAATACCAATCTATTATTCCTTTACCAACTTAATGACAATCTCTTCCACAAACTTCCCTCATCTTTATATTATTTGGAACTAAATTTACTTAATGGTAGAAAAAAGACAGAGGAGAAAAGAGAAAAACTTGATTCAACAAACCCCAGCAATCTCACCTGGTATGGATTTAGTTTCCTTATCTCTCCACCAGCAGAAGTGATAAGTGACATTATATACTGCTCAAGGCTATCAGCAGCTGGAAACACTGATACGACATCCTCAGTCAGATGTTCAGCACCATCAAGAAAGGGTTTCTGAAAACAAGCAGGTGTAGTTAAACTTCCATTTTAAAAAAGTGCTTACTGCAAGGAGAGAAGATAAAACAAGAACATCTCTAATCATGCAAAATTGATTCATAATCTTTACCAGCTTGATTCCATAAAGCTTATGAAGAAGTGATGCAGAAATGACAACTGATTGAGGATGTCTCTGAAACAAAATTGGTGCGAAAATTGCTGATTCCTTTTTCAGAAGTTTATTGGTTTCTTCTGCGAGCAACGCCAGAGAATGCTCATGCATTGTGTCTGTTTTTTCAACAGCCTGCAATGTCTGCATCAAAAAAGAAGGGGAGGAAGATAAATCACTAAAGTCCATGCTCCAATATAAACAAGCAGTACAAAGCTACAAAACTTATACATCTGCTATACGGTTTGCAGTTTATTTACAAGAGCACTAACAACTGGAATGGAGAACAAAACAAAATATCACAACCATAGCACAAAATTCTAGAAAATGGCTGGTAAAAGATCAACAAAGAAAACACTAATACATCAGAATTTTAGAGATTCGAGTGCATACTCTTACAATTAAGTTTGACCATCCAAGGTCTAGAAGTTCTGAATGCTTACCCGTGTGAATGCACTCTTAATGGAGGTTGATATGTAGGATTCTATCTGATCTCGATCTATGGCAGATGTCGAATGTATTGCCTACACGAAAGACAAAAAAAAAAAGAATGGAAATGTAACTTCAAACCAGTAGCAAATTGAATTATATGCAACATGTTGCAGTGCAAAAGAAAACAGTAGAGGATGATGCTATGTTTCAATAATAAATTCTTGTCTAGGTAGAAGCAACAGGTGCAAACTCTAACTTTTCACTGCAGAAACAAAGCACATTCCGTATTATGCTAATTGACATAACCCTGTCCAAGTAAGGATTTTGCATACCTGATCAGATTCTTCTAAAAGAAGCCTCCGAGTAACCATTGCAACTAATACTACATCATCCATAGTTACTGGCTCCTGCAATAAAATGAATTGTATACATATTTCAGAACCTTTTTGAAGGGCTTTATTGGAAAAATGCATTATACCAAATTATTTGAAAAAAAAAATTCCCACTTTTGTTTAGCCCTGTTTGGTATGCTTTCCATTTATTTTTTTCTTTTTTGGTTTCAGTTTCCATAATTTGACATATTATTTTGATGAATCTTTGGCTACTTAATGGCTTGAAGCAGAAAAACAGGTTGCAGAAATAGCAGAGAACTAAAAGAAGTGGTTTTAATTTTCATGGTTTCAGTCTCCCTGTTCCTTCAACTGACTTCTCTAGTTTTGGTTTTCAAAATAGAAAAACATAATCTAAACAAAGTCCCCCTCATTGCAAGTTCAATTGAGCATCACAGGATAAAATAAATTGACATTATAATCCTAGCTTCAATCTATTTATTCCTCAAATCTAGGATTAAAATTGTTCAAACACTGAAAGAGGGCCACCGAATAACATTTTAAGTCAAGGAAAATCCAGTGACTCAATTTATTCGCTTACATGTCCAAGCATGGCTTCTGTCAAGATATGTGTAGGCCATAATGAGTAAACCAACTTAAGTAATTTAGATAAAGAATTTCATGGATTATGATTATGATTGAAGCATCATCTATCACAAGATGCACATCAAATCAGAAAGTAATTCAACCAAATGTACCACTTCACACAATTTCTCAAACCTCAGCAAAGTGTTTATGGTAGTCCCCTAGCTGCTTATCAGCCCATTTCTGGATTGGCAACAAAAAGGACTGTAAGAAAGAGAAATCTTCTCCTTCGACTTTGGAACGTAAACTTTTCAAGTGTAACCTCTCTTGTGGACCCCGTTGTTCCTTCAATGGAATCTTCTTTAGCTGTTCAATGGCATGTTTCAGGAGTCCATGTTCTTGTGTGATAACATACTGCAATCAAATAAAGATACATAACATAAATGCATGGAAAATAGTGCCAATGTAAAGAATCAACCAACAGGCACTAGATGAAGTTCATTTGCATATGAGAACCAAAAAGAATTTTCAATAGGGAAATAATCAGAAAAAATACTATACACCATTGCAACTCTAAGAGAACTTGCTGCCCTATATCCTGCAGAAGCTTGGGTATCCACATCTTTATGCTCGGTCTTCCTCTTCAATAATTGTCAAATACAATCTTCTGCAACTCTTTAATTGCTCATATCAAGAAATCAATTGCCCTTCCAAGCATTATTTTTCCCCATCAATCAAAACTACTTTAAAGCCCTAATAATAAGAAACAAATCTATTAACAGGTGACATCTCAGGAGCCTAAACAAGTGAAGTTAGGGCTTTGTCCCTAAACCTGCATTATCAGGTACCCAAATTAGACATCAAGTCCGACTCCAATTTCATAACTAGCCTGTTGAGTACATCTTATAAATGAAAGTCCTTTTCCACCCAAATTAAGCTAATAAAATACAGGCGCTAAAGTGAACTCATTGCTAAACCTTTCCACAGGAAGGGTAATAGTAGTCAAAGCATTGACCTAGCTCCATTAGGCAAATTAAATTAGTTTATCCTAAATCTTGGCTCTGATATCTGATGCAATTCCAGTTTAACAAGTTAAGGTATAAAAAAAAAGTGGGAGGGTGAATCATGGTACATTTAGGTGTTCTTGAGTGTGGAAAGAGAGGAGTGGGAATGGATGCACACCTATTGCAGATGGAAGCAACTGATATACAGTACCTGACAAAATAATACCCATGCATAACATGTGTAATGGATAGTCTCCGTAACACCAAGAAGACGCCAGGTTGACTTCAAGAGCTCAAGTATTTCTTCCACTTCCTGAAAATAAAGATGGGAGATGCATTAGGTGAACCAAAGAAAACGTAACAAAATAATCTGAATTGTGCATATTAGAGAAGAATTACAGTTTACTCACAGTTAGTTTTCATGAATGTTCCCATAAAGATATAAAATTTATGAAAAATCCTAGCCTTGAATTTTTTTGAAGTACTATTCTCATTTCATGAATGTTCCCATAAAGATATAAAATTTATGTAAAATCCTCTAGCCTTGATTTTCTTTGAAGTACTATTCTCACATAAGCCCACACCATATTAAAATCTATTGAGAACCTAACCTACCTCTGCAAATGGATAGACCTAGTGTGTTATTGTACATCACGATCAAGATGAAGAATTACTAACCTCTGTCAGCTTCCCCTCATCTAAGATGTCAAAGACACTGAGAAGGAGTTTCTGATATAACCTAACATTAAGGTGGTAGCCATCAGCCCAGTGGCATACTTCACCCGTTAAGTCACCCCGAGCTGGCCTCTCAGCAAGTGGAACAGCAATCTCTCTAAGAGATCGCAAGCATTCTGATCGTTGGACTTCTCCCTCAGAAGCTGGACGAAACTATAATCCAGAAAGAAGACAAAGCCATATATGTAAAATACAAATGCACAAATGCATATAATAACCGATAAGCAGAGAACTGCGAACAGATTCACATTAGTAAACAACAAAACAAAATGTTTTTTCACAAGCAAATAAAAGGAACAAAAAGATAAAGCGACATTGTGGCATAATACGACATCAATAATGTTAACATGGAAAACTTTTATTGAATAAAGCACCTACCTCTGATTCCTCAATTTTTGCCAATAGAATCCTCAAATCACTTGCCTTGTGCCCAGATTCACCAAATCCAACAACTGGGTGGTTGATAAGCCCCTCCTCCAGTATGAATAGCTGTATCAAGATGAAGAAAAAAAAAAGTATAACATTAATATCAAATAGAATCTTCGCACCCCTTCAATTTAGCTATTTCAAGAGAAAGTTATCAGCCAGCAGAAGAAAAATAAAAACAAATGGGAAACACTAGGAACAAAGAGTACAGAATTTACCTGCCTTTTTTGCCACCGTATGTATGCTTTCTTGTCTGAAAATTCTGTCCGTGATATACAAGACAACAATTCCAAAGGAATCAGTAGAGTATCCATTCGTTTCCCCACTTTACCAACAAGAGCATTGAGCAATCCTTTTCTTGTTCTAATGTCCATCACCTCAGGTATCTGCACTCATTGAAGATTGCAAAGAATTGTTACGACTATAATAACTCAGCTAATCCAAATTAATGAACAGCTATTTCAGAAAAGACATAATAATCTTTCACAAACTGCATTAATATTTACATTTCCTCGCACTTATAATATGTAAAGATCAAAATGGCAAAGCATTACTTCTAAGCACCAAAAACTGAGCGCATTCCTAAAGACAAAGAAGACATAGAAAAGGCATCTAATGCATACTCAGAAGTCGAATAATATGACAATATGCCTGCAACAATCTGATCTTGCACGCACTCAAAAGCTTCAGCTTAGGAATTTCTTCCCTGAAACTGCAAAAGTGCAGTCCAAGTTAAGATTTAAAGTCATATAAAAAAGCCTTCATTTATCTCTCTCCCTCCCTCTCTCTCTTTCTCTCTTTGGGCCATTCTATTTATGAAGCTTTTGAATGATAAAGAGCCATTGACACAGTAACATGTTACCTACAGTACTGTCTATATATAAAAAATTTAACTTTT
Source organism: Excoecaria cochinchinensis (assembly GCA_947683425.1). Lineage (NCBI taxonomy): Eukaryota > Viridiplantae > Streptophyta > Magnoliopsida > Malpighiales > Euphorbiaceae > Excoecaria > Excoecaria cochinchinensis. The sequence continues at coordinate 863,822 of CANTUQ010000125.1, read as the reverse complement.
ATCATTTAATATATGCATATGATATATTTAGACTAGATAAAAACCTAAAAGATATTTCATCCTGTAGAAAGAATCCTGCAGAGGAGGAAGATGATAAAAAATAATAACAAAAAAAGGCCAAAAATCCTACTAAAGTTTGTACTTGTGAGGAACTTTCCAAAATACCTCCATCTGAGCACGCATAATCTCTAACAAGCCATTCAATCCAGGTGTACGTTCAGGCTGCACAATATTCTCATTTTTACTACGCCCAAGCTTCCTCATCAATTTTGATTTTTTGTCTTTCTTTTTCTCCTTTGAGGGAACTATTAGGCCTCTATTCATGCCATGATAACAATGAAAGAAGGCATTGCAAAAAACACAAAAGAATTAGAAAACCAAAGGTCACAACATATACCAGATATACAAGGTACTAAACTATTATCATTCAAGATGAAAGAAAAGAACTAATCTGTATGCCAAGGGAAATTTTGGAAACTTACCCTGCTGCCCCAGCACAAGCCAAGAGGACCTCATATGCAGTTTCGCGAAGGTCATCATCTGTTATACCTAAAACCAATAAGGATATGATAATTAATCACAAGCACTTCGTGAATAAACTTCACCTTCTATGTCAAGATTTTACTAACAAAACATTCCAACAATGCACTCTTGATTATTCAAATAATTGATTGTAAATAGTTATGTAATTTTTGAGGCTATAAAATAAAACAAATAGAAAATTTGTCATTTCAAAATTAATCTCAAAATCCTCATCAGAACCCTATAATTACTGTACATATGTTGCCTTTAATTATTTTTCCATTTCTATTAGGACCTCTCCACATTTTCTTTTCCAAGGTTTTTCACTGATGTTATAGGTAACAGAAATTGTCTTCTTGGATATATCAACAATAAAAAATAGGATGCCAAAAGGACCACACATCTAATGCTTCCAAATCCAAGCATTTACTAACACATGCATAAGTAAAAAGCTCTATCCCTGCTTGTTCCTGTCCCATCCCTTTCCCAAGGGGTCAAGAAGGTAGTATACACTAATTTTAGAATTTAGCTAGTGAACTTGATCAGCATTATACCTGTTGCAAAAGCAGGCAATTTGGGCATGAGATCAGCAGCATCGTTTGTATTACGCCTTGAAATCCTGACACTACCAACTTCCTCAAGTTCATCTTCGTCATCCTCAAAATCTTCAATATCATCCACAGTCAGTTCCCGAGCTTCGGTGGAGTTAAAGGACTCTGACTTTCCTACACTTGAAAAAGATGCCTCAGGTGAGGGTGCAAAGACAGAAGTTGGCGCAACGACGGGGATTGGTTTTGAAACTGGAACAGGTGGTGGTGGCCTTTTCGGAGGTAACCCTGAAGATTCAGGATTTGTAACCAAGAAAAATTCATCTGCAGAACCCCCACTAGTCTGAAATTTGTGAAAAATAATTCAACCTTTAGGATTACCAGCACAAGATCACAATTGATCCTTGTAATAAATTCAAATGATGAACAGATGTATCAAGCATAAACAGCGCAAATAAAATTTAGTTAGAACCAAGAAAATATTTTTATAGACAAATTCCAAACCTAGAAAAAAGCCAATAACTGCATATGCCTATCATATCCCATCAAAACACATAGTTCTTTTAGAATAATATCCGGAAAAACCCACCCATCGAAAACTTGAGTACCAGTAAAAACTTAGGTCTATCTAAAGACGAAAATCAATTGCAAGACAATAGCAATAGCATCATTCGTTTACCATACTGCAAGTTAGAGCATACCATCTGGGGTAACTCGGTGTTATCATGGTAATCTCTTATTGCCTCTGACAGCTCAAGCATTGCACCTAGATTAACAGACGCCCATTAAAAGGATGAAAAATAAAATGAGGACAACAATTTTGGAAAGAATGCAATAAATATAAAGATGAAAGGGCACCTTTTTTAGCGCAATTGAGAACAAAATCAACACTGACTTGGTCTAGATCTACATCATCTAAGGTGACTGCACCAGGAGGCATTACAACTTTCTTTATTAAGCTACCAGAAAGAATAAAATCTAAAAGTATGCGCCTGTCCCGCCGGTATCTTTGCAGAAGATAAAGAGCATTGTCCCTATTTTCATCAAGCACACCGATTTAGAAAAAGCTAGAGAGAGAGATGCAAAAGAAGAAACTTATTCCAATCACAAGTCTAAAATAGAGCACAATACATACTCCTCCATGGCAAATTTAACAATGAAGTGAAAGCAAATTCCACAAACTTTTACAGCTCTACAAGTATGCTGCCTTCATTCTTCACAACCTGGTTATGGAATAATAAGGAAAAAAAAAATCCAATTTAGTTCAATAAAAAGCTAATTCTATTACATCTAGTAGCATGACATTAAGCAAGTGACAGCAAATCGTAGCATTTGAATCCTCATCTAGTACTTGAAATCTAACAAATTAAAACGGATCGAGAAGGCAAAAGTTATGAATTCTACTAAAATTCTATGATTGGCTGCTGGGAAAGAGAGGGAAACGAAGAGAAAACAAATAGATTTAGTTGAAAGCAATATTAGATCTAATTAATAAGCAGGTAATGGAAAAGGTAGGAACTTTTCAAAAAAAAAAAAACTTTGAATTAGTACTCGCAAATCAACTTCCGTGTCTTACCTCATCATGGCATTAAATGTCAATGTTTTGGGTTACTGAAAACTACTTAACAAATTATCTAAAAAGAAATTAATTTTCTTCTCCTTTGCTCAACTTTCTTTAATTCAAAGTAAAAGATAATAATGGCAGATCAAAGGATAAACAAAATTAGAAGTGAGAAATCAGAGAAAGAAGCGTACTTTTTGAATGGTATATAATCGTTGATAAATGCAGGATTTGAAGCTGAGAGAGAGGAGAAGAGAAGAGTCAAGGTAGAATCTTTATGCGAAAAAATTAGTGAGAGTCAAAATGAGAAGAGAACTGAATAAAAAATGGAGAGTTCCAGGGACTGTTTGGTTGGTTCATTGGCGAGTGAGAATCTGATGGGAAGAGATGGGAAAGGAAGTAGGAGGGAATAGTAAATAATGACGGTGGATTTAGGAAATCTGAGTAGGATTTATTTATTTATATAAAAATACAAATATAATTTTTAATATATTTTTTTTTCATTTTTTCAATTTCTTTAAATAGTTACGACCTTTTTTATTTGGGAAAAAACAAAGGTTCGGAATCTAATAAAACAATGTGAGTATATATAATGAAAGGTTTAATAAGACAAATTAAAAACGATTTGAAACAAAAATATTTATTTTTTTTCATAATTTATAATCTTTAACTTCATGTTGTTTGTCAAGAACAAGAAATATGAATTTACCTATTCTCTGTTCTTGAATATAATCTAAATTTCAGTTTGTTACTTATTCTCTCAGTTTCATTTTGTTTATTATTTTTGTTATTTTTATTAAAATTAAAAAATATTAATTATATTCAAATTTAGTATAAACTTAAATAATTTAATACACAAATTTAAATCTAATTGATCAGTTTACGTTAAAAAAGAAAATAAAAGTATTAAATAAATAAAATTTAAATTTTATTTAGAAGTGATACATAAAATAAAATGAACGGGGTATTAACTAGAAAATGAGAATTTTTATGTATTTAATTGATTTATTGATATATATGCTTATCAATATAAGTAATTAATGAAATCTATTTGTTTTTTTTTTCAAATGGCAAATTAGTAATGTAAGAGTAATTAATGAAGTATAATTCTCATTCGCTTTTATTTATTAAACAACTGCTGAAGCAACAAACCATAAAACGGTCAATTCACCGGTCAGAAAAAGGGACATTTTTATTTTTGGGGTGTTTTAAAAAAATATTTAGAGTTTTAGGGTGTTTTAAAACTTATTTTGGGAATTGGAGTGTTTTGCCCATTTCCGCAAGAAATTCTTGCGGAAATGGGCAATTCATTTTTTTTTTTAATTTATGGGCAAAAGCTGCAAAATGCAGCTTTTGCCCAACTCAATCCATTTCCGCAACTATTTGTTGCGGAAATGGATTTGATTTAATTTATTTTTTTTTTATTTTTTTTTTTTAAATAATGGGGAAGCTTGCAGCTTCCCCTCACCCAACCGGCAGCCAGTTGGCTGCCGGTTGGCCCCCCACCCACACCCAAAAATTAAAATCCCTTTTTTTATAATAAAAAAATATAAATTCAATTTTATTTTTTTTTTTATTAATATGAATAAATATTTTTCTTACTCAATTCAATAAATAGGATAAAAAAATTATAGTTTAATGACAATTTATTAAAACAAAAAATTAGTAATATTTGTCCAATTAAAATAATTCAAAATAAAAATAATATATTTATTATGTATATAATTAAAATTGAATAATATTTTCGTTTAACTAATAACTCTTTTTTTAACAAAATTCTAATTATATACTTCAACACTTCATTTTATTTTTATGTGTATACTGCAAGCATCCCTCTCAGTTCTTGAAGGTAATTTCCTTCCAAAGACATAAAAATCCTACTATTCTTTCACTTTATAGACTTTATATTTTTTTTACCATCAAATTAATTGACAATACCATTCAGAATATTATATAATAATCAAAAAAGGAAAGCATACTATATTTAAAAGTACGATAAAATCTAATAGTGTGAGGCTATAGACTTTCTAGATCTTATTAAAAGGTATTCGACTTTTACACTTGTCTTAATCTCAATAGAACGTATCCAATCGAGAATATAGCAAGTTTATGAGGTAAAAGTAAATGTTGATAGTACAATATTAATAACAAGGAAACAAAATAAAATGAATTGAAAATCTCAATAGGTAATTTTATATTTCATTGGATTTTCATCCAATATTCAATCTGCTATATCAAATTAAAGTTTAGCTTCATCCCAAGCGCCATTTATCTCGAACTTGCATTCTTTAATTTCAACGAGCCAATACAATTTATGCTTACAAAAACTAACAAACCCAACAATAGAATATTAAATTATAAAAACTATAATTTATATATATATTTTTTAAGTTATACTCTTAAAAAATAAGTGTTGAAGTATATAATTAGAATTTTGTTAGAAAAAGAGATATTAGTTAAACGAAAATATTATTCAATTTTAATTATGTACATAATAAATATATTATTTTTATTTTGAATTATTTTAATTGGAAAAATATTACTAATTTTTTGTTTTAATAAATTGTCATTAAACTATAATTTTTTTATCCTATTTATTGAATTGAGTAAGAAAAATATTTATTCATATTAATAAAATAAAAAATAAAATTGAATTTATATTTTTTTATTATAAAAAAAGGGATTTTAATTTTTGGGTGGGGGTGGGGGGCCAACCGGCAGCCAACTGGCTGCCGGTTGGGTGAGGGGAAGCTGCAAGCTTCCCCATTATTTAAAAAAAAAATAAAAAAAAAATAAATTAAATCAAATCCATTTCCGCAACAAATAGTTGCGGAAATGGATTGAGTTGGGCAAAAGCTGCATTTTGCATCTTTTGCCCATAAATTAAAAAAAAAAAATGAATTGCCCATTTCCGCAAGAATTTCTTGCGGAAATGAGCAAAACACTCCAATTCCCAAAATAAGTTTTAAAACACCCTAAAACTCTAAATATTTTTTTAAAACACCCCAAAAATAAAAATGTCCCTCAGAAAAATGAATTAAAATCTTCATCCAATGAAATAATTAAAAAAAAAAAATCTAAAACTTCGCTGGTAATAAATGAATTTAAATTTTAAAATTTATCTATAAATAAATTTTATATGAAATTTATTTGTAAATAAACTCATATGTTATGTATAAAATTATTAAAATATAAAATTAAAAATGAATTCTTTCATTTTATGATTTGAATAAAAAGAATTTATTTCTATTTTATTTCTTTAAATATCCTGAATACCAATTTTGATGTCTTTTTTCAATTACTCACAATAAAAAAAAATTAACAGCCATTAATCATCATTTTAAAATTTTTGACAAACACCGAATCAATGATAACATAATTTTTTTAAAAAAAAGTCATATATATATATATATATATATATATAATATTCATATTCAATATTCATTGAAACAATTAAATTGAACAGCTTTTGAATAATGATTTCTAAAAGAAAAAAACGATGTCATTATTTCATTATATTCTTTAAAATTAATAATTCGATTTTTAATTAAATATGATGGCTATAGCCTATAAGCAACACTGATGATTAATTTGCCTCTAAAAATTTACTATTAAAATTTAAATAAAATAATTAACTGAATTATATAATAGCTGATATGACTGCTTCTTCAGCCATAATTTAGTAAAAATAGAAAATAAAACGAGAAAAAAGCTAAATATAACAATAACCAATGAAACTGGTTGGTGAAAATACAACGGATGCGAGTTAAAATTCGATAATGGTAGCTTTGAGTCAAAGAATAACAGTGATAGGAGAGGGAGAAAAACAGTGGTGGAGATAAAGAAAATCATATTACGTTAGCTGCACAAAAATAATTTATTTTTAACAAATGATAAAAGGGTATTATATTTTTTTCAAATTTAACTATTAAAAATATAAATTTATTTACAAATTTCACCTATTTTAGTGAAATTTGGTGAAAGTATGATGAATCTTATGAATTACTAAAATATACAATTAAAAATGAATTCCTTATTTTTATTTTTGAAATAAATGAATAAAAGAATTTATTTCTATTATATTTTCTAAAATATCCTCGATACCAATTTTAATGCCTTTTTTTCAATTACTCACAATAAAAAAAAAATTAATAATCATTAATCATTATTTTAAATTTTCGACAAATATTGAATCAATAATAATATAATTTTTTTTAAAAAAAGTCATATATATATATATATATATATATATATATATATATATATATATATATATATATATATATATATATATATATATATTCAATATTTATTAAAATAAATTAAACAGTTTTTAAATAATATCTAAAAGAGAAAAACGATGTTATTATTTCATCTTACTAATTAAAATTAATAATTCAATCTTTAATTAAATAGGATGGCTAGAGCTTACGAGCAATATTGATGATTAATTTTTCTCTAAAAGTTTACTATTAAAATTTAAATAAATTAATTAACTGCATTTTATAAAAGCTGATATGATTATTTTTTCAGTCATAATTTAGTAAAAATAGAAAATAAAATGAAAAAAAAAAAGCCAAACATACCGAAAAAATATCCCGGATATCCATTATCAAACATTATATTCTCTTATCAACCGTATATTTACAAGAATTGACCTTTCTTCCACAAAAGAGGGCAGAGAGGGAAGGGAAAGAGGGGAAACGAGAAAAGGGGGGCATAACTTGGCACAATCCCTTACCACTAGACTGTCCTATCGGGGACAATTATCAAACATTACATTTAGATCAAAATAGTACATGAGCATTTGAAGAGCTGGATAAAATTATTTGCTGAATAATGTTAAAGATTATAAGTTTATGACAATAAATTTGATTAAACATGAAAAATTGATGCCACGAAAATGGAAAGTTTTATTAAAAAAATAACCCTATATAGCGATTTGGTAATTATCACCTTATTAGTGTAAATTAAGAAAGAGGAATTGACATCAAGACAAGTTTACTTAATAAATATATTTGTAAATAAATCATATTAATAATTAAATATTTCAAAGAAAAGAGCCATCAATTGTTATATTTAATGATGATCCAAAACTAGCAGAAGTGGCCCATTTGTTCGTTCTCAGTTGGTAATATTGGGCCCAAATGGACTGTTTTATGGCACACACCAGTTGCATTCGTATATATATTACTTTAGATGATACCAATTCAATATCAATTAAATAGCTTGAGTCAATTCTATATTTTCGTACTTCGACTAGCATTTAAAAGAAAACAATTCAAAGCTCCTACTTCATATTATAAAATGAAATTTAACACTTCATTTATATAATACATTTGCTATTAATGCTATACTCTACTACCTGAAAATCAACGATCAAGAAACTTAAAGTACTAGTATAAAACTGGAAATTGAAAGCCTTTGCAGTTCCCATGAGACACGCTTTAAGAACAGCATGAATGTCCAATTAAACAATCCACCAGGTTGGGAGTAGCTTCTAGTCAAGATTTTCTCTTCCTCCCAAGAATGGAAGCTCTCTGGAATCTGGGGCCGCCGATCCGCCATTTCTTAAAAGCTGCCATTGAGGATTGAGCTGCCTGATACACTATTATGTGCATTACCCTTATATTAGTGCTTCCACATAAATGTCAGGTGCAAAGATTTAAACATTTATGGTTAAACAAGAAGATGATCTCACAGTGTGTTTCTTCCTTTGTTAAAACTGACAAGAATTTGGAGGCTGCTGCAAATGATGTAGTGTGAGCCTTGTAAAGAACCTCCTTATATCGGATTCTAAATGCATAAGACAGCAACAATCCGATGGTTTTATCACACCTGTCCATAATATTTAACACACAGGTAATAGATCAGTCAGAACCAGTTCGTTTGCTGAAGAAATACTTAACAAAGCTGCCAACACATTGTAATTTTCCCACCACACGATTTACTTGATTGAATCACATTTCATAAATCACAAATATGTAATTTGGTTTTACTAATGATAACAAGAAAAGTGCCAAATTTATTAGTTAGACCATCTTCAAAGAAAATATAAATACATAGGCAGAAATGGAACAGGAAGAAACTTACAGTGGAGCTAGCTTGCATCCAAATTCATAGAAGTAAGGGCAACGAGATCTCAAATCCACACATCCAGCATCAGCTTGGATTTCCAGCCTTGTTCTAATATTAAGAAAAGATCATCATAAAACATAAAAAGGCCAGCAAGAAAATAAATCTTTAATGGTTGCAAAACCAGGTTTGCAACTAGAGTGATGGCAAGAAGGGAGTTAAACATCATCTTCTGCAAACCAATAGTCTTTACTATAGGTGTTCAAAGTATTTTATGTTGATTTACAAATCCAGAGTATGTGAAAAATTGAATCCCCTCTTACTCAAATGCAAACCATAAATCGAATTATAGCTAGCAGGACAATCACTTTTGATTAAAACAGGCAGGGACACCCATTGATACAGCTTGCCTTAGATGTAACTCATGAGCAAGCCAAAATGGTAGCTCTGTCTTTGAACCTTGTTCAACCTAAGAATCAGAACACAAAAACAATATATCAGCACAAAGACATATACACTCTGCACTCTCTCCAGCAGCAAATTCCCTCAGAACTTACATAGCCTCTTTCAGTGCTTTGATCAAATTTTGCTCCATTGACAGCCTTGTGGAACACAACTGGAACAAACTGTGAGCAGAATAAAGCATTAAAAAATTTCAAATAAAAAGCCAACAGTGGGGAAGAAAAAGCAAATTGAATTAGTTGAAACAAGATAGGATAATATTATGGACCTCTTCCTCCACAAGAATATCATCAATGTCATAGTAATTCATCATTCTTGATTTTCTCTTTTTCGTAAACCCAGCACTTCAAACAGGTACAATCTCAGTTGCCCCAACCTTTAGACAATAAATTTATATCCAGACTACAAAATGAATAAAAATGATTCCAATAAAAACATCAGCAGAAATTATTGATAATAGCATAAATCTGTAAATTTATAAATAAAAATACTAGTAATATTTATTTATCCTATAATGCAAGCCGAACATTTGGTCCGTAATACTGCACCCAATTAACAGAACTGAGAGTATGGCAGCATTGGGTTTCTCTTCATTGCAATAAACTCATCAACAATTATTGAAATTCAACCGAGTTCTAAGCTAACAATGCAAATTTAGATAAATTGCCCAAATATCTTAATAATGTAAACTCAAATCTTGGAATTTTAAAAGACACCAGCAGGCAAACCGAACCAACAAATTGTCTTTAATTTGTAATTGGCGAGGAGTAAAATCAGATAAAGGCTTACCGCTATTCCGCAGAATTGATGAGAATACAATTACGAATTACACCATTACAACCAAGCTGAAGAAAAGCAAAGCCCAATATTAAGAACGAAATGCAGTTCTAGGCGTTGTTGCTGATGGCATATTGAGATAATCAGTTAGGATTTGGCGCGCAGAAAAAATCAATAAAGAAAAAATCAAGTCTACGTAAGTATTTCAACCATTCATTTCCATCTTCTTTTAATCAATGCAGTCCACTTCTGTTTGCACTTCAAACTACAAAATAAAATGAATTTTCTTATTGAAATTGAATTATATATACATGTTTGAATCAAAAAAAAAACTGAAAAGAGGAAACGATCACAAGTTACCAGTGATCATGTTGGTGCTTCAAGATTTAATTTTCTTTTTCCAGAAATTAAAGAAAAAATAAAAATACAGCTGGGTTGAAGAAAATCTGATAATATAGAGAGCATGCAGAAAGAGTGAAAGACACATGCCATGCCATATACACAAGCAAACAAACTTCAACAAGATAAGCATCTGAAAAAAGTATAACTTATCAGATAAAAGTTTGAATTTTTACAATTTACAGTGGCAATGATGGAGAGAGAAATTGAAGAGAAAAGAAAAAGAAAATGTGTTTTTAGTTTGAAGGAAACTCAAAGCAACTGAGAATGATTTCATTTGGAACAGACATAAACAGAATATATTCTTTATAATACTAGTAAGAGGGACCATTTAACATCATTTTCAGGATCATCATTATTCCATTAACAGCTGTCAACTTAACATTTCTAAGATATTACAAAACATTTAACAAATAAACTTTGCATCTTCATCGTCCATCAGAACCAATGCCCCCAATTCAGCCAAAAACCTAAAGTAAAACAAGTTTCACCACATTGACAAACTTCAGATGATCAAAAACTCCAACAAAAGTCAAGGTTTTCTGAACTCAACATACAAAGTTTCCTCAATTGAGCAGTAGGTCCTGGCACTACGAACAATTCCTGTTGTTGTCCATAATTTGCCTTTCTTTTCAACCACCTCAGCCATACCCATCTCATCATTCCATCTAACCTTTGAAATGTCACTCCTTTAACAAAACAAACTTGTGATTATTAAATTTAACTTGGAATGTGAAATTCATCACATAGGGTCTGGTTCAACTCCATTTAACCTCACCAAAGAGAGATGAATTTTCTAGGTTTATATACATGATTACAAAATAGACCACGAAGAATATCTTTGACTTCTTTTTTCTTGAAAATTTGGGTAATGGCTCCAAAGATCTAAACTATAGGCTAACTTCTCAATTACAAAAACGATTTTCCATTAACTGTTTCTATATTAATCAGCTATAACTGGTACTAGATAAGTCAAGGGGGGCAAAGCATCAATACCCCTAAATTGGAGGGTCCTCTGCAAGGGATTTTAATACAACAGGTTCCACTGCTGCATCCTAGGGAGGTGAACAATGTGTGTGCCATTGGTAACTCGCACACAAATAAAATCTCAGCTTCTCTAGAAAATGATTTTCTTTTGATTATAATGTTCATATTATTCCGATGCTAATTATATTTCTTGAAGAGCCAGAAACAGGAGAAAGGATGCATGAGAGTGCTTGATGATAAACAGAGAAGGTCTCAATTTTGATTTTTCGTATTGACATATGTATATATATAATAACAAACTGCAATTTATTCAGAAAATTGATTAGAATAGCTATGTTGGTTTCAATTCACCTGCAATGTATATCAACCATGAAGCAGTGTCATTCATCAATAAAGAAGCATATTTCTTAATCAATTCTATTAACAGTTAAGTTGTAATGTTATAAGACATAAGAGAAGAAGAGAAGAACAATGTAGGAAAACAGTTAAGTTGTAATGTTATAAGACATAAGAGAAGAAGAGAAGAACAATGTAGGAAAACAGAAAAGGAGGTAAAGTGGGTAAGATGATGATCTGAATAGTGGATGTGTGGGTACTTTAAAATGAGAATAATAAATAATAATAAAAAGAAAAGAATTGGTAGAAGAGGAAAAACTCCCCCAAAAGGATAATTTCATTCTACGATTACTAACCATAAAAAGAGCAACCATGTATGAATATATCTAAAGGAAAAACTCCATTAACCTAGCATTTACAACTTTCGATGCCTACAGTACTAATGGACTCAATTTCTCTTTTTTCAATAGCTATTGGGGACTGGATTCACATTTCTCATTCAAAACTACAAATACAAAAAACGAAATATATATATATATATACACATACATCTTTAAGATCTAAATAATGAACTAAACATGTAGCAGCAATATAAGAGTAACATCCATACTGCAATAGGAGAGCTTACATGGCAGCGAGCAAGAGAGAGGTGGCGAACAAGAGAGAGAGAGGCAGCGAGCACGAGAGAGAGAGGCAGCGAGGATGGCAGCGGCGATGATTAGACAGTGGAGAGGGAGAGAGGAGGCGGAGGTGGAAGCACTCGATGGAGAGAGCGAGAGAGCGAGAGAGACAGAGAGGGCCACAACAAACAGAAACTGAAGGGGCCGAGTGAGGCCTGTTGGGCAGTAGGGGCAGACCCAAACGGGCCATGTTTTATACGGGCCTTAGCTGGGCGGATTTAAATGGATAAATTTTTAATTGGATTGAATTTGAATTAATTTTTATTAGACAGATTAGACGAATTTTTTTTAGGTTTGCGCCGAAATTGACAAGTCTAATTACAAGCATATAAGATAGGAATTATAGATGAATTTCAAAAAATTTTATGAAAATAAAAAATTATAAAATTCATTCAATTGAGCCTCGCCTGACGACGAGTTTCTTTTGTCTTCTTCGTTAAGAAGGGTCTCATCTTTTTCTTTGGTGATTATGGATTCTTCTAGGCAACAATGATCTGGCTGCCGTTGCTTCACATCTTTCCCTGGAGGAGGAAGAAGACGCAGGTCTTGTGTTAGATAATGATGTTGTAGCCACAGTGCCAAAAGAAACTCAGTGGTCTTTAGTTGGGCAATTTTCGTCGGACAGAGTAATCAATTTCAATGCCATGAAACAGACTTTGGCTCCCCTGTGAAGACCTGTGCAGGGAATAATTATCAATGAGATTGGCACTGAATTATTTTTGTTCCAATTTTTTCATGAGTTGGTATGAAAGGTGTTATCAATGGAAGCCCTATTTGAGATGAAAGTTCATATCTTGATGTCTTTGTGTCCATTTCTTTTTGCTTTCATTTGGCAGGTGGCAGAAGCAGATTAATGCATAAACTAGTACTCATCCACGCATTAATTTAACATCAATGCTAAAAACGAGAGGAATAGGACGACCTTTGGAAGCTATTCATTTCATTCAACAAAAGCCATTTAGTGTATAGTAAAATATCAAGACAATTCCATAAACACATCTAAAGTACAGAAACAGAGAAGATGAAGATAATATAGGCATCAGATAAATAGAATTACACAAATGAGTATTGCGAAAAATAGCTTGAATGATCATACGATGGTTGTCTACGTAACTAAATGCCAATACGAGTACATGAATGAAACGAGCATAAATTTGCAAAGTGATGAAGATGGTAAAATATGGCAGATGCCTATCATTCAGTTATTAATTATTATGCAATAGATCTGCTTGTTTTGAGAGATAGATATGAAATCACAATTTGACTTGGCCGCGAATGCTTGTCCCCCAGTGCAAATTCCAGACCACAAGATCAGTTCAGAAAAAACAAATAAAAAGCGTCTACAAGTTTCTCTTTGCCTTTTTCTTATCACCTTGTCGTTGCAAAGGGCCCAACTTCTCATTGTATATCTTCAATAAATGAGGAGCTTCTTCATAACAATTCACAAACTTTTGCAAGAAACACTTCTCCGTACTCTCGAACAGACTAGTTTTGTTAGAATCCAATTTAACTAGACCTCTGGATGACAGGTATTGAATAACTGCAGCTCTTGGAATCAGCCTCTTCTTCAAGCTCAGTGAAAGTAGCACAGGGCGATTAGCCATGACCGATGAATCTAAACCCATTTTATTCACGTAAAAATCCATCACTGCCATAATCTTATCATTCGAAATTGCCATACAAAAAGGATACCTTTTAAAGGCAATAATAAAATCTTCATCAGACCAACCCCACCTCTTATAAATATCAATCCTTTGACTCCTCATTGGTTTGCTCAATCGTGTCAATGCAACAACTGCTAAGACAAACGTTATTCTCAGAGGATCAATTCCCATTTCCCTCACTTCCCGTACAACCTTTCCAAATTGACCTGAAGGCTTGCCAATTGAACCTGCATGATTATGAACCAAAAACAAAACTTTTTCTGCAGGGACTTTATTTCTCCTCAAAGTGTTGATATTAGGTATTACATTAGCTTCAAGACAACTTGCTAGAATACCAGGATAATGTATAAAAGCTGCAATGGCTGTCTCTTCAGACTTAAGCAACTCTCTATAAAAATTAAAAGTAGGAATCATATGGTTCTCCAAGCTTCTATGCAAGATCCAAGGGTAAAAGGTGAAGATTCTTATAATGTCTTGGGTTGAAGCACCTTTAGAGCGAAAAAACTCGACTTTGGGGACAATGATTTTCTCTAGGTTAAGGGATAGAGTTTTTGGGTGCTTTATAATTATTTCAGCGATTTGGTTTCTTGAGAATCCAAGCCTCTGGAAAAAGGATATAATTAAGTCAGGCTTCTCTGGGGTTTTAAAGTGAACGCTTTTAGAAGCTGATAAAGCAGATTCGGAAGGCAACCCACATGTGTTTATGAGGTATGAAAGAGTAAATGAGTGTTGATCAGCCTTGCAGGACAAGTATCTAAGAGATGATGATACCACCACTGATGGATTTTGAGCTGTGAGAGTGCACCCATTTCTAGAGAGGAGTAGAGCTTTACAAAGAAACTGAAACATGAGAAATCAAACTGAGGAGGTGAACGAAAAAACTTAGCTTTGCTTGAAACAAATCCCTAATATGATAATTGCCAATTGCAATTCCGATTCCAACAAAAAAATTAATAATAATTCAGAAGCTTCAAACTTGCGAGCAAAACCCTTCGACGAGAGATTTCATATTGGAGGGAAATATTAAGTAATCATGCGCAAAAATGATGCTGATCTTTTGGCAACCATTGCTTCCAACTGACATAAGTAATGACTGAAAAATGGAGAAAAGAACAGAAGAAGTAAATATTTTAATTTATACTGAACTGATAAAAAAATCTTATTTTGAGTCTGAATCTTATCAAATCGAATTGGAACTGTTTTTGGCCTTTTTGGACCAAATCAGTAGTAGTCTTAAAATAAAAGATGTTGACAAGATAAAGCAGGAAGAAGGGCAAAATAATAATAGTAATAATAAAGAAGCCACCAAACACCAATGACAACAAAAAACATGTAAATATACCATCATTTACTTTTGGGTCCGTTTTGATCTACTAGTTAGTTGTATAAGCAAAGACCAAGAAATCACTCGACAGTGAGCAGAGGTTTAGTCCAGGAACGTTGATTCTTGCTGGAAGCTTCATAAAGTTTTATAAGTCCTAAGGAGCTGACCATTCCATGAAGGCAGGTCCAAAAGTAGCAAATTTTGATTGAATTCAAATGTATGAGGATCCGCAAATGACATTTCTACTACAAAAAAATAAAACCCATTCTTCTCTGATGCAATCAATGAAGGTTGCTACTTACCATTTAAATTTAATTCAGTAAATCAAATCAAATTAACTTAAAATAGTCTTCAAGAAGCCAATCTGTAATCAAGAAAAACTAATTTAACTAATAACAGTGACATCAGAACACAAATACCAAAAACACAGAAAATGAAAACCACAGAAGCAGATGTCTAAAAGACACAGAATTCACAATAAGCTAATGAACTCCATAAGTAATTTCATAAAAGAACACAGAAAACTCGTATACTCAATCGATTTAGCAATCATCTATAGTTGCAAAGAGAATACCTCATGAATCAAGGAGTGTACCAGACAGAGAAAGGTCTGCTTATCGAGTGAGGGAGTGGAGGCAATGGCTAAAAAGGAGAAACTTTTGAAAAATATAATTAGGTTTTAGAGAGGTGGTGGTGGAAAAGGAGAGGCGAATAGAAATGGGCGTGTGGTGCCAGCATAGAGAAGTACCCGGTCGCGAAGGGAGGCAAATTAATATTAGGTTTCGTTAAAAGTGAAATGACGTCGTTTCGACACTTTTATCTTTTCCTAGATCGCCATTCTCAAAATTTGAGTTGAAATAAAAAAGTTTTTAATTGCGTAAATGGATTCACAAATGTTAATGTGCTGTGCTTCAGTTTGATCCTTTACAAGTTTTCAATTGATCTGAAAAGTTTGATCCTTTAAGAGCTGGCACAGTTTTTGGTCTAAAAAAAATCTTTTCTTTCAATTAATTTCACATTTTATACTTCGGCATAAACTGAAAAGATGCTCAATAAAGAGCAGCTAAGATAAGAACAAGAGAACATGACTAATATTTCTTCTTTTATGATTCAAAAAAGAAACTTATCACCTGTAAGAATTTCTTTAAGATACAAGCATGTACAGCGAAAACCAAACCTCATGGTTAGTTAATAAAGTTCCTCCCGTGAACATAGATAGGAAGATAACAACTCATTATTCTCTTCTCTATATAAATAACTTGGGGCACTAACTATTGTACAGGTAGAAGCAAACTCAAGCTCCATCACTTAGCTGGACAGTCATCTTTATATTCATAGCTGCTAATTCAGCAGCCAAATATCTGAAGACATAAGGCATGGCAACTGTCTCCATACCCTTGCTTGTTTGGCAGGCATGGCAAGCCACCTTTTTGGGAGCTCTCATTGGAGGTAACCCGCCAATTTCACGCACAACCCGCTTTTGTGATTGGACGAATGATGTTGTGAGTATGCTTCCACATAGAGAACACACATCAGCAATGTGATAGTCAGAACATGTGTGCAGCCTATCGTGCAATAAATATGCTGCTCCATGAGCAAGCATGGCATCTCGCTCCATCTCTCCGAAACGGATACCTCCACCACGCTTTCTTCCTTTAATAGGTTGTCTTGTAATCTGGTCAACTGTTCCAGTTGACCGAACCTGCATACCAGTTACAAAACAGTAATGTGGTGATTCAGAGCATTTGGTTGGATGCCCACAATCATTAGGTTGCGAGTTGGTGGACCAAACAAAAATCAAGAGCACTATAAACAGTAATAATGTAAGATATCAATTTATTCACAGTAAATCTTAAATGGAGAAATCGAAAGAAGTGCTCAACTTTCAATATCAACAGTATCATCCATCAAGTAACTCAGACAGAACCGCTTACCTGAAATTTGTCTGAAACCATATGACGAAGGCGCTGATAATAGACAGGCCCAATGAATATTTCACACTCTAGTTCTTTTCCATAAACTCCGCTATATAGCACCTCCACACCATGATAATTGAACCCATGAGATCTTAGCATGGAACCTAGATCGTCAACAAGTGACTCAGATTCTGATTTGCTTTCTTGCCCATTAGCCCTTTTAATTGAGCTAGCAAATGGTGTAGCATCCACAAATTTCCCGTGTAAACTACCTCCCTGACATAGCAAGTGTTCAGACATACATCAATTATTTTCCAGATAGTATAATGCTAGTTATCTACCAATACAGAAGTTATCATGCATGATGTCATATTCAGAAAGGGATCACGTGGGACAAATTTGGAAGATTTTGGTTCCCAGTTTCTATACCTTGGCAGCAAGAGATTCCAAAAGCATTGCAATTGTCATCCTTGAAGGAAATGCATGAGGATTAATAATCAGATCAGGACGCATTCCAGTCATTCCAGAAAATGGCATATCAATGTCCGGCCACAATTGGGAGCAAACACCCTTCTGCCCATGTCTACTGCTAAATTTATCACCAATAATAGGGTTTCTGGGATGTCGGAAACGAATATTAACCTGCCCCATGAAAGAACAGAAATATCAACCAATAACTTGAAGAAGTAAGAACACATTCAGGACATAGGTGATCACAGCATATTATGGCAAAAAAGTCATGCATAAACAAATCCCACACAAACAGAAATCTTAAATTCTTGCTTGCTGATTTTGCATCAGTCAATGTCAACATTTGAGTTGAGGTGATGGAGATAAACAGAAATTGCAGGACTGAAAAAATAATTTTAACAAAATAGAACAAATATTATCCTTTTGAATATTTTCTTGCTGCCTCATTGATTTCCTACCTTGTTCTATACTTTCCCTTTTTCAGGAATGAGTGAAAAGGTCAGACTAAACTTAAGCACTGAAAGGGTGAAATCTGGGACAAAACAGAAATTTACATGAAAGATGATCATCAAAATCTATAACTTTAAAAACAACCTCAGGGAAAAATATGTTATCTTCAGGGAGTGATAATAAGTTTTAATTTCAAGTAGTGCGCAAAAGGGTTGCATGCACAAATACCAATAAATACTCAACTGCCTAAAATAAGAACTTACTTGAACAGCAATCCAAAAATAAATGAGGTGAAATGAAAATATATGAACATACCTTCTGAAGGTTCTTCTTGTTTTTCGTATCAATAGCAACATAGTCAACAATAACTGGGTCTGAACCTTTTCGGGTGTTAGTTCTTGTTGTACTTGTTACTTCATTATATACGCTACAATAGGGTTCATTCGGATGTATTATCTGGATTATAGTTAAGTAATTGGTCAACATAAATCTCATCGAGATCGTGTAAGAAGAACAGGATAGTGTGTAATGGGAAGAGTACAGAAATAAGAAGCTAACCTGGCCAACATATGGAAGACCATCAGAATCAATCACAGAATGCAATGACCTATCAAGGTTACTTCTTCTAAACATTCTATGGGATCGATCAGACCTGCTACCCTCTTCAGATAAGTCAATAGTCTCTGTCTGCAAAGAGGAAGGTAAAACACAAAGGATGGACACAAGTTAAAGTCACAAACATAAGAAGAGTTAGCATTGACATTAAATGCTAAGAGTGCATTAATATGGCATCAGTATATTTGCTAAGGGAAAAAGAAATGATTATCTATGATTAGAAAGTAAAAACTGAGATTCATGTCCATGCAAAGGTATATGTGAACATAGACATGAATCAAAATCATCCATACATAAACTTGTATATAAAATTAGGAAAATGTAATAACTTTTTTCTTAATACTTCTCCCTGTAATAAACATGATGATGGATACAACTTCAACATATAACTTCTGAAGCAGAATGGGAAATTTATATTTTTGATAAGTACGAACCTGGTAAATTTGTCCATGAAACATTCCACATTCTACCGATGACTTATTCAGAATCATGGCATCCTCCATATCATATCTAGAAAACAAAAGGCACTTGCATTTAGAAATGCTTAAAGATTGGTTATGCTTGTTTAAAATACTTACCCTGTATATGCAAGCACTGCTACTATTGCATTTGTCCCTGTTGGGTGCTCATCTATGCTGTACTTTGTATATGCACTTGTGCGCACAATGGGAGTTTGAGGAGTCTGTGAAAGCCCAAAATATTTTCATTTAACAAGGAAAAGCAAGCTCATAACAGATATACAAGGTAGAAAACCAAATCAAAAAAGGAAAAGCAACAAATGAATGTTGCATTAGCCATTCGCATAATACACATGAAAGCCAAAGAGACTAAACTCAAATTAATTTAATAAGGAACTGTGATTAAGGACCATTTTCTGGTATCAAAGACAGGCAAATTTCTTGGGACCCACAGGGGAAAAAAAAAAGCCTCAAGTGGAAGGGTTCAATCCCCCATCTGATAGTGAAGGGGTAGTCTTAGGCTATATGCACATGAGTTTACACACTTTATTAGGTATGCCTTTTGAAGAGAGGGTAATGAACATATGATAAGGGTATCAAAGCATGACCATTACCCACACGGACACACAAGGTGGGCCAGCCAGGACAAGAGCAACATGTGACTGGGCAGTTGAGTGTGATATAATACCATGTGGGATAGTCAAGTGTGAGATAGTCAAAGAGTGGTCTTAGGCTATATACATGTGGATGCCAAAGACCCCATCAATCATGTCCTTTAGAAAAGGGTAATGGATATGTAATAAAACACGCATGAACTAAAATCTCATGCAAAGTTGGACTACCTCCAACTCTATCCCAAAAGGACAATCACCAAGTAAAAACTTTTTCCTGAAAAAAGGAATATAGTTCTCACTAGAAAAGTTTTCCCTCATCATAGTGAAACATTATTGGAAACATGAATATTATACTAGCTCAAAATAAACTCCAAAACAAGCCATGAAAAAATAGCTTCAAGAGGAATAGAATCACAGGCACTAACAGGAACTTGCTATTCCTGCTTAGCTCTTAATTCCTGATGTAAATCAACAAATTCTGTAACTAACTAATAAGATACTTAGAATTGGATACAATTAATAAATATGACTCATCTATTTCGAAAATACATAGAATTTTGAAGAGGGAAGATTCTATTATTATTATTATTTGAAGTGCGCCATACCCATTATCCAGAACAGGTATTTTATGTTAAGTGAAGATTTAAAGTAACCATGCATCAGAGAGATGTAAGACTATGCACATAGGCACTTCCAAAAGGTATAAATTACAATTATCAATGAGAACAAACATGAGGAAAATAATCACTGTAAGAAGTGGAACTGTATAATAAAGTTATTTTTGGAGGAGGTTTCTAACTTGAACTCTTCAATGAGGAAAGCAAGAAAGGGGAAAAAAATCCAGCCTTACCTGAAGATGGTATAGCTTCTGATCTGCACGGAAGGGAAGTGATTGTAAAGAGTACGCCATGGTTTGTTTTGCCATCTACAATGAAACAAATTATGGAAGGTGCCACACACAAAGTAAAGTGACGGACATTAAAAACATTAACTTCACAGTATTCCACAAATGGAACATAATAAACACCTGACACTGATACATATTTCGTGGGCTTTGATTGTGATCCGACCATGGTGTAAGGTTAGCCACGACGCTAAGCATGTCAGTTGGATGAAGTTCTTCATGAGTAGCAGGAAAAGCATCACGTCTTCCACCATCTCCACCATCTGGGCATCTTATTTCCATAAAAACCTAGTAAGACATGTATAAGTGTGTAAGCTATTTCTCGCATTTGTTCTTATCCATAACTACAATCAAAATTTTATCTAACAGCCGTCCAGCTATCTACTAAAAGGGTATTTATATCAGATCAAAAAATGAAGGGGAATATCTGTATTCACCTGTTCAAATGATCCAATAAGTTCAATGTTCCGAGCCTCCTCAGCAGAAACAGAAATATTTCTAACAGGGCGAATGAATCTGGAGGGAGATGTGAATAAATATAGACCAGGGTATGCACCACCCATGCTCAAAGGAACATATCCAATCTCTAAATCATCAGGAACCTGCATTATATTATTTTTAACGAACAAGATGGATAAAGACCAAGGATGAAAATCTGTGATGACATCTGACAATAACAAACCACTGAAGCAGCTGAGACTTTCAATCTTCGTAAATGAGTAACAACTTTGTCAACCTGACTAGAATGTATGGACCCAACAAGACGACCATCTAAAAGAACAGAAAGAGATTGAGGAGGGCCAGTATGCACAAGCCTTGGCAAAGAAGAATTCATCCCAAGACTAATCAAGATACTGAGGATGCCCTTCCTTATATCAAAAAAATCTTTTACCGCTCCTTGTGTGTCAAAATATGAAGTAATTCCTGATAAACGTGACATCCGACAAAGGAAAATGGAGAGGAAGGGTTAGAATTTATATCAAGAACATAAATCAAATATTATAATTTATGAGAGATTATCCTTGAGATACAATTTAGCATGCAGAGAATGATGTTATTTGTATAGAATGTTGATGTGCTGACCCATGATAAAACATATAGATAATCTTAGATGCAAATAACCAAGGCCAGTACACAATCCCTGAACACTGTAGTGAGAGGGTGGAATTTGCTGGTCACATAAACTTTCAAGTTCTATTTGTTAAGCAGCTAAAAGAGTATAAAACGAAGAACAGCAAAACATGATGAATATCGAAGCCTGAAATGGAAGCACAACACCAATGTGGAGAAACAACTGAATGCTATAACAAGACAGATTAAAAATGACATCTTAATTGCATTATCAGAAACTCTACTCACTCATTCTACAAGCATTCAAAGCTTATCAGACATCTATGACAAGATGTCAGTTCATATACTGCCGAGTTCCATTTAATACAATTCAAATTTAACCAATACCCCCACATCATAATATTTTTTATATCAAAGATTAACCCTAGTTTGTATTACATTCTTATTTAAAATATAAATTTCTTATTTTCAAAGTCATATAACTTGACAAATTCAAGGTTAATGCTTGGATGCAAGTTTCAGATAGACAGATACAATCATGCTTCCTATATTTCTTAATAAATATCCATTTCCTTAAGGATAAAGAACCATTGAATCTAAATTCTAGCGGCCTATGGCTACAACATATTCACAGTAAACTTGAGTTCTGACAAAATGTTGGACTTACTACAAGAGTGAGTCATATGGTTCAGCAACCCACAAGGCTCCCCATCAGGTGTATGGACAGGGCAAAGAAAACCCCAAGACCTGTAGATAGCATAAATTTTCTGTTTTCTTAGATGAGATAAACAAGAATGTAAATGCAAAATAAATGGCAAGCAAATACATACTCAGGTAGCAACTTTCGGACACTTGTTGTGCGTAGTCCAGCAAAGGAAGCCCCTCGATGCACAGATCGGAAAAAGGAAAGGAATCGTAAAAAATTGAGCCTCTCTGCCTGAACTGTGAAACCAGCCCTCTAGTGAAACACAATAAACACCTGTTAATTATGTATTTTGTCACCAAGTGACACAAATAAGCAAAAATAAATCATGCACAGAGTAAACAAAATGAATCTGTCACCTAAATATGTGCATTTGAGCTTAATGTGAACCACTAACAAACCTTGAAATAATCATATAACTGGCACAATGATTAGTTTATCCATCTAAAGATGATTAGATGTTTCTCAACCATCTTGGGGTGGACATATAAGTGGGTACCATCTAAAAATGTAAAACCTCATACTTAAAGCAAATCAGTTCAGAAGCCAGAAAGCAATACATGAATTGAAGGATGAGCCATTGCAGCAGTTATTGATCATACATTAACCCATTAAGACTACAAAAAATTATTGATTTTTGCTTTGAATTTAAAAAGAATAATTGGCTGAACAAAAGTTTGATATCTAATGTCTTAATTTGGTTGAACTAAACTTTTGATTCAAAACCATTTTTATAACAAATTTAGTTACCTTTCAAAATTGTATGCATTCTTAAATTTATAATATGCTAACCAAAGAAGTCACAAGAACTATATGACAGGTGTACATGACAACACCCAAGCTCACAGCACACTATTTAAACCAACAAATATAACAATTGTTTCAATTCATAAGGCCACAACATTTATTATGATAGCATATCTGGAAATTTTAATGATTGCAAAAGAATCCATCTTCTGTAACAAAATACCTGTTGCAAATCTAGGCCCGTTTGTGTCACCAGTCTTCCAGTTTTCAGCATATTCTCCACAGCTAAACTTATAGTTGTGGAAGGATTTTTATCCATGATCTTCTTGACATCTGATACTGCAATTTCTCAGGCAAAGAAAAATGACAACAATCACTATGAGAAGAAATTCAATCCTTCCAAATCTATACATAAAAACAGTTGCCTAGCAAATTCTAAAGATGTGCACAATAAGTCAATTAGTTAAATCTGCAGCATGTTACAAGGTCCAGGACTCCATTGAAATAGATAAAATTCCACATATGTATGACATCATGAGTCCCTTGATGAAATTTGTGTTCCCTGACCCACCAAACTGAAAGAATAATCCCTGAGAACTGAGCATTGCAAGAGTTGCACAAGAAAATATCAACCAATCTAGATCTCCATTCCATTCTCAACTAAACTACGTAGGAACCTGAGCAAGATAAAATGACAATGGTGACCTATAACCTTGTCCAATCCTATTTCATACATGTATTTCATTCATTCAATTTGATCCCTAAAGAAAATGCATACTCAGAACCACCAAAAAAGAATCAGGCTTAGTTCAAGTTTGGGCTGCACTTAAAGGAAGAGTGCAGGTCCAAGCCTGGTTATTTTTGTGGGCAGGTCCTTCCAGATCTGCGATCATTTCTACTTGGACATTCCCACACTTCAACATGCCAACTCCTTCAAGTTCCTAATTCAATCAAAAAACAAAACAGTGATGCATTGACTTTCACATTCACACTGAAAAACATCCACCAAATTTTTGGGCTTCTAGATATTATCATAAATCAAATTTGTCCCTCAGATTTCCTAAAGAAGCTGCAGAGATTATGGGAACAGTACCCCAATTAACAATTAATGTCTTAGCCTCCCTAAACTCTATACAAAAGAATAAAATATTTATTCTACTTTCAAATAAGGGAGAGGAGCGCAGAAGCAGAAGATTGGAGTGAGGAAGAGACAGACCTAGCCATTGCACAAGTAGAATATGTGATGTATACCTGACAAAAAATTGAAATTGTTGTTTTTAACCAGCTCCTCTTGAATAAGCTTCTTGGCCTTACGCAGCCACTCTTCTAGTTTCTCCTAAAGCCAACAAAGAAATAAATTATGAAAAGTACAAATCATAAGTCAAAATCATTACAACGAGAAGCATCAGCCAGTGAGGATAGATGAACATGAGTTCTCATTAAGCAGAAAAGAGCCAATAAAGCACAGGATTCTGGTAAATACAACTGAGAATTTCAGCACTATTATCTGATTTCTTCTGATATGTTACAGCAGAATTATGTGTAAAAATTTTGTACACAGGCAAGAAACAGCCACCACCACTTTGAAATAGTGTTAATATTCATCAGATCTTACAATCAAGATTCACACAGTTTGATCAACAGCATATAACTAAATCGTTTTTGCCTTACAGGTGAAGACTCCAATCGACTCGCAAAGAGTTGAAAAAAAAAAAAAAACCACAACATATTACAAAAATTTAACGGAAGAATTTGAATTGATCCATTGTATAGCTTTCCCCTTTTGCAAAAAGACCGCTTCCATTGCTCAAACCATAACTTTATCACAAAAAGACAAATTAAAATTGCAGCTTGCCCCTAAAACAACCAAAAAACTAAAATTAATTGACACCAAAAAAAATACAATGTAATCCCCCGATCCAAATGGTTCCTAAGAGCAACATGAACACATCATGACTTCAGAAGAATATGGCCATCAGAAAATCCATGGAAAGTTTTTGAAATCAGTTCATATAAAGCAGTTGTTTCAAGAGATCCCAAATCTGATTTTCCACCTTGAGATAAATGGTAATAAGGTGCCCAGGGAGTAGGACTTCCTGATTTTGCAAGGAATCTGGGTTGTCTGGCACAGAAGTTTGGTCTATGAGGGAGAAAAGTTTCTGCAACATGAAGCTAAACAACCAAAGTCAAATACAAACTTTGACATGATAAAAATCATAAAATTTTTAAAATAGATAAAAGAACTATATGTCTTCAAATCAAATGATATTATAAATATTCCTCAAATGTAACTGGTACAAATTGATGAGAAAGAGAGAAGTTGTAGCTAACATTAGCAGATTGAACTTGTCATCATAATTATTAAGATGAACAAATATGAAGTCTTTTAGAACTGCATGTGCCACCTGCACAGAAAAAAAAAAAAAAGAAAAGAAAAGAAATCAAAGCAAGAAATCTCATATATTCAATTCATAGACTGTTCCCAAAACTGTTTCTATTTTTCCTTCTTTTTTTTTTCTAGTTTCTAGAAACAATAAGATGGGACTCCAGACAAGTGAATATAACTCACATTAGAGAAATTTTCTTTCTCCAGCCCATCCATAACAGGTCGGAAGTGTTCCCCTGTGTAAGAAAAAGAAGAAACACAAGTCACAAATCAAGTAACACTTAAATGAGAATCCTAGTAATGGCACGGCATGTACCAATATGCCGCAGACATTCGCCCTGAGTGAAAAGAGAAAGGTCCCTAACTTCATCAAGAATGATTTTTGCCCTTTCACGCACGAGCTGAGAACCAACAACTCCCTTTCCATTCTTATATTTCTCATCATAGCAACAAGTCAACAACTCATAGATTTCACGGTCTGAAGTCTCAATAAGTGCCTGTTAACATGAATTGTGATGTAATAAAGAAAGCACCACAAAGGGGAAGAGGGCACTGAGGCACCTATCCCATGATGAAACAAAATATATGGCAATTAACTGATAATTCTATCAAGCATTTTGGCTCAAAAGACTTAAATATGCGTGCACTCAACAAAATATGTGACGGAGATGTTGACTCTTAATTTAAATTTTAGGTTCTTATTTCCATTCTTTTCTGCCCATTTTTCCAGAGATAATGAATGGCTACATCTTCAACAATAACCTCCAATGTTTGGCGAGATGATAAAGTTTTATTTTGATGTTAAAATTAAATAATATGCAAAAACATGTAGAACCAGCACAAACCTTGTACATTGGTGTGTGTGTGTGTATTAGCAAAGAAGGTTTTTTATTTATCCAAGAAAGACAGTTTTTACACCAGCAATATTAGTTATCAACATTGTATTAAGGCGCACAATGAGAAAAAAACATAAATATATATTTAAGTAATAATTAATGATAAAGCACCTTCAGGACGATACCAACAGGTAGCATGTACTCCCTTCCTTGTATCCTGGGAAAACAAATTGAAGATGCTATTTACAATTTTGGTTCATATGGAAGCTGAAAATGCTTGCTTTAGAAACAGAGCTTGGAATGACTTACCAAAATCCAAGTCTTGCACTTCCACTACGAAGGTAATACAATTTAACTGTTATTGAAGATTGATCTGTTAATGAGGACTGGAATTCTCTAACACATCTGGAAGGGCAATTGAAAAGCAGCACGATAAAAATGGTCTTATGGCCGATGTAGTTAAATGCAAGCACATTATAGAACAATATATACAGGAAGATGAAATCCAAGCTAGCAAAAATCAACTGAGGCACTTGAAGAGAGTGTAAAAAAAATTACACAAATCAGTTGTTCAACGAGAATTAGATGTTAAGGGTCTTAAGCATATTTTGATTAACTCATTGCAGGACAAGATTAATCAACCAAAGTGCCTCACTTATTTGTTTGCAAAATCAAGAATGAAGAAAAAAATAACACTAAAAATAAGAGTAAGTCAATTACAGTAAGAACCTTATAACAACAGCTTTATCAGTGTATCCCTCCCGCCGATCACGAAATGAACCCCGCACCATACTCATTGGCTGAAACATGAAATATTAATTCTAGTGTCCAACATATAAAACCAGCAAATTGAAAGTAAATTAAATATTTCATTGGAAGAGAATGGGAAAAATGGCAAACCAAAGTTATTCCTTTTTTCATGCACGCATGACAATCCAAAATTGAAAGGAAGATGCTTTAGACAGGCTCATTACAGCACTTTAAAGTCATGAATTATATATTATTTGTTTTAATTTATAAAAGGAAAAGAATTAATTAAAAACTAATTATCATTTACAAATCTGTATATAAGGTGCATGTCTGAAGGCCCTTTCTATAAGCAAAACTTAGCCCCTTGCCTATCACGATATGAGCAAAATTCTGAAAGCCCTTACTTACATAGTTCCGCTTCGGCATTATCAAAAGTCGAACAACTCTCTCAAGCCCATTCAAAATGAAGTAGCTATATCACAAAGAAAAAAAGAATAAATAGAAACAATGAATGGTTAAGATAATTTACAATGACAAAATGAAAACAAATATGGTTTTGTGATGGAAAAATTGCCACCTCAAACTCAGATATCATCACAACATAAAATCTAAAGACAGAGAAATAATCTATTAAGCATACCACATGCAATGGAATGTTATAATGGTAATTAATACATCTAAATAAGCATCAAGCTTTTTATCCTATTCAATGAATGACCCAACATCAACTTTGGTGTGTTTGTGTTCTATACAGGTTGCTGGTGTTTTAAATTAACATAGAGCATATTCATCTTCCTTAGTAATGTGGCTTTCTTCCCATACAATTATCTAATGATTTACACAACCACACTTCAAATACATTTTCCAATCAAATAATCCACAGATACTAATTAATCAACTTCACAGTAGCTAACTATTAATGTACCCGTCTATTGACCTGCAGCCATTCGAAAAAAATCCAACCACTATCTGATGGAAAACTTGTAAGCAAAGATTAAACTTGAACTTGTATGATACTGGCATCCGCATTAGCAAGGCATAAAATTTCAAACAGAGGTACTATCTTCCATTTATCCCTAATATATGTTAACTTCCCACTTGTAAAAAATGTCAAAAAAAATATATTACAAACATTGGATCAGAAATATCATTACTTGAGTCAAACAAAGTAAGAAGGAAGGTAATGAGTATATCAAAACAAAATGAGGTCCAATACCGATGTACAAAAAGTAGATGTCCAATCTATAATTTAAAAAAAAATACTACTCACCCGCCCATCTCTACTGACTCTTCCTTGAGGGAAACCAGTTCTCGGGAATCAGCACCATACAAATGACAAAGCCTTGACTGAATTGAACACATCAATTAAGCAAACAAAACTAGTAAGACTTCAACCACAATGGAGATATTAATTGCTCAAAAGAATAATGATTAATCAATTAATAGGTTGCTTATCTACATCAAAAGTGGTTAACCGCCCACAAGGTTTATCAATTGGTTCACTCAAATTAACAGAGATGACTTGAATATTAAGCACGCATGAATTGCAAGTAAAATATTACTCCTACATGTGACAATAAACACTCATGAAGAATCAAATGATGCTACCGACACCAGTAAGATGACTCTGACACAGCAAAACATCATGCAACCGCACAAAGACAAAATGTTGGCCTAATTGTTTCGTGGCAATAAAGGATGAAACCAACTGCTGACACACATTTATTTCAGTAAATTAAATCCGGAAAGAAGATCAAAACAGTATGTCTGTCTGCATTTTATAATATCTTCAATAAACTACATTAAGCCTTTGATCAGCAGACAACAACACAGGTTCCAAGTCTAAAGCACAGAATATTTCTATCACTTTGATCAGCAGACAACAACACAGGTTCCAAGTCTTATGCACAGAATATTTCTATCTTTTCTCTTGTTTGTCAATGATATATATCAAATATAGGAGTTCCATGCAGAAACCTAATCTGGTAAACAAATTCAGAATTTCTATTCTTACTGTCAACAGCATGACATCCCTCAGTCTTCACCTTTTGAAGACCAAACCCTTCCTATTTCCTTAAGTTTATAAGCACTACGTTTGAAACCTATCAACCATTCTCTAGTTACCCTCCACAACCTGAACTTCAAACAATTAATCAGTACTAGCCACTTCTCTTCAATCTTCAACAATTAGCAACCGTCCCACAAAGGCCAGTAGATTAAATCAGAAGTCTCCCCATGGATTCAGTTGGTTCAATTCTGAGCGACGACCACTTTTCAGGTTACACAATTAACTCCCCTCCCACTAATCTCTATTTTGCGGTTAAGATTAGGCATTCAAGTAAGGCACTGCCAAAACAACTAAAACTCAAATTGAGTATAGTTAAAATGTATAGACGAATTCGTAGAACACCAACCTTTAGCATTATAGGAAACTGACCAAAATTATACTTCTCTCTTATTACAGCTTTGCCATGATACTCAAAGCAAACATCTCCCTCGAACTTTCCTGTGTAGGAAATCTTCGCTTGACGACACTGATTTAGGAAAGTAACATAATTAATCTCACATAAAGCAAAACTAATAGACAAACCAAGGAATACAAATGCAAAAGTAAAACTGACTTCAAAAGGAAGTAAACGTTTGTGTTGCGTCCTCGAACTCTCCTTTAGAGGCTCGTGAATTCTAGGATTACTCAAGTACAGTAAACTCTCGTCAAGGAAACCAATAAAATCTGAATAAAAAAATAAATATAAAAAAAAAAGGAGGAGGAGGAGGATATGCTTTAAGCTGGTATTGGTGACAGGGTCATGGATTTTGACAGGCTTGATGTTATCCAACATAATTTCAAGCCCTTGTTCTGCCATGTAATCAAACGAATCAATATGATGCCTGGTTAGCTCTTGCAACTCCCTGTAGTCCCCCATTTTCGCGCCTGAATTTTGCCTATTATCCGCCATTTTGTTTTTCTTATATGAGGCTTTACAGTTTACTTAAAAGCTCGCTTTCCTGTTAGCATGTGGAGAAAATTCAGCGAAAAGGTTCTTCCTTATGCAGAGACAACGTCTACTTCCTCCAATTGCATGAGGTTTAGGGTTTTAGGACATAGGCAATAACAGGGAAGGGAGACTATGTTCAAATTGGACTGGGTTCGGCCATGGCCTAGGTAAACCAAGGCCCAATTCAATTTCTTTCTTACTTCTCCTTTTTACTTGTTTCTTTTTTTTTTTTCCTTTTTCCATTTTTCTAATGAGATTTTAATTTTTCCAAAATAATTTTATAGGTATATCTTATCTGGGATTGTTAATTAAAAAAAAAAATCAAACAACTATATTTATTTCTTAATATAATTTAGTTGCAAAATGAATAAAGTTAGTTTAGATCCTTGTTGTTTAATAAACTCTGCAAAATTAATCAATTTTTACAATGAGGGTACAGTTTTCTCTTAATATAGTTTTATTCATTTTTTTATTATCAACATATCACCTTTACAATTTACTTGTAAAAATAATCACTTCAAAATATAAAACGGATTTTTATTTATAATATAATTAACTTGTTAATTTTGAATGATTCAATGTTTTCACGTATCTACGTGATAAAATCTCATAATTTCAGAATTCGTTAAAGAGAGAGTAATTCAGCAAATTTCTAACAATAAAGATTTCAGCGATCAATTTAATGGAAGAAAAATGATAAAATATAGTTTGAGTATCTAAGACGTTTAAAAAGAGTATCTAGTGATGGTGATGGTCCATGTAATATTTTGTTATACTATATTTAATGAGTTAAAGTCATTAATGTTAGCAACATTCAAATAATATCTCATGCTTTTTCCAAACTTAAATAGTATTACGTTATGTGGCTTTATCATTATTATTTTTCTATGCTTTTACCCTGCACTTAAGTCCTGAATTATGTAAAGATATATTAAAACAAATACATCGTTCCAATTATATTATTGATTCATATTTTAGAATAAGAAAAATAAGTGTCATGGATGTATAATATTTATATCTATATACAAGGGCGGAGCCAGAATTAATCCACGAGAAGGGTTTAAAATAATAATAAAAAAATTTATTAAAAATTATAGCATACTAATAAAATGCATAAAAATTTTCATTTTAACTATACACGATAAGTTTTTCTATAATTAAATTCTCCAGTAACTAGATTATAAAAGCAAAATGGAGATGAATTGATTAGTTTTTCTGTGAAAGTAAAGAATAGTCTGAGCATTAATAGAAGTAAAGGAAATTAATTGATTAAATTTTTTTGTAAATATATTAGTTTAGCGTGAGAAAGATCCGTAAAAGAATAGGATTATTTTTCTATCGGTTCATGAGTGAATGTATCTAAATAGTATGATTTTACCGTAATAAAAGTGGTTGTGAAAGATTATGATTACTTTTTTTTTTTTACTCCTAAATATATACTTGATGGATTTTTTTAATTGGTTAGAGGGATTTCAACCACTCAAAGTCTTCCGCCTTTGTCTGTACATACAATATATCTAAAAGTAAATAAAATATCGACAAGCAAAAAGAAAAAAAAAAAAAAAAAATATATATATATATATATATATATATATTTATAGAAGAAAAGGAGAAATATATATTTGAGGATAAAGATAGTATCATATCTTATTGGATTCCATTAATGCAAAGGAAAAACAAAAATCTAGTGAGTAATCGCAGAAACAAAATATCCTATGGGCTCCCCACGAAAATAACCACAATCACAAATGCCATGGCCAAGGGCACCACTCAACATCAACCCATATTCAAATAAAATAAAATAAAAAGCATGAACACAAGCTTCTTTTTTAGTTGCGATTTTATCGAAATTGGTAAATTAATTCCATTAAGTTTTTGAATTGAATCTGTATCTAATACTTCAAAATATATATATATATATATGTATATATATATTTTCGGAATTTAATAAATGCTAATATGTAATCGTATTTTATTTACTCAACCTTCAAAACTTCTAAGATGATATTTAAAGTAATTTTTTTTTCATGATTAAATCTTCATAGAATACAATCCAAATTTAATTTAAATTAACTTCACTAAATTTGCCGGCTTACACTAAACGGTTGAACCTCTTGAATGTTTTGATGATAGCAAATTAGAAATATTAAACATCAAATATTCTAATATGATATTGAAAATTATGAAAATACTAATTTTGAAATTATCAGTTAGAAGTAATATAATACAATTTTTCTAGAATATTGACCTCAGTTATATATATTATATTAATCACTGAATTGGGTATTGCATATTTAATGTAAGATAACATATATATATATATATATATATATATATATATATATATATATTTGAGATTTAACACAAAAATATTTTAAGATTAGTTTTCAAATGATATTAATTTAATCTTTACGAGAGATATTAAATATTTTAATGCCCTTTCAATTTAAGCGAAATCGTGAGTTCAAGTAAAATTTAATAAGAAAAATAAAGTACTAAAGAAATGAGTATATATAATCAAGAATATAAGTTATACTTGAAATATATATATATATATATATATATATTTAAAAGAGGAAATAATGTTTTGTAATTTTAAAATAATTATTATATTATATGATCTAACGTATAAATTGGAATGTAAATTTGTAATAAAAACTATAAAAAGTAGCTTCTTATATTGTATAACGCATCTCTTTTGTTTCACCTCTCCAAATCACACCAGGTCTCTCTTTGGCTCGCTTTCTCTCCCTTCCCCTCTTTCTCTATAAAATTAGCTCTCTCTGTTCTACGCCTATCTGATTTTGTGTGATTGTTCGTTTCAGGTGCGCAGAACAGAGGAAGATCTGATGTACTCGCTGGTGGATCTTTATTTAACGCAAGATCATGATGGCCCTTGAAAATACAGGTCAGTTTAGTTTTTTTAATCTCTTATACTGATATGGTATTACTTTTGTGAATTCAAGTTTTTGTTCGTGATCTATTTTAGTGTTCGGCTCAATTTTATGTGCCCCACTGCGATCGGATTTATGACTATTTCGATTTACTGGTGGTGCGATAATGCAATTTCGTTGGTTTTCCTCAATTGGGTTCCGGCAATAATGTCTAATTTAATAACCAAAATTTAGACTTGATTTGTGGTCTTGGAAAGTTTTTCCTCCTTCCCTTTTTTGCTGTGCTTGTCACTTAGTGATCATACTGTATTGTAGTCCACCTGCAGCAAATTTGTTGAATGTACATTGAAGGACTTCATTGACTTCCTTAGTGCTTCTAAATTTTTAGGTTTTTTCGCCAAATAAGTATTGTTTGGGTTCTACTTGAGACTCGGTTTGCCTTCAGTGGGTAGTGGGTAGACTGACAAGACTTCAATGCTTATATTGCTGATAGAATTGGGTGAGGTACTGTTTTATGTTAAGCGGAGGCTTTAATTTTTGTGAAGAATTGAAGGATTAGTGATAAAGGAATGACATGTTTTCAATTTGTTTTTCGGGTTTGGAATTTGTAGTTGTTATAGAGACCTGGAGTTGAACGCCCATAGTGGTTCTAGAAACTTGGAGTTGAATGCTTAAAATTAAGCAATTCTATTGTTCACAAGTACAAAAGTTAAAGTGTAGGCTCACACTTGGTTTTAGTGGGGAATGCAATCCTAATGCTACCAAATTTTAGATTTGATTATGGGGTTTACTGAATCTTGATTTTAATTTAGTAGTAGCTTGACTGCATGGATTTGTAATCACAAATGTTTTATTATGGTTGTTTCAAGTGAAAAATACTGAGAATAGGACTACATATAAGAGAAGTTGTTATTGGTTACTAGTTAATAGTTATGGCGTATTGGATATATAATTTCTAAGTCATATCAGGTTAGTAGACTATTTATCCTTATTTATGAGGATTTTGTCTTAGCAATGATATAGGTTGTCTCAGTGGCTTTGAGATTCCTTTTCACATTTTTTAAGAGCAGTTATTGTTATAAGCAGTTGTTTGAGGTATTTTGAACTTAGCTGGGTGCTTGGTTGAGCTTGATGAATTTCTGTGATTCTCTACACATGTCTACTTAGTCATAGTGTACGGTGATTACATTTTACTCTGTTTTGCGATGGATACTCTATTTGGGTCAGAAAGGTTATATTTGTGATTTCATAATTGTAATGTAGTTTGCTCCTTGCCTAATAAAGATGAAAATTAAGATCATTGTGCATGGTAGTATCCTCTTGTTTCATGTTTCTTTTTCCGCATAGACATAAAGATTAACTGTAGGGATACTATGGTAATGGGACTGAAGACAAACCTACATAAAGTATTACAGAGTTGATGTAAATTCTTATTCTTGGGGATCTTAGTCATTCCTAATTTCCTTCACAGTTTGCTACTTTATCGAAAATTACACCAACTGAATTTGCTTTTTCTTATTTTAGTTTTAATTCTATTCTTTTTGTCCTGTCTTATTTAAGAACAGATTGTAAGCACCTGAGGGATTGTAACTGATCGACTTCCAGAAAAACGGAATTGTGTTTGTAATTCATTGAGGGATTCATAATAGATGTGTCATTCTGATGGAAGTTTCTGCTACCCAGCTCTGGATTGGATTCTGTCCTAGTGCTAATCAGCTCTGATCTTCTAGGCAAGCTAAAATGCGTAGAAACTGTTGAAATAATCTAGAGCCATGGGTGCTTCTATTTGATTCAACTGCATTCCTGACTTACCATTGTTACATTGGGTCTCTTACAAATCACAAAGTCTTATGTATAGCTGCCTTTTCCTCTGCACTCATACTGTATCCCCTCAATCCCCCTCCCTTTCTGCAATTATTTCTACTCATCAGATGGAAATCTTTTGTACCAGGAATTTCTTGCATGTTGCATTTTGTTTCTGCTGTACATTTAATTATGGTTATTGATGATGAAAATCCATATTTCCATTGTTTCTCAGATGTTTGTTGCTTCATTTCCTGCTGCAGAAACTCTTCAAAGGAGCTGTGAGGCATCCTTAAAATGCCTCCAGACCAAGGGATTCCCTTATGGGAATTCAATGGATGGTTTTTCAGAGCTTAAAGAAGAAACCAGTGTTCACCCAGGTGGGGATGTTGTGGAACCAGCTCACTCAGTGGGCAGCGAATTTCTTGAACTTCCCGGTGAATTTCACAATAAACCCACCTATCATCATGATTTTGGCTCATGGTCGACCTTTTATCGTGGCTCTCAAAAGGTGCAGCAGTGCCAAATGAATTGCTTTGAGAGCCAAATTTATCCCTTTCCAGTGGATTCCCGATTTCAATATGCCCCATTCAATATGTATTCCCAAGGATACCCACATGATTACCAGTTTCAAGATTTTCAGTATTTTGTAGTCATCGATTTTGAGGCTACTTGCGACAGGGAGAAAAATCCCCATCCGCAGGAGATAATTGAGTTTCCATCTGTCATTGTCAGCAGTGCAACTGGCCAACTTGAAGCATGTTTCCAGACATATGTGCGGCCAACTTGCAATCAACTGCTTACTGATTTCTGCAAGGATCTGACTGGTATCCAGCAAATCCAGGTTAGTTTGCACATGCTTTATCTTGTAGAGCTGAGTCGTAAATTGACATAATGCTCGAAAAGTTTGCTGGCAGTATAGAACTACTATTCTATGGATTGAGCCTTGATTTTCATTAGTTTGTTATAGCCATGTGTTCCAGGGTTCTTTTACTTCTGTTCCAGATTTCCAAGTGTCAGAAGTAGAGATATCATTTTCTAGCTGGAAAGTTGTTAAAAGATGGTTCTACTTAGCTATGTTGTTGTCATAATATTCAAGGGTCATTTGAGCTTCATGCCATATCGAACCAAACCATCAATCATGTTACTGCTTCACCTATTTGTTGGTTCACCTGGTTCGGCTTCACAGTGATTGATCATTAGGAAGGACGTAGTATAAGCTAATGGTATTAGCTGGAAAGGTGGGAAGTGAGGGAATAGTGAAGATTTGATTAACTTTAGCAGTAATTGATCATTACAAGGCTTTTTTTCCCAGTTTAAGGCTATGTTCAGGAATATAAAAAGTGTCGGAAAACAGAGAGCGGAGAAAACAGTTATTTTCTGTTCTTTAGTTATTTTCCTTTCTTTTCTTACTTGGGGAAGAAGATATATATTTTAATTCTTTCCTTGCTTAAAAAAGAAAGTAGGGAATTGAAAATGCGGCTAGAAAATCAATCATGTATAATCCTCTTTCTCTTCAGAATGGTAGGAATGCTGGCAAATGCTTTTAGTCACCTTTTCGGTCCTATATAAATGTATTTTGTATTTGAAGAGTGAATGGTAAAATCAGATTTTTGTATCCGTAAAGCACCTTTGAGTTTCCGTTTTTCCCATATCTAAACAAGGGACAGAATAAACATTTACTCTTTCTTGCCTTCTGCTCCCTCTGTTTCTGTCCTTGTACTTCATTTCCTTGTTTATTTGCCAAATAGAGTGTGAATGTTTCTATGATTTTGTCATCAGGGTAATGCTTTACAGCGAGTATACATTTTGTAGAATGTGAATTATATATTGCAAGGCAGATTTCGGATATACTGATAAGAAAAGACAATTTGGTGTCTATGTACTTCTTAGATGTGCATTATTTTTGATATCATATTGTAGCAGGTTATCATTTTACATGCTGTGATGCTTATCTTGGGTTTTCTGTTCTGCGTGGTTCCAGGTGGACAGAGGTGTTACTCTTAGTGAGGCACTTCTCAGACATGACAAATGGCTTGAGAAAAAGGGGATAAAGAGCACTAACTTTGCTGTGGTAACATGGTCCAACTGGGATTGTCGGGTGATGTTGGAATCTGAGTGCCGATTCAAGAAAATCAGAAAGCCCCCTTATTTTAACCGGTAAGTTTATCAAATAAGAACTTGATTTGAACTTCTTGCATGATAAATGCATATGGTCTGTTTTGTAAACCATTTTTTAAATATAGTTGTTGACTTCTGGTCATAAAACTGTCATCAGAAATGTAATGAACCTGCCTTTCTAAAGAATAGAATGCGTGTAGCAATTATGCAATCTCTCTTTCTTCCTGTTTATTTCAGACAAATCTATGAACTTAAGCTTATCTGGCTACTAATACAGTCTAACTCTATGTTGATTTACAATTTCAGGTGGATCAACTTGAAAGTTCCTTTCCATGAGGTATTTGGTGGTGTAAGGTGCAACTTGAAGGAGGCTGTGGAGATGGCAGGCTTAGCATGGCAAGGTCGTGCTCACTGTGGACTCGATGATGCCAAAAACACTGCTCGGCTACTCGCCCTCCTCATGTGCAGGGGTATCAAGTTCTCCATCACCAACTCATTAATGTGGCAGACAAACGATTGTTCATTTTCATGGAAGCAGTCCCCTGATCAGCTGCCCTTCTCACCACACCAACCCTACACGCTGAAGGAACTTCACACTCCTGTTTTTCAATATCACCCTTTCTGTTACTGTGGAGTTAAAAGCAGCAAAGGCATGGTTCGGCAGCCTGGACCGAAGCAAGGTAGTTTCTTCTTTGGTTGTGGCAACTGGACTGCTGCTAGGGGTTCCCGCTGCCATTACTTTGAATGGGCATCTCCCTGAATGAATTTATGAAAAAGACCGCTTTAAGTTTCGTAGTTGCATCCTAACCTATCTGGGATGTCGTATGTAAAAAAAAAAATTAAAAAAGGAAAAAAGAAAACCAAAGGTAGTGGACTGTCTCCTTGTAGAAGCGTATATGCCCCCTAACATATGGTGAGGGGCTTTGCTTCTAAGTGAGAGCAATATATGTAGTTGGCTCAGTTGCGCGAGTGTGTCTGGTAACGATTGAAAGTAGGGAGCTTCGACATGTAAAGCTGACTTCTTGTTGATAGGAGAACAAATTGGGAATGTGAGGAATTGGTAGTTAGGAATGATGCATTTTACATGCACAGACATGCTAAATTATCATTATCATAAATAACCTGTGAGATAGGGACTGTAGGGTTTCCTATGGATTTCTAATGGGAAAATATGGGTACTAATGCTTGCCCTCAGTTTACTGGTCCTTTCTTTGTTCTCTCTCTCTGTCTCTCTTTGTCCACAAATATCTAAGCTTTTGACCTTGGTGGTTTGTCCATCATGAACTACATCTATACAGCAAGCAATTATTGAATTTGCAAGATCCTACTAAGAAATTTCATAATGAGATGCACTCTATACTCTTTTTTAGAGGTGAGTAACCAACTTTATGGAAAATTTCCAATACATTTTAGTTCAGATTGAAGCAATGACTTGCAGTAAACTCTATACAGTCTTATTTACGTATTGACTTAATAATTTATAATGTACACAACCTCTTTGTCTTTGATGAGAGAATTAACCGACTAAGCTATGGAGCTCTTCAGCTCTCTTTACAAAATTTTGTACAAAATATATACGTATTGTTTTTTTTTCAAATAAGATATATTGGTTCTTAATTACTTTCAAATATTATTTTTTAAAATCACTTTCAATTAATTTTCTTCTTACCTATACAAAATACTTTTCTAATTAAATCCTAACATCATATTCATTTAATACATAAAATAAATAAATTAACAAAATATCCTATTTTTGTATGACATAATTAATTTTTTTAGATTGATCTACTTGATAATTAATATAATTTTTGAATATATTCTTAACTTTTCTATATAATGTATAAAGCAAGGCAAAAATATGATGATTATTATATTATTAATATGTAATGAGGAATATTAATAATTTGAATATTTTATTATAGAGATTATTATTTAAAACATGTTTAAATAGCATATAAATTAATTACTTTTAATTCTAGTTTGATTACAGTTATCTATCTTCTAGAATTTTTTTATCCGATTCGAGACCGACAACCTTGTTACCATTTGATTGAACATGAACATGAATGAATTGAAAAATTATTTAACAAATTTGAAAGAGATTACATTGGAGCTAAGAAATAAAAGTACGTGAAATAAAACTTTGAACTTCTGGTGCTGGATTTATGGCCTACTATATTTATATATATATATATATAGAAAGAAAATGTGAGAGAAGCAAAGCAGTTGTCAACCAACGAAAGATCCAATATTAACCTCTTATTTTGGTATATTAAAGTGACATACTTTCCCGGGAAGAAAGATCCGCCGTGTATAGTTTTCAGTTACATCTTTCATAATCGTCCCTTCATGAACAAAAGTTCCAGACTTGTAAGAAAAAGGACAAGCAACCACCACAACCTTTTCCTTTCAATTCCCTTCTAACTTTCTTGACTAACTGTTGCATTAATCTCTACATTATCTTTTCTAAATGTTCTTGATCTTCGTTGCTAGATTCCATGAATGTTCTTGATCTTTTACTATTACATTTCTTGAGAAACAACAATGGGATTAATCTTTACACTATCTTTCCTTAATGTTCTTAATCTCCATTGTTAGATTTCTTGAATGTTCTTGATCTTTTAATGTTACATTTCTTGAGATACAACAATGGATGCAGCGCGGAGAGCCATGTGTAGAGATGATCTTTGGAATCCACTCACTTCCACCTTCATACAAATCTGTGCCGTGCTTCTCATCTCTCATGTCTTCCATGTTGTCCTGAAGCCCCTCGGGCAGCCAGGACCCATTGCACAAATCTTGGTACTTATCTATTCCTAATATAATCATTAGCATTGTGCCATTGTTTTTGGGTGCTTTAAAATTTGATAATGATGTTGCTAATAATGGCTTTTGTCAGGCAGGATTGGCGCTAGGTCCATCGTTCTTAGGCAAAATCAAGCAAGTGAGTAACTTGTTCAATCAGCCTGATTTGACTGATTACAACATAGTTATCTCCTTCATTTTCCGCATAGTGTTCATGTTCATGATTGGTTTGGAGACAGATATTCCTTATATGAGGCGAAACATTCGCCAGGCGAGCATTATTGCATATGGGGGAATAGTTGCTTGTGCAATCTTTGGAGCATCTATCAGTGTCTTCGTGATTCCGATGTTGAACATAACCGATCACAAGTTTATGTTCGCCAATTTTATCATGGTCATCTTGGCAAGCTCTGCCTCGCCTACAGTGATTCGGTTGGTAGCGGAGTTGAAGTTTGAGACATCAGATATAGGGAGATTGGCAGTTTCTTCATCTCTAATCAATGAAATGACTTGTCTGTTATGGTATAACGTAATCATTGCTTTTACCTCTGGGAAAATGTTCGGCCGAGGGATTTTATGCCTTGTTTTCACTGCGGTAGTTACTCTCTTGAACAGGTTTTTAGCTCTTTGGTATAACAGGAGGAGGCAGAACCAAAGATCTCTACAAAGTGCTGATGTGCTAACTATTTTGGTCCTGGTTATATGGTTCTCATTTCTCATCGAAGAGTTCGGATTCAGTAGTACATTATTTTGTTTCGTCATTGGTTTGATGTTCCCTAGAGAAGGAAAAACAACTCGAACATTGTTACGACAGCTCGCTTACGCGGTTAATAACTTCATTCTTCCAATTTACTTTGGCTACATTGGCTTTCGTTTCAATGTTGCGTATCTGTATGATTATAGAAATGTCATTGTAGTTTTCTTGGTGATCTTGATTAGCAATGGGGGCAAAATCATTGGAACTTTAGCAGCTTCCTATCGCTTAAAGACCTCGTGCAATGAGGGGGTCATTCTTGCTTTTGTACTCAACTTGAAAGGCCATGGCGAACTTCTGCTCATGGATATGATCTCTGAATCGCTCTATGTACGTTTTTCTTAACCATAACTGTGCTTTTCTTCCGGTTAAATTACCGAGTAGTTTCATTTTCTTACGTATATTTTACTTTGTGACAGCATTGGTGGGATGAAAACTTTTATAACTTGGTTATAATAGTAGTAGTGCTTAACACACTTTTAGCAGGATCAATAGTTTCCAGCATAATAAGAAGAGAAGAAAAGTTCTTCTCCAAAACCCACAACTTACTTGAATTTGATGATCCAGAGGAAGAACTAAAGATGCTGCTTTGTGTTTATAGCTCTCGTGGGATATCAGGGAAAATCGGCCTAATATCAGCACTAAGAGGATCTATAATAGCCCCGATCAAACCTTACTTGATGCACTTAGTTGAGCTGCCTAAAAAAAGGTCAAGAACAAATCTGATGTATCATGAGTTAGAAGATAGAGATCAATTTAGTGATGAGGAAGAATACGGTGGAAATGATGTGATAGAGATCGGCGAAGCTGTTGATGTTCTTAGTACATATAGTAAAGTTCCAATTCGTCTAAGTAAAATAGTGTCATTCTTTGCAACAATGTATGAAGATGTATGCGCTAGTGCAGAGGATCTGCGCGCGTCAGTCATCATTCTCTCATTCCATAAGCACCAACGTCTCGATGGAAAAATGGAAAACAGTATGGAAGCTGATAGGCTAACAAACCAGAAGATTCTTCGCTATGCCTCGTGCTCAGTTGGGATGTTTGTGGACAAAGGGCAGACTGGTTTTCAAATGCCAACTTCAGAACATGAGCAGAATGTAGTAACATTGTTTTTCGGGGGTCCTGATGACCGCGAAGCATTAGCATGGAGCAAGAGAATTGCTAATC
The DNA here is from genome assembly GCA_947683425.1 of Excoecaria cochinchinensis. Classification (NCBI taxonomy): domain Eukaryota; kingdom Viridiplantae; phylum Streptophyta; class Magnoliopsida; order Malpighiales; family Euphorbiaceae; genus Excoecaria; species Excoecaria cochinchinensis. The sequence goes on along the minus strand of CANTUQ010000125.1, from coordinate 822,023 downwards.
ATCCTCATATTCACTTGACTGTTATTCGCTTCCGATTACCAACATTGCCAGCTGAACCTGATCCATCCAACAAGGGCAGTGAAGAAGTGATTTTGACCATGACAGGCTCTCGGGTGGAGACTGATAGAGACAATGCCTTAATGGATGATTTCTTCAACAGGTATCTTGAAGCAAAATTGTGCTCTTCTGCCAAGAAACAAGAAACCACATAGACTGGTAATTTTCTCCTATCAATCCTGAACTTATGCTTTTCGCATAGTTTGGCCCATAAACTTCATTTTGTAACAAACTCAACTTACTATAATTGTATTTAAAACACAAAAAGAATCACAGTACTATTACAAAATGAAGTTCAAGAGTTAAAACTGTGTCATAGTCATAAATTCAGGGCAATGGGAGAAAAGTATCCAGATAGAACCTAAACTTCTTGCTTTATATCAATTAACAGTAATGTGATTTTTTGTTCTTATCAGATATGTGACTTCAGGAAAAGCTGGGTTCATGGAGAAGTATGTGAACAATGGGCAAGAAACAGTGGACATTCTAGCAGAAATAAGAGGGATGTACTCATTGATCATAGTGGGGAAAGGTGAGAGAGGAGTCTCACCAATGACAACTGGTTTAAGTGACTGGGAAGAATTTCCAGAACTGGGAATTGTTGGTGATCTTCTGGCTTCCACAGAATTCAATGCCCATGGTTCAATTTTAGTCATTCAACAATACAGACATTTAAGGAACCACTACCATCTTCTACATGGATGATTAGTCATTAGATTTGAAAATACATATAATACATGCTAGTGTTAATGTTTATACTAGTTTAGTTACTGGTAAGATGTAGTTGCAAAGTGTACAGCTTTTGTTTCAACTGTAATCTGCAAAAATTATTGGAAATTGGAAAGATTTTGCTTTTATTGGTCCAAGAATACGTTTTTCACTTTATTTGCTGAAAAGTTCTTTTTTTTTTCTTTTCATTGTTGTCTTTCTGGGATTTTATGTACGGATTTTAGTCCTGCATTTTACAAAGCTTGCTGCTTTGCTCTATAAAGTTTGAACCTTTAGTCTTCTGTGAAACACTAAATGAAAGCTGAAAAACTAATATAGCGATCGATATACTATTTCTTCCTCTTCTTTTGGTAAGAAGTATTATAAATTATTTCCTTATTCCTTCTGTCTCATAGTTTTAGTGCATCTTTTCATTTTAATCTTTCTGATACATTTTTTATGTAATTAATATCTAAATTGCCATTATCTCTATATTTAATTTTATTTAAATTTTCCTTATTTGATTTTTAAAATTTTAATAATATTTTTTTAAAATTTTTAATAATATTTAATTACTGATTTTATATTTAACATGGATATAATAAAAAATTTATTAGAAAAATTTTGTTAACTATAATAAAAAATTAAATATATTTTTTTAATAATACAATTTTTTTTTTTTAAATTACACAGGTGGGTGGTAGAATTAATTTAAAACATAGACATCCAATAAACGAGGCAGGCCTGCAATTTTGAATTAGGCTGGCATGAAGTTTTTCACTTTACGCGTCCATCCTTGGGCAAAAGGAAAAAAAATTTTACAGAGGAAACATTTTTTCACAAGTGGAGGAGCAAAAGGCACTATTTTTATGGAGAAACGAACTTGATGAAGTCAAGTCTAATTTCCCCTGAAAACCTGAGAACCCTTTACTTATGATTTACTCTCAATCAGTTAATTTTTCAAAGCAGTTTGGATCGTCTAGGTTCCCGCACAGAATGGCAGAAGCAATTCCGTTTGGTCTAGCTACTGAAATAGTGACCCAACTGGGTTCTTCTCTCTTCCAAGAAATTGGGTCTGTGTGTGATGTGGAAAAGGACTTGCATAAACTTGAGAACACTCTCTCCACCATTAAAGCTGCTCTTCTGGATGCTGAAGAGAGACAGCAAACGAGACATTCGGTCCAAGATTGGATCAGAAAGCTCAAAGATGCCGTCTTTGATGCTGATGATTTGTTGGATTCAATTGCAACAAGAGCTTCACAGCTACAACTGGGGACCCAAGGGTCGGGAATAGAGAAGGTTCGTGAATTTTTCTTTTCCCCAAATGTATTGGCTTTTAGATATAAAATTGTTCGTAAAATTAGGGGTATTAGAAACAGATTAGATAGGATAGCAGAAGATATGGCTAAGTTCAGTTTCAGAGAGAGAGTCATAGAATTGCAAGTTGGCAATAGAGAGAGGGAGCAAACTCACTCTTTTGTGTTGACATCAGAAGTTGTTGGTAGAGATAAGAATAAGGAGGAAATTATGGAATTGTTAATGTCCCCTAGCAATCAAGAAAATTGTTCCATCATTCCAATTGTTGGTATTGGGGGCTTAGGTAAAACTACTCTTGCCCAATTCGTGTATAATGATCAGAGGGTGGTTAACATTTTTGAGAAGAGGATGTGGATATGTGTCACTGAAGATTTCAGTGTGGAACTGGTTGCCCGAAAAATCTTAGCTTCATTAACCAATGGTGAATTGGGTAACTTGGATATGGAGCAAGTGCAAATTAGCCTTCGAAAAAACCTAAATGATAAGATGTATCTTCTTGTGTTGGATGATATGTGGAATGAGAACCTTGAAAGATGGATTCATTTGAAGAATTTGTTAATTGCTGGGGCTAAGGGAAGTAAGATTCTAGTGACCACTCGTAGTAGAAAAGTAGCATCTGTTATGGGTGTGGAATCCTCATACTTGCTGAAAGGTCTAACAGAAGAAGAATCTTGGACTTTGTTTAAGCAAGTTGCATTTCGTGGAAGGCAGGACAAAGTTGATGCAAACCTGGAAGAAATTGGTAAAAGAATGGTTAAAAGGTGCAAGGGAGTTCCTTTAGCTATAAAAACTTTGGGTAGTGTATTGTACTTTAAAAAGGCAGAAAGTGATTGGCTGGTTGTAGAAAATAGTGAAATTTGGAAGCTTCCTCAAGACTCTAATGATATTTTACCGGTGTTGAAGTTGAGTTATGATCACTTACCTATTCATCTGCGTCAATGTTTTGCTTATTGTTCACTATTCCCCAAAGGCTACAGCATCTTTAAAGATCAGTTAATTCAGCTTTGGATGGCGCAAGGTTATATTACATATTCGAGTGGAAATCAGAATTTAGAGGAAATTGGTGATCAATATTTCAGTGATTTGATGTTGAGGTCATTTTTCCAAGAGGTTGAAAAAGATGATTGTGACAACATAATAACTTGCAAAATGCATGACCTTATTCATGATCTCGCGCAGACTGTTGCTGGGAGTGATTGCGCAATTTCAGGAATTGATGCTGAAAATGTGTCTAAAAGAGTTCGTCATTTGTCATTTGAAAGGTCTCTAAACTATGAATGGAAAGTTCCAAGACTATTACAGCAAGTGAAAGGTCTGAGGACCTTCCTCTTACCTGTTAATGATCGCTGGATCAATGAGTCCAGTCAAGCCACTCTTGTTTCAAATTTGAGACGGCTGCGTGCACTGGACTTGCATTGTTTAGGCATTGAGAAGTTGCCATGCGCAATTGGTAAGTTGAAGCACTTGAGGTATCTTGATATATCTAATAACAAGCTCATAGAAAGACTTCCAGGTTCAATTTGCAATTTGTTTAACTTGCAAACCCTGCTGCTCTCACGCTGCGAAAGGCTCATAGAGCTGCCCAGGGACTTCAGAAAATTGGTCAATCTCAGACATCTTGTGATCATTAAATGTTCAAGATTAGCATACATGCCACCTGGACTGGGAGAATTGACTTCTCTGAGAACATTGACGAGATTCATTGTGCCACGTGGTGGAGGAGCTCCATCAGATGCTGCAAAGCTTAATGAGCTTAATGGCTTAAATCTCCTTAGAGGTGGGATATGGCTTAAGAACCTTGAATGCTTGGATGATGATGTTTCAGAATCAAAGGAAGCAAACTTGAAGGAAAAGATGTATCTTCAGTTCCTGGGCTTACAGTGGGTTCCTACAGAGGTTGATGTTAGTATGATTAACGAGTCATTACTGGAGATCCTCCAACCCCATCCGAATCTAAAACACTTGTGGGTGGAAGGATATGGTGGTTTAAGATTTTCAGGTTGGCTTTCCTCTCTAAGAGCTGTTGTTAGGATCACTCTACGGGATTGTCCCAGATGCCGGTACCTCCCACCATTGGAGCACCTCCCATCTCTCAGGTTTCTGCATCTTCACAAATTGGCTGCTCTGGAGTACATAGAATATGGCAGTGATGAGATCTTTTCTTCACCAGCACCAGAAACAGTATTCTTCCCATCCCTCCAGGAGCTCTTGCTTTATAATTTGCCTAATTTCAAGGGATGGCAGACTCGGGAATCGGCAGCAGCACAGCTAGCAGTTGGCCAGGAGCTATGCATACACCAGTACATTCCTCGTTTGACCATTCAAAGATGTTCTAAATTGAATTCAATGCCATTCTTTTCACATCTGGAATCACTTCATCTTATTGATTCTAATGTCATGGTGATAGCAGCACCACCCTTCCCTATATTTCCCTCTTCACTCTCGCCTTTTTCAACAATAGAGACTCTAATTATTGAGAAAGTTGAAGATTTTGAGTGCTTGCCAGAAGAGGGATTGCAGAAGCTCACCTCTCTGAAGACATTACGGCTTAAAAGATGTCCCAGATTAAAATTTCTTTCTCCAGGAATCAATTGTCTGACTCAACTTACAACTCTGGAAATAAGTGAATGCAGCTTGCTTGATCTGTATAATGACAAGGGCACCCATTGGCAAGTCTTTCGGAGCCTGTGTCATTTGATTATTGATTATCTTCCTCAACTGTCCTCTATGCCAGAAGGGCTTCAGGGCGCTACTGCTCTGCAAGAAGTCAGGATTTTAAACTGCTATAATCTGGATGCTCCGCAGTGGACAGAAAGCTTCTCATCAGTTCGAGAGCTCGAAATTTCTGATTGCTCGAGTTTGAATTCGTTTCGTGAAAGGGTGCGTAGGCTTGCGCCTTTACAGAAAGTGAAGAGTGTGAATGGTCCTAACTGCTTGAACTCATGCCAAGCAAGTACCAGCAACTATTTATAAGAGCAACTGCTTTTCACATGTTTACACTAAACACTTCCATGTCTTTCCTAGTGCAAGTTAGCAAACATCTGTCTTATAATGTATCCACTGCTAATGTTTCATATTTCAGATTTGAGATTCTCTAGCTTGTTGATGTCTGGTTATGTGGAGGTCAGAGTGTAAAGTTTGCACGGTCCAATCGTTGGGAGTTTTTTCTGATTTTGTATGTAATTGAGTGATAAGTCCATTCCAACACAAAATTATTCCTTACATTTGTAAAACCAGAGGTAAAATTATTATTATTATTTTTGGAGATATAATGTAAACGAGAGGGAATACTCGTAATTTTTGTAAACTGAAATATGGCAAATTTGTTTTGTAAAAATTATTAATTTTAATTGATTCTTTTCATTATATCCTTAATAATACATTGACAGTTTGACACGTAGCATCTTTGCATTATTATCTATTTTAAGCAAATGTCCAAGAATTTTTCTTGAAGCAGTATGCTATTAAGTCACATACATAATGGATCAAAATTACAGGTAGAGGTAAAAGATAAAATAAATAAATAAATAAATAAGTTGAAAAATTTGCAATTAGCTTTATTTCATTTGCTGTTGTTTTAGATTTGGCATGTTTGATAATATAAATGAATGCGAAAAATAAGGAAAACAAGATTCAATTTGTAAACTTTGTAAGGCCAGTATACGGAAATAAAGGTCCTCCATTGACACTTTCTCTTTCCTCTCTTCTCCAATGATCCCATTGACAGCCATTCAAAGAAAAACAGAAGCGAGAGAAAGAGAGAGGGGGTGAAGAAGGAGGAGGAGAAGAAAAGGAAAGATTTTGCTAAGGCCAATCACCCTCCCTTCTCTTACCTCATTTTTATTGCTATACCCTTGAACAGGCCTTAGTAGCATGCATACATTATCTTGTTGCCTTGTATTGTATCTTTGATTACAGGAATCTGATTGGTGTTCGTGCTCAACAGCTTACAGTCCGATAACATTTTTGTATTGTTTAAGAATGGACGCAGCAAAACATGCATTGTGCTTAGATGATCCTTTTAACCCACTTATTACAACAACCTTACAAGTCTCAGGCATTCTTGTCATCTCCCATTTCTTCCATATTATCTTGAAACCATTAGGACAACCTGGTCCTGTTGCTCAAATTTTGGTAAGGCCTTAAATCTCTCTCTCTTTTTTCTATACTATGTTTTAGCTCCAAGTAATGAATGATGTCAATGTCTTATCTATCAGGCTGGGATTGTACTAGGCCCCTCTTTCTTGTCTCACATCAAGATAGTCAATGACTTCTTTATTCAGTCTTCTTCAGCTGATTACTATGATGTTTTTTCCACCACTATTGGGATACTCTTCATGTTCTTGTTTGGTCTTCAGACTGATATTCCTTATCTAAAGCGAAACCTCCGTAAAGCAAGCATTATTGCATATGGAGGAATAGTGGTTTGTTTCATCTTTGGTATTGCTGTGGCCACCTTTTTCATCACAGCTTTAAAGGTTACATCAAATCTCGTTACTCTTTTCAATGTGATCATGATAGTACTGGCAACTTCATCGGCCCCTGTGGTGATTCGCTTGGCAGCAGAGCTAAAGTTTTCAACTTCGGACACAGGAAGATTGGCAATTTGTTGCTCTTTGATCAACGACATGTCTTGCATACTTTGGTTCTCTATATGTCTTGTCTTCATGTCATGGAAATTGTTTGGGATGTCAATTCTGTTTCTTCTACTTACTGTGCTACTCATTGTTCTAAACAAGTACATAGCTACTTGGTGTGATCAAAGGAACAGGAACCAAAAGTATGTCACAAACACAGAGATGGCCATCATCTTAATCCTTTTGATTTCTATCTCATTTCTCATTGAAGGATATGATTTTAGTAGTGCAATTTCGTGTTTTTTCATTGGCCTGATGTTCCCAAGAGAAGGAAAAACTACTAGGACATTGGTTATTAAGCTAACTTATGCAGTTCACAACTTCATTCTCCCAATATACTTTGGGTATATAGGATTCCAGTTCAATGTAACATACCTTAATAATTACAGAAATCTTATAGCAGTTGTCCTCATGATCACCCTGAGTATGGGAGGCAAAATCATTGGTACTTTAGCTGCTTGCCATTACTTAAGAGTTCCAACAGTTGATAGCATTCTTCTTTGCTTTTTGCTCAACGTGAAAGGCCATGCCGATCTTCTTGTAGTTGGAGTCCTGCGAACCTCAATGGTAAGTTGTTTTGATAATTTTATAGCACCAATGGCCGTTAGAATAAATGACTTTATCCTGATCATACGTTGTTTATGCACAGTTTAAGTCATGGTGGGATCAAAACATTCACAATTTGGTGGTGATTGTAGCAGTAGTTAACACAGTGGTCTCGGGACCTGCTGTGACTTTTATACTAAGAAGAAATGAGAAGTACTTTGCTCAGAAAAATACCTCACTCGAGTTTCAAAATCCGGAGAGTGAACTTCGGATGCTGACTTGTGTCTATGGCTCGCGCCATATAACATCAAAAATCGGGTTAATCTTGGCTTTGAGTGGATCACCAAAAACTCCCACCACCCCGTACTTGATGCACCTAGTGGAGCTCCCCAGGAGGGTCAAGAAGAAGCTGATGTACCATGAGCTAAAAGATGGCGATCAATTTAGCGATGAGGATGACTATGGAGGGAATGATGTTGTGGAGATTAATGAAGCTGTAGATGCATTTGCTATGGAGAACAAACTTTTGATCCATCAAAGCAAAGTTGTGGCAGCATTTCCAACAATGTATGAGGATGTTTGCAATAGCATTGAGGACTTAAGAGTGTCAATTGTGTTGCTAACATTTCACAAGCACCAACGGCTTGATGGGAAATTGGAGAGCGGCAAGCCAGGGATAAGACTAACCAATCAAAGGGTTCAACGCCATGCTCCTTGCTCAGTAGGGATTTTCGTCGACAGAGGACAGACAGGGTTTCAACTGCCTAGCTCTGAATCAGTACAGAGTGTAGCAGCATTCTTCTTCGGAGGCCCTGATGATCGCGAGGCATTGTCTTGTAGCAAACGGATAGCCTCGTACTGTCACACCAAAGTCACACTCATCAGATTCCAATCAATACCATCAACAGAAAACGATGAGTCCATTGACAAATCACCACATGAAAAAGGTCAAGTACTAATGGAAATATCAGATCATGAAATAGAAAGCGAAATCGACAAGGCTTTCCTGGATGAATTCTGCAGCAGGTATATCTGCAAACATTTTCCGATGATACAAGGAAACATTTGCATTGGCTTTGTTGTATAAAACTGAAATATTTTTTATCAGATATGTGGCTTCCGGTCAAATTGAATATGAGGAAACTTTCGTGGAAAATGGGAGGCAAACCGCGGAGGCTATACAATCCCTGGCGAGGAGGTTTTCACTGGTGATAGTAGGGAAAGGCGGGCGAGGGCACTTGTCGATAACAGCAGGTTTAAGTGACTGGGAGGAGTGTCCAGAGCTTGGAGTAGTCGGAGATCTTCTTGCTTCTTCAGAGTACAATATAAATTGTTCAGTTTTGGTCATTCAACAACATCAGCGATCACGCAGAAACCTTAGGAATAGTTAGAGATATGCATGTGTACATATTTGATGTGGCTGGCTGTAACTGTAATAGCATGTGCATCCTTAGAATAGGGAGTGAGTACTGATTTTGTTCTGTCTTAATTGGATAGCTAGCTAGAATTATTGGAAACTTCGAGACTGTTCAGTTCTTCCCTCGACATTAATTAATACTTGTTAAGTCATGACATAAATTTAAGTTAAGCTCTAATGATGGATTCGATTGAACAATGTTCGAAGCATTTTAACATGGGCCAATTTTTTTTTTTTTAAAAAAATAATAATGTTGACTTAAAGTCGAATGGGCTCGTAATTAAATTTTTCATATTTGGATTGGGTCAATTTTATCTCTAAAAAGTTAAAAATAGATTAAATAGACTTTTAAAAAATTAAAATTGAGCCAATTAAGGCCTAATTGAGAAAATTTATTTTACTAATTTCTGCCACATTAACATATTAATATTATGATTTTTTTCTTTGTTTAGCGATTTCATTCTAGTATGACTATAGTCATTAAATATTTGTCAATAAAACTGAATAAGCCATTAAATAAGGATTTGATTGATCCAATTTTAATTATTGAAGAGTGAAATTGGCCCATTTGAAACCATTGAGATAAACTTAAGTGGCCAATGTTGCCTTTCAACCAAATAATGTTACTAAATTTCAATTCTTAGTTTTTGTAACACAAAAATCTCCTCTCATCCTATGTTACTTGACATTACTTTCTTAAAATGATTATTACAATTAAAACTTACATTAACTAACATTTGAATATCAAATAGGTTAAGATTTTTATATTACAAAAATTAAAATCAATTTTTTTTTTACTACAAATTAGAATTAGAGTACAAATATATCTTATTTTATTTTCATAAAATCGTCATTTTCTCTTTGTTTTTTAATGTCAAAATTTTCTGGAGGGAATACCTATTTAATGAAGATTACTGTAGATATCTGGACATGAAATTAGATCCTAGATATTATATATATGTATTGGTAATTATGAATTTAGACACCGCTAACGGGTGGATCAAATCGGCTTAAGATGAATCAATTATAAATGAGTAAGATTAAATTATGATCCAAACAGATCAAATTTTATGACATTTTTTTTTATCTTAAATTATGCATGTATAAATTATAAAAAGAATATTTTTATATTAATATTATATAAAAAAAATAAAAATTTATAAAAATATAATGATCCAAACATGACCATAATGGGTTGATGGATCGAGTTTGAGTAAAAAGAAAAAATCACACGAAACAAATTTACGAGTTAGAATTAAATTTTGACAGATCTATATCACTTATATTCTTATGTGTGTCTTTATCTTGCATTCTTTCCTTGGAGAAACAAAACAATAAAACCAAAGGAGCCGAAGAAGTTGAAAAGACAAACTAAAATGGCAGTCTTCACCAATTTGATCAGATGAAAATAAAACAGTTCTGAAAAAGCAATGAAAATTATTGGCACACCATATTTAAAGTTTTAAGACGAAAGCAAATGATATATACACACTGTCAAGATAACATAAGATTAACTGATTAAAGAGCTTATATGAGAGACATTTTTCATGGGCATTGAGAAATGCAAGAGATCAATATGATCAAAACATAACTGTGCCGTTACAAGTAGCAGAGAAGGTAAATTTTTATTTAACTGGTTTCAGAAGACTTCACTATTCAAGTTCAGTATCTACATCACAAAACACAAGGGGTGGTGGCGGCTATTCTACAACTCACCGCACATACCAAACCCCGTGTCATATGCTTCTAAGTATATATAAATAGATATAATTAGAAAAGAAAGAGAGAGGGAGGAGGAGAGAGAACCCAGAGAGCCAGAATTTACAAAAAAAGCTTAAAAGCAACCAACGAATTAGCAGTCAGGTTGCTCAGTTTTTAGAGGTGCACCTGATGAGGATGCACAACTCCCATTTTGAAGATATAGGCTGTTGGCCACCATTGAATCACTAACCAAGCCAACGTCAACGTCATCAAAGTTAAGTGTGCCTCTAACCTTCCTGTTCCTGAAGAAAAAAAGCAGAGAGAAACATCTTTTATTTAAAATAAAGAGATTTAATATTACTTTAAGGACTATATCGAAAGGAAAGAAAGCATACCCATTCAAGCGGTTGTTGATAGCAGTCAGGTCTTTTGAAGGGCTCTGGTATGCATGAGTGCTTTCTCCAACACAAGCATAATAACTTTTTGAGCTATGTGATATTAGAGCATCCATCTACAAGCAGGAAAGCAAATCACGTTACATAGACTACAGTAAGTTAATGGGCAGCTGTACCTAATCCACTAGTTTGATTTTGAAGTTAAATGTGTCCACAAGCATTTGCTGCATTACAACCAACAGAAGCATGTGTGCACAGGCACACAAGTCCATGCACACATGCATGAGCGTCTATGACACAAAGGCCATATTGCATTTCAAACAACCCTCGACTATCTAGGCAGTAGCCAGACCATGGAAATATGACATAAGGGCCAGGCTGGACTTTTTTCACTAGTCATTCAAGAAATTCAATATGCATAATTGGTAAACTTGCCCCAGTAAAATTGATCACAGTCACTCAGCACAGCATAATTACATTTATATATTTAGTAGCTAAAACTGATTATTGTTACGCTGCATTTACAGTTTTGAATATCCAATAACATCTATAGGACATGCGAAGTTTAATATGCCTAATTTCACATGGAAGCCTAAAACCCAAAAGAGAAAGAAAAGGTGAGATGCTATCAGGGCCACACCATTATAACCAATAACTTGAACTATATTTGCACATTCAGCTAAGCTAAATGCAAGCAGTAAATGATATGTACTCAAAACAAATCATGATGAAATTAACAGGACCCGATCCGAATTCTTCGACATGCTCATGAATTGAGGAAGACTGACTAGTTCTAGGTGAAGAAATAGAGACTGCGTCAACTCTAAATAGAAACCGTTGAGAAATGAACAAGCACCTTGGATGTTCGCAATGGAGACACATATACATTATGTGATGCAGAAACTTTCTTCGGGGACATATCTGGGAGACTTGGAAAAGGAGATACTTTAGGTGATGCAGGAAGACATTGACCTGATGGCCCAGAAACAAAAGCATGTCAAACAAACATTTGGAACAGCAATGGCAGAAGACACCAAATATAACATAAGGGTCAAAGGAGTACCATCTTTGTTATTGTTGACTTCAGGGACTTGAGTGGTTTTCATAGTAGTTCCAGCAGAACCAACCTCAACCAGTAAAGGTTTTGCAGAAGGAATAAATATTTCATTGTAAAAAGTAATAATGTCGACATGATCCTGGCCTGTTCTCTGTCATCACATCAGTCAAAAGGTTAGACTCTGCACCTGCAACAGCAGAGAGCTTATTGATCAGGAAACATACCCCATTGTGGCGCGCTGATGACCAATCAACAAACACGCCGCGGAATACTTGGGGCTTACATTGTGGTTGCTTCCTATAATTGTAAATGATCTCCCTGAAGGTCAAGTTCACTTTAGAAATCTGCAGGCCAAACCTTGAGTATGAGAACAGAAAAATGAAGCTTAAGGGTGAAAATTTCAAAACTTAACAATAAACTTTTACAAGTCACCAACAGCAAACCTTTGCAACTCCATAGAAACAACAGAGGATGATCTGATCGATATGGCGGTTAAAGAACAAAGATGTCCGCTGACTAAGTATTTGTTGAAAAAGACGATAGACATTCTCTCTTATATGCAGCTGAGACTGTTGTAATCTTTCAACCATACCATTGATTCTGACAGCAGCTAATTTGTTAATCTAGAAAGGGAAAACACACATAAGTAAAAGTTGGAACAAACAAAATCATTCTATAGCAACATTTTTTTTTTGAGAATAAAGCAACTGCATTACTAGAACAAATGAGACATTAAAACATTGTGTTTATTACCTTGCTAAAGAATATATTAATCCCGGTCTCTGCACATGTTTCCCCTCCTCCCCCAGGGTTTGGGCGTGTTGGACTGAAACAAATCCATGAAGAATTCATCATTAAATAATAGAAAATAAGCTGTAACATGGTCCATAGAGGTCAGGGGTGACACTTTACATCCCTCAAGAATACCAAAATTACCTGGCAAAAGCAGACTGCAGAGGAGGTGGAAGTAGCTTTGGCTTAAGATTAACAAGCAGGCGATCCTTCACAGGTGATGTAAAGGAGTTCCTCTCCACCAACACACTCCGGTAGTCTGTGCATTGCCTTTTTGGAGACCTCATATCCCCATTCTGACCTGGAAAATGACCCATGAAACCCATAAATACTTTGTCAAGAATAAGAAATATGCATAATTTCAACTAGAAACCTTGTATGATTAGGTATTTCTACCTGCAGACAACTCATGCTTGTGAATAGAAGGCAAAGGTGGCAAGCCTCCAGAAGAGAAGTTAATATGCATGGCAATTGCATCCAAAGATGGCATTGGTTCTGCTAATAGCCCAAGACGGTTTATCTCTGCAGAGAGAGATGGTCTTGCAACTGTCAAAAAATTATACATCGAAGAGCCCTTTTCCCAGACCATGCTCTCCAAAAGTCGTTCTTCCAGTGAATTCAAATGCCGCCTCAACTCCCTTGGAAGGGATTCTTCATGTCTAATGAAACTCTCTATCACCTTGCTAAGATCAAAAGCTGTAATGCCAGTTCGCTCCAAAACTGCAGGAAACAGCATGGTGACAGTCTTATGCGTTGCGAGAACTAGTTCAGCAGAACATGCGAGCATACATCTATGGAACCTCTCGTTAGTTAATAAAGAGGTCAAATTAGTAGCATGCAATATTTGGGCCTCTGCTGTGCACATGGCTTCCAAAACCCTAAAATATAGCTTTAGTGCCTCTAGCCTTCGCTGTTCTGCCCATATATTGTCCATCAGGTTTGTACTTTGCAGACTTCCAGTCACACAACGGTCTCCCATAGCACTACTTGGAAATATAGCTTCCAGTATTATCTGTGCTCTGCGTATGACATCATTAGTTACATCCCTATCACATGATGTGAGAAAGCGTTCAAGCTGTGCTGAGGGTTTTGATGGAAGTGGAGAAATAACAGTCCGCAGCCACTTTGCAGTTGTCATTGCTGTGCTTACTGGTGTTGCAGCCATCTTAGAATTTACACCACCAGGAATGCCATTTGCATGAGATGCGGGGGAACGATGAGGAGAAAGTGGGCTTGAAATTGACTTTGTTGGGGAGGATATCTGATCAGATTTTCTCTGCACAAACAACAATCTTGTTACAGTGAGAAAATATCATGACATTAACAGTAGTCTTTTTAACCAAGTCTTATCGAATGTGTAGAAGGCATAAAATTTACCTTGGTGCCAGTTACATTTATGGCACCTCCAGATAGGCTTCCTGAACCGAGTAAGCTGTCCTCCTCATTGATAAATACCCTCTCATCCAGTTCACCCTTACAGCGAATTGCTTCCTCGTAATCTTTCTCTAAAATGTTCAAACTGGACCGCAGTGATGATTCTTCCATTAAGTCATCATAATAAATCAAACCATCTGCATCAAAGACAACCAAAACTTAATAAAAATGAAAATGTTGTCCACATCAAAATATCCTCCCATCTATATAACAGAAACTTTTCAAACACACCTGTATTTATGTTCTCCAGGTTTTCATTTTTGTAGTCAGAGGCCAAAAGAGGCTTTTTCTTCAAGATATCTACAATCAGAGTGTTGGTCTTCTCCATTGTTTTTCTCAGCTCATCTTCTGAGGTATCATATTTGTTGCAAAGTGATGCCAGTAAATCAACACCTTTATCACCCTTCTTAACTGATCATACACAAATGACACGCATCAAATAACAATTTTAAATGTTTTAACACAAAAAAGAAATTCAAACACCAATTAATAGCAAGATCATTACCAAACCGTTGATCATTCAAGTTGAAATTTCTGAAGCGGACTGGAACATGGATAATCAGAATAACCTGATATATTTGATTAAAACATTAAGGGTATCTCTACCTTGATTACAGTCTTGAAAAATCATAAGGACACACACACACACACACACATACATACATAAGTTAGAACGTACATACATACATACACACACTTGACATAACCACTATTTCTCGGGCATAAAAATTATGCAGCCTGAATTGAGAAAAAAACAAAAAGAGCAGCACTTCCTTGTAACAATAAAAGTATTCTAGTATCAATAATTAATGAAATGGGATAATAGTAACTAACCAGCACAGACACCAAGCCATTTGTACAAGTCACCAAATCTTTAAATCTGCTGAATGCATGTACACGGAGTGCTAAAAACAGCAACCATCCAAAACGATGATAATCTGACACATATGTTGTGTCACTGGAAACTAGAGGCTGCTTATCACTATTTGGATCGGCCATCAGGAAAAGCTCCCGATATGCACGTTTGTAGTGCCTTGTACCATTCAATAAAAAAATACCATCATATACATATATAGAAGAACGTTAAAAAAAATATAAAATAAAATAAAAGTAAAATCAGAAAAGCAAAATCACACTCAAGATTCAGCTGCATCATGAGTTTACCTTATGACTGAACAAGATGCAGTTATACAAATTCTATGGAAAGTTCATTCACATGGAACAATTAATTTACCATGTGCATCAACTTCATGTCATGTATAATTTATAATGTACTTATGGGAAAAGAAAAAAAGGATAAATTAATGACCATACCAAGTCATCTGATTGGGTACTTTGTCTGGCCAAAGATGATCAAAGGTGTCAACTTTTTAAATGTAAAACAGAAAATTTTCTATTGCCAGTCACTGAAGATAAAGACGATATCCAGAAAAGACCACGCATGCATGTCCCAGCTGCATATTTGTTTCACTATGAAAATTATTTTACTACATCCCGATTTTCTTTAAAATCAAGGTTGCTATAAGATTAACATAATTTTCCTCCCACTCTTAAGAAATCCCTTTGACTTTCCTGTTCCACAAAGAGAGTGCACATCTCAATGCCATGAAATAATATTCTTATTATAGACACATCAGCTAGAAAAGGAAGAGGCTTTATTGGATTCATCTATTATTTTCAAATATCCATACAAAAAAAAAGGACTAAAATGTTGAGAAAAGCAAAGAACGTGAACTGCCTAACATAAAAGCAGCGAAGGGTCTGTAGCATTGCCTAGAGCAACAAATGCAATTAAACTTATGCCTACCTGCTTAAAATGCTTAGGTGCACAAAGTTGGCTTGCAACTCCTTTGCCTGATAAACAGAAGTGGAGCATAAAACCATGAGAACGTTCTCAAACAAACATTTGTACGGAAAAGCTATTAGCTACATAATAAATCCAACCAAAATTATCAGCAATGTTAATACCTCGAGTTTGCTCTCCCAATCAACACCATATATACTACTCAAAATTGGACCAGCCTTGACCACATACTGAGGCAGCTCTTTAAAAAAGTCCACAATACTGCCAGATGTCAAATAAGAACATTATCATTAGATCAGTAGTTCATAAATAAAATTAGCTATATGCAAGGAAAAATAAAAGGAAAAACATACTTGAGATTTGCAAGTCTCAAAATTTTGCACAATGTGAGCCCGTTATCAGCGGACCTCTGCTGTGAATTATCATTCTTCTGGGCCAATCTCTTAATGGAGTAAGAAACAAAAGCAAACCAAAATCTCTCTGCTTCTTCCAGCTAATACATAAAATTTTAACTTAACTACATATTTTTCCACATGGAAAAAAAAGGTGTATATATACTTTGAAAGAAAGAGAAAAGATTTACAATTCCATTCCCAATAGCTGAAGTGTTTGCCAGCAGAAGATGTTTTGTTTCTTTGAAAAGCTTCATAGATTCGTTACAGGTTTCCTCATCAAGACGCAATCCATCCTGCCATTGATTCCAATTTAAATTTAACTAAGCAACAGCCAAGCTCAGATAGTCACCATTAAGTTCTCCCTAAAATCGAATAAGAAATTAATATAAAGAACAAAATTACAAGAATAAAAAGCTCAAAACCTTGCAAAAGTCTGTGAATCGCGCTTCAACGTCACCAATCCCTTCTCTTTTATCGTTGCGTGTATTGCTGCTTGGCCCATTTAAAGGCTTTGTCTCTTCCATATCTTCAGAAGTGGCTGAACTCATTCAAAAACCTTGCTGATATAATCCATTAATTCAAATTTAAGGGAGAAATAGAGAGTGAATTTCAAATATATCCGTCGGCTATCAATTCGCCAAAAGTGCAATAATTCATAACACCCATTATTGGAAATCCAAATCACTACAAGTTACACCCAACAGCCACTTATTTTTAAACAAATAAAGTAAAAAGAAAATTTCGAGGCAAGGGATAGTTATCGTTTAGTTAGTGTCCACGGAGAACTAATTGTGCTTTAAACAAAGAGCAGAAGCAATTTTACCAGCAAAAACAATGATACATTAAGAAATTTGAGAAGTATGTTGCCCTAAGAAAAATCAAATTGGAACAAGCTAAACCAGAAACCTAGAGAATTCAATGTCACAGATCTCGAAAATACCTTCAAAATCTGACTGATCTCAAGATCCACCAGCAAAATCCTAACGTTAATTCCCAAAAACAGCAACTTTTCCAGATCGAACCCAAAAAAAAAGGGACGGGCACAGATGATTGTTTCACAATGAAACCCTATCAGTGTAGCCTCTTTCTTCTCTCACTAGCGCGGGAAAATCCAACATGGCTTTAGCACATACATATATGACATAATGGGATACATACATGAGAGGCCAATGGGGATCCGCCACGTCACGGGGGTTAGGTTGTTTTACCGCCAAATTTTTCCCACCGTTGCGAGATCCGCTTCGCTTCGACTTCAAGGGGAAGATTCGACGTTACGGTGACTTGACGGCGTGAAAAAGTTTTGTCTTTTTTATCTCGGGAGCTGGGAACGGCTCCGTGCGGGGCACGGGTCCCACATGCCACGGGGCTTTTCCGTCGTTAACTGAAAGACGATGTGTCGTTTTGGAGAAGTCGGGCCTAAACAGTTAAAATGTGGGCGTTTACACTTTACAATTTTAAATTTCCTGACATCGCCTCACCCTGATATTCGAATTACAGTTAAATAAAACAATAGTTAAATTTTAAATTATTTAAATTATGTTTCTTTTATTATATCAAAATTTTATTATCGGTACAACTAATAATTTTATTTGCCGAAGGTTCTATAAACGGATGACACGATGGTTGTGAATGCCATGTTATCCTCGTCTGTTTTTTTTGAATTTGGAATTTTTATTTCGGATCGCATCGAGTTATTAAAATGACATAATTTTACGGTATCTCGTATTAAAAAACAAGCAAACGTAGTAGCTCATAATTTAGCTAAAACTTCTTGATTTTTATGTCCGTCCTCAATTGTGGCAAGAATCTCTTAATTTTTCGAAAAAACTTGCTTTTTCTGATATTTTTTCTTAATAAAGTTTATCTTGCTAAAAAATACTAATAAATTTTTGTATTTAAGCAGTTTTATGTATTCTTGCTCACAAAACGTTTAACAATTAGTAAAATACTATATTGCTAGAATGTGAATTATTATGAATGCTTGTAAGATCTTGGTCAATTGGATAGAAAATATGATCATCATGTTGGGGTAGAATCCAAGTCCCACATCAGAAAATTAAGTGAAAAACACTTTAAATATAAAGAGTTAATATAATTTTATTAGAATGAGACTTTTTAGGAGGAACCAAAAAATAAATCCGTACGGGTTTAATGCAAATCAGACAATATCATGCTAATGTGGAGTTAAGTAGTATTTGCCAGTCTTATCAAGTGGTATCAGAGCCGTGATTTGGAAACGGTCCGGAATAGTGGATTGCGTTGCGTGGGAGGCCCCTAATATGATCTCGCGATTGGAAATTCGTGTGTGATGCCTTGTGTCGAAAATCTTCCTGATATTGTGGTGGTCAGGCGGCGTATCCCGTTGGTTGATAACGGCGGTATAAGATAATTTGACGAATCAAATGGATTATTGTTCGAGGGGAGAACATAAGCTGTGTGGTTCTTGGTTTGAGGAAATAATTGTTGGGGTACAACTCAAGTCCCACATCGGAAGGACAAAAGAGATTGAAAATTTTCGTGTTCGAAGGATAAGAAAATTCCATCAGGATAATCCTGATGTAGCTGATGCCATGCTGAATGTTTATGGATTATGGGCTTATGATACAACTGCGGCATTGGCAGTGGCAATGGCAATTGAGGAAGTAGCCAGGACTAGTACAAGCTTTGGCTTCTTAAACCATAGCGTTTCAGGCAAATCAATTGATCTTGAAACTCTTGGGGTTGCCAAAAATGGTCGAAGACTTCGCCAGGCATTATCAAACACTAAACTTAAAGGGCTGACAGGAGATTTCATTTTTCGCAACAGACAGCTACAATAGTCAGCTTTTCAGATAGTTAATATAAATGGTTATGGAACAAGAACTATAGGATTTTGGGCACAGAGAAAAAGACTTGTCAAAGTACTGAAGTCATCAACAACAAACACAAGTAACAATTCATCTTCTAGTACCAATCTTGCACCTATTATATGGCCAGGCGATTCGACTTCTGTTCCAAAGTGCTGGGAGACTCCCATAAAGGGGAAGAAATTGTGAACAGGAGTGCCTGTGAAGGAAGGTTTCACTCAATTTATAAACGTGACAAGAATTCCAGGCACAAACACCACAATAATTGAAGGTGCAGTATAGATCTTTTTGAAGCAGCAATTGCAGAATTGCCATATCCTGTGACTTATGAGTAAAAGTGCTGGCACTTACAATGATCTGGTGTATCAAGTATACTTGGGGGTAAAATTCCTCCTCTTAAATTTCCTATATATTTTTTATTGCCAATTTTATTTCATATTTTCTCCACTTTTTATTGCTAGAAACAGAACTTTGATGCTGTAGCGGGAGATATATCTATTATCGCCAACAGGTCATTATATGTGGACTATACTTTGCCATATACTGGAACTAGCACAGTATCAATGATCGTGCCAACAAAAGACGAAGATAGCAATAAAGCTTGGATCCTTTTGAAGCCATTGACATGGGATCTTTGGATGATAAGCTTATGTTTCTTTGTTTTCATTGGATTTGTAGTTTGGGTTCTTGAACACAGAACCAATGAGGATTTTCAAGGATCTCCTTCTCACCAAGTTAGCACTAGCTGCTGTTGGAAACTGTAACTAAAGAAAACAACAAGAACAGAACAAATAGAGCAAAAGAAAGAAATACTGTGATCTTTTATTTCTATTCTGCTTGATGACAAAACAAACGAGAAGTGCCTCTATATATAGGCAAATCAAAGTTCAAACTGATCCCAAAAAATCTGGAAACAAATCAACCCACTACTGTCATATTTATTTTCAACAGTAAAGAAATCTAGCTAAAATCAAGGAAACAGATTAACAAACTAGAGAAAGACCAATTCAACTTTGAATCATATTTCAACACTCCCCCTTGATTCAAAGTTATTAACTCCCATACGTTTTCTGAAATTCTCATGCTTTTCCAGTGGAAGCGCCTTTGTTAATATATCAGCAACTTGTTCTTTTGTATTGCAAGGCTTCAATGCAATTTCTCCATTTGTGACCAGGCTTCGAATGAAATGATAACGGACATCAATGTGTTTTGTTCTGCTGTGGTACACTTGATTCTTTGTCATTGCAATAGCAGATGTACTATCATAAAAAATCTCTGTTGCTCCAGCTTGCTTGTGATTAAAATCAGCAAGAATTCTTCTTAGCCAAATTGCTTGAGACGCTGCTGCTGTTGCTGCAATGTATTCGGCTTCTGATGTTGATAAAGCTACCACCTCCTGCTTCTTTGAACTCCAAGAAATTGCTCCTGATCCAAGATTGAACAGAAAACCGGATGTGCTTTTTCTGTCATCAATTGAACCTGCATGATCACTATCAGTAAAACCTGTTAATTTGAAATTTGATGCTTTGGTGTACCAAATTCCCAGCTCTGTCGTTCCTGCTACATATCTTAGAATCCTCTTTGCTGCTCCAAGATGAAATTTGCTTGGGTTATGCATAAATCTGGACACAACTCCAACAGAGAAAGCGATATCTGGTCTAGTATGGGACAAATAATTCAAGCCTCCTACAAGGCTCCTAAAATATGTCTCATTTGCAAACTCAGCTCCATCTTCTCGACTTAACTTTTCATTCACATTAAAGGGTGTCCCTTCTACTTTGCAGTTCACCATGTTGAATTTCCTTAAAAGATCCATTGCATATTTTCTTTGTGAAATGAATATCCCATCACTGTTTTGTTTCACTTCAAGACCAAGAAAATAATGCAATAAGCCCAAATCTGTCATTTCAAAATTCTTCATCATGCAAGCCTTAAACTCAGAAACAATAAACTCATTTGAACCCATATAAATTATGTCATCAACATAAAGACATACTACCAAAAAATCATCTTTATCATTCTTCTTCAAATAAAGTGTAGGCTCATATTCACTTCTCTTAAAATTGTTCTCCTGAAAATAAGAATCAATTTTGAAGTACCATGCTCGCGGTGCTTGTTTTAAGCCATAAAGCGCCTTTTTTAACCTGTAAACTTTATCTTCACTGCCACTAATAACAAAACCTTCAGGCTGTAAGACATAAACTTCTTCATCCAAATCACCATTTAAAAATGCAGATTTAACATCAAATTGATAAACCGGCCAATTTAATTGAGCAGCTAAGGCTAGAAAAGTTCTCACCGTTTCAAAACGCGCAACAGGAGAAAAAGTTTCATAGAAATCGATACCTTGCTGCTGAGAATAACCTTTTACAACCAGCATTGCCTTGTGCTTTTGAATGCTCCCATCTGCATGATACTTGGTTCTAAACACCCATTTGAGCCCAATAGCATTCTTTCCTTCTGGTAAGTCTACCAAATCCCAAGTTTGATTTTTTTGAATAGCCAACAACTCTTCTTTCATAGCTTTACACCATTCATTCTCTTTTGCAGCTTCTTCAAAGCTAATAGGATCTGAAACAAGCAAAGCAAATGTACAAGAGGCATAAATTTCCTGCAAGGATCTGAATTCTCTTGGAGGAATTTCACTTGATGAACTTGAAGATGATTCATTGCTTGTAGGAGCAGATGGGTTGCTGCTTGAGGTAGAATTTGCAGGTATTAGATCCAATGATGGTGCTATATTATCTTCCACTGCTTGCTGCCCATTTTCTTCATTCCAAGTCCAGCTTGATTTTTCATTAAAAACCACATCCCTGCTGATGGTGATCTTGCCATTGATAGGATTATAAAGCTTATATGCTTTGGATTGAGAACAATATCCAATAAAGACATTTTTCTCAGATTTTTCATCAAATTTACTAAAATGAGTTTTAACCAAAGCATAAGCTATACAACCAAAAACTTTTAAATGGCTTACCGTCGGTTTTCTACCTGTCCACGCCTCAAATGGAGTTTGATTGCGAACAGCTTTTGTAGGAGATACATTAAGAATGTAAACTGCTGTTGCAACAGCTTCTGCCCAAAAATAAGTAGGAAGATTTTGTGCTTGCATCATGCTTCTGGCCATTTCTACTACAGTCCGATTCTTCCTTTCAGCTATGCCGTTCTGCTCTGGGGTGTATGGTGCAGTAAGTTCCCTGCAAATTCCATTTTCTTCACAAAAATCATTAAAATCGGTTGAGACAAATTCACCTCCTCTATCTGTTCGCAATGCCTTAATTAAAAGACCACTTTTTCTTTCAACAAGTGCTTTGAACTTCTTGAAATTGTCAAAAGCTTTAGATTTCTTTTCCAAAAAATAAACCCAGCTGTGACGACTGTAATCATCAGTAAGCAACAAAAAAAATCGACTACCACCAAGAGATTCAACATTCATAGGCCCACACAAATCTGCATGTACTAACTCAAGACACTTAGAGGCTCTCCAAGCTTGTCCTACTGGAAAAGATTTTTTGCTTTGTTTCCCATAAACACAACCTTCACAAAAGCCAAGAGTTTCAAGTTTTGGTAAGCCGATAACCATTTGTTTTTTATTTAACAGCTTTAATCCATTAATATTCAGGTGCCCATACCTCAAATGCCACAATTTAGTCTCATTATCACCATTAACAACCATAGCATAGTTCTCAATCATTGACACTTCTAAAGGAAACATTTTATTTTTAGCCATTGGGACCCTTGCAATTATTTGCCTGGATTTTTTATCTTTAATAGTGCAACAACCATCATCAAATAAAATTGCATATCCACTAATCATCAATTGCCCAATGCTAAGCAGATTATGTGACAGACCAGGAACAAGCATCACATCTTGTAAAATCTTATCATTACCTTGATTGGTTTTAATGCTAATAGTACCTCTGCCTTCAACTTGAATCCTCTTACTATCTCCTAGCATCACATCTGTCTTATTGGACTCATCGAGCTCCTTAAACATAGACTTTGCTCCACACATATGATTGGAACAGCCGCTATCCAAAAACCAAACATCGTTAGATTGCTCTTTCTCACAAAAAAGGGCCATGAACAACTTACTTTCTTCATCTGATTTCTCTACAAAGCTTGCTTGATTACTCTCATCCCTCTGTTTTTGCCAGCAGTAAGCCTCTCTGTGACCTGGCTTTTTGCAGTAGTAACATTGAAAGCTCTTATTTTGCCTTTCATTGTTCAATCCGCCTCTGCCTCGACCTCTTCCACGGCCTCTTCCACGAAAGCTTCCTCGATCATTACCATGTTTAGCAGAGCTTTCAAGCATCTCCTCCTGACTAGACTCCCCCTTCACCTGAAAAGCTTTTTCCTCATTCTTTTCATGTGACCTGAGCAATCTTTCTTCATGAGCTTGCAAAGAACTCATTAGTTCATCAAAAGAATAATCTGATAAATCATGGGCTTCTTCAATAGCAGCAACGACATGTTCAAATTTTGAAGTAAGACTCCTTAAAACTTTTGCAACAACAATTTCTTCTGATATATCTTCACCATATGATTTCATTTGATTAACAAGAGAAGAAACCCTAGATAAATAAGTTTGAACAGATTCGTTGCTTTTCATAGATAGAGTTTCAAATTCACGACGGTAAGTTTGCAATTTTACCGTAATTACCTTTGAGGAGCCTTGAAATTCCTTTTTTAAGATTTGCCAAGCCTGGGATGACGTTGTTGCTGCTGCAATTCTTGAAAAAATTGTTTCGTGGACAGATTGTTGAATGAAGAATAATGCTCTAGCATCCTTCCTTTTGGCTTCTTTCAATCTTTCTGCTTCCTCATCGTCTGGATCTTCTAAATCTAAGAAACCAAATTCCACCAGCTCCCATAGGTCTTGAGACATGAAAAGAGTTTTCATTTTAATACTCCAAAATTCATATTTTTCACCCGTGAAAATTGGTATGAGCTGTGTAGATGATGAAATAGTATTTGTTACCATCTCTACGTAGCTCTTACGCTCCTCTCGTGTTTCCCTTTGGTGCCCAAAAATAAGTTTCACTCAATGCCCAATTAACCCAAGCCTTATACTTCTCTCGTAACTAAACCCAACCTGACTCTGATACCACAATTGTTGGAAACTGTAACTAAAGAAAACAACAAGAACAGAACAAATAGATCAAAAGAAAGAAATACTGTGATCTTTTATTTCTATTCTGCTTGATGACAAAACAAACGAGAAGTGCCTCTATATATAGGCAAATCAAAGTTCAAACTGATCCCAAAAAATCTGGAAACAAATCAACCCACTACTGTCATATTTATTTTCAACAGTAAAGAAATCTAGCTAAAATCAAGGAAACAGATTAACAAACTAGAGAAAGACCAATTCAACTTTGAATCATATTTCAACAGCTGCTGGTTCTCCTTCTCAACCATGTTTTTTGCTCATAGTATGCAATTTTGCCTTCATCTTCAGAATTTTTTTCTACATAAAAATTGAAAATGGTTTCATGATTCAATATTTACTGTAATTGCAGAGGAGAGAGTGAGGAACAACTGGACCAGAACAGTGATAATAATATGGTGTTTTGCTGGGCTTAACTCAAAGTTATACAGCCAGTTTATCAAGTTTCTTAACAATTGAACAGCTTCAGCCCACAGTTACCACTATAGAAGAGATAATTCAAAATGGGGAAAATATTGGCTACCAGCAAGGCTCTTTTATTCTTGGAACATTGACAACCTTAGGCTTCAAACAATCCAAGCTTGTACCTTACAAATCTGCTGAAGAATGCCATGAACTTCTCTAAAGGGAGTAAGAACGGAGGAATTGGTGCTGCTTTTGATGATTCACCATCTACAATGTTGATCATTTCACAGAATTGCTCCAAATATACCCTTGTTGAACCTACATCTGCCTTGGAAACTCATCAGTACGGAAAAAACATATCCAACCTAAATAATTTAGAACAAATGGCCGTGGATTTGTGGGTTTTCCTTCTTTTTTTTTTTTTAATTTTTTTTTCTTCTAACAGATGTACAAAGTCTAATCAAGTGAGCATAATTTCTGATGTGGGTTTGTTATTGTCTGTTATGTGAGTTTCAGGTATTTCCTAAAGGTTCTTCTCTGGCAGCTGATTTACCAAGGGCAATTTTAAAATTGAATGAGGGAGATAAAATA
The DNA here is from genome assembly GCA_947683425.1 of Excoecaria cochinchinensis. Taxonomy (NCBI): domain Eukaryota; kingdom Viridiplantae; phylum Streptophyta; class Magnoliopsida; order Malpighiales; family Euphorbiaceae; genus Excoecaria; species Excoecaria cochinchinensis. Next base: position 796,751 of record CANTUQ010000125.1, on the reverse strand, counting down.
AAGGAAATAGAAGCCATGTGGTTTGGCAAAGGCAAAGGAGGAACTTGTCCGGATCAAACCAACTCTGTTTCTCCTAATAGACTTGGTCTCCATAGTTCCCGGGGCCTGTTCTTGATAGCTGGAGTTGCTTCCTTTCAGGCTCTCTTGGTCTACATAATTCCATGTTTGTTTATCAGAGGAGACGAATCTTGAATTCTTCTGAACCTGAAGCTTCATTTGGGAGTAGAGTTTTTCTTATTTGTTAAATAATCTTTGACCAGAAAGATTATAAATTCCATACTCCCAATGTAACTTTTACTGCTATAATTTCATATTTTTACGTGAGAAAAGATATCCTGAACTTCCTAATTGAAAAATAACTTGGTCGAGATCGGATTCTCACATAATTCATTTCTTGCTGTATTTTTTCAAACTAATTTGTCAGTTTATTCATAATTCTGGTTTGAAAAATGGGAAATTTTGCAAAATGTTTTGGCATATAATGGAAAGGATTAATTCAAATTTTAGTAGTTGAAGAATGGATCCTAACTCTATTTTAATTAAAAACTAATTACTCAAGGAGGAAATTTTAATTGAAAGTTCTATGTTAATTCAGAAGTTAAAGGCCTCACATAAACATAATGAAGCATTTATTTTTTTTTTATTTTTATTTTTTTCATTGTGTGTATCTTTAACGTCATAACTCTCACAAAAAAAAATATTTTATTGACATCATGGAAATTATCTTACCATGTGCATTAACAAAAGCGGCATTATTAAGAGATAATGATGAGAAAACATATATGAAAAATCTTAAAAACATGGAATTGCATAAAATGAAAAAATCATCAATTATTTCTCTGGAATGTCTCGGTAGATGCTGGACCTTCTTGATTTGGGCTTGGAAGCTCAATGTTTGGTTCATCACTTTCAGGTGTTTGGACATTGAGATTTGGAACTTCACTGTCTGGAGAAGATGGTCCTTGTTCTCCAGGGAAAACCAACATAATTGAATGGTCTGGATCAGTTGGCGGCTGTGGTTCAGGAGCATTAATTCCAGGCTGCAGTTCAGGAGCATTTCCAGTCTGTGTTTGAGGTCCTTGAGCAGCATTTCCAGGTTGTGGTTCAGAAGCATTTCCAGGCTGTGGTTCAGGATAAGTTTCCGGGTTTCTGCCAAATAAACCATGTATTAGGACAGCTACAAGGGCAGTTCCTCCAGCAATCCCGAATAGGACTTTGAAGCTTTCAAGACCAAGTATATTAGAACGATTGGGATTACCATTAGCCGAACAATCTTTTGTATCGAGTTCGAGTGACCAACTTTTTCTAATATTTTTAATAAAAGTCTGGTTTTCTATTAGCTCTACAATCTGCCTTGATATATTTGGAGCTAGCAATGATCCTTTCTGGAAAACCTGCAAGTAAATAAGATATAATATGTTAACTAATTGAAGTAGGTTAGTGCATCAATTGTAAACCTTAAGGTTTGTATTTAGACGTACAAGTACTTAAACATGTTTATTTTGTTGCTTTAAATTATCTTTAACTCATATACTTGTAATTTCTGTACGTCACCTGTCTTCCTCATAGAAGACAGCTATCTACCCAGATGGCTATATAACATAGCAGTCAGTAGTACAGACAGCTAATTTCTATCACTTCCCATGTCGGCTAAAAAAATAGGCAAATTTTTATTGAATCTCAATTCATTAGAAAAGGCAGCTAATCTTACTAACCACTAACCATCTACGTTAATGTTATTTGAGTAATAAAATGTAGTATGAAACAACCATTATTGGTCTGATTGGTAAGGAGCTTGGATATCCTTAAATGAGATACCAAATTCAATCATTATTTTGTACATGAAATGCAGGCCGTTGAGAGAATCAACTCCAATTATGAGTTTGAAAGTGTCCGACTCTGTATTAGTCTGTCCGGTAAATTTAACAAAATTAGACTGGATACCGGAAAGTCATAAACCAATAAAAATGTATAAAGGAGGAATCGTATAAAGAAGGTGTGAATTAATTAAGAGGAGGAACTTACAAAGCCAAATCCGACAGTTTGAAATTGTTGTTGACTGTTGTTTAGTTTTGGTTCAACTACATCAAATTTGGAGCAATTTGCTTGCAGAATAAGGTTAACAAAGGGGGTTTCCTCAAAAGCAGCCGCAATATGTCCATATAAAAGCATTTTGCTGCAACTTTCAGCAGAGCTGTAGGGTCTAAGATTGCTTTCGTTGAAACCCCAGGCTGTTAGGACTTGATGAACAAAAGAACCTTCCTGGTACCCAACCTTGGAATTATTGTTAATCAGTTCATGTACATCGGCAGTGCCAGCTTGGTATTGGTGAAGTGCCAAGAAGTTGGATAAAGAAGCAGTGTAACTTTGAGTGAGGATGAGTATGACGAAACAACTTACAATTACCACTACTCTGGTCAAGTTTTTACTAATTTTCTCCCCTGTAGTGTATAGTCATCAGCAGAAAAACACACACATTCACACATATATATATTCATAAGGTAAAATGGAAACTAATTACTTACGATTTGCAAAAACCATAAGTGAGAAGGCAAACCAGAAGCTTGTGCCAAATTGACTAGAAATAGATCCTTCAAAGTCTGTATCTTTTTCTCCGTGTTCGAGAAACCAGACTACAAACCCGATGAAAACAAAGAAAGAAATGCTAGTGACCCAGAGTTGCCATGACAATGGCTTCAAGAAATCAAATGTTTTGTTTCTTTCTTTTGCTGTCACTATCATGTTCACAAACCCAGATTCCATGAATGGCAATGTAAAATCCACATCACGCGATCTGCTTGCAATAATACTAATGTCTCCTACTGCCCCATCATATTCCTGTAATTATTAGCAAATCAATCAAATTTGCATCAAAATCGTTAGCATATATGTATATAGAAGAAAAAAAGATTAAGAGCTGAACCCCTTTGACAACTTCATCCACCATCTGATTATAATTAGCACTCCTATCACCATTTTTAGGATAGGGCGTTAATTCGCAATCTGGAGCATTCGGTATTTTTCTCAATGTATCGTTGAATATTTCTATGCAAAATCCACTTTTTTCTTTCGCATCCACAAATTGAAGGAAGCCTTCCTTTTTGGGTATTGCTATCCGCAATCTCTTCCTACTTGTTTCACTCTCAGAAATATCCTTAACAACAAAAGTTAAATCCCTTGGCTTAAGATTGACATTTGATCGATAATTCTCTCTTGAATTTTCTGCCAGTTGTAATTTTCTGCCCTTTCTTTTTCTGCTCGGTGTCCAAAGTTCGATCCCTCTTGGTCTAACGTCATTAATGTTAATCACGTGGAAAGGCAATGGTTGTAACTGTTGATTAACGAAGAGATAATCACCTGAAAGCCCTTTAAAACTAGTGTTTGATAATGCCTGAGCAAGTTTTAAGCCATTTCTTGAAACACCTAAACGTTCAAGATCGGTTGATGGGGTAGACAGATTTGCCTTGCGATCAAAACCAATGTCTGTAATCCCAGCTTTCTCAGCAGCCATGGCTAGTGCAGTAATAGCATCATATGCCCACAGTCCATAGATGTCCAATTCAGCATCAATTTTGTCAGGATTATCATGGTGGAATTTCTTCCCCCACCGGACTTCGAAATTTTCGATATCTTTGGTCTTTGGAATGTAAGGCTGAACACCCAATACAACCCCGTCAATCGAATCAAAGACTGTTCGATCAATCCAACTCAATAAATTAGTCATCCCATCAGTCATGATCCACACATACCCTTCACTCATCATTCCAACTTCTGTTGCCTTGATAAGAAGTCGAGTCCCGAGAGAAGGCAACATATGCAAAATAAAAACTCTACTTTGCATTGTCATCAACTTGTAAAGTTCATCAAGAATTTGTTCATCAGTGGCCGAAGGAGAAATAGCAATGTGGTAGGGGATGCGAGCATTGACAGCTTGTAGGGCATCAACTATGTATGGTATAATTCCGACTCCGTATTCATTGTCGACGTAGATTGGCACTGCTTCTCTCCATCCGGAGGCTTGAAATGTTGCACTTATGGCATTTACTTGAGGTTTATCATTTTGTGTTGCAAGAAAAAAATATGGACTTCGGATAGAAGAGAGAGCAGGACTTGATGCTGTAAATGATATAATGGGCACTTGGGATTTTTCTCCGAGTTGTATAACAAAATTGGCCTGTGTTGATGTTGCTGGCCCTAAAATTGCTTGTACTTCTACATTTTTTATCAAGTCCAATGCTGCATTTTAACATTTTCTCATCAAAATTCAATATTGATTATTGACTCATTCACATAATTGATTCGATATTTTTCTCCTTAGAAACATTATTATCTTAGCTTTTAGTAAAACTTTCATATTTATTTCATATATTTTGGGGTTAATTTCACTGATTGTTATCGAACTTATACCAAAATTACGCAAAAATAACTAAATAATTTTTTCTTTCAAAAAAGTCATTGAACTTAAAACAATTATACACAAAAGTCATTATTAACGGATTTCGGTGTTGACGCTCACCGAAAAATCTAGCTGACAGCCCATGTGCACACGCGAACTTAAAATAATTTCACTGATGGTCATCGAACTTATACCAAAATTACGCAAAAGTAACTAAATAATTTTTTTCTTTCAAAAAAATCATTGAACTTAAAACTATTATACACAAAAGTCATTATGAACAGATTCCGAATAGATTTTCTGGTGAGAGTCAACAAGTTTCAATACCGGAATCCGTTCATAATGACTTTTGTGTATAATGGTTTTAAGTTCAATGATTTTTTTGAAAGAAAAAATTATTTAGTTAATTTTGCGTAATTTTGGTATAAGTTCGATAACTATCGGTGAAATTAACCCATATATTTTGCATTTTATTTCCATTGTATCCAAATAAATTTGGACCAAGTTGGATTGTGTATACATATCAATAGAAAATATCAATATGTTTTTTTCATATTTTCATGCAATAAGAGTTTTTCATGCAGTAAGAGTTACCATATAAATCTAAAACTAAGGGAATAAAACATAAAGCTGGGGAACAGATTAAAAAGGCCAAAGAAAAAAAAAAGCAACAACAATATAGTCTATATTTGATAATTGAATAGATTGATTTATTAGGCTTTTTCCTTTTGTTTAATAAGTAGGGAAAATTATATGTAGATTAAGCACAAGCTAATTAGCAACCGTTAAAGGAATGCATTGATATTATTGAAATTCCAAGCAATTTTGCATATATGGACATGATTTACCGTTTTGCTCTTTCAATTGTGGAAAACAAAGTCAACGAAATTAGTGAAAATTAAGCATTGGAAATTAAACGACCACGCTTTACCTGCACCAGCTGCACCAACAGCATATTTGCTAGAGTCCCTGGCATGAAGGATCAGCTTGGTTTTGTAGTGACGACCACGAGAAACATAGAAGTCTGAAAGTGACATTCTTATACAACTCAACAATGACTTGCTGTTCACAGTTTCGAGTTCATCGAGAACCACTCCTATTTTCACTTCAACTGTTGGTTCTTGCGTACTAACTTCCATTTCCATTAACAGAACAACCAGCATTAAACAGAAACCAGATTGTCTTAAAGACTTCTTTCTCATTTTTGTGCCCTTCGATATACTACAATGTTTGGTTATTTTTCAAATCCAAAAGCGTGCGTAGTCAAAGTACTAATATCACTATTAAGAAAGCGTGCATAGTCGTGCAATAATAAAATGATTTAGTCAATGCTGAATCCTATTTATTTTTATATTTTTACACTAAATCAGATAGAAATTCCAGCAAAAAACTTATGTTTTAAGGAATATATAAGTAATTGTTAAATTTAATAGGCTGTTCGTTTTATAATTTATCACATGACGTGTGTAAGGTTCTTATTTATTTGGTTATATCGATGAGTAAGGAAATTGCATAAAATATTTATTGTAAATAGAAAAGAATGTAGGGATAAATTTTATATATTTTTTGATTTGGCAAAGTCAAAACCAAGAGAACGTGATAGTTGAAACATGGAGCCGATTCCGATAGACAAGCCGACACTCAAGCTATCTCCAACTAAGAAATGATAAAAAAATTTGTAATATACTAGGTTTGTTGGTAACTTTCAATTATAATATAATTTTATTTGTTTACAAGTCAATTAGAATAATTGAACTAATTAACTCTATATTTGAAAAACATTCTTCATTTGAAGTTATTAATGGGGTTGATTTCACATTGGCTACGCCAAATTTTGCGGCATTGGGCAAAAACTTGCTCTAGGCACTTCTTTGCTTCGTCAAACGTACTATAGATTATGAATTGCAATAAAATTTTGTTTATCGCATAAAGTTGACCACGAATAGCTCCAAATTCTCTGGTTTGCTATGAAACGATCAACGAAAATTTTGTAGATTAAATCAACACAGTATAGTGACAAAATTAAATTATATATTACGTAATGCTATATATGTAAATTAATATTACTTTTTAACTCTTTATTTGCACTCACCTCATCCTATCTTGTATTTGAAAATTCCTTATAAGCTTTCTTGAGAGCAATTGGCAAAATTCAAAATAATAATAATAATAATAATAACTTTGATTAATTAATTTTTAGAATTAAATTAAGATCGATTTTATTATAAATTTTGAATTGATCGTGTTTAGAATAGGTCAAAACATTAAATTTGATTTTTTTTTTAAAAAAAAAATCAAATTTATGAATAAATTTATAAATTTTGTTTGGATGGCACCTATGCATGTAGCCCAAAAATGCAGCAATATGACTTTAATTATTTAAACATGTATTTTTTTTTCCTTTTAACGTTGACCGGAGGATGGGTTGAAGAAAGCAAGTCGATGGCAAGGTGTCTGTTGAACCTCACAAATTCTGACCTTTAGTAATATAATAATCGAGTTAAAAAGATTAATTTATTTGGATTCGTAGGAAATAAGATAAAGAACTATAGATTGAAACCATAGAACGAATATTCCTAACAAAAAGATATATTTTGTATTTTTCACCCATTTAAGTTAAATTAGATGACATAATGAAAAAAAAAAAAGAAGTCAAAATGGCATATATGATATCTCCTACTAAGTAATGATAAAGAAAATGGTCACTAGCTTTATTGATGAACATTTCGATTAGAATATAAATGAACTAACTCTTCTTTCTCTCTCTCTCTCTCTTTATATATCTATTATTTTATTTTTTTAACAATAAGAACTTTAATTATATTATAAAAGCATTTTCTTTCACTAACTATTTATTATTTCCTCAGGGCAATGGTAAAAAGCTTTTTTGAAGAAAAATTTCATCCCACCTAAATTGTTATTTTATGAAATTAAGAAATTATTAATATAGCTTTTTCAATTTTATCCTTATTATTAGTGAAGTAATATAATATAGTAAACAATTCATAAAAAAAAAATTAATGATATGACAATGGAAAAGAGGGTATCATAATCCATTTTAGCAATTTATATATATATATATATATTTATATATATATATATATATATATATATATAAATATATATAACTTAAGACAATTCAATAATTATTTTAATTGTGCAAAAATGACTTTTATCACGAGATAAATGCCATGTCAGCAAGTTGTGCATACGTGGACACACCGTTTATTTCACGTCATCAGCTGACACGTCATTTTTAACACGTCAGTAACCAATTGGATAAATAAAAAATTGACGCGTGTCAAAAGTGACGTATCAACTGATGAAGTGAAATAAAAAGTGTATTCACATGTACATAAATTACTGACATGGCGTGCCAACTGGACTTTCCGGCCAGGATCATCACCGGATACTGGTTATAGTTATTTTTGTGTATAAAAATTTTAAGTTTAATGACTTTTTTAAAAGAATTTTTTTTTTAATTATTTTTACGTAATTTGGTATAAGTTAAGTGATCATAAATGAAATCAACCCAAATTATAATTATAAGCTCATCATTATATTAATACAACAAGCAAGATTCATTGTTTATACTAGTATTCTATATTCTTATCAATTATAGTTTTAAAACTTTTACCAGGAGATTGAATTCCTTATTGCGATTGATTTGATGTATTTAATAAATAATTTCAAGTACTCTTCATCGAACTAACTTTTTAAAACGCAACATATATTTCTGTTTGCTTCAAAATTACATTAAAATGAATGAATTAACAAATGCGCGCTGGTTTTATTTTATAATTCCTTCATGAAATATGAAGAAAAAAAGAAAGAACTGAAAATAAAATTTATTTAGTTTTAATTTGTAAGTTATGCTTTTCCATATTTGGAGTAATATTAGGATACTTTAATTGCTTTCGTAAATTATATTATAAATATAGTTCATATCGACGCTTACAATATTATTTTTGTAGAGATATTTTCTGGACTGAATATGATAGATACTTAAAAAAATAGAAGTATGTGACTGAGGTAGGTAATATTAATTAATCTTAGTCTTTTATTTTTTAATTCATTGAATTCAAAGCTATTGCTTAATTATATAGTTAATCGGGCATGTAATTTCCTGGAACTGTAGGTTAATAAATTTTTTATATTACAAATGCGCTTACCCAGTAGAGCTAGGAAGAGATTTGCTGCTCTGCTTTGTGAATAAGCAATGAACTAATCTCGTAATATCCCGAGTACGAAAAAAACAACAAAAAATGATGAGACATGTTTTCTCTTTGTTCTTGTTACTATTTTTGTCTATAGAAATGGCTGTGATGGCAGAAAAGGAGACAAAAATACCGGTGAACGTTGGGGTGATCCTTGATGACAATGAAATTGGTAAGGTATGGTTGAGTTGTATTCATACATCACTATCTGAATTTTATGCTTCTGTTGGTCGTCAATACAAAACCAGGCTCCTCCTCAACTATAGGAACTCTAAGTCAGATGCTGTTGGTGCCGCTGCAGCAGGTGAATTTACTGTTCTTCTTCTCTTCATGAGTTTTTATTTTCTTCAATTCAGTTTTCAGGCTAATTCTCACTTAGTTTGAAACATCAAAGAAATGATTTTACATGAATAGTTTTCAGGCAAAAGTTACCTATTTGATTGATATAATTATAAAGTGATAATTATAGTCAACTTAAATTATATTTCCTAGTAAGTTGCAACATGTTTCATGCTTAAATATATGATTTTAATTTCTCTAGCTATCAGTTAAATTCTTAAAAAAATTATTATTGGCTGGTTTTATGGAGATGCATAAACCTTTGTTTGTTATTAAGCAGCTATGGACTTGATAAAAAATGTGGAAGTGCAAGCAATCATAGGGCCAGCAAAATCAACACAAGCTAACTTCTTAGTTAAACTTGGAGAAAAGGCTAAGGTACCAATTATATCATTTTCTGCTACAAGTCCTGCTCTTACTTCCACCCCAACTCCATACTTTTTTCAAGCAACACAGAGCGACAAAACTCAAGCAGACGCCATAGCTACCACAATTGAAGCTTTTGGATTTAAAGAAGCAGTGCCTATCTACATCGACAATGAATATGGAGCTGGAGTTATACCTTATTTATGTAATACCTTGGCAGCTGTTGACATTCATGTCGCTTACCGGAGTGCCATTTCTCCGGCAGCCACCGATGATCAAATTCTCGATGAGCTTTACAAGTTGAAGATGCTACAAAACAAGGTTTTCATTGTTCACACGTATCCCTCTCTTGGCATTCGGATTTTTAACAAAGCAAAACAAGTTGGATTGATGGGTGGAGACTATGTATGGATTTTGACTGATGGGATGACTATTTTCTTGGACTCATCACCAGAAAGTTTGATCTTCGATGCGATGCATTGCGTAGTATTGGGAGTTAAACCTCATATTCCAAAGACAAAAGAGATAGAAAAGTTTGGAGATCGATGGAAAAAGAAATTCCCAGAAGAAAATCCTGAGATGACTAATGCTGAGTTAAATGTTTATGGACTATGGGCTTATGATGCTATAACTGCAGTGGCCATTGCAGTTGAGAAAACTGCAACTATTGCAGGCTTTAGCTTCCAGAAAACCAAAGTTTATAGCAATCCATCAACAGATCTTGAAGCTATTGAAGTTTCTGAAAATGGTGCAGAACTTGTTCAATCATTATCGCATACTAGGTTTAAAGGACTGACTGGAGATTTTGCCTTTGTTAATCAACAATTAGAGCCGTCAAGTTTTCAAATAGATAACATAAATGGTGCTGGACTAAAAGGGACAGAAGTTTGGACACCCAAGAAAGGATTTTCCAGAAAATTAAACGCTTTAACAAGTATGACCAGGTACACTTGTGTTCCGAAGGATGCAGAGCTTGAATCAAACAGCTGGTTAAGAATAGGAGTGCCTTTGAAGAAAGGGTTCCGTGAATTTGTTGATGTGACAACAGATTCGGTCAGTGGAAAGATAAATGTCTCAGGGTTTTGCATAGATGTTTTTGATGCTGCAATGAAAGCATTAGGCAATCCTCCGCCTTACTGTTACGTCCCCTTTGACGAGCCTTACAATAGGTCAGGATATTATGACGAGTTGGTGAATCAAGTGTTTTTGGGGGTAAAATTATATTTCCTTATCTTCCATTTTTTCTTAATACTTTTCCTGGATTAATATATATCAGTATTTGATCCAATTTTTTTTTTTATTATGTTTCTAACAGAAGTATGATGGTGCAGTTGGAGATGTAAGTATTATTTCTAGTAGAGCCAATCATGTAGACTTTACGATGCCATACATGGAATTTGGACCTGTAGAAATGATTGTGGCATACAACAAAACAGATTTATCCTGGGTTTTGTTCAAGCCGTTGACAACGAGCCTCTGGTTGACATGTATTTTTTTCTTTGTTTTCACTGGATTTGTGGTTTGGATACTTGAACATGGCCAAAATCAGGAGTTTCAGGGATCTCTTTCTAGTCAATTTGGTGTTAGCTTCTGGTTCGCCTTCTCTATCATGGTTTTTGCTCATAGTAATTCCTTTCATTCTTTTTCAATACTCTTTTCTTTGCTTAGATCTCGTACATGGAAAATTAACTTATGGACCAAACCAATTATAAATTGTCATGCATATATAAATGTGTGTGTGTGTGTCTATATATATATATATATATATTATACATAGTAGTTTGTAATTCGTTTGGTCTATGTGGACCATGTCTAGACAAAAAAGAAAAAAAAAAATTCCTTATCATTCAAACACTAATTTGGGACAATGATTTCCTATTCATATTCCAATTTCAATAATAAACTGGTATGTTATATTTCATGTGTATGTCTGTTTATCATTGGATTATTCTATATATTTATTCATTGGATCTCGTTATTGGCCTCATTAATAATTTGTAAATAATGTAATGACAGGGGAGAGAATCTCTAACAACTTGACAAGAGTAGTGGTGATAATGAGTTGTTTTGTGGTCCTCCTCCTTACTCAAAGTTACAGTGCTGCTTTATCTAGCTACTTAACACTTAAGCAATTGCGGCCTGATATTGATGATGTAAAGGCACTGATAAATATGAATGTGGCAGTTGGGTACCAGGATGGATCTTTTGTTCATACAATCCTCAGAAACTGGGGTTTCAAAGAGACTAACCTCAAACCCTACATATCGGCTAAACAATGCAACTACTTGCTTTCAAAAGGAACCAAAAATGGTGGAATTGCTGCTGCTTTTGATGAATCCCCATTTGCAAACCTTATCCTGGAAAAGAATGGCAACAATTACGGGATCGTTCAACCTAAGTTGGCTAGTTATCTCTTTCAAGCAACAGGATTTGGCTTTGTAAGATCATCTTCTTCATTTTTCACTTCACAAACTATAAATCAATTTAGTAAGAGAGCTAAATTGAACTGAAACCGAAAAACGTATGGAACTGTGAATAATTTGACTATTTTAGTTCGGTTTATTTTGACCTGTTTGGTCTATTCGGTTATTTTTGTTATATTAGTTTAGTTTGGTTTGGTTTTTGAAGTAAAAAAAACTGGTTAGATTAAATTGACTGCACTTGATACATAATTAAATAAAATAGTGTATATATATATATATATATATATATATATATATATATATATATATATAATTAGTTTATTATTGTAGTGTAATATTTGAATCATATTTAATTCATGTAAAATATTTAAAAATTGCAATTAGAAATTTAAATTTGTTATAAAATGAGTGCAACCTATATTAAATCAAATACTAATATTATATAATTTATTGTTTGAAAATTATTAGAGTTTATTGTTGAAAATGTAGATAATATGATAGGTCCCAGTCAAAGCTAGATTACAATTGCAAAGTAAATAGAATTCTCTTAGGGTGAGAATAAACCACAATAATTAACTTTGAATAAAAAAATACCCCCTTCTACCGAATAATTAAAGAGTATAAATACATAAAGGAAATAATTAACTCTCCTAAACCTACGACCATGATCTGCAAATTAAATTATTTAAATAACAGCATAATAACTAACAACTTAAGATAAATTCTATCATGCCAGCAAATCCTCAACAGCCCCCCTCTATGTGACACATCCCCTGCATGCTGATAGGAACACGTTCTTGGCTTATCATAATAACATAAAAATAAAAAGCCCAGAAAATCAAAAACCAAAATATCGAAACTGCTAATTTTCTTTGTTTTGTTAATTTTCAGGTTTTCCCTAGAGGTTCTCCCTTGGCACCCGAAGTTTCTAGGAAAATTTTATCATTGATAGAAAGCAATGCAATTAGGGACTATCAAAATACCTGGTTAGGCAATCAAACGGATTATTCAGTCGTTACTAGCAGCAATGATAGTCCCGATACACTTGGTCTTGACAGCTTTTGGGTTCTGTTCTTGCTTTCCGGAATCGTTTCGGCTTCAGCTCTCTTGATTCATGGTGTCAAGTTTGCTTATAAATGCAAGACCGGTGAGTCGACAAATATAGGAGGTGATAATGGCAATGATAATGTTTCTGTTACAGCTCCCTCACCACCACCTCCAAGTTCTTCTCCAGACAATTCAATCCATGGAAATCAGCAAACTCCATTTTCTCCTGAGTATAATGCTGATCATCAAAATCCAAATGGGCAAAGACCTCAGGAACTGGGCTCAGATATTGAGCTCACCATCGTTAATCAACAACCGCCAGCATCTGCAGAGATATAAACGGTGAAACAAATACATAGTTGTCATGTATATAACCCTTTAATGCAGTTAGGTAACTATGGAGATTATTTTCCCATATTAAGGAATGCATATACATATATAGGAAGATTTGAATTTTTTTTTTTTTTATAACCATATGCTATTCGAAATATTCTCCTTATTATCTAACTTTTGGATTTGAAAAATAACCAAAAATGGGAAAGAAGTCTTTGAAACAACATGCTTTCTGTTTATTGCTGGTTTTTCTGTTAACGAAGTTTAGTACACAAGAACCGATTGTTCAAGTGAAAATAGGAGTGGTTCTCAATGAAATCGAAACTTTGAATAGCAAGTCGATGTTGAGTTGTATAAGAATGTCACTTTCAGACTTCTATGTTTCCCGTGGTCGTCACTATAAAACCAGGCTGATCCTCCATGCCAGGGACTCTACCAAATATGCTTTTGGTGCAGCTGGTGCCGGTAACCGGGCGGTCGTTTAATTTCCGATATCTTACAGTAATTGATAATGAAAATTTAATTTAGCCGTTGACTTTGATTTCCATAATTGATGCACGGAGCAAAAATGATAGACCATGTCTTTTTTAGAAGCAAAAATTATAAAATTTGTATGATTATATAGATAGTATAATATAGTTGAATTTAATACTTACAAGTTCTTGTTATAAACAGTTGATGTGAGATTTTCTCTGAAGCTTAAAAAGTAAGGTTAATTTTCCATGTTATGCAAGTTTTTATTTTTCAATCTAATGTACGTTTAATAGCTTAAATATTATTATTTGTTCACCGGAATTAAGTAATTAGAATATATGAATTCAGAGAGAGTCCGAACTCCGACCAAAACATTTTCCCTGTCATTTTTAAATTAGGTTTATTCTTTTCTAAGTCCGAACTTTCAACAATTAATATTTTAGAATTGAACGGGTCAATGACCCAATTAGCTTATTTTAATTACTTAATATATGTTTTTTTTTTTTAAGTTGACCAGAGGATGGATCCAAGAAAGGAAGTCCATGGCGTGAACTTCTTCACAAATTCTGACCTTTAATAATATCATCGTCGACTCCTAAATAAGACAAAGATTATTGAATGACATTTTGTAATTTTCACATGGTGAAGTCAAAGACGATGACATGTAATCAATTATATTTATATTATTGTATATTTTCTATTAGTACGACAAACAAAGATCCATTGTATCTTAACTAGTATTCCATATATATATTTTTACTGTGATCAATGACAGGTTTAAAACTTTTACCAGGAGATTAAATTCCCCATCCCGATATTCCATTTAAAAAAAAAAAAAAAAAGTTTCCGATTGACTTGATAAATTTAGTAAATAATTTGAACTTTTGAAGTACTCTTCTGCGAACTAACTATTTAATATGCAATATATTTCTGTTTGCTTCAAAATTTAATAGATGTGCACATTTAAATGGATGAATTGACAAATGCTGGTGTTATAATTTATATTTCACTCATGAAATATGAATGAAAAATAAAAGAACCAACGGACTTGTAAGTCATTCTTTTCCAAATCTGGAGTAATATTGAAGACAATTCAACTGCTTTCACACTACAAGAAAAATGAAAAATAGAGACGGAAAATAGAGACGGAAATTTTTCCGTCTCTAAATAGAGACGGAAATCAGTTTTCCATCTCTATTTAGAGAGGGAAAATATTTTCCGTCTCTAAATAGAGACGGAAATAATTTTCCGTCTCTATTTAGAGACGGAAAAATTTCCGTCTCTATTTTTCGTCTCTATTTATGGCGGGATCGATTCCCTCCAAAATTTGAGACCGAAAATAGAGACGGAAATTTTTTCCGTCTCTAAATAGAGACGGAAAAATTATTCCGTTTCTAAATAGAGACGGAAAATATGTTTCCGTCTCTAAATAGAGACCGAAACAATTCCGTCTCTATTTAGAGACGGAAAAATATTTCGGTCTCTAAATTTAGAGACGGAAAGCAATTTCCGTCTCTAAATTTAGAGACGGAAATTGCTTTCCGTCTCTAAATTTAGAGACCGAAATATTTTTCCGTCTCTAAATAGAGACGGAATTATTTCGGTCTCTATTTAGAAACGGAAACATATTTTCCGTCTCTATTTAGAGACGGAAAATCAATTTCCATCTCTATTTTAGAGATATGAGTTTAGAATTTGTGGGAATTAAATGAAATAGAAAAAGAATGAGGGGGGAAGACAGAACGTGGGAGATCGGGGAAGGAGACCGAAAGAGAGGAAGAGAGGGAGAAGGAGCGGTGGAAGGCACCGCCAGCGACCATCGACGGCGATCGGAGGTGGGGATCGGACCGTCGCAACCTGCAGCGCTGCCCCCGCTGTGGATTCTCCAGGTTCGCAGCGACGCCGTTCTAGGGAAGCGAGAGAAGAACCGTGAGCTTCTTCAGCGTTTTCCGGCCAACTCCGGCGACAATCGGTGACACGAGCAGCACAGCTGGACTCCTGGTGAGCAGACGAATCTTCCGGTGGCCATGGATCCTCCTCACTTGCCGGCGATGAGCAGATCGGCGTGGAGAAGAACCGAAGCTGCCGACGTCGATTCCGGCAAAACGAAGGGCAATTACGGCGCGTGATCACCGGAAAAGAAACCCCGGCGCTTCAAGCTCCCCCCTGGTGGTTTCGGTGTCTCCGGTGGAGCTCCGGCGAGGCTCCGGTGACGGTGAAGGGACCAAAAATGGGCAGAAAATTGGTATGTGGCCACCAAAATTACTTTCCTAAGTGCAAAATTACTGCCAGAGTTAGTATTACGTAATTGAGTGGTGGGTTAGGCTATAATTTGGATTTTTGCTAAAAATATATTTAAAAAAGACTTGCATGACTACTACCAGTTTCTGCTTCTTTAACTTTGAGGATTTTCTGGAGAATTTCTTTCTCCTCTTGTTATTTCTACTAAAGAAAAAGAAAAAGAAATTAATTATTTCATTTGGTGCTCTGGTAAAGTAGTTTCTCCTTCGAGTATCTTCGGCCTATGGTTATTTCTGTGCTTATTTTAGTGTTTCTGTTTGGATTTTTTCAATAATTTTGTGGTTTTAACTGTGAATTTTTTTCATGGTTGTTGAATTTTTTTCGGACTACAAGCGGGCAGGTGAATTCGATAGAGGAAAAGAAAAGAACTTGAAGAGGTAGAAACATATCACTTCTGTCTCTCTTATATGTCGACTTTAAATTCTTTAATCTATTGACCATAAATTTGTTGAATTTCCTTAGGAATCGTTCAAGATGTGTTAGTGTTAGTGTTGCCATCTATTTATTAATTTCATGACTGTAATCGGGTGAGAAATTTATTAATTAAGCTTTGTTCATTTCCGTAGATTTTACTAAATGCAATTAAGTGGACAGTGTGTATGTTGGATACCCATTGGATTGTTTCTTGACTGGATTTGGTATTTCATGTATTAAGCCAATAGTAAAATTGCCGGCGAATTTGGTCTATAAATTCTTGATAGACAAATAATGAATTGCCATATTGTTTTCTCTATTCACGAAGCAAAAGATTGCATCGTTTTCCTCATGAGTTAGTACAATTCAAAGCTTAGAGTCTGCTTTATATGTTGTTTTGGTTAAAACCCAAGACTCCAAAATTGCAGGATCCACCTGCCATTAAATTAGTTCATAAATTTTCTTATAGATCCTAAGTTTTTTTGGTTAAAATCTTCATTTTGCATGGAATTCTATGTTTAAATGTAGAAAAAGAAATGTATGAGATAAGAAAGTTACTATAATCTGTTTCTAAAACTGCATGGTAAAATGAAATAAATAACTCATTAAAAAAAAAGAAAATGATCTGTTTGCTATATTTTGTTCAACTTTATCCTATAAAGTTTACAACAATGTAATTGTGGAGAATTTAATTATCTATCATAAATATTCAAAATTGTTCACTTTGGAGTTCAGCCTTGAATGATCTAAGGCGTGGCAACAGCCTCAATTTTATCGCACAATTTCATGATTTATTTTAAATACACTAAATTCATGATTAATTGTTAGAAATATATATAAACTAATTTTACTATGCACGTGCTACTGAATATCTGCTTTGGATTAAAGTGTGAATTGCATTTAGTTTAGAAATATATAAACTAGTTAATTAAAGTGTGAATTGGATTTAGTTTAGTTAGTTATTTTGGACTGTGAAATTTGCACTAAGCTTAAGAATATATGTTTAAGTTAGGATGTAATAACTGAGGACAATGGAGGGTTAGCTGTTCGTTGGAAATTTCGACCAGCTAATTAATTATAAATTGGTAAATTATCTTATGAATGGGTAAATTTCTTATTACAATGAGTTTGTTGTGGAGTTGCGATTGGTTGATATTTTACCGAAATGTTAAAATTGCTAATGTTTGACAGGGGGATAGGGACCCGTATAGGGGGAATTCTGTCCGTTTTTTTACAAAATATTTATGATTTTAATTTAGGGAAATGAATCATTATGTAAAACTAATTAGGGATTAAAGCGAAATAGTAGACTAGAGAATTGAGTTCAAATTAAATACTAACTTCGACTTTATGATTTTTTCTAGGCAGTTTAATATTAATGAGTAATATGGACAGAAGTTGGAGACGGTCGGCGTACTACTGAGGTCATTGAGCTACGCGGTACGGTCGGCGTACTAATGGACCGTATCAATATGCTGGAGGACTTCATTAGCCGTAGATTACCTGTTGACCCGCAAGTACCGTCTGCTGGTCGTCCGCATTCTCCTCCATCTTAGTTATTAATTTTAGAATTTTTATCTTTTTTTTTATTTGTAATCTCACTACACTTTTTATATATTAATACATTAAATAATACAATATTTTCATATTTATTTATTGTTTATTTAATTTTTTTCATTATATAAAATTAAGAATAATTTAAATTTAATATTATTTATTTTTAATATATAAAAAAATCAAAAAATTAGAGACGAAAATTCATTATATAAAAATTAAGGAATATTTAAATTTAATATTATTTATTTTAATATATTAAAAAAAATTCCTAAAAAAATAGAGACGAAATTCATTTTCCGTCTCTAAAAATAGAGACGGAAAAACTTATTCCGTCTCTATTTTTAGAGACGGAATTGAGTTTCCGTCTCTAAAAATAGAGACGGAATAGTTCTTTCCGTCTCTATTTTTAGAGACCGAAATGCTCCTTCCGTCTCTAAAAATAGAGACGGAAAGCACTATTCCGTCTCTATTTTTAGAGACGGAAACATTCATTTCGTCTCTAAAAATAGAGACGGAACATTTTGGTCTCTAATTTTTAGAGACCGACGAAATAGAGACGGAAAATTTCCGTCTCTATTTCCGTCTCTATTTTCAAATAGAGACGGAATTCCGTCTCTATTTTCCGTCTCTATTTCTCAGATTTCTTGTAGTGTCATAAATCATACTATGAATATAGTCTATGCCCACACTAACAATTCATAAAGACCTTTTCTCAACTGAATTAATACGATAGATACCACTACTGTCTATTTCCTAATTAATCAAACATGAAAATTCCTCGAACTCGAGGTTAATAGATTTTTCTTTCATTTCATCTCAGCTTACGTATTAGAATGAGATTTGCTGCTAACGTGTCTGTTTAATCGCCTTATAAAACTGTTGCTTTGTCAATAACCAACGAACTAATTAATCTCATATCATCCCGACAACTAAAAGAAAAAGAAAGATGGGAAACAAATGTTTGAGACGTGCTTTCTCTTTGTTCTTGTTACTACTTTTGTCTATAGAAATGGCTGTGAAGGCAAAAACGGAGACAAAAATACCGGTGAAAGTTGGGGTGATCCTTGATTACAATGAAATGGGTAAGGTATGGTTGAGTTGTATTAAAACATCAATATCTGAATTTTATGCCTCTGTTGGTCGTCACTATAAAACCAGGCTCCTCCTCAACTTCAGGGACTCTAAGTCAGATGATGTTGGTGCCACTGAAGCAGGTGAATTTGTTATCCTCCTTCTCTATATGATTTTTTACTTTTTTTTAAATTCAGTTTTCAGGCAAATTCTCACTTAATTTGAAGGGATAATACATTATTTTTCTTTCAAACTGTACGTGATAACAGTTAGAACTTCGTAGCTGTAACTCGAGACAATAGCCATCACACTCTAACTATCCAAAATACCACACGTCTCCTGTAAATCACTCGAGAAAAGAGACTAGACATAGTCTGTAAATGGACTTTCAGATGGTCAAATCAGTAGGGCTATAAAGAGATTTTTAGAGATTAAGAGTAAAGGAAGAAGATACCCACTTGATGATTCGTTGGTCTATTTATAGTATCAAGCCCTTAATTAATGACTGAATGAATGCTTGCTTGACTGTTATAACGGTCACCATTAACTGTTGTAACGTCTCTTATAAAGGCCTAGCCTTTTAATATGATACTGTTTGTCCTCAGAAATCCGTATTACCGAACCCAATAACACTAGTTTGGTTATAACTTCTTAACTAATTGAATGCCAGATTTTGTTAAAAATATTATATTATTACCTATTGGGACATATGACACATCATGAAAAGTGCATGAACAATAACATTATATAGTGTAACATTTTTAACAAGTTCAAATGGGTAATATGATAGGTTCTAATTCACATCTCGTGGCTGATATATACAGCAGCTTAATTCGCACAAATTTCCGTGAACAAAATCAGAACTGTTAGTTTGGCCTGTAAACTAAGTCATTCATATATTTTTTTAAATAAAAGTTTCAATTTTTATATTATTTCAAAGATTTTAAAATGTTATTCTTTCTTCTAATCTACCTATTTTATGCAAATAACTATTAAACATGAAGCACGCACATCCAACTAGTTTATTATATTAATAGTAGAGCTCTTATTCATTTATCAATTTTTTACAATTTTAGTTTTTAACTAATGGATTTATAAAGTGATAAAATTTAAGTCAAGCCAAATTTTGTTTCTATATATAATATCAACAATAGCTTTTAATATTTGATTGAAATGATATGATTATAAAGAGATAAGATTTTAGTCAACTCAACTGTTTCATTAGTTTCTATTTTCTAGCAAGTTTCGTGCTTAACACTATGTTTGGATAAAATAGTTTATTGGGTGGTATGTGGTGGAGTGATATGGGATGGGATGAGGCAGTAATATTTGCTAGTGTGTTTGGAAAGGTGGTATGATTTAATAGATGTTCAATAAGAAAAAAAATTCAAAAATTCAAAAAAATAAAAATAATTTATATAAAAAAAATAAAAAATTAGGATTATATTATAATATAAATGAAGTTATCAAAATTAAATAAAAGTGGTAAAAGAAAAAAATTAAATAATTACGCAAAACCACTTATTTGGTAGTTTTAAAATTTGACAAAATAAACACATGGAATAACCATAGAAATCCATACCCATAAAGAGTCCATCTTCCCAGACAAGCAATTAAACCATACGATCCCATTTGACATGTTCCATGTTAATAAACAGCTATGGACTTGATCAAAAATGTGGAAGTGCAAGCAATCATAGGGCCAGCAAAATCGACGCAAGCTAACTTCTTAATCAAACTTGGAGAAAAGGCTAAGGTACCAATTATATCATTTTCTGCTACAAGTCCTGCTCTTTCTTCCACCCAAACTCCATACTTTTTTCGAGCAACACAGAGCGACAAAACTCAAGCAGACGCCATAGCTACCACTATTGAAGCTTCTGGATTTAAAGAAGCAGTGCCTGTCTACATCGACAATGAATATGGAGCTGGAGTTATACATTATTTATGTAATTCCTTGGCAGCTGTTGACATTCATGTCCCTTACCGGAGTGCCATTTCTCCGGCAGCCACCGATGATCAAATTCTGGATGAGCTCTACAAGTTGAAGATGCTACAAAACAAAGTCTTCATTGTTCACATGTATCCCTCTCTTGGCATTCGGATTTTTGACAAAGCAAAACAAGTTGGAATGATGGGTGAAGACTATGTATGGATTTTGACTGATGGGATGACTATTTTCTTGGACTCATCACCAGAAAGTTTGATCTTCGATGCGTTGCATGGTGTAGTATTGGGAGTTAAACCTCATATTCCAAAGACAAAAGAGATAGAAAAGTTTGGAGTTCGATGGAAAAGGAAATTCCAAGAAGAAAATCCTGACGTGACTAATGCTGAGTTAAATGTTTATGGACTATGGGCTTATGATGCTATAACTGCAGTGGCCATCGCAGTTGAGAAAACTGCAAGCACTACAGGCTTTAGCTTCCAGAAAACAAGAGTTTGCAGCAATCCAGCGACAGATCTTGAAACTATTGGAGTTTCTGAAAGTGGTCCAGAACTTGCTCAAGCATTATCAAGTACTAGTTTTAAAGGCCTAATAGGAGATTTTGCCTTTGTTAATCAGCAGTTACAGCCATCAGGTTTTCAAATAGATAATATAAATGGTGCTGGACAAAGATGGACAGAAATTTGGATGCCCACGAAAGGATTTTCCAGAAAATTAAACTCTCTAACGAGTATGACCAAATCCAATCAGCCTAAGTACACTTGTGTTCCCAAGAATGCAGAGCTTGAATCAGATAACTGGTTGCGAATAGGAGTGCCTAGGAAGGAAGGCTTCGCCGAGTTTGTGAATGTGGCAAGAGATCCAGTTAGTGGAAAGACAAATGTCTCAGGATTTTGCATAGATATTTTTGATGCTGCAATGAAAGCATTACCTGGCGATCATCGGCTGCCTTACTGTTACGTCCCCTTTAATAAGCATTACAATAGGTCAGGATATTATGATGAGTTGGTGAATCAAGTGTTTTTGGGGGTAAAATTATATTTCCGTATCTTCAATTTTTTATTAATACTTTTCCTGGATTAATATTTGTATTTGATCCAAATCTTTTTTATTATGTTTCTAACAGAGGTATAACATTGTGGTTGGAGATGTAACTATTATTGCCAGAAGAGCTAATCATGTAGACTATTCGATGCCATACATGGAATATGGACCTCTAGAAATGATTGTGGCATACAACAAAAGCGATTTGTCTTGGGTTTTGTTCAAGCCCTTGACAACGAGCCTCTGGCTGGCATTTATTTGTTTCTTTTTTTTCACTGGATTTGTGGTTTGGATCCTTGAGCGTGGCCAAAACGAGGAGTTTCAGGGATCTATTTCTAGTCAATTTGGCATTAGCTTCTGGTTCGCCTTCTCCATATTGGTTTTTGCACATAGTAAGTCCTTTCTTTCTTTTTCAATACTCTTTCATCCAAGAAAAAATTATGGATAAAATATTTTATAAATTATTTCATTTCATGTGCTGAATATACTAATGATACCCCATTAATTTATCACAGGGGAGAGAATTACTAACAACTTGACAAGAGTAGTGGTGCTAATGAGTTGTTTTGTAGTCCTCCTCCTCACTCAAAGCTACGGTGCTGCTTTATCTAGCTATTTAACACTTCAGCAACTGCAGCCTGATGTTGATGATGTAAAGGCACTGATAACGACGAATGCAGTAGTTGGGTATCAGGATGGTTCGTATGTTCGTGAAATCCTAGGAAAATGGGGTTTTAAACAAGAAAACCTCAAATCCTACACATCTGCTCAAGAATGCCACCAATTGCTTTCAAATTATGGAACTGAAATGGGTGGAATTGCTGCTGCTTTTGATGAAGCCCCATTTGCAAACCTTATCCTGAAACTGTATGGCAGCAAATACGTGATCGTTCGACCTAAGTTGGCTAGTTACCTCTTTCAACCAACAGGATTTGGCTTTGTAAGATGATTTTTTCCCCATTTTTCACTCACATATTAACTATAAATCAATTATGTTAATTTTCTTTGTTTTGTTACTTTTCAGGTTTTCCGCAGAGGTTCTCCCCTGGCAAGAAAAGTTTCTAGGCAAATTTTATCATTGACAGAGAACAATTCAATTAGGGACTATCAAGATAAATGGTTAGGCAATCAAACGGATTATTCAGCCGATAGTAGTAGCAATAATGGTCCTGTTAGACTTGGTCCTGAAAGCTTTTGGGTTCTGTTCTTGATTGTGGGAATTGTTTCAGCTTTAGCTCTCTTGATTCATGGCGTCAAGTCTGCTTATAAATGCAAGAACGGTGAGTCCACAAATGGAGGAGTTGATAGTGATAGTGATAGTGACGATGAGAATGTTTCTGTTAAAGCTCCCTCAACGCCACCTCCAAGTTCTTCTCCGGACAATTCAATCCATGGAAATCACCAAAGTCCATTTTCTCCTGAGTCTAACGCTGATCATCAAAATCCAAATGGGCAAACACCTCATCAGGGACTGGACTTAAATATTGAGCTTACCAGCATCTGCTGAGGTAACCAATGTGTTACAGAATGTATAGTAAAGGAAATTTACAGTATATTCCTAATTAGTTGATTAGTTACTTTGTATAGTATAATTCTAATTATGCTAATTGATTTAGTTTCCATAAATATAAGCAATATACTTGTATATATATATATTTTTGAATAAAATATACAGAACATTTTTTTCTCATTCTTGTTTTGTTACAAAATGAAGCAAATTGGTATTTTAGCTTTTATGTTTAACCAATTGATAATTGTCATAAGTGGTTTTTTTCATTCTTAGGTGGCACTATTGGTTCATGAAAAAATTCATGATACGCCGTGGTTTAGCCAAGAATTTTCTTTATACGATTAGGCAACAAGGAATTTTTTTTTTTTGCCCATTGAATGTTTATACACTTATAGGAAGATTTGATTTGATGCACTGATTATAGGAATATTATAATAGGTCTAGCCATCCCACGTATAAATATGGTTTAATATATAATTCTAGTCTATTCAATATCTTCTAGCATTTGGATTGAGGTTAATTAAATGCAATTGAAGCATTTTCTAAGCGTAAGGTATAAGTATATTTGACGAGAAATTAATTTGATTAAAGACGTTAGGTTCAAATTAGTATTCAGTAAACAAAGAAGATAAGATTCAAAGTGTCCAATAATAGAATATTCAGCAAACAAAGAAGATAAGGGTCCAGTCAACTCAGATTCTCTTTCACCAGCTTGGTTACATGCATACAGTTGTAAACTCAGTTTCTCAAATAAATTAGGATTAACTTCGGAATTTCCCTTATTGAAAATGCCTAGCCAATAATATTTCCAAAAAGATAAAAATGAAAATAACTAAGCAATAACTCATTAAAGGAAACTTTCAAAGGGAGAGTTTGTCTTCTTTCTTTGTCCATTTTATTCAACAATGTGATTCAATTCGCAAGTAATTTCTTCTTCTTCTTCTTCTTTTCTTCTTTTTTTTTTTTTTAGAAGAAAGAAAAATGAAAAAACCTTGTCCAAGGGCCCCATTTGATGATGGATGGAAGAGGAATCCTGTAAGTTAGAGCTTTCATTTTGTAAACACCTTTTTAGCTATATTTGTGTAATTGGGCCAATACTTAAGGGGCTGTTTCTTTATATAAATCTATTCTTTTTAATTGAATTTAACTTGGGGTATATGCATTTGGACTTGTTATTCATACATTTTGACATGAACTATTATATATTTAAATAGTTTATACGCCCGTCATGACCGAATTTGGGTCGTGACAGTAAGGTTAATTTTCCATGTTATGAAAGTTTTTATTTTTCAATCTAATGTACG
Source organism: Excoecaria cochinchinensis (assembly GCA_947683425.1). NCBI lineage: Eukaryota > Viridiplantae > Streptophyta > Magnoliopsida > Malpighiales > Euphorbiaceae > Excoecaria > Excoecaria cochinchinensis. The sequence goes on along the minus strand of CANTUQ010000125.1, from coordinate 772,007 downwards.
TTTAATAGCTTAAATATTATTATTTGTTCACCGGAATTAAGTAATTAGAATATATAAATTCAGAGAGAGTCAGAACTCGACCAAAACATTTTCCCTGTCATTTTTAAATTAGGTTTATTCTTTTCTAAGTCCGAACTTTCAACAATTAATATTTTAGAATTGAACGGGTCAATGACCCAATTAGCTTATTTTAATTACTTAATATATGTTTTTTTTTTAAGTTGACCAGAGGATGGATCCAAGAAAGGAAGTCCATGGCGTGAACTTCACAAATTCTGACCTTTAATAATATCATCGTCGACTCCTAAATAAGACAAAGATTATTGAATGACATTTTGTAATTTTCACATGGTCAAGTCAAAGACGATGACATGTAATCAATTATATTTATATTATTGTATATTTTCTATTAGTACGACAAACAAAGATCTATTGTATCTTAACTAGTATTCCATATATATATTTTTACTGTGATCAATGACAGGTTTAAAACTTTTACCAGGAGATTAAATTCCCCATTTTCCATTTAAAAAAAAAAAAAAGAAAGTTTCCGATTGACTTGAGAAATTTAGTAAATAATTTGAACTTTTGAAGTACTCTTCTGCGAACTAACTATTTAATATGCAATATATTTCTGTTTGCTTCAAAATTTCATAGACGTGCACATTTAAATGGATGACTTAACAAATGCTGGTGTTATAATTTATATTTCACTCATGAAATATGAATGAAAAATAAAAGAACCAACGGACTTGTAAGTCAATCTTTTCCAAATCTGGAGTAATATTGAAGACAATTCAACTGCTTTCATAAATCATACTATGAATATAGTCTATTGTTAAGTGTCTAATGTTACATACTTTAGCATATTTTTCATCACTTTATTGCACTTTATTTTGACTTAAATTAGTACTTTTCACTTGTTTTTGTGATTTTTGTCATTGTAGGATCAAAGTGATGAAAAGGAAGCAATTGAAGCCAAATAGAGTCAATATGGAACAGCCAAGGAAAATCAAGGAATTTAGGAGCAGAAAGCTGATTTTGGGTTTAGCCTTGCCCAAGGCTAAGGGGCAAGGGTAAGGAGCTGCCTTGCCCAAGGCTAACAGCCAAAACGCGTCATCAGAGTGCAGATTTCATATTTTTAATCCGAAGTTGACCTAGCCGCCAGTTGGATTTCACCAGATTTTTAGGGATGATTGAGCTGTAATTCAAGGGATATTAGGCAGCATTTCTAGAAGAATAATATTTTATCAATATTTGTAATTTATTTTCAATGTTTGGTGAGTTATTTTCAAGGTTTGGTGGGAATTTGGTGACTTTTCTATCCCACCAAGTTTGAATTCCTCTATATCTAGGGAAAAACGTGAAGAAGGATAGATCTTCTTCTTCTTCTTCATCTGGGTTTTCTCAAGGCTGTAACAGGGAGTTCATTTTCTGTTTTTAATTTTATTTTGATTGTTATTTCAATTATGTGTGGCTAAAACTCCAATTTCAGTTAAAGATCACTTCAAGGCCAGGTTTTGATTCTCTGTGAGATTGTTATTCTTATTTATTGTTCTTAATTTCATATGATGTTCATGTTATTCACTGAAATTTAGAGAAACTATATCTCAATTATTATTTATTTTATGTTCAATGAGGCGCCGTTGTTCATCTTAATAGATAATATATTGCTAGATTAATTTTGCTGAATCCGTAATTGTTTGGTGAAGTTAACAGTAAGTGGCAATCAGCATAGCTTCCTCACAAGGGCTGTTATGTTGAGTAGATGCATGATTGTGTCTAAATTGATCTCGCGTGAGGTTGGTTGGCTTAGGTTAGGTCTTTCTATTTCATTAATGCTGTCAATAAATTAAATCCTTGCGCGTGTTTTGGGTTATTTATTGATTAGGAATTAATTATAGTCTTACTTGATTAATTCAATAATACGGAGAGATGAGGTCGGGAGCGTGAAGCCGACGGCTATAACTGGCCCATTATATGATTTTTAGAGTTATTCTTTCGTCAATGATCAGTTGAGTTAAACCTGTGCTGCGAATATCTTTAACTGGAATTTATCACATATTGAATTTCTTTTAATTAATTTACTGTTTATTTTATTTGTTTCTTTGAATTCAGCAATTGTTAGCTTTTGATTTATGAAAATCCCCCCTTTTTATATTTTTATTGTTAAAAATCTGGTTATTTAGAATTATTTCAGTGCTAGTCTCTGTGGATTCGACCATTTCTTACCCTATTTGCAATTTATTTAGTAGGATAATTGAGGTATTTATTTTTGGTGGCTTCGACACCCATCAAATTTTGGCGCCGTTGCCGGGGACTAGTCTAACTTGATTTAATTTGTTAATGACCAGGTCTAAAATTCCAGGAGAAATTTTATTTGATTCAGAGATTGAAAAAACAGCCAAGAGATTAAGAAAAGAAACAAGGATACGCAAGGAACTTGCTGGAAATTCTTCCCGACAGCAGCAAGAAGAGGAAGAAACTGATCTTACTGACTTTTCAGCAGAAATAGAAGAAGAAAGAATGGCTGAACAGACTTTGAGAGAATTAAATGCACCCCCTTTGAACCAACAGCCCCTGTGCATAACTTATCCATTCTTGGACACTGCTTTTGAACTAAAATCGGGGCTGATTCACTTATTACCCACTTTTCGTGGCTTAGAGAATGAAGATCCTCACAAGCATTTGAAAGAATTTCATGTGGTGTGTTCTGGTATGAGGCCACAAGGAGTTACTGAATAGCAAGTGAAATTAAGGGCCTTTCCATTCTCATTGGCTGATTCAGCAAAAGAGTGGTTATTGAATTTACCATCAGGAACGATCACAACGTGGACTGATATGTTAAGAATGTTCCTGGATAAATTTTTTCCAGCCTCTAGAGCCGCTGTAATTCGGAGAGAAATTAGTGGAATTAGGCAAAAGGATGTGGAGTCACTTCATGACTATTGGGAAAGATTCAAGAAATTATGTGCAAGCTGTCCCCAACATGGAATTACAGATCAGTCCCTTATTCAGTATTTTTATGAGGGTATGTTGAGCATGGAAAGGAGGATGATAGATGCAGCAAGTGGGGGAAGCCTCAACAATAAAACACCTGCCCAAGCACGTGAGTTGATACAGAATATGGCAGCCACTTCCCAACAGTTTGGAAGATATCAGGACCCCCCAAGAAGAGTACATGAGGTAAGCTCTTCTTCCATTGAAGATAAACTGAATGCTCTAACTGTTCTTGTACAAAATATGGCTTCAGGTACATCCTCACAAGTAAGGGTGTGTGGAATATGTGCATACGCTGGGCATCCCACAGACATGTGTCCAACACTTCAAGATGATTCACAAGAGCAAGTAAATGCAATGGGAGGATATTCTGGACAGCCCTACAGGAAATATGATCCTTATTCCAACACATACAATCCAGGATGGCGGGATCATCCCAATTTCAGCTATGGAGCTAGGCAACAAAATCCACAACAACAATTTCCACCTAAACAACCACAGCAACCTGCTCAACCAGCTCCTAAACAGGGTATGAGTCTTGAAGATATTGTCCATTCTTTAGCTAATAATATGCAGGATCTCCAGCAGCATGCAAAGAAATCAGATTCAAGGTTTCAGAATTTGGAGACACAAATGAGCCAAATGGCACAATCCTTGAGTAGAATTGAGTCCCAAGGACGTTTGCCCTCACAAACCATAGAAAATCCAAGACAAAATGTGAGTGCAATTATTTTAAGAAGTGGAAAAGAGGTCGAACAGCTCCTGCCCAAGAAAAGTGACCAGAAACTGGTAAGAAAAGCTGAAAAAGAGGTGAAAATTGAGGAAAATGAGCAACCAAAAGACAGAAATTCAGAACAATCCCCAGCTATAGTCATCCGACCCCCGTTTCCTGAGAGATTGGCCAAATCTAAGAAAGGGAAAGAGGAAAAAGACATCTTCGAGATATTTCGTAAGGTTGAGGTAAATATTCCTTTGATAGATGCTATTAAACAGATACCTCGATATGCAAAATTTCTTAAAGAGCTTTGTACTAACAAGAAAAAACAGGTTGGCTATGAGAAAATAACTGTGAGTGAGAATGTTTCAGCTGTACTTGAAAGAAAATTGCCAAAAAAATGCAAGGATCAAGGTATGTTTGCTATTCCCTGTCAAATAGGTAATGTTAGCATTAAGAAAGCAATGTGTGACTTAGGTGCATCAATAAATGTTATGCCTCTGTCAATTTTTTTTTCTTTAAACGTTGGGCCTTTAGAAGAAACAGGAATAGTAATTCAGCTTGCTAATAGGATCAATTATTTATCCTGAAGGATTATTAGAGAATGTTTTAGTGCAGGTTAATGGCTTAATTTTTCCAGCTGATTTTTATGTTATTGATATGGATGACAATGAAAAATCTTTGGAGTCATCTGAAATTTTATTGGGAAGACCTTTTCTTAAAACAGCTAGGACCAAAATAGATGTGTATGCAGGTATACTTACTATGGAATTTGATGGTAAGATGAAAAAATTTAATGTTTATGACGCCATGAAAAATCCTGATGATTTACCTTCTGTTTGTGGTGTAGATAAAATTGAGCCTTTGACTCCTCCAATGTTTGAATTGAATAAGGATGACAAGTTACAGGTAACTTTGGGTGATGATGTAAATGTGGACAGCACTAATACATTGGAAAAGAAGCTGAATTTGGAAGCAAATTTACAAAAAATAATGCATGAACTTGAAGCCTTAAAGAAAACAAACAATTCTCCTTCTTGGGACATTGATCCGTATTGTGTTCATAATTCGAAGCAGAATCCTAATTATGTGTCCAATATTTTTGAAGTAGATGTTACTGCACATTCAGTAAATGAAGTTTTTGAATTGGGTGATAATTCAAACAATTTAAATATCTCATATTTCTTGGACTCTATTTTCAAAAATCCTAACAGTTTCGAGAAGAATTTGGTAGTTGATACCAATTTGCACGAGACGATGAATAGAAGGACATTGAAATGGGATTTGAGGCCGGTTTGAGAGACGTTGAAGCTCGGGAACGTCTAGCCAAAGACGTTAAATAAAGGCGCTTATGGGAGGCAACCCATTTCTTAGCCTTGTACAAGGCTAAACAGATACTATTTACATTTAATTGCATTTTGTTTCATTTTATTTTAGTTTACTGCCTTCTTCTCCTTGATTACATTCTCAAGATTAACTTCAGTTATTTTTCTTCACAGGTACGTTGGTAACCAATGGGCAATTCAGAATGATAGCGTTGAATATTTATTCTGGGCACATAAGATTTAATAGTTCAAACAATAATTACCATGCTCCTGAGGAATAAGTAGTAAAGGATGGTTTTAATGGAGTTTTTGTTGGGTCTTGATTTAATATTTTGAGATGCAGGTTATCTTTACTTTGTGCTGTGTTTATTATATTTGTTGGGTTGTTTTGTGCTGGGTTTATTTTGTTTGTTGTGTTGCTGAGTTTTTACTCATGGGCTTCTAATCTTTCAATGGGTTTTAATTTTAATTTTTAATTCAATTGTATTATTTTAATTCAATTGTGTTAATTTATTATTTTTTTCCTCACCCATTTGCTGCTACTTTGAGGTCTGTGTTATTTTTACGTGTAAATGGGTTTTAATTACGTATTGTTGTGTTAATTTACTTCAATTGAATTAATTTTAACCTATTTACAATTCTTTACCACCGATCAGCAACGACCCACGCCGACCACACCCCGACGCCAACCAACAGCGACCGCCGCCGACCACCACCCAGCAGACCGTCGCCGGCGCACGCCCACCAGCCCGTCGCCGTCGCACCTGCAGATCCGCGCGGCCACCGCGAGCAGCCACCAGCCACCGATCTTCTCTCCTCCTCACCGTCGCGCACCAACGAGAAGCCCGATCTCCTCACCGGCAGTTCCCAAGCTCCCCCCCGATCCCGATCCACCCACCACAGCACGGTCGCGAGTTGCCGCCGCCCCGCTCCTCCACTCCAGCTAGCGCTCGCAGTAGCTCCGCCAGCAACCACCGTCGCTCAGACCCATTCCACAAGCTGCCCGATCTCCTCACCAAGTCAGCAACCCAACCAACGATCTACCCACACCGACCCTCACCGCGCGATTCCACCAGCCCAGCGCATCACCTGCCTCCATCGGACCCCGTCATCGTCGCCGATCACCACCCAGCAACGATTCCATCTCCCGCATAGGTCTGTGATAACGCCAAACGTCTGCAAGCAGAGCAAAACGAAGAAAGCAGAGCAACCCTGCTCAGAACAGGGCAGTTTTCTAAATTTAATTTTCTTTTTTTATTTTATTTTATTTTCTTTTATTTATTTGTGTTACCCTTCGCCCCACGTTTGTGTGCAATTCCGCATTGGGGACAATGCGAGGAGAATGTGTGGGGGAGGGGTTGAATTAGAAGTGCCGTGTGTTTATGTGGCTATATTTTTATATTGATTTTGAATTCTGCGTTGATGATTGTTGATGTGGTGCTACGCTGATGCTGTTTTGAATGTGTGTTTATGTGGCTATATTTTTATATTGATTTTGAATTCTGCGTTGATGATTGTTGATGTGGTGCTACGCTGATGCTGTTTTGAATGTCAATTTGGTTGTTGCCGGAGTAGTAAATTTTTGCTGAATTTTTGTTGTGAATTGATGATGCTTTGTGGTTAATGATTCTGGCGAATTTTGAACAAAATTTTTTGTTGCTGAAATTGTGTTTAATTGGCTGCATTTATGCAAGAATTTTTGAGAATATTGTGAAATAAAATCTGAATTGTTCAAAATTTGTAAAGAAAGATTTTGTTAAATTAATTTGAATGATTTTGCCCTCTTTGTTTTCACGGCTCCAACGTTGAATTCTTTTGGAAATCCTGTTAGGTTGGTCAAGTTTGTGCAAACTCTAGATGCATTTGCTCTTATAGAGTATTATTTTTGTAGCCATTTTGAGGAAATTTGCACAAAAGTTTGGGTTGGCGTTTGGCTTTCGCTAGTTTGATGTTTTGGCTGTGATTTCTGTGAAAATGTATGCTTGTAGAGGTTGGTTTGCCATTTTGGTAGTAGTTGGTTGTTAATTATTGTGCAAATCTTGAGTGGTCGTGCCATTTTTAGTGCTTAATTGTATATGCTTGTGTTGTGATTCTGTTAATTTGGTTGATTTTATGCAAATTTTTGATATATCTACTTCTATAAAGTATTTCTGGTAACCATTTGTGGCAGAATTGTGCATAAGTTTTGGGTTAGAGTTTAATTTGGAGTTTACCTGAAAATGGCTTAAATTGATGCATTGGGCATGATTTTTGTGCATAATTATTGTTATCTTCATCGGAATTTTAGCGCTTGCCCCCTTGTTTGATATTGTATCCATCTTGTTCTTAAATATTTGTTAAGTTTCGTTCACAATTCTAGGGAAAAGTGTTTGTCCAAATCAGTTTCAATATCATTTAGTTTTTGATGCATCAAATTGTTAGGCAAAGTTTGAGTAGTATTCATGATTATTTACTCATTTTCATGCAATTTATGGTGGTCTTAATTACCTTTTGAATGGAAAATGTCAAGGTTTAATTTTTAAGGTGGAATATAATTTTTGCATGACTTATAAATTGATTCTTTGCATTTAAGAAACTTGTTAAAACCTTGTTGGACACTTGTTTGATATTGCAATTATTTTAGATTGATGGAACAGGTTATCAGGAATATATATATATATATATATATATATATATATATATATATGTATATATATATATATATATGTATATATATATATATATATATATATATATATATATATATATATATATATATAAAAGAAAAAAGAAAAGAGAAAAGTGAAATTGTAATAATTTTTACTCCGCTGTCCGCTTAAAAGGTGGTTATGAGTAGAGCTAGTAGCCGCTTTGAATTGTGTGATCTGAGTAACCGGGTGTATGCGGGTCAGAACCGGGTACCCTCGCGTAAAAAGGATCTCTACATTCATTGTAAACAGTTTTATCTTTCTTAGGCTGGAAAAACCGGGTGTATGCGGGTCAGAACCGGGTGCCCTCGCGTCTATTACAGTTTAAGTTAAGAAAACATATAAATAATTATATGCAATAAATTTCTTGATTTCTCTTGTTCCTTCATCTAATACAAATGTGAAGTTTGATGTCTAATTTGGTTTGATGGATTTTCTTTTATACATTGATTTAATTTTGAATTGAAATATAAATTTGTGTGTGCTTAATACCTATAAACCTTGCTGTTTCTATTTTGAAAAAGTAGTTGAGAAATCCATGTTTTGATATGACCTTGTGGTAAACTATTTTGGACTTCTATTTCTAATTTGCCTTGCATTTTGATTTATTTGGAACTTACTGGTTTTGAATTTGATTTTTGGATGAATGAACTTTTGAAAGGATTATGCTTGAGATTTAATTTATGCTTGAGGACAAGCATGGGATAAGTGTGGGGGAATTTGTTAAGTGTCTAATGTTACATACTTTAGCATATTTTTCATCATTTTATTGCACTTTATTTTGACTTAAATTAGTACTTTTCACTTGTTTTTGTGATTTTTGTCATTGTAGGATCAAAGTGATGAAAAGGAAGCAATTGAAGCCAAATAGAGTCAATATGGAACAACCAAGGAAAATCAAGGAATTTAGGAGCAGAAAGCTGATTTTGGGTTTAGCCTTGCCCAAGGCTAAGGGGCAAGGGTAAGGAGCTGTCTTGCCCAAGACTAACAGCCAAAATGCGTCATCAGAGTGCAGATTTCATATTTTTAATCCGAAGTTGACCTAGCCGCCAGTTGGATTTCACCAGATTTTTAGGGATGATTGAGCTGTAATTCAAGGGATATTAGGCAGCCTTTCTAGAAGAATAATATTTTATCAATATTTGTAATTTATTTTCAATGTTTGGTGAGTTATTTTCAAGGTTTGGTGGGAATTTGGTGACTTTTCTATCCCACCAAGTTTGAATTCCTCTATATCTAGGGAAAAACGTGAAGAAGGACAGATCTTCTTCTTCTTCTTCATCTGGGTTTTCTCAAGGCTGTAACAGGGAGTTCATTTTCTGTTTTTAATTTTATTTTGATTGTTATTTCAATTATGTGTGGCTAAAACTCCAATTTCAGTTAAAGATCACTTCAAGGCCAGGTTTTGATTCTCTTTGAGATTGTTATTCTTATTTATTGTTCTTAATTTCATATGATGTTCATGTTATTCACTAAAATTTAGAGAAACTATATCTCAATTATTATTTATTTTATGTTCAATGAGGCGCCGTTGTTCATCTTAATAGATAATATATTGCTAGATTAATTTTGCTGAATCCGTAATTGTTTGGTGAAGTTAACAGTAAGTGGCAATCAGCATAGCTTCCTCACAAGGGCTGTTATGTTGAGTAGATGCATGATTGTGTCTAAATTGATCTCGCGTGAGGTTGGTTGGCTTAGGTTAGGTCTTTCTATTTCATTAATGCTGTCAATAAATTAAATCCTTGTGCGTGTTTTGGGTTATTTATTGATTAGGAATTAATTATAGTCTTACTTGATTAATTCAATAATACGGAGAGATGAGGTCGGGAGCGCGAAGCCGACGGCTATAACTGGCCCATTATATGATTTTTAGAGTTATTCTTTCGTCAATGATCAGTTGAGTTAAACCTGTGCTGCGAATATCTTTAACTGGAATTTATCACATATTGAATTTCTTTTAATTAATTTACTGTTTATTTTATTTGTTTCTTTGAATTCAGCAATTGTTAGCTTTTGATTTATGAAAATCACCCCTTTTTATATTTTTATTGTTAAAAATCTGGTTATTTAGAATTATTTCAGTGCTAGTCTATGTGGATTCGACCCTTTCTTACCCTATTTGCAATTTATTTAGTAGGATAATTGAGGTATTTATTTTTGGTGGCTTCGACACCCATCATCTATGCCCACACTAACAAATCATAAAGACCTTTTCTCAACTGAATGAATACGATAGATACTAATTAAATTCAACACTACTGTCTATTTCCTAATTAATCAAACATGAAAATTCCTCGAACTCGAGGTTAATAGATTTTTCTTTTATTACATCTCAGGTTAGGTATTAGAATGAGATTTGCTGCTGACTTGTCTGTTTAATCGCCTTATAAAACCGTTGCTTTGTCAATAATTAACGAACTAATTAATCTCATATCATCCCGACAACTAAAAGAAAAAGAAAGATGAGAAACAAATGTTTGAGACACGTTTTCTCTTTGTTCTTGTTACTACTTTTGTCTATAGAAATGGCTGTGAAGGCAAAAACGGAGACAAAAATACCGGTGAACGTTGGGGTGATCCTTGATGACAATGAAATGGGTAAGGTATGGTTGAGTTGTATTAAAACATCAATATCTGAATTTTATGCCTCTGTTGGTCGTCACTATAAAACCAGGCTCCTCCTCAACTTCAGGGACTCTAAGTCAGATGATGTTGGTGCCACTGTAGCAGGTCAATTTGTTATCCTCCTTCTCTATATGATTTTTTATTTTTTTAAATTCAGTTTTCAGGAAAATTCTCACTTAATTTGAAGGGATAATACATTATTTTTCTTTCAAACTGTACGCGATAACAGTTAGAACTTCCTAACTGTAACTCGAGACAATAGCCATCACACTCTAACTGTCCAAAATACCACACGTTCCTGTAAATCACTCGAGAAAAGAGACTAGACATAGTCTGTAAATGGACTTTCAGACGGTCAAATCAGTAGGGCTATGAAGAGATTTTTAGAGATTAAGAGTAAAGGAAGGAGATACCCACTTGATGATTCGTTGGTCTGTTCATAGTATGAAGCCCTTAATTAATGACTGAATGAATGCTTGCTTGACTGTTATAACGGTCACCATTAAGTGTTGTAACGTCTCTTATATATAAAGGCCTAGCCTTTTAATATGATACTGTTTGTCTTCAGAAATCCATATTACCGAACCCAATAACACTAGTTTGGTTATAAATCCTTAACTAATTGAATGTCAGATTACATGCCTAAATTTACTAAAAATATCATATTGTCATCTATTGGGACACATAACACATCATGAAAAGCGCATGAACAATAACATTAGGGTAGTGTAATATCTTTAACAAATTCAAATGGGTAATCTAATATTTTTAATAAGTTATCACTTAAACTTTTAATAAATTTAGAGCATAATTTGATACTTGATTAATTCAGGCATAATATGCTAAACGATGATAGTTTGAAGAAAAACATGTATTATCCCTAATTTGAAACATGAAAGGAATGATTTCCAAGGTTTCTAAACTGTGAGGATAATATTTTTCTTCAAAATACTTGCATATATTGAGTGGCATTGTATGGTATTTTTTTTCTTCTTACCACATTTTACAAATATATATATATATAATTTAGAAATTTTGAAAATTCTATGATATCGTGAATTAATTATATTAATACCATCTTTATGTAAACTGATTGGTTCTAATTCACACCTCGTGGCTGATATATACAGCAGCTTAATTCGCACAAATTTCCGTCAACAAAATCAGAACTGTTAATTTAGCGTATAAACTAATTCATTCAACTAGTTTATTATATTAATAGTGGAGCTCTTATTCATTCAACTAAGGGATTTATAAAGTGATAAAATTTTAGTCAAGCCAAATTTTGTTTCTATATATAATATCAACAGTAGGTTTTAATATTTGATTGATATGACATGATTATAAAGAGATAACAAGTCAACTGCTTCATTATTTTCTGTTTTCTAGTAAGTTTCATGCTTAACAGTATGCTTGGATGAAATAGTTCATTGACGGTATTGGGTGGAGTGATATGAGATGGGGTGGGATGGTAATATTTGCTAATATATTTGGGAATATGGCGTAGTATGATATGATTTAATAGATGTTTGATAGGAGGAAAAATTATTAAAAAATAAAAAATTAGGATTATATTAGAATATAAATAAAGTTATCAAAATTAAATAAAAGTGGTAAAAGAAAAATGAATAAATAAATAACTATGCAAAACCACTAATTTGATAGTTTTAAAATTTGAACAAAATAAATTTATGAATTAACCATAAAAATTCATACCCGCCCATCTTCCCAAACAGGCAATTAAACCATACCATCACGTTGAAAACTATGATCCAAAGAATGTGTAAATATATAATTATTGACACGTTCCATGTTAATAAACAGCTATGGACTTGATAAAAAATGTGGAAGTGCAAGCAATCATAGGGCCAACAAAATCAACGCAAGCTAACTTCTTAATTAAACTTGGAGAAAAGGCTAAGGTACCAATTATATCATTTTCTGCTACAAGTCCTGCTCTTACTTCTACTCCAACTCCATACTTTTATCAAGCAACACAGAGCGACAAAACTCAAGGACGCCATAGCTACCACAATTGAAGCTTTTGGATTTAAAGAAGCCGTGCCTGTCTACATCGACAATGAATATGGAGCTGGAGTTATACCTTATTTATGTAATACCTTGGCAGCTGTTGACATTCATGTCGCTTACCGGAGTGCCATTTCTCCGGCAGCCACCGATGATCAAATTCTCGATGAGCTCTACAAGTTGAAGATGCTAGAAAACAAGGTCTTCATTGTTCACATGTATCCCTGTAACATCAGTGCCTTGAATTTGTTTTTTTCTATTTCTTTGTCAAAAATTGCTGCCACCGAATTCGGTGGCACAGTAAATCACATGCCACCGAAATAATATTTCGGTGGCACAGTGTGTCAACTTAGCCTATAAAAAGGCTTCATTTCTCATTTGTTAAGGGCATCGAAATATCAAGAATTTGAGAGTTAAGAGAGTGTTTATGCTCTAATTAAGAGAGCATTTTGTGAGCGGGTGTAATTGGGTTTTGGGTTGAGAGTTTTCTCCACTTGTAATATTATTTTACGATAGTGAACTTATTGCTCCTCTCCTCCCGTGGACGTAGGCATATTGCCGAACCACGTAAATTTTGTGTATTTCTATTTTTATTACTTTGGCTATTTCTTCATTGTTGCCATAAAATCACTGTCTAAATAGCTCGACGATCCTAACAAATTGGTATCAGAGCTTTGGTTCGACTATTTTTCACACTGCATTGGAAGTGCTATCCGGAAAAGTAGCAAATTTTGGAGAAACAATTATAGTGCCGGGACGAGAAAAATATAAGGATTTTTTCGGTACGATCCGTTTCGAAAACGGGTGTAAAACGAGAAATTCAGTGAATAGTGGTACTGTTGAAAGTGCAAATTTTGCATTTGCTCAAATACTGTTGTATTCACAGTAGCCGGATACTGTTCAGAGCACTGTAGCAGATACTGTTCAAAGCACTGTAGCGGATACTGTTCAGAGCACTATAGCTGGGGTACTGTTCATACGGTACTATTTATACTGCACTGTTCACCTGTACGGTACTGTTCACATATACGGTTACTATTCACGTAGAATAGTGAGAGCTATTTTTTTATCAAAAGAAGTTTGTAATTGAAGCAATGGCAACTACAAGATTTGATATTGAGAAATTTGATCGCAACATAAATTTCTCTTTGTGGAAGATTAAGATGCGCGCCATCTTAATTCAGAATGGGCTTGAAAAAGCTCTATTGGGGAAGAATAGAATGCCGGAGTCAATGACTGAAGAAAAGAAGGAGGAGATAATCAACAAGGCAGTTTCCACAATTCAGCTCTGTTTGTCTAATGAAGTTCTTCAGGAGGTCATCAATGAAGATACAGCAACTGGCTTATGGGCGAAACTGGAATCCTTGTATATGTCCAAAACCCTGACTGACAAGCTGTACCACATGACGCGATTCTACACATTTCAAATGCAGGAAGGTACTTCTATTAAAACCTATCTGGAAGAATATACATCAATTTTAGTATGTTTAGAAAATGTGGGTGCTAAAGTTGATGATGAAAATGCTGCTTTGAAATTGTTGTGTTCATTACCACCGTCACATAAAAGTTTTAGGGACACAATGCTTTATGGAAAAGACAGTGTGTCTTTGGCAGAAGTTAAAACAGCTTTGCTCTCTAAAATTATAATTGACAGAGGAATTGTCGGTAGTAAAGATGATAATGTAGCAGAAGGCCTTGTTGCTAGAGGCAGGTCTAAAAATAAGAGTTATGGCAGTAGTAGGTCTAGGTCAAAATCTAGACATAAGAATTTGATATGTAACTATTGTCATAAAAAGGGGCACATTAAAGCTGATTGTTATAAGTTGAAAAATAAACAATCAACTGAAGAAAGAAGGGAAAAATCCGCCGAAGCTAGTATTGCCGAAGATGAGTCCACATCTGATATTCTTTTAGTCACTAACAGTGAAAGGTGCAGGTTCAAAGATGATTGGATTATGGATTCAGGTTGCTCTTATCACATATGTCCCAATAGGGACTGGTTCTCCACATATGAATCTTTTGCAGGTGGAGTTGTTTTGATGGGCAACGATGCAGCTTGCAAAGTTATTGGCAAGGGCACAATCCGAATCAAGATGCATGATGGCGTGGTACGAACTTTGACAGACGTTCGCCATGCTCCTGACATGAAGAAAAATCTCATCTCTTTGGGCACTCTTGATGCTGGTGGATGCAAATACACAAGCGAAGGTGGAGTCCTGAAAGTTAGCAAAGGTGCTCTGGTGGTGATGAAGGCTAAACTGTTTGGAAGACTTTATCTCCTACAAGGAACCACAGTTACAGGAGCTGCTGCTGCAATTACTACTCAAATGTCTGAAACCGACGTCACCAAATTATGGCATATGAGGTTAGGCCATATGAGCGAGAAAGGCTTAACCCTGTTAAGCAAAAAGGGTCTTTTGTGTGGACAAAATACTAGCAAGTTTGATTTTTGCGAGCACTGTATTTTCGGAAAGCAAAAACGTGTCAGTTTCAGCACAGGTACCCACACAACCAAAGGTACCTTGGATTACATCCATTCTGATCTATGGGGGCCATCACAAGTTCCATCAAAAGGTGGTGCCAGATACATGCTTGTCTTCATCGATGACTTCTCGAGGAAGGTTTGGGTTTACTTTCTTAAACATAAGGATCAAGTATTTTCCACATTCAAGCAATGGAAAACCATGATTGAGAAGCAGACTGGAAGGCAAATAAAGAGGCTGAGAACAGATAATGGCTTGGAGTTTTGTGCTGGTGAGTTCAATGACTTCTGTAAAAATGAAGGCATTGTGAGGCATCACACAGTTCGGATGACACCTCAACAAAATGGAGTTGCTGAACGGATGAACAGAACTCTTATAGAGAAAGCAAGGTGTATGCTTTCAAATGCTGGATTACCAAAGAGTTTCTGGGCAGAAGCTGTTTCAACAGCTTGCTATTTAGTCAATCGCTCTCCATCAGTTCCAATTGGTTTCAAGACTCCAGAGGAAGCTTGGTCTGGCAAACCTGCAGATTATTCAAATTTGAGAATCTTTGGCTGCCCAGCGTATATGCACGTCAATGATGGCAAGTTAGCACCAAGGGCCAAGAAGTGCATTTTCTTAGGATATCCATCAGGGGTGAAAGGATATAAACTTTGGCGTCCCAAATCATCCAAAGTTATAATCAGCAGAGATGTCACATTTGATGAAGGTTTCATGCTTCACTCAAAAAATGAAGTATTGGTACCATGCAGTTCTGATAAGCAGGTGGAGGCCAGTCAAAGACAGGAGATAGATGTTGTAGATTATCCTGCTCAGTAAGATTCTACTTCGCAGTCAGATTCACAACCATTCAGCTCTCAGCAAGGTGATTCAGATCCTAACTCAGTTGAACAGGAGCAGCCATACTCTATTGCCAAAGATAGAGAAAGGAGAGAAATAAAGAAGCCAACAAAATATAAAGATTATGCAGATTTGGTAGCTTTTGCTTTGTCAGCAGCTGAGGAGATCAACAATGTTGGAGAACCATCCACATATTCAGAAGCCATTTCAGGAGCCAACTCAGATAGATGGTTGATAGCTATGCAAGAAGAAATGGAGTCATTGCATAAGAATGGCACTTGGGAGCTCGTTAGACCACCAAAAGGAAAGAAGATTATCGACTGCAAATGGGTTTTCAAGAAGAAGGAAGGCAACCCAGGCATTGAAGAAGCAAGATACAAAGCTCGCCTAGTTGCAAAGCGATTCAAGCAAGTTCAAGGTGTGGATTTCAATGATGTATTCTCACCAGTTGTGAAACATTGTTCCATTCGCATGTTGCTTGCTATGGTGGCTAAGTATGACTTAGAACTGGAGCAGTTAGATGTCAAAACTGCTTTTCTACATGGTGACCTTGAAGAGCAAATCTACATGCAACAATCAGAAGGTTTCAGGGTTGAAGGCAAGGAGGACCATGTTTGTTTGTTGAAGAAATCTCTATACGGCCTTAAGCAGTCACCCAGGCAGTGGTATAAGAGGTTTGACTCCTTCATGACCAGTAATAATTTTTCAAAGAGTTATTATGATAATTGTGTTTACTTCAGAAGGTTAGTTGATGGATCATTCATATATTTATTGTTATATGTTGATGATATGTTGATTGCTGCAAAGAATACTTCTGAAGTTGAGAAGCTGAAAGTTTTATTGAGTAAAGAATTTGAGATGAAAGATCTTGGAGCAGCAAAGAAGATTCTCGGAATGGAGATTCAGAGGGACAGAAAAGCAGGAAAGTTGTTTCTCACTCAAAAGAAATATGTTGAGAAAGTGCTTGAGCGTTTTAGCATGAATGATGCAAAGCCTGTAAGTACTCCATTAGCAGCTCATTTCAAGCTTTCAGCTGCACTATCACCACAAATAGATGAAGAGCAGAAATACATGGATCATGTTCCATACTCCAGTGCAGTAGGCAGTCTTATGTATGCCATGGTATGTACCCGACCTGATATTTCTCATGCAGTTAGTGTTGTAAGCAGATTCATGGCAAATCCTGGTAAAGTTCACTGACAAGCAGTTAAATGGATTTTGAGATACTTAAAAGGCTCAGTTGACACCTGTTTGGAGTTCAGTAGTGGTGATAGTAGTTTGGTTGGTTATGTCGACTCAGACTATGCAGGAGATCTCGACAAAAGGAGATCATTGACAGGCTACGTATTTACTTTTGGAAATAGTGCTGTCAGTTGGAAATCTACATTGCAATCTACAGTTGCATTGTCTACGACAGAAGCTGAATATATGGCAGTGACTGAAGCTATCAAAGAGGCTATTTGGTTAAAGGGCTTATATAATGAGCTCAATTCAGATCATCAAGTGACAGTTGTCTTTTGTGATAGTCAAAGTGCTATACATCTAACCAAAGACCGGATGTTTCATGGAAAAACAAAGCACATTGACATCAGGTACCATTTCGTTCGAGATATTATCGCACAAGGAGATGTTATAGTTAAAAAGATTGGTACTGCAAACAATCCAGCTGACATGTTAACAAAGCCTCTTCCTACTACCAAGTTCAAACATTGCTTGGACTTGATTGGTGTATGTACGTAGCACTTAAAGTTATTTGGAGAAGGTGGAGCTAAGTTTACTGTTGATAAAATTCAAGTCAAGGTGGAGATTTGTAACATCAGTGCCTTGAATTTGTTTTTTTCTATTTCTTTGTCAAAAATTGCTGCCACCGAATTCGGTGGCACAGTAAATCACATGCCACCGAAATAATATTTCGGTGGCACAGTGTGTCAACTTAGCCTATAAAAAGGCTTCATTTCTCATTTGTTAAGGGCATCGAAATATCAAGAATTTGAGAGTTAAGAGAGTGTTTATGCTCTAATTAAAAGAGCATTTTGTGAGCGGGTGTAATTGGGTTTTGGGTTGAGAGTTTTCTCCACTTGTAATATTATTTTACGATAGTGAACTTATTGCTCCTCTCCTCCCGTGGACGTAGGCATATTGCCGAACCACGTAAATTTTGTGTATTTCTATTTTTATTACTTTGGCTATTTCTTCATTGTTGCCATAAAATCACTGTCTAAATAGCTCGACGATCCTAACAATCCCTCTCTTGGCATTCGGATTTTTAACAAAGCAAAACAAGTTGGAATGATGGGTGAAGACTATGTATGGATTTTGACTGATGGGATGACCATTTTCTTGGACTCATCACCAGAAAGTTTGATCTTCGATGCGATGCATTGCGTAGTATTGGGAGTTAAACCTCACATTCCAAAGACAAAAGAGATAGAAAAGTTTGGAGATCGATGGAAAAAGAAATTCCCAGAAGAAAATCCTGAGATGACAAATGCTGAGTTGAATGTTAATGGACTATGGGCTTATGATGCTATAACTGCAGTGGCCATTGCAGTTGAGAAAACTGCAACTATTGCAGGCTTTAGCTTCCAGAAAACCAAAGTTTATAGCAATCCATCAACAGATCTTGAAGCTATTGAAGTTTCTGAAAATGGTGCAGAACTTGCTCAATCATTATTGCATACTAGGTTTAAAGGCCTGACTGGAGATTTTGTTGGGAAATTTTTAAGATGAAGAATATAAATTTCATTTTCAAAAAAGACTAGTTACATATGCCTATTTATAGGCTTACAACGAAATAATAAAATTAAGCCACTACCCCACTAACTCCACTAATTAATCCATAACTCCATTACTCCACTAACACTATTAATACCACTAACACTACTAACTTCACTAATCCACTAACTACACTCACCCATAACTCCATTAATCCACTAACTACACTAATACCATTAACTCCATTAACTAAATAATAATTAACAAAAATATTAAAAACATGTTATAATCAAATTTACTAATTTAGTCACTATACTGATTTTGAATCAATTCTCCAACACGCTCCCTTGATTCAAAATCCTACACATTTAATTGTTTCGTTGGAGCACATCTCTCCAATGGACATTACTTGTCAATTTATCTTTGAAGCACTTCTCTTCAATTTTTTGATGCACGTCTCATCAAACTTCAATTCTTGATGCACTTTCTCATCAATTTTTTTTGCCATCAAATTTTTCCTTTTGGAACACTTGTCTCCAATTATCAAAAAGGAGATTCTTCTTCTCGTGCCAAATTCACTTGATCATATGCAAACCTGCAATATTTTTTAATATGACCAAATTTTTTACAACCGAAACATTGTGGTTTACCTTTATGCCAACAATCCTTTTCATCATGATTGTTTTTCTTGCATACACCGCATGGTGAAAATTTTCCTTTTTGGAATGCCGATGATGACTTATGTGTTGTTTTGGCAATGAATGCTCCCTCCATTGGCTTTTCATCTCTAATTGCTATTCTTTGCTCCACAGCTTGCAATGCATTAATTAATTCTGCAACTGTTATTTTTGAAAGATCTTTTGAATCTTCAAGTGAAGAAATTTTTGACTCAAACTTTTCAGGCAAACTCACAAAAATTTTCTCAACAACTCTATCGTCTGAAAACTCTTCACCAAACAATCTGATTTTGTTAACAATTGACATAAGTTTGTTAACATACTCTTTAATTCCTTCAGTTTGCTTCATCATTTGAATCATAAATTTTCTTTTAAAATTCAAAATCTGCATAAATTTTGTTTTGTCATTGCCTAAATACTCATTTCTTAACAAATTCCATACCTCTTTTGGAGTTTCACATGCCATAATGTTGGTGAAAATTACTTCAGAAACTGAAGAGTACAAACAAGTTTTTGCTTTGAACCTCTTGACTTTTTCTTCATTGTGACTCTTAATTTGAGCTGAAATTGGATGTGCTGGCAATGGTGGAACTTCGATGTCATTCTCAACCACATCCCATAAATCAAATGACTGTAAAAGTTATAGCAGTAAAAGTTACATTAGTAGTATGGAATTTATAATCTTTCTTGTCAAAGATTATTTAACAAATAAGAAACTCTACTCCCAAAGGAAGCTTCAGGTTCAGAAGAATTCAAGATCCATCTCCTCTGATAAACAAACATAGAAATGTAGACCAAGAGAGCCAGAAAGGAAGCAACTCCAGCTATCAAGAACAGGCCCCTGAAACTATGGAGACCAAGTCTATTAGGAGAAACAGAGTTGGTCTCATCCGGACAAGTTCCTCGTTTGCCTTTGCCAAACCATAAACATTTAGCACAGCATCAGCTACATCAGGATTATCCGGATGGAATTTTCTTATCCATCGAACACGAAAATTTTCAATCTCTTTTGTCCTTGGAACATAAGGTTGAACACCCAACACTCCTTGCATAGAATCAAAAACTGAAACATCAAGCATATTTAAGAAATTAGCCATCCCATCTGTGATGATCCAAACAAAGCCTTCACCCATCATTCCAATGTCATTAGCGATCGTGAAAAGACGAGTTCCAAGAGAGGGAGACGCGTGCACGATGAAAACTCGAGTCTGCAATGTCTTCAATTTGTGAAGCTCTTCAAGAATTTGATCATCAATTGCATCCTGAGAGATGGCTATTCCAGAAGAGATTCTTAAAATTATGTTATAGCTTGGAATATTCCATTACAGCTTTTAATAGAAATAAGGAAATGAAACTAAATTCCAATTTTTTTGGAAGAATTGCTTAAGAAGAAGAAGATGAACAAAAATAATTCTTGCATAATGCATGGTTTTAGTCTTGGTCATGGTCATCACATCCTTTATAATTTGGAAGGAAACGGCAAGTTGGTAAAAGTTCACGAGTTCCAGTTCCAACATTAGAAATTCTAGTACTGCAGCTCTTGACTAGTAAACTGGATTTTGTGTATTATTATAAACTATGATAATTATATGGCTATTATTAATTTTATTTTATTGAAACTATTCAAATATATATACTTATTCATTTTCTTCAACTTAATTACACTTTATTTTGTATCTGATAGAAATCTTCCACCTCGTGAAGCACGCTTTACATATTTATTAGTCGGTCCATAGTATCCATGATGTTTTTTCATGGGGTTTACTGCAGTTATTAAAAGCAAAATTGGGCCACAGTTATTAGGAAAGAAGGTTGAATTGGGGTAGCATCGGCCCAAACATAAGTTCTTCTTCTTTTGACAGTCCCCTGAATTCTAAATATAAGTTTAAGAAAAAAAGAAACATAAGCTTATAATATTGAATAAAATTAAACAATATTAAGTTTCATAATCTGCGTATCATCATCTACCCTATTTTTGTCCTCTTTTACTCCTCCCCTCACTACTGTTAAATAATTACTAGACGACTTACAAAGACTTTGGCATCACGTTAAGCTTTAAACTATTTCTTTAACTTAATTTTAGTCCAGTCAAACTTTTACTGGTATAGTATTCGATACCCATCTTCACAATTTATTTATTTATGTACTTTTACCTTATATATTAATATATTGTTAATATTATTGACTAGAATTAATTTATAAATTTTTACTGCAGCTGCAGCAGGTAAGCTCTCTCTCTCTTTTTAGCTATATATGGTTATTACTGACTAAAGTTCAAATTCGAGACTTTACAGTTTTGTTAAAACTTGGTTATCTTTGTCACTGAAGGCTAGACCGATCATATTATCAAGCATTTGTAATACAAACATGAATAAATTTGGAAGTTAATTGTATAAAATCTTAAATATTGTATGTATGGCACTTTGTCATTGTGTCCATAAAAAAATTCACAAACTTGGTTTAGATAAAAAAATTTTCTGATATAATTATATGTAATAATTTGAAATATAAAAAATGTGCAAGGTATGAATTTAAAATCCATCTTTTTTTTTTTTTTTTATACTAGTGAGAGTTTGTTACTTTCGGACCAAGTCAAAGGACTAGTTTAAGCCTAAAATCAATATAGCACCCACAAAAATTTTGATGAGGAACTACAGTCTGTGAAACTTTCCATAAGCAGATAGGACGTAGAAATCTCATGGAAAAGGAGTTAAGTCTAAATTTATGAGGAAATGAAACAGTGTGTAACAACGTTAATGAGATTTGGAAATCAACTTCCACTTTTAACTCTCTAATCTCCTTTCAAAATGCAGCTTTGGACTTAATTAAGAATGCAGAAGTTCAAGCAATCTTAGGGCCATTAGCATCTAATCAAGCAAATTTTGTAATTGATCTTGGAGAAAAAGCTGAGGTACCCATTTTATCATTTTCTGCATCAACTCCTTCTCTTGCTTGTACTTCTTTCAAGCTACACCAACAGACTCTGCTCAAGTGACAGCCATTAGTTCCAAAGTTCAATTCTTTGGATGGAGACAAGCAGTTCCTATATACATCGACACCGAATATGGAATTGGAATCATTCCTTATTTAGTTGATGCCTTACAGGCAGTCGGTACCTGTGTCCCTTACCAGACGGCCATCTCTCAGGATGCTATTGATGATCAAATTCTTGAAGAGCTTCACAAATTGAAGACAATGCAGAGTCGAGTTTTCATCATGCACTTGTCTCCCTTTCAACTATGGATTATGGGCTTATGATACAGCTGCGGCATTGGCAATGGCAATGGCAATTGAGGAAGTAGCCAGGACTAGTGCAAGCTTTGGCTTCTTAAACCATAGTGTTTCAGGCAAATCAATTGATCTTGAAACTCTTGGGGTTGCCAAAAATGGTCGAAGACTTCGCCAGGCATTATCAAACACTAAACTTAAAGGGCTGACAGGAGATTTCATTTTTTACAACAGACAGCTACAGTCGTCAGCTTTTCAGATAGTTAATATAAAATATAAATGGTTATGGAGCAAGAACTATAGGATTTTGGGCACAGAGAAAAGGACTTGTCAAAGTACTGAAGTCATCAACAACAAACACAAGAAACAATTCATCTTCTAGTACCAATCTTGCACTTATTATCTGGCCAGGCGATTCGACTTCTGTTCCGAACTGCTGGGAGACTCCCATAAAGGGGAAGAAATTGCGAATAGGAGTGCCTGTGAAGGATGATAATTGTTCAAATATTAACAATCCATATAACTTAAGAAAAATAGAGCAAATGACGAAAAGGAGGAGGTAAAGTATATTGCAAAAGAGAGCAGAAAATGTTCAACTACAAAAGAGCAATTAACAGACCTATATAAAAGGCAAAACATAATAAAATAACATTAAAAGGGAAAATACTAAAATACCCTTATAATAATAATTCTTAACACCCCCCCTCAAACTCACGATGCGGCAGCAATGAGCATCGAGAGTTTGCCTACTAGAAAATGAAAACGAGAAATAGAATGCGATTTAGTAAAGAAGTCAGCAATCTGTAAAGAAGAAGAAACAAAAGGCAAAGTGATAGTGCCAAGCTTCAAATGGTGACGAGTAAAATGACAGTCGATTTCGATGTGTTTGGTGCGTTCATGAAAAACTGAGTTGTGAGCAATTTGGATGGCGCTTTGATTGTCACAATACATAGGAGTGGGTTCAGAATGACATACACCCATATCTGCAAGTAACCATCTCAACCAAACAATTTCTTTGGTAGTAGATGACATAGCGCGGTACTCTGCTTCAGTAGAAGATTGGGAGACAACAGTTTGTTTCTTACTTTTCCAAGAAATGAGAGAATCACCCAAAAAGATACAAAAACCAGTAACAGACTTGCGATCTATGGGATCACGACCATAATCAGCATCAGAGTATGCACGCAGCTTCAAGGAAGAGGTGGAAGGAAACAAAAGGCTTTGAAAAATAGTACCCCGAAGATACCTCAAAATGCGAAGAACAGCTGCCCAGTGAACAGTAGTAGGAGAGGCAACAAATTGACTAACAATGTGAACAGCATATGCAATGTCGGGCCGAGTGATAGTGAGGTAAACCAAACTGCCAACAATAGTGCGATACAAAGTAGGATCCTCCAAGGGAGTGCCATCAGAAGGAGAATACTGAACATTAAGCTCAGAAGGAGTGGCAACTATTTTCATATCTGTAAGACGAGCACGCTCAATGATGTCAGTAGTGTATTTTGACTGAGAAAGGAGATAACCTTTTGGAGAGAAGGCAACTTCAATACCCAGAAAATACCGTAGAGGACCTAAATCCTTCATCTCAAATTGAGAAGCTAATTCAGACTTTAACATTGCAATTCCATTGAAATCATCACCAGTAATGATCATATCATCAACATATAGGGAAAGGAGAATACGACCTGCATCAGTACACTTAACAAAAAGAGCTGAATCATGATCACTAGAGAGAAACCCAAGAGAAGTAATAACATTGGAAAACTTCTCAAACCATGCTCGAGGAGCCTGCTTGAGACCGTAAAGAGCTTTCTTAAGCTTGCAAACTTCTCCAGGATTATGAGAAACACCAGGAGGAGGAACCATGTAGACCTCTTCATGTAAATCACCATTCAAGAAAGCATTCTTAACATCCATCTGAGATATATTCCACTGATGAACAGATGCAACTGCTATAAGAGTACGAACTGTAGTCATTTTTGCAACAGGAGCAAAAGTTTCCTCAAAATCCATACCATACTGTTGAGAAAATCCCTTAGCCACCAATCTAGCCTTGTAGCGTTCAACAGATCCATCAGACTTTGTTTTGATTTTATAGACCCAACGAGAACCAATTGTACGTTTATCAGAAGGTAAAGGTACCAAGTCCCAAGTATCTGTCTTTTGCAAAGCTAAAAGTTCCTCATGCATAGCACGCTGCCAAAGGGGGTTAGTAACTGCCTCTTTATAGGACAAAGGCTCAGAGAGACAATGAATAGAAGCTAAAAATGAAGTGAAAGGAGTAGAATAAGACGAATAAACAAAATGCGGTAGTTTAGTAGACTTACGAGTGCGCTGAGGATAACGAGGAGGATCCACAATCTCAGGAGGATCATGAACAACTGTAGGCAGAGGTGTATCAGAAATGTCAGGCTGCAAAGTACCAGTATCATTAACTCGAGACCTACGAGAATAATGAAGTGGAAAAGGGACTATAGGAGCAGTAGAAGATTCAGACTCTACAATTTTAGGAACTTGAGGAGAGGAGGTACTTGTATGCTCAGAGAAAGGATCAATGTGAATAAGATCTGATTTGGTCAAGTTGTGAGTAGTGCCAGGAATAGAAAAGAAAGGTATATGCTCAAGAAAAACAACATGACGAGATACATACAATTTTTGAGAAGAAGGATCAAAACAACGGTATCCTTTTTGACCTTCACCATAACCAAGAAACACACAAAGTGCAGAGCGTGACGATAGTTTTGTACGCTCTACACTAGGACGAAGAACAAAGCAAGTAGAACCAAACACTCTCAAGGAAGAATAATCAGGAATATGTCCATAGAGTTTTTCAAAAGGAGACAAACCTGAAGTGATAGAAGACGGAATCTTATTAATTAGGTTGACTGCAGTAAGAACTGCCTCCCCCCAAAATTGACTAGGAACGGAAGATGACAGCAAAAGAGAACGAGCAGTTTCAACAATGTGCCTATGCTTTCTTTCAGCAACACCATTTTGTTCAGGAGTATCTGTACAAGAAGTTTGATACACAGTTCCATCTAAAGCAAGCAAATCACGAAATTTATTTGAAGTATATTCACCACCCTGATCACATCTAAAACATTTAATAACAGCAGCATGTTGAGTTTTTACATGAGCTCGAAAACGATTGTAAATGTCAAAGTATTCAGAACGACATTTCATAAGAAAAACCCAACAAAAACGAGTGTAATCATCAACAAAAGAAACATAATATCGAGACCCTCCTTTTGTAGCAACAGGAGAGGGTCCCCACACATCGGAATGAACTAAGTCAAAAGATGCAATAGAACAAGAGATACTTTTATTGAAAGGTAAAGCAGAAAATTTTGCAAGTTTACAGCCACTACAATCAGAAATATCATGAGCTTGCAAATTTCCTAAGGTTCCCGTAGAAGCTAAGAATCTTAAACGGGAAGCTGAAACATGACCAAGGCGTGAGTGCCACAAATAAAAGCTAGACGATGAAGGAGACAAATGAAAAGAAGACAAATCAACACTAGGAGCTGCAAATACTGGTAATTTCAGCTCATCCAAAACATATAAACCCCCCTGCCTATGGCTGGTCCCAAACGGCTTCTGAGATTGCGGATCCTGCACATGACAAGAAGTAGAAGAAAAAGTCACTAAGTAACCAGAATCACACAATTGACCAACAGATACAAGGTTTAGTGAAAGTTTAGGAATATGATAAACATTAGGAAGCGATAAATGAGAATTGACAACAGAACCAACACCCGCTAATGGCATGGGAGTACCATCAACGGTCATGACAGGCACAGATGATGTAGGACACAAAGAAACAAAACCTTTTGAATGTGGAGACATATGGTGTGAAGCTCCAGAATCTAAAATCCATGTAGATGGGGTCATACCTGAAGTGCTAGTGGAGGACTGACCTACCGAAGAAGAGGCAGACATGGCATGTGGCTGCATGGTAAGAAACTTTTGAAACTGTTCTGAGAGGGCAGCAAGTGCAGGGTTGGAAGATGAGGCCCCAAAATCATACGAGTCAGATGGAGGTATAGTAGCAGCAGTATTAAACTGTGGAGGACGGTATGGTCGATATTGTGATTGATTGCCAAGATGCGGTTGATTACCATGATGCGGCGATTGATTACTAAATTGTTGCTGGTTACCATGATGAGGAGTAGGTCTGGATTGGTGTCTTTGTTGCTGAGGTGCACGATTCAATAGCTTAGGACATTGTGCCTTCCAATGACCTTTTTGTTTGCAAAAACTGCATTCATCAATCCCAACCTTTGTATGAGGTTTATTCTCTTGGTGAGTAAAAGGTCTAGGTGGAACTGCCAAAACAGAAGGATTGGGCGCTGGAAGAATGCCTTTTCCTGCTTGAGACTTAAGACGAATCTCATCTGCTAACAACTCACTTACTACTGAATCAACTGAAGGAAGTGGAGTGCGATGCAAAATAGAGCCACGGAGTCCTTCAAAGTCATCACGAAGAGCCATTAAGAATTGAACCAATCGTTGTTCCTCCCTACGAGCAATATAGGGTGCAAAAGCTCGTAACTCTGTAGATTCGGTAAGAGCCAATTGATCCCAAAGATCTGTCATAACTGAATAGAACTCTTGAATACTCATATCTTTCTGTTCAAGAGCTCTAATATCTGATTCCAGCTGATATTATTTTGCAAAATTAGACTGTGTTTACAGTCTTGCAAGATGGTCCCACACTTCTTTCGCTGTCTCATACTTGGCTAATTGGGTACCTATTGAGTGCTCTACAGAATTGTTTATCCAAGTGATAATTTTTGAATTATCCACTTCCCAATTTTCTAACAGAGTTGCATAATCAGTCTTATCACTTGTGGGTTTAACCGCAATTCCAGAAACATAACCCCACATCTTTTTACCTTTCAGAAAATTTTTCATTACATAGCTCCAATACGAATAATTCTTTCCATCTAACCTCACGCTAATGGATTGAAGGGAATCATCTCTATTACTAGCCATTGCAGAAACAAAACAAACCTCCAAAAGCTAACTCAAACAAAAATCCCCAAATTTCACAATCTGATGAAACCCTAAAATCCCAAATTTTACAATCTGACAAATTGTATAATGAACACAAATATCACATACCAGTTGTTGCAATCGATACTTTAACCTTGCCAAAACTGACCCAACTGTCAAAACTCATCTCCATAAAGCATGGCTCTGATACCATGATAATTGTTCAAATATTAACAATCCATATAACTTAAGAAAAATAGAGCAAATGACGAAAAGGAGGAGGTAAAGTATATTGCAAAAGAGAGCAGAAAATGTTCAACTACAAAAGAGCAATTAACAGACCTATATAAAAGGCAAAACATAATAAAATAACATTAAAAGGGAAAATACTAAAATACCCTTATAATAATAATTCTTAACAAAGGAAGGTTTCACTCAATTTGTAAACGTGACAGGAATTCCAGGCACAAACACCACAATAATTGAAGGTGCAGTATAGATCTTTTTGAAGCAGCAATTGCAGAATTGCCATATTCTGTGACTTATGAGTACATATCCTTTGTCAATCCTAACGGAAAAAGTGCTGGCACTTACAATGATCTGGTGTACCAAGTATACTTAGGGGTAAAATTCCTCCTCTTAAATTTCCTATATATTTTTTATTGCCAATTTCATTTCATATTTTCTCCACTTTTTATTGCTAGAAACAGAACTTTGATGCTGTAGTAGAAGATATATCTATTGTCGCCAACAGGTCATTATATGTGGACTATACTTTGCCATATACTGGAGCTAGCACAGTATCAATGATCGTGCCAACAAAAGACGAAGATAGCAATAAAGCTTGGATCTTTTTGAAGCCATTGACATGGGATCTTTGGATGATAAGCTTATGTTTCTTTGTTTTCATTGGATTTGTAGTTTGGGTTCTTGAACACAGAACCAATGAGGATTTTCAAGGATCTCCTTCTCACCAAGTTAGCACTAGCTGCTGGTTCTCCTTCTCAACCATGTTTTTTGCTCATAGTATGCAATTTTGCCTTCATCTTCTGAATTTTTTTCTACATAAAAATTGAAAATGGTTTCATGATTCAATATTTACTGTAATTGCAGAGGAGAGAGTGAGGAACAACTGGACCAGAACAGTGATAATAATATGGTGTTTTGCTGGGCTTAACTCAAAGTTATACACCCAGTTTATCAAGTTTCTTAACAATTGAACAGCTTCAGCCCACAGTTACCACTATAGAAGAGATAATTCAAAATGGGGAAAATATTGGCTACCAGCAAGGCTCTTTTATTCTTGGAACATTGACAACTTTAGGCTTCAAACAATCCAAGCTTGTACCTTACAAATCTGCTGAAGAATGCCATGAACTTCTCTAAAGGGAGTAAGAACGGAGGAATTGGTGCTGCTTTTGATGAATCACAATCTACAATGTTGATCATTACACAGAATTGCTCCAAATATACCCTTGTTGAACCTACATCTGCCTTGGAAACTCATCAGTATGGAAAAAACATATCCCACCTAAATAATTTAGAACAAATGGCCGTGGATTTGTGGGTTTTCCTTCTTTTTTTTTTCTTCTAACAGATGTACAAAGTCTAATCAAGTTAGCATAATTTATGATGTGGGTTTGTTATTGTCTGTTATGTGAGTTTCAGGTATTTCCTAAAGGTTCTTCTCTGGCAGCTGATTTATCAAGGGCAATTTTAAAAGTGAAAGAGGGAGATAAAATAAAGGAACTAGAAGCCATGTGGTTTGGCAAAGGCAAAGGAGTGTTGTAAAATAAGGACCGGATTAGAGTAAAAACGCAGCTAAAATAGAGAAAATAAGGAACAAAAGATTTTAACGAGGTTC
This sequence comes from Excoecaria cochinchinensis, assembly GCA_947683425.1. Taxonomy (NCBI): domain Eukaryota; kingdom Viridiplantae; phylum Streptophyta; class Magnoliopsida; order Malpighiales; family Euphorbiaceae; genus Excoecaria; species Excoecaria cochinchinensis. The sequence goes on along the minus strand of CANTUQ010000125.1, from coordinate 742,822 downwards.
GGCCAATATTGCCTACGTCCTCGGAGACTAAGAATATTATTTCACTAAAACTGAAAAGCGAAATAATACAAGAGAGAAGAATTATGCTTAACTAATAGAAAAGCTAAGCAATCAAGGGATGAATAAAACTAAAACTAGGGGGTTGTATTTATAGTTGCAAATCCCCTTTCATTTTGTTAAATTCCCGATGTGGGATATGTAAAATTTGATTTTTTTTTTTTTTTTTTTTTTTTTAAATCAGCCAACAATTGTTGGCTTTTGATATAGCCAACAATTGTTGACTATAATAGTTAACAATCTCCCACTTGAAGATTTGATTGAGTATCAATCACATCTTCACACCATTCTTTCTCTCTTGCCAATCCCGTTGCTTGTATATCTGTCAGGCCGTTGGAAGATCGACACCAAATAAACTTGTCAGTGTTAACTGCTTTCGTCATAAAATCTGCTATATTGTCCGTAGTATGGATTTTCTGCATATCCACGGTTCCTTCTTCCACTTTCTCACGAACGAAGTGATACTGAACCCGAATGTGTTTTGTCCTGGAATGAAATGCTGGATTCTTTGCAAGATGCAAAGCACTCTGACTGTCACAAAATAAAGAAACATTCTCCCTTTTATGCCCGAGTTCCTCCAATAACAATTTCAACCATACAGCTTCTTTACTGGCTTGTGTAGCTGCCATATATTCTGCTTCTGTTGTTGATGTAGCCACAATTGATTGCAGTTTTGAAACCCAGCTTACAGCTCCTCCAGCAAGTGTAAACACATATCCCGTAGTGGATTTACTTTTATCCAAATCTCCAGCATAATCAGAGTCAACATATCCTCTGACAATAAAGTCTGATCCTCCATAACACAATGCAACATCTGCGGTCCCTTTAATGTATCTAAGGACCCTTTTTACTGTATTCCAATGCTCTCCACCAGGATTCGCCATGTATCGACTAACTGCTCCCACTGCATGTGCAATGTCCGGTCTTGTACAAATCATAGCGAACATTAAACTCCCCACTGCTGATGCATACGGTACTCTAGACATCTCCATCCTCTCTTCTTCATTGCTAGGACTCATCTTTGAGGATAACTTGAAATTAATAGGAAGTGGGGTAGAAATTGGCTTACAATCTTGCATGTTGAAACGTCGCAAGATTTTCTTCAAATAATTCTTTTGAGAAAGCCAAATCTTCCTATTATTTCTGTCTCGGTGAATTTGCATCCCTAGAATCTTGTTTGCTGGTCCCAAGTCCTTCATATCAAATTCCCTAGCCAACTGAGCCTTTAACTCCTTGATGCAATCTTTGTTGGGGCCTGCTACCAACATGTCGTCTACATACAACAGCAAGATAATGACATCATTTTCACCAAACCTCTTGAAATATGCACAAGGGTCTGCATTTAGCCTGCTGTATCCAAGGCTCATAATGAAGGAATCAAATCTCTTGTACCAACACCTTGGCGCCTGTTTTAGACCGTACAGAGATTTGTTCAACCTGCAAACCAAGTTCTCCTTTCCTTTTTCTTCAAAACCTTCTGGCTGGAGCATATAAATTTCTTCTTCAAGATCTCCATGGAGAAAAGCAGTTTTGACATCTAACTGCTCCAGATGCAAATCAGAAGTTGCACATATTGCCAAAACTACTCGAATTGTAGTGAGACGAACCACAGGTGAGAAGATTTCATTAAAGTCCACCCCTTCTTTCTGAGCATATCCTTTTACCACCAATCTAGCACGATATCTCTCGACTTGATTATCACCATTCCGCTTGATTTTATAGACCCATTTATTGCCTATGGGTTTTCTCCCTTTCGGTAGTGACACCAGTTCCCATGTCTTATTCTTATGAAGAGCTTCAATTTCCTCTTGCATTGCTGCCATCCACTGAGATACATCTGAACTGTTCATTGCTTCTTGGAGAGTTGATGGCTCCCCATCCTCAGTTAGAAGACAATATGCAACATTGCCCTCCATAATATAATCTGAGTGCCAATTGGGCGACCTTCTTGTGCGAGTTGATCGCCTATTATTTGAAACTTCAGTTTCGTCTGGCTCTTCTTCCTCGTGCTCTGGTTCAGCTTCAGAAGAATTACTGGTTTCTGATTCTCCTTTTACACATACTTTTGTAGTCTCGGATCTTTCTTCACTTTCTGTTTGCACTGAATCTTTATCTTCAACAAAGATAACTTCTCTGCTGACAACAACCTTGTGGGTAGTGGGATCCCACAGGCGATACCCCTTTACTCCTTCAGCATACCCCAAGAATATACATTTTCTGGATTTTGGATCCAGTTTTGTAGTTTCTTGGGCATTGAACATCACATAAGCAGGACTTCCAAATACATGAAGGTTTGAATAATCCACCGGTTTTCCAGCCCACATCTCCATTGGTGTCTTGCACTCAATTGCAGTTGATGGAGCTCGATTCACCACATAACAGGCAGTGTTGACTGCTTCCGCCCAGAATTTCTTATCTAAGCCTGCAGTTCTCATCATTGCTCTTGTTCTTTCCAACAGAGTTCTGTTCATCCGCTCTGCCACTCCATTTTGTTGAGGAGTGTATACCGTAGTGAATTGTCTTTTGATGCCTTCTTGTTTACAAAATTCATCAAATTCTTTACTGGTGTATTCTCCTCCATTATCTGTCCTCAAACACTTGATCTTTTGACCAGATTCAAGTTCCACTCGCGCTTTGTAAGTTTTGAAAACTGGAAACACATATGCTTTCTTCTTGATAGGGAACACCCAACATCTCCTGGAGTAATCATCGATAAACGACACAAAGTAGTTTGCTCCTCCTAGGGATGACACCGGTGCTTGCCATACATCAGAATGAACTAATTCCAGAATGGCCTTGCTTCTGAAATTTGATGTGTTGAACTTCAATCGATGCTGCTTGCTTACAATACAATGCTCACAAAAGGGTAGTGAGACCTTTGTGAGACCTGGAAGTAGATTTCTTTCGGCAAGAATCTTCATTCCTTGTTCAGACATATGCCCAAGTTTCTTGTGCCAAGTCATTGCACATTTTTCGCTTGGACTGGTCGTGGCAACAAATGCCTCTCCTTCTTGCAAAGTTTCTCCCATTATCATGTATAAATTTGCAGCTATCTTTTCTCCCTTCATCAGTACAAGCGCTCCTCTTGATATCTTCAAGATTCCTTTCTCACCATTGAACTTGCACCCCAAATCATCCAATTGTCCTAAAGACAACAGATTCTTCTTTAGGCCCTCCACATGCCGTACGTCTTGAATAGTACAAATTGTACCATCATACATCTTCAGCTTAATAGTTCCAATGCCAACAATCTTCAAGGCATGATCATTGCAGCTGTACACAGATCCTCCAGAGATGGGTTCATAATGATGGAACCATTCTCTTCGAGAGGTCATGTGAAATGTAGCTCCTGAATCAAGAACCCATATTTCAGCAAATCTTTTTCTGCCTTCATTAGTCGTTGCTGCTTCACAACATAGAGCATCTCCGCTATTGGAACAGCTTGCCACATTTCCTTGAGAATCAGAGCTTTTCTTTAAACTCCAACAATCATTCTTCAAGTGACCCTTCTTGCCACAGTTGTAGCATTTAACATTCTTCTTACTTCTTGATTTTGATCTACCATGATTGTAACTCCCACTTGAGCCACGTTCCGTCGATCTTCCTCTCATCACCGTCAAGGCTTCCACATGCTGTGAACTTGCCTGCCTGTCTTCCTTATTTTTGCGCCGATTTTCTTCTTCTAGAACAGCAGCTGCAACATCATCGAAGACTAGAGCATCCGTATTATTTGTTAAATTGATGATGAGTTGATCATACGAATCTGGTAAGCTTTGAAGTAGAATCTCAGCACGTTCTACTGGCTCTATTTTATAACCCAACGATGTGAGTTGAGAAAATAGAGTATTCAAAGTATTTAAGTGCTCCGTCACTGAAGTAGATTCCTCCATACGAAGAGTATAGAGTTTTCTTTTAAGGAAAATTTTGTTGTGGAGTGATTTGGCCTCGTACAATTTAGTGAGATGATCCCACACCTCCTTTGCCGTCTTCTTCTCTTCTATGCTTGACAACACCCCATCTGCTAATGCCAAATGAAGATTTGCCATAGCATTTCCATCCATCTCGTTCCACTTATTATCATCTGTGAAATCAGCCGGCCTTTGACTTATAGCCGCTAGGCAATTATCTTTTCTCAAAATAGCCTTCATCTTTAATTTCCACAGTGAGAAATTACTCCCGTTGAATTTCTCGATCTCATATTTTGCCGCCATTACTTCTATCACGAACTTCTCTGCTCAAAAATCAGCTCCCACTATTTCACGTGAATAGTAACCGTATACGTGAATAGTAACCATATAGATGAACAGTGACCGTATACGTGAACAGTATCGTATACGTGAACAGTACCCAAGGAAATATCTTTTCTGATGTGGAAGATCAGGCTATGCTGTAACCACAGAGCATACTAAGACAAAACCTCGGCTCTGATACCACTTGTTGTAAAATAAGGACCGGATTAGAGTAAAAACGCAGCTAAAATAGAGAAAATAAGGAACAAAAGATTTTAACGAGGTTCGGCCAATATTGCCTACGTCCTCGGAGACTAAGAATATTATTTCACTAAAACTGAAAAGCGAAATAATACAAGAGAGAAGAATTATGCTTAACTAATAGAAAAACTAAGCAATCAAGGGATGAATAAAACTAAAACTAGGGGGTTGTATTTATAGTTGCAAATCCCCTTTCATTTTGTTAAATTCCCGATGTGGGATATGTAAAATTTGATTTTTTTTTTTTTTTTTTTTTTTTAAATCAGCCAACAATTGTTGGCTTTTGATATAGCCAACAATTGTTGACTATAATAGTTAACAAGGAGGAACTTGTCCGGATCAGACCAATTCTGTTTCTCCTAATAGACTTGGTCTCCATAGTTCCCGGGGACTGTTCTTGATAGCTGGAGTTTCTTTCTTTCAGGCTCTCTTGGTCTACATAATTCCATGTTTGTTTGTCAGAGGAGATGAATCTTGAATTCTTCTGAACCTGAAGCTTCATTTGGGAGTAGAGTTTTTCTTATTTGTTAAATAATCTTTGACCAGAAAGATTATAAATTCCATACTCCCAATGTAACTTTTACTGCTATAATTTCATATTTTTACGTGACAAAAAACATCCTGAACTTCCTAATTGAAAAATAACTCGGTCGAGATCGGATTCTCACATAATTCATTTATTGCTGTATTTTTTCAAACTAATTTGTCAGTTTATTCATAATTCTGGTTTAACAAAATGGGAAATTTTGCACAATGTTTTGGCATATAATAGAAAGGATTAATTCAAATTTTAGTAGTTGAAGAATGGATCCTAACTCTATTTTAATTAAAAACTAATTACTCAAGGAGGAAATTTTAATTGAAAGTTCTATGTTAATTCAGAAGTTAAAGGAAGCATTTATTTTTTTTCATTGTGTGTATCTTTAACGTCATAACTCTCACAAAAAAAAATATTTTATTGACATCATGGAAATTATCTTACCATGTGCACTAACAAAAGAAGAATTATTAAGAGATAATGAAGAGAAAACATATATGAAAAATCTTAAAAACATGGAATTGCATAAAATGTGAAAATCATCAATTATTTCTCTGGAATGTCTCGGTTGATGCTGGACCTTCTTGATTTGGGCTTGGAAGCTCAATGTTTGGTTCATCACTTTCAGGTGTTTGGACATTGAGATTTGGAACTTCACTGTCTGGAGAAGATGGTCCTTGTTCTCCAGGGAAAACCAACATAATTGAATGGTCTGGATCAGTTGGCGGCTGTGGTTCAGGAGCATTAATTCCAGGCTGCAGTTCAGGAGCATTTCCAGTCTGTGTTTGAGGTCCTTGAGCAGCATTTCCAGGTTGTGGTTCGGAAGCATTTCCAGGCTGTGGTTCAGGATAATTTTCTGGGTTTCTGCCAAATAAACCATGTACTAGGACAGCTACAAGGGCAGTTCCTCCAGCAATCCCGAATAGGACTTTGAAGCTTTCAAGACCAAGTATATTAGAACGATTGGGATTACCATGAGCCGAACAATCTTTTGTATCGAGTTCGAGTAACCAACGTTTTCTAATATTTTTAATAAAAGTCTGGTTTTCTATTAGCTGTACAATCTGCCTTGATATATTTGGAGCTAGCAATGATCCTTTCTGGAAAACCTGCAAGTAAATAAGATATAATATGTTAACAAATTGGAAGTAGGTTAGTGCATCAATTGTAAACCTTAAGGTTTGTATTTAGACGTACAAGTACTTAAACATGTTTATTTTGTTAGCTTTAAATTATCTTTGACTCATATACTTGTTATTTCTGTACGTCACCTGTCTTCCTGATGATAGAAGACAGCTATTCGACCTGATGGCTCTATAATAGAGAAGTCAGTAGTACAGACAGCTAATTTCTATCACTTCCCATGTCGGCTAAAAAAATAGGCAAATTTTTATTGAATCTCAATTCATTAGAAACGGCAGCTAATCTTACTAACCATCTACAATGTTATTTGAGTAATAAATGTAGTATGAAACAACCATTATTGGTCTGATTGGTAAGGAGCTTGGATATCCTTAAATGAGATACCAAATTCAATCATTATTTTGTACATGAAATACAGGCCGTTGAGAGGATCAACTCCAATTATGAGTTCGAAAGTGTCCGACTCTGTATTAGTTGGTCCGGTAAATTTAACAAAATTAGATTGGATACCGGAAAGTCATAAACCAATAAAAATGTATAAAGGAGGAATGGTATATAGAAGGTGTGAATTAATTAAGAGGAGGAACTTACAAAGCCAAATCCGACAGTTTGAAATTGTTGTTGACTGCTGTTTAGTTTTGGTTCAACTACATCAAATTTGGAGCAATTTGCTTGCAGAATAAGGTTAACAAAGGGGGTTTCCTCAAAAGCAGCCGCAATATGTCCATATGAAAGCATTTTGCTGCAACTTTCAGCAGAGCTGTAGGCTCTAAGATTGCTTTCGTTGAAACCCCAGGCTATTAGGACTTGCTGAACAAAAGAACCTTCCTGGTGCCCAACCTTGGAATTATTGTTAATCAGTTCATGCACATCGGCAGTGCCAGCTTGGTATTGGTGAAGTGCCAAGAAGTTGGATAAAGAAGCAGTGTAACTTTGAGTGAGGATGAGTATGACGAAACAACTTACAATTACCACTACTCTGGTCAAGTTGTTACTAATTTTCTCCCCTGTAGTGTATAGTCATCAGCAGAAAAACACACACATTCACACACATATATATATTCATAAGGTAAAAAGGAAACTAATTACTTACGATTTGCAAAAACCATAAGTGAGAAGGCAAACCAGAAGCTTGTACCAAATTGACTGGAAATAGATCCTTCAAAGTCTGTATTTTTTTCTCCGTGTTCGAGAAACCAGACTACAAACCCGATGAAAACAAAGAAAGAAATGCTAGTGACCCAGAGTTGCCATGACAATGGCTTCAAGAAATCAAATGTTTTGTTTCTTTCTTTTGCTGTCACTATCATGTTCACAAACCCAGATTCCATGAATGGCAATGTAAAATCCACATCACGCGATCTTCTTGCAATAATACTAATGTCTCCTACTGCGGCATCATATTCCTGTAATTATTAGCAAATCAATCAAATTTGCATCAAAATCAATAGCATAAATATATGTATATAAAAGAAAAAAGATTAAGAGCTGAACCCCTTTGACAACTTCATCCACCATCTGATCATAATTAGCACCCTCATCACCCTCAGGATAGGGGACTAAGTCGCAATGTGGTGCATTCGGTATTTTTCTCAATGTATCATTGAATATTTCTATGCAAAATCCACCTTTTTCTTTCGCATCCACAAATTGAAGGAAACCTTCCTTTCTGGGTATTGCTATCCGCAAGCTCTTCATACTTGTTTCACTCTCAGAAATATCCTTAGCAACAAAAGTTAAATCCCTTGGCTTAAGATTGACATTTGATTGATAATTGTCTCTTGAATTTGTTGCCATTTGTAATTTTCTGCCCTTTCTTTTTCTGCTCGGTGTCCAAAGTTCGATCCCTCTTGGTCTAACGTCATTAATGTTAATCACGTGGAAAGGCAATGGTTGTAACTGTTGATTAACGAAGAGATAATCACCTGAAAGCCCTTTAAAACTAGTGTTTGATAATGCCTGAGCAAGTTTTAAGCCATTTCTTGAAACACCTAAACGTTCAAGATCGGTTGATGGGGTAGACAGATTTGGCTTGCGATCAAAACCAATGTCTGTAATCCCAGCTTTCTCAGCAGCCATGGCTAGTGCAGTAATAGCATCATATGCCCACAGTCCATAGATGTCCAATTCAGCATCAATTTTGTCAGGATTATCATGGTGGAATTTCTTCCCCCACCGGACTTCGAAATTTTCGATATCTTTGGTCTTTGGAATGTAAGGCTGAACACCCAATACAACACCGTCAATCAAATCAAAGACTGTTCGATCAATCCAACTTAATAAATTAGTCATCCCATCAGTCATGATCCATACATACCCTGTTGGAAAAAAATAAAATATTGAGAGATAAACCAAAGACTTTAATTGCTGGAATATATTGCTTACCACTAGAAAGGAAAATACAGAGCTTTAAATAAACTTAAAGAGTAACTGATAAAACTAGAAAATAGGAACATAAACCCATGATCTAACTTCGTGAAGAAATGGAAATCATTCTAAGAGCCCACTAACTAATAACATGTAAAACAGAGGACACGTTCCACTAACTGATAAAGTAAAAAAAGACACGTGCTCCACTAACTAGTTTTGAATCATCCTTTCAACACTCCCCCTTGATTCAAAATCACAAACTCCCAACTGTGATCTGAAAAATTGATGCTTGGCCTGTGAAAGTGATTTTGTAAAAACATCTGCTACTTGCTCATTTGTGCCACAAAATTTCAGCATTATTTTTCCATCAGTTATCAGCTTCCGAATGAAGTGATGATGCACATCAATGTGCTTAGTTCTGCCATGAAAAGCAGGATTCTTTGCCATTGAGATAGTAGACTGATTATCACAGAGTATTTCAGTGGCTTCCTTTTGCTCAATACTGAAATCTGCAAGAAGTTTTCTAAGCCATAAAGCTTGTCTTGCTGCTGAAGTTGCTGCTGCATACTCTGCTTCGGATGATGACAGAGCTACTGTTTCTTGCTTCTTTGAACTCCAAGTCACAGCTCCAGAACCAAAACTGAAAGCGTTGCCTGAAGTGCTTTTTCGATCATCCAAACATCCTGCCCAATCACTATCAGTGAAACCAACCAATCTAAAATTTGACACTTTGCAATACCAAATGCCAAAGTTCAAAGTTCCTGCAATATAACGAAGGATTCTTTTTGCTGCTCCAAAGTGTTGTTTCGTTGGACTGTGTATAAACCTGGAAACTACACTAACAGGGAAAGCAATATCAGGTCTAGTATGAGTTAAATAATTTAAACCACCAACTAGACTCCTGAAAATTGTTGGATTAGCTTTCTCTGTCCCATCTTCACTTTGTAACTTCTCATTGATGTTCATTGGTGTGGCTGCCACTTCACAATTTGCCATGTTAAATTTCTTCAAAAGATCTGCAGCATATTTCCTTTGAGATACAAAAAATTCATCATCACTTTGCATGACTTCTAGTCCCAAAAAATACTGCAACTTGCCCAAATCTGTCATCTCAAAATTTCTTGACATACAACACTTAAAATCAGCAACTAAGGACTTCGAGGAACCCATATAAATCATATCATCTACATAAAGGCAAACCACTAAAAAATCTCCATTACCTTGCTTCTTCAAATAAAGTGTGGGTTCATTTTCACTCCTAGTGAATCCCTTATCTTCAAAAAATGAGTTAATTTTGCTATACCAAGCCCGCGGAGCCTGTTTTAGCCCATAGAGAGCTTTTCTTAACTTATAGACTTTGTTTTCATTGCCATTTATAACAAAGCCTAGAGGTTGTGAGACATACACCTCCTCTTCTAATTCACCATTTAAAAAAGCGGACTTCACATCAAATTGATACACTGGTAGTTGTAACTGAGCAGCTAATGCCAAAATGATTCTTACAGTTTCAAAACGAGCAACAGGAGAAAAAATTTCTTCAAAATCTATACCTTGTTGCTGTGAGTAACCCTTTGCCACGAGCCGAGCTTTGTGCTTTTGAATACTTCCGTCAGCATTATATTTTGTTCGGAACACCCACTTCAGCCCTATGATATTTTTGCCTTTTGGAACATCAACCAGCTCCCATGTTGAATTTCTTTCAATGGCTTGCATCTCTTCTGTCATAGCAATCTGCCACTTAGGTTGCTTTGCAGCTTCTTCATAAGAAATTGGGTCAGTGACTAAAAAGGCAAATTCACATGACTCATAAATTTCTCTAAGAGATCTAACTGTTCTTGGTGGTGTTTCACTGCTTTTGCTGGAGGGACTGGTTAAGAGAGAATCTGAACTAGCAGAATTTGTAGTGTTGTTATCACCAGGTGAGGAAGGAGCTGAACATATAGGAGATGAAGGAGCTGAACTTGCTGGTTGTTCACCTTCAAAATCTTCTAACACTTGATTTTGCATGCCTTCTTTGTCAAAATTCCATTTTAAAGCTGCTTCTTCATTAAATACAACATTCCTGCTAATGATCACTTTTCCACTAATAGGATTATATAGACGATATGCTTTGGAATGAGGACAATAGCCAATGAAAATGCATTTTTCTGATTTTTCATCAAGCTTAGAACGAAAATTAACCAAAGCATATGCTACACAACCAAAGACTTTTAAGTGGCTTACACGAGGCTTCTTACCCATCCAAGCTTCATAAGGTGTTTGATTCAGAACTGCCTTTGTTGGTGAGATGTTCAAGATATACACAGCTGTTGCTACTGCTTCTCCCCAAAACTTGTCTGGAAGACCTTTTGCTTTCAACGAACTTCTAGCCATTTCTACCACCGTTCGATTTTTTCGCTCCGCAATACCGTTCTGTTCTGGTGTGTATGGTGCTGTAAGTTCCCTGCGAATTCCATTTTCATCACAAAAAATAGTGAAATCTTTAGATAAAAATTCACCGCCACGATCAGTTCGAAGTGCTTTTAAACTTTTCCCACTTTGCTTCTCCACCAATGCCTTAAATTTCCTGAAATTCTCAAGAGTTTCAAATTTGAATTTCAAGAAATAAACCCAGCTCATACGACTATAATCATCCGTAAACAACAAAAAATAGCGACTTCCACCAAATGACTCGGTTTTCATAGGCCCACATAAATCAGCATGCACAAGTTCAAGACAATCAGAAGCCCTCCATGATTTTCCAATTGGAAATGACCTCCTATTCTGCTTTCCATAAACACATCCTTCACAGAAAATAAGTTCACCAATTTTCGGCAAGCCAACAACCATTTCTTTCTGATTCAGAAGTTTCAAACCATTTAAATGCAAATGCCCATAACGTAAATGCCACAAATTAGCCTCATTATCTCTCTTAATAATTAAGGCATTACCCACTGCACTTGAGACATCAAGGGGAAACATTCTATTTTGTGTCATATGAGCAGTTGCTATGGTCTGACCAGACTTTTTATCATGAATAACACATGAATCATCATCAAACACAATAGAGTGTCCACTAGTCATCAATTGTCCAATGCTCAATAAGTTATGAGCTAAACTAGGCACAAATTGCACATCATAAAGAAGTTTAACATCACCTTGCACAGATTTAATGGCGATTGTACCTTTGCCTTCAACTTTCATTTGCTTATTATCACCAAGTCGAACCTCACCTTTCTGTGAGTCATCAAGCTCTTTGAATAATGATTTGGTTCCAGACATGTGGTTGGAGCACCCACTGTCCAAAAACCATACGTCTTTGTTGTTGACGTCATCCTGAATTGGTGAATGAGCCATGAATAATCTGCTTTCCTCTTCAACCTTTTCTGTAAAATTTGCTTGCTTCTGCTCTCCTCTCTGTTTGGCCCAACAATCAGCTTCTTTGTGGCCCAATTTGCTGCAATACCTGCATTGGATTGAGCTCTTATGGGTTGATTCACCAAATTGGCCTCTACCTCTGCTACCACCACGACCTCGTCCACGAAATCCACTTCTTCCTCTGCCTCTGCCATGACCTCCTGCATTTTCTAGCTTTCCCTTAGAAGGACCTGCCAAATCTGGCTTCATGGGCTAACAAAGAACTCATCATTTCATCAAACGTATAAATGGACAGATCCTTAGTCTCTTCTATTGCAGCAACAATATGGTCAAATTTTGAGTTTAAACTCCTTAAAACCTTACTCACAACAGTTTCATTACTCATGATTTGACCATAAGCCTTAATTTGATTTACAATCCCAGACACCCTAGACAAGAATTCTTGCACAGATTCTTTGTCTTTCATAATAAGAGTTTCAAAATCACGACGAAGGGTTTGTAACTTAACAGTAATTACCTTCTTGTCACCCAAATATTCTTGCTTCAAAATCTCCCATGCCTCTTTGGAACTGGTAGCTGCTGAAATTCGAGGAAATATATCATCCTCCAGTGCTGATTGAATGAGCAGCAGAGCCTTTGCATCCTTTTTGCGATTTTCCCTCAATCGCTGATCGGGTTCAGCCGGCGCTGGATTTGGCTCCTCATACCCGTTCTCCACTATATCCCACAGCTCTTGAGACCTGAACAACGTCTTCATTTTGAGACTCCAAAGATGATATTTTTCACCTTTGAAATTTGGAATTAGGGGCTGTGCTGTTGAGCTGGTTCCGTTGCTTGCCATGGCTTCCAAGAATGGACCGAACCTGGTCACTTTTAGAGTTGCTCTGATACCACAAATGTTGGAAAAAAATAAAATATTGAGAGATAAACCAAAGACTTTAATTGCTGGAATATATTGCTTACCACTAGAAAGGAAAATACAGAGCTTTAAATAAACTTAAAGAGTAACTGATAAAACTAGAAAATAGGAACATAAACCCATGATCTAACTTCGTGAAGAAATGGAAATCATTCTAAGAGCCCACTAACTAATAACATGTAAAACAGAGGACACGTTCCACTAACTGATAAAGTAAAAAAAGACACGTGCTCCACTAACTATTTTTGAATCATCCTTTCAACATACCCTTCACTCATCATTCCAACTTCTTTTGCTTTGATAAGAAGTCGAGTCCCGAGAGAAGGCAACATATGCAAGATAAAAACTCTACTTTGCATTGTCATCAACTTGTAAAGTTCATCAAGAATTTGTTCATCAGTGGCCGAAGGAGAAATAGCAATGTGGTAGGGGATGCGAGCATTGACAGCTTGTAGGGCATCAACTATGTATGGTATAATTCCGACTCCGTATTCATTGTCGACGTAGATTGGCACTGCTTCTCTCCATCCGGAGGCTTGAAATGTTGCACTTATGGCATTTACTTGAGGTTTATCATTTTGTGTTGCAAGAAAAAAATATGGACTTCGGATAGAAGAGAGAGCAGGACTTGATGCTGTAAATGATATAATGGGCACTTGGGATTTTTCTCCGAGTTGAATAACAAAATTGGCCTGTGTTGATGTTGCTGGCCCTAAAATTGCTTGTACTTATACATTTTTGATCAAGTCCAATGCTGCATTTTAACATTTTCTCATCAAAATTCAATATTGATTATTGACTCATTGACATAATTGATTCGATATTTTTCTCCTTAGAAACATTATTATCTTAGCTTTTAGTAAAACTTTCATATTTATTTCATATATTTTGCATTTTATTTCCATTGTATCCAAATAAATTTGGACCAAGTTGGATTGTGTATACATATCAATAGAAAATATCAATATGTTTTTTTCATATTTTCATGCAATAAGAGTTTTTCATGCAATAAGAGTTACGCTATGAATCTAAAACTAAGGGAATAAAACATAAAGCTTGGGAACAGATTAAAAAGGCCAAAGAAAAAGAAAAAACAACAACAATGTAGTCTATATATATATTTGATAATTGAATAGATTGATTTATTAGGCCTTTTCCTTTTGTTTAATAAGTAGGGAAAATTACATGTAGATTAAGCACAAGCTAATTAGCAACCGTTAAAGGAATGCATTGATATTATTGAAATTCCAAGCAATTTTGCATATACGGACATGATTTACCATTTTGCTCCTTCAATTGTGGAAAACAAAGTCAACGAAATTAGTGAAAATTAAGCATTGGAAATTAAACGACCACGCTTTACCTGCACCAGCTGCACCAACAGCATATTTGCTAGAGTCCCTGGCATGAAGGATCAGCCTGGTTTTGTAGTGACGACCACGAGAAACATAGAAGTCTGAAAGTGACATTCTTATACAACTCAACAATGACTTGCTGTTCACTGTTTCGAGTTCATCGAGAACCACTCCTATTTTCACTTCAACTGTTGGTTCTTGCGTACTAACTTCCATTTCCATTAACAGAAAAACCAGCATTAAACAGAAACCATATTGTCTTAAAGACTTCTTTCTCATTTTTGTGCCCTTTGATATAATGCAATGTTTGGTTATTTTTCAAATCCAAAAGCGTGCGTAGTCTAAGTCCTAATATCACTATTAAGAAAGCGTGCATAGTCGTGCAATAAAATGATTTAGTCAATGCTGAATCCTATTTATTTTTATATTTTTTACACTAAATCAGATAGAAATTCCAGCAAAAAACTTATTTTTTAAGGAATATATAAGTAATTGTTAAATTTAATAGGCTGTTCGTTTTATAATTTATCACATGATGACGTGTGTAAGGTTCTTATTTATTTGGTTATATCGATGAGCAAGGAAATTGCATAAAGTATTTATCGTAAATAGAAAAGAATGTAGGGATAAATTATATATATATTTTGATTTGGCAAAGTCAAAACCAAGAGAACGTGATAGTTGAAACATGGAGCCGATTCCGATAGACAAGCCCACACTCCAGCTATCTCCAACTAAGAAATGATAAAAAAATTTGTAATATACTAGGTTTGTTGGTAACTTTCAATTAGAATATAATTTTATTTGTTTACAAGTCAATTAGAATAATTGAAATAATTAACTCTATATTTGAAAAACATTCTTCATTTGAAGTTATTAATGGCACGTTATTATGTAGTTAGAGTACCTTCTTGTCTACCATACTATTATACTACTTATTTCTGTCTATTTCACATTTCATAGGTATATGCATCTAAAAATTGAAGGATTAGACCATCACGTCTTGACTAGCATTCAATTAAAGGTGCATAATTTCTTAAATTTGATCACTTATCATTTCAATATTTGCAAATGAATTATATGCTCATTCCTTATAAAAAAAAAAATAGAAGAATTGACAAATAACGTATTTTATGTAACATTTTGAAAGGAAAATATGAATCCAATCCCATTATAAATTATAATGTACTTGAATTAATTTACTTCTTTTACACAATGAAACTTAAATTTTGGAGCCAAGCAAAACATTCCATCAGCAATGACACCAATTGTTTGGAAATATTGAATTTATAATCTTTCTGATTAAAGATTCCTTAACAAATCAAGCATTCTAATTTGTTGACAATTGTGGCAAATTCACACACAATTGTTGACTTTGTTATTAACAATAGAATTGCCCCTCATCCCACATCGGGAAAACATGCATTTGGTATTGTTATTTTGGATTATAAAAGGAGACCTCCACTTATTAGTTTTCCCATCCCAAAATTGCCAATTTTTCTAAGACAATTAGTAAATATTTCACTTGTATTATTTTTTTGAAATAGTGAAATATAATATTAGTAGTGTCCGAGGACGTAGGCATAATTGGCCGAACCTCGTTAAATTCTGGTGTTTTTTATTTGTCTATTTAATAGCTATTGTCGGGTATATTGTTAGTGAATTATTGTGCTGTTAAATTATTTAGAAAAATTCTATCTTGGGAATTTTACCTTGTGTGATTTTTCAGTACAATCGTTTACGCTTTATTCACCTGCTCAATAGTGTTCGAGGTGAATTTGGTGGAAATTAACCCGAGTTTCCACAACACTAATCCCATATGAAGCTTCAGGTTCAGAAGGATTAAAGATTCGTATCCTCTTTTGCTTTTGCCAAACCACTTGGCTTCTATATATTTCCCTGATTTTATCTCCCCCTTTCACTGATAAATCAGCTGCCAGAGTAGAACCTCTCGGAAAATACCTAGAACAGTCCTACATCAGAAATTATTTTTTTCACTTGATTAGCGTTAATACATAACATATGAAAAAAAAAATGAGAAAAAGAAGGCAAACCCACAAATCTACAGCTCTAACTGTGTTAAGTATCATATGTGTCCGTTTCTATATGTAATGCGTGTGTTAAGTATTTCTTATACAGCTGTTTCTATATGTAATGAGTGTGTTAAGTATTTCTTATACAGCTCTGTGCGTTCTGCAATATCTGTCACTTTTAATATTTTCGCTAGAATTAAGAAATATTAATTAAACTTAAATTTAGAATTAAATATAGTAGATAATGACTAAATTACACTTATTTTTATTACTTCGAAAATTGTAACTTAAATCTAATTGGTTGAATAACATTGAAAATGTATACATAAAATTAATATCATATTGAAAATTGAAAAAAAAAATTAATGTTGCATTAAAAGTTTAAAAATAACATCTAAAATGAATTATGAAATTTTCTAAAAAATGACAATTACTGATAAACGGAGAGAGTGATATTCATTATAAAGGTTGTGACAATATTCATTTTATAAACTAATTTTTGGAATTGAGTTAAATGCAAATTAATTTCTTTACAATCTATTATAAATTCTTTAAGGTTTGATATGTTTTGTCCATACTGAGTTTCCAAGGCAGATGTAGGTTCAACAAGTGTATATTTGGAGCAGTTAAGGGACATAATCAACAGTGTCAAACTTCCAGGAATATTGGCTAGGCCAAGTTTTGCGGCATTGGGCAAAAACTTGCTCTAGGCACTTCTTTGCTTCGTCAAACCTACTATAGATTATGAATTGCAATAAAATTTTGTTTATCGCATAAAGTTGACCACGAATAGCTCCAAATTCTCTGGTTATCTATGAAACGATCAAACAAAATTTTGTAGACTAAATCAACACATTATAGTGATAAAATTAAATTATATATTACGTAATGCTATATATATTAATATTACTTTTTTAACTCTTTATTTGCACTCACATGATCCTATCTTGTATTTGAAAATTCCTCATAAGCTTTCTTGAGAGCAATTAGCAAATTCAACAAAAAAAAAAAAACTTTGATTAATTAGTTTTTAGAATTAAATTAAGATTGATTTTATTATAAATTTTGAATTAATCGTGTTTAGAATAGGTCAAAACATTTTGCAAGATTTTTTTTTTAAAAAAAATCAAATTTATGAATAAATTTATAAATTTTGTTTGGATGGCACCTATGCATGTAGCCCAAAAAATGCAGCAATATGACTTTAATTATTTAAACATGTATTTGTTTTTCTTTCTAACGTTGACCGGAGGATGGATTGAAGAAAGCAAGTCGATGGCAAGGTGTCTGTTGAATTTCACAAATTCTGACCTTTAGTAATATAATAGTCGAGTTAAAAAGATTAATTTATTTGGATTCGTAGGAAAATAAGATAAAGAATTATAGATTGAAACCATAGAACGAATATTCCTAACAAAAAGATATATTTTGTATTTTTCACCCATTGAAGTTAAATTAGATGACATAATGACAAAAAAAAAAAAAAAGAAAAAAAAAAGAAAGTCAAAATGACGTATTGATATCTCCTACTAAGTAATGATAAAGAAAATGGTCACTAGCTTTATTGATGAACATTTCGATTAGAAGGATATGTTGAGAATATGGATAATATTATTAGATAACTTATATATATATATAAGTTAAGACAATTCAATTATTATTTTAATCGTGTGCAAAATCCAAAAATGACTTTTATCATGAGATGGATGTTGGAGTATTAAAAGTTTAGAAACATTCGTACAACTAACTGTTATTAATTAAAAGTATAAAAACAAAAACAAAAACAATAGAAACTATATATATATATACTTTGAAACTACATGAGAAAAGACTACCTTAGTTATATCTCTTAACAAAATGAGATTGCAATGAAAAGAATTGTTCAAATCACTATACACCTATAAAATTATAATTATGAGCTCATCATTATATTAATACAACAAGCAAGATTCATTGTTTATATTAGTATTCTTTATTCTTATCAATTATAGTTTTAAAACTTTTACCAGGAGATTGAATTCCTTATTCCGATTGATTTATTTTATAATTCCTTCATGAAATATGAAGAAAAAAAGAAAGAACTGAAAATAAAATTTATTTGTTTTTAATTTGTAAGTTATTCTTTTCCATATTTGGAGTAATATTAGGATACTTTAATTGTTTTCGTAAATTATATTATAAATATTACAATATTATTTTTGTAGAGATATTTTCTGGACTGAATATGATAGATACTTAAAAAAATAGAAGAATGTGACTGAGATAATATTAATTAATCTTACTCTTTTATTTTTTAATTCATTAAATTCAAAGCTATTGCTTAACTATATAGTTAATCAGGCATGAAATTTCCTGGAACTGTAGGTTAATAAATTTTCTTATATTACAAATGGGCTTACCCAGTAGAGCTAGGAAGAGATTTGCCGCTTTGCTTTGTGAATAAGCAATGAACTGATCTCGTAATATCCCGAGTACGAAAAAAACAACAAAAAATGATGAGACATGTTTTCTCTTTGTTCTTGTTACTAATTTTGTCTATAGAAATGGCTGTGATGGCAGAAAAGGAGACAAAAATACCGGTGAACATTGGGGTGATCCTTGATGACAATGAAATTGGTAAGGTATGGTTGAGTTGTATTAATACATCACTATCTGAATTTTATGCTTCTGTTGGTCGTCACTACAAAACCAGGCTCGTCATCAACTATAGGAACTCTAAGTCAGATGCTGTTGGTGCCGCTGCAGCAGGTGAATTTATTGTTCTTCTTCTTCTCATGAGTTTTTATTTTCTTCAATTCAGTTTTCAGGCTAATTCTCTCTTAGTTTGAAACATCAAAGAAATGATTTTACATGAACAGTTTTCAGGCAAAAGTTACCTATTTGATTGCTATAATTATAAAGTGATAATTATAGTCAACTTTTTATTCATAAATTATATTTCCTAGTAAGTTGCAACATGTTTCATGCTTAAATATATGATTTTAATTTCTCTGTCAGTTAAATTCTTAAAAAAATTATTATTGGCTGGTTTTATGGAGATGCATAAACCTTTGTTTGTTATTAAACAGCTATGGTCTTGATAAAAAATTTGGAAGTGCAAGCAATCATAGGGCCAGCAAAATCAACACAAGCTAACTTCTTAGTTAAACTTGGAGAAAAGGCTAAGGTACCAATTATATCATTTTCTGCTACAAGTCCTGCTCTTACTTCCACCCCAACTCCATACTTTTTTCAAGCGACACAGAGCGACAAAACTCAAGCAGATGCCATAGCTACCACAATTGAAGCTTTTGGATTTAAAGAAGCAGTGCCTATCTACATCGACAATGAATATGGAGCTGGAGTTATACCTTATTTATGTAATACCTTGGCAGCTGTTGACATTCATGTCCCTTACCGGAGTGCCATTTCTCCGGCAGCCACCGATGATCAAATTCTCGATGAGCTCTACAAGTTGAAGATGCTACAAAACAAGGTCTTCATTGTTTGGAGATCGATGGAAAAAGAAATTCCCAGAAGAAAATCCTGAGATGACTAATGCTGAGTTAAATGTTTATGGACTATGGGCTTATGATGCTATAACTGCAGTGGCCATTGCAGTTGAGAAAACTGCAACTATTGCAGGCTTTAGCTTCCAGAAAACCAAAGTTTATAGCAATCCATCAACAGATCTTGAAGCTATTGAAGTTTCTGAAAATGGTGCAGAACTTGCTCAATCATTATCGCATACTAGGTTTAAAGGCCTTGTAACATCAGTGCCTTGAATTTGTTTTTTTCTATTTCTTTGTCAAAAATTGCTGCCACCGAATTCGGTGGCACAGTAAATCACATGCCACCGAAATAATATTTCGGTGGCACAGTGTGTCAACTTAGCCTATAAAAAGGCTTCATTTCTCATTTGTTAAGGGCATCGAAATATCAAGAATTTGAGAGTTAAGAGAGTGTTTATGCTCTAATTAAGAGAGCATTTTGTGAGCGGGTGTAATTGGGTTTTGGGTTGAGAGTTTTCTCCACTTGTAATATTATTTTACGATAGTGAACTTATTGCTCCTCTCCTCCCGTGGACGTAGGCATATTGCCGAACCACGTAAATTTTGTGTATTTCTATTTTTATTACTTTGGCTATTTCTTCATTGTTGCCATAAAATCACTGTCTAAATAGCTCGACGATCCTAACAAATTGGTATCAGAGCTTTGGTTCGACTATTTTTCACACTGCATTGGAAGTGCTGTCCGGAAAAGTAGCAAATTTTGGAGAAACAATTATAGTGCCGGGACGAGAAAAATATAAGGAATTTTTCGGTACGATCCGTTTCGAAAACGGGTGTAAAATGAGAAATTCAGTGAATAGTGGTACTGTTGAAAGTGCAAATTTTGCATTTGCTCAAATACTGTTGTATTCACAGTAGCCGGATACTGTTCAGAGCACTGTAGCAGATACTGTTCAGAGCACTGTAGCGGATACTGTTCAGAGCACTATAGCTGGGGTACTGTTCATACGGTACTATTTATACTGCACTGTTCACCTGTACGGTACTGTTCACATATACGGTTACTATTCACGTAGAATAGTGAGAGCTATTTTTTTATCAAAAGAAGTTTGTAATTGAAGCAATGGCAACTACAAGATTTGATATTGAGAAATTTGATCGCAACATAAATTTCTCTTTGTGAAAGATTAAGATGCGCGCCATCTTAATTCAGAATGGGCTTGAAAAAGCTATATTGGGGAAGAATAGAATGCCGGAGTCAATGACTGAAGAAAAGAAGGAGGAGATAATCAACAAGGCAGTTTCCACAATTCAGCTCTGTTTGTCTAATGAAGTTCTTCAGGAGGTCATCAATGAAGATACAGCAGCTGGCTTATGGGCGAAACTGGAATCCTTGTATATGTCCAAAACCCTGACTGACAAGCTGTACCACATGACGCGATTCTACACATTTCAAATGCAGGAAGGTACTTCTATTAAAACCTATCTGGAAGAATATACATCAATTTTAGTATGTTTAGAAAATGTGGGTGCTAAAGTTGATGATGAAAATGCTGCTTTGAAATTGTTGTGTTCATTACCACCGTCACATAAAAGTTTTAGGGACACAATGCTTTATGGAAAAGACAGTGTGTCTTTGGCAGAGGTTAAAACAGCTTTGCTCTCTAAAATTATAATTGACAGAGGAATTGTCGGTAGTAAAGATGATAATGTAGCAGAAGGCCTTGTTGCTAGAGGCAGGTCTAAAAATAAGAGTTAT
Organism: Excoecaria cochinchinensis; assembly: GCA_947683425.1. NCBI lineage: Eukaryota > Viridiplantae > Streptophyta > Magnoliopsida > Malpighiales > Euphorbiaceae > Excoecaria > Excoecaria cochinchinensis. Next base: position 721,310 of record CANTUQ010000125.1, on the reverse strand, counting down.
GGCAGTAGTAGGTCTAGGTCAAAATCTAAACATAAGAATTTGATATGTAACTATTGTCATAAAAAGGGGCACATTAAAGCTGATTGTTATAAGTTGAAAAATAAACAATCAACTGAAGAAAGAAGGGAAAAATCCGCCGAAGCTAGTATTGCCGAAGATGAGTCCACATCTGATATTCTTTTAGTCACTAACAGTGAAAGGTGCAGGTTCAAAGATGATTGGATTATGGATTCAGGTTGCTCTTATCACATATGTCCCAATAGGGACTGGTTCTCCACATATGAATCTTTTGCAGGTGGAGTTGTTTTGATGGGCAACGATACAGCTTGCAAAGTTATTGGCAAGGGCACAATCCGAATCAAGATGCATGATGGCGTGGTACGAACTTTGACAGACGTTCGCCATGCTCCTGACATGAAGAAAAATCTCATCTCTTTGGGCACTCTTGATGCTGGTGGATGCAAATACACAAGCAAAGGTGGAGTCCTGAAAGTTAGCAAAGGTGCTCTGGTGGTGATGAAGGCTAAACTGTTTGGAAGACTTTATCTCCTACAAGGAACCACAGTTACAGGAGCTGCTGCTGCAATTACTACTCAAATGTCTGAAACCGACGTCACCAAATTATGGCATATGAGGTTAGGCCATATGAGCGAGAAAGGCTTAACCCTGTTAAGCAAAAAGGGTCTTTTGTGTGGACAAAATACTAGCAAGTTTGATTTTTGCGAGCACTGTATTTTCGGAAAGCAAAAACGTGTCAGTTTCAGCACAGGTACCCACACAACCAAAGGTACCTTGGATTACATCCATTCTGATCTATGGGGGCCATCATAAGTTCCATCAAAAGGTGGTGCCAGATACATGCTTGTCTTTATCGACGACTTCTCGAGGAAGGTTTGGGTTTACTTTCTTAAACATAAGGATCAAGTATTTTCCACATTCAAGCAATGGAAAACCATGATTGAGAAGCAGACTGGAAGGCAAATAAAGAGGCTGAGAACAGATAATGGCTTGGAGTTTTGTGCTGGTGAGTTCAATGACTTCTGTAAAAATGAAGGCATTGTGAGGCATCACACAGTTCGGATGACACCTCAACAAAATGGAGTTGCTGAACGGATGAACAGAACTCTTATAGAGAAAGCAAGGTGTATGCTTTCAAATGCTGGATTACCAAAGAGTTTCTGGGCAGAAGCTGTTTCAACAGCTTGCTATTTAGTCAATCGCTCTCCATCAGTTCCAATTGGTTTCAAGACTCCAGAGGAAGCTTGGTCTGGCAAACCTGCAGATTATTCAAATTTGAGAATCTTTGGCTGCTCAGCGTATATGCACGTCAATGATGGCAAGTTAGCACCAAGGGCCAAGAAGTGCATTTTCTTAGGATATCCATCAGGGGTGAAAGGATATAAACTTTGGTGTCCCAAATCATCCAAAGTTATAATCAGCAGAGATGTCACATTTGATGAAGGTTTCATGCTTCACTCAAAAAATGAAGTATTGGTACCATGCAGTTCTGATAAGCAGGTGGAGGCCAGTCAAAGACAGGAGATAGATGTTGTAGATTATCCTGCTCAGCAAGATTCTACTTCGCAGTCAGATTCACAACCATTCAGCTCTCAGCAAGGTGATTCAGATCCTAACTCAGTTGAACAGGAGCAGCCATACTCTATTGCCAAAGATAGAGAAAGGAGAGAAATAAAGAAGCCAACAAAATATAAAGATTATGCAGATTTGGTAGCTTTTGCTTTGTCAGCAGCTGAGGAGATCAACAATGTTGGAGAACCATCCACATATTCAGAAGCCATTTCAGGAGCCAACTCAGATAGATGGTTGATAGCTATGCAAGAAGAAATGGAGTCATTGCATAAGAATGGCACTTGGGAGCTCGTTAGACCACCAAAAGGAAAGAAGATTATCGACTGCAAATGGGTTTTCAAGAAGAAGGAAGGCAACCCAGGCATTGAAGAAGCAAGATACAAAGCTCGCCTAGTTGCAAAGGGATTCAAGCAAGTTCAAGGTGTGGATTTCAATGATGTATTCTCACCAGTTGTGAAACATTGTTCCATTCGCATGTTGCTTGCTATGGTGGCTAAGTATGACTTAGAACTGGAGCAGTTAGATGTCAAAACTGCTTTTCTACATGGTGACCTTGAAGAGCAAATCTACATGCAACAACCAGAAGGTTTCAGGGTTGAAGGCAAGGAGGACCATGTTTGTTTGTTGAAGAAATCTCTATACGGCCTTAAGCAGTCACCCAGGCAGTGGTATAAGAGGTTTGACTCCTTCATGACCAGTAATAATTTTTCAAGGAGTTATTATGATAATTGTGTTTACTTCAGAAGGTTAGTTGATGGATCATTCATATATTTATTGTTATATGTTGATGATATGTTGATTGCTGCAAAGAATACTTCTGAAGTTGAGAAGCTGAAAGTTTTATTGAGTAAAGAATTTGAGATGAAAGATCTTGGAGCAGCAAAGAAGATTCTCGGAATGGAGATTCAGAGGGACAGAAAAGCAGGAAAGTTGTTTCTCACTCAAAAGAAATATGTTGAGAAAGTGCTTGAGCGTTTTAGCATGAATGATGCAAAGCCTGTAAGTACTCCATTAGCAGCTCATTTCAAGCTTTCAGCTGCACTATCACCACAAATAGATGAAGAGCAGAAATACATGGATCATGTTCCATACTCCAGTGCAGTAGGCAGTCTTATGTATGCCATGGTATGTACCCGACCTGATATTTCTCATGCAGTTAGTGTTGTAAGCAGATTCATGGCAAATCCTGGTAAAGTTCACTGGCAAGCAGTTAAATGGATTTTGAGATACTTAAAAGGCTCAGTTGACACCTGTTTGGAGTTCAGTAGTGGTGATAGTAGTTTGGTTGGTTATGTCGACTCAGACTATGCAGGAGATCTCGACAAAAGGAGATCATTGACAGGCTACGTATTTACTTTTGGAAATAGTGCTGTCAGTTGGAAATCTACATTGCAATCTACAGTTGCATTGTCTACGACAGAAGCTGAATATATGGCAGTGACTGAAGCTATCAAAGAGGCTATTTGGTTAAAGGGCTTATACAATGAGCTCAATTCAGATCATCAAGTGACAGTTGTCTTTTGTGATAGTCAAAGTGCTATACATCTAACCAAAGACCAGATGTTTCATGGAAAAACAAAGCACATTGACATCAGGTACCATTTCGTTCGAGATATTATCGCACAAGGAGATGTTATAGTTAAAAAGATTGGTACTGCAAACAATCCAGCTGACATGTTAACAAAGCCTCTTCCTACTACCAAGTTCAAACATTGCTTGGACTTGATTGGTGTATGTACGTAGCACTTAAAGTTATTTGGAGAAGGTGGAGCTAAGTTTACTGTTGATAAAATTCAAGTCAAGGTGGAGATTTGTAACATCAGTGCCTTGAATTTATTTTTTTCTATTTCTTTGTCAAAAATTGTTGCCACCGAATTCGGTGGCACAGTAAATCACATGCCACCGAAATAATATTTCGGTGGCACAGTGTGTCAACTTAGCCTATAAAAAGGCTTCATTTCTCATTTGTTAAGGGCATCGAAATATCAAGAATTTGAGAGTTAAGAGAGTGTTTATGCTCTAATTAAGAGAGCATTTTGTGAGCGGGTGTAATTGGGTTTTGGGTTGAGAGTTTTCTCCACTTGTAATATTATTTTACGATAGTGAACTTATTGCTCCTCTCCTCCCGTGGACGTAGGCATATTGCCGAACCACGTAAATTTTGTGTATTTCTATTTTTATTACTTTGGCTATTTCTTCATTGTTGCCATAAAATCACTGTCTAAATAGCTCGACGATCCTAACAGGCCTAACTGGAGATTTTGCCTTTGTTAATCAACAATTAGAGCCGTCAAGTTTTCAAATAGATAACATAAATGGTGCTGGACTAAAAGGGACAGAAGTTTGGACACCCAAGAAAGGATTTTCCAGAAAATTAAACGCTTTAACAAGTATGACCAAGTACACTTGTGTTCCGAAGGATGCAGAGCTTGAATCAAACAGCTGGTTGCGAATAGGAGTGCCTGTGAAGAAAGGGTTCCGTGAATTTGTTGATGTGACAACAGATTCCGTCAGTGGAAAGATAAATGTCTCAGGGTTTTGCATAGATGTTTTTGATGCTGCAATGAAAGCATTAGGCAATCCTCCGCCTTACTGTTACGTCCCCTTTGACGAGACTTACAATAGGTCAGGATATTATGACGAGTTAGTGAATCAAGTGTTTTTGAGGGTAAAATTATATTTCTGTATCTTCCATTTTTTCTTAATACTTTTCCTGGATTAATATATATCAGTATTTGATCCAAATTTTTTTTGATTATGTTTCTAACAGAAGTATGATGGTGCAGTTGGAGATGTAAGTATTATTTCTAGTAGAGCCAATCATGTAGACTTTACGATGCCATACATGGAATTTGGACCTGTAGAAATGATTGTGGCATACAACAAAACAGATTTATCCTGGGTTTTGTTCAAGCCATTGACAACGAGCCTCTGGTTGACATGTATTTGTTTCTTTGTTTTCACTGGATTTGTGGTTTGGATACTTGAACATGGCCAAAATCAGGAGTTTCAGGGATCTCTTTCTAGTCAATTTGGCGTTAGCTTCTGGTTCGCCTTCTCTATCATGGTTTTCGCTCATAGTATTTCCTTTCATTCTTTTTCAATACTCTTTTCTTTGCTTAGATATCGTACATGGCAAACTTATGGACCAAACCAATTATAAATTGCCATGCATATATAAATATATATATATATATTATACATAGTAGTTTGTAATTCGTTTGGTCTATGTGGACCATGTCTAGACAGAAAAGAAAAAAAAAATTCCTCATTATTCAAACACTAATTTGGGACAATGATTTCCTATTCATATTCCAATTTCAGTAATAAACTTGTTGAAGTCAACTTTTGTAGGAAAAAAAAAAATGGAATCCCACGTGGGCAAACTAGCAAAAGGGAAGGGGTTTTTGTAACTTTAGTTTTAGATCATCCCTTGTTTCTTAGCTAAACGTATTTTTTCTCTCTTATATTATTTTACTTTTCAGTTTTAGTAAAATAATATTTTTAGTTTTCGAGTACGTAAGTAATATTTGCCGAATCTCATTAAATCTTTTGTTTTTTATTATCTTTATTTTAGCTTCGGTTTTTGCCCTAATTTGGTGCTTATTTTTACAACAAAACTGACATGTTATATTTCATGTGTATGGCTGTTTATCATTGGATTATTCTATATATTTATTCATTGCATCTTGTTATTGGCCTCATTAATAATTTGTAAATAATGTAATGACAGGGGAGAGAATTTCTAACAACTTGACAAGAGTAGTGGTGCTAACGAGTTGTTTTGTGGTCCTCCTCCTTACTCAAAGTTACAGTGCTGCTTTGTCTAGCTACTTAACACTTAAGCAACTGCGGCCTGATATTGATGATGTAAAGGCACTGATAAATATGAATGTGGCAGTTGGGTACCAGAATGGTTCTTTTGTTCATACAATCCTCAGAAACTGGGGTTTCAAAGAGACTAACCTCAAACCGTACATATCGGCTCAACAATGCAACTACTTGCTTTCAAAAGGAACCAAAAATGGTGGAATTGCAGCTGCTTTTGATGAATCCCCATTTGCAAACCTTATCCTGGAAAAGAATGGTAACAATTACGGGATCGTTCAGCCTAAGTTGGCTAGTTATCTCTTTCAAGCATCAGGATTTGGCTTTGTAAGATCATCTTCTCCATTTTTCACTTCACAAACTATAAATCAATTTAGTAAGCAAGCTAAATCAAACTAAAACCGAAAAACGTATCGAACCGTGAATAATTTGACTATTTTAGTTCGGTTTATTTTGACTTGTTTGGTCTTTTCTATTATTTTTATTATATTAGTTTAGTTTGGTTTGGTTTTTGAAGTAAAAAAACTGGTTAGATTAAATTTAGAGGACTTGACACATAATTAATTAATTATAAATAAATAAATAAATATATATATATATATATATATATATATATATAGGGGCGTAGCTGACCCTAGTTGAGTGGGGTCAATTGAACCCACTCAACTAAAAAATTTTTAAAAAAAATTTTTAATTTTAATTTTTTTTTATAAAATTGACCCTATTAAATTAAAAAAAATTAAAAAATACCCTTATAATTTTATATTTTTTGAAATTGACCCCATTAAAATATTTAAATAATTTATTTTTATTTTTTTGACCCCACTGTTCTAATTTTTTAGCTACGCCCTAATATATATATATAGTTTATTATTGTAGTGTAATATTTGAATCATATTTAATTCATGTAAAATATTTAAAAATTGCAATTAGAAATTTAAATTTGTTATAAAATGAACACAACCTATATTAAATCAAATACTAATATTATATAATTTATTATTTGAAAATTATTAGAGTTTATTGTTGAAAATGTAGATAATAGCATAAAAATAAAAAGCCCAGAAAATCAAAAACCAAAATATCCAAACTGCTAATTTTCTTTGTTTTGTTAATTTTCAGGTTTTCCCTAGAGGTTCTCCCTTGGCACCCGAAGTTTCTAGGAAAATTTTATCATTGATAGAAAGCAATGCAATTAGGGACTATCAAAATACCTGGTTAGGCAATCAAACGGATTATTCAGTCGTTACTAGCAGCAATGATGGTCCCGATACACTTGGTCTTGATAGCTTTTGGGTTCTGTTCTTGCTTGCCGGAATCGTTTCGGCTTCAGCTCTCTTGATTCATGGTGTCAAGTTTGCTTATAAATGCAAGACCGGTGAGACGACAAATATAGGAGGTGATAATGGCAATGATAATGTTTCTGTTACAGCTCCCTCACCACCACCTCCAAGTTCTTCTCCAGACAATTCAATCCATGGAAATCAGCAAACTCCATTTTCTCCTGAGTTTATTGCTGATCATCAAAATCCAAATGGGCAAAGACCTCAGGAACTGGGCTCAGATATTGAGCTCACCATCGTTAATCAACAACCGCCAGCATCTGCAGAGATATAACCGGTGAAACCAATACATAGTTGTCATGTATATATCCCTTTAATGCAGTTAGGTAACTATGGAGATTATTTTCCCATATTAAGGAATGTATATACAAATATAGGAAGATTTGAATTTTTTTTTTAACCATATTGATAGGACTGCCAAACATCACCTTAATTCCGCATTAGCATGATATTGTCCGTTTTGGGCCAAGCCCGCACGGATTTGTTTTTGGGCTCCTCCCAAAAGGCCTCATTCTAATTGAATTAGGTGAACACACTTATATTCTAGGACATATTTCCTTATATTTCCGATGTGGGATTGGTTTGTAACCCCAACAATCCTCCCCTCAAACCAAGGACCATATTATTATGTCCTCCCCTCGAGCGATAATCCATTTGATTCGTCAACCATATTGATAGGACTGCCAAACATCACCTTAATTCCGCATTAGCATGATATTGTCCGCTTTGGGCCAAGCCCGCACGGATTTGTTTTTGGGCTCCTCCCAAAAGGCCTCATTCTAATTGAGTTAGGTGAACACACTTATATTTTAGGACATATTTCCTTATATTTCCGATGTGGGATTGGTTTGTAACCCCAACAATCCTCCCCTCAAACCAAGGACCACATTATTATGTCCTCCCCTCGAGCGATAATTCATTTGATTCGTCAATCATCTTGCACCGCCGTTATCAACCAACGGGACACGCCGCCTGACCACCACAATATCAGGAAGACTTTCGACACAAGACACCAAACACGAATCTCCAATCGTCTCGGGATCGTACTGGGGGAGCCTCCCACACAACGCAGTCCACTATTCCGGATCGTCTCCAAACCACGGCTCTGATACCACTTGATAGGACTGCCAAACATCACCTTAATTCCGCATTAGCATGATATTGTCCGCTTTGGACCAAGCCCGCACGGATTTGTTTTTGGGCTCCTCCCAAAAGGCCTCATTCTAATGGAGTTAGGTGAACACACTTATATTCTAGGACATATTTCCTTATATTTCCGATGTGGGATTGGTTTGTAACCCCAACACATATGCTATTCGTAATTGGTTTGATTAATTCAGATTAGTACCGAATTGACCCACAAAGGTAAATATTCTAAAGCTTGTAATTTACATCTTACATTAATCTTTGTCTTGTCTTAGTTAATTAATATACCAAATCCAGTGGTTACATAATGAAAAATAACCAAAAATGGGAAAGAAGTCTTTGAAACAACATGCTTTCTGTTTATTGCTGGTTTTTCTGTTAACGAAGGTTAGTACACAAGAACCGATTGTTCAAGTGAAAATAGGAGTGGTTCTCAATGAAATCGAAACTTTGAATAGCAAGTCGATGTTGAGTTGTATAAGAATGTCACTTTCAGACTTCTATGTTTCCCGTGGTCGTCACTATAAAACCAGGCTGATCCTCCACGCCAGGGACTCTACCAAATATGCTTTTGGTGCAGCTGGTGCCGGTAACCGGGCGGTCGTCTAATTTCCGATATCTTACAGTAATTGATAATGAAAATTTAATTAGCCGTTGACTTTGAATTCCATAATTGATGCATGGAGCAAAAATGATAGACCATGTCTTTTTTTGAAGCAAAAATTATAAAATTTGCATGATTATAGATAGTATAATATAGTTGAATTTAATAATTACAAGTTCTTGTTAAACAATTGATGTGAGATTTTCTCTGATGATTAAAAAGTAAGGTTAATTTTCCATGTTATGCAAGTTTTTATTTTTCAATATAATGTACGTTTAATAGCTTAAATATTATTATTTGTTCACTGGAATTAAGTAATTAGAATATATGAATTCAGTGAGAGTCCAAACTCGACCAAAACATTTTCCCTGTCATTTTTAAATTAGGTTTATTCTTTTCTAAGTCCCTTTCAACAATTAATATTTTAGAATTGAAAGGGTCAATGACCCAATTAGCTTATTTTAATTATTTAAAATGTTTTTTTTTTAAGTTGACCAGAGGATGGATCCAAGAAAGGAAGTCCATGGCGTGAACTTCACAAATTCTGACCTTTAATAATATCATTGTCAACTCCAAAATAAGACAAATATTATTGAATGATATTCATAACAAATAGAGACATTTTGTATATTTTCTATTAGTACGACAAACAAAGATCCATTGTATCTTAACTAGTATTCCATATATATATTTTTACTGTGATCAATGACAGGTTTAAAACTTTTACCAGGAGATTAAATTCCCCATTTTCCATTAAAAAAAAAAAGAAAGTTTCCGATTGACTTGAGAAATTTAGTAAATAATTTGAACTTTTGAAGTACTCTTCTGCGAACTAACTATTAATATGCAATATATTTCTGTTTGCTTCAAAATTTCATAGATGTGCACATTTAAATGGATGAATTAACAAATGCTGGTGTTATAATTTATATTTCACTCATGAAATATGAATGAAAAATAAAAGAACCAACGGACTTGTAAGTCATTCTTTTCCAAATCTGGAGTAATATTGAAGACAATTCAACTGCTTTCATAAATCATACTATGAATATAGTCTATGCCCACACTAACAAATCATAAAGACCTTTTCTCAACTGAATGAATACGATAGATACTAATTAAATTCAACACTACTGTCTATTTCGTAATTAATCAAACATGAAAATTCCTCGAACTTGAGGTTAATAGATTTTTCTTTTATTTCATCTCAGCTTACGTATTAGAATGAGATTTGCTGCTAACGTGTCTGTTTAATCGCCTTATAAAACTGTTGCTTTGTCAATAACCAACGAACTAATTAATCTCATATCATCCCGACAACTAAAAGAAAAAGAAAGATGGGAAACAAATGTTTGAGACGTGTTTTCTCTTTGTTCTTGTTACTACTTTTGTCTATAGAAATGGCTGTGAAGGCAAAAACGGAGACAAAAATACCGGTGAACGTTGGGGTGATCCTTGATGACAATGAAATTGGTAAGGTATGGTTGAGTTGTATTAAAACATCAATATCTGAATTTTATGCCTCTGTTGGTCGTCACTATAAAACCAGGCTCCTCCTCAACTTCAGGGACTCTAAGTCAGATGATGTTGGTGCCACTGTAGCAGGTGAATTTGTTATCCTCCTTCTCTATATGATTTTTTACTTTTTTTTAAATTCAGTTTTCAGGCAAATTCTCACTTAATTTGAAGGGATAACAGTTAGAACTTCGTAGCTGTAACTCGAGACAATAGCCATCACACTCTAACTATCCAAAATACCACAGTCTCCTGTAAATCACTCGAGAAAAGAGACTAGACATAGTCTGTAAATGGACTTTCAGATGGTCAAATCAGTAGGGCTATAAAGAGATTTTTAGAGATTAAGAGTAAAGGAAGAAGATACCCACTTGATGATTCGTTGGTCTATTTATAGTATCAAGCCCTTAATTAATGACTGAATGAATGCTTGCTTGACTGTTATAACGGTCACCATTAAGTGTTGTAAAGGCCTAGCCTTTTAATATGATACTGTTTGTCCTCAGAAATCCGTATTACCAAACCCAATAACACTAGTTTGGTTATAACTTCTTAACTAATTGAATGTCAGATTACATGCCTAAACTTGTTAAAAATATCATATTATTACCTATTGGGACATATGACATATCATGAAAAGTGCATGAACAATAACATTAGGGTAGTGTAACATTTTTAACAAGTTTAAATGGGTAATATGATAGGTTCTAATTCACACCCCGTGGCTGATATATACAGCAGCTTAATTTGCACAAATTTCCGTCAACAAAATCAGAACTGTTAGCTTGGCCTATAAACTAAGTCATTCATATATTTTTTTAAATAAAAGTTTCAATTTTTATATTATTTCAAAGATTTTAAAATGTTATTCTTTCTTCTAATCTACCTATTTTATGCAAATAACTATTAAACATGAAGCACGCACATCCAACTAGTTTATTATATTAATAGTAGAGCTCTTATTCATTTATCAATTTTTTACAATTTTAGTTTTTAACTAATGGATTTATAAAGTGATAAAATTTAAGTCAAGCCAAATTTTGTTTCTATATATAATATCAACAATAGCTTTTAATATTTGATTGAAATGATATGATTATAAAGAGATAAGATTTTAGTCAACTCAACTGTTTCATTAGTTTCTATTTTCTAGCAAGTTTCGTGCTTAACACTATGTTTGGATAAAATAGTTTATTAAGTGGTATGGGGTGGAGTGATACGGGATGGGATGAGGCGGTCATATTTGCTAGTGTGTTTGGAAAGGTGGTATGATTTAATAGATGTTCAATAAGAAAAAAAAATTCAAAAATTCAAAAAAATAAAAAAAATTTATATAAAAAAAATTAGGATTATATTATAATATAAATGAAGTTATCAAAATTAAATAAAAGTGGTCAAAGAAAAAAATTAAATAATTATGCAGAACCACTTATTTGGTAGTTTTAAAATTTGACAAAATAAACACATGGATTAACCATAGAAATCCATACCCATAAGGAGTCCATCTTCCCAGACAAGCAATTAAACCATACGATCCCATTTGACATGTTCCATGTTAATAAACAGCTATGGACTTGATCAAAAATGTGGAAGTGCAAGCAATCATAGGGCCAGCAAAATCGACGCAAGCTAACTTCTTAATCAAACTTGGAGAAAAGGCTAAGGTACCAATTATATCATTTTCTGCTACAAGTCCTGCTCTTACTTCCACCCCAACTCCATACTTTTTTCAAGCAACACAGAGCGACAAAACTCAAGCAGACGCCATAGCTACCACAATTGAAGCTTTTGGATTTAAAGAAGCAGTGCCTGTCTACGTCGACAATGAATATGGAGCTGGAGTTATACATGTTAGAAGGTGGAAGAGAGAATTTAGAGAGAGTGAATTAGAGAGAAGGATATAACACTCAAATATTTGGCTTGCATAAAACACTTGGTACAAGGAGTATTTATAGGGAGTTTTGGGATCACACTAGAATTAAAAATTATTAAATACCTAACACCCTTCCACCTAACTTAAATATCTAACCACTTTCTATCTAACTTATTAAATACCTAATCACTTTCACCTAACCACTTTCCACCTAACTTATTAAATATCACATTATAATTCTAAAATAAAATATTTCAAGGGGAACTCTAGAAATTCTAAAATTCAAATTAAACATATTTTTAACACTCTCCCTTAATTTGAATTTTTCTTCTTCATCCCGAGTCTTGATCTTAATCTTTGAAAGTCTTCGAACTTGAGTGCTTTTGTGAAGATGTCCGCAACTTGATCATGTGTCTTCACGTACTTGAGCTCTACTTCTTTTCTTGCAATGCACTCCCTAATGAAATGATATCTTGTGTCTATATGCTTGCTTCGATCATGATACACCGGATTCTTAGCAAGTGCTTGAGCAGACTTATTGTCGATGTAAATCTTCGTTGCTTCTTCTTGAAACAAGTGAAGTTCCTTTAATAGTCGCCTTAGCCAAATCGCATGACAAGTACAAGAGGTTGCCGCTACATACTCGGATTCACATGTAGAAAGCGTAACAAGTGGTTGTTTCTTTGAACTCCATGAAATTGCACAATTACCCATTGAAAATGTAAATCCGGTAGTACTCTTTCTATCATCAACATCTCCAGCAAAGTCGCTATCACAATATCCGATAAGCTTGAAGTCATTGGAGGAAGTATAAAATAATCCATACTCCAATGTACCTTTCAAGTACCGAAGTATTCTTTTCGTTGCCTTCATATGAGTTATTGTAGGAACTTCCATAAAGCGGCTCACCACTCCAACAGCATAAAGAATATCTGGTCTTGTGCATGTCAAGTACCTCAAACTTCCCACAAGGCTTTTGAATAAAGTGGGATCTTCCTTTTCGCCTTCTTCAAACTTTGAAAGTTTCATTCCACACTCCATAGGCGTGTTCACGGGGTTGCAATCGTGCATCTTGAACTTCTTCAATACTTCTTTTGCATATCTTTCTTGAGAAATAAAAATTCCTTCCTCCATTTGCTTCACTTCTAGGCCCAAATAGTATGACATGAGCCCTATGTCAGTCATCTCGAACTCACGAGACATCTCCTTCTTGAATTCTTCAAATAATCTTGGATTGTTGCCGGTGAAGATGAGATCGTCCACATAAAGACAAACTAGCAATATGTCTCCATTATGACAAGCTTTCACATAGAGAGCATATTCATTAAGGCAACGATCGAAACCATGCTCTTGAAAGTACTTGTCAATGCGACTATTCCATGCCCTTGGCGCTTGCTTTAATCCATACAATGCCTTCTTCAACTTCAAGACTTGGTCCTCATGTCCTTTGACCACATACCCAAGTGGTTGCTCAATGTACACTTCTTCTTCAAGATCACCATTTAGGAATGCCGACTTCACATCTAGTTGATAGATTCTCCATTTCATTTGAGCCGCCAATGAGATAAGTAATCGAATAGTCTCCATGCGAGCAACTGGGGCAAACACCTCTTCGTAGTCAATGCCATGCCTTTGCTTGTAACCTTTTGCAACAAGCCTTGCTTTGTTTCTTTCCACTTCTCCTTTTGCATTCTTCTTCACCTTGTAAACCCATTTGACTCCAATAGCTTTATGACCTTTAGGAAGATTTGTTAATTCCCAAGTATCATTCTTCTCAATCGACTTGATTTCCTCATCCATAGCTTGTTTCCACCTTCTTTCTTTCATTGCTTCTTCAAAGCTTAATGGCTCGCCGTCGGCTAAGAAGCAATGCAAACCGAGAGTTGTTTCTTCGGTTTCATTATAAAGATCATCAAGACTTCTCATTCTTCTTGGCCCTTCATTTGAACTTTCACCTTGATCATTGGGAGTGGGTGTAGGAGGTGGAGTTGCATCTTGTGTTGGTGCCATGGCTTCCTCTTCTTCCTCGACAAAGTATGGAATGAAGTCATAGTTGCTTTCTTCATTTCTTTCCCAATTCCATGCTCTATCTTCATCGAACTCTACATCACGGCTCACCACAACCTTGCCATTGTTTGGGTTGTACAACTTGTAGCCCTTTGAGTTTGCATTATAGCCAATAAAAACGTGTTTGACACTTCTATCATCAAGCTTGCTTCTCTCTTGTTGCGGGATGTGCTTGTAAGCAATGCACCCAAACACTTTCAAGTGATTCACGCTAGGCTTATGTCCACTCCATGCTTCTAGTGGCGTACGATCCTTGATGCTTGATGTTGGTGAGCGATTAGATATGTACACTGCACAAGAGACAGCTTCAGCCCAAAACTCCTTAGGCATATTCTTAGCCTTCAACATGCTTCGTGCCATGTTAAGAATTGTTCTATTCTTCCTTTCCGCAACGCCATTTTGTTGTGGTGATCTAGGGACTGTTAAAGGACGTCGAATCCCATGAGCCTCACAAAATTCGTTGAACTCTTTTGAGGTGAACTCACCTCCTCTATCGGACCTTAGAGCCTTGATTTTGTAGCCACTCTCCCTTTCTACAAGAGCCTTGAAGATCTTGAATGCAGCAAATGCTTCAGACTTTTGCTTCAAGAAGTAAACCCATGTCTTTCTACTAAAATCATCAATAAAGAGGATGAAGTATTTGTTGCCACTAAATGATGATGGATCAATTGGCCCACAAACATCGGTGTGAACAAGTTGGAGTGGCTTGGTTGCTCTTGATGTGGCCTCCTTTGGAAAACTCTTTCTTGCATGCTTGCCAAGAAGACATGCGTCACAAATTTGATTGGAATGATTGATTAAAGGCATCCCTTTCACCATCTTCTTCTCCCCCATATCTTTGAGTGCGCCAAAGTTCAAGTGCCCAAATCTCATGTGCCAACGCCATGCTTCCTCCTTTATCGTAGCCTTCAAACACTTTACATCAAGTGTCTTGAGATTCAATGTGAACATTCTATTCCTCGACATAGCGACCTTGGCAATCAATGTATCATTTTGATCTCGAAGCCAAAGACATTTATTTTTCATGTGAATATCATACCCCTTTTCCAAGAGTTGTCCCAAGCTTAAAATATTGCTTTTTAACTTGGGCACATAGTAGACATCATTAACAAGCTTATGGCTACCATCTTTGGAAGAAATGATAATTGTACCTATGCCTTCAATTTGAATTTTTGATGAGTCCGCAAAAGACACATTACCCCGTGCATTTTCATCGAGCTCCACAAACTTTTCCTTTAGTCCACACATATGGTTGCTTGCACCGTTGTCTAAATACCACGAGCTCTTGTCATCCTTCTCTTCCCCTTTAAGTGCTAGCAATAAAGTTGATTCATCTTCGTATTCTTCCTTGCCATCCATAAGATTAGCTCTTGTCTCACCATTATTCAAGGAACTATAGCATTCCCAAGAATAATGGCCCAACTTATGACAATTGTAGCACTCAATGTTGGATTTTTCATACCTCCTTTCATTTGTCTTCAAATTATGGCCTCGCCCTCTACCTCTTGCACTTCCACGACCTCTACTTGATTGAAAATTTCTTGCCTCATTATTGAAATTGTATTGGCTACCTCTTCCTCTTCCACCTTGGCCACGTCCATGGCCTCGTCCTCTTCCTCGTCCACGTCCTTGTTGGCTTTCTCCTCTATCTTCCTTCAAACAAGCCTTGGCTTTTAGAGCTTGCTCTAATACTTCTCCTTGTCTTCTACTAATCTTATCTTCATGGGCTTGCAAGGATCCCTCTAGTTGTTCAATAGTCATCTCCTCCAAATTCTTTGATTCTTCAATAGAGCACACCACATAATCGAATTTTTGAGTGAGAGTTCGAAGGATTTTCTCCATCACACGAACATCCTCCACCTTGTCGCCATATCTCTTCATTTGATTTGTTATCGCCTTTACTCTCGAGCAATAATCCGAAATTGATTCGGATTCCTTCATCTTCATTGCTTCAAAATCCGTTCTTAGAGATTGAAGCCTTACTTTCTTTACCTTTTCTACTCCTTGGAAAGACTTCTGCAAGATCTCCCAAGCTTCTTTTGAGGTAGTTGCATCGGCTACCTTTGCAAACATTGAATCATCCAAACATTGGTGGATGATGGTGAGGGCTTGTTGATCCTTCTTTCTTGTCTTTACCAATTCATTTCTTGCATTTTGAGACAAGACTCCTTCATCGTGTGGCTTCTCATATCCTTTCTCTACTATCTCCCATGCATCATGTGAGCCTAGTAAGGCTTTGATTCGAAGACACCAACTCTCATAGTTATCTTTTGTAAGACGAGGGTATTGGAATGAAATCATATCAAAATTGGACATTTTTTTTCACTCTCTCTCCTTTTTTTTCTCACAACTTACTCACTCTATTTTTTTTTTCACACACTCACAATAGCCTAAGGAAAATTCTTTTCTGATGTGGAAGATCAGACTATGCTGCAACCACAGAGCATACTAAGAAAGAAACTTGGCTCTGATACCACTTTGTTAGAAGGTGGAAGAGAGAATTTAGAGAGAGTGAATTAGAGAGAAGGATATAACACTCAAATATTTGGCTTGCATAAAACACTTGGTACAAGGAGTATTTATAGGGAGTTTTGGGATCACACTAGAATTAAAAATTATTAAATACCTAACACCCTTCCACCTAACTTAAATATCTAACCACTTTCTATCTAACTTATTAAATACCTAATCACTTTCACCTAACCACTTTCCACCTAACTTATTAAATATCACATTATAATTCTAAAATAAAATATTTCAAGGGGAACTCTAGAAATTCTAAAATTCAAATTAAACATATTTTTAACAATACATTATTTATGTAATACCTTGGCAGCTGTTGACATTCATGTCCCTTACCGGAGTGCCATTTCTCCGGCAGCCACCGATGATCAAATTCTCGATGAGCTCTACAAGTTGAAGATGCTACAAAACAAAGTCTTCATTGTTCACACGTATCCCTCTCTTGGCATTCGGATTTTTGACAAAGCAAAACAAGTTGGAATGATGGGTGAAGACTATGTATGGATTTTGACTGATGGGATGACTATTTTCTTGGACTCATCACCAGAAAGTTTGATCTTCGATGCGTTGCATGGGGTAGTATTGGGAGTTAAACCTCATATTCCAAAGACAAAAGAGATAGAAAAGTTTGGAGTTCGATGGAAAAGGAAATTCCAAGAAGAAAATCCTGACGTGACTAATGCTGAGTTAAATGTTTATGGACTATGGGCTTATGATGCTATAACTGCAGTGGCCATCGCAGTTGAGAAAACTGCAAGCACTACAGGCTTTAGCTTCCAGAAAACAAGAGTTTGCAGCAAGCCAGCGACCGATCTTGAAACTATTGGAGTTTCTGAAAGTGGTCCAGAACTTGCTCAAGCATTATCAAGTACTAGTTTTAAAGGCCTAATAGGAGATTTTGCCTTTGTTAATCAGCAGTTACAGCCATCAGGTTTTCAAATAGATAATATAAATGGTGCTGGACCAAGATGGACAGAAATTTGGATGCCCACGAAAGGATTTTCCAGAAAATTAAACTCTCTAACGAGTATGACCAAATCCAATCAGCCTAAGTACACTTGTGTTCCAGAGAATGCAGAGCTTGAATCAGATAACTGGTTGCGAATAGGAGTGCCTATGAAGGAAGGCTTCGCCGAGTTTGTGCATGTGACAATAGATGAAGTTAGTGGAAAGACAAATGTCTCAGGATTTTGCATAGATATTTTTGATGCTGCAATGAAAGCATTACGTGGCGATCCGCTGCCTTACTGTTACGTCCCCTTTAACAAGCCTTACAATAGGTCAGGATATTATGATGAGTTGGTGAATCAAGTGTTTTTGGGGGTAAAATTATATTTCCGTATCTTCAATTTTTTATTAATACTTTTCCTGGATTAATATTTGTATTTGATCCAAATCTTTTTGATTATGTTTCTAACAGACGTATAACATTGTGGTTGGAGATGTAACTATTACTGCCAGTAGAGCTAATCATGTAGACTATTCGATGCCATACATGGAATATGGACCTCTAGAAATGATTGTGGAATACAACAAAAGCAATTTATCTTGGGTTTTGTTCAAGCCCTTGACAACGAGCCTCTGGCTGGCATTTATTTGTTTTTTTTTTTTCACTGGATTTGTGGTTTGGATCCTTGAGCGTGGCCAAAACGAGGAGTTTCAGGGATCTATTTCTAGTCAATTTGGCATTAGCTTCTGGTTCGCCTTCTCCATATTGGTTTTTGCACATAGTAAGTTCTTTCTTTCTTTTTCAATACTCTTTCATCCAAGAAAAAATTATGGATAAAATATTTTATAAATTATTTCATTTCATGTGCTGAATATACTAATGATACCCCATTAATTTATCACAGGGGAGAGAATTACTAACAACTTGACAAGAGTAGTGGTGCTAATGAGTTGCTTTGTAGTCCTCCTCCTCACTCAAAGCTACGGTGCTGCTTTATCTAGCTATTTAACACTTCAGCAACTGCAGCCTGATGTTGATGATGTAAAGGCACTGATAACGACGAATGCAGTAGTTGGGTATCAGGATGGTTCGTATGTTCGTGAAATCCTAGGAAAATGGGGTTTTAAACAAGAAAACCTCAAATCCTACACATCTGCTCAAGAATGCCACCAATTGCTTTCAAATTATGGAACTGAAATGGGTGGAATTGCTGCTGCTTTTGATGAAGCCCCATTTGCAAACCTTATCCTGAAACTGTATGGCAGCAAATACGTGATCGTTCGACCTAAGTTGGCTAGTTACCTCTTTCAACCCACAGGATTTGGCTTTGTAAGATGATTTTTTCCCCATTTTTCACTCACATATTAACTATAAATCAATTATGTTAATTTTCTTTGTTTTGTTACTTTTCAGGTTTTCCGCAGAGGTTCTCCCCTGGCAAGAAAAGTTTCTAGGCAAATTTTATCATTGACAGAGAACAATTCAATTAGGGACTATCAAGATAAATGGTTAGGCAATCAAACGGATTATTCAGCCGATAGTAGTAGCAATAATGGTCCTGTTAGACTTGGTCCTGAAAGCTTTTGGGTTCTGTTCTTGATTGTGGGAATTGTTTCAGCTTTAGCTCTCTTGATTCATGGCGTCAAGTCTGCTTATAAATGCAAGAACGGTGAGTCCACAAATGGAGGAGTTGATAGTGATAGTGATAGTGACGATGAGAATGTTTCTGTTAAAGCTCCCTCAACGCCACCTCCAAGTTCTTCTCCGGACAATTCAATCCATGGAAATCACCAAAGTCCATTTTCTCCTGAGTCTAACGCTGATCATCAAAATCCAAATGGGCAAACACCTCATCAGGGACTGGACTTAAATATTGAGCTTACCAGCATCTGCTGAGGTAACCAATGTGTTACAGAATGTATAGTAAAGGAAATTTACAGTATATTCCTAATTAGTTGATTAGTTACTTTGTATAGTATAATTCTAATTATGCTAATTGATTTAGTTTCCATAAATATAAGCAATATACTTGTATATATATATATTTTTGAATAAAATATACAGAACATTTTTTTCTCATTCTTGTTTTGTTACAAAATGAAGCAAATTGGTATTTTAGCTTTTATGTTTAACCAATTGATAATTGTCATAAGTGGTTTTTTTCATTCTTAGGTGGCACTATTGGTTCATGAAAAAATTCATGATACGCCGTGGTTTAGCCAAGAATTTTCTTTATACGATTAGGCAACAAGGAATTTTTTTTTTTTGCCCATTGAATGTTTATACACTTATAGGAAGATTTGATTTGATGCACTGATTATAGGAATATTATAATAGGTCTAGCCATCCCACGTATAAATATGGTTTAATATATAATTCTAGTCTATTCAATATCTTCTAGCATTTGGATTGAGGTTAATTAAATGCAATTGAAGCATTTTCTAAGCGTAAGGTATAAGTATATTTGACGAGAAATTAATTTGATTAAAGACGTTAGGTTCAAATTAGTATTCAGTAAACAAAGAAGATAAGATTCAAAGTGTCCAATAATAGAATATTCAGCAAACAAAGAAGATAAGGGTCCAGTCAACTCAGATTCTCTTTCACCAGCTTGGTTACATGCATACAGTTGTAAACTCAGTTTCTCAAATAAATTAGGATTAACTTCGGAATTTCCCTTATTGAAAATGCCTAGCCAATAATATTTCCAAAAAGATAAAAATGAAAATAACTAAGCAATAACTCATTAAAGGAAACTTTCAAAGGGAGAGTTTGTCTTCTTTCTTTGTCCATTTTATTCAACAATGTGATTCAATTCGCAAGTAATTTCTTCTTCTTCTTCTTCTTTTCTTCTTTTTTTTTTTTTTAGAAGAAAGAAAAATGAAAAAACCTTGTCCAAGGGCCCCATTTGATGATGGATGGAAGAGGAATCCTGTAAGTTAGAGCTTTCATTTTGTAAACACCTTTTTAGCTATATTTGTGTAATTGGGCCAATACTTAAGGGGCTGTTTCTTTATATAAATCTATTCTTTTTAATTGAATTTAACTTGGGGTATATGCATTTGGACTTGTTATTCATACATTTTGACATGAACTATTATATATTTAAATAGTTTATACGCCCGTCATGACCGAATTTGGGTCGTGACAGTAAGGTTAATTTTCCATGTTATGAAAGTTTTTATTTTTCAATCTAATGTACGTTTAATAGCTTAAATATTATTATTTGTTCACCGGAATTAAGTAATTAGAATATATAAATTCAGAGAGAGTCAGAACTCGACCAAAACATTTTCCCTGTCATTTTTAAATTAGGTTTATTCTTTTCTAAGTCCGAACTTTCAACAATTAATATTTTAGAATTGAACGGGTCAATGACCCAATTAGCTTATTTTAATTACTTAATATATGTTTTTTTTTTAAGTTGACCAGAGGATGGATCCAAGAAAGGAAGTCCATGGCGTGAACTTCACAAATTCTGACCTTTAATAATATCATCGTCGACTCCTAAATAAGACAAAGATTATTGAATGACATTTTGTAATTTTCACATGGTCAAGTCAAAGACGATGACATGTAATCAATTATATTTATATTATTGTATATTTTCTATTAGTACGACAAACAAAGATCTATTGTATCTTAACTAGTATTCCATATATATATTTTTACTGTGATCAATGACAGGTTTAAAACTTTTACCAGGAGATTAAATTCCCCATTTTCCATTTAAAAAAAAAAAAAAGAAAGTTTCCGATTGACTTGAGAAATTTAGTAAATAATTTGAACTTTTGAAGTACTCTTCTGCGAACTAACTATTTAATATGCAATATATTTCTGTTTGCTTCAAAATTTCATAGACGTG
Source organism: Excoecaria cochinchinensis (assembly GCA_947683425.1). Classification (NCBI taxonomy): domain Eukaryota; kingdom Viridiplantae; phylum Streptophyta; class Magnoliopsida; order Malpighiales; family Euphorbiaceae; genus Excoecaria; species Excoecaria cochinchinensis. Next base: position 700,007 of record CANTUQ010000125.1, on the reverse strand, counting down.
CACATTTAAATGGATGACTTAACAAATGCTGGTGTTATAATTTATATTTCACTCATGAAATATGAATGAAAAATAAAAGAACCAACGGACTTGTAAGTCAATCTTTTCCAAATCTGGAGTAATATTGAAGACAATTCAACTGCTTTCATAAATCATACTATGAATAAAGTCTATGCCCACACTAACAAATCATAAAGACCTTTTCTCAACTGAATGAATACGATAGATACTAATTAAATTCAACACTACTGTCTATTTCCTAATTAATCAAGCATGAAAGTATTAGAATGAGATTTGCTGCTAACGTGTTTGTTTAATCGCCTTATAAAACCGTTGCTTTGTCAATAATTAACGAACTAATTTATCTCATATCATCCCGACAACTAAAAGAAAAAGAAAGATGGGAAACAAATGTTTGAGACGTGTTTTCTCTTTGTTCTTGTTACTACTTTTGTCTATAGAAATGGCTGTGAAGGCAAAAACGGAGACAAAAATACCGGTGAACGTTGGGGTGATCCTTGATGACAATGAAATGGGTAAGGTATGGTTGAGTTGTATTAAAACATCAATATCTGAATTTTATGCCTCTGTTGGTCGTCACTATAAAACCAGGCTCCTCCTCAACTTCAGGGACTCTAAGTCAGATGATGTTGGTGCCACTGTAGCAGGTCAATTTGTTATCCTCCTTCTCTATATGATTTTTTATTTTTTTAAATTCAATTTTCAGGAAAATTCTCACTTAATTTGAAGGGATAATACATTATTTTTCTTTCAAACTGTACGCGATAACAGTTAGAACTTCCTAACTGTAACTCGAGACAATAGCCATCACACTCTAACTGTCCAAAATACCACACGTTCCTGTAAATCACTCGAGAAAAGAGACTAGACATAGTATGTAAATGGACTTTCAGACGGTCAAATCAGTAGGGCTATGAAGAGATTTTTAGAGATTAAGAGTAAAGGAAGGAGATACCCACTTGATGATTCGTTGGTCTGTTCATAGTATGAAGCCCTTAATTAATGACTGAATGAATGCTTGCTTGACTGTTATAACGGTCACCATTAAGTGTTGTAACGTCTCTTATATATAAAGGCCTAGCCTTTTAATATGATACTGTTTGTCTTCAGAAATCCATATTACCGAACCCAATAACACTAGTTTGGTTATAAATCCTTAACTAATTGAATGTCAGATTACATGCCTAAATTTACTAAAAATATCATATTGTCATCTATTGGGACACATAACACATCATGAAAAGCGCATGAACAATAACATTAGGGTAGTGTAATATCTTTAACAAATTCAAATGGGTAATCTAATATTTTTAATAAGTTATCACTTAAACTTTTAATAAATTTAGAGCATAATTTGATACTTGATTAATTCAGGCATAATATGCTAAACGATGATAGTTTGAAGGAAAAACATGTATTATCCCTAATTTGAAACATGAAAGGAATGATTTCCAAGGTTTCTAAACTGTGAGGATAATATTTTTCTTCAAAATACTTGCATATATTGAGTGGCATTGTATGGTATTTTTTTTCTTTTTTCTTTTTGCTTCTTCTTACCACATTTTACAAATATATATATATAATTTAGAAAATTTGAAAACTCTATGATATCGTGAATTAATTATATTAATACCATTTTTATGTAAACTGATTGGTTCTAATTCACACCTCGTGGCTGATATATACAGCAGCTTAATTCGCACAAATTTCCGTCAACAAAATCAGAACTGTTAATTTAGCGTATAAACTAATTCATTCGTATAGTGTTTTGAAATAAAAGTTTCAATTTTTATATTATTTCAAACATTTTAATATGTTGTTCTTTCTTTATTTATTTTTTCTTGTAATCTACCTATTTTATGCCAATAACTATAAACATGAAGTACGCACATTCAACTAGTTTATTATATTAATAGTGGAGCCCTTATTCATTCAACTAAGGGATTTATAAAGTGATAAAATTTTAGTCAAGCCAAATTTTGTTTCTATATATAATATCAACAGTAGGTTTTAATATTTGATTGATATGACATGATTATAAAGAGATAACAAGTCAACTGCTTCATTATTTTCTGTTTTCTAGTAAGTTTCATGCTTAACAGTATGCTTGGATGAAATAGTTCATTGACGGTATTGGGTGGAGTGATATGAGATGGGGTGGGATGGTAATATTTGCTAATATATTTGGGAATATGGCGTAGTATGATATGATTTAATAGATGTTTGATAGGAGGAAAAATTTAAAAAAAATTAAAAAATAAAAAATTAGGATTATATTAGAATATAAATGAAGTTATCAAAATTAAATAAAAGTGGTAAAAGAAAAATAAATAAATAACTATGCAAAACCACTAATTTGATAGTTTTAAAATTTGAACAAAATAAATTTATGAATTAACCATAAAAATTCATACCCGCCCATCTTCCCAAACAGGCAATTAAACCATACCATCACGTTGAAAACTATGATCCAAAGAATGTGTAAATATATAATTATTGACACGTTCCATGTTAATAAACAGCTATGGACTTGATAAAAAATGTGGAAGTGCAAGCAATCATAGGGCCAACAAAATCAACGCAAGCTAACTTCTTAATTAAACTTGGAGAAAAGGCTAAGGTACCAATTATATCAGGGTTGATTTCACCCATAGTCACTCAACTTATCACTTATCGCGCAAAAGTAACCGATTTTTTTTTTCTTACTTAAATATCACTGAACTTTTAACATTATTGCACAAAAGTCATGTTGACCGGAATCCGGCGGCGACTCTTGCCGGATTGATAAGTTCAACAAATACTACATTTAAATTAATTTCACTCACGGTCACTAGACTTATCATTTATCTCGCAAAAGTAATTAACTTTTTTTTTTCAACTTAAATGTTACTGAACTTTTAACATTTTTGCAAAAAAGTCATCAATCCGGCAAGGGTCGTCGCCGGATTCCGGTCAATATGACTTTTTTGCAATAATGTTAAAAGTTCAGTGACATTTAAGTAAGAAAAAAAAAGTCGGTTACTTTTGCGCGATAAGTGATAAGTTGAGTGACTATGAGTGAAATTGACCCATTATATCATTTTCTGCTACAAGTCCTGCTCTTACTTGGGTTTTTTTTTAGTTTGGTGTGAAAATGGATAATAATAGGAAGAGTGGTGCAACAGTAAAGATATTTGGAAAATAGGTGTGCCAAAAAACGGCAAGAAGTTTTGCCGTTTTCCGAATTGGAGGGGCCCACGGGACAGGCGGATAGTGTGCCAGAAAACGGCACCAAAATTTGCCGTTTTCTGGCAGGGATGATTTTATTTTTTTAATTTTCCAGGCGCAAAACGGCACCGTTTTGCGCCTGGAGAGAGGCGTCAGAAAACGGCAATGAATATTGCCGTTTTCTGACTTATTCAAACGAAAATTGGGGTGGGCCAGGCGGACAGAAAACGGCACTTTTATGTGCCGTTTTCTGTCTTGAAGCGGCCAGAAAACGGCACATAAAAGTGCCGTTTTCTGACTTCATTCTGCAGCGCACACGGGAACAACTGTGCGCTGCAGCTTATCAGACCCGTGCCCTCTATAAGGCACGGGTCTTCATATGTACAGAAAACGGCACTTTTATGTGCCGTTTTTTATCGTGAAGCGGACAGAAAACGGCACATAAAAGTGCCGTTTTCTGACTTCATTCTGCAGCGCAACTACTGTGCGCTGCAGCTTATCAGACCCGTGCCCTCCGTAAGGCACGGGTCTTCATAGATAAATGTGAAATGTTTTGTTTTTTAATTTTTTTTTTTTAATAAAATTGCCTATAAGAAGCCATCATAGTTCCATTTGCAAATTTTAGTAATCTGAAATTGAAAGGTAAGGTTTATAAGTTATTACTTTCGTTGGATACTTAAGTATATTATTTTAAAGAAGTTTTTGATCGTATAGTTAATAATTTCATGAAATTAATATTAGATAATATTTTAGTTGTTAGCTAATATTTTAGCATTTGAACATTATAGTTTAATTTTGATGTAAATATGTAATGAAGTTGTTATTCCTGAAATTAAAAATACTATTACATTAATGTGATGAATTTGACTTACATAAATTTATGTTTTGAAATGCAGGCGGATTATATTGAGAAGCAGTATTTAGTTCAGCATTTTGAAGTTAAGTTTTTGCTTATTTGTAATTAATAAATAATATTGTAGTTGTGAGATAATACTTTAATTGTTAGGTAATATGGCATGAAAAAATTAGTAATTAATATATTGTCATTTGAATATTTAAGGTTTAGGTTGAACGAAATATATTAATAAGATGATATCGTTGAATTAAAAAATATTGTTACGTTAATATTAAGAATATGACTAACATAATTTTATGTTTCAAAATGCAGGACGTTTGGGTTGTAAAATTTAATTTTTCTTCAGCATTAAGAAGGTAAGATTTTGCTGTCTATTTAGTACTAAATAAAAGTTAATGATGGAAAAATTAATAAATTTGTAATGTAGGTTTGTTTAATAAGTAAATTTATTTTTTTGATACTTTATCGCGTATAATCAATTTAGAAAACGTATAATATAACAGCGTAAAATTTACCAACGTGAAATATTTAAATGATAAAAACAAATTTTATGTTGCATATTTTAATGTAATTTTAATATTATAGATGGTGCGAACGTTTTTAACTCCTAGAGCGATGAGGGGTGATTTGGCGGAGGCAATAGTTAAGATGAAATGGGATGATTTGTATTGCAGCCGAATTGAAATTGGAATGACAATGTCGGAGTACTTCGTTCAAATGAATAAAAAATTACAGGATATTATAATGCACGGATATCCAATGACGGAGGCTAAAAAAGTTGAGGCACTTTGGATGACGGTGCCACTAATTTTGATGCCAGTCATTATGAGAATTTGGAAAATGGAAGACGTGACAAAATATGAGGAAGTTGTGACCATATTTTTAAAAAATGTATATGGAATTAGTGAAAATGAATTTTTAAAAGTTAGGGATACAATACCAGTACCCCAAATAACTTATTGTAGGTGGCGTAATTATAATTTATGGCCTAAACATTATGTCCATTAGATCGTGAGAAGGGAAAAAAATGTAATTGTTGTTTGATTTTGTAATATTATTGATGTTCGAAGAATGGTGTTTATTAAAATTTAGCAAGGTTAAGTATTTTTGAGAATGGTAATATGTATTTAAACTTTTGTTTTTTTGTAATATTATAGAAAATGTAATGTAATATATATTCGAAAATGGTATAATAAAATATCGGAGTGGTGTAAATTGTCTTTTAATTTGTGTTATCTATATGGGAAATTAAAATCAACGTGAACGATCATAAGATAGTAAAGCGAATAAAACTTAATATCCTTTTTAAAAGAAGTTAACATATTATTTATGGAAAAATTGATACAGTTGAGGACATGGATCGATATGTGGGAGCTGCACGAATTAATCCGGGTCCCATTAATAGGGAACTGCTGATTCATCAAGGGAGACACCGATCTGATGCAATTTGGAATAATTCGGTAATTATTTTGTTATAAATTTAACGTTAAGAGAAATATCAAAATTATTTGTGACTGTTGACCTTACGGCATGGCTTATTTTGTGAATGCTGAAGGCTGAGAGGGATTTGTTGAGGACCCGAAGGTGTAGTGTAGATGAGCACTATACGGCTATTGATCAAAGAATTATTCCTTATATAAGGGCAGCGGGTCTGCTGGGGCTAGTTAATATAGGAGTGGTGAGTTTAGATTGGAATTTAATTACATCACTTGTTGAGCGATGGCTGACAGGCGAGCAGTTGTTCCAGAGAGGTATAACAACCCAAACGTCACGCAAATTCCACCACCCATGTCATGGCCTTTTAATGAGATTCAATGTCCGCTTGAACAATGCACGACGCCATTTCCAAGCATAAATGTTACATCGTACGAAGTTGGTTCAACGAGTTTTGATCATGCTGATGTAGGGGGTTCAAGTCATAACATTCCAAGTGTTCCCTTTCCTTCAGATGTTTTTCAGACACCCATAGAATACAGCGTCCCGGCATTTGGTACTGATCCTCAATCGTCAATCGGCCAGCACCAATCACAATTTGTCCATAGTATTTTTGGAGGCTTTGAGGACACCAATATGCAGCGAAATGAAGGACAAGCACCATCATTCACACAATTCTACCGTGATGTAGTTAGCGGTGATTCGAGCTCCAGTGGGGTACCCTCCGACCATTTCTTGCCAACAGATCCACCTACCGACTCGGACGAGGCAGGAGGTGAAGGCCCAAGCAATCCTGAATCCCAACTTCCTCTGCGTAGGCCCACCGGGCGACGTAGAAGGCCAACTAGATGCGGGACAGGATCACATCTTTTACCGTAATAATCAATATTTGAGTTGAAAATTTAATACGTGAATGCCGAAAGACTAATAGATTGAATAATACCACTATTATCTTCGTTGTCCATTTAAATTTTTTTTGTTGAAATGTCGATTATAATATTAGCGCAACAAATTAATATAACATTTTAAGACATTAGATTAATATATGATAAAAAAATATAATCATACAATAACAAATATTATCAAATATGTCACACTTATACATACCTTCAAGTTAAAGCATACATTACATATTAACATTACATATAAACTAAATAAATCAAGGATAGCTTGACGTATACTCAGAAGGACCGGCAACATTTGGGCATGTATTTCTGTTATGACCTTCATTCCGACATAACGTGCATCGATTAGGCCGACTGCGGTCTCTTCTATCCATTTCGTTTCTATATCTAGCCGTTCGTGGTCTTCCCTTTTTACGTACTAGCTCAGGGTTGGGAATTATTGTCGGACCAACATACGGCTCCCAATAATCACGGTGGGCCAGAGGTTGGAAGAAGGCCTGGTAACAACACAATGCCTCAGACAGTTTGTAACATTTATCGACATATGTCCACATGTCAACACGTACATGCATGCAAGCTGCAATTGCATGTGAACATGGCATCTTTGTCCCTTGAAACTTACCGCACTCACATGTGCGGCAGTCCAAATTTACTGCTTGTGAGTTATTCCCTTTTCGCCTGCTCTTTTGATTTCTTGTCCTTATAACGAAAAGCCCAACACGTCTGTCAAAACTTTCAACTCTATGGCCCGTGGCCTTTTCGGCTCGTCTGTTCATCTCCATCATACATCTTGCAGTGTACCTATTACCCGATGCCATCTGGGCACGATACATGGTCCTTCTGTCATCGAAATATTTGACAAGTCGCGCAAATACGTGCTCAACGACACTACAAATTGGCATCATTCGTACGCCCTTTAAAGCACTGTTGACACTTTCGGCAATATTAGTGGTGGCGTTGCCATATCTTTGCCCATTATCATGCGACAATGTCCACTTATCCAAATTATTTTGCATGGCCCAATTGTACGAGTCATCATCGAGTTCCTTTATCTCATCCATTATTTTGAAGAATTTTCTCCTCTGAAACTTGCTTGCTGCAAATATAAGAAGACATTTACATTTAAAAATGCGCTAAACGGTTTATTCTAAAATTCTTTACGAAAATTACTTGCGACGTACCTGCTTTATATAACATGTCCTTGATTTTTGGATTTCGGTGTGCTGTATTGTAGTTAGAGACAAAATGGCGTAGACAATAACGATGGAATGCCAATGGCTCCTTCCACCCGCTATTTTCATCGCGAAATAATGCCAAAATGCCAGCATGTCGATCAGAAATTACTGTTATTCCTGACTGTTTTGTGACATACCGCCTAATGCATGTCATGAACCACGACCAGCTAGATTTATTTTCGCCCTCAACAACGGCAAATGCTGTCGGGTACAGATAATTGTTACCGTCAACAGAACTAGCAATCAAAAGAGTTTGGTGAAACTTGCCTGTCATGAACGTCCCATCTATTAGCAATATCGGCTTGCAATGTGATAGCCCTTCTATGCATGGCTTAAATGTCCAAAATAGTCTTCTAAATTGCGTGCAATTTTGTTTCGCGCATTCATCAACAATAAATTCATAACAGAATCCCGGATTGTACCTTTCCATTGCTTTTAGATAAACAGGCAATTTCCCGTACGAATCCGCATAGTTGCCAAAAATTTCTTCCAGTGCTTTAGTCTTCGCATACCAAGCCTTGCTATACGAGACTTCGTAATTGAAACGATTCCTCATGTCGGCCATTATAACACTAACTTTCAGATCAGGGGCTGCACTAACCATCTCTAAGATACAGTCACAAATGATCTGCGTATCTAACTGTCTGTGATTCTGAGAAAGCAGTGATGCTGTGCAACTGTGGGATGCCTTGTACACACTTATTATCCAGTATGCACATGTCCTCTTTTTCATGGCACGTAACCTCCACTGACAACCAGTTTCATCTGCTCTTGAGCAACAAACAACCCAAAAAGATGGCTTCGATTCCACAACCTTGTATGAAACATTGTTCATAATTGACCATTTCTTCACACATGCCTTCACTTCATCTTTCGAAGTAAACAACAAGCCTTCGCAAAATTCAGACACACCGTCCCACCTACCCGTTGACGTATCATTCGACATGTTAATCTCCGCTTCTGCAACATTGACATTTGTATGGTGCAATGTTGGAAATTGAAAGCGTGCTATCTCATTCGGTCCTCCCGCATCATATCTGACATCGTTAAAATTCAAATTCTGTATGCCTTCTGAAACATGGGTTTGACAAACTGTAGTAACTTGATCAACTACTCTAATACCGGTTCCCTCAAATTGATCATTCAAGTCAATCTCCTGGTCGTCATCCTCCGGATCTAAATTTGGAGAAATGTACCCATCATCGGGATCAGCTATGCCGCTACTTGCACCGTCTTGACATTCAACCCTTGAACTTATACCAATATTAAGTTCATTCTGCCCTCTAAACTCTCTTATTGGACTTGCATCTATCGTTTCCAAATCATCATTCCCTGCCCTCTGTGCAGGTTCCTCACACTGTCTAGCAAATACGAGCCCACTGCTACATGCAACATTTAACTCATCAAAAAATACATTTCTCTCATCCCCCATCGGAGTTGGATCTCCAGCGTTATCCCTATTCATGTCATCAACATCATTCACCACGTTATGTTCATCCCCAATTAGGATTTTTTCGGTCTCAATAATTAACTCCGCCACCGTATATCCAGGAAACATTACAAAATTTTCAAATATTTGATCTATGTCATCGTCGTCGGTAACATCCATAAGTGCCCAAGAATACGAGCCCTGACTGTTTACAGGACACTTATATATTACTCTACTAACCCTTACATCAACAGATAAATCCAATTTTACCGATATTTTATGAATAAGTTCCTGATATGTCGGTTTATTTCTAAGTTTCATTCGCCTCGACCGTCCTGATGAGCTTGACGTATCATACTGATAACCGGCCATACCCCATATTGACTGCCCCCCACTATGTAATATAAAGATGGCTTGAATCGACATTTTCGTCCTCCTACATTTAATGTAATGACATTTTACAATTAATCAATAATTTTAATCTCATCGTTGTTTACATACTACACATATTTTCATTTCCCTCGTAAATTAAATTATTTCATGCAACTAAATTTATTTAATCTAAATCATCTAATAATTTTATCCCAAAACTTTACAACAATATATATCACGATTATAAATTTATTCATATAACTATACAACAATATATAATCGATAACTTTCATATCCTATTCAAATTATGTTTATAACTTAACACATGCTACTTAAATATGGCAAAAAAATAGCGATTTCATCCCTTATCCAATTCGCATATTGACAACTACAAATTTATTCAATTGACTAAACAATAATATATAATCGATAACTATTATAATCCATTCATACATAATTTATATCACACATAAAAAAAAATTATACTGTTAAAATTATATTTGTACCTTTAATACAGCTTTTCTTATACCAGTGATTATAATATGACAATAAAAATAATAAGCATGCACTCAAATATTATTAATATTATTATTATTATTATATGATTTATTCAAAAAAAACATACCTTTTTTCTTTTCTTCACCGCAGCACTAACGCCTCAGTTATTTCAAATATTAAAACGAAATGAAGATGAAATAAATCTGTAAAGGATAAGAGAAACTACGCACAGCAAATATAAGAAAACTGCTTATGCAATTGAAAGTAAAAAAATAAAACATATAGCAAGAGTGCATTTATAAAGATAGGAGGGAGAATTCAACTACATTATTAAATTTTACAGATGCATTATTAAATTTTACAGACCCGTGAAGCATCCCTTCACGGGTCTGATATGGTGCAGCGCACAGTAACTTCTCACTGTGCGCTGCAGAATGAAGTCAGAAAACGGCACTTTTATGTGCCGTTTTCTGGCCGCTTCAAGACAGAAAATGGCACATAAAAGTGCCGTTTTCTGTCCGCCTGGCCCACCCCAATTTTCGTTTGAATAAGTCAGAAAACGGCAATATTCATTGCCGTTTTCTGACGCCTCTCTCCAGGCGCAAAACGGTGCCGTTTTGCGCCTGGAAAATTAAAAAAATAAAATCATCCCTGCCAGAAAACGGCAAATTTTGGTGCCGTTTTCTGGCACACTATCCGCCTGTCCCGTGGGCCCCTCCAATTCGGAAAACGGCAAAACTTCTTGCCGTTTTTTGGCACACCTATTTTCCAAATATCTTTACTGTTGCACCACTCTTCCTATTATAATCCATTTTCACACCAAACTAAAAAAAAACCCCTCTTACTTCTACTCCAACTCCATACTTTTTTCAAGCAACACAGAGCGACAAAACTCAAGCAGACGCCATAGCTACCACAATTGAAGCTTTTGGATTTAAAGAAGTCGTGCCTGTCTACATCGACAATGAATATGGAGCTGGAGTTATACCTTATTTATGTAATACCTTGGCAGCTGTTGACATTCATGTCGCTTACCGGAGTGCCATTTCTCCGGCAGCCACCGATGATCAAATTCTCGATGAGCTCTACAAGTTGAAGATGCTAGAAAACAAGGTCTTCATTGTTCACATGTATCCCTCTCTTGGCATTCGGATTTTTAACAAAGCAAAACAAGTTGGAATGATGGGTGAAGACTATGTATGGATTTTGACTGATGGGATGACCATTTTCTTGGACTCATCACCAGAAAGTTTGATCTTCGATGCGATGCATTGCGTAGTATTGGGAGTTAAACCTCACATTCCAAAGACAAAAGAGATAGAAAAGTTTGGAGATCGATGGAAAAAGAAATTCCCAGAAGAAAATCCTGAGATGACAAATGCTGAGTTGAATGTTTATGGACTATGGGCTTATGATGCTATAACTGCAGTGGCCATTGCAGTTGAGAAAACTGCAACTATTGCAGGCTTTAGCTTCCAGAAAACCAAAGTTTATAGCAATCCATCAACAGATCTTGAAGCTATTGAAGTTTCTGAAAATGGTGCAGAACTTGCTCAATCATTATTGCATACTAGGTTTAAAGGCCTGACTGGAGATTTTGTTGGGAAATTTTTAAGATGAAGATTATAAATTTCATTTCCAAAAAAGACTAGTTACATATGCCTATTTATAGGCTTACAATGAAACAATAAAATTAAGCCACTACCCCACTAACTCCACTAATTAATCCATAACTCCATTACTCCACTAACACTATTAATACCACTAACACTACTAACTTCACTAATCCACTAACTACACTCACCCATAACTCCATTAATCCACTAACTACACTAATACCATTAACTCCATTAACTAAATAATAATTAACAAAAATATTAAAAACATGTTATAATCAAATTTACTAATTTAATCACTATACTGATTTTGAATCAATTCTCCAACACGCTCCCTTGATTCAAAATCCTACACATTTAATTGTTTCGTTGGAGCACATCTCTCCAATGGACATTACTTGTCAATTTATTTTTGAAGCACTTCTCTTCAATTTTTTGATGCACATCTCATCAAACTTCAATTCTTGATGCACTTTCTCATCAATTTTTTTTGCCATCAAATTTTTCCTTTTGGAACACTTGTCTCCAATTACCAAAAAGGAGATTCTTCTTCTCGTGCCAAATTCACTTGATCATATGCAAACCTGCAATATTTTTTAATATGACCAAATTTTTTACAACCGAAACATTGTGGTTTACCTTTATGCCAACAATCCTTTTCATCATGATTATTTTTCTTGCATACACCGCATGGTGGAAATTTTCCTTTTTGGAATGCCGATGATGACTTATGTGTTGTTTTGGCAATAAATGCTCCCTCCATTGGCTTTTCATCTCTAATTGCTATTCTTTGCTCCACAGCTTGCAATGCATTAATTAATTCTGCAACTGTTATTTTTGAAAGATCTTTTGAATCTTCAAGTGAAGAAATTTTTGACTCAAACTTTTCAGGCAAACTCACAAAAATTTTCTCAACAACTCTATCGTCTGAAAACTCTTCACCAAACAATCTGATTTTGTTAACAATTGACATAAGTTTGTTAACATACTCTTTAATTCCTTCAGTTTGCTTCATCGTTTGAATCATAAATTTTATTTTAAAATTCAAAATCTGCATAAATTTTGTTTTGTCATTGCCTAAATACTCATTTCTTAACAAATTCCATACCTCTTTTGGAGTTTCACATGCCATAATGTTGGTGAAAATTACTTCAGAAACTGAAGAGTACAAACAAGTTTTTGCTTTAAACCTCTTGACTTTTTCTTCATTGTGACTCTTAATTTGAGCTGAAGTTGGATGTGTTGGCAATGGTGGAACTTCGATGTCATTCTCAACCACATCCCATAAATCAAATGACTGTAAATATGCTTGCATTTTCACAGCCCATAATTGATAATTTTCTCCTGGGAAGATGGGAGGTGAAGTTAAAGGAAAAGTGTTTGAGACCATTTTAATATATATACTCACTTGTTTTCTCTCAATTTTTTTTTCATAGACCCGTGATCAAGAATGGCTCTGATACCACTGTTGGGAAATTTTTAAGATGAAGAATATAAATTTCATTTCCAAAAAAGACTAGTTACATATGCCTATTTATAGGCTTACAATGAAACAATAAAATTAGGCCACTACCCCACTAACTCCACTAATTAATCCATAACTCCATTACTCCACTAACACTATTAATACCACTAACACTACTAACTTCACTAATCCACTAACTACACTCACCCATAACTCCATTAATCCACTAACTACACTAATACCATTAACTCCATTAACTAAATAATAATTAACAAAAATATTAAAAACATGTTATAATCAAATTTACTAATTTAGTCACTATACTGATTTTGAATCAATTCTCCAACAGATTTTGCCTTTGTTAATCAGCAATTAGAGCCGTCAAGTTTTCAAATAGATAACATAAATGGTGCTGGACTAAAAGGGACAGAAGTTTGGACACCCAAGAAAGGATTTTCCAGAAAATTAAACGCTTTAACAAGTATGACCAAGTACACTTGTGTTCCGAAGGATGCAGAACTTGAATCAAACAGCTGGTTGCAAATAGGAGTGCCTGTGAAGAAAGGGTTCCGTGAATTTGTTGATGTGACAACAGATTCGGTCAGTGGAAAGATAAATGTCTCAGGGTTTTGCATAGATGTTTTTGATGCTGCAATGAAAGCATTAGGCAATCCTCCGCCATACTGTTACGTCCCCTTTGACGACCCTTACAATAGGTCAGGATATTATGACGAGTTGGTGAATCAAGTGTTTTTGGAGGTAAAATTATATTTCCGTAGCTTCCATTTTTTCTTAATACTTTTCCTGGATTAATATATATTAGTATTTGATCCAAATCTTTTTTATTATGTTTCTAACAGAAGTATGATGGTGCAGTTGGAGATGTAAGTATTATTTCTAGTAGAGCCAATCATGTAGACTTTACGATGCCATACATGGAATTTGGACCTGTAGAAATGATTGTGGCATACAACAAAACATATTTATCCTGGGTTTTGTTCAAGCCGTTGACAACGAGCCTCTGGTTGACATGTATTTGTTTTTTTGTTTTCACTGGATTTGTGGTTTGGATACTTGAACATGGCCAAAATCAAGAGTTTCAGGGATCTCTTTCTAGTCAATTTGGCGTTAGCTTCTGGTTCGCCTTCTCTATCATGGTTTTCGCTCATAGTAACTCCTTTCATTCTTTTTCAATACTCTTTTCTTTGCATAGATCTCGTACATGGAAAATGTGGACCATGTCTCGACAAAAAAGAAAAAAAAAATTCCCTTATCATTCAAACACTAATTTGGGACAATGATTTCCTATTCATATTCCAATTTCAATAATAAACTGGCATGTTATATTTCATGTGTATGGCTGTTTATCATTGGATTATTCTATATATTTATTGTTGTGAAAATAAGGACCGGATTAGAGCAAAACCGCAGCTAAAATAGAGATAATAAGGAACACACGGATTTACGTGGAAAACCCCCAAACAAATCAGGGTAAAAACCACGGGCAAGAGTAACAAAATTTTACTATAAAAATAGGAGTTACAACCTCTCTATATTTTACACAAGAAAATATGAGAAACACTCTCTATTTATACTAGGAGACCTCAAAAATGAGATGATTAAACCTAAAACTAATAGGCTATATTTATGACTATAAAATTCCCTTCATTTTCTATATAATCCCGATGTGGGATTCATAAACTTCAGTTGTTTTTTTTTTTTCTTTCTTTCTTTTTCCTTTTCTTTCTTTTTCTTTTGCCTAACCATAATTGACTACAACAATCTCCCACTTGAAGATTTGATTGAATATCAATCAGATCTTCACACCACTTTTCTATCTTGCCATTTTTCCCTGCGCTTTGTAATCTTTGAAAAACTAGAAACACATCAAACTTCCTCTTGATCGAATACACTTAACATCTCCTGGAATAGTTGTCTCCTAGGGATGAAACTGGTGTTTGCCATACGTCAGAGTGAACCAATTCTTAGAACATCATTTCTAGAATTTTATGTGTTTTAACTTCAAACGATGCTGCTTTCTCATAACACATCCGCAGCTATCTTTTCTCCTTTCATAAGTACAAGCGCATCTCTTTATGATCCCATTTTCCATATCTTGCATCTCAAACATCCACTTGTCCTATAGACAGCAGATTCCTTTTGAGCATTCCACATACATCATAGAGCATTTCCATCATCGGAACAACTCGCCACATTTCCTTGAGAATTGGAATACTTTAGATTCCAGCAATCATTCTTCAAATGACCCTTCTTGCCACAGTTGTAGCATTTAATATTCTTCTTACTCCTGAATTTTGAACTACCATGATTGTGGCTCCCACTTGAGCCTCGTTCCGTTGATCTTCCTCTCATCACCGTCAAGGCTTCCACATGTTGTGAACTTGCCTGCCTGTCTTCCTTATTTTTGCGCCGATTTTCTTCTTCCAGAATAGCAGCTGCAACATCATCGAAGACTAGAGTATCCGTATTATTTGTTAAATTAATGATGAGTTGATCATACGAATCTGGTAAACTTTGGAGTAGAATCTCAGCACGTTCATCTGCCTCTATTTTATACCCCAACGAAGTGAGTTGAGAAAATAGAGTATTCAAAGTATTTAAGTGCTCCGTCACTGAAGTAGATTCCTCCATACGAAGAGTATAGAGTTTTCTTTTCAAAAAAATTTTGTTGTGCAGTGATTTGGCCTCGTACAATTTAGTGAGATGATCCCAGATCTCCTTTGCTGTTTTTTTCTCTTCTATACTTGACAACACTTTATCTGCTAATGTCAGATGAAGATTTGCCATAACATTTCCATCCATCTCGTTCCACTTATTATCATCTGTGAAATCAGCCGGCCTTTGACTTATAGCCGCTAGGCAATTATCTTTTCTCAATATAGCCTTCATCTTCAATTTCCACAGAGAGAAATTACTCCCGTTGAATTTCTCGATCTCATATTTTGCCGTCATTGCTTCTATCACGAACTTTTCTGCTAAAAAATCAGCTCCCACTATTTCACGTGAATAGTAACCGTATACGTAAATAGTAACCGTATAGATGAACAGTGACCGTATACGTGAACAATATCGTATACGTGAACAGTATCCAAGGAAAAATCTTTTCTGATGTGGAAGATCAGCCTATACTGCAACCACAGAGCATACTAAGACAGAACCTCGGCTCTGATACCACTTGTTGTGAAAATAAGGACCGGATTAGAGCAAAACCGCAGCTAAAATAGAGATAATAAGGAACACACGGATTTACGTAGAAAACCCCCAAACAAATCAGGGTAAAAACCACGGGCAAGAGTAACAAAATTTTACTATAAAAATAGGAGTTACAACCTCTCTATATTTTACACAAGAAAATATGAGAAATACTCTCTATTTATACTAGGAGATCTCAAAAATGAGATGATTAAATCTAAAACTAATAGGCTATATTTATAACTATAAAATTCCCTTCATTTTCTATATAATCCCGATGTGGGATTCATAAACTTCAGTTGTTTTTTTTTTCTTTCTTTCTTTTTCCTTTTCTTTCTTTTTCTTTTGCCTACAATTGTGGACTGCCAACCATAATTGACTACAACATTTATTCATTGGATCTCGTTATTGGCCTCATTAATAATTTGTAAATAATGTAATGACAGGGGAGAGAATCTCTAACAACTTGACAAGAGTAGTGGTGATAATGAGTTGTTTTGTGGTCCTCCTCCTTACTCAAAGTTACAGTGCTGCTTTATCTAGCTACTTAACACTTAAGCACCTGCGGCCTGATATTGATGATGTAAAGGCACTGATAAATATGAATGTGGCAGTTGGGTACCAGGATGGTTCTTTTGTTCATACAATCCTCAGAAACTGGGGTTTCAAAGAGACTAACCTCAAACCCTACATATCGGCTAAACAATATGCAACTACTTGCTTTCAAAAGGATCCAAAAATGGTGGAATTGCTGCTGCTTTTGATGAATCCCCAATTGCAAACCTTATCCTGGAAAAGAATGGCGACAATTACGGGATCGTTCAACCTAAGTTGGCTAGTTATCTCTTTCAACCAACAGGATTTGGCTTTGTAAGATCATCTTCTCCTTTTTTCACTTCACACACAATAAATCAATTTAGTAAGAGAGCTAAATCGAACTAAAACCGAAAGACGTATGGAACTGTGAATAATTTGACTATTTTAGTTCGGTTTATTTTGACTTGTTTGGTCTATTCGGTTATTTTTGTTATATTAGTTTAGTTTGATTCGGTTTTTAAAGTGAAGAAACCGGTTCGATTAAATTGACAGGACTTGACACATAATTAATTAAAATAGTATATATATATATATATATATAGTTTATTATTGTAGGGTAATATTTGAATCATATTTAATTCATGTAAAATATTTAAAAATTGCAATTAGAAATTTAAATTTGTTATAAAATGAACGCAACCTATATTAAATCAAATACTAATATTATATAATTTATTGTTTGAAAATTATTAGAGTTTATTATTGAAAATGTAGATAATAGCATAAAAATAAAAAGCCCAGAAAATCAAAAACCAAAATATCCAAACTGCTAATTTTCTTTGTTTTGTTAATTTTCAGGTTTTCCCTAGAGGTTCTCCCTTGGCACCCGAAGTTTCTAGGAAAATTTTATCATTGATAGAAAGCAATGCAATTAGGGACTATCAAAATACCTGGTTAGGCAATCAAACGGATTATTCAGTCGTTACTAGCAGCAATGATACACTTGGTCTTGACAGCTTTTGGGTTCTGTTCTTGCTTTCCGGAATCGTTTCGGCTTCAGCTCTCTTGATTCATGGTGTCAAGTTTGCTTATAAATGCAAGACCGGTGAGTCGACAAATATAGGAGGTGATAATGGCAATGATAATGTTTCTGTTACAGCTCCCTCACCACCACCTCCAAGTTCTTCTCCAGACAATTCAATCCATGGAAATCAGCAAAATCCATTTTCTCCTGAGTTTATTGCTGATCATCAAAATCCAAATGGGCAAAGACCTCAGGAACTGGGCTCAGATATTGAGCTCACCATCGTTAATCAACAACCGCCAGCATCTGCAGAGATATAACCGGTGAAACCAATAGATAGTTGTCATGTATATATCCCTTTAATGCAGTTAGGTAACTATGGAGATTATTTTCCCATATTAAGGAATGTATATACAAATATAGGAAGATCTGAATTTTTTTTTTTTAACCATATGCTATTCGAAATTGGTTTGATTAATTCAGATTAGTACCGGATTGACCCACAAAGGTAAATATTCTCAAGCTTGTAGTTTACATCTTACATTAATCTTTATCTTGTCTCAGTTAATTAATATACCAAATCCAGTGGTTACATAATGAAATATTCTCCTTATTATCTAACTTTTGGATTTGAAAAATAACCAAAAATGGGAAAGAAGTCTTTGAAACAACATGCTTTCTGTTTATTGCTGGTTTTTCTGTTAACGAAGTTTAGTACACAAGAACCGATTGTTCAAGTGAAAATAGGAGTGGTTCTCAATGAAATCGAAACTTTGAATAGCAAGTCGATGTTGAGTTGTATAAGAATGTCACTTTCAGACTTCTATGTTTCCCGTGGTCGTCACTATAAAACCAGGCTGATCCTCCACGCCAGGGACTCCAGCTGGTGCCGCTAACCGGGCGGTCGTTTAATTTCCGATATCTTACAGTAATTGATAATGAAAATTTAATTAGCCGTTGACTTTGAATTCCATAATTGATGCATGGAGCAAAAATGATAGACCATGTCTTTTTTTGAAGCAAAAATTATAAAATTTGTATGATTATAGATAGTATAATATAGTTGAATTTAATACTTACAAGTTCTTGTTATAAACAGTTGATGTGAGATTTTCTCTGAAGCTTAAAAAGTAAGGTTAATTTTCCATGTTATGCAAGTTTTTATTTTTCAATCTAATGTACGTTTAATAGCTTAAATATTATTAGAATATATGAATTCAGAGAGAGTCCGAACTCGACCAAAACATTTTCCCTGTCATTTTTAAATTAGGTTTATTCTTTTTAAGCCGGAACGTTCAACAATATTTTAGAATTGAACGGGTCAATGACCCAATTTGCTTATTTTAATTACTTAATATGTTTTTTTTTAAGTTGACCAGAGGATGGATCCAAGAAAGGAAGTCCATGGCGTGAACTTCACAAATTCTGACCTTTACTAATATCATCGTCGACTCCTAAATAAGACAAAGATTATTGAATGATATTCCCATTGTTTTAAAAATCGGGTTGACTCGGCCGGTCGGACCGGTTCAACAGTGAATCGGTAAAAAACCGGGTCGATTCAACATAAAAATCGAAATATACAAAAATTCGGTTTGAACCGGATTGGCTCGGGTTGGACCGGGACGGGTTGAACCGGATTGACTCGGGTTCAATTCAATTTTTTTGATTTTTTTTATAAAAAATCTAATAAATCCTAAATTAATGTCCTATCCAATTGATATGTTATTGTTGACTCTACATTGTGAATATATATATATATAGCAAAAAAAAAAAATAGAGTAACAAATTTATTAAAATATTGAGAGTCAAAAATATAATTGATTTGTCCAAAAAATTTTAATGGCAAAAGAATCAAAGGTAAGAAATAGAAGTTTAATAACTAATGAGAAATGAAAAATTATATCCACCATATATAAATCATGATATATCTAAACAAAATTGATTATAAAATGTCCATTTAAAAAAAAGTATAAAATTATAAGGGATCAAAAATTCAACTAATACAATTCAATCAATATTATTTGGTTATTTAAATAATCGGTTTGATTTAAATTAGTAAAATATGCTAATTATAGTTATTGGTTCTATTTAATTTCAGTTATTTGATTTTTATATTTATAAATTTTATTGGATTTAAAATTATTATTTTAATATTAATTTATGATAATTAATAGACTATTTGAATATATTTTTTATATACCATATTTTTAATTTTTTATAAATAATTATATTTAAAAAAAAAGATAAAAATTCCGAGTCAACCCGATGCAACCAATTAACTACTGACTCAGTTGACTGTCCGAGTCGATATTCGATCCGCTTATAAAAACATTGGATATTCCTAACAAATAGAGACATTTTGTAATTTTCACGTGGTGAAGTCAAAGACGATGACATGTAATCAATTATATATATATTATTGTATATTTTCTATTAGTACAACAAACAAAGATCCATTGTATCTTATTAACTAGTATTCCATATATATATATTTTTACTGTGATCAATGACAGGTAAAACTTTTACCAGGAGATTAAATTCCCCATTCCGATTTTCCATTTAAAAAAAAAAGTTTCCGACTGACTCGATAAATTTAGTAAATAATTTGAACTTTTGAAGTACTCTTCTGCGAACTAATTTAATATGCAATATATTTGTGTTTGCTTCAAAATTTCATAGATGTGCACATCACTACAAAAAAAAAGGCAATTAGCGACGGCAAATTCCGTCGCTAATGTCGATATTTTAGTCGCAAATAGCTTTTAGCGACAGGACGACGGAATGTCGCAAATAGAGCCGTCGCAAAAATTTAGCGACCAAAAGTGAAACAGTCGCTAAATTTAGCGACAGATAAATCCGTCGCTAAAAATAAAAATACCGTCGCTAAATAATGCCTAAATTAGTCGTTGGAAATATTGGAGAAATATTAGCGACAAAATATTCCGTCGCAAAATTATTAATTTTTTATTATTAATTTTCATTTAATTTATTATTATTATTATTATTATTACATAAAAAATTTAATTTATATAAATAATAATTATGCAATATTATTAACAATACTATTAATTTAAAAATATAATATTATAAAAATATATTAAATTATACAATTAAATGTGTACAAATAGTCAATTCGGTTCGATTTTAAACGTAACCGAACAGATCGAAAATCAAACTTATATTAAACAAAATAAAACAATTTAAATAAAATAAAAAAAATAACATACATGAATTTTTATATTATGTTCCTAATAAATACTAAGCAAAATTACATTAAAAATAAATATACATAAATTACATTAGATATTGCCTATGATTTCGTGCTTTATTTGTCCCGGACTGATTTCAATTGTGCTCATTTGAGAATGATTGCAAGCCCAAAATCTGCAAACTTTAAATTACCTTTCATTGTCTATGAGAAGATTAGAACCTGCCCACCAAAAACAAGAAAAAAAAAAAGGAAAAGAAAATCAGCAGTTCAATGCCTTATGAAATGAAAAACAAGACTCAATGGTAAATAAATTGATTGCTTATTAACCTTTGATATCAAGCTAATTTTTGGTCATTGTGTCAATACCCGAACCTAGATTTCTCGAATAGAAATAACTTAAGGAAGTTGGAGTGCAAAATGTGACAATAATTAACTATGCAAAGACAGGTTGATATCAAATTTTAGAAACATTAGTGGCTAATTTGATATGAGGAAAGCAGATTGATATCAGTGGCTAATTTGATATAGTGAACAATCCACTCACTAATCCATTCAATAAATAAGATCCACATATCATATGAAAATAAAAACACAAAATATAATTGCAACTTTCTCAAGTTATATGAATTACACTAATATAAGTTCCAATCTTACAAACATTCAACCCAAAAAATTAATATAAAAGCACCAAACGGTATCTCGAAAACTACTGCATTATCACTTTATTTTGCGGCATCATGAAAACTAATATAATATCTCTTCAAATTGATGGCAAACAGCTTCAAGAATTTTCTAAAATATATGCTAATAGATCTCCAAGAGCATAATTTAAAAATATTGCAATGCTATAATCACAAACTCAATATATTCTTCAGCTTCCTGAGCATAAATAAATTTTAAAAAGTAATTAATAATGACTTGTGACAATCAATTGCAGATTTTAGTCCATAAGAGCCAATAGGTTAAGCAAGTGCAACAGGAAGTCTACTTTTTTGACTTCCCAAATCAGTTCTACCATCAACAAACAAATCCATAAGTGCATTAGTAAATGGACTTTCCCATGAGAGTAAATTAACCATGCTTTTGTTAATTAATTCTGAAAATTAATATCTATGAAAATCCATGCTTCTTGAGAACTTAAAAGAAGTTAATCGGCAAAAAGCAAGAACACGTGCTAAATTTCCAACAAATAGGACCCTGACAATAAAAATATAGAAGGGCCTATATAAAAATTATTAATCTACTAGAACATATAATATAACTATAAATATCAAAAGAAATAATCGAAATCAAAACCTTTCTATATTCTTTATACCAAATTCTTATAAATTCTTTATCCACTTAATTAATTATTGTGACTCCAAAAACCAAGGGAATAAAAATTAAATAAAGCTTGTACTGTACAGTCACACCAGAGCTCATATTAATCATACAATTGTCCAATTCATAATATTCTTTAATATCAATGAAAAATGAATAGAGATCATCAGTTAACACTAATTCCATTAGATTACATCCTCATTAACACAAATACACACTTATATATCATATATCCCCAAAACATCTTCCATTAAAAACTAAGTCCTTCTTTGGCTAAACTAAGATTTTACATTCTAACTTAGCTTATTCAAAATAAACCACTCAATCCATCATCTTTGACCTCCAATTACATACTTCTACATCTTATAATTCTCTACATACCTACATACCATTTTAATATACCCTGCTAACAATTAAAAGCCAACAATTGCACTTAACACACAGAATACAATATAGGAGGTTTTGTAATTAACTTTTTATACAGATTCCATTCTCCAGATTTCTTACTCTTTTACACGTAAATTGACAATTCAAGCAATAATCAGGCATTATCAACCAACCAACTGAATTTTCACATTAAATATATACAACCCAGATCATAAACCTTCCATAAACAATTTAATTTATTGAAAATCATGTTAGAAAAGCAAATTTGGCAGTCACATACCAATTTTTCCGCAGATTTTGGTCTCTTCACCGTCGCCGGAGACTCGTCGGAGCACCACCGGAGGCACTAAACCCATCGGAAGGAAGCTCGGAGCCTCGGGGTCCCTTTTCCGGTGCTCACGCGCCCATCCACGGCGCCGTTTAGCCGGAATCGTCGTCGGTAGCTTCTGTTCAACCCCTCTCCGATCTCTCCATCGCCGGTGAGTGCTGAAGATCCATGGCCATCGGGATGATCGCCTGCCCACCGTGAGCCCCGTCGTGGTGTTCGTGTCACCTCTCGCCGTCGGAGCTCGCCGAAAAACGCAGAGGAAGCTTCGGTTTCCTCCTGCTCTCCTACAACGGCGACGTCGCGATGGAGGGGGAAAAAGGACTCCGAGATCGGCGTTGTGAGGAGCCGCTGCTCGCCGTTGACCGCCGCCAACCGCTCGCCCCCTTTCGCCGCTGCTCCGCCGTCCCCCTCTCCCTCTCTCTTTCGTTCTCTCCTTCTTCGGTTTCCCATCTTCTGTCTTCCCCCCTTCTTTCTTTTTTCATTTGAAAATAATTTTCTTATTTAAAATATTTGAAAATTTTTTAGCGACGGAAACTTTCCGTCGCTAAATCCGTCGCAATTACTATAAATTAAATAACCTCTAAATTTAGCGACTGAATTAGGAGTCGCTATTTTATTAGTCGCTAAATTAGTCGCAAATATTTGCGACTGACTTTTTAGTCGCTAAATTAGTCGCAAAAAGAGGCGCGATAAATTGCCGCCAAATTTTAGCGACGGTTTATTTTTTAGTCGCTAAACAGTCGCTAAATTTGTCGTAAAAAATGAAAAATAGAATTTAGCGACTAATTCTTAAAACAGTCGCTAATCAGTCGCTAATTAGCGACGAAAAAAAACGGTCGCTAATTTTAGTCGCTAATAAACAGTTTTTTTTGTAGTGATTTAAATGGATGAATTAACAAATGTTGGTGTTATAATTTATATTTCAGAAAAGAACCAACGGACTTGTAAGTCATTCTTTTCCAAATCTGGAGTAATATTGAAGACAATTCAACTGCTTTCATAAATTATACTATATAGTCTATGTCCACACTAACAATTCATAACGACCTTTTCTCAACTGAATGAATACGATAGATACTAATTAAATTCAACACTACTGTCTATTTCCTAATTAATCAAACATGAAAATTCCTCGAACTCGAGGTTAATATATTTTTCTTTTATTACATCTCAGCTTACGTATTAGAATGAGATTTGCTGCTAACATGTCTGTTTAATCGCCTTATAAAACCGTTGCTTTGTCAATAATTAACGAACTAATTAATCTCATATCATCCCGACAACTAAAAGAAAAAGAATGATGAGAAACAAATGTTTGAGACACGTTTTCTCTTTGTTCTTGTTACTACTTTTGTCTATAGAAATGGCTGTGAAGGCAAAAACGGAGACAAAAATACCGGTGAACGTTGGGGTGATCCTTGATGACAATGAAATGGGTAAGGTATGGTTGAGTTGTATTAAAACATCAATATCTGAATTTTATGCCTCTGTTGGTCGTCACTATAAAACCAGGCTCCTCCTCAACTTCAGGGACTCTAAGTCAGATGATGTTGGTGCCACTGTAGCAGGTCATTTTTTTATCCTCCTTCTCTATATGATTTTTTATTCTTTTAATTTTTTTAAATTCAGTTTTCAGGCAAATTCTCACTTAATTTGAAGGGATAATACATTATTTTTCTTTCAAACTGTACGCGATAACAGTTAGAACTTCCTAACTGTAACTCTAGACAATAGCCATCATAATCTAACTGTCCAAAATACCACACGTCTCCTGTAAATCACTCGAGAAAAGAGACTAAGACATAGTCTGTAAATGGACTTTCAGACGGTCAAATCAGTAGGGCTATAAAAAGATTTTTAGAGATTAGGAGTAAAGGAAGGAGATACCCACTTGATGATTCGTTGGTCTATTTATAGTATGAAGCCCTTAATCAATGACTGGATGAATGCTAACGGTCACCATTAAGTGTTGTAACGTCTCTTATAAAGGCCTAGCCTTTTAATATGATACTGTTTGTCTTCAGAAATCCATATTACCGAACCCAATAACACTAGTTTAGTTATAACTCCTTAACTAATTGAATGTCAGATTACATGCCTAAACTTGCTAAAAATGTCATATTATCATCTGTTGGGACACATAACACATCATGAAAAGCGCATGAACAATAACATTAGAGTAGTGTAACATCTTTAACAAATTCAAATGGGTAATCTAATATTTTTAATAAGTTATCACTTAAACTTTTAATAAATTTAGAGGATAATTTGATACTTAATTAATTTAGGCATAATATGCTAAACGATGATAGTTTGAAGGAAAAACATGTATTATCTCTAATTTGAAACATGAAAGGAATGATTTCCAAGGTTTCTAAACTGTGAGGATAATATTTTTCTTCAAAATACTTGCATATATTGAGTGGCATTGTATGGTATTTTTTTTCTTTTTGCTTCTTCTTACCACATTTCACACACACACACACACACACACACACACACACATATATATATATATATATATATATATAATTTAGAAATTTTGAAAATTCTATGATATCGTAAATTAATTGTATTAATTCCATCTTTATGTAAACTGATTGGTTCTAATTCACACCTCGTGGCTGATATATACAAGAGCTTAATTCGCACAAATTTCCGTCAACAAAATCAGAACTGTTAATTTAGCCTATAAACTAATTCATTCATATAGTGTTTTGAAATAAAAGTTTCAATTTTTATATTATTTCAAACATTTTAATATGTTGTTCTTTCTTTATTTATTTTTTCTTCTAATCTACCTATTTTATGCAAATAACTATTAAACATGAAGTACGCACATTCAACTAGTTTATTATATTAATAGTGGAGCTCTTATTCATTCAACTAAGAGATTTATAAAGTGATAAAATTTTAGTCAAGCCAAATTTCGTTTCTATATATAATGTCAACAATAGGTTTTAATATTTGATTGATATGACATGATTATAAAGAGATAACAAGTCAACTGCTTCATTATTTTCTGTTTTGTAGTAAGTTTCATGCTTAACACTATGCTTGGATGAAATAATTCATTGACGGTATTGGGTGAAGTGATATGAGATGGGATGGGATGGTAATATTTGCTAATATATTTGGAAATATGTCGTAGTATGATATGATTTAATAAATGTTTGATAGGAGGAAAAATTTAAAAAAAAAATAAAAAATAAAAAATTTTCAATAAAAAAAATTAGGGTTATATTAGAATATAAATGAAGTTATCAAAATTAAATAAAAGTGGTAAAAGAAAAATAAATAAATAACTATGCAAAACCACTAATTTGATAGTTTTAAAATTTGAACAAAATATATTTATGAATTAACCATAAAAATTCATACCCATAAATAGCCCATCTTCCCAAACAGGCAATTAAACCATACCATTACGTTGAAAACTATGATCCAAAGAATGTGTAAATATATAATTATTGACATGTTCCATGTTAATAAACAGCTATGGACTTGATAAAAAATGTGGAAGTGCAAGCAATCATAGGGCCAACAAAATCAACGCAAGCTAACTTCTTAATTAAACTTGGAGAAAAGGCTAAGGTACCAATTATATCATTTTCTGCTACAAGTCCTGCTCTTACTTCCACCCCAACTCCATACTTTTTTCAAGCAACACAGAGCGACAAAACTCAAGCAGACGCCATAGCTACCACAATTGAAGCTTTTGGATTTAAAGAAGCAGTGCCTGTCTACATCGACAATGAATATGGAGCTGGAGTTATACCTTATTTATGTAATACCTTGGCAGCTGTTGACATTCATGTCCCTATCCGGAGTGCCATTTCTCCGGCAGCCACCGATGATCAAATTCTCGATGAGCTCTACAAGTTGAAGATGCTACAAAACAAGGTCTTCATTGTTCACATGTATCCCTCTCTTGGCATTCGGATTTTTAACAAAGCAAAACAAGTTGGAATGATGGGTGAAGACTATGTATGGATTTTGACTGATGGGATGACTATTTTCTTGGACTCATCACCAGAAAGTTTGATCTTCGATGCGTTGCATTGTGTAGTATTGGGAGTTAAACCTCATATTCCAAAGACAAAAGAGATAGAAAAGTTTGGAGATCGATGGAAAAGGAAATTCCAAGAAGAAAATCCTGACATGACTAATGCTGAGTTAAATGTTTATGGACTATGGGCTTTTGATGCTATAACTGCAGTGGCCATCGCAGTTGAGAAAACTGCAAGCACTACAGGCTTTAGCGTCCAGAAAACAAGAGTTTGCAGCAAGCCAGCAACAGATCTTGAAACTATTGGAGTTTCTGAAAGTGGTCCAGAACTTGCTCAAGCATTATCAAGTACTCGTTTGAAAGGCCTAATAGGAGATTTTACCTTTGTTAATCAGCAGTTACAGCCATCAAGTTTTCAAATAGATAATATAAATGGTGCTGGACCAAGATGGACAGAAATTTGGATACCCACGAAAGGATTTTCCAGAAAATTGAACTCTCTAACGAGTATGACCATGTCCAATGAGCCTAAGTACACTTGTGTTCCCAAGAATGCAGAGCTTGAATCAGATAACTGGTTGCGAATAGGAGTGCCTAGGACTAAAGGCTTCGCTGAGTTTGTGAATGTGACAATAGATGCAGTTCGTGGAAAGACAAATGTCTCAGGATTTTCCATAGATATTTTTGACGCTGCAATGAAAGCATTAGGTGATCATCGGCTGCCTTATTGTTACGTCCCCTTTCACGAGCATTACAATAGCTCAGGATATTATGACGAGTTGGTGAATCAAGTGTTTTTGGGGGTAAAATTATATTTCAGTATCTTCAATTTTTTTCTTAATACTTTTCCTGGATTAACATTTGTATTTGATCCAAATTTTTTGATTATGTTTCTAACAGACGTATAACATTGTGGTTGGAGATGTAAGTATTATTGCCAGTAGAGCTAATCATGTAGATTATTCGATGCCATACATGGAATCTGGACCTCTAGAAATGATTGTGGCATACAACAAAAGCGATTTATCGTGGGTTTTGTTCAAGCCCTTGACAACGAGCCTCTGGCTGGCATTTGTTTGTTTCTTTTTTTTCACTGGATTTGTGGTTTGGATCCTTGAGCATGGCCAAAACGAGGAGTTTCAGGGATCTATTTCTAGTCAATTTGGCATTAGCTGCTGGTTCGCCTTCTCCATATTGGTTTTCGCACATAGTAATTCCTTTCTTTATTTTTCAATACTCTTTCATTGATGAAAAATTTTATGGACTAAATCAATTATAAATTATTTCATTTCATGTGCTTAATATAATAATGATACCCCATTAATTTATCACAGGGGAGAGAATTACTAACAGCTTGGCAAGAGTAGTGGTGCTAATGAGTTGTTTTGTAGTCCTCCTCCTCACTCAAAGCTACGGTGCTGCTTTATCTAGCTATTTAACACTTCAGCAAATGCAGCCTGATATTGATGATGTAAAGGCACTGATAACGACGAATGCGGCAGTTGGGTATCAGGATGGTTCGTTTGTTTATGGAATCCTACGAAATTGGGGTTTTAAACAAGAAAACCTCAAGTCCTACACATCTGCTCAAGAATGCCACCGATTGCTTTCAAAAGGAACTAAAATGGGTGGAATTGCTGCTGCTTTTGACGAATCCCCATATGCAAACATTGTCCTGAACCTGTATGGCAGCAATTCCGTGATCGTTCGACCAAAGTTGGCTAGTTACCTCTTTCAACCAACAGGATTTGGCTTTGTAAGATGATTTTTTTCCCCATTTTTCACTCACAAATTAACTATAAATCAATTATGTTAATCTTCTTTGTTTTGTTACTTTTCAGGTTTTCCCTAGAGGTTCTCCCCTGGCAACTGAAGTTTCTAGGCAAATTTTATCATTGAAAGAGAATAATTCAATTAGGGACTATCAAAATCACTGGTTCGGCAATCAAGCGGATTATTCAGCCGATAATAGTAGCAATAATGGTCCTGTTAGACTTGGTCCTGAAAGCTTTTGGGTTCTGTTCTTGATTGTGGGACTTGTTTCAGCTTTAGCTCTCTTGATTCATGGCGTCAAGTCTGCTTATAAATGGAAGACAGGTAAGTCCACAAATGGAGGAGGTGATAGTGATAGTGACAATAAGAATGTTTCTGTTACAGCTCCCTCAAAGCCACCTCCAAGTTCTTCTCCGGACAATTCAATCCATGGAAATCACCAAAGTCCATTTTCTCCTGAGTCTAACGCTGATCGTCAAATTCCAAATGGGCAAACACCTCATCAGGGAATGGACTTAAATATTGCGCTTACCAGCATCTACTGAGATAACCAATGTGTTACAGAATGTATAATATAGGAAATTTATAGTATATTCTCCTAATTAATTGATTAGTTACTTTGTATGGTATAATTCTAATTATGCTAATTGATTTAGTTTCCATAAATATTCGCATTATACTTGTACATATATTTTTGTAATTTTTGAATAAAATATACAGAACATTTTTTTCTCATTCTTGTTTTGTTACACAATGAAGCCAATTGGTATTTTAGCTTTTATATTTAACCAATTGATAATTGTCATAAGCAATGTTATTGAAACCGGACCGGATATAAAACCGGCAAGGCTGAGGGTTCGTGGTTCGACCGGGTTCGACCGGATTTTTTCTATTTTTTAAAATATTATTAATTAGTATAATTTTTATAAATACTACTACTCAAACAAAAAAAAAATCTATAAAACATTTAGCATATGTTACAAATATGCTAATAATAATATTTTTTCCACCTTTAATTTTTTTTAAGAAATATTATTACTTGATTAGGTATTTTTCTGCTAAAATATTTTATTTTATGAGTTTTAATTTAAAAATTAAATAATTCAATAATTGTAGATGAAATTAAAAAAAAAAGGGTGGAAAATTATCTTTAAGTTCACCAGTTTTAATAATTTATTCAATTTTTATTCTATTGTATTTTATTGAATTATTAAACCATTATATTGTTTTCATTCGGTTCAAAGGTGATTAAATAGTAAAAAAATCAATTATTTGCTATATAAAACTTATTAGATTATTTATTTTTTATTTTTATGAAAAGAACACTTATTTTTATTAATTATTTTAAATTAAAAGCATTTTTTCAAAAAAATAAAAAATAAAAACATATAATAAAATTAACCCGATTTTGTCCGGTTCTCCGGTTTTTCCCGGTTTTTTCCAGTTCAATATGATTTTTTTCCAGTCTGATTTTATACAGTTGAACCGACCGGTTTGATGACCGGTTCGCAGTTGAACCGGCCGGTCCGGTTTTAATAACTATGGTCATAAGTGGTTTTCATTCTTCGGTGGCACTATTGGTTCATGAAAACATTCATGGTACGCCGTGGTTTAGCCAAGAATTTTCCTTATACGATTAGGCAACAACGATTTTTTTTTTTTTTATACACTTAAATGCAATTGAAGCATTTTCTAAGCGTAAGGTATAAGTATATTTGACGAGAAATTTAATTTGATTGAAGTCGTTAGGTTCAAAGTATTCGGTAAACAAAGAAGATAAGATTCAAAGTGTCCAATAATAGAATATGCAGCAAACAAAGAAGATAAGGGTCCAGTCAACTCAGATTCTCTTTCACCAGCTTGGTTACATGCATACAGTTGTAAACTCAGTTTCTCAAATAAATTAGGATTAACTTCGGAATTTCCCTTATTGAAAATGCCTAGCCAATACTATTTCCAAAAGGATAAAAATGAAAATAAAGCAATAAATTATTAAAGGAAACTTTCAAAGGGAGAGTTTGTCTTCTTTCTTTGTCCATTTTATTCAACGTTGTGATTCAATTCGCAAGTAATTTCTTCTTTTCTTCTTCTTCTTGGTCTTCTTTTTTTTTTAGAAGAAAGAAAAATGAAAAAACCTTGTCCAAAGGCCCCATTTGATGATGGATGGAAGAGGAATCCTGTAACTTAGAGCTTTCAATTTGTAAACAAATTCTTAGCTATATTTGGGCAATTGGGCCAATATTTAAGGGGCTGTTTCTTTGTATAAATCTATTCTTTTTAATTGAATTTAACTTGGGCCATATACATTTGGACTTGTTATTCATACATTTTGACAGAGTTTAATTTGGACTGTATTTATAAATCCTGGATCTTGCTAATAACAATCTGAAAGATACCATTCCAACATGTATCAATAACTAGGAAGGAATGTTCGGCAATGAAGGGGGCCTTATTTTTAGCGGCACAGTTTGTGTTGCCTGATGGTCCAAGCCTTTGATATATGGGGCGTTGCTCGATTGTTCGGAATGGGTAAATGGTCAAATACAATACCACTCTTAGTTTAGTAAGAAGTTTGGATCTTTCGAAAAATCAATTATTTGGAGAGATATCCTAAGCAACTTACTTGCATTAATGGGCTGCAATCTTTGAATTTATCCCACAATTTTTTGACTGGAATAATTCCTGAGAATAAAGGTGCTTTAAAAGAACTACAATTTCTTGATTTGTCTAGAAACCAATTTTTTGGTGAAATTTCGCATAGCATGTCAAGCATGATGTTTTTGAGTAATTTGAACTTGTCCAATAACAATTTATCAGGACAAATTCTTTCATGTACTCAATTACAAAGTTTTGATCCATCCAGTTTCAACGGCAATCTTTGTGGGCTTCCACTCACCTAGAGTTGCAGCGTGGAGGAAGCAGAACCCGCCCAGAAATGAGGAAAAAAGAGGAGATCATGGCAATGGAGATGATGGTCCAGTGGACTGGTTCTACTTCTTTTTGAGTATAACACCTGGATATTTGTGGTGGGTTTTATGGGTGTAATGGGTTATGTAGTGTTCAAAAAAAGATAAGAGGCATTTATACTTCAATTTCTTGGATCGCTCATGGGACTATATCTTTTTATGTCAATGTAATTGGATCTGTGAGGAGTCATGGTTAGTGTTTTTTTTTTTTTTTTTGTCAAATTATCTATGGTCTCTAAAATTTTACTACCAGGAACTAATAAATGTTGCATGAATTGTGTTAATTTTCCCTGAATAGGTCGGTCAGAATTTCAACTTGATGCTGTCTGTTGCTATAATGTTTCTATTATGTATGTCAAATTGCATCTATTGAAGAAATTTCCATTGTGAGAGTGTTGTGTGACTTCTGTCATGTATATTTGATAATTTTATCATCTTCAAGAACTTTTTATGGATGAGTTTATTAGACTCAATAACACATCCGGAGTTCTTATATTATAGCATGCACGAGCCAAGGTATAATTAATTTGGTAACACATTGAAATGTGTTAATTTCATAATATTAGAGCTCCTAAGTTTCAACTGTTATAGTCAAAACTATATCTCCTGTGCAGATATATGATTTTTTTTTTCTTTCTTATTCTAAAATTTCCAATTCTCAATCATTTATTGTAGAGAATCATTAGTGATCGAAGTACACTTTTAAATTGGAAATCATAGTTGCTTTGGTCAGAGGCCATAAGTACCTATAAAAATTTTGTACACGATACCACCAGTGATACTAGACTAATCTGATTCGAACTGCATAATATCAGTAATTATATAGAAAAAACAAAGTAAATAAATATAATTACAAAGTTGTTTTGTTGTATGTGAGACACAAGGCTCTACCGTCGGTCAAAATTGTTCCCAAGAAATTTCTAGGTATGAGAAGGCTTACTCCAGCCTTCTTCCATGGAAATGAGGGTGAGGCGTGTCATCAGGTTTTTCACTATTTCTTCCTCCAGGTTGCTATGTTTATCAGATGATACCTTTTGCAGCGAATAAATTTTCTGAAAATAAATAAAAAGAGAAAGCAAAATGTTATGCACTTTATTCTATATCTTGAAGTTGTAGAATTAGAACATGCTACAGAAAATGTACCTCTCTTTCCCTTTCCTTATACAACTTGAGATATTGGAGTGATTGATTATAAAATCCGCAATGGTACAGAAGGATGCTGTAATCCCTTAATTCTTTTGGATCGGATTCCAGGAGTATTAAACGTTCACATGCTGCAACAATAGCAACAATTTTCTAGTCCAAATCACAGACTTCCCAAAGCCAAATATAGCAGTCAAGACCAGCAAATGCTATAAAAGGAAAAACAGGTTAATGAAATTTAACTTTCATCTTCTAGGTACCAGATAAAGCTAGTCTCATATTCCCGGAGTGTGCACTAGTCCAAAAGCCAGGGTCTAGCCTATGTTGGGCAGCTGCTGAAGTAGGAAGCTGAAATCCACTGCAATAGCAAGAAAGTTTGATAATCAATTTCGTCGAACAAGTAGACAGGCCAAGCCTAAAAATTAAGAAGCACAAACAAACCACCAGAAATGGGCCTAGTGACTAGCACTTGGTTAAAAATTTGGAAGGTCTCAGATTCGATTGCTCCTAATGATATTTAAGTTTGTAATTAGACATTATGCATCACTTGCGGTAAAAGAAGCACATATAGCAAGATAGCAGAGGTACCTTGCTCCAGCAGTGATTGGTCTATCGATAAAATTGGCAGCCTCTGCAGCTCTTAGGAATGAACTCTTCGAGTAGTCAAGTTGAAATGGCCAGAATGTCTCCTTCAAATTCCTCAAGATCTGCATAAAGATTGGAAATTTAGTAATATTCGGTGAAATTTATTAGGGAACAAAACATTA
Organism: Excoecaria cochinchinensis; assembly: GCA_947683425.1. Taxonomy (NCBI): domain Eukaryota; kingdom Viridiplantae; phylum Streptophyta; class Magnoliopsida; order Malpighiales; family Euphorbiaceae; genus Excoecaria; species Excoecaria cochinchinensis. The sequence goes on along the minus strand of CANTUQ010000125.1, from coordinate 666,288 downwards.
ATTAAGTACAAGGACTGACTTCCTCCAAAAGTGTTTGTGTAGTGATGATGTGAGGTTGATCAGATTCCATACTTTTCTGCTTATGATAGCCTTTAGGAAGACTACAGCAATCACGAGGGAAGAATTTCTCAAAATCAAAATCCAAAATTCTCCACATTCGAAGCACCTTCAGAATTTCAGAGTATATCAGTGAAAGCATAGCAGCTGAGCCTGATCCATGCGTCAAAACCTGCTCAATGAATTCACAATATCCATAAAATATTCTATACCAGAAGCTAACATGATCTCATAATTAAGCTAAAAAACAAAACTTTCTTACAGAGGGAAGATATAGAGCTCGTGGGTCTGATTGATTAGCTTCATTGCTTCGATTGAAACCCTGATAAGCCAAAACCAAGAAAAGCGTTAATAGTACAACAGTGAGATTCTTCTCTGGGGAGAGTAAAATACGATCAAGAATAAAAATATATATATATACTCTGTCGAAATACAAGTATCTGTCTAAACTATGGAGAAATGTCTCAGGGGAAGAACTGAGGGATGAGCTATAACAAGAACTGAAGTCCATAGAAAGATCATACAATCTCTCAATGAAAGAATCAAGAGGGAGTGGAACCGAAGATTGAGATATAAGAGCATCATCTTCAGCTGCTATAAAAAGAGCTGTTTTCCACAAATCCACTCGTTTATTGATAGCAATGCTAGTTTGTCTCTCAATTTCATTGAACTTCTTAATCTGCGCCAAGAATCCTTTCCTTGCATCCTACAACAAAATTTTCAATTTTTACATCAAAAGTTCACCAAATTAAAAGCCATCAAGTAAGATCAAAGCAAGTACTTTAGCATGAGTGGTGTCAATTCCTGAAGAATCCAAAGCGCGATGCAGTATGAACTTGAAATTACTGGGCAGGGATCCTCCATTGCAGACTACACGGAAAGACGAAGGAGAAGGAGAAAGAAATAACGAAGAATATAATGAAAGAACCATTAGATAATGCAAGATAAAAACAGAAGAGAAGAAATCAAAGATGCTTGCAATGGCTGAATGAACTTTTGGTAATCTGGTTACAGAGAATCTTATATTGGTGCTGAATCGACTTGCCTTTTCAGACCAAATTCTATAAGAAAATAAAAATTGGCTGTTAAACAAGAAAGAAATAGATTTATAATATAATATAATGAGTTCATGTTCTTGGGTTTTGCGTGAGGTGCGTTCAGTTTTGTCTCAACATATTATCTAACACGTGGATAATGTTACATTATATTACGTAGGAATTTGCCAACTTGGCATGTGTTTTTCATCGTAGTCAAAAAAAGGTTGAAATAAAAAATATATAAAATTTTTCTTTTAAAATAAAAAGAGATTTGAATTAATATAAGGTCATGTTCTTAGGTTTCTCCTTCACTTAATATTATATTTTTGTCTTAATCTGCAACTTGTTCTAGGTATTAATTATTAAAAAACTATTTAAATTTATAGCCAGGCACCGGCACACATAATTTGATTTTCAAGACTAGGATGGAGTACAATACAATATCTCTGTTGACTTGATAATTTATTTCTTGGAGTTGTCCGACTTTCTTTGTCATAAGAAGCATAAACTAAGAGAATCTTCTATCAGGACAATTTCCTGATCGTTGGATGCCTTGGAAATCTTTAGAAGTCAATAAGATTAGGTAGCAACAATTTCTGCGGAAAATTCGCTTGGCAATTTGCAATAGTTCAGACTTTTTTTTTTTATGCTATTTCTTTTTTACTAGTCGGAGTATAAATTCAGTGACCACAAATAAAATTAACTCCGTAAATTTTACAGGATACTTAATCTCTGAGAATGGTGCAATATTTGAGAAACACAGCACCTTAGCATGCATTAAAAAATGGTTACATCTCAGATATCATGAGGCTGACATTTTCGCTATCAAATCTTTTAGCTCATTATTTCTACAACATGTGGGAGAAACCTCTGAAATACATGAATCATCTGGCTATTGGCCTTCACTCGGCCCTCATCAATCGAAAAACAGCAAAAACACAGGACCCTCACCTGGTGCATGAGCAGGCTAATCTCTTTCTTCTCCCTCACATCTCCTTATCGATGATATCACGCATCAATTGTATAGGGATGAGCCCTTCAGTACGGATTGCATCCTTGTTTGGATCCGGACTAATGAAAAATAGCGTTGGCAAACCACGGACCTGTGGTACATTAAGCTTTATGCAGTAAGCTATAATAACTTCTTATAACTGAAAATCAGGGATGTCAGGTGCATCAAAGAACGATCTGGATAAAGAATGTTAATAATCAAGTTGGAAGTTACCTGCATGTCACGTGCAAATTCATATTCGTCGTCAGTATCAACCTTAACAATCATTGCATTGCTCTCATATTCAACAGCAAGCTGCAGAGTTTGTACTTGAGTTATGAACAGCTCATAAAACCAAACCCACCCAAGGTCAGCTAATGAAGCATGTATTGACAAGAGTTTAATTCTAGTGACCAAAAAGAAAACATATTAAAAAATAAACACCAATGGAAATGTATGAGTTGCTATTAAAAATCATTGGTTTACACACTTAATTTATTATTTGCAGTATGGAGAAGGATCCGTTTCTATCCTAATGAAAGCTATTTTTCTATTTCATTCATTCGCTAAAATCAAAATACACCTTAAACAATATTATTGTTAACTTCATCTTAAATGCTATTATTGATAAACAATATTTTTCTCTTTCTTGAATTTAATTTTCAAGCCAGAAATTACAATTTTTTTTAACTGAAGAAAAAACGAATTGGCTTCAAAGTTTTTCTGCAACCACGAAGTCTCTGTTACCAAATTTAACTGTGGCATAAGATGGGATCAGGTTTTGATCCTCTGAAGGTACTAACCAAGGGCTGCTGCTGTCATGCAATCACAAAATTAGCCAACAAAAAATTTATCAAGGAGAAATATTTCTCATGGGGGGAGAAGGAGCAAAGTCACTGCAATTTCATCTTTATCAGATCTATAATAGTCTTTCCCATCCAAAATCCACTTAACAAAAACTCCAGCCAAAAGCCATGTTTTAGAGTTTAGACTTTTAGTAACAGAAACCTTACATGAGCAAATCTATCAAGCACAATAACTTTGTTACTCCAAAGTTCCTAACAACTACAAGAATTTCCCCCTCTCTTCCATTTCAGAGACAAATTACAAAGAAATTAACTGATAGTCTGTGCCGCATTAAATTCATACCCAGTAATTCATTATAAAACATTGAAATTGTTTTATTCAGATATACCATTACCAGCAGCAACAATCTCCTTTCAGAAACCAAACTTCCATTTAAACAAACAAACAAAACAAAACCCACTTTTTGAGCAATACATTTCTACCTAGCAAATTTAGTGTAGGCTCTAGATCATGTACTACTTCTATTTTGTCTGCTCAATGACATTAGTGCTGTTTTTCACGAGAGGCACACACGGGTCACGAGTCGTGCTCATTCGTCCGACTCGTGTCCCTTTGCAGAAGAAGCCTTCGTTCACTAGTCGGCTCAGGTAATTGTCATCTGCACGAGTCGTGCAGGTGTGTCCGACTCGTGCAGGATGCTTAAGGGAGTTTGTCCAAGTGGCATCCAGGTACGTATTTTTCTATTTTGTTTTATTTTATTTTTATTTTTCTCCTAATTTTATTATTTTTCTTACTAATGTGGTTTCAATTTAACTTAATTTAATTTAAGAAAAGAAAAAAAAAAAAAGGAAAAACACAAAACGAAATTAGAAAGAGGGAAAATTTCTTCAAAACCCTAATTCCTTAAAAAGACGCGACCCTTGGTTTCAAAGCCCTTTTCTTTTTCTTCTTTCGTTTATCTTGTTAGACTTCGCGAGTCAAACTATTCTCCTTGGTGTTGTTTTTCCCTTCGCTTTCATTTTTCTTCTTCCCTCGACAGTCTCTTTGCTTCATTTTTCTTTCTCTGTTTTCTTTCATTCTTTTTTTTTTTTCTCTTCGTAGTCAGCATTCAGTTTCTTTTCACGCAAAATGGTAAGAAGAAAAAACCCATCCTCTTCAAGAGTTAACCTAGCACAGAAGGAAGAACATGGTGATTTGTCTTCAACGCTGGGTGCCAGTTTTCCAATCTACTCGGTGGATGAAGGTAATCGATTCTTTACTCTTAAGGACAGAGCAATTCTTCAATGTAAGTTTTTCCCCATATCCCTTCTTGAGCAGGTAGGCATGTTAGACACTGTGAATGAAATGTTGTCTCAATGTGGATTGCTGAGATTTATGAATTTACATGAACATTTTTATCCTGACATAGTATTAGAATTTTATACTACATTGAAAACTAATGAGGAAAATGATAGGCTGTTGGATTTCCGTTTGGATGCTAAGGATCATACTCTGACTTATTTTATGATGCATAGAATGTTTGGGTTTCAACAGTCTGACTTATGTGATCCTCCGAAGTCATTTCATTCCAATGAATTTTGGTCATTTCTCACTGGTTTGACAACGCCTTATAGATCTAGGGAGGCCAAATCTATGTTCATCAAAGATTTAAAATATTGGATTTTTCATAAAATTCTAGCTTCTTTAGTTTTTAACAGATCTGAATTTAATCGAGTTTCTTTTCATGAATTGTTTTTAATGTGGTGCGTACATAAAGGGAAGTCTGTATGCTGGTCCTATTGGATTTTTACTCAGTTATTGCAGTGTGCTAGTAGACATGATTCACCTCTCACACATGGACACGTAATCTCCGTTATTGCAAGGCATATGGATATTGATCTTAGTACCTACACTAAAGTCCGTCCTTGTATTTATTTTACTAAACATTTATTTGTGCGTGGAGAGGTTGTCAATAATGCTTTTCAGGAAATACCACACCATGCAAGGTCTTGTTGGAGGGATCTTCTAGGATCTTCTGCTCAACAAGAGGAAGCTAGTGATGATGAGAGCAGTGGGGATGCGGCTATGCAAGATGTGGCTGAAGCTCTTGTTGTTGGGTCTTTTTCCCACAACATACCAGCCATGCTAGAACAAGTCCTGCAGAATCAATCCGCAATGCAAGATCAGCTGTCTTCTTTGGCTAGACGTCAAAGGAGGCTTGAGCATAAGGTGGACACATTTATTGCACAAGCTGGTTATGTAGTCTCTTCGCCTCCACCTTCACCATGATCAGGGAGTTTTTTTTACCTTATTTCTTTCTTTTACTTTTTCATTTCATTTCATTTCTTTCACATTGAGGACAATATGTGTTCTAAGTGCGGGGGACCTAGTATGTTTGTCTATTTGTGTGTTTGTATATGTTTTATGAGTTTTTGTATGTGTATTATATGTTAGTTGCATGTGTGTATTCATCTTGCAATTAGGCTTTTTAGTAAGTTTTATTATAAGGTATTGTTCAATTTGTATGTAATACAGGTTGTTAAGTCATTTACCTTTTATACTCATTTTATTAGTCTTTCAAAATTTTTTAGTATGTGCTTTAAGTTTTTTTAAGTTATCTTCATTTTACTTCTTTCAATATTTTAGATTATTTAGTTTTTTTACTAACTATGTTTTAAAGTTAGGAAATTGCTCATTTAGTTTAAGATTTTAGGGTTCTAGTTTGCCTTATGGAAACTATAGCCATAATACTTACCCTTAAACTTTTCAATAATGGATGAGGACTTAAAAAGAAAAAATAAAGTGGGATGGAGCATAAAATGCACCCACAATATTCATAAAAAAAACAAAGCAAGATGTATATCCAAAAATTCAATAAAATATGGGATGGAGCGTAAAACGCACCCAATACTACATTCTCTTGCTATTGTAAATTCATGGGATAAAATCTAAAAGTATACCCATGTTTGTAAAAAAATATATATATAAAAGAACACAAAGGTCTAAAAATGCCATGAGATTAGATTAAGGGTATGTGTGCTTACAAATTGTCCTAAAAGGCAGCTAGCAACTTTAGAATTTTAAAGTTTATGATCAATATTCTCTCTTTGAAGTATGTTTAGTTTTTTGGGACTTTATACTCTTAATGTTGGAGTTAGTAAATTTAGGTGACTTATTAAATTTAGAATACATGCTTTAAGATTTGATTCACTGATATTTTGAGTCTTTAAGGTGTTTGATTTCTTTTCAATCATATCATATATGCATAATGAACAATGCTGTATAATAAAGTTTACTTAGTGTATGTTGGTATTAAATTTTTTCACTCTTTTATTTTGCTTGAGGGCAAGCAAGTTTTAAAAAATTTGATAGCTGTTTAATTAATGTATTATTTATGGCATGTTTTGTGTAAGATTAAGAAGTTAAGTATGTAAATATATTTATCTTTTATGTTATTTGTCCAGTTTACGTGTGTATGTGCTTTGTAGGGTGATTTAGGTAAAAAGGAAAGAAAAGAAGCACGAATCATGAAGAAGAGCACGACTCGTGAAGAGAAATAGAAGTGCACGAGTCGTGAAACCAAGCACGACTCGAGAAGGAAAGAAAGACATGCACGACTGGTGAAGAGGTGCACGAGTCGAGCAGAGTGAACGAAGTGCAGAGAAGCACGAGTCATGAAGGGGGACACGACTCGTGAAGATGTGCAAACAGAAGAAATGCAGACCATAAATGCAGAGTCGTGAGGCAAAGCATGACTAGAACAAGGAGAGCACGACTCGTGAAGGGCCAGAGAGAAGGCAGAGAGAAAAGAGAAGAGAAGAGAAAATGAAGGAAGGTTCGTGTTCTGTCGCGAGCGCGATAAGCATCGCGTTTGCGACAGAAATTGCCGTTAGGCAGTTTTTCTTGAAAAGTTACCTGAAAGGGCATATCTTTCCACCAATCTTTGCAACTATTTCAAGAAAGGGACACAACTTTTTGAATACTACAAATATGTAGTTCAACTGTAATTAAGATGATTAGAATATAGAATTTTAACTATTTTACTTTCTATAAGTTCTGTAGAAAAAAGTTCTTTAGTTAGATTTATGTTTTGAGAGGAAGGCAATTATAAGGAAGAAAACTACAATTGGTGCAGGAAAAAAGGGTTAGAGATTCCCTTATTCCATTTCTAATCTTTACTTATTTTTTGTCTCAACATATTATCTAACACGTGGATAATGTTACATTATCTTACGTAGGAATTTGCCAACTTGGCATGTGTTTTTCATCGTAGTCAAAAAAAGGTTGGAATAAAAATATATAAAATTTCTCTTTTAAAATAAAAAGAGATTTGAATTAATATAAGGTCATGTTCTCGGGTTTTTCCTTCACTTAATATTATATTTTTGTCTTAATCTGCAACTTTTCTAGGTATTAATTATTAAAAAACAACCATTGTCTTAATATTTTGTTTTTATCATTTGTAAAATTTTAAATTTATAGCCAGGCACCGGCACGCATAATTTGATTGTCAAGACTAGGATGGAGTACAATAAAATATCTCCGTTGACTGGATAATTTATTTCTTGGAATTGTCCGACTTTCTTGTTACAAGAAGCATAAACTAAGAGAATCTTCTACCAGGACAATTCACTCATCGTTGGATGACCTGGATTAGGTAGCAACAATTTCTGCGGAAAATTCGCTTGGCAATTTGCAATAGTTCAGACTTTTTTTTTATGCTATTTCTTTTTTACCAGTCAGAATATAAATTTAGTGACAACAAGTAAAATTAACCCCCTAAATTTTACAGGATACTTAATCTCTGAGAATGGTGCAATATTTGAGAAACACAGCACCTTAGCATGCATTAAAAAATGGTTACATCTCAGATATCATGAGGCTGACATCTTCGCTATCAAATCTTTTAGCTCATTATTTCTACAACATTTGGGAGAAACCTCTGAAATACATGAATCATTTGGCTATTGGCCTTCACTCGGCCCTCATCAATCGAAAAACAGCAAAAACACAGGACCCTCACCTGGTGCATGAGCAGGCTAATCTCTTTCTTCTCCCTCACATCTCCTTATCGATGATATCACGCATCAATTGTATAGGGATGAGCCCTTCAGTACGGATTGCATCCTTGTTTGGATCCGGACTAATGAAAAATAGTGTTGGCAAACCACGGACCTGTGGTACATTAAGCTTTATGCAGTAAGCTATAATAACTTCTCATAATTTCATGTGGAAAACATAATCTGATGCATCTTGTAACTGAAAATCAGGGATGTCAGGTGCATCAAAGAACGATCTGGATAAAGAATGTTAATAATTAAGTTGGAAGTTACCTGCATGTCACGTGCAAATTCATATTCGTCATCAGTATCAACCTTAACAATCATTGCATTGCTCTCATATTCAACAGCAAGCTGCAGAGTTTGTACTTGAGTTATGAACAGCTCATAAAACCAAACCCACCCAAGGTCAGCTAATTAAGCATGTATTGACAAGAGTTTAATTCTAGTGACCAAAAAGAAAACATATTAAAAAATAAACACCAATGGAAATGTATGAGTTGCTATTAAAAATCATTGGTTTACACACTTAATTTATTATTTGCAGTATGGAGAAGGATCCGTTTCTATCCTAATGAAAGTTATTTTTCTATTTCATTCATTTGCTAAAATCAAAATACACCTTAAACAATATTATTGTTAAGTTCATCTTAAATGCTATTATTGACAAGCAATATTTTTCTATTTCCTGAATTTAATTTTCAAGCCAGAAAACACAATTTTCTTTTTTCTTTTTTTTTTAACTGAAGAAAACACGAATTGGCTTGAAAGTTTTTCAGCAACCATGAAGTCTCTGTTACCAAATTTAACTCTAGCATAAGATGGGATCAGGATTTGATCCTCCGAAGGTACTAACCAAGGCCTGCTGCTGTCATGCAATCACAAAATTAGCCAACAAAATTTATCAAGGAGAAATATTTCTCATGGTGGGAAAAGGAGTGAAGTCACTGGAATTTCATCTTTATCAGATCTATAATAGTCTTTCCCATCTAAAATCCACTTAACAAAAACTCCAGCCATGAGCCATGTTTTAGAGTTTAGACTTTTACTAACAGAAACCTTACATGAGCAAAATCTATCAAGCACAATAACTTTGTTACTCCATAGTTCCTAACAACTACAAGAATTTCCCTCTCTCTTCCATTTCAGAGACAAATTACAAAGAATTTAACTGATAGCCTGTGCCTCATTAAATTCATACCCAGTAATTCATTATAAAACATTGAAATTGTTTTATTCAGATATACCATTACCAGTAGCAACAATCTCCTTTCAGAAACCAAACTTCCATTCAAACAAACATACAAAACAAAACCCACTTTTTGAGCAATACATTTCTACCTAGCAAATTTAGTGTAGGCTCTAGATCTTGAACTACTTCTATTTTGTCTGCTCAATGACATTAGTCAATATAGTTTCCTTTAAAACAGACTAATTACCAACTGAAATCCCAATATGAATTAGAAAGAACAATATAGTTCCCCATCAGCAGCATCATTAGCTACAGATGTTTAAAAATCATGCATTAGGAAATCATAAACTAAATAATGATATTGCGTCAAAATTGTTCAAAACAAGCATTGAAGTATACCATTTCAAGTTCTTGGGCCATCAAAATACAAGGTCCACACCACGTTGCATAGAAATCAATGATAAGAGGTACATTTCTTTCTCCCCTTGCCAGCTCCTGAATCTCCTGAGCTGATTTCTTTTCCTGCCACCAAAAAATTACAATTATCCATCGGAATTTTCACAAATTTTAGAAAATCCCATAAAAACAAAAGCTAAATGAAATGAATTGGGATTCCCCCAAAAAGATATGAATCCAACAATTCACCAAATTAAGTATCTTTTTTCTCAGAAACCAAGCAGAAGATATGCAGTTTAAAAACCAAAAACACAAGCATCGCAAAAATCTAGCTAAAGATGGAAACTTTATGAACCAAAAAAACAATTGTAAGGCAATTAATCGAAGAGCATACCACAAGATAGTCTTCTCTAACATACTTTCCATGAGGCGGTCTGCAAAGCAATCTTCTTGGGTGAGTAGAGACTGAAAAGGGTCGGTTGGTGGAGGAGAAGAGAGAATTTGGAAATGAAAGGGAAAATGATGGTGAAGCTTGTGAAGTTAAGATTGATGAGAAAGTCGTTATCTTGTGACAAGGTATGTGAATTTGGAGCATAGCCATTTGCAGAGATAGCAAAGAGTGAGTAAGCTAAGCTCTGCTTGACAGAGGGTTTAGGAGAGTTTTTGCAGATATGAATTGAGATTTTAAGGAGTGTTTGGATGCGCGATCATAAACACATTAACATCAGAATTAGAATATCATTAATTGCTGCTTGTGACTTTTCCATCTGCTCTTTTACCTTTGGCCAGATTATTAATTTTTTCTTTTCACCAGTCTGTTTTATTCACAAATTTATTTATTATTTAAAAAATTAAATAAAAATGTAACGTTTTTGCAACTTATGTGGGCTATTAGTAGGTGGGTAGAACCTTGTAATTAGACGTAAGTCCACAATGCAATACTTGGGCCTAACATTTTCGTTATATTTTGGAAACAATTGGATTTAGTTCATCATGGATTTGTTGGGCTCTTCATAGAAAAAGAAGAAGACAAACTTAGAATTAGAAACTACATGAGTTGACCCAAGGCTGAGTTGTTGAGTTCAATTTCTCTCTGATGTAACCAAAAAGAAAAAAGAATCATAAACCGTAATGTCTGTATTATTATTCAGAAAAGTCAATTACAAAATAAAATGAATAAACCATAAATAATGATAAGCACCTCAACAAAGAAGAGCTATACAAAAAAAGAAGAAAACAAAGAAAAGAATCAGTCTTCAGAATTCAAAAGCACGCGTCCAGTAGACAGCAACAACATAAGCCAGCGCAACTGCATTTGTCAAACAACAGAAAATAAGTAAATCATAATCATAATTGTTGTGAAAAATAAATCTATAAACTCAGTTGCAAAGAGACATACCATCCTTTGCCAAACCCACGGCTCTGGGACGCAGGAGGAGAGGGCTGGTGAGGAACTTGGGGGTCATTTTTCATGGGGTAACCAACCGGTGGCGGAGCAACATAAGGACCTTTTTGTGGTGGCACCGACGTTGGATATGAAGTTGGCGGTGGAGGATATACATCTACAAAAACCAATATACAAACCCCATAAATACAACATATATGTATAAACATCAAAGAACAAGAATTCAGAAATCAAAGTCTATATAAGTTCACCTGCTGGAGTTTCTTGATGGTTATAATAATGACTCATTTTGAAACTTCAAACAATATTCAAGAACAGAGAGATTTATATTTAGTAAGAAGAAGAAGAAGAAGAAGAGGAGGAAAAAATGGAGATGGTATTGTATAATATCATCAATCAATCAATATATATATATATAGAAGGAAATGCAAGTCAGAAACGAAATTTTTCATACACGGCAACTGCTTTATTTTTTTTAATTCATTACGCGTTTTCATATGTAATTTTATACTACTTTCCAAGAAGGAACCTCTCTTTATTTATTTATTTATTTTATTTTATTGTTCTTTTTCAACATTTAATTAATGTAGGAAAATAGTCCCAAGGTGTCTTTACTCGTCTTCAACTTTTCTTCTTCTCGATGGATTGCCAAATAACAAATTCCCAAGTTATTTGTTTTATTTTTCTAGTCGCTTCTCCTCCAATAAACAATTCTTCATGCGATTGAATGATTTCCGTCCACCGACCGTTCTTTGGTTCGAGTGATAATTTCTTTAAATGAGTTATCAAATTCAAGTTAAAAATGCCATCACCAATTATATATATATGGGGTTGATTTCACCCATGGTCACTCAACTTATCACTTATCGCGCAAAAGTAACCGACTTTTTTTTTTCTTACTTAAATGTCATTGAACTTTTAATATTATTGCACAAAAGTCATGTTGACCGGAATCCGGCGACGACTCTTGCCGGATTGATAAGTTCAACAAATACTACATTTAAATTAATTTCACTCACGGTCACTAGACTTATCATTTATCTCGAAAAAGTAATTAACTTTTTTTTTTTCCAACTTAAATGTTACTGAACTTTTAACATTTTTGCAAAAAAGTCATCAATCCGGCAAGGGTCGTCGCCGGATTCCGGTCAACATGACTTTTGTGCAATAATGTTAAAAGTTCAGTGACATTTAAGTAAGAAAAAAAAAGTCGGTTACTTTTGCGCGATAAGTGATAAGTTGAGTGACCATGAGTGAAATTGACCCTATATATATGCATCCGATAATATCTTAAATTAATTAATTATGTAAATTTAAAAAAAAAAACTGAACAGGATACAAAGATCATGGAACCAAAAACAATGATTTGCATCCAATACAAATGGCTTGGTCACTTTATTTTTTTTAATCAGTATATTAATCAAAATCCTCTTACCTATTATTCCTCAAAAAGAAAATTAACTAAATAACGTTTATAAATTCATCCATAGACATTATTATTAAATAATATCTTGTAAAATACCATTTCTAATATCAAAAGTTATTGATCCTATTTAATTCATCCATAAATATACGAATTGATGATAAAGGTAAAAGTTTTCCACATTTCTTATAAAAGAAAAAAAAAATGTTTCCTTATTTGGTAGCCAACAATCATTGAATTAATATCTACTCCAATTGAAAACCGAGTATTATAGTTATCCTTATTTTTCTTGATAACGTTTGGAAATTGAATTCGTATGATCTTTGTCTGATTAATCATCCATTCAATTCAACAGTGTGAATTCATTTTCTGAATTATTCGGAGAATACAATGCCCAAAAGTAAATGACGGTTTATAACTATTCGGTATCCGATGGTTTTAAACTCATATAGGACCGATCGGTCGGTTTACTAATTTTTGAATATCAAACTGTTTTAAAAAGAAAAAAGAAAAATTAAAGGAGAAGACAAGAGAATTATAACAATAAATTTTGCATTCTAAGTAGGAAAGAATTAGTCTCGCACTGGATGGAACTCCATTTGATCAATCTTATACCTAATTACATAGCCTTAATCCAATTTCCCCACCTTTTTTTTTTTTTTTTGCAAAAAAAGTAATAATGAAGAATAAAAAAATCTTCCCTTCTACCAATAAATAAAAGAAAATTAATGAAGAATATATCATTAACATCAACTAGAAGAAAACGGTCCTGCACTGCATGATTCCAGAAAGCCCCCACAACTGTGTAAGAACATAAACAAATAATAAATGAAGCATTATAATTGATTTTGAGAGAGAAACAAATTATGAAAAGCTTGACGTTCAAATGCTTACAATTGTTTGCAACGTCGCCGCGGCGGTGGCGGCGGTTGTTGTGGTTGTCCGACGCCCCTGTTGTTCGGGTGACTAACCGGTGGCAGTGCAACATAAGGGCCTCCATAGTTGTATCCCCTCCATAGTAGTTGATAACACTGCAAATATCGTTTGCATAAAAGCCCATCCAGTCGGCCCAGTCTGTTGCCAAGGCCCAAGATCCAATAACAAAAAGGTAGCAGGCGTGAGCTCCAAGGCAGCGAACACGCCCGATCGGCTGATGTGACTGCCAATCCCATCAGCCGTCTGACATAAGGCAACGCCCATGTCCATCAACTGCTCCCAGTCACTTCGCCGCATACCTACTCTGACTGCCAATTGTCACATCCCAAGCACTCAAGTGCCCTTCAACTGTCTCTTATAAATAGCCCAGCCAACGATGACACCAGCTATTGAATTTCTAGCATTTTATGTCTAAGTATTCTCTCTCTAAAAGCTACTAACTTAAGATTCAGAGTGCTTACGCCTGATCCGATCGGACTCTTTCTCTTGCAGGATCTACTCATCCGATCGGATCTCACGCTACAGATTGGCCTGCTCTCCTTCTCTTTCGATAAAGACCATTCAGTGCTATATCATTTGGTTCTTTCATTGAGAGACGAGGGCCAGCGCCCGAGCGACCAGCACCCGATCAGCAGCGCCCAAAGCGGCCAGTTCCGTCGAGCGGCTAGCGCCCGAAGACCTCTCTCGGGAGGGGGAATAATGATAGCAATGCTATCCTCCTATCCCACATCGGCTGAAGATGAGTTTGAAGTGAACCTTATAAGGCTATGGACACCTTCTTCCTGTACACGCGTTTTGGGACAAAACCCAAGAAACAAAGTCGTGAGGGCTCAGGCCCAAAGCGGACAATATATACAGTGCCCGGTGCTCTCGATAAAGTCAGAAATGACTTTATCATTTGGTATTTTCGTTGAGAGACGAGGGCCAGCGCCCGAGCGGCCAGTCCCGACAAGCAGTCAGCGCCCGAAGACCTCTCTCGGGAGGGGGAATAATGATAGCAATGCTATCCTCCTACCCGACATCGGCTGGAGATAAGTTGGAAGTGGACCTTATAAGGCCATGGACACCTTCTCCCTGTACACGCATTTTGGGGCAAAGCCCCATAAACAAAGTCGTGATGGCTCCGGCTCAAAGCAAATAATATGTACAGTGTCCGGTGCTCCCGATAAAATCAGAAATGGCTTTATCAGTAGTATCCTTGCACTAGTGGCAGCTCTGGATATGCCTGACTAGCCAGATAATATGAACAATTAAGCTGATGATATGGCAGTGAATATATATACTCTTGAAAATCCATTATTTTTAGATTCGAAAAATAATTTAAATTATCAAAATATATGTGCAATGTGATGATATATGCTGAATATGCACGCATTGAAATTGTCTGTCTCGAGCTTGTTTGATTTTCTGGAAAATGAAGAAAAATGGAGGGTGCCTATCTGTCTTGATTTTCTAAATTTTACGAGCTATAACTTAATTTTCGACTTATTTTTATCATGATTACCAAATTTAAGAGTGAATGCTCCAATAGTAAATAAATAAATTTTTTATCATAAAATCAAACAAATTTTGAATATACTGCCTAGAAAATCATTTTGCCCGAATTCAAATAGAGCTCCAATCGGAAATTCCAATTGGCATGTTGAATCAGCGTCACGGTCACACATGCCACACAGTTGGCAGCCATGTCACACTACCATGTCATTTTGAAGCCACATGTCGCCATTGCCACTTCAGACAAGAAATAACAATTATCGTCACTGCCACATGTACAATGCCATGGCAATGATGATGTGGCAGTCTGATGTTGTCAGAGTCCGATGTGGCAGTGGTAACGGGTTCCAATTGATGTGGCAATGTGACATGGCTGCTAACTGTGTGCCACATGTGATCGTGTTGCTGATTTGGCATGCCAATTAATTTTTTTTTATTAAGCCTCCACCTAAATCTAGGTAAAGTAAAAAAAAATAAAAATAAAAATTCTTTTATTACTATTCGCTCATTCACCCATAAGCTGGAGAAATTAATTCTAAATTTCATAGTATTAAGGCAGAGAAATATTTGTGACTCCTGCATTTTTCTTCATTTTTCATGAAATCAAACCATCTCGAGATAGAGAATTTTAGCGTGTGCCAATTTCACATACATTATTCATTTATCATAGATGAGCTACTAATATTAATAAAAAAAAAAAAGAATGAATATTACTTTATGGATATGAAGACAATTTTTATATGCTATTTTATCATTTGTTTGATAGATAAGTATTGAACTAATATTCAAACAAAAAAAAATATTATAAATTTCATGTTCGATTATACCTGGAGGTTGTTGATAGCTTTGGTGATTCATCTTGGGATTGCACAAAGACAAGGTTAATCAAGCAAAATAGAAGTTTGAGTTATATATATCAAATTAAAACAGGGGTTAATTTCACCAATATTCACTGAACTTATACTCGAATAACACTAATATAATAAAAGAATTTTTGTTTTCATAAAAATCATTAAACTTAAAACATGTTTACAGAAAAATCACTTTAATCGTTTTTCAACGATTTTTTTGGCCAAAAAATCCAACCGGCACGTACACTCAGCACCTCATACATAAATAGCTTGACACGTGGTATATCTTGTGAAAAAAATGACATGTAACTATGCCACACGGTAAATTGACTTGTCGAAGTGTGCATGCGACATGGCATGCTCATATATCATTTTTTTCATGTGGTATGACACGTGTCAAGCCATGTGTGCACAGAGATACTAAGTGTACGCGCTGACTAGACTTTTCGGCGAAATAATCGTCAGAAAACGATTAAAGTGAATTTTTTGTAAACATGTTTTAAGTTCGATGATTTTTATGAGAACAAAAATTCTTTTATTATATTAGTGTTATTTGAATATAAGTTCAGTGACCATAGATGAAATTAACCCATTAAAACAGTAAGGTCCAAGAAAATGTTCAGAAAACAGTAAGTATGCCACACGGTAAATTGACTTGTCGAAGTGTGCATGCGACATGGCATGCTCATATATCATTTTTTTCATGTGGTATGACACGTGTCAAGCCATGTGTGCACAGGGATACTAAGTGTACGCGCCGGCTAGACTTTTCGACGAAATAATCGTCAGAAAACGATTAAAGTGAATTTTCTGTAAACATGTTTTAATAAGTTCGATGATTTTTATGAGAACAAAAATTCTTTTATTATATTAGTGTTATTTGAGTATAAGTTCAGTGACCATAGATGAAATTAACCCATTAAAACAGTAAGTTCCAAGAAAATGTTCAGAAACAGCAGCTGCGACTTATTAATTACATGTACAAGGAAGCTTACATACATTTTTTGATTGTCTTGTGATCCGACGAAATTCAAATTTATTTTTAAAATTGATTTATCCGTTTCTTCTTTTTATTTATGGAATGAATTAATAGTGCATTCACATATTATAAAATTGAATCCACATAAATTAATGAATTCCAAAAAAATTGTTATATCGGGTCTGGCTTCCGTAAACCTACAGGACTGACTAATTTAGAGTTGCTGTCATATTTATAATTAAAAGTAACTTTTCTAATAGCATACGTTTTATGCACGAAACAAGAATTGATGATTTTTTCTCTTTTAATCACTTTTTATTTGGAACACTAGTGAAAATAGAAAGTCGATACTTTCTTTCCAATTTGATGCCCGTCCACTCTATATGATTTGTATCACTAACGTACAGAATTAAGGTCAAAACGTTTTTCTTATTATTTAAAGTTTGAACCGCAATTTATTAGGTCAATCCCACATGTTTTAATTATACGTAAGGTTACTTGTTCATTTTCTTTTCCAAATTTGAGTCACTTGATTAAGAAAATTATTTATGTCAGTAATCAAATAGCTATAGCGCTTTATAATGTTAAGGAAAAAAAAATTGAAAGCACTAATTTTTATAATGTAATTTTCAATTACATAATCCATTACCATACCATGACTTTTCTCAGTCTTCGCAAAAGACTTTAAATTCCTCTGTAAATTGTGGTCTTTTCTTGCTTCAAGGAACCAGTTAAGGTTGAGAGTTAGTCCTAATTGGAATCCACCACCCTTTCTTGGTATTATAGACATGGGGTCACGGAGCATAGGGCCTAGTTTCCCCATTGGATTCATTCACTCAAGTAATTAAACGATCTGAATTTGTCAAACTCAGGAATCGCCAGCACCATTCCTTTCTGGTTCTGGAATATGTCTATTGATTTTTACAGCTTAAATATCTCTCACAACCAAATCCAGGGAGTAATTCCTGATAACTTTTCGTTGCAGGCCTCTTTGGTGGACATGAGTTGGAATAATTTTGAAGGTCCATTGCCGTACATGTTCTCCACTGCCAGAGCATTATATCTTTTTGGTAATTCTTTTTCAGGACCATTATCCAGGTTCTTGTGTTACAAGCTACAACAGCCAAGGTACTTGGAAGTTCTTAATCTTGGAGAAAATCTTATGTTCAGGGAGATGCCAGATTGTTGGATGAAATGGCAAAGTCTGGTGGCATACAACAAGTTGTGTGGGCAGATTCCAATGTCCATTGGAGCTTGAAGCTCTCTAGTCGCTCCACCTTCGTGGTAATAGGCTTTCTGGTGAACTTCCATCATCTCTCCAAAACTGTACAAGATTATCCACCTTGGGCCTTGCAGAAAATGAACTGGCAGGAAATATTCCACCATAGATTGGAGAAGCATTTTCAGACTTGGTGATTCTTAGTCTCCGCAAATGAGTTTTAGAGCCACATACCCATTGAACTTTGTCAGCTGAGTTCTTTATACATTTTGGATCCTGCTGATAATAATCTAACTGGTACTATACCGCATTGTCTTAGTAATTTCAGTGCAATGGTAGATAACAAGAACGATTCAATAGGCTTGCTTCTAAAGGGAGATGCATCTTCATGGCCCATTTTATGAGAGTATTTTCCTTGTGATGAAAGGGAGAAGGGATGGATACAGCAGCATTCTTAAGTTTCTAAGAAATATAGATCTTTCGGAAAATAAATTATCTGGAGAAATTACTGAGAAAATAACAAGATTGGAAGGATTGCGATCTTTGAATTTGTCTCACAATTGCTTGAGTGCAAGAATTCCTATAGATATAGGTTCAATTGGTGAAAACACATAGCAAAATTGACATTTCTAAGTCATTTGAACTTGTCATTCAACAATGAGCGGGAGAATACCAACCAGCACTCAACTACTAGGCTTCTCATCATCGTGCTTCATGAGGAACAAACAACTTTGTGGACTTCCGCTCAAGAATTGCAGTAAAGATGGTGAAACACCGGCCCCTGAAAGAGGAGGGAGTGATGACAATGGTGTAAAGTGAAATGGTTCTATGTGAGCATGGCACTTGGATTCATTGTGGGGTTTGCGGGGAGCAATTGGCGCTTTGGTAGCCGAGGTTTGTGTATTTTCGCTTCCTTGACAGCCTGTGGGGCAAAATTTGGCGGCGACTTATCAGAATCTTGCGATTCTAGTGGCATATATTTTGTAGTATTATAGTCTGTTATGTTAATAAATGCCATTTTATGCCTACGCTCTGTATTAGTTTGGGGTTGTGGAGACTTAGTAAGCCAAAATCATTTTTTGATGACTAAAAGAAAATTAACCAATTTTTTAGTCTGTAAAGCTTGACTTGCAGGTTCACAATCCTGAAAAGGACTTCGTTGACATCATGTTATTTAAATAAATAATTAAGTAAATTAATCATCTAAAATGATCACAAAATATATATATCTGCTTGAAGCACTGCATTGTTCAATAAAAGAGAACATTACAATGAGCTAGGGATATGTTATTTTTACCTACCACAGTTCTCTGACTAATTTCCCTTACTACAAAGTTAATTAATGATATCTCCCTCACCCTTTTCTTCTGATTCCATTTCCGAAATAAAGTTCTCTTCTACATATAATAATTAAGCTTGCTATACATATAATTATTAGCTTAATATAATCACTTATTACACTAATTAATCAATTGATGATCAGCTTCTTCCAATTCTTAAAGAAGAATCAACAGTTTTACCAACTCCTGCAAATAGCTTGGCAATCTCCAGTTGAGTATTGGCTATGATTTCAGTTCTTTTGAGGTCCATTTCACCTCTTTTGGCCTCAGCTTCTATTCTCATTTTTTCTAATTCTCGCATTGTTTCCATTCTTGCTTGTTCTGATCTTACTACTACTTCTGCTAGCCATCTTATGCTATCTGCAAGTTCCCATTCTTGATCTCTTCTTCTTTTCTTGTTCCTTTTTTCCATTTTCATCTTCATTTTTCTCGACCTTAATTTCTCCTTGTCGCTATACAAAGCTGGAGTGCTACTATCTGTCTCCATTACGTTCTTATCTGAGACATGATCTGATAACTTTGCTCCAAATCCATCCTCCTGATCCCATAACATGTTTAATACATATATTAGACAAAATATATATATTGCTATGAGATTAAACCCTAAAAAAATGAGATTTACCAAGGATTTTTAGCGACAGATAGAAATATAATCTTGAAGCATTTTTGGACAGAATCAAATTATGACGGATAAGAAAGGGATTAATTGGATTAATTAATTCTGTTAGGTGAAATTGAATAAAGAATTGACCAGCCTATTACAAGAAAATAATGAAAGTATATTTTTGATATTTTTAATTATGAAAAATTCAATGTGCATGTATTTATAGCAAACGCCATTGAATTAGTTGGAGTTTTCTCTGCACAGATATTTAATTACATTTAAAAATCATCGCAAGCAGACAAGCAAGCTTTGAACAAAATTTCCACTATACAACTAAAGCATAGACTATAATCATAATTATTTTGACCTAATCAAGAATTAATAAGAAAATAATATTATTTGAAAAACTCATAAGAAAATTAATTATGATTACTAACCTTGGGTCCTCTATCAACACCATTGGACCCATGAGAGTTCTGAGCAGCCACAATAGCCGGAGGAGGAGGTGGAGGCGGAGGAGGAGGAGGAGGAGGTGGTGTTAGTGGTGGTGCTAGAGGCTGTGGATGTGGCTGTGGAACCACATGAGACGGCTCTAATAATATCAAAGGAGGATGATTAGACGACGGAAGAGCCTGCGGTGGTTGCGGCGATGGCTGTGGTGGGGCAGTGGAAGTTCCACGCAATAAAAGATCAAGACGTTGATAAAGAGGCCAAGAAGAGCCATCGGCGGTGGCAGATTCCGATCTATACCTTTTCTTCATGGATTCAATTTTGTTCTTGCATTGAGTTTGTGTCTTTGGAGATTTAGAACAATTAGCTCTTGAAGATACATAACGAGCAACATCTTCCCAATCATGGCCTTTTAGTTTGGCTCTGTTTCTAAGTATCCATTTACTCTCATAAGCTTCAAGCAAGCTCGATACTGCTCCTTCACTCCACTCATCTCTTTTAAGCCTATCTCCAGCGCCTCCTCCGCCACCAAAACCACCGCCACCAGCTGCTTGTTTTCTTGAAGACTCTTCCTTTATGGTAAGAGGAAGAGATGGGCTTTCTTGATTATTTTCTTTATCCATTTCTCTCCATGCTAAAGAAAAATTTTAGCTGTGTTTATGTGTTAGCATGGAGAAAGAAAGAATAGGAGAGAGAGAGAGAGAGCACTAGCAGTATAGTGGGGAAGCAAAGGAAGAGAGAGAAAGAGAAGCAGAGAAGCATTTGAGAGATAGGAAAGGGATGAGTGGGCAACCATCCAAAGAAAGTGGTTCATTTTGTCAAATGAGTTAATGATAGTAACCTCTTAACTTTAATTTTTCTTTCTTTTTAAATTTTAGGATGGTTTTGTTAATGTTATAATGTTATAACATTTAACCGTAATTATCCTCAGCACTCGATTAAAATATTTAAAATATTAAATTAAATTTTTAATTCTGACAATTATAGTTAAATTATGATGTTATAATATTTAATTATTAAAATTTGATTTAATTGTTAATGCTTAATTAAAATTGTAAAAGGTATTCTAAATATATATATATATATAATTAGTTAGTTTCAAGTTCAATTTTTAGTTTCACCGTTACCGATATCAGCACTCGATTAAAATATTTAAGATATTGAGTTGAATTTTTAATTTTGACAATTATAGTTAAATTATGATGTTATAATAATTAATTATCAAAATTTGATTTAATTGTTAATGCTTAATTAAAATTGTAAATATGCAATTTGCTGCTATTATTTTTCTACTAGTCAGAAAATGTTTTTAATGGTTTTTGTCGGTTTTTACCACAGTAGATATTAAAATTAGTTATTTTTGCTATTAAAAATATTAAAATATTCACTTTTATCTTTTTTTGAGATGAAAATCTTAATCAAATAGCTGAATAGATAGTCTTTAATGGAAAACTGATAAATTTGTAATAACGTGCAAAGACAAATTTACATTGCATATAAGTGGGTCCTTGGCTCTTTTTTTTTTTTTTTTTAAAAAAAATCCTTATAATTTTATATTGTATTTAACTTATTTTCTAAATTAGTCTTTCTAATTTTTTATTTATTATGGTTTTTTTTGCCCTTATCAGAGTTTATTTTATTTACTTTGATATTTAAATTTTGGTTCCTTTCTTTATTGAATATAAGTGGATTAAAAAAATAAATCGATAAAAATTTTAATATATATCACACGCCTATTACTTTATTTACGTAGGTATTAATTTATTATTATTTTATTGAGTATCGTTTATTTCTTTAGCTAAAAAATTGACAATTTTAATATTCTTAATGACAAATCTCATAAAAAAATATTAAAGATAATTTTCTGAGTATTGAGAAAACAATTATTCTTAACCCCAAAAAGAATTGTTACAACAATTGTGGGTATGCTGGGGTTTGAATAGTTGAGGTAGTGTTATTTTGGCTGTTAGCGTTGATATGAAGCCAACCAAGAAATCCACTGGGGCTAATAAGAGAAGTGGTGGTGGTGGTGGGTCACTCACGTGGGTCTGTCACCCACTCTTTTGTGTGTAAATCCTATCAACAATTCAATCACCACCACTAGTAGCAATTTATGCTACGGTCACTTGACCATTATAGCTATACCTTCTTTTGCATGTATTGCCTACTTGTGCCCTGTTTTTAAGCTTTTGGGTGGATTCATCACCATTACATTACATTACATCCCATTTACTTTTCCTTTTGCTATTCTTATTCTGCCTCAAACCTTATTATGCTTGCCGAATCATTTTCTAGTGGTTAATTTAAGTGCTTTTCATCAACTCATATATTCTCATTATGTGAGGCACTAATCCATCCATATCACTCACCATAATCTCTATATGCCTAATTTAATTGTTATATTGAATAATTCGACATCCCAAATTTAATTTGAATTCTTGCAAATCACTTCTTTCATTACTTTGGGAGTATTGTTTGGCATTTATTAGAAGTAACTCTACAGTGTGCATACATTTTTCTACAGTTAGATCGGACACACGCGTATATTTAAACTACTGTATGCATGCACACACTTAAATATCGGCCATTTATTATAATTTGTATAATATAATTTGTATAATTTTACTTTCTAATAATAAACAAAAGAACCAGTCATATAATTCAATAAAAATATCTTTGGTCGACCACCCGTCACAGATAGTTACATTACATGACGCAGATATTAAAGCGTAAATGTGCCGCCAAGGATTTAGCCATAGTCCGTATGCTATGAGATTTATTCAGAAATATTTCTCTTTTATTCGTTTAATTTTCTTTGTCTTTTCAAAATTAAAAAAATCAACATCACATAAGATTTTATTGACTGTAAATTAAAAATATATAAATATAGGTAAAAATATTCTCTTAATAAAAAAAAAAAACCTTTAAACTATGATTATGCGGTTAAAAGCAATCAATTATTTTGGAATTTAGAGGAGATCTAAGCAAAGATTTAGTGGCTCTGTAGGATAATACAGGATAAAAATATTTCCACGAAGAATATTTAAGGAATAAATATATTCTCAGCTATATATAAGGTTTTCTATGAGATCAGTATTTAAATAGAAAAAACATTTACCTGTAAAATCACTTCAGCATATAAATAATAAATATATAATAGTTTTAGTCGCTGTTTAATTTCTTCTTTTGGTCTTTAAACAATAACCAGTGAATCAAAATATTCTATAATTGTTAATTAATACCTTTTAATTAGTTTCCTAAAGCCACTTTTTATTTTAAAATAATTCAAACCACTTAGATTAATATTCTTTTTTTAGTTTATTGCTCAAGATTTTACCTTCATCTTATTTAAACTCTCATCCTTATATCTTTATTATATATCATATTATTTAATATTCACTGATTATGCAAAAACATAAAATAAAATTCCCTTTCATATACGCTTTTATATATATGAATTTTTCCAAAAACATAAAATAAAATTATAGAACTGGAATTTGGTTTTTTTCCGTTCAAAAGAAAAAGGAATATTTAAAAGGATTGCGCTAGAAGGAGGGCTTGAACCTCCGACCTTGTGGTTAACAGCCACACGCTCTAACCAACTGAGCTATTCCAGCAAGTCTATATTTAAAATTCTAATAAACAATATATATAAATGACTCATAAAATGAATAAAAATAAAATAATTAAAAACATATATGTAAAAAAAGAAAAAACTCATATTTTAGTCCCTCAACTTTAACTTTTGTACACATTGAGTTTTCGAACATTTCAAAAAGAATATATTAAGTTTAAAATGAACGGTATAAATGACAGTATAATATAAGTGCAGTTAAAATCGTGTGTATTTTAATGTAAAAGTGTTATTTTTATTATCCGTTTGTACTTAATGCGTTATACTCGAAAATTTCGAGAACTCAATATGTAATTTTTAAAGTATAGGAATCTAATATATAAAAATATTAAAATTTAAGTACCCAATATATAATTTTTGAAATATAGGAATTTAATACATAAATACGTTAAAATTTAAGGATTAAATTATAAATTTTTCCTAAAAAAAACTTAAAAAGTTGTCACATAAAGCCAGCCATCCAAAAAGTTGAGATTATGTAATATAAAGAAAAAATGCAATAAGCAAGAAAGTGGAAAGGGGTTGCAAAAGAGAAAAGTGAGTCGGAATTTAATTGGATTAGAGGACTTTTGCAAGAGAGTAGTGATTTATATATATAGGCTTTTAAGCCTAAGCAGTATATTATTTATTTAGCATATAATAATATTGGCAAAGTAATGGACAAATTTAGAATATTGACATTTACATCACTTGTGGGATCTGATTATTCATTCCATAGGAATCATTTCAGAGGACCATTCCCACTACCTTTTTTGAAATGTTTACTCCAGCAACTTATTTAATTGATTGTTTCTATTCTTCAATTTCTTCTTTCTAAATTCATATAATCCTTTTATTAATACACCTCGTAGCGTCAACAACGTTTGTGTTTTCGTTACAATCAAAATGAAATAACTCAAAATTAAATTAGTAAAAATTACAAATAGAAAACATCATATGTTTATAAAAATGTAATACTTTCTATAATACTCAATTAATTCTTACCTCATAAACTAAATTTCACACATATATAAGTAGCCTAACATCACATAATTAGCGAATCCGCTTAAATTTAACTCCAATTCTAAAAATTAGGTTGTGAGGTGAGATCGTACAAGCCATTATAAGAGTATTGCATCTTATAACTAGTCGATACGAATACTTAATACTAACCGAACTGATAACTACAGTTCTTTTATACCATTTACCGAAATGAAAGTTATAACCATTTGAAAAATTTTATTAAGAAAAAAGTGAGATATTTAAATTTGTTTTTTCGTTACTCTTTTCGAGTTTTTCAGTTGGTGCTAATCATAATCATATGCATTGTTCAATTAAAAAATAATAATTTTTTTTTTTTAATCTTTAATAGACACATTTAGAACCAATGCATCCAATCCATTTTTTTTTAAAGGATTATGATTGATTTTGATGTTAGTTAATTGACATTAACTTTATGAGGTTGAATAAGCTACCAAGCAAAGATAAAGCAATGTAATAAAAAGTGTACAAAATCAAGTCTAAAGAGAATGTATTTTTTTTTCTTTAGGATTTTTGATGAGTAGTTTGATTTAAGTCTGGTTGTAGTTTATTTGCTGAAACAGAAATGGGACATGTAGAAGATTACATAAAAATGGCAAAGATAGAAAACCTGCTGTTGAGATATGTAGTTTTTGATGGACATTGTTGCTTACCCTGTTATAGCTTTTCTTGCCTTTTTAATGTCTTGTTTTTTAGTACATAGAAACTGAGTGCCCAACTAACCTATAAAATAAAATTTTACCAATTTGGCACACTCTATTTCTAAGCATCTTCATAATCACATTCTTGTTTTTCCATTCACTTCATAACCTAACCAAAAAAACAAAAGCAATTCAGGTCACCTAACCAACTCAATTAGGCAGCTAGCAGAACAGCTTTAGTCTCAATTTGCTAATCTTCCAGATAAAAATGCTGTTCCATCAGAGATGAAGGGTGTGTTTGGCATTATTTTTATAAGTACAAAAAACTGCTTATTTAATAAAAAATTGATTATGAAATAAAAATAAGTGTTTGGTAAATGATAATTTTAAAAAAATCAATTTTGTGAAAAGTGAAAAAATTTTTTATTAGAAAAAGCTATAAATTAAAGTTTTTCAGGAAAATTGATTTTCACCTTTTAATGGCAGCAAATTTAATATTTTTTTTAGACAAAATTATCCCTTATTTTATTTTATAATGACAATTATATTTATTATAATTTTTTTTTTGTTCTTTTTTTTATCCTATCATCCAAAATTATTTAACGTTTAAATAATTATATTTTTTTTCTTCTCTTTTTTTTTATCATTCAAAATAATATGTATAATTAATTATAAAAACAATATATATATTTTTAAATTTTTTTATGTTTTATTTATTTTTATTTAATTATATATGAAAATATATAGTCTTAATAATTTAATGAAATAAAAAAATTCAAATAAATGAAAATTATTATTATTTTTTAGTGAGATTTTGAATATAATATATTAAAATTTATATATATCAATTTTTATCTTTTTATTCTAAAAAGTCATTTTTAAATTATATAATTTACTAAACAGTTAGCAACTGTTTTTAATTTTATAAATCATTTTAAATTTTATTTACCAAACAGTTATCTATTTTTTGAAATATAACTTTTTAGAATATAATTTTTTTCCGTTGAAAAAACAGTTTTCATAAATTTTGCCAAACTGGTTCGAATTCTACTCAAATTTAGAAATATATAAGTCATTTTAAAGACAACTGTGTTCTTTTTTTGAAAAAAAAAAACTGTGAAATATGATATATTTCAAATCAAGAATAATTAATGAAAACAACTCAGTGCACAAGAAGTAAACTTGCACTCATTGAATCAACAGAATGAGTATTTTTTGCACCAACTCAGTTTTCTCCTTGTGATTTCAGAAATTCTGATTCAAACTATAAAGCAAGTGAAAGTTGTTTAGGATTGTATCATAATTCACACAGAACAAAGAATATAACATCTACCCAACATGCTGTACTAAGACAAACACGAAGGAAGATAGACAATGCTAGTACCTGTAGAGATCAACTAACACGGATGCAGATACCAAGATCAATACATTTCATATTTCACTTGAATGAATTTGAAATTTGAACTAACTACAGCTGGTTAGACAAACCATTTTGTCCCAAACGGTACCTTGTTTTCTAAGCCTGGTATAAAAATCAAAACCTTTTTTTTAGTTTTCATCCATGTCATTTTCGTTTACTTTTCTTATTTTTTTGTCCTTTACATTTCAATGTAATTGCTCTCTACTTGTGAAGGACCAAGCTGACCTATCACACAGAGTTGCCCAAACCTAACCCAAGTCTAGAATGAAAATGCTTGTTTTCTATTTATGTTTAATCTGCCCAACACATTCTTCAAAGCTGACAAATATACAAGATCATGACATTTAACCAACTTCATTCATATTATAGGACTGGAAATTTATTACAATACAGCAAAGAAAAATCGAAAGGTCTTGTAGTCAACTTAGGAGCCTCAATTAAAAATGAAACCACACCAATGCATAAAATAAAATCAAACCCATGAAGTGAAATCGAATATGATTTAACCTTAAAAGTTAAAAATCCAACAGGCTATTAAAGCCATCCTTTCTGATACAGATTTCAGAGAAACATAGAGATTTAAGTGCAATTTCTGGGAGTGGATTATTATTAGCACACAAAAAAGTCCATACCCTCTATGCCTCGATGCCAGCACAATTGTCTTCATATTTCAACAGAACTAATTGATCTCGTATCCACAAAGGGGATTTGCAGAAGAATAGCAAGAGGTAAAACCAGGCATGGCTATACATCAATATAGAAAATGGCAACGGTAATAACTCTTCTCATTCAAATGACAAATCTGTCACCAATCTAGACAAACACCACAAATAGGTGAGCTACAAATATTTCACCAAAATAATGAACCAATAATAGCAAGATTGATTGCCATCAAGCAGCAGAAGTCTTTTCCATCATGTTATGTACACTTGTCCTACTCACAGATCCAAGGGCAGCAACAGGAACTTAATTAATGGGGAAAAATATACCACTACTCACATATTTTGCTTGACAGTAAATTTTAATCTACTTGTATAGCATAGAAAGAATCTACTTGCATAGCATATTAAAGCAGAGCAACTTAACGTGGTTCTTTTCCTCAATCAGGTGACCGGTAAGCTCTAATTCCTAGACCCGAACAGAAGAAAAGGTTCATTCACAACAAAGGTTGCTTTGATTCTTTTTAATCAAATTTTAATGGAAAAATTACAAACAATCTCAACCATTTTGTTTTCCTTAGTTTTAATCATTTTTCCTACACTAGAGATGCAAGATCTTGATTGGTATAATCTCAGCTCTGGTAACCCAATAACTGGTAAGCCATAGAAAAAGTCTTAATCTTGTTTTGCTTAGTTTGATCTGGTTTCCATGCATAGAAGAATGAGTTTTCAGCTGGTTACTTTCATATGGAGCAGTCAAAACTTAATCAAATCAAATTATAGTCAATTTTGCAGATCAATGGCTTAGTTTGCTTGGGTTCATCAATAAAATTCAGTGACAACAAGATTAACATGGGACAACACTCAAAACAGTGCTGAGAATTGAAAGATCCAAAGTCAGATAATGCAACCAAGAAGACCAAAACTTGATAATAAACATATAACATTAGATTATTAACAACGCCATATCCAACAACATTTCTCAGTTCCATTCTCATATGCTATTACAAATGCAGATCAGCAGCTAATTTATACAATATGCATCTATAGAATTTGAAGAAAAAATCATATTTCTGTTACACAAGACAAAGAATCAACTCACCGAAAGTAACCCAGAAGCCATAAATCTAGGAAGAGTGATCGAGTAAAGAATCAAAGTTTGTATTCCCATTGCTTGACCCGCCTTCAATTACCCTCAACAAAGCAATAGCTTTACTCTTCCCTTTACTGCTTCCATTGACCGCAACCTCCTTGATCCCTTCCACAACAACCGCCGCCATTTCTCTCACTTCCCCAGCCACTCTTTCTCTACCACTCCTCACCAAATTTAACAATGCGGCCACTGAATTCTCCTTTATTCTCACACTAGAACCTGTCCCCAGATCGAGCAAGTCCACCAAAATCCTCACGCCGGAAAATTTCGAAAATTCTCCCTCGCTCTCCTCGCATCCCGCAATTTGCGCTATCACCGCCGTGGCATCCTCCACAATCCCCACCCTTTCGTCGTTCAAAACCAGTGAAAACAACGGTGGCACCGCCCCAAGATCAATCAACGTGGATCTGTTCAACGGATACAAAGCAATCCCAAACAGAGCTTTTAAAGCGTCTTTGATGGACCGAGGCGGCGATGTATGTGTTTTAATTATCTCTATCAAGGAATAAACGATATCACGCTTAGCTCCGATGATCGGCCGGTAAGAATCAACGATTAGGAGACTGTGCAACGTGGCGGCGGAGGACTGAACAGCAAGAGCAGAAGTGGTAGTGGAATGGTGACGGAGAGCGTGAGCTAGCGCGTCGAGGAGGCCGAGCGTGGACATGAGGGAATCGCGGGAAGAGATAGAGACGTTAAGGAGAGTAGCGGAGGCGTTCTCCTGAGAATCATGAGATGAAGAGTAGAGAGTCTCGGCTAAGTAAGGAATAGCACCAGCTTCAGCGATGATCGGACGGCTATCAGGGTCATGCTTGGTGATGAGGCGGAGCTCTGATAAAGCTTCGGATCGGGTTTGCTCGGATACAGAGCTGAGTTTGGAGACCAAAGTACGAGCTGTTCTTCGCTTCACCTCCATTGAATTTGAACCTAAGCTTTAAAAAATAAAAACTCGGACCTTTGTTTGCTTCAGGGTATGTTTGTTCTCGGTAGATAAGAATGGAGTAGAAGATAAGGGTATTTGACTTTTGAGCTCTGTCGAAAGAAATCGACCGAAGTGCGTTGAGTTGGCTCATTTTACTCCCCGTCGCCGCCATTTTTTTGCATTTTAACAACACTACCCACCGCCATGACTATTGACTAATTGCTTTTCTTTGTCAATTTGTCAGTAATTTTTTAATGAACACATTTGTGAGGTTAGCTCAAGCCCAAGACCAAGACCAAGCCCAAGCCCAAGCCCAAGCTCAAGCCCATGATTAAGTATCATATGTTCACAATAGGGACATTTTTATTTTTGAGGTGTTTTAAAAAAATATTTAGAATTTTAGGGTATTTCAAAACTTATTTTGGGAATTGGGGTATTTTGCCCATTTCCGCAAGAATTTCTTGCGAAAATGGGCAATTCATTTTTTTTTTTTAATTTATGTGCAGCTTTTCCCCAACCCAAATTCATTTCCGCAACAATTTGTTGCGGAAATGGATTTGATTTAATTTATTTTTTTAATGGGGAAGCTAACAGCTTTCCCTCACCCAACCGGCAGCCAGTTGGCTGCCGGTTGCCCCCCACCCACACC
Organism: Excoecaria cochinchinensis; assembly: GCA_947683425.1. NCBI lineage: Eukaryota > Viridiplantae > Streptophyta > Magnoliopsida > Malpighiales > Euphorbiaceae > Excoecaria > Excoecaria cochinchinensis. Next base: position 635,970 of record CANTUQ010000125.1, on the reverse strand, counting down.
CAAAAAATAAAATTCCTTTTTTATAATAAAAAAATATAAATATAAATTCAATTTTATTTTTTATTTTATTAATATGAATAAATATTTTTCTTACTCAATTCAATAAATAGGATAAAAAAATTATAGTTTAATCACAATTTATTAAAACAAAAAATTAGTAATATTTGTCCAATTAAAATAATTCAAAATAAAAATAATATATTTATTATGTATATAATTAAAATTGAATAATATTTTCGTTTGAAAATGTCCCTTCGCAATATGGGCCTGATTTTGATAATTTTGTCGTCTCCAAATTGTCTTATTTATAATCAAATAGTTGAAAATTTTGCAAAACGAGGATATAAGCAGCCCAACTTGGCAGATATTAATGGCTGTACGTGTGTGAAGCAAAGAAACCAATGGCTCAATTGCTGATATTCTCTTCCGCATATAGACGAAGCGATTCCTATTTTCTCTTCTGATATTTCTTTTCCCTCTGATATCTTCTTCTTATTATCTAATGATCACTTCATTAGCCTCACCATCATCTTCTCCCTGGATTACCATGACCACCTCTCTGCTCGAACCTGCTTCTTCTTCATTTCCCTTTAAATTCTCAAAATTGCACCCACGTCCTCCATCTCCGGCTTCGTCTTTCCGTGTACTCTGCCGTGGAGGATTCCCGCCGGCTGACCTCAAATTCGCGCTGCATCAGACTTTGGATTCCTCCGGAATTGATACCACCCATGCCAGAGTAGGTTCTTCTCTTTAATTTGTCTTATGCATATTCTTTAATTTGGTGGATTTTGATGAAAAATTGATGCTTTTGGCAGGATGCGAGGAAGGGATTTTTGACCCAGATTGAGAAATTGACGATTATTGAGAGTGAAACTAGTATTAGTATAAATAGACTTGTGGATTTGGGGAAAACTGCTCTTTTTATAGCATCTGAAGATGATTCTCTCGTTTCTCACTCTTCGGTTCCGCTTCCTGTGGATTCTTTTGTTGATAGATTGTATGACCTTTCTATGGGCTTCTGTTCTGATTATAGTTCTGCTCTCACCTGTTCCCCTGAGAAATTTCTCGATAGTCTAGAGAAGTATTTGTATTTCAAGAAGGTATATCTGATACTTAATAGTACCCCATTGGAAAGAAAAGGAAAAATCATGCTTTTGTAATATTAACAGAGTTTGATTCTTGCTAATCAGGGTTTTAGACGAAGCAATGGAGCTAATCAATCGGACCCACGAGCTTTATATCTTCACTCTGTAAGAAAGTTCTTGTCTTTTAGCTTAATTATGAGATCAAATTAGCTGCTGTTATAGAAGATTTTATGATGTTGTGAATTCATTGAGCAGGTTTTGACACATCGATCAGGTTCAGCTGCTATGCTTTCACTCGTTTACTCTGAAATTCTGAAGCTGCTTCGGATGTGGAGCCTTTTGGAATTTGATTGCGAGATATTCTTCCCTCGTGATCCTTATGGTCTTCCCAAGGGCTACCATAAGCAAAAAAGTATGGAATCTGATCAGCCTCATATCATGACTACACAAACTCTGTTGGAGGAGGTCAGTCATTGACCATGCATTTAGTAGTGGAAAGATATGTTTGTGCATTGTTTCCAGCTGCATATTATTGGTCCTTTTATTGTTTATCATGTAAAAGCATAGAATTGGAATCTTCATCTGGCTAGGTCATGTTGTTACTAACAAATTTGAACACTGCATTTTAGCTCTTTAATTATTTACTGATAAAAGAGATTATGTCTATTGCAGTTTGGTTTAACTTTTATTCATGTCTTTCTATGGACTAGCCTTGGGTCCCAGCTCGGCATTGTTTGTTTTATATGGCATTCTCTTGGCTTGATTTATTTGCCCCACTGTGTGCCATGTGCAGATTTTAAGGAATTTGAAGGAGACATTCTGGCCATTTCAACATGACTACTCTAAGAGTTTATTCTTAAGGGCTGCAGATGCTGTCAATTATGTTGATAGATCCAGCATTGCTGAAGAAAGGTATCTCTTCTATCTTGCTAAGTAGCTAGTGTTACTCACACTTTATATAAGTTACTTTTCTTTTAGCTACATGAAGCCCTTCTTTTTTGTGAATATCTCTTTGGCTGGGCCTTTTGGTTCATTTGACCGAGTGTTCTTTCTTCCTATTGCAGTGGATTTCACTTCTTTCTAACTTTCTTCCTATTGCAGTGGATTTCAGCTTGCTTCTGCAAAGGCTGCCCAGCATAGGCTAGACCGTGGTGTATGGACCAGTGTACACTTTGGGGATATGCGACGTGCTCTATCCGGTACCTGAAAGATGAAAGTTACATTTATTTCTTTTGTTAGTCTTGACTGTTTAATTGGATAGAGATTGGGGATGTCTTAGGCTAATGATGATAATATTTGCTTCTGCTTCTGCATATTGTTTTGTAATCAGCTATAGTTTATCCTGGATCTAAGTGGCATAGTGTTTTCTGGTGCCATCAGTACTTTATCCTGGCCTAGGTCACATAATTCCTCTAGGGTGGAAGTCTGAAACTTTATACATTAACAATATTGATTGCTTGCTGGTATACACAAGACTCTGCCCCTATATTGTTAAAAGCAAGGATTACATAGAGGAGTTTGTGTTGACTAGTTTCCTTGGTTCTGATTCTTTTCTTGAAACTAGGGAGACTTTGTTATAGTTGTTCTGCTCTACTAATTATAACTATAACAAATTCAATATAATGATTTGATGTCCTTTACTGTGTGGGGAGTCTGTGATATTAAAAAGGAAATTGGTGTTATGATTTGCAGCATGTGAACGTCTGATACTCCTGGGATCTGATCCAAAAGAATTAAGGGATTACAGCATCCTTCTGTACCATTGTGGGTTTTATGACCAATCACTCCAATATCTTAAGTTGTATAAGGAAACACAGGTACATTTTCTACCTAGCATACTCTACAACTTCAATATATGTCATAATCTGCATAACTATATGTTAAAAAAAATTATTTTCAGCAAATGTCTTCACTACAAAAGGAGTCATCGAATAAACATAGTGATCCAGAGGAAGATGCAGTAGAGAAATTGGTGACACGCCTTACCCTCATTTCGATGGAGGAAGGTTGGAGTAAGCCATCACATTCTAGAAATTTTCTTGGAAATAATTCTGAACCATGGTAGAGCCTTTTGTCTCATATACACCAACAAACCTTGAGAGTTACAACTTGATCATGCAAAACTGGTAGAGGGTTGGTTTTATAGAAGTTAATTTTTTGCATTTCCCCGAGGAAGCGCAATTCTGTCAAAGAGAATCAATTCTTATAGACGACAATAGCAGCAAGCAGTTGGATTTGGAGCAACAATCTCAATCCATTCCTCAACAACACTGTAACCTGGTTGCTTCTTTGTTTGGAGTAGAGGCATTAGTATCATTTACATCGTTAATCTTTTTTTTTTGTTTCCCATAGTAATACGGAAGCTCAAGAATTGTCACTTTACTGGTATGTTAGGACTGTAAATATCTCTAAACTATTTATTATATGGCGCCATTTTTGACATTGTAATATAGAAAATACAATCATAAGGTGTTAAAATCTTATTAGTTCAGGGCCAGGGTCTGCAATGTAATTGGATATATAATAGAAAAGTATAAAGAAATTTATGTTAGGTGTTTTTATTAAGTTTATTAACTTATCTAATCAGAGTTAACTAGTAATTTTAGTACGAGTTTACAACAATTCTAGACTGAAAATTTTAAATAACATTTATTAAATTTATGTAAATAAGCTGATGCTTTTTATTAAATGTACCTATTTTTTTTTTTATTTTTCCCTTTGTCTAGCAAGCTTATGTTTTAAACAAGAAAGAAAACATTAAGAAATAGCAAATTCAAATCAGAGGCTACAAACAAAAATTTCTCAGAAAAACTTTAAAAACAAACCTTCTACCCAACCTAAGACATTCCAAACTAAAACAGAGCATATGGCAGAAAATGACACTTATTTAACATGACTATTATATACAAAATAGATGCCACTAGAATAGCACGACTCGGATAACATGCCCCCAAATCTTGTCCCACAGGCTGTCGAGGAAGCGAAAATACACAAACCTCCATCGCCTGTTTACTACTAAAGGGCCAAATGCACTCCAAAACCCCACAATAAATCCAAGTGCCATGCTAGCATAGAACCATTTCACTTCATGACCATTCTCATCATTTCCTCCTCCTACTTCAGGAGTCGGTGTTTCACCATCTCCACTGCAATTCTTGTGCGGAAGGCCACAAAGTTGTTCGTTCCCCACAAAGCATGATGATGAGAAGCCTTGTAGCTGAGTGCTGGTTGGTATTTTTCCGCTCAAGTTGTTGAATGACAAGTTCAAATGACTCAGAAATGTCAACTTTGCTATGCTTTGAGGGATTTCCCCAACTAGTTGATTGTAAGAGATATCCATTGATTCTATAGATCTCATTGAACCTATATCCATAGGAATTCTTCCACTTAAAAAATTATGGGACAAGTTCAAAGATTCCAACCCTTTTAAGCTTGTTATTTCCTCAGGAATCTCTCCAGATAAATTATTTCTCGACAGGTCTATATTTCTTACGAACTCAAGAATGCTGCTATATCCGTCCTTTCTCCCTTTCATGACAAGAATAATACTCTCATAAAATATCCCCAGTACTGAAAATGATCCATATGGAACATGGCCTATAGAGTCGCCTATAGAGTCGCCTATAGAGTCATTCTTATTATCAACCATTGCACTGAAATTGTTGAGACAATGTGGTATAGTACCAGTTAGGTTGTTGTGAGCAAGATCCAAAATGTGTAAGGAACTCAGCTGACAAAGTTCATTGGGTATGTGGCCATAAAACTCATTTGTGCTGAGACTGAGAATCTTCAGGTTCGAGAAACTTTCTCCAATCCACGGTGGAATATTTCCTGCCAGTTCATTTTCTGCAAGGTCTAAGGTAATCAATTCTGTACAGTTTCTGAGAGACGATGGAAGTTCACCAAAAAAGCTATTACCGCGAAGGTGGAGCGACCCAAGATAGCCTAAAGCTCCAATGGACATTGGTATCTCCCCACTCAACTTGTTGTAGCGTAAATTTATGATCACCAGATATTGCCATTTCATCCAACAATCTGGCAACTCTCCGGACATAAGATTTTCTCCAAAATCAAGAATTCTCAAGTGACTTATCTCGTGCATCTTGTAACATAAGAACTTGGATATGGGTCCTGAAAATGAGTTATTAGAAAGATATAATGCTGATACATTGGAGAACATGTGTGGCAATGGACCCTCGAAATTATTCCAACTCAGGTCGACCCATATTTTTCCGTAATAGATATCTTGGATCTGAGGAAGGTTTGATATATTTGGAATTACTCCATGGATTTGGTTGTGGGAGATATTTAAGTATACAAAATTGGAAGACATGTTCCAGAACCAAAAGGGAATGGTGCTCGCTATTCCTGAGTTTGACAAATTCAGATATGATAAGTACTTGAGTGAATGAAGCCAGTGGGGAAACTGAGGCCCTATGCTCCATGACCCCATGTCTATTTTACGAAGAAGGGGTGGTGGATTCCAAACAGGACCAACTCTCAACCTCAATTGATTCCCAGAAGCAAGAAAAGACTTCAATTTACTGAGGTTTTGAAAGTGAATTTCAGAAACATCGCCCTCGAGTGAATTAAAAGAAAGTTTTGAACTTTCTAATTCTGTAAGTTCCCCAAGACTTGGAGGCAGAGTTCCATTCAAAATGTTCAGAGAAAGGTCCAGGTCTTTCATCGACTTCAAGTCTCCTACAGAGATTGGAATGGAACCGGAGATGAAATTGGTTGATAGATCAAGGCTGGACATATTTTTGAATTGCCCAAGATAATTGGGCAACTGACCAAATAATTGACAGCCTGATAAATTTAGTTCCTCTAGCTCATTTGAAGCACATGAGAAAATTAAAGAAAAAATTTCATTTATGTCTTGGTTTAGTTTGGCAGTACACAAATTTAGCGACCTCAAATTGCAAAGATTCTTGAAGGATTCAGGAACTGTTCCTTCAAGTTGATTGACTCCCAAGTCAAGGCTAACAAGAGAACTTAGGTTACCAATAGCACTTGGAATTTCACCTTGCAGCTCATTGAAACCAAGGTTGACATGTTCTAGACGGCCAAGTGCATAAAGCCAATTGGGTATTGAAGAATTAAAATTGTTATAAGCCAGATCAAGCACCTTGAGTGAAGTTATGTTTTGAACAAAATCAAGTTCCAGACCTGTCAAACTGTTCCATGACAAGTCAAGGATGGAAAGGGATGAAAAATTAACATTTAGGATTGGAGGAACATTAGGAAGACTGCAGTCGGAAACGTGCAATTCTCTCAAAGAAGGCAAATTGCTTATCACATTCAACCAATCGGAAGCTAGACTGAGGTCAGTCAAGGTCATATCAAGGAATTCTAAGGAAGAAAGACCAGAAAGCCAATGCAAATTTGCAAAATATGTCAAAAGACCGCTAAGATTAATATATTGCAAACTTGAGAGATTTCCAAGTTGATAAGGAAACATTCCTCCAAATCCAGCGCTAGAGAGGTCAAGGTGAGTTAAGCTCTTCATAGAGCCCAAGAACTCAGGTAATGGTCCCTGAAAATTGTTGTTTCTGAGATCAAGGTATTTCAAATGCTTCAATTTGAGCAAAGATGGACTGATGTTACCACCGAATGTTGAATTTTGCATATATTCTTCCCAACTGGCGGCGGTGTATGCAATACCAACAGAGGCATAATATTCACCATAAGAAAGAGTTCCAAGATGGAGTTGAAGCACATGGGCAGTTGAGTTATGGCAGATAACTCCATACCACCTGCAGCAATCTCCTTCACCAGCCCAAGATGCTAACCGGTTCAAAGGATCGGTAAGGTCACGTTTCAACTCCAAGAGAGCTTCTCTCTCACTTGGAATGCAGCCAGCATGTAAGCTCCCATGGCAAAAGCCAAAGCAGCTTATAATGGTTGGTGTTAGGATAAGCCAAAAGAAAGGAAAAACAGAAAAACTAGTAGCAGAACTCATTGCAATGATTATGCAATTCAAAGCTAAGTATACGGTTTAATGTACGTACCACTTCAGAATGGATTACCTTATATTTATAGAAGCTGTTTCGATTTATTAACTTCAAGCAGACGCTCAACACTATTGCAAGCATGAACTTTCCTTCCTACTTTCTGTCTAATGTTAGGTGGAAATAATTCAAGGGTTTTTCTTTTTGACTGCAAAGTGCAAAGACTTATTAAAGTCTCGATCGGTCTTGCTTTATTATCTGATATTAAATATTAATTATGTGAATGTCTTGAAAGTTTGTTTGCTAAAAAGAATTTAACGTGCTTAATTTTGCTTTTATTCAAGGACTTGATAAAGTCTTCGCGAGGACTTGTGTTTTTTCTTGCTCCCCTTTAACTCCAATACTATATGCTTCCCCTTTAGTACTGACCTTTGATTACTAATAATTTTTTACGTGTATATGCATTTGGCTACTATATCATGAAACTTGGGAACACCAATATTATTATAGTTCTTTTTTTTTTTTTCTGAAGAAGGACTAAAACAACAAGTCAAGGTGGTATGATAAAATTCTACAATTGCTTGATGTATTTTAATCATAATTATATTGATAATATCATACAACAATTGTACAATAAAAGCCCTTCCAATCGCATCACAACTATTACAAAACTGAACTTTATATTTCTAAACAATTTATTTAGTTATATAAAGCCCAAGTCTATACGTTAAGTTGGAAGAGTTTCTGAGGTTCTGTGGCCCAAGTTCCAGCTCCCACATCAAACTCTAACAATCTTTCAGTGCTAGGAGAATTAATAACCAATTATCAGTCGAAAAAACAATTTTTGCAGTCAATTCATATTTGTGAATTAAGAAGTAATTATTATTATTTTTTTTTTAACTTATTACTGTCTTGGTTTATAATCAATAAATTAATGCATAAATAAATTTATCTACCTATATGATCATTTTTCCTGAATGATAAAGCTTATAAGATTTTTATTTTTAAATCCTAACGTCAATAAATTTGAAGAATTTGAAAACAGAAATCCAAAGTGAAAGTTCATAAAGATTGTTATTAAGCTGAAGAACATTGTCCACAACACAAAGTTGACGAACGCGTGACCTGATACAATCTTTAAGACCATAACAAATAAACTTTAGAAACACAGAACAACCCGTGACGTAAATTGACTTCAATTCTATCTTCACTCTACAATTTCACCCAACAGTTAGTAACAAAAACAAACCCCTGAAAATGCCAAATATCCCATCAATCAAAACCTTAAAAAATAAAGACACCTTAACATCACAAGCCAAATCTATTATTAAAAAAACTAGATTGATTATTACCATGACCAAAACATAAACAAATCTAAGTTCTCATCACTTAGCAAATCAACAAAAATCATGTGCATTGTTCACGAGCCACGCCAAGTCTTGAATTGGGTACATCAAAAAGTATCCTATGGTTCTGCTGTTGCATGTTTGCTATCACATTCAGCACCGAGTTCACATTATCTGGGGCGCCAGCCATGGCCAAGCACGTGATCCCTCCCGCGGTGCTGTGGATTAGTAGGTTGTCCGGTGGGAGTGTCACGTTCATGCCGGAGAACATGAATGTTATGGTTGGTGCAGTAATTGGTGCTGAGTAACATGTGTCGAATCCTCCTAGAGACGTCACGGTTGCGTTGCCTACTCGCTTCCTGAATGCATCCCGGACCGCCATGTACGCAGGTGCCACAAGCCGGGTGAATACTGTCCCTGTATCATTAAGAGGAAGATGCAGCCAAGATTATTATATTATATCTAATGGATTATAAAGTAATAACTAATTAGTATATACCAATTAGTAGGATGATATCGGAAAGTTTACCGGAATCAAAGATGGTGCCAGCACCGGTGGTGGGATTGAAAGCCAAAGCAGGAGGAGGAATGTCAACAACTCTTCTACCAACCCTAATTGCCATCAAATTGACATAGTAAAGAGATGATCTCCTAGGGTTTTTAAGCAATGGTGTGGTCTTAATTCTCAACGGCTGACCAACGGGTCCAAGCCTGAGTGACCCAGCAAAGTTAGTGGCCCTAAAGCTAGGCAAGCAATATGAGAAAGTGGATTTGTAGAGGTTTTGGGTTTGGGACAAAAGGGACAATGGTCCTCTGCCTAGTCCTAGAAGCCCCTGCGGTGGCGCTGAGTTGCCTGTGGCTTTAGTTATGCAACCAAATGTGTAGCTTGGGACTGCGTCTGTGGCTAGAGTCAGTGTGTCCTGCGAGAGGTTTGCTGCTATGCTGGAGCTGCCATATGTCATGTTAAACTGACACGCGCTTCCTCCGCATGTGGGGTTCTGTACCTGCGATTTTAACTCCTAATTTAATCTCCATCGTATATATATAAACAAAATTTCTTGTTTAAATTCTTGGGATTTATCATGTAATTAACTCTATATTTTTTTTATAGTGATATGAAATTATTCAATTTGTAAAGACTATTTCTTGAGTAACAATATACTATTTTTAATTTAAGAATAAAAATATGAATTGAGTTGAAATTTTTATGACGCCAATTATCCTATTACTTGGAATTAGAATCCAATGTTTCTGACAATGGGAATCGTGCATCCCGCATACGACAGTCTAAAACTCCAGAAATTATTGATCGGCAACATTTTGACCCTTATATTCTCCCATCACACAATTAATTATTGAGTTCAACTTTATTATACATATACAAATAATTTATCAAATATGAAATTATAGCACTAGAAACGGTAGGACCTATCTTTTCTTTTTGTCAAGTGGATATATATATGACTGGATTTCTAATTTCTAAATAGGAATAGCAATCATGTCATAGCTAGAAGATTTTGAATTTTGATTCATTAGAATGTTATTTATAATTGTAGTTATGCATTACGACTATCTCTATGCCAAAGAAAACAAAGAATGAGTAATAAAAGTACCTGCTGGCACTGAGCAGAGCCGCAACCAACAGGCTTGTAGGTGGTAGATTTTGCAGAGTTAAACACAGTAGAAGAGCAGCCAACACAGCCACTGCAAGGAATCCAAGCAGCATCATTGCTTGTATCCATGGCCATTAGCATAGTTTGAACCGGGGTTCCAATTTTTGCCCTCACAATATAAGTTGGGCTCTGCACAATCTGCCTTCCAGAGGCAATTGGCACCACAGACTTCCTAGCCACTAAGCTAGACAAATACTGAAGCCTAGCTTGGTCCTTGGCCTGCATTTGAAGCACACTCTCTTCCCATGAGAGTGGCTTTGCAGGCCTAAATGGAGAGCAAGGGCTATACACATGGAACACTTGAAGGTCTGAGCCATGGTCTGGTTTGCTACATTGAGGGTCGTGGTTCAACCCTTGAGCTAGAGAGAAGAAAAAGAGGAGAGAGAGAGAAGGAAGGAGGTGGGTTTTCATGGCTGAGAGAATTAATTATAAAAGATTGAAACTTTGATGGTTTTGGGAAGAGAGAGAGATAGAGGCTGCATATATACTGGTAAGTGAGGATGTCCGGTGGGGTACATGACATATGTTGGCTGTGCAGACTGCAGAGACTTGGATAATTAAAGGGTAAGTGGGTTACACTTGCTACTCAAAACAGACTGGATTCCATTTTCTTTTGTAGGCTGGGCCTTTTTGTGAATTGTGCTCTTGTCAAATCTTACCTAGCCATAATATCTTACTAATTATTTTTCATTTATTTTGAAAAATTAGATTTCACAATTCTACCTAAAGTTCTGATGGCTAGATTACTATGGTGCCGATTCAATTTCAATATCATCCAGAATTGATCTAAAATATTTGATTTAGAAAATAGACTTCATTTTTAATTTATTTGAGCGGTTAAATTCAACTAATACAGTATCACGTTAATTTAAATATCAATATAGTAGTGTTAAATTCGTAATATAAAAAGTAAACTCTCCATTTTTAACTGATATGAACTATTAACTCAACCAATATAGTATCATGCTGATATTTAAAGGTTAATATAATTTCAATACTAATTAATATCAAGTCTGTAATTCAATAGATAGACTCTATTTTTAGCTAATTTGAGACGTTAAATTCAACCAAAATAGCGTCGCATTGATTTAATGGTCAACATCATTTAGTATTAATGTGAAATTTGTAAATTAAAAAATAAACTCTATTTTTAACATCAACCAACATGTTCTAAAGACCTTGGGGGAGACCTTAATTTGGAATGATTTAGATTTAGTAATTTTTAATTAATAGATCTAAATCTAACGTATGGTACAAGAAGGGAGGTCGAAATTAGGCAGCATGTGGGTTGTATTATGCATGAGGGAATGCAATGCACACTTGTTTCAAAAAATACTTTGCTTATAATAAAGAATTGTTTCTTCTAGTTAAACATCCTCCGTTTTGACTGCAACCAAAAGAGTTGCATGATTAATAATTAAAAGTAGGAATTTTAAAGGCACATCTAGTGATTTTATTAAATGTTACATTAAAAGAATTCGAAATAATGAGGTAGGGTCAGGCTAGCACATCTGAAGGATCAAAGGCGAAATCGGGGGCGTACGTGTAGGCATTCCAACAACAAATTACTCCAATGGTGTATTGTATATGCTGCATAAACGGGTCCTCTTCTTGTACTCAATTAATCACCATATTAATTGGTAGCTTTTCATTAGAATGCATGCACGTATCCAACAAATCACAATTAATCAATTATAAAATTTCACTTGACCGTCAACACAAAAAATTAAAATCAATATTCAATACATATGTATTGTTTGGTCAACAAAATAAAGAATTTTCTCCACTTAGGGCGGTTGGATTTACTAGGGAAATATGGGACATTGGATTCCATAACAGATTTTCAATCATATCTCTGATAGAATTGAGACAAATTCCATTTAAATTACTCTATCACATGCAATCGCACTAGTGATTATCTTTTTACCCTTATTAAACCAAGAGCCAAAAGTACCAAAATTACAATACCATTACAATTTTCCTTAAAGACCATATAATAAAGGGGCTGTGCTTTATCAATGCCTTTCCTTGCCTTGCCTATCATGCATGAATAGTTGATTTAATTTGTTCAGTTATCACGGACTAAGTAATAATAATTAGCCAATCCTAGTCCTTTCATTTTCATTTTCATCATTTTTATCCTTACAATACATTCAAATGATGAGATGTGAAGGTACGGAACTTTCTTCTCCCTTAATTGAGAAATCTTAAGTTCGAGTTCTAAAATTGAAAACATTTTTAAATATTTAAAAATAAAAATTTTATTTTTTTTATTAAACTATTTAATGCGAATTCAAATTAATCAAATAAATAAATTTCAGATAAATAATAAATTATATTAAAAATTTTGCTACAAGTAAAGATGGGCAAAGTGTCATTTTCATTGTCCTAATATTGCGATCCTTTAATGCGAACCTATTGAAGAATAACAATAATTAATGGTGTGGTGTGCCTGGAATATACCTCTTAGTATGCCACATATAACAATAACATTGTTTTTTCTTTGAGATCCCACATATAATAATCAATGCAGTATCCCAATAATGAGATGGGATCAAAGATCTCATGTTCAAGTTATAGCATTTTTGTGTGCTTTTCTCGTACAAATTTATTGAATCAATAAATTTAAAATATTAAATAGTTATATAAAAAAATAATTATTGGTACAAGACGCAAGATGGTAATAGAATGAGAAAGTTTAAGAAATTTTATCTCAATCACAAAAGCGGGCATGAGATTCAACTATAATAATAAAAATAAAAATTAGAAATTTTTTTAGCTAATAATAAATTATCATATAATTAAATTTTATGAAATTCATTGTAAAAGTATAATTTAATACCTCAAAAAGTGATAAAACCATATCTAAATAAAAAAAATATCCGTTGGCTAATGTCTAAGTGGTTAATTAGAATGTTAGAGTATAATAATATGGGGCATAAAACATTGAAATGAAAAGCAAATCTTGATTTGCTCAAGATTTCACTTTATTCCCCGAATTATTGAGAAGCATAATACTATCATAGAGCATCATGATTCTCTCTCCCACGTATAACAAATGGTCTTTATTAGAATAAATAACTAGTTAATTAAAAGCGAGATCTTATATATATAGTGTTTGAAGTTTTAATTGCTAAAGTGATGAGGAAAGAAGATTCGCTTTATGGTCTGTCTATTCGTGCTCTGTGGATTTTTGTTTCTTTTCCAATTCCCCCATTCACATTGCGAAATTAACTAATCTCGGTGCATTAAGATATTAAAGACAAAAATAAATAAATAATAGTAGTAGTGCAGTCAAGCTCACTCTGTTAGAGTCAACAACATTGTAGCTATGTCTTTTTGTCCATTGTAAAATTGGCATATAGATCTAATAATATCCACAGTTGCATGTGATCCCCTCGTTTGATCAGTACAGTAATAAGAAATCCAGAATTTCCATACTATGTTTTCTTTTGCACCTATTGTTGTCGGTGATGACAGCCATAATGCTTATGATTTTTGCTAATTTTTGTTTTAATATTTCAACTCATAATTAAACCAAACTTGGAATTAATTTAGTCAGTTAGTAACGTCTTGTAATTAATATGGGTGTTGATAAAATAATCTGAATTGTCAAGAAATTAATAATAGCAAGAATTAATGTGATTTAAGGAGGGAAAGGAATAGGTAGGGTTTAGGAAGATGAGTAGATGTATAGTTGCTTTTTTGGTGGTGAAATGTGATTGCTCGTGAAAAAGGTCGTCCGTCCTTCCACTAAGTGGAGGAAAAACAGTTTTTTTTATGAACATGTGAATGTTTAATCATTTACATCCTCGTGAATCAAACTTATAATTGTCTCGCTGCCAATAACATCATCATCTGTTCCATTTTGGATATGACATATGTAGAGTTAAAATGTTATCAGCTTTAATGAATTGTAATAAGATAAATGTTTAATATGTAGGACAATAAACTGAAAATATTATACTGGATAAAATTGGAGAGGAACAAAGCTGCAAATTAAGAGATTGAAACTCCAAATAAATTGGGGAAAGTAAACCAGCTTGCAGTAACATAAAGTAAAATCTAGAAGCAGAAAAAGAAATTATAAGAAAAATAAAATAGAGATAAGAGAGAGTATGCCCGTGAATAATAGAAGAAAAAGCTAACTGAATGTGCAGACATGTTGCAGGCTTTATCGTTTACCTCTTTTTTCACTCTGTCTTCTTCTTCCCCACCTTCCTTTTTTCTGTACTTCCTTCTTTGTATTTAATATAATATTATGTACTTTTAACTATATAATCACGTGAGGTGCTTGCTTGCATCGATGATGATGCCTCTTTCTTCTTTGCCGACAACCACGGAATCACCATTGTTTTGAAAACCGGACCGGCAGATCGAACCGGTTTAACTGGAAACCAACAAAAAAGTTGGTTCTGAAATAATATAAAATCGGATTGATCCGGTTTGAAACGAAAAAAACCGGTCAACTATTGAACCAGTAAGAACCCAGTTTTGTCCCAAAACACCAAAACGAACGGTGTCATTTTGGTGGAAAGAAAAAAGAAAAAAAAATAATTAAAAATTAATCGAACCGATTTTTTGATTAACCAAACCAATTTTTTCGGATCAAAGTTAGTAATAATTTTTAACCAAACCAATCCTCTATTTTTATTTATAAACAATTGTTTTATTTTTTATTTTTTTTTCCAATATGGGATTCACATATTTTTCTTATTTATAGATAATTTTTTTCACTTTTTTGTTTTTTTTTTTAACTTGTGATTCACGCTCTTTTCTTATTTATATATAATTGTTTTGCTTTCCTTATTTCTTTTTTTTTTCAATCGTGAGATTCACATAATTTTATTATTTTTTTATGTATTATCTTTCTAATTTCTTTCTTTACATGTCAGATTCATCTTCCTTTATTACTTCCATTTCATTTGCTAATATTAAATTTGATACAAGTTCAAAGATTGCATTTATTTTGCCTATATTTATCACTTGTTTCTTCGAATTCAAAAATTTTATATTTTTTATTTGAATTTGTATGAACATTATATTTTTTTATTTGAACTTGTTTCTTTGAATTCAAAAATTTTATATTTTTTATTTGAATTTGTATGAACAGTAGATTTTTTTATGTTTGAATAACTTGTTTGATTTTTATATTTGTAAACTTTGTTGCATTTAAAATTATTATCTCTATATTAATTTTTAATAATTAATAGATTGTTTGAATGTATTTTTTATATACCATATTTTTAATGTTTTATAAACAATTATATTTAAAAAAAATAAAAACTCTGAATCAACTCGATTCAATCAGTTGACTTCTAACTCAGTTAGCAGTACAAGTCGATATCCGATTTTAAAAATACATTGGGAATCACTCACACGCTTGCATTTACTCTCTATACATGCGTCTTGACGTCATTCAATATACAAGAAAACCTAATTATCGCATTAAACATTATACTTCTATTGAGTTTCAAACAAAAAAACATTATGCTCCTATGAAAATTGGATTATCTATGGTGGATTTTCAGTCTTAGAAACGAAACATTGCCTGATTTTTAGCAGCGATCAATCATTATATAGTTTTAGGCTTTCAGCAATAAGCTCCGAAACTTTTAGTGACAATTGTTTTAATCCTTCTAGCAACTGGATATTGCATTGTGTAATATTGTTGGTAAATGTCTCGTGTCAAATTTTTTGTCAATCAGTTTATCATCGCTGAATCTACTGACATTGGTATCCATTAAACAGACTTTATTTCGCTAATTCTACTTTTAGAAATCAGTCGACGAAATTCCAGTTAAAAATTGTATATTAATTAGCATAAATCCTCAAGTTTACTACTTGAAAGTTCTTTAAATAATTAACACATCATTATGCATCTTTTTTTTATCTGACTATAATTAAAAATTACCAAAAACATCTTGAGAAAAGCTAATTCAAATAATAATAGATATCATCTCTAAAGATGGGAAGGGCAAACTGGCGTTTTGGTCAATAGAATGAGGTGCAAATGGGTTAAAACTGGGACACACTGTCCCCCGCATAAAGGCACTAATTGAAAATATCAAGGAGTTTATGTCAAATCTAGCAAGCGCAGGGGCCACTAAGTCTAGAAAAGTAGAACATATACAGTTCAGTGTACTGAGCTCTAATTAAGGGTTGTGATTGTCAGATATGGGCCTCTATTAGAAGCCCTAACCCACCACAAACATAATTCCTTTGTGGGGGCCCACCATGAATGGCTCTCTTCTCTCTTGAGAATGTGATAATTTTGACTTTTTAACTCTCTCAATTTGTAATTTTGATAATATTTAAACTTACAGATTAATCAATATTAAATTAGAATTTAACCGAAGTTACAACAGTTCACAAGCATACGTACAGGCCGGTCATCCTATCTTAAGAAATTCACCCATCTTAAGTGTCAACCAAGTATGGCAGGCAGGAACCCATTATGCTCGAACGATAGTTCTTCCCAATTCCATAAGCATAATTTCATTAATTTGTCTAATTTCTTCTTTCAACTAATAGCTACATGGACTTTTCCACTACTGCTAGTATTGGACCACCACCGGAATCCCACTACCACCGCCTTTGGACCACCTACCTCCACCGCGTTGCCACCACCAACATTCAGAAAAATGTCTCGCCACAATCTCCCTCGTGCTTGTGCATCCTCATTGCCATTGTCCACCACCAAAAGTAAGGTCACCACTATTAGGTTTAAGTCCAAATAGAAAACCAAAGCCAACCAATTAACCAGTCGATTTAGATTTATTTAGTGAAAATGAAACTACTTCATTGCTTTCTAACTTGTTTCACTTGCAAATAGACTTATATTCCTAGATGGTAAGTGGGGGGCCAGTGCTGAAAAACGAACTTGGATTGTTCGCAGAGGCAAGGAAAAGTCTCCACCATTCGAGCTACAAATGATTCTAATGGTTCCCTATAAGGAACTAATTTACTACATCATTGAATGGACATATCATTATATACTTTGATCACATAGGAAAAGTCTCAGTCTTTCAGACTACATTCAATTGTTACACGAGCACTTTATAGGATGCCATACTAAGATTTCTGAATATGAAGATTCATATTAGCGCTAACCGTAAACAGGCACAACCGTCAGCTATTCTTTTCAATCCCAC
Organism: Excoecaria cochinchinensis; assembly: GCA_947683425.1. Taxonomy (NCBI): domain Eukaryota; kingdom Viridiplantae; phylum Streptophyta; class Magnoliopsida; order Malpighiales; family Euphorbiaceae; genus Excoecaria; species Excoecaria cochinchinensis. The sequence goes on along the minus strand of CANTUQ010000125.1, from coordinate 618,761 downwards.
CCATATCTATGTGAATCCATCTCACTCTCAAATGGAGAATGCTGTATTCTCAATTCTGACTTCTGAAAATAAAGGAATAAAATTTGGTAATGTGTTAGCCTAAGACCACAAACTGTAATTTGTAATCCTAAATTAGACATAAACCAACTTCCTTTTTTACATCAAAATTTCCATCCATCTCAAAATGTAAAGCTGTAACTGGCTGGTCTGCGACACTGATATTCTACCGCGCCTCCCAATTGGGAATGTTGGCAGTAGCCTCATTCACCATCTTTACAAGAGTGACCTGCAGATGCCACAACCAGAGGAGAAAACATATCACCCCATAAGATAGAAAGGGAGAGGCAGACTTAATATTACCAAGTTACGAAAATAGTTTCCTATTTGAAAACTGTTTATCCATGGACTCGGTCTAGGTAAGAAACAACATCAACAAAACCAAACACGACATGATAGTAAAGCACACATTGTCCAAAGTAGAAAGAAGCATGGGCGAAAAACAAAATGCTCCAATATCGGCTTGAATCATACCACACTTTCAGGAACTCCTGGAGGGGGTAATGGGAGATTTTTCGGTGGAGGGCCACGTAGATAGGATCTCTTGTCAAATCGCCACTCTCCAATTTTACCATAAGTTAGCTGACCCTGAACATTGAGTAAATCTCAGATGATTGAACAACAGTAACAGAATAATATTGTTGCTGATTATGAAGAATATTTCATAGTTAAAAATATTGTGGCACCTTTTCTCGTATGGTAATAGTTTTATTTTACCTTTAAGTTGTAGTCGCATCCATAAGTGTAATGAATGATAAACTTCTTTCCAGTTTCCAGATCCCAAGGAGGCTGCAAATTAGCAGAAGAAACTCTTATAAACTACTTCATTCATGATTGGTTATGCCTATTTCGAGTTATATTAATGTTAACACTATGAAAGATTAAATTTAGCACGAAGATCAAACCTGCAGCATAAAATCTTTCCGAAGAATGTGCTGCACACCATGCAAAGCTGATGCTACAGCATAAGCATACCTTAATTCAACAGGAAAACAAAAGTATCTTAAATTTTTTATTTTTTATTTATCAATTTAATTAAATTTCCAATAGACAAGTTTATCTGTAATTGATGGAAAGTAGGTAGTCATTCATTCCTACACTTACATTTCTAGCACCCAGCCAAACGTTTTATCGGTCTCTGGATCACCTTTCATTTTCAAAGAAACATTCATCCATGTAGGAGCAATTTTCTCCAGCAATTCCTGAATAATAAAAGTTCCAAACTACATTTATTTTTCCACCAACAAAACAAAGGAAGATGACGATGTGATAAAAATAATACATATATAAAGTAATGATCTCTTTAAAAATCACAATAAAATGAATTTTCAGCATAAACACTACAGTGAACAATTTGTCCATTTGAAGTTAGAGCAGCAGATTTCACCTTCTTGATGATGACAGGTGAATTGCCAATTGGGTCAACATTTGTCACAGGGCCTTTCTCCTCTGGATAAAACTTCCTTATGATTTTTTCATTATCAGCTGGTTTAATGTAAAAAAAGGGGAAAGCAGCTGGATAATCTCCATGTGACAAATTTGGAAGAGGATTTACAAATATGTGATCAGGCTCTGACATTAGTATATACCTATATAATAGGGAAAATAACATGTGTTAAAATATAGTGAAGTATTTGTGTCCTCTCAAGATCATCAGAAATAGAAAGCTCACTCTTCTTCAATTTTAGCCTTTTCCAGCCATTGCACGAAGGCCCAAGGTCTATTTAGGACAACGTATCCCTGGTCATTGGAATCCAAGTCATAGCAAGTATCAGTAAAATAAATCGAAATGACAAACATGTGAAAATTACAATAAGGAAAGCAGAAGAGGAGACAAATGCTAAAGAGAATATTCAATAGAGAGGTCACTACCATACAAGATAGAAGATTATTAATTCAGTGATAGAAACTTAGAAAGCCATTTAACTTCTGACATGCCTCAACTTTTAAAAATTGAGACAAAGCACATTGAAATTTAAGGAGGTTAGAATTCAGTCCCATTGAAGATGTTGACATTATCAACTTCATGTTGGTATTAGAGTATTTTTTTCACTAATAGATTTTACTTTCTTTAAAGAGAAATTCATTGATGCAGTTCATAAGCATGCCCTCTTCAGATGAGATCATGACTGGAAATAAACAAACAAAGTACAAGTACTTTGCATTCTTCTTCTGTTCATGCAGCAGTACATAACTAAAGACAACTTACTTAAGTGTGCAATTATGCACTGAGAGCCAGCAAATCTTGTATCAGATCATTAGTGTCAAATTCCTCCTAATATATGATAAAATCACTGCCTAATGCGTATGAATGGATCAAATCCAAATGACAAATTCATTTGTATTAAACATGCAATGCTTTTCCTAAAGCCAACTTCATTCTGCTTTTCTAAAACTTGTCATGCAATTAGGTCCCCTAATACTAGTCATTCCTTGCATACCCAAATTAAACGAAGTACAAAAGTATGCTAATTACTACAAGTGTGTGAAAAACACTGACCCTACATTGTGAAATTGCTCAAGTCAAGAAAACCACAATTTAATAGCCACTGAAACCATGCATTTGCAAAAAGTTAGAACAAGATTGCTCAAGCTAAAAGGAAAAGGAATGCAAGACCTCACCCTATCCAGACCTGCTGGAAGAGGCTCAACCACAAATGTGGGAATCTCATTCATCAAGTTGTCAGGAGCTCCCGAGTGTAAAATTCGTGTGAATCCTCCCATCTCTGACCCAGGAAGCTCCTTCTTCTTCTTAAACCAATAATACATAATGCGACACTGCCATTTGCTATAAGGAGCATCAGTTGCTGTTAAAGCAACATGGAAGGGCCTTTTGGTATTCTCTGACTTTTTTGCATGATCAGGTCTCTTAATAACTGGATCAAAAAGTATTCCACCATCTGAATCATCATGAATCCAATTCCCAATAGATCTGTTGCGTATTATCACAGTAACCAAATTATATGAGGCCAAGGAAAACCCAATGACCAAAAGAATCAGGAGAAATGGTGAAGCTCGCCCCATTGGCTTCATCTAAATCATTGATGATTGCCAAATCCAGATGCAACACTTTCCCAACTAACAAAAGATCAAACTCAAAATCAGGCACCCTAATGGCAAACAGTTATCAACCTTTTCAGTTTACAAGCCCAGAGAGTGACACATTCTAAATTTTTAGAGGCTACTTTTATCCGATGCAAATTCAATTATAGGATTAACAGACAATTGAAACCTCCAGCTAGTGATCTGCATAAGAATTAAGGTAAAAAATTAATAGCAAAAAAAAAGCCAAATTGTGTATAATTTTCACATATCATACCAAATATTTCCAAGTCCTCTTGAAATACAAATCCAATCTACCCATGCAAGCTAATGTGGAAGCATATTTATTAAAAGCATTCAATCACATGCGCAAATACATACAAAAACATCGCAAAACTGAAAATAATCGGATCAAGTTCATTGCATAAATTCCATATAATTGTCCAATTGAACAGTTCAATGTATAAAATAGCTACGAAATTCTCATATCACGAAACAGAAATTTCTGAGTAATATTTAATAGAAACCCACCAAAGTTCGGGCTCTCAAGTGTCAGTACTAATGCAAAAATGAGCAAAATACAAGTATCTCAATCATGCCAAAAGATTCATAGTGAACCAACGGGACAGAGAAATACAAATAATTGCATAATTTGCAACAATTAAAAGAATAAGATGAATTTTGAAGGATTAGAATGAATGGTTATCAAAGAGAAAAACAGAGAACACATATAAACATGCGTCAAAACCAAAGAAAAAAGAGAAGAAAAGATCAAAGGGGTCAATAAAAAGAATAAACAAGAATCAATGTAGGAGTCGTATGATTGAAAAAAGCAAGAAAAGCTTAAAGATTGAGTAATGGAACAACTTAAACCATACTTCATCATCCATTGGTCATTATCGCACATAGAGAAGCAGAGAGAGTTGCAAAAGATCGAAATTTACCGCATTCCCAGAATTCCCGAGTTGAAAAGAGATTGGATGATGGTGAATTTGGATGAAGAGGTGAGAGAGAAAATTTTAGAAGTTGGATTTTCTGGCTTTTCTAGTGTTTCTTCTTCTGTGTCTTTTTCGGGGATGGTTAATACTGAGAAATTTTTTATTTGCTGAAGAAAATTGCTAAAAGAAAAAAAAAATTTGTCCATTATTTATGACTGCCTTAATTAGAATTTAGAGCCATTCTTAGGGACAACTGGCAGAAAATAAATCGATATTTAAAAATAAAATTGATCGATAATTTATTATTTTTGAGAAAAACAGCAATTTGGTATACATCAATATCTGAACTAAATTAGTGTCACGTTCATGATTGGATAGTATACATACATTTTATAACAATTACAACATAAATTTAGATAATAAATTTAAAAGAGTGAAATTTCTATTTTTGGGATACCTTATTAAGGGATTAATTACGTCTGTTGTCATCGAATTTTGGTGCTTATAACCAAATGGTTATAATAAAATAATTTGTAACATAAAAGTTATCAAACTTTTATTTTTTTTCAATTAAGATAAAAATGACCAAAAAATTAATTTTTCGTCACCGGACAGCCACGCAAATATGCTATTTTATCAGTAATTTTCTAGAACGTATCCACTCAGCATGCGATACAGCCCGTTTATATGGAGAAATTGACATATCAGCAAATACACGTATTATGTCAACCTGTACAAAAAAAAAAAAAATTTACTGACGTATACTTACTAACGTGTCAATTCCTCCATGTAGGAGGGTCATATTGGCATATTTGTGTAACATTTCGGTGACAAAAAAATTAATTTTTTAGTCATTTTTACTTTAATTGAAAAAAATAAAATTTTGATAACTTTTATATTACAAATTATTTTATTATGATCATTTAGTTACAAGCAACAAAATTCGATAAACACGTACGTAATTAACCTCTTATTAAGAGATATGCGTTGATTTTAAGAGGGTAAAAGAAAATCAAAAGAGAACCGACTAATCTTTTTTATCACATCTGAAGGCTTTTTAATTTTTACTTTAAAAAGGCAGTGTTAGAATAGTATTAATACACTCTGCTTATCTAATTTAAAAGATTTTTCTCATCCACCAATCATTTTCTTTGAATTGGCAGAAGAATCATGACCGACCGACGTCACCATTTTTATGGATATAATAAGTTTTTTATTTTTATATTTTTTTTTTTTTCTGAAGGAATAAGAACATCAAGTAACTAATTAAGAGCATACTTACGTAAGACAGCTTTTGAAAAAACAAAAAAAAAAAAAAGAGAAAGAAATACTCCGTAAGCATCACGATGAGCAGAATTTAACGAGTTTACTTGAGTTAATATTCACTCAATTTTTTATTACATGTGACTTTTATTATTTTTATTAGAATTAAAAAATATTAATTAAATTTAAATTTAAATTTAAAATAAAATTTAGTATTTTAAAATATAAAATTAAATCTAATTGGTCAATTAAATTACATTATAAATTTAAAAGTGACAGATAAATAAAATTTAAATTTTTCTTAAAAGTGACATGTTAAACGGAATGGAAGAAATATTATAAATTATTTAATGAAAAATTTCGATCAAATAAAAAAATAGTCAAATTTTTAGTTTTTTAAATTTTAGAAAATTAATGTCAGTGGAGATAAATGAATGAAAAAAATATAAATTTATGATTCCGTATGAAATAATTTATAAATGGATTTTCATATAGCTATAAACTAATTTAATGATAAATTTATCATTTGCATATATATATATATATATTAAGAAAAAAGATATTTATTTTCATTAGATCATCTATGACCCTATAATGACTGTATCTATTTTTACTTACTACTTATTTTATTAAATAAAAAAATATAATAATTATATATAATTTAAATAGTTAACAGTCTAGTTATAATTCTAATTAATCCGACTTCGAATCTCATCATACTTATAAAGATGTAATTATAAAAAATATAGTGATATGTATTTTATTATTCTTAAAACCAAATTCTTTTTTCGAAAAAATAAATCCACTTAAATGCACGAAGATCGTTATTTTTATATTGTGGCTGCCCAACCCACGAGCTCAGTTCACAGCATGCTGCACAACTCATCAGTCATGAACCATTACGTTGTGTTTTCCTATTATAATTAATTAAAGAAAGTCAAGATTTCTCTCGTACAAAGAGTAAATTAATTAATAAAATTAATAAATATTTTATAGGATTGATATTAATTAATAATTTTTTATATCTACTCCAAAAAAAATTTGAAAGTTATCGCGTTGAATAAAATGGAATGAATATCTTTTTAGTGTGCATATATGAAGTAAAAAATAAATAAATAATTAATTATTTTTGAAACTTTAAAATTGTCATTATGAATGAAAAATCCTAAAAAATTGTTACCGACAGTGAAACAGTGCGCATATTTTCATTCAACCAAAAAGGTTATCTTTTAGTTTTAGTTTATTGTTAATTCTTCAGTTTTATTAGTTCAAATATCACACTATATACCTAGCAACGAAATTATATACAATGTATATAATAAAAATTAATATATATAAATATTAATATGTTACTCCGTATACATCTTATTCTATATAATTAAGAAAAATAACGTAATTTAAATGTAGTTTAAAGTATTATATAAATTTTATATAAAAATATAAAAATTAAAGTGTAAAAATAAAAATGTAATTTAAATTTATTTTAAAGTACTATTTTATGTAAATTTTATAGAAAAATAAAAAAATTAAAGTATGTATATATATATATATATATATATATATATATATATATATATATATATCGGTTAACCGCGAATTAACATTTAATCGGTATTTAAAAATCGAATCTAAAATTAAAAATATTAAAAAAAATCGTTCGTCGAATTAATTAGCTGAAAATATCAATCGATTTCATATTGATGTTTTGGTTAATTAAATTTTTGATTTTGATTTTTTTACTCTTAATTGTCGGCATTAAGCAAAATATAGTCACGGACACTGTATTTTTAACTCAACGAATACGACACCGTTTAGTCATTTTGTTCCACAGCTGATCTTTCTCTCTCTCAAAACATAATATAAAAAGAAAATCCAGTACCATGCGATTTATACCCAACCAACAAGTGACAAGCCAAAATTCCCCAAACCAAAGCTCTTGGCCAAATACACTGAAGGAGAAGAAGGGAGAGCGAGAGAGAGAAATTGAAAATGGAGGCAGCAATTGCAGCAAAGCCAGTTATCAAAGTCGCAGCTCTTTGCGGCTCTCTTCGAAGAGCCTCCTACAATCGTGGCCTTCTTCGTGCTGGTACGCTCTATTCTCTGTAAATTTTGAATCTTTTTCTTGTTTAATGAGATGGGTTTTTTTATTTATTATTATATTTTTATTTGATTGATGTTTTTAATTTGAAGCAATGGAGCTCACTGAGGAGTCAGTGAATGGTATTGAAATTGAGTACATTGATATCTCCCCACTTCCTATGCTAAACACCGATCTTGAAGGTGCCGACGGTTCTTTCCCGCTGGTTGTTGAAGCTTTCCGGCAAAAGATTCGTGAAGCTGATAGCTACCTTTTTGCTTCCCCTGAGTATAATTACTCTGTTACTGGTAAGTTCTCTTTTCTTGCTTCTTACCTAACTCTGCACAGTTCTACTTTTATGGGTTTAAACAATTTTTCTTGTGATATTGTTACTTGTTTTGCTTAATTATTAGTGGGTTAATGATTTTTAATTGATTATTGCTGCAATTATCATAAAAAAGAATCAAGATCAATGGGGGAATCATGTGAAGCCAAGTACTGTCTTGTTGAAGGATAAATAATTTATTTAAGTTGGTGGGGCTCTAATTTTGTCTAAAGGAAAAAAAAATCTAGGTGGAGCAGAAATATGATTCTGAACCTGATAGAAGAATTTTAACTTGGACATAAACTTTTATGTACAAATTAGGCTAGCTTAAAAGCCTTGTTTTGTTCTATAAATTTCAAGAACTTTCAGTCTTATTGGAATTGAATAATCAGTGTATAATCCAATCTATTAACTAAATTTATATTCCACATTTGCTAATATAGGTTCCTATTCTTTTTGTTTCAATTATTTATTTTTCCTCCATTTTGTTAGCTCCCTTGAAGAATGCAATTGACTGGGCATCAAGACCACCAAATTGTTGGGGTGATAAAGCTGCTGCCATTGTTAGCACCGGAGGAAGTTTCGGTGGCGGTCGTTCACAGTACCATCTTCGCCAAATTGGAGTGTATCTTGATCTTCATTTCATCAACAAACCAGAGTTTTTCTTGAATGCGTTTGCACCTCCTGCAAAATTTGATAGCGATGGCAACTTGATTGATCCTCAAGCAAAGGAGAGGATCAAGGAAGTTCTCACGAGCTTGTATGATTTTACTATGCGACTTAAAGGAAAATGCTAAGTTATTATATAGTGATTCAATATATCTACCATTTTAGTCTGATCCTTCATATATGATGCCTTTAGGATTTGCATGTTTGATTAAGTTGAGCGTATGTGATTCAGACAGACTCCACTGATTTCTTATAATAATGTTTCTCATACTGTTGTACTAATTGATTGTGGAGTCATTCTTTTCAAAACTTTGTTACTTGAATAGTGTCCTCTTCGCCCTTATATGATGAAAATAATACGTCCACACATCTTGGTGCAGATATATCTGACCATAAGAATTAATCTGTGATTCTTTCCTTGTTGGTTCTGACTCAAATTATTATATTCAAACGTTGTCCTAAATGGAAGAGCTATTTATGTGAGGTTGAAATAAATCGTAATTAATTAATACATAATCACAAGCAAAGATAAAAGAAAAAAAATCGACACTAGATTCAACCAAAAAGCCTATGTTCTTGGGCAAGGACAAAGAATGATTTTTCTACTATGAATTGAGATGAACTTATATCAAATCCCCAATTTATATACTCCTATAGTTCACGAGTGTTTTTCAAAATCAGCTGGGCTAAAATAAAAACAGAAAAATTGGATACAAGTCTATACAAACACAAATTTTGTTTTTTTTTTCCAATTTAGATCGCACCATGAATTTCTTAAACTGAATTGCAATTTGAATCCATTAAAATTCAAGACATAATAAGGTTATAAAAAAAATGATACATACATCTATTAGTCCCACACAATAGTTTTTGCAATGTTTCACCCAAAACCATGTATATACACATTTACCTATTATCAAAATTCATGAATAAATATTGCCCTGAAGCATGCATGTATAATGTTTCTATTTGTAGTTTCCTCTCCACAAAAGCATTAATCATCTTAGATTATTTTAATTTGTCTAGATCGGATTCATAATGTATTCAAGGCTTGAGTTATATACAGATTGAAATCTTGGAGCTTACGTAATCTTTACGTGATCATTGCGTCATTATCATATTGATTTTAAGCCAAGTCATTGATTCTGCTCGTAATTAAAAAAATGAAAACAACATAGTTGACCCTTGAAAATAATAATATAGTGTAAAACTAAATAGAAGCCATAAAGTCCAAAAGGCCAATGGCAGCCAGGTATTTTAATGAGAAAACTCAGCAGCCCAAAAAGAACAAGGATTCTAGATCAGGACATTTGACCATTACATGAGTTGTTTTCTCTTGTCTTGCCCATGTTGTTCTATATATATGGTTTACAATCGTATACATTTTGCATATCCATCAATTTGTAGAGAAATTAAACAAAGAAGAGAATTCATCTAATATCAGAAATGGTACAACCTAACCCAGTGATCAAAATGGTAGCTCTTAGCGGTTCACTCCGAAAAACTTCATTCAACACTGGTCTCATTCGCTCGGGTACTATTTTTTCTCCTTAATTATATTATTATTATTATTATTATTATTATATGGGAAAGAAAGAGCGGAAAATCGAACTCGATACCTTGTATTACATTGCGTTAGAAACAATATATTTTATTATTTAAATCCATCGTATTAGTTGTTTTTATAATTTAATGAATAATTTCTTGTTTTGCAAAGTAAAAAATTAATTTTTTTACATGGAATTATATTTTTACTTAGTTCATAAATGATTGCATGAATCATATATGTATCAGAAACTTCATTTTACTTAATTGATAATAAATTGGTTGGCTTGTAGCAATGGAGCTAAGCAAGGAATCAGTCATGGGAATAGAAATTGAGCATGCAGACATATCCTCACTGCCAATGCTGAATACTGATCTTATTGTGCATGGAAATTACCCACCAGTCGTTCAAGCTTTCCGACAACAAATTATGAAAGCTGATAGCATTCTTTTTGCTTCTCCTGAAAACAATTACTCTGTTTCTGGTAATTAATTAATTAGTTTTCTCATTTTTTTATCCATGTTTTCTCTAATTAGTGACTTTATTATTGTTCGAATATACACACTTAATAAATTAATGAAACTATATTTGCAGCTCCATTAAAGAATGCCTTAGATTGGGCCTCTCTTGCTCCAAACTGTTGGGGGGATAAGGCAGCAGCCATGGTAAGTGCTGGAGGAGGGTTCGGTGGAGGGAGATCACAGTACCATCTCAGGCAAATTGGAGTTTATCTCGATCTTCATTTCATCAACAAGCCTGAGTTTTTCTTGAATGCTTTCCAGCCTCCAGCAAAGTTTGATGATGATGGCAACTTAGTTGATGAACCAACCAAAGAGAAACTGAAAGAAATTCTTGTTGCCTTGCGTGACTTCACTCTGCGTCTCAAGAATTAGAGTATCTAACTACATGCAATATTTGTTTTTTCATTTAAGTTTTAGCGTATCGAATTTCTGTTATCATTTTGTGCTGTTTTGATATAACATAAATAGCTTGTAAAGCAATTGCTGAAATTCCAGTATTTGATCAATAAAACTATCCATTGAGGCTATATATAGCTCTATGGATACATTTGCATTGTCAATTACTATTGTACTCAAAATCGATGTGGGGTTTCTATGATTGATTTTGTTTATCCAGAACCAAAGTGGAGATTGCTTGATTTATTTTGGTAGCAGATGAGGCCCATTTTAGATTTAGGCCCAATTGGCTTGATAAACATTTTTAAGTTATACCGTTAATCTTAAATTTCACAATGAAAATACGGCCGAAAACATAGGTTTGCTTAGATTCTTGTATGGTTTTCCTCTTTTTATCTTTGCTTGTGCGATTGTTACTGTTGTTGGTGTATATTAAGGTGCTAGGGCCACATAATGTCATTTTCGAACTCCTTTTCTTTGCAGAGAGCAATTGCTTGATGGGGTGAATCAATCTTCACAATTATAATGATTTGTTATGATCTATTTATTTATTTATAGAAAAAACTTTACCTTTTTATTTTTATTCTTTTACAAACATAATAAGCAAAGCCAGTATAGAAACTCCTACTCCAATAAGCCAAAAAAAAAATCTTAAAAGAATGAAAAGGCAAAAGAGAGTTAAATCACCAAAATAGATACACTGCCAAATGTCAAAGCCGGGCACTTGGGTTTACTTGCTTCAGCTTCCGCTTCTTCTTTTCAATATCTACTGAATATCCATCGTGGCTGCCGCCGCCTGAAGGGCGTGGGATTGGGTGTCGCAGCCCTAGGTGGTTGTGATGATGGTGGGGTTTGATAGGCCTGAACTTAGAGTTAATTTCATTCCTCTATAGGGATAGTTATGATGTTAAATGTGGGATCTTGATAACTGAGCTTTTTGCCATACATGATGAAGCTAGAGTTAGTATGGTTATTGCATCTATGTTTTAGCCTTTTGTTTTGAGACTTTGCTTTCATAATTTATCATCCACACATGTATGCATTCCCAACCTGTCATCTTCTCTTCTTTGTACTTGCTTCTTCTCGTCTTTCTTGGATTGTCAAGATATCGTTATCTTGGTGACCTTGAAATTAAAAATATGCTTTATTCTACCACTTTTCAACACTGGCGGAGCTACGTTATGTTGAGGGTGTGCACATGCACAACCTCAAATTTTTTTTCTTTAAACATATATATATATATATATATATATATATATAATAAATTTGCAACCTCTCTAATTTAATTTATGTGGTCCCTTTCAAATTTTACTTTCAATATTTTTGGACACAGATAAAATTAAAAATTTATTTATAAAAATATATTTATAACATTATTATTCGAATATTGCGGGTAAAAAATTTGATATTTTTGTACATATAAAAACAAAATTTGTCTCTTATTTAAAATAACGTCATTTTACTCTTTCCAAAACCACATTCTTTTGCTTTTTATTATCTGTCCTTTCTTTTTTTCCCCTTTTCTTTCCTACCATTTGTTCCATTCTTATCCCGATTTTTTTTCCCTCTTGATCCAGATTTTAGCCCTTCATTCTGCCACTAACAGCGTCTTCATCTACCGCTTCATCCACCGTCGTTGGTCGCCGAATTTTCCTCCATTTTTTTCTATCTCAGCGTGTGATCCCTCTGACTTCGGGATCTTGGCTCCGCCACTGCTTTTCAAAACATAAGTCGAACACAAGATTTTCTGCATTTTTAACTACTTGATAGTGATTTGAGATATTACACAATTTTAGATTTATTTTAATTGTGATATCAAATTAAAATCTCAATATATTAATAATATTCACTAGTAATAACTAAAGCTAAAGCAGCATAGTACGTATATATAAAATAGAAATATGAGCATTATCCCAATTTTATTTATTTATTTTCTTACAAAATTAATGAAAGTGAATTAAATAATTGTAAACGTACAACATGCATGAACATTGAAGAAAACACCAAATCAAATCTCTGTCTACAAGAATCGTTCACGTTTCTGTGTATAAAAATCTTTCTTTCCCAGAAAATGAATACGACCTAGAATTTATCATAGAAAGCTGAGATTAGAAATAAAAAAATTTGCATAAAGATGTGGTCAACACATGAGTGATGAGATGACTAAGCTTTTTCTTTTTCTTTTTCTGACTAAACATCTCTATAAAATAATAAAACTCAAAACAAAACCACAATCCTCACGCCTCCATCACTAACTTTATAAAATTTTGAATTTGGGACAGCAGTTTTTTTTTTTTTTTTCCTTATATAATTACTATTCATAGACTCCGACTAATTCGAGCCAAATCGGCCTATATATATATAACAAAAAATTCTCTTAATATTAATTTTTTATATTTGAATTCGAAACATTACTTAAAAGATATAAATACTTTACCACTTAAATCTACATAAAATGATAAATCTGGGCAGAGTATATAATCATAAAATAAGAAAAGGAGAAATGGCATATGAATTATTTATATGTATGCATTATTGAATTGGAGACATATAATTGAAAAAGGTAAACTGTAAATATTAAATAATTAGTATCATGTGTGTGTGTTTATATCTGGAAGCAGAATAAATTAGGAGGAGGAGACAAAAGACTGTTTAAGCTCTGACAGCAGCCAACTTGGTAGGAGACCAACCCAATTGAACATACTACACATTAATTAAACATGTATTTGAGCCAACATAACATTGATGCTGTGGTAATAATGGCCTATTATGATCTCCATCATCCACACTTGCCGACATTTATTTTTTATGTTCACTGCATCATTCTCATAAGAGATGTTGTCTATTTAGATATGGACTAATCCGGATCCGATTTTAACCGAAAATTAATTTGAATTAATTCGATTCAATTACTTAAATAAAAGGTTCAATTTCGGTTAATAACTAATCGGTTTGATTTTAATTTATGATATAACATATTCGGTTATTTATTTAATTCAATTTTGATTCATGAATTTTATTAAATTTTAATTTTCGATTATTATATTCAAAACCGAATCGTATTTATTTCAATTCAAATGTTTCTACCAATTTTTCTTTGATGTATCCCCATTCGTGTTGGATTATTCACAATTACATAATTGAATGTCTTTCCTATTTCTCATATTCTTGAAATTTTGATTATGAATAGATGTTTGAATTTGTTTTAGTTGATAAATAATTGATCTTAATTAATTAATGCAAAATATATTCTTTAAAATAAATATCACTAGTCATTTTCCGGTAAAAGAAAATGATTGGTCAAAAGAAGAAAAGGGCAAAGCATGAATAATATATTTAAAAAATACGAATCTGAATAAAAAGAATAGTAGGGTTTAAAGTTGTGATGATGTGGAAAAATAATAATAAAGAAATTAAGAAATTAGGGTTTTTATGCATGACCAATCATTATCAAGTAATTAATGAGAAAGGAGAAGACAAGTGTCACCTTTTGGTAAAAACCAACAACGGGCCCAATGAAATAGGAAGTTTGTTTGACCTTGTCCGAATGAAAGCAGGCAGCACGATTCGGACCGTAGTACGCGTTCTTCTATACTTAATGCTACCCATTAAGACATACCTAATATTTTCCTTTTTTTAATCTTCATTTTCATTTATGCCCTTCTTTTTTTCACATTTCACATTTCTTCCCCTTTCTAATTGTTATATTAGATAAATTTTATTTAAATCCGATCAATAAATAACTGCAATAAAATTCAAATAAAAAAAAATTAATTTTCATCATGAGTTATTTTCCGCTCATTATTTTTTCAATTTTCAAGCGATTTTTTTTAAATAAATTGTTATATTTTCTCTAACTATTACTCGGGGTACAACTTTACAACCTAGAATAAGGGTGCTACTATGTATGATTATAAGCTATTGGAACAAAACTAGAAAAAGGAATATGCGTAAAATAATAATTAGCAATTAATAGAGGTAATATGCAAGAACAAAAAAAAGTCAAGTGCTCCAATTAGAAAATTCCCATAAAACATAAATTAAAAATAAATTGGGATGCAAGAGAAATAATAATAATATTTTTTTATTACAATGTACCGTTAATTTACATTAATGATTTCATATATTTCATGTTTTTTACATGACATTAATTTATTTTATATATTTCCATGCGAGTAAGAGAAAATTCATGGCTGTTTCCTGGAAGCATTAACCATAAAAATGGGACCATGAGATTAGATTAATGTAGGAGCATAAAATAAAATAAAAAAAAAGCATAACTTAAAAAGGAAACCTGTAAATGGTAGCAGAATGAAATTCCAAAAGTAGAATGGGGGTGGAAAATGGAAATTTGATAAAAATGTGAGGGTGTTAATTGCATAAACGTTATGAAGATTAAAAATTCGATAAGCATTGAAACATACGGCTAAAATTAGCGGCCATTTTGTGCAATGCCAGACTAAAAATGGCTGTCACGTCAACTCCTCTCCACCATTTTTCTCTCCTCTCTCCAACTGTTTGGTGTATTAGTAGTTTTAGGAGGTAAATTCGGAACCAGAGAAATTTGTGTTCAATCCAAAGAAAAATGGAAGAAAAAAAAAACTAATCAGGAAAATTAATTTTGAAAAAATAATTAAAAAAAAAAATTAAAGAGAGAAAGAAAAAGCCAGTCATTAGTACCGACCTCTCTTTTTGCTTTCCCAATCAATCTAACAGGACAACATCTCTTCATTTTTTTTTTTGCATTTTTCGAAATCTGAACACCCATTTCACAAAACCATCATACCTAACACAGATTGATGTTTTGTTTTTTGGTATGTTTGATTCCCTGCAACTTCCCTTTTTCTGGGTTTGCTTCAAAGATGTGTCTTTTATTCTAAAAACCAGATAATAAGATGGGCGAGGGGTAGAAAGTTTTGGTCTTGAATGTGGAGACTTGGGAAGAGGATGAGCAAAGAGAGCTTAGGATTTGTGAAGGGGTGGGAAGCAACTGTAAGAAAATCACAAGCTGTAATAAAAAGAAGATCACATTCAATCTTTGGAACGATGATGTCGGCAGCAGTAGCTCATGCAGATGATGATGAACCTTCTTCAACAGGTAATGTCTATCTCACAGAAAGAATTCTCCCCAATGGGGATTTTTATACTGGTGAATGGCTTGATGGGCACCCTCATGGCCATGGGAAATATCTCTGGCCTGATGGGTGTATGTATGTTGGTGAATGGTACCAAGGGAAAACATTGGGAAGGGGGAAATTTAGTTGGCCTTCTGGTGCTACCTATGAGGGTGATTTCAAAACTGGTTATATGGATGGTAAAGGGACTTATACAGGCTCTAATGGTGATACTTATAGAGGTGGTTGGGTTATGAATTTGAAACATGGAAATGGTACCAAGCATTATGCTAATGGAGATCACTATGATGGTGAATGGAGAAGAGGGTTGCAAGATGGACATGGTAGGTACCAATGGAGGAATGGGAACCATTATATTGGTCATTGGAAGACTGGTGTAATGAATGGTAATGGAACTATGATTTGGAGTAATGGGAATAGATATGATGGGTTTTGGGAAGATGGGTTGCCTAAAGGAAATGGAACTTATAGATGGGCGGATGGGAGTTTCTATGTTGGGGTTTGGAGTAAAGATCCTAAAGAACAAAATGGGACTTATTATCCATCTGGTTCCGTATCAGGGAATTTAGATTGGGATCCGCAAGATGTGTTTTTAGTGGACTTGGCTGATTGCAAGATTGCTTCTTGTGAAAAAGTCTCAATCTATCCATCACAGAAGATGTTCAATGGGCAGGGAACTGATCAAGGGAGTGCAAGGGGGAGGCCGGTAGCTGATTTGGTTAGGTTGAGTAATTATAGTGCCGCTGAAAGCAATGATACTTATGGTAGTGCTAGCGGGGATGGTGATTGGAGGGATGCAGATGAAGGGTTTAGTCAATTTGATGAATTTGATTCAAGAATGGAAAGATTGAGGATACAGCCTGGAAAGAAACAAGGCGAGACGATAAAGAAAGGGCATAAAAACTATGAGCTCATGCTCAATCTACAGTTGGGAATCAGGTACTTATATTCGTAATTGCTCCTGTGTGGGCTCTGTTTGGTCTTATTGCTCTGCTTTGTTTAGCATTGGCAGCAACAATGTTCATTTGTATGCAGAGAAATCAGAAGGATCCTAAACTTAGTTTATTTTGTATTCACATAAAGATGAAATATTCAAGGTCCAATTTTTCATATCTAGCTTACATTTGACCAAATTCTATATCTTGTTAAATTATGATCCTTGCCGAAGGATATGCAGTTGCATTTCTGTATTAAGTTTCGGCTCCCAAGTTGTTCGAAATCTTTATATCTGTCTTTTACTTGCTCTTATTTGTTTTACTCAGAAATGCTGTTTCTATGATTCATAATTTGTGTTAGCAACGTGTTCATACACCTAAGTGATATGTGGTCTGGTTGAACAGACATTCAGTGGGACGGCCAGCTCCTGCTATATCTCTCGATCTTAAGGCTTCAGCTTTCGATCCCAAGGAAAAAGTTTGGACTAGATTTCCACCTGAAGGATCCAAGTATACTCCACCTCACCAGTCTAGTGACTTCAAATGGAAGGATTACTGTCCTGTTGTTTTCAGGTTGCTGCTTCAAACCTATTATTTTTATACAAAAGCAATGCTTTTCAGTGTTTTATGCCGACATTTTATCAATCTTTTATGTTATGCAAGAACCTATAATGTGATAATCAATTTCTTAAACATTTTACATTGATTGCATATCATCATTGTTCTACCTTTGTTGATATAAATGTGGCCTGACCGAAAGTTCAACTCGATCAATTTTCAGGACTCTCAGGAAATTGTTCAATGTGGATGCTGCTGATTACATGCTATCCATATGTGGAAATGATGCACTTAGGGAGCTCTCATCCCCAGGGAAAAGTGGGAGCTTCTTTTACTTGACACATGATGATCGTTACATGATAAAGACCATGAAAAAGTCTGAAGTGAAAGTTAGTCTTCTCATATTAAGCTTTATGCTATAGTCTTCACTCTAAATTCCACTTTTTGTTTTTTTTGCTCGTAAAAGCTTGAGTTTACTGTATACCAATTGTTTGATGTTATTACAGGTCCTCTTAAGGATGCTGCCAGCCTACTACAATCATGTTCGTGCATTTGAGAACACTTTAGTTACAAAATTTTATGGTCTTCATTGTGTCAGATTAGCTGGTCCAAATCAAAAGAAGGTAATGTGATAAACTAAGGCATAAAACCAGAATTACGAAGAATTCATCATGGTTAAGAATTTTCATTAAATGAATTTTCATATGATCTAGGTGAGGTTTGTCATAATGGGTAATCTGTTCTGTGCTGAGTATACAATTCATAGGCGTTTCGACCTGAAAGGTTCTTCTCATGGTCGCACAACTGCTAAACCTGAATCTGAAATCGATCCCACAACAACTCTCAAGGATCTGGATCTCAATTACATATTTCGATTGCAGAAAACTTGGTTCCAAGAGTTTTGCAGGTCAACAACTTTTCTTTTGTTCCAATATGTCTAATCTACCACTAGATACGTCAAGGATAAGAATCTTACTTGTGTTAATCTAAAATTTTAAAGCTACAATTAGATAGAGATTGTAGTAGAATTGAATCAAACCTTAGAGGAGAATACAATCCTATTGTTGAAATAAGAACCAGAAAGAATCATTTTTTTACTCTTGTATCATAATGGAAAGTTCATATATAACAAAGGAATTCGAAAAGTACATTTTGGAACATAACTGTCCTTAATAATTCTTATACTCTTCTTGCAGGCAAGTGGACAGAGATTGTGACTTCCTTGAACAAGAGAGAATCATGGACTACAGTCTTCTGGTTGGTATTCACTTCCGGGAAACTTCATATAGGGACCCTGTCACACCATCTCGTACATCTGGAGTTAGGACTCCAACTGGTCTTCGTACTCCAACTGGACTTCGCACTCCCACTGGATTTCGAACTCCTACTGGTTATTCCTTATTATCTAATTTGCTTCTGATTGAAATTTCTGGACTTGTCATCGCTGAGCTATCCGAATTCTATTCAATATGCAGGAAATGGAGACTATGAGAATGAATTTGGAGCACTCCCACGGCTTTCTAGAGCAGACATGGATAAGCTTATGTTTGACCCTTCACGGTAAATTAAGATCACTTAACTGCAGAACTTCATTATGTTCTTGTTGACTAATTTATAAGAATGCCCTTTCTGTTTCTGTACTATGCAGGTGGTCTTCAATAAAGCTAGGCATCAGCATGCCAGCGCGGGCTGAAAAGACAGTGAGAAGGAGTGATGCTGAAGCTCAGCTTTTTGGAGAACCAACAGGAGAGTTATATGAAATCATTATATTTTTCGGTATCATAGACATACTTCAAGACTACGACATTAGCAAAAAGCTTGAGCATGCCTACAAATCAATGCAATATGACCCTACTTCAATCTCTGCTGTCGATCCAAGGCAATATGCAAGACGTTTTAGAGATTTCATTTTCAGAATTTTTGTAGAAGACACTTGAAGGTATAGATTGACCCAATTCTTCAACTTGCAACCTGTGACCATCTGTGTACAGTCGGTCTTTTTTGGGGATGACAGTAGTTGCAGGTCCAAGGTTTCCATTATAACCTTATACTTGGTCGCTGGGATGAATTTTTTATGGCAGCTTAGCCTCCTCCTCTTTGTCTCTGTTAATTAACAGTTGCAAACATTTGATATATTCTAGAAAAAAAGGTAGAGATTAACGTCAAAACCGGATTTGTTTCGGTTGTAAATGAGTTAACCAGTTGAAGGATCTACATCAAAATGATTCTTTTTGTACCTAAATTTATTAATTTTTTTCTCCCAGAAATGAAAAGTGTCTGGGATTCATCATGGAATAATATTTTATAGAAACAGTTGTAATTAAACTAACTTATATCTTGAAAGATAACAATTATATATATATGTTTGTTGATGAAAATGCAGTATTCTCCTGCAATTTATCTTTGCATCAGATGCTTTTTCTTCATGCATTGTTTGAAGGCCTAAACCGACCAAAAAAAAAACCGTCTTTGAACGGGTTACAAGAAGTAATGAGCCTCTGATTCTCGGACAGTACAGTGTGAAAAAGAAAGCATGTTGAGGCCAGACATGGCATATGAAACTATAGAAATGTAGATTCTGTGTGTTGATTTTTGTCGTTGACTAGGAGTGAAGAAGCATTGATTCTTAATGCATTATTTTCTTACTTCACGTGCAATGAATTCATGATGGTGTCCACTTCATTTTAATAGGAAACTTCTTATTAGTCCTTATCGTACCAGCAGACAAATCAAATTGGATGAACTTTTATTTTGATGGGTTGTACTGTTTTTGTTTCGTTCTAACGTATGGATCAACTTAATTCACACTTCACAGGATTAGGGCTGGCCAAATCATTGGTTTGGTTCAAGGAAATTTTTTTCCCTAAATCCGATTCATGAGTTCCATGAGTTTCTTATAAACAAAGTGAGTAACACACTTATCCACTATTTTTAAATTTTATTTATTCTACATGGCATTTTGCTATTGATTTGGTTTAAGAATTTGTTTATAAATTCGAAGTGTTTTCTTCGGCTTAGAACCAAATCAAATAGATTGAGAATAAAACTTTCAAAACTTAAAGAATAGAATTGAACCAAATTATTTGAACCGGTTCAATTCGATTTAATCGGTACGAGGCTTTTGAACCTATCTATTTTCAATATTGAGAAATAGTTTTTAATATATATTCATATATATAAGACAAAAATGGTGTTATTATGAAAATTTCTGAGAACCGAACTTTTAAATGAAAATCGAACTAAATCAAACCAAACAGTTGGGTTGGATGCACAGTCCTACACAGGATTGCATGATGGGCTTATGTTAGCCAGACTACATCCAGATCTTTTATTTTCCTCGGGAATTCATGTTAGGTACAACACAAAAGTTCCAACTTTTCAGCATCAAGTATATTCCTTTTGGTTTGACCACAGAAATAAAATGCAATACTTCTACATAGCTACACTTTTAATGACTGTAATTCATAAAAACAAGCAAAAAGAAGTCATTAATTGTTTCCTTACAGCACCCATTTTTCTAAGTTAGAATATTTGGAGCTTAATTGGATTCACCTTCTGCTTCTGCATTAAGCCAAAGCTTACAAGAAAGGATATCAATCATTGCCTGTTCAACACAAAATTTTATAATCTCAATCATAATTTCTTTTAAAAGAATTAACCATAGATGAAAATGAAGTGCTAGTGCAATTGCACAACAGGGTATGATCAAATATTAGAGCTTGGGACAGTGTTTGTGAATGTTTTCCCTATTTTTACCAAAAGAAAGCGACATTGTAGCAAAGGCCCTTGCTTGCCTAACAAGTTCATTTTAAAGTCAATCCACTACTTGATTTCAAGAAATAATATGAAAGAAAACAACATCTTTTCTTCTTTTAAGTACTGGGTATTTAGCTATCAATCAAACAAGCAACATGCTGTAATGACCATTGATGACACAAGGAAAACAGGGATAGCCCCATTTACTCAGAGTTGACCGACCTTTATCAACAGTCGGACTAAGAGTTTTACTGCCTAGTGACTCGAAACTCATAAGTTAAACCTAATCCAAAAACCAAGTGAATTGTCCTGTAGTTCTCTCAATATCTCATCAAACTTTACTGATTTAAGCATCCAAGTCTTTGAAGCTCTTCTCAATTTTTACTTTCAATAAGGAATATTACTCTCGCTCATCCTCAACCATAAAGTAATTACTTAGACCATCTGGATTGGTAGATTTTGATTTTTAGTTGCATTTTGCAAAGTAAAATCTTCTGTAATTTGCCATTAGTGAGCTCCATGATTAACTTGAAGAACATCAATAAGTTTATTCAAGTAATATTTGCATTTATTTCTTTAATCAAGCAATAACTCTAAACGAAATAATTAAAAAGATTGAGTGGCAACAAATACTACTTTACCTTGAAGCAATCTTTGGTTGGCTGAGGCAGGATAGCTCTCTGGTGGATTAACAGTTGGCGAAGTGGAATTTCTATTTCTTCCATTAGAAGGCATATTTGAGATACTTGGATTCATATTATTCTCATCAATCCCTTGATCATATAGAAAACCTTTAAAAACATGCCCACTTATGTTCACCATAGCCTGGTATGCAACCTCAGCTTCACCCCCGTTAATGGCTGTCACTCTTATGCACCTGAAAACTGCCGGTGCTCGAACTTGGCTCGGTAGCGATTGCTTGAAATTTGCATCTATTAAGCAACGCATAACATAAAAATTAGCTAAGTATTAGAAACAGAGAACATACCAGAGTATGATCTTTACTATTTACAATACATTACAAGATATGATCTTTACTCAAATTTACACAAATTCTAAAGAAAAGGGTACTAAAAAGATTCAATCTTTATTAGGATTCAATGAAAAGAAAAAAGAATAAAAGCCAATTTTTGATGAACAGAGAGTACCCTGGGAATTAGAACCAGGGTCAAAATTGAAAGCAGCATTGCTATTAGAATTGCTAAAACTGTTAGATGTAGTGGTCATGGTCTCTCTTGGCCTTTTATTCCCACTACCAGAAGAAGATCCAGAAGTTCCGGCGCCGCCGCTGCCACCACCACCATCAGCACCGCTTTTCTCTCTCCGGCGAGCAGCAGGGACCCACGTGCTCTTCACGTGAGTAGCACAATCAAAGCCTCGACCTTTACAACAAGTCCTACATCTTCTAAATTCACACTCCTTTTTGGCTCTATTGCCACAATCTCTACAAACTCTACACGAGCTGCTACCAATTTCATTATCATCGCCATCTTTTCTAGCAAAATACTGTTCTTCTTGATACTTCTTGAGATTGGCCCAAGAATATTGATTATTATTAGAAATGTTGCACTGATCATTGATATTGGTAATTTGGTGAGAATTGGGAATTTGTTGATTGAAAGAAGAAGGGGGTGGAGCGATGAGGAAGATGTTGTGAAGGCCAAACATGTTTGTGTGATCAGATTGGAAGATGTTGGCGGTGGTGATCGGCGGCGGACATGTTTTGGTGGGGGTGATAGAAGTAGGATTTGGGGTGGCCACAGTTGGTGGATTGGAGAGAAAGAATTGGATTTTGTAGTAAGGAGGAGAGAGAAATGCAATGTCAGTGAACTTAAGAGAAGAGATAGAGATATATGAACTAACAAATATAACATGAATTTATTATCCTTAAAAAAAACAAAAAAAAGAATTTAAGTTGCAGAAGTTGCTTTTGCTATTAGCTGTCTACTTCTAAAAGATTCAAACTTTCCTTCTCTAAATATTTGATCCTGAATTCTTTTCCTTTAATCATTTATTTTAAAATTTTTTTTGGCAAGAACTAATTGTATGCTTGCTCGGTATAAATTTAAATTAATCAATTAGTTAATTTTGAATATTAAATAATTGTATAAAAAAAATTTACTAAAAAAGTATTTGGTTTAATTATTTTGAGCTAGCCGTTAGTTTTTTTTCGTTGTTTCATCTTGATAATTGCAATATATATTTTGAAAATTAATTTAATGAAGATTAATAGAGGGTAAACAATGACTTTATTTTGAGAGGAAAGGGTAAAATATGATAGAAGCTAGAATCATTATTCTCGCATTTTGGTTTTGGCCCAATTGTGTGGAAGTAAAGATGGAAAGTGGAGAAAAAAAAAAAACTCAAATCAAATTAATAGTATATTATCACGTAGAAAATTAAAAAATATATATATTTAAAACTAGTTTTTGCCATTATATTTTTTGAAATAGTTAGAAAATGCTCTTTAATAATTTTTTCTATTATTTTTGCCCTTCAAATTTTAAAATAAGAAAATATCATTATTTAATAAAACAATGAATCATATAATGTCATATTTCTTCCGCTTTAAGATTAGAATATGTTAAAATTGCCAATTCAAAAAGTATATGAATAAAATTCCTTTATTTTGAAATTTTAAAGGCATAAAAAAACCAAAAAAAAAGGGACAAAGATTTGACTGGAATTTTTTTAAAAAGTATTTACAAAAATAGGATAGTTTTAAAAGTAATTTCGGAATTAGGTGCGAGTCAAAAACCGCAACTGACACCTGCGGCTTCTGACCGTGGAACCCACAGTTTGGGTCCCTTTTTCTTTACTGATGCCGCAGCCGGTAGCTGCGGCATCAGTATATATATATATATATATATATATATATATATATAGCCGCCTACTGCCCCTTTATATATATATATATATATATATAAATAAAGGTACCTGCTGCCTTTTTTTTTTAAAAAAAAATAATTATTTAATAATAAATAATATTATTATATTAATATTTTATTATAATAAAATAGAATTATAATAGAAATAAAATAAAGTAGGAAATATATTTGTTAAATATAATAATATAATTATGATAGAATAATATTTAAATAATATACGAAACGGAACTCTATTTTTTAATTGTCCAGTTATAAATTTTACAAAAATATTAAATATTTTTATTTAATGTTATTAAAAATATTTTTATTTAATGTTTTAATAATATTAACAAACATGATATAATAATTTTAGTTTCATTTAGTGTTATTATTTGATTTTTAGACCAATTACTTGTAGAAAATGATTTTTTTGATATATAGTAATTGTCAATTCACTAATTATTTCTATTTACATTACATGATTAGTAAGGATCCAGCAATAAAATTGTTAAATACTATTATTGTCTAGCTATAAATTTTACAAAAATATTAAAATTTTCATACGGTTTTAATATTTTTCTTGTAAGGTTTTCATAAAGTTATAAATTTCCTACTTTACACATAAAAAATAAAAATACAAGAAAATTAGAATTTCGTTTCATAATAATTTATTCATCACATTGGAGTATATATTTGGGACTCACATTTTCTAGCATACATTCCATATTAGTTTCTTACATCGTTTGATTTCTCATATTCGTTGTGATATCTAAACCTAACAGCAAATCCCAAAAGTTTTTTTTTTGAAAATAATTTTTAGATTCGTTTTGTTGTAGTATCCATTTTTTTAAACATTTGAAAAATTTTTCACTGAATTAATAAATTTTTCAAAACACTTGTTAGATAATTAATCCGATCAATAATAGTATTTAACAATTTTATTGATGGATCGTTGCCTATCATGTGATCTAAATAGAAATAATTAGTGAATTGACAATTACTATATATCAAAAAAATCATTTTCTACTAGTAATTGATCTAAAAATCAAATAATAACATTAAATGAAACTAAAATTATCATATGTTTATTAAAACATTAAATAAAATATTTTTAATAACATTAAATAAAAATATTTAATATTTTTGTTAAATTTATAACTGAACAATTAAAAAATAGAGTTTCGTTTCGTATATTATTTAAATATTATTCTATCATAATTATATTATTATATTTAATAAATATATTTCCTACTTTATTTTATCTCTATTATAATTCTATTTTATTATAATAAATAATATTAATATAATAATATTATTTATTATTAAATAATTATTTTTTTTAAAAAAAAAAATAAGCCTACCTGCTGCCCCTTTATATATATATATATATATATATATACTGATGCAGCAGCTGCCAGCTACGGCATCAGTAAAGAAAAAAGGATCCAAACTGTGGGTCCCATGGTCAGAAGCCGCAGGTGTCAGTTGCGGCTTCTAACTCACTCCTAATTCCGAAATTACTTTTAAAATTACCCTACTTTTATAAAACTCCAATTAAATCTTTGTCCCAAAAAAAAGAGACTTTGAAAGGTGATAAATGACGTTAATCCTAAAAAAATAGTATCACATTTACATAATAACCATTTATAGGACTTCTATTTATTTATCAAAAAGCATCAATGCCATTAATTCGGTTCATAAATAATTTCATGGGTCAAATCCAAGCAAGCATTTTCCATAAAGCTAATATATTTTATTGGAATGATATATAAATTTTTCATTAAACTATCATTTAGTATATTACCTCTAAACTAATTAAGTGTCATTAAAAAAATGTTATATTATTTCTTACGGAAACACATGATAATTCATAAAATATATATAAAAATCACTATTTTTGGCGCATGAATCATAATATGAGTGTAATATGATATTTTTTAATTGTATAGGAGTATTACTTGCACTCTAAATAAGTTTAGGAAACTAATATGATATTTGATTAGTTCAAGTGATTAATCTATTAAAAGATAATAATTTAGAAGAAAATTATGTATTAACCCAATTTTATTGCAAGAAAACATTTTTTATAAACTTTTTACATAATTAGGGAATACAATTGGTGAGATTTTGAATATTTATTTTTATAGTTAGATTTCAAGTTGAAAATCTACTGGGACAAGTAGGAAAAGAATGTTATCTAATATATACAATCATGATATAAGATGAGTATTTATAATAGGCTTGAGTTTTCAAAGTGATTTTGATCGAGGATAAGTACTTATAATGTACATAAGCAAGAGGCGTAAGAATTTTATTTTTTCTTAGACCAAGTCTTAATTAAGGGTAAGCATGGACCGATTAACCGGTCCATGAGCTCAAAAAAAAATCAGTCCATTAATATCGATTTTTTCAAAACATTAACCATTAATCAGTCCGTTACTATCGGTTAACCAGTCCATCGGTTTCGAATTTTCGGACCGGTTACCCAACATTTTTCGGTTAACCACTATAATTATAAAATATATTCATAAATAAAATTAAAATATTTAAGGTACTTAAAAATTAAATTTTTTTCACTATAATATAACATTATTGTTGTTAAAATAAAAATATTTGGTGGATATATGCAAATTTATTTTTAAAAATTAATATTTAATAAGTAAAAAAATTAACCGGTCCATAATTACTTTTAATTAGATAAATTGTTATACTTACTAATAGCCAATTAAAAAAATTTAAAAATTTAAAAATAATTAGTATAATAGAAAAATATATATGATCACCTTTAATTAGGATAAATTGTTATATAACTTTTCGAATATATTCCAATTTTTATTATTGAAAATTTGATAAATCAAGAAATAATAAATATGAACATATTAAACAATTAATAAATTAACTAAAAATTCGGTTTCGATTCGGTTAACCGGTCACATGAGTTAAAAACCATTAACCAGTCAATTAATATCGATTTTTTCAAAACACTAACCATTAACCAGTCCATTACAATCGGTTCGGTTTCGGATTTTTTTTTTCGATTAACCGAGTCCATCGATTTTTTTGCTTACCCCTATTCTTAATAAATAATAATGGATCAATTAGGTTATATTATATTTTTTATATATGGAAAGTCATAAATATACAATTTTTTTTTAAAAATGAAAGAAAAATATTGAATTATGTGATTTAAAGGAAATTTGTGGACAGTGGTGCACTGCTATACTGTTTATCGTATCATTTCAAAGCACAATAAAAATAATTTACCAAAATAAAAGTTTGTTTAAGAAATAAATTATATAGTATGTTATGATTTGATCCATAAGTGAAATAGTTACAGATAATTAATCATAATTTATTTAAAAAATATTAATATTTATTAAAGAATTGGACCGGGAAATTGGGGATTCAATGAGTGCTAGGTATGCAGCAGTATGAGTTTCTTTGTTAGTAGCAGAAAGACGAATGAATTATAAAATAGAATAGGTGTGGACCATCCTATTCTGCGAGTCAATCTTAGAGTCTAGAGCCCACACCCTATTGCCTAAGCATCTCTATGGATGGTTTTTAGCATTTTGCTCTTGTTCTGTTCGGCCATTCTGATGTTGATGCCCCAATTTATTATTTGACACGTCATTCTTCCACCTTTCTAAATTATTAATTTCGTATTCCCATTAATTTCAAGAGTTTTGTCTAATTTCAGTATCAATATACTACTATCATATTAGCACAAAAATTTGTTATTAACTAATTAACTTAATTTTAATTTTATCAGTTGTTTTATTGGTTACCAAATCTAATGGCAATTTATTGATAGACTTTGATATGGTTTGAAGATTGTCTTGCAAAGTATGTATGTCTGAAAAGGAGAACGTCAATGAAATTTTGACAGGAAAGAATTGGATTGTGATATTGGTGGCATGTGAATATATGATATGACACCAAGTTCTTGGAAACAGAAGAAAATTATGATATTTGGATAGGAAAAATGTAATATTGGGGGCTAAGTTATTGGCATATAGGATAGGAGTGGTAATTTATAGTATAAATGGACCATCCATTATATATTGCCCAATTTGAATTTCAACTTCATCATCACTTTATCCCAAATATTTCGTCTTTATTTCCTTCTTTGCATTTCTTGACAGTGAACTGAAGAGGCTTGGCTTCCATTGAATATGTCTCAAACATCCCATCATCAATATTATGTCATTTCTTACTTTTAAGACATTAATTTGGGATTTTAATTGTCCCTTAAAAATTGATTATAAGTAGTGCTAGTGTCATGTAGTCCCATTAAAATTCGGTCCATTCTCTAGTCCCGTGTTAGGATTATAGTTGATTACACTTGTACAAAAATTATATCCCATATCCTATTTAAGCAAGTTTTGTAGATCATATCAATACTCATTAACCACCGTCAATAAAATTATCGATTTTGCATAACTGGCGATATTATTGATTTCATCAATAAAATTTATCTAAATCGAATTTAAATAAGAGAAACTTTTAAATTTTTACTATAATAATGTCATGCTCAATTAATTGAAAAAAAAAAAAGTTGAAAATGGCTGAAAATCTACAATTACATGACCAGAATTTGTCACGCCAGATTATTTCATTAGACATGAATTGATTATGATGTGATTATGTATCAAAGTTGAGTCATTTGATTACCAATTATTAGCTATTTTTATCTTTTATTGCAATTAAATGATATAATTGAGTTACTATTTTGGTTATAAATGGATTTTTTTTTTCTTTTTATTGGGAGCATGCGTTATTAGGATGAAAGTTTGACCACCGATGCAACTAATCCATCAAAATTACTATAAATTTTTGAGTGTAAATCCTTCATTATATATAAATTAAAGAATTTATTTGTCTTCCCATATTTTTTCTTTTGCAATAAATTAATAAATTCTTATAAAATTAACTTTTGAATATATTTAATTTGTCTGAAATTTTTAATCAACGGCAGGATGAGCAAAAAAACTGAAAATTTGATTAACTGCAAAATCGATTCGAAATCAAATCGAATCAATTTTTTGATTAATCGGTCCGATAGATTAAGTTTTAATTTTTATTTTTTACATTTTCAGTTTTCGGTTTTTGAATACCGGTTAACCTGTTCATATATATATATTATTTTTATACCTTAATTTTTTGTATTTTTCTATAACTTTATACAATACTTTAAATTATATTTAAATTATGTCACTATCTTTAATCATATAGAATAATATTTATATAAAATAAGCAATTAATTTTTATATATGATTTTTTTATCATATATATTAGTGTTAATATTTTCTTTAATTACATTTTCTTATATGTTAGAGTCTATGTTTTAATATTTAATATTGTCCAAAATTTTCTTTAACTTAAAATTAAACATGTTAATTTTCAACAAATATCAAATACTTTTTATAGTATTAGCTATTAATTTGTTGAACATAAATTTTGTCTAGTATATTATGTTTGTTTTATAATTTTTATTTTGAATTATTTTGCACATTTTAAATTGAATTGAATTTTGCTTAATTTTTTTATAATTATATATTATAAATTTTAATGGTTAATCGAAAAATATTGATTAACTAAATCGAAAAAATTGAAATTTATGGATTAATTAATCGAATGTAACGGAATAATTAACGATTAATAATTTTAAAAAGTTGATTAATTTTTTTTATTAATAGATAGGTTAATGGATGCATACTCACTATTAATCACTCATGAGTTTAATATAATTCTTTCATAAAAACACAATTCTGATTTCTTTACATCATTTTCAAAAAATGAATAAAAGAATATGGAGGCTAATTGAATAATGGATTCAACAATAATTAGCAAGATTTAGCAATGGATTCCCTTCAATTGATTAAAGGAATGTCATTATCATTCATAATTAAACACTAATGATCACTGATTACTTGAGTTGTGAGCACTATGATTGGAAAAGGCTTTTATATTTTATATTTTTAATTTTTCAATAATAATCCAAAATCCACAGTGGAATTGTAGCTGGTATATAGGGAGGGACCTAAACCTTATCTGAAGATCCGACGTAGGGTACCCTATAGAGACTCCTCCATATGATATGGACTTAGCCGAAGTCACTTCAGGCTCTATGCTCGAGGGCCTACTATTATTCGTTCAAAATTCAATTTCATAAATTAAATATTTTTAAATTATTTTATATTTCTAACTTAATTCACATGGACAAAGATTTGACTGTGGCTTTTTTAAAAAGTTTTTACGCAAATATGGTGGGTTGAAAAATAATTTCGGGAGGGGGTTGAGTCAGAAGCCGCAGCTGACGCCTGCGGCTTCTGACAGTGGGACCCACCATGTGGGTGGGTTATGGAATATGTTATTATTTTTTATTTTTATTTTTTTAATTAAAAAATAATAACAGATATTTTTAAAAAAGATACTAATAGTGATAAAAAAAATTATGTATTTTTACAAAAATATTTTATAAATGATTACAAGTAATTTTTTATTATTTGATTTTTAGATCAATTACTAGTAACAAATATTTTTTTTGATATAAAAATCAAATAATAACATAAAAATAATTTTTTTGATATAAAAATCAAATAATAACACTAAATCAAATTAAAATTATCATATGTTTGTTAATATTATTAAAACATTAAATAAAAATATTTTTAATAACATTAAATAAAAATATTTAATATTTTTTTAAAATTTATAACTTAACAATAAAAAATAGAGTTTCGTTTTGTAAATATTATTTTATCATAATTATATTATTATATTTAATAAATATATTATTATAATTTTATTTTATTATAATAAATAATATTGATATAATAATATTATTTATTATTATATTAAAATTAAAAAAAATTAACAAGGGGCAGCAGTGCCGCCTGCTGCCCCTTTCTTTTCATATACTGCCCCTTTCTTTATATATATATATATATATATATATATATAAGTGATGCCGCAGCTAACAGCTGCGGCATCACTATTCCATAACCCACCCACATGGTGGGTCCCACTGTCAGAAGCCGCAGGCGTCAGCTGCGGGCGGCTTCTGACTCAACCCCCCTCCCGAAATTATTTTTCAACCCATCCTATTTGCGTAAAAACTTTCTAAAAAAGCCATAGTCAAATCTTTGTCCCAACGAGGATGAATGAAAGCAAAGCAGACGTAGATATTTTAAAATTTACGTACACTCAGTTTATTATTTTATTATTATTTTTTATTTTTTAAGGAGTCGAGAGTAATTGAGGATTTACTATACTTTCTCGTGTTTGGAGGATAAATAAAAAAGAAATGTCATAGGAAATGAACTCTATATTTTTACTTTCTGAAACAAAACAATAAAGAGAAAAGATTTTCTATATATATTTTTTAAAAATTATAGAGGTATATATATAGATATAGATTTAGTGCTAGCATATATAGAAATTCAATCAATTAGTCTAATTAAAAATTTACAATATAAAGTAAGCTAATCAATTTATAGCTAATTACAATCTATAACACTTTCATTTCTCTTCAAAACGAAGGAAAATGAATTTTTTATTTAATTATAAAAAATAAATTTATTTTTATTAAATTTTATTGAGAATAATCAAACAGAAAGTAAATAAAAATATATTTCATTTATTTTCACTCATTTCCTTTATTATAATAAATTTAATTTCTCTAATTATCTACTCTCATTCGAATGAAAGCTTAGATAACCACAGATCATTTCATTGATCACAAAGTTGGGTTGTTTGCATGCAACCAAGACGACTTGTCGTTTCTGTTGCTGGTTTATGGTACTGCAGTATGCCGGCGCTTAGTGTTTGGCTTGCAATTCAATCTCAGATGCTAGAATTAGTTGTAAAATAGTAGTGCCCATTCAGGGATATGAATATATATAATAAAAAATTACTTATACTCCGCATAAATATTAATTTATATAATTAGAAGAATGACATAATTTAAATATAGTTTAAAGTGTTATATAAATTTTATTGAAAAATAAAAAAATTAAGATAAAAAATAAAAATATAATTTAAAATATTATTTCATGTAAGTTTTAGAGAGAAATAAAAAAAATTAAGATATAAAAATAAAAATATAATATATATGAATCGGTTAACCGGTATTAAAAAACCAAAACTGAAAATATTAAAAATAGAAATCGAAACCGTGTCTATAGAACCGGTTAACCGAAAAATTTCCAGACTTTTTTAGTATAAAATTGGCACTTACTATCGATTTGTTATCCGAATAAATTCAATAACCTATTGAAAGAAAAAAATATATATAATTTCCATGTTCATTTTACCTTTACAATTCAATCTTTCAATTTAAATTATGATTTTAATCAATCTTTTTTAAGTTAATTAATTAATTTATATTTGAGATTTTCAGACATAATTCAATTATAATTTTCTTCCATAGCTAGAATATTTTAAATTAATCATGCCTTCTTATCCATAATAATAATAATAAGATTTGTAATGATTTAAGTAGTCATCACTGTGTAGACGTGGGATGGGAAATCATGCTTATATTAATATATGAAGGCAACAAAACAAATTTACATCAGACTTTATTTATTTTGCTAATTCATATTCAGAATAAACAAATAAGTCAGTATCAAAGAAATCCTCACTTAGGCTGTATAGGAATACTCTGTTCATACCTGAAGAAATTTTCAGGATCAGCTGCTGTTTTAACTTTTACCAATCTTTCAAGATTACCCCTAAGGTATTTACTCCCATAAAAACTTGCTTCCTGGAATGTACCATCTCCACCACTGCCAATGCTTCCAATTTCAATATCCCGATAATTCAGAAATGCCTCGCTTGGATTCTTCGATACATAAGGAGTCATCGATTCGTAAAGGCTTCCCGTAGCATTCATAAATCTGGTATCACCTTCTGCTATAATCCAATCACTATGGTACTGAATCAAGAACAGATTTCTAGCTCTATGCGCGCGGGAATGGAGTTTCCGTTTCTGAAATCTCACTCATTTTTCCTCCGTAAGGATTCAATTGCAACGAAACCACTCCTAATTCTGCAACAGTTTTGAATATTGTTTCCAAATCAGGCTTTGGAATTTGCTGCTTTACATAATCTGATTTTCTTTTGAAGGCATTATCAAACTTTGGAGCCTTTTCAAGTAATGCTTCAATTGGTGTCCCTTTAGGCATTCCAGCCCAGAATACTACAGACTCAATCCATCTCATTTCGATACAATCTTTCTTCTGTATACCTAATTCCGGAAAGCTTTCGTTAATAACTGTAACAAGTCTATTTCAATCGCCCTGGAACAAGGCAACGAATGTTACATGAAGAGTTTTCTTCCCTGTTCCAGTGGCATTTGCTGGTGACAGAATCAACCTGAGGAACAAGTCTTGATCCAATTTAGGTGCAATTTGTTGCCATTTGTAAACAAGGTCAGTAGTACTCTGATCTAAACTTTTTACAACCTGAAAAACTGTAACTTTTTCGGGTACACGAACCAGTTTTAATTTCCAGGAAAGAATGACACCAAAGCTTGCTCCGCCGCCTCCTCTGATAGCCGCCTCTGATAGCCCAAAAGAGATCTTCTCCCATGGATTTCCTGTCAAGAATTCTACCCGTTGCATCAATAATTTGTGCATCAATTATGTTATCCACTGACAGGCCATATTTTCTCATCAAGTTCCCGGATCCACCACCGGAAAGTGCCCTCCGAGGCCTAAAGTAGGACAGATACCAGCAGGAAAAGCGTGGACATTACTTTTCTCTGCAATTCTGTAATAAAGTTCACCAAGAATTGCCCCGGATTGAACTGTAGCAGTTTGTTCTTCTATGTTTATATCAATAGATCGAAGATTGTACATGTCAAGAATGACATAGTTGACAAATAATCTATAGGATAGTCCAGCATAATCATGGCCTCCGCTTCGAATTCGGATCTGCAAACTAACACTACAAGAAAGTATTGATTTAGCGACGGAAAATTAGCGACGGAGTCATTTCCGTCGCTAAATGGCGACGGAAATTAACATCCGTCGCTATTTACCGACGGAAATTATTTCCGTCGCTATTATCCGACGCTAAAAATGGCGCCAATATTTCCCTCCAAAATTGCCGACCGAAATTTGCGACGGTTATTAAAAACCGTCGCTAAAAATAGCGACGGAAATTCATTTCCGTCGCTGAAAAAAATCAGAAAAAAACTTAATTTTATTTTTAGCGACGGAATAAGAAAACCGTCGCTAAAAATTGCGACGGAATAAAAAAACCGTCGCTATTTTTTAGCGACGGTATATTATTCCGTCGCTAAATTGAAATTAAGTAACTTTCCCTCTCTTTTTAGCGACGGAATATACTCTCCGTCGCTAAAGTTAAATTAAATTTAATTTTCCCTCTCTTTTCCTTCTCTCTCTCTTTTCTCTCTCTCTCTCTCTCTCTCTCTCTCTCTCTCTCCCTCTCCCTCCTGCCGACCACCGCCCCTCCCTCCCCTCCCGCTCCTCCTTCCCTCTCTTTTTCTCTCTCTCTCTCTCTCTCTCTTTCTCTCTCCTCCCTCTCCTCTCCCCGTTTCTGGCCCTCTGCCCAGCCGCCGCCGACCACCGCCCCTTCCCCTCCCTCCGGCGCACCACCCCTCCCCTCCTCCCCCTCCCTCCTTTCCCGCTCCTCCTCCCCCCTCTCTCTCTCTCTCTTTCTCTCTCTCTCTCTCTCTCTCTCTCTCCTCCCTCTCCTCAACCCGTTTCTGGCCCTCTGCCCAGCCGCCGCCGACCACCACCCCTCCCTCCGGCGCCGATCGGCGCGCCTCCCCTCCTCCTCCTCCTCCTCCTCCTCCGGCGCCAGGTAACTGTCACTTTGTTTTTCTTTTTTGTCTTTTAGATTATTATTATTATTATTATTATTATTATTATTTTTATTATTATTATTATGTTAGATGAATATTGGTAAATATTAAATATTGTTTAAATTTATAATTCTTAACACTTTATTGTTATTAAATTTATTAATAGAATTTTTCATATTATGATTATTATTGTTAATTGGGTATATGCTAATTGGAATTGTTATTAGTGTTATTAGTATTTTAAGTAGTTGTGTTAATTATTATTATTATTTAATTGGTATGTTAAGTAGATATATTATTAGTATTTGTTATTATTTCTATTAAGAAGTTGTGTTAATTATTATTATTTAATGGGTATGTTAAGTAGATATATTATTAGTATTTGTTATTATTTCTATTAAGAAGTTGTGTTAATTTTAGTTATTATTATTATTATTATTCAACATGTTATAATTATTAAATTAAAATCAATAAAATTTGTACCTTAATTATTATTATTATTATTATGTTAATTTGTATTGTTATTATTATTATTTATTTATGTTAATTTGTTATTAATTTTTTTTTTAATTTGTAAAATTTACCGACGGAAAAAAATTTCCGTCGGGAAATTTACCGACGGAAATTGAATTTCCGTCGGTAAATTTTGCCGACGGAAATTTTTTTTCCGTCGGTAATTACCGACGGAAATTCAATTTCCGTCGGTAAATTTCCCGACGGAAAAAATTCCGTCGGGAAATTTTTCCTACGACTAAATTGCCGACGGAAAAAATTCCGTCGGCAATTTAGTTTCCCGGCGGAAATTCCTTATTTTCCGTCGGGAAAAGCTTTTTTTCTTGTAGTGTAAGATTTTTGCAGCATAGAATAGCAGATTGGATATGGGATTCATGCTTTGCTGCCACAATTGCTATAGGCTGTGGCATTTCATAAGATATGAATCTTCGATTTATTGCATAAGAAATTAATGCCTTGTTTGGATGGGGGTAAATGGAATTTACTTTAATGAGAGGAAATGGAGAGAAATGAGGGGAAAGTAAATTATATTTCCTTTGATTTCCTTTTCCTTTGTTTGGAATAGTAAATTTAAACATAGAGTAAATTTAATTTCTTTCTTAACAGTGTATATTATTTTTACCATTATACCCTTACATTACTTACATTAGACGTGTACGTGTAGAGCCAGCGGTGAAGAGGATTCACGTGTCGTGAAGAGGATTCACGTCGTGAAGGTCTGGCCGCTAGCGATCACGTGTCGTGAAGAGGATTCACGTCGTGAAGGAGGTGTGCAAGAGAAGCCGCTAGCGATCACGTGTCGAGGATTCACGTCGTGAATAGCGATCACGAGTCGTGAAGAGGTTTCACGTCGTGAAGGTCTGCAAGAGAAGGCTGCATAGCATAATTAGCCTGTATCGTACCGCGGGGTCTGTCCCTTTTATATAAGCCATACATAACAATTTACATAAATAGAAAATATATAACTAATATATAAACAAGTACATATCAGTATCATTACATCAAAGCTACTTAATGGCTGCATTTGCATATGTAAACATTTACAAAAAAATTAAACAAGCTGCCATAATAATACCATTTGACAATGCTTGTTTGGAATATATATGAGCCAAAATATAATGTTTGCTGGTCAACCAAAATATACCAGATTTACAAAAAATTAAGGTTATAATAACTTTGCATTGATTTAAAAGTCATCAGCATCTTGCATCAAATGCAATAAGTAATCCTTACGCTCATAGTCTGGACAACCAAAAAACCTTCTGATTCTAGTTTGATTTGCCGTAATGAAATCATAAGCCTTATAACGAAAAGAAGCATCAAATCCTATTTTCATCAGCTCAGCATACACTTCTTCCTCTGAATAAATACGTTGGCGTGTTCTTTCAATTATAGCATTCCCTTCCTTAAGAACCTTGGCTACATTATCAATAGCTGTTCTTATCTCACTATCTTCCTCATCTTTTGCACTCTTTCTTTTTCTTTTCCTTTTTTTTGGTGATGTTACAGGAGCATCTTCGAAATTAGAATTAGAAGCAACAGTACCTGGAACTGTAGAACGAGCAGTTGGACTACCATCATCAGGATTAGTATCACAGCTTTCTAAAGATACTACATTTGAAGCCAATAAATCATCAATATGGTTGATCGTATCCGTATTACTACTTGCATATTTGCGTGCTCTCTCCTTTGGAGTAAAAGTGGCATCACCAGTAGCTCGATCTTTACCAAATAATGTCAGCAAATCCTCATAACGGTGAATTTCAGTACACTTCCACTTCTTCGCACCTGGATGTGCCTGTATTTCATAAAACAAGTCACATTATATATAATATTCAGTTGATCTAATTTTCAGGTATGTTTATTCTATTTATTCAAATAATACATATAACAATATTTAATAAAAACCTGTATCAATGCCTCCCATACTTCTGGTTCTGCATCAAACATTTTTGTTATTGGACTCCAAGCAATACCGCTGGAGTGCTTAAAAAGATCGTAACACTCACTTAAATTGCTTTTTATAGATTTCATTCTATTCTTCACTCTATCTTTATTAATGTTCGTAAGTCCTGTTTTTTCACGAACCTCTTCAACCACTTGATTCAATGCATACGTTGTAAAAGTGCCATCTACTCTATTTCCAATAGTATGTTGGTACAAGAGTGCAGAAATGAGTATGTCATCCATATTTCCAGTCCAACGAAGCATTGGACTCCTTTCTTTTTCCACTTTTTGAGACATTTTGCCACCCTCTTTTGTTGTCTTATCTGCCATCTGTATAGTATGTTTCAATGAAAATATTGCATGAACATAAACCGAGCCCATTAGGTTCTTCTTAAAAACACAACAAGTACAAGATTGGCAATCAAATATCCATCCAATTACGTATCAAACTATGTTACATATATTGAAGAAAATTTCATTAAGATTCTAAATATTACAAACCAACCATGAATAAAAAACAATTGAAACATACAAAGTACATTTAATCATCTCTTATTTGAAACATAATCAAACCACATTGCAGCAGCAATATTATCCCTCAATTCAGCACCTAATACAGCATCCTCATTATCTCCAATGCGTGCATTCACTTCCTCTCTATTTGTTAGCTCGGCATCTACTTCATTGATTAATTGATCGTCGGGATCCATTCCCATTAAAAAATTGTGTAAGATTGCACATGCTAGAACAATTTCGCATTGGACTTCAAATGAGTAAGTTTTTTCATTTGCACTTCCAATAATTTGAAATCGCTTCTTTAAAACTCCAAATGCCCTTTCAATTGTATTACGCAATGCAGCGTGTCGCAAATTAAAAAGTTCTTTTGCATTTTCAGGGCCTCGAGACGAGTATTCTTTTAGGTGATATCGTACACCTCTATAAGTACCAATGAGACAGCTCCTAAGCATAAATCCCGCATCAACAAGGTAATAATTCTAGAAATGTTACCTGCTGGAATTTTTAAATTGTCTTCCCTAGTTAAAGCATTTTTAATAATTCTAGAATCAGAAGCAGATCCTTCCCATCCAACCAAAATATATGTAAATTTCAAATCAAATGAACATGCAGCTAGGACATTTTGTGTTGGGTAATCCTTTCTACAACGAAATCTTGGTGCATCTGTATGTGAAACCTTAACTCGAATATGAGTTCCATCAAGTGCACCGATACAATCCTGTATCAATGTCATTATTAACATTCAACAATAATAATTATATTATTATATTCATTAGACATTTTACTTACCTTGAAATATGGGAACCATCTGTTATTGCTGCGAATCTCAAGAGGGACCTCTGAACCATCGGGTTGTTTTAGATATTCGTCTTCAAGTGATATCACAGCACATAATACCAAATGAAAATGTCTAGAGATAGTTTCGATGGAACGACGAAAAAAACATGACACAGTTCGTAGTTTGAAATTATGGGCAATGATAGTCAAAAATGTGATAACTTTCTCCTCAACACTTGCACGTACACTGTCTTTCAGTCTACCCCTATTTCGAAGTATATCACATAAAAATAAAAACGTTTCTGGTTTCATACGAAGCAAATTGTGACAGTCTACATCACTATTTTTCAAATGATGTAATATTTCGTTTCGAACTTTTTCTCTGTTTTCATCAATTGAGTTTTTTTCCGTAATGGATCGGGGAATACAATTTGAAAGAAGGTGAAAATAATGGGCAACATGACAAACTAGTTGAACAACTGCTAGTTTCCTTGTTCTATTCCATTCTTCCAATTCATCATCAGACTCATCTTCTTGAAAGGATTGAGATGCCAAATTATCCATAACATTCACCCTAATTTCACATATAACAATATAATTTTTACCTACACAAATTACTGCATATCGATAACTTGCTACTGACAAAATTAAGAACATCACATGAATTAAGAACATCACATGCATTACCAAAATAAGAATAGTTTTCATTACAATATCAAGCAATAAAAAGTAAGTGAGAATAACACTGTATACAATGAATTATTTTGACATTATACAATATCCTGTCAGCTATGATTTGCTATTGAGTGTTAATCAAAACAAACACGAAATGTATAATTCAATTATCAATAATTTTACAGTTTTCTATACTAATGCTTCATCTTATTTAGCAAATTGTGAGTAAATAATGGATAAAAATTGAAAAATAACTAACACGAGATCAAATTATTGTAAGAAGAAATAAATAGCAAATGAAAAAAGGAAATTTCACGCAAAGAAAAGCGGGTAAAAAAAGAGATGTACGTACCAGTATCAGATAGAGAAGAACGATCGCAAAAAAGGAGATGATGAACAGTAACAAGGAACAGAGAGCGGGAGACAGGAAGAGCTGGCGGGAGAGGGGAACAGAGGGCGGGAGAGGAGCGTGAGCGTCGTTTTACCAAATTGAAGATAAATAGATTGTTTATAAAATAGGGTAATTTTGTCATTTTATAAATTTATTGTTCATTACCCTTTAACTTACCTCCGTTTCTTTCCAAATCGGAAGGAAATGAAAGTGACGAAATAAGGGCAATTGAAAATTTCAATTTCCATCACGTTACTCTCATTCCTTTTGCTACTTTGTCATCCAAACGAAGGAAAGTAAGGTTGGTTTGATTTACTTTCCCCTTATTTTCATCCACTTCCCTTGATCCAAACTTAGTGTAAAGCCAGTGTCATGTTACCTTGGCTGAAAACGACGTCGTTGGAGAAGGGATGTGTGGGTCTGAATTCTTGTGAAGGCATTGCGCAAAATCTTCGAAAATGGCGTCAGGATTTCCTGAAGAAACTGAGATGAAAAGGAGAGAAAATAGAGTTAGCTTTAAAAGCGTCATGTCTATGTTGCTGTGTTTTATTTGAGAAGCTGAGGATTAGTAACAGTTGGTTATGTATATATAGGGGGGAAAATGAATTATTAAAATATTTGTATATTTAGAAGATCCGATTGTTATTTCCTTTTTGGATAATATTTATGAAGCTTTGATTTATCATAAATCAATATAATTATAAATTACTAAATTTTATTGTTTTGCGTATGCATAATAATTTATCATTTGCACTAATTTATGATGAAAAATCCTAAAAGGGGATTGGTTTCCTTGTTCTCACTCCGTATAACCTAATTTATTTGTTTATTCAAAGTAAGAAATTTCACTTGCATTTCTTCACTGAATCATCCAAAAAAAAAACAGACCATTTATAATATCTTTTCACACCCTATTATAATATCCAATACAGATGGAATGCCCTGTTTAAATTTGATGAATATTAAAAAAAAAGGATTTATTTCCTAATTAAATTAATTACGTTAGACTTAAAGGAATGATTAAATTCTAATAAGGGAATAGAGTTATGATTATATTTATGTATGATTTACTTAATTACATATTTATATTAGAACGTATTTCCTAGGATTTATTTGTATATTGAGATTAGAATTAATAAAGAAAGGTATATTCACAAAAAAAAAAAATTAATTAATTAATAAAGAAAGGAGATTATGTTTAAGATTAAACCAATCCGATTTTGATTATATCATGTAATAAAATGTTCAGTGCATTAGCCTTATTAGGTTCTATATTGCACACTTATTTTTAATTCCGAGCTTTATGATCACTAGTGCAATTTCTAATTTCTTTTTCTAGGTCTTCTCATAAAATCCCTGGCAAGTCTTTGGATTGGAGGTCATTGTTTGCTAAGTACAATATGATATTCAACTACTCTCATGGAGCCAGTTTAGACAAAAATACGTCATTTTCATGCACCCGATTTAGGCAAGAATAGATCAATCAAGCACTTAGAAGCCTTTGATCCATTAAGTTTCACTGGCAATCAACTTTGTGGGCTTCCTCTTGTTGGAGATTTGGAGAGGCATAGAATAAGGAAAAAGCTAAAACAAAGAAAGGCAAAATCACATCCATAACATGAAGAAGAAGAAGAAAATGCAGAAGAACGGAGCATTCAAACAAGAAAAAACGGAATTTTTATGTGCTTACAAGATGCATAAACAGTACTACCTTTTTTTCTTTTTCTTCCTCTTCTTTTTTACAAGATATTTTTTGTATTTTTTTATCTCTCCAAATCTCTACACTTATCTACTGCACACACAGATATTTATAGGCTTTAAAAGACTTCTTGAAGAAGCTCTGCACACATTACAAAACTTGGTGGAGTTCGTCGTACAAGTTTTTCTAAATAATTTTGTTGTACAGTTGTTCTATCATTTCAATGTGTTTGGATGTATGGTATTAGTTTTGCTATTGTAATTTCGAGATTTTATTGTATTTTACTGCTTTGGTTATACTATCATATCATGTAATAAAATGCTCAGTGCATCAGTGTTTTTTCCGTAGCCAATGTCACGTTTTCATTGTTTTAATGGGGCCTTATTGGTGGACTTGATAGAGAAGCAATTTCATATGTCCAGGTAAGACCGAGAATTTTTGGTCTTTCTGAAGAATAATCTGATAATCAGACATCTTTTCAGCCCGCAAACCAGCTAGATATGTGGCCTGAACTCATGCAGATCCTCAGAAACTTGTATGACCAATTGATTATAACAAAAATATAATAATAAATAAATAAAAATAAGAAAAGAAGAACAGCTATGCTTCTTTTATCACTGCATTTAATTCTTAGTTTCTTACTAACCAAAACGTGCATGATTGACGATGCATGTGTGTGTGTCTATATATAGGTGACAGCAGTCAACGGGAAGACAAGATTCCATTTGTTTCTCCACGAGTTAAGCTTCAAAAAGTGATATAATAAATTTTAAAAAATTATTATTTGAATGCGCCACAAAAGATCGCATGACATAGTTTCTAACTTCAAAAAACTCTAATTAGAAATCTAATTAACATCTTGACGCATGAAGATCAAACGAGACTGGAGATGCATAATGGTATTGGAAAGGCTAAAGCCTTATGTTTTGATTATACTTGTTTGTTTCATCCAGGCAGGATTCAACATTATCTCTAAAGTTTGCTTGGAAAAAGGCATGAGCCGTTATGGTCTTGTGGCCTATGGATATGCCTTTGCAACTGTAACTACAGCTGTTCTAGCTCTGTTCTTTGAAAGGTTCTTTCTTTCTTCTTCTTCTTCTTTGGATATGTGTGGTGAATAGTGATACATCTAAAAATTAAATGATAGTGTAAAAATGATACAGGAAAAACGAAAGCAAGCTCACTCTACCAACATGCCTAAACATCCTCCTACTCAGTTTACTGGGGTAATTGTGCATATTCTTTGAGCTTTCAATTGTATAAGAACTGAATATGACTAAATGAGGCAGATTTTGATTCCTAATCTCATGTAATTGTATCAGAGTTCTGTGTACTATATTGCTCTATGCAGGTATTGAAAACACTCCAGCAGCATTTACAGCTGCCATGGTGAACTTGATTCCACCAATGACCTTTCTTTTGGCAATTTTCTGCAGGTAAAAAGTATAAAAATAATGAAAGAATGTTTCTTACAGCTGCCATGGTGAACTTGATTCCACCAATGACCTTTCTTTTGGCAATTTTCTGCAGGTAAAAAGTATAGAAATAATGAAAGAATGTTTCTTTTTTTATGAATAACAAATCTTTTTTTTTTTGTGTTCAGAATGGA
This sequence comes from Excoecaria cochinchinensis, assembly GCA_947683425.1. Lineage (NCBI taxonomy): Eukaryota > Viridiplantae > Streptophyta > Magnoliopsida > Malpighiales > Euphorbiaceae > Excoecaria > Excoecaria cochinchinensis. The sequence goes on along the minus strand of CANTUQ010000125.1, from coordinate 575,712 downwards.
AAAATTGGACCTTTTAAAGCTTAATGGCCAAGCAAAGATTGGAGGAACTACAATTGCATTTGGTGGTGCTGCATTAATGACCCTTTACAAGGGAATCACAGTTCTTTCATTTCATAATCACCAGACCTACAAACATACAGCATCAAAAGAACTGTCAGATAAAAACTTAATCAAAGGCTCCCTCTTGCTTGTTCTGCATAGCCTTGCAGCAGCAGTTTTCTGCATCTTACAGGTGACTGAAACAAGAAAACACAACTTATTCAAGATCTAATTATGCTAGTAATTCTTGTTAATCATTAAATATATCATGAAGCAGACAGCAACAGCAAAAAATAATCCAGCTCCAATGAGTCTCACCACATGGAATAGTCTAGCAGGAATTGTACTCTCAACAACCGCAGCAGTAATTATAGATCATAAGGCATCATCATGGAAATTGGCTTGGGACTTCACTTTAGTTGCTCCTCTATACAGTGTAAGTTCAGAATGGAACTCAATTTTTATCACTATAGACATAAGTAATAGCTATGAATTAAGGTTTGATCAATTTTATATTGCAGCGAATTTTGATCATTGGAATGTCAATATACATACAAACTTTGGTGATGCAGAGTAAGGGTCCAGTTTTTGTGACTGCATTCCGGCCACTCACGACTGTAATTGTAGCCATTATGGGACTTCTGATTTTAGGGGAGGCATTGCACATTGGAGGGTATGTTTCTATTTGTTCATATGATCAGCTTGTTTTGAGTTCTAGTAAGTTTCTCAAATGAATTGGAAGTAGAAAAATCCTATTTCTTTGATCTCATGTATTATTTTCAATTATTTGGCAGAGTAATGGGAGCTGTAATGATTATCTTTGGACTGTATGCAATTCTCTGGGGAAAGGAGGATGAGGAAAAGAAAATCCAGTTGAGGCCTGTAAGATGTGATCAAGAAATTGAGATGAAAGCAGAACCTTGAAATTAAAGCCATCCTATTTACTTTCTGAGATTTCTAATTTCTTAAACACTAGATTGAAGCAAAGCTATTTAGCAAATGTAAAATTATTGTGTTTGGTTAATTTCTTCCCATACTTGACCATATTCCCTTCTTAGCTTAAGGTGACAACAGTCAACAAGATCAGATCCATATTTTTCTCCTTAAGTCAAGCTTTGGTATATTAAAATTAAAATTATAATATATGCTTACATCAAAACGATCACGCGACAAGATTCTGACTTCAAACTTCTACTAGAAATATCAAATATCTCATTATCTAACATCTCTGACACATAAGAAAGAACATTACCTGAATTAATTAACATTTGCATCACAAAAAATAACAATGAAATAATCATTTAAGATGTTATTAATCATATGACAGAGAGAATCTAAATGTCACATTTGCAGAAGAGGAAATGCATGCCTATTCTCACTGACCAAACTCCCTTCTAATTAACTTGCTGCAATTAGTTACTACTACCTACATCTTTTCTTTTCTTTTTTTTATTAGGTGGCCAAATATGTAAGAAAATCTAATTCAACTCAATACATCATGCAGTTTTAATCGATTTTTTTTTTATTTTTATTATAAGAACGACATAATATTTAATTTCAACTAGTTACTAATAAATAGAAATAGAAACTGAAATTTTCTGCACTTTTAATTTAATGCTAGCCATTAACTCAATTATACTAGCTGATATTTTCCATGTAAGTATCATATAAAATATGATCTATTGATAAAAAATATACGTACGTTATATTCAGATGTATAGGAAAGAATAAGGTCTAAATATAATAAGGCTGCTTCCATTGGGCAGTTGCTATGATACGTGGCTCAGTATCATTAATTTCCACTTCAGTCTTTCAGTAACATTTTACTAGATCCATACGGACCTTAAATAGTTACATCGACATGAAGCAAGGCTAAGACACCTTTTATATATATATATATATGTATATACTCCATTCCATTATAGGCAACATTTTTGTTATTTTTATTAGAATTAATTAGTTATTAATTAAGTTTAAATTTAAGGTAAAATTGAGTAATGTATGATAAACTTAAATCTAATTAGTTTTAAATAAATTAATTTCAATTGAAAAAGAAAATTAAAAATAGAAAGTTCCGTTGGAAAAGAAAATTAAAAATAAAAAATTTAAATAAAATTTGAATTTTGATTAAAAAAGTAATATATAGTATAATGAAGATGGTATAAAGAAGAAAGCAACTGCAAAAAAACAACTAATTAATGAGCAGAAGTTCTCATGAAAGCCAAGCATATTGAGCTGCAGCCCAGCAGGCGCAGCTTGTACGCCATGCAACCCGTCTTTGCTAATTGACGGTCCAATTAACATCAATCAAGCCTCAATTTGGAAGGTGCAGTGCACTTTGGGGCATCGATCGATAGGAGATTTATGTGCACCAAGCCATCAACCGTAATTAACTCACTTAGAGAAAAACCAATTTTCATTTTTCACGAATCGTAAGCATGATTTTTGTCGGTGATACCATATTTGTGTAAAAAATTAAGAAAGCATCAGCTCCAACTTACAACCAAGAAGAAGAATCAAATATTCTCAGTGATCTATGGATTTAGCCGGTACGATTTTCAGAAGAAAACGTAACTGACTTGAAATATATTGAATTTTGCTCAATGCTTAAGCAATTAAATCCCTATAATTAATATTTTTTGCCAATTTGTTTCAATAGTCTTTTTTTCTCCTTGCCCTGCTAGCAAGTTTTTCTTCTTGTCTCCGTTGCAAGTTTTTTGCCAGTTTTCCTTTTTTCTCTTTTATGGCGTCTACGAGTGATACTGTTGAAATCACTCAAAGGTGCGAAAAGGTCAGTTTAACTGAAGAGGATGGAGAGGGTGTTGTGTTTGATGATGAGGATTTCATTGATGAGAAGATAGATTTGGGATTATGTCTCATAGGGAGAGTCATTTCTAATAGATCTATTAATGCTGCTGCCTTTAAGGCTACTATGGCTGAAGCTTGGCAACCTGGGAAAGGTATTGAAATACATGAGATTGCGCCCAAACTATTTAGTTTCCAGTTTTTTCATCAGATAGATATGAATAGGGTCCTGAATGATGGTCCTTGGTCTTATGAACAAAAATTGCTGGTTCTGAAGCGTATGGAAGTGGGATTGGATACTAACAATGTTGATCTGTTTGAAGTCGATTTTTGGGTACAATGCCATGATCTCCCTATTGGTTATTGGACCGAACGTATTGGTAAAAACATAGGTAATCATGTGGGGATTTTTGTCAAAATTGATCCAAAAAGTATCGATGGATCTTGGAAATCTTTTATGCGGATTCGTGTTACTCTTGATATTAGAAAACCACTTAGAATTACTATGAAAGTAAAGAAAGCAGGTGGGGATTGGGTGGTGATCAATTTCAAGTATGAACGTCTGCCCAGTTTTTGTTTCTTATGTGGCGTTATTGGTCATCAGGAGAAATTTTGTGAGAAGAGGTTTGAGGTTGATTTGAATAACTATCAATTCGAGTATGGAGTTTTCCTTAGGGCTCCAATGAAGAAGGCTGTGAGGTATTCAGGTGAGCGGTGGTTCCGATCAAACATGACGGAGGAGAATATGGATAAGGCAAGTAACGAAAATGGAGGCACTAGTTTGGGCCAGATTGTTGCGCACCAAGGTCAACAAGAGTCCAAGTTGGGAAAGATGACTAGAATCCCAAAATATGAGGGAACTAATCTTGGTAGGAATAAGGCCTTGATTATAGCTAATAAAAAGGAAGGAAATCAAATGGCTAAAATAGATATTCCTTACGTGCATGGAAGTAGTGGTTCCTTAACCAAAGAAGACGTGCCAGGTGGAATTGGGGGACTGGTTGAAAATAACTCTAAGGTTGAATGTGTTTTAGAGATGGACAACAAACGTCGTCGTTCTTCTAAGGTTTCATTGGACATTATACCAAATTCTTTTCCTTTACTTAGTCAGGGAAATGATACTGGAGACGTCTTTATGCTTGAGGCAGGACCTGTTAAACAGGCCTGCCAGGAACCATGATTGCCTTATCTTGGAACTGCAACGGTTTGGGCCGAACCCATGCAGTTCTAGAACTTATTGATACGGTCCATTCTCTTCGTCCCTCTATTATTTTTCTTATGGAAGTTAGAGTTTCTCAAGCGCATGTAGATCGTTTGTGTAGTCGTATTAATTTTGCTGGAAAATTTACAGTTCGTAGTAATAATTCTGGAGGAGGATTAGCTATTCTCTGGAAAAATGATGTTTCTGTTTCTCTCCGTTCTTACTCTCTCTCTCACATTGATGTTCTAGTTTTCTCTTCTTCTCAGAAAGTGATTCGTTTTACTGGTTTTTATGGGAATCCTGTGCGGCATCTTCGGTACCGATCATGGCTTCTTCTTCGTCAACTGGCAGACAATAATTCTTGGCCTTGGTGTATCTTGGGAGACTTTAATGATCTCCTTGCTACTTCAGAAAAAAGAGGAGGGAACCCTCACCCTTACTCTCTTATTAATGATTTTAGAGATACAGCTCAAGCTTGTGGGTTGCATGATATGGGGTATGTTGGCTACCAGTTCACTTGGGAGAGATCTAGGGGCTCTATTGGTTGGATTCGGGAAAGGCTTGATAGGGGCCTTGCTAATGAGGCTTGGTTTTCTGAGTTCCCTGATAGCAGCATTCAGCATGTTGGAATGGTCAATTCAGATCATATGGCGTTGCTGATGAACACTTCAGCACGGCGGCATTCTTATAATAAACGTTTTATGTTTGAAAATGTATGGTTACAGGATAGAACTTTCAAGGATTTTATCTCTAATTGCTGGGCTGAATCAGGTAACCTTCCTCTTATTCAGCGTTTAGCATTCTGCTCGAGTTCTCTAGGCACGTGGGGAAGCTCTTTTCGCAGAAAATTTATTGATGAAATTTCTGCTTGCAAGGAGGAGTTAAACATTCTGCGTCCTAAAACTGATGCTATGTCGCTTGCACGGTTTAAGCAAGCAAAAGAAAAATTAGCAGGGCTTATGTATCAAAAACATGTTTACTGGCAACAAAGGGCCAAAATACATTGGTTGAAGGAAGGAGATATGAACTCCAAGTTTTTTCATGCTCATGCAAGCAGTAGAAGGAAGAAGAATATGATAACTCAATTGGTTGCACCTGATGGTTCTCAATTGTCTTGGAACTCTGGTCTTGGGGAGCACATTTTTCAGTATTTTGAGAATATATTCAAGTCAATGGCTGATGTCAATTCGGAGCAACTAAATTGGGTAAATCCTTGCATAAGTGCCGCTCAAAATGAAGATCTTATTCGGCCTTTTGAAGAGAAAGAGGTTAAAGAAGCTCTTTTTTCTATGCATCCAGATAAAGCTCCTGGACCTGATGGATTTAATCCAGGTTTTTTTCAATCTCAATGGGAATTAATTGGACATGATGTTTCTGAATTTATTTTGAGTATTCTTCATTCAGGTATTATGCCTGCTGCTCTCAATGAAACCATAATTATTTTAATTCCAAAGATTAAATTGCCTAAGCTCATCTCTGATTATAGACCTATTGCACTTTGCAATGTTGTTTATAAGATTATGGCAAAAATGATAGCTAATCGTATGAAGTTTCTTTTGAATGATGTGATTTCGGAAAACCAGAGTGCATTTATCCCAGGTAGATTGATTACAGATAATGTTCTTCTTGCTTATGAGGTCGGGCACTATCTTCATTGTCAAACAAAGGGTGTTAATGGCACCATTGCCTTAAAGCTGGATATGGCTAAAGCGTATGATAAAATGGAGTGGCAATATTTGAGAGCTATTATGGGCAAAATGGGTTTTCATGACCAATGGATTAAGCTTATCATGATGTGCATATCTACTGTTTCTTATCAGATTAGCACTAGTGGAAATTCTATTGGACCTTTTGTTCCTGGGAGGGGACTTAGGCAAGGGGATCCTCTTTCCCCTTATCTATTTATTCTTTGCTCTCAGGGTCTCTCTGCTGCTCTTTCTAGTTTGGAGCAAAGAGGGATTATTCATGGGTGTAAGATTGCAAGAGGTGCTCCGGCCATTAGCCATCTGCTATTCGCTGATGACTCCTATTTATTTTTCAGAGCTAATCTTTGCGAAGCTTTAGCTATTAAAGATTGTTTGCATATGTATGAGGCAGCTTCTGGTCAAACAGTGAATTTCCATAAGTCGTCTTTGGGATTCAGCAAGAATATTGATTCTTATATGCGGCAGCTTTTTTGCAATTTGTTGGGTATCTCAGCTTCTCTCCAGGTTTCCTCTTATCTCGGTATGCCAATGTTGGTTGGTCAAAATAAATTTCAGGCTTTTAGCTTTATAAAAGATAGAATCTGGAAGAGGTTGAGTAGTTGGAAAAATAAAATGCTTTCTTGGGGTGGTAGGGAAATTCTTATTAAGTCTGTTCTACAAGCCATTCCTACTTATCTTTTGAGTTTGTTTCTTCTTCCCCAGGGCTTTTGTGATTCGATTCACAGAATGTTTAATAGATTTTGGTGGCGCTCGAATGGCACTAACTCAGGGGGTATAAACTGGATTAGATGGGAGCTTTTGTGTGCTCCAAAGAAGATGGGGGGCCTTGGTTTTCGGAATTTACATCACTTTAATTTAGCTTTGTTGGGGAAGCAAATATGGAGGCTTCTTTCTCGTAGTGATTCCTTGGTTGCTAAAGTTTTAAAGGCTAAGTATTTTCCAAGGTGTAGCATTAGTCAAGCTCAGCTTGGACGGCGCCCTAGTTATACTTGGCGAAGTTTATTGGCTGCAAGGGATTTAGTCACTCAGAATTTGAGGTGGTGTGTTGGGGATGGGTCTGTTATTGATATTTATCATGATGCTTGGCTGCTAGATAAGACCGATCCTAAGATTTCTTCTACTCCATCGAATGGGCTTGTGAATGCAAAGGTATCTTCCCTCTTGTCTAGTAACGGGGTTAACTGGGATTTGCCACTTCTTCAGGCAAATTTTAACAGCAGGGACGTTAACCAGATTCTCATGATTCCTCTTAATAGACTTACGGGAGTGGATTCTTTTTATTGGCCTTTTGTAAACAATGGACAATACACAGTTAAGAGTGCTAACCGAATTAGCATGGATATGGGTCAGATATTTGTTAATTTCGAGTTCCCTTGGCAAGCTTTGTGGAATCTTCCTATTCCCCTTAAAATTCGAATTTTCCTTTGGAGATGTCTTTTGGATGTTCTTCCTTCTAGATTGAATTTGGCTCGTAGACATGCCGTAGATCAAGTCTCTTGTCCTTTTTGTTCCCCTTTAGCTGAAGAATCGGTTTATCATGCTATTTTTGGTTGCTGCTGTGTTCGATCAATTTGGAATGAAAGCTCTTTGGGGATTTGCTTTGATGTTCAGAGGTCAGTAGCTGATATTATAAAATGTTGGTTTACTAATCTTCAACGGGATGAATTGTACCTTGCATTGTATTTGATGTGGGCCATCTGGTATAGAAGAAACAAATACATTTGGCAGCAAATAAACATGAGCAACGGGGCAGTTTTGAGGTTGGCAAGTGGGTGTTTGAACCAGTGGTTGGTGGTTAATAATAAGGAGTTTGATTTTTCTTCAAGTTCCGATTGTTTGGTGTTGGATACCTGGTCTCCTCCTCCTCTTAATTTTATTAAATGTAATGTTGATGCTGCGATCTTCAAAGACGAAAATCGGGTGGGCTATGGTTGGATTTGCAGGGACTCTATGAGGAACTTTGTCGCGGCTGGTCATGGGACTGTCTGTTGTCCCCTGGATCCCCTTTTAGCTGAGGCCATGTCAATGAAGGAGGCGCTAGGTTGGTTGAAAAATGCTGAGTTTCGTAATATTTATGTTGAGACGGATTGTCTTAATTTGTTTCATGCTCTTACCAGACCTTTCAATTCTGTCTCTCCCTTTGGTTGCATTGTTAAAGATTGTATTGAAGCAAGTTTTAGTTTTGATAATTGCTTCTTTTCCTTTGTTAGAAGATCTGGTAATGATCTTTCTCATATTTTAGCTAGGACCTCTGTTGTTTCTTCAGGAGTTAGTTATACTTCTCCTCCCCCTTGTATTCAACAGCTGCTTTAATGAAATGGTCCATTTTTATCAAAAAAAAAAATCCCTATAATTAATAAGGGAATATAATTATAATTACGTTATTTATATATATACAATGATTTTACTTACCAATTTAGATTTAGAATTTATTTACTAATAATAAAACTAATTAAATCCGAGTCTATAAACTTGGGTCAACCGAACTAGCTAAAATCATGTGAAAATATAACCGACAAATATTACAAATAATTATTATAGCTCATTATTAACTATTAATTTAGGGTTACCAGATGTTAATGCCTATCTATTAAATAAAAACAAATTACCTATAAATTTCTATCCTATTCTTTTTATTTTTTTACTGTTCCTCCATTAATTTTTTTTTTATTTTAAATATCTAATTTGATTATCGGAATATTTTTAAATTTCTACCGTTCCTTTTTTTTTTTTTTTTCTGGTATCAAGTTCGGATTAAAATTTTACTGAACATGTTATCATTTCATATTTATATTAGGATCTATTTGTCCATACATGAGATTAGAATTAATAAAGAAAGTAGATTACGTTTAAGGTTAGAAAAATCCGATTTGGGGTTTTGATCTCTCACGCCTTAAGTGTCACATTGCATGCTTATTTTTAATTCCTGCTCAATCACTGAGAATAAGAGAAATAATAAGCACTGCATATATAACTAATACTCACATTGACCAAGATTTTTCTAAGTCCTTGCAATGAAAACAAACAGACGCTTGGCTAATTGACAGTCCAACACCAATCAAACCTCGATTCAGACGGTTAAGTGCACGTTAGGGCATTGATAACAGATATTTCCACCAGATCATCCACCGTATAATTAACTCACTTGGACAAAAGAAGTCAGTGTTTTTCTTAGGGATAGAAAATAAAATACGAGTGAAGTCACATCCATTACTCGTAAAATAATTAACATTACACAATTAAAAGAGTTTTTTTTTTTTTACAAAATAAAATAAAAAGATCTTCAATTCCTCCATTGAAGTAACAATTGATAATTTTTCTTATAGTTGATTTTCCGAGTCTTTGCCAATTTGCAGTATATCTTACATAACCAGACCTGATCAATTCTATCAGTGAAGCACAATTTCCTCAATATTAGGGCATTGTGACTAATAATCCATCCAACAATTAAACGCAACTAATTTAATGAGGAAAAAGAAAAGTCATAAGATGGCAAAGTTGTGGTACTAATTGCGCCAAAAACAAATACTATCAAAAAACTTTTTTTGTTTTTTAAATGATAATTGATCAAAGTGCTTGAGAACAAAAAATCTCTTATTTAAAATGATAAAATTAATAACATTAGTTAAGCTGAATTTGGTATATTGATTTTGGAGCTAAGTATAGATGGACAAAGGTTTAGAGTTATATTGATATTTATTTAGTTATTATCAGGGAAATAATAGAAAATATAATTAGGACTAAAGTCTGGAGATTTGTTTGTTGACTGCTAGCTTTAAACGACAAATGTGCACTTAACAAATGTGCAAACATACTATAAATAGATGCGTGCTGTTCACCTGTATATCCACATTAACAAATTATTCTCCATAATTACTACACACTTTCAACCCATGAAAACATCAATGAGTAGCTCTAACAGTGTTATCATTCTTTTCCTTTGGTCCTTCATAATCATGGCAAGTCTTGGTCTTGGCTCCTGCTCCGCAGGCTGCATTGAGACTGAGAGAAATGTTCTTTTGGAGTTTAAGCATAATCTCACTGATCCCTCGAACCGGCTGGCAGATTGGGCTGGCGATGGAGACTGTTGCAGATGGACAGGAGTTGTCTGCCACAACATCACTGGTCATATCACAGAGCTCCATCTTCGTACTCTTTCTAAGCGAGAATATTTTGGCCTTGGTCAATATGATTCATCTTACGTAGAACTTGATGCGGAATACTATGAATATCATGGGAAGTTTGCATTTGGTGGAAAGGTGAGTTCTTCTGTGCTTCACTTGAAATATTTGAGGTACTTAGACCTTAGCAACAATGATTTTGGAGGTATTTCCATTCCCAAATTCCTTGGCTCCATGGAGAGTTTAAGATATCTTAACCTTTCCGAAGCTGGATTTGGAGGAACAATTCCTCCTCAACTTGGAAATCTCTCTAATTTACAGTATCTCAATCTTCGACCCTCCTATATGTATGCTTATAATCCGACCCCAATTTATGATTTTATTCCGATGCAAGTTGAGAATTTAGATTGGGTTTCTAGTCTTTCTTCTTTAGAATTTCTGGATCTGAATTTTGTTAACCTCAATCAATCATTTGATTGGCTGAAGGTGATGAATGCACTCCCTTCTTTAGTTGAATTGCACTTGTCAGGGTGTCAACTTCCAGGCTTCAGTCCACTTCTCAATCCCAACTTTTCCTCCCTTTCCGTCCTTGACCTCTCAAATAATCATTTCCTAGGCCCAATTCCAATTGTTCTTCAAAATATGACTTCTTTTCTAAGGAATCTTGATTTGTCTAATAATTATTTCACTTCCACCATACCCAACTGGTTATATGGTTTAAGCCACCTGGAGTCCCTCTATCTTGGTAGCAGTCCCTATTTGCAAGGTCTTAATTCGAGTGCCATTGGAAATTTGACTTCCCTCATTAACCTTGGGTTGTCATACTCTGGATTTGAATTTGAATTTTCAAACTCAATTCAAAACTTGTGCAATTTGAGAGTTCTTGATCTCCGTGGTACCGAAATAAACCAAGAAATCAATAAGGTCCTTGAAATTCTGTCATTAGGATGTGTTTCAGATGTGCTAGAAGCATTCCTAATCAATCATCCTCATTTGTCTGGAGGATTGGGGGATCATCTCGGCCAATTTAAGAATTTGAGGGCCTTTTACGTATATGGCAATGGCATGATCCATGGGCCGATTCCAAGGTCCTTGAAACATCTTTGCAAATTGAGGTCATTAATATTGATTGGTGTGAAATTGAACCAAGAGATAAATGAAGTCCTTGAAATTCTATCGGGATGCATTTCAAATGGGCTACAGTCATTAGCTTTGATGAGTGGTACACTCTCTGGTCATTTGGAAGATAATCTAATTAGCTACATGAAGAATCTTGCCTACCTCGATTTATCTGGTAATTCCATCTCTGGTCCAATTCCGTTTTCTTTAAGAGAAATGACTTCCTTGAGAGTACTTGATCTTTCCTCTAACAAACTGAACGGAACTCTTCCTGCATTTCTTGGACAGATGACAGCATTAAATAAAGTAGATATCTCTAATAATGCATTCGAAGGTGAGGTTTCTGAAAATCACTTCACAAATCTCACAAAGTTGCAGGACTTTCGTGCATCCGTGATGGGAAAAAATATTTCATTCAGAGTTAGCTCCAATTGGATTCCTCCTTTTCATCAATTGTTTATTATACTATTAGGATCTTTGCATATTGGACCTCAGTTTCCAGTATGGCTTCGCTCACTGCGTCATTTACAATATCTGGATTTATCAAATTCGGGAATTTCAAGTTCGGTCCCTATTTGGTTTTGGGATTTGTCTTCTCAATATCGTTTTTTGAACTTTTCTTGTAACCAAATGCATGGGCTCATTCCAAATCTCCCGTCTCTTGATAATGGCCGCTCAGTAATCGATTTGAGTTCCAACAATTTCAATGGACAAATACCTTATTTCTCTTCAAACCTCACTGGATTAGATCTTTCTAATAATTTATTTTCGGGATCCATATTCAATTTTTTGTGCTACAACATGCTTGAGGGGAAATCTATGCAAGTTCTTAATCTTGCAGGAAACAATTTGTTTGGTGAGATACCTGATTGCTGGATGAGTTGGCAAAATTTACGTTACATACAATTAAGGAACAACAACTTTAGTGGCAATATGCCCAACTCTGTTGGCAATCTTATCTTCCTAAAGTCTCTTCACCTTCGTGCTAATAGCCTCTCAGGTGTCATTCCATTGTCACTTGCAAGTTGTATAAGCCTAAGAACACTTGATTTGAGCGAAAATAAATTGGTGGGAAACATTCCACCGTGGATTGGAGAGAGATTTTCAAGTTTGGCCATTCTCAACTTCCGTGCAAATAAATTTGAAGGTCACATCCCGAAAGAGCTGTGTCGTTTACCTTCTTTGCGAATCTTGGACCTTGCTGAAAACACTTTCTCTAGGACAATACCAAGCTGCTTCAGTAACTTCACTGCAATGGCGGCTGCACCAGCTACAAGGGATTTGGGGGGTGATTTTCTGACGATGTTTAGCGGTTTTGATCCTAGCTTTTTAGATAGTGCTTTAGTAATGATAAAGGGGAGAATGGCGGAATACAGCACGACTCTTGGACTGGTAAAAATTATAGACCTTTCCCACAGTAATTTATCTGGAGAAATTCCCATGGAAATAACAAACCTTGCAGGATTGCAGTCATTGAATTTGTCACAAAATACTTTGACTGGAAAAATTCCCAATAACATAGGTGCCATGCGATGGTTGGAAGCTTTAGACTTTTCTCAAAACCAGCTTATCGGTGAAATTCCTGAGGGCATTTCTAATCTGACATTTCTCAGCAAATTGAACTTGTCCTACAACAAATTGTCAGGCAGAATTCCTTCAGGCACTCAAATACAAGGCTTTGAACCATCAAGTTTCATCGGCAATCAACTTTGTGGGCTTCCTCTCACCAAAAATTGCAGCATAGAAGGGTCTGATCCACCTGGCATTGATAGTGGAAGAAGAGAGGAAGAAAATGGAGCAGAAGTGGATTGGTTCTATGTAAGCATGGCGCTTGGCTTTGTTGTTGGCTTTTGGAGCGTTTTGGGTTCTCTGATTTTCATCAGGAGATGGAGGTACTTTTATTGCCGTTTCTTGAACAATTTGGGAGAGAAAATTTGGTGGAGTTTCTTATATAAGTTTTTCTAAATAATTGTGCTGTTCTGAAATTGTCATGTCATCTCAATGTGTTTGGATGTTTTGCCTTTGTCCTTCGGAGTTTTTCTTGTAATTTTCTTTCTCGCTTTCTTTGTGGCTGTTGCTTTTTTAGAAAGTAGTGCTTTGGTTATATCATGTAATAAAATTTTCAGTACATCAATTGGTCTTTCTTTGTAACCCAATGTTACACTTGCATTGCTGTAAAGGGCCCTTATTGATGTAATTGAGAGAGAAACAATTGCAGTGTTCTTTCCTATTGATTTCCTTTGAAATAAATGGAGTGATAGTGTGCTTCATTGGAGTTATTTTAGAATTTACATATTATTTCAAATAATAGCAGGTGATTTCATGTCAGAAGTTGGGGTGGTTTGCTTGTAAGCAAAATACATGTCGTATCTGTTGCATGTTTATGAAAATTAAAGAATGGTTTTAATATCAACTGTAATTCAAGGAAATTTCTCAAGTGATGAAGGAAACATTGTTATATTATATTGGACTTGCTAATTTCTACAGACACACACACTTTCAAAGCATAACAGTACTCACAGTGACATGATAAAGCAAGACCAAGACTTTCCTAAGTCTTTCCAATAAAAACGAAAAGACCATCAATTTAAGAGATCTAATTCAATCGGAATCATTCAAGAGACTTTGAAAAAAAAACACACACAAATAAATGAATTACAAAACATTGGGAGTTAGTCAAACACAAGTAAGGCTGTGCATAACCGAACCGGAACCGAAAATCAAACCGAACCGAATTGATTTTAGTCTATTCAGTTCGGTTTGTTCGATTTTCGGTTTTTTCGTTTCTAAACCGAATTTAAATTTCGGTTATTTCGGTTCAGTCTTTAAAATTATAAAACCGAAGGAACCGAACCGACCAAACTCTACCATACTCACCATTTTTTATATATATATATATATATATATATCAACAAATCAAACATCAGCACAGCAAAACAACAAACCAAACATTAACAAGCCAAACATCAACAAACCAAAACATAAACATCAACCCAGTAAACATCAACAAAAAATGAAAGACATGAAATCGAGACTGCGCAAGAAGAGAGACAGCCTTGGGGGGAGCTCCGGCGAGGGAAAGGAGGGGAAGGGGGGGCGATCGGAACAGATCTGCCGAGAGGGAAGCAAGAGGGGCGACGGGGAGCAGGATCTGCCGAGAGAGAGAGAAGAGAAGAGAACGGGTGCTGACGGAGACAGCGGCGACGCCGTGTGTAGTGAGCGGCGGAGAGAGCCGTCGGCAGGCGACGTCTTGGGTAGACAGCGGCGGGGGGAGAGAGAGAGAGAGAGAGAGAGGTGGCTGTAAGGAGAGAGAGTGAAATGAGAGACGGAGAGAGGGGATCTTTTATGTAGGTGGGTTTTAGGTCGGGTTAATGGATCTGGGGTGGATCCAACTTGTCATACGATTCAGAAAAAAATATTGAACCGAACCGACCGAAATTATTTCGATTTATTCGGTTTCAGTTTTAAAATATTCGGTTCGCGATTCGATTCTAATTATTTTCAAAATTCGATTTTCGGTCTGTTCGGTTCGGTCCAAAACCGAACCGAACCGACCAATTGCACACCCCTAACCACAAGTATTGATTTTTTGCACCATTATTCGTATTCAATTGATATTTTTCTTACTTTTGTTTTCCAGGTGTTTGCCAATTTGCTATACATCTTACATCAATCAACCCTCAATTCTATCAGTCAAAGTACAATTTCGTCAATATTAGTTAGGGCATTGGGGACTAATCGTCCATTCAACCACTACATGCAATTAATTTAATGAGGAAAAAGAAAAGTAAAAAAAAAAACAAATTTATGGGTTACAGATTGTGCCAAAAAAACTAATATTTTATTTTTTTTTTAAATTTTAGAAGAAAAAGAAACTACAAATATGAAATGAAAATTACTTGGAAAAAATAAATCCCTTATTAAAATGATAAAATTAGTATTAGTTGAGCTAAATTTGGTAGACTGAGTTTGGACCAATTATATATGGACAAATATGCACTTAAAAGCTTCAAGTAGCAAACAACATTATAAATCAATAACATGCAATATATGCAAAATTGATTGAAAAATAAATGGATCATACTTAGCATGCATAGCTGGCAACACATTATTAACTTAGTTCATAAAATTATGGAGACCCGAATTAACCATTATAAATAGAAAAGTGTCGTTCACCTACATACGTACATTAACAAATTATTCCCCATTATTACTATACACTTTCACTGATGAAAATATCACTGAGTAGCACTAACAATGCTACCATTATTGTGGTTTGGTTCTTCATAATCATGGGAAGCCTTGGTCTTGGCTCCGGCTGCATTAAGACTGAGAGAGATGCTCTTTTGAAGTTTAAGCATAGTCTCACAGATCCCTCGAACCGGTTATCAAATTGGGCTGGCGATGGAGACTGTTGCAAATGGACCGGAGTTGTCTGCCACAACACAACTGATCATATCATAGAGCTTCATCTTAGAACTCCTTCTAAGGAAGAATATTTTGGCCCTGATGAATATGTTCGATTTTCTTACGAATATGACGAATATCTTGAGAAGTCTGCGTTTGGTGGAAAGGTGAGTTCTTCTTTGCTTCACTTGAAACATCTGAGGTACTTAGACCTTAGCAACAATGATTTTGGAGGTATTTCCATTCCCAAATTCCTTGGCTCCATGGAGAGTTTAATATATCTTAACCTTTCCGAAACTGGGTTTCGAGGAACAATTCCTCCTCAACTTGGAAATATCTCTAATTTACACTATCTCAATCTTCGAGTCTCCCGTATGTATGATTATAATCCAATGCAGGTAGAGAATTTAGATTGGATTTCTAATCTTTCTTCTTTAGAATTTCTGGATCTGAGTAGTGTAGACCTCAGTCAATCATTTGATTGGCTGAAGGTGAAGAATTCACTCCCCTCTTTGGTTGAGTTGCACTTGTCAGAATGTCAACTTTCAGGTTTCAGTCCACTTCTCAATCCTAACTTTTCTTCCCTTTCAATCCTTGATCTCTCACACAATGATTTTGTAGGTCCAGTTCCAAATGTTCTTCAGAACATGACTTCTTTCCTTAGGGAACTTGATTTGTCTCATAATAAATTCAATTCTCCCATACCCAACTGGTTATATAGTTTCAGCCATCTAGAGAGTCTCAACCTTGGTAGCAGTAATTTGCAAGGTCAAATTTCAATTGCCATTGGAAACTTGACTTCTCTCATTAACCTTGACCTGTCATCCAATTCTGAACTTGAATTTGAACAAGGAATTCTTGATTCATTTCAAAACCTTTGCAACTTAAGGTCACTTATTCTGCAAGATATCAAAATAAACCAGAAAATTAATAATTTCTTTCGAACTTTGTCATCAGGATGTATTTCAGATGGGCTAGAATCGCTGGAATTGGGTAGTGATCAATTGTCAGGTCATTTGACGGATCATCTTGGATATTTTAAGAATTTAAAATCCATTTATCTTTATGGTCCTTTGATACAAGGACCAATTCCAAGGTCCTTAAAACAACTTTGCAGTTTAAAGTCACTATCTTTTTCATTTGTCAATTTGAGCCAAGAGATAAATGATGTCCTAGAAATAATGTCAGGGTGCGTTTTAGATGGGCTGCAATCAATGGAGTTGACTGATTGTCATCTATCAGGTTATTTGACGGATAATATTAGCCACTTAAAGAATCTTGCCAACTTTGATCTTGCTAATAATTCCATCTCCGGTCCAATCCCATTGTCTGTGGGAGAAATGACTTCCTTAAGATTACTGCGGCTTAAGAATAACAGATTGAATGGGACTCTTCCTGTATCTCTTGGACAACTTTCGAAATTACTGGGAGTAGATATATCATATAATTTATTAGAGGGTGAGGTTTCTGAACTTCACTTCGCGAATCTAACAAAGCTAACTGGTTTTTATGCAAATGGGATGGGAAAAAACATTGTGTTGAGAGTTAGCCCTAGTTGGATTCCTCCTCTTCAACTTCAATTCCTAGAATTAGGATCTTGGCATGTTGGACCACTGTTTCCAATATGGCTTCGTTCATTACAACATTTAGAAGATCTGGACTTATCCAACTCAGGAATTTCAAGTACAATCCCTATTTGGTTTTGGAATTTGTCTCCTCAACTTTATTTCATGAACTTTTCTCATAACCAAATTCATGGTCTAATTCCAGATATCCCTTCTCTCCATAATGTCGATTCATTTATTGATTTGAGTTCCAATTCTTTCAGTGGATCAGTACCTTATTTCTCTTCCAATTTGGGTGCATTATATCTCTCCAATAATCTATTCTCAGGGTCCATATTCAACTTGTTATGCTACAACGTGCTTGAGGTGAAATATTGTTGGAAAAGAATGAATATCAAAATCAAAATGAAAATAATCAAGAACACTCAAAAACAATTTTCTGCAATTCTCTCAAGCTTTTATTACTGAATTTTCTTCTTTTTTCTGTATGTTACATTGCAGAGAATGAGGGGGTATTTATACTAACACAAGATTAATACAAACCACACAAACTCACCTACTACATACCTAACTTATACAATAAACACCATACATTTGTAATGCCAATTTCAACTCTCACCAACCATTGACATTTAATTCATCATGTGATAAACATTAGAAGCTTCTTTGAGCTGGGCTTCAGCTTTTGGATTTGGGTTTGGATTAAAACAAGTTTATTCTTCAACACTCCCCCTTAAACTTGTTTTATGAGACCAAGCAAATTTCTTATCCTCGCAAAATCTTCATACTTCAATGGCTTGGTGAAGATGTCAGCGATCTGATCATGTGACTTAACATACTCGATTTGTACATCATTTCTTGCAATGCATTCTCTAATGTAATGGAATCGAGTATCTATGTGCTTTGATCGATCATGAAACACTGGATTCTTTGCTAGAGCAATTGCTGATTTATTGTCAACACCAATCTTTGTTGGTTCTTCTTGTAACAAGTTCAACTCCTTCAATAAGTTTCTTAACCAGACTGCATGACAAACAGCTGAAGTTGCAGCTACATACTCAGCTTCACAAGTTGAGAGTGTGACAATTGGTTGTTTCTTTGATAGCCATGTGAAAGCAGTATCTCCCATAAAAAATACAAATCCTGTAGTGCTTTTTCTATCATCTAAATCTCCACTCCAATCACTATCACTGTATCCAATAAGCTTATAATCATTAGAAACAGAGTAGAATAACCCAAAGTTGATTGTACCTTTGAGGTAGCGAAGAATTCTCTTTGCGACTTTGAAATGAGTGGTTGTTGGAGATTCCATATAGCGGCTAACCAATCCAGTTGCATAAAGAATATCAGGCCTTGTGCATGTCAAATAGCGTAAGCTTCCAACTAAACTTTTAAAGTATGTTGGATCCACGCTTTCTCCTTCATCATGCTTGGACAATTTGACTCCACATTCTACTGGCGTGCTTATTGGTTTGCAGTTCTCCATTTTGAACTTCTTAAGAATCTCCTTTGTGTAACTTTCTTGTGAGATGAAAATTCCATCTTCTTGTTGTTTAACTTCAATGCCAAGATAGTACGCCATAAGCCCAATGTCTGTCATCTCGAACTCTTTTGCCATTTCTTTCTTGAAATCTTTGAACATGTTGGGGTTGCTTCCGGTTAAGATTAAATCATCCACATACAGGCATACAATTAAGACATCTCCATCTTTGATTTTGAAGTAGAGCGCATGTTCATACGGACATTTGATGAAGCCATTCTGTTGGAAGTATTTGTCGATGCGGCTGTTCCAAGCTCTTGGTGCTTGTTTTAACCCGTAAAGAGCTTTCTTCAACATTAGAACTTTATCTTCATGTCCTTTCACGACATAACCCATCGGTTGTTCAATGTAGACTTCTTCTTCAAGCACTCCATTCAGAAAAGCAGACTTCACATCCATTTGGTGAATCTTCCACCTATTTTGAGCTGCTAGAGAAATAATTAGTCTAACAGTTTCTAAGCGTGCAACAGGAGCAAATACCTCATCATAGTCAATGCCAGCTCTTTGACTGTATCCTTTTGCAACAAGTCTTGCCTTGTATCTTTCAACCTCTCCATTTGCATTCTTCTTCACTTTGTACACCCATTTGACACCAATTGGCTTGTGTCCTTTTGGAAGTGAAGTGAGTTCCCATGTGTCATTCTTTTCAATCGCCTTGATTTCTTCATCCATTGCATTTCTCCATTTTTCATCTTGTGCAGCTTCTTGAAAGTCAACTGGTTCACAATTAGCAAAAAGACAAAATAATGTGAGATTATCTGATTGTTCAGTTACTTCGTATAGATCTCGAAGACTCCTTGTACGTTGCACAACTCTTTCATTTGGACTACCACTTGAAGATGATAAAGTTGATTCATCTTCATGGGTAGTTGCTGTTGGTGAAGTAGGTGGTGAAGCAACCTCTTGCTGAACTTCTTCTGGTTGCTGAATTGGTGCTTGCTCATTTTCATCAATTGGAAAGAAGTTGAAGTCGTCTGTGGGAGAATTGAATTCCCATTCACCTTCTTCATCAAATATGACATCTCGGCTGATTATGATCTTCCTATTGTTTGGATTGTATAGCCTGTAGCCTTTCGAACTTGCATCATAGCCGATGAAGATGAATCTTTCACTTTTATCATCAAGCTTGGTTCTTCTTTCATCTGGTACATGAACATGAGCTATGCTTCCAAATACTCTCAGGTGTGAGACGCCTGGTTTTCTTCCACTCCATGCTTCTTGTGGTGTCTTTCCCCACAAACTTCTTGTTGGAGATCGGTTGGACAAGTAGACAGCTGTTGCCACAGCTTCAGCCCAAAACTCTTTTGGCAATTTCTTGCATTTGAGCATGCTTCGTGCCATGTCAAGTATAGTTCTATTTTTTCTTTCCGCGACTCCATTTTGTTGGGGGGATCTTGGAACCGTTAACGGTCTTCGAATTCCATTTGCTTCACAAAATTCTTGAAACTCCTTCGAAGTGAATTCTCCTCCTCGATCAGATCTCATTGCTTTAATCTTTTGGCCACTTTCATTTTCAACTGTAGCTTTAAATTTCTTGAATACTTCAAACACTTCTGATTTCTGCTTCAAAAAATATACCCAAGTTTTTCTTGAAAAATCATCAATAAAGAGAAGGAAATAGTTACTTTTACCAAATGAACTTGGGCTGATCGGTCCACAAACATCTGTATGTATAAGCTCCAGTGGCCTTTTCGCTCTTGAGTCTGACAGCTTTGGAAATGATTTTCTGAACTGCTTTCCAAGTAGACAACCTTCACAAAGTTGATCAGGATGATTGATGTTTGGCAGTCCCATCACCATCTTCTTTTTGGACAGCAGCTCCAATCCTCCAAAATTGAGATGCCCAAATCGAAGATGCCATAACCATGATGCGTCCTTGTAGCAAGCTTTCAAACATTTTGCAACATCATTTTGTATGTTGATAAGAAACATTCTGTTCTTTGTCATTGGCACTTTGGCGATTAGAATATTCCTCCCATCCTTGATAGAAAGATTACCATCTTTCATGTGAATATCATAGCCTTTCTCCAACAGTTGTCCAAGACTCAAGATGTTACTTCTCATGTTAGGCACATAGTAGACTTTTGAAATAAATTGATGTCTCCCATCTTTTAAACGGATGAGAATGTCGCCTTTCCCTTTTACTTCAACATTGGAATCATCTCCAAATGAGACATTGCCACTTACAGATTCATCAAGTTTCACGAACATACTTCTTTTTCCACACATGTGATTGCTTGCACCAGAGTCAAGATACCAAAAATTTTCTTGGTCACCATCATTCCCCTTCTTTGCTAGGAAAAGAGTTTCCTCTTCAATCTTCTCTTCTACATAGTTGGACTTTTCTTCAACTTTGTTGTTTGGAGTTCTACATTCTGAAGCATAATGGCCATACTTGTTGCAGTTATAACACTGAATTTGAGATTTTTCATACCTCAAATTAGCAGTGCCTCTTCCACGACCTCTTGTAGAACTTTCTCCTTTTGCATAGTTGGAATTGTTGTTGTAATTCCAACCTCGTCCTCGACCACGAAATCCTCCTCGTCCACGAGCTCTACCTCTACCTCGGCCACGTTGGTTTCTTTCATTGCCTTGACTTTCATGCATGTCTTTGACTTGTAGCTTGAGGAGTTGCTCAGCGATCCCTTGCTTCTTCTTTTGTTTCTCTTCATATGCTTGCAAAGATCCTTGGAGTTGCTCGATCGTCATTTCTTCCAGATCTTTGGTTTCTTCAATTGTCACGACAATGTGTTCAAATTTGGAATCCAACGAACGGAGTATCTTCTCTATAATTCTCACATCTTCTAACTTTTCACCATTTCTCTTCAATTGATTAGTGACAGTTGCTACTCTTGAGAAATAATCTGAAATTATTTCAGATGTTCTCATATGTAAGGATTCAAATTCACCTCTTAAAGTTTGGAGACGAACTTTTTTCACTTTTTCGACTCCTTTGTAAGAGATTTGCAACTTCTCCCATGCTTGCTTAGCGGATCTTGCTTCAGAAATCTTCTCAAAGCCATCATCATCTAAGGCTTGATAGATTAGATAGAGAGCTTTCTTGTCTCTCTTTCTTGAATCCTTTAAAGCTGTCTTTTGATCTTGTGTGAGGACATCTTCATTTTCAGGCTCATTATAGCCTTTCTCTATGATGTCCAAGACATCGTGTGCACCAAGGAGAGCCTTCATCTTGATACTCCAGTTGTCGTAATTGTTGTTGTTGAGTGTTGGTACTTGAAAGGAAGCCACATTATTAGCCATATCTTAAAAATCTGAAGGAAATTGCAAAAACCGACTGCACGGATGGATTCAGAACGTCGAAAAACCTTAAGATGAAGTTAGCCCGAAAAGTCAAACTTTTTTGGTCAAAGTCAACGGTCAAAGTCAACTGTTGAAAAGTCAACAGTCAATGGCTCGGTCAACCAGCTTGGTCAATAGTCAACGGCTCGGTCAACTGGCTTGGAGGCTTGGTCAACTGGTTCCAACTCGGCTGACTCAGTGGATTAACTTGGTTGAGTTGACTCGGCTGAGTTGACTCGGTTTTCAGGCAGCAATTTTCCGGCAACGATTGGCGGTGCTTCCGATGTCCGATTGGGCTGATTCCGGTGGCGTTGGATTCGTCTCGTCGAGAGCTTCGATTTGATATATTACACGATATGTTTCCAACAATGCTCTGATACCACTATGTTGGAAAAGAATGAATATCAAAATCAAAATGAAAATAATCAAGAACACTCAAAAACAATTTTCTGCAATTCTCTCAAGCTTTTATTACTGAATTTTCTTCTTTTTTCTGTATGTTACATTGCAGAGAATGAGGGGGTATTTATACTAACACAAGATTAATACAAACCACACAAACTCACCTACTACATACCTAACTTATACAATAAACACCATACATTTGTAATGCCAATTTCAACTCTCACCAACCATTGACATTTAATTCATCATGTGATAAACATTAGAAGCTTCTTTGAGCTGGGCTTCAGCTTTTGGATTTGGGTTTGGATTAAAACAAGTTTATTCTTCAACAAATATATGCAAGTTCTTGATCTTGGAGGAAATAATTTGTCTGGTGAGATACCAGATTGTTGGATGAGTTGGAAATATTTAAAGGTCATAAAGTTTAGCAACAACAAATTCAGTGGAAATATTCCAAACTCCATTGGAAGTCTAAGCCTTCTTGAGTCGTTTCACCTTCATGATAATAATCTCTCAGGAGTCATCCCATCGTCACTTGCAAATTGTACCAGTCTAATCACACTTGATTTTCGTGGCAATAAATTAAGCGGAATCATTCCATCCTGGACTGGAGATAGGCTTTCAAGATTGATCATTCTCAACTTGCGTGCGAATAAACTTAGTGGTCACATACCTAAGGAACTGTGTCGTGTCACCTCTTTGCATATCTTGGACCTTGCTGATAACAACTTATCTGGCACAATACCAAGCTGCTTCAATAACTTCACTGCAATGGCTACAATGGGTGATTCTACAGGCAGGTTCTATGTTTATTCAAATAATTCCGGTTCACAGTTTCTTGAGAGCACATTACTGGTGATGAAGGGAACGGTGATGGAGTTTAGCACCATTCTTGGATACGTAAGAAGTATAGATCTTTCCAACAATGGAATATCTGGTGCGATTCCAAAGGAAATAACAACTCTCGCAGGATTACAATCATTGAATTTGTCACAAAATGCTTTGGTTGGAAGGATTCCAGAAGATATAGGTGTTATGCAATCATTGGAATCTATCGATTTCTCTCAAAACCATCTTTCTGGCAAAATTCCTGAGGGCATCTCCAATCTGACATTTCTAAGTCATTTGAACTTTTCCTGCAACAAATTGACTGGCAGAATTCCTTCAAGCACTCAGATAGAAGGCTTTGAACCATCAAGTTTCGCTGGCAATCAGCTTTGTGGGCTTCCTCTCACCAGGAATTGCAGGGAAAAAGGGTCCAATCTGCCTGGCATCAACAGTGAAAGGGGAAAGGATGAGGATGGAGTTGAAGTGGACTGGTTTTATGTAAGCATGGCACTTGGTTTTGTGGTTGGATTTTGGAGCATTATGGGCTCTTTAATTTTCATCAGGAGATGGAGATATTGTTATTTTCGTTTTCTGAACAATTTGGGAGAGAAAATTTGGTGGAGCTTTTTATACAAGTTTTTCTAAATAATTTTGCTGTTGTAAAATTGTTCTGTCATTTCAATGTCTTTGGATGTGTGGTCTTACTTTAATTTGCTCTTGTAATTTCGAGTTTCATTGTATTTTACTGCTTCAGTTATATAAACAAAAATTGGCGAGGCATTGTATTTAGGAGAGTGATTATCTATTAATTCCATTAGTTTTTTCAATTTTCATATCATTATTTATACTACTAAAACTACTTGTTTTTCCAGGATAACTGGAGCTATTATGATCATTCTTGGCATGCATGCAATTTTATTTTATGGGCAAAAGAATATGAGATAAAGACAAGGCCTTTAGAGCCTCCAATATGAAATATAGCCATTGAGATTTAATCAGAAAAATAAAGAACAGAAATCAAGCCAATATGAAATCTGATCAAGCACTTTGATATCAATTTGCTTAGTGGCCAAACATGATGTTTCTTTCACCATTGAAGTTCTGTTTTTCTGTGCCCACTGCCAAGGATTGGTCACATTCAACATCAGAAATGCTCATAGTTTATTAAGAATAGCAAATGCACATACCTAATATTCCCACTAAAACAAGTAAATGTTGTTCATATGCGTAGTCCACTACTAAATTGCACATCAGCTGTGCAGTTAAACTTAATACTGTTATATATGCTGAATGGAATTGTAGTTTGGAAATGGAGAATACTAAGAAAGGCACAATGGTATTTGAAAGGCTAAAACCATATTTCTTATGCATATTTGTTTCTTTCTGCCAGGCTGCATTCAATATAATCTCTAAAGTTTGCTTAGAAAAAGGCATGAGTCGTTATGTTCTTGTCGCCTATGGATATGTCTTTGCAACTGTGACTTCAGCTGTTCTTGCTCTATTCCTTGAAAGGTTCTTTCATTTCATCTTCTCCTATGGATATATTTTAATAAATAACAGTTTGTAAATGGTAAATGCCCATCTTGCAGGAAAAAAGAAAGCAAGCTCACTCTACCGATCTGCCTAAATATATTCCTACTGGGTTTGTTAGGGTAAGCAGATTCCTGAGTTCTGCTATTGTACAATAGTTAACAAAGATAACTAAATATGCAGAGCATAATTTCCCTGATATCATGTAATTCTATCAGAGTTCTGGCTAGAATATTGTTCTTTGCAGGTCTCGAAAACACTGCAGCAGCTTTTGCAGCTGCCATTATCAACTTGATTCCATCAGTGACCTTTCTTTTGGCAATTTTGTGCAGGTATATTAAAACATTCCAATAAATAAATACTATAAAACGAGAATTTTTGAAGCTTTTCTGTGTGTTCAGGATGGAAAAATTAGACATCTTCAAGCTCAGCGGGCAAGCAAAGATTGGAGGAACTACCATTGCATTTGGTGGTGCCACTATAATGACCCTATATAAGGGTATTACTGTGCTTTCATTTCAGAATCAACATACTTCTAAACATACAGCATCAAAAGCATTGTCAGATAAGAACTTAATAAAGGGCTCCCTGTTTCTTGTTCTTCATTGCCTTACAGCAGCAGTCTTCTATATCTTACAGGTGACTTGTCACGGAAAATACAACTCGTTCATGGTCAAACACTAGAATCAATTTCTTGAGATATTAATTACATAAACATATGCTAATGCAGGCATCAACGGTGAAAAATTATCCAGCTCCAATAGCTCTTACGTCATGGACAAGTCTAGCAGGAACTATAATTGGAACAACTTTAGCAGCAATTCTAGACCATAAGGCATCATCATGGAAATTGTCTTGGGACCTCACCCTTGTTGCTCCTCTATATACTGTAAGTATGAAATGGTTTTTAACCCACATAAAAATGAAATTACCTAAACTCAATTATGGAATCGAGAAAACTTGATTATTAAGATTCAAAATATGAAAAGAAAAAAAAAACTCCTTTTCACTTCAGAATTCAAAAAACAAAAACAAAACCTCAAAGTTCAGCCCCAAAAGAAAGGTACCTTTATCAGTATATACTATGTAATAAGGTTTCAATTTTATATTGCAGGGCATTGTGTCCTTTGCAATATCGATTTATATACAAACTTTGGTGATACAAGAAAAGGGTCCAGTTTTTTTGACTGCATTTCAGCCACTCACAGCTATAATTGTAGCCATTATGGGGTTGCTGCTTATAGGGGAGGCCTTACACTTTGGAGGGTATGTTTGTATTTGTCATCAGATTAGCTTTTGAGGAGACATTTCTTCTCCTTTATATAAGTTTGAAGTTTTATTAAGGTTCAGAAAGAGTATTGAGTTTTAAGTTAATGAATTGAAACTAGAAACATGAAAGGAGACTAAAAACTGCACTCTTTCTCTTTTCTCTTAAGAATTTATTTTCAATTTTTTGGCAGGTTAATAGGAGCTACAATGATTATATTTGGACTGTATGCAATTCTCTGGGGAAAGGAAGATGAGAAAAAGAAAAGGCAGTTGAGGCCTGTAAGCTGTGATCAAGAAATTGAGATAGAAAATAAGGACTTAATTCACATAGAATTTGAACCTTAAAATAATCCTATTTTTAATAACATTAAATAGAGGCAACGTAAAATTATTATATCTAATTGACAATGTGATTTTTTGGTTGCTAAAGGTATATAACCCAACAGTCAACACTCATCAAGACAAGATCCATATTTTTCTCCATAAGTTAAGCTTGGACATTCTGATATACTCAAATTAATTTTACAATTGCTTACATAAAAAAGATTGCATCACATGATTTTAACTTCAAACCTCTAAGAAACATTTCATAATCTAACACCTTGGACAAATAAACAAGAATCCTCATTACCTAAATGCCAATTTGTTACCATTTCAACCTATTACCTCTATATGATTTTTTTTTCTTCTTTAAGCATATTGTCAAATATCATCCTATTGTCCTCTCCACGAAATTATGCTTTACCTTTAATGTTGATAAATTTGTAAATTGCCATTGTACTTTTCCTTTCCATGTTAGTGCATCAGGAAAATGTCCAACAAGAAAAGAGTAATACTATGGTTCTCGTAGCAAGTATGGTACCGCATGGATTCAAAGACCAATATCAATCAGGACCAATATAGGACCTGCGATTCAGGGGTCCTATTTTCTGCTGATTTGGACTGTCGAATTCCGCGAGCACCGTACTCGATTTGAGAACATTAGCCACAACCTAAGAAAAGTGATGGCTTTCAAATCTGTTTTATGAAAGAAACAATTCATATGCATAGAAAATGTTCTACAGATCAATCACAACCGTCCGATACCACAAATTAGAAGAGCATCAAAATTTATACATCCTCTGCCTATCAATGATGCACAATGTAAAGACGAGTAAATCCTGCATCACAGTCTGCTTTAGAACTTTTTTGGATGTTTTTTCCCACTAACAATAAAGTTAATAAAGTACGACCAACATGGGAATGGTAGCATCCTCCTCACTGTGATAGTGACTTGGGATTGGTAGCATTCAAAGGGATGGCGTATCAGATGAAGAAGCTGTCTATATATTCAAGTAGTTAGTTGCTTTACAAAAGAGGCATGTTAATCAAGAACATAATTTCTTTCTCATCCTTCAATCACTCCATTAGTTAGGATTCTGATGTCCCATGATTTTAAAACATAACATAATAGACTAGAAATGCATTCTGAAAATGGGTCGGAAATGGAAGAGGCTAAAGAGGTGGCTGGAGAACCTGAAAGAACAGAGACTATATCAAAAAGGCTGAAGCCTTATCTCTATTCTATATTTATTGCTATCTGCTTTGAAGGATTCAACATTGTCTCTAAAATCTCCCTAGATGAAGGCACGAGTATACTCTTGTTGCCTATGGATTCGCCTTTGGGACTCTTAACTGTAGCCATTCTCGCACTTCTCATTGAAAGGTTCTTTCTTTTTCCCCTCTTCTTATTTGAAGATTCCAAACAAGTTATGCATAAGGTTGTTTTCCCTACAGCTAATCAAGTACCTATTCTTACAGGAAAAATGAAAGTAAATTGAGTCTACCCATCTGTCTAAATATCTTCTTCTTGGGTTTTCTGGGGTGAGTAGGTTTAGTAATTAATGGCTATTCATGAACTGGTCAAAGACTTTAGCTCAATTTCTAAAATTCTGCAATGCACCAGTGTTTTGGCAAGGATATTACTCTACCTCAGACTACAATACACTTCACCAGCTTTTGCAGCTGCCATGAATAATTTGAATCCATCAATGACCTATATTTTAGCAATCATGTGCAGGTACCTGGATAGCAGAAATGGTAAACGATAACATTTTACTTACCTCAGTGGCAAATTTTGTCGTTTCCTTGACCATTGAAGCTCTGTTTTTCAATGTCCAGGATGGAGAAATTTGATCTTGCTAAGCTCAGTGGCCAAGCAAAGATAGGAGGAACTATAATTTCATTAGGTGGTGATACACTTATGACCCTCTACAAGGGCATCACTTTGGTTTCAAAGCATTCTTCTATCAGTCATAATCTGCATGCTACATTGAAAGTATCCCTGTACAGGAATTTGACTAAAGGCTCCCTGATACTTCTTGTTCAAAGCCTTTCAATATCAACATTCTTCATTTTACAGGTGATTTTTACAGATTTTTCAATTTCAATTTCTTCTTTCCTACCATGAATTGACAGTAATGGTTGTGTGTTATGATCCAGGCTCTCATAAGCCCAAATCATACCCACACACTTGGCGGACTTGCCCACACAAGCCCAAGGGTTACATCAGGCCCATAAGTGGGAAGGCCCCTTGTTCTACCAAAAGGAATTCCTAGTAGTGGTGGGTGCCCATCACACTTATAAGCCACTAACTACCCATATAGTTAGTCGATGTGGGATCGTAACATTGTGCAGACGACAACAATCAAGAAGTATCGTGATCCTTTAACTCTCACATCATTAATAAGCCTATCAGGGACTCTAATCTCAACAATTGTAGCAGCAATTATAGATCACAAAGCTTCATCATGGAAATTGTCATGGGACATCATGCTTCTTACTCCTTTATATAGTGTAAGTACGGTATAGATATTGAACAAAATCGTCTTATGTTGAATAGTCCAGTGGCAAAAATCGATCAAAAAGAGTTCAAAGGCAGCTTTTATCCTGATAGAATGCAGTCCTATTCAACCAAAATAAACCACTGCCAAAAATACTGCAATTCACTATTACAACATTATTTCAGGGGATTACAGTTTTTGGGATTTCAACTTATGTTCAAGCTCTACTAGTTCGAAAATGAGGTCCTGTATTTATGACAGCATTCAGTCCACTCTCAACTGTAGTTGTAGCTATTATGTCACTGCTCATATTAGGCGAGGCATTACACTTGGGAGGGTATTTCTGTTCATTCGAATCAGCTTTCTTTCAGTAAAATCAGAAGGAAAAACTTTACTAATATAGTTCTTCTTCTTTTCTCACAGGGTGGTGGGAGCTCCAATGATAATTATTGGCTTGTACGTGATTCTATGGGGAAGGGAAGATGAGAAGAGGAAAAAGAGCCATGTAGTGTAATATGTGAACAAGATGTTGAGGCTGAAGCAGAAAAGCAAAGGCACATTTTTAACATATCATGAAGGAGAAGGCACAAGAGCAGGGATAACTTTCTCTAAGTACACAATAAAAATATCAGGATACAACTTATGGGTCAATCTGAACTCAAAAGAAAGTTCTTCATAAATCTTCTAGTCACTCAAACTCAGCACTATTAATTTATTGTTTGATAAATTACTAATAATAATAATAACAATAACAATTTATGCTTCTATATTGCTTCTTTTTTCCAGTTTTTCTGCACTACTACAGCAGGAAAGTAGCTATCCTACATGGCAATTTTTGTGATCAATCTTTCTTGGTAATCAACATAAAGACAAAAGAAAAAGAACAAAAATAAATTAATTTACAGTGGAGGCCAAACCAAAGCAAAAATGTAGTTCTTTATTAGGGGCCAACCTACTGAAACGATATGATATCAGGAATAACATCCTATGCAACACATGAAGATGCACCTAGTTTTGAAGTTGGGATCCGTAGATCTGCAGGCCAGAGGTGGCTGCTGTTATTGGACAGAACCTCATAGAAAAGGAGTATGGCACAGCTGGAACCAGATATTTGTCATGAACAGAGGGTGACCAACTATCATCTCCACCTATACCCATATGTTTGTGATCAAGATGAACCTGCAATCCAAATACACAAACTTTATAATCCAACAGAAATTATCACAAACCACAATCAACTCTGTCTCTCTCTCTCTCTCTCTCTCTCTCTCTCCATGTGTGTTTTCATGAGCATGTGCACAGATATCCTGGCTTTCTGTGAGCACAGTCCATTTTACAAGCTCAAGGATATTTTGGATATATTGGTATTATTTTAATAAAAAAAGAAATTAAACAAAATTACCTCGATGTCATTTCCTTGAACAAGTTCTTCATTATGCCTTGCCCGATCAAGTTCTGCTGTGGAATAGTAACTAGCATTCATTTGCATAGGTGGAGAGCTGCCATAAGTTGATGCAAAAATTCCTGTCCCATCCTTGTCCTGAAATGTAACCCATCGAACATCTGTCCTACCAGAACATTCCATAGGAACAATATAAGGAACATGCATGTCAGCCACATTCTTCTCATAGATACCAACATGGGCTGCTGCTTTCCTATCTGGATAACATTCAAATGGTCCTCTTCCATACCATTTAATCTGGTCCATCGATTTTTCCAAGTGAAATTCAACTCCAACTCGTGGCAAAGGTGGAAGATCAGAGCTTGGAGTTACATTGCAATCAATAATCAAGTCCCCAGAACCAAAGATTGTGTAAATAATATCTACTTCAAATAAAGGGTTTTGACCTCTGGATTGAGAGGAGGCATCCTCAACCCTTGGGACACCAACATAACTTGCCTCTATTTTCACAAGACTATCGGTTCTATTCCGTATGGAACAGCTCTTTGTATGAAATTCAAGGTTGTCAATACAAGCTGCCTTCCATCTAGAGTAATAACTATTTTCCTCACCTCCTTTATCATTATCTGTAGGTACTCGCCAGAAGCAAGGCAATATGCCTTTTTGCATAACAGGAATTCCTCCTACCTATGCATAGAGCATACAATTTGATTATGGTTAAAAAGCGTTCATAACCAATGACTAGCAATATATCTCCTCAGATGAAAAATAATTAAAGTAATAGTATGCATCATCTTTAATTCCTCAAGGATCCACTAATATGCTAAAAACTTGAAATTCAAATAGAAATTCTTCTAAAAATTATCTTTATGTCTTTGTTGCTTCATTTCCTCACAGCAGTTCAGGGAAGAAATAAAAGGCCATTATACAAAAAATAGGCAAATAAAAAGAACATAATTTTGAATCAGCTTCTGCATTTTATATTTGTTCAGAATCAGAGGATAAAAGTTTCTTCTTTCAAAATGAAACCAGGCACACACTTGCACTAAAATAGAGACCAACATTCAAACACAGCATGTTTGCACATCGCAGAATTTTGAAATTAGTGAATTATTGTTCCAAAGCAATTCAAAATCTTCAAGGTTACAAGTTAATATTTCATGCAGAAAAAGTAAGAAAAATCGTGTTCTATCTGGAAATATCCATTTAGTGAAACAATCATTTATAGGCTTCACAAGAAGTGCAGAAAAGTCTTAACATCAAAGCAAAAAGAGCAATTTAACAAACTAAATTAACAGGGCAATTCATAAATGCAGCTTCATACCTTCCAGCTTTCAATGATTCCTGTTTGTATGTTTAACGCTATTTCCCAAAGCTTCTGCTTACTTACTCTAACTGTATCTCCTAGAATTTCACATAACAATGTTGTATCTGTAGCTCTGAGAACCTGGAAGCCAATGCCATTTATAAACCTTAAAGCAATATTGTAAAGATATTAACACATGTCTTACAAATTAGTATAGTTAATTGAAGGAAGACCAATTACATGAGGGGTGATCTCTTTCCTTGAAGGAAACTGCACTTGTGTAGAGGAGATAACATGGCCAGCTTCAACCCAGCGTGTTGAATGCATAAGCTTTGAAGTGACTGTTAAAAAAATTTCTTCTGCAGAAGATGAAGCCAATAGCAGATGCCATGGACCAGACTCCAATTCAATACCACAGCTACTCTGGGGTTTCAACAAGGGAAGTGAAAGAAGTCCAGAACCAAGTTCGCATCCATCACCATGGACAGCCCAGCCAAACTCCAATCCTTCTGTTGTTTCAAAAAAGTGGGTGTTGGATATCTGCAAATCCAAAAGTCAAATTGAATATGAATTACAGATAAAACTACACCCGAGATAGCAGAACGTGGTTCAAATATACAAGTACCTTAAGTGTCCTTCCCTCGAGTGAAACTTTGATGGGCTGATAGACATACTTGACTTCTGAAAAAGTCAAAACTTCTCATGAGTCATCATTAAAATTGATTTAGGAAAAAGCAAACGACTGCATCAGGTGAAAAGATACATTGTCAATATGTCAAAAAAAAAAAAGAATATATTTACCATGTACTGCTGGATGAGGAGTTCTATCTGGCCATGTAATACCATTCAGACAAAAGTTCAAGTCATTAGGGGTATCCCCAAAGTCACCTCCATATGCCCAATGCTTACTACCATCAGCACTTTCTTTCAACAGCCCCTACAAGAAAAATTTGCAACTTAATAAAGCCTTGTTATGCAACTTTGCAAACAGTTTTATAAGTTTCACTAGACTCTTTCTCAATATAAGTCCCAAGCTCACAACCATTATGCAATGCATACACCAAACCAGCCATTCACAACCCAACTCAACACAAACTGAAACATGCATTGGCATGAGCACAGCATGTCGCCTGCACATAATCATGCTCATACTAAGCAAGTATAAATTACATTGTAGGAAAAAAGAAATAGCAGGATACTGAATAAAATAGGAGGAAAAAATATAACGGAGCATGCTCATTGAGAAGAAAAGTAGAGTTTGTAATCAATGGACACAAAATTTTTTTTTTGGTCACTAAACTTAGCATAACACAATAGTAAAGATTTTTATTGAGCTCAGCTGCAAAAGTTTCAAACTTCTACGTGATGTTCACCATTTCACAATATTGTTAAAGGGCAGAAATGAATTTTAAACCTGGTCAACCCAGTCCCAGATAAACCCTCCTTGGAGGCCAAATGTGCTTTCTATTGCTTCCCAGTATTCATCTATGTTCCCATTGCTATTATCCATGGCATGTGAATACCTGATAATTTGAGCATAATCATAAGTCATAGGTGAACAAAACGAAATGACTGCACGAATAACCAAAGAATTTGAAAATTTAGTGCTTGAAAAAATTTCTGTTAACAATAAAACGAGAGAGAGAGAGAGAGAGGCATACTCGCACAGTATCAGAGGACGTAACTCTGTCGGGTCTTTTGCAATCTTCACTATGTCCCAAACACGCATATACATGGGGCATACAATGTCTGTAGAAGGAGTTCTGGATCCACCTCCTTCATAATGCAAAAACCTAGAGGTGTCCTTTCCACGTATCCAACCTAAATGAAAGAGAGTAGAAGAATAAAAGAATGAATAATTGATACAGAAGAGAGGAAAGAAAAGGGCACAAAAAAATAGAGAAGTGTCTCCTTTTCCTCTTTTGGCTCTGCAAGATAAATTACACGACTTTTATGAACAATGCAGCCCACCACCTCATTTATTTTAGTGAACATATAATCTATAAAACACTTTAGATATGTAAATCCACCAAACCGTGAGTTTCACAGATCTTAAATGCCTTGCATGCAATGGATCTCATGGACCTTAAAAAACATATATTTTCCACCCAACAATTTGAAATAAATTATTTGATTCATTCAAATAATGTACTGCAGGCTTCCTATATCCACAAGAATTGCATTCTTCAATGCTGATCCGTATTTTCTCCCAATGTCTTCAACAAAGGAATTACAGGTTCTCAACCAACCATCCTTGAAATTTAAGTTTGTAACTTTCATTTCAAAGAATAAATTATCATTGAAAGCCTTCATCCTGATTTCAACTGCATAACTTCCAAGGTTTCAACATTGCTTCCAAATAAAATATGTTCAGGATAAATATTATTAAACATGTAACTGAAAATAGGTCCAACATTTCTACAAGTTGCTTCCAAAAACCCTCAGCTTAAAGGGTATAAGGCACTTAATTTTGTTAAGCATAAAAATCATTTGCATGGGAAGACATCACATTGTGATCCTGTGAGCTAAGAAATTAGGTGTTCATGATATACAATAAAATGGAATCAAAATAGAAAAAAATAATATAAAATCAGCATATACATCAGATTATGTAAGTGATGAGATTTCTTTTAAGGGAGGATTCAAATAAAGCACAATCTGATACCAGCTGCAGCAGCATGATTAGGTCCATAAGAGGCTTCATTTCCTAAGGACCAAGCAAATATACATGCATGATTTTTGTCCCTCTCCACCATCCCAATCACACGATCAACCATTGCGGTAGCCCAAATTTGTTCTGAGGTAGGGTGCTTTAGATGTCCACAAAGATGAAAACCATGTGTCTCAATGTTGGCTTCATCTATCATGTACATGCCAAAAAGATCACATAATTCATACCAGCGAGGATGTTGAGGGTAATGACTGTTTCTCACAGCATTGATGTTGTTTTGCTTCATCAGAACCAGATCCTTTAAGCAGAAAAATAAAAAATATGGTTATATAAGAATAAAGGGTCATAACCAAAAACCAGCAGGGGGAAGAGCAGAGAGCAACCTTAACCATGCAGGACTCTATGTTCGCCTTCCCAACACGTGGATGATGTTCGTGTCTGTTCACACCTCTTATTTTAACTGGTTGACCATTGACAAGCAGCTGTTTAGGTGCCTTTGACACTTGTCTTATTCCTACTACACATGATTCACAGTCAACTACATGCCCAGATGCATCTTTCAGGGTGAGAACAAGAATGTAAAGGTTTGGCTGTGGGCAAACAGAAGAAAACATCAAAATCAACAAATAAATGGATAAAGATAAAAAGCAAAAAGAACAGGCAAATACCTGCCAGTTAATATCAAAAATTGTTGGCTAAATAAAATCTACAGAACACGTTGAAATATGCTTAAAGGTAAAAAACCATGAATCAATTTTAGAACCATGAAGAAGCAGAATGCTATTTCCTTGGCCATTTTCAAGCATACTAAAAATAATTTGAGGAAGTCCATAAGTGAAAAATATCTTTTCTAGAATAATGCAAGAAAGATAAGTATATATATCCTTTTTATTTGCTAGAAACAACATATCACATATTGACATATGCCTTTTTCTTTGTAGAAAGAAAAACTACAGATTGAACTATCATCAAGGATCCAACATAGAAAGAAAAACAAACAGTGGACCAAATTTGAAGGGGAATAAAACAAAAGATAACAGCCTGTGATCTTTTGTTCGCAGAAAAACTTAGTTTAATTCGCTTTCCTACAAGTTTCCGTAGATAGTCAGATCCCAGTGTAGAAGAAGTTCAGAACAAACTGATAGTAAATAAATTGAATACAACCAATTTATGAAGAAAAGAATACTATCATAGGATAGAGCTAGTCTAAGTTAATCACCAGTAAAATTTGAAAAGCAATCAAATGAAAAGGGGTTCCTCACTTGCTCTGCAGACCAAAGCTTTGGCTTTTCTACTTTTCCTTCTAGCACATAACCAAGAAATCCCAGAATCGCATCAAAAGAGGGAATGAGCTTTAGATCAGCCACATGTGATGATAGCAGTTTAGCATATCCCTCGCTACTACTGTACCAGCTTCCAGTGTCATATAATGCAGCATCTACAAAGAAGTTTGAATGAATTTTGTCTTTAGGCATTTCTTGAGGACTATCTATTTTCACTTCCACCTGATTGCATGCAACAAAAAGAAATGATCAATGGTGGAATTTTTAAAATTCTTTTTCACCTATGTATCGATTTCAGAATAACAATCATAAGATTCAGCAACTGGTCAACATAAATCCTAAAACATAAATGAAAGAAAATAAAGCAGGCAGTAGCATAGTGGCTCCAGTACATATATATTAGGTATAGTTACAGGTAACCAAGGAAAGAAAAAGCACAATGACTCTTAAGCAGTTCCACCAAGATCTCCCTCTCTACCTCGTTTCAAATATAAACTTCAAAACAAAGATAACTAACCACCAGATAATCTAATATTACAATTTTCTGGCTACCTAGTAACTATAACACTTGGAGGAAAAAACTAAAATTTGGTGATGTGTAATGCTCCATATTAATAAGACAAGTGAAAGAGTGAAAATCAGCATGTAATATGAGATGGCAGATATACAATGAACTCCATCTTTACTCATAAATATGATATTATTTCAGAAGAAAACAATTAAACACCATGTGATTACATATAGTCAACAGAGGACAGTAAATATACCAGTTCCCAGATTTGTACCACATGAAATTAAGTCATACTTTAATTGACAAACCTAACCTGTATATCAGCAGAAGTAAAATTCTCTGCCAAGTTTGACTTGAAAAAGTAGTCTGCAATAAATACCTGCATATTGATTACCTTTTATTAGGAGATAATATTAATAGCCTTTTATCACTGTTAGTTTTTGTGTGACTGATATTAATTTAAATAGACAAATGAATAATATTTAACAGAGAACACACACTTCCATTACCGTTCTCAGAATAGTTAAAAGAGGTTACACATTAAAATAACAGATAATATATAGTTGCCCCAAAGTAATATGCACTAACAACCAAAAAGGAGAATGAAAGAAGGAAACTAGAGGAAGAAAGAACATGCAAAACTATATCTAAGAATCAGTTGCAATCAAGTGTCATAGACAAATGAAGGCACAACAAGAGGAGATGGTTAGATTAGGAAATCAAAATTGAAGCTGACTGAAATCACTTATAAATAAAACATAGAAAAACAATATTACACAATGTCCACATGAAATGAAGGAGACAGGCAGGCTTACTGTCAGAAATTTATAAACTACATCAACGTTTTCACAGGGCTCATAAACCACCAAATCCCAGCCCTCATATTCACAAAATTTATGGAATGTTAGAAAATTTTGCTACGCCATACAATTGGCCTTGACAACTGACGTTCACTGAACAAAGAAATCTTCACAGGCAGCAGTTGACTACTATACAATTTGAACATGATCATACAGTTTCGTGTGTGTGTAACATAGAGAGAATAAAAACCTGTGGCTTGGCAAGAAGAAGCACATCGCGATGGATACCAGATAACCACCAATGATCTTGATCTTCAAGGTAAGATCCATCACACCATCTAAGAACTTGAACAGCTAGAATATTGTTTTTTCCCGAATCATATGGAAAGCAGTAATCTGTAATTTCAAACTCAGCAGGTAGCCTGCTATCCTGGCTGAACTAACAAAATGTACAATGTTAATGGATCTAACATATAAACCTACTGAAAAATGAGAATGATTGATGCATTTATAAAAATCAATTACTTCTCTTTCATGAAAGATCACAGCATCAAACCATAGTTGATATAATTGGAAGACTGTCGGCGTTCACTCAAAGCAAATGAACAGACTCTCTAGCAAATTGATCGCTTAACAAGCAGCTCTAAGTCTTCTAATTAGAACTCTCTAAACATATATTTTAGTAAAGTTCACCTTTTTCCTTTTTAAAGAAATTCCAGCCATAGTTTTCAAATGAATAGTTTCCTCATAAATAGTTCAATGGAACCAGCAACTTTATGACAAAACAGTAGTTTCATTTTTTGTGGACAAAAATTTGGAAAAAGATGTGGCCATGATGCCCTTGAAGCACAATCTTGAGAAATTCTACAGAAAAAGCTATCTTTCAGCCTTTTTGCATCAAGTTCTATCAGGCCTCAAGCAACTGTTGCACCTATGAACACAAAAAGATTTGAGAAATCCAATTTTTATTTCATAAGCACAGGTGCTAGATATTGAACCACGAAATTGTTTTCTTTTAGAAAAATTAAAAAAATATTTTTCAGCTGCAAATAACTCCATCCAAGTGATTGCACAGAATATTCACCACATACATACAAAAATGTGCAAAAGACACACAGAATATCTGAGGGAGAAATGTTTATGATTTAGATACCTATATCCCACAACAATCCCATTTATCCAAGCACAAAATGCTGAATCAACACCTTGAAAGTGCAGGAAAATCCTACGACCTGCCAATCAGCAATTCATAAAATATGAAGTGATATAAAAGCTAGGAAAGCATGCACAATAAGGCATAAATAATTGAAAAAGACAAAGTAATACACAACTCATAAATAAACAAGCCACCAACCACATTTGCTAAAGAATTTATGATAAAAGCTACGAGAGTATGACAGAATGTGAAGATTTGACCATCTTTTACCAATGTGAAGATTTCACCATCTTTTACCTGCTAAAATAAAAATAAAAATAAAAAGTGAACGAAGCAGCATGTGAACAGAAGGAGGATGGCAGTTCGGCTTCAGGTTAAAATTACTAGAGCTAGAGTTTAATGAAGAAAGTTTCGCCTTGTAGCACATTAACAGAGTGAGAATGGCAGCTTAGCTTCAGGTAAGATTACTAGAGCTAAAGTCAGAAGAAAGTTTGGCCTTCTCTTCTAACAGAAAGCATTGGTAATATATTTGTGCAACTAATCCATTTCAAGAACTTTTACTAACTTCTCTTACCAAATTTTGTCACTTCTGCATCGCCTTCCCAACCTTGAGCAATATAATAGATGATACATATATATATATATATAATCAAAAGTTAGATTTTCATATGAATATTGAATATTTATATTTTAACACCCCAATTAATCCATTCCAACCTAGTTGGATGTTATGGAAATTAGCATTAAGCATCAGTTGCATGTATACTTTACAGAAGATGTGATGGAAAATTTACTCACAGTACGAGCTGCACCAAACTATTAGATAGAAATCAATCAAGTAATTCTACTAATTACATATCCATCAATAAGTAGAAAAGGGAAAAATAAAATAAGTGAACAGGAACAATCAAGAAGCAATAGCAGACATAACAAATTAACTAAAGATGAGCAAATCAAAATTAGATCATACCCTGCCATTCTTTAGGAAGTTGGAAGTATGTTCTATAGCAACCAGTAGGATTATCCTCAGGAACATGTGGAGGGTCAAGTGGAAATGGATATACCACATTTGTATAAATTGGCCGATCAAATCCATGCATCTGCCAGTTTGAAGGAACTGTTGCGAGGAGGAGATTACAAGGTAATGTTAAGAAAAGGAACAAAGCTT
Organism: Excoecaria cochinchinensis; assembly: GCA_947683425.1. Taxonomy (NCBI): domain Eukaryota; kingdom Viridiplantae; phylum Streptophyta; class Magnoliopsida; order Malpighiales; family Euphorbiaceae; genus Excoecaria; species Excoecaria cochinchinensis. Next base: position 536,758 of record CANTUQ010000125.1, on the reverse strand, counting down.
GAGAACAATTGTGAAGCTCAAAACTCCACAAGGACCAAAATATTTAAGTATAACATCCTTGTATCCTTCAACTGTTGATACTGCATTCAGAAAACAGACTATGAAGAGAGAGAGAGAGAGAGAGAGCAACTACCTGGCAAAGTATTCCACTCAGAGTCTTTGAATGCAGGGTCATAAAACTCTAAAGGAACTTTCGTAGGACTAGGAGCCAAGAAAAATTTCCAGAAGCCAGACAAAGACTTAACAAAAGGTAAGTCCTTGACCCAAATGGCAGCACAATCAACAGCAGCTTGAACAGCATCATCATTCCAAACAGCATTCTTTGATACCAAGACATCCACTTTATTGCGCTGATACCAGTATCTTAGTGATCCTATTCATAAAGAAAGAAACAGAAGATTCCATAGCAGCATTTGGAACTTGGGTAAGAAAGATGGTAAAATATTTCGTCATTTTGAGAAGAAGAAAATAATTGAAAAAAGAGAGAGAGAGAGAGAGAGACAGAAGAAGAAAAATTCCGGTAACGGAAGACATAAGAAGTCAAACAAACCCATAATAATCAAATGAAATTGAAAGATTGAGAATAGAAATAAACAATTATGACTACGAATTGAAAGATTTCCACAAAAGGGGGGAAAATTTGAAAGACAGTTGCACAAGATTAGAACTTGAGAAAATCAGATGAGAAAACCATGCCTACATACCAAACTCAAGATCAAGAATTTCCAATCATTCCATAAACCAAAATTTTCAGAAAAGATCGCACCTTCAACAGATTCGTGGCACTGCAAATTGACATGAGGATCTCTCTTTCTCCACTTTATAAAAGAGGGATCCTCCCATACCTTGTGTCCAGTTTCCAGAGGAGACACCATTGGTGCAACCACAGAGGCCATTTCACCGTAACTCTGAGCTCATAACACAATCAAAACATCAATCAGATCATAGGCACATAATGATACACACAAGATATACACAAAGCAATGAGCGTACCAGTGAACTGAAACTGATTTAGTGAAGCAGTGAAGAGTGAACATGGCAAAGTTTATGCCTTTTTCATCTATCTCATCGCGTTGTGAAATTTGTCACTGGGATATAACAGCCACGTCAGATGGGACCCGCATTTCAGAAATTCCAAACACAAAATTACAATTTACAGCAGATTTTTCTCTTTATTTATTTTTGTCCTGTTTTAATGTTTTATAATTATGGCCAAATTAACTTGATTTTACATGTAGAAGAATAACATATATTTTGAATTTTATTCACATAATAATTTATGAACCCAATTAATAGATAAGATGCTTTACATGTAGTGGATGACACTAAAAGAAAATAACAAAAAATTAATTTTAAAAATCTCAAAAGTTTTACTCTTTTTTTTTGTTATTAAGTTCTAAAACTTTCATACTTTATTTAGATTCCTAAATATTAATTTTGATTGCATACTTCAAAATAAATAAATACAATTGTTTTGGGACATAAAATTGTCCATAAGAACAATTTACGATTGTTTTGAGGCCTAAAATAGATATATAATTCTAATATGGTCACATTTTCGACAATAAAAGAAGGAAATTATTTTGTTTTGGCAGATAAATTATTAAGGTGATATGAACCAGCCAATGGCATGTTGTCTCATCAGCAAAAGAGAACACATTAACTATTCGTGTGAGAAAAAATTTTCTAATTACGTAACCTATCGATATCATGAACCCGATCTAGAGAAAAAATTTCCAATTAGACCAATGATTCAGAAGACGCAGAAAATTGCTCATGCTTAAGCTAATGGCATGGTTATTGGGTTAAAATGTAACCACATTTCCAGCAATATACACTGATCTGTTTCAAGCTTGACCAAACTCTCTTTTGATCATATGATGTCGAATTCAGGAAGTCGTATAAAGCAAAATTCCAAGCTTTACCAACTTTTAATTACAAAACATAAATGAAAAGGACTATAAAATCTGTGATTAAAAATATATTTCTATTGACATGAATATCAATGAGCATGCCTACTGTTAGATCACTAGCTCACTGCCTGAAAATCATGAACCGCGCCTATGGGAAAAAAGGGGGCAGTTCATAAACAGAATTTCCTCGAGGGGATATCAACAAAACGCATGCTTCATATGTACAAATCAAGATAGCCTATGAAACGAATGTATCTAAAATCAGACTCCACTATGGCTCACTTCACAATTCTCATTGCTGACTATCATCTGCAGTTCCCTCCGAAATGCGATTTTGCTGCTGGCTGTCATCAGCAGATCTGTCCATGTCACTTTTTTGTTGCTGCTGGCGTCTGGGACGAGGTTTAGTGAAATATTTTCCATTAAATTCCTCAGCCAAGTCAGGATACTTCTGTCTGATCAAGTTCTCCAAGCATTTCCGGTAAGAAAAATCCTGTTTAGAACCATCAGTTGAAACCACATAGAAGCACCGGCTTTCTGCATAAACGCTGTGCTTGTCAACCTATAACATCAACCCAAGGTTAACCACTCGCAAACGGTATTTATGCACATAAGGCCTAAAGAATGGTACATGCTATTGAACATTCTCATATGGCATGTAAACGTGAATACATACAGAAAAGCTTTCTACCAGGACAAAAAACAAATGCAACGTAAGAGCAGTTTGCAATTATTATTTCTACTGCATTATGTACTGAGTCTATGAATCTGATAAAGCATATCATATCAAGGCCCATCAATTGCCTAATCCAAAATCTCCTAGAGTAAATTGATTAAAATTCAAATCAATGTCGACAGAGGAAAATATGTTACTGAACATATGTGTTATATGAGAACAAGCAGGAAAAGACAACACAATGGTAGGCAGTGGTCATTCAGAAAACACCAACAGACAGAAATCTAACCCATTCCTAGGATGCAAGCAGCCAAATCAATTCCCCATTTATACCAATTCTGTCTAGTCATCAGGAAAATTTTGATAAATCAGCTAGTAAAATTGTTTAACTTGTGTCTATAGTAGAGCAGGTTTTCTTTGGAAAAGCTTTAGAAAAAAAGTTGGGATAACAAATAATATGAAAGTTCAATACGAAAAAGCTACAGCAGATACAAACAATTACAATATTTATTCTAAGCATTAAAAATTGAAAGCACTGCAAGGATAGACAAGGTTTATTTAAAAAGAAAAAACAAAATATGCAGACAAGAAGGCAAAAGGTGCAATCGAGCATACATACCATCACATGGTCAATGCTGGCACCCATTTTTGTTGCTTTATCTGGATGATGGTTGAAGACATTATCCAGTATATAAGATTGATCAGCTGCTGATAGTGCATCCCCATCATTGTACCTACAAAAGGGAGATACCTACTCAGAACTTGAGATAAAATTATGCAAAAAAAACAACTGTGTACACAAATAAAGCAATCAAGATTTCTTGCCACCGGTTGATTTCTCCATCATGTCATAACAATTTACAAGGTAAAAAAGTATTGTACTTTAACCAGAGCAAATGAGTACAAGACAGAGAACATACCCGGATTGATGCATTATTCTTCTGATAGACCTCATTAATGGCTCAACCTCAGCAAGAATATCCTGCTCTTGTGAAGTAAACATGTCCAGCCGTTGTCTGGTTGCTGTAAATATTGCACCAGTACTAGAATCATCACCGACGATTCCTTGGGATTTAGGAGGGCGGTTCTTGCCTTTCCACTCTCCATTATGTGCACCCCAACCTCTTGAACCTTCACGATTTTTCTTCGGGCCCCAACCTTGTGAACTTATAGCATCACCTGACTCTCTAGGTGAGCCCCAACCATGAGAATCTTCATGTGTCTTGGGCTTCCCCCACTGCTGTTTATCAGTTCCTCCTTCGTTTGGCAGCCCCCAACCTTGGGAACTCGCTACATCAGAAGAACCCCAACCATGAGCACTTTCAGGTGTGTTGGGCTTCCCCCACTGCTGCTGATCACTTCCTCCTTCATTTGGCAGCCCCAAACCTTGGGAACTTGGTGCATCATTAGAACCCCAACCATGAGCATCTTCAGGTGACTTGGGCTTTCCCCACCGCTGCTTATCACTTCTTCCTCCATTTGGCTGCCCCCAACCTTGGGAACTTGCTGCATCATTAGAACCCCAACCGTGAGCAACTTCAGGTGATTTGGGCTCCCCCCGCTGCTGCTTATCACTTCCTCCTTCATTTGGCTGCCCCCAAACTTGGGAAGTTGCTGCATCATTAGAACCCCAACCCTGAGCATCTTCAGGTGGCTTGGGCTTTCCCCGCTGCAGTTGTCTTTCAATATCATCAATTCCTCCTCCATTTGGCAGTGCCCAATCATGTGAATCCATGGGTGACTTGGATACCCCCCACTCCTGTTGTCTTTTACTTCCTCCGTCACCTCCTGCATTTGGCAGGTCCCAAGCAGCCACGCTATCCCAGTCACCATGCTTCCCAGTTTCTTCCTGGGATTTTATAGTGGGAACATCAGGCACTTCATTTTTCTTTGTTCCCCAACCAGACCAAGAGTCCGTGGCATCTGTCTGTGAAGCAGTGACTGCATCCCAACCATTAGAGCCATCAGGAATCTCTTGGGTCTTGGTTGAGATGGAATTTTCTTTTTCGCTTGCAGTCTTACTCCAACTACACCAAGGTTCTTCTTTGCCGGTTCCTGTATCCTTCCCCCAATCTAACTCGGAAGGTTGATCATCCAAATACCTCTGGAATTCGGCACTGTCATCAAATGTGGGCTTCTCAGAACCAAAAGTGTGCTCTGGAGACAGGTTCCAGTCATCAGCTTCGTCATCCAGAAAGAGGTCATCCACTTCTTCCCCTAAACAGCCAGGAACTGATTCTTCTCCATTTACACCAGTTCTCACCATGTTTAAAAATTCATAAACATCTATGCTGCCCTCTTGATTCTCACATGCCTAGAAAAAAGAAACAGGGAAATTCAGCTGACAATAACGGAGAATTCTAGCAAAGTAAATTCATTTTCTTTTCTTTGAAATGATGCCATTAGTAATTCTACAAGAACTTTCAGAAAGGAATTTCAGGAATGGAAACTGATACCTCTTTCTGGTCCCAGAGAACATCAAATCGTGACCCTGTACCAACAGCCACACGTTTTCCCCAAGAACAAGAAGCGACCACACTGGATAAAGTATCCACATGACACTTCTCTGCAGCTCTCTCAAAACATTTTCTTGGTGTCTGTCAACCGCATACAACAACCCATTTAGCAGATTGATCTAAACACTTTTCGGGGAATTTTGAAATAATGGATCAGTACTCACAAAAAGTGTTGCCTCAGTAAATGGTACTTGAATATCCAGTGAGCGAGATAACGATTTGTAACCACCAGAATTGAAGCCAACCAAATATCCAGCACATGTCATGCTATTTGCCAGGAGAATGAGATGCTCCTTGAGCACACCTTTTGCCACCATCGTCACTGAGGTTGAGAGGCGCTGTAAAAGCAGTGACGAAGTTTAGCCCTTTCAATGAAATGTCTTAGGATTTCAGAAATCCCCTTTGAAAACTAATAAACTTGAGAAATTACAGATTGGTTAAAATTAAAAAAAAATTAACCCTCCATCCTTTAGTAGAAAGGTAGTGTGCCAATTGATAAAAACCAGAACTTGAATTAAATAAAAAGAGTTGATCCATCATAGGAATCCAGAAATTGATACAAAGAAAAGAATCAAGAAAGAATAGGAAAAGCACTTAGTCATAAGTGAAGGTGGCCCAACCCATGCTATATAAAATGTAATATTCTAACTATAGTAATTATCCTCCAACACTCAGCACCACCATTACTAAAGACATTATTAAAATGCGGCACCAAAATGCAATTATAAAAGTTTCTCCTTAATTTTTGTTATCTTAGTCTTTGCAAAAGGGAAAAGCATGCAATGAAGAGGCACTTAATAGGATTAGAAGGCACAACTGAGCAAACAACATCTCATTATATGGTTGAAGAAAATGTACAAATGTTGCAAGAAATCACTTTGAGGACAATGGCCAAAACTAGAGAATTAGAAAGGCAGAACTGAGCAAATAACATCTCATTATATGGTTGAAGAAAATGTGCACCAAATGTTGCAAGAAATCACTTTGAGGATGATGGGCAAAACTAGAGAATTAGAAAGAGGCGGGGCAGCAAAAGTTATGTTAATCAAAAGACACATGGATGTCAACAGGGGAGCAAACATTAAGTTAATCAAAACACACATGGATGTCAAGAGGGAAGCAAAAGTTACGTTAATCAAAACACACAATAATGCAGCAGTTGACGTACTTGGCAATCCCTTAGGAAGGTTATCTAGAGGCAAATTATTTTAGTAATGATGGGAAATTCATTTTTACACCCCTGTATAATTTCTGTGGATTCTCAACATCTCCCATATAAAAAGTTCACTCTCTATTTCCAAGTATTTCATCCAGGATACTCAAAAGAGATGATGTTGCCAAATGCAAACTAGGAAAAGTGTGACTATCCAGATGGCTGTCTACAGACTGTTCCACATGTAATAGCAGAAATTTAGAACGGAGTACAAAAGAGTCATGCTACCTGAACTGCTTGATCAAATGCACAAGAAACTCCCAACAATTCCTGAACTTGTTTGATGGCATAAGGTATGGAACGTGTAGTGTCAATCAAATGAAGAACAGGAACACAGGCATCTAATACAATTCTCCACGCATCACCACTTTGTTTCACCTTCGATTTCTCCACAACAACGTCCAAGGCCAGTTCCCCCTTATCAATTCTGCCAGGATTTTTTATCCAAGCCGTCGTATCAGGACTGACCCAAATAATCTTGGCAGAGGAAATGCGATGGTCACCTGTCCATTTAAGTGATATAATAAGTAGAGATAAAACCTAAGGAACTTTCATATGACCCTTTCAAGAACCTGTCTCAAAACTGTGGAGATTGTAAATTGCTTACAAACTTCCGCACAAGCAAGTGGATTACAAGGCAGTGAAGCATGATAGACAATAAGAAGCAATTTTTCGCTTACTTATTAAGCCCTGCATGGAAACTAGTGGTAACTCATCAGAAATTGAACCCATCTACAAATGGGGACCACTGCACAATGAACAATTCATTTGCTAAATCAATTAAATCAATCAACTAATCTTTTAGCCAACAGACTGGTTATTCCATCATTGTTCTTGAACTTCTAGCTTATTGGAGGACATGTTCATGAAAGTTGAAAAAAAAAAATTGGAGGGCAATTACTCATTAATCAGAAGATTCAGCAAGTTATCAGGTGTTCCTAGATGCACAAGCAATAATGCAGTTTATAACACCTTAATACCTAACCTTCCACATTCCACTTTATTTTTCTTTTTCTTTGTGTGGCTGTGATGTATGAAGTCACCATCGAATCATAAAGAAACTTTTGGAGTTGAACCCACTGTACCCAGATTCAAAAGACTGGAGCTCCCCTTTTTCTGAGACCCTTTAACTTGATATGTTTATCCCAAAATGAAGAAAGGCACATGTTATTCTCATGCAGAACAAACTTCCAAGAAAGAGACAATAACTCCACGCCTCTGAAGCTAATCACAACATCCTTCTGATCAAAGATAACTCGTGGAAATTTATAAAAAATGTAAGATGAAAGAAAAGAAATTTATTACCTTTAATGACCGTCTCCAACAGAACTGGACATATCTCATCAGCAAAGATATCTGAGACCTCCTCCACATCAATATCATTAATATCCGGCCAACAGAATGTCAAGCATGGCAAGCCAGGCCATTCATCACCACAAGTTTGCTGGAAAGAGCAACATTCACTACAAGGAAGCACAATTTTTTAAGGGGAAAAAAAAAGGAAGAAGAAGAAGAAAGAAAGAAAAGAAGGGAGTTCACTAATCAATATTGAATAATAATCAATAAACAGAAATGAAATCACAGAGAAAAAACATTAAATATCTACACAATTATGAAATGCAAACCACCAACTACGCCAAGTCACAACAGAATCAAGAGCAACAGAATTTTCAAAATTTGCATAAGGTTTTGTCATGATAAGATAGCTGGAATGACAAAACAGCAGAAAAAAATAGTCACAAAAATGCCAACTGGGAAAACTCAACCACCTGACCTAAAGGATAGATTGTTAGTCCTCATTGATACCATAGACTTCCTGTTTGTGCTGTCTATGTTACTATTAACTCATTTGATATCTTCCTTTTCTGATGTCAAGCCCACTTGTAATATAGTTGTCATTGCAATTAATTGTGAAAGGGAAAAACGTATCAGTATAGTTGTGACACCATAAAAGAAACAGAGGCACGGCAGAAACTCTTTAACAGAATAGGATTGGGAAAATTTCAAGGATTTTCAAGAAATACCAGAAAGAACCAGAGAATAATATATAAGGGCAAAAAATAGGGGAATAAATAAGCAGAAACAGACGAACGGTCCAAGAGAACAATAGTTTGTGCTGTCTATGTTACTACTAACCTCACAGATACCGTTGTCCATCTAAAATGATGACCTATCTTTTTCTTCTTACCAAAAGATTTGATATTCTCCCTGCACTTCTGAAGAATGACCTCCAAACTAACATTCAACTCTCGCAACTTCATCTGTTCATAAAAGTTCCAAGCACTGTTAAAATGAATAACTTCTAAGAAACAACCACAAAAACCATGCATAAAATATTGCATAAAAGTTGAATTGTTTTAGGAACAAAATAGATAACCTTGTTGAGATGAACATGACCTATTAGGCCTGCATCTACTATGGTTTGCCGACTCCTATATCTGCTCATAAAAAGTCATCAGAACTCAATGCCAGACAGAGATGAACGGTAAATATATATTATTAAAGTATACACTTAATATAGATGATTTATTGGTCTGTTTAATAAAATTTAGCTTTTCAACCAAAACAGTGAAATTCATGTTACATCCTTTCTAAACAATAGACAGTGATTTGTTTCCTACGAGCCACTAAGAAAAGGAAATAAAAAAATAAAAAAAATAAAAAGCTGCCTTTATCTATACATGTATTTTAAGCTTGCACAAGATGCAGGAGCTATGATCATTATACAAAATTAGAGATATATACGTTCAAGTATGTTGAAGAATAGAAAGCAACACAGAAATGCATCTATGAAAGTGACTCACTCAATCATAAAGCACTTTGCAACGTCTTTGAGAACAACTTTCTCTAAATGGTTCTTCACTAAGTAGGACGCCTTCTCCTGGCAGTAATTTCTCCCACAAGCACAAACATTAAAATACAGAAGTACGCGGCGATCAGCAAGGTCATTCTTAAAGGTGACTTTGCAAAGCAGAATTTCCTAAGAAGAAATGGAAATGAAGATGCATCATATGCGCTAAGGAATATGGTAAACCACAGCTAAAAAAAATGTAGACAGTAAAACAATACCTTCATCATTTCCCACGAGGAATTGCTACTTGGAGTTGAATCAAGGACTGCCTTGTATGCAGGATTTGTCATTGCAGTTGCAGCTAATACACCAACAGGTTCACCAGCTGGAAATAAACTCTGCGCCTTAATTCCAGCCTTTACGCCATATTCGAACTGGATGATTGAGTTGCTGCATACATTTCTCACAGTCCCATCATAACAGATCACCACATCTCGAAGGATGGCCATCAAGTTCTTGAATAACGTCCCAGGTTCAGATAAACCTCTTGATGAGCGAACAATAACCTCCCTTGTCGATATCGAATGAACCATCTCTTCATAAGGATCTAGCCCATGGAAAAAACAGCTCCTAATTAGCCCATGCTGTGCAGATGGATAATCGACAACATGAGAAGGATATTTGCTCTTAAAATGAGAAGCCATGTCGTCAACCAAAGTCTTTGAATAGAATTTTCCTCTATCTGAAATTTGCAGGCCCAAGAATCCAACTTGCTGAACTACTTTTGTCATGGCAGAATCACTTTTATAGTCTATTAGATCACCTAGGGAAGAAGACCTCAAAATAAACTCCGCAACAGGTACTTTTGTAAGTCTTAGGTGACTTTCCATTTGCAACTCCACAAGCTCATTGTAGGAGGATCTTAATTGACTTAGCAAAGGGGAAATGCACCTAAAATCTTGTTTAATAATCTCCATGGCAACCCTAGGCAGGTAGAAATCCTCCAAACCAACACTGAAGCCCTCAGAAAACAGATTTTCCATCAACAAAGGCTGTAAAGAGTTGAAGAACTTGAGAACTGCATCAGGTCCTTTCTCAAAAAAAATCGAGATCACTATTTCATTTATGATAGCCTGCACAACGTCCCTGCTGAAATCGACTATTACTAAGTCACCTTTAGTGATCAAATATCTTTCCCCAATGCAGTCAAACCGAGAAGGCAAAGCAGTCTGCAGCACCTGCAGAGCAGTCCAGAATGGACCAGTGCAGTGACCTTTCCATAGAGCAGGAGATGGCAAAGAAGACACAAACATTGCTAACTGCTGAGCAGCTGCTCTATCCAAGAAGAACTCCTTGAACATCATCTTCAAGGACAACAAAGACTCAGTTGTCAGCTGCAAATTCAAATTCCCACTATGCGAGCTGAGGAGCTGTTTCTCTATGGAGAACAGCTCCAAGACTTCTGCTTTTGCACCAAGGGACTGGGGATAGAACAGATGAATACAATCCCCATCAAAATCAGCACTCAATGGCCCACATATTAGAGGATTTATTTTCACAGTGTGACCATCATGCACATACACAGAAAGCGCTTGCAAAGAATGCTTGTGAGTTGTTGGCGGCCTGTTGATGAAAACCTTGTCACCATCCATAATCCTTCGATGTACAACCTGACCAGGTCGAAGGAAAGTATGGCCTGTCGAACCTTCCCTTAGAGAATATGCCGAAGCACCATCTCGATACATCAAGCACATCTTGTTGTCCACAAGCTCTTGTAGGTACTTCACATTGTGAATGTTTACCCTCTCCTCAAACGTAATCCTTTGGGCAATTTCAAATGGGATGCCAATCTCATTCACCCGCTTATAGGCATCACCTGTGATCACACTTCGTGAGGAGAATCCAGACCCCTTTCTTATAAACAACGTCCTCATCTTCTCAAGCCATGCTTTAGTAGAGGATTCAGTGGACTCCTTATGTACCCCAAATCGCTCTACAACGTCACGTGCTGCTTTTGTGGTGCCCCTAACTTGGAGGTACTGATCCACCACTGTCTGTAACTCGATAGCTTCAACTGCATGAGACTCAAAATTTGGTGGACCAGACCTTGAGCTTCTGATTATCTCAACTTGCTTGAGAACTTTCTTCAGCATAGATACAGAAAGGTCCTGGAAAGCAACAAAGAATAAATAACTACCAAATTATACTGCATAATACAATATCTAAGAAATAGTATCCAACTTCATTAGATGATGATTTACTTACCGAGGATATGACACTAACACCATCTGAAATTTCTGGAACCGACAGACAGTTTGGAGGAACAGGTAAATACTTCATGATGTAACCATCTTGAGGAAAATAACCTTTCCTAGCAAGCTTCTTTCTAGCATCCATTGGAATTCTCTTTAACATTTCCATCACCTATATATTTTTAAAGAGAGAGAGAGAGACAGAGAGAGGAATTAAAAATTCCCACACTGATGCAATGAAAAAACAACATCGAGTGACCACATCCCTCAAATAATTGATCACAACAAATGCAATGGATGCCTGTAGCTCATTACATAAATATGCATCAAAAAGGAAAAATGTACTATTTTGCCCTTGACATTTGTCACGGAGCTCTATTTCACCCCTCAAGGGTTTTTTTTTTGGGAACAAAAAAAGGCCACATAGCTGTGCAGAAGGGTACTTAAATGCCCTTATTAAAAATGTGAAAAAAATGCCCCCATAGTTGTTGAAAATGGTGCTTAAATGCCTTTGTTTTAGCACTTTTTTCAGTACCTATGGGGGCATTTTTAACTCCAAAAATAAATTGAGCAGCAAAATAGAGCCTCCAGGAAAACATCGAGGGCAAAATATGTCCTTTTCCCAATCAGAAATAACAAACAATCAAATATTAAGTAGGAAACAAATGTCTAGTGCAGAAATAAAAACACCAGTCAAATTCAACAGGAATTGCAAGCATACTATGAGCCTAAACATCTAATGTCTTGCAAAAACAAAAGATAAAGATAAATCAAAAGAATAACAAGAAACAAACCTCACAAGGCAGCAACTTCCGCTTAATGTCATCACCATAGCGAAAACCATATCTTTCCAAGAAGTTCCAGAAACCATCTCTTCGTCTCATCTTAGATGGTACCTTTAATTGCAAAAAGTAGGCACCATCTGATGTTTTGACGTCTTTAATCGATATTGAAGCCTCCTACAAACAAAGGGGGGATATTGTGAGAAATAATGGCCATGGAGGGTGTCACTAATGTTACTGAATGCTTTAAGGGAATTTTCATCCCGAATTGCAAGGAAACCTTAACTACCTAAAAACGAAAAAGTCCAGCCTCTAAATAGACTGGATAAAGATATATGGGCCAATTAATGGAATGAAAAAGAAATTAAATTCAAATTCCAACAGCTAATTGATGCATCAATAGAAAATGGAATCTAGTGACTGTTCTCCATGGGAGAAGAGAAGAAACTCTATCAAGAAGACAAAAAAACCAGTAACAATATCGATGTAGAATTTAGGATAGCAAATATAAAAGGCTGTCCAAAAAGGAAATAACTAGACGAGCTTGATAATTTGGCTTACCTCACAGCAGGACATCAATCTTTCAGCCACACCAGTGCTTTTCTTTGGAACCTGTAAATTTTTAAACCCATAAGATAATTCTCATACAAGTGTTATAGCATTGAATTTTAAGGTGTGCCACACAGCATATCAAGCAATCAAAGCTCTAACCATATCGTTGTTATGTGTACCTTGTTAGTCTTCAGTCTTAAGCACTTCAGACACAATAAACTGAGCATTCTCTTCAGTTCACCAATGTGGCTTGGATGATATATTGGAATTGGGAGTTCAATGTATCCAAAATGACCTGAAAGTCACAAAACAGAGGAAACACTAAAAGCTACTTTTCCAACTATTTTGCATTTGGATAATTATCCATGTCATATAATTTCATCAACTATTCAATTGAACAAAAATAGCCAATTACTTACCTTCACATTTTCCAGGTTCTGACGTGCCACAAGACTCACATTTTCCAAATTCAAGTGGCAAACCAAGAAATGGATTTGTGAGCTGACTTGAGTGGCTTATAGGGCATTCACTAACAGAAGCTGTAGACTGTTGAACAACAGTGAAAAAATGAGAATTAGTCAATGTTAATTTCAACAATAAACATTGTAATCTAATGTTAGTCAAAGCTCGTAGACAGCAATTACAGATTTCCAACAAAAAACTAACCCGATGGCCATTAACCAGTGCAAGCTAATCAAACATGTAAAAGAGAGAATTATACTTACGATTTCCTTGTGACTTGCCAAACCAAATCTAATTCCAATCACCTCCCCCTCCAAACTGGTTGATTGAGCATTCTCCTCCATTTCTCTATAAGACACTGAAAATCAAATCGTAAAGGTAAATTAATAACAAGTTTTTACTGATAAACCAAATAAAATTTCAGAGGAATGAGAAGAAAACATGTCAGCAACAACAGTAGGTAAAAAAGAAACACCAATTATTCACTAACTGCCCCTGAAGTTTGAGCCTAAAGAAACTGTGAGGCATAGGAACTTGAACACAACACTGTGATGGACTCAACCGACTAAAGTAAGACCTACATGCAGACTTAAATTGCAGAGGAAAAGGAAAAATAATTTCAAATTCAAGGAACAAGAGAAACCAGAAGCCTCATTTGACTAACACAAATAATAAAAACCCAATTTTTAATCATTTTTTCTATAAAATACAAATGAAAAGAAAGAGACATTCAGTGAAAAAAAAAATAGCACATAAACAGAAGACAACCCTTAATCCCAAGTCACATTCCTTCTCCCTTTCATTATCCCACCTTTTTCCAGCAACCATACACTAAGAAACACTAATGCAGCTAAAAAGAGCAAAACCCACCTGAAAACCTGAGATTTTCCGGCTCCTCCGAGCTTTGACTCAAGGATACTTAACCAGCAAAAACCCTAAAATCCGGTGCCGAAAGACTCAAAGACCGCAGATAGAGCAAATGGGTATCTACAACGGAAGCCAAGATGAAATTTTGTTGAGGGAATTTTGAGGTACCACTCAAAAAATTTTACTCCCTTCCAGAGGAGGGAGAGAGAGGGAGAGTGAACTGTAGAAGGAGACTTGCATGCACAGGGGAAAAAAAATTTCTATTTTCTTTACTGGGTTTTGCAAATTTGGGTTCCTGCCATAGTAAATGACTTTTGTACCCCACTGGATTGTGATAAATAAGCCTCAATATTTGGGTGTTTGAGGGATAAAATGAGTCTTTTGCATATACGGTCTCATAGAAAGTGCAGAACTTGTGCCTGGTGGGGCTCACACCAACAGAACCAAGAAAGCCACGTGTCCTTGTTTAAATTAATCGTTTATAGGATCTCAAAGGGTAATTTGGTCTATGATTAAGGAAATTGGATTTCGTTTTTACAGTACAAATTTTGATTTTGATTATAAAATAAAGTTGTCACGAAATTCATTATTTATAAGGATTTTGAAGAAAAAGCTGAAATTATTGTTGTGAATATTCCGTTGAAAAATTAATTTTAATATTTAATTAGAGTGAAGTGTCTCACTCAAATTATCGCAATTCATATTATAGAAATTTTAAAACATTTGTAGTAATTGATATTTTCATTTTATAACCTTCAAATAAAAGATATTATTCATTTTATAGGATATATTTTTTTTATTCTCACTATGTGGTATTCTAAATGGGTCCTAATTCATACAGTTATTTACCAGCTGTAACAGGTATCTTTAAACTTGTACCACATTCAGACTAATACTCGTTCGAATAGAAAATGGCTCTTGCGGGAGATAAAATTCTGATCTCAAATTTTAAATGGTCGCGTGTAGAAAACATCGAATTCACGACTTTACTTAAGTTAGAAAAGTTTCCTGTCAACTCGCCTAAAATCCAGGATTATTTTATAGTATATATTTGAAACTATAATTATTTGCTTGGAAATATTCTAATCTCCTGTATGTTTCTCTATTTGTGATTAATTATAATGAAAGATGCATATAATTTTTTTTTTTTTTTTAAAAGTCAATATTATTGCCTATTGTCCATTTAAGTAAATACAACCCCATTATTAAAACAAAAATATTTAAACTATGCAATGCCCTTTGCAAGAAAAATAATTTAATCAAAGGTAAAGCTCTCTTCTTCTCATAATTATAAGCTTGTTTTGTTTTTTAATATAGATTAAAAAGAGTCAATTAGTCTAGTTTTAAAACATAATTTCATCCTTTTTTTTTTTCTAGTACATCCTTTATTATAAAAATTGCTCATGATTTTACATTATACAAATCAAAATAATAAATTGCATAGTTGTCTAATATAAATGTTAATGTTAATTGGCTTAATGATATGCAGACAGCCCTGAACTTTATTTTATAATTGATTTGAATAACTAAATTTTAACAATAACCTATTAAGGACCTATACTTGTCAATTTTATAAATAATAAACACAAATTCATGTTGTTTTTGAAAATTTTGAATACGTGAAACTCAACAGTATTAATGTGATATTTGAACAATTATAATAAAAATATATATTTTGTATGCACAGTAAAATTGACATAAATTAAAAGCGGAGGACGTTGATATTTTTATTAATTTTGATGTTATGAAATGTTATATTCCAAATTTTTAAATTCAGTGTAAATTTGTATTATTATTTATAAAATTGATAAATATATATATTCAATAGATCACTTGAAAATTTATATGTTTAAATGAATTATAAAATTAAGTTTAAGTCCTTGTATATATATTAAGTATAGGTGGCAAATGGGTGGGTTGGGTGGGTTTGGGTTGGATCATAAATGGATTGGGTCATAAATGAGTCAAAAATATATGGGTCATAAATGGGTTAATACCCAAATGGGTTGGGTGGGTTTGGATCGACCCATTTGATATTTTTTTAATGAAAATAATTATAGATATAATAACGGGATACTCAAAAAATTATTATAAAAATGTTGGTTCAAATGGGTCGGTGGAGATCCAAACGGATCGGGATATCGGTTGAATTATAGCTGTCAAATTTACTATTCATTTGGTAAAAATTTTGGCAATATAATGGCTATATATATAACATACCCTTCCTGCAATTCAAACAATCTACAGTCACACACAGGGGCACAACAACACAATAATTCATAAACCAAGTGACTCTTTTTTCATTTTTAAGCCAATTATGTAATTCTAAATTATTTCACTTACTTTTTAAGCTCAATTTCTCCCAAAATTAATTTTACAATTCTTAAAATATATAAATTAGTCTCCCTGCAAAATTTCAGCTTAAACAGAGTCCGTTTCTCGATCTGGTATATTTAAATCAGTCCGTTTCGATAATTTTTTGTGTTACCAAAAAATTAATTTTTTGCTGTCAAAAATTTCTAAATATTAATTTAAGTCTATATATACCATTAAAACAATTTTTAGAGGTCATTTGCTATTTTTAGAGGTCTAGTCAAATTTTGGTTAAACCGGATACCCTTTAAAACGAGTCGAGTTTTTTTTTTTATTTTTGACTTTTGGAAATCTATTTGACCTCATTTTTTCTCCAAATTTTACCGTCAGGCTCCTTATAACTAGTATTTTCCGATGGTCAAATAAATTTTTTTTTACTTCCGGGTGTATATTTTGTTCCCAGTGCACTATTTACCATCAAAAAATATTATTCACGACTAACCCGATAACTCGGCCATTACAAATCTAACCAACAAAATATGCATACATATTACACAATAATAATAAAGCGGGACAATATAATAAAAAAATCTTGTTCATTAAGACAAAAAATTTTAATATTCAAGAAATAATGAAAAAAAACACCCATTGGGTCAAGGAAGAATGACCAAAATGGGTTGTATTTTATGTGGATAGATTTTGGGTGGATTTAAATGGGTCAATTTTTTAGTTGGGTTGGGTTTGGGTCAATTTTTCTTGTGTGGATTTGGGTGAGTAGTTGGGTTTTGGTTAATTTTGACATGTATAATATTAAGCCATGTTAATTCTTTGAATAATTTAAATTATTAAATTTGGGAATCATGAAAGTTAATTACCATATTATTTTAGTTTGAAACCATTTTCTATAAATAAGGCGAAAAACATAAAAATAACTTGAATAATGATCTAGTACTTCCCCCGTTTTGAGAATAAATTTTGTCCCATCAAATTGTTATTTTTGTACATTAAATATTTTTAATGCATTATTTCTAACTTTATCTTCATCTAATGTTAACAATACATTTAATATCTTAATTACTATTTTTTATTTTTTTACATCCTTTACTATGATAATCTAAATTAGGATTGGACATTTTAATCTATTCAATATAATTCTACTTAATAAAATCAATTATTACCTTAATATTGGTTATTTATGTAATAAGTGATAATTTAGTAGGACTAATAGAGTATTAGACATTTTACTCTTACATGGGGTAATTAAAAAATAGAATTATGTTTTCTCTTATTTGTTTTGTTATCAAATTTCTTATAAAAATTTTGGAGATGTAATTCGGTATATATGCATGTAAACTATTAAAACAATGGAACATGTGCGAGTTGATATTAAGATATGCGTGCACTAAATTACTAATAGAATATGACAGGTTTATATGACTTTTTGGACTGTAAGAGATGTTGGCTTTTTGCATTTGGGCTTGAGGAAACGCAAATGGCTTTGATACCCTTTCTGGTGTTTTGGTAATATGGTTTGGATTCAAATTCATGAGCCTTTACAAAAGTTTACGATGTTAAAATCGGCCCAAAAATGTAACCTTAATGTGTTGTATTGGGCTAGGAATTGACCTGTTCCTGGTGGACTATCATTTGATTGACATATTTGTCTCCTGTATCTATATGCATTCATGACCCGGTTAACCGGTGCATGAAATTCAAAAAAATCAGTTCATTAATTATTGATTTTTGAAAATTATTAACTATTAATCAGTCTGTTACTATTGGTTAACCAGTCCATCGATTTTGAATTTTCGGATCGGTCAACGAATATTTGCAACGAAATTTTTTATTTTTGAAGCGAAATATATTTAATTAGAATTATAAGTGTTAATGTTACCTATAAGAATATTAAAACTAACATTATACATTTTAATTGAATATTATTTATCATATTAAATTTTAATAATTTAAATATAAAATATTTTAATTAAAGAGTTAAAATTATTAAATTAATTACAATTAGAAATTAATTATATATATTAAAATATTTTAAAAGTAAAAAATTTTGTGTATGTGAAAATAAAATTCCATCACAGATGTAACTTTTCGTCAATATATTAATGTTATATAACTTTTCGAATATATTATGATTTTTATTATTAAAAAATTGATAAATCAAGAAATAATAATAAATATTAAATATGGACATATTTAATAATTAATAAATTAATTAAAAATTCGGTTATCGGTTCGGTTAACCGGTTATATGAGCCAAAACCATTAACCAGTCCATTAATATCGGTTTTTTCAAAATACTAATCATTAACCAGTCTATTATAATCGGTTAACCAGTTTATCGGTTCGGTTTCAGATCGGTTTACTGGTTAACCGCATCAACCGATTTTTTTTGCTCACCCCTAATATGCATAATTTTATACCTAAACTAAATAATCTATTTTTTTATAATTACTGCTCGAGCTGAATCAATCCACTAAAAGATTTGAACTCAAAACTTTACTTTAAGAAAAACAAGTACCAAAGTATTTGAAATAATTAATGTTGGTTTAAAATTATTTTTTATTTGCAACAATGCCAACAAAAATTCATTTTCAACGTATTTATTATCAGAAGACAATAATTCAAAAGTCTTTTAGTGATACTAATGTTTGTGATAAGAGCATTGCAATATGAAAAATATAAGGAAAAAATTTAGATATTTGCGATTCTCATGGGTGTATGTTACAATTCACTTTTTAACCTTTCATTTTCCACTAATTCATCCAATCATCAAGAACCATTCTTTACTACTATTTCATCTAATCATCAAAAAATTGAGTGTACCGTCTTCCAGAACATACTGTAGCCTTGATCAGAAATTAGATACACATAGAGAGAAAAAAATAGAATAGTGGTGATGAGTGCAGCAATTGGAGTATAGTATAGTACGCAGTTGGTCATGAGTCAAATGAAGTGAATTGGGAAATGGTTATACGAATTCAGCAAATTGCAGTCAGCTCAAGGCTGAAGTACACCATTAATGGGAGACAAACCACCTGACAATCTACAGAATTCTCAGCATGTGGACCTTCACTACGCTTTCTCTCAATTTTCAATAGCCACAATCAATTCAACCACAAATTTCCTTAGAACTAGAACAATCTTTTTTCTTTATTGTTTTTGGTAGATAATGAGACTGTACTGACTCAAACCTATCAGCCTCTAGTTTTAGAGTGCCTCAAGATTTTATTGGATGATTCATTACAATTATTATGGTGTCAATTTTTTCATATTCTCATAATTTATTGTTTTTTTAAAGGAGATTCATATTACTTAATTATGATTACTAATAAATAAATAAAAGCTTTGAAAATGAGTAGTCCCATTATTATATGTCGGAAGTAAAGCAAAGCTCCCTATTTTAGCATTAAACCAAAAAATTTTATGTGAATAAAAATATTTGGTCTAAAAATGACCCTAGAAAAGCCACCTATTGTTAGCATTTGCTGTGAATGTGGTTTTTATATGCATAGACTATGATACTCGGAATCGTCATTTTGGCACGCCGTGTCGACGCGATACGAGACGCGACACAGGATATGTGTCCGATATAAATCCATGAAATTGGGCACGGCAGCTCCCATATTATCGACACCAAAAGCCAAATTAGAGAGAAGTAGAGAGTGCTGAGATTGCTAAGAAGAGAGAAATCCAAAAAGAAGAAAAAATCCAGAATAGCGAACGGCGGAGAGAAATGAATAGGCAACTTTGAAGAGAGAGAAAAAAAATAAATGTCATTATCTGTGTTTAAATAAAGTTAATTAAATAGTTATGGCCCAACTTAATAGGCACAAGGGAAATGAATAGGCAACTTTGAAATTGAAAATATATGGTGATTTTCATTCTAGGCTAGAATTTTCAGCAATACACAGACACAAAAACAAAAAAAGAAAGAGAAAAAAGCAAAGGTGCAATGGATTCATCCCAATCCAGTTTTTCAATCTCTAGAACAAGTCAAATTATATTTTGGATATTGAAAGTCTATCTAGATTTATTATTATATAATTTATATCATAACGTATAAACGCATTCGTATTTAAGTTCGAATCCGTATATACGTATCAATGTCTTAAATTTGGATCCGTATTTCCGTATCTTCTATTTAAAAAGTTTACGAATTCGACACATGGATATGTATCCGTATCCGGTACCCGAATCCGAGTAACGCAGTGCATAGGCCACAAAAGTGGGCTAACTATATATGTATAAAAGCAACATATAATAGTAGAACAGAATATTGTGGTGTTGGGTGTGATATCGTAGTGTAAATGAAATTTTCTAAGTGCACTCTGATCAAAGTATATAATATTGGGACTCATCCCACTCCCTGACCTGCAGATTTCTCACTATAATGTGTAATGTAGTCAATTCAAAACACACTATTGTGGACAAAGCCATTTGATAATCTGCAGATTTCACAGCATGTGTGGCCCTCTATTCCACACTCAGTGTGGTACATATATGCTCCAAGGCCATTTCGACTTGACTACATAAACTCTTTTTTATTCTTTTTAACATTCAAATAATATAAAAATAAAAATCATTTTCCAAAGCAATTAAAAGCTATCGCATTCTCTAAAGGTCTGTTTTCTTTTTTCTCTTCTTCTCTTTAGGTCAAGTTGACCCTTCGACATTGATACTTCCAGCCAAAGACCTAAAAACTTTCCGAATCTTTTGTTTTTCAATGGAGTAATAATCATTCCATAGATATTGTCTAACCAGTAACCATTCCATAGATATTGATATTGGGCAGTTTGAGCCAAGTCCAACGGAGTCTAATTAAGATTAAATTTGGATAAAACCGGGTTGGGCTGGGTGCCAAAAATTAATTAATAATAAATTTATCAACATATATAATATATGTAAGTGAATGGGTAGATCAAGTGTTTAGATGCAGTGAATGTATCAATTGAGAACTTTAATTATGATATTATATAATACTTTTTTTTTTGGTATATAAATATAATATTTGGTTATTATACATGCATGATTAATTAGAGACAGAAATAGAAAATCCTCCAAAGTTGTGGTAGAAAGTGGACATTAGATCAGAATATATAGTGCTTACTGATAAATCCAAAAATGTCTTTATCTATAAAAGAGAGGTCGATCCGATCGGATGAGATAACCCTGCAATAAGAAGAGCCCGGTCGGACCAGGCGTGAGCACTTCGAAGCTTAAGTTAGTAGCTTAGAGAGAATAATGTGCTTTAGAGAAATAATGGCGTGAATTCAATACCTGGTGCCATCGTTGGCTGAACTATTTATATGAGATAGTCGAGGGGCACTTGAGTGCCTGAGGAGTGATTACTGGCTGTCAGAGTAGGTATCCGGCGACATGACAGAGAGCATGTGGTAGGCATGGGCGCTGTCTTGTGTCAGGCGGCTGATGGGACTGGCGGTCACATCAGCCGATCGGGCATGTGTGCTGCCTAGAAGCTCGTGTCTGATACATTTAGCTGATGGGATTTGGGGCTTGCCAGTTTGAGTTGGCCGACAGGATGGGCCTCAGAGCAAATGATATTTGCTGGGTTATCACTTACAATTAATATATTTAATATATATATCTCCTAAGAAACCAAACCCATAAAATAGAATTGGTTCAAAGTGCAATACGTATAATGATATCTGCAATTTCCTATTTCTCTATATATATGTGGATGTGACCTTCCTAAGTGCTAGATTGTCGAGCCCACTAATTTCAAAATGCCATTTCTTAAAATTCAAAAAGATCAAAGAACCAATCAAATTTTCTAAAGTTGGACAATGATCTTCAAGCCCTTATTATGATATAATTTTTGTCAAAATAACAAAGGCCTCATAATTAATTACAGAAGGAGATTCATAGTTTATATATATATATATATATATCTTCATCACCCACATAATATTAAAAAATTTGAATATTTATTTGCTTGGTTTAGGTACTTTAATTAGAATGTCTGGACATGAAAATGTCAGATTGAGATGCCATATTAGAGAGAAAATCTAATTTTAGATTCGTGGTTGATTTAATTAAGAATCGACAAGCAAAATAAGTACTATATCGAGCATATTAAATTATTAATCATGATATTAATTATTATGGTGCTGATGTTTTTGTGTCTTTCATTCTTTTATTGTTGCTATACACGAACCTTTTTCATGATGGCTTCTGACACTCGTTGGCCAGTCGGCGGATCCTTAGCCAATTATATATATATATATATACTTGTTTTCTACAAAATTTATGATAATTAAACTGCTTTTCCATCTAATTAACTGGTAGCAAGTGGAAGATATTAATTGGCATATAACATTAACACTGCTTCTCTTTTAAAACTTGGGTAACTACGATTATACCTACCACTACGGAGGTTAATTTCTGGGGTAATGACTATAAATAATAAAATAAAAATTTGTAAGCATAAAATCATTTTGCGGAAATAAGAAATGTTAAATATTTTTATATATATAGGCAAACAAGAGTTGATTAGTACCTCCATTACCAAATGGGTAAACATCGAATTGTTACAACAATTAATGTATTAGCTAGGTAGAGATCTAGTTGGTATTGATTCATGATGCAATATTCTTTTCTTTTTTTATTATTTATTTATTTATTTTGTTGAGGAAATGATGTAATATTCTTAGATAGCAATAGCTAGCTTCAATTGTTTTTTTTAGATATCCGGCGGGACTTTATTCGACGGAATAATTCTCTTGGCATTTTCCACGAAATAAGATTGAAAAAGACATCAATACTTAAATACTATACAATCTTTATACATCAGGTTAGATAACTAAGAACAATTAATGGATGGTGTTGTTACTCGTAGGTTTTCTTTTCCAAACAAACATTAATTTTGACAGATTTGCCTTGGATAGAACAAGAAACACTTTGCTTTAAATTTTGAAGTTTCTTCCGGTTTAATAAAATCATAGAATTCAACTGATTTTCATGAGTTGTGTAGATGTGTTGTCACGATTGATGGTATAGGGTGTAATGAGATTTATAGTTGAATAGTGCCAGGATATGGCAGTAATTATTTAATTTCGTGGCAGAGATCTAGATGAAAAGCCAAGTCACAGTCGATGTCTTTTTCAACACCAATTGATTTTTTAAAAAATAGTAAAATGTCCGAAATTTTTTTGACAAATTTAATTTAACACATAGACACTGCACGCCATCTAATATATTATAAAAAAGCAAAATTGTTAAAAACATATTATTAGAGTCAATTTTAAGATAAGAAGGGTTTGCAACTTAATTTGATATTAATTCCATGACTTTATTCATTAACAATAAAAATTTAGATAAGAAAATTCGCTTTTTAGAGTAGATTAGATAAATATTTGGATTGAATATATATAATTAAAACTATTCAAATCTTGGTAAGTTTCCACTTACAATGGCTTCCATTAGTCTGCAAATTTAGTAATGCGAAGCACAAAGAGGTAGACGCAATTTTTCTGCACAAGTATACCAAATAGGGACATCCACATACTTGTTATTAAATCATGTATAATTAGAGTGAAGATTTGATTAATTAGAATTTTTCTTTAGACTGATAGTGAAATTTCTTTATCCCAATATTTTGCTAGATTTGTTTTTCGTTATTTTACTATTTCTCACAATGAAAAACAAAGTCATTCGACTTTTTCTTTTTCTCCTATACTAAATAACGTCACTTCTATTAATCACTAGAACTATCTATGATATGATATAATTAACTTTAATTCCATGTTACATTTGCCTCAACATATGATCAATTATTTTTAGCATGATTTTTTTGTTAAGAGCATGTTATATATCATATATATCAGTTTATGTATTTAATTATATGTGAATCAAATTAATAATTCTCAAATTATTAATGAGTACATGTGTCTCCTGTAAGGTAAATTACAGTCAATTTCATTTTAATATGACGTTGTACTAATATCTCAGCAGTAAGAGTTGCTCCTAATGTACCGAAAGTTTTTAAGTTCGAGTCTCTACTTTTCCTTTCTCTTTATAAAGCAATGGAGTTAAAATTAATTTTCAGCCAAAAAACCAAAAGACTATAGTGATCCATAAAGAGATCTGTCATGATCGGTAAAGTAAACTCTACTTTTAGATTTTGTTGAAAGGATTATTATAATATATATTAATAAAAGAAAACTTTTGTTGAAAATAACGTAAACCTTGGATCATAATTTTGATAAGAAAAAATGTATTATATATATATTTTGCACAGGAAGTATTATCTAACAATAATGTGAACACATTAGTTTAAAGAAAAGCATAAATTTTCTGCAAACTATCGCCACTTAATTATATTATTTTCTAAACTAATCGAGTATTATATTATTTTTTCAAATTTATTAAAAGGGATAAGTGGTATATCATGATCAAGAGCTCGTGAAAGCGATGTGCATGTGGTGTGTAAATATGCATGGATAATCCATTATTTATATCTTTAACGAGATCACGGGATAATTACGCTCTGATTAAAAGAAATATATGTGTTGAAGGTAATATTTAAGAAAAAAAAATTATGTATTATCCTTTAAAAAAAGAATAAAAGAAGTATATATAGGAGGGGCAGCATCTCAATAATTGGAGAGGGTTGAAACGATTTTATCCAAATCCGTTAACATAATTATCATGTTAAAAATTAACAAATATTTATAAATTATTAAGCACATGGGTCCTAGTTAAGAGATAGCAAGAAGGCTGAAAGTAGAAATGGTAGAGGTATAAATCTTCTTCTTGTTCGCCATTCATAGGTAGGTAGAATTCCACTTAAAAGTGGCTTCTCTACACGCAATTCTTGTGCAAAAGTTAAACAAATAGGTACATCTACATGCTTGTTAAAGAAGATTTTGGATTGAGACTCATCATACTTTTCGCATCAGTTTTCTGGTTTTCTTTACATTGATAGCGAAAATTGTCTGCCCAAAGATATTGCTAGATTTTTATTTTTTTAGTTTTATAATATTTCTCATAGCCAGAAAAAAAAATATTCGACACTTTTTCCTTTCCTATTACTAAACAATGCTACTTCTGTTCCTGACTGAACATATATATATATATATGTATATATAACTTTTCATGTTACTTTATGAACATATGATCAATTATTTGCTACATATCATGCATGAGTTTTTATGGGAAAAAAAAAAAAAAACCTTAGATTAAGTGGATTTCAATTTATAAAACTATTACCCTTTATGGACATGCCTGTGCGAATCCAAACAAAACAAATCGATTAAGTGGATTTCGGATGATAAAATTTGGATCATCAATGCAAAAAAAAGACTGATTCTATCCAAATCAATCAACAATTTAAAGAATCTATTAAGCCACATGATTATCGTATGTTAAAAATTAACAAATGTATATATTTATTAATGGGTCCTGGTTATTAAGAGTTAGCAAGAAGGCTGCTGAAAGTAGAACAGGTAGAGCTATAAAATCTTATTCATGTCCGCCATAGCTACTCCATGTGGGGTTTTTTGATTTGCTATATATACTATTCAATCGTCTTATAAATCTTCTTTGGGTAGATATGGCATCAATCATTTTATGCTTTTTATTTTTTATTCAGATGATAGCCTTTTGTATTAACCAATTGCTTTAAATGTGTTTAGTAATATTTTTCAATCAGCCGTTGTAGTTGATTTTTGTTCTAATATGCTGCTGTTCCAAATACTCAATAGCATCAATATGTATTTTCTCATCATTAGTTGATGGCCGATTTATTTTTATTTTTTATTTAGACTATAATATTATCCTTTTGTGAATTATAACTATAGCCATTTTGTAATTATAAACTCCAAATAAAATTAGTCATATAAATACATATACATTTCATTATTATGACACGTTCAATTTTTTTATTTTTTATTTTTTTTGTCAAGTTTAATAGAAATTAAGCCACCAATCTCCCATAAGTACACACATGACTGTAGCTATTGGAGTGTGGCTGCCTATGAGCAATACAATCCATTTTGCAGATACTTATTTTTAATTTTTGTATGTGTAGCGGCCTACATTAAAATACATCCCAAAAACAATGCATTATCAATCATTATTTCCTTGGTTTGCGTTACTACGTATATGTTCATATTTTAATTGATTTCCACAGCTATTAATTGAGATATATAACATATTAATTACTCCACAATTAGTTAATTAAAATTAACAAATAAAAATCAGTAAAACTATATATAGATGTCGGCAAAGCCCAATTCTAAAACAAAGAAGAGTAGAAAAATGGGAATTGTGGATCATTTTGACATTTGAATTTTGACAGAAGATAGTGCAATGGATGAAGCATTATAAAAGGTAATGAGCTAGGCTAATTATAGGTTTTCCACTCTTTCTAATTGTGATGAAAATTGAATTCACTGTATTATTTTTTTAATTTATCTTTCTGAAAATGAAATACCAAATAGTATGCAGTAGTCAAAACACTAGTAATTAATTCGCTCTATTATAGCTTTAAGTTGAAAATATGAGTTATTGATTGAGTACATCATGTCTAGACTAGGCAAGTCTTTTTCATTTCAATTTAATTATTATTATTATTTTTTAAAGACGACTCGATCGTCAAAACTCAAATAATTAGCCTCTCCATAATACCATATCCATTTTTTAATATGCCTTAGAAATATGTCCTCTTAATCTGTAATTAATTAGCAGTTCATCAATTGGATAAATGACATAAAATTAAGGACAATCATTAATTAAGTTTCTTATATATATTGATCATCAAGAATTAAACCTCTTTTACCAAGGATTACATAAATTGGATTTAAACAACTTATAACAATAATCTGGACAAGTTCTTTCTGATTTTTTTTTCCCAGTAGGGCTGAATTAAATTAATAAAACCATCTTAAAATGCTGTAGAAAGAAATATTTAATTGAAATATTACATATTTGAAACTGGCTGACACAACTAATTAATTTGACTTTATGTGGAGTAGGCCTATAAAAAAATGCAAAACATTTCATATCAAATATTTAAATATGGTTAATTTAATAATTTATACACATGATACAAATTCAAAATCTCTTAGTATGTGAGTGAAAGAAAGAAAAAAAACTCCTGTCATGCATATAATGCATTAGAGGTAAATGGAAATATTATACTTTATTAGTTAAAATACAGCAAGGAACTGAGTTGGCATAGTGACACATTTTTTTTTCCAAAAAAATTCTTATACTTTTATATTAAATTTTAAAATGGTCTTTATAATATTTAAATTTTTTATATTTTGATTTCCTTGAAATTTTTTAATCTTTTATTGTATCTAAATTTTAGTATTTCTTTAGTATCTTGCGTCCATCGATCCTTGATCGATCTCAATTATTTAAAGGTATTTAATTTATAGACATGATACAAATTCAAAATTTCTGATTAAGACATGCATATGATGTATTAGAGGTAAATTGAAATAAAAGACAGCAAGGAATTGTGTTGGCATAGTGACTCAAATTAATTGCGAGAGAGAGAGAGAGAGAGGGGAAAAGGTGTAATATATAGAGTTGTACAAGTAGCATTTTGTGACGTTTTAGAATTGGACTTTGCATGTGCATTTACTGTCACAAGTAAGGAAAAAAAAATGAACAAAATGCAAATTAAGAATAAGGTCCATAAAGGTCCACAGGAGCCAAAAACGTTTCTCTTCCATTTCCATGTATAAAAAGGGCAACAAGATGCTTAAGCACTCTATCTCCCTCCCCCACATTTCTATCCAAATTCCTACGCCATTCCCTAATGGATAATAGCACCGTTGCTCCTATTCTCTCCCAAGATTCCCCCCAAAAATTTGCTCACAATGTCCCTTCTTCCACAAAAGAACGCTCTAAAGGTGCCTGGAATTCTGCCATTTTCATCATTTGTAAGCTAGCTAACCCTCCTCTTTCAGATTCTCTTTTTTTTTTCTTCAAAAGAGAGGCATAGTTTCTAATGGCTAATTAATCAAGGCTACAAAACAGCTTCCGGTGGTTATTCATTCATTTTCTTTTGATTATTTTCACAAGCAGAGTCATGATTTGATGTATTTCTTTTTACAATTTTAGGTAGACTTGAATTCAATTAAGTTCTTCTTCTTCTTCTTCTTCTTTTATATATATATTTTTTAGAAAAAAAAGATAATAGAGGCAATACCTCCTTTCTGTAAAACATGGCTTGGCTTCTCTAAACAGGTTAATCTAAGAAAGACTAGCAACGTGTCAGAGTCTTCTACTTTGCCACAATCAAATTCTTTGAGCTTTTCTATTGAATTATTTTATACTATGCAGTCGTGGAGGTAGCTCAGAGATTTGCTTACTACGGTGTAGCTGGAAACCTCATAACATATCTCACAAATGATCTCCAGCAGCCCATCGCCACCGCCGCAAAGAACGTCAACACCTGGATTGGAGTCTCCGCCATCTTCCCTATACTCGGAGCATTTCTTGCCGATTCCTTTCTCGGCCGGTTCAAGACCATCCTTCTTGCCTCCATCATATATTTCATAGTAATTAACGCTTATCTTCCTCTTCCTTTTCTTCTTCTTCTTCTTCTTGTTTTTTTCCAAGACAAAATAAAATTTCCATAAATGGTTAAATAGTTCTCATAAATTTCGTTGCTATATATATATATGTGTGTGTATGTATATATACTGTCTTGATTCCTTGTATTGCAGATATTTATCACTTATGATTTTTATTTTACTTTTTTATGATTTATTACAACAGGGAATGGTTCTATTGACCTTGTCGGTTTCAGTAGTTCACAGTCCTCACAGGGAAGTGGTATTCTTTCTTGCTCTTTATATACTAGCCGTCGGTGAAGGCGGACACAAACCGTGCATACAGACATTCGCCGCCGACCAGTTTGATGATCGGAAACCGGAGGAGAAAGCCGCCAAGAGCTCATTCTTTAACTGGTGGTACTTGGGTATCGTAATTGGTGCCACCTCCGCTGTGTTAGGTGTTATCTATATTCAGGTACAACCTGTTTATTTTGCTTCTTTTTTTAAAAAAAAAAAAAAAAATTCCAATTGCATTTTCATTTTTTCTGATCATACAATAAAAAAAACACTTTTATTTCTTACTCTTACGGCGTATTAGAATCCATGGATGCAATTGGCAACATTAACGGAAAAAAAAGGCTACATGTTAGATATATATTTTCTATGAAATTATGTTTATCTTAATTTGAGTTCAATTGAAATGTAGCATGATTCATAACAAATTTAATTCCAGTTTCTTATCTTTCTTTTCGATAATATTTCACTGAATGATCTCAAGAATCATTTTATTTCCTGATTAAGTATGGACCCGTGTATAGCAATTCAAACAGCTTGAAATTTCATGCAATACCTCATTTTTCTCATCATACAATAAAAAAAATACACTTTTATTTCTTAATTTTACTACTTTTATGAATAATTTTTAATTTATTGATATTTAAATTTGTTCCGTTTCAAGTTGGATTTTTTTTTTAAAATTAATTTAACTGAAAATATAAGTAATGACAATTTAATAATGTGCTGGAACAAACCTTTGTTTATTTATTTATTTGTCTTTTCTTACTTCTATGTATATATATATAATTGGTGATTTTAGTAACTTGTTCACATTTTTGGCCATATGTGATTACTTAATAAAATTTGAGCAGTTACAACTTAATTCACGTAATTGCTTAATTCATCACGAGAATAACTTGAATGCTTTGGTTTCATAAATACTTACTTTCAGCATGTATTATTAATTAAATATTCTTTATATAGATTATTATTATTATTATTATTATTATTAAGTGGATATGTGATTTACACAATTTAATTTATGGCATGCTGAATATAAAATTGTGTGATTAGGATAATGTGGGATGGACAGCAGGATTCGGGATAATAGCAGGAGCATTAGTGGTGGCCTTGATCATATTCTTGGTGGGAATTAAACGGTACCGGATTGAGGCACCGATGGGGAGCCCATACACGGCGGTGGCGCAAGTGTTTGTTGCCGCGGTGAGAAAGAGGCGTGTGAGTGAGACACGAAAAGGATGGAATAATTGTTGCCAGGATGAAAAAGATAATGGGGCTGACCTTGAAGGTCAACCAAAGAGGGGTCGATCTTTGGTTCGCACCAGCCAATTCAGGTATGCTTTAATGAATTTTTTATTTATTTAAACTTAATTCATAAAATTGTACATAAATTAAGTTAATGGTAAGTTAACAATAAGGAAAAAAGAAAGTAATTTTTTTTAAAAAAAATTATATTTATAATACATAATTTGGTTTATCCTATGTGATAGTATGTTATAAATTTAGTTTACAAACAATTTCATGAATTGCATGTATAGATAAATTCAATAAAGTCAAATTAGTTGTTATGTGCCAAGATGAAAATAATAATAATAAAAAAGCTACACTAAGAAAAGGATTTGCCTTTTTTCTTCTAGTCAAATAAGTGATGAGGATATTAATTGCTCCACCGAGAAAATTTATTCTTATAAAGAAAATATCTGCTTCTATTTTTGATTTGTGTGGGTCGTTGTTAAAGGAAATTTTTCATGGTAGTTGACCATGCACTACTGCCAAAGGGAACATAGCATATGGACACACCTAAGCTGACTCATCCTTACATTATCACACCCCATCATATATGCATGTTAACTACACATACATCACTTGGATATATATATATGTGTGTGTGTTTCTATTTGTTATCCTTGCCCTTTTTAGCAGCTTGCTGTACTTACTACATTCACCTGGTTGATATTTTTATTCGTTAATCCAATCAATAATTAATATTATAAGAATGTATATAAAGTTGAAATACAACATCTCCTTTTATAGTACCTAAATCAAAATACCTACTTCTTAACTTGAGCCTTTTAATTTTTCGTCATATAGCATATAGACAATTGATCCTAATCACAACAAGATTCAAATTGTTATTAAAATACTAACAAATTTTGTCTAAAAACATCAGGTTTACAGTTTTCTGTAATGAATTTTAACTAATTCCACAATACGCTTTTATCGATTTTTACATCTTCTACGCTGTTATGGTTTATGAATAAAATTACGAATTTGATATAGGGAACTAAACAATTTCGCTGACTAGC
Source organism: Excoecaria cochinchinensis (assembly GCA_947683425.1). Lineage (NCBI taxonomy): Eukaryota > Viridiplantae > Streptophyta > Magnoliopsida > Malpighiales > Euphorbiaceae > Excoecaria > Excoecaria cochinchinensis. The sequence goes on along the minus strand of CANTUQ010000125.1, from coordinate 505,273 downwards.
GTAAAAGAAAATACGCAGGTTCTTGGACAAGGCAATGATAATCGACGACAAAGACGCTTCAAACAGGACCAGAAATCCATGGCGGCTATGCACACAAAACCAAGTAGAAGAAGTGAAGCAAATCCTCCGCTTAATCCCCATATGGCTAAGCTGTTTCATGTTCACAGCCATAGTAGCTCAATCCCACACATTCTTCATCAAACAGGGCAGCACCATGATTAGATCAATCGGCCCACACTTTCTTCTTTCTCCAGCCTCACTTCAATGTCTTATAGGCCTCACAATTCTCATAGCAGTGCCAATCTACGACAGGTTGTTTGTTCCATTTGCAAGAAAATTCACAGGCCACACTTCTGGTATAACCATGCTTCAAAGGATCGGAATTGGCCTCTTCATTTCCGTTCTTGAAATGGCAGTTGCAGCTTTAGTAGAGGCCAAGAGAGTCACTATCGCAGCGCATCATGGCCTCATTGATAGCCCGAAATCGGTGGTGCCCATGAGTGTATGGTGGTTGGTGCCGCAGTATATGATCGGTGGTTTAGCTGACGTGTTTACTGTGATTGGATTGCAAGAATTGTTTTATGACCAAATGCCTGAAGCCATGAGAAGTATGGGAGCTGCTGCTTATATGAGTATTGTTGGAATTGGAAGCTTTATCAGTAGTGCAGTAATTTCTATAGTTCAAAGTGTTACCTCTAAAGCTGGCGGCGGTGGTGGGTGGCTTGGTGATAATCTGAATCGTGCACATCTGGATTATTTCTACTGGGTTTTGGCTGGGCTGAGTGTCATAAACTTGTGTGTCTATGTTTTGGTTGCTAAGGGTTTTGTGTATAAAAAAGTTGAAGGTGAAGAAGAAACATAATCTAGTTTGGTAATTTTGAGTGAAAAAGAGGAAAATTAGTGAATGAGGAAATCATATGTTGGAAAAGTTTAGTGTTAAGCAATGGAATTATATTAGTGCTTCCTATTTCTATTTTTCTCCTCTAAGTTTACTTGCATGCATGCCTGTCTTGTTAATTTCTTGCTTAGATGACCATTATATTAAAGGAATAATTTATTAATATTAAAAATTATTAATTTAGAGATGATATTATTTTATAATTAATAAATTTTAAAAGTATATTATAAATCTAAATGAATTCAGTTATTAATTATAAACTAATGAAAATTAAAAACCCAATCCTAGTTGATTAATTCAAATATTATTTATTAACAAATGATAATGGTTTTAATACTTAACTATCAGAATTTAATCCATATGTCGTATTCAATTAAACGTGTGCAATATTTTATTTTATTTTTTTACATTTATAGTTGGGTTATCTTATAACAAAAATAAATACCAAAAATTCACAACTTTAAACAAGACAGCCACTTAAAAAATCAAATAGAAAAATATTACTCCGTTCGTTTTTTTTATTTGTTATTTTTGAGTAAAATTTAAATTATATTTATCTCTCACTTTTAAATTTTCAATATAATTTAATTTTTTTTATAATAAAAATTGACCAATTAAATTTAAATTTATATATTAATTTATTTAATTTTATTATAAATTTAAGTTTAATTAATATTTTTTAATTTTAATGAAAATAATAAATATGACATATAAAATGAATGCAAAAAGTAGTTTGTTATAAGCACAAAACCGACAAATTATTATTTCAAAAAAAAAAAAAAAAAAAAAAAAACCGACAAATTATGCTAATAAAGCTTGAATAATTAATGCTGGGCTTCGTCTTATTATGGGCTGATTAATTGGGAAAATTGGAGTTTCCCGTTGTGGCATGTGGGCTGCTTCTCTGATAATTGTCGCAAACTTTAAATATTAACTATATTTATACGTTAGAATTAATTATATGATTCAATCACATACGTGCCATAAAAATTGTGTTCACATATCTTATATATTAAATAAACGGAAAAAGTCATGGGTAGTTGGTATTCCATCTTCTTAGAAAAATAATTAAGATATCTAAATAATATAAAATTGCATATGATAAGAAAAAGGGACATGAATCTTAATTAATTTCATATTTAATGGGTTGACCTACCATTGATTAGGTATTATATAGTTTATTAGTTGAGTCTTAGTCTTAGAGCATACACATGATGGTCGTGTAAGCTTATTGAAATGTCGTCCTTGTTGTGAATATTAATTAAAAATTTGTCATAACAATTATTTTCCTTGGAATTTATTGTTTGTCATTTGATAATTTTAGAATATATATATTCGTTTGGATATGTACATGAACCTTATGGTTGGTCATACGAAAAGGATGGTTAAGGTTCACCATCACTTACCTATATATAATTAAATGAATACTTTATACACTATATATAAAAAAGCTATGTACCTAATTTTTGCTTTGACCTTAATTTTTTCCTATTAAATATTTATTTGACTATTTTATGTCATAAACCTCACTTCCCTTTATAATTTATTGGCAAATTTACTTCAACGCTTAAATTTTAAATTGACTTTGAATTTCTTAATTATTATAAGCTACTCCCTCTATTTATTTTTATTTGTCATCTTTTTTTTTTTATTTTTAGTAGAATTAAGAAAAAATATCAATTAGGTTTAAATTTAAAATAAAACTAAGTGATTCAGTATACAAATTAAATTTAATTGGTAAATTTTTATTAAAAAAAATTAAATTACATTAAAAATTTAAAAATAACAGATAAATAAAATTTAAATTTTATTAAAAAAATGACTAATAAAAGTAAACGTAATATATAATTTTTGGTTCTGATACTATTCTTTTGAATTGGACTTTAATTATAACATTCTTTGGAAAGCTAAGAATATGATCCCATCAATAAATAGAAACAGTTAATAATCGAAACATGGGTGATGATTGTGTAGTCATGATTTGGGGACACTAGTGGTTTGTTTTGTTTGGTGTTGAAGAAAATAGTGACTGTGGGGATTGTTTAACTGGTGATGCTTCCCCTTGTGAAAAAAATAATAATAATGAAGGTTTTTTTTTTTTTTTTTATCCTAAATAGTTTGCATATATCCAAACATATATATTTAATTTTTCAAGATTTTTTTATTAATTTTTAACTTTTTGTTTTAGTTCAACAGAATTACGATTTATATCAAAAGTGATCATACATATGGATATATAGATACTTAAAAGAAGGATTCTATTGTACGAAAAGCTAATTAATAAATCCAAAAACTATAAATTAAAAAAAAAAAAGGAGATGAGCACATGAGGAAGGTAGCACCAGAAAACAAATCATATCCTTCATGCCTCATGGTGATTTGGCGGGTCCATTTACCATCTCCCACCACTTGGGGGCCTTCATTCTTAAGCTTGAACCTGATTTCATTTATTTATTTACATCAAATAATTAGAGATGCTATTTATATCAAATAAAAGGTATCAACTTGCCATACCTTCTGGCATATTCTAGCAAAGATTGCTATCATTTTCTATGATTATAGATGGAAAGTGTTAAGCTTTTTATTCTTTGAATTGCAATGCTTAATTATATCAAAATATTCAATTTTATTTAATTTATCTATTGTTAAGCTAAAACCCAAAAACTAACATCTATTAATGGATAACTAAGGATGGTGGACTATAATAAATGATGATAATAATTATGGAACAAGAAAAGGGTAAAATTAATTGACCTATATGTAAACTGCCGAACATTACTCTGTTAGGACTGCCAAACATCACCTTAACTCCGCATTAACATGATATTGTCCGCTTTGAGCCAAGCCCGCACGGATTTGTTTTTGGGCTCCTCCCAAAAGGCCTCACACACTTATATTCTAGGAAATATTTCCTTATATTTCCGATGTGGGATTGGTTTGTAACCCCAACAATCCTCCCCTCAAACCAAGGACCACATTACTATGTCCTCCCCTCGAGCGATAATTCATTTGATTCGTCAATCATCTTGCACCGCCGTTATCAACCAACGGGACACGCCGCCTGACCACCACAATATCAGGAAGACTTTCGACACAAGGCACCAAATACGAATCTCCAATCGTCTCGGGATCGTACTGGGGGAGCCTCCCACACAACGCAGTCCACTATTCTGGATCGTCTCCAAACCACGGCTCTGATACCACTTGTTAGGACTACCAAACACCACCTTAACTCCGCATTAGCATGATATTGTCCGTTTTGGACCAAGCCCGCACGGATTTGTTTTTGGGCTCCTCCCAAAAGGCCTCATACTAATGGAGTTAGGTGAACACACTTATATTCTAGGAAATATTTCCTTATATTTCCGATGTGGGATTGGTTTGTAACCCCAACATACTCGACTCCATATTATTATGATATTATTTGTTTTGGATTAAATCCGCACAAATTTATTTTTGGATTCCTTCCAAAAGGAGCGATAATCTATTTGATTCGTCAAATTATCTTGCACCCACCATTATCAATCACGGGATATGCCGCCTGACAATCACAATATCAGGAAAACTTTCAATACAAGTCACTGAACACAAATCTCCAATCGCGAGCTCGTACCGGAAGTTTTCCACACAATGCAGTCCATTATTTCGGATCGTTTTCAAACCATAACCCTGATACCACTTGTTAGGATTCACAAACATTACTTAACTCCAAATTAATATAATATTGTCCGATTCACAAACATTACGTTCTCCTCTCGAGTGATAATCCATTTAATTCGTCAAATTATCTTGTACCGCCGTTATCAATCAACGGGACATACCGCCTGATTACGACAATATCAGAAAAACTTTCGACACAAGATACCAAATACGAATCTCCAATCGCGAGATTGTACCGGGAGCCTCTCACACAACGCATTCCACTATTTCGGACCGTTTATAAACCATAACTCTGATACCACTTGTTAGTACTGCCAAACATTACTTAACTTCGTATTAGTACGATATTATCCAATTTGTACCAACGCCACACGAATTTATTTTTTGATTACTCTAAAAATATCTTATACTAATTGAGTTAGGTGAACAATTTATATTTAAGGTGTTTGCATATATATCTTATGACAATCCAATTTTCGTTTTCAATGTTGAGTTTGCATATATATATATATATATATATATATATATATATTATTTAAATATAAACTTAATTAGTTGGTTGGAATGGGGTGTTTCATGGAAATAATTCAAAATCATAAAATATTGACCATGAATATTATATTGTGGGCAATTCTTACCTAAATTTAATCTATTTCGTGCAATTATAATCTTTCAATTTAACAATTCAAATCAATTACAAATAATAAAATCCCTTTTCTTTCTTTTTTTTTTTTTTGAAAAAAAGTGACCAAGATCTAGTTTACTAATTTTGGCTTAAAATAATAAAAAGAAGACATAATCCATAATAATAATAATAGTAATAAAGAAATATTGTCATGTTTTACTGGGTATGGTGTTTTGTTGACCGAAGATTTGGCATTTTGGGATTTTGATTGATTTTTCACAACGAATATATCGTACTTTGTTCGTTTATTTTTAAATATATTCCCTCTAAACAGAATCCCTTATTAAACGAAATGTAAAAATTGGTATTCGTGTGATTATATTTATATATATCTTTTATTAAATAAAATCTTGAAAATTTACATTTTGATTATTTGTAAGCTACGAATCCAAGCTCCGATTCCAATAAATTGCACTTTGATGTTCATAAAAAGTTTAAATTGCCCAATCAAAACAAAATATACTAAACTACTGAAATAATATGGGATATATATACCTTCTTATTATAAAAAAAATTCTATTAATGAGATTTCATATCTATATTAGAATAAAACTTTAAATGATTGGATAGTTATATATATATATATATATATATATATATATATATATATATATTGTTATTTGTCGTTTTGAATATTGAACTCTTTCCTAAACAGGAGGAACATGAAATCTTGTTCATCTTGAACCATAAATATTACTGATAAGTAATTAATATTAGAAGGTTTATTTTTGGTGTAGGGTAGTTTGTGAATCTTTTATATACTTGTTTGAATTTATATTCTCTTGAAAAAATAGTTTTATTTTTCTTGAAAATAAAAAGCATATACCAAGAAAAAAATAACAATTGCCCTAATATTGAAAATTAATATTGTTTAACCAAAGCACAAAGGGATTGAAGTTTATATTTTGCATGAACGATATAAACTACTTTACGCAATATTCCGATTTTATTTTTTTTTAATTATGAAAATATTTTTTTACGTAATTTACATATAAATATATATACATATAAGAGTCAACAAGTGATGCACGTGCATGAGATGGATATAACCCAATTAAACCAACTCAAATCCTCCTATATTGTACCTCAACTATAATTGAAAAGGCCAACATTAAACAGTCTGCCTCAAACTTTAGCCGAAAGGTCAAAATTAATAAATGTATAATTATTAAACTACAAGTTATTAAAAAAAAGAAAGGAAAAAACATGCCACCTTTCTTTGCTTGTTGTCCAATTCAAAAATCAACCTAGAAGATCCTGCAGATTTTGAAGGAAATCTGCCGGATCTTGCTTTCCAAACTGTCCAGATTTCCTTCAGGATTTTCTTCCTCTATGGCTTACCATTTAAAACTCTCCTTTTTTCTCTTCTTCCCCATCACCATCACCATCTTCCTTACTTGTTTTAACTTCTTAATTCTCTGATACACGATCATGTGTATGGCTACTACAGATGCTCAATTCCATGTTCTTGCTGTTGATGATAGTCTTATTGACAGAAAATTGATTGAAAGACTCCTCAAAACCTCCTCTTATCATGGTAAATTTTATAAATTTCCCGTAACATTTCGTCGCTAATCTATTGCCAATTAGCTATGGATTGTAGTCCGTGTGTAAAATCCGTCGCTCATCCATTGCTAATTGGCTATAGATTGCAGTCTGTATGTGAAATTCATCTCTAATCCGTTACTAATTAGTTACGGATTGCAGTCTGTATGTAAAACCTTGTTTTTGTAGTGATTACAGTTTTTCTGAATAATATAATTACCACTGAGTTAAAATTTGTTCCCCGGAATGTAATTTTAATTTCTTGATTTGCATTTTGAAATTAATGTTAATTTTTTAAAGAAAATATTTGTTTTGTGCAGTTACTGCTGTTGATTCAGGAAGTAAGGCATTGGAGTTTTTGGGTTTGAACGGAGATGAGGATGAGGAAGAAAAAGATTCAATTTCTTTAGATCATAATCATCATCAGGATGTAGATGTAAATTTGATAATTACAGATTACTGCATGCCAGGGATGACAGGCTACGATCTTCTTAGAAAAATCAAGGTGATTAATTTCTTTGCATTAACCAATTTGGGTTATAATTATTTTATTCATCAATGATCTCTCTGACTGAATTAATATTATATTATGGTGCAGGAATCTAAATCTTTTAAGGATATACCAGTTGTAATTATGTCTTCAGAAAATGTTCCATCAAGAATTAATAGGTGAGGAAAATGATTTTCTTTCTTTGGTAATACTTGGATTAATTAATTAAATAAATATTAATTAAGGGTTATTAATTAATTTTGATCAGATGCTTGGAAGAAGGAGCTGAAGAGTTCTTTCTGAAACCAGTACAAATATCAGATGTGAACAAGCTTAGGTCCCATTTGATGAAAGGAAAATTGAAGGAAAATAATGAGTTGAATAACAAGAGAAAAGGAATGGAAGAAGAAGAAATTCAATCCACAGAAAGAACAAGAACCAGATATAATCAACTGGAAGTTGCCTGATTTACAATTAATAATTACTTCTTAATTACACACAGCATATATTAGGAAATTATCAAGACATTTATATATATATATTTTCTTTAGAAATTCAGAATCAGATAATGCTTATTACTAATTTTAGGAAGATCCAATTAGGTTAATTAATTCCCTTATAAATATATGGAAATAGAAAATTATTCACAATTTTGTTGAAGATTTGGAATTATTATGTGCACAAAACCAAATAATAATATTTCTTTCCGACAGCTGTGGTAGGTGACTATGTCCTAAAGTTCTTTTTATTTTTTCACTTTATCAAAATCATGATTAACACATTTGTAAAATATAGAGATTTTTTTTATATATATATGATTATATTTTTAGAATAGGAGAATATTACAATGAATCGAGAGAATAACCAAACTTTTAACTATTTAAGTTTTTTTTATTACGATAAAACTAAAATAAAAAAGAAAAAGTAAAAGATTTGAATTGGTGCTTTTGACCAAATACAATATTGAAAATAGTTAAAACTCGATGCTTTTAATTTATTTCTTCTTTAAAAATTAAGTTTTTAACCAATTAATAGTGAAAATAAGCTCATGTTATTATTATGTATAGTTACTAAAAAAATTATTTTGAATTTACAAAATTTCAAATATTGAAGGATTGGGCTTATAATTTGTCCAGAAGTTGGGCCTTTTCATGTACAATCAGAAAGAGCCCAAATAACTCCATTACCGATAACAAATAACTCCATTACCGATAATTTTAGATAATGATAACTTGAAAAAAAACCTCTAATATTTAGGTTAATTCATCATTAAAATCACAATATCGTTTAAAACCTAACAATTAGACAATTTAAATTTGATTAAGAGAACATTTTAAAATCTACAAATTTGAAGCTTGTTCTAGATAGAATTATAGATAGAATTATTGAAGCATCATTTATTACCATTTAAAATTTATTTAATTAGATATAAATATTAAAATAAATTTAAATTTAAATTTAATTATAATGAATTGAATGTTGCAAAACAAATTTAAGATGTGTATAGAAAATGCCTCTACGATAAGATATTTTTTCAATAATCAAATAGTCTCAAATCGTATTTAACTCATTAATAGATATTTTTAAAAAAAAATTCGTTTTAGAAATACAATATTCATGTTTAGTAAAAATCGCTTGATAGTTTTGTTAAGAGGTAATTAATTAACCGTACAACAAATCATCACTAACGAGTGACATCAACGCTAATTCTGACCGAAAACAAAAATTCCGTAATTTTGTTAACCAGGTTTCAACGTGGTAAAATCTGACCGGTCATTAGGCTGTAGAAAGAAAGTCAACAGTAGCGTTGACTGAAAGACTCCAATTAATAAACTCCATCATTTTCATTAAGCTTTCTCTAATTAGATTCTTTCTTTCACTTTCGCAGTATCACTTCTCTTCAGCTCCATCGCCTCTCATCTCATTTTCCTCCATTTTCCCGCATTTTCTCATCCAACTCACAAACCTCGACCCAAACGGTCCTTGAGAGAATCCTTTGAACTTTTCTCCTTTTCTATTCACTTTCTTTCGTCTTTTTGCTTCCAGACGAATTTGGAGCCCCATTTTTTCTTTTCTTTTCTTTTTTTTATTCGATTTTAAAATCCTCAAATCTCAGAGCCTACAGGCAGCTCTCTTCCAAATCAGATCGATTTTGAGTTTGATTACTTAATCAATTTCCACTCTCAACTTTGATTCTCTAACTCCTGCCTTTCGCAGCTTCCAGAACGCTAAAGAACAAAAGAAGTTGATGTGAAGTATGAGAAAGAGTGAGTGAGTTAGGGTTTGATGGTGTTAGACGAGGCAATGCGTATTTACAATGGATAGACTTACGTCAGGGAAAGAGAATTGTTGATATTGCGAGCGCAGAAAAATGACTGCTGCCGAACAGTCCAGACCAGGTCCTGTCGAGAGAGACATTGAATTGGTAATTGAATATCTATCTTCTTTCTGTACGTGTTTATTTCCTTAAAGTTGAATCTACTTGGTTGCTTGTTTTTATCTTTGCATTGTCTAATGTATGTTTGCATTCAGTGGAAGATTGGCTAATGTACTTCTAATATTGGGAAAAAAATGGTGTTAGTTTTGGTTGGTGTGCTAACTTTTTTTTAAATTTGCTATGCGGTGATTTTATTGCGTGATTCAAATGCATTGATTGTTTCATTTGCATTAAAGCCTAAAAGTTTGGCTAACATAAATTGAGAATGAGTTAGCTCAATGTGGTCATCATTTTAATACTTTTCTGTTTACTTCTTATAGCAATTGATACTCTGAAAGATTTTTTGTGATATTGGTAGTTGTGGAGGCTAGTGTGTTCCAACCAAATTTAAGACTCCTTAATACTGCGGATTGACCTTTCCGCCTAGTAACAGGGGATATACATGGCAAGTCTCTAATTCTAAACTAGGCTAGATGCAAATTTATGCTCGTGTTCTAAATTTTCTGAGATCTAGCTGTATGCCTGTTTTCCTAGAATTTTCTAGATTTAAGTGTCCGGTTTTGATGTCAAGTATGTTATGTGGGTTTTAATATGTGCCATTCAAAATGAAGGAAATCTGCTTCAACATCAAAACTGGAGTAACTTTATTAAGCGTCCAAATACAGAAGAGCCTTATTATCCACATAGAACATTTTTATGGATGTACCTGTTTGTTTAGAGATGTTCTGGTGTGAAGGACATCTATTTACTTTTGTATTGCCAGCGCAAGACTTATATTGGCATCAATAGTGAAAAAATGAAATGGATTTGAATAAAGTTTATAAAAGGAAATGTATGCAAGGAGAAAATATTGATGATTGCATCAATTAATGCTTAATATCTTCATATTGCCAGCTAAATGCTTTTCCATATAATGGTTGAGTCCAGTTAGTTTATTTTGATTTAGTTTTGTGGCTCATTTACTGCAGGCCATTACTGCTCTTAAAAAAGGAGCACAATTGCTCAAGTATGGACGAAGAGGAAAACCCAAATTTTGTCCCTTCCGGCTTGCAAATGTAAGATTAAATATGCATGTTTGCTTTTCTCTTTTCCCTTTTATTTGAGGCAAAATTGCAATTATCCTGGATCAAGGATACAGCATTTGGTCAGTATATACATGTGCATTTTTTTCATCATTCAATAAGAAGTTAGCTAAGGTACTATCTCATTTTCTAGTGCATGGGATCCATGATTCACTTTATGCTTCTTGATTAGTTTGTATTTCTTTGCTATGTCTTGGTTGTAACATGCTGTGAAGGATGCCGAGTGACGATATCTACCAAAAGAGTGTTTGTCGGGAGTAAAGGTTTAGTATACATTATTAAGGAATAAAAGAATGAAAGTACCGATAATCTTATTGAGTCAAAAAATAGGGAGACTAAACAAAGCAAGCGATGTGTATTTTTATTGATATACACGGGCCTGGTGAATTCAATTTAGAAAATACTGTGAGATAATCTAATTTGGCAATGGAGTCTGAAAAGGCAGCATTTGTAATTTTCATCATCCCATATGATTATATCTCAAGACCAGGTCTGCCATATGCTAGAAAACAGAAACCACAATACAACCATTGTTCCAATTCAGTATTGCACTGGTGCTATCCTTGTATTGCATCCCATTGGTAGGACCCTTTGGACCAACTCCTGCAGTTTCACCATAGATAGATATCTTGATTTGTAACATCTCTTGCTGGTGAATCTAGTTCCATTTGTGCCAATATTTGTCATCATAGGCTTTTTTGTGGATCTTGCATTTTTGTGCTCCGAGACATTTGGCAAAATTTCTAGTTCATGTGGTTTTTCTTATGCTTTCTGTTTCACACATTGCCCTGCTACATTTATATGGATCAGCTATTTTTTAAATATATATCATTCTTAAGTTGTATTATGCTATTGGAAGCATAATTTTTTTATTTATTTATGTGCCCTACCTTCTTGGTTTCATTTCTTTTCAGGATGAATCAGCTCTAATCTGGTTATCTGGAAGAGAGGAGAAGCATCTTAAACTGAGTTATGTTTCTAGAATCATATCTGGGCAGCGCACTGTAAGTTTTCCTTCTGCTAAGGTTTTTTGTAACTTTAAGATGCTACATTCTGTAGTACCATCCAAATTTTAGATATTATATTTTCTGTTGACAGTGAATTGTGATATAACTGATTGTTTATAGTTTTGCTTACTGCAGCCAATATTTCAGAGATATCCTCGGCCAGAGAAGGAATACCAGTCATTTTCTCTTATATATAGTGATAGGTCCTTAGATCTGGTATGCATATCATTTCTTATAGCTATTTGTTTCACTTTCTGTGTCTCCAAACTTATGCTGCATTTGAAATCTTTACCGGTGATTTTCTGCAATTGATTACAACTTCTGATTGAACTTTCTAAATATAATCCAGCTTTTGTCATCTGATAAATTCCTCTGTCGATCGAACCCTAACAGATCTGCAAGGACAAAAATGAAGCTGAAGTCTGGATTACTGCTCTAAAAGCGCTAATATCGCGCAACCATGTTAGAAAAGGGAGAGCAGAATCTAGGAGTGATGGAATCTCATCTGAAGCAACCAGTCCTAGAGCGCCCACCCAAAGAAGTTCTCCTTTGAGCTCTGCTTTTGGTAGTGGTGACAGTTCACAAAAGGTATTCTTCTTTTTCCATCATCTGTTATTACATTTCATTGCTTCACTTATTACACAGGATATTGTTTGTTGCATATGTAGGATGAAGTGGATCCTTTGCGTTTTCGTACTCCCTATGACAGTCCTCCTAAAGCTGGTTTCGAAAAGGTGCTATCTGATATGGAATTGTATGCTATGGCTCCCAAGGTGTTATGCCCATCTGAATCTGCTTGTGGTTCAGTGCATTCTGTTTCATCAGGAGGCTCTGATGCCACAAATGGACGTTTAAAGGGCACAAATGTGGATGCCTTTAGAGTTAGCTTATCAAGTGTCATTAGCACATCAAGTCAAGGCTCTGGTCATGATGAAAATGATGCTTTAGGTGATGTTTACATTTGGGGAGAAGGAACTGGCGATGGCATTCTTGGTGGGGGAGTGCACGGGGTTGGAGGTTCTGGTGTTAGAGCTGATTCTTTTGTTCCAAAAGCCTTGGAGTCTGCAGTCCTGTTGGATGTTCAGACTATAGCTTGTGGTCGCCGACATGCAGCTTTAGTAACAAAACAGGGGGAGGTTTTCTCTTGGGGTGAGGAACTGGGAGGCAGACTTGGGCATGGAGTTGACTCCGATGTTTTTCATCCAAAGCTTGTGGATGGTCTCAAAAATATCAATGTTGAACTGATGGCCTGTGGAGAGTACCATTCTTGTGCAGTAACACTTTCTGGTGATTTATACTTATGGGGTGGCAGTTCTCACAATTTTGGGCTCCTTGGACATAAAAATGAAGCTGCTAATTGGGTTCCAAAAAAGTTAAATGGACCTCTAGAGGGGGTACATGTCTCATCAGTTTCATGTGGACCATGGCATACAGCTGTTGTAACCTCTTCTGGGCAACTGTATACTTTTGGAGATGGAACTTTTGGTGTTTTAGGCCATGGGGACCGCAAAAGTGTTTCCATACCCAGGGAAGTGGAATCCCTCAAAGGCCTCCGAACAGTGCGAGCAGCCTGTGGTGTCTGGCACACTGCTGCAGTTGTTGAAGTGATGGTAGGCTCTTCAAGTTCCAGCAATTGCTCTTCAGGAAAGTTATTTACATGGGGAGATGGAGATAAAGGTCGTCTTGGGCATGGTGATAAAGAACCGAGACTGGTTCCCACTTGTGTTGCTGCTTTAGTTGAACCCAACTTCTGTCAAGTTGCTTGTGGGCACAGCATCACTGTTGCTTTGACTACTACAGGCCATGTTTACACAATGGGAAGCCCTGTATATGGTCAACTTGGGAATCCTCAAGCTGATGGCAAGCTCCCTATACGTGTTGAGGGAAAGCTTGCAAAAAATTTTGTTGAAGAATTAGCTTGTGGTGCATATCATGTAGCAGTTTTAACTTCAAGAACTGAAGTTTACACCTGGGGAAAAGGTGCAAATGGACGACTAGGTCATGGTGATATAGATGATAGAAATTCTCCAACAGTTGTTGAAGCTTTGAAGGACAAACAGGTTAAAAGTGTTGTTTGTGGCACTAGTTTTACTGCAGCTATCTGTCTGCATAAGTGGGTATCTGGTGTTGATCAATCCATGTGTTCTGGCTGCCGCCTTCTGTTTAATTTCAAAAGAAAACGACATAATTGTTACAACTGTGGACTTGTTTTTTGCCATTCTTGCAGTAGTAAAAAGTCTCTCAAGGCTTCTATGGCGCCAGACCCAAACAAACCTTATCGTGTCTGTGATCAATGCTTTGGCAAACTTAGGAGGGCTACTGAAACTGACTATTCAACTCATTCTGCTCTTAGCAGAAGAGGAAGTATAAATCAGCGATTGATTGAAGGTGAAAATGACTATTCAAATACAAGATCCCATGTACAGCTTGGAAGAAATAATTCCATAGAATCCTATAAAGATGTGGAAAGTGAATCTTTGAAAAGAAACAAAAGGTTACCCTGGAATGGTTCTCAGGCTGCAAATGAGTCTTCTCAGCGTAATGGATTTAATAGCTCTAAATCTTTTGGTTCATCCAAGAAATTCTTCTCAGCATCTCTTCCGGGATCAAGAATTATGTCTCGAGCAACATCACCAACATCAAGGCGATCCAGTCCACCTCGTGCAACAACTCCAACTCCAAGTCTTTCTCTGCATACATTGCCAAAAATTATTGTTGATGACACTAAAAGGTCAAATGATAGTCTCACTGAGGAAGTTGTTAAATTAAGAGCACAGGTATTTGTACTGCCGTTTTATAAGTTCAATCACTGTTCAAAATTTACTTGACTCTTCATTTTTGTTTTAAGGTGCAGTATAAATGTTATGCCTGCACGAATGTAAATGACATTTTCACTGGCTGAGCTAGTATGTGCTACAGAAGTTATTGGCACGGTTAGCTAAACTAATAGTTTAACTGGAGTTTGGTTATTGCTTCAAGGTTTGTCTGAAATAGTCATCTTGCTCTAATACCACTAACAATTTGTCGGGATTACCTGTTGTGATGACATTGTTTGGGTCTTAGTTGAATTTCATGCTCAAAATTACTGACCATGCATTAACTGTGCACACACATTCTCAGGTATGCTAAAGCACTCTGCATGGACAGCTCTGTCTGTGTCTTACAGTTTACTCGCTCTACACTGTAGGTTGAAGAACTTAATCGCAAATATCAACTTCAAGAAGTTGAGCTTGAAAGAACAGCCAAACAATTGAAGGAAGCTGTTGCAGTGGCAGAGGAGGAGACATCTAAGTGCAAAGCAGCAAAGGAAGTAATCAAGTCTCTTACTGCCCAAGTAAGCTAAAAGTCAATGCCTGCACCCTTGTTGCTGAAATGGCTGCTTTGGACATAATAGGCAATGTTTAGTGCCAAAGCCTAGAAGTAAATGAGCAATCTTAATTAATAAAAGCCATTAATGCTGTAGAAGTTGACAGGAGTCGAGTGTCCTTTTGAAGTATCCTTGTGATATGGATGTCATGGACATGATTTTTACCACTTATTACATCATAAGTCATAACGAAATGCTGTTAATTTCTGTTTTTACGAGAGACTAATGTTAATAAGTGAGACATAATCCCAATGCATTCCCTAATAATTTATTTTGTAGTTGAAGGACATGGCTGAAAGGTTACCGGTTGGAGCAGCAAGGACCAGCAGTTCACCATCCTTCCTCTTTTCTTCTGCCACTCCTCCAAGGGAAGTTTCTTCTGTGGTCAATATGCAACTAAATAGTCCTACAGCTTCCCATGAAGCAGATTCAAATGGATCAAGCAGTCTGGTGATTTCTAATATGTCCTGTGATGTCAATAATCAAACATCAAATCACTCTGAAGTGACACATTTGGAAACAACAGCTAGGACTAAAAACAGAACAGCAAAAGTTGAACCCACCCATGGGGATGAATGGGTTGAGCAAGATGAACCGGGTGTGTACATTACCCTTGTTTCCCTGCCTGGAGGTGCTAAAGATCTTAAGCGTGTTCGTTTCAGGTATTTCACAATGCTTTATAAAATATGACTTTATTATAAACTTTACTATCAAAAGTGAAAAGCCTTCTCTAAAGAAGCCCGAGTATATTTCATTTAATGACAATGACGTTCACACTACCAACTGGTGAGGATATTGACTCCCAAACCACCCCTCCAGCAAAGCTATAAGAGCACAAAAGCGGGGGTTAGCTGTTTGCCTGCGTTAAATTCCAGGCTACCTGCTTGAACATGATATTCTCCAACCGGATGTTGTTGTGTTGGATTTAGTTCATTGGAAAAGAGAGTTGCTTGGGGTTGGAGTGGTGTTAGGGCAGTATACCAGTCCCTTCCCTGTCCCAACTTAAGAAAGAAGTATAAAGGGTGGGAGGGAAGGAAGTTTTTCATCAGACATACTCTGGCAAGGTCCATCTGTTCCATTACATGCACCGAGTATGTGGTTCCTCACTAATAGTGGTGGAAGATGTATGTGTAGAGAACTGAGTTTTCTAATTACTGTCATTACTATATTGTCCTCTTATTCATTAACTTGTCATTTTTCAGTCGAAAGAGATTCAGTGAGAAACAGGCAGAACAATGGTGGGCAGCAAACCGAGCAAGGGTGTACCAACAATACAATGTTCCTTTGGTGGATAAATCTATTCTAGGTGTTGGGAGGGAAGGTTTAGCTCATTGACCCCCTGCATTTAAGGATGTAAATTTGGTGGCAGTTGCAGATGCTATTCTTTGGAATTTGAGAAATTGGTTATATGTCAGCCCTTGTGATTGGAGGAAGCCAATTTTGTTTAGAAGTAGGGGGTGTTGCTAATTGCTCTTTCCTGTTGTTTCTTTTTCCCATCTCTCCTTCAACCCCCTTTGAATTTTTCTGAGCAAATGTATCCATAATTTCATAAATTTTGCAAGTGATTTTTAACAAAGCAAAAAGCTTGAAAAGTGGGGAGGGGGCTTTATGTAAATTCTTTGTAAGCAGGTTGCTGGCTTTGAATTCAGAACAGCTGCCTTTTGTATATTCTTGAGGATGATACCATACGGATTAGGTGCCTTTCCATATAGTGAATGCTTCAGCTGATGTTTTGTTTATTTATTCTCCCATCTTATTGGTTTGAGAGTTGGCTACACGTCAACCAGTTTCAATGCGCAAGTGCTACTCATTTGAGAAAAATATTATAAGATTTGTGTATCATTCTCTGGAAAGTTGATCAATCTTTGACCTTTTCTTATTCTTGTTGAGTATCCTTGCCCTACTAAGCATATCTATTTGCAATAACCATCCAGGGGAGTGTTCCAGGACGAGGAACTAGAAAAAAATCCCGATACGTAGTTTAGTACTCTCTCCGTTTTTTTTTATCTGTCACTTTTAAAAAAAATTCAAATTTCATTTATTCGTCACTTTTAGATTTTCAATACAATTGAATTTTATTTTTTCAATTTAATTTTTCTTTTTAATGCAAATTGATCAATTAAATTTAAATTTGTGTATTGAAATATTCAATTTTATTTCAAATTTAAGTGTAATTAATATTTCTCAATTCTAATAAAAATAATAAAAGTGAACGGATAGTACCTAATGAAAAAATACAAATAGATCTGATCATGGGTGGGTTTTTTAAAAATTGGGCTGATTTTTGGTTGGGCTTCTGTAGTTTTTAAAATTCCTTTTTTTTTTGTTCTGTCCAAATCAGGCCATGGCCGTGTGTGTATGTATATATATATATATTTGTTTAAATTTAAATACAGAGAATGCGAGTTTGCAGGGGATTAGGCATTTTAAGTTTGGGCCTCTAAATGGGCCGTTGGGTAAAGTGGGGTGACAAGTGGAGGCAGATGGGTAAAGTGGTTTAATGACTTGTAATTGTAGGGCCCACAATGGTTTTTTTTTTTTGTTGCCCTGTACTAGAAGCTGATTGCAAACTGCTGTACATATCAAAAAATAATGGATGGCATTTTGTAATAAGCTTGATTCATGGCAGTTTGTGATTAATTTTTTTTATTAACCTACTCCAAATACTCCATGTTAGGTTATAGGGGCAGCTATGGAAATTTCTTACTGTTGCAATTAGTTTTTTATTTTATTTTTTTTACCCATTTTGTATATACACTGCACTGCCAATAAAACAAGAACTTTAGTTGGATTAAACTGTAAGTTATGATATTTTCCACAGCATATCAGAATGTACTCCGATAGTTACACATTGGGAATCGATTAGTTCATCACTATACCATGAGAACAAAGTAATTCCATTACGCTTGTCATTAAATAAATCAAATTCAATTCAATTCAAACCTCAGATCCAATTGATCAAGATCAGCACCATAACTGCCACAAGCAATCAATCAAAATCCCTTAGA
The DNA here is from genome assembly GCA_947683425.1 of Excoecaria cochinchinensis. Lineage (NCBI taxonomy): Eukaryota > Viridiplantae > Streptophyta > Magnoliopsida > Malpighiales > Euphorbiaceae > Excoecaria > Excoecaria cochinchinensis. The sequence goes on along the minus strand of CANTUQ010000125.1, from coordinate 487,094 downwards.
ATCGCCCTAAGCAATTGCAGGATAAAGATGAGACAAAATAAATCATTCATATCATACCTCTTGTTTTCTAGAACTTGTATGTACAAAGCCAAGTTGGGCCAAATAGTTGCGCTCAGCAAAATCGTGAAGCGAGCGGTGAGGTTTTGCCCCTTCATGATCTGGTTTTCCAAACTCTTCTTTTAACAATTTTCTACATCCATCAGTGTCCTGCATAAACAGCACATACGAGTCATTTCCACTGTAAGAGTGGTATACGGTGAAGCTCTCTACTGTGCGTTCACAATCTGAGGAAGACATACCTCTAGGAATTCCATCATTTGAGCTTCGATTGTACCACGCATAGCTAGAGTCTCAACATGAATGGGACGAGTAGCACCCATCCGATGAGCACGGCTGATCACTTGTTCCTCCATGCTTATAATTTCAACAAAAAAAAAAGAATTATTTTGTTATGTGAAACTCCTTGGTTTGATGAATTTAACGTGATTAATAGTGGGCTAATTCAGTCTATACGTAAAAAAAGAGAGCGAGGGAACACCTAAGATTTGGAAAAGGGTTACCTTCTGTCCCAGATAGGCTCCATTAAGAATACATGCGTTACAAAGCTCAAGTCGAGACCCAATGCAGCACTTCCATCCATTAAAAGAACCATACAAGTGGCATCATGTTGGAACGTGGCCAGTGATTTCATCTGAATTACAAACAGCACTTAGGCAGCTTAAAAAAAACAGCAACTAACGAAGTGCTGGAGAAGAACATAATAATTCAATACCTTGTTGCTTGAGTGCATGGGACTATAAAGTCCAGCAAATTTGATACCAGCAAATGTCAACTGCATGGATAAAGACATTGAATCTGTAACTGATGTAGAAGTAATCAGATAACCCATGCCGAATTAATAATATAAATTACAGCTACCTGCTGTTCAACCACATGTATATGCTCAAGAAATTGAGAAAATATGATAACTTTCTCTGGAGCAGCCTTATAAGATTCAGAACTCCTTGTATACGAGTCATGCAACAGCATATTTGAATGACTCATCAGAGCAGGAAAATGCTTCTCCTCGTTCTTGTTATCACCTTCCTTGTCAATGGAGCGACCACTCTTGCAATTAGCCTCCTGCATTTCTTTCAGCCTCTCTACAAGGTAAGAAACTTTACTGCTAGAGGTTGATTGCCAATCTGGATCCCAGTCATCCTGCAAAAACACTATAAGAATAAGTATTTGTAAATGTTCTTATGGTGCTAGAAAAACACGGTTTATGATTTCAATTTAGAATGATGCTTGCCTGTTTATATGAAGGCTGTAACTCAATAAGATCTTTGGGAACAGGCCATTTTGGATTTGGATTTTCTGGCCGAGTTAAAATTTCAGGAGTTTGCATCTCATATAAGTAACCACAGCCAGGAAAGGTACACCTTTCACTATCCAACCCAATACAATCAAGACATAAAAGATGCCTACATGGTGTAACAACAGGAAGACGGCACCATTCCTTGCATCTGAATGCGAAAATACAAAAGAAGGAACGAAAAATCAACCCATGAATAGTTTAATTATTGTTTAGAATAAAAATTTTGAAAGTGAAAATCACCTTAGGCAGTTGCCACCATACTGTAAATAATACTTTATTAAGGCATACTCCTCTGAAACCGGATCCAGACCTTTTTCAACCAAAATGTCCATTGTTTCCTGAATATCTTCACCTGCATCTGTCACTTTGATATGCCCAGCAACACAGCAAGATAGCCTGACATTTCTAATTGTAGCACTTCTGAACTTCCACTGCTTTGGGTTAAGCAAACTTTCAACATGAGAAGGATCATTCCAGTCCGCCATAAGTATATTCCGCCTTACTGTGACAACCAATTCATTATAACTTCTTGCATGCTCTTCTGTGAAATTCAGAAATGTCACCTTCTTGATGCATGGGGGAATACTTTTCAAATCTTTCTTTCTAGCACTAATCGAGCACCTATGGAGCAACTGCAACAAACGTTTACGACCTTCTTCCATTTCTGCTTCAAAAGGTCTAAGTATGCCAGCTTCCCAAGTCTTTTGATTCTGTCCATAAGCTTCCTCGTGTAGGAACTTAAGCATTGGCTGGAGATTTGACAACTGACTATTTGGTGTATTAGGTGTCGGGGTTCCCGTTAGCAACCAGCGACTTGAAGCTGTCAATGAAATAGCCATCTGTAATTTGTTTGTTAAGTTAAGACTTGAACCAAGAGTGTGTCCCTCATCTAAAATGACTCTTAGCCAATGGACTTGCATTAGTGGGCTTTTTTTACGGGGGCCCCACTCCGCACTTAACCGGCTAAAGGTTGTTATGACAACATCAAAATCCCATGCCAGACTGTGAGAAGAAGGCTTTTTATGATCAGTCCAGATGCAGACCCGCAACTGACCAGGTTTGACGTGCTTCTGGATTTGGGTTTTCCAATGATCAACCAGATTTGCTGGAACAACAATTAAAGTTACTTTCGACAAATATAACCTGACTGAATTCAATGGATTGCAGAGCGCAATTCTCAGAGCATCCACATCAAATGCCAAGTTTTCAAGGGCTCGTGGGTAGTACCACTTACTAACACCTTTTTCTGCTCTCCTTATCAGACCAAGTGCTTGAAATATTTTATGGAAAACATGCACATCTCCATTACCAGAGGCAGAACAAGTACCTAATATTGGACTCGTCAAACCAATTGTTTCCATTTGAGAAAGCCTTTCTGGAGACAGATTAGCCAGCCAAGTTAAGGCTTTCTTTATTTTAGAATTTATCATTGAATAGTGCTCCTTGAGCACACTGACAAAAAATGAGACATTTTCCTCTTTTTCCCCAGATGTTCCTTTGGCATAAAATCCAGGTAGGTATGTTATAGATTCGTGATTATCCCAAGCTTCTTCCGGATCTTTGCATCTCTGATGTGCATGGTCAGTGTTCATGCTACAGAACCATGCAGTAGTAGTATCAGGTACAGCAGCAGTAAGCTTCCTCCACTTTCGACAGGCATCACATTGAACCCAAGTTTCATTATTTACCGAATAATCTGGCATGTTCAGATGTTGTTCCAAAGAAGTGTACACTGGGACATTAGATCTACACCTCCTCTTGTTTGACTTCTCTCCAATTTTTCTTTTGCTGCCAAAGCCATATTCTTCTTCATATGAATAGAGGAGATTTTTCTTGATCCGATCCATACTTCTTGTGCATCTTACTACTTGTGCAGCTGGCTTTGAGTGTGGAGATGAGAGTGATTTGATGTATTTATCTGAACAAGACTCACTTGATTGTACAACTAGCTCACCTGTATCTGGTATCCTAGCTCTTTTGGGAGAGGAAAAGTTTAGATCAACAGCTGAAGCAGAATTATCAAAAAATAGCTGTCGCGTACGAGCACTATGGCTAATAACCCGTTTCCCTGTGAGTATATTTTTACGAGTGAAGTCATCAACACTAATTTCATAATAGCCACAGCGTTGGTCACCATTATATGTACACCAGACTATTTGAACTCCATCTGGTGGGTCAGCAATTGTTCCTTGTGTCTTCAGAATCAGAGAAAGTGCAGTTATTGTCTTTCCTAAACCAGGTTCATCACAGAACATCCCTCCACGAAAATCCCTCACAGTAGGAGCAACCTCGGTAACTAGTTCACCAGAAACAGTATTGATATTGAATGTGAACCCATCTTCAGAAGAAAAACTCAAGAACAGAGGATGGGGCAGGAGCTGAGCATTTCGCTCACGTTGTAACATCCACTCAACCGCTGCCTCCTGGTGAGGAAATAATTTAAGTTTCATACACGGCATTATAGATACAGCCAAAGATCTCAAATGGTGACAAGTTGCTGCTACTCCAATAAGGTCCCTAGGGCCAAGTATAGTTAATATTTTTGTCAAAAGATCATCCGTCAGATCCCAAATGCCAGAACAAGGAGAGTCGTCTGCAGATTTAACTCTAGAAGAGTAAAACCTTTCTTTGTTTGCCACACTAGGCAAGCCTTTAAAAATTTCATGAAGTTCAAAACGTCTCTTTTTTGAAGAATCATGGACATTACAGTGTAAATGGCATCCAATGACATGACAATCAGAAGGATTCCAAACACTTAGGTTCCCTCCTTGCACATAATTACAACACCCTCCATGAACAAGCAATGAACTTCTCTTCCGCCAATCACAACTGCAGACTTGAACAAGTTAAACAAATCAGATAAAAATAAAGTGCAAACGAACCACATGAAATAAAACGTACGCTGGAAGCGAAGCAGTAGCTGGCTCAATTCCACAACAATACCAAGGACCCAAAATTGGCAAAACACAATTTAATAGCATATGAAGAAGTCCAGATAATTCGAATTTTTCACAATGTGCTATCAAGAGTTAAATTGGAATTTAATAAAACAAATTCTTCAGCTTGTTAACACAGATCAAAGAAGAATGACAAAGATAAGCTATAGAAAATGTATATCTATTATTCACTCTGTTTTGTGTACATAAGTATAACCATATATATACATGAGAATATGAGCTAGTTTAGGAATGAAATATGATAGATATGATACACAAGATTGCTACAATTATGCAAGATAAATCTCCTATAAACAAGCAGATGCAGATCCTGTGATCACGCTAACACCCTCCCTCAAACTCAAGGTGGTATAGTAGATGCCATCTTTAGTTTGCTTATGAGATTCTGGAAATGACCTGGAAGCAGTGTTTTGGTGAATATATCAGCTGCTTGTTGTTCAGAGGAGACATGAAGCAACCTGATGGTGCCATTAGAAACATGATGTCGTACAAAATGACAATCAATCTCGATGTGTTTTGTACGCTCATGAAATACATCATTATGAGAAATCTGTATAGCACTTCTGTTATCACAATGAAGCATAGTAGCAGAAGAATGTGGAACACCCATGTCAGTTAACAGCCACCGCAACCAAATTAATTCAGAAGAAGCATCTGCAAGAGCACGATATTCAGATTCGGCGCTAGAACGAGCAATAACAGTTTGCTTTTTGCTGCGCCAAGAGATAAGCGAATCACCCAAGAAGAAACAATAACCAGTTGTAGACCGACGATCAGTTGGATCTCTACCCCAATCAGCATCAGAGTAGCCAGATAATACCAATGAGGAGTTGGTCGAGAAATGCAAGCCATAAAAGAGAGTGCCTTTAAGGTAACGAAGTATCCGAAGTACGGCAGAGAAGTGAGTAGAGCGAGGAGCAGACATGAATTGACTTACTAAATGAACTGCATATGAGATGTCAGGTCGAGTAGCAGTGAGATAGACAAGACTCCCAACAAGTTGTCGATATAGAGTAGGATCAACAAGAGGAGTACCATCTAGAGGTGTAAGTTTGCAATTGATTTCCAAGGGTGTGGATTCTGTTTTGTTGTCAGTAATGCTAGCACGAGAAAGTAAATCAGATGCATACTTGGCTTGTGACAAATAATAGCCGTTTGAAGATTGAGAAACTTCAAGACCCAAAAAATAGCTAAGATGACCAAGATCTTTCATTTCAAAATGCTGGCTAAGATGGTGTTGAACTTCAGAAATACCAGAAGCATCATCTCCTGTTATTATCATATCATCAACATATAGTAATAGAAGAACAACTCCATGGTCAGTTCGTCGAATAAACAATGCAGAATCATGAGGACTAGAAATAAAACCAAATTGAGCAAGAGTGGAACTAAATTTGGCAAACCAAGCCCTAGGGGCTTGTTTTAATCTACACAAGGCCTTTTGAAGCTTACAAACTTTATGAGGAGCATGATAACCAAGAGGAGGAAGCATATAAACTTCTTCTGTTAAATCGCCATGAAGAAAGGCATTTTTAACATCCATCTGAAATAGCTTCCATTTTCGAGTTGCAGCAATAGCTAATAGGCTACGAACTGATGTTAACCGAGCCACGGTAGCAAAAGTTTCTTCGTAGTCTATACCATACTCTTGAGTGTATCCTTTGGCAACCAAACGAGCTTTATAACGCTCAATAGTTCCATCAGAACAAGTCTTAATTTTGTATACCCATTTGCAGCCAATAGGTGTCTTATTAGGAGGAAGATCAACCAAATTCCAAGTATGAGTTTTCTCCAAAGCTTGAAGTTCCTCACTCATAGCTTGCTACCAAAGAGGGTCAGTTTGTGCCTCTCAATAAGATTGAGGGGGTGTTTGGCATTGCTTTTGGAAGGGCAAAAAGCTGCTTTTTTGGTAAAAAGCTGATTATGGGACAAAAATAACTGTTTGGTAAATACTGATTTTAGAAAAATTAATTTTCTGAAAAGTGAAAAAATCTGATTTTCAGAGAAGCTGCAAATTGAAGCTTTTCAGAAAAGCTGATTTTCAGCTTTTAAGGACAGCAGATTTAATCTTTTTTTTAGACAAAAATATCCTTTATTTTATTTCATAATGACAAATAAGTGAGAATTATTATTATTATTTAGTGAGATTTTGAATATAATATATTAAAATTTATATATATATATCATTTTTTATTTTTTTATTCTAAAAAGCTAATTTTGATTATATTATTTACCAAACAGTTGACCACTATTTTTGATTTTATAAGTCATTTTAAATTTTATTTACCAAACAGTTATCTACTTTTCGATATACAGCTTTTTAAAATACAACTTTTTTCAATAGAAAAAGCTGTTTTCATAAGTTTTACCAAACTGGCCCTGAGGCTCATGAAGAGTAGCAATAGCAAAATAACAATGAAAATCTGCAAGATAATGTGGAGTTTCTCTTACCCGAGTGGAGCGGCGAAGAGGATTGTCAGGGGTAGGTACAGGTGCAAGATCAATAGCTGGTACAGATTCAGGAGGAGCAGGTGGTAATGAGTGATCAGTGAGTGCATCAGAATCACCTAAGTTAGGACTTGGAAATAAATCAATGGAAGAATTAGTGAAAAAAATAGAATCAGTGTGGACAGAGTTGTGAAACTGTGAAAGAGATGAGAATATGGTGTTTTCCCAAAAAATAACATGACGAGAAATGCGTAACCTATTGGAAATAGGATCCCAACAACGAAACCCTTTGTGTTCATTTCCATAACCAAGAAAACAACATAGACGAGCACGAGGTTGTAATTTTGTATGTTCATGAGGTTGTAAAGGCACGAAACAAGCACAGCCAAAAGGTTTAAGAATTGAATAGTTAGGAGGCTGACCAAACAATTTTTCAAAAGGAGATAAATTATGAAGAACTGAGGTAGGAAGCCGATTAATAGTATAGACAGCATTAAGAGCTGCTTCCCCACAAAATTTTTTGAGTATGATGCTGAAATAAGAAAAGCACGTACAGAATCAAGAATATGGCGATGCTTTTGCTCTGCCCGACCATTCTGCTGTGAGGTATGAGGACAAGAGCGTTGAACTACAATACCCTGCTTATTTAAGAACTGAAGTAAGGAAGAATCTCGATATTCCATGGCATTGTCTGATCTAAGGACTTTTATGGCACAAGAAAACTGAGTTTTAATCATATTGGCAAAAGTAATGCATATTTGTGGTAGCTCAGAACGATGTTTCATAAAATATATCCAGGTAAAACGAGAATGATCATCAATCAATAACACAAAATATCGAAAGCCATTGACGGAAGAAACGGGAGAAGGACCCCAGATGTCATAATGTATTAAGCTAAAAGGACTGTTTGAAATAGAAACATTATTGGAAAAAGGCAATGCAGGTTGCTTGGCAAGCTGACAATGTAAACAATTACATGACTCAAACTTTGTAGGTCCTAATAATCCACGAGAAATTAAAGGATGAATTTTGCTAGCTGAGGCATGTCCAAGTCGAAGATGCCATTGGTGAGTGGAAGAATTTGTGGTTGTAGCGGCAGATACAAATTTTTGAGGTAAATGAAGTGATGCAAGCTCAAATAATCGACCCACCTTACAACCCGTTCCAAGAATCTGTCCCGTTTGTGAATCCTGTACATGAACACCAGAAGAAGAGAATATAACATTTAGTCCTTTTTCACACAACTGACCAACGGAGATAAGATTGAGTGTCAAATTTGGAATATGGTACGTTTCAGGAAGATTAAGATTGGAAATAGTTACATGACCAGTGTGAGTAGGGGTGTGCAAATGGTCGGTTCGGTTCGGTTTTGAACCGAACCGAATAAACCGAAAACCGAAGTTTAGAAATTTTTAGGACCGAACTGAGAACCAAAATTTTTAGGACCGAAACCGAATAAATCGAAATAATTTCGGTTGATTCGGTTCGGTCCAATCGGTTCTTCACAAATATAGATTTTTTTTTAGATTTTTAACTTATATGGATTTATAAATTAAATTAACTTATATTCAACAAAATAAAACCATTTAAAATAACTAAAAAGAAAAAAATACATAAATTTTTCATTTTATTTTCTTAATAAATACTAAGCAAAATTATAATAAAAAAATATACATTAAAAATAAATACAACTTAAATTTTTATTAATAATACATTCAATATACTTTAATTAAAAACATATACATGTAAATAAATATAACTATAGTGTATATTTAGGTTTAGATTATATATATATATATATATATATATATATATATATATATATAATAGTGAGCTTAAAAAACTTCAGTTGGTTCGGTTCTTTCGGTTTTACAATCTTAAGAACCGAACCGAAATAACCGAAATTTATTTTCAGTTTAGAACCGAAAACCGAAAAAACCGAACCAAATATACCAAAATGTATTCGGTTCGGTTTTCGGTTCCGGTTCGGTTTTGCACAGCCCTAAGTGTGAGTAATGTTCATTTTAGTACCATTTGCAGTATGGATCGGTGGCAAAGAAGAAACAGGTGTTTTAGAGGACAAAAAATTAATATCAGTGGTCATATGGTTACAACATGCAGAGTCAAAAAACCAAGGACAGTTACCCTGAGTAGCAGACATGGCAGTAGAGGAATTGGAAGAGATAACCTGTTTAACCATTGTCTCGAGGTCATTCATAGTGACAAAAGTAGAGCCTTCAGTAGCAGCAGCAACATTGACAGAGGAAGAGTCAGGCTTTGATATATTTTTAGACTTAGAGAACCCACCTTTTGGTCTTGCAGGACGTGTGGGACAATGTTCAAGAATGTGGACAAAAACATGACAATATCTGCATTCTACAGTAGGGCAATTAGCAAAAACATGACCCATTTGATTACAATTCTTACATGGTTGATTCCCAGATTTTTGATGTGAGAACCGAGTAGTTGCAAGGGCTATTTCAAATTGAGGAGCTTTGTCCAAATTGAGACGAGTTTCTTCAAAATTAATCTCCTGAATAGCAGTGTTTAAGGAAGGAAGTGGATGTCGATGAAGAAGAGAGGCTCGAACAGATTCATATTTAGGTCGTAGAGCCATAAGTACTTGAATGAGATGCAAGTGGTCCTCGCTAATGTTGGCCTGAGCTATTTGATTCCAGATGGGTTGGACTTGAGCAAGAAAATCATTAACAAATTGACCTGATTCTTGTTTGAGACTGTGAAGTGTAGTCCACAACTGATAATAGTGAGCAAGTCCAGTGGTTTGATACCGATTAGCCAAAAAATCCCAGATTTCTTTTGCAGAGTCATAGTCTGCAAATTGTATGTGAATGGCTGGTACTGGGGTGTTGCGAAACCATATAATAATATGATGATTTTTACTATCCCAGTCCTCCAAGCGATCTGCAAATTTTGTGTTAGATTCATCTTGCTCTTTGGTTGGTTTAGTAATATCTCCAGTAACAATACACCAAAGTTTGCGACCAATTAAGAAGCTTTTCATTCCTTGAACCCAGAGATTATTATTTGAACCAGTCAAAATAGTGGTAATGGGTTGTGAATTATCGGGTTTTTCCATGATGATGAGAGAAGTCAAGGCACACAAAAGTTGTAGACTTCAATAATAATGTCAGAGAGATGTTTGTATAAAAGCCAAAGAGAGGCAGAGACAGATTGTTGGATCTAGAGCCTATGCTCTGATACCATGTTAACACAGATCAAAGAAGAATGACAAAGATAAGCTGTAGAAAATGTATGTCTAATATACACTCTGTTTTGTGTACATAAGTATAACCATATATATACATGAGAATATGAGCTAGTTTAGGAATGAAATATGACAGATATGATACACAAGATTGCTACAATTATGCAAGACAAATCTCCTATAAACAAGCAGATGCAGATCCTGTGATCACGCTAACACAGCTAACTGTTACTATATCCAATACAGCACAACCCGATTCACTTCTCTCAGTAGGATACGTAAATAAATTTATAATTATAACATGAGAAGTATCTAGAGGCCTTTTAAATCTTAAATTGGAAATTAGAAAGCATACCTCAAGTGCCTGAAGAGAACTCCAGCAACTGAGCCAGATTTGGGAAATTGCCAACCAGACCACACCGCAATATGCAAATAAACATCCACAAGCACAATAACTCTAGCCTCTTCTTCCTCGCGCTCTTTAACTTCAACTTTCAAAACACGCGAAAAAACCTTAATACACTTATTGGCAACCAATGCATGAATCTGGTGCACCACGCTCAAGCTCCCATTCACCATTCCAATACCTCTCTTGTACCTCCTCTTCCCGGCACTCGAATTCAGCTTCATTGGCGAAGACTTATTCGGTTCGTTGGTGATTGCGAAGAGAGCGACGCCGTTTTCAGCCTTGAAACCGATATCAACGCCATTGGAGAAGATATGGCAAGGAGAGAGAAAGGGAAGCGCGGTATCGGGGATAGGAGGGCGAAGTGAAAGAACTGTACAGAGAAAACCACATAGCTTGTGATCCGGATAGGGATCTTCCATTGATGGAAAGTAATTAATCTAGATTAGGGTTTTTAATTTGGCATGATTTTTATAGAGGAGAAACTACAAAGCAAAAGAGCAAAGGGCCAACTGAAATTTGTAAAGCTGTGGTTTGTCTGAGAGGCAGGGAGAAGACGGTGTTTTAGGTGAGATGTCGATCGGACCACCTTTTGTTGTTGACTTAGGCCTAGTCGAAATAGGTTTTGGGATGGGCTTGGATTGTATTTAGAGGAAATTATTGGGCTGTCGAGGACTTCGCAGCCCAATATCGTGTTATTAGTGGGTCAATACACCTGCCTGATTTGTCTGGTCCATAGTAGACTATCCACACACTGCACACCGTTCGACTGTTTTGGTCATCCGATCGGACGATGCATAATACATGACGCATCTGCACGTTACATACTGAATTAACATTTAAAATTTTATTTGGTAGATCATATAATATGATTCAGTACTTTATACACTCTTAAATAAACTTAAAAAATAATAAATTTATTGTTTATCTAATTGTTTATATCCAATTCAATACTGTGCTCTATATCATCTCTAATAATATCACTATTAGAAGTCCAATCAATTAAATTTGAAAATTATTTCGCAATCCGAACGAAAATTGAATAGCGAATATGTGTGAATGCTTGAATCATACAATTATTGTCTTCATCATGAGTGAATTATTCTTTGTAGTTTGTAGTTAGCCAATTAGGAGCTACGAATGGAAATCTTCAACTTTGAAACAACTCATCCTTGAGAATGATTTTTGATAATCCAGCAAATATCATTTGTATAAACGTCCATCCAGTCGGCCCAGTCCATTGGCAAGGCCCAATAGCAGAGAGTAGCAGGCGGGAGATTCTAGGCAGCGCACACGCCCGATCGGCTAATGTGATCGCCAGTCTCATCAGCCGTCTGACATAAGGCAGCGCCCATGCCCATCAACTGCTCCCTGTCACTTCGTCGCACACCTACTCTGACTGCCAGTCGTCAAATCCCAAACACTCAAGTGTCCCTCAACTGTCTCTTATAAATAGGTCAGCCAACAATGGCACCAGGTATTGAATCTCTAGCATTTTATTTCTAAGCATTCTCTCTCTAAAAACTACTAACTTAAATTTCAGAGTGCTTACGGTTGGTCCGACCGGACTCTTTTTCTTGCAGGATCTATTCATCCGATCGGATCTTACACTACATACAAGCCAACTCTCCTTCTACTCAATAAAGACATTCTGAGGTTTATCAATTATATCTTATGCCAAAAAGCCAATAAATATTGCTTTCTCTTTTCTTCTTTACTCTCAAAATTTTTCTCTTCTTTTGAGATTTCGGTTTACTCACAAGTTACGGGACTTGGTGATTCTTGGTTAAATTTGAGGAATACAGAAATTACAACTATGCAGTTGAACATCATGGTTCTTGTAGCCAGCAGAATTTGGAACTCCTTCAGGGAGTGGCTATCCATGTGCGTCATGGTAGCATATGAAATTGCTCACTCTCTAACCTTATAACTTTATAACAAATGAAATAGCCTTTTATTGCATACTTACTTTCATACTTTGATTGTACAAATTTAAGTGACTCTAACACCTCACTTGGATGAAATAATTTATGAAATGGTATGGTATGTCAGTAGGGTGATGTGATTTTATTTACTAGTTTATTTGGAAAGATGAAGTTATATGGTATGATTTAATAGATTTTTTTATACTTAAAAAAATAGAGATTTTGCTAAAAGAAAAAAAATCTAAAAAAAAAATAATTTTGATAAAAAAAGATAAAAACAAATTAGGATTATATTAGAATATAAAAGGAGTTGCCAAAATTAAACAAAAGTGGTAAAAGAAAAAATAATAAAAAAAATATGTAAAACGTCCAATTTGGTGGTTTACAAAATGAAGTAATAAAAAATCATAATCATAGAAATCCCATCTTTCCAAACAACGCGTTAAGCCATAACATCTCATACCATTCCATTACAAATCATGATCCAAACAAAGCCTTAGTTGTCATGTAGACAAATCTATTTCCAGAGCCGTCTTATTCTTTTATTGTTTGCTCAATGAAAAATGTGCATAATCTGAACAATCCACACTATTGTATCTTTAACGCAAAAATTATTCATAACTCGCACACTATTAGATCTGAACAGTCCAGCAGTGGAATGCTGTGGTACCCAAATATGCTTAATTCATAGTCACTAGATTTTTGCTCCAAGATATTCGACATCTTTTCATGTTTAACTTCAGAATCCATGGAATAAATAAAAAGTGATCAGGCAAAATTCCAGATAAAAAAAGATAGCTGCACAACTATATTCTACTCAACTAATGTTATCTTGATTAAAAAGATGGAACTATTAACTGTTCTAATCAGAATAGGAAAATAAAAAATAAAAAGGGATGCAGAAAGAACCATTCCAAGATATTAACAAAGGGTGAGTCGGCGTGAACATGGACCAGCCAATGCAACTTTTTAGTTTCCTTCCATTTCAAGAAGCTGGAGAAACTGCGGCCTACTGAGTGTTTTGGGAATGCGGCGGAGGCCCTGGAGGCAGTGGCGGAGGCATGCTAGATTGACTGCCAGACTGCAATAAGCAACCAGTTAATTCATTTGAAACTTGGATAACGTTTCAAACCGTACAATAATTCCGTGGAATGGAATCCGTGATTTGAGAAATATTTAAAGTGAATCAGTAAACACCACAAAAGCCAACCATTGATATTAAATTATTCCTGGCACGTGTGCATGGATTTGGACATAAATAAGAATATGCTTAGCATGTATAGTCAAAGTACAAAGAGACATGCAATGACAACAATAAACCAATGTGTATCCATACCTGGTAGGGATTAAATCCTGGCATCATTGGCATCTGTCCACCTTGTGGGCGGTTAAAAGGACCACCTTGTGGAAACATTTGGGCTCCAGTAGAATTTGATGGGCCTTGCATATTTGGCAGGCCATTGGGAAAGCCCCCACCTGGAGGGGCAGCACTTGTGGGTAATGATCCAGAGTGCATCGGGTTCATTCCCATAAAATGTCCCTGTGGCATTGGAGGACCCATTTGATTCATATTGCCTTGCATACCCTAAAATCAAAAGAATAAACCAACATTTAAAATTCTCCCAATTATTTTATAGCAAATATCAGAGATTAAGATTTTACAAGTCTAATTGACCAAGTCCATTCTGCTTCAAGAGCTTTCAGCAACAACAATAACAAAAAAATAACAATAAAGAATTCAAGATAAGGATTTAACGGCATTATACCATTTGACCTGGCATTGGCATTGGATGTGACGCAGGCATTGATGAAGGCGCCTGCAAGGATCCTGGCATAGGTGAGGGCATACCATGAGGAGGCATCTGTGGAGGGCGAGGTAGATGAGGATGAGGAAGCAAAGGCATATGTGAAGGTGGTTGTAGCTGCTGCATATTTGGAGATTGCATAGGCATCGGGGGCATTTGCTGAGGAAGTGACTGGTGTTGCTGTTGTTGCATTGGCTGAGGATTTTGTTGATATCCCTGCTGCTGATTGGCAGCAAGAAGAGATGGATGTGGACCAGGAGGTAGAGGGGGGGCTCCAAGGGGCATAGGGATTGGAAGAGGCTGCTTCTGCTCCCCTTGAGTTACATCAAGAGATAATGGCATTGCAGCTCCAACTCCAGGAATGGTTCCTTCATTTCGAGTCAATCCAGCAGCAAATGGTCCAGGAGTTGTCGGAGGTTCGGGGATAGGGAAATTACCAGGCAAGCGACCAGCAACAGCAGGATTTTGTTCACCATAACCTGATATGGAGGCAAAAACTTAGAAAACTAACGGCAAGTTAAAATTTCCGAATCTAACACAGTTGCATTAAAGGCACAGTAGCTACAATAATTCCATATCAACATCCATTACCTCAACCCCATATCCGATAGTCTTACCTTGGTTCTGACCCATGTTAAATTTATCACGGGCAGTGTCTCCTGGCCTATTTCTGCACCAAAACTTTGTTGTATGATCATTGCTACCACTGCACAAGATAGTAGAAAGCTTAATTATATTAAGCAGTCAGTGAAGCTCATTTCAAAATAAGTTAAATTTCAATAGCAATTAATCCATGAGTTACGGGTTCAATAATTGCCAGCAGTCCAACATCATAACATAAAAACTTAGGCTATACAAACAAAGCTTTCTTCACATGTTTGAAACTATAGGCTATGTCTAGAATTATCTACTCAGCACTGATATAAATGCTTGTAGAGAAAAAAATTGATCGTTATTAACCATTATAGATCGTGGCAAGATAAATATTTACCAACTATATCATGCAATAATTGAACAAAATAACTGGTGATCTCTTTTGGTAATTCCTTTTTATTCTTAAATTCATAGTAAAGAGAGGGAAGGTAAATAAACTCTCCAGGACTCTTGGAAGTTAGTACCATAAACTAGAGTTGTTCTCCCCTTTCTGACACTATATACTTGCAGTAGATTTTTGTTTTGTGTGTGTGTCAGTGTAGGCACTCTCAAAATTAAATGAACCTTTACGGTACAAAAGATGATCATACATAACAAAGCCTTTTACCTGCAAAGAAGATATCCAATAGGATGCCAGGCGAGATCCCACACACTATTATCATGAGCACTGGAAACTTCAATCTGGGGAGTTTCATGTCTGCACACACCACATGTTACAAAATTACAAATAGCAAATAACTTTCAACAGAAATAGATAAGGAAAAAACAAAGGACAACTGGGGACTTGAAAAATAGCAGACAAGCACCAGCTTCACCAATAGTATAATGAATGCTGCTTATTGAGTCTATAGGAGGTGTACTCATGCTTGCAAAAAAGGACACATGAATACTGTCTAGTAGATTGAGTCTTCATCTCAGTTGTTCATCTATAATTTATGTTATTTCATTTGGATTTTGTTCAGTTCTAGTACCCACTATTTTTCCATCAAATATGGAATTGTTTCACTTAATTGTGGTATGCAATTATTTTATTAGCTATTTCCTCTTTCCACATGCTTGTATGTCAACAAGTAAGTTATTGAAATGAAAGACGAGTCATATTTTATCCAATGCAGCATACTAAAATTTGTTATCAGGTTCTCTTGATGAGTCTTTAATTTCAAAATAGGAAGAATGAGCAGAAAAGGGAGAATATCCTAAGACAAAGACTACTACAGACCCTTAAATTTGATTTCCATTTAGATAGCATAATAAATAATAATGTTGCTCTCTGTCATCATCTAAGACACACAGATAAACGGGAAAATACTTAAGGAGAAGACATATTAAGCATTAGTTTCCTTGCATTCTTCAATTTCCCTTGTCATATGAAGATCGATTAAAGAGAGAGAGGAAAAAAAACACAATCAATTCACCAGCATATTATCCAAAGACTTCTATTACTTTTCACAAAGATATGTTATTCTTAGAAGTTAACTCACTAAAAATTGTATCCTAACAAACTGGTCACATCTAAGCAATACTTATAGCTCTTTCTATGACTTAAAAGGCTTCAGTTGATTCTATTCCATATTCCAAGGGGAACGAAAGAAGACTAGACACATTCTCTTCTAATTATATGCCATCACATCATATTAGGAGCAAGTTCTCTTTACACTTCCGACATTCTTTTCCTTAGCCTTAAACTCCATGGGTTGAACAAAAAGTGGAAAGCACAGGAAAACACCAAAGTAAATTACAATTAATAAATTACTAGAATGAAGGAATTATTAATTAAATGGTAAAAGAAGTTACCCAACAAGCCAATGGAAAATGGATCCATCAAAACTCCCACTAACAAAATATTCTTCATGAAATGGATGCCATGCCAATGCTAGAAAAGGATGGGGAAGAATGAGTAACTTTCAGTGTCACATCAGACAAAATGAATCAACCAAAAGAAAAGAAAAGAAAAAAAAAAGAAAAAGAAAAAGAAGGAAACCAACACAAATTAATTATTGCTTTTGCAAGCAAGAATCATTGAGGAAATTTATACATTTTTATAATATTATCCTTTTTACTTTTACCTATCCTTTGTGGACATTTATCAAATGTAAAACTCAATATGCAAAAATTGTTACTAACCAGTCACATCCTTACGATGCCCACGGAAAGATTCAAGTTCCTTCATAGCCCTAATATCATAGAGCTGCAAACAAAAAATTAGAAACAAAGTACATATTAAACAAGATAGTAAAGAGGAAAATAGTTACCAGAAAGCTTCAACCAGGGAAAAAAAGAAAAGAAGTTGTCAACCTTGATGATTTGATCCTTTGCAGCAGTTAGCACCCAGTTACCGTTTTGATTCCATTTGACACAAAGCACCGTGTTTTTGTGGCCATGACTGAAAAACATATGGAAAGCCCATCAAAGTGATATCAAATATATAGATAATTGCCGTTCAGTTGCCTTTGGTTTTGGCAAAAGTGCCAGCTGTCCATCAATTTTTGCTCAAAAGCTGCATGTTGGCATTTCAATTTGGGTAGATTTGGAGAACTCACCCTGACCAACACCACAAGATAAAAGTATTCCTACTGATTTGTCTAAAGCATATATAAACAAGGTCTAACAAGCAGAGTGTTTAAGAGGTCCTTTAGCCAAAAGCATGCATAAGGTAGCTCCAAGTGGAACCATAGAATTCTGCAGTAAACAATAAATTTAAGCATGTTGTACTCACAATGAGCAAAGCTCCCTTCCACTTTTAGCATCCCATAGTTTTACAAGGTTGTCTTTTCCACCTAGAAAAGGTCATAATGGCATCCATGACTAAGGATAGCAATAACAACTAACAGAAAAAAACTCAGAAAAGAAATACCAGGCAGACCTGAAACTAGTAGAGATTTTGTGGGGTGCCAATCAACACTCTTCACATCCCAACCATGGCCTGCCTGAGTTCAAAACAGGTACAAGAGCTCTTAGGTTAAACAGTATAGATACAACACAAACTGTCATGTATGACAGCATACACTTGTAATTTATAGCAATTTTAGAGCATATAGAAAGCACTCCTTGAAGCAAACAATGGTCTTGGCCCCCTAAAAAGGGATAAGGAGAAAAGGCTTGAGATAAAAGACTATGAATAGCAAATAAAACGAATGAAACTTCTAATCAAAACTTTAATCAAACATATTTAACAAAAATAAATATCTACTCATTGCAAATTCATAGATAAATCCAAACAAAAAGCATAAAAAGCAAAAGACTCGTCTAATAGAGCACAGGGGGAATAGGTATAGAGACCAACTCTTACTTCATAAGAAGGACAAAACTAAAATAGATGGCATTGGAAAAAGGTCAGTGCGCCCATTATTAGGAAATCACTCAAATTCAGGCAATGAACTGATTAGCACACTTAATTAGTTGAAGCACATTACCAGTTAATGATCGCTCTTCTTGGCAGCGAGCAAAGTCCCAAACTTTAACAGTAGTATCATCAGAGCAAGAACAGAACTTCAAATCTGTCCTACAAAAGCTGTTGATGAGGTGCATCATGAGATGCTTGATAGACAAATGCTCAACGGAATATATTAATGAAGCAAAAAACAAAATCCCTACCTCAAATCACGAATTGATTCTTTATGAGCAGATTTATTAGCCTTCACGTTGTTCATGTTGTTCTGCCAGTACCTAAAAGTTGCTCCCATATTAATATCTATGTTACTTGGAGTAAGAAAATATCCAATGAACAACAATTATAACATATAGATAAGAAAAAAATAGTAAAAAGTATGTTAGATAGATTACTTAATTGCACCACCATCATCACCAGAGACCATCCAGTTGTCATTATGACTCCATACCATGGACCTGATTGCCTGATCATGGGCCTGCACATTTGAAAAAATGCATCCCACAACACTCTTCAAGTTGGCTTATAATTTCAGAGTAAATATATGAAAGCACCAAACAATAATAATCATGTACCTGAAGAATCATTTCAAAGTTAAAAGATTGTCCATTCCAAAGGGTGAATTCCCCACTTTGAGAGCCAGTTATTAGACGCCTCCCATTAGGAGTCCACTGAAGATGAAAAAGGTTGAAATAATGGGTTGGTATTTGGGAGCAATCTAAAGCATTATATCGAATATAGAAAATACATGAAAAAAGGAAGAATAGAACACTGATTATACAAAGCAATTATCAGTTAAATTAATCTCTCTCCATTCCAATTTCTAATGTATATGTTGATATGCGCCAATTTGCGCATACGGACCCAAACATTTCAAAGTAGCCAATTAATAAATTTTACTAATAAAGACCAAGTGACTGGCTGTCAGTTCCTTACATTTCAGTTTTCCTTATCAGGTGAAGAAAGGGCAAAAAGATATTCAGTTTATGGCATTTGACTATTTAAGCAACAAGGGAATATGATACGGAAGAAGAAAATCGCTGTACAAAGAAAATGCAATTGATGTGTGAAAGTCAATTAAGCCATTTTACAATAAAGTAACATGTTAAGTATTGTGATAACTAGTTAGCATCGTGATAATTAGTTAGCATCATGACTAGGAAAATATTAGTTACGTAACAAATTGGGTGTAATGCAATTTCATCTGATAACAAATTCAGTGTTGTTTACACAATTCACAGCTAAGAATCTAGCATATGAAAGGACAAAACACAAAAATCATAAACGATATCCTCTTTCATTTCAAGAATGAAAAAATGATTTCAAAAATCCAAACATTACAAAAAAATAAAAATTAAAAATATAACTTATTTTCAATCTCAATTCCATCATTCAATTCATATCAATTATATATACATACTCACCTATTTTTCCACATTGCTGGTCTCCATATAGATAAGTAACTCATAAGCTCAAGGCAATAAATCACATTTTCACAAACTCACTTTAAACATATAGTCATACTCTTACACATCTCATTCGCTTCTATTCCTAAAATATACATCATTACTTCATCATATCTGGTCTTAGCCTCAATTAGATTAAATGAATCTTTCCAATATTCTATTGGAAAATGAATTTCAAAATATCTCTTGTTGCCCAAAATAGGTCTAAGTTGCATTGTCTTAGGTTTCATAAGATTAGACGAACCATCCCAATATTCTATTGGGGTGCGAACTCTAAAATATCTCTAATTTACTCAAAATAAACGTATATGCATCGTCTTAAATTTCATGAGATTAGATAAATTTTTCCAATGTTCTATTGCAAAGATGATTGCAAAATATCTTTTATTGCCCAAAATAGACACATATGTGCTGTCTTAGACTCAGTGAGACTAGACGACCTTTCCCAATATTTTATTGGGTGGCGACTTCAACAACCTCCTTCTTGCCCCAAATAAACGCTCTTGTAATCCCTTACAAGTCTTAGGAACCTTTCTCGGATACCCTAAAGGCGAGTCAATTCGGGCCCCCAGGAGTTCAGCGCACGTCACAGTATGTATAAATAATTGACATGAATTGAATGATGGAATTGAGATTGAAAATAAGTTATATGTTATGGAAGTGAATATTGTTAAGAACTATCCGATATTTGTGTGATGTAATTTTGCGAAGGTTTTATTATGTGAACTTGATACAAGTAATTGAGTCAGTTGTTTAGCCTGCAAATTGAGTCGTGGATAGATAAGCATGCCTATAGGGTCTAAAGTGCTGCAGCCAAAAGCAAATGATTGTGTGTTTGATTTATAAGTATTTCCGGATACTAGATTGCGATATAAGTATCTACGGATACTAGATAGCGATATAAGCATCTACGGATACTAGTAGAAAGGTATCTTCGGATATCAGAATGATAATCCCATTATCCACTATTGTAGAAGTGCAGACAAATTAGGAAATAGCTAATAAACAAATGATTGACTGTCAACTTTATGTATTTAGTGAATTTGTGAGTGTATAATATGTGATAGGTTAAGGCTTAAGTAATGTGGTTTATGATTATAAATTTATGGGAATATATGTGCTATATATATATATATATAAATATGAATTGATGTTGATAATTGCTAGTGTAATGTGAACTGAATACATAATTAAATTGAACCTTTTTGAGTTCATTTATATATTGCTATTATTGATTAATTTGTACCTACGGTCTATGATAGCGAGAGTGTATCTTCGGATACGATAGATAGTGGTACGTTCGAGTACTGACATGATACCCGCTATCCACGTTATTGAATTGCAGACAATGCTAACAATAATAATATTATATATTTATATTCAAGTGCTAATTATTGCTTTATTATATGAATAGTGTGACATACGTGAATTAGGTGATATTGACAATCACTAGTTATATAATGTTAATTGTTAATATGAATTGCATTTAGGTTCCATGAGTATGTGAACTGTATTGATGAACACGCATATCTCTAATGTGTATAGATCCAACTTGGATTCACAAGAGTGTGTATATTCAGATATAAATGTGAAAGAGGTATTTTTATGTGATAATGCAGAAAGAGGTACATATACGTACCACAGTGATATTCCGATATCTAATTCTAAGAGTGTGGAAGCAAAGTATAGAACGAATGAAGTGTTGTGAATATGTCATGTGTGATTTTAGGATATAAAGTAATGAACTATGAATGATTTTGATGATATTGATAATTACTTGTTATGTAGTCGTTGATATATGTGTGACAATATATGATTGCTTAGATATGATAGATGATATATTATATGTATGTGATAATGCAAGGCATGTTCAAAATTTGATACAATGACTGTTATGCATGTGTATGGTATCTTGTTGTTCCCCACTAAACGTTATCGCTTAGCATGAATGTTTTTATTCACGTAGGTATCTGAAGATAGCGGCTTGGAAGACAGTCCTACATCACCAATGGCCGACACATTAGGAACTGTCGTATGTAGGTTATTTTGTGATAGTAAAGGATGTGTATTTATAGTGGGCATGTGTAAGGGAACTAAAGTTTTTGTATCAAAGAAACTGTAATTTGTAAAACGAAAGCTGAAGTAAGACTATAAATGTTATGTAATGTAATGTATAGATTTTCGGAGTGTAATTGAACTTTATTTTTGAAAGAAATTTATTAATCTTAAACTTTGTATGGTATACTATTTTAAGCGCATGTATTTGTGTTGTGACACTCTATAGTCACCATAATAAATCTCTATAGGTGGTTAGGGGGTTTTACAGTTAGTGGTATCAAAGCATACGTTTAGTCATTTCTGGGCTAGTATAGAATAGAAATGCGTATAGTTTGTGTTTGCCTGATGCGGATGTCTTTGCTTTTCTTAGAATGTCGAGGGATTCTTCTTCGAAAGCGATGAAAGAGATTTCTGGAAGTGGTAGTCCTAAAGATTCATGTGTTAAAGTCTGAGTTAATTATCTTAATTGTGATTCGTAAGTGATTGGTCCTTCGGGGCATCATGTAAATGTGTATAATGCGTATGAGAACTGTTTCTAAGTGATTCAAAGTAAAGAGTTAACTGTTAATTTGATAGAAATGCTATCTCAAGAATTTGATTTAATTCTAGGTATGGATAACTTTGGAATTAACAATGATGTGGAATGTAAAGGAAAGTGATACACTTTGTACGCCTGTCAGCTATCTCGTTGAAACCATTTGAACATGAGCATGTAGAAATATAGGGATGGAAAAAGTGCATTAATATCGCATAAATTGCATTATTGCATCATTTTGCATACATACATCATCATATATTCATTCGCATCCCTTGATCATGTGTGCAAACCATATGTGTATGTGTCTCATTTGAAAAGAAAGCTGACAGGATGTACATATAATATTTGGTGTTAGAAAAATGACTATTGAGGAAGAGTGGAGTGTTTGTTAATGAAAGTATGAAGCGTGAGTAACCAAAGTTAAGAAGAAGAGTTATCTACAAAGTTCATATAAGAGACTGCGAATAAAATGAGTGAATGAAATAACAGGTGTATCTCGTGAATTCGATGCGTCAAGGAATTGTGCAGTAATAGCATAAAAGTAGCAGTGTCTTCATATGAAGCATGTGTGTTTGAGTTTCTGAGTAGTGATAAAGTTTTATGGAAGTATCTTAATAGAGGAAAGCTAAGTATCCTCTAATGTTGGATCATATTTGAATTTCGAGGACGAAATTCTTTTGAGGAGAGAGTTGTAACGACTTTAAATCCACCCTAGTAGTATTTTGGCTTAACTAGGGTAATTGGATGAGCTTGATTTGAGATTACCAATTAGGACTTAAGTGTAATTGAATAAATAAGGACCTAATTTAATAAAGTAAATAAGTTTAAGTGGCTATAAAGTAGTAGTGTGTGATTAATTAGCACAAAGTATGATTAGTTTAATCTAATCCTAATTATAAGGCTGGAAGTGGGATCCGAGTGTCAATTGTTGGCCTCGCCAACACACCCTTTTTGCATGAAATATAAATGTGGTGAGAGAGGCAGAATTTGCCATTTAGTGCTTTCCTTTGGTTCGGCCACTTGACCTCCATTTCTTTATCTTATTTGTTCTTCTTTCTCTTCATCATCTTCAATTGTTGGTCATTGAATTTCGGTTTGGTTGATTGGTTAGTTCTTGAGTTAAGTTGAGTCTTGGATCATCAAGGTGAGTGATTGAACTAGAATTCTATTCTTCTTCTTTTTTTCATTTCTTCTATAATGAGTTGGTATTGATTCCCCCTTGTCCCAATTATGGAATTTGGATTGTGCATGTGGTGGTAGAAACAAAAAGAGTTAAAGGAAAGATAAAGCTTGGTGAGCTCATTAGGAGCATAGGAGAAGAGGTTTGGGAACTAGTTGCCTTGTTTGTGTAAATTGACTGATTGTGTGTTTAAAATGTGTAAATTATGTTATGAGACATATTGAATTGAAGAAATGAACATATTGAGTTATAGTGATAACTATGAATCAAATTGACTTAGTTTGAACCCTAATTTCAGAGATGTGAATATTGATTGTGTAATTTCTAGTTATTGGCATATACTGAGAATTTGATTGTGCCGTAAAGTTCATATATATGTATAGGAACTATAGTTTGAATTTGGTATATTGGTTTGGCCAAGTTGGTTGTTTTCAAGCTTGATAAGCGATTGTGTCAAATGGTCTTTGAGTTCTATTATGACCCATGTGAATTTTTTATGCTGTGAAATGAATTTTACAACTCTAAATTGGATGAAACCAATTGGGTTGAATCCTTGAAGTCTATGTCTTTAAATGTTGTAGAAATAGTTTGTTGATTGGAGGACTCTAAAGTCTCCAAAATTACCTATAAGTGAAGCTAAAATTTCTGTACGAGGGTTTTGGGACAAGTCATGCTCCTTAGACCATAATTTCTTGAATTTAAGTCTAAATGCTATCTAAGTTGTGTAAATTGGAAGTTAGCACATATATGATTAAATGATTAGTAGAGCATATCGGTTAAAAATGCCATTAAAATTGTTTTTAAAAGTCATATACATGAAGTAGGAAAAGTGTGCTTGTAGGGTAAGTTTTGTGTATGTCTCTCTTG
Source organism: Excoecaria cochinchinensis (assembly GCA_947683425.1). Taxonomy (NCBI): domain Eukaryota; kingdom Viridiplantae; phylum Streptophyta; class Magnoliopsida; order Malpighiales; family Euphorbiaceae; genus Excoecaria; species Excoecaria cochinchinensis. Next base: position 462,819 of record CANTUQ010000125.1, on the reverse strand, counting down.
ACCTTGAGTGACTGTTTTGCCCATAGATCGAGTTTTAGTGTTCCACATTCGCTGATTAAAAATGGAGCAAAAACCTAAAATCCACACCTAAAAATGTCTCAGAGATATGGTTGAGCTAATTCTAACTCTAAGTATCCTAAAATTGGCCAAAACAGAGATATCTCTATTTTGGCCGATTCATTTGAGCAGTTTAGGTTGTTTAAATCATAACTTAAGTTTTCGATATCCAAATGACTTGAAACTTGATCCATTGAAAATTTAACATCCTAAGGAACAATTGTTCAGAAGAGAGTTTTGTTTAAAAATGAGGTTTAGATATTGTTATAGGCTTTGAAAAATAGGGTAATGAAGCAGTCCCGAGTTTCTATTTATGTTTTGCTAAATTTTGGTATATCACGGTGACAACAAATTCATTGCCACCATGACCAATGCCGAGAGGAGGCAGAATACCTATTTTTGGATCTCACGGTCACAACAAAGTCATTGCCACCGTAACCCCCTCTGTTTTGACTATTTTATGTGTTTTTTTCCTCAAATTGAACCCGTATTGCATCAAAACTTTCTGGAATCTATCTTATGCATGTTTAGGACTATTAAATGAGTATAAGAATAGCTATCACTTGGAAAATACACATAAATAGGATTACGATTAATAGCAAAAAAAATTCTTGACCAACTGGAATTACTATTCCCTCACTAGTTATGTCTGTATGTGTGTGCATGTAGTTCAGCAAACACAATGATGTAAATAAATCTAACATGAATTGTGACATACCAAAACCCGATTAATAGAACACCGGTTCTTGTTCAGAGATGTATGAACGAACTTTGCAGCAAAGCTTGTTGATGGATTATCAGAATAGGCAACTGTTGGCAACATCTGCACGAAAGACAAGAGAATGAGATAAATTTATTCATTACAAGAAAGGAAACTAAGTATTCAGTCAACACACACACAAAAACATCATTAACTGACATCAATTGCTGCTGCTGGAGTAGGTTGCAATGCTGTCCTGTCTCTCAAGTCTCGCTGCCACGTACGAATCTGCAGCATCAAAAGTTGAATGAACACAGAAGCATCTAAGAGATGCCAGCATAACATATGGAGAGGATTATAAATGAAGATCATTACCTGCATGTAACGGACAACAGTGCTTGTATAATCAACTGCTCTCCTTTGGGTGAGCTTTCTCATTCTTCTTGAACCAAAATTTTCACCATGAGCTGCTAAAGCCATCGGGCAGAAACAATGTTAGAACCACTAACGTAACCAGACTGGCAAAATTTACCCAGTGACAGTATCATGGTGTGGGGTTTGTGAAAATAAAGCCTGAGATTTTTGAGGCAGTATAACTCGTAGGCTTACCTTCACTACAAAGAGCATTAATATACATCAAACTACCAGAAATTCAAACCCAATAAAGGTAGGACCTCAAAGGTGATTGAGGCAGAGCCTCATTAATTGGCTACCTCTCTATTATAGCTAATATCTTCCTAGGTCTACTTCCTAATCTCCGTTCCCCAAGTATTAATTACTTTCCTAATCATCTTCTCCCTCAGTATTAATTACTTCCTTAATCTCATTTTCCACAATAATTAAAAGCACATCCTCAATATGTAAATTAACCTCATATATACGACCGAAAACCTAAAACCATCCGCGATACTGCCAGAATGGTGCGTAATTGAGACGAATTCCTCCCTCCATAACTGTCCATAAACCCACAAGTAGAATTGCCAAATTAACTCCATAACTTCTCCATTGAAAAATTCACTCGGTTGGCTTAAATTTACGAAGAAACAGAATATAAGACTGCACCCTTGAAAAAATCAACAACTGACACAGATACATTGTGTACATACACACTTTGATACCCACAAAAGTACACTTTACAGGCTTACCGTCGAAAGTAGGAGGAGGGGGCCCAGGCGCGGAGGGGTTGTGATACTCTGGGGGACTAATATGAGTTGAAGAAGAGGCTGAAGGCTGTCGAATCATCGGCGGCGGCGGTCCTCTGAGGAATTCACCGCCTGGATGTGGTTGTTGCTGTTGCTGGTGTTGAGGATCACCGTACATCATTGTAACGGTCCAATATGAACAAAAACCCTAAATCTAAAATTTGAAAAAAAGAATTGGGAGAGCAAAATGGCGGATAACTGTTACCCTAAAACCTAATCGAGGTCGACAATGGATGAAGAGAGCGGGAAATAAAGGGTTACAGAGCTTATAAGTTGGATGGGGGCAATAAATATTAAATACTGTTAGTTTAAGTAGCGGGCCCAGTGTGTTTTCCTCGTGGATCTTATATTAACAAAAACAAACCGCATACACCATGGTTGATATATATTACTCACTCCGTTTCTAACCGCATACACCATGGTTGAGTTCAAATGGGCATTATCAGTTAATCCGATCCGATCCAATTTTAGACTTCGTGTACTTCAATTTTTATTTATCACCTAGCTAATTTGGACTTAGGCCGGCATAATATATATACATAGAGAGAGAGATTGAGAGGGGGAGAGAGCAACAGTAAAGCCCGTTTACATAGATTGAACTAGAAATATTTCAAGTGGATGAACCAGACCGGGCTTGTACTAAAGCCCATGAACAATCTACCGAGTTATGATCTTCTTTACTACATATCCATGCAAAAATATGCACTAAATCGGGGAAAAAAAAAGTGTATTAATAATTAATGGAAAACGTAAAAGAAAACTTATGTACACTAACACAAAATATGCAATAGTTTCCTTGTTAGGATCGACGAACTATTTAGACGGTGATTTTATGGCAACAGTGAAGAAATAGCCAAAGTAATAAAAATAAATACACACAAGTTTACGTGGTTCGGCAATATGCCTACGTCCACGGGAGCAGAGGAGCAATAAGTTTACTATCAAAGAAACAATATTACAAATGGAGAAAACTCTCAACCCAAAACCCAATAATACCCGCTCACCAAAATACTCTTTACTCAGAGTATTATCTAATAACTTTCTTTTTCGTTATCTTTTTCACAGGCAGAGGGAAAGCCTTTTATAGGCAAAAAACTGAACTGTGCAACCATGGGATTTACTGTGCCACCGAATTCGGTGGCATGTGATAGGCAGCAATGTTTGACAATATAAGAAGAAACAAAAGAAACAAAAGCCTAATAAAACAAGAAAACCATAATTCAAGGCATCCAACAAATCTCCACCTTGACTTGAATTTTATCAACAGTAAACTTAGCTCCACCTTCTCCAAATAGCTTTAAGTGCTACGTACATACACCAATCAAGTCCAAACAGTGTTTGAACTTGGTAGCAGGAAGAGACTTTGTCAACATATCTGCTGGGTTGTCTGCAGTACCAATCTTTTTAACCATAACATCTCCTTGTGCGATAATATCTCGAACAAAATGGTACCTGATGTCAATGTGCTTTGTTTTTCCATGAAACATCTGGTCTTTGGTCAGATGTATAGCACTTTGACTATCGCAAAAGACAACTGTCACTTGATGATCTGAATTGAGCTCATTGTATAAGCCCTTTAACCAAATAGCCTCTTTGATAGCTTCAGTTACTGCCATGTATTCAGCTTCTGTTGTAGACAATGCAACTGTAGGTTGCAATGTAGATTTCCAACTGACAGCACTATTTCCAAAAGTAAATACGTAGCCTGTCAATGATCTCCTTTTGTCGAGATCTCCTGCATAGTCCGAGTCGACATAACCAACCAAACTACTATCACCACCACTGAACTCCAAACAGGTGTCAACTGAACCTTTTAAGTATCTCAGAATCCATTTTACTGCTTGCCAGTGAACTTTACCAGGATTTGCCATGAATCTGCTTACAACACTAACTGCATGAGAAATATCAGGTCGAGTACATACCATGGCATACATCAGACTGCCTACTGCACTGGAGTATGGAATATGATCCATGTACTTCTGCTCTTCATCTGTTTGTGGTGACTGTATAACTGAAAGCTTGAAATGAGCAGCTAATGGAGTACTTACAGACTTTGCATCTTTCATGCCAAAACGCTCTAGAACTTTCTCAACATATTTCTTTTGAGTGAGGAACAACTTTCCTGCTTTCCTGTCCCTCTGAATCTCCATTCCAAGAATCTTCTTTGCTGCTCCAAGATCTTTCATCTCAAACTCTTTACTCAACAAGGCTTTCAGCTTCTCAACTTCAGAAGTATTCTTTGCAGCAATCAACATATCATCAACATATAACAATAAATATATGAATGATCCATCATCTAAACTTCTGAAGTAAACACAATTATCATAATTACTCCTTGAAAAATTATTACTAGTCATGAAGGAGTCAAACCTCTTATACCACTGCCTGGGTGACTGCTTAAGGCCGTATAGAGATTTCTTCAATAAACAAACATGGTCCTCCTTGCCTTCAACCTTGAAACCTTCTGGCTGTTGCATGTAGATTTGCTCTTCAAGGTCACCATGTAGAAAAGCAGTTTTGACATCTAACTGCTCCAGTTCTAAGTCATACTTAGCCACCATAGCAAGTAACATGCGAATGGAACAATGTTTCACAACTGGGGAGAAGACATCATTGAAATCCACACCTTGAACTTGCTTGAATCCCTTTGCAACTAGGCGAGCTTTGTATCTTGCTTCTTCAATGCCTGGGTTGCCTTCCTTCTTCTTGAAAACCCATTTGCAATCGATAATCTTCTTTCCTTTTGGTGGTCTAACGAGCTCCCAAGTGCCATTCTTATGCAATGACTCCATTTCTTCTTGCATAGCTATCAACCATCTATCTGAGTTGGCTCCTGAAATGGCTTCTGAATATGTGGATGGCTCTTCAACATTGTTGATCTCCTCAGCTGCTGACAAAGCATAAGCCACCAAATCTGCATAATCTTTATATTTTGTTGGCTTCTTTATTTCTCTCCTTTCTCTATCTTTGGCAATAGAATATGGCTGCTCCTGTTCGACTGAGTTAGGATCTGAATCACCTTGCTGAGAGCTGGATGGTTGTGAATCTGACTGCGACATAGAATCTTGCTGAGCAGGATAGTCTTCAACATTCATCTCCTGTCTCTGACTGGCCTCCACCTGTTTATCAGAACTGCAAGGTACCAATACTTCATTTTTCGAGTGAAGCATAGAACCTTCATCAAATGTGACATCTCTGCTGATTATAACTTTGGATGATTTTGGACACCAAAGTTTATATCCTTTCACCCCTGATGGATATCCTAGAAAAATGCACTTCTTCGCCCTTGGTGCTAACTTGCCATCATTGACGTGCATGTATGTTGGACAGCCAAAAATTCTCAAATTTGAATAATCTGCAGGTTTGCCAGACCAAGCTTCTTCTGGAGTCTTGAAACCAATTGGAACTGATGGAGAGCGATTGACTAAATAGCAAGCAGTTGAAACAGCTTCTGCCCAGAAACTCTTTGGTAATCCAGCATTTGAAAGCATACACCTTGCTCTCTCAATAAGGGTTCTGTTCATCCGTTCAGCAACTCCATTTTGTTGAGGTGTCATCCGAACTGTGTGATGCCTCACAATGCCTTCATTTTTACAGAAGTTATTGAACTCACCAGCACAAAACTCCAAGCCATTATCTGTTCTCAGCCTCTTTATTTGCCTTCCTGTCTGCTTCTCAATCATGGTTTTCCATTGTTTGAATGTGGAAAACACCTGATCCTTGTGTTTAAGAAAGTAAACCCAAACCTTCCTCGAGAAGTCGTCGATGAAGACAAGCATATATCTGGCACCACCTTTTGATGGAACTTGTGATGGCCCCCATAGATCAGAATGGATGTAATCCAAGGTACCTTTGGTTGTGTGGGTACCTGTGCTGAAACTGACACGTTTTTGCTTTCCGAAAATACAGTGCTCACAAAAATCAAGCTTGCAAGTATTTTGTCCACACAAAAGACCCTTTTTGCTTAACAGGGTTAAGCCTTTCTCGCTCATATGGCCTAATCTCATATGCCATAATTTGGTGACGTCGATTTCAGACATTTGAGTAGTAATTGTAGCAGCAGCTCCTGTAACTGTGGTTCCTTGTAGGAGATAAAGTCTTCCAAACAGTTTAGCTTTCATCACTATCAGAGCACCTTTGCTAACTTTCATGACTCCACCTTCACTTGTGTATTTGCACTCATTAGCATCAAGAGTGCCCAAAGAGATGAGATTTTTCTTCATGTCAGGAGCATGGCGAACGTCTGTCAAAGTTCGTACCACGCCATCATGCATCTTGATTCGGATTGTGCCCTTGCCAATAACTTTGCAAGCTGCATCGTTGCCCATCAAAACAACTCCACCTGCAAAAGATTCATATGTGGAGAACCAGTCCCTATTGGGACATATGTGATAAGAGCAACCTGAATCCATAATCCAATCATCTTTAAACCTGCACCTTTCACTGTTAGTGACTAAAAGAATATCAGATGTGGACTCATCTTCGGCAATACTAGCTTCGGCGGATTTTTCCCTTCTTTCTTCAGTTGATTGTTTATTTTTCAACTTATAACAGTCAGCTTTAATGTGCCCTTTTTTATGACAATAGTTACATGTCAAATTTTTATGTCTAGATTTTGACCTAGACTTGCTACTGCCATAATTCTTATTTTTAGACCTGCCTCTAGCAACAAGGCCTTCTGCTACATTATCATCTTTACTACCGACAATTCCTTTATCAATTATAATTTTAGAGAGTAAAGCTGTCTTAACCTCCGCCAAAGACACACTATCTTTTCCATAAAGCATTGTATCCCTAAAACTTTTATGTGACGGTGGTAATGAACACAACAATTTCAAAGCAGCATTTTCATCATCAACTTTAGCACCCACATTTTCTAAACTTACTAAAATTGATGTATATTCTTCCAGATAGGTTTTAATTGAAGTACCTTCCTGCATTTGAAATGTGTAGAACCGCGTCATGTGGTACAGCTTGTCGGTCAGGGTTTTGGACATGTACAAGGACTCCAGCTTCGCCCATAAGCCAGCTGCTGTATCTTCATTGATGACCTCCTGAAGAACTTCATTAGACAAACAGAGCTGAATTGTGGAAACTGCCTTGTTGATTATCTCCTCCTTCTTTTCTTCAGTCATTGACTCCGGCATTCTATTCTTCCCCAATAGAGCTTTTTCAAGCCCATTCTGAATTAAGATGGCGCGCATCTTAATCTTCCACAAAGAGAAATTTATGTTGCGATCAAATTTCTCAATATCAAATCTTGTAGTTGCCATTCCGTATAAGTGAACAGTGCCGTATAGGTGAACAGTGCCGTATGAACAGTACCCTTCTACAGTCCTCCGCACAGTATCTGCTACAGTGCTCTAAACAGTCTCCGCACAGTATCTGCTACAGTCCTCTGAATAGTAATCTGAACAGTACTGATACAGTGATCTGAATAGTAACTGGTGGCCCACGAAACAGTATTTGAGCGAAAACCATGCAAATGCAAATGCAAAATTTTTCACTTTAACAGTATCACTATTCACCGAATTTCTCGTTTTACACCCGTTTTCGAAACGGATCGTACCGAAAAATTCCTTATATTTTTCTCGTCCCGGCACTATAATTGTTTCTCCAAAATTCGCTACTTTTCCGGACAGCAATTCCAATGCAGTGTGAAAAATAGCCGAACCAAAGCTCTGATACCAATTTGTTGGGATCGACGAACTATTTAGACGGTGATTTTATGGCAACAGTGAAGAAATAGCCAAAGTAATAAAAATAAATACACACAAGTTTACGTGGTTCGGCAATATGCCTACGTCCACGGGAGCAGAGGAGCAATAAGTTTACTATCAAAGAAACAATATTACAAATGGAGAAAACTCTCAACCCAAAACCCAATAATACCCGCTCACCAAAATACTCTTTACTCAGAGTATTATCTAATAACTTTCTTTTTCGTTATCTTTTTCACAGGCAGAGGGAAAGCCTTTTATAGGCAAAAAACTGAACTGTGCAACCATGGGATTTACTGTGCCACCGAATTCGGTGGCATGTGATAGGCAGCAATGTTTGACAATATAAGAAGAAACAAAAGAAACAAAAGCCTAATAAAACAAGAAAACCATAATTCAAGGCATCCAACATTCCTCTATGCGGAATGATATGTACGTTAACACTAGTTAATAAAGTTTGATATTATTGGAATTTTAATTACGAGTTCAATCCCTGATATTTCTAAATATATAAGCACCAAGATTTGCTTTGAAACCTAAACCCAATACAACAATTGATGACATCTATAGTTTTGGCTTAGTAGTTTGCTTGCAATTTTGTATTTCTCACGTGTAAAGCAGACATTAGACTAGAACTGCAGGAAATGTGAGATTTTTCAATTGAACCGAACACTCTTTTTTCGAAAACTTTGTTAAATTTGGGTTATATATGTGCTTTATTAAATCCATGGCCTACCGTTTTTATGGGTTCGAAAAAACCTAGTTCTGGTTTTGGATTACGACTTCATTTTCATTTCTTGAATCTTTTCATTTATATAAAATGTGAAAATCGAACCGAATGTAGAACCGACCATTCAAAACGATTGCGGTTGAATCGGTTCGACCCAATTCAACCTTTTTTTAAATACCATTATTTATAAAATATTTGAAAATATAGTTTAAATAACGCTACATGAAAATAAAAATTTTAAAGAATCTATTTATCATCAATTATCAATCTTAGACATTATTATCAAGTTATTAAACATTAATTCATAATAAATAAAGAATCATATAAATATAATAACAAATGAATCAGATCAAAATGTAAAAATATAAAAATATAGAAATAAAATTTCAATTATTGAATAAAATCATGCTTATAATTTTATAAAACAATAAATATAGAAATTAATATAAAAAAGAGTGCGGTTGCAGTTTATCATTTTTATGGCTTATGCGAGTATCAACAATTTAATTGGGTTTTTTCCCCGAATTCTAAGGTCCTATTCAGCGTTTTTTTGCCTAATTTTCTGTATGGTGCCTAAGGAAATAAAGCATTGAAATCAAAAGATTTGATTTATTTCATCTAATGTTTAATATTCTAAAATAGGTAATTAAATTCAATGCTATTAACACATATAAGGCAAAAACAGATTTCCTTGCAATCCATGGACAAGTGCAAGCTATGGCATCCATCTATATATAGCCAAGCAAAAGAACATGAAAGAACCAACTTCAATTCATTTTATCTATCAGTATTCAGTATCGGTCAAGAACAATGACAAACGCCTATACATTATCTGCTTCTTTAATTCTTTCAGTATTTCTTGGTTTATCTCCATTTGTTTATGGCAATGGTGATTCTGATGCTTTGATTGCCTTGAAGAATGTCTTATCCGATCCCGACGGTGTGCTTGCGAGCTGGGATCCAAACTTCGTAGATCCTTGTACTTGGTCTCGCATAACCTGCAACACAGATAATCGTGTTACCAGGGTGTATGTCACCAGATATCTCTTTTTTTTCACTTAGATATTCACTGCATGTAATGATTTATTTTTTTTTTGTTTTTTGAGAGCAGGGATTTGATGCTCTGTAACCTTGGAGGCAATCTGGCTAAAGCAACTGCACTTGGGAGGCTTGATCAATTACAATATCTGTATGTTATTTATATGGAAAATAATTACTAAAAATATAAATCTTACAAAATCTATCAATTATTTAATTGATGATACGTAAAAATGCAGGAACCTTGATAGAAATAATCTTGAAGGAAGCATTCCTGCTGAGTTTGGTAATTTAAAGAACCTAATTGCCTTACACTTGTACTCCAACAAACTCACTGGCACTATTCCTCCCCTCGGCCAATTGACCTCCCTTCGATTTTTGTAAGTCTAAATTAAAAAAGAAAATATTTTTATTCATAAACTAATTAAAATAAAAATAAAATACTTATAAAAAAAATTAAAAATTACTTTTCATTTGTAGAGCAGGAAACATAATTTCTCATTATTGTAATTTTTAATTTAATTATATATGAAATCGATATATTGTAGATTACGAAATAAAATTTTTCCATTTGTAAGGCGACTTTTTGACAATATGATAATTGGACTTGTTTCGAAGGAGCTTGATGGCTTAGCAAACCTAGGGGAAGTGTATGTATTTTAATTAAACTTCTGCATTTATTAATTAAATTACTAAGTTATAGTATCTTTTAGCAACCTAAAGTCGGTAATTATTTTTTCCAACTTTTAGCAACCGATTCCATAATTCATCTCAATTTTACTGTTTTAGCGACAAATTCGATTCCGTCCCTGAATGGACTTTTTTTTAATGTTATAATTTTTTTAAAAATTTTTTCTGCAGGGATTTGTCAAACAATGATCTTTGCGGAACAGTTCCACCAGGACTTGAACACATCGCAAGTCTGAAGTAATTAGTTTCCTCTCTTTTCTTTTTTTTTTGGTTGAATTATATTATTTTATTCAGATATATTTGATTGATTTATTTACTGCAACAGTCTTCAGAATAATCCTCGATTGGGTAAACCGGGGCCTTGCCCATGAAAAGAGATTGGAATGGGAAGATATGCAAGAACTGAATAAGATGAATGTGGTCCTATTTTATTATAACAGAACAGTTGGATATTTTATAAATAATGTATGATTTTTGTTATATATTGGACCACATTTGTGACTATCTTTAAAAATATAAATTGGCAAATTCTTTACACTAAATTTTTGCGTCCGCTATGAGTATATAATTCGAATTATTTGATTTAACAAATAATTAAAGATAAATAGACATCAGAGATCGAATTCTCCATAAATTAATTTCCATTTTTTGCACCATTAATTGACAGCTACACGTGTATGATATATAGGGAGCAGGCGCTAATATGGGTAATTACTAATTAATGGCTTTTATGATTAGATTCAAGGTCTAATATATGGAGACTCAGCATCAGGATAGACTAATTAATTATTATAAAATTAATTTTTTAAATTTTATAAATTAAATTTGAGTTTATAAAAAATTATAAGTCGGAAAAGTCAAATAACTATGACCCTCAAGTGTATATTAATAGATAAATAAATTTTTCGTATATTTTTTATATATGAATCAGCTTTATCATTAAAAAATAAAATAAAAACTTCGTTAAATAAGCACATATATGTAATGGCATGTTTAGCTTAATTGACAAAATAATCAACCATCAGAGTTATGTCAAATTGAAATTGATAATTAAAATAAAGAAATTATGATATCCATGTGTTAATGTGGCAGAAATAAGTAAAATACTTTATTTGAATTAGAGTTCAATTGGCTCATTAATTTTGATTACTTAATTAAGGGGTCTAATTGGGCCTATTTTAATTGTTTAATGACGAAATTAACTCAATTAAACAGTAAATATGAAAAGTTTAATTAATTATTATGAAAAAATTGAGAAATTTATTTGACACTTAAGCCAAATTAAAATCTTAACTAGTATTTATAGGTTATACTACTCATATAGGTTATATTAACTATTAGAAAGATCAGCCATCAATATCGTTTTTCTCAAAATGCGACCTATAGAGCAAAGTTGGCATAACTGAGAAAACTAGGATGGTATAATTAGGATAGTAATTCTACAATCTAAGTAGAGAAATAAACCATAAACTAAATTTAGAAAAATTTTAAAAAAAATCATAACTTAAAAGGTACTTAAATCTTAATTTGTTTGGAAATCTTCACAGAACATATATATGGCAATGGCACCCATAATTATATGGTTTCCGTAAATACCTGATAAATTCAATTATATATTTTTAGTTCTATACTATATATCTAGCAGAAATCGAAGTAAAAAAATGAGAGAAATGAGTAGTCTATGGTTATCATCTGTGTTAATATTTCTGAGTCTATCTCCACTTTGTCATGGGAATGGAGATTCTGACGCTTTGTCTGCCTTTAAGAATGTCTTGTCCGATCCTCAAAATGTGCTAGCGAGTTGGGATCCATCCATAGTAGATCCTTGTACTTGGTTTCATGTCACTTGCAACTCAGATAATCGCGTTGTTCGAGTGTATATATCCATTTTTTTTATAATTTATTTATTTATTTTACGCATACAATGCTTCGGGTAAATTTTATTTTTTATTTTTTTCATCATACTACAGGGATCTGATGCGTAGCAACCTAGGAGGCAATCTAACTGGAGCATCATCTCTTGGGAAACTTGATCAATTACAATATCTGTATGTTTAATTACGTGGAAATTATCAATTAAGTATAAAAGTGGAAATATAATTTATTAAGTTGATTATTATGCAGGAACCTTTATAAAAACAATCTTGAAGGAAGTATTCCAGCTGAGATTGGTAAATTAAAGAACTTGATTGCCTTAGACTTGGACTACAACAGGCTCGCTGGCACCATTCCTCCCCTCGGCCTATTAAGCTCCCTCACTTTTTTGTCAGTTTATTATGAATTTGATACATAATTTTATTTATAATCCGAGTTAATAATGATTGCAGACTTTAAATAATAGTATAATTAACATAACGGTCTTATAATAATTGTAACGAAGATATATGGAGTAGCTTTTTTAATTTAATTATAAATTATGATAATTGTTTTCTCATTTTGCAGACGACTTTCTAACAACAGATTAACTGGACCTGTTCCCAAGGAGTTGGCAAATTTAGCTAACCTCCGTGTAGTGTATGGTCTTGCAAACTCACATTTTCTAATTATGTTAAATATATTTTACAATTTTATAAAGATTCAATTTATAACTTATTTTATAAATCTACAAAATGAGGTACAAGAAAAAAAAAATAACTCTATATATTGGCGATCTCAAAATACATATATATATATATAGGTTGGGTTAATTATGAGTAATTAAGACCATAAATTATTTTGATTAATTAATTTTTTCACTTGTGCTTTTTTTTTTTTTTCTAGGGATTTGTCGAACAATGACCTTTGTGGACCGATTCCCCCAGGACTTGGCCACATCGATTCTCTAAAGTATGGCCCTTTTTTTTCTTGATAAATTGGGGTTTTTAATCTTTTACTAGTAATTTTATTGTTATTATTTTTCACTGTGACAGTCTTGCGAATAATCATCGATTGGGAAAACCAGGAGCTTGCCCAAGAAAATAAGAATTCGCAAAAATATATTTATTGACTGTGAGATTAAATCCAATATGGTCCTACATATATATGTTATATGGTAAAATTGTGCAGTTTCTTCCGAAGAGTTTTAGCTTGAAATAAAATGATAACGAGCGTTTCTGCTAAGTGCTAACTCTGGATTCCTTTTTAATCTTTGTATGTAATTATGTATACAGCAGTCAATGTGGTTTCACTAACTATTTGTGACTATCTTATAAAAATAAAAATTAGCAACTGCTGCAAAGATATACAATTCAGCATATACCTGTCAAAAACTGAACCAAACCCACCCAACAAAAACTGACCCAAACCTAATCCAAATAAAAAATTATCCATTTAAACCCATCAAAAAAATTAGCCGCTTAAAATCAACCCGTTTGGGTCATTATCTATGCACCCAACGGGTCTAAATCCCAAATCTCTCTTTGCCCTGCCCTCGTTTCTTCATTCTCTGTTTTTCTGACTACCTTATAACGCCACCCGCTTGCAATACTTCAGATGCCTGTTGCATAACAGAGGAGTTCCAGCTGCTCCTGTCACAAATACTTATGCCCGACAACCTCCGATTGGTCCAGGATCATGCTATGTGCAGTAATTCTTCTCGTCCAGAAAGTAGGTAATGTGTATCTGAAGCTACATCTCTGTGTATTTCGTGTAATAATCCAGCAATCATGTGTTTGTAATTGGTTGATATTAAGTTGTTGTATCATATCACTCTTGTTTGCAAGATGAGATTAATTTCATGTCAACTACAGAGTTAGTAATTTATTAATTGAAGCCTTGGCCGAGTATTCTATTCCAAAATTCTCATCTATTCGTTCATGAAATCTTGACAATTATGATTCTAAATAAATCTCTTTCAAGTCTGTCTGTCTGAGTTCATTCTTGCATACAATGATATATTATGTGGGGATTTTAAAATCTCTTTGAGGTTGTTATATAATAAACGTATAATAATTATATTTTTCTATTTTGAAGATAAAAAAAATATTAGAAATGTTAATTATTCAAATCCAAAATACAAGTTAGACTTTTGGCATTATAAGGTTCTAGAATTGAGAAATTAAGCTTATAATAACCCCAAAAATTGTGGAAGTTTGGTATGAAAAATTTCTATTATATTTCATAAATTGTGAAATTTTCCACATCAGAAGAAAAACATCTGACTTTTGCTGCACAAGGACAATGTTAGTATCATATCATAAACCAGAATTTCAGCATTCTAAGTGTGGAAGTTAGTATTAATTGTCAACAATTGCAGACAAAACAAGGAAATTTACCAAATATGATGACAACACAGACCCCAATGGTCAATTAAATTCTGGAATAACTTGTCAAGCATTCCATGAAAATACCAGCCATGACTCCTAAAATAATGATTTCAGATTTTGACCAACTTCTATTTTTCAATCTGTTGCTTGTTCCTGAATTGAATTCCACATATAACCATTAACTTCTTCTTTACCTTTTTGCTGACTAGAAGTTTAAGAAGTTTATTGTTAAACCTGTTGGTGAATTGATTAGCTGAAAGGGGTTCTGAATAATATCATTTGTTAACTTGAATTATGAAACACTGTTGAATGACCAGAGTAGTGCAGAATCAGATTAGTTTAGAAGCTTTATATATTACAACCTTGAAAACAAATGAAAACAAAAATATAAATGTGTTAGTGTTAATTATGTAGTTGAGAGAGAGAAAGACCTGGTTCATTTGTAGCCAGCACCTACTTCATTTGTAGCCATCACCTGCTTCAAGTATATTAAAAAAGAAAAACAAATTTAGTGGTATTTAGGCCACACAATCTGTCATTCAAAAACAAACCATTTTTCAATTGTGTGTGATTTTTGTGTGGCTGGCTTCCATTTTTCACTACTCTCACTATCGTTTACCTATTCATAGCAAATTCCCTCTTTAAACAAGCAAATGTTTTTGTCATGTACGATTTCTTACTAATTGTCTTCAGCAATTCTCTGCCTCCCTTGTGGAAGCTGCACATATCCATGGCCACACAGGTAAGAGCCATTTTTTCTTTCTTGATTCTTGGTTCTTGGTTCTTGTTATGTTAATGAAATGTTCATGAATTTGTGAAAAATCTTTTTAGGTTAGTTTTGTTCTGCTTTTCTTCTTGGGTTTTGAATCTGTTTGTTAATGTGATTCTTGGATTGGGTTTGATCTTCTTCTTCTTCTTTTCTTTCTTGCTTTCTTTTTTTTTTTTTTTTTTACTGCTACATCAAAAAAAATAAGAAAATAGATAGGAAAAGAGGGACAAATACCGTTTATTTGTTTAGTTTTCCCATAATGCCCATGCTTTCAGTTTTTACGTCAGTTTTGAAAAAATTAAGCGGTGAATGAAACCTTCTCTCTTTCTTCACTCATTCTAATAATGCGTTTGAACCTCTACCCAAATTATGTTTCCTTTAATAAATATTATAATCTTCCAATTAATATGAAATTTGATCTAGTGTCCTTTTTTTTTAATTATTTTCTTTAATTACCGAATTTTCTTTCTTATATAGATGATATGATTTTATACCAATGATTTGATTTGACACTGCTCGATTCACATTAATTGGAGAATTAATTAAAATTTTACAAATATGCTTAAATATATAGATTAGACTGATATTCAATATTCCTATAAATTAGTTACATTATAATTTTATATTTTTATGTTATTCTTAGAAAAAAGATCAAATCACTTACTGTATAACACCAAATGAATTTCTTATTAATTTCAATATTATAATTTTACTAATATGCTTAAATATATACATTCCTTAGAAAAATAGGGTTATAACTTGTATATATATATACACACATATAGGCATCTATTTTATAATTATGGGAAATTTAGAGGTGTCAAAATTAACTCAAACCTAACAACTCACCCAAATCCACCCAACAAAAATTGACCAAAATCTTTGAATTGACCACCCAACTCACTCATATTAGAGCAGAGGTTTATGAATTATGTGTTGTTGTATTTCTGTGTGTGACTATGGATTGTTTAAATTGCAGGAAGGACATGTTATATATATAGCTGTTATACTGCCAAAATTTTTAACAAATTGATAGTAAATTGGACAGTTATAAGTCAACCGATATCCCGATCCGTTTGGATCTCAACCGACCCATTTGGGCCAACATTTTTATAATAATTTTTTTAGTATTCCGTTATTATATCGATAATTATTTTTCATTAAAAAATTATCAAATGGGTCGATCCAAACCCACCCAACCCATTTGAGTATTGACCCATTTATGATTCATATATTTTTGACCCATTTACGGCCTACCCATTTACGACCCTATCCATTTATGACCCAAACCAAACCCGCCCAACCCACCCATTTGCCACCTATAATTCAGCATAATTTATTATCTGCCTTAGTTTTTTATTAAAATTCAATTAAATCTGTAAATAATTCGTAAATAACTTAATTTGTATCAAATTAAAATTTATCTGCAGATCAATTTAATTTAACTTAAATAAATTGAATCCCATGTTAATTCGGATCTGCTAAAAAAAACGTATTAATCTGACCCGAATTTTGAGAGAAGTAACTTAGAATCGAAACTACTGGTTATTATTTTTTATAACTCAGAATTAATAATTTCCAGATATTTTGGACTGCTGAGGACTGATTAGTGATATCCACAAAAAATATGGGGCCAAGTTTGTGTATAAGGGGGCTCTGTTAAACTTGGGCTCAGAAACATCACAGAAAACCGATCTCACTTTTCACTCGCAAATCCGGCGGCCGCCGACGGTGGATCTTCACCCTTTTGCTGTGGCTTTCCTGTGTAAGTCTCACTTTCTCTCTCTTAATCTATCTTCTTGGAGCTTGATTAATTAAATACAATATTTTGTTGAATTAATTTTGTTATGTTCAATGAAAAGTTACAATCTTTACTCTTCTAGCTCAAAAGGGCATGTTGTTGTTGTTATGAAATTGAAAATCCCAATGGATGTAGTTTAAACCTCAGATTATATATGTGAATCAGAGTAATTGTGGGTGGAAAGGAAAAAAATAATTATGTTCTTTGTAAGATCTAATGTAAGAATTATTTTAGTTTCAATAAGGTGAAAACATTCGTTTAGTTTTTGGCCCAGAAGGTGTCCATCGGCCTAAGCATTGGAGAGCTTGACTTGTGCTTAATTTATATTGCATATTTGCGCTTTCTCTTCGTTTCCCACGAGATTTAAATTAATTCAATTCTAGCTGTAAAGTTTCTGTTCAAGCTGGGAATTCAATGTTTCTACTAAAAAATCTGTCTTGGTAAGAACTGAATTTGAATCCATGTATTTCATTTTTCCGTGATGGTTTGATGACTAATCATGCAAAACTTTTGTTAAATTCTCATAAAATGCATTTTTTTTATTCCATTACTTTGCCATTTTTAAATACTTTTATTTTTATTTTTATTTTTAGTAACATAAATAGTTATTGGATAATGTTTCTCCTTTGTCCAATTCCCGAAGCTTGCAGTTGATTGCTCTCACTTATGATTGATCTCTGTGTTTGGCATGTGTCCTGGCTTCCTTCTTATGGCATTTCCATGACATGATGATAGGTTGGAGTACCATACTGCTATTTGAACATTCATGCCATCAACAAAGATTTTTGCAGAAAGTGACCAGAGATTCTTACTTCCCCTGACTCATTCTTTGAATCATATACCATCCTGGGCACTTTGCTTGGTGATATTTTAACTCTCTTAAAGCTTAGCCAGAATTTTTACCTTAAAGAAGTGAGAGTTGGTGTGCAACAATGGCTGCCTCATCTAAAATTGTCAACCTTGACAAACATCCATGTAATGGGGAGTGGACAGTTGTTTTACCTCGTCGTGGCAAACAGAGGAGGAAGTTTTCTAAATCTATGCCAGAAAAGAAGCATCTGCCATGGGCTCCTACTGATCCTGAATCCGATCCATCCAGACAATCGAAGTTGGTGGAAAAGATGCAGATCTGTATGAAGAAAGTAAAAAACTCACAGTTCTATCAGGAACTTTTGGAACAAATCCGAACCCCGGAGATATTGAATTGTTTTCACCGGGTTTTGGGCTCAGATATGAAAATGGAGATGGTAATATATGGTATTGGCAGCATTGAATCGTATGAAACTCCTCGCATTCAGCTGAGCATTGCAATCTTAATGAAAAAAGACTTCAGTTGGATTGGGGACATTGAGGTTTTTGATCCAATTATTTCTTCAACAGAATCTCAAGTTTTGGAGGCCCTAGGTTGTTTTGTTCTATCCATAAATGAGCACGGGCGCAGACGTGTGACAAAGCCGACACTATTCTACATGCCGCATTGCGAGGCAGAGTTATATGACAATCTTTTACAAGCAAACTGGGGCATAGAGCAGTTGAATCGCATTGTATTGTTTGGGAATAGCTTTGAGGTGTATCAGTACTTGTCTGAGTTTAGGAACTCAATTGTTGTTGATTCATCCAAGCATATTGTATCGGTTCGAAAATTCACGCAGGAGTATGTAATCAAGACAGTTTCAGATGAGTATTTTGCTCCTTTTCATGATTCAAGTTGGCATTTTTTTAGCCCTGCTCTTGAGGCAGAGCTGCAATTGTTTAAAAATTGAATAATTTCATGTAATGTAGTCAATTGGAAAACAGCATTTGTATTGAATAATCTATTGGAATGATCAAGTAAAACCTTTTGGCTTCTTTGGGATGATGAGTTTTCTTATTGCACATCTAAACCGGTGCAGTTATATCAAGTTTCTGCTAGTTGTCTGAATTTACAACTTCTTTAATTGATTTTGTAATATCATTGATTAGGAGCATTCTTGCTACTGGTTTACTGTGGAGCAATTATGCTCTAGTCTGAGTCCTGAATTTTTGAATCTATATCAAATGAATAATTATCATTTACTTAATTTAACATTAACAGTGTACTTATATGTCTCTATATATAGAGTCTATTGGAAAGATGACTCTAGCATATAAGGATATAATGGTCGAGTTAAATAAGTAAAAAAAGTTAGTGTCATATTTAAAACATCTACATTTTGATATATTTAGTGTATTCGATAAAAGGTATGTCAGACAAAAAATTGGCCTTCTCACATAGGCAATTACTTCTATGATTTTTGTAATGATAGATATGAGATAGTTTTAGAACTTATAAATGGATATCAAGTTCAAAAATGAAATCACCTTGACAGTGAATCAAGATGAGATCACAAATAAGGTAAGTGTAGTGATCGAAAAAAATAAATATCACCCACAATTCATTTTTATTTTTTGTTTTTATATGCCAAGTAGAATCTTGTTGATTAAGTTATTTAATAAATAGAGTTGAAAATTCAAGTTAAAATACTGAGTATATTTTGAACTATTAGTAGTACGATATTTTTTTTTGTAAGAAAACTTATGCTCACTTATAACATATGCTCAAAGTGAAAATGAGAAGAATACCGTAACATGTGTTTCATACCATATGTGTGAATTACGATCGATGAGTGTTATAAAGCTAATGATCTTAACTTTTATATTATGTGAGACATTAAAGATTATAAGTAATCTTATTTGGTACTCTTAAGACTTTTTATCTGATTTCAAAATTTGAATTTAATGATTGTAATATTAGAATATTGACGAAAAGTCATGGATGATTCGACTTAGAGGAACATTTCTAGAAACATAAATTAAATAAAAATTGAGAAAATCAAGAAGAAAAGGAAGATCATCGGTTTTGAATTATCACATAAAAATATGTATATTCATTAGTCGGTTAATTATATTTTATCTGAGTAATATAATAGAATATATAAATTATTAAACAAATGAGATAAAGAAAAAATAAGTGTGTAATAAATGATATAGGGTACTGCATAATAAAAACACTCTAAAAGGTTTACTATTCGAAAAATTATAACTCATAACATATTATAACTGAAAATCTTTCGAAATATGCACCGATCACACAATATATATGTAAAGTATGAATTATTTGCGGAATGAAACTCAATCTCATCATATGTGAGGAAGATGTAAAAATATATATACCAATGATAAGTTATATATATTAATTATATTTAATTTTAATATAATAATAATAAATATAATTTTGTGAGGGTAGTTAAATAACTATCCTTACTATCTATAAATAGTGTTGCATAAGAATATAATTTATGAAAAAATTATAATAATATTTTTTGGAGAAGTGACCAATAGAAAAAAATTTTAAATAGAATATGAATAATATGTAAAAAAACTAAATATATATATTGTGATTTAATAAAAATAATTATTAATTATTTTTTAATTAATATTAATATATTAGCAATATTGAAAAATTAATTTTATAAAATTTAGTGTTACATGAATTCCAGCAGAAATAAAACCAGTTCTGTGTTCCCCCAGAATCCGGATCTCCTCTTTCTTTTCTTTTATTTTATTTTTTCGGGCACTTGGCGTGTACCATTTTGCCTCTCTTCTCTCTCTCTATTGTGCCTTGCCAGCGAACAGACGGAAAAGTCTTCCAGCCTTCGTCAACTTCTTTATTTTATAATATTCACGTTTTTGTTCAGATCTTCATTAGCTCTTTCATCGATGTTAATGGATAAGAATTTACTAAAACTTAATCTAAATCTTATTTCATCCCTATATTCCTCTTCCTCTTCTCCTGTTAGTTTTTCCTCTCTGCCTGTTATTTTCCTTCTCCTTTACTGCATATCGTTCATTACATAGTCATAACTTCGTAGAAAAGAAGAATCGATGGCTGGAGCCTTGGTAGGAGGATCATTTCTGTCTGCTTTCCTTCAGGTTTTGTTTGATAGAATGGCTTCACACCAGGTTGTTGACTTCTTCAGGGGTCAAAAACTCAATCCAACTTTACTGGAGAAGTTGAATATAACAGTAAATTCTGTTGATGGAGTGATTGATGATGCAGAGGAGAAGCAGATTACCAGATCAGCTGTGAAAAGATGGCTAGATGACCTGAAAGATGCTGTTTATGAAGCTGATGATCTATTGGACGAGATTGCATATGAAGCTCTGCGATCAGAGATGGAAACTTCAGGCTCCGAAACCAGCCTTGGTCAAGTGCTAAAATCTTTCTCTTCTTTTAATTCATCTGCAAAAGGGATGCAAGCAATAATGGAGATGGGATACATTGTTGAAAGACTCAAAAAAATTGTTGAGAAACTTGAGTATTTAGCTAAACAAAAAGATGCCCTTGGTTTGAGAGAGTGTATAGGAGAAAAACCATCATCTCAGAAAATACCATCAACATCTCTGGTTGATGAATCTGTAATTTATGGCAGGGATGATGATAAAGAAGCCATAATGAAGTTGCTGTTATTGAATGATGCAAATAGCGACGAGTTAGTTGTGATTCCCATTGTGGGAATGGGAGGGGTGGGAAAAACCACACTTGCTCAGCTTGTTTACAATGACAACAGAGTATGCCAGCGCTTTGATCTCAAGGCCTGGGTATGTGTTTCTGAAGAATTTGACATTTGTAAGGTAACACAAGATATTCTCGAGGAGTTCAACCGAAAAAAATATGATACTGCTAATTTGAATCAACTTCAACTTGAGCTGAAGGAAATACTGCTGGGGAAAAAGTTCTTGCTTGTTTTGGATGACGTTTGGACGGATGAGTACACTAATTGGGATATCTTATGTGCTCCTCTAAAATTCGGGGCAAAAAGAAGTAAGGTAGTTGTCACAACTCGCAATGTAAGTGTTGCTTCGGTTATGTGCACTTCTTCCACTCATTATCATTTGCAAGCATTAAGTAATGAGAATTGCTGGTTATTGTTTGCAAGACATGCATTTGGTGATGGAAATTCAACTGCAAATATTGAACTCGAAAAAGTTGGCACGGAGTTAATGAGAAAGTGCAAAGGGCTGCCTTTGGCCTTAAAAGCCCTTGGTTCTTTGCTACGTTCTAAGAGAAATACTGGTGAATGGGAAAAGATATCAAGAAGCAACATTTGGGACTTGGCAAATGACAAGATTCTTCCAGCATTAAGATTAAGTTATCATTATCTTCCGTCGTATTTAAAGAGATGCTTCGCATATTGTGCAATATTTCCCAAGGACTACGAATTCAAAAAGGAGGAATTAGTCCTTCTATGGATGGCAGAAGGATTTCTAGAAGGTGAAGATGTAGGAAGTGAGTACTTTGATGATCTTGTATCAAGATCATTTTTTCAGCGATCAACTAGTGACCAATCACGCTTTGTTATGCATGACCTTATAAATGACTTGGCTAAGCTTGTCTCTGGAGAATTCTGCTTCAGGTTGGATGGTGATAATTTTTCTAAGGTTGCTAAAAAGGCAAGGCATTTATCATATACAAGAAGATTGCTTGATGCTTCAACAAAATTTGTGCCTGTCTATGAAGCTCAACATTTACGCACCTTCTTACATGTGGATGCTGTGGAGTGGTGGTGCAGTCACATTGATTCTGAGGTAACTAATGAGTTACTGCCAAAACTCATACGCCTTCGAGTCTTATCTCTATCTCATTATAATAACATAACTCGGCTTCCTGAATCAATCGGCAAACTGAAACATTTACGTTATCTTGATCTATCCAAAACATCAATTAGAAGATTACCTGTGACTGTGTGCAGTTTGTACAATTTACAGAGTTTTGTATTAGCATACTGTGTGTATCTTGATGAGTTGCCAACTAATTTCACAGTATTAGTTAACTTATCTTATCTTGATATTAGTTGGACAACTTTGCGAGAAATGCCATCGCAAATGGGAAAATTGAGAAAGCTCCAAAAGCTGAGTGATTTTATGGTAGGAAAGGGGAGTGGTTCTAGCATTAAAGAGTTGGGACAGCTTAAACACCTGCAGGGAAAACTTTGTATTTGGAATCTTCAAAATGTTGTAGAGCCTCTACATGCTTTTGAAGTTGATATGAAAGGCAAAAAGCACCTTCAAAAGTTAGAACTGAGGTGGGATGGCAATGCTGATGATTCGAAGCATGAAAGGCACATACTGGAGTCATTACAACCGCATACCAACTTGGAATGTCTTTCCATAACCGGATATGGGGGTACGAGATTCCCAATTTGGGTAGGAGATTCTTCTTTCTCAAATTTAGTATCACTGAAGTTAGTTGGATGCAAATACTGCTCTTCCTTGCCACCGCTTGGGCAGTTAGTTTGTCTCCAGAAACTATCAATCACAGACTTTCACAGCATCGTGATTGTTGGACCTGAGTTTTATGGAAGTTGCTCGTCCATGAAAAATCCATTTGGATCTCTCAGAACTTTAAAGTTAGAAAGAATGCCGGAATGGCAGGAATGGACACCTTGTGCAGCTGAAGATGGTGCTCAAGCCTTCCCTTTGCTCGAAGAACTTTGCATAATAGAATGTGCCAACCTAAGCAAGGCCTTACCTAATCGCCTGCTTTCTCTGAAAAAGTTGGAAATCAAGGAATGTCATCAGCTTCTGTCTACATTTCCAAAGGCCCAAGCAATTCGGAGAATGATCTTCGAGGACCGTTCTCGTCATGTGACATTAACTGAATTGCCTTCTGGGCTGCTCTGCCTTCAAGCTGATGCCAGGTTCAGCTGTGTAGACTCTCTAGTTGACGAAGCAACACGAACTTATGATCTTTTTACAAAGTTAGAAGAAATTGAAATAAAAGATTACTACTCATTGAGATGCTTTTCTTTAGATTTATTCCCTAACTTAAAGAGACTTGACCTTGGGAGATGTAGAAATCTAAAGTCATTTTCTGTACCTGAAAGACTACCTGTCCGGAACTTGATAGAGCTTCATTTATGCAATTGCCTGAATTTGAAGTGGCTGCCTAATTATATGCAAACCATCTTCCCTTTCCTTGCCAAATTAAGACTAAGTGGATGCCCGAAACTCGAGTCATTCAAAGGGGGTCTGCCTTACAGACTGCAAACTCTTGAGATATCATGCTGTGACTTACTTGTTACTTCCCGGATGCAATGGAACTTGAGAACACTTCCTTCTCTTGCATACTTCAGTATTGATCAGTGCGAAGATGCAGAATCTTTCCCTGAGGAATTGCTGTTACCTGCCAAGCTAATCTCTCTTAAAATGAAGAATTTGAAAAATTTAAAAGCTTTGGATTACAAGGGGCTACAGCATCTCATTTCACTTGCAGAACTGACTATCTGGAAATGCCCTGAGCTACAGATGATGCCTGAAGAAGGGCTGCCATCCTCCATTTCTTCTCTAGTTATATGGGATTGTCCCTTGTTGACACAAAGATGCAAAAGAGAGGAAGGAGACTATTGGTCCAAGATTTCTCGCATTCCCCACATAGAGATTGATGCTGATATTATCACTGAAAATGCGTTCTAATGACGCCACCTTTCTTAAATTTCTTCCTTCAACTTTTAGGTATTACTAACTCATTATCAGTTTCAGTTTCTCTCGTTTTCATAAGCATTTATGGAAAACTGTGTAGAAATCCCAATCTATTAATATTTTTTTTTCCTATTTGAATCTTAAACAATTCTTTCTTACAAATCTAACCCTCAATTTTTAACTCAGTTTGAACCTTTTGGCTGCTTCTAAGGATGGAAAGCTGACATTGCAAATATGAAATTTGCTAATTTTGATGTATCATCTGACATGACGCATGATCATTAGGAATATGCTTTTTCTGTTGACTTATGGTTTGCTTAAACTAATTAGTCATTTTTCAATCATCAAGATAAGAAAGAAAAAGACATTTTTCTATAGCAGATGGGCAGATAAGCAGGATGATTTCTGAATTTTTATGCTAATCGATAGAGACAGTACCAACAGCACTTTTGATGCATTAGTTAGATAATTGCTTCCTGGTTATTCAATAGATTAATCCATTACTTTTCATTTTAAACAAGGTCCAATGCACAAATTATTATTATTTTTTTGTTAGTGACAAAAGCTAGTATTTTAAGAGCATTGGAAAATGTGAGAAGGCCAACCTATTTTCCTAGATCTGCTAAAAGTCAACATTACTGCTTTATTTTTAAAGCTGGCAATTTCTTGCTTACGTAGACACACTGTCTTTATTTATTATTCTTATTTAAATGTCATTATCCCTGTGGTTGATGCACTTCCCCCACTATACAAATTTTATTTTCTCTGTCACACAGAAAGCTGAACAAAATTAAAATTCAAGCAGATATTAAATACCGGTATGTGGTCAGTTGGCTGCTTCTGCAGTTGTAGTCAATATCTCACAATCCAAGACTTCCAGTTCTGAATCTGCAGCTAAAGGGGATGGTGATGGAAAACTTGGTTGTTTACTTTGCTGCTTGTTTGTGTTTGTGTTTGGTGGTAAATCTAGTCAAGTTCCTGAAGAAAGTATGGTGGAATCCAATTCACATACAATCAGCCTTGAGGTTACAAGGAATTAAAGGTCCTTCATACAGATTCCTCCATGGAAATACCAAAGAGATCACAAGTATGAGACAAGGAATCATGAATGGTCCCATGGAATTATCACACAATATGCTCCCTAGAATTCAGCCTCATGTCTATTCATGGACCAGGCTATATGGTAAGGTTGATCTACTTGTTTTGAATAAATCTCACTATTTTTCTAAGAGTTCAATTCTGAAGTTTTTTTCGACCAACTTGGGCAGGGGCTAATTTTCTGAATTGGTACGGTATTCATGCTCAACTTGTCATCACTGAGCCTGAACTAGTGCAAGAAGTGCTGAACAGTAAGGATGGAGCATATCAAAAGAAAATCATTCAAGACTATGCAGAGAAGCTCTTAGGAGACGGACTTGTAGCATCCCAAGGTGAAAAATGGTTCAAGATGCGTAAACTGGCCAATTATGCTTTCCATGGAGATAGTTTGAAGGTAAGCTCTTACTTCTATTTTTCAATATATATACATGTGTGTGTGTATATATATATATGTATATTGTTACAAGGGGTTCCAATCGAGGGTTCGGCCCAAGACCTGACGATCTTTCATAAAATCAGTACCATTAAATTAAAGTTTATAAATCTGTGTTTCAAGTTATTCTTGGAACTGGATCAATAAAATGATTTTTCCATCTAGGGTATGATTCCAGCAATGATTGCAAGTGTGGAGGCAATGCTTAAGCGGTGGAGACAGAAGGAAGTCAGTGAGATTGAAGTGTTCCAGGAATTCAAAGTTCTAACTTTAGAAATAATTTCCAGGACTGCTTTTGGAAGCAGTTATCTAGAAGGGAAGAACATCTTTGATATGCTAGCAAGGATGGCTACCATTGTTGCCAGAAACAATTATAAAGTTGGAATTCCTGGGATTAAGTATACCTCAGCTTTTCCTTTACAAATTCCAATTTCTTACCTGCGAAACTTCTAGTAAAAGTAAACTTCCAATATGTTTTTGTATCAGAAAATTCTTTAGAGCTCGTGATGATATCGAATCAGAGGAACTCAAACAAGGAATGCGAGACTCAATCATAAAGATGATAAGGAAAAGAGAAGAGAATTATGGAAATGATTTTCTTGGACTGCTTCTTAAAGCTCATCATGATAATGACAAGGCAAAGAAGATATCAGTAGATGATGTGATTGATGAGTGCAAGACATTTTATGTTGCTGGACATGAAACAACTTCAAGCTCACTCACCTGGACTGTTCTTCTTCTAGCAATTCATCCAGTTTGGCAAGATAGAGCAAGAGAAGAAGTATTTGGATTATTTGGCAAGCAAAATCCAAGCCCAGATAGCATTGGAAGATTGAAAATTGTAAGTTAAAAGAAAGCATTTATTTTTCTGCTAGCTGCTTAGGTGAAGCATCTAATATTCATTTTATTTTTCCTTGTAGTTGAGCATGATTGTGAATGAATCTTTAAGGCTATACCCTCCTGTTTTCAACATCACCAGAGAAGTTCAGAAAGGAGTGAGTTTGGGGAGCCTAACGGTTCCTAAAAACACGGCTATAAGTCTTCCTGTTCTTGCAGTTCACCAAAATGCACAAGTATGGGGAGAAGATGTTCACTCTTTTAAACCAGAAAGATTTGCAGATGGCATAGCGAAAGGCAAAGCTAGTACTGCATTTCTTCCATTCGGTTCGGGGCCTCGGAGTTGTGTAGGCTTGAATTTTGCAACTACAGAAATAAAGATTGCACTTTCCATGATTCTGCAGAGCTATAGCTTTACCCTCTCGCCTACTTATGTCCATTCACCTGTGCACATATTGACAATCTGCCCACAATATGGACTTCAAATCAGGCTGCTGCCATTGTGATTTAGAAACTTGAAGACAATGCGTGATAAGTCTGTGCAATTAGACTGCAAATGGAGATGGCGAAGCTGCTGATAAGTTCATACCCAAATCATACAAATTATTATGTATTTCCATCTATCACAACAATTAATGTCGGTTACAAACAGAGCTTTTAAGGATTATAATATTGAAGCCTACAACGTAAATGGGGGTGAAGCAAAGGGATTATGTTGGGCTGACTGAAGGCCCAATATCACATAAGAATGAGATGGTGCTAATACGGCCCATGACAACCCGAAAAAAGAAGAAAGCATGCCGTCTTTCATTTTTCCATTTAATTTTTTTATAAGAAAGAGATATACTTGGAATTATTATTTTGTTTTGTTATATTGACGACTAAACTGTGTTGCCTTGAAGATTCAAATATAGAATATTATTATCTTCATCAACATTCTCAAAGGATATTTCAATTTGAAATTGTGTTTCCGCGAGGTTTCTCATATTACATAATCCAATTCCAAACACAAACATCATCTCCCATAAGCATACATATTAATAGATTTTGTCCACACATTGCACGTCATTGTGGTAGGACTTTGTTGACCAAATGCAAAAATCAAATAATATATAAAAAGAATGAGAAATAAAATATAAGTATATCAACCTAAATACAATAATCATAAGTATTAATATTGTGATAATGTAAATGGACTTCAACGTTGTTTGTTATTTTTTAACTTGGGATAATGTGCGTTGCAAGTATTTTCGTTGAAAAGAATAAAAATTAAATCGTCATCATCATTAAAGCAAAAAATCTCTCGTTTTTGTTTGCCTGAAGTATTGTTGTATAGTATTCTTATTCTTGGTTCTAAAATTTTACATGGCCTCTCTCTTGTATGTATACTCTCATTCTTGTAGTAACTATAAATTGGTCACTTCTCACTTTCTTTCTCGCAAAACTCATTCTCTCTGGAAATTATCAAAAATAATAATATGGAAAAAAGTAAAAAAAAAAAAAATGAAAAGGAGGAAACATAATGATACCTTGTTTCCAAAATAATAATAATAGTAATAATGATTCTTCAATTGTTGTAAATATCTAAATTTTTAATAAAATAATGAAAATTGAAACATAATAACATGTCCGCGTCTTTGAAAGCAGGGCCGGTGACCCACCTCAGCAGGGCCAGTGGGCCGCCACCCCATCCAAAAAGTCATCATTTTTAAATTATTAAAGTAATTTATTTAATAAAATAATAAAAATAAACATATTCATGGCTTTGTACAGACGCCTCCGAAATCAGCTCCTCCACATTTTTCTCCCCACAAAAAGCTAACACCAAAAACCTCAACAAACATCAAAACCAAAAAAAAAAAAAAAACAAAAACAAAAACAAACGGAGCCCATATATTTCTCTCTGTTTCTATCTTCCTATCTGATCATCACATAAAGAAGCCATTTCCAGAGATATTCAAAGGAGTCGGAACCCAACCCATCAAACTTTTCCACCGCCTTTCCCCTTTCCACACCCATTTTCTCCAATCATCGGATTATTTGCTCCTTCTATTTCAACGGTTAGGAAAGCTTTGTCTTTTCTTCTTTTCTTCAATTTTTTTTTTCTTTTTTTAACCTCTGTTTTTGAAAGTTTGAATTTTTATTCATTTCTGCCCCCAGTTTGTAAGGTCAAGGTTTTATCAATCTTGATCTCCCTGAAAAGAAATTTTTTGTAAATTTCTTATCTTTTGGTTGTTTTCTAAGCTGGATTGATGGCGGGATTGGGAAATAATATGGAATACAAGGCCAAATCCAGACCCAGTTCTCTCGTTTCGTCGTTCTTGAGCCGTTCTCTCACAATCCAATCATCAAAACCATCCACCACCAAAGAGACCTATGATTCCCCTTCTAGATTCTACAATTCTTTTGAATCCATGAAAGGTAAGGTTAAAAAGCTTTGCAATATCTTCGAAACCCCAAAATCAACCAAATTAATCACCACTGAACCCCAACCTCAGCCTATACCGCCTTCAGGCAAGCTCAAGCCTGTGAAATCTCTGGGAGCTGAGTATAATTCGTACCCTTTCAGTGAAATTCGATTACCCGGTACAGAAGATCGGATTGTGGTTTATTTAACCAGTTTGCGTGGGGTTCGAAGGACTTTTGAAGATTGTTATGCGGTGAAGATGATATTTAGAGGGTTTAGGGTGTGGGTTGATGAGAGGGATATATCCATGGATTCAGCTCTGAGGAAGGAGTTGCAAAGCGTTTTGGGGGAGAAAAGGGTCAGCTTGCCACAAGTGTTTATAAGGGGAAAACATATTGGTGGTGCTGAGGTGATTAAGCAAATGTTTGAGACTGGTGAATTGGCGAACCTTCTTGATGGATTTCCGAAAAGACAGCCTGGGTTTATTTGTGAAGGGTGTGGGGATGTGAGGTTTGTGCCTTGTGGAAATTGTAGTGGCAGTAGGAAGATCTTTGATGAAGATGAAGAAGTGCTCAAGAGGTGCTTGGAATGCAACGAGAATGGTTTGAGTCGCTGTCCTGATTGTTGTTCATAATTCCTCCATGCTTGTTTTTAGATATCTTGCTTATGTATGTATGGATGTGGATAATGTATTAAGGGGTTGAATTCAAGTTTCTCTTTGGATTCATTAATGGGTTTCTTTTCTTTTTCCATTTTCTTATGTATGATCATTAGTTAGGGGACCGATGATCATTGTTCTGGGAAGAAGAGTGTCAAGAGAAATAATAGTCTATGTTATCAAAACACCTAATTGGGTTGCGTGTTTTGCTAGTATTTTTATACAAGGGAGAAAGAATCTCCTTTATGCAATGTAAATATTAGTACTAATGCAATGCAATGAGGATTGCTAACATGCAAATGGTAATTTTAATGAGAGGGGGTCCTTTTATTCCTTTTTTTTTTTCCTAATAATTCCTAGAGTTGCTTTTGATTTGTGATTTTGTTTATATTGTTCAACTTTAGCAAGAATTGTGTGGAATCTATGCTTTGATTTACACT
This sequence comes from Excoecaria cochinchinensis, assembly GCA_947683425.1. Taxonomy (NCBI): domain Eukaryota; kingdom Viridiplantae; phylum Streptophyta; class Magnoliopsida; order Malpighiales; family Euphorbiaceae; genus Excoecaria; species Excoecaria cochinchinensis. The sequence goes on along the minus strand of CANTUQ010000125.1, from coordinate 432,495 downwards.
TTGGACAGTGATTTGTTGGTGAATTTGTTCATCTCTAGTAAATGAATGCTCATTCAGAATTTTGTGTATTTAATTTGCGTTTGGAGATTCTTTAAGTTTTGCAATAGTCATACTTTAATTCATTGAACTAATAACTATCATTTGATCTCATTGATGCATTTTCTTTGTTGCATTGTCTCATAATTAGCATATCCTCAATTTATTAGAATTGATTCTTGACGATGATGATGCGTTCAAGTAATTCAATTCGGATTGTATGTTGAATTATACATTTTAGTGATGAGGTCATAACTATGGCTATAGTGCAAGGTAGATTTTTGAGGGTATGGTCGGTATGAATTGTGGATCCTTAGGGTATTCACTATCTTCATGATGCCACAATGAACCTGGAAATGAAGAATTATTATGTGATTCCTATCTGAGGAAGGTTGTTCATTTAAAATTTCCAATTGGAATTCACTGAGGTAAGCATGACATTACTCGATAACAAATTCATTTTTCCTCTTTAAAATTCGTTTTAGTTGCTCCTGTTTTACCATGTGCTCTATTTGATGGTTACTTTGACAAAGTTCTTCAATCAGATTTCTGTTTTCCTTGTTATTGTTCTATTCCTGATATGTCTATGGTAAGCAACATCTTAGAACAGCTTTTGCCAATTTGTAACCTTATTACTATTCTACCTTAAACCTCCCACCCCTTTGTATATACTTTGCTTTAAATGTCAACAATTAATAGAAAATTGAATTTTGCCAATCTGGAACTTTATTTTCTTCTCCTGTTTTTGGTAGCCTGAAAACACATATATATAAATATTTTCCTTTTATTATAGTTGTATATCAGTTAACTTCTTTTGGACTGTTTTTTTTCCTCCTTTTTGGGAAACAATTAAGTTGTGCAATGATAATTTGGAATAAGGATTTTTTTTTTCCCTAAACTTTTTGAAATGTATCAATTTTATCTTTAATTTTTCTCTTTTTCCATGAACTATCTTCCCTATCAGGAAAATAAGGCGATTTTGCTTTTATTTCATACGGCAGTCATTCATATAATGTAATGTGTTATTTAAAAAAAAAATAGAATTAAATTGGTTCAATTTCAAATAGTTGAGGTGTAAGGAATGTCTTTATTCTTAATAATTTTGATGTTGTAGAGCAATTGTTGATTTGGTGGGTGTGAGGTTGAGTTGTAGCAATCTGAACTTCTTATTGATTGTATATGAAAGCAGTTTTGACGGAAAACAAGAGATGAATGGATTTGTTACCTTTATCTTGAATTATTTCTCATTTTATGAATAATTTAAATTAAGGGTGGTTTTGTGTTCCTGTTTTACTGTATAAAATTTCAATTATGTTTAGAAAGACAAATTTGATGAGCTGTTGGTACCATAAAAAATCAATTTCATGATAGCTATAACAGCTTCCCAAATAAAACTAAATATGACAAATTTGGTATTTGGATTAGTGTGCTCATGTAAGGGAACAAACTCAATTACTAATGCCATTCAGCAGAAGTTTCTACGAGTGAAATAAAAGTCTAAATAATCACCAACTCTTCATGCTTTATATATATATATATATATTTGATGAACTACTACAACCCATAAATATTTTATTAGAGTTATTTCAAGTTAACATGGAAGTCTCGGCTGGAAATTCTCAATGAGCAAGGTGAATTATAAATGAAGTCAATTTATTCCTTTAAGGATACCTGCACTTTAATTTGATATGTGATATACTGTACCGTGCGCACTAAATTAACACTCAAATCTCTGTTAATGTTTACTTTTATCATTAGGCCAGTAGCTAAAGATTACATAAAATTCTAAATATTTCTGTGTCATTTTCTCTGGCTTATGTTTTACTTTTTCTTGGATTTGTTTCAGCATCCTCTGTGGGGAGATTTTAATTTTTAGTTTGCTCGGATTGATTTATATGTGATAGCAATTTGACAGAAATGTTTTTATTATATGTACTTCTTACTTATGAATGGATTGATTATTTTTTAAGTAGAAAGCCATTGTTATGAATTTAAAGGTAGCCTATGTGTATTCTTTAGGATTGGACTAGGGAATTTTTGTATTCTTGATCAAAGGTTACCTGCATTGATCATATTTATGAAGCTGCAGAAAATTTGGATATGCTTTGATAATTTCTTCCTCATTAGGATCCTCGTGTTTCTTTCTTGTAAATTCCATTGTCATTATCAGCAAATTAAGCTGTAAACATTCAACTTATGTGACTCTGTGTTTTCAAACTAACTTCAGTCGATTATTTACAATGTCATGATAACAAAGTTGCAAGCTCCTGCAGCAAATTTAGTGATTAATACTGCAGTTAGTACCCGAAAAGATAACAGATTATACACAAAATCAACAATGGTAATCTAATCTTCCATTATATCTTCACAACAAGATAAGGATTACGATTGCATCTGCAATACAAGAATACTGGGCTAAAGATTTCTTCCTATCAGATCCTCCCATTCACTTTTCATTGCCTTATCTGGTACAACTATGCTCTACATCACGATTTTTACGAGCATTTCTGTGCAAACTATTGAGTGAGAGGAACACATTCGAGCTCAATCTCTAGCACACCCCTCTCTACGTTCTGTAGCCTCAGGCTTATCTCTTGTTTTACTTTTCCATCTATTAAGTTAATGACACCATCTTTTACCAGCGTGTTATCCTTGCTTGCCACCCACTTACCAAGCTGCATCGACTCATTGACTGTGGAACTTTCATAGGCTTTGGCAGCAGTAACTAGTGGTTGAATGTCTATCTCAGCTTCGCCCATGAAGTCATCGGTTGTGAATGTATCCTTGTCATATACAATCTGCACAAATTGCAAATTTTAATGTCAGGTTTTAGGTTTAAAAAAAAAAAAAAAAGTGGCATAATTTTCTGTTTGAAATAGCACAATCTTAAGTTACCACTTTCAGAGGAGGAATATGATCGGGGATAGACAACATTAAGCTTTCATTCCACACAGGATTCAGGTTGTTCTTTATGACACGAGTTCTGACCGACTGCAACAAGCATTGATAGAGACCAAATAAGTTACATAGTTAACTTCACTTTCCTCTGCATTTCAGTTCTATAATGCCATGAAGATAATGAGAAATAGATGCTTACTTGGTGACCCAATGCAAGGATAACATATGGATCACTAGTCATTACATCTCGAACAGCTAGATTAGTTCCTTTGACAACATTAACCTTGATTAAACCAACAAATTCAACCATACCTGCCTATAGGAAGAAAGTTACCAGCAACAAGCTTCAGTAATTGAAAATGAACTTCAAATAGATAGCATTTAGACTTACATAACTAAAACCTGAAATTTTACCATAATGCTGTTCTTTTTTGCATGCTTGCTCTCAGAATCTTTTCTTCCCCAGCTGTTACGAAATGCATGTCCAATACGGTGTCTTGTTGCTTGCTTGTCATATTGTTTCTTATCTTGGGAAGAACTAGTCTGAGAAGAAGATGAAGTTCTAGGGGCCCGATAAGGACAGATAGATCGATCATTAGAACTCAAAAATTGTAACTGCTCATACTTTTTCCTGCACGTTCAGATAGTTAAATTCTATCAGTGTGTGTTTCTTGTGAGATAGTTAAATTCTATCAGTGTATGTTTCTTGTGTGGAAGTGTGACTAATTCGGTGCTAGCATTACCTAATAAAATCAGAGCGCTCCTCTATAGAGGCATCTGGCTTTGGTTTTGCACAATCAGTTGGAATGCAAGCTTCATATTTCTTGTTTGCTGCAGTATTGCCTCCCAACTCGATGAAAGCACTCACTTGTTCATCTGTCCATTCATCGAGGTTGATCGAAAGAACCTGCAATAAGATTGACCCAATTTAATGAATAATTATGCAAAAGAGGGAAAAAGCAGAAAGGGGTGCAGAACAAAGATGATTTGCACACTAAACTTTCAATTTAGAACTCTTAAGCAATCAATCAGTGACATAGATTTCCTAAAACCGCTATGGCTTAAGAACAGAGGAAATGAAAAAAACTTCTTTAAATCACAATAGAACAAGATCAAAAAGTCCGTAGTCATAAAGCAGGAAAAAGAGCAAAATCACCAAATCACACCTTTGATATATGTACACCGAGGCTTCTATGAATACCAGAACACTTAATACAAATGACCACTCCATGACTTAAAGACCTGAAATATAACCAAATGACATGTCAAAAGGCAATGCAAACCGGCTGAAAGTAAAAACAATACATCACAAATCTTAAAACTCAACTGAATAAATGCCATGTAGGTTAAAAGGAAAAGAACTTTAGTTCAACATTAAAAACTTACACCCATTTCGGGTCCGGTGATCCACAATCAGCACACGTCTTATTGGATGATTGACTCAGCAGCTTCTCCAGTTTTCGGGGAGGACCTGATTTTAATGAACACATAGAATCCTAAACTAGGTAAGTAGCAAATTATAGGATCCTAGGATGCCAAATACAAGACTAGAGCTGAGTTCTATACTGCATCAAACTTCGAGTTCAAACAGTTAAGGAAAGAAAGAAAAATTTTCTAGGACTATTGATAGAGCAAAGTGTACTCAAACAAAAAAGTTTGAAGATTACCAGAAAGTTTGGATCTTTCCTTCCTGCTCCAACCCTGTGTGCCCGCTGGGTACAGGAAATCTTGTAGGCAAGTAACCGTACCTAAAATAAAAATGCATTTAATCAAATAATTACAAATCCTAGGAAAAATAAAACATCTCATGATCAAATCCTACGAAACACAACAAAATGCTATTAATTAGCTGAAGCATTATCAGAAATCATGTCAACCACATAAAAGTTCAGAATAAGAAATTGATTTAATTTGAGAATAATTCAGGGAAAAAAACCTATCATTGCGTCCATTTAATAACCAAAACGAGCCTTATTTATGTCATAAAAATGGTGTTTTGCCATTTGATTATAACTAGAATGAGGAACAAGGCGTGAAAATCCAATTAGATAAGAACCATTTACAGATAAATTTGTCATACAATAAGAAGATTACCCTCAGAATTCTCCTGTCGAACAGACATTTCCATCTCTAAGAATTCACCAAAAAAATTTAGAACACGAAACCTGCTACAGCCTCAAAATAGCCATTTATTACCTTCTTCTCTGCATCAAAACAAATGGGTATCAATGATCTCAATCGATTCAAAAAGCAACAGACGATAAACATTAAACGACATTGGATTGCAAAACAGAATGTGAAAAAGGGGTTTTTACATGTTCAATAAAGATTTTAAATTGACAAAAGGGGTCTTGTTCAGCATCAAAATATTGCTTAAAAAAATGATTCAGAGCAGCAAGAATGGAAAACAATTTTCTTACCCAAATCGAAAAGGAATGAAATTTCGATGAATATTAGAAATTGGGTGAACAAAGGACAATTTTTTATTTTTTTTTTGAAGAAAAAAAGGAAGGAAATAAATAAAAAAAATGTTCTTCTGGAGGAAGACAACAAAAGGAAAGATTTGGAAGGAAAAGCAAGAAAAATGGGTATGATTAGAAGAAATTGGATTAGGTGTTTTATTTACAGTAATAGAATTGAAGTGGCACAAATTAAGTCAATCTGATTTTTTTAGGATGAGCTTGTCAGGTCGTCGGTTCATTATTAGTACCAGACTAACTAAACGCTTACCTCACGCGCTCCCTCCATAGTTGCAACTAATTTTCAGTTGACCCACCACATTTATTAATTTATGAAAGCGACACTTTTTTATCTTAAAAAAGAAAAAACTCATCGACTTTAAGGATTTTCTACGTTAGATTACTGTAATTTTTTTTAAACACGTAAGGTATATTCAATTTAAATGAATTTAGTTAAATTAAAATGTAATGTCGATCTATTTTGTATGAAATTAATTTAAAATAATATAAAAATTAATAAATAATAAATAATAAAAAAATATAATAATTTCAGATATAAAAAAAATTGAAAATTTGCCTATTTTTTATATATTTTAATGAATTTTATAATTATTTTAAATTGATTTTACTTGAAATAATATAATTTTTCGTCAATTTCATCTAAATTTTATGAAATATGATTTTAGTAATAATATTATATTACTATTGAAAAACATAATTTTAGTATTTTATTTACGCTTTTCTTGGTTTGCCGACAGCCAGAACTTTATATTTGGATTAATTTCAGTAGTCTTGGTCAGTTTGATCAAATAAATTAATAAGATATATAATTATGCAATGGAAAAGAAAAGTGTCATTCACGATACTCGTGAAGAAAAATAAAATATAATTGTCAATAAAAAAAGCTGGATATAAATTAATAAGTAAGCCACAAAGACTCTTTCATAAGAAATATATTTGATTATCTTACAGTATGAAAATGTTCATTGAATTGATAATAAATATATATTTATTTTAAACACGAGTTAATAAATAAATAAAAAAAAAAATATTCGTTACAAGTGATTAACCGAGTTTGTTGAGTTGGTTAGCATAATTAGTTAGCTGAGGTGAGAAGTAGTTCTGGAAATATTCATGGAAAATAAAATAATTTTGCTCTTCTTTTCTATATTAGATATAAATATAAATATTGCATGAAAGATTTTCTTCACCTCTTCTTTGACAAATAAAAAAAGAAGAAGAAGAAGAAGAAAAGAAAAACCTTCACCTGATGTTAGCTACTTGATTTGCTCTCTCCTACACCAAAGAGTATTTGCAACTTTGTTCATGTTACCAAATACATCTATTAGATTAGATAAACAAGAAGAATTTTATGATGGAGAATTAAAAATGGAGTAACCCATTCAACAATGGACATGCTTTTCCCAATCTGCCATCTGGCACTTAGTTCTCTGGCATCACAACAGACAACATTGGGTGCGCAGATGGGCTATCAGCTCGACAGTTGTGGATTGGATATGCATATTGGCTGCGTAATATTATAAGCAACTAAATAAAGCTCATGTCTGTTAGATATATTATATATTTATATTTAATGTTGTAGTAATTATTTTATTATTGTAAGGGTAGATTAGTCTTTTTATTTTCTTTTCATCTTCTTGTATACCCACTCTAACTATGTAAAAAAACCTAATGAACATTTTATGAAGTTCTTCTTCCTTCTTTGTAACTCTTAACATGGTATCAAGAGCTTGGTTTGATCCATCCACAGTTTTCGATCTGGGTTTTCTGGATCCGATCTTGGTGTTTTGACGATTCGCGATTTGGGTTTTCTGGTCCGATCTTGGTGTTTTGACGATTCGTGATTTGGGTTTTCTGGTCCGATTTGGGTGTTTGATGGCTCGCAATCTTTGATATTGTTCGCGATCTGGGTTTTCTTGGTTTGACGATTCGCGATTTGGGTGTTTGATGGCTCGCAATCTTTGATGGTAAGCAATCTAAATCCGATTCTATTCTCTTTTGCAGAATCGAAGAAATATTCTGTGTAGTTAATTGCATTCAGATTGTTAGATATTTGTTAATCGTAGTGATGGCTAGTGAAAAAGATGACTCTTTGCAGTCCATTAGTGTGCAATTGAATGGACATAATTATTCATACTGGAGCTATGTCTTGAAAAATTTTCTGAAGGGTAAAAGAATGTGGGGTTATGTTACTGGAACTATAAGTGAACCCATTGACAAAAATGATGCAAAATTTGCAGAATTGTTGGATACTTGGGATGCTAACAATTCAAAAATTATCACATGGATTAATAATTCTGTTGTGCAGTCAATAGGTGTGCAATTGGCAAAATATGCAACTGCAAAGGAGGTTTGGGATCATTTAGAAAAACTGTTTGTTCAATCAAATTTTGCAAAACAATATCAACTGGAGATAGATATTCGTGCTCTCAAACAGAATAATATGAGTATTCAGGAATTTTATTATGCTATGTCTGATATTTGGGACCAGTTAGCTCTTACCGAACCTGCAGAATTGCGTGCCTTTGCACCATATATTACTCGTAGAGAAGAACAACGCTTGGTTCAGTTTTTAATGGCACTTCGAGATGATTTTGAAGGCATTCGTGGAACAATTCTGCATCGTAAGCCTCTTCCTACAGTTGATGCAGTGGTTAATGAATTGATGGCTGAGGAAATTCGCCTCAAGACTCAAGCAGAAAAAGGAAATACAGAAAAAGCAATTCTCCCAACTCCGAATCCTTCTGTTTTTGCAGCCTCTCCAAGACCTTTCCACAACAATCAGAATAGAGCACATGGAAGGGTTGCCACTGATGAATGTAGCTTCTGTAAAAAGAAGGGTCATTGGAAGGCCCAATGTCCAAAGTTATTAAATAGATTCCACCAAACATCACAGACCACTCAATGGAGAACTCCTTTTCAAATGCATCAACAAAATTTCAGGCCTCCTAATGCAGCAGCAGTTGTGCCATCAACACATGCATCTGTTGTTGGGAATATAACTCCATCTGAAGCCTCATCATCTTCAAGTCCTACAGTTGATACCCTTGCAGAGCAGTTTCAAAAGTTTCTTGCCACTCAATCACATGCCATGTCTGCCTCCTCGAATATAGGTTTGCCTTCTGCTTCACAATCCTCAGGTATACCTTCATATTTATGGATTCTTGATTCTGGAGCTTCTAAACATATGTCACCTAATTTCAAATCTTTTGTATCCTTATGTCCTGCATCATCTGTGTCAGTCACTACTGCCGATGGTACCCCTATGCCATTGGCAGGAGTTGGCTCAATTCGTTCGCCAAAATTTTCTCTTTCAGATGTTTACCATATTCCTCGTCTTACCTTAAGTCTTGCCTCTGTGGGTCAGTTATGTGATTCAGGTTTTGAAGTCTTATTTACATCAAATTCTTGTTATGTGCAGGATCCGCATTCCAAGAGGCTGATTGGGACAGGCCGTAGGCAGGGGGGACTCTACATTCTAGATGAGTTAAAAGTTCCAGATATTGTAAAAAATAGTCGGGTTGCAGCTGCTTCCATTGATCTTTCGTCTTTTCGTTTGAGTCCATCTTCTTCTGATTTTTATCTTTGGCATTCTCGTCTTGGGCATGTTTCGGGTTCTAGGCTAAAGTACTTAGCTTCTACAGGAGTTTTAGGAAAGTTGAATTGTCATGACATTTCTGATTGTTGTGGTTGCAAACTTGCAAAATTTTCTGCCTTGCCCTTCTACAGAAGTGTTTCTGTTTCTGTTGCACCTTTTGATTTAATCCATTCTGATGTCTGGGGACCATCTCGAGTTGTCACAAAAGGTGGCTCCAGATATTATGTTTCTTTTATTGATGCTTGTACTCGCTATTGTTGGGTTTATCTTATGAAACATCGTTCTGATTTCTACAATATTTATCTCATGTTTCGTGCACTTGTCAAAACTCAACATAATGCTGTTATCAAATGTTTTAGATGTGATTTAGGTGGTGAATTTAAATCTAATCAATTTTCTGAATTGCTTGCTTCTGATGGTACAATTCTTCAAACTTCATGCACTGACACTCCTGAACAAAATGGTGTTGCTGAAAGAAAACATCGTCACATTGTTGAAACTGCCCGTTCTATGTTGTTGTCTGCTCATGTCCCAAGTGAGTTTTGGGGAGAAGCTATTCTTACTGCTGTCTATGCTATTAATAGAATCCCATCATCCCTTACCTCAGGTTTGTCTCCTTTTGAGAAATTGTATGGTTATGCTCCTGACTATTTCCATATGAAGGTCTTTGGTTCTGCTTGTTTTGTCCTTCGTCCACAAGTTGAACGCAGTAAACTATCTTCTCGTTCAGCACTATGTGTTTTCCTTGGTTATGGTATTGGTCAAAAGGGATATCGTTGTTATGATCCCACCACTCAAAAACTCTATGTTTCTCGTCATGTTGTTTTTCTTGAACATATACCATTTTATTCCATTCCTCCTAAATCTCATAATCTCACAAAATCTGATCTCATTAACATTGATCCATTCTGCACTGATGCAGATTCCACAACTCCTCAGGTAATCTCTCAACCAAATCATTCTGACATTGTGCCTTGTAGGCTCGACATTACCAGCTCTGCAGATGTTCCTCATGCTGATGTCCCTTCTGTCCCTATTGCCTCCCATGACACCTCTGAGATAGCGGATTCTCTCCCTCCTCCTCGTTATCCCTCTCGTACTCGTAAGTCCACTCATTTACCAGACTTTGTTTATTCTAATTACTCTACATCTTTTATTTCTTTATTGTCCTCTATCCATAACCTTTCTGAACCCTCTTCATATAAAGAGGCTGTTACTAATCCTTTATGGCAGCAAGCTATGGCAGAGGAACTTTCTGCACTGCATAAGACGGGTACATGGGACCTTGTGACTCTTCCTCCAGGTAAAAGTGCAATTGGTTCTCGGTGGGTGTATAAGATCAAGACCAAATCTGATGGATCCATTGAACGATATAAAGCTCGTGTGGTTGCGAAAGGATATTCTCAACAATATGGTCTGGATTATGAAGAAACATTTGCCCCAGTAGCCAAAATGACTACCGTCCGTGCTCTTATTGCAGTTGCTTCAATAAGACAATGGCATATCTCTCAGATGGATGTTAAAAATGCTTTCTTGAATGGTGATCTTCAAGAAGAAGTTTATATGGTTCCTCCACCCGGTTATCCACATAATTCTGATCAAGTGTGCAAATTGAAGAAGGCTCTCTATGGACTTAAACAAGCACCTCGAGCTTGGTTTGATAAATTTTCTATTGCCATTGCATCTCTCGGTTTTTGTGCCAGCTCTCATGATTCTGCTCTATTTCTCAAAAACACACCAAATGGTCGTATTTTGATTGCTTTGTATGTTGATGACATGATTGTTACAGGTGATGATGTTGATGAGATTAAAAGAATAAAATTACAGTTAACTCGCTATTTTGAGATGAAAGATTTGGGGACTCTCCGATACTTCTTGGGCATAGAAGTTGCATACTCTCCTCGGGGCTATCTTCTATCTCAATCCAAGTATATTGGTGATATTCTTGAACAAGCACATCTTTCTGATGCTCGGACAGTTGATACACCTCTTGAACTTAATGTTAAATATACAGCTTCTGATGGTGTTCCTTTGACAGATCCAACTTTGTATCGTACACTTGTTGGGAGTTTGGTATACCTCACCATTACCAGACCTGATATCTCTTATGCTGTTCATATTGTTAGTCAGTTTGTTACTTCCCCTACCTCTGTTCATTGGGCAGCAGTGCTTCGTATTCTCCGTTATCTTCGAGGGACAAGATTTCAGAGCATTCTCTTCCCTTCATCATCCTCATTGGAACTGCGTGCCTTTTCAGATGCTGATTGGGCAGGTGATCCTATAGATCGTAAGTCTACCACCGGGTATTGTGTCTTTCTTGGTGATTCTCTTATCTCATGGAAAAGTAAGAAACAAGATGTTGTTTCTCGCTCCTCTACGGAGGCTGAATATCGTGCGATGGCATCAACAACTGCCGAGATTGTTTGGCTACGCTGGCTTCTTACTGATATGGGTGTTTCCTTTTCTCAGCCAACTCCTATGTATTGTGACAATTTGAGTGCTATTCATATTGCCCGCAACTCTGTTTTTCATGAACGTACAAAACACATTGAGATTGATTGTCACTTCACACGACAACACTTTCAACGTGGCACCATCACAGTTCCCTTTGTCACTTCCTCCATGCAAGTTGCTGATCTATTTACTAAGTCTCATACCCGAGCACGCTTTTATTTTTTAGTTAGCAAACTCTCAATGCTATCCATTAATGCATCGTGAGTTTGCGGGGGGATGTTAGATATATTATATATTTATATTTAATGTTGTAGTAATTATTTTATTATTGTAAGGGTAGATTAGTCTTTTTATTTTCTTTTCATCTTCTTGTATACCCACTCTAACTATGTAAAAAAACCTAATGAACATTTTATGAAGTTCTTCTTCCTTCTTTGTAACTCTTAACAATGTCAACGTTCATGGTATGTTTAGTTTCTCTACCAAACATGAACAATAGACCATAAAAGAACATAGAAATGCAGAGAATGCCTATTTCATATAATACGTACCCATTCAAAGAATAACATTAAAATTTAAGATAAGTGAAATTGTTTATATTTAATTTTTTTTAATATGGTTAACCGACTGTATTTAGTGGTTAATCGATTGTTAATAAACTTGAATTTTGATTTTGAAAAAACGACATTAATGAATTGGAGTTAAAAAAATAGATCACGGACTAATTAATCACATCCAGATGGGAGTAAGAATTTACAACATTGCCAAAGATTTTTTCTAATGAAAATTTCTTGTTTATAGGGAATGTTCATACATGGAATTAATTCTGAATCAATGTGTAAAATAAGTTAGTTATTTTCAATTAGGATATATATACACCAAAAATAGATAAGATTTTTGCATCTCTAATATTAAGTTGCAATATAAGAAATAAACTATATTTGAAATTGAATGAGACTATAGAAGCTTCGTCTGAATATAAAAAAGCGACTTACCATCAACGTAGTTTGAACAGGTCCTAAAGTCAGCCTAAAAACCAACGACTACGCAAAATTTCCAAGTCAAACTTGGAGGTGGAAATTCACTAATTCGCATATATTCCTTTTTTTTTTGAATCTCAGAACTCAGATCTCTAATTAATTTTCCCTTCCTTCTCTCATTCTAAATTTCAAAGAGATTTTGAAAATTCAGAGCACGAGATCGATCGACAGAAATTCTGAGAAGACCACAGGTTCATCGATATCACCATGATTTCTGGGTCTTATGGAACAATGTCTGACCGGGAAGATGAGAGAAACAACAGCTTCAACCAACGTTATCATCATCAAAAAGATCCTAATAATAAGGTATTTACATTTGTTTTCTGATTCTGCTAAATTCATCCTGTTGGTTAATCTTTGTTTAAAACTGATTGATCATCGCAATTTCATATTTATACAATAATTATCCTTCGGAAATAAAAATAATGATTACTTATGATCTTTGTATAGGGAAGTTTAAAATTGGGATGGGTGTTTATTCTTGCAAACATCATCTGAGAAATGCTGTTCGTGATTTTTGATCAATTGGCTTCAACAAAAGAACCTGAATATGGATGGACTTCATGGAAATTGAGCTTGGGAGTGATGATAGTGTGTATAGCTGAGCTTATATACAGAGGATTAATAAAGGAAAAGCTTAGTTTATTACAATGCTTGAAGTCTTTGATTCCATGTTTAAAGTCTGATCATAAGAAACCTTATAGCTTGGATGATGGTATTGTGCTTGCTGCTGCGAAGGTTCAAATGGCTTTATGTAGCATTTCTTATGGGTATTTGCTACAGGGCAAACAGAGTCCAATTAGTGTATCTTTAGTATCAGTTGCTTTTATATTTTGTTTCCTTGTTTACAAATTTGTTAAGAAGCAATACTGCAATACAACGATTTTGCCTCTCTGACAGGACAGTTGATCGTGGTTGGTGCTTTTATTCATGAATGGAGCCAAACTATATAGTCCTTCTGCTCGGATATGACCTGAGTGGTATGAGCATTAGTAGCGTTTAAGAACTTGATTGTAACTACGAGACATTATGCTATTAATGACTGGTTTTTACTAGTTGTGAACCAAATATTGTTGGCTCTATGAATAAATAAAAGTGTGGACATTAAAATTTGTATTGCATTCGTTATTTTTCCTTGGATCTTTTTGTTGATTTAAGTTCTTTTATATTAGATTACTTTTAGTTTTCATGTCACGAAGCTAAAATCATGTTAACTATCTCGTTCTCTTTCACTCTAATCTCTATCTCCTCAACTTCTCTATCTCTGCTTTCTTCTCTGTTTCTGAAATTCTTCATGCTGATTGATTAGGGATCAAGTAAATGGGCTTTCACTCACAAACATTGCACACACAAGTCAATGGGCCGGGCTCAAATTGAAGCCAATTAAATGTCGGTCTTAAGTTTTAATTAACATTTACTCCACAACGTAAAATTGAAAAATAAAACGTTACCCCCATAGTACAATATTCTGTTCCTTTTAATCACTGAAACTCCCACTACTGCACTCACAGCCGCACTCCCTCTCTTCCTTGCTTTCATTCTCTCTCTCTCTCTCTCTCTCTGCCAATGTCGTCAATGGAGTCTCTCATCTTACAGCTCCACGAGATTTCCGCCGTTAAATTCGGAAACTTCAAGCTAAAGTCCGGCATCTTCTCCCCAATCTACATTGACCTCCGTCTCATCATCTCCCACCCTTCCCTCCTCCGCCACATCTCCCAAACCCTAATCTCCTCCGTCTCCTCCGCATCCTTCGACCTCATCTGCGGTGTCCCTTACACCGCCCTCCCTATTGCCACCTGCGTTTCCATCTCCAATAACATCCCTATGCTCATGCGCCGCAAAGAGGTTAAAGACTATGGCACTGCTAAAGCTATTGAAGGTGTCTTCAACACCGGCCAAACTTGCCTTATCATTGAGGATCTTGTTACCAGCGGCACCTCGGTTCTCGAGACTGCCGCTCCGCTGCGTGCGGCGGGATTGAATGTGACCGACGCTGTCGTTTTGATTGATAGGGAGCAGGGTGGGAGGGAGAATTTGGAGGCAAATGGGATTAAATTGCACGCGATTATTAAGTTGAGTGATGTGGTTAAGGTTTTGAGAGAGAAAGGGAAGTTGGATGAGGAGACGGAGAGAATGGTGATGAAGTTTCTGGAGGAGAATAAGAAGGTGGCTGCGCCGGCAATGGAGAAGGCAAAGATTAAGGCTTTGAAATTTGAAGAGAGAGCAAAGTTGGCTAAAAATCCTACGGGAAAAAGGTTGTTTGAGATTATGGTAAGGAAGGAGAGTAATTTGTGTGTGGCTGCTGATGTTGGCACAGCTGCTGAGTTGCTTGATCTTGCTGAGAAAGTGAGTCTTTTTGCATTAGATAAAATTATTTGTATATATACCATAAAGTTTCTATTCTTTTCTGCTTTGGTAACCTTATCTTTTCAATTCTGTTGTAGGTTGGACCAGATATATGCATGTTGAAAACCCATGTCGATATATTGCCTGATTTCACCCCTGATTTTGGTTCAAAACTTCGATCGGTATACTAACTAATTACCCAATTTTTCAAGTTTTATGACTTTGGCAAAGTGCTTAAAGTTATTATCTTTGGTTTAATATATGCTATGGATGTCAAGTTTATTTGGTTCTCCGGAATTTGAATAAACTATTTCCAGTAAATATTCAGAAATCACGGCTGCATATATTTGAAATTGTTTATTTTAGGCACCTAATAATACTACAGAATAAACAGAGTCTCCCATGCATCATTTCCTGATTGCTTGTGTAATTGAGTTTCATCAGTATTTTGTGCCTTTAATAACTACGTGTCTCTTAGTTGGTCATTTTGCAAGCCTTACCAATGCCTATGTAGCGTTAGCTAAAGTCAATTCTTATTATTCACCATTCATTTAAACATTAAGAGTATAGATAGAGTAGCAAAGCATTTGTTTAGTTGGGAGTTGAAAGTGTAGATTCCTTGGAGTATCTGGTTCCTACTTGGAGTTGGAGCTAAGCTGGAAACTTCCCAATTTACATTGCTTAGTTATACAGCTGTTGCAGTAACAGACCACCTAAAAAGCAAGAACCTATAAAAGTAAAATTTGTAAGTTATAAGGTCAGGTGCCTTATTGGATGATCTTGTAATAAGCAAAGACTTAGAAAAACTAACAAGCAACTTCCTCCAATTAGTACTCGGATTCACCCATATGCAATGTCTCATAGCAGGCTAGCAGGCCCCCATCATGGTACTTTCATAAATATAAAGTCGCATAAAACCTTCATATCCCACCCACCTTTTTCACTTGGGGGACTGCTATCAAATTTTCTATTGAGCCTTAACTTCATGCCACCCCACATTCTCTTGGTTCTGCTCCTACCCCAATTATAGTCCACATTCACAAGTTAAAATTTTTGCACAATACAAGTTAAGTTCTTGTTTGTTGGCTTTTGTGTATTGAAGATTGCAGACAAGTATAATTTCTTAATTTTTGAAGATCGCAAGTTTGCAGACATTGGAAACACTGTGACAATGCAATATGAGGGGTGAGACTCTCTTGCCATGTTGCTTTTAGTTTCTCATTGATTGCTTTTACTTCTGTAGTAGCTCTGGTTTTTCTTTTTCTTTACTTTTCTAATTGCGGAGGCTCTCTCTTTGCTTGCTTTTGACAGAGGTATCTTTCGTATATTGGATTGGGCTGATATAATCAACGCCCACATTATTTCTGGCCCTGGAATTGTGGATGGACTGAAGTTGAAGGTATGGCACATTGCTGCTTGAATTCTTGATACACCCAGAGTAGGAGAGCATGCCTACTCTTTATCTAACATTTGCATATATTCTATATCAAATATAGGGTTTGCCTCGAGGTAGGGGCTTGTTACTGCTTGCTGAAATGAGTTCAGCCGGTAACTTTGCCACAGGAGATTACACAACTGCAGCCGTGAAGATTGCTGAAGAACATTCAGATTTTGTAATTGGCTTTATCTCAGTGAATCCAGCATCATGGCCAGGGGCTCCAGTAAATCCAGCATTTATCCAAGCAACCCCAGGAGTTCAGAAGGTGACTGGGGGGGATGCCCTTGGCCAACAATATAATACTCCATTTTCTGTAAGTTCTGTGCAGCGGGCTTTGCTTCTCCTCTAAACTTTCAACTTTTACACATAGTCAAAATCATTCTAAATTGTATAAGCTTTGATGAGTGCAAGTGTTTTATTATCCAGGTGATTAATGATAGGGGTAGCGATATTATCATTGTTGGGCGAGGAATTATAAAAGCAGCAAATCCTGCAGAGACAGCTCGAGAGTACCGTCTTCAAGGATGGGATGCATACTTGGCTAAGTGCCTCTGATGCTGCATTTTGGCTATGTTTGCCTTGGCCTTTTCTAAAATGCTCTCAGGTTATCTTTGTTGAACAGAGAAGGCGCCTTATTTTTAATTTTTCAACAAGGTGTTTTTTACCGCCTGCACTGTACAAAATTGAATAATATATTTGAGAATCTGATAGAACTATGCAAAGGGAAGAAGCAATGCCGGTTTCGAAGCTATGATGAATAAGAGTTTTGTTAATGTGCTTACTGAACCTTGAGAGAAATCAGATATAAGAAATCATCAAACAACTGAAATTTAAATTTACTTGTTTTATGAGCTTTTATCGTTTCCTTCTTTTTTTCAGAAGGATTAAAGTTGTGGAATTTAACTGTAAATACTTGTGATTATGATTTAACCAGATAATACTTTTAAATTCTGTTAGAAATTTATCATGGCAGGCCAGCTGCAGACTTCTGCTTCGTGTTTAAACATTGGACAAAGTCAAAGCATAAGCATCATTTAATACTGTACATGCTAAATATAATCCGTGAAATTAATTCTAAATCTTCAGAAAAGGAAAAACAAATGAAATCCCTTGGTTTGACTTTGAGGAAAGGGATTGGAGAAAAACCACTATCACCTCCAACTACTAGTATGTTGATATTCGTGGTTCTGAAAAGGTAGCTATTATAAGTGCCTGGCAATCTGATGATAATGTCAATGTCATCGGGGTGATTTGCATAGCAGGTCAGGGTGGTATTGGTAAAACCACGATTGCTATGATAATAGGGTCCAGGACATGTTTGATCGTAAAGTATGGGTGCATGTCTCGCAAGAATTTAGCCTCCTCAAGATAACAACAGATATTCATAGCCAAGTCTGTCGATCGTCTGACAAACCCGAGTCACTAAAGAATCTTCCAGTCGAGATAAAGAATGCATTGATGAAGACACAGAAACAATTTTCACCTGACAAATCCGGGTCACTACAAAATCTTGAAGCAGAGATAAAGAATGCATTGATGAGGACACAGAAACAATTCTTCCAGGATTATCAATCGTCTACCAAAGCCGAGTCACTACAGAATCTTCAAGCTGAGATACAGAATGCATTGCTGAAGTCACAAAAAATTTTTTTGCTTGTCTTGGATGATGCCTGGATTGACAAACGTGAAGAGTGGAATACTCTGTTGAAGTCATTTTCTGGGGCAAAAGGAAGTAAGATTATTATTACAGCACGAGATCCTAACGTAGCATCAGCTATGCCTTTTCCCCTTCTTCTATGTCGAACCTTGCCTAAATTAATCGGTGATGATTGTGGGTCAGTGCTAGCGAGATTTGCTTTTCCTGATGGAGATGTAAGCAAGGGTCAACAATTTGAAGAAGCTGGTAGAGAAATAGCTGACAAATGTGGTGGTCTTCCATTAGCTGCAAAACTGATAGGAAGTCTACTACGTTTTAAAAGTGATGTTGCAGCATGGAGGAGGATTTCGAAGAGCAATGTGTGGGATTTAGTGGGTGACAGTATTCTTCCAGCTCTGAAATTGAGCTACCATTATCTCCCCTCCCATCTAAAACAATGTGTTGCTTATTGTGCAATCTTTCCTAAGAGCTTTATTTTAAAAAAGGAATTCTTAATCCTTTTATGGGTTGCAGAGGGTTTCCTAATCCTATCAGAAAGGATGAAAAGTGTTGTAAATATGGGTATGAAATGCTTTGAGGAAGCCAAAGGCAACAAGGCATGTTTCATTATGCATGATCTTGTACATTATTTGTGTAAATCTGTGGCTGGAGATTTTGCTTTCACGTTAGATGACGATGATTCAACTAAGGTTCCAATAAAGGCTCGTTATTTATCTGCCAAATCTGAAAACATCAGGGGCAATTCTGAATGGATCAAGCGAAGGCCAACTTTTGCGCAGTTTCTTAGTTCTGGGAGACTCTACTTATTCTGATGATTTCAACAAGTTAGTGCTTGACTTGGTGCTGAAGCTGAAGCGCTTATGAGTTTTGCATTTGGAAACCCTGGACGGCATACATAAGTTGCGTGATTCCATTGGCAGTTTAAATCATTTACGATATTTGTCTCTACGGGGAGTAATCCTTAAAAGGTTACCTGAATCTATATGTGATCTGTGTTATTTGCAAGTTTTGATATTGAGAGACTGTGATGAACTCATTGAGCTACCAAAAAAACCTGGGAAGGTTAAGCAACTTGTTTTATCTAGATGTTAGAGGATGTTTAAGTCTGAGAGATATGCCACATCACATGGGCCAATTAACAAACCTTCAAACGCTCAATGGTTTCATTTTGGGAAGAAAGGGCAGGTCTACCATTAAGGAGCTGGGGAAACTTCAGATTCTGAGAGAACTTAGTATCAGGATCAAACGTAATTTTGTCAATGATAGAGATGCAACTGATGCCCTCATTTCACGTCTCGAGCACCTCAATTACTTGAAGTTGGAATGGGTTGGTAAAACTAGGGACTCATCTGCGAGAATAAGCGTACTACAGAAATTACGCCCCCATACCAACTTGAAAAGTCTCTGCATCTATGGCCATAGGGGTATAGGATTTACAGATTGGTTAACCAGATAATATCCGGGTCCGCAGTCATCTGTCCTGAACCAAGCGTTGTCAAATTTAGTACACTTGACGCTCAGTAATTGGGGAAACTGTTCATGCTTGCCCCCCCCTTGGGCAGTTAGAATCTCTGGAATACCTCACAGTCATTGGATTTCGCAACGTCAAGTCTGTAGGTCCTGAGTTTTACGGAGCAAATCAACTACGGCATCCATTTCCATTTCTCCAAATTTTAAAATTTGCAGATATGAAAAAGTGGTATAAATGGGAAAACAGAGTTGGAGCTCTCCCCAACCTCAAAGAGCTTTACCTAGACTTGTGTCCCTCTCTAACTGCCCTGCCCAGGGAGTTTCATTGCTTGCCCAAACTAGATATATCATTGACTGTTACAACCTCCGTCGTTCTTAGGACCTGCTAAGTGCCAATGTTGAGTAGCATGCTTTTCAATTTTCTGAACAAAAGGTTAGTTGCAAATCTGCATGTTCTTTATATAAACATGTGTTCTTGCTTGCTGCTCTTGGACAGGCACATAAGCTGTGCAAGTGCCCTGGAATTATTCCAGATTTGGAGTTCTTAATCCATCTATGGATTGCAGAGGGTTTCCTAATCCAGTCGAAAGAGAAGGAAAGTGTAGTAGATATGAGTACAAAACGCTTTGATACACTTGTATCAATTTCATTTTTTGGGCAAGCCAAAGGCAAGGAGGAATGCTTCACTATGCATGATCTTGTGCTTGCATTATTCTCAATTTTTGTCCCTATTATTCTCTTATTAATTATTCTATATTTCACCAATACTTTTTACCTATTTAAATTCTTTTGACAATTGAGAAAGGGTCTAGCAGATAACCACTCCCATCTCTGGCTATTCTTCGACAACAGTTATTCTTTTCCTTTAAAATTTTTTGTTATTGCAACTCATGTAATGCTCTAATTAATCTATGTAATGAGTACAGATTATGTTGAGCTTGTAATTTTTCTAAAATAAGAGAAGACAATGAGTTGCGTTGTTATGAGACTCTATATTATAATCTAAATTAAAGGAAATTTCACGACTAACAAGTGACTCATGTTATAATCATAAGCAGTCATTTGCAGACCAGATGAAGAGCAATTTAATACAATCAAAATGACAACAATGGGACATGAGCTTACTGCTTGTCAAGCATGAACGCCTGATACAAAAAATTTTACATTAGTTAAATGCTCCTTCAAATCGGCTTAAGTAGAACTATTTAACTCTACCAACGGCTAGTGAATATTCTAATTTCTATAGGTAAATGTCACAGTTGCAGGAATCAGAGTCTGTGTTTTAGTCTCCCATTCATGTATTTGACGCATGGAAAAGCAAAGAGAATTTGCCTCCAAAAGACTCAAAAAATACATGGACAGAAGACTCAAAACAGACTACAGAACAAACCAACCTACTACCACTGGTGCTAAATAAGAATAACTAACTAATCACTGTTCTTTCCAAATGCGTCCGGTAACTCTAAGCTTCAATTCCTTCCGATCTCCCCCGGAGAAGAAAAGAGCCATGTTCCGCTGTATTATAAGACCATCAAAACTATCACGAACCTTCCGATGGCTGTCCCTTATGCTCCTAGGCACTCCTTGCCATATCATCTTTCTTCCATTCCCACCCACCTCCAGGCTGTAGCTGTAGTTCTTTGCCTCATTGTCATCACCCATAAACCTCAAGAATGCTATGTAGACAGGGGCCATCCCGAGCTGGAAAGCTTCAAAATGTAGACAAAAGTACTGACCAAAGCAGCTGAAAACCTACAAAAAAAGAAAACAAAGATGACGAACTAATTATATTCACGAATGGGATAAGGTTCCCAAAGAATCTAATTGACAAAGTTGTCTCCACCCAGAAATCATAAATATGCTCGGCTATTATTGCATACTAACTGCACATACATGAGTCCAAGAAAATTCTAGTCTTAAGTTACACAAAACTGAAACTTATGACCTTCCTCTGTGTTAGGATTCAGAGGGAACCCCAAACTACCGCAAAGCGATAAACAATACCGTTAGCATCCATGTTGCATTCTCAACTTCATGAGGATTTGATTTGACATATCGATGATTGAAAGTGCTGCCATTATGCATGTCAACTTTGTGATCATCTTTTAGATGAGCCACCAGATAAGGAATGTCGCCAATAACAGTGCATTCTGACCCAGCATAGGGGCAATTATATGGTCTATAGACACATTGCGATTCATGTTTTAGCTTGCTGTAGTACGGGTATATGCCAACACAGCCAAAACTCTGGTATTTACATGGAAGTTCAAGAGACGCAGCAACCTTCTCTAGTGCAAGACATCTGATGTTGCCTAGTTCATGCCTGCAAGTAGGGCACCTATTATGAACCCTGGGCTTGCATCCGGAACATAACGTATGACCATTTGAACACTGCAATGAAGAAGAATGAAGAATGAATAAAGGACCAGCACCTGTGTAAGAACATAAATCCTTCAATGAAGTATGTCTGTGTGCAAAACATGTATCAACCTCATAAAGAGAGTGGCAAACCTGATGAATTGGAGGATACATGGCATTTAAGCACACAGGGCACTCCAATAGCTCCCGAACACTGCTAGATACAGTCACATTTGGTTTCAAAGCTGCCTGTGCAGGATCATTCACGCTTTCACCGACATCCAACATGTCTTCATTTTGAGGAGGATCAATGACCTCTGGCTTACTTCGCAACTCATCAAAAAAAGGATTTCCAGATGCCATGCTAGCGTGGCCACTCTACAAAAAAAATACCAAAAGCAAACTATATCAACTTGAAAGTGATGTATAACAAACAGATCACAGAAAATGGCAAACAGGATTATATACGTCCCAGAATTGACATTTAATTTATCAACAGTCAACATTTATACAACACCGAGAATGCTAACCAAAATATATTAAGACAAACAGACAACATTTTCAGCTATGCATCTGATTGATTGAATTGCTATAGCACATTACTAAACAATCCCCATAAGCAATGTATCTTCACTTTTGCCTACATTCAACTGTATGCCAGATACAATTGAACTTGGAATCTAACACTCTGTTTGGATGGTGGTGAGAGATACTTTTATAATACAGGGTATGGTAATGTATTTAATGATATTTTAGGACTTTTTAATGTCCTATTGATAGCATATTTAGGATGGCTGTATGGAAAAGGATTAAATTACCAAATTACCCTTTTTCATAAATATCAGTTTAGAAAAATAATAATTATATTAATAATTTAAAATAGAGTCTAATTTTTTATTAGTCATTAATTATGCATTACATATTTATTTTCATAATTAATATGAATAAAATAAATAAATTAATAAAGTTAGGTTGCTGGGAACAAGGGAAATAGGATTTGGATATTAATATATATAGTAGGGAATAATGGTAATATTTCAAATTATATGAGGGCATTTACAGAAATAAACACCAAATTGGTGTGGCTGCCGGCTCATCCTTTCCTTCACAAAAAAAGAACATCATCAAAAATTATGAAATTAGGAATACAATGGATCCAAACATAGTATTTGGTGGTTTGCTACAACACACCACCACCAATCACAACCATCCAAACAGGGTGTAAGTAACAGACTATCAAACAGGCATAGCGTTTAATTGACAAGAAACTCTTACAACAAGACAGTGTTCCGAATTCAATCTTGCTTCTTGCTTGAATTGATGAAGGTGAAGGTGTGATTTCTCAACCTAGTAAAACATTCATCAGAAAATAAACTCATTATTTCTCTAGAGTTCAAAACATGGGAAAAAATAGGTAATTGCTTGCTCAAAATCTTCAATCGGGAAGGAAATATAAACTATTAAACAAATATGCAACTAAAATAACAATGTATAGACTTCATGAAAGAAAGTAGAAATATCAACAACCACAAGTAAGCCTACTCCATTTTTCCATTTTCTTATTACATATGGCAGAATGCAGCAGAACATGTTGCGTCTAGGAAATAGTTCCAACTCCACTTCTATGATAAAGCATAAAGAATCATAAATTCATAGCCCATGCCTACTCGAATGCAAGCTTCTCAGTCTAAAGCAAGTGCGTTCAATAAAACAAACGCATCATACGGAAATAAAATCAATCCCAATTTAACACACCAAAAGAAAGCAATTTTTATCTTAAAAGAGCAAAAAAGATTATCAATTACAACAACCACTTCACCAACTCGAAGAAAGACACTTCACTAAAAGCGCTGAATCGAAATGCCGGGTAGGGACTAAAAGCATGCATCTGATGAGGTCAAGCGCGAAATTTGAAAATGATAATCTTCAGCAAAATGTGACACATGATAAAGAAAAGAATTTCTCTGAAACTCTCAACCACAAATCACATCTCAATCCGCAATAAGTAAAATACTTGATCGATTAATTTAAACCATTTTACCACGATAACAAAGATGTAAAGGTCCAGCCTTTCAGCGGAGAAGATCAAATAAATCGAGGATAACAATTAGTGGAAAAGAAAATAACCCCAAAATAAACATTCCCACATGCAAATCTCCAGCAAATCGAACGTAGATCTAGAATATTCCAAAAGTAATGATGAAAATTGAAAAAAAAAAGAGGATCGATTTTGGTAGTGGAAGTACCTTTGCACAAGATCCCGAATTCAAGACACACTGAAGAAGACATGGAAGGATAAACCCTAGTGATTGTGAAGAAAAAGCTTTGAGATTGGTAATGGTAAACTCGTCTATTAAATGACAATGCAATAAATAACAACAGACATGAAGATATGCGCGTAAATACAGAGAGAGAAAGAGAAGAATTTCAAATTAAAGTCATTGAGATAGGAGCGTGGAGAGAGACAAGAACGGGGTAGGATAGGAGAGAGAAATTTCTCGAGAAAATACAAAAAAGAAAGGGGTAAGTAAGTGTGGGACCCTTTATTCCTGGGTCTTGTTTTATTGCTAAAATCTCTTTTTGTTCTCTCTTTAAAAAACTCCAGCCTTTTTCTTAGTTAACAATCAAACCCGAGAAAGTTAGAGAGAGAAAATTCTTTCCTAAATTTTGATTTAAACTTTAAAAAGTTTTGATTTTTGAAGATGAAAACTGTGTCTGATGCCACTGAAGATATATATACAGGGAGAGAGAGAGAGACAGAGGAGGCGTGTGGCCGGATATACTGAGGGCGGCATTAATCATGTTAGATGGGCCAAGATGAGAGAGCAGACAATTTTGTTGAGCGCCAAGTGGCTGCGGCGTGAACTTGACGCTTTCGTTTTAAATATCTAATCAACCGCGTTTAATTGGGGCATTAGCTGAATATTTCATGGGTCGATTAGATTCAAATCAAAACATTTTAGGCAAAAAAAACAAATTCTAAAAGTTTTGGGGGCTGACAATAATTATTATTTTGAATTTGTATCAGTTCCTTGCCTGGAGCTAACAACATTTTCCTCAATCTTTGTAAGAAAATGACATTTTGGCGATATGTTACAAAATTAGATGTCCATCTCCAATTTAGGCACACGCAGTATAAGGTCTTGTATTTCAAATTTTGAACCACCCAATTAATGTTAGAATTCGTATATTTGAATTCCATCCTCTATTTGGGAAGACCATAATTGCCTTTATAATTTGAGAATCTATTAATTTCTTTTTCTTTTTCTTATAAATACAAGTAATTAAAATACTACGAAAATTTGGATTCAAAACTTTCCATAAAAGTATAGTAATCAAATAAGTTGTGGTAATTTAAGTAGAAGTAACATTATAGAATGATAATCTGTCTATTATTTTAAAAAGCTCAGCATTTAAATTAAATGACAGTTATATTATTTATGAAGTAAACTGGTACGTATGTTATATAATTAATACTCTCTCTATTTCTTATTATTTGTCACTTTTAAGGAAAATTTAAATTCCATTTATCTGTTACTTTTAAATTTTCAATATAATTTATTTTCTTTTTTCAATTTAATTTTATTTTTCAATATAAGTTGACCAATTAAATTTAAATTTGTATATTGAAACACTCAATTTTATCTTACACTTAACCCTAATTAATATTTCTTGATTTTTGTAAAAATAACAAAAGTGATTGTTATTTAGGAACGGAGGAAGTACATTCACTATAAAAAGCACTAATTACGTTCGACCATTACGAACTATTGATGATAATAGATAAATTACTACATAGATAAAAAGTTGTAATGATTTTAAAATATATGATTTTTCTCTCAATTTTTATTTAAATAATGGCTTGACTATTGCAGTATTTTTTACTGAATTTTTACTGTATCACAAATAGTCGATAAATTTTAAAAATTTAACCCATATCATTACAAATTATCCAAAAAAAAAAAAATTGAAGTGTTATCATTTTGATGTAGTAAGCCTGGATTGTCAAAAACTATCCATAATATTATTTTTTCCTTATCTCAATGCTCCCAAGTATCCATATCCATATCCATAGTATGTTAATGCTCAATTCTCTGTTGCACCATATGTCCCTCACAATTTCAACCTGCCTCCTCCACCATATCTCAAAATTTCTTTTTTTTTTTGAGATAAACAAGAAATATAAAGTTTGTTTGGCTATATGAAAGAAAATCATTTAGAATCGATTAAGTTTTGCGTTTCACATATATTTGGCAGGAGTTAGTAACATAAATTAAATTCTACAAACAACTAGGTTTCAAATAATAAAAGATGTTAAAGTTGTACGTAACTCGTATTATCTTATGAAATCTCTAATGGAATTATTTTGAAATTAGTGGAGAAAATAAAATATGTAAATGCAGTTATAAGTCTGTCTGTGAGTATGCTGGCAGAGATGATAATTACACAATTACTCCATGTTAACCAATTATAATCATATTTTCGTACACTGTTGACTGGTATAATCAATGAGTGGACACAGACATGTTACTTACTCGTTCCCTGTAAGGTTTACGCCACACGTGGCCTTTATCATTAACAATTCTTTGCTTTGTCGTAAAAATTGTCAAAAACCCGCTAATTTAATTTATTGATAAATTCTTGTGTATTAATATATCATCTCAATAAAAAAAAAAATTGTTAAGCAATATAAGTTGATTAAAAAATGAATAAAATAATTAACATGCATTTTATTATTAATTTAATTTATGAAGTACTCATGATCCGAATTTAAATAAAAACTTTTTATTTTATTAAATGAGTTGCAGGGTTTTGTTAGAGAAATAGTATACTTTACTTTATTCATATTTATATGATTTATAAATAGCATAAAACATAAGAAAGATTACTATTACAATTGAAATAGGGACAAAAGAAATTTATTTACAAATCTCATCGTACAATATAAGTATATATTTTTATGTAAAAAAAAAAAAGAAAATTATTTATTTTGTAAAAAATAAAATTCGGGCCGGGAATCGGCAATTGCTCCTAGAAAATCAAAATCAGAGTAACTGTGACTAAACCCATTAAAAGGAAACTGTGCCTTATTGATTGAACATTTTGCAGACGAAAGGAAAAAATTCATAATACTTTGTTTGGATGGAAGTAAGTTAAATTTAGTTTAATGAAGGAAAAATGAGAAGAAATGGGAGTAAAGTAAATTTAATTTCCTTTTACTTTCATTTTAATTGTTTGGTTAACCTAAAATAAATATAAAATAAATTAGATTTTATTCCGAATAGTAGATGATATTTTGACATTTATATTCTTGTGATATTATTTTATGGTAATAATATTAATTATTATAATTTTCTTTTTTATTGCTAAAATCAATACTTGTATTTCAGAGTTAAAAGATAAATAGACAACACAACTAATTAATTCTATATCAATCAATATAATTACATTAAAACCATTTAATAACTGTATTTATATAATTTGATATGTAAATATTTATAAAAAAAAATCAATAAGCTACCATACTTAATAATAATATTTGACAGAATTTGTTTAGAATATATTTTTTCAAAAATAATTTTTGCCAAGCAGCAAATTATATACTAAATCGGATACTTACAGTAGTGAAATGGTATTTTTTTAATTAATTTAAATTAATATTTTCCACTTTCTTTTTATAAGTAATATTTTTTTTTGAGATAATTATTACCACGTCTCCCTGTCTCTTCTCTTGCAAAACCCGACCTGATGAACTCGATAAATTTGTCCCGAACAAGCAATTCGGATAGAGTTATTCTGGAAGTATGAATCAGTAGTTTGGATTCAGGTCGGGTCAGAGTAAAACCACTATAAACCCGACCCAACCGAATGAAATCCATATATATATATATATATATATATATATATATAAACAAATCCCAAATCCTTCAGTTTATTCTCCCCTCTTTCCCGATTTCCCTCAAAATCCCTAACTCCCAATTAGTTTATGCCTTAGCACCGCCACCTATCGCCATCGCTTCTCGCCACCACTGATCGCCGTTGCGCCTCTCCATCGCCTATCGCCACCGAAAGTAAGTATTGCCTCACTATGTTTACTTTTTCGTCTAGTTCCTATGCTATCTGGTAATATGGAAGTGAGTAGAGTAAGTTCAAGGCCTGAATACTTGACTGGCTGGAAATTTGACAACACAAGTCACAAGCAACTTTATGAGTGATAATGTAATCGGAGGAAATGATGGCTATTTCAATTCAACTACAAGTACAAGCATGGTCGTCGATGCTGAGTACAATCGACAAACTTCCAAACCCTTGATCATCGGAGAGGGTAAATAAGAATCATTGCTTCTCTTATGCCACTATTCCCTTTTTTTTTATATTAATTGATAAAGCCTGAGTTGTCTTTATCTGGAGAGGGAGAAAACGACCGATCGGGTGAGAGCGACTTGAAAAGAGGAATGCTCGGTCGGACCGAGCGTAAGCACTCCGAAGCTTAAGTCAGTAACTTTAGAGAGAGAAAACTTGTAGAGAGAGAGTGCTCAAGGTTTAATACTTGAGACCATCGCTGGCTGGGCTATTTATAAGAGATGTTGAGGGGTACTTGAGTGCCTAGGCGGGCGATCTCTGGCTGTCAGAGTAGATATTCGGCGAAGTGACAGCGAGCAGGAGGTTGAGGTGAGCACTGCCTCGTGTCAGGCGGCTGATGGGACTGGATGTCACGTCGTCCGATCGGTCCTCCTCGGGGCTTGTGTCTGCTTGCTTCGCCTTGTGGACCTTGGGCCTTGCCAACGTTTGGGCCGACTCCATGGGCCTGAAGGCAGATGATATTTGCTGTGTTATCATCAATTATTGTTATTATTTTATTTTTTTTTTCTTTTTAGAGATAATGTAAACAATTTCGGATCCCCCTAAACTTATTAGTGTTAGAGGACAAAAAAAAAGGTATTTTATGATGGTGAAATATTACATGAATGTTTTTATAGTTTAATAGGGTTTAAAATTATATGTTATTTAATGTTAATTAATTTTAATTATATTTTATTTAATTTCTATTTTTTTATATATTTAATTCGGATATGTCAGGTTAGTCGGGACCTGAAAATAGTTGGTTGGTCGGTTCGGACCCCTAGTTATAATAAGGGTCGGTTTGGGGAATGGGGTCTTCTTTGGGTTGGTCGGGTTCGGGCCGGGTTGACTCGAACCCGAACGATTCCAATCAAAACAACAAGTTTTCATATTCATTGAACGCTTCTCCTTCTTCGTTCTTTTTATTATTACTTTTCAACTTCATAAATTAATTTTCGATCAAGTAATTACTTTTATTTCATAATCTATGGTCAATTATTTTCTGATTGTAAAAAAAAATGATTCATTGGCCGGCTCAAATAATTTCTCACTCACAATCTATTTATTGCTTTTATTGCCCTTTGTATTCTTTTATTCCGTTCTGCTCTGTGTCTTGATTGCTGATAAATAAAAAATTATGATGAAATCTCAAATTTTTACTTGATCAGTTGAACTCGGATAAAGTGAAAGATAATTTGGTCATTTTATGCTATTATAACCATCTCCATTCCGGTTACTCTCTTTTCTCCCCAAATTGGAAAGAAATAAAATACTTAATTGAAAAATCTCATTTTCTTTATTTTTCTCTCCATTTTTGCCATTTTACAATTCAAACAAGAAAAATCGGTAGATTAAACTTACTTTTACCCTCGTTTACTTTCAGTTCCTCTATCCAAACAGTGTGTAAATTAAGAAAGCCCAAGCCACGAGAGGCTTCACCGTCAAGCTCTTCAACACTTTCTCTGCGTCTTATCGGCGAAACCTCCCATCTTCCATTCACATGTTCCTTCGATATCGTCTTTAGGTCCATTTTTATATTCTTTTTCTTTTGATAAAGCTGCGTTCATAATCTGTTACTTATAGTTATTGTTAATTCTGGTTTTTATAAAGTATGTTTGGCTGGAGAGTTCGAGAAAACTAAAATAATGCTAAGGAAATGTTGCTTTTTAGTTGTTACTATTTTCTATTGGATTCTTGAACCTATTTTAGTAATCTAACCGGAGTATTAGCGATTTTTATTGATAATCGCAGTTCGGAGGAAACTTTGGGTAATCATGCCGGACGTGCAAGCTCTCGTCAATGATTTTCTTAATAAGCTTAAGAAGCGGTAAATTTTTTTAATGAATAATATTTTTAATTTTTGTATCGGTAATGTGGGGCTCATTTTGATTGGTGTGTGGCAGTAAGATTGAGGGCTCGCAAGCCACGGCTAGGCAGGCAGCTGAACTGTTAAGGTCTGTAATTTCGCAGCAGCGAGTGCCTTATACTAACCAGGCTGGAGCTTTGATTGATGCCGTGAAGGCTGTTGGAGAGCAGCTTATTGCTGCAAATCCTGTTGGTATGTAAACCAATTAATTATTTAATGTCTAAATGCCATGTTCTATTCACTTCAATTTGACAGAAATTTATTGAGCCTGTAAAGTAAGGCATCATTTGGAAATCCTGAATATGGTGCAATTGGATATTATGATTAAAATCACTATTTTTAGAAGCAATGGAGGATTTTTTTACCCCCTTATGTGTGAAGTTGCAAGTATCATGGAGGAAACAGCTGAGATTCTTGTAATTTTTCCAATATCCCTGACATGTATGACCATCATCTTTTTATTACCTTTATGTTAGAACTCATCTCAATGGAGTTTCATTTCCAATCTAGCTGTGAAGGTGTACAGTTGTAGAGGTCTTACTCTGCCTCTTTTAGGCCCAAATTTTTAATTAATTACTATTATGTTTCATAATTGTGTTATGCTCCCTCCATTTCATTTTATGTATCACTTTTGATTAAAATTAAAATTTTATTTATTTGACACTTTTAGATTTACAATGGAATTTAATTTTTTTTTTTTAATGGAAGTTACCAATTAGATTTAAGTTTATACATTAAATTACTTAATTTTATTTTAAATTTGATCATAATTAATACTTTTTAATGGTAGTAAAAATAACTAAAGTGATATATAAAATAAAATGGAGGGAGTATTATATTAGCACAAACCATTATTGTTTAATTCCATTTCTTCTATTTTCTTCAATTTATTCTTTTCTGCACCAGTGAGCCAGTTGGTATGTGTTGCACACATCCAAATCATCTCATGCAACACTTATTCAATTTATTTTCAATGGATGCCACAATCATTCGTTTCTTAATTTTACCTACATTATACATTCATCTCAGCATTCTTATCTCATCACTACTCTTCTGTGGACATGCTCTTTCTTTTTGAAAAAGAATATGGTAGAAAAATAAGGCAATTAAAAAAGTAGATGTAGATGTGCATGCTCATTTTTCTTTTAGTGAAATACAATTTACTTTTGAGACAATGCTTTCTTATCAATAACGTTTTGCATTTTATTTCTGTTTGGTGAGGAGTATTGATGCTTTTATGTTATCTATTGATCTCTACATTATGTAAACACATTGCAGAGCTGGCTGTTGGCAATATAGTGAGGCGTGTTTTGCACATTATCAGGGAAGAGGATCTTTCTCTTGCAACAGCTGCTATTGCAGGGTTGAACTTATCAGCTGTAAGTGATGATGAAGATGATGGTGAGAGAGATGATCACCCAGTTCTGTCAGCTGCCGCTGTTGCGGCCGCTGCAAGAAGCACTTTACGTCCACCTTCCTTGCAGACTTTGCTGGAGGACATGCCTGACTCAGCTGCTATTCCTCACGCTTCTTCATCAGGCGGTGATTCTGAAGGAAAAAGCAAATGTAAGTTAGGCACTTTATGATCCTCCAGGCTGATTTAAATTACAATTACTCCATCAGCTTCCTTTGAATGTGAAGTGGTTGAACATTTATTGATAGTGACAATTCATTCAATGTGATGATGTTGCTTGTGGCAGCAACAGCAATATTATCGAATGCTGCATTTTATTTAATTACGCTCCCTTTTTTCCTTGATAAGTGGATAGTGTCTGTTATTTTTGTACGTAAGGATTTGTCTGCATAACAGCTGCTGACAAAAGTTCTAGAAGTCGGAAGCTGAAACATGATGTCATTGAAGCGGTTAACGAGCTTATACAAGATATTTCAACTTGTTACGAACAGATTGCTGAACAAGCAGTCGAACATATCCATCAAAAGTAATTAGCCCCTCCTTTCCTATAACTAATAAATTTCTTATCTGTAAGATTCATATTTTCTTTAAGTTTGGTCCAGTTGTGTATGATAGTTGTGGAATGTAAAGCGTTCTATTCTTGTTTCTCCAATTATGTGATAGTAGATCCATATATTGGGAACTGCAAACTTTCAATTTCATTTTGTTCTTCATCAAACTTATGCTTTTGAATCATTTTTTAGATTTACTGATTCAGCTTTTAATTTATATCTTCAGTGAGGTAATACTAACTTTAGGCAGTTCAAGAACAGTACTTGAATTTCTCTGTGCTGCAAAAGAGAAAAAGCGATCATTTCGCGTATTTGTTGCTGAGGGTGCGCCAAGGTTTGTTCAAATGGCTTGATCTCATTGTGATTGAAAAACAATTTTATGGCAGTGCAATTTTGGCATTCTCTTTGTTATATGATTTTCTTATCAGAAGCTGGTATTCATCCAGGTATCAAGGGCATCTACTTGCTAAAGAATTGGTTGCAAGAGGTCTGCAGACCACTTTGATTACCGACTCTGCAGTTTTTGCCATGATTTCTCGAGTAAACATGGTACATGAGAAATTCTTTTTTTGTTTTCCTTAAATTTGCTTAAAAAGGTTAATGGACCGTTATTCATTTGGAATGTTCAATTTGAAGGTTATAGTTGGAGCTCATGCTGTCATGGCTAATGGTGGTGTTATAGCACCTGTTGGATTGAATATGGTTGCACTTGCTGCTCAAAAACATGCAGTGCCTTTTGTTGTGCTTGCTAGCAGCCACAAGGTAAGATGTAGTAGCTTCCCTTAATCCTCTGGAGCAAGCAAGCAAACCCTCTTTCATAAGCTGTTCTATGAATTGATTGCCGTATTCACTCCCAAGTGGATTTAAGCTACTTTTAATGGGTAGGGTGGTGGGAAAAGGAATTCCAGTCAAATGCAGAGACCTTTTGTTTCTAAAGTAATGATCCTTTCAATACTATTGTTATCTCTATATTGCCTTTTCAGCATGTTCTTATGCGCACATTTAAGATATGTGAATAGAAGTGCAGCATAGAGGTGTCATGGGCCAGGGTTGCCTAACTAGCTCGAGTTGAGTGAGCTAGGCCTGCTGATGCCTATTATTATGGGCTGTCCTGAGACTACTAAGGTCCAGCTGCTTTTTCTGGCAAGTGCTGTACTTCAACAATTGCCAGGCTGGGACCAATGAAATTTTTTG
Source organism: Excoecaria cochinchinensis (assembly GCA_947683425.1). Taxonomy (NCBI): domain Eukaryota; kingdom Viridiplantae; phylum Streptophyta; class Magnoliopsida; order Malpighiales; family Euphorbiaceae; genus Excoecaria; species Excoecaria cochinchinensis. The sequence goes on along the minus strand of CANTUQ010000125.1, from coordinate 399,352 downwards.
ACTAGGTGTAGAATAGCCTAATTGGGTTTTGGCTTATATGGCAGCCTTGGGTCGGGCCAGTCTACTGTGTTTTAATTTGAATGATGGTCAGCGTGAGTAAAATGTGAGATCACCTTAAGTCCTTTTTAGCGGACTTCTTAATTTTGGTAACTAATGTAATAAATAGAGAGGGGGGTTGGTAAAATGTTGTCTTTTGACATGCTGTTCTGTTGTATGGCAGTTGTGCCCTTTGTACCCACACAATCCTGAGGTCCTACTAAATGAATTGAGATCCCCATCTGAGCTGCTGGATTTTGGAGAATTTTCTGATTGCTTGGATTTTGGGGTTGGCACTGGTTCTCCTCTTCTTCATGTTGTCAATCCCACATTTGACTATGTGCCACCAAAGCTTGTTAGTCTGTTCATTACTGACACGTAAGTTCAACTACTTGTCGGTTGCACTATCAGTAGAGAGTGTTTTAGTCACTTCTCATTATGATGCCACTTCAATGTATATCATGTAAGCAGTTCAATGAAACATGCATCATTATTCTGGATAGGCATTTGACCAACTCATACACGTATAAATTTACAATCCAGTATACTAATTCAAATATTTTCAGTGGGGGACATAATCCATCATATATGTATCGACTCATTGCTGATTATTACTCTGCTGATGATTTGGTGGTGCAACGAAGACCAACTTCAGGGAATTGAGCTAAAACTTCTGATTTTACTAAATATGTAAGTCGGAATTTTGGTCGATCTTCTTTTCCTATTCTTTTTTTTTCTTTTCTTTCTTTCTTTCTTTATTTATTTTGGTGTGTGCGTATCTTTAAAGTCTCATCAGTTAGGGGTCTCTATCTACCCTAAAGTCTCATCTGTTATGGCAATTAAAATATCTCATCTGGATTTTTAATGTTAACCGTATCTGGCTTGAGATGCTAATGGCTCTGTCCCTTGAAACCCAAAAAGTTGCAGGATTTTTGCAGTCTTCAAGGTCATACAGCAGCATATTTTGATGATTTATCCAGGAAAATCAGCCTTGTATGTAAAATGCATATGGATTTTCATCAGTATGATTATATGATACTCTTCTTACCATATAGAATGAGGATACTAAATTTTGTAATAGCTTTATGCAAAGCTAGATGCTTGTCAGCTGACAGTTACTGTTTTTCTTTACAGCTTGTAATGCTGCTCACAACTATGTTTTTATAAATTTGTATTCCTAATTCATTTTAATGTACCTCTATATTCTTGAAATGCTTCCTTAAAAGGCTGCTTGAAAAGAATAATAAATTAGACAAGGTGTTGTCTAGATCATAGCTGGCCATGCAAGCTTGTTTCCAAAAGGTAGCTTTGCATACTTGTCATTATAACAGAAAAGAAAGGCATGTAACTTTTGGTAATCTCAAATTGGTGCAGATAAATACTTTTAAGTGTTCTAAGCATTCCCCAAGATCCGATAATTGTTGTTGCAATGATTAGATGCTGAACTTTATAAATCATTATTGTTTAGTTCAAAATATAGTATATTTGTCTGGATGTTTTTATATAGACGTAGAACCATGGTGATGGCCTGACATTTTCTTGGTTCCACTTTCAGGCCGTTTAGGAGCTACCATGGAAGAGGTGGATGGGAGAGAGGAGAATTTAGCTGTGTATGGTATCATGTTTAACCTTACATTATTTGGAAGAAAAGTAGTAGTTAATAGCAACGTTGGAAAAATAGGAAGACAAGCCAGGGAATGGTCATTTTTGTGATTTTGATGGAGAGAACTTGATGAATGGAAAATGATGGTTGTACTTGTGGCTTTGAGTTAGAAGCTTTATATTTTGCGAGAAAGCTGTACACAAAGAGACAAACCAACCATTGTTGTATTGCATTTTCTTGCGCATATGATAGTAACTTGCCCATGGCCCCTCTTATCTTACGGACATCGCATGTGTATTCATCAATCCATTGGATTTCCGAAATCCTATGGAACACTGCCAATGGAATTCGTCTGCACCATGTGTAATTTAAGCAGCAAAGTATTATATCATTTGAAGAAATGAACAAACTGGCATGGCTTCTTCAGGATGTTTCTTAGGATATGTTCTTGGTACAAGATCATGTTGCTCGAGAGGCTCATAACAATAGACGCCAGCTTTTGCAGGGCGCTCATCCAGGTTCATCAACCAAGTTTATACTTAGATTATTAAATACTTGGACAATCGCGTTATAATGCTTAGGCACAAAATGATCCTACTCCCGTCAATCAATAACACCCGATGGAAGCTAAAAGCCTACTTAACAACCTGAACAGGAAGTGTGTTACAATCTCTAATGAAGTATTCACAAGCAGACGAATGAAGCAATGAATCCGAAGAATAATTAGGTACATTAATCATCATATATGTCCAACATCAAACCAGAAATAAACATATGCTCGAGAATAGATAACACGAACTCGTTGCAAAGCCAGGGCCCCATTTGTAAGGACTGCCTTGGCACCTCCTTCAATCCGAGTTTGTGAAACAGACACGCTATCACCATTAGCCTTCACTGAGGCAGCAAGAATTTCACGGGCACCAGCTGTGCTAATAATAGGGCACGATAGGTAGTCCAGAGGGTCTGACTCGCATTGAAGGATACAACCATCAATTGTTAACCTTCCACTTCTATGAAGCAAACAGCATCCAAGCTCTGCCTTCACCGTCAGGTTTGCCAATTTGCATGTGGACAGAAACTCCAAGGCACTGCTCAAACAAAAGCAGCACATCCCAGTTTGTCATGTGATGAAACTACGAGATGACATACAGTAGAAGGCTATGCATGGATATCAGTTCATCTTTTATTCTAACATCATACACCGAGGCATACAGATAAGCTACAAGTGCATACGTGCAAAGAAAAGCAATAACCGGAATATGTTTAAGTAACAAGATGATTTCCGAAGGAACTTTTCATAGTTACTACCAAGCATGGTTTACATTAGTGTCAATGCACAAAGCAAGCATGTGATACAACTGCTGATAGCATCACTTCAGAAGTCTGATAAGTATAATCATTTAACTCCACTTTTTAACCATTGAGATCCAACAAATTGAATGCTCCTCATAAAAGTTTTCAGAGTTAACACTAAGATTAACACATGAAAAAGTAAGCAAAAATAATGGGCCTACCTGTCTGAACCTCGAGAACATAAAAGTGTTGTTTCATCAGGAAGCTCACCGCCACCCACCTGATAAAAGTAAGTTTGTTTGAAAATGTACAAATGGAAAATTTTATGACTACAACAAACTATCTTTCCCGGTATCAAAGCAAAGAGGATGACAGCCATCTGAGTATGATCATAGAGTTTGACTCTTATTCTACTCAAAACAAACAGTGGAGATTGGAGAACATCCCAAATTCCAACTTATACAACATGTCTTTGCAATTTCTCAACTGCAGGTTCAGACATTTTCAGTGACATGGTACTGATAGAACAGAGTTCCACACCATAGTTAACTTTGAAACTTGTAGCGTCAAAAGAAAAACAAATCAACTAGATATATAAAGGAATCTGGTTTTTGCCAAGGGCTGTTAATCAAATTAATAGAAAATCAAATCAACTTGTGCTCTTTACTTGAGCACCCGAAAATAGCCATAAGAATACCTACATGAAAATAGTTAGGATTAGTGGAAAAAGCTATGCAGTTAGCGAGTGAGGTTGACTTGCTATCAAAAATAAACAAAATAAGACCTAATAGTGGAATTGTGAATCAGGACCTAATAGTGGAATTGTGAATCAGGCATGTCGGCTCAGAGTAAGGCTAGTTAAAGAGTTGTTGGCTGAATGCTCTCTATGCAAACAGTGATACAAATAATATTTACCCAAATTGGTTATTTCAGGCTCAGCCTAAAGAAGTTACCTTAATCAGGGTTAAATTAACTACATCCCAGCATAGCTTGCAAACTTAGCTCTTTGTGGGTAATCAATTGACAGTTGATTGATGAACCTCCCCACATTGGGAAGAAAAAAAAAGTGAAATAGACTGTCTAGTAACTCAAAAGGAAACACCCCAAGGCAAGAACAATCATAGTTATTAGTATCTTACGGTTCACGATTTGAATCTTACGACTTTATACGATTCAATAGTCGAATGATATGAATCTTCACGTGAATCCTAAAAGATTCTAAATCCCATCCAAATCTTTTGAATTGTTAGTAGAGCAATTCAAAATTTAGGGTTATTTACAATTCAGAACGTGTGAGTTTTAATTGACTTTTTTACTTTTTCTTTTTTATGGATTTTAAAGCAGTTCTTTTTACCTTCCAAGACTAAGAGACCTATTAGTCTCAAATTCTACTAAAAAAGTTTGGTGATGAAAATGAAGAAGATGATGACAATATTAGTATTAGTAGTGGTGATACGGATCTTGCCCATAAGTAGGGAATTCGGAATAGGATAAAACTAATGTTTTTATTTTTATGACTTATGAATTCATGACTTAATTATAATTATATTGTATATGTCATTTTGTTATTTATTCGAGTATTTTATTCATATTGTCTTATAGATTATATTTCAAACTTCTTTTATTCAATGTGTTTTGTATCTGTCCGATACAATACGATTCACGATTCTCAAATCGGAAAATTATTCACGATATGTATCCCGATTTGATAATTATGGGAACAATAACTATGATCAAGCACATTAACAACCATCACAAAGCTTAGTCTTTTACATATTTATTAGCAAGTCACCATTAATTATTTAAAGCTAGAAACATGATCAGCACATACCAGGCAAAGTGGTTTGTCTATTTGAATATTAGAAGCAAGATGATTCCCACCCGCTGAGATAAGAATGGTGTCACCAGGTCTAAAAGAAGTATTATTCATCATCAGCTTTTCTTTCTCAATATTGCCACTCAGATCAAAAGCAGCAAGTGTTCAAAATACATACCTAGCAGCAGAGACAGCCATCTCAATGCTGGGGAAGACTCCAGGATCTGATAAATCTTTGATGGACCGATCTACTCGGAGCCACAGGCGAGGGTGACATGCCAAAAAGTGCCATCTTTCACAAACAAGCGCTGCATTATACCGATCTGCAAACTCCATAGGAATTTGTGATACAGACTGCACACGTTTTATCTCAGACATTTAGTTTACAAAGTGTAAAAACAACAACTATACTTGATTATTTATGGTAATTTCCAATCTATACTTAAGATGAAAAGCTAACTTGTAAATGGAAATGAACATTGGCAAAAAAAAATGACAAGAGAATGAAAACATCACCTCCTAACATTTCCCTCACGTCCTATAGTGATTTTTCCCATGTCATGAAATCCTACCATTTCTGCATCCTACCGAGTAGAACCTCTTAAGGTGTATATAATATGAGATTTGACAAATTAGACAGCATTTTCAATTGCTATCTGCCCCAAAAACACTAGCGATTTAGCTATTCTTACACAATGAAGCCATTTATCCATCCTAACAAAATTATGTCCCCATGTAAGCAGGCAAACATTATCACTAAAACTCCTGCTAGGAAAAAATCGCATTAGCAAAATTCCTACGACTGAAAACATAGACCAATCAACATTTGCAACAGGCCAGCCAATCCATATCAAAGATTAGAGCTTTTCATAGTGTAAAACCAGATAAGTTCAATGAAACAATTGGGGGCAAAAAATGATAATATTTCTCAACAATTAAGGTCCTATAGGCACAGATTATGCACATGCATCAACAATTAAGGTCATATAGGCACAGATTACACACATATTTACTCAATTAAAAGCACGCAGAGATAGAAAGAGACCTGGAATAGGAGCTAAGAAGCTAAAGATGTGCATAAGGCAGCCATCATCGAGATTGTTTATTAGACAAGAAGAAGATGAAAAAGCTGACTTCTTTTTCCGCTCCCACTTTCGATCCACCTCCTCCATAGCACACCCAACCTCTTATCTTCGCTGGTCTTAATCGATATACCACTTCTAGTATTTGACATGATATACCGCAGGACAAACCGACACGACAGACAACCTCTTACCGATATTTTTCGACGGTCCGATGTCACACGACATCCCACACCCGATTTTTGACTTAGCTCTGGGCCAAAGGCCTTAATGACCCAATCGAGGATTAAAAAAAAAATTTGCTCTCATATGCTCCCATTAGACAACTTTTAATTAAAAATACACCTAAAATTTTTATATTGTAAAAACTACAATTTTTTAACTTTTCTTTTTTAAAAATTGAAACTATTTTAAAAAATATTGTATTTTACAGCTTTTTGATTTTCAAAATTCCTAAAATGATTGCTACAATTTCTAAATTTTCCTCACATTTATATCTTTCCATATCTTTCTCTCTTCTTTATTTTTGATGGTGGAAGCATTCCAATAATAAGGGAATGAAATCAATAAAACAAGTAGTATGAGATTAAATTGAGATATAATATAACTAAGTTATAGGTATAACTCGAAAACTTATGAAAAAATATATTTTGGTTTTTGGTATAGTCATAATATAAAACAGGTATAATTGAGACATAACTCGAAAATTGTTGAAAAATATATTATAATTTTTAATATAACAGAGTATAATTCAGGTGTAACTGAAGTATAATTCAAAAATTAGAGAAAAAATGTATTTTCGTTTTCTATATAACCAAAATATAATTTAGATATAATTGAGATATAGCTCGAAAACGGAGAAAAAAATATCATAATTTTTGAAAATTGAATAAAAAATAAATTCTGTGAAAATACAACTTTATTTCATTTCCCTTTAAAACTGAAGTTTGAATACAATATTTCTTTCCTTTTGGTTTAAAAAAAATTAAAAAAAAGAAAGAGAAATCAAACCTCTACGAAATTTCAAAACGAATAAATACCGTGAAATTTTGAAATTCACGACCATGAACACATGAAATCGACCTGAATTAAAAATATGAAATAGAAATAAATTGGAATGGAGGCAAAATTTATGGCAAGAAAATAAAGTTATGTGAACATAATAATGAAGGAGATGAGAAATATGAAAGGATATAAATGTGAGGAAAGTTTAGAAATTATAGGAATCATTTTAAAAATTCCTTTAAGATTTTTAGGAGTTAATAATTATAAATACTGAAGTTTTTTAGAAAATAAATAATTTAAAAAAAATAATGAGGATATTTTTTTAAAAAATAAAAATTGAGATAGACTGTACATTTTCCTTCAAAAGAAGGGATGGAAGCATTTTTTGCTCCTCAATTATTCAAAATAGGAAATTTTAATTCTAATTTTTTTATTGATTTTCATTCTTAAATTATTTAAATAGGATAAATTTTATTTTTATATTTTTCAGAATAGATAATTTTTGCTCTCGAATTTATAAAAAAATAAATATATTATATTTATTAATAATATGTGATTTTATATAATTGATTGTAGTATAAAATAGGATAAAATTGTTTTATTTTGAATAATTTAAAAATAAAAAAATGACAAAAAAATAAATTTAATCAATTTCAAAAAAAATTTAAGCAGTGGGTCCCCTTATTGTATTTTCCAATTTTTTTCTTTTTTTCTTTCTTTAATTTTAATTTAATTTTTATTTTTTTTGTATATTCCTATTTACATGCATGAAGAGTTGATTCTTTTTTTGCTGTCTCTTACTCCGCCACAACAAAAACAAGCATTATGTGTGTGAGCACAGGCCCGACAGGGGACAAAGATATAAATGGGGTGTTTGAAGAAAATAATTCCGAAATTGGTGTGTTTGTAAAACTATTTCTGGGGTTGGGGTGTTGTTAGAAACCGCAGGTCCCACCTGCGGTTTCTGACGTCAGAAACCGCAGGTGGGACCTGCGGTTTCTAACAAAATTTTATTTATTTATTTATTTTTTTATTTTTATATAAAGAAGCTGCCGGGCAGGCAGCATTTGCTGCCCTGCCCGGCAGCTTGTTAAAGCAAGCAAAAGCAATGCTTTTGCTTGCTTTATTCAAGCTGCAAACTGCAGCTTTTTAGCTGCAGTTTGCAGCTTTTTATTTTTTTAAAAAATATTATTTTATTTTTTAATAAATAATAATAAATTTAAAAATTTAAATATATACAATTATAAAAATTAAATTTAAATAATAATAAATTTTTTATTTTTTATTTTTTAAATTTAAATATTAAATTTAAAAATTAATACAATAATAAAAATTTTATTTTAAATATAAATTGATTTAATTTTTTTAAAAATATATTGACAAATAAAATTAATAAAAAATTATTATATATACAAATTATTTTAGCAATTAAATCGATTTAATAATTTTTAATTTTATATAAAATTTTATAAAATAATAATAAAAATTCGATTCAAACTCAAAAAAAATTCGTAAAATTTATCCAAAAGTATAAAAAATACAACCGAATTCGTAATCTGATTTTTCAATTATTTTAACAAAATTATTAATTGATGAGCTCAATTAATAAATATATTTATTATATAATTAATAAATATATTTATAAATTAATTTTAATAACACGTAAAAGTAATAAGAAAATTAAATTATAAAGCCCTAATTTTTTTCGAAAAACAAACACTCGTATCTTATACTTATTTTTTAGGACAAAAAATAGCAAAAATTCAGTAAAAAACAGCATAAGGTAGAAATTTATGTTCCATACTTGATTATTATTTAATTATAAATAATAATCAAGTATGGAACATAAATTTCTACCTTATGCTGTTTTTTACTGAATTTTTGCTATTTTTTGTCCTAAAAAATAAATATAAGATACGAGTGTTTGTTTTTCGAAAAAAATTAGAGCTCTATAATTTAATTTTTTTATTAATTTTACGTGTTATTAAAATTAATTTGAAAATATATTTATTAATTATACAATAAATATATTTATTAATTGAGCTCATCAATTAATAATTTTGTTAAAATAATTGAAAAATCAGATTACGAGTTCGATTGTATTTTATATACTTTTGGATAAATTTTACGAATTTTTTGAGTTTGAATCGAATTTTTATTATTATTTTATAAAATTTTATATCAAATTAAAAATTATTAAATCGATTTAATTGCTAAAATAATTTGTATATATAATAATTTTTTATTAATTTTATTTGTCAATATATTTTTAAAAAAATTAAATCAATTTATATTTAAAATAAAATTTTTATAATTGTATTAATTTTTAAATTTAATATTTAAATTTAAAAAATAAAAAATAAAAAATTTATTATTATTTAAATTTAATTTTTATAATTGTATATATTTAAATGTTTAAATTTATTATTATTTATTAAAAAATAAAATAATATTTTTTAAAAAAATAAAAAGCTGCAAACTGCAGCTAAAAAGCTGCAGTTTGCAGCTTGAATAAAGCAAGCAAAAGCATTGCTTTTGCTTGCTTTAACAAGCTGCCGGGCAGGGCAGCAAATGCTGCCTGCCCGGCAGCTTCTTTTTATAAAAATAAAAAAAAAAAAATTAAATAAAATTTTGTTAGAAACCGCAGGTCCCACCTGCGGTTTCTGACGTCAGAAACCGCAGGTGGGACCTGCGGTTTCTAACAACACCCCAACCCCAGAAATAGTTTTACAAACACACCAATTTCGGAATTATTTTCTTCAAACACCCCATTTATATCTTTGTCTCCGGAGACAGGGGGGACTTTGAGGGGCTGAAGTCCCCCCAACCAATAATAAAAATCTACTTATAGTAAAATAATCATAATTTTTCACAACGGCTTCATTCACGGTAAAATTATACCATCTAAATATATTTACCGATAAACCAATAAAAACGTTCTATCTAATAAATATTTATTTAATAAAAACCTAATAAAAATTCAGGAATAAAATAAATTTATAAAAGAAAAAAAAATCTAATCCTATTTTTTCACATACCTCGTTCACACTAAACTAATATATTTTTTAAAAAAAATCTAATCAATTAATCTCCTTTACTTTTATTTATTCGTTAATTGAATATTTATTTAATTAATTAATTTTTTATATTTTTTTATATAAAAATCGTAATTCGCAGTAAGATAAAGCATATAAAAACTGCTATTCGCAGCAAAATATAGATAATTTTTTGATAGATAATTTTATTCTTTTTGTAAAGAGAACTTAATTAAAAAAGTATACGTGAATTTAGTTATTAAAAATTTTAATTATAAAAAAACTCGTTGTATAGGTTAAAATGTAAATTTTATTAGCATGAATTTTTTTGTGATTATTTTAAGCCACCTTCGTGGATTAATCCTGTCTCCGCCCTTGTGTGTGAGAGAGAAATGGCGGCGGTTGGCGGTTATGGCAGCGTCGCTGGCGGTGGCTACGGTAGCGCTGGGTGCCGATGCTTAACTAAGTTTGTGCAAGAAGGTAGCGTAGAGAGCCAGAGGTACTACCTCTCTCGTAGGACCGTTTGGGAAATGCTTAGAGACCGAGGCTATGAAGTGGCCGAATCAGAGCTCACTAGGTCACTCGCTGAGTTCCGTCGCGAGTTCGGTGATCAGCCTGACCTCAAACTCCTCCGAATCTCCGCCTCTCTCTTCTCCAATCCCAACTTAAAGGTAATTTTTTTAATTTATTTGTTTTGTACTGACCGAACCAAGAGGATAATAAGCAATAGTACATGTGGCAGCTGTTGGTTATCTATATGGGAACAGAGGAAATCAGAAAGGGAGACATTACTTGTCTTTCCAATCAGATTCCAGAGAAAGAAAGTTTACAAGGGCTGATTCTGATTTTGCAAAGCAAAATGAATCATTTTGCCAGGAAGGAGCTGCTTAAATTTCCTTTTAAGGCTGAGGTTTTTCAAGTTAGTTTCTCAATTTCTTTTTTTTTGAGTTACTTGTGTTGGCATAAGATGAGTAGTAGCTAGTTAAAGTTGCTTGCTTTGCGTTAATCATCTACAGAGAGATTGCAGGATGTCTAAAATATTGAAGGCAAATAGTGGATGTTTAAAATTGGTGCTTAATATATGGTTTTTACTTGCCTAAACTATATCAGTTTCATGATACTGTATTATTGGTTCAGTCATCTGATTTACAGAAGAAATTTTCTTCTATAAAGGCTTCCATTGTCATGCATATGCTTATTGCTGTTGAAGATCCTGCTAGTACCTTTTAATCAATGTCAATCATAGATTGGTAAGAGTTATAGATTCTACAGTTTTGATTTTTGCGTGAAATTTTTTAGATCAAGGTTACAGCATTACTCTGAATTATCAGTTCAAGCTATGGTGAGTGTCTTGTTGGGGTTTTGCTTTAGATTTCCTAATGGTTTGCTTTTGTATTTAGATCACTGAGTTGCTGGTGAATATTACAAAACATATTTTGGGACCAAGATTTGATATCTTGACTGCTGAACAGAAACAACAGCTGTTGACCAAATACATGTCTGAGGACAAACAGGTATATATGTTCTTTCCTGAGGTTCTTAAAATTAGAATATTTGCCTTTTCTTGTTAATTGTAACTTTTCTGTTTGAATTTCTCCACTTAGAAATTATTAAACCTAATAAAGCATATAAACATACTAGCTGCAATACAATTCAGATTGTTTATAAAGATGTTTTATCTTTATTTGAGTTGGGAAGATAGGGTGCTGATGAGGGGATTAAGATTGAGAATGAAGTAGTAAGAGTTTGCTGGCTTTAACTTCATCATCTTTCACTTCCCTTGTTGTGTTGTGTGTCCCAAAATTATATTTTTAAAGTTCTATTCAAAACTAAGGCTTTATTGACTTGAAAATTTTGCTATGAAGTTATCGAAGTAATTAGTTCCAAACACGACTTTTCTTACTTGACAGTTTTTCATTTATTTGGCTCATAACCAAATTCATAGGCTATGTTTAAGCAAGTGTTCTCCACAGCTATTAATGAGCTGTTCCATCATATCTTATACAGCTTAACACATACTCCACAAAGCCAAGGAGCAGAACATGATAGGTTCCATTTCTTCTTCTTAACTTCTTTTCTTTTCTCTTCTCTTCTCAGTTGCCTAGGATGCTTGTAACAGATCCGGTTGCACAATATTACGGACTGGAGAAGGGGCAGGTGGTGAAAATTACTTACAGTGGCGGACTTGTTGATTCTCTTGTGACTTATCGTTGCATTACATGATGATTTGCTGTTAATCTAACCACACATAATGTCAGACAAAAGGATAGATGTATGGTGTAAATTTTGTTAACTAGATGGTGGTTGCTTTTAGCATACACATTGTTAAACCACTATGGAAATCTGGGTTGCAGAGTTGCATATTAGTTCATATTTTAACAGGTTGGGATGGGCTTAAGAGTGTAGGAACTTATTCAAAGATGTCCTTGTTTGATTGGTGAATTGTGCATGAATTTTATTTTGTTCGATGGAATCACTTTGTGCTTGTTGGCATTTAGCCTATTCTATGCTTGATTGGTCATGATTCTGCTAATACGCTCGATTTTAACTGATGCAGCATCACCCATGTAACTGGAACTGTGCAAAATTGATGCAGCATCACCCATGTAACTTTCAAGCTTTGAATTGTCTTGAAGTTTTAGAATATTTCGGTCCAAAAGTTTTGACTTTTTGAAAGTTCAATGATGCAGAGTAATTTGCAATTCACATATTTTTGTACAATAAGCACGCATATGTTTATTTTAAGCTGTCTTTATAATTATATTTAGTTATAATTTTTTGGTTTATAATTTGTAAATATTTAACTCTATTACCTTTTGATTTTTCAATTTTTAGAAATAAAATATTATTCTCTTTTGACATGTTGTTTAAAGTGTTACAACTTAAACTAAAATGTGCATAAATATTTAAGAAGTAATGATTAATTTAAGCATAAATATTATTATTAACCGAATGTCTTCGGAGTAAATTTCTCCATTTTTTCGAAAATAAAAAACACAAATGATTAAGACATGAACGGCCTACTCACAAGTAGATACTGGGGGTTAGGTGTTGACTAGACTTCTCTAAGGTTAGATTCATTGGACAAAGAAGGATCAGCTCCCTTTCTCCACCTTTTCCTTGTAATTCCTCTACAAACAAATCAAATTTCATCCAAGCGAAGAGAGATTGATCTGGGTTCTGCTTCATCTTATCTTCAAACCTTTTTTCGTTGTTGAAGAAAATGGCGGTGGTTGGACAGGCTTTACTTTCTGCTTCTTTCCAGGTAGCTCTAGAAAGTTTGGCTACACCGATCTTGGCAGAATTTGCGCGCAGGCTTGGGATCGATAAAGATCTAAAGAAACTAGCGATAACTCTCTCAAAGATCCAAGCAGTTCTAGATGACGCTGAGGCAAAGCAAATCCGAGATATAGCAGTCAAAATGTGGCTTGATGACCTCAAAGAAGTAGCCTATGATGCAGATGATTTGCTTGATGAGGTTGCAACTCAAGCTTTTCTGTATGATCAACAGAAAAAGGTAAACCGTTTGTTCTCTTTGTCTAAAGATTGGATTTTTAAACTTGGGTTGGCTCCTAGAGTTCAGGAAATCAATGCGAGGCTGGATGAAATTGCAAAAGACAGAGACGGTCTTGATCTGAAAGAGGGAATTGGGTCATCAGGGACGGAAACAAGGGAGCCAACTAGCTCATTGGTAGATGAATCTCGGGTTTTTGGGAGGAACAAGGATGTAGAGAAATTGGTAAAAATGTTACTGTGTGATGAGAACGGTGGAAATGATATTGGTGTTGTTCCTATTGTAGGCATGGGAGGCCTAGGGAAGACAACACTTGCTCAGCTTGTGTTGAGGGATTCCTCGGTTGCTGAACATTTTGAGCTTAAAGCATGGGTTTGTGTTTCGGAGGACTTTAATGTTCGAAGTCTCACAAAGTCAGTTTTGCAATCCATTGAGAAGAAAGCTTGTGATCTTACGGATTTTGATACCCTTCAAACTAGCCTTCGAGATAAGTTGATGGGGAAGAAGTTCTTGGTTGTGCTTGATGATGTATGGAATGAGAAGAAACCTGACTGGGAGAAGTTGCGTCTTCCTTTCAGAGCCGGAGCGATGGGAAGTAAAATCATTGTAACCACTCGAAGTATAAAGGTAGCTGCAATCATGGGCACATTAGAACCTTACCATCTGGAAGTTCTATCCTTTGATGATTGCTGGTCTTTGTTCAAGCAAAGAGCATTTATAAATGGGAATGAAACTCCATATCCCAACTTAGTACCGATTGGTAAAGAAATTGTCAAGAAATGTCAAGGTTTGCCTTTGGCAGCAAAGGCACTTGGAGGGCTGCTGCATGGAAAAACTGAAGTCGATGAGTGGGAGATGATATTGCAAAGTGATTTATGGGAGTTGGGAGAGGATGAAGACGAAATCTCACCGGCTTTGAGACTAAGCTACAATCATCTTCCAGCACATCTTAAGCGGTGTTTTGCATACTGCTCCATTTTTCCTAAAGATTACGACTTTGAAAAGGAAAAATTAGTTTTGCTGTGGATAGCAGAGGGGTTTGTTCGTGCTAGGGGAAGGAAACGTGTAGAAGATGTTGCATCTGATTATTTTGAGGATTTACTGCTGAGATCTTTCTTTCTGCAATCAAAAACCAATCTCTCAATGTTTGTGATGCATGATTTAATTCATGACCTGGCACAAACTGTAGCTGGGGATATATGCTTCAGGTTTGAGGGCGAGCAGCTGCAGGACATCACAGAGAAGGCACGGCATTCTTCCATGTTAGTGGACACAGTCAGGTCACTTGCATTTGAAGCCTTGTACACTGCTAAAGGCTTGCGAACAATGCTTATGCTTTGCAATAGAAGTTCTCGGGAGATGTCTAATGCAAAAGTCCCTGATGATTTTTTCCATTCATTGAGATGCTTACGTTCGTTAGATATGAGTCATGTTGCTATAAAACATTTACCAGATCCAGTAGGTGGTTTGATGCATATGAGGTACCTTGACCTTTCTCACACTGACATCAAGGAGCTACCTGAATCAGTTTGCAAGCTCTGTAATCTGCAGACGCTCATTCTCGCCAACTGCAACAAGCTTATCAATCTGCCCAAAGGTACAAAAGATTTGGTGAATTTGCGGCACCTTAATTTAACAGGATGTTGGCATCTGAAATCCATGCCACCATCCTTTGGTAGGCTTAAATCTTTGCAAAGGCTTCATAGATTTGTCGGTGGAAAAGAAGTAGGGTGTGGAATCGGTGAACTGAAGGATATGAATGAACTTCGAGCAAAACTTTGCATTGATAGAGTTGAAGATGTTCCTAGCATTGAAAATGCAAAGGAGGCTATGTTGAAGAACAAGCAATACATACACAAATTAGTACTGAAGTGGAGTAGAAGCCGATCCGTGGAGGATTCAATTGATAATGAGTTGCTTGAGTGTCTTGAACCTCATAACAACCTTAGAGAATTAACTCTTGACGTATATCCAGGTTCCAAGTTTCCAGATTGGATGGGAAATCCACTGCTGTCTCACCTAGAGAGTATTGAATTTCTCCATTGCAACTACAGCAAAGTCCTCCCTCCTCTTGGTCAGCTACCGTTTCTCAAATGTCTCACCATATGTACAATGCAGGAGCTTGAAAGCATTGGTCGTGAGTTCTATGGTGAGGGTAAGGTTAAGGGGTTTCCCTCCTTAAAGAAACTGAAGTTGGAAGACATGAGAAGTCTGAAGGTATGGGAAGAGATTGCGGATGGAGAATTCCCTGTTCTTGAGGACCTTGCTGTTTCTAACTGCCCCAGTGTCACGAATCTTCCAAAATTTCCATCGCTGCAAGATTTGCTGCTTGATGATTGTCATGAATCAGTATTGAGTTCTGTGCATTTCCTCACATCTCTAAACTCATTGAAGATTTTGAACTTCCGGAGAATAGATTCATTGCCTGATGGGCTTTTACAATCGCTGACTGCACTGAAAGAACTTAAATTCCAGCACTTTTACCGGCTAAAGGCTCTGCAAGAAGGGATAGGCATGCAAGATCTTCAATCCCTCCAACGTTTAGAGATTTTTTGCTGTCCAAAGCTTGTGTCATTGGTAGAAAAGGGGCTGCCTCCTAAGCTGCAGTATCTTTCAATTGGCATGTGCAGTAATCTGAAGTATCTACCAAATGGAATAGGAAATTTGTCTAATCTTCATGAGCTGAACATTTCGAAGTGTCCTCAACTTGTATCTTTCTCTGAAGAGAAGCTACCCGAGTCCCTCAAGAATTTGAGGATTTCAGCATGTCCCAACCTCGAAAGTCTTCCTCCGGTTCTCCATGAACTTAAAAATCTTGAACATTTGAATATACAATCTTGCCAGAAACTAGCATGCTTACCGGATGCAGGGCTGCCAACTTTGCTTCGATCGCTGACTATTACAGAATGTGCGTTGCTGGAAGAGAGGTGTGCAGAAGGCGGTGAAGATTGGCCAAAGATTGAACATATTCCTGAGAAGCACATTAGATTCTTTTGAACGATGTCCAAGATTTGAGGTGAAGCCTCTAAGGTTATCTGGTGAGATTCAACTTTGTTAATTTACTTTTGATGTTTGTTGGAGTCCAACATTTTAGTAAAACTGATGCAATTATTATGCTGCTTTCTATTTACTAGATAGTTTGGATTATGTACTTTGTTCATGTTCTTAGCCTTTGTTAGCTGGATGTATGATAATTCAGCAATGCCCTTTTATCCTCATCCCTTTTTTTTTTGTACTTGTTTTAAATAAGATTTTATTCATCTGATACGTTCTTGTATTAGGATTGAGTGTTATTAAAAATAAAATAAAATCATGGAGGTCCTGGTGTTGAATTCTGTTGCACGTGGATGAACATTTTACCTAATTTCTGAAATAATGCAACTGGAAGTTGAGAAAAAACAGGAAAATAACAACAATAATTGAGACATGTAAAAAATTAATTAGAAAAGTAAAGGCCTTTCTAAAATTACTACTCATTTCAAAAATACCATTTTTTTTAAGTAAAATTTTTATTTTCACTCAATCAACCTAATATTTCATGCTCTCCCTATATAACCTTTTCAATTCATACAAAATAATAGGTATTGTTATAGTTATTTGGGATGGGTTAAAGAAATTACGTAAAAAGAAAAGATGTTACAATTGGTTGAGTAAAAATATAAATCTTACTTACAAAATAATATTTTTTTGAAAAGAAAATTTTAAGAAATAATATTTTTGACACTAAAAATAAGAAAATATATTTAAAAAAATGTGTAATTTTTTGTGCAATTTCTAAAACATAATCTTAAAAGTTGAGAGTGATCTAATAAGCCCTTTTCTCTGGATATTAAAGTATAGGGGATGTTACGATTTCGTCCCCCCTCGCCTAGACTGGTTCATGGCGGATTCTTGGCGAATTTACGCAAGTAATAGGCTATTTAAGCCATTAAAACATATGAGTTGATTAAAATGGTGGCCGTCGAAAATTCCAGGACTGAAGACAAAAACACTAAGAATATAAGTTCATTATGATAATAATGACTAAATGTCAGAGGAAGGGAATTTCTTTGAAGAAAGAATGCAAATTAATCTATTTGGGAATCTCCCCCAACTGAGAGTAGTGTGTGTCTATCCTAATTAAAATTCCACAAATGAAGAAGCATGTTACGTCTGCAAATCAAGATTGAGGAGAATGTAAACTCAGGCCAATATCACTCAGAAAGAGAGTATAAGCCCACATCAAGTCTGCTTAGTTAAGGTGACATTTAAGTAGCTCCACCCTTTCAAATAGCTAGTAATGGATTAAGCACACACATAAACAGTAATCAAACTTGAGCAAGTTTATAAGTAAACTCCACGATGGATAAGATGGAAAAGTAGTTTCATCGACTATAATACTTCCAGCCTGAATGTGACTACTTCCACAGTCAGGCTATCAGTATGTTTCAAAGTCTTCCACTATATCCATGTTTAAGCACAAGCAACTCCCACTTGATGATGATGATAGTTGGCTGACAATGAATGAAAACCTCCGCATTACCAGTAAATCCATTTATATAACCGATGGATACATAAAATAATCATGGAAGAGATAAAAAAAGGAATTACCCTTACAAAACCCGAAGTGCATAAATGTCTTCTCATTGAGAAGGTTCTGCATCCTTGCCTCCATCATTAGCATTGTCTAATGCATTATCCGAGGTATTGATGCAAATGCTACTTTTACACTGACTGGACAGCTGGGAATCAGCCAATGGGCCGGAAGCTTTGGGTCCTTGGTGAGAGAAGATTTGTTTACTCTTTAGAGTCTCAGGCAAGCCCCCTGTTGACAATTTTGCTATGCCTAATGCCTTTAGTTCACTTGGAAGCTTAGTGGAAGCAGGTGATTGAGGAGCTTCAGGATGTTTCCCAGACAACTCCAAAGGTCTATGAAACAGCAAATGAGCCACAGTTCGGTCTATGGGATTTGTCTCTGTTTCAGCTTCGGACATCTTAGCATTTCTAAAATGTTAAATAAAAAGTTAGGAAAAATGGCTTGATGAAATTCTCATATAGATATTAAATTGATGAGTACTTAAACGGTACAAGATTATGACACAAGGGAGGAAAGACAACGTGCCATATTTGGGATCAGACATATTTTTACCCTGTAACTTGTTATTTTCACAGTTCATAAAATCTAGGAACGCTATGTTCTGACTCCAAAATTCAAAGATCTCGTTGATTCTATGTATAATTTTAGTTTCACCATCCTTGATCACATGCGCAATAGTTTCTTTCAGAAAAAAAGAACTGGTATCACCAAAAGAGCTTAACTTCATTTTTTCCACACAGAAAACAATATAAAGCATGATATGCGTATGGCATAAATCAACCTGTTCTGGCCACTGGCTTCCTCTTTTGTGACAACTTGCTCATCCCTGCTGCTATGGTTAGTACTGCTAGTATCACTAGCATAATGCCTTTGCAATGCACTTTGAGCCAACCGGAACAAGCTATCTCGTATACCAAGTCTTATTCTGACATTCAACTGTGATAAAAACATTGGTTTATGATTGAAAGTAAGATTGAATTACTCTATCATGTATGTTTGTAAAAGTAAAGGAAGTTAACATACCTTTGCAATAATATCTTGAAGTCGGTAGAGTACAGTGTCCTCCGCTGAGTAGTCATTGATTGCCTGAGAGATTGTACTGGATTCATCCTGTTCAGCAGGTGAGCAAGAGTCAAAAGCAGGAAGACTGCCTAGATCCTCTACCTCTAGATTGGCTCCCTCAACAAGCTGAATTTGATTTTCTTGGGAACATTTTTGAGTGATAGATTGATCACTACAGGAAACTTGATTACCAAACTGCTGCTGCTGTTCCTGAATGGCAAGCATTGCCTGAATTTGCTGCCGTTTCCTTAATTTTTCAATTTTTTCTTGAGGTGTCATTGTCTGAGGTTTTGCCAGAGAGCCAGCTAACTTGTTTACAGGGTTTGAGTTACCTGAAGAAACCTCATAACCGGAAAGCAAAGATTGACTCTTAATATCACCAGACTGAATGTGAGACAGTACAGGCATGGCAGGACATGGATTTGTAACAGTCCCATATGCAGAAGGAGCCAATAATGGATTTGAAATTTGCTGGTACTGCAATGGTTCATGATCATGAAGTGGCCTGGGTTGACTAGGAACCAAAGATGAAGAACACGCAAGGGTGGGTGAAAATTGATTCTTAAATTGACCAGGTAGGTTCCCAGCAGAAGACCAGTTACCGTACAAATTTTGGTACAATTGTATCCCACTTTGTTCTTCCAACTTTTTCCTACTATTCAAGGACTTCTTATGCCTATGAACCTGTGCATATGAAGAACAAAAACATTAATGAATGAAACATAAGAATAACTTAACAATTCAGCTTTCTATCAATGGGTAGAAACACGAGTTATTTTTTTCCTTCTCTTTTTACAGCAATGGGTGGTGCAGGAATGCCACAGTGTAGTCAATTTAAGCACTTGGACTTCATTATTCAAGATGATGGGTTGATAGATGAGGATATAACTCATAAAATAAATGCGGGATGGTTAAATGGAGATATGCTACTGGTATATTGTGAGACAAGAAGATACCTAACAAAGTGAAAGGAAAGTTTTATAGAATAGCAGTTAGACCAGCAATGCTTTATGGAAGTAAATGTTGGGCAACTAAATTTCAACATATACACAAAGTAAATGTAATGGCAATGAAGATGTTAAGTTGGAAGCGTGGGCATACAAGGTTGGACAAGATTAGGAATGAACACATTAGATAAAAGTTACATGTAGCACAAATTGGTGATAAAACAAGAGAAGGTCATTTAAAATGGTTTGGACATGTATAACGTAGACTCATAGATGCTCCGGTACGAAGATGTGATAGGAAGTAAAGAAAAATGGTAGAGGGAGACTAAAGAGTACATGGAGAGGAACAATTTCCAGTAATTTACACTTGCTTAATACCGAGGAAGATACGGCTTTGGACAAGCGAAATTGAGACAGAGAATCCATATAGCTGACCCCATCTAGCATGGGATTAAGGCTTAGTTGTTGTTGTTTTACTTTTAGCTATATAACCACAAAATGCTAGAAAACCTATGAAAGTATTCCTTCTCCCTATGAAATGGGGATTCCCCAAAACCAACTTAAAGATACGTAGTGCAAGAATACTCATATGAATAAAACAAAATACAACTATGTTTCTTTAGAACTACCATGGTTTAGGCTAGATAGGATTCATTACACTACTGAAAGCAAATATCATCGACTGTTGATCAGTAACTTTATGGCAGTTATATGCCAATAAATAGTAGTTAGTGAGCTTAAGATCCTCTGGAAAACATTTCAGTGAATGCAATGCAACACGCTATGTGCATCATCAGGTGCACTGAGTATTACTCTAGACAAATTCCGAAAAGAGTGCCAAGCTGAAACAAATTCGCATACAAAAATGAAGTGTGTACTGTTTGGATGATTTGAGCAAATCAGGTACCATGCATGACAATCTGGGTCCCTGTAGTTCTACTTAAGAAAGGGGCATATATAGACTTTAGATTGTACAAGGCTATGCTCCTAAGTCAACTTCCACTATAGCCGGTTGAAACTAAAAATTTATTTTTTGTAACATACCAACATAAAAGGAGGCTAAAGGGCTGGCAACATCTAAACAGAGAAGGCAGTAAGAGTTCAAAAATAATTTTTACAAATTCAAAAGTTACCAATTAGCTCTTGTTGCTTTATCTTTCCAAACTCAAAATCAGGAGAACAAAATTTAAACTACCCTAATCAACTTTTGTATGCAAACTCATCTCATAAAATAGTGTTCATTGCATGCAAGAAACTTGAAGCAGGCAACAGAAAGCAGAGACAGTTTACTGGCCATTTAAACATTAAGATCAAAAGGAAGAAGGAGAAGAGGAACCTTATCTGCCAATTCATGTGGTTCTGCAACATTACTAATGGAAAGTGGAGAGTTTGCCATAGCATTCTTCCCCATCATTGTCAAATTGGTCTGCCAAAGCAAATATAAAAATGAAATTTCTTAAGTTGCTTCATTCAGGCAAGTAGTATTGATAAATACAATGATAACTTGGTCTTTTACTTTTGATACCTGCTCCTTCACTGTGGGCTTACTTTTAATTCCAGCATATTCTACATGATCCAAGACCGCACAGGCATTCTGCAGCCCATGAGATGCAGGACCATTCTCTTTCCCATAGTCAAGGCTAAATGGTCGGTCATCTTCTAGCACATACTCAGATTTAATTTCAAAATGCTCAGATGTATTCCTTGAAGGCCCTAACCCCAAAGATGGGGAGTCCGAATACATGGGAAAGGACTTTTCTGGACTGCTAGTAACATCTTTAGAAGAAGACCACAGCTCATCAGTATTACTGAGACTTATAGAGCCAAAAATTGGATCATCATTGCTGCAAAATCACCACTTGTGAGGATATTCAGTCAGATGGTTATCATTGCAACATAAAACATAAAACAAAATAAGGCATCGGAGCAATAGTGAAAGGGATATGTACAGGCAGCAGTGCCCCTATAGGCTTCTACTACTGAGAGGCTCACCAAACTCCAAACAAACTGATTAAATTAATAGAAGTTCAAAGGAAGCTACATCATAAGAGTATAAGGGCCTTTCCATGAAGATGAATCTCTCTACATTATGCTAAATTTTCAATGTTCTAAAACAAAAGAAGACACTAGGAAAAAAAAATTTCATCCATTATTAAAAGGTATCCAGTTTTCAGATCAGAATATTCAATAAGGAGCAGAATTTAATCAGGAAAGCCGTGTCGTCCTATTGCAATCTCTCCTGACCCCGCATCACCACAGCCTCTCTTCCCAAAAACCCATCCTGTTTTCTCTCCCTAGCAAGCCACTAATATCTAACAGCTGACAGTTGTGCAACTCAAAGGGTTAAAAAGATAACACCTCAAAAAAGGTTAGAAAAGATAAAAGTAAGAAACAGACATTGTGCTTTACCTAAATATTTGATCAAGGTCATCAAAGCTTCCAATGTTAGCCCAGCCATAATCAACAAAATCACCTTGTTCTTTACCTTTTTGAAAAATTTCTGTGTCCTTATCAAGTCGAACTGTGTCTGCTGCAAGAGAATCTCATCATTAATAGGGTGCCATCAGTCAACATATCATACTGTCTACTTTTTCATTCTAGTAATTGATGTCTCACCACCACCAGAAGAATCAAATTTCATAATTTCAGTTAAGTTGTTAGATACTGACGTATCCAAGGAATCCTGATCAGTTCTGGCAGCATTCGACAAGGATAGGTTAGGCCATGAGCCTATGTTAAATCCTGAGGCAGAAGCTCCCTCACTGGATTCAAAGTTTGAACTGCTCTCCAGCTTTCTGCCATGGATATCACCTTTTGCTCCAGGTGCCTTCTGCTCATTAGATTTCCGGTTATGAGCCTCTTGACTCCATTCCTTCTTTTTGCCATAATCTTCTCTGCCCTCTGGATAGGGCACAATATGATCATCCGTCTCACCAGCCTCATCCCATATTATATTTGTAAGCTGGAAGATAAAAAGCGCTAAAGATCATTATGATAATAGCAAACCATATTTATATTTAAATATGATATATACAGCAGTGGTGCTGATCTTTGCATGTGTAGTAATCAAAAGACAGGCAAAATTGAATGTTGCATAATAATAGGAGGGAATAAGTAGGGAGTAAAAAATTAAGATGATAACAAAAATAGGCATTAAAAAAAAAAGATGCTTAGTAATGAAAAAATGGCAAGAATATGCCAATTAACCACTAACAGTTAACCATATTTATATTTAATTATGATATCAGCAACAGTGCTGCTGATCTTTGCATGTGTACTAATCAAAAGACAGGCAAAATTGAATGCTGCATAAAAACAGTTGGAGGGAACAAGTTGGGACTAAAATTAAGATGATAGCAAAAAAAAGGTATTCAAGAAAAAAATAAGATCCTTCCTAATGTTAAATGCCAAGGAAATAATTGCTTTTATGAGAAAATTAATAAGATATCCCATGCACATTTCAATAGTAATTTTTCTAGAGAAAGTGACTGTTCTTTCATTAGATGCCCTACCTCTGATGTATATTGCGGGCTTACTCAATGGTCCCTGTGGAAGAGAAATCGCTCTGAATTTTGTTCTAGTTAAGCACAATATCCAAATAGAAAATATCAAGCAATCTCAATAGGCAGTAGCAATTAATTATTGAGGAAACCAGTGAGATTATCCGAGCTCAAAAAGAGCATGCACACATTATAGATGATCATTTTCACAGTTCACTGCAAGAAGAAAAAAATGCTGTATTTGAAGATATGGAAATTGGGCCAAATGAAGAGAAGAAACAGGTCAGAAATGTCCATCCAGCTCAGGGAACAAGAAGTGGGGGGTAAGCTGAAACCCTTTAGAATCATGGCCATTTCTTCTGGAACATGGGAAGATTCAATAGGGTGTTATAACAAAGGAAAGAGGAAAACAAATATCCTTGATTTGAATAATCTTTCCTTCGTATCTTAGCTTCAAATTTTGATCAGTTAGTCTATAGCCTTAAAACCTTCAAAAACAATCTGAAACTCTAAATCCCAAATTCTTAAACCTGGTTGTCCATGTAGCAGACAAAACGCATACATCAAATGTCCCGCATCCTTAAGCCACGCTAATTTAGAGGACTTTTATAGTAGTCTATTGGGAATATAGTTATAGATTTTGCATTTTCATTCTTCATAGCCTGTCTCAAGTTCCAAACTTCATGTATATGCTCAAAAGATCTGTTTACATAAGGGACACAGAAAAGGAATTAAACAAGAATTCTACGTATTATTCATTCCTCAAAGAAATAAAAACATAGATTTTTCAACAACAATTGCATTAATATCAGAAACACAATCTCTATCTATGCCTTCTTGTATGAGTCATTTCATGTACAATGGGAACTCCGTGAAAGTGGCGTCTCATCAATGCTCCCCCTAGAATCTAACCATCATCTACTCACATCTCAAACACGTAAGACAAAAACTCTCACTCACATAGCCCATAATGACCTTCCGTATCATTAACAACCAATGTGAGAAAATGGTGATTTCCTTGTAAACCATCCTAATTCCTAAGTCTCCATATTTCACGAGAACATTTATTCTATGTTACTAATTGCTCCTCTAAGGAAAATTAGAAGATTTCACATTTCTGTCCCCCCTTATTTTATCTAAAGCTCTCTTGCCAGTCACTTCAGATGAAATTCCTCCAGCAAGAGCCGGTATGATCAACTTTTCTTCCCTCTTTCTCCTCCTTGTTAAGACTAATATCTGTCTTTTTTTTTTTTTTTCATATACTCTACTATCTTCCACCTAGTCGTTTCTAGCTTCATCTTAAAATGCCTAAAGACCCACTATACCCTAACTTCTAAATCTTCCTGAATGTAGGAGATGCACATTTAATTTTGCAGGGCGGACAAAAACAATCATGATATTCCATTTAAGTAATCAGTTCACTATGTTCAGTAAGATTAAGAAGAAAAAAAAAACTGCAAAATTATAATTATTGCACAAATAAAACTAGAAATTGAAATTTTGAGACATTATACCATGTTAAGGACTAGATTATGATGGAGGCAAATCCACTCTAGAGAAGCAACTAGTCTTGATACCACAACATCTACTAAGGATATGGCTACCATAAACATCTACTATTACAGTGTAGACGGGGAACTCGATAATTATGATCAAAACTTAGAAAGTGATCTCTTATGCTTCACAATAGGCTACTTCTTCCCTAAATTTAATATCTCACCGTTTCTTCTTGTGCTTGGAGAGGATATTTTGCTATTGACAGGCAATATTCATCTCTGTCAAAATCTACAAATCCTTCTTTGTCGATCCACTTTCTCCATTCTACACCCTCCAGTATTTTCTCTATCAGATGGATGTTCCCTCAATTTATCTTTAAATCCATGAGGACCTAATATGTTGGCAAGCCAATCAAAAGTATAAAGGTTAATTTCTACTCTTCCATTGCAGAGCAAAGTGGTATTCTAATTTATCAAAATGCTACTCTGTCAAATTCCTTATTGAGACTACCTTTTAAAAGTCAGATATTAACGATTATCCAGAGGTCCAGTCTTCAGATAAAGACTGCAATTTTGTCTTAGCAATACAATTGCCCGCAACATATCGCCCTAGTATTGCCACCCTATAAAACTAAGCGATGAATGCCATTTGTGAGCACATGCGCGAAAAATTGGTGAGCGTACTGTCAAGGATAGGAAAAGAAAGACATGCCAAAATTTTATTGAAGAGTGACTTGCAGCATCATTCAATCCTAATAATCACATGAGAAATTTTGATCAATCAACCATCTGAAAATTACCCAGAAAAATGTTCTACAACATAAGACGTGATATTACAACAGAAGAGCCATAAAACATACCACCAAAGCTTTGTGAGCTCAATTCTTTTAGCAAGAAAACAACCAAAGTTTCAAACTTCGTGCATATGACAAGTAATCACTAGCAGGGTTCTTTGCAATAATGAAAAATACACCCACCGAAAAATAATAAAGCCAAAAGGAAAAATGTTACCTCTCCGTCGTTCCAATCAAACATCGCTATATAAACCACAATAAACTTGAAATCGAGAACCCAAATCAAAAAAACCCTCGTGAATTATTCCACACATCGCCAATCCTTCAGAAAACTTCACAAAATAAACTGAGTGATGAAACGAAAGGCAAGCATCAAAAGCTTATTCCACAAACTACCCAGAAAAACACAGCAAATCCAATTCACTTTTCAGCCATTGAGAAAACAGGAATCGGAAGGAAAAGAAAGGAGAAAGAAAAATACAGAGATGCAAAAGAGCTTACAGTAACAGAGTTTTCGAGAGAAGCAGAGGGAGAAAGGGGAAAGGACAGAGGGAGTGGAACCCAGTTCACGTGAGATTTACGTGGCTGTGACGGGATAATTAAATGACACGTGCACAGCGAGTATCTAAAAATGTGGTTAAGAGAGGGGCAGATCAAATTCTGCAATGTGATTGGATAGTTGTAACATTAGATTTGAATTTCATGTGAATTTAATGTGAATTTGAATTTTGGTGGCTTACAGAAATTATGGCGGAGAATTGTTGGCGAGTCGCTTTCATGGGTCGGCCATGGACGATGGGGGCTACGACCAAATTGATCTTATCCACCATTTTCTTAGATTAAATTAAGGTATATATAACTATTCACTCTGCTTCCTAAAATTTACGGTATTGGATAATTTAACAGTAAAAAATAAAAATTAAATTTAAGATTTAATTTAAAAAATTTTGAATCGATATTTTGTTCTCATTATATACGAAAGACCGAATTAACGATCTCGCTTAAATCAATATAGTATGTTGCCAACTTACATGCATTCTTGAATTATTTTGAATGGATAGTTATATATAAAAATTAATGGTTATGGATGAGTTCTATTAGCAAATTAAGCTTTGAATTACCTTATATAACAATGAAATCATTTTATATTATTCTTTTTTCTGTGAGATCCATTCCCATTTTCACATATATTTCCTTATACTCCTATATGCATATATTCTAAATATTTTGTGAATATATAAGAGAATTTATAATAATTAGGTAGGAAAACAAAAATAAGTATAGTTTTGTGAAAGCGGAGGAATTAAGTATTAGTTTGATATTGATTTGTGAACAATTAAAAAACAAAACATGGATGGATCAACCACTTTGTTTTTTTTCTAAAGGAAAAATTCAATCTACCCAAGTTGGTTGTTTTTGCCATGAGAAGATGCAGTATTTAAATACTTATTATTTGTTAACACTAAATCACCATATTAAAAGCCACGTGGAGGACTTTTAATAGTTATGTATGCATGATGCAACACTCTCACTTCCTTCTTCTAAGATAACCAAATCAGAGAGATCAAAGAATTGATGTTGATTTTGTGTACCATGGAAATATGAAATTTCATATGGATTTGTTATAAAAATATTAATTCTACTGGTGGGTGTCTGTGGCTATGAACATTGCCAAAACTGATACGCCTTTTGGATTTTGAGCAGAGAAGAAAGCCACCAGAATTTCATTTCTGTTCCTACACTTGGCAACATGCAAATACCAAACGACATAATCCAGCTCACCTCTCTTGATAATTTTCTTTATTCTTTCTCCTTTTCTATTTTCCACCAATTTATTATGGAAAGTTAATATCAACAAATTGACGTTAATTTCAATATCGATCATCACTAGACCACACCCACTTTGTTATCATTATACTGCTGTGTCATTATATATATATATATATCTGACATGAAGAGAGGAAAATAAGACATATAAAATATTTTTATTTTAAGAAAAAATGGCAACTCTAATTGCTCCTGCAAATCATGATTCAGTTCAAGATGCTGAGACCCTCCACAAAGCTTTTAAAGGTATGGATTCTATATTGCACTAATTACTGAAAATTCTACTATGATTTTTAGTCATATATTATTATTATTATTATTATTATTTCCTTAATTAATTTTTAAATGTTGAAGGACCTTTGCCTTTTAAACCAAATCTAATTTGTGATTACAGATATTCAATCTAATTGATCCATCAAATATATATCATGATCATTTTATTTTTTTTTATGAATCGTTGATTAATAATTAACACCAAGTTGATGTATATGTGAATGGTGTTTCTACGTGGAAGTATTACTTGATATTTGTACCCTCTTTCCGATGATAATATAATTAAAAAGGGACAGTGTGCAATCGATAACAAGGGGAATAATAGTCTCATGTGATGCAACTACTGCCAAACCAATTCTTATTTTTAAATTAAAGAAAAAAGTTTTTTGAATAAAGTCCTGATATTAATTTTATTGGAATAAATCATATCTGAAAACAGCACTTTAATTATATTTATTCTATTAATACATCAAATTAATAATAATATAAAAAAAGGGAAATTTTCATTTTAAAGCCCAATATCTGAATTTGGTAAGAATTTTGATGAAAATTAAACCTAACCAAAAATACACAAAGATTACCAAGTTGCTTACCTAGCTTTTCACGCTTTCACACTGCAGTTACAGAAAGAACCAGGACAACACCCCCCTTGAATCCAATGTTAAAAAGACACGTAACAATCATTCATGCATGCATGTGATAGGGGGAGGCAGGTGAACAGATGCTGATTAAGTATATTTCCTATTTACTGAAAAAGAATAAGGTTAAATTTGTTGACGTTGTTTCCAACGTGTGATTCATATATAATCATATACTCCATGCCTTATTTAATAACTTTCACTTTTTTTATAAAAATCCAAATTCCATTTATCACTTTTAAATTTTTAATATAATTTAATTTAATTTAATTTTTTTAATATAATTTTCTTTTTCAATATAAATTAACCAATTAGATTTAAATTTGTACATTGAAATACTCAATTTTATCTTAAATTTATGTTTAATTAATACTCTTTAATCTTTGTGAAAATGGCAAAAGCGACTACTATTTAGGAACGGAGGGAGTATATTTCCTTCTGTTACATATAGTATAAATCTTCTCACATGCGACCCACTTAATTACATAGCATATTATTATTATTATATATAAAAAAAAAATTTAATGTGGGGAAAAGAAGCAGGAGTATGTCCTCTTCTAAGAACTTAATTTGCACTATAAATAAGGGTTGTAGAAGAGTCTCCTTCACAGCAAAGTAACTGTAGGAAAAGAGAGAGAGATAAGTGTTTTGTGTAAAAACTATGGCCTCCATTGTTGTTCCTACGAATGTTAATTTTGTTGAAGATGCAGAATCTCTCAGAAAGGCTTTTCAAGGTTAATCTTGAGATCATCTGCAATGTCTACTTCAATTAATCTTTAAGCATACATGTTTGTTCTTTTATTTCTTTTGGCTTAATTAGGACTCCAGGATGATGGATATTTTCTTTATTGTCTTGGGCCGTTCTTATTTTTCAGGATGGGGGACAAATGAGAAGTCTGTAATTTCAGTTCTTGGCCATAGAAATGCAGCTCAAAGAAAGAAAATCAGGCAAGCTTATTGGGACATTTACCAAGAAGATCTTGTCAAGCGTCTTGAGTCTGAACTTTCAGGAGACTTCGAGGTCATAATAATAATCAGTTAATCTTGTTCAAATGATTATATGATAAATTAGTTTGTTTATATATATATATATGTATATATATGATGTACAGAGGGCAGTGTACCGATGGATATTGGACCCAGAGGATAGAGATGCAGTGTTAGCAAATGTGGCTCTAAGGAAATCTGTAGATTATCATGTGATCGTTGAGATTGCTTGCGCCCGATCACCAGAAGAGCTTTTGGTTGTAAGAAGAGCCTACCAGGCTCGTTACAAGCGTTCCTTGGAAGAAGATGTGGCTGCTCATACCACCGGCGATACAAGAAAGGTACCTGCTTTTCATTAATTAATGGACCGAGCTTAATCTCAACACGTCTAATCCTTATAATTAATGGCTATTTTGCAGCTCTTGGTTGGGTTGGTGACTGCTTTTAGGTATGAAGGTGCTGATATAAATACAAGATTGGCTAAATCAGAAGCTGATGTTCTTCAGGATGCAATCAAAGACAAAGCATTTAATCATGATGAAGTTATCAGAATTATCACTACAAGAAGCATAACTCAGCTTATGGCTACTTTCAACCGCTTCAAAGATGACCAGGGCACTTCTATCACTAAGGTAAATGCGCTTATACATAAAGTTAATTAGAATCTTAAATACTAATGCAAATCAGTTTGTTAATAGGCTTTGTTGGGTGAGTCTGCTGATAATGAGTTCAAAAGATTGCTGCGGATTGCTATACGCTGCATCAATGAACCTCTCAAGTACTATGAGAAGGTGAAAATTAATCTATATAATTAGGAAGCTATCTGATGATCAATTTGAAACTAGAAAGACTAATTGCCTAACTGATGGCATATACAGGTTTTGCGCAATGGGATTAGAAAGGTTGGGACTGATGAGGATGCGGTTACTCGTGTGATCGTGACAAGGGCAGAGAAGGACTTGCGGGATATCAAGGAGCTTTACTACAAGAGGAACAGTGTGCCTCTTGATCAAGCTGTTGCTAAAGACACTTCTGGAGATTACAAGGCTTTCCTCCTTGCTCTGCTTGGCAAGCAGGATTAATTTGATTCAATATTTTCAGAATTATATATGGTGTTTTCTTTTCAATGCTTTGTTTAAGTTTGAGACTGTTTGCTAATCCTATTTTATTCTATCTTAACTTAATGGAGTGTTCCCTTTCTGCTTGGTTTCATCAGTATGGTTGCTAGTTGCTACAATTCTCATTTTCCTCACATATAATTAATTACTATTGATTTTTATAAGCAAATTACAAACTACCATGTATTAAAATATAATTATTTTAATAATATATGACAGTTTTTGATTGGTTTGTTCCATGAATATGCTCCCTAATTAGGACCATAGTGGACCAACTAATAAAAAATGGTATGTTTTTCATACACCACGGTGTTAAATTAATTTGGGGCTTAACAAGAAAGTTGTGTGGGTTACTTTTGAACCCAACTCGACTTGTACTTACCCTAACTCGGCCCATTCAACCAATATGTAGTATTTGAGGCTTTGATAGTCCTGTGAATATTTTCTATAATTTGTGTCTGGTAACAAAAATGTCTCAAAAATCTTATTTAGATGTTGGCCATGTCTTCATTTAAGTAATACTACTTCAAGAATTTTATTACCGTATCAAGCAAACAAAGCTACATTGAAATGTATAACAGAGGAGAGGTGATAACAATGACAGGAAAAAGAAAAACACATTCAAGGCAAAGTACAGTCAATTCATCAAAATCCTCCTTTAGTTCTGCTTAGCAATCAAGGCAAGCAAGAAATCCTTGTAGTTCCCTTTTGCAATGGCTTCAACTTTCTTGGACAAAGGAACTCCATACAAGCTCTGGTACTGTTTGGTTATCTCTTTCAAATCACCATCTGCTTGTGTCACAATTACTCTTGTTAGAGCATTCTTGGCGCGGCTATCTGCATCCTTTCTCATTGCCTCATCCATGGCCTGAAAAAAGAAATTACACATGCAAATTTATTATAATCAAATTCATCTTATCTGAAGCTTGAGGTTCGTAGAAATTGGTAAAAGCATTATCACCTTGCTGAAATATACATGTGGTGTGCACAAGCATTCAACTGTCTCCTTTAAGATCAAGTCATGAGCAGCTTCAAGATCCTGAAGAAAATCAAGACCCCACAAACAAAAATGTAATCTTTAATGCATCATAATCCGGTTCAAGAATTAATTAGTAGGCTTGGTTTAATTAATCGGACAAGAAAAATCCTGATGGGAAGATATTTATACCTCAATGATGCTTTTTCCACAAATGTCTTTATAGTGTTTGTAGATTGACTTGAGATGGATCTTGCTTCTTGTTGCTAGAATTCTTGTCACATCGTCATCCTCCATAGGAGTCTTCTTAGCACCATTTCTAATAGCATGAGCAATTATTTTCGCTTCAGATTTTGCAGTGTCATCCTTAACCTTTGGCCCTTCATACCTATAGGCACTCACTAAAGCAACCAGGAGCTGTTCACAGCATAGAAGAACGAAATAAATCAGACCTTTTTAATGTTAATATCCAAGGCTTGGCGTACGCAAGGTTTTGGGCCAATTTTACCTTTCTTTTGCCAGAGATATGGGTGGCAATCTCTTCTTCAATGGAGTGATGAAAGAGAGAATGGTAAGCTTTCCTTGCTCCTAAAAGCTCTTCTGATGATCTAGTGCAAGCAATCTCTACAATCACACCATAAGATTGTGGACCTTCCTTCAATGCCTCCTGTATCAAACGAGCATCTCTTTCCCATGGATGCATAGCCCACATCACCGAAGCATACTAAAAATTCAAGCGAACAAAACTCACAAATTAATTAAGCTTGCAAGTTGATTGCTTGTATCAATCATGAACCTTTTTGTTATAAGAAAGGCACAATGCTTAATTACAATCATAACCGTTGCTAGTGCTAACCATCAAGTTTAATCCCAGTGGTTTGTATCAGGTTTAGCTAAGTGATACAGAAATTGCTTTCGAGGACTATGAGGTTTCAAGTGGAATAAAAAGAAATAAAGAACACACCTCGAATCGTGAAAACTCATGCTTGAGGATAAGGGTCCCATGATCATCACAGCGTTCAAAAGAACGTTCATCTTCGTTGAACAATTGGGGATTTTCTTTCCTGAATGATTTCCTGTGGTGAGGATGCGCTTTTCCAAGAACTGATATAAGTAACTTCTCATCAACTCCAAGTCCTCCTGGCAATATTTTTGTGAAAGAAAAAGGATTGAGCGTCGTTCTCCGAATAAAAGATTGTGAGATGTAAATGGAGACAGTGACAACAGAAAATGTAGATAGATAGGAGAAGCATGATTTCAAGAAGGAAGATATTGAACCTGAAAAGGCATTGGTGAGAGCTTCTATTTCTTCAACACGGGCCATTGTGCTTTGTGCCATGGAGGAGTTAGTCTTTGTTTTTTTTTTTTCTTTTTGTGTCAATATGTTACGGAGTTCAATGCTGTGAGAAGAAAGGTATCATCAGTCCATATTTATATATAACAAACCGAGAGGCTATTTTTGTCATTGAGAAAATTAATTAACGAATAATAATATGCTACTGTAATAGAGTGAACTTGAAACTGTTCTAGAAAGTCAAAAGAGTGATAACGTTATCAATTAATTTAAAACCTAGCTAATACATACAATTAAATTTCTTAATTTGGGAGTTATTGATAACAAATGAAAGAGGCGTTTTTAACCTTTAATATTTATTTTTCATGATTTGATATTCTTGCTTTAAAAAAAATCGATTTGATTTTTAAATTAACAGAGCTAATTAATTCAGAATCGAGTACTGTCAGATTTATAATTGAAAATAAGTACATTTTATACATGAAATGAAAAAAAAAAAAATTGTTGGTTCCAAAATTTTAATTTAAATCTTAAGAGCCATTAAATGGCAAACCTTAGTCAATAAATGGCATTTTTGTGTGAACAAAGCGAAATTTATTTATTTATTCATTTATTTGGTTAATAATGTCCCATCCTTATTTTTCACATGACATAATTCCACCAAAATTTTATATCCAAACAAACACAATCCATGAATTTGTGATTGAGAAATACAACTTCATGTGGATTAGTTGATACTCCCTCCATTCCTAAATAGGTGTCACTTTTGTTAGTTTTACTGAAATTAATAAATATTAATTAGACTTGAATTTAAGAAAAAATTAAGTGATTCAATGTATATTTAGTGTTTCAATATACAAATTTAAATCTAATTGGTTAATTTTTATTAAAAAAAAAATTAAATTAAAAAAAAAAATTAAATTGTATTGAAAATTTAAAAGTGATAAATAAATAAAATTTAAATTTTTGATAAAAAAAGTAAAAGAGGGAGTACTTAATAGCTATCCAGTTTTCCTCCCCCATTAATTATGCAGGTACGTAAGTAATAAATAATAACGCTGTCCTTTTCACATTGACAACAAAGCATGTGAAATTATTGTTCACGTACACACTACTCCCTAATTTGTTTCTTTAATTTGATTACGGGCTAAATGTCTAGTATTAAATATTATTGCTAGTAATCAATTTCTCTGACTCCCCATCCCCAAAACTTCTTTTGAAAAATGATCACGCTCATTTTTTCTATTTTATTTCATCTCATTTTAAATATTATTTTCAAAATTTAAGAAAAATATTTATGTGTGCGCTCTTATTTATTACGTACTTTATTAAATATTTATTTTTTTTATCATTCTTTATTTTTAATTAGAATTAAATGAAATACTTAAAAATAAAAATTGATAATTTTATAATTTTTTATTGATTCTAACTATTTTTTTAAAATCCGTAAAAAGAAGAAAGTTATCTTTTAAAATGGATGGAGAGAGTAATTCAACTTACAACTAAGCATGACTAACACTACTTTCTGATATAATTTCTTTTTTTTAGGTAAAAGACTTGTTGATATAAAATTAGATAATAGCAATGCATCGACTATGTCACTACAAGAAAAACAACATTTCCCGACGGAAATTACCGACGGAAAATGTGTATTTTCCGTCGGGAAATGTGAATGCCGACGGAAAATGATTCCGTCGGCATAAAATCCGTAGGGAAAATTACCGACGGAAAAATTTCCGTCCGTAAAATTTACCGACGGAAATTGTAATTCCGTCGGTAAATTACCGACGGAAATTGTTTTCCGTCGGTAAAATTTACCGACGGTAAAAATTACCGACTGAATTACAATTTCCGTCGGTAAAATTTACCGACGGAAATTGTAATTCCGTCGGTAATTTAGGAAATTTTACCGACGGAAAACAATTTTTCCGTCGGTAATTTTAAAGAAAATTTGAATATTATTTTTTTGTATTTTATTTTTATGTAAATATAACCTGTTAAAACTAATTGCAAAATAATGAAAAAAATCATAATAATATCTAAATTTCAATATCCAATAATATTCGAATTTAATAATTGTGCTAATTATAAAGTTAATAATTAGTTAACAACATAATATCCATGTATGTGTAATACAAAATGAGAACTAAACTGGTGGCGGCGGCGGCGTACGATCAGACTGATGCGATGACGAGGCAAACATACCCTTCAAATTTGCCATCTCAGTGCGTAGGTCAGATAAATTTGCCATCTCATTGCGTAACTCAGATATGTAGTCCAGAGATTGTTGCAATCGAAC
Organism: Excoecaria cochinchinensis; assembly: GCA_947683425.1. NCBI lineage: Eukaryota > Viridiplantae > Streptophyta > Magnoliopsida > Malpighiales > Euphorbiaceae > Excoecaria > Excoecaria cochinchinensis. Next base: position 364,181 of record CANTUQ010000125.1, on the reverse strand, counting down.
CTCTGAGTCTTGCCATCGAGTCTGTGACTGTTGCAATTCCGATCTCAGCTCACTTACAGTATTCTGAAGTTCAAGTACTTCTCTGGATGACCGTCTATTAGATGCAGCAGTACTTGAACCCGAGGAATGCGAGTAACAAGATTTGGCCAAAGAACCTAAGCCAAATACCCGTCCTCGCTGGTCTCTACCACCAGCCACTTCATAATAGATCTGATTCGCATCAACATGATCAGAAGTCTGTGAGCGTTGCTGAATTGCATCTTCAACTTGTTCCTGTCATAGGACAAGTGTTTTACAATAAGTAACGATTAATAATAACTAATCTTTAAAATTTGTATAATATAGTAATGTGGACATACATGTAAAATCCTTGACCGGGAATTGACAAACGTTTGACCATCATGCTTGTTTGTGTGGGTGTGTAAGAATACCTCAGGGAGTGTAGCCGGTCGACCCATCGATTGTCCCTGCAAAAATAAAAAGAATTAAAGGCGAACTATAATTTATTGACTATTCCTATAAGTTTTTACTAAAATTTTGGCAGAATTTCCCCTATATTTGGAGCATACCTCCTGTATACAAAGATAAAAAAACACTTCAAAATTTCGACATTCAGCTACCATCCAACATTCCACAACAATGCAAACTCCTCACACAAGTAACATTCCCATCCTCCTCTATGGTAATGAGATATATTTTAGAAAATTTGTCCTTTAAGTTTTTACTAAAATTTTGGCAGAATTTCCTCTATATTTGGAGCATACCTCCTGTATACAAAGATAAAAAAACACTTCAAAATTTCGACATTCAGCTACCATCCAACATTCCACAACAATGCAAACTCCTCACACAAGTAACATTCCCATCCTCCTCTATGGTAATAAGATATATTTTAGAAATTGTAACCATTAATTACAGTGATAACAGTAATATTATGTAAAACTTACTAGTCTATCTGCATGTTCCCGATGTGACATCGACCCTCCAGTGTGCGAGCATGAACTGAGTCCATCAGGTCCTCCCCGTCTATTACTAGAATTCCTCTCTGAAATGGAAATGGCTTCAGGGGTCGCCCAATACTGTGTCCAATGTCCCCATAAATCTTCGGTCATGTAGCGAGGTCGGACACCACCATCCTTTATCAAGCAAACAAAATCTCTGTAACGTGCCCGCGCACGAGTCTCCCACACAGAATACATGATCTCGTCAAGCGCCGGGTTCCAATAACATTTTTTCTTATAAGGCAGACAGAAAAAAAAAACAAATTGTTAGCAAGAGTAAAATATAATTCGTTATGTAACATACAATATCATAAATGTTTTACCTTGAATTCTTCGAAATAAAAACTTTTTATTTCCTCTGACAAATTCTTCCAGGCAAATCCATCATATTCAATTCTGTTTTTGAAAGAAGTTGTCATTATGCGTGAGCACTTTCCTGAAGGATTCAATCTAAAATATAACAATGTGAATAATGTTAGTACAAGTAATAACTGTCATTTAAATCATAATGAATGAAATATTATTCACTTACTCCTTAGCTGTGATATTGATGTACATTCTTCCATCAACTCCAATTGAGCCAGGTGTAGGCTCTTCCGCATCTTCTGTTCCTGACCCCTGAGGTGGCATAGATTCAGGGTGTGCTATAGGAGTGGAATCCGTGGAAGGAATGGTAGATGGCGCAACGGGTGGGATGGTAGGTGATGCGGCAGCCTGAGTGCTGGCATTGAGGGTAGGTGATGAGGATCCTCCATCACCAGTACTGTCATCGCCGTCATGCTGCCTCAAACGCGGAGGAATCGCCGTTCTCTTCTTTCGCTTAAACATTTTTGAACCTGTCATTACATTGGAAATTCATATTGTCAGATAATAGAAAATAATTGCATTGTAATAAGCATATTAAATTAATATCCAAGTCAGTGCAATATTAATTGGTCTCACATGATAAGCAAGTAGTAGTTAAACAAATTATTCGCTATCGTCACTAAGCTGTAAATCGTCATTCAAATCATCCTCATTTTCCGATGTATAAGATGAAAATTCTGGCTCGTCATCAGATCCATCGCCAACCAAAGTTTCTTCATCATCCTCACCATCAATGTCAACAAATTCATTGTGCGCATAGTTCAATGGTTCGTTATCTTCAAAATTCAGAGAGTTGTTGATTTCATGAACTTCCGATTCTTCCTCCTGAAATGCATCATTATTTTCATAACGTTCACTTTGTCCGGCGCCTTTCCTTTCATAAATGCCTCTTGGTTTTACTTTGCACGCATGCAACCATTCCGATCTGTCTCGCTTTACGCTTGGATAAGAGACATAATATACCTGTCCCACTTGCATTGCCAACACAAATGGTTCAAAGTTCCTCAATCTTCTACGCTGGTTGACTTCAACTAAATTGTATCTGCTATGTATTTTTGTTCCCACGTTAATAGTTGGATCATACCATTCGCACTTGAATAATACACAACGTTTTATTGGCAGCGCGGGGTACTCGACTTCAATTATATCAACAATTTGCCCATAATAATCCATCAACTCTCCTTGAATGCAAACCCCACTGTTTACCGTTTCCTTGTTATGACCATGACTCTGTGTATGAAATTTATATCCATTTACGAAATAAACCGGAAATGATTTAACATATCGCAAAGGTCCTTTTGCAAGATCAATGATGTACTTGTTGTCAATTGCATTCGTCGATGCCTACATATTCCAATAAGCAAACATCACTTAATTCATATATTTCATATATATTGTATGTATGGAAATATATGATCAAAATCACAACTTACATATGTCTTGAACCAATGATGAAAGTGCTTTTCGACTTCCTTATTCACCTCATTTTCATCTTTTTCAGGCATTAGATCCCGTATCCATTCCTCAAATAATCTAAAATGCCAAAATCAATTTATATATTACACTCTTGACATAGTAAAACAAATGAATATTTGTGGGTATATATTAAACTTACCTCACATAAGGACGAACTTCCTCGTAACAGGTGAAAATACACTTCATCGATTGACAGATAACGAAGATGTTTGCACTTTTTGCATGGACATCTTATTTTAACCCCGTCCATAAATGCAGGTTGAGAACTGGCATATTCAATAAAAGACTGAACCCCTTCCACAAATTCAGGATTAATGTAACCATCTCTTGTTTTCCGTCTATACATCCAAGATCTATCTATGTTACTCATGGCAAATTCCAAACTGTTACATGAATAAGGAGACATCTCAACTACAATTATAAAAATCTAATTCAAAAAAAGCAAAACCAGAAAAAGTGAACAAAGGCTGAACATATATGCATGCATTACCAAAATAAGCAGAGGAATTAGACAACCATTAACACATTAACATATATAATACAAGACTTACTTTAATTTTTAATTTTTTTGAGACGTCGTCATATGTGAAAAGGGATAGTCATAAATTAAATTTGCATCTTTCTTATAATTTTTTCCTTAATCATTTTACAACACTGGACAAAAATACACTTGGAAATTAGTCTTATTGGAAAGGCAAATTATTCATAAAATTCACTTGTAATTAGTCTTATTAGAAAGGCAAAGAGTCTTAAACACCATTGGATTTATGCTATTAAGTCCATTTTGAAGTGAAATCGCTGTAGAGATTAGAACAACATGTTTATTTAAACTAATTCCATATGTCATCATCATCTAATTAATGCCTAATGAAGAAATTAGTAAGTTAGGTATGGATTTGACTTGGAAAACTTTGATCAAAATCATGTACTCTATAGTAGAGTGAATTTATTTGTTTGATCAGGTCACGTTGAAGGTGTGGTTTTAGCAATTAGCCGCGTTGTTTTGGTATAAATCATGCCCTACTTTCTCTTTCAATTTCTAAGAAAACGCCATACCTTTTTCTTTTTCTTCTTCTTCTTCTTCTTCTTACTTTTTTCTTTTACCATGGCCATTTAATCAACATTTAATTAAAAATACTGCAGAATTATCAAATTTAATTTCTTTAATAGTATTTATAATTGTAATTAAACATTAGTATATCTGTAATTTCCTATGATTATCTCATTTGTGCCTTAAAGATATTATATTTAATATATTCAGCCAATAAGCTATATATAAACAATCCACTTGTTCACAATCACGTTAATCTTAGAGTTATTATACAAAATTAGTAGTATTTGATGAGGTAGAGGGCCCCTACATCCTAACCTGCAAAACATAATTATATTTATATCTTGTCCTTCTTAACCTCAGATTAATTAATTTGGAAAACTAGATATAACTATTTTTCAGGTCTGGAGATTCATTTAAGTTAGAACAATTAATAAATAAGGAGAAGTAATTAATATTCTCTATAAATAACCTTCCATTTTTTATAAGTTTGATTTTACACAATACAAAGTTAAGTTGCAATTTATTCTTATAACTTAATTATTGTTATATACTCTTTTAATTTTTTAAGTTGTGTAATTTAGTTATGATTATTGTTAATTACACAAACATTTTTGGAGATTTATTTGCCTTGGCCTATTTAAGGCAGCGTACCACAGATATGATCTAAGCAGCAGGACAAAACCATTGCAGTAAGCAATATGTATGTGTTAAAATTGTTAGCCAACGCTGCCTTAAATAGGCCAAGGCAAATTTAGTCATGATTATTGTTCATATACAGTTAGTTGATAACAATTTTTTAAGTTGTGTAATTTAGTCATGATTATTGTTAATTATAAAGGGCTAAATTTCCTTTATAATATGCATCAAATATATATCCAAGTACCCTCATACTAATTATTCTCCCTATTCTCTGTGCATTCCATGTGCTATCAAACACATTCTCATCTCAACAATAATAATCTATTCTAACAACAATAATCTATTTCAACAATCAATCAACAATAATTCATTGTCTAATTAAGTTAAATAAATTAATAATAATAATAATAATAATAATTAAAAAAAAAAAAGGGCAAATGGGTACTGTTGGCTTACCAGACGCCGGAGGAGAGGAGAGGAGGAGCAGGCGGAGGAGGGAGGTCGACCGGGCTGAGGAGGAGATGAAGCCAACGCCGGAGCAGCGGCGGTCGACGGCGGCGAAGGAGAGAAGGAAGGCGCACGGCAGGGAGGGAAGAAGAAGGGAAGAAAGGAGCGCGAAAAAAAGAGAGAAGGGAGGGAAGAGAGGAGGAGGAGGAGGAGGAGGGGACGGGACCGGCGAACGGAGGGGAGGGGGCGGTCGTCGGCGGCGAGAGGGCAGGGGATCGGACAGGCAGAGTGAGGGGAGAGGGAGGAGAGAGAGAGGATCGGGGGAAGGGGGTTTAAAATCTGAATTTAATTCAGATTTCCCGACGGAATACGATTCCGTCGCTATATAGCGACGGAAATCATATTCCGTCGGTAATTAGCGACGGAATATATTTCCGTCGCTAAAAATAGCGACGGAAATATCATTCCGTCGTTAATTAGCGACGGTATTTAAAATCCGTCGCTAAATTTATTTTATTAATTAAATTTTATTTAATTTTAGCGACGGATTTAGATTACCGTCGCTAATTTTAGCGACGGTTTCTAATATCGTCGCTAATTTTAGCGACGTAGTAAAATTCCGTCGCTAAATGGAAATAAATTTTTTTTATAACGACGGAATAAGTTATCCGTCGCTAATATCTGTCGCAAATTCTGGCGGGAACGTTTGGCGCCCTATTTCACGACGGACTTATTTTTCCGTCGCTAATTTAGCGACGGAAAATTATTTCCGTCGCTATTTAGCGACGGTAATTATTTCCGTCGCTAAATAGCGACGGAAAATTGTTCCCGTCGCTATTTAGCGACGGTTTTCATTCCGTCGCTAATATTCCGTCGCTATTTTGTGATTTTCTTGTAGTGTGTGAACTGTATTATTATTAGTACAATACAAATCCTTACCTATAAATCAGCTCAGGTTATCTTATGGATAAAATTAATATATCCATAACGTGACACACGCTTATTTTTTAACAACGTGCTTTCTTTTAATGCTGTAAGTCGATGACGACATCATAAATACATAAACTCCTTTCACATGGACGTCACATGGAGACTCTACCTAACGCCACGAGCAATTATTGGTGTAGAATATTCCCAACGGAAATTGTATGCTTCTTCAGCACTTTTTCTTTACGTTTTCATAATTTACGTTTATCGTTGTTAAACTGAATTAAGAATTGAATCAAGGTTTTAATTAACAATGCTTTATATATATATCCACTTTGACAAAGAAACTACTAGTTTGTTTCTTTAATTTGATCAAAAGCTAAATGTCAACACCCACAAAGAAAGAAGTATTTACAGCTATTGCTGATAAGTTTCTTTATAATTATACATCGCTTACACCAAAAGATGTAGTTAGAAATTAAATGCGGTCAATTTACTCCATTCATTATATGATGGCTACCCCCTGCTTATATTGCCGGTTGATATTAATTTAGACAATAGAGATTTGAATATGGTACGGTTTCCCAAGTATGAACACGGCCATATGAACTGAAAGTCTAAATCCTTAACTATAAATCTGTAAGATTGTCGATTAAAAAACCAACAACATGGCACACGTGGTAAATTAATTATAGTACGAGATAACAGTATCATGCATTCTTAAATGAATTCCTACTTATTGTCAACAGCCACGTTAATATTGATATAGAATGCCATTGCCAGCTAAGATTCCATGCTTATACACCACATTTCTTCACGTTTACATTGTTTAATATAACATATATATTCTGAGTGAGGTGGCAATAAAAGTCCAACCTGCCATTTCTGGTTGTAACAATCATGAATTTACATCTTTCTCTTCATCTTCTTTTAGTTTCTCTATCCTCTCAACTACCAAAAAATAAAATGAGATTTTAATGTGTGAAAACATTCATTTAACAAGTTTCCGCTCAAGTTGTCATAAATTCTTAGTTAGATGTTCATTTTTAAGTCTCTCAAGTAATATCTCCTATTATTAAAAATTATGTAACTTTATTAAAATATTAATTTAATCTCATGTTATTGTTCACATGCCTTCTGTGCAAAACTTTTTATGCATTATTAAATTATGATACCCATCTATTTTTGTAGAAGATAATATGACATTTTTTCCCATAAATATGAATGAGAAGTGAAGGATGAAATAGAAATACAATAGAGTAGGGGTGCTCATGGATCGATTAACCGTTTTATGAGCAAAAAAAAATCAGTCCATTAATATTGATTTTTTCAAAATGCTAATCATTAATCAGTTCGTTACAATCGGTTAATCAGCTAATCGGTTTCGATTTTTTGGATCGATTAACTAATTTTTTTCGGTTAACCACTATAATTATAAAATGCATTCATAAATAAAATTAAAATGTTTAACATACTGAAAATTTAAAACTTATTCAAATAAAACATCGTTATTGTTAAAATTAAATAAAAGTTTTTAGTGAATATAAGTAACCTTATTTTTAAAAATTAAGACTTAATAAGTAAATAAATTAATCGTCCATGATCACTCTAATTAAATTGACAGTTACACTTACTAATTACCAATTAAAAAAATTAAAATCTTCAATATAAGTAAAATAATAAAAAAAAAACTGTAGCAAAAATACTTAAAAAATGCAAAATTATTAAAATAAATAAATTCAATACTAATAACTCTTTTATTTATTTATTTTTTAACTTGACATACGTTATTTTTACATATATTAAAAATTTTAATTTTTTTTGAAAATTTTAGTTTATATATTAATGTTATATAAGTACTTTTCGAATATATTTTGATTTTCATTAATGAAAAATAAATAAATCAAGAAATAATAAGAAATACTAAATATGAACATATTGAACAATTAATAAATTAACTAAAATATCTTTAAAAAAACTAACATAAAATTGAAATATATTTCAAAATAAATGAAATTTAAAAGAATATAAATCATTAAATATAAAAATATTGAAATAAAAAAATTATAACAAAAAGAAAGAAAGAGTGAAACTCAATCAATAAATTATAGAGGTATTTATGTATTGATTTCGGTTCGGTTAACCGATCTATGAATAAAAAATAAAAATCAGTTTATTAATATCGATTTTTATAAAACGCTAATCGTTAATAATAAAAATTGATTCGATTAATTTATTTTTTGAATCGTTTTAAATTCGATTTTTCGGTTAATTAAGTCTAACTGTTTTTTTTTAACACTTATGCAACAGATTTTTAAATAAAAATAGTTCTGTTTCGGCAGATACGTGGTGTTAGTCTCTATCTACTAGGGGTGAGCAAAAAAACCGATGGACTTGGTTAACCGAAAAAAAATTCGAAACCGAACCGATGGACTGGTTAACCGATTGTAATGGACTGGTTAATGGTTAGTATTTTGAAAAAACCGATATTAATGGACTGGTTAATGATTTTTTACTCATGTGACTGGTTAACCGAACCGAAACCGAATTTTTAATTAATTCATTAATTTTTTAATAATTTATAACAATTTATATAACAATTCATCATAATTAAAGGTAATCATGTACTTTTTTTCATTATACTAATTATTTTAAAATTTTTAAGTTTTTTTAATTGACTATTAGTAAGTATAACAATTTAACTAATTAAAAGTAATTATGGACGGGTTAATATATTTACTTATTAAATATTAATTTTTAAAAACGAATTTGCTTATATCCACCAAATATTTTTATTTTAACAACAATAATGTTATATTATGGTGAAAAAATTTTAATTTTTAAGTATTTTGAATATTTTAATTTTATTTATGAATATATTTATAATTATAGTGGTTAACCGAAAAATATTGGGTAACCGATTCGAAAATTCGAAACCGATGGACTGGTTAACCGATGGTAATGGACTGGTTAATGGACTGAAATTTCAAAAAACCGATATTAATGGACTGATTAATGGACTGGAGCTTATGGACCGGTTAACCGACCATGCTCACCCCTACTATGACAATAGCAGCCGAAAGGCCTTTAATTGTAATTTTCACTAAAATGTGGATGAAGGACAAAATTTTAATTTAAGTAGGGAGGGGTACAGATGTCCAATAGAATTAGAAACGGAAAGAGAGAGAGGAACTTGAAAAAATAATCAAATACAATAACCAAGGCAACTATATTCACACAATCACCACTTTCTCCTCGTATCGTAACCGGAAAAAAATTTAAAAAGCGATGAGCATATGGAAACCGGGTTGTGTTTCTTGCCTGGGAAAAAAGAACAAAAATTCTTCAGACGAAATGGCTACTCTCAGAATACCCGATGATGTTTCTCCTACTCAAGATGCTCAGCGCCTCAGAAATGCTGTTCAAGGTCTCTCTTTTTCTTGCTTTTTCTTTTCTCACTTCTATCTCAATTTCTTTATTTTCTTTTCCTTTTTCGCTTGATTGGTTGTAGGATGGGGAACAGATGAGAAGGCAATTATAAGGATATTAGGACACAGAAATGCAAGTCAAAGAAGAAAAATCAGAGACACGTACCAAGAGCTTTACAAGGAATCCTTCATTGATCGTCTCCATTCTGAGCTCTCTGGTGATTTTAGAGTATGACTTGTTCTCTTATATATATATATGGAAAATTACAATCCTGGATAATGATTTTAGACAGAAGTATTAGAATCTGTAAAGATTTCATAATTCCTTTCAATTACTGTACTTGCGCATGAAAACTTAAGCTTTGATGTGTTACAGAAAGCTGTGATTCTGTGGGCATATGATCCCTCAGAGAGGGATGCAAAATTAGCAAATGAAGCATTGAAATCAAGGAAGATTGGAAAAAAACAACTTCAAGTGATAGTAGAGATAACATGTGCCCAATCTCCTCACCATTTGCAGGCAGTAAGGCAGGCCTATTGTTCTCTTTTCGATTGCTCAATTGAAGAGGACATAGCATCTAAAGTCTCTTTGCTTCTTCGGAAGGTAAACAACAAATTAGGAAAAAAAATGAGTCTATATATAATTGAAAGACCTTTTTTTAGTTTTACAGTGGTCTCATAAAACTAGTCTTTGGTTTTTGCAGCTTTTGCTGGGTTTGGTAAGCTCTTATAGGTATGATAAAGAGCATGCAGATACAAATATAGCCATCAAAGAGGCAAAGATATTGCATGAAGCCATCAAAAGAAGGCAACTAGATGATGATGGTTTAGTGTTTGTGCTTAGCACTAGGAATTTTTATCAGCTAAGAGAAACTTTTAAGTGCTATCAGCAAACATTTGGAACCCCTATTGACCAGGTTCAGCACCTGCACTTACCCAGGCCAAAGCTAAGGTCCTTCTCTGTGTACAGTAATTTCCACTTTTTGACCGTTGGATCGTGTTGTAGATGCTCTTGTTAGTTGATTTCACTGTCAAAAAGTGGAAAGTAGCAGATACAAGCAAGGATCTTAGGCTTTCTCCTTAGTTTATATATCATTTTCTCAAATATTTTTGGTGATGAGTAGTTTCAGTGAGCAATTTTTTCTTGCAGGACATAAGGAGTTGCGGAAAAGGTGATTTGGAATCTCTACTAAGAGTGGTAATCTTGTGCATAGATTCCCCAGAGAAACACTTTGCTGAGGTGAGTAAGAGTTTTGGAACAAATTGGCAAATATTTAGTATTTTTTAAAGCTTGATCAAAACTGATGGTTAAATTATTGAAAGGTGATTGGAGGTGCCATCATTGGGCTTGGTACAGATGAAGATACACTGAGTAGAGCTATTGTAACTCGAGCTGAAATTGACATGATGAAGATCAGAGGAGAGTATTTCAACAACTTCAAAACTAACCTTGATGGTGCAGTCATCGGTGACACTTCAGGGGATTATAGAGATTTCTTGATGACCTTACTTGGCGCAAAAATCTGATTAACTGTACTCGTTTTGGTTTGTTTCTTCATTTCCAGGGTCATGTTGGATTGCTGATGTTAGCATTTGAGATGATAATCTGTGACTTGTACTTGTATGCTGTGAATCAAATTTTGATGATTAATCTGTACATAAAATACCTTGTAACTTCAATTTCTAAGGATCGTCCGGCCCTCTCTATTGCATTTAACATTGATATCAGTGCTTTACTAGAAACCAAGTAATAGAAAAACCATACCCAAATCAACATTTTTGGTTTAAGAAAACTCATCAACACACATGTACTGCTCAAATTGTAACAGAGGAGAGATGATGGGACCATACATGGAGAACATTTCTTGAAACAAAAATCAAGAGAAAACCAATGTACAGGATCATTACTTTAAAAACCTAATAATCTCAATTTCTATCTTTTTTTTTCCTTTCTCTTCTCTCGTTAGCAAGGCATGCAAGAAATTCTTCCTAAATATAAAAATATAGTACTCCATATAATGGTTTCGACAATTTACCAAGCTGTTGTAAGGGCTTTTGTTATGATCCTGGACAGGAATTTTTAGTTTAGGCTCAGTATGAACCTGAAGAAAAGTACAATTTTGTCAAGAGATACATATTTGGGTTGGTTAGTTTTGGCGCCAGCTCCGGAACTTTCCCGAAATCAGCCCCTAGTCAGGTCTAATATATATTGTGGTTGCTTGGTTGTCCTTTGAATATGACAATCTATAATTTGTTTGTCATACTTTAAATGGCAGAAAATTCTTAATTAGATGTTGTCCATATTAATTTTTGCTCATTGACCAAGCCAAGAAGTTGTTGCATATCAACCAAATAAAGCTACTTACAGGAGAGATGATGCCAAATGGAAAGAATAATGGTAGTGGAACAAGAATTTTAATTTATTAAGGTTTTTCTCATACATACTTTATGAAATAAACAGATCAAGAAAAATAATAATAATAAACAAAAAAAAAAGCATTAAAACGAAAGTACAATCAATTCATCAAAATCCTCATGATTTTAACTTTTTTCTTCAATTGTTTGCAATCAAGGCAAGCAAGAAATCCTTGTAGTTCCCTTTTGCAATGGCTTCAACTTTCTTGCACAAAGGAACTCCATACAGGCTCTGGTATTGTTTGGTTATCTCTTTCAAATCACCATCTGCTTGTGTCACAATTACTCTTGTCAGTGCATTCTTGGTGTGGCTATCTGCATCCTTTCTCATTGCCTCATCCACGGCCTGAAAAAAGAAATTACACATGCAAATTTATTATAATCAAATTCATCTTATCTGAAGCTTGAGGTTCGTAGAAATTGGTAAAAGCATTATCACCTTGCTGAAATATGCATGTGGTGTGCACAAGCATTCGACTGTCTCCTTTAAGATCAAGTCATGAGCAGCTTCAACATCCTGAAGAAAATCGTATTCATGATAGGGAAATACTTGACTAAATTGGGTTTATGAAGAAAATCCTGATTTGTAATTAGTACTTACCTCAATGATGGTTTTACCACAAATATCTTTATAATGCTTGTAGATTGAATTGAGATGGGGCTTGCTTCTTGTTGCTAGAATTCTTATAACCTCTTCATCTTCTGCAGGATTCTTGCGAGAACAATTTTTAATAGCATCAGCAAGTATTTTAGCCTCAGATATCGCAATCTCATCCTTAACCATTGGCCCTTCATACCTATAGGCACTCCCTAAAGCAACCAATAGCTGTTTAGATTGTACAAGAAAGAATGAATCAGACCTTTTTCTATATCAAAAATTAGACTTTTAATATACAAAATATTTGGCTAATGTCACCTTTCGCTCGCTGCCAGATATGTGAGTAGCAAGCTCTTCTTCAATGGAGTGATCAAAGAGAGAATGGTAAGCTTTCCTTGCTCCTAAAAGCTCTTCTGATGATCTAGTGCAAGCAATCTCTACAATCACGCCAAGAGATTGTGGACCTTCCTTCAATGCCTCGTATATCAAACGAGCATCTCTTTCCCATGGATGCATAGCCCACATCAGCGAAGCATACTAAAATCTCACAAGATCAACCTTGTAAATTGATTGACAGTTTGCAGAAGAAGAACATAAAAGAAATAGAGATCAACAGACCTCGAATCGCGAAAACTCGTGCTTGAGGAGAAGGATACCGTGATCATCACATCGTTCGAAAGAACGTTGATCTTTGTTGAACAAGTGGAGATCATTTCCTTTCCTGAATGATTGCCTGTGGTGAGGATGTGCTTTTCCAAGAACTGATATAAGTAACTTCTCATCAACTCCAAGTCCTCCTGGAAGAAAAAGATTAAAAAAATGTAAGATATAAATGGAGACAATGACAACAGAAAATGGATATAGAATTAAATGTAACCTATATTATCAGATGTCAACAAACAGTGAAAGTAGAAAGAAACAGAACAGGATGCAGAAAGTAGCCATAGAAGGTCAATAACTAAGAAAGAAGAAAGAGAAAAAATGAATTTAAGTTTAAGGAAGATATTGAACCTGAAAAAGCAGTGATGAGAGGTTCTAACTCTGGAGGATGAGCCATTGTGTTTTGTGGTGTGAAGCTCGATCAGTGAAGCATTCCATCTTTATATCAACCCAGCAGGTTATTTTCGTCATTTTAAGCTGCAATTTATGTAATTTTGACTGTCATTAACCAATAATTAATGGTAATGAAACTGAATGCAAGTATCTAGAAAATCTTAATTAATGATAATGGTTTGAGTTGAAGATATATAATCCACATGCAATTAATTAGTAATTTTTTTTCTTTTTTTGTTAGAATTTGTGTAAATTCATTCTGTTTTTTCACTTATAGATTGAGCAAATAATTCTGTTTTGGTACATAAAACAAGGAAATTAAGGTTGAAGGGAACTAAGCAATTAAATGGATAAAGTTTTTTTCTGGAGTTTAATTATTTGATTTTCATGCACATTTATTCCTTTTGTACTTCATAGTTGTTACCCATGTAGTTTCTGATTTTCCAGTTATAAGCTTCAAATACAAATATATGAATTCATAGTTTCTGATTTTGCAAATGTAACCTTCAAACACAAGCAATTAATGGATTCTATCTCAAATACAAGCCATTGATGATTTAAGAATGCAAAGTATATATTTTAACAGAAATTAATACCATACCATATATATATGAGCAGTAGTAATTATGAATTATGTGATGCTATGCATTTTAATTTCTTATTCGAACAAACCTTCTTTTTTTTTTTTCTTGTTGAGTTCCATTAGCTCGTTTTTCAAAATTATTATATTTATCACGTTTAACACGCACCCATTTTAGTTTTCTCCACTAAAATAATTATAATGCTTTAAGACTCGTGTTCTCTCTTTTTTTTTTACTTTCACACCAAGCTACAAGCTGGCATTGGCAATTACTACTTTATCCTCCACGTTACGTATGATTCATATAATACTCCCAAACCATGTGAACTATAACATTATAACTATATATATATCCTTAACTACAAGTTAAGTCATTTTGTCCTATCCATTACATATATATATATATATTTGAATAAGTAGGTAGCAATATGTATGAACGCATCTGTATCCCATGGATGTCACAAATTAAAGATCTTACTCCATGTGGGGTTTAGTCAGCACAGAGCCATTCACAAAGCAATTATTACTATTGATATATATACTGCCAACCAAGATTATATGCTTATCCACCACCTTTTTCATTACTATTTTATATCTACTATGCTCTACTCTCTTCCAGTCACGTTTATTTATTTTTAACCTAAATATTCTCCCACCTCCACTTCCTTTTTATTTTTTATTCATCTATTTGTAAATTTAATAAATAATAAATCCCTCTTTTATATTATATATATTACAATAAAAAAAAAATCACACTGTAGTTGTCATGACTTTAAAATAACAACGTGTCACGTGTGGCTGACGATATAGATTTTTGTACTACAGAACTTGAAGCATGAAGTTTTGTTTTTGTTATGCTTGGATATAATCAACATTAGTTTTATGAAAAGTTATTATAAATCTCTGCAAATTTAAAAGCTAGCGATAGTTATGAAAATATTATTACACTCAGCAAACTAATGTGGAGCAAGTGTTAATATTGATATTATATGGTGACAATCACAAAATGTAAAAGTTGGTGGAAGTTTTGGTTATTATTTAGTTTCCAGTACCACATAAGAGATTAATTTTATTTTATAAATATAAAATCGAGTGTATATATTAATTATTTCTTATGTCATAATAATTCATAATAAAACTATTAATGGAGGCTTAAGTAAAAAATAAAATAGAATAAAATTATCTACTTGTGGCAGTTTAAAATATAAGTAGGTAGGGGCATTGATGTCCAATTAAATCTGATTAAACTTCCTGAATCTTGGCAAGTTATTAGGAGTGAAAATAGAAACAGAACAGAGGAAACTGAAAGAGGAAAAAAAAAAAAGAAACAGCAGCTATCACTCTCGTCTGTTAATTTTCTGTAGTTAACCCACCAGAGAAAAAGGAAAAGATTGTGTTTGTTTCCCTGGAAAAATACAACACGAATACTCTTCAGAGAAAATGGCTACCCTCATAATACCAGACGTTATTCCTTCTCCTACCCAAGACGCTGAGAGCCTGAGAAATGCTGTTCAAGGTCTCTCTGTTTTCTTGTTTTACATGATATTGCTTCGCTTTTCTTCTCTTGGTTCTCTGAATTTCTTGATTTTCTTTCCGGTTCCGTATTTCTTGGCCCAAGTTATTTGTTTTCGTTGTATGAGACTAAAGATGGTTGTAGAATCCATTTCCAATGTACAATAATAATTATTATTATTATTTGCTTGATTGGTTGTAGGATGGGGGACAGATGAGAAGGCAATTATAAGGATTTTGGGACACAGAAATGCAATTCAAAGAAGGAATATCAGAGACACATACCAAAAGCTCTACAACGAATCCCTCATTGATCGTCTCTATTCTGAGCTTTCCGGTGATTTTGGTGTATGATTTATTAACCTCTTATAATTCTAAATGATTTTCTTTCTCTATTTGACTAACTGATTCATGCGGATTAGCTATGATTTTGGATAATTATAAGATGATCTGCTTGATTCCTATGCAAAATCATGATGATCTGGTTGTAGCAATTGAAACATAATTTTAGATAAAAACATTTCATTGATGTCAATTACTGTACTCATATATCAAAACTTAAGCTTTTGATTTGTTATAGAAAGCAGTAAATTTGTGGGCATATGATCCCTCAGAGAGGGATGCAAAATTAGCAAATGAAGCATTGAAAGCAAGCAAGTCTGCTATAAAACAACTTCAAGTGATAGTGGAGATAGCATGTGCATCATCTCCTCACCATCTTCAAGCAGTAAGGGAGGTCTACTGTTCTCTTTTTGATCGCTCCCTCGAAGAAGACATTGTTTCTGCAGTCTCTTTGCCCCTCCGAAAGGTAACCGATCACTCAAACTCACAAAACAAAGATTTTTATCATTTGATTATTCCCCAAAGACCTTTGTTGGTTCTACAGATGTTTGATTGATATCCAATTAAGCCTAGTCTTCGCATTTTGCAGCTTTTGGTGGGTTTAGTAAGCTCTTTTAGGTACGATAAAGAACATGTGGATACAAAAATAGCCATCAAAGAGGCAGAGAAATTGCATGAAGCCATAAAAAAAAAGCAACTAGATGATGATGATGTAGTGTTTGTGCTTAGTACCAGAAATGTGTACCAGCTCCGAGAAACTTTCAAGTGCTACCAGCAAAAATTTGGAACTCCTATTCACCAGGTTCAACACCTCCACTTACCTAGTTTACATATCATTTTCTCAATAATCTCGTCATGGGCAATCTTGATTGGCGTTTGTTTTTTGCAGGACATAGAGAGTTGTGGAAAAGGTGATTTGGAATCTCTGTTGAAAGTGGTAATTTTGTGCATCGAGTCACCAGAGAAACATTTTGCTGAGGTGATTTGCCAAAAGAATTGACAAAAGTTTTAGCTTAACATATTTAAGATCTCTTTAATTAGATTGCCAACGGTTTAATTGTTTGACAGGTGATTGGGGCGGCCGTCATTGGGCTTGGAACAGATGAAGATTCATTGACTAGAGCTATTGTAACTCGAGCTGAAATCGACACGGTGAAAATCAGGGAGGAGTACTTGAATATCTTCAAAAGTACCCTCGATGATGCAGTTATTGGTGACACTTCAGGGAACTACAAAGATTTCTTGATGACCTTACTTGGTGCAGGAATCTGAATTACTCTGCCTGTAATGGTTTTCGGCTTTTTTTTCATTTCAATGGTCATGTTAGATTGCTTAAGTTAGCATTTGAAGTAACAATATGTGATTGGTACTTTTATGCTTATAACTTGATAATTAATGTTATGCTGTGAATCAAATTTGACGGTTAATGTGCACATAAAATACTTCATATCCCTGCTAAGGGTGTCCATTGCACACCGAAAAATTGATAGACCAAACCAAAATCAACGATTAAGTTGAGAAAAACTCAAATGAACCGGTCCATAAACACCCTTACACTCAATTGTAAAAGGCAAGAGATTATGCAAACAGAAGGAAGAATTTCATATTTATTAAGGCCTCTCTCCTCATACATGGACAATATCTCACGAAACAAAAATCAAGACAAACACAATGCACACAATACAAAGTTCCATCATATCATTAAAAATCGTATAAATTTCAGTTTATATCCATTTTCACTTTTCTCTTGAGACCAAGGCAAGCAAGAAATCCTTGTAGTTTCCTTTTGCAATGTCTTCAATTTCCTTGGATAAAGGAACTCCATATAAGCTACGGTAGTGCTCTGTTATCTCCTTCAAATCTGCATCTGCTTGTGTTACAAGCACTCTGGTCAGTCCTTTCTTGGTGCTGTTATCTGCACCTTCTCTCACTGCCTCATGTATGGCCTGATAAACAAATTATATTAACAAATGTATCATAATCAATTCATAGTTCATACAAGTTCGGGTAGCAGCATTATTACATTAGTGAAATGTGCCACGGGCGCACACAAGCATTCAACTGTGTCCTTTAAGATCAGGTCTGCAGGTCCAAGATCCTGAAGAAAAATCAAGACCGGGAATTCATGATCGAAGAACACTTAATTAAACCAGGTCTTTGAATTTATTTAGGTAAATCCTGATATATACCTCATTGATGGCTTTACCACAAAGATCCTTATAGTGTTTGTAGACGGACATGATATGGGGTTTGCTTCTTGTCGATAGAATCCTGATCACCTCTTCATCCTCGACGGGATTCTTCTTCTCACCATTTTTAATAGCATTAGCAAGAATTTTAGCCTCAGATTTTGCAGTCTCGTCCTTAACCTTTGGCCCTTCATATCTATAGGCACTCACTAGAGCAACTAGGAGCTGTTCACAGCATAGAAGAAAGAAAAAACAATTAGACCCTTTTCATGTCAATAAATCGCCTTTCAATCCATACTAATGTTACCTTTCGCTCATTGCCAGCGACATAGATTGCAACATCTTCTTCAATGGAGTGATCATAGAGGGAATGGTAAGCTTTCCTTGCTCCTAATAGCCCTTCTGATGATCTTGTGCAAGCGATCTCCACAATCACACCATAAGACTGTGGACCTTCCTTCAATGCGTCGTATATCAAACGAGCATCTCTTTCCCATGGATGCATAGCCCATTGAACCAAAGCATTCTTACAAAACAAGCAAATAAAATGACCGATTAGTTAGTTTTAGCTTAGTGGTACTGAAATTTTCTCGGAAGAAGAATAAAGACATGGATACAATACGAACCTCAAATCGAACAAATTCATGCCTGAGAAGATGATAACGGTGATCATCCCAACGCTCGAAAGAACGTTCATCTTCTATGAACAAGTGAGTACTTCTTTGCCTGAATGATTTTCTATGCTCAGGATGAGAGTTTCCGAGAATTGATATTAATGATTTCTCATCGACTCCAAGTCCGCCTGCCAATTAGAATATAAAGAAAGTAACTTAATTTCATGCATATAGTTAAATTTGATACTATGGATAATTGTGACTTGTTTTTGAAAGGAAAAAAGTGAAGAGCATTATAGTGAACCTGAGAAGGCAAGGGTGAGAGCTTCCAAGTCTTCAGGACGAGCCATGTGTTTTTGTGTTGTACATGTAGAAACACTGAAATCCATTTATATAAGGAGGGAAGAGGTTAATTCTGTCATTTGAAAACTGATCGAAGGGGCAATTTTGGGTAAAACGATGATGTCAAAAAATAATAGAAAGGAAATGAAACTAATGCAAAACAAAATCAGTCTGTGACACCTTCATTGCCTTGCATTTCAAAACTTTATTAAGCAAAAATATAGAGTAATCGTTGTGATTAATGACATTAACTAAGTGTTTAGGTTTAATACCAAATATAAAATCTTTGTTAATTTGTTTGGGAGAGTTAATGGATAACAAAAAAAACTTCGACAAAAACAATAAACAATTAAAGTTAACGAAGAGACGTTTCAATTTTTATTATAAAAATATTATATTTTATTATTTTTTTAATCTCTTTTTCATATGCTCCTTCTATATATTTCATTTTATATATCACTTTTATTATTTTTATTAAGATTGAAAAGTGTTAAATAAACTTAAATTTAAGATTATATGTAGACTAAATTACTCTTATTTTTATTACTCCCAAAATTGTGACTTAAATCTAATTGGTCGGATAATATTGAAAATAAAATATAGAATAATGTTGTATTAAAAATTGAAAAAAAAAATTAATGTTGCATTGAAAGTTTAAAAACGATATAAAGTTTAAAAAATTAATCCTATAATTGAATTGAAGTCTTGATTTTGAGAGAGACTAGATAAAATTAACCTTCATATTCATATGTAGATTACATTATTGATAAAAGTTATCGAATAATAATTCACTTTACAACTGTTTTTTTTTTCTTTTTAATAAAAAGATTGGGAAAAGAGAATGAGAAGAACATGAAACATTTCTCTTAATTTTAAGTCAAAGACATTGGAACATCTCATTGAAGACCCCATTACAACTAGTTAAGCATTATTGTTATTGATAAAGTCGTTGATAACTTGATATTAATAAGAGAGGAAGATCACGTGAGATATTAATTATTGAAACCCTTTTCTTTAATCATCACCCCATTATTAAACACAAATCGCTATTTTCTTTCTTGGAGGCCCTATATATCATTCTTTTGCTCAACCACATGCCTATTTAGTTGGGCCTAAACTAAGTCACCTCTTCGAGCGACCCACGGCCCATCATTCATTTTTTTTTCTTTCTAATTTTTGGTTACATAATTATCAATTATTGATATATCTATAATTCTATCCCATATATATATATATATAAAAAAGAAAGAAATATTGATATATCTATAAAACTCCCATAGATGAAATGACAATTGTCCCTTCTTTTTTAATAAGACATTTCAGGTTCGAATCTGAAGAATGGAGCATATTTAAATACTTTGAACCTATCTAACGTGAATTTAAATTAGTCGGAATAATATAATTCGAATAAATAGTAGTTAGACACACACACACACACATATATAAAAGATGCTAACCGATAAGATATAATACAACTCTTTTATTCATGTTTTTTAGCTGTTTAATTGAGTTTTAGTAATTTCGCTTTTAGTGAGAAATGATTGAGTACCAAATTATTGCTCAATAAGTATAAATGTATCATCAATTTTCAAAAATAAAAAGCTATTATGGTATGCAAGGTTACATTAAAATGATTGGACTTTAATATAATCCCACAAATATTTTACATAATTATACAATAATTAGTTAATCATTTAAAGCGGATTGTGATCACTAAATCAAAGAGGCATAAATATCTTATATTTCTTTTTCTTAAAAAAAATAATAAAATATTAGTTATACGGTGCACTCATGTACTCTAATGCACGTAAATCTGGATAGTTGATTTTCCCGTAAATTATTTGAAATGAAGTATTTTTATTCCCATACACATCTTATTTGTTAAAAAATGGCCTGCCTTTACAAAGTAGCCGTCAATATCAACTAACAGCTAACAGATCGAAGCTACAAATTCTAATAAGCTTGAGCTTACATTTATTTTGAAAAATTTAGGGGCAAATTTGTACATTCCACTAGTTTTAGACGTGTTAGGACCAAAGTTTAGTCTCTATATAAATGGATGACTGTTGGGGGTTTAATCTAACTACAGAGGGACATTGATCTCCAACACATAGATACATTACAATTCCTGAATCCTGGGAAGGAAAACTCTCTTGAGATTTTACTATTTTTGCGTAATATTAATTTTCTGCATTCTACCCAGTAAAGGAAAACAAGCAGACTTCCCGTTTGTCAATTAGGCAGTGCTGGAGAAAAACAAAAAATGGCGACTCTATTAGTACCAGATATTGTTCCTTCTCCAACTGCGGACTGTGAGAGTCTGAGAAAGGCTATCCAAGGTCCCTCTCTCTCTCTCTCTCTCTCTTATTTTTCCTTTTCCACTTTGCTACTTAAGATTCTCCGTTGTCTAATTTACCATGTCTTGAAATAATTCTGATTTTTTTGCCAGTTTTGAAAATGGACATGTATACATAGAGTTTCTTCTCCTTTTTATCTTCTGGGATCCTTTCAGTTTTATATTTTTATCCCAAGGTTACTATTTTCAGTTTGGAATGCAGAAGTCAATAATTTCATCATATTTTCAATTTTTGTTGATATGGAATTAGGGAATGATAAGAAGGCAATTATAAGGATGCTAGGACACAGAAGTGCAAGTCAAAGAAGGTTAATAAAAGACACATATCAGCAGCTTTACGGCGAGTCTCTCATTGATAGTCTCAGTTCTAAGCTGTCTGGTGATTTTGGGGTATGTTCTTTTTTTTTTCTCTCTCTCTTACAGTGAATTCCGATTATGTCCACCCGATTATGTCTGATCATTGATTGCATCCAATTTTGTGTTGGTTTTTGAGCCTTAGTTTAATAGGGAATTTTGTTTATGCAGACCAACATTTGATTCACTTCAATTGCTATTATTTGTAACAACTTAAGTTTTTGATGCCTTACAGAGAGCAGCAATTTTATGGGCATATGAAGCCTCTGAAAGGGATGCAAGATTAGCAAATGATGCTCTGAAAGCAAGGAGAGTTTACGCAAAACAGCTTCAAGTAATAGCAGAGATAGCATGTGCATCATCTCCTCACCATCTGCAAGCAGTAAGGAGGGACTACTGCTCTCTTTTTGAATGCTCTCTTGAAGAAGCTATTATATCTGTTGTCTCTTCACCCCTCCGAAAGGTCAGCCAATCTCACTCATATACTTGAATGAAAGACATTTACTATTTGAGTATTCCTTAGTTTTGTTTCACCAAGTAAAATTGGTGTTTGCATTTTACAGCTTTTGGTGGCTATGGTAAGCTCTTTTAGGTGTGATAAGGAAATCGTCGATGTTGATATAGCAATGAAGGAGGCGAAGACACTGCACAAAGCCATCAATAGAAGGCAACTAGATAATGATGATATGTTGTTTGTGCTCGGCACTAGGAATGTGTATCAGCTGAGAGCAACTTTCTTGTGCTATCAGCAAAAGTATGGAAGAACTATTGACCAGGTTCAGCCCCTGCGCTTAATTAGCTAGTTTAGAAACAGAATTTTCTTAGAAACTTTGTAACGGGCAGCCTTGTTCGATCATTTTCCTTGCAGGACATAAAGAATTGTGGAAAAGGTGATTTCGAATCTGTGTTGAGGGCACTAGTTTTGTGCATAGGGTCCCCAGAGAAACACTTTGCTGAGGTGATTGATTTACTCATGAGTTCAAAACAGTTTTAACATTCTTAAGATCCTTTGATTTTTACTTACAATGGTTAAATTGTCTGACAGGTGATTGGAGGTGCCATCATTGGGCTTGGAACAGATGAAGAGTCACTGTCTAGAGCTGTTGTAACTCGAGCTGAAATTGACACAGTGAAAATCAGAGAGGAGTATTTGAATATCTTCAAAAGTACCCTCGATGATGCAGTTATTGGTGACACTTCAGGGGATTACAAAGATTTCTTGATGACCTTACTCGGTGCAGGAATCTGATTTACTCTACCTGTACTCTCTTTT
This sequence comes from Excoecaria cochinchinensis, assembly GCA_947683425.1. Classification (NCBI taxonomy): domain Eukaryota; kingdom Viridiplantae; phylum Streptophyta; class Magnoliopsida; order Malpighiales; family Euphorbiaceae; genus Excoecaria; species Excoecaria cochinchinensis. The sequence goes on along the minus strand of CANTUQ010000125.1, from coordinate 341,215 downwards.
TTTTATTTGTTATTAATTATTATTTCTTTTGTTTCAATGGCAATATTGAATTGCTTATGCTAGCATTTTGAGATAAAAATTTATGACTGGCTGATGATTGATTTGTTATATTGTTAGTTTCATGGAAAATTTTCAAATAAATGGTGTTGGTTATTATGGGCAGCAGGCTGCTCTGGGGGTCTCGTGGACAAATGCAAATCCAAGAAGGAATCTTTTTGGATGCAAGCATTATGGGGTAAGCAAGGCTCAAATTTAATTGATTGTAGGGTTTCGATGGCAAAAGTTAAGAAATTTGGGGCTTTGGGTTTGAAATGCTGTATTAGTAAAAATAAAGGCTGAATTTTTACACTTTCAAGTTAATGGCAGCGTTGCTTGTGCTTTTTCTGAGTGCTATGACCCTAAAATGGTTGAGCAAGCTAGATTCATAGTTCTGGAGTTGTTGAAGAAGAAAAAAGAATTGGAGTCAGAGTTAAAGAAGAGAAGTCCAATGAAAAGGGTGTGGTGGATTTCTATCTGTGTATTTGTTGTTGTTTAGGCATGTAAAAGTTACAAGGCAATCTTTGTGTTCTGCTTATTTTGTGGATTTCTATCTGTACATTTGTTGTTGTTCGACTTTTTTTTCTCTGATTCTTCTTTATGTTGAAATAGAAATGTCAGTAGTTAAAAGTTTGGTTAGCAACGAAATGGAAAATCAGCTATTGACTCCAAGTTTAATTTGTCCAATTCTACTGTTTGACGAGCTATAAATAAAAGGACAATTAAGTTTGTTTACCATGCCGACTAAATCCTAGTAAGCATACTTTAATTCCAATTTTGCACAAATAGGATCATTTATAAGCTTTCAAAGAAAAGCAGAGGCACCGTGCCAGGTGTAAATAATACCAAGTGTCAGAATTCAAGGGATCGGAAATTTTTACATTAGAATGCTTACAAATAGACAAGTGGTTAAGAAGTTAATGAGACACCTGGCACAAACTGATTTTCAAGAAACAAAACCTCAATTACTTGCAATATCTTTTTAAACAACAAATGTCATCTTAATAGTACAATCACCAGCAACTCCACCATGAGCATTTGCTTAATTCTTGGCGTGCCTTTTGTCATCAATAACAAGTAGATGCCACACATGACCGCCACAAGATGTGGAAAACCTGTAGAATTGCAAACCAATTATATTTGCGTCAAAAAATTATGCCAGAACACTGGCATCCGTACATAGATAGAGAACACAATGAAAAAAATTGAAGACGAAATTGTGAGTAGGATACCTCAACAAGCTACCAGAACTTTTTAGAGGTAAAGATCAGTCATCTAGTATCGATTCGTCAATTTTTAAGTGGGGGATGTGAGAAATTTTGGGCCAATCCTCCCCTTTCTCCTTTTCACACCTTTTTTTCAGCAACGGACAATTGTATATGACCAAGGAAGAAAGTGAGGAGGGGAACCCATTTTCCGGTATTGACTGGAGCATTGGACAGTCATATATATCTAATTCTTTGAGAAAGGTGAGATCCTGAAGTCCCCTGGAGGCCAGAGATCTCAGATTTTGCAGGCTTGAGATTGTAAGACTGGTAAGACTGGAAGGCAGGCCCTGTTCTGGCAGGAAATGGATATTAGGACAATTCCATATCTCTAATTCTCCAAGAGAGGTGAGATACGAAAGTCCCTTGTGGTCCAAAGATTTCAGATTCTGAAGATCCCAGATGTCAAGAAAGGTGAGAGTGGAGGGAAGCTCTCCCTCTGTTATAGACTGTAGCTTAGGGCAGTTGCTGATTGTCAGATGTTCAAGAGAGGAGAGGTGCTGAATCCCATCATAATCCAAAGATTTCAAATTTTCAAAATTGGAGATTTTGAGACAGGTAACTGTAGAAGGCAACAGCATCTTCTCGGGAAAGGACTCCACATCCCCATTTTTACAAATACTGAGGTTTTCTAAACAGGAAAGCATTTCTAAATTCCATTTCATGCGGCCAGAAACAAGTTTGTTGCAGCTTTCAATGACGAGTGAGACTAGTTCAGAAGGCAGACCTGCTTCTGGGAATGCCTCAAGTTTTGGACAATTGCCTATCTCTAAATTCTCAAGGGAAGGGAGGAGGGAGTGCATACCTTCAGGCAAGAATTCCACATTTAAGCAATCCCACAAATGAAGATCGGTCAAGTTTGGGGCGAATAATCCTCCTTTGGGGAAACATACAAGCTGAGGGCATTCCCGAATTTTTAAGGAATTGAGAGCTTTGAACTCTTGAGAAGTTGTTTCAACATCACATAGAGATTCCAGATTGGGACACCTACTGATATGAAGCTCTTCTATCTCTGGAAACAATTCCAATGGAACGCGCTTGAGTGAATCGTAGTTTTCAATTTCAAGTACTCCCAGAGTAGTGAAAAGGCCATCCAGTTTCTCCATCTCCCCTAGCAAAGAATCTGGGGAGCAGAATTGTCCAACTCTGATAGATGACTGCGCATAATAAGGAAATTTCCTCAAGATCACATCACGGTAATCATCCTTTAATGTCAGTTGATGGATGGTTCCACAGCTTGGAAATGAAGGCAAAAGCTGTTGACATTGCACAATCTCAATTGTTGTCAAAGAAGGAAGACAACTAGGCAAAGCCTTTACCAGGTTTGGACATCCCATTATGTAAAGGTTTTGCAGGAGAGGGAAAGCAATATTATCTCCTTCACCTACATAAGAAGACCACTCGCGCCACTGCAGCATTCTTTCAAAGGTTAAAACTTCAAGGGATCCAAATGGGTTCTTCAAACTTCCATAGAATTCTGGACCAACAACCTCAAGGGAATCAAATGCTCTGATGTAAAGCTCTTTTAGGGAGGCAAGATGTCCAAGTGATGGTAAAACAGAGCAGTATTTACATCCGCTAAGCTCCAAGCATACCATATTCCGGAAACAAGAATCTGCAACCCAATCTGGAATTTTTGTACCCCCATAACCAACAATGAAAAGATATTCCACATTCACATGAGGATGCAATTGCTCAAGTACCGCTCTTTCATGCAGTGAATCATTAGTTTCACCATCCCATCTCAAGTCTAAAATCTTAAGGTGCCTCTTACCCTTCAGATTAGCTGCCAAAGCATCTTGAACATCTATAACATTTTGAAGATTCCAAATAGAAAGGTATCCTCTTAGATTATGAAGCTCCCCCAATTCCTTGATGCTGGACCCAGTCTGTTTCCCCAAAACAAAATCAGTTAAAGTTTCAAGCTTTGTCAGTCTACCCATTTGTAATGGCATCTCTTGCAATTTTGTTTCTCTAGTATCAAGATGACATAAACTGATTAGACTTTCCAAGGTGGTTGGTAACTTGACGAGATCTTGGCACCCAGACAAGAGTAAAGTTTGTAAATTGTACAAACTATTTATGGATTCAGGAATCTTTCTGATTGATGTTTCAGAAAGATCCAAATATCGCAAGTGTTTCAAATTCCCAATGGAACTTGGCAACATAACTATATTATCACACCGAAATAGAGACAGAACACGTAAGCACCCAAGTGTTGGCAACAAATCACACTTCGCATTGTTATCAGTCCACCACGACCACTTCACACGCAAAGTGCGTAAATGTTTAGCTACACAGATGCTCTCAAATTTCATTGAGGTATCATCACTTGTTCTCAGAAATGATAAATGACGAGCCCTATCAGTAACCTCGCCTGAAGTTCCACTCTCCCATACAAAGCAAAATTCTCCTGAAACAAATTTAGCCAAATTGTGAACAAGATCATGCATGGTGAAAAATGAACCATAGAGAGGTGATCGCTGAAAAAAGGACCTAGATACAAGATCATCAAAGTATCCAGCACCAACATCCTCCATTTCCCGGCCCCCTCTAGTTTGAACTATAAAACCCTCTGCAGTCCATAAAAGGATCATTTCCTTCTTTGAAAAGCTGTAATCCTTAGGAAACACAGCACAATAAGCAAAGCATCGTTTTAGATGCGAAGGCAGATAATGATAACTCAATCTTAGAGCAGGAAGAATTTGATCATTTGATATATCCCACATATTGCTTTTTGATATTTTCTTCCATTCTTTACTATCTCTTTTTGACCGCAGGACACCACCAAGTGCTTTTGCTGCTAAGGGTAAGCCTTTGCATTTTCTCACAATGTCTCTGCCAAAGACTTCCAAGTCTGGATGTGCAGCTGAATTTCCATCATCAAAGACATGTTTCAAAAACAGTAACCAGCAATCATCATGAGTCAACTCCTTCAGATGATGAGCTGGAAGGGTGCCCATGACTAAAGCTACAGTTTGATTGCGCGTTGTAACAATGATCTTACTTCCTGGTGCTCCAAACTTCAATGGTTTTCTTAAGTTGTCCCAATTAGCATAATTATCATCCCAGACATCATCCAAAACAAGCAAAAACTTTTTCCCCTTCAACTTCTCCTTCAGCTCTAGTTGAAGCAGATTCAGGGTGGTGATCTCACATTTCTTCCTACTAACATCCTCAAGGATATCTTTTGTTACCTTAAACACATCAAAAACTTCTGAAACACAAGCCCATGCTCTAAGATTAAATGATTTTTCCACGCGACTGTCATTATACACAAACTGAGCAAGAGTAGTTTTGCCGATCCCACCCATACCCACTATGGGAATCACACCTAAATCATGGCCAGTTCCATCATTTGACGATAACAATTCCATTATAGCTTTCTTATCATCATCCCTTCCATAGACACCAGCAGATTCATCCACCAAAGAAGTAGTCGGTACTTTCTGGGAAGGTTTTTCTTCAATACCCTCTCTCAAACCAAGGGCATCCTTCTGTTTCACTAAATACTCCAATCTTTCAATGATCTCTTCTAACTTAGAGATCTGTTCTAAAGTTGCTTTCTTTCCCTTCTTAAATGGATTAAAAGAAGAGAAAAAATTCCGCACCTGGTTAGGGTCATTTTGAGAACCAGCTTCCGCTTCCAATCTCAGAACTTCATAAGCAATCTCATCCAGCAAGTCATCAGCTTCATACGCAGCATCTTTGAGCTCGTCAAGCCAATTTTTCACAGCTGGCTTAGTAATTTGCTTCTCCTCTGCATCATCTAGAACTCCATTGACAGATATCATAGTGGTCTTCAATTTCTTCAAGAGTCCATCGTTGAGCTTTTGGCCCTTAAAGAACTCAAGAACCTCACGAGAAGCCAACCTGTCGAACATAACCTGAAGAAAAGCAGAGAGAATAGAGCCTCCTACCAGCGCCCCTGCCATGATTTCTGAATAACCTTTGGAGGGAGTTTTTTTTTTTTCCACAGAATATATGGAGATGGCACACCAAATGCTGTAGATGGAACTAGAGTAGAATAGAAATTAGACAAGTTGCTTATTCTCAAAAAAAAAAAAAAAGGGGAACAAGACGCCACGTGGACGACAAAGAAAGAAATAATTTTTCTCGAGTCCGAATGTAAAACTTGATTACTAAATCTGAGGCTGTCATTATCTTTAGTCTTTAATTGTTAATAATATTTTTTTAATTGAAAATGGGGATTTCGAATTCCAGACATTTTCAATTATTCACAATATATATATATATATATATATAAGAGATCAAAGGGTAGCACACGTTATGTTCTGTCTGTTCTCCTAGCGTATGAAAATTCTATGAGATTGCAAGTGTCTAAAAATTATACAATTAATATATTTAAATATATAGAAAAACTATTGAATTTAAGAATTTAGGTGTCCATGATTCTGAGATTGTAAGTACACTCATTATGTGGCAGACGATTTCAGACAAAATGTCTATAAGAGAACAAATTAAACAACAAAAACAAGAAATATGCTTCAATCTAAAATCAAAATGAAGAACATAATGTCTGCATAAAGTTTGATTCAGATGTCATGAAATTCACTGGCCGCAAACTAGGTTGCCGATAGGCATTGATGGCACACTCATAGTTAATATCCAATTCACCCTTCTTCTGATCAAGTTCATCGTCCTCGACTACATCCTGGGCACCAACAAAAACACAATCCATAAAAGAACTTATTCCGATAATCATAGTACTATGAATTGAAGCAATCCAATGTACCTTGATTGAATAATGGCGAAATGTAGGAACAAATCGAATCTTGCAGTACTCATTGAATGCTATAGTAATCAACAATAGAGGTATTGTGGCTATAGATGCAGCTGGCTTCGACTTCAGCCCGAAAAGACCAATCATCGTAATTTGCATTAGCATGATTGCAATGTATATATAGTGATGAATGTATGGCCAATATCGTCCACTTGTCTCGTACACAGTTTCATATACATCTTCAATCTGGTTGACATACACAATGTAGCCTAGACAAAAGTAGCCAACAAGCAATGGAAGCAGCATCGGCGAGACAAGTGCATAAACCATACCGATAAGTATTGATAGGGTCACAAAGGGGATGATTCTATAGTATGGCAGCGAATAGAGATAAGGATTTTCCTCGTTTCCTCTTCCACATGTATGCAGCTTTATAAAATCCAATAAAAGCATGCCAGGCTGAAGGATCTCAAAAGAGAATCCTCATAAGCCATCTGTTAGGATGGATGTCACAAAGAAATCAGCCTGAAATGCAAATAAGTAAGAAGTCAATCCTATACCACCAGAAACTAGTTTTATTTCATACCACAAAGCCCTTTAAGAGAAGAAGTAAAGAAAAGCTACAAGATGATGTGGTAGGTAGATAAATCAAGGAAACCTGAGCTTACTTGAGCAGTTACCACACTAGCAAGATGACTAGGAAAGTCCTTTGGATGAGAGAAATATTCCCCAATTTCGTCAAGTAATGACCCAGATACCAAGCTCAAAAAGAATACATTTCCCACTAGAAAATAGAAAACCAAATTGCAGGCTTTAATCTCTGCTTTGCTCTGTGAGATGGAACCACCCATGAAAGCCAAGCCAAGCATTGCAAAGGGAACGATATATATAAACCCTTTGAGAATAGCACTTGGGAGATAACCTGTCAGAATAGAGCTTACTCCTGGTCTATCACAAAACCAAAATGTCAGAATATAATCCTTATTCAGAGTTCACACAGCATAAAACGGGATGCGAAATAAGCTTGATGCCTCTTGTGAGAGAGGTGTGAGAATTAACATGAAAAGAAAACAGACTTCAAAATCAGGATTCTTAACATTTTGTTTCTGATAATTCTAAATAATTTCACAATTATTGCCTAAAAAATGTTATCTCCTTGTTCCTTTTGGTGTTTCTAGATTAAGAATAAACTACTTAAACTTAACCACGTACAGAAAAGGAGTCCTTACATCAGCTCTATGGCCATGGCTGGAGGGAACCATTTCTTTAGTTTCTCAAACCTGGCAATTCCTTGAACTGCTGTAACTGGGACTGCAAAGAAAATTGTAAGCAGTGATGCTGAAACTATAGTTCCAGTTTTGTAAAGTAGCAAAATTTTAAATGGAATTGCAAGGTTCCTCCATGAAACATCCCTTGGTTCTGGAGCCATTTCAGTGGTCCATAAAAGCGGATGTGAGTGCTGCTGAGATTGGGCAGCTAATACAGCACCATATCGAGAGTTGAAGGTGGCAAAGGCAGCAGGCAACTCCTGCATAATGAAAAAAAACTCGGATTTCTTAAGATCTACATTACCGTCAACTATGGAATATGCACATGCAAAGGTTTCTACAGTCATATATATTGCAATTACAGATGCATTAATATGAAAGCCATCCGCATGAACTTTTAGACAATGAATATCTCCTAAATCTCCAATATAAAGCAAGGTCATTCATAAATCAATGGTATTATGGTTTATTAGTTAATCTATAAGTGAACACTTTAAGTTTTAATTTCAAACTGCCAGTTACCTAAAAATGAGCTTCTTTGAATTCCAACAAGTTGAAATTAACTTAAGCAAAACAAATCTAGACAATCTTTTCAAACTAAAGCTAATATCCTTAACATCCATATCAAATCACTCAAGAAAGTACCTTTCCTTTCAGCATACTTTGAGCCTGTAATTGGCGGATCTTATGGAAAATTTCCTGAACTTTTTCCTCAAGCAGGGTAATTTTCAGAACATGTTGTTCAGATGTGTCCACAAGTAAGCATTCTTTGCCATGCTTCTTGACTGTGGAGTTTCCTCGCAAGCTCGCAATCTTTTCTTGGATATATTTTGCCTGATTCTACATGCCATTAAGTACCATTAAAATCATAAATAACAACCCATATTTCAGCCTTAGGTTATGTATTCAAAAGAATAGATTTCCTAAACTAACTCCTGTAAATTCACAATGACAAAAGGACAAATCAATGGCAAACATATCAGAGTTTGCACATACATACACATATACCAAATTCTGGAATTCAGATTAACCTTACCAGAAGATCTTCGATTTCTTTTCCATCATATAACATTTGATGGGAATGATAACTTTTAGGGTGATATTTAGAGAAGAAGTGGCTAACAGCACACCCATATGCCTTGTGCTCAATGCATAAGGGAATCTGTCGAACTAGAACAGTGAATTGATCAGGTCGATGTCGCAAGTCTTGAAGTCGTTGAATTCTTCTTACCAAAATTTCACTAAATTCCTTAAGGTAATTAATTTAAATATAGTGAGTTCAAAAGATCATGATGCATCATTAACATGCTTTTTTTTGAACTAAAAAAAAAAGACTAAAATTTTGTTCACTAATCAGACCAAAATCTCACCTTATACAACAGGTATAAGCCATAGAAAGATACAAACCACAAGCATGTAAAATGTACCCAGAGCCTATGAGAAGGGAGAAGAAGAAGAAGAAGAAGAAAGCAAACTCGGTGAGCCAATTGTACTCAATTCTAAGATAAATATGTCTCTTACATATTGATATCAAGTTATAAGGGAAGTGTAACCTGTTGGAGCTTCTAATAACATTAGAAATAGTAAAAGAATCCATGGAATGATAGACTCCTAATGCGTCATCTTGGCCACCATAATTAACAGGAATAAGAATCAGCAAGCCAACAAGCGAGCAAACTCCAAAGAATTTGATACTGCAAACAAGAAAAACCACATACAAATCAATAAACCAATCATAAGCACTACTGAAGTGGGAATTTTATACACATACTCACCCGAACTTGAAGAGTCTGATGATGATGAGGGCGTCAAGACCGCTAATTTGAAGAATTTCATCTTCAGTGACTCGAAAGGCTCGAGGAATCCAAGAAATTGAAGGGAGGAAACGATAGAGAGTAAGACAGTGATGAAAGGGGACTTGTTGTCGTTTAGAGAGACGACGAGCGTAGTAAATGGGAGCATTTGAGGGCTGTTTCTTGAGGATAGAGAAGAGTGAAAGAACTATTAAGGCTAAGCCGAAGTTAATGGAGGCTGACGCTATAAGGCTTTCTGGCTTCATTTTCAGTTGTTTTTTCACAGAGAAGACAATGAACCAGAGAAAGAAGAGAGCGCCAACTTTGTTCTACGTGTCGGGTTTGCATGCAGAGGAAAAATGGTAGGTGTAACTGTTTAGGGCCCATGTTCAGCCCATATTGAATTGGGCTATGCACTGAACTCACCAATCCATGGACCACTCTATGGGCCATTTCACTCGTTGACCCATCTATTGATTTTTATTTTTATTTTTATATCATCATTATTTTTGCTTTCTTTTCTTTATGTTGACATTGATTTTTGACCAAACACCCTCAGGATTTTTTTCAAAAGGGTCCCAAAATGTAATAAAGTTAATGTCGGAAAACAAATATATATATATATATATATATATATATATATATATATATATATATATATATACTTTTTAGCAATTTAATTGTTTAGGTCATCATTAAACAACTAAGTAAAATTAATTTTCTTTTCTTTTTTTTCTAATTCCGAGATTGAATTGATGGAAGTTTATAAAATTTTAATATTTATTATTAGAGATTCAAAGTATAGTTAATGTGATTATTGTTCATACTTGTAAACATTTGGGTTGAATTTTGTTATATAATCTTTGAAGCACATTTAATTATAATTTTATAATTGGGCTTTTGATGGGCCGAGATTTAGAGTATAAAGATCTTTGTAGGACAAAAAATGAGCGGGTTTAACACTCAAAAAGATACGTAGTCAACTCTGAAAAATGATGAATAAGGAAAGGGACTGGCTTTGACCTGCCCAAGTAGACAAGTTTACACATAAATTTGGTTTCCTTGCAATTTACTCTACTTACTCTCTGTTTTGCATGTATAATGTATTAAATTTAAAGCAAAAGGAAAAACAATATGCAGAAACAGGGTAACCAAAAGCTCTGTTTTCATTGACTCGATCAATGCAGCTCATTAACTATGCAAGAAAAGAAGCAAAAAGGATAAAGAAAACTGATCTTTATTATCAATTTGATCGAGTCATAGCCGACTCCTGACGCTGACCCAATTGATACTCTTCTTCACGAACTTCCAAACAAAAACTTCCATTTTCACACCCAAAAGTAATTTCCTATGCTTGATTAGTAATGAAGAAGACAACACAAAAGACAAATAGGTGAATCCACCAAGACTACAAGTCTTCAAGATTTTTTATACATAGGTTGTTTGTTGGTTTTCTCTTGTGCGTTTCTTTCTCTTATCTCTTTTCTTGCTTAATATGTAGATAAAACCTTTGCTTCTTTTGCTGTTTTTCTCGAAGAATCGAAGTCAATCTTCCCCATTTTCTTTTTTGTTCTTCTTCTTCGTGTTCATTTCCTCCTCTTTTCTTTTTCGGCGAATTCTTCAAATTTTTATTATTATTATTATTATTTTTTTGGTTTACTATTGCATGCGTATGTATATATTTCTGTTTGTAAATTGCGTTTCTTGAAAATTGCCTCTTGATTTTATCCTCAGTTTGATACCTCTCTGTTTCTTGTCGATCTTTACTTGCTCTGAATTCTCAATATCAATGCATTTGTTTCTCAAAAATTCGGTTCCATTGAATCTTGGGATTCTTGATAATTAAATTTTGATATTTGATAAAATTCTTTGAATTTCCCTATCCGACCTTGGAAGAAGAAAATGGAAACATGTAAGAGCAGAAGCTTCTCTGAGCTTGTAACAGAGGTACATGCCTCAGCAGAAGAGGTGTCATCACTTGCCAAAAACTCAGAAAATGAGAGAGATATCTTTGCTGAATCTGCAGTTTTGCTAGAGAAATTCACCCCAATTCTAATAGAACTAAAGGAGAATGACAAGGTCATGGATAGGCAACCAGTTAGAAAAGTAGTTGAATCCTTAGAAACCGAGCTCTTTCGGGTTAAGAACCTGATCAAAAGCAATAATTCAAGATCACCCATTAAGCAAATGGAGGACTTTACTCAAGATCTTGGTAGATCTTTAGGTCTTGTTCTGTTTGCATGTATTGATGCATCTCCAGCAATCAAAGAGAAGGTTTCAGCACTGCATAAAGAGCTGATGAGTGCCAGGTTTAATCCTATTTTAAGTTCTAGTCCTAGCCCTAGCCCAAGGCCTAGTTACCAATCGGAGTTCGCGAGTGAGCTTGACTCCGAAAGAGAAATCGAGGAAGAAACCATTAATCTCAGTACTGAAGATGTAGTATTGCAACTTAAGTATGGAAATGATGAAGAGTTAAGACCTGCGCTTTGGCAATTATGTGAGTTTATCAAGGATCGCACTATTGACAACGAGTGGATTGCCGATATAGGAGTTATCCCAATTCTATTTAATCGGCTTGGATCAAGTACGCCTAATTGCCGGCTAGCTATTATTCAAACACTGAGAAAACTTGCCTGTGATAATGCTCAAAATAAGGTGAACTTCATCAGAAATCACTGTTTTTCGCTGTATAATTCGGTTTGTTAGCTCTCTTATATTGTATGGTAGTCTACAGGAAATGATGGCAGATGCAGGATGTTTATCACTAGTGGTGAAATCGTTGACCCGAGACAGTGATGAACGTAGAGAAGCTGTAGGACTTTTGCTGGAACTTTCAGATATCTCTGCTGTTCGACGCAGAATGGGGAGAATTCAAGGCTGTATTGTGATGCTAGTCGCCATGCTTAATGGGGATGATCCAATTGCTTCAAATAATGCTGGAAAGTTGTTGACTGCATTGTCAAGCAACACCCAAAATGCACTTCATATGGCCGAGGCTGGTTACTTTAAACCTTTAGTGCATTACCTAAAGGAAGGTAATACTAAAGTTTTGCTCTTCCTTTATGTGTTGTTGAAGATATGACTGCCTTAACTAGCAAGCTTAAGCCTTTTTTTTTTCTTTTTATGTCTATTATTATATCAATGCGATTCGCAGGGTCTGATATGAGTAAGATCCTAATGGCAACGGCAATTTCAAGAATAGAGCTCACAGATCAAAGTAGAGCTTCTCTTGGTGAAGATGGGGCAGTAGAACCTCTTGTCAATATGTTTAAAGCTGGAAAGCTTGAATCTAAGCTATGTGCTTTAAATGCATTGCAGAATTTATCAAAGTTGACAGCAAACATACAGCGGCTAGTTAGCGCAGGGATTGTGGTACCCTTGCTTCAGCTTCTATTCTCAGTCACATCTGTGCTTATGACTCTTCGTGAACCGGCATCAGCCATACTCGCAAGAATTGCTCAATCAGAATCCATTCTGGTTAATCAAGATGTGGCTCAGAAGATGCTCTCACTTTTGAATCTGTCCAGTCCTGTAATTCAGTTTCACCTCTTACAAGCACTAAATAGCATAGCTTCTCATTCTAGAGCATCCAAAGTAAGAAAAAAGATGATGGAAGATGGTGCAATACATCTTCTCTTGCCGTTTCTGGGAGAAACTCATATCAAAAACAGAATTGCGGCTCTAGATTTACTCTACACTCTTTCAACAGATTCACCCGAAGAATTGATGGAACAGCTTGGAGAATCTCATGTTAGTAGCATTGTCAGTATCATATCTTCATCAAATTCTGAATTGGAAAAAGCAGCTGCCATTGGCATACTAAGCAATCTTCCCATAGCCAATAAGAAAGCAACAGAAACACTGAGAAAACTTAATTTGCTTCCCATTCTTATATCCATAGCGAGTTCAAGTGAATCGAATACTTCTTTGCCTGTGACAAGCAGGCTATTCGAGAGCATTGCAGGCATATTTATTCGGTTTACAATTCCTTCTGATAAGAAATTACAGCTTCTTTCTGCAGAATTAGGTATTATCCCATTGCTCGTGAAGTTTCTGTCAATTGGATCATTGCTTGCCAAGAGTAGAGCTGCAACTTCACTGGCTCAACTTTCACAGAATTCTGTAGCTTTAAGAAACTCCAGAAGATCAAGATGGAGATGTATGCCTCCTTCTAGTCATGCTGCTTGTGAAGTTCATGATGGTTATTGCAATGTTAAAGCCACATTTTGTTTAGTGAAGGCTGTTGCTGTCCCTCCTCTGATCAAAATATTGGAAGGCGAAGAGAGGGAAGCTGATGAAGCTGTTCTTGATGCACTTGCAACTCTCTTGCAAGATGAAATTTGGGAGAATGGAAGCAACTACATCGCTAAAATGTCAGTTTTTCAGGGAATCCTGAAAGTGTTGGAATCAGGAAATGTAAAGGCTCAAGAAAAAGCACTGTGGACATTGGAGAGGATATTTAGAATTGAGGATCACATAAAACAATATGGCGAATCAGCCCAGGTTGTGCTCATTGATCTCGCGCAGAATGGTGATCCGAGAGTAAAATCAGCAGTTGGGAAAGTTTTGGCACAGCTAGAGCTGCTGCAAGATCAGTCTAGTTATTTTTGATCAGAGAAATTCTACGTTGTGCAAGCAACATTGTGCATACAATTTTGATTTGTACATACTTTCACGTATACATCATTGGATTTATTTCTCTTGTTTTATTTTTTTGTTTGATCGAGGTGAGCTATAAACCCAGCAATAGTTGAGTTGTTTGAGTTTGGATTCTGCCATTAATCTCAGCTGTCTTTTCTCATCTTATATCAAATTCTTGTTTGAGAAATTGCAGGATTAAATAATCCAGTCAAATTTGTTCATTCCACACACAACCGTATCAAATACATATATTTTACACTAGAACAAAAAAGTTATTAAAATATTTTTCTCTTTTGCATGAAAACCTAAGCTAAGTATTTGATAATATGAATCCCTCAGCTTCTTATCCTACAACAACACTGGTATCAAAGCATATGTCACAGATCCAACAGCAGCACAAAGCGAAGAGGCTGCAAAGTTTATGAAGAAAAATCATTAAAATACTGAAAATTAAGAGATAAGAAGTATAAAAAGAAGACTACTCGAAGACATACCATCCTTCAAGAAAGCCTCTCTCCCCCTTGGGTTTCATTGTTGGACAACATTTTCTATTCTTCCCTGCTTATCATTTAGTGCAGAATCAGATTAGTTTAAAAGCTTTATATATTACAACCTTGAAAACAAATGAAAACAAATGTGTTAAGTATGTGTTTGAGAGAGAGAAAGACCTGGTTTAGGTTGGTTGGTTTGATTGATATGCTGTTTGTCTGCGTGGTTTTGCATTGTGAAGCAGAAGAGGAAAAAGAGGAGAAAATTGCAGGGTGTAGATTCTAGTTTTAGTGATATATATAAGGAAAATGGGTTAGGTAAATAGATTTTCAGGCATTGTTGAAGCATCTTATTAGAATCAGAATCTATATTTACGTCTGCACATAAGTAAGGAATAAATAAAAATATTAGGTAAAAGAATGAAATGAAAGAGGTGGAGAATAAAGTGCAATGAAAAACTTTTGCTTAATTATGTAGAGGTGGACAAGTCAGTAGAATTTCTGAGATGCTAAGCTCACTTTTTGTATGAGAAAAGAATATATGCCTTTGTTTATTTTATATTTGGAAGTCCTCTAAACTTGAATTGGTTTGTGTACAGCAAATCATTCAACAGTACACACTAGCATTTTACTGGATTGCTCTGCTTTAGCATAGGTTCCTTCGAGTCCATTTACTTTATTTTAAAATCCAATTGGGCCACACAATCTGTCATTCATAGTTGAATATGGGTTTCAACCATTTTTCAATTGTGTGTGGCTAGCAGTCCAATCAATATTAAACCAACTTCCTTAAAAATTGAACTCATTATGTACAAAATTGAATAAACCGAGTTGCTCACGGTCCGGTTTTTTTTTTTTTAATCAATTTTCCCACTCATATTAACACCAATCCAAACACAGCTTTAGTTCTGTATCTGCTAAAACCCTACCAAAATCGTATGTGCTTCGTTTTTCCTCTCCTCCAACCCAAAAATAGCTTCTCTGTTTAATCTCACAGAATGTTGCGAAGAAACATTCGTTTGAGGAGGGAGTATTTGTACAGAAAGAGCTTAGAAGGCAAAGAGCGATTGCTTTATGAGAAGAAGCGCAAAATCAAAGAAGCCTTAGCTGGTAATTATCAAAACTAAAGCTAACGGTATGTGTTTCTGTTTTGTGCGTGCTAGATTGTGAGTGATTCGTGTGTTCTCTTCTCAGAGGGAAAGCCAATTCCTACCGAGCTTAGAAACGAGGAAGCTGCGCTTCGCCAAGAAATTGACCTTGAAGATGAAAATACTGCTAGTATGTCGTTTAATTTCATTCTCAAATATTGTAATTTACCTCAATTTTCATTCATTTACTGTGCTGCATAGTTGGCCTTGTTGATATTGTCTTTTAACTTTGTGCTGTTGAAATTAGTTCCAAGAACCCACATTGATGATGAGTATGCAAATGCAACCGAAAGAGATCCTAAAATTTTGCTGACTACCTCTCGCAATCCGAGTGCCCCCCTCATACAATTTGTAAAGGTTAGTCAAAAGCCATGTTCAGATTCCTAATTTCTTTAAATTCCTTCATTTTATACTTTCTTTTGCTGATTTTGACGTTTGATTGTGAATGATTCACTTGTCCCTCATCCTTAGGAATTGAAGTTTGTGTTTCCCAATGCTGAAAGAATCAATCGTGGTGGTCAGGTTAGTTCTCTCTCCGTTGCTCTTTTTTTTTTTTTGGGCTCCTACGACAATAGTACTAAGTGCAGTTGGTTGTTTCAATATGTGATAATTTGGTTATCCGTGCGTTTGTTTCCAAGTTTATGTTTGTATTTCTTTATTCTATTTGTCGATTCTTCTTTTTTTCTTTTTATATATACATCATTGAAGGAAGCTTGAACTGGATCCTGGTTACTTTTATTGCATTGAATATAATAAGTATTAGTTTATAATTCAATGGAACTATAACTAGGTAGAGAATGCTTCGAATCATCTGTTTTACTGCTAGATGTGTCTAAAGTAGCCGTATTGGTAGATGTGTCTAAAGTAGCCGTATTGGTGAATGCTTTGCTGTTGGTATCTAGGACAAGAGGATCATAACATGTACCTATCATGTTGCTAAGACATTGGAGTTCTATCTTGTCAAGCATATTGTTGCCCATATCATGAGTTTTATTATGTGAGGAAAATCACTATACGTATGCTTATATACAGGTTCTTTCCGAAATTATTGAAAGTTGCCGAGCACATGATTTTACAGATGTCATTTTGGTTCACGAACATCGTGGTGTGCCTGATGGTTTAACCATAAGCCATCTGCCATTTGGTCCAACAGCTTACTTTGGATTGCTCAATGTGGCAAGTATTTTGATTATTTGTAGTTCTTAGATTATATTTTAGCTTATTTGTTAGGGTTGTCATGCTAATCGAGTTTCTACTGCAGGTTAGTCGACATGACATTAAGGACAAGAAAGCTATTGGAACAATGCCTGAGGCTTACCCACATTTGATTCTTAACAATTTTAAAACCAAGGTATGGATTACTGAGTATTTATTATTTCCATTCTAAGATTTAAATTGTTGGTGGAAGTTCAGAAATCAGTTCAACCTCTGAGAGCCAATTCATCAATTATTGTATAGTTTGATAATTTTTGTTCTGTTTTTTGGATTTTCTTTTGTTACCTTTGACAGTTGGGAGAAAGGACAGCTAACATTCTAAAGTATCTTTTCCCAATGCCAAAGCCAGACACTAAACGCATCATCACTTTCGCAAACCAGTCTGACTATATATCTTTCAGGTTGGTGCACTGTGTAGTTCGTTGGATGATTGTTTTCTTTTTTTCGTTATTATCCAATTAGTGAAGCTTACTTATGGAAACACACATTCATCAGTGATGAAGTTATGGATGTGTAAGGACTGGAAATTTTTCCTAGCTTGTTTTTGTCTATCTTCCCCTTAGGAAAAAGCGCTTGTTCTCTCCAAGTATCCTTGATTGACTTATTTCTCAAGCTGCTGGTTCATAAGTTGTGTTTTAATCCATTGGCAATGGCTTATTTTTGTTTTCACGCCACTGCTATTGTTTAAAAATTTGCAAATAGTAATTTGTGGTTTTCGAGATGCTGCTTTGGCTTGGGGGCGTATTTCAGCTTACTAACTGGTGGAAGGAACATATCTACTCTTGTATTCACTTGTGATGCTTTTGGATGTGCAGACATCATATCTATGAAAGGCATGGAGGTCCTAAATCTATTGAGCTTAAGGAAATAGGTCCACGGTTTGAAATGCGGCTTTATCAGGTAATTCTAATGCCAGTTAATTAATTGCTGACTCTCCTTATAAATACTTCGGTTTATGAGATATCTTGGAGGTCTTTGATCTGACAATTATTCTTGTTTTCTATATTCCGTTGTGCTTTTGCAGATAAAGTTGGGAACTATGGAACAAAGTGAAGCCCAGATTGATTGGGTGCTTCGACCATACATGAACACTACTAGGAAAAGGAAGTTTATTGGAGACTAAACAACCTCGAAACTGTTTCAAACATCCTGTTATTTTCTTCCTCCACTTTTTGCTATTTTGTTTTAAAAATATACTTGAAGCTAATGTAAGCACGACTATTTTTCCTAAGCCCCTCCAGTATCTTGTTATACTAATCATGGCAAGTTCGTAGAAGCATAATTTCTGGTTTGAAAATGTTATTATTCATTTTAGTTGAGATCTTGAATAGGAGGGCTTACATTAATATAGAGGAGTCGTATGAGGAGACATTTGTAAATCAAACCTTGGAGAAAAGCATTAATTTACTCGAGGTCATGTACTCTGCTTTAGGATCTTATAAGGTTCCTTTCCTTTCTTATGTTTCCCATAGAAATGTGATCATGATTGAATAATTAATTTCTGTTTAATATACCTTCTACAGATTGATCTTATTTATAAATTCGAACTAAATAAACAAGGAGGAGAATGTATAGAACGAAAATAAAGATTAAAAACTAGGCTTTGCTAGACAAAGTGGACAATATAAGCAACACGTCAAAGCTTATTTGTAGAACTCAACGACTGCATTATAAGCAGCAAGACCAGTAAGTTGAAACCTTGAAAAACCAGCAGCCCTGCCCAAAGCATTGAACTCTTTCTCTGTTCTTTGCTTTCCTCCATGTGTCAAAAACATCAATAGATCCATTTGGCAAACGAACTTAGTGGCAATACTCGGGTTCAATACTTCTGGCATTAAGTGGCTTACCGCAATTACCTTCCCATCCTTTGGTAAAGAATCATAACAATTCTTCAGAATCTTAATGCATGGCTCATCTCCCCAGTTGTGAAGAATGTCCTGCCATGCATGGATTATATGTAAATCATCTTATCAGATTTTTCAATTAAGTCCCTGATATATATATTTATATCCCAAGCTAACCTTCATCATAATTGCATCTCCACTTGGAACGCCTACGAACATATCTCCTCCAACATGTTCGATGCCTAAATACAACAATTTTTTCTTTGTAAATTTAATTAAAGTAATAAAAAAAATTAAGAACAAAAGCTTTTCTAGAAAATACTATAGTTTTTCACAGGGCATTTACATATGCATTTGACCAAATCAATAACATGCTGTAAGATAAAAGTTATAAAATGGTGGGAAGTATTAAACTTAGCATGTACCAGTAAATTAATAATATTAATTTTCTGCTTCTCTATTCTTGATTTTCTTGGTTGTTCTTTCTTTCTTCATCTTTACGACTTTCTTTTAGGCACTTTTTTCGTGAACTCTCTCTCTTTTTCAAAGCTTCATTTTGATGATATAAACTAAAGTTGAGATAAGTTCACAAGTTGATTGCTGTGGGTTCACAAGTGTAGATTCTATCTAATTTATTCTGACTTAATTTAATCTAAATGCACAAACTTAAATTAAATCAACTTACTTGCACTAGTGTAAAATTGCAGGAAAAAAAGAAGAACGTGGAATACCAGGATGAGATGGGGCTTCCTTGACAACATGAGGCAAGTCAAAATTAATGCCATGAATAGAAGGATACTTAGAAAGGATCATGCTGAGTTCAAGACCAGATCCACCTCCCACATCAACCAAGCTTTTAAGTCCATGGAACCCATTATACCCATCAAGTACTTGCTTAGTGATATGAGCAGAGAGACCATCCATTGCTTGGTTGAAATCCTTTACAGATTCTTTATCTAAGTTTATCTGTCTATACATTGGTACCCCGTGTGCTCTTTCAAATGGATTTCCACCTTCAAGAATTGCATCTTTCAGCCCCAACCTAACAATTCAAACACAAATTTATGATAACTGAAGTAACAAGAAATAACTATATCTTGAAACATACAAACCAGGCATCGAAGACAGGAGATTTTCCGTGTGGAGTGAGTGCAGCCAAGGAAACTCCATCTTTCTTGGTAAGAAAAAAGTGACCAGTTGGGGAAAGGCCATAGCTTCTTTCAACCACAAAATCGTCAACATTGCGAAGTGAACAAGTGAGAAGAGAATAGGAAGTGAGGAGTCTGAGAATTCGATCAACGATGAAAGGTGCATCCGGGTTTTTTGTAGGAAGCTGAGCAGTGATTTGTGGTGCAGTGAGATGAGCATTAGGACCTGCTTGGCCTATTATGTCAAATAGGTTTAGCTGCATTGAAGCAGATAGTGTATGAATAAATGAATCCATTGAACTTATATGTAAAGCATAACTAAAAGCTGCTTCTTCTTCTTCTTGAATTTTCGAGGTCGAGTTCATTTTATTGTTAATAATATTTTCTTATTGAAATGGAGGATTTCAAGAAGCTGTTACACAAGGATGTTCCCTGGTTCTCAGTTCCTGCCTAACACATTCACACGTTTTAATGTTTGTTCAGAAATTTTGTTTTCATAATCAGATGCTTAAATGAAGGTTAATAAGTTTATAGCAAGTGTTTTGGTTTTCACTATATACACGTAGCTAAGAGGGAGAGGAAAATTCTTGGTTAGACCTGGTTTACAGCCTTATATATATATATATATACTAATTCAATTAAAAAATGACAGGTCATATACTTTATTTATAATTTTAAATTCACACTGTTGGAGCTGCTAAGATAATGGTGAGATGCTTGTGATTTTCTCCGGGTAAAGTATTGGATTAGTTGGAGTTGTTACATCTAATAGTTTAATGGGCTAATAAAATGATGATTTCTCGTATTGTTAGAACAACTCACGTGAAGCAAAGTTGTCTTATTTTTCTGCATGCTACCAAAGTAATTAAGGGTGTGTTGGGGATGTTTCAATCTCAAAATGTAGTTTTCATAGTTCTTAAATGGCATAATCGCTAATTAGCTTGAATTAATAAATTGGAATATATTTTATTATTTGTCAAATTGGTGTAGATTAAATCATTTTCAAGGCCAAATACAATATAGTTTTAACTCATTTTGAATTTAGGTTTAGTTTCTTTTCTCATAATTTGATAACGCAGTGATTATTTTAAGTTGGAACTAAATTCGACCTTAGATGGATTCTTATTATTAAATCCGAGCTAAACAAGAAAAGACTAATTAGAATAAGATGCCCCAAGTTGATAAAGCTTATTTGTACAACTCAATGACAGCATTATAAGCAGCAAGACCAGTTAGCTGAAACCTTGAAAAACCAGCAGCCTTGCCCAAAGCATTGAACTCTTTCTCTGTTCTTTGCTTCCCTCCATGTGTCAAGAACATCAAAACATCCATATGGCAGACGAACTTAGTGGCAATACTTGGGTTCAATACTTCTGGCATTATGTGGCTTACCACTATCACCTTCCCATCTTTCGGTAAAGAATCATAACAATTCTTCAGAATTTCTATGCATCGCTCATCTCCCCAGTTATGAAGTACGTCCTGCCATACATGGATTATATGTAAATCATCTTATCATATTTTTTAAGGAAAAGTATATAAAAACACATATGTACGTAATTAGCCAAAAGTTCTAGTTACACCTTAACTTTATAAATGATATTTCACAGATAAAGTTAACGAAAAATAACTTATTGTCCACTTAGCAATGTGCACTAATTAATTATCTCTGATATTAACAAAACATATATTACCTTTTGAATTCCTTTTGTTATATTAATGGGTACACTTTGTCAAACTCACTTGAATTTAATAAAGAAAATGCATATATCAAAAGAATTTAAACAGATACACTTTTATCAATATCAGATAATAATGTGTGCATATTGCCGTGTTTAAGTGGATTATAAATTATTTTTGCTAATCTCATGTGTATAAAACTTCATTAGTAAATTTGCGCTATGTAACTAAAAATTTTTACCAAACGTATTTTTTATATATTATCCCCATTTTTAATTAATTAAGTCCTTATATATATATATATATTTATATCACAAGGTAACCTTCATCATAATTGCATCTCCACTTGGAACTCTTGCAAACATATCTCCTCCAACATGTTCGATGCCTAAATAAAAACAAATCACTTTGTAAATTTAATCGAAGTAAGCTAAAGAAATCTAAAAAAAAAAAATGTAGAATACCAGGATAAGGTGGAGCTTCCTTAACAACATTAGGCAAGTCAAAGTTAATGCCATGAATAGAAGGGTACTTGGAAAGAATCATGCTGAGTTCAAGACCAGATCCACCTCCCACATCAACCAAGCTTTTAAGTCCATGGAATCCATTATATCCATCAAGAACTTGCTTAGTAATGTAAGCTGAGAGACCATCCATTGCTTGGTTAAATTCCTTCACAGATTCTTGATCTGAGTTTATCTGTTTATACATTGGTACCCCATGTGCTCTTTCAAATGGATTTCCACCTTCAAGAATTGCATCTTTCAGCTCCAACCTATAAATTCAAACATAATTTTATAATAATTATGGTTAGAAAAGATAACTGTGTCTAGAAATATACAGACCAGGCAACAGAAACAGGAGATTTTCCATGTGGAGTGAGTGCAGCCAAGGAAACTCCATCTTTCTTGGTAAGAAAAAAGTGACCAGTTGGTGAAAGGCCATAGCTTCTTTCAACCACAAAATCGTCAATATTGCGAAGTGAACAAGTGAGAAGAGAATAGGAAGTGAGGAGCCTGAGAATGCGATCAATCAAGGAAGGTGCGTTAGGGTTTTTGGTAGGAAGTTGAGCAGTGATTTGAGCAGCAGTAAGGCGAGCATTTGGAGCAGCTTGAGCTATTATATCGAACAGGTTTAGCTGCATTGAAGCAGACAGTGTATGAACAAATGCATCAATTGAACTTATATGTAAAGCAGAGCTAAAAGCTTCCTCATCTTCTTGAGAAAGTGGTTGAATTTTTGGGATGGAATTCATTTTGATTAATACTTCTGAAACTATTTATTTGGACTCTGTAATTGAGAATTCCAAGCATGTGTTATATAAGGATCGCTTGCTATGCCAACCTATTCTCACATTAATAGTTTATTAATAAATCAAACTAGCTACTACTGTCACATCATGAATGTTCTATAGGTAGCATGTGTCGTAGCGAGTTCGGCATGTATAGGTTATCGATTGAGCTCGTAAAATCTTAAATGAGTAATAATTATATGCACTGTATGTGGACCACTGCAATCGTTACTTTCTGTTAGTAAACGGATAACTACCTGCAGTAAGAAATTTTGCTGGCGAAAATATTATTTTTGTCGAATTACAGAAATATGCAAGCTGACAAGTTCAATTCGATTTTGATTTGTTAAAATAATTAAAATTGAGACTTTGACAGATATTTCAAAATATTTCAACTTGAGATATTTTTGCAAGTCGTTTTATCATTGCTAATTGATTTTGATTCGTTATTTTGTGTGGAAAAATAATATGCATAGATTTCCATGAATAAGTTATCAATTATATATATATATATATACATTACATATATCATCAAATTGTTCCATTTTAAGTAGTGATAATACAGAATTCAACACTTCCTTTCTTTTTAAGAAAAAAATTAGTGGCTACAAATACCTACCAATTAGCTACCACCTTAGATTAACCTCAAACCTCTTGAGTACTCACAAATTACATAAAACATCATTTAAATTTATATTTTGGACCGCATATTATATTTCAATCCCCCTCTTCTCTTCATCCTGCATCCATCCCTTTTAATCTGTCGGCTACATCGTACCGTCCAGTCCATTATTTTCACTTCGCCTTTAATACTGTCCATTAATCTATGATTCATAGCCGAATCCTCAATGTTTTGGTGGAGCCGTGAATAATGAAAGGTTACATTAAGTTCTGCAACAACATAAGCAAAATTCTCCTCCATGTTAAGCTAATTTGCTGATCTGAATTCTACAAATTAATCTTTTCATGCCAAAAATTCTTAATTTAAGAACATATAGACTTGTATGCACAAAAAACTTGAGCTGGAACTACTCCAGTTATCTGCGACCACTGTAAGGCGCTATGACAGAACTAGTACTTGATATTTCCATGTCTCCTCGTGTTAACCTCAGCTACTCATTTAAAGCCAGACTTGACAACCAATGCACCAACGCCCCGCTGCATTGGTGAAGAAAAGCAATTCACCTCCCTGGCCTCGTTAACTAGACTATTCCTCCACCTGTGTTTTCCTCATTTAAACTTCCCAGGGACTGAACATCTTGGAATCTTTTTTATACCCAAGGAAAAAGGCTTGGACTTGTGAATTTACCAATTAATTAGGCTCAATGGGCTCACCTTTGGGCCACCGGTTTCCACATAACAGAGACCTCCCCGGCACTCATTAATTAGATAATTCCTCCATCTGTGTTTCCTCATTTAAACTTTTCGCAGGTGATCCACTTTCATCAGTTGGACAAGCTTCCAAGTCTTTTTCCCCGTGCAGTTGGATCTCCTGAGGCAAATCCCCGTTTTGACTATTTTCAATACCATCCATCCCTTTAGCTTCCCCTGGCTCACTTTGTGGCGTATCAACTGCAGCACCGTTCTCAGGTACAGCCATATTGGATGAATAATTCATATACTGATAGTTCAACCTCGCCTGTTACCATAGAAAACATCAAAGTGAGAACACAATCAATATTAACCAATAGAAGCAGAGGAATCGAACATTAAATGGAAGACTTGAAAATAAATTAACAAATTGTTTTTGGTACAAAAATTCTCCTATTATTATTTCAGACATCCAAATCCTTTACCAGTCTCTCCCAATGAATGGTGTACCTCAATATGCCAAAACCATCTCTAAAGAAATGGGGTTCTAAGGTCCATTCCATTTCTAGCAAGCATGCACAAAACCAGTAGGAACATACTTCAAACATTGACAACATCACTATGACAGTTGAACACACTGTATTACACATATTCTCTCAAAAGTTATACTAGGGTGGTCTACCACATTGGCATATTCTAAGGATAGAAAAAGGCATGTGATGTAAGAATAAGTTTTAATCAACACAGTGCAATAGCCACAAAAGGAAACATACTACTAACCCCTTGGGGAAAACCACAAGTTTCAAAATAGGAAATCTAAGTCCCCAACCAACTAGGAAATAGGTAAATCAGAGGAAGTCCTGAAATATCTCAGAAATTCTAAAACGAGTCCTGGGAAATAATTAAAATAGTTTAACTCCTAAAAGAAATAAGAATCCTGAGCCAACTAAAAGATAAATTAGTACTTTTAGTTGTTTAACAAGCCATCAACTGTTACAAGAATATTCATTGAAATTGTAAATTAAAAATTTCACCACTAAAGATAAAACCACAATGTAAAATCGAAAGAACCACACCTGATACAATTGATTCATGTTATTGATTACAATGTGGGCCATCTCCTCAACACCACTAACAAGATACGGATGCCCAATATCTTCAACAGAACGATCTGTGTATGGTGAAATCTCATTCAAATTCAGAGCAAGGCGGTCAGGTCTCTGGAGCAAAAGTTGAAATGTAGGTTGTAATTCATAGCATTGTTCAAAGAGAGAACGGCGGCAAAACACAAAAAGCCCAAGCCGGGCACGAGACATGGCAACAACCAATCTTCTAACATCACGTAGGTGACCCACAAAACGAGTGCGTACAAGGGAGAGCAAAATAAAATCATTCTGCTGCCCTTGAAACTTATCGACAGTCGCAACCTGCAGATAAGAAACATATCCTAATAACGAGCATGATCATAAAGAATAGATCTACAAAGAACCATATAATGAATAAAATACAGATCTAGAAAGGTAGCATGATCATAAAGCACCAATGATGGATCTAGAGAATACTATTATCAATAAACATGAATATCTGGATATTATATCATCTTGACATATGTAAGCACCAAGAAATCATATCAATCGTTCCAAGAGAGTGTTCATGGCATTGTAATTTCAGCATAATTTATAAAAAGACCAAGAATGGAGGCCAAACAAAAGTCTGTGCATGTACACCACCACTCATTTAATCAAATTCAAGGTACACCAAGCAAACCTCAAAAGTTTAACAGGGCAATCAAGAGAACAAATGACATTTAAAACTCCGATTGATTACCCATCTAAGATTAGCATATGCAGAACATAATGTAAAAATAGGTAATGAAAAACCTTACCTTACTAGGGGGACCAATAAAGTCATACGGGACGCAGCGTCTATTAATAACATCACGGATCAGAAGTTTCTGGCCATTGTAAGTTGTCAAGATGGAAATCTTGTTTGCAGGATATCCTAACAAACGCATGTAGATGTAGACACTGACAACATATTCGGCCTCTCCCTCATTCTGGTAGAACCATGGAGAAGGGGCACTCTCACCCCTGCCATGGTAATCAGGCACATCTACTAACTGATATTCATAGGAAAATCCAGCATTGGCTTTGTGGAAAACAGCCTCCTCCTTTACATAAGGAAGGTCTCCCAGATCTCGGTACCTCCAATTATAAAGCTTGGCTATGCTTGGTCTGGCTCTACCCTGGGCATTGAGCTCTATATAGGGAATACCCAAACGAACAAACCTGGTAAATAAGCTCTGATCCATGTGGCTATATTTCTGAAAGGCCATATTCTTTACAACAGGAGGCAACTGATGATGATCTCCAATAAGTATGCAGCGTTTCAGACGTGCATAGCCATCCTCCTGCCTCTGAAGCAACATTGGGATAAAAGTTTCAATCTCCAAAATTTGGGCACTTTCTTCCATCAACAAATTGTCATACTTGAAACCTAGTTGAAGGAAATCCTTCCTTTTCAGTGCTGCATGAGTGCAAGTCATAGCCACTATCTTTGCTTGCTTGGTCATAAGATAATTTGCTCGGTCAGCTGTTGATTTGAGCAATTCAAATGCCCGACACTCTTCTAGCTCTTGGAACATGGTCTTCAGATGGCGAAAGCAACCCTTAGCCGCCCACATGTCTTTCTCAAATGACTGGCCACTGAAGACCGGTTGAGCAGTGTCAGAAAAGAACTCCTTAAAAGGGAAACGGTCCTGAACAAATGTGGGTTTATCTTCATTACCCACACAAGCTGCAAGGAACTGCTCCCAGCGCGAGTACACATGAAGCAACCAAAAGTATCCAGCAGTCTCACAGGTGTAACCTACATCCTCAGGAAGTTGGAGAGATCTTGCAAGCCTCTCCACTTCGCTAAGCAATTCTAACCGTCTAACAAGCATTGCATTAACACGGCCTTGCCTGCTGAAGTCAAGATCAGTAGCTAGTTCCTGTTCACCTTGACCCAGTCGAAGAAGATATCGTGCAGGCACATCCCTCTGAAACAGTAAATAGCAACATGCATAAGAAAACCCAAATAGACTACTTCAAAAATAAATTTAGTGCTTGAGGGTCATATAAAAATACTATCACCAGATAAATATAAAAATCAGAATCATTCTCATTAAAGTAAAGGATAAATTTATATGAGCAAAATTTGCCTTCATCTCTTAATGAACGCCTTTCAAGCATCATACCTGCATTATCTTCTCAAAAAGGTCATTCAAAGCCTGATTAGAATGGGTGATTATTAATGTCCTCTGTGATGGACAGTTGTGATAGAGAACATTCAGGATTTGCACAGCTGTATCAGTCTTCCCTGTACCAGGTGGTCCAACAACCATAGTTAATCCTGGTTGAATACCAGATATGATGGCTCCAATCTGTTGCACAGTTAAAAAAGAAGGTTATCTCATAGCCACATTGTAACCTAAGGTTACAGCATGGGATGAAATGAAATGCTGAATGGTGCATATCATTAAACCAACATAGAGAAGAAGCCAGTAGTATATTAAAAGTTCATCATCTTAATGCAAAAGCAAATTGCTAATGCAAGAAAGATTCATTACAAAATCTCTATTCATATATAAAAATCAAAATGTTCTTTCACATCTCTTTCAGAGAATAAGGGTCCTGCATATTTTACTTAAAATGGTTGAAGATGCAACTTGCAATAAAGTTAGAAAGCCTATAACTCAGATGGAATCAGTCACAGCAAATCCAATGTTATGAAACCTTCCAATAACTAAATAGAATCAATTGCTGCAATTCCAATGCTACAAGTATCAGGATCTTAAAAATCTCATAAAAAAATAAGGCAGCAGTCTAATTTAACACTAATTACAGTCAACATATATTCATTTACAGAAAGTCAAACACTAAGTACCAAATGATCTAGCAACCAAGTTAAATGATCCGAAAAGTACCTGTGTGGGTGTAAACCTGACTGAATTCTGTTTTGGCTGATCTTGGGGATAAGGCCCTGGATCAGAAGGAATGTATGCCTCAACCACAAGTTTTTCTTTCTCACTACCTGCATCTTCCATATTGACATCATTCAGCGAATTGGTAGGTAATTTATTGTTCCCTGGAAGAGCATGCGTGCTCCCTTTAAAAGTCCTAGGAAGCATAATTCGAAAGGGAGGTCTTGGATCTAAGCTTTCTGTACCATCTGAATTTACAAAAGAAACCTGACAATAAAAAGAAAAATATTAAGCTATCATTCACATTATTATTCAGAATGCACATACAATCGAAGATATTGAGCCGTCCCACCATACAACACCACAAGTATGCCCTCAGATTTAGTTTAATATTAGTTCGAGATATTGGCACGTCTTTTCAAAATTTCCCTGACAAGAATTTCAACCATGACTCATGCTACGGCCAAAAACATTAAAAACTGCATTATGAAAACCACAGTTCACACACTATTGAATCAAAGATCTTGAAAATCAGTTGACATAGCATCATTATATTGATCATTCAGCTCAAAATAAGAGATAAATGGTCAACACTTTTACATGGGCTACACGAATAGTTAACACACCTAATTATTAAGAAAATAAGGATCAAATGTGCAACTAGAGGTGGTAACAATCGCAAATATAAATCAGGAGTAGGGGGGACAGAGACTAGCCAAAGTTGCTGGTATAATAGTGAAATGCCTAAAACATTGCAGATATACAGAAAATGCCATAAAACTTGAGAGGTTTGTTCTGAAGTACCGACCTGGAAATCTGGAAAACTCTCCTTCAAATGATCTGCATTGAGGAAAGTATCCTTAAAGTCTACTGTTTCAAGAAGATCAGGCATATTGATCCATTGTGCTGCAGAAGGATTTCCATACCCCAAAAATATGTTATGCAACCAATCAGGAACAATGCAATATTCATTCATGAGATCTCTTATTGATTCCAGAATTGCTTTGAAATTATTTTCCTTAGGTTTCCTCCTCATCAAAATATTAAATGTGCCATAGACATCTTCTGCACCTTTTTCTGCTATATCAGTTACATCCATGTGGTACTGCGCCGTATCCAAAGCAACTGTCACAGTTCTGAGTTCACCTTTTGGCGGTTTCCACTCATCCCGTTTAATTCTTCCAGTGAAATCATTCATGAGTGTTCCCTCTTCATCACGAATCTCAATAATTTCACATCCCCTTACATACTGGAGACCAAGCCTCTGAGGAACAGTAGCCTTCCCAGCTTCCTCAGCACTGAGAGGCTCAAATGAAGGGCGTATTGAAAGTAGAAATAAAACATCATGCTCCTTGAGGGCATTCCATTCTGATCTTATTTGTGCTTTATAACTAGAAATGCTAAAAGTAACTTCTGCTGTAACAGAAGATGGCTTAACTTCACCAATATTCGGTTGTTTGACTTCAGTTATTTTGAATTCTTTTATAGGCACAGCCATTCTTGACCACCCCCGGAATGCAGTTTCTCCTTCACTATTAATATAGGCAAGGAGATGTGGAACAGCTTCCTGAATATCCTCACGGATTTCATAAGTCGATTCAAGGCGGAAGAGATTGAAGTTTCTTAAAAGATAATCATGGAGTGTTAAAAATTGCAGATTCAGTTTTGGAAGTGCAAGACAACCTTCTCCGGAATAATTAATGCTAGGGACGAGGCTTTCATCCCACATGATATGCTCATTCGGGTAAAGAGGAAGAGCATTTATAGCTTCCTTTTGAGACTGCTGCTTCTCAAAGAAGGAGACCATTACTTCAATAAGAAAATCAACTCTTTCAGACCAGGGATCCTTATTGGAAACAAGTTTGAGCTGGAAAAAAAAAATAAAAATTCAGTGACATGGCAGTTTACACTATCATAGAAAATTCCTCATTATAATGAGCACTGATGAATGCATATGCACATGTGAAAGCTAATGCTAGGATTCCGTGAATCCCCTAGATAATAAATTGGATGGAAATACAAGAAGTCAAGTGGCTACAAGGAAAATGATTTCAGGTATGATAAAATTGCATGAGGATGAGGTATTCTATTTAACCTTTTTTTTTTTTTTGGGGGGGGGGGGGGGGGGGGGGGGGATGGGGGTTGGGTTTCTGGTTAGCTTTAAATCCATAATCATAGTTGAGTACATGGAATTTTCAAAGTCAACATCAGTGAATGGAAATGGTCACCATTTAAGTTTTAATCCTCTTTCTTGTGCATTGCTTGGTCACCATTATCAATGGTAACACATCTCCTGAGTTTTTATACTGTTTCTCTAGTGCATTCTTTCAGAGCTATTTTAAGTGTTATCTTTTTTCATTGCCGTTTTCACATTTTGGGACCTTTTTACTTTTGCCATGCATATTGTGTGGGTTGATTTCCAAAGAGAGAGCAGGGGAGAGAGAAAAGGTGAGAAACAGTGATTCAGAACTCATACAAATTATCTTATTAGAAAATTCTTCGCTTTTGTAATTTTCTCATCTTCTAACTTCCTCTGTAGGTTGTCTTTTACATTATTCGACAATGAATACTAAAGTAAATATCCAAGACAGGATACAATACCAAATAATGTGCAACAGCTAGAGGAAAGGACAAGACTATTTGGAGTATAAGAGATATACTGGCGCATGTGATATAGAATATTTTAACTGCACTCAGAATACAAAAATAGAAGGCCTCTTAACCTTCACATACCTTGCAACAAACCAAGTCCTTTAACTCTTCTGGTGACAGCACTGACAATTTCTTGGAGAGATCAGCTCGCTTGTGAATGGCACCAATATTAGACAATGCAAGCTCTCGCAACTAGAAGCAAGAGAAGAGAAAGAGACACGTGTTAGACGAAAGAAGTCGGGTTTCACAAATGAGACACTGCATAATTTTGCCAATCCAGAATTAAAAGCTGTATCATTACAAGAAAGACTTTCATACTAACCTTGGGAATCTTCTTAAAAGCAAGAAGCTGGAAAGCTTGGAAACGATCATAATGTGATTGGAGCACCTCATCATCTGTCAATTGGGTCCCAACATGATCATTGATCTCAAATCTCTCATAGAACTGAAGTAAGTCAACCAGTTGAGCAAACAGCCTCCCCTTCTCATGTCTGTAAAGCACACTTAAATGGCATTTTGCAACAACAGCTACATCAGCCACGAGAGGCCTTAGGTACCTGCACCACATGGAAAGAGGAGAGTGGGAGGGAAGGGATGAACGAAAATAAAAGTATAACATATGAATATCAAAATGAATGTAATTAAGTTCCACTTTTAGCATGACATGCATATAAATGTCAGCAAGCAACATTTTCAGGAAGACTTTAACTTTCTAAACACGAATTATTTAGATCACTAAACCATACAAATTGCTACCACAATTAAACCCTAATAAATGCAAAAACAGGGAAGAGTAAGTAAAATTGAAAAATATTTGCTTCAGATTGAACCTTAGTAAAGTTGAGTTAAAAGCAAAAGAGGGGCAGAATAAAGTTACAGAACAGGTGAAAGGAGAGATGTGGGATGGACTATACCTCCTAGTTGGTAGTTGACTCAATAGATCAATAAGAAATTCCATGAACCTCTCGCAGTACAATACTGCAGCATCATCAACTTCATCAAAACTCAAATCAAGTCCATCATCTTTGTCAACAGAAACTTTCTGTGGAAAAACCTGGAAATCAAGTACCTGAAGAAAAATATAATGCATTAGTAGAACCATAAGTAAGAAAGTAGATAGCAACTATTGCAGAAATTTAAACAAAATTTTACATCAATAAACTCTTCGATGAGATTTCTCAAGAATTTCACTTCAGGCGAAGTTGAAGGGTCAAAAGTCTCTCCTCGTTTCATTGCCTCCTTAGCCTCCCTCTTGACCATCCTTTTCCATTTCTTTATCAAATCTGGATTAAGGCAAAGCTCCATCTGCAAATGAGAGAAGTAAATAATTAATAACAAGTTGAAGTAGAATAATTAAGAAGATATAATTAACACAATGCCTGTGGACCTCACCTGAAATCGACCATGTGACAAACTGTGCCAGGACTGGAGACCTCCTAATTTCAGGACTGTCTCACTCACAATTTCATCTTCCAAGCTCTGCAAGGTGAATTTTTAGTTTTAGATTTAATTTTAAGTAATATAAACGAAAAGTCACATAAGAAGACCCAAAGCCATAAATGTTTAAATGCATCTTCACATAAATTTTATTGTCCACTTGCATAGATGCAAGTTCAAATGAAGCTGCTTCAGATGAATGGAAACCCACTCAAAATTTTCAAATTTAATAAGTGCATTAACATCAAATCAATATGCCTGTTAAGAATAACTAAGAATCCACCACAGAAGAAAACCTTCCTCAACTCAACTACGCCTTAACCTCAAACTTTTCAAAGGCCCTTTCATGTCAATGCTTATCATCCACATGAATGAAGATGCATGTTGAAATAATGCTTGCTTCAGATCAATGAATTCGCACTCCAAAGTGTCCGATCAATATATGTGCATCAACATCCAAAAACAATATGCCCTAGCAACTAGAGAATCCACTACCAAGAAAAAGGAGAAAGCTTTCATCAGCTCAACTAAGCCTTAATCTCTAAACTCTGGAGCCTATGAGAAAAGATCAAGATACAAGAGGACATTAAATGTCCTATGAATGGGAAATTCCCTGTCAACCTCTCTCTCCCACATACACGCAAGGGACCACTATAGTTCAAAAGCAACAGGCTTACCTCCCACAACACATATAGAGAGGTTCTACAACATGCCCATGAAGATGGAAGGCACTTGACCCCTTGATGTATTTATGCTTATTCTATATTTCATGCTACCCAAAAAGTATTTCAAAAGTAAGCAACAGTTATGAAGTTACATGGGTATCTAAATTCTAGTTAAAGCATATAATACGAATTTTGACAAGAGCATACCTGAAAGGCATTAATCATAAAAACTAGGTAATTAGTCTTTTCTGCTATACTCAGTTCTCGCCCCTGAAAACAAAGCAAGAACAAAATCAGTTAAATTGTAATGCTGGTAACACATAAAATGCTTTTGTAGAATACTGAGGTAATAAGTAACAAATCCTAACATCTTATTTCATAAAGCATGAAACCTCAACTTCAAAGAACAGAACATCAGTTTCTCAGATATTTGCTAGAAAACAAATGCCTAAGCTGACCATTATCCACATATTCTAGCTCAAATGACCATAATCAAATGGAGCAATCGGAAAAATCCCATTTTAATCATCTAGCACGAAAAGATCTATGGCAAAAGCACACCTCAGACTTTTAATAGTGGTTGTAGATTTTGTCAAAACTTGTGGTTATAGCATATTTTGACCTAGCACAGGAGCCATACCTCACATAAATGCATTTAGGATTAATTTCTTATAATGCTATTCCTTAACAAATCATATTTTCCAGTTTGGTGTCTGCCATGCCTATACATCCATTAACGACAGAAAAATACTGAAATGTGGTAGAAACCAAGGTTACTTTATCCCTAGGGACTGGGAAGAGGACAAGATCTGACACGATACTTTGATTACCACGTTTCATCAAGAAGTTTTAACATCATTAAAAGGATACTGCAAGAACAGAGAAACAGACCTCCTTCAGCTGAAGAACCCTCTCCAGAAATCCAGTGAAGACATCTTTCCTGTCATAAAAGCATAACCAAGCTGCCACATTCTCTCGAAACTACAAAATATATAAGTATATTCATTAAGGTCATTTTTTTTTTCAATTACACAAAATACTCAAACTTTTGCAGCTAAAGCAATATGAAACATTAAACTCCACGGGGCACTATATTTAACCAAGTTACAGGGTTTGTTCCTCCTCGCAAAACAGGCAGCTAAAAGAAACACACAAAGACACAGGAAAAAAAAAATCAAGTATTTCAAATCCTTAAGTAGCGGCATAGTATAGAGAATTACTGAAACATACAGGAAAAAATGCATTAAAAGAAAATCTAAATTTACGTAAACCATGCCCGAGCCAAACCCATGTTAAATCGATTCCCGCCATTAGCATCCAAGATATTGTAATCATCTTGAATGTATCAACCTTTCGATTATGAGTGAGTCAAAATCTTATATGTATGCAAGAAGCAAAATTACCTTCTCGTTGATCATGAGAATCATGGACATAACATGCTCGAACGATGCCGTTTCAGGGTCAAAATTCGGCCACAGGAAGTTCTCCAAATACTGACTAACCTCAAGAATCATCACTCGCTGCAACGGCACGGGCTTTCTTCCTTCCTTAACCTTCAACTCCGTCTCGTATATCTGCTTCACAAGCTCGGGGTCGAACTCTTTCTTCTTCTCCTCCTCGGACTCTGTGCCGCCAGTTTTCATCCAATTCGCCGCAGCAATCTTCGTTAATCGGTCGCGTTGAATATCCGAGAGGGTAATTGAGTTTGTAACGGTCGAACCAGGTTTGGATTCCACTGGTTTATCGCCCAGTTGGGTTTGCAACTCGACTGGGTACTCGGCTACACGATGGCGCTTGAAATCATACGCGCCAGTACCGTATACTTTCGTCATTGCGAAAGCTGTGAGTAGAATCTGTGGCAGTGGTGATTTTTAGGTGCTAAGCATAATAGTGGAAATGGGGGAAGTACAGAGCCACCAAGGTTACAAATTAGCTTTGCGTATTTCAAATTTGGGACATTAGGGTTTTAAATATTACACCCGTCGGGCTCAACTTGAGCCCGGCCCAAGCCCCAAGATCAACAGGTCTAGTGATGACTAACAGTCTATCAAATCTAACTGCAATTTAAGAATATCAAAAGCGTAAGGCTAACAGGTCATGGACTTTCAGCTTCCTCATCTCACAAAACTACCACAAGGCATTAATTAATGGCTTCTCTTCATCACCTCCAACATTCATGGCTTTCTTCTCTTACCCAGAAACCCACAACTCTCTACCCATCGAAGACCTCTACATTCAAACGCTCCTTCTCTCTCAATCCATCAGATGCTGAATCTGCAAAGCTCACTTCACAGAGTCAGCCTGAGCCAGCAATCACGCCGGAACCAGAACCGGGTCCTATTGACCCTGTTAAGCTCGCCTTTGAGAAAGCTAAAGCATATAAGAAATCGATTGCAGAAAGCAAGAAAACGAAACTTGATATAAACCCAGTTGTGGGTTCTGGTGGTAATTCAATTGGAAATGATGGGAAAGATGAGCAAGTGCCTGCCTCGGTCAAGGCTGCCATGGAGAAAGCCAAGAAGTACAAGAAAAATAAAGGGTCTAGAGGCGGCAGTGATGGAGATGGTTCTGCAGAAATTGAAACAAATGCAGGTACCTTCTTTGACAAATTCAGGAACTTTTTCCTAATTTTAGTTCATCAGGTGCACTTTTGCGGCTTTGCCATGATAACAATGCTTAGTTGAAGTAATTAAATTAGTTTGTGTTATTTAGACATGGCGGATTAAGAAAATTCATGACAAAACCTTACACTCCAATAAAAGTTTTGTAAAAGTTGGTATGGCAGCAACCTTACTACGTATATTCATTTCCCATTTTTTTTCTTCTGGGTATACAAATGGAATGCTTGGGAATGGAAGCCATTTTCAGAGGCTTATTGGATCTGTCGTAACAAAACCATTTGGAGTTTTATCTGGTCTGAACGATTAAAGTGTGGAGAGACTATATATATAGTTTTTTAGTATTTAATCCATATAATTGTACCAATTGCCAAAGATATAATCTGGAGGATTCATTTTTAAGATGAAGTATGAAATAATCTGGGGGATTAATTGCTAAGATGAAGTATATGCAAATTCTAGTGTCTACTGACATGTGTGCATGAATTTTTTTTAGGATTCAAGGGCAGAGGTAGAGGGAATTTAGGCAGTGGCTTAGAGGTGGATAAAAATGCAAGTAAGAAAGAAAAGCTTTCAGTTTCAAGCATTGATTTCATGGGACTTAACTTTGCCGATAAGAAGACTGGCAGGGGACTTCCACCCGGATTGTCTCCGCCAACAGACCCTTTTCCAGAAGGGGACTTGCCTGAAGTGGAGATAATAGTCGGAGACACCAGCGAGTTCAGTGACAAAATGGTTTCCATGCCTAAGCCAAAACAAGAAGACGATCCAGATTTTTACAAGCCAAAGGTTTCTACGTGGGGTGTCTTTCCTAGGCCTGGAAATATTTCCGAGACGGTATATAAATATCATTCTATTTTGTTATTTTATATTCTTTCTAAATTGATGTCGCTGTTAAGTTATTTGTTGATCCTGCAAGTGTTGTTCTCAGTGAAGTTTGTTTCAGAAAACAATCAGATTAAATGGACTTAATCGGTGTTGGTAATTAAAAACTTTTAAGTAAGTTTGTTCCAGAAAAACTTTAGCACAGAGAGCATTAGATAGAAATATCATAGGAAAACAGAACTTCTATTTCCATATTTTCCATGTAAAGAGTATGTGTGAAAGAATTGAAGTATATTACAGAAAGATGATGCTGACTTGACAGAAACTCTCGTTTGGTACTATGCTTTGGTTTTTTGAGACAGTTCAAACTTCAACTTCTACTTGTAATAAACCAAATTCAACACCTATGTCATCAGTTTAGAGGAAGAAAATGATCATTTCTTCACAAGAATAAAAGGCAAATCTTGAAGTTGGAACCTTTTGGTTTCTCAATTTTCTAGGAAGTGAACTCTTAGAATTAAGCTGATTTCATATCTTGTTTGAGTGATTAGTTTGGTGGCGGCAGAACCATTCGCCCTGGAGACGTGCTTGAGACAGCAGAAGAACGAGCTGCCAAAGATGAGCGCACAAAACAACTCCTTGCAGCCTATAGGAAGAAAATGGGCTTCAATGTGGATCCAAAGCTGAAATTTGAATGTGAGAAGGTACATTTCACTTAAATTTTAAATTCATATGGTAACATGGAAATTATACATTCTACAATATTGGATGGTTTTTTATCTTTCAGGACTTACTTAGTGAAATTTGTGAAAGATACTCTTTGCTTTATCGTAATAATAGTTTGTTGCTTTTTCTATGCAATGCTTGTTATTATACATCTGTTGGAGGACTACTGTGTCCATAGCATTTTCCCTAATTCAGATCACTCTGTTTTGTAGACCTTAAAAGATGGTAACTCCTTGATGGATTGTGGAAAGCTTAATGAAGCATTATCCTATTACCAGAAGGTTATGGATAAGTTGCCATTTCAGGTAATTTTGGTTAATTCGTGAATCACACCTTCTGTTCTGAATTCTGATACAACTTAATTTAATCTCCATAATGTAAGTTAAATGACCTGATTATAGAATCTTGAGTCACAATCAATGATCTAAGAGATAGATTTAGAAAGAAATGTCAGATAAATTAACAATTTTGTATATGTCTGGTTTCAAATGCGGTTCCATGTATTGCATGCTTTGGTCCTTCTAAACTTCTCAGCTGATTCATCTAATCTTTTGTTTAATGTACTGCATAGCTTATATATGAATTCTTTTGTTGAAACAGACGATATATGATGTCATTTAATTTTCGGTCACATACAATATTTGTTTCTGCAGAGTGAACTTCATGGATTAGCTGCTTTGCAGTGGTCTATCTGTCAAGATTCACTTAGTAGGTACATTTATACTACATCGGACCTAAAATGGAGTGCCTTTTTCTTTTATATTGAACTTTAAACATCAGTTATTATCAACAGGATGGATCCACAGTGGGGGCAATGGAAATTTTCTTTCTTTGTCTCCACTACCTCCATTAACGTATTATATTCTTGTTTACATGATTTCAACAGTATACGTGTAAATTTGCTCCAAAATTAAATTCTGGATTCATCCCTGATTATAAAGACTTTGACAAGGAAATTATATAGCAAAGTGTGTTTACCAGAATCTAACTCAATTCTGAAGCATTTACCAGAGAGCAGGGTTTGTTTATCAGAATCTTGGACTATTTAGCTTATTTGCTGGGATATGATAGTAAAAAGCTACAATTGTTGGCAGGCGAAACGAGGCTCAAGCAATGTATGAGAAACTCCAGTCGCATCCCAATGCTAAAGTGAGCAAGAAAGCCAGACAATTTATGTTCAGTTTCCAGGTAAATGACTATTATTTGTATAGAACATGGATTTTAGTCCATGGTGAGCAACATCAAAGCAATAGTTCTCAACCAGGACTTCTGATTCTGGAAAATGTAGTTACCACATTTGATGCATTACCTTAAATAAGTTGAGTTATTAAGATCTTGATGCATGGTAGGCCATGGAAATGATGAAGGTTACAGGCTCAAATTTCTTACCAAAAAGCACAGGATACCAGAACTATTTCGAGGCATTCGTGGAAAACAAAATCAATTATTCTCTAGGAGAGGCTGAAAGTGAAGAAAGTGCACTGAGACAAGCCCTCCCTTACATGTTTTTTCTTGTTTCTCCCATTTTTGTTGTCTTGTTAATTGCTATACAGAGAGGGAATGCGAATTAGAAACTCTGCTGCTAGTATGTAAAATGGATCATATATATTCACGTTTTATTTTTATTCTTTTTTGGTTTATGACCACTCGGGTATCCACTCCGGCTTCTTAAAGTCCATGAAATGGACTAATCCAGAGTCAAATATTGTCGAATCCATCCATACCTCTATGCTCCAAGACATGGATTAAACCTCGACCTCCC
Source organism: Excoecaria cochinchinensis (assembly GCA_947683425.1). NCBI lineage: Eukaryota > Viridiplantae > Streptophyta > Magnoliopsida > Malpighiales > Euphorbiaceae > Excoecaria > Excoecaria cochinchinensis. The sequence goes on along the minus strand of CANTUQ010000125.1, from coordinate 302,694 downwards.
TTAATGTTTAGAAAGAAGAAAATAATGGGAGGTGATAGAAATTTCTTCCTTAAAACTACAGGTCCACGTGTTCATTGAAAGAACCAAATCAAAAATATTAAATTTATGTTGCAATAACATAATTGATTTTTTAATGTAACGGTCCATAATTAGTTTGAAAATCTATAACAACAACAGTCAATAATGTCATATAATATAATATAATTATATATGCAATGACCTTTGTTGATTGCATATTTAATTGGCTTTGGAGTCTTGATGACGATGATACTGATTTAGCTCTTGAATTTGAAAATGGTATATAAGCTATTGACTTTGCTGATTAACATCGACCAAAAGTCAAAAGATGAACAACTTCATTGATCTTTACTGTGTTCCTTGACTATTAGGATTGTGTTTTTGAATCTTTTAATGCTTTCTTTTAAGGTTTGAAAAGCAATCAATGCCACAAATTTTGTATTTTTTTTTATTATAAGGAAAATTGAATGAAATAATAAAATGAACAGCTTAAATTAATTATAAAAAAAAAAAAAGAAATATTGCTCGGTATTTGCTCGAGATGTGATTTAGTGCGTGGACATGCGGTGTGCATATATCTAGACCGTTGATGACTAAGTACGTATGAGATTTAATTATTCAAATGTGTGCATATTATATGCGTGCACGCACTAAATTACTATACTATTTGCTCGTTTGTATTTACGTTTAATTGCTACAAAATCAAGACATTACTTATTATTCTTGTAGGTATATACAACGTGTCATTTATCATGTTTTATTTAATAAATTGCTAATAATTGTCTTATAATAATTTCATGTTTCTTCTATTTCTTATCTGCATTGATTCATGATTCATATCATATCCAGAAAACTGGACAAAACATTCGACTATATTAATTAGTAAGGCGTAACATTACCTCATTGATTTCATCGAAAAAAAGCATTGCCTGATTGATAAAATTGATTTTGTGTAGGGCAGTTCTGCTGTGACATTGCAACTAGAATTAAAACTATAGGGTCACCCTCTAGTTTCCTAGTTAACATTTTCATCTTTCTGGTAAGGTGGTTAGTGCCTTTCAGTTAACATCATCTGTTCTATTTTTTTTTTGGTCGAACTAAACTCTAATTTTTCTGAAAAATTAAAAAAATAAGACACACTGTGATTCGAGCATGGACGGAAGGGATTTAGATAAGAAATTTCCATTGTTTCGAGTGAAATTAGATATAGCCTAATGGTTAGGTGTAAACCTGTTTATGAATCCTTCAAGAACTCTCGCGAATCCAACAAAATAAAACAGATGTCCTGTAAGATTTTTTCATTTCTTCCATGATTATTCTTAGCTTTTCCACTAAAAAATCAGATGTACTGTAAGATTTTTTCATTTCTTCCATGATTACTCTCAGCTTTTCCACTTAAAAATCCTAACTGGATCCTACTTTAAGTGGACCGACTATTTCTTTTTCTTATATGATAATGAAATCGTGGTCAAAATATTTCATACAAATTAATTATATGATTAGCCTGAAATCATAATCCAACTAAATTTATTACATTATAAATATAAAATTTTACTTAAAATTGGTTTTAATATCACTAGTTATTATTAAAAACTCATGAATTAGTCTGATGATAATTAAGGTGGTCACCCAATTTTGGTGCTATAAATCTGCTCAACCACTGTAGTACTTTTTTTTTTTTCTTTTTATGTTCTATAATTGGCTTTGATGGGCAGAAAAGCAATTTGGTGATAAACACATGCTTAATTATATGTGCACCAAAAACAAAAAGTATATACTAAACAAGATCTTAATTCCTGTTGGCTTGAAAATATGTGATCAACTTTTAAACTACTCTCCTTTTTCTTTTTTCTATTAAAGTTGCTTTAATTTCTTATTCATTATCATAAGGTGTAATAAGCTAAGCTATGTCCCTCATTTGTCCATCATTAGCTCTAAAATCAATATCAAATGATTAATTAATTTACTGCATTCCCATTTTCACTCATCCATCCCTGGAACTAAATTATTTATACAACAGTTTGTCTTTCAGGCTCTTTTGGTTATCGAAAATACAAAATGTTCGGCAATTTTTAAATAGCAATATTTTAACGATCAAGTTAATAAAAAGAAAAATTTTAAAGAAAATGGATCATAAATACATATATGGGAGATTTTCAAAATCTTATATAGTACTCTTCTCATCTATCGTTAATGGGCATAGTCATAAATGTCTAGTAACTATGATTCTATGTATTAATTATATGTAGCATTTGTATCAATAATACATCCATTGAGTAGTTTGATTATCTCTCTCTCTCTCTCTCTCACACACACACAGATATATATATATATATATATATATATATATATATATATATATATATATATTTGAACTCTTAATTAACAACATTTTCTTAACTAATTTTCATTTTATGTAAACAAATATTGACAAGAAGAAATAATACTATTACTAGATCATTTGAAGAGAAGAGAAAGACGTATCATAAATCATAATATATAGGATTGTGGATATATAGGGAACAAGATAACATGGAACATTTTATGGGAAGAATTTGGCAGTTATTATACAATTAGGGTTTTGCATGATTAGACACGAGAGGTGTCGTTACAATTGTTGCAGCTGCATGTGAGCTTGACCTAACGGTTCAAAACAAGTCAAGAACTCATTCAATATCTATCCTCAAATGTTGTCAAAACAATATAAATAGTATGTCCGATATAAACAGCACTGCTATCGCATCTAGAATTTTGAAGAAGTCATCGAGGTCCACTAGAGTGTGAAGGGCCACTCCTCCATTACCAAAATTGTCCAAATAACAGCAAAATTCATATTCATATGTCCAGTTGGCCCTAGTGTGACTCATTTTTTTTTTAACATTTTCTGACACTTTTCTATTTTCTACTGATTCTTGTCTTTACCTTTCCTTTTATAATGTTTTATTTTTATAAGTTTCAAGGATATGCAATTTTCTTTTATGGTCTGATTTGCATTTGAAATTCAAATGTAGACATGGAAATTAAAATATATTATATGATGAAATTCTTCTTTCCATAGTTTGTATATATATTTTACACATTTTTCATCATTTCAATTGGTTTAATATTTATATTAATAAATTACAATATTTCCCCTAAGGCAAGATCCTTTCTATTACTTTAATTTTTCTTCTTTTTTTTTTTTAAATTAAAATATAGCAAATAGTGTTGAGTAATGTTTAAGCAGCATGTTGCTTTTCTTTCTTACTTTCCTAATGTACTTTTTTTGGCAATAATGAAAAAGAAAGTCGTTAACGTTCTTCAAATATAAAATGGGGGCACTCGTGTGTGGCTTCTTTTTAATACTCGTGTCACGTGTCACAATTCATTATGTGACATGTGAGATAGATCCCGAATCTTCATTGCTGATTTTTTGATATTGATATCGATTTTTTTATTAGTTTTAATATTATGAAATGTCATATTACACGTACCATTCTTTTAAAGGTAAACTGAATTTGTAGTAGAGAGGGAAACCTAACTTATTGTACATGACTTGACTAACATTCAGAATGGAAGATTCAAAAGTAGGCATGGGGCGGTGCCTTATTATTACAGATTACCAAATACCAAGTGGCGACGCATACGAACAGTTTCTGTTTAAAATTTATATACTTCTTACTTCATACTAATATTAAATTAATATTAATAATCGTGCTTTTCTCTCTCTTCGGACTGGAGATCGGAGGAGCGTCTTGTGCAAAAGAATGAAAAGACCATTTAGGCCCAAAGCAGGCCCCACTAGCAGCCGACCATCTTTTGTAAAGTGCTATTATTATTGTTGGGTTCTATATGAAAATTCCCCCTGGATTTTATCTAATTGCCAAATTCCAATTTTACCCTCAACCTATTTCAACTTCCTCCTGGATTTGGCCATGGACACGGCCAAAATCAGACTCAAACCCGAACAATTTCCAACACATGGCCAGGTCTACTTGGATTGTAATTGCCCGTATATGCAACGGTAATTGAAGAAAAAATCTGAGGACATGTGATGTTGATTGTCGAGGGAAAGGCCAAATTAAAGATAGGTACTTTAAAATGCAATATCGGGGTTTTTATGTAATTTCATAGAAATGATAATGGGTTATGATATCTAATCACCTCTTTAAGAAGGAAAAAAACAAGTCAGTGGCATTCTTATGGCAAATGTGCAATAATTCAAGTTTTATAATTCAAATTTAGAAAGCTTAACTCACTCTACAAAATTAACCAATAAAATAATAAGATAAATCAATAAGAATCTGTGGTTGTTTGTTATTGAAGTTGTTCCATTTCTCTGCACCAACCGACCCCAAGGATACCACTTTTCTTCCAAACCCTTCTCCAAGGCAAGAAAGCCTACCTCAAACCTCCATTTTTAATCCATGTCTTGTTGATTTTCTTTCAAGATGGTACAAAGAAAGGTACCCAATAGGCTTGGCCTCCAAGCTGATCAGAGATTGGGAAACCTGAAACCAACTTCTTGTCAACACCAAGATGGCAAGAACAGAGGATCAGATATGAGGAAGAAAATGAAAAGATCAAGATCAATCAAGCTCTCAGATATTGAAAGCTTGAATTCATCACCTTTGACGAAAACCATTTCTCACCCTGCAACTCCACAGAAGCAGGGTATGATCAAAACCAGTGCTGGGTCGCCAAATTACATGAAAGCTACTAGCAGTTCAGAGGCAAGAAAGGAACGTTCTCAGGTGAGTTCTTTCAACTCTCATGCTGGTTCGGATAGCAAGAATCTGCGTCGAAGAAGCACGAATAATTCAAGAATTAGCTCTGATTCTGGTAATCAACAGAATAAGAGTTCAACTAAATCATCAAGTTTGAAACTGGTGAGGACTTTAACAAAGTCTCCCAGCTTTAAGCCGGTGAGAAGTGCTGCAAAAAAATGTTCCAGGGTAGCTTTTTGTGCAGATGTTAATGTACAGAAAGCTACCTGTTCTTCAACTCTCAAGGACTCGAAATTTCCTCCTTATCTCACGCTCAATCCAGGAGGCACTGAATCAGAAGGAACTTCGGTCTTGAAGGTCTGTCCCTACGCCTACTGCTCCCTTAATGGTCATCATCACGCCCCTTTGCCTCCTTTGAAGTGCTTCTTGAAGGCAAAAAGACGTTCTTTGAAGACCCAGAAGAGCTCCAAACTGGAGGTTTCATCTCCAAGTAGAGTCGTGCCGTCTGGCAATGGAACAGAAGAGATGGGAATGGATTTCTTTATTGAAATCTATGCCAAAAATACAGATGATGACACTGAAGCGAGAAGGCACGCAGAGAACGATGAGAGCAAATTTGGTTTTGGTGGAGAACCAAAAGAACACAGTGAGTCCATCTTTCATGGCGATGATGAAGCATCAGCTGCGCAAGAAAACAAGGGCCAAGTTTCTGAGAACATGTCTGATGTATCACTTCTGTCCGAGATTGATTTCGAAGAAAATTTTGCAGAGGACAAATGTATCAATTCAGCAAAGGTGTGGATGGCAAGGGATTTTCTAGAAGAGCAAAAGACAGAAACAAGCACGGAGGAAGATAGCAACATTTCTGAAACAAGTGGTATGGAGTGGGAGGAGGGACTCATATTCAACACGGAGATTGATACAGGAGTTGATCTTTTGAACAAGCCTGAGAAAGAATATTTGATCGGTGTTGAAAGCACATCAGAAATTAAGCAGCTTGGTTGCCCTGATGAACCTAAGATTATCAGGTCAGAGGACATAACTAGCAACAGTACCGAGGAGATTCTAGCTGATGATGTGCTCCAAGAACTCTTTGATGAAGAAACTGCCTCCTGGAGCACACAGTGCTATGACAGTGATTCTGAGATGGAAGGCAACTGGGTGACTTTTGAGCCTACCCAGGATGATGCTGATTTAACTCAGAGCATAGCTGCATTTGAAGAACCAACAGCAGTGGGAGAGAAGGGTGAAGAATCTGGAAGAAATTTAGCTAATGCTCCGAGTGCTATAACTACCATGGAGGAGTCAATTCTGGAACCAGCAGTAGCCAATGAGAATATTCTGAAGGAGACAGAAGCTGATCAGAACTTGGCCAGTCTACAGAGTCTCCCAAGTGGTGCAGCTGAAGATCCAACCGAAGAGCAAGAGCAAGTTGCAGATGATTCATCTCAGAATTCCTGTGAAGCTACTCCCCATGATGCCGAGGTAAATGACAGCCAAAACCGCATAATCACTCAAGCGCAGCTTGATAAAATTCCTGAAGACAGTAATTCAACTCAAGAAGGAGCTAATAAGTCCAAGATCAAAAATTCAAATGATTCTGAGGAGCAGAGTGAATCGAAAATCTGCGAACTCAGTTCAGCTGAAAATGAAACAGGAGTTGAGAACGTAAAAGTGGAAGTCAACACCAACTCAGATGTAGAACAAAACTCTCTCATGGCAAATAACAGAACCAGCTCGGGATCAGGAAGCAGATGCCTTCACAGAGGACACAATTCCAGTCAAGAACTTGCAGATGCCTGCAGCAACAGGAGATGGACTATCAAAAGCAAGAAACCCGTCATGGATTCAGGGGAAGAGCGGGAATTCAACCCAAGGGAACCAAATTTCCTTCCTGTTGTGCCTGATCCAGAGGCAGAAAAGGTTGATCTCAAGCATCAGATCATGGATGACAGGAAAAATGCTGAGGAATGGATGCTTGATTACGCACTTCAACAAGCTGTCACCAAACTTGCTCCAGATAGAAAGAGGAAGGTAGCATTACTGGTTGAGGCTTTTGAAACAGTCCTGCCTGTACCGAAATACAGCAGTCATGTCAGGCATACAACATCAGCTTTTTCTCACTCAAGACCTATTCAAGCTTGTAGCTGATGTTTTCAGAGGTATAACACAACATTCCTGCTCTTCATTACGTTCCATTTCATTACATATTCAAAACAGAATATCAATCACTCAGCAGAAAATCCAACTGACATCTTATTCATCAGACTATTCCTTTCATTTTCTTATTGTGCAGGCAGTGGTCAAAAGAAAGCACCTAAGGTACATCGTGCCAGTGATAGTCATGCTAATGTTTTAGGAGTAAACTACAATTCCATAGAGCAACTAACCTGTTGTTCAGCTAACGCTAAGAAGAGTTGATAATATTTGATGGGTGTGGTGGCTAAATGGAGTTTGAATTAATATATGCAGTAACTGGTTTCTCCTAAGCTCAGCCGCTGAAGTGTGTGTGTAAAGACCTTCTAGCTCAATAGTATGTGTAATAGCAGTATCTAATATGTGTTTTTAGTCTTGTCTTCATTGTAAGAGGGAATTCCACCCTCCAAATGTTGTTAATTTATTATGGTTATTTTATGTCAACGTTATATAAAAGTTATGGTCATCATGTTTATGAACTGAATCACACAGAGAGATTGAGAAAACTTTTCATGGTTATGGCTGTTCCTGTGAACAGCAAAAGATTTCGGCAAAGTGAGCGAAAAAATAGCTTTTTGCATTCTCTAAACAATATCGAAGCTTAAAGCTTAGTTCATAAAAAGTGAATTACCTTACCTGAACAAATCCTAATTTACAATCTTGGTGACATGATATTAGCAATTGAACCAGAGCCAGTCGAGTTCCTTTACTGTACTTAGTTGGGTTCCACAAACAGAGATTATCCTGAACTAGGGAAACTATCCGTCTGAACAATTCAAAATCTTGAATGGATCCATTCAAATGAAAAATGGTTCACTAGCACTACCTCCGAGCAAAAACACTTCTCAGATACTTGAGAGGAAATATTATATGTCATGAATCGTACAGGTAGTATGATCACCGTTTTGCACTGGTCTTTTCATATTTTCCTAATTACACATGGTTATGTTTTGTCTTCAACCCGACCATAAGATCAAAATCTATCAATTCATAATAAAAAAAATGAATACCATTCAACCGAAAGCTCAAAGAAACTGAGGAAACAAAAAGTTAGTTAAAATTCGTTAAATTCTGGCTCTTCAAGTTTATGTCAAGCGTAGAAGTTGATGAATAATGCTGCTCATTCATTCAAAACAGTGGGCGCACAAATGTCAGCCATATTCCAATTTCGAATTAGCACAAATAGCAGCTGATCACAAAGTTTGGCACCAACTAAACAATCAAAACCAGTAATGTAATATTCATTCTCACCAAGATTCTTATGGACCAAAAATAAAAGGCTGCAACATGCAAATAACTATCCAGAATGCAATTTCCACATGTTTTATGCTATCTACATCAACGTGATTTGATCAACATCAACTAAAACCAGAAAATTTCAATTCCTTTTGCCATCAGAACTAACAAATCATTGCCATTACAACCTCACAATTCAAGTTATAGACATTCAATGCATAAGAAACATCCAGAGACAGGATGATTTGTGCAATTGACAAGTACATAGAGCATATACCTTCTATTAAATTAACAGCAGAACTCAAGTTACAGCAATGACCACGATTTCAGGATCCAGAAAAGGCAGGCTATCAAGTTACAGCAATGAAAATCTTGCAAAACTCATGCCTTTGCTTATTTTAACTTTCTTCTTTACAGAATTTTCACAACAATTAACACAAGTTTCTTCATAAGCATACAAATGAAAAATGCTCCCGTATACGTTTATGTATGAAATACTGACAGAAGCATATATAACTAAGTACTTGCAAAAATTTTCACCAGCATCACGAGCAAATGATTTTCATTAACTAAACTTTACTGATACATAAATTCTCGCATACAAAGTTAATTTATATACATCGATTACTTTACTGATAAATGCGAGTCAATTGTAGGAGATTCCAGAAGAAGTGATTGAAGCTTATCCACAATATTTCCCAGACTGCTTTCGGAACTTTGATTTTGCAAGCATTCCGTATCAGAAGTAGCCTCAGCATCCACACTCCGTTCCAATGCTTTCTTGGTCATTATATCATCATGAAACAACTTGAGTGCATCTGTTGTCGAAAAAGAATGCATAGATTTATACAAAACCTGAAATTTATCTCTCTTTTCTTGCGTATTAATCAGCTTTTCTCGTAATCCATCAGGAAGGCAGGCTATCGCACTTTTACGGTTTATCAACAAAAACAAGAAAAATTGACAAATTAAAACTAAACATGTCAAAGAATTCATAACAAATAACACCAACTAGAAGATTATCTATTGTCGTTAATTGCTTTACCTGGTAACACCTCTACAATTTCCCCACTCATATCCCACAAGCACTGACTGTTTGAATCCAATATTGAATCCCTCTTGTGCACTAGCTTCTTTCCCTGCCATGATGCCATCACGATATCCCATCTGAAAGACATTTAAACGAGATCATTATAAAAATACCAAACAAAGCAACAAAAAAAAAAAAAAAAACCTTACTGTGTGAAACTGGTAGCGTCTTCTCTCCCATTCCCTCTCCAAATGAGATGGTTTATCCAATTCTTCATCAGAACCATAAAAGGCATCTTCATCTTGAAAATCACCTTCATGACGGCCTGATACACATTCAGCTATAGTTTTGTCTCAATAATATCCCAAACATCCACCCCCCACCCCCAAAAAAATGGAACTTATACTACGGTTACCAGTGGCGGCAGGCGTAGGATCCAATTCAACTTTGGGTAGCTGCAAACTATCTGAGTAAAGCTCCTTTGCGAAGCTACCTTCCATCTCTAACTAAAAAGAATGCAGTAATACAGCTAGAAATCAAGACTCTCGAAGTAAGCAATTAGTACTGTCCCAACCAGAAAAAAAAATAAAAAATAAAAAATAGATGAGCCAAGTTTTTATATTAAGAACAATGAATATTTTACCTATTGATTTAGCTAACGGTGAGAATCAGAGCGACGAGAAGAGGAAACGGTGGACAATTATGATGGTCGCCGAGGCGCAAAACACCGAATGCGGGAGATCATTTTATATTCCGAAATTAGGCCTCACATCATATCTATTAATACTTCTTGGGCTGAAGCCCAATGGGAGAAGAATAAGTAGGTATTACGAAATTATAGTTGTAAAAGCCCATAGAATTCGAGGCCTTTTTCTCCCATTAGACAAAAACTCTAATGGGAACAATGTTAAGAATATGTGAGAAGCAATAGAACAATAATTGATATATTTATACCTTGCACGTCTCCTAAAAACTAAACCTATTTAATTTGTCGGGTGATGTAGTGGTTCCTTCATTGGATCATACAATCATTGTCTGTGTCTGTGTGTGTCAAATCCAATCCGTGACACAAAAAGCAACAATTGCTGATTATATTTATCCATCATCATCAAGCATTTTTGTAATAAGAATCCCAAAATGCTTTGTTTTTAATTTTTCAATTTAATTCACTATTCATCCTTCCATGCATTTTCTCAAGACTTTTATCATAACTAATAAACAAGTAATTTAAATAGTGGATTCATACATTTCAAATTTATCTTTTCCTCTGTAAGGTAACAATGTATAAAAGTAAGCAACTGATGCATTCGTTAATTTATAGAGTGTAACAACTTGTGGTGTAGTAGTAATGATTAATGAATATTTGTACATTATATGGATTTTCAGTTTCTACTGATTCCATGGGGATTGCGTAAATAAAGGAAATCAACTAACTTTGATCGCAACAAATTCCAAAAGATAATACTTTTTCATTGAATATGAATTGGCTAATGAGCAGTGAAAACCGTAATTAAGGACTCTTCAATCTGATTTACCAATACAAATAGAGTTAATTCTGTGCTATATTCTATATATATAGAGAGAGAGAGAGGATCAGTACGTACATAATACATATTATTAAGAAACTGAGTTTTGGTTTAAAAGCTATCTTTCTTTCTGTTTATATGATGGAATTTGGGACTCAAAGATACTTTTTTTCTGCTATTTTTGTAATCCTTGTGATATCTTCTTGTCTTTGGCTGGCTAACTCAAGCAATGTGAAGTGGAGAAAGCAGAGGAAGAAGATGAACTGTGATGTTTACGAAGGGAGTTGGGTGTACGACGCGTCCTATCCTCTCTACGATTCATCAGCTTGTCCTTTCATTCGCAAGGAATTTGATTGTTTCAAGTATGGCCGCCCTGACCATCTCTACCTTCAATACAGATGGCAGCCCATCAACTGCGATTTGCCAAGGTACACTTCTTTCTTTTTATAAAAAATTTGTTCCATTGAGCCTTATTAGAAGGAAAAACTTACTATGTTACACTCACATATCCTAGCGGAAACACTTTCCACGATAAAATTAGTAGAGAAAATAAATTGCAGGGGCATATCTGAAAAACTTTTTCTAATATGTTAGTAATGGACAGAATTATAAATGCCAAATAACTGTTGAAACATTAAATCATTAATTAATTATGTAACGGTTATTTTCATACTTCTGTTGACTAGTTCGGTTACCCTATCCGAGTTAAGTGACAAGCAGTTCGATTATGGCAAGTAAATTAATGGGTTGAATTGAAGAAAAAAAAAGGTGTTATTCCTTTAATTCTTAATCATTTAGGCTTAGCTTAGTATATTTTGCAGCTTCTTTTGAGCTGTAGTGCATAGAGAGGAACCCCAAATTCAAAAAGTATACAAATGGGTAGAAATTTCCATATTCCATTCATTGATGTCATGATTAAGTTAGACATGAGGTCAGAAATAAGGTATTAAGGTTAGACATGAGGTTTGGGTAGTCTTGATTTTGATAATGAGAGCCAGTAGTTCATATCTTTTATGTTTTAGTACTCTAAAAGAGATTGCGAATTAAAAAGAATTTGTGTGTATAATATACCAAGTACGTGAGCATCAAATTAATTATTAGATGAATTTTGTTTGGTACGAGCGTGATTGTTGGTTGGATGCGTAAATGTCCACTTCTATGATGTGATTGTAGTATTATATGTTATTTAGAATTCATTACTCATTATTGATTTGGAAATTGTCAACGCATGTACAGGTTTGATGGAGAAGATTTTCTGAGGAGATTTGAGGGCAAAAAGATTATGTTCATAGGAGACTCAGTGAGTCTTAACCAATATGAATCACTATTATGTATGCTTCATGCTTCTGTGCTTAATCTCACTATCACATGGCTGCAAAATACCTCTATTCCTACAGCCATTTTTCAGGTTAGTTAGCTCACATTTTGTTCCTCAAAGATCAAAAATTTAAGAACAGAAATGAACAAATTTTAACAATTGACTCGAGAACATTTAAAATTTTCAGGAGTATGGGGTATCTGTAATGCTGTTTCATACTCTATTATTAGTAGACGTTGAAGAAGAAGAGATTGGTAGAGTTCTGAAACTCCAATCTCTCAAAAATGGCAACTTATGGAAGGACATGGATGTTCTAGTTTTCAACACTTGGCTTTGGTGGTACAGAAGAGGACCTAAGCAACCGTATGAGCTCCATATATATAATTCTCCTAGAGCAATTATGCTATGGTTAATTAAAAGAACTGACTTAGCATTGATTCTTGGTTTTAGATGGGATTATATTGAAGACGGCGATATGATACTTGAAGACATGGATCGGATGGATGCTTTTCGGAAAGCTTTAACAACATGGGCTAGATGGGTTGATTCTGATGTTGATACAGATAAAACCAAAGTATTATTTCAAGGAATTTCTCCTTCTCATTACATGTAAGTTAACTAAAAACAAATGAATCTGATCATTTCCAGAATCCTATATTGGTATGATCTTATATGCATTTATTGAAATAGTGGGGCGGGATGGAACGAGCCTGGAGTGAATAACTGCTCGAAGGAGACAGAACCGATAGGCGGATCAATATATCCGAGTGGATTGCCACTGGCATTTTATGTGGTGGAGGATGTGTTAAGTAGTATAAAGAAACCAGTTCATTTGCTTAACATAACAACTCTTTCACAGTTGAGAAAAGATGCTCATCCTAGCATTTTTAGTGGGATCAAAGGTATAGATTGCACTCACTGGTGTCTTGCTGGACTTCCTGATACCTGGAATCTTCTTCTTTATACTGCTCTTATTACTTAGAAAATTGATACAGATTTTATTAGGCATTTATATATACTCAATAAGCATGCTACAGATTGCAGTATGTTGCATTTTTTTATACAATTTTTTTTTTCTAGTGAGGAGATGTGTTTGAAAGCTTTGATGGGGTATCGATTGGTAATTATGATTCCTACAGCCTTTGCTTAATTAGATTCATGGAATCTCAGCCGCAAACCTTTCGTATAAGCAAAGAATGTTACTTCAGCTGATGTGGTTCGAAACTTGTTTCCTTTAAGCAAAGTTTCGAGTGACTATTTGAAAGCGTTTTATCTCATAATAAATCAATGCTCAAACTGGATTATACCGATAATTATAAAAAAAAAAAAAAATGGAATACAGAATTAGGAACTCACAGTGGTAGGAGGGAGCAATTTTCACATTTTTGTAGGATTGTGGCAGCTCAATGATGAAGCCTGAGAATTGTTGCTTCAAAGGAACGAAAACCCTTCACATGGCGAAATCATGAAAAGAGCAGAAAAGTATAAACGAAGATAAAAAGATCTCTTAGAAATCTAGCAACACAGGCCAACGCCTTTAAAACACAATCATTCTACTCATCTCCTTTAGTCTAATTCAGCTGATTAAAAATGGCCACTACTCTTCTCACTTGTACTATCTTGGCATCATTTTTCACACTGATTCATGGAGCTTTCTACGAGGAGATAGCACAAGGCATAGCCATAAAGCGTGAAGAAAAAACAACACATCTCCATTTTTACTTCCATGACATTGTTGGTGGTGAAAATTCTACTGTGATAAGAATTGCTGGACCCCCAAAAAACAGCACTACTAATTTTGGCACTACCATGATGATTGATGATCCATTAACAGAAGGACCTGAACTTAGTTCAAAGATGATTGGAAAAGCTCAGGGACTTTATGCCATGGCTTCGCAGACTGATTTTTCTTTGTTAATGGTTGTGAATTATGTGTTTACAGAAGGTACATATAATGGAAGTAGCATTAGCATTCTGGGAAGGAACCATGTTTATGATGATCAAAGAGAAATGCCAATTGTTGGAGGCAGTGGGGCTTTTAGGCTTGCTCATGGCTATGCATTGGCACATACAATTCGGCTTGATGAGGACTCAGCTACTGTTGAATATGATGTTTATGTGACTCATTACTAGTTGTTCTTGATTTCCCCAGTAGTGTTTTTCTTTTCAAATGGGTAATATAATTAACAGAAACAATATAGATTTGGTTCAATATACACATTTTAATACGTGTTTATTGGTTATATATGCCTTAATGCTCCGCTTGTTCGTGCATTATGGAAGAATTTATTTATTCAAATGCTGAGAAAAGTAAAGAAACCATTAATGGCAATTGAAAGCTAAAGGCAGCACTAAGGCTCAATTCTGCATTAAGCAAGCATGATGAGAAAGGCTTGGAGCATTTGTGCATGTACAAATCACTTGCTATGCCCATCACATAATGAAACACAGAATACTACAAGCAGCAATAATTACTCTGCCACAAGAGGCCTACTTCCATACCAAAGTCATGAAAGGACAATCAATTTTCGGTTCTTACCATCCTATAAATTACAATCTATTGTCATTGCCAATACAGATCAACAAACAATACCGCAATGGCTACTCGTTTGTTCTTATGCATCGTTGTTTTTTCAATTCTTTTTAGCAGTCTTAATGGCAAGTTTTCTGAGCAATTCCCTTTAGCCCTATCCACAAAACGCATGGAGAAAATGACCCGGCTGCACTTCTACTTCCACGATATCCTGAGCGGAAGAAACCCAACTACCGTCTTGATTGCTGGACCTCCGAGTAAGATCTTTGGTAGCACTTTCATGATGGATGATCCATTAACAGAAGGACCAGAACCTGCTTCAAAGCTTGTAGGCAGGGCACAGGGAATGTATAGCTTCGCTTCTCAACATGACTTTGGATTGCTTATGGTTATGAATTTTGCATTTCTCGGGGGGATTTATAATGGCAGCTCACTAAGCATTCTTGGGCGGAATCCAATTATCGATACAGAGAGGGAAATGCCAGTAGTTGGAGGTAGTGGGCTGTTCCGCTATGGCCGAGGCTACGCTTTGGCAAGGACAATTTCAGGGAATCGGGAGACAGGGGATGCTATCGTTGAATACAATGTTTCTGTTGTGCACTTCTAATGTTCTTCACAATTATGCTACTCCTACTTGCAGTCAGTCCCTACTATTTTTCTATTTATGTCCCCAAGTTCAGAATTAAAATGAGTTTCCAATGATGTTTTTGCTTGTTTCTCTTTGCCATTACAAGATTGATCTAAGATTGCATTGCGTACCTTCATAATTCCATGTAGGAACCAAACTGACTTGGTTCCAGAGGGGTGGGGGAAATTAATAAGTAGATAATCAGCGAGATAAATTGGTTAAGGAGCAAAGGCAAAGTTATTGGATATTTTTACTGCAACACTATGCAATTGCAAACAAAACCTCAACATCCTTTATACATTAAACAAGAAGGAAAAAATAAAAGGAAGAAAAGCACAATCCTCACACAGTCAATAACCTCTCAATCTTACCTCCTAAATCTCCAACCTGATACAGAGAAAAGTGGTCTATCCTGCCAGCAAATAAACAAACATCCATTCTCTTCTTTGATCTTGTATCCGTCGTAGCCATAGCTTTGCAACAACCTGCTTGCCTGCAACATACCATGGTAGCTTAAAGGAGCTCTACCAAAACCAGCTAAGTCGAGCCTTAGATTCCATTTCTCCAGCTTCTCATGCCTCTCTCTTCTCTCGGGGCCCTCGCACGCAATGATATTTTTAATTTCCTCTCCAAACAGCATCTTCTCAACTTTCTGTCTCTCTACTGATGCTCTTGAGACAGTAGACTCTAAGCAATCGAAAAGTGCAGCATAAAAGTTCAAAGCTTCAGTGACCCTCTCCATCAAAGTAGAACCATTATGGTTAGATTCTTGCTCAGTAATCACCATCAATTTTGGTGATAGACTCCAAAGTGCACTTAGAAAGCTACCCATCTTCGGTGAAGGTGCTAGAGACAGCGGAGACAATGCTGAATCAGGACTTGCACTGTAAACATGGACCAAATCTTTCTCCAGCCACTCGCCTAAAGTCCGTTTGTTTTGGTTTATCTGCAAGGCACGCTGGAAGTGGTTAGAAATTGCCTTGTTTGAACCTGTAGGAGAGCTTCGCTTTGGCATTTCATCATCAGTTGCCAAAAGAGAGTGTAACTGGAGTATTGAACTGACAGCAAGAGCTTCTCCAGTCTTCACACGCAAACTTTCTATGTCTAGATCCTCTAATTTGCTGACTATAGGATGGAACTGAAAAGGGATATCCAATTTTTCAGCTTCTTCTGTCAGCCGAAGTGCCATTTGCTCCAACACTTCTTTCTGCTGGTGAATACCTGTAATTCTCAAATGGGGCGGGCCTTCTGGCCGCACGCTTAATGTTTGAAGTAAATTGATCCACTGCGCAGGTTCAAAGGAATTGAAATCAATAATATGCACCACCTTCTCCCCTTCCATTGCTTCTATAATGGCTTGATTTGTGATCACATATGAGAGCTTTAAAAAAGGGAACAGCTCAAAGAATAATCTTTGAACTAGAATTTGCTCAAATACCAAAGATTTCTTCGTGAAAGTGAGGGCTCTGTGCAAACCAGGCCAACCTTTTTTGAGAATCCTATCAGCAAGTGCCTCCGTGAAATAAGCTGCTATTCGCTGGATGGTATCACCTTCAGTAGAGGCTAGATGGGAGATATGCTCAAGGCTAATATTTGCATTCTCAACATTACCAGCAGCTACGTGGTTTACACACGCTTGAAGAAGATGAATAAGGTACAAGCCCCTCTCCTCAGATTTCAGCTCCCTCAGCCATGGATATGACGATCCATAACCTGGAGATAACGGCATCCAAGGAAAGAACTGAACAGGGGGTGAAGTTACGGATGATGTTCCATCTTCTTGAGCCATTCCTGCTATTAAGAGTGAGAAGAAATTCAAATACCCTGGAAATGCAAGTTGCAAATAAAATATATTTCAAAATCAATATTATGAATAACCCCCCGGAAAAGAAAGGCATAAAAGGAGAAAGTTAAATCTTTTGTTATCAGTATATGAAACAGATTGATGAAAGTTAATTCATTTTGCTTGCTGAGATTCAGAGAAAAGAGAAATAGAAAAGAAAGGACTACGTTCTCATTTTCCCATCTCCGAAAGCATATGAAATGCCTGTCTTCACAAGTATACGAGCAGCTAAGAAATGCTCAGCTATGAAAATGACAATACTGTTTCTTTGCTTTCAAAATTCAGAGAATTTGTGTCAATGTTTAGTCTAACACGTCATTCAGGGAACTGGTACGATAAAGAGAAACATAATTCAAACATGAGAAAAGCCTCTCAACTCAGTGAGCTTCTCAACAAAATTCGATTATTTTCCAAACTTTTCTCTGCAAGAAAACAGAGCATAGACCCAAACTACGGGGAGAAACAAAAGAACAATACTTTTCCATGCAAGAAAAGCACAGAGCGTACTTCTTTGACAGAGAAAACTGAAAGCAAGCTAGACGAGTATGTTTTCTTTTGTTTTAAATAGAACTGAAAAACTGGGCAACCAAATCACAAAACAGAGATAGTGAATTACCAGAGATGTTCAGTGCTTCAACCTGTGAATTACTGTTCAAAAATCAGGAGATAATCCAAATTCACAACTGGGTTATACTATCCCCGAGAAGCCAACAAAACCCCTGAAAAAATTCCCAAACTTGACAACCCAGTTAAACTAATCCATGAAAAGTGGGGTAAGAGGTGCGCGGAGGGGCAGTGGGGGTAGGGTTTTGTGGGAAAAATGAGCAGTGGAAATTGGAATTAAAGGTATTAAGTTGAAGGACATTTTCCATGGCTGCGTTGGCGACAATACAAGAGGTTGTTTTTGTCGTCATTTGTTTTGTTGTCCCTTGGAGTGATCAGAAGAATATGGAATTTCTTGAAATACAATACAGAGAGAGACCCCTACAAGATTATCTCTCTCTAAAGATTGTGTCTTTAATCTCTCTCTCTCTCTCTTCAAGTTTGAGTTCTTTTTGTCAGCATGTGAAGTTGATGGAGAATAAGAGCTGGCCAAAATCTTGGTATTATGCTAAGACATCATAAGAAGACAAGCATGCCCGAACAAAACAAAACAACACTCTTTGTTGTCGGGTAGTGGGTGATAGTGGGCATTGCAAATATAAGACTAACAAGTCCCAACAAAACAACCATTTGTTTTCTCTTTAAAGGTATTAACACCATAACACCATCCACTTGGTGCTTTCTTCTCATATAAAGACAATCGGACAAGGGGGCTATGGGAATTAGATACAAACTTTTAACTTTACTTCTGGAGTCTTTGTTGGGAAATTTCGTGCTTTTATTTTTAAACTAATATTAACCAAATTCACTCAACTGCACTTCACTTGTTTTTTCAGCGAGTCTTAATCCCTTGCCCACAGTGAGCTACGTATCGTCTGAATAGTTAATATGTATCGATCATTTACTCTAATGGTATATAGTGTACGACATATCTGCATTCTAAATCTTTTTTTCTTTCTTAGTTTACGGCTTCCAATTTTACAATATAATTAAATATTTTGATTTCATACTTAAAAGCTCTGATTATGATGTTGGGTTAACTGAAAAATTAATATGAATACTTCTTTATTTCAATTGATTTAAATTATACTTTTTTTATCCTTAAAAATTTAATTATAAAAAAAAAACAAAAAATAATCCTAAATTAAAAGCAAGGCAGGCTACATTACATGGGGTAGTGCTATACCACGTCATAATCATATTAACATGTAATAGAAGCTAAGATTTGTTGAATCTTATAGTGGGAGTTACAACATTTATTTGATACCCACTTGCCCATATATTATTGTTTCTTGAAAGTCTTATTATTATTTCTTTCTGATCTTCATGTATTTGGTAATGGTGATAATCGTAATTAATTAACAATACATATAGTGCCCAGCATTTGCCCATGTTAGCTCTCTCTCTCCCCTTTTGCGTTACCATTAAATATACATAATTTTTGGACTTTTTTTAAAGGAGACTCTTCGACCATATCCCATATGGAATGAGAATGATTATACTTTTCATACTAAATTAATTAACACTCCAAATATGTTATAATAAATGTTATGCTTTTTTATATTTTTCTTGTTAATGTTAAGAATCTAGTGAGGTTGAAAATATTATATCAATAAAAATAATATAGGTATGATATAGGAAATAGGTTTTTGTTTGTACGTAGGCTAAGGTTGTAATATAAATATATATGTTTTAGGAATATACTGTATATTTTCAGAATCACCATTTTGTATAACTCATAAACCTTCTTTGTAATCCCCGTACTTGGAAGTAATTGAGGTTATTCTATATTGATGAAATGTACTACTTGTCTACAAAATAATCCTTAATTAGTTACGCAGAAATTATAATATTTGGCAATTTGATTTAGATATACGTATCTATGTTGTCTTAATACATATGAAATATAAGCTAATTTTGTTTTAAATGAATTAGGAGCAAGTACCAAAACTGAAAGTATTTATACACTCCACATATCATCACTTATAAATTGAATTAATAATATAATAAATTGTTATATATATAAAGTGTAAGTTTTAAATTAGTTGTTTGTTTATAGAATTAGCTAGAGTTATAGTTTAATTTATTGTTTTGATTGATGAATACATATAGACTTAATTTGAAAATTAATTAGTGAAGTAAGATGATTAATGGGTAATTAAGCATAGATATTTATATATATAGAAGAATCCTAGGTTGACCAAAGTGGATCCAATAATAGTGAGTTTAGGTGCTAATTTGGTGAGAATCAAGCAAACCACACAAAATACGAAGTGGGATATGTACAAGGATAGGGCAATAAAATTGTCTTAAACGGGGTATTTATCGGTTTAAACAAAGTTCGAGGAGGATGTTTTCAAGGTAATGGTAAGTCCATTATTGTTGTGTAATGGATTTTCAGACAGAGTTTTTGTCCAAATTTTAGGTATTGTCACAAGATTAATGTTTGGATTGTTGACTGTTATTGTAAATGACAAACTCTTGTGGTGATAAAATTTAGTGCACCACTGCATATGTTGGGCCTGAGTTAGAGAAGGATTTGTTGCTACAAGCATACTATTTAACAAAGGCCAAGCCCAGAAATGAAAAGCCCAAGGATGGTGGATGTTCTAATTAAACCAATGTTTTGTTCAGTTATAGTAACGTGAAATCCAACTAATTAATCACATGCAATATAAGCTTTTCCTTAGCAAGTACTCCTATAAAAAACAAGCGTAAAATGATGAAATTGCCAGCTAATGCGTGACCATGAACTCCATAATGCGTACAAGTTAAGAGCATTAATTGGTTGGATGGGATGGGATGGCTGTTCTTCAATCACATTAATTAATTGTTTTGATATTCAAAAACTCGAACCTAATAGTACACGTATGGTACAAACTAACTAATTGTTGATATTTGACGATTCATGTTAGCACACCGTCAAAGAAAAGCTACATCAGTAACATAAGTGATGTCTGTTGTCATAGTGGAATTTCCACGTTTACTTTTCGTTTATGCAATAAAAGTTACTTTGGTTGATATTTTACCATTATAAATTAGGTATCAACTCCACTTTCCAATTACTTGTTTTTGGCCAATAATATCTCAGTGGATTATTATATTAACAAAAATCACATTATTTTGTCCATTAATTATAGATCTGATAATTAATACTTACCTAAAGAAATAATCGCAATCACACAGTCTGGTTTAGTGTTAAAAAAAAAAGTCAGGATAACTAAAGAATGGATTGTATGCTTTGTACGACATGAAATGAAATCCCAATAAAAGAAAAACAATAGTTCGTCCCAATTCAAATAATTGATGTTCACATTTGCTTACAGAAACGATAAAAGTAACTAACAAATTAACTATAAAAGAAAGAAGATGATATTTTCTGGTAGATTGCAGATACAAAAGTTATTATTTTTGGGTAAGAAGACACCAAAAATCTAAATAGTCTGACGTTATATTCGGCTACATTCACAAATTCTGTGTATTAAAATTGACAAATTACAAATAGCAATCCTATATTTATCCAAAAAATATCCTTATTTAAGCTCTTTCCTTAAAACAAACAAACATTCTTCAACTTGAGGATGGCGGCCTTCAGTTTTTGTTGGGATTTGAAGCTTTTGGTGCTGCTACTGCTACCATGTTTGTTTCCTTGTTGTTCCTCAGATTCTCTGCATCCCTTGGCTGCTACCTCCACGTTGGTGCATCAGAGTTATACAGGTGTAACAAATTTCACAGTCATAAACAGAAGGGCTTTGGCTCAATGTTCTTCTTCTTCTCCTTTAATCAAAATCACCACTCAGAATTCACCCCTTTCGGATGATCAATATGTTACTGTAACTGTTACTGGAATTTCAGATCCTTCCGACGAGCATTGGGTTGCCATGATATCACCTTCTGATTCTGAGTAAATTAATAATATATATGTTTTTGTTCTTACGTGAGATTTATCACTGTATTAATTGTTTAAGATTTACAACATTGTTTGTGATTTGTTTTTTCAGTGTTAAGAGTTGCCCTCTCAAGAAAGCTCAATACGTGCAGACTGGAGATATTAGTCATCTCCCTCTTCTCTGCCATTATCCTGTTAGGGTATGGTTCTTTCCGAGCCGTGTGGCTAGGCTTTTATTTTTCTTGCATATTGTTTTATTTTCAAAAATAAAATGATATTTCTTGGTCTGCGTGATTTTAGTATTTTGTTTGCAATAATAAATGCCATGCCACCCAAATAATTAAGGAAGTTCAATTCAATCCCACTAGCTACCTACCTATGCATGCATATGCCCATAAATTGCGATGCCACCTAAATTTAGGCAATAACAATTATAACATTCACCTTCCTCACAAGTCAAAAATATTAATTCTTCACCTAATAATATACATGAATCCACTTTCACAATTAATATATTTTATTAATTTGAAAATGTCAGTCATAATTTATAATTTTATTCATAGGACATATGATATATAGATCATAAGAATATTTTATTGTATTTTATTTGAATACTATAAACAACTAAGTTTAGGTTATGATACATAATATATAGGGTAAAAGTATGGGGTGAGATTGTACCAAAAAGAAAGAATTAACGACCATGAAAACACCCGTCGTCAAATACAAAACACTTCCATTGAATGCAACCTTGTCAAGACTTTTTCTGGACTGAACTGTATTTATATACTCATGGAATAAATTAGTATTAAACTGCCACATATAACAAAAATGTTATGCAATGCAAATGTCAACCGCTTTGCTGCTTCTTGGCAGGCACAATATCTAAAGAGTGATCCAAACTATCTTCAGTGCAAGAACTTAAGTTGCAGTGCAACAATAAAGTTTCATGTGGTAAATATAAGAACAGAAATTGAATTTGTGCTATTTGATGATGGATTTCTGGATCCCTGCATTATGGCAAGAACTTCTGCTCCTCTCAAATTTGCCAATCCAAACTCTCCATTAAATGGACATATCTCTACCACTGATTCAACTGCAACTTCTGTAAGCTAATTACTTTGCCTTTTAATCATTTTATCTTCAATCTTGAAGTTCGATTATTTATTCAAAACCATTCATATGTATTACAGATGAGATTAACGTGGGTTAGTGGGAGTAAAGAACCTCAACAAGTACAATATGCAAATGGGAAAACAGCCACATCCAATGTTACTACATTTACACAAGCTGATATGTGCAGTAAGTTCCTCATACTTTTGCTGTTACGAGCAATCCAATCGAGACTTTCTGTCCCGTGCCGACCACCAGACCAAATTTTGTTCCTAATGTTTAGATGTTATGCCATCTCATCAATCTTATGAAAATTATTGGATGATGTTAGGTTCCTTTATTCCTAGTCCTGCCAAGGATTTTGGATGGCATGATCCTGGTTTCATTCATTCAGCAGTAATGACTGGATTAACCCCTTCTTCCAAGTTCTCCTACAGATATGGAAGGTATTCAATTTTTGTCACTTGCATTTCAACTATATTATTCGTGTTTGAGTTGCATAAATTTGGTTTATAATTCAATTCAGTGAGAAAGTTGGGTGGAGCAATCAAACTGAGTTTAGGACTCCACCAGCTGGAGGATCAAATGAACTCAAGTTTCTTATATTTGGCGATATGGGAAAAGCACCTCTAGATGCTTCTGTCGAACATTACATTCAGGTACCCGATTCTTGATTACATTTTACCAAAGAATTTATTTTATTTAAAACCAACATTGGTACATTAGTTTAAGTTGTTCGGCACTTGTTTCCATTGGACAAGCTCTCAAAGTTGAGCATGTGTATGGCGAAAATAAATAGTTAATAAACTTTAATGTATAATATATATATATTTTGCAGCCAGGATCCATATCAGTGATAGAAGCAATGAAGGATGAGATAAAATCAGGGAATGTAGAATCAA
The DNA here is from genome assembly GCA_947683425.1 of Excoecaria cochinchinensis. Classification (NCBI taxonomy): domain Eukaryota; kingdom Viridiplantae; phylum Streptophyta; class Magnoliopsida; order Malpighiales; family Euphorbiaceae; genus Excoecaria; species Excoecaria cochinchinensis. The sequence continues at coordinate 279,153 of CANTUQ010000125.1, read as the reverse complement.
TATTCCACATTGGAGATATAAGCTATGCAACTGGTTTTATAGTGGAATGGGATTATTTTCTTCATCTTATAGCCCCGATTGCTTCTCGAGTTCCTTATATGACTTCAATAGGAAACCATGAGAGGTGTATATATACACATACATAATTGTGTTTTACAATTATTAGAACTCCATAGTTTTGTCCCCTCATAACATCCCATTATACAGGGACTACATAAAGTCAGGTGTAGTATATGGAACTCCAGACTCAGGTGGAGAATGTGGAGTTCCTTATGAGACCTACTTCCAAATGCCAACAGCAGGAAAGGATAAGCCTTGGTATTCCATTGAACATGGACCTGTTCACTTTGTTGTCATGTCCACTGAGCATGATTGGGCTATAGGTTCTGAGCAGGTAATATTTTAACTCTAATTTACTACTTGCTCTTATGTTCATAGCCCAACTAACTAACTAATAATCTATTCTTTTGTTACAGTACCAATGGATGAGAACTGATATGGCTTCAGTTAATCGATCTAAAACACCTTGGTTAATCTTTACAGGGTAACTTAGATTCGGCAGTTGGTTCGTTTACAAGACAGTATATTATTAATTAAATTGCACCACCAAAAAAAAAAAAAAAAACATTATCGGTCACTAAAGGGGTGGAATTCATGTCTGTCGCTAAATTGTGCATTTTATAGTAGTGTCGGTTCATAAATATTGATTGTGCAATGCAGACACAGACCCGTCTACTCATCTAAAGCGTCAAATGTGGACAAGAAGTTTGTTAATTTTGTAGAGCCATTATTGAAGGAGTACAAGGTTAGCCGCTGCCCTGTTAGTTGGAATAGTTATGTTACAAATTAGTTGCTGACTATGTAAAATTTGAAACATGAGATAGGTTGATCTGGTTGTTGTTGGGCATGTTCACAATTATGAGAGAACATGTTCAGTATTTAGAAGTGCATGCTTCGCTATGCCTACCAAAGATAAAACTGGAATAGACGTATATGATCACAACAATTACGCAGCACCCGTTCACGCTATCGTTGGCAATGCTGGCTTTTCCTTGGATAGCTTCTCAAAAAACGTAAGTTGCTACTCCAACTTTAATTTTGGCTTAATGAATGTTCAATCTCCGCTTACTTCTTTTCGGATAAAATTGGCACTACACTTGCATTTATAGATATAATGAACACATTTTGCTGATATAGAGAAGTACATATGCTTCAAGCCATTGATTTATTTTTGTTACGCCCGGTCAGGTTCCTGAGTGGAGTCTGAAAAGGATACTTAAATTTGGCTATGCAAGAGTGTCTGCTAAGCCAGAAGAGCTAAGTTTTGAGGTTTGTTAATACTAAGAGAAGCTTCTAATTTTCTAGAGCCTTTATCTTACTAAGAAAATATTTTCATGTATTAACTTGTCTTGCTCCCATTGCAGTTGGTAGATTCACATTCAAGAACAGTTGAGGACAGTTTCAAGATCATCAAAAAGAAACCGATATAGATGGAATAGTTGCTGGAGCTGTATTGCTGCAGTTCTAAATTTTTGCACTTTTTTCTTTTCTGCAAAATCTTGTCGGTATTTTTGCAAAGATATACATGTACAAACAATAAGAGAACTTATTTTGTACAACTTAAAAATCATACTACAATAAAGCAGAATTTATTATGTGGCCTATCTTTCTATGCCATTTAGTGAGTTCAAAGTTGAATGTTGCATTACTACAACACAGCCCACTTAACTCGGTGAACATCACAGCACATCATATTTCAAGCTGGCCTTTAAAGCGAGAATGAAAGAGGTTAAAATGTGTAAAAATTACCACAAAAAATACATTCTGTTTCTCAAATTCACCGTCTAATTGTGTTCCAATTACACTGTCTGCTATCTTATTTACACATGATAAAAACAGTAGCTGTCAAAGAAGGAAAAAGATTTTGCTTCCAAAAAGCCAAGTTTCATGCTGTTGATCACTTCTTTTGCCTCGAGGAGACTTATTGGTCATTGCCCCAAACCAATCGGTAGATATTTCGACTAGCTGTGGCACTGATGGCATTGTTACTCTGCTCCCTAAGCATCTGCTCTTGTGCACAAACATCGCCATCCTTCCCAAGTCAAATAATTGATATTAGGTGAGTTACCAGGAAACAACCAGTAAAATAAATTCAACAAAGCACAAGAAAAGAAAAACCGAAAAGAAAATAAACAACGTAGCCATGCAAATACAAACACGCAATGCAGTGCACGATGCAAAATTTGAACAGGTGGAAATGATAAATTTGTGTTTTGTTATCCCCCAGTTACAGATCAGATGATCCAGAAAAAATCACCGGAGACCAGTTTTTAACTCTCCGCAAGCCATGTGCTGACAGAAACATAATTCATTATCTTTTTAAAAACGTTCCCAGTTAGCAAATAAGAACTCACAAGAATAGAATAGGCATGGGCAAGAGAAATAAGCGTTGGATACAGATCTAGAACAGAAATGGCAATTTCCTCTGTTACTTGTGGGACCTGCACTCAGTATCCAATATACAACCAAAATAAATATCAGCCTAAAAAATTCACCAATATAAATGTCAAATATATGTTGTGAAGTAGCCATAAACATCAATAACCACTTAAAAGTTTAATTGAAGGATATCAACCCCTTCCTTGCAGCGCAGTTGGTCACCCTTGCTTAGAAGAAATATCAGTACCTGCATAAGCTGAACCGCAAACACATCGCTAACTGTCATTTTCTCCAGGTCTTGACACCTTTTGATGAATTCATCAAAAGATGGACAGACCCCACGATTAGGTTCATCCTTAGGCAGCTGCGATCGATAGTATTGAGTTATTGATTGTGTGAGATAGCCATACTTCTTCAGTGTATCACGCAAGGAACTTGTTCTCTGCACATCGAATCCTTCCAGAATCTCTGTTGTAAAACAACTGCACATGAAAAAATTTTATGAAGTTGAAGCTGGAAATATATATATATATATATCCTAGACACTCATTCAGCACAAGAAAAGAGGTGAGCCAGAGATTTGGCATGCACCACCATACATTTCTAGCTTTTATTGTCATTGAATACAGAGTAGGAATTAGGAAATATCCCTAGTACTCAGAATTAAAGGTTATCTATCCCAAGTATCTCAAACAAAATCCAGAAGCCAGTTATAAAAAGGAAAAGAAGTCACAGTTTTGGCTTTAGAACAAAGTTAATCAAATGAGAGAGAGAAAGAAACAGCTATAGTTGCCACGTGCCCAGAAGAATTGACTATATGAAAATAATTGCAGATATTCTGTAGCATAAGCTCATATATCACACCCAAAGCCGCAATATATATCACATCTAAAATCACAGTGCAGAGTTCATGATCAAATTATCCCACTTGACACTTCTCCCTCCCCAAGAATTGGACTTCCAGACCAATAACTAGAAATCACAGCCTAAAACATTTCATTATTAGTAAAGTTGTTCTCTTGACATTATAATCAACACCATCTCTTATAATCGACACTTACTGTTACGGGCAACTCCAAAAGGATCATGAGAACATAAATCCAGTCATCAATTATATCCAATCAGAAGCACAGGGGAGATCAAATTATAAAAGTTCCAAAACATAAACTGGTGCTAGCAAAAAGCTTACGCTGTTTTGATGCTTTCGGCTGCTTCAGAGGAATTAGGGTCACCTTCCACAAGATATATCAGCTTCTTAAGACCACATCTCTGAAAACATACAAATTTGAGCCAAAATGTCACTGTGAAATACTAAATCAGATCCTCAAGTCAACTATGTCATATGAAAAGATTTGTGCTATTACTGCTGATAAATATATGTATCATCAAATTTTGGGAACTAATAACCCACAATGTAGGTTTATTTTCCTTAAGAAAAGAGCACATTTGCCATTTTCAGTCACTTGATTCTATCAATTAAGGAAGACATTCAAAATATTAATAGCCCCATTTATTTCTGTCCTCTATCTCATTTCCTTTGTTCATCACCAAGTTCACTTTAGATTCTTCTACAACTTCAGAAGTAGCTAGCATTTGTAAGAACAGGTCTAGAATTTTTCATGATTGCTACCCAGATGAAGGCCTGCAAAATGTACAGTTATTTTCTGTGCATTGGGATAAGATTCTTGCTGCAAAAACTTTGAGCGAAAAAGGCTGCTGACCTTAGCAAGTAAATTAAAAAAAGCAGCCATTCATGAACTAATTCTCATCATTTAAATATCAAAATAATTAATTCATCATTGTTTGAAAAGCAAATCCAAATTTTCTGAATATTTTAAATCCAACTTTTATGAATATTTTAACTCCATAATCTATTTGCGATAGTTCAAGAAAGATACAAGCCTAGCCACAATATGCAAGAATCAATCTGTTTGAAAGCATAACCATGACTTTCAATTTTGTGGTTTGCAGTCAACTGAAAAATGCAATAACACAAACATTCAAAACAGTGAAGCACTGCGGTAGATTTATTGGAAAACTTTAACGGGCATATAACTGATCAACTGCTACAAACAGAAAACAAAGGTTAAACCAAAAATAACAAGTCAATGATATCAATAGAGTTTTTTTTTTAAAAAAAAAAGGTGAGAAGTGCAACCAGAAGTCTTAGTTTCTGATCTTTGTAGCGGTTATCCCTGATTGAAGATCGCAAGTCATCGACTTTCTTCCTCTCAACAATAAAATCAAGAACATATTCATTGCATAGATACTTATGGCGAGCTATCCAGATCCCATCTCCAACAGGCAACCGCCTAACCTGAGAATTGGATGACATGAAAAATCGATTAATCAAGAGAGACATCAGTAAACATTTGCACTTCCATAGAGAAACAGCTGAATCAGAATACAAAAAGGAGCCTAAATAAACTGGAAACAAGGGACCCAACAGCCGATACGGTATTGAAATTGAGTAGAAATGCCAAAAAATAAGTCAAATAACAAAGACTGCAAGATTCAGTCATGCTCTTAATTAAGACAGACTACAAGATTCAGTTATGCGCTTAACTAACACAGACAACAAGATTCAGTAATGCAATTCTTTGATAACATGTAAGGTCATCACAGGTAACATGGAGAAATGGTAACAGCATTGATCATGACAATATTACTGAAAAAATCACTCTCATCACTATCTCATTGTGCTCCCAGACAGACCTTATGATGCCTTTCTTGCAGAAAGATCAGTTATTTCAAAATTCTGAATCTAGAAAGGGCACATTATCCTAAAAAAGTTCTCGATGAACTCAATCATGAATCACAAAATGAACTAGTTGGTAAATCAAAACATCATGATGAAGCTTCCAAAAAATATATCGAGAGAATAAAAAATGTTTACCTCTATGTTAATTTTATGTTCTCTGCAAATGTTTTCAATAAGTTTACTGCACACAAATTATCAGTCATGATAAGCACAAGTGTATTGATGCAACAAAATAGGTTTCAAAAATACAATAAGAACAAAAAATGGGAAAAAAAAAGCATAAAAAAGAATCACCTAGAATTTAGATACATATCAATTGGCAAACCTTCCATCAAGACAGAAAGAGACATCGACCAAAGGAATGATACATATAAAATATATATGCATATATATATATATATATATATATATGTATGTATATGTATATATTTTATCATTTGTAAATACAGATGAAGGTATTGAGATAATTGTGTCTTACCAAGAGTATCTAGGAGTAATTAAAAAAAAACTCATTAGCATTGGACAAGTTGAAGCAATGCAAGTAAAAAAACTAAAAATTTGAAAAGGCAATGCAATCCCACCATCAATCCTATGCAACCTGACACTACGCAACAAGGAACTTAATCATGAATAAAAAAAAAGGGGACATCTTAAACTTTATGGTGGCAAAAGCAGGGTACATAATGAACTCTTGTCCAGTGAAAAAAGCAACAAATTTCTCAAAAACCTTGCAGAGAAAAGCCTTTATAACGTTATTCTTGGAAAATTTACTGATTTTCAATTCAATGTCATATAGCACAAAGACATCCCCAATTGGAGTTTAGCAAACTTCTGATTACTGACCCCTGGACGGCAAACTGCTCCCTGTCATCCAAAATCAGGATAACTTTGTACATGTCCTCAAATCTTTCACCTAAACTCAAAGGCGGCATGCTTAAAGTTTTCATCTTTGCTTCTAGGCCATCCAGACTTGACCTTTTCACAGGCATATCCTACAGGATAATCAGGAGTGACTTACAGAATATGAACAGTTGCCAAAGTTAAGAAGACATGAAATGCTTTTCTAAATGACAAACAACTTTCTACAGTTACGAAAAATTCAGTATTGAATACAAATACATACAGAGGAGCAAGCTCTCAAGGTAAATGAGTCACGGGCAGGGCAGACAGGATAGAAATTCATCATATTTCCACTACAACATCTAGAATCCTTCTGAACGCTCTGTTTACAACTAGCATCTGCTTGACCTGACCAATTTAAAGGCTCAATGAAAAGCATGTCTATATTGTAAGGAACATATCATAGGGCTAACCATTTAAAAATTAAGCAGACTACCATTTGTAAATATGCATGCTGTTGATGTAGATTGGCAGTCCTTTCTTAAATTTTGAGGCTCGGAATGTGCACTGTAAACATGATCTTCTCGAAGGCAACCCAAAACTGCCGTCCAGAGTGATGAGATTTCCTTGTTCCGTGAAGTTTCTGAAACTTTAGTGAAAGCATGAAGAACTTGTTCCTTAGAGTAGCCCATGCTCATTAGCTACAAAATGGGAAATCTAAGTGAGTGCAAACTCTATATCAGACATCAAATAGCACCTCAAACAAAGCAAGAAAGTGAAATAAGATGCATGTGTCATAGTTAAAAAGTTAGAAGGCAACTCTGACTGACAAAGATATTGCATTCATGCAGTCCTAAATTACATGATATCATCAAAGAATAAATTTTAATAGAAAAATAGTGAAAGCCACACCCTTTCGAGAGATTCAGGAGGAACATCAATTGATGTCTTTTGCCTGCTAAAATCAACAGATGTTGAGATCCCTGTTCTAGCTGAATCAGCATAAGCATACTCTAAATCTGATGCATAGTTTATGTCGACATCACAAGAAACTTCTGCATTAGCCAGTCCCTCTTTAGGATCCAAGAGACGAGCTCTCATAAGACAATCACGGGCCACTTCATGCCCTTCCTCTGTCAGCATATACCTGAAAATAACAGGGATTCATCCATTTATGAATTTAAGATTAACTACATATTAAAGAAATTCATAGTATTTAAATGCACGAACCAGAACATAAATCAAGCTTTGTTAGAGCAAAACTTTTATTGCTACATCAAGTTGACTTTAATACACTTAAAATGGGAAAATTTAGCATTTAAGAATGCATTTTAAGCCATTCTGCTACTAATGCATAGTTACTGTGTTACCCCGATGTGTTTGACCTATCATTCATGAAATCATGAACCACACATGCATGTTTAAGAAGTGGGCAAAAGAATCCTCTTGAACAGTGAGCTTTCATATTTCTTCCTAAATATGCCAAAATGAGGTTTTATAGCACTTATTATTCTAATGCATTCAGGTACATCTAATTTGCATAGTTTTGGCCCCATTAGCTATCCATGCATCTTTTGCAATAATGCAAAATGCACACAGAAAAAGTTATTGAAGATTCAGTTAAAAGCACATTGGTTGAAAGCACATCATGATATGCCATTCTTGTTGTAAGTCATATTTTGCCAAAGCTATGGGTCACAATCCACATTATGCATAAAGTACACAAAAATTGTGAGTTTTTAGAAAGTTGTGAGTTTTAAAAGGTATTACTGCATGCAAACAGACAATCCTAGAGAAATTATGCATTATTTGCTTTGAAGAGTCCAAGCCTCTAAAACCTACAAGAGCATGTAAGTTCTATGGGCTATGAGATTGAAGGCCCAAGTGTAAGCATTTAAGTACACAAGTAAAATGCATATTTTCTAGCTGTGATGTAATTTGTTTCCAAGAGACAGCAAGAACTAGAGAATAGCAAGCATTATCCAAAAATTAACCCAAAGAAAACAGCATATATAATTGCAAAAGAAAGCCTACTTTGCTGGACAACTAGATTTAACAACTAATCCTTTAGTTATCAGTGTCTTCATGCAGCTCCACCCAGTGTACCAGTCCCTTGTAGAACTTCCAAATTGTCCAGGTCTGCCTTTTCCCTTTTCCGGCCTAACAATACACAAACCCAGTTCTGAAACCATCAATCTACTTCCCTGGATAATTTTAAAGTGCTAATGAGCATTTTCAAAGTAGTAGTAACAACTGCATACATGATAGGAGCCCGAGATAGCCCACTAGCTTCAGCTGCATCGATAAGCTCCTGTTTATGCATAAATTCACTGCCATCTGAAGTCCGCCTATTTTGCAAGATATATCAAATAATTTTTCAGAAATATTTGAAAATATTAAATAAAAACATCACTTGAAAATAGTGATAAAAAGTTCAAGAGACGGGTTAACTACCTGTAAAGAGTAATTAGTAAGGCATATGCCACAGAATTCTTTTGAGGCACATAACGTTTTGGTCCTTTGGCTGTCTTACCTAAATAAGTGAATAACTAATATGTTATGTGTTTAGGAAAAGCCAAGAAATAAATGTGAAGCAATGCAGAAGAATGTAAACCTGAAGGTAATATAGGATACCCTTTTTTGTCAAGTCTTCTGGTTCTGAACTTCCTGAACCACCATCAAAAAACCCTTTCACTAGCTTCAGGATCCATTTACCCACACCCCTACACCATGAATACCACTAAATTACTCAGAATAGAAGTTTATGGAAATAAATAAAAGAAGAAACTATAATTGGGGTCACAAAAGCTACCCGAACTCCTTAAAATGCTTATTCGATGAGAATATTTCTTAGTTTGGATATATGACTTCATTGAAATTCTCGACCATTTTCTAATCGTTTGAGAAGATTTCTCACTACAGCACTGCTGCTATTGTGAAGATACATATGTGACATAGGTTAAATTTCAACATTTTTAAGAGGCATATAGCCCTTACCGCTTACCGAGCTGCAAGCCTAAGACAATTCATATTTACACCCGAAAAAAAAAAATCAAATTGTCCGTATAGAAAGAGAACAAAAGACATACTTGATCTGAGATAAGTCCTTGAGCGTTCTGATAGGATCCTTTGCAGTGCAGACGCCATTATAAGCCTTAGAAAGAGTCCTGTCTATGTTTTCTGATATCCCTTTTGGCTTCTCGGCAAGTTCTTGCCGCTTTAGCAGGATGTAGGAAGCGAGGTCAGCGTTTTCAGGGCATAATACCCGCTGCTGATTCTCCATTTCGGGAATTCAGACGATTTGATTTTCTGGATTATTAAAGAAGTAAAGAAAACATCGCATCAACCGGGGGTAATACTACATCTTATTGAAGACAAACGGAGAGAAAGATCGCGCCAGGTTTTTCAGCTTCCATGGAGTTCAAATTTGATCTGCAATGTGGGCTGGGCCTCTCTTGTTTTCTTTTTTATCCATGGGCCCATATGATCTTCACTAACCCAATTCAAGGGCTTTGAGCCTTTAATTATCCTGAAAGTATTTATCTAAATCAGATGTATTGATTAATTAATTAAATTAATAATAAAAATAAGTGTTTAAACGAATTGTGTAATTGTAACATAAAAATTATTTTGGATCCATGTAAGAAATAATTTCCTAATTATTAATGAGAGAATGAATTGATATGTTTAGGCTCCATACCTTGTCTTAATTGGCACATAATTGGATTCTAAAATTAGTATATAAACTAAAATTTGAATACATCAATCAAACCAAAAACTAAAAAGACAGTAATGTTGATAACATGCCTAAGTTGGAGACTTAGTTCTCGATTTAATATTTATTAAATTGTTAGTCATTCGTGATAACCCAGCAAATATCATTTGCTCTAAGGCCCATCCTGTCGGCCCATTTAAACTGGCAAGGCCCAAAGCCCATCAGCTAAAGGTATCAGACACGAGCTCCTAGGCAGCACACATGCCCGATCGACTGATGTGACCGCCAGTCCCATCGGCCGCCTGGCACAAGGTAGCGCCCATGCCTACCATCTGCTCCCTGTTATGTCGCCGGATACCTACTCTGACAGCCAGTAATCACTTCCTAGGCACTCAAGTGCCCTTCGACTATCTCTTATAAATAGTCCAGCCAACGATGGTACCAGGTATTGATTTCACACCATTATCTCTCTAAAGCACATTCTCTCTCTAAGCTACTAACTTAAGCTTCGGAGTGCTCACGCCTGGTCCGACCGGGCTCTTCTTACTGCAGGGTTATCTCATACGATCGGATCGACCTCTCTCCTACAGATAAAGACATTCTTGGATTTATCATTTGGTGTTTTCGTTGAGAGATGACGAACTCAAGATCCAATGAGAATACAACCCCCATGGACCTCGACCATGACGACAACACTCGTGCCATATCAGGCACCTCAAGAAGGAGGGAAACGCCCGCCAGGCCCCCCAAAAGGGCCAACCTCCTTCCCAAATTCGATGATGCCGCAATAAGGCAACCAGAGGACACCCCCATCACTGTGAGAGACATGCGCGCTATTCTCAGTGATTTTACAAAAAGCATTGTCCAAACCCTCAAGAAGGGTAAGATGCCAATTGCTTCTGAAAGAGCCCAAGAGGATTACCTCATGGGCGAAGACTTCAGGAGAAACAGGAACAAGGGAATCATTATTAATGAATCCCGAGCTCAGGGAACCAGGAAAAGTGCAATCAAAACCCCAGGCAAGAGCGACAAGGGGAAGCAGATAGTGTCTGCAAGTAGGGCCTCTCCCTACAGCAACAGGTCCGCTACTCTGTCTGCGAGGGATGATGTGTCCTACATGTGCACCCCAAGCCGCGGCCAGACTAGAAAGCACAAGGGCGAGTCCACCGCCACGACCCTGAGCAAACAGAACCCGTCGAACAAGCAGGACCAGTGGTTTATGCAGAAGCTCAAGCAGTTTGGTGTCCTCGCGCCCAAAAGAGGCGCCTTCGAAGGAAATACTTGTGGGAACACTGCCTCCCCCTTCTGCAGAGAGATCACCGATGCTGAGCTCCCCCCCAAGTGGCGAGATGTGGTCATGGAAAGGTACACAGGCAAAACAGATCCTGCCACACACTTGGCAGAATACTTGATCAAGGTCTATACTTATGACGAAAGAATAGCCTGTAGGGTTTTTCCCACCACTTTGGGAGGGGATGCATTGACGTGGTTCCATGAGCTGCCCATGGGATCCGTTACGTCATTCAGACAGTTGAAGGAGCTGTTCACTATGAGGTTCATTGTGCAAACACGCGCGCCCAAGACGGTGAACGACCTGTGCAATCTTTACCAAAGAACCGATGAAAGTCTTCGAGACTACATCGACAGGTTTCAAGCTACCATGTCTGAAGTAAGAAACGTCAGTGTGGAGATGGCGACTACCGCCTTACAAGGGGGCACCACTGACCGACCACTTTTTGAGTCACTTACAACAAGACCCCCATCCAGCTTCGCCGAACTAATGGAAAGGGCTAGGCAACACATCCAGCTGGATGATGCCCTCAGGTCCAAAAGCAGAGGAAGGACCAGCGTTCTGGACCGCCTACAATATCCGGACAATCGCTCTACTCAAAGAGCCCCCGCTTCCGATCGGACAGCTAAAGGCCAAGATGGAGCTCAAAGTTCCAGAAATTCGGGCCAAGCCAGAGGATCGGGAAGAGACCGGAATCCGCGTTCAGACGACCAGGCAGAGAGGACATACACCACTCTCAATGCCACTCCGACTGCGGTGCTAATGTGGATCAAGGAGAAGCACCGCAGAGTCAACTGGTCCAGAGACCTCTCCGGAAGAAGTCGGGATACAAGGGACCCGAGCAAATTTTGCGAATTTCACAGAGACGTCGGTCATTTAACCGACGAGTGCACTTCGCTAAAAAAAGAAATCGAAAGGCTGATACGCCGTGGGGCCCTCAGGAGATTCATAGGCCCTGCCAGAGGGGATGAACCCTGCAGACAGCCGAAGCCTAGAAAGGACGATCCTGACTCAGACGACGATGAGCGCCGGAACCCCAGAAACGCCGATCTGGGCAGGCCCTATGCAGGGGTGATAAACGTGATCACCGGAGGGTCGTCCTATGGAGAAGATCTCCCCAAAAAGGGGAAAGGGAAAGGCGTCTACCTCTCCCGCCAGGCAGAGCAGCCAGCCTCAGTCACCATTTCCAGCGAAGACGTGCGAGACGTCCTGTTCCCCCATGAGGACGCTCTCGTTGTAAGAGCTCGGATAAATAACTTCAATGTGAAGAGAATTCTGGTGGACAATGGCAGTGCTGTCAACGTCCTAACTCTCCAGGCATACCGAGCCATGGGACTCCCGATCGGAGAGCTCAAGCCGAATGCCACTCCTCTGGTCGGCTTGGGCAACGCCACTATCCCCGTGGCGGGATCTGTAGAGCTCTTTGTCGAGCTCGGCCAAGAGACAATAGCTCACGCTTGTAAGGTAATTTTCATGGTTGTCGACATGACGTTTGCCTACAATGCCATTTTTGGCAGACCATTGCTTTTCCAGACCGGAGCTGTGACCTCCATCCGATACATGGTGATGAAGATTCCGACCACAGGAGGCGTCGCCATCTTGAGAGGTGACCAGAAAGCATCCAAGGAGGCTTATATCACCATGATAAAGCAACAGCGAGAAGCAATGGTCGTAGAGCCAGGCCTCGAGCAGCAAGAGCAGGCGAAAAGGCCCAGGATGGACCCAGCAGAGGCCACAAAGGCCAGGTCGCTAGATAAAGGCAAAAATGTTCAGGTGGGGACAAGCATGGATAGAACAACTGAAGAAGCCATCATGCATGTCTTGTCCATCAATCAAGCGACTTTTGCCTGGAAGCCAGAAGATATCCCTGGCGTGGACCCCAAAATAATCACCCACAAGTTGAATGTGGACCCAAGCTTCCCTCCGATCCGCCAAAAGTTGAGAAGGCACGCGCCCGATCGGAGGAAGTTCATTTCAGAAGAGATTGATAGGCTACTCAAGACCGGAACCATCCGAGAGGTAGACTACCCTGAATGGCTGGCTAATGTGGTGTTGGTCAAGAAGAAGTCTGGCAAGCTGCGAATGTGTGTCGACTTTACCGACCTCAACAAGGCATGCCCCAAAGACAGCTATCCCTTGCCAAGTATAGACCAATTGGTAGACGCCACAGCATGCCATGCCATTTACTCTCTTCTAGACGCATATGCCGGCTACCACCAAATTCTGATGTGGCTCCTTAATCAGAAGAAAACCAGCTTCATCACAGACGACGGAACGTTCTGCTACAGGATGATGCCGTTCGGACTGAAAAATGCTGGGGCCACATATCAACGTCTGATGAACAAGATTTTTAAAGACCAGATCGGGCAGAATGTCGAAGTATATGTTGACGACATGATCGTCAAGAGCCGAAGCGCCGAGGAACATCCTGCCGATCTGGCAAAAGTTTTTGACACTCTAAATAAGTTCCAGATGAAGCTCAACCCCGAGAAGTGCGTCTTCGGGGTACCATCAGGAAAATTCTTAGGATTCCTAGTCTCTCAACGAGGGATTGAGGCAAATCCAGAAAAAATAAAGGCCATCCTCGAGATGCAACCCCCCAGGAGCATAAAAGACGTCCAGAAGCTGAATAGAAGAATAACAGCCTTGGGACGATTCATTTCCTCTTCCGCCAAGCGCTGCACGCCTTTTTTCAAGAAGCTGAGGAAGAGCGAAACTTTTATCTGGGAGGAAGACTGCCAGCAAGCCTTCGAAGAGCTGAAGGCATTCCTCACCAACCCGCCGCTGCTCAGCCGACCGGTACCAGGTGAAAATTTATACCTCTATTTATCCACCTCTAAGGAAGCTGTTGCAGGTGCTTTGGTCCGAGAAGAAGATACCCAACAGCTACCCGTGTACTACGTAAGTGAAGTACTCAGAGGTGCAGATCTGAGAAAGGGACCGGTTGAGCAGCTCATTATTGCCCTCATGATGTGTGCAAGGAAGTTGAGACCTTACTTCGAGGCGCACACAATTGTCGTCCGATCGGGTCATCCTCTAAGAAAGATACTCCAGACGCCCGATCTGGAAGGCAAAATGGTGGGGTGGGCAATTAAGCTACAGTCCTGGGATGTCAGGTACGAGCCCAGAAAAGCAATAAAGGCCCAAGCTTTAGCAGATTTCATAGCTGAATTTGCCGGTGAGGCACCACAAAGTCTGCCCAAGCCACAAAATTGGGAAATGACAGTCGACGGCGCAGCGAACGACACTCGAGGAGGCGTCGGTATAGTAATAAAAGGCCCCCTGGGCATCACAATAAGGTACGCTATAAAGCTTAATTTTAAAGCTTCTAATAATGTGGCAGAGTACGAGGCACTCCTTCAAGGGCTCAGGCTGCTCCACGCCATCCGACCAGAGTCAGTGGCCATTAGGAGTGATTCCCAGCTGGTAACCAGTCAAGTCTTGGAGACCTTCGAAGCACGTGAGGCCACAATGATCCAGTACTTAGCCAAAGTTAAAGCTGCTTGTGCAAAACTGGAAGAAGCTGGGTCGGAATGGGTGCTACAGAAAGTCCCGAGAGACCAAACCGCGGAAGCCGATCGGCTTGCGAAGATGTCTGCTTCCTCACAAAGCGTTGTAGAGGAAAGAATTGCTGTGGTAGACCAAACTTCCTCCTCCCTGGACGAGCCAGAAATGATGGAAATAGATCAAGAGAATGAAACCTGGATGAGCCCAATTCAGCAGTTCCTCCAGATAGGGCGACTGCCCGAAGACAAGGACGAAGCTCGAAAGGTATCTCAAAAATCTCTCAATTACTCCATCATTAACGGTGATTTGTACAAAAAAGCTTTCAGTCACCCTTGGCTCAAGTGCGTGGCGGAGGAAGAGGGAGACTACATCCTCAGAGAACTCCACGAAGGCATATACGGAGCGCACAAGGCAAGCAAAGCCATGGCAAGAAAAGCCCTTTAGACGGGATATTACTGGCCTAGCATGCTCAAGGATGCCCAGGAGAAAGTAAGGATATGCCCGCAGTGCCAAATACACGGCAGGATTATAAGGCAGCATGGGGCAGACCAACAGCCGATCGGAGTCGTGTGGCCGTTCGACCAGTGGGGTATGGACATCTTAGGACCTTTTCCCCAAGGCAAAAAGCAGATGAAATTCCTCATAGTAGCAGTGGACCACTTCTCCAAATGGATAGAGGCTGAGCCGGTAGCCACCATCACAGCCGAGAGGGTCAAGAGCTTTACATGGAAGAACATCGTCTGCAGGTATGGCTTACCCAATGTCTTTATTGCAGATAATGGCAAGCAGTTCGACAGCTCCGTCTTGAGAAACTTTTGCCAAGGCTTGAACATCAAATTGAAGTTCACATCTGTCGCTCATCCCCAAAGCAACGGAATGACTGAGGTCTCCAATCGGACCATCTTGGAGGGATTGAAGAAGCGACTGGGTCAAGCCAAAGGCAACTGGACTGAAGAACTGCAGAGTGTCCTGTGGACATACAGAACATCCCCCAGAACAGGCACTCATCAGACACCATTTTCTCTTGTTTAAGGCTCCGAAGCAATGATTCCTGTGGAGGTCGGCCTCCCTTCTTACCGATTGACTCTTTACTCCGAGCGGGTGAACACTCAGGAGAGATGCCAGGACCTGGATCTCATCGAAGGAAAGAGGGAGGACGCTTACGCCAAGATCGCTGCCTATAAACAAAGAGTGGCCAGATACCATAATTCTAAAGTAAGGTCCAGAACCTTCAATGTAGGTGATCTGGTGCTCAGGAAGGCAGAACTAGGCTCGGGAAATGCCGGAGTTGGGAAGCTGATGCCGAATTGGGAAGGGCCCTACGAGGTTTCTAAAGTCCTAAGTCCGAGCACTTACAGGCTCCGAACAGTGGAGGGGCAAGATATCCACAGAAGCTGGAATGTCGAGGTACTCAAGAAGTACCATGTCGCATAATGTATTAAAACCTGGCAATTGCCCGATTAATAAAGAGGTTCTTTCTTTGAAGCATCATGTGTAATTTATACACTAATCTAAAGTGTTTGCTTTACGGAGGATCCTACCTTCCCCCCAAAAATATTATCTGTATTTTAGAGGATCTAATCTCTCTCGCTCGGTTATGCAATTTTTATGCAATTCTACGAGTACTCTCGGCTATACAATCCTCATGCAATTCTACGAGTATCGCCTAGCTCAGTTGTGCAATTATTATGCAGCTTTATGAGCATCGCTTAGCCTAATTGTGCAAATTTTATGCGATCTAAAAAGCCAGACTGACCCGATCGGTCACTATGCTTTGACGTTATTTTAATTCAGGAAGTACTTGTGAAATTTAATGCGAGTTTTAATTAGCTCGATCACATTGCAAATTTTAGTACAAACTTATGTATACGTTGATTTGCAGAAATATGCAGTTTTATTAATAGAAATGCCTCCACTATACAATTTGTGAATAATTGTTACAAGTAAAAAAAAAAAGGGGGAAAGGAAAAAGTAAAGCTAAATTCCTAGGCTAACTATCTATATCTACAATCTCCACTTCACCAGGAGGATCGGCGACTTCTTCGACGATTGGATCGAGGGTAGCTTGAGAAGGGTCAGCAGCTGACGGTGCCGATACTGCCCCCCCTTCAGAGACAGGCCCAGTGGAGGAAGGTGCCATCGGCTCGGCTTCAGGTGCAGGAGGAGCCCCTACTTCAGTTTCATGGACTGAAGACGCCGCAGGCTCCATTTCAGAAGGAACCTCTTGAATAGTCTCCAGAGGTAAAAGACCTTCCTCAGAAGTTCTCTCGGTGATTTCCCCCTCGGGAGCGCCTTCGTCGTCATCATTTGGAGGAGCAGGCAGTGATGCCGGGTCGTCCATCCATGACAGATCCGCCCCAGGGAAGCGCCGCCCAGCTTCATGGACTAACCGGGACAACAGCTCCACCTGAGCGTCTGCCAGCTCATCAATCAGGCGCTCCTTTTGAGTGGCAAGCTCAAGCTCAAGAATCTTCGAAAAAGAGGCCTCCCTCTCCCCTTCTGACTTCTTCAAGGACCCCACTTCTGTCCGAAGCTGCTCGCCCTCTGCCTTCAGCCTGGCATTCTCAGCAGCCAACTCTCTGCACTCAGCATCCAGTCGGGTTGCATCTGCCTCGAACCGCTTTAGCTGGGAACCCTCCGCAGATAGGCGGGCCACCTCCCATTTCAGCTTATCGGCTTCGCTCTGCCGAGCCTTCAGGTCTTGAGCGCTCTGGTACGCCTCCTCTCTTAGGGCCACTGTCTCTGATTGCGAGGCAGCATACCGCTCCTCTAGCTTGGCAACCTCGGCTCGAAGGTCGGAAGCTTCCTTTTTAGAAGCCTCACAGCGCGTGGTTGCCTCCGCCTTGGCCACGGCGCCCGACTCGGCCCTCCCTTTCCACAAATGCATCATCATGTGCAGCCGCTGTGTCCTCCTGGCAGCCTACACCGAATAAAGACTAAAAGGCTCAGACACAAAGGTATAAACAAGCACCAGAAACAGTCAGTAAAGTACTTACATCTATCAGCTGCTGGCCGATGGCTTGAGCTTCCCTGCTGAGCTGACTGGCGTCGCCAGCATCCCGATGATCGTCCTCCCTGAGAAGACCCCGGCAAATGTAATTGGCCACCTGGCCCACCGACCAGTCATCGCCAAAGTTCTCTCTCAAAACTTCCTTCATAGGGACGATCCGCCGATCGGATGAACGCCTTGGAGACTCGCCGTGCTGCACAGCTTTGCCTCTTGCCGCAAGCCGAGCATCCGATTCGGCGATCAGCTCAGCAGCTCTCTTTTTGGCCCCTTCCTCGGCCTTTTTCTTGGCAGCCTCCTCTGCCCTCCTCTTAGCAGCCTCTTCCGCCTCTCGGATAGTAACACCGATCGGCTGATCATCTTCGTCTGACTCATCCCGAAGAGTGTGGCGCCGGCGGCGTAATGGCCGAGCAGAGGCCTCAATTCGAGGCATAGTTGTTGGTCCAGCAGCAGTGGAGGCAGGTGCAGTAATGGCAGCTGGGGGTCCCGATGACACTGGAACGGCAGCGATGGCCGGAGTCATCGCAGAAGTACCGGCCGCCCCCTTAGAGGTCGGAAGCTCGAAAGCGAGGACCAGTTTCCTCCTTTTCCTTTGCTCCTGAGCCTTCTTCTCAGCCTCACGTTTTTGGCGGATCCGATCGCCAAGTTGTCTGGAGGCCTCATTCCCACCAGCCATCTCAGCTGTACAACAGAAAATAAGCTAGATAAGTTTTTCGTACACAAATTCTCTTCATGAAACATTAATAAAGTGCAATGAATGTTTTGATGCATGATGATTGGGTTTTCTCCGATCCTAACGCTCACGTTCTACGTCCCCAGCGTCTTGAAAGCCGGGAGAGCCAAATAGCGAACGCAAAAGGAATTTGGATTCATAAGGCCCTCCATTCCTGCTGACGGCGGCCATCAGTTTTTGTATATCATTTTCGTAGAATTCCTGACCGACGGCTAGGTCCTTCAGGACTTTGACCCTAGCCGATCGGGTAAGGCGCACTCCAAACCCACTTTTCTTGCCCACCAAGAAATATCGTTCCCGGTACCCTTTCATGGAGGTGGGGACGAACATCAGTTTCCTCTTTGGGCGGCTCGTAAAGAAGTACCCAGTTCCGTCGCTCCGGCCCGAGATGTAGAAGAAGTGGGTAAAAAGTTCCAAGGTCGGTGCCACCACTTCTATTTAGCAAAGGATTTTGAAGCACGCCACCGATCTCCAGCCGTTCGGATGTAGTTGGTTAGGGGCGAGATCATACCCCCTTAGTATCGCCATCTCAAAGGCACCCAACGGGAACCTCAGGCCTGCATCTAGGCTCTAGAGGTGGCATACGAACCATTCTCCGCCATCCTGGCCGAAGGGCCCTTCAGTCACCCCCATTGAATCGGGGCAGGCCAGCACTGATATCTCATCTGGAAGGCCATATTTAGAAGGAATTTCGGCCACCTCTGCAGCGGATAGGCGAGAATGCGGCTCGGGGGCTGGTTTGTTCTCATACCACTCCAAAAAACTTGTGTCTAATGCTTCAGTACTACTGGAGGCCATCTTCAACAAAAGAGAATGAAAGAAAGGCGCAACTCTCTTTTCTAGATGAAATGGGTGTGGGAAGAAAAAGGAAATCGCAAAGAAAGCAAAAAGAAAAGTTACTTACTTGATGAAAAAGACTTGAAGGAATTCGAAGAAGAGGTAAAGAGTAGTTGCAGAAATCTGGGAATCAAAGGAAGATTTTGGCAGAGCTTCGCTAGAGATTTCGAAAGTAAAGAAGAAATGATTCACAAAGTCCTCTATTTATAGACGGAAGCTTCTCAAAAACGCCAAAGGACGCGCCATTCAGCAAGCGCCACGTGTCAAAGGACATTATGTCTCTGCGAAGAACGAAGCGTCGCCCTCGGTACGCTCAAAGCATTAAAGGAGAACAGCTGTCATAGCAGGCACGTCGCTTCAGAAAAAGCGCCTCCCAAATTCAAAAAGCGCGCCAGTACGCGTCTTCGGATCGGGAATCTCCATAACTGATTCCATCCGAACGGACCAACAAAAGCAAATCTATGCCCGATCGGACCCGTTGAGGGGGGACAAGTGATAACCCAGCAAATATCATTTGCTCTAAGGCCCATCCTGTCGGCCCATTTAAACTGGCAAGGCCCAAAGCCCATCAGCTAAAGGTATCAGACACGAGCTCCTAGGCAGCACACATGCCCGATCGGCTGATGTGACCGCCAGTCCCATCAGCCGCCTGGCACAAGGTAGCGCCCATGCCTACCATCTGCTCCCTGTCATGTCGCCGGATACCTACTCTGACAGCCAGTAATCACTCCCTAGGCACTCAAGTGCCCTTCGACTATCTCTTATAAATAGTCCAGCCAACGATGGTACCAGGTATTGATTTCACACCATTATCTCTCTAAAGCACATTCTCTCTCTAAGCTACTAACTTAAGCTTCGGAGTGCTCACGCCTGGTCCGACCGGGCTCTTCTTACTGTAGGGTTATCTCATACGATCGGATCGACCTCTCTCCTACAGATAAAGACATTCTTGGATTTATCAATTCGATTTCTAATACAATATGATATATAAGATTTTTGTTTGAACAACGAATATTATAGCATGGATTTGTTGTGAGGGAGAAAGAAAGGTGACAACACAAGCAAAGCAAAATACTCGTTTGTCTCTTCAAAGTTTACGTCTAAAAGAATAGAAATGGTATGATATGTATATAAGCAAGCAGTAATGCATGGTTTGATTGAGTAAGGAAAAATAAAGAATTGAAAGAAAAGAATGAGGAGAATGGAGTGGTGGCTGATGATGATTTTTGTTGTGATGCGCAGCTGTAGAGGTGAAACTGTATTAGGTATTGGGGAAGAATGCAAAGTTGACGTGAAAAGTCTAGTAACACAATGTGCAATTTACGTAGAAAAATATTTCCCAAAAATGGATCCATCTGCGGAGTGCTGCAATGTTATACGATCAGTTGGAGATATTAAGGTTCCATGTTTATGCAAATATATCACTAAGGATCTTCTTCAACTCATCGACATGGACAAGGTTTTTTTTGTTGCTCGTGTCTGCGGCAATCCAATTGCTCCTGGACTCAAATGTCCAACTTAATTATACTTTCATTTTCTTATTATATATATCAACTTATTAAATTTCGTCTGGTGATATAATAATATTTATTTGAATTAATTTACTATTGTACTGGTCCGATTTGGACTAACGTAGATGCTTTTACAATAAATATTGATGCTTTTTTCAACTATTAGCATTTACTAGAATAAAACAAATACAATCTCTATATATCTAATTGTCCCACTTTTCCCACCTGGCCACACATCTCTTAGCAGTGATGGCTGTATTAATAAATACAATCAGAAAAGCGGAAGTTGCAATCAAATTAAAGCTAATTGACGATAGGAAATATACACTTGTCCCACTAACAAAACCCCCATTATTTTTATTTACCTAAATTCATAATAATTATGCATCAAATTAATCTACTAATTTTCAATAAAAATGGATTATATGATAGTAGTTAATATATCAAGAATAAACATTCTAATAAAAATTTCATAAATTCAATTAAAATATCTTCTTCAACCCCCAAGCAACTTCAATAAAACAGTATTGAAAAATGAAAAATATCTTCTAACTACTTTGATATAAACCGTGGGATCACCATCAATGACTCAACACCGTCCATTGTGTTCCCCGAAGCTAATCCAATTACCCAAACACCTCATCCTTCAACAACCACGTGTCGGTCGAAATCACATCATACCGGCCGCTTATATACAAAGAAAAAAGAAAATCAAACGGGGTACCCCCCCAATACCTCAGCTTCGGAGTCCCAGAGCAACTAGGTTCGGACAAAGGCTCCTTATCCATTTGCAGTTATATTATTATATCTCCTGCACTTTCTAGACTCCGCGATGTATATCGGTTGACAATAGACGACCAGCGGGAAGCCCTTCTTTAGATCGGACGGTAAAACGCAAATAATGATCTTGATATTCTTAGATATTGATTTGATTTTTGTTTTTCAAGTTTGATGTTGTGGATTTCTTTCTTTTTCTGGCAGGTAAAAGAGTTTAATTTAGTGTTGACAAAACGATGGCTTTGGTTGCGGGACACAGATCCACGCTGAATCCCAATGCTCCGGTCTTCATTCCGGCGGTGTACCGTCAAGTGGAGGATTTCTCGCCGGAATGGTGGGATCTAGTGAAAACATCAACGTGGTTTCGTGACTACTGGCTGAGCGAACATCCGGAGGGGAGCTTCGACGGCAGTTCTGTGGGCGACGCCGATGATGATTTTGGGGATGTGTTGCCGGAGAACATCGAGTTCGGTTATGATGATGAGTTAGCTTATCTGGAAGATGAGATGGAGGAGATGATCAAGTTGAATGAAGATCAAGAGAAAAAGAAGCAGCTTGATGGCAAGACTTTATTGGGTAAAGACTAAATTATGGAAAGATCGTAGCTTTTGTCTTTGTTCAGTTTCCAAATTGATAGAAAATATTGATCGTGCAGGTGGTAAATTGGATCTGAAAGGCTTAGTGAAGGAGCTGAGCATACCAAAATGGGGAAAAGAAAAGAGTGTCAAGTCTCCGGCGAAGGCACCAAAGTATCAAATGAAGGCAGTGAGCCCGAAGTCTGACCCTCGGCGCATTCACCAAATCCACCAGCCTCGTTGAATAGAAATTGGACGATAAGAGCTTTTGAGTTGCCAATTTGCAACTTTACCGGAGTTTTATGCTCTGTTTTGTAAATAGCACGTCCGTGTCCTTTTTTGCTTTTTCAGTTGGGTCATGTGTGTTGTGTAGTTTGGAAATGGTTGTAACTAGGTGATGAGAATAATCAGAATGAGCCTTTGTTCATTAGCAGGATTAAGCAGATGAAGTTGCCTCTTGAAAGAATTTGATCAGGAATTTCATCATATTTGCATTGGATTGGATTATGAAAGTTGTAGGAATATATGACTCGGTGATTGCAACTCTGGTTAGAGCATGACCTCGCATCCATCATTTCCTTCAAAATGGCATTTGAACTCAGAAATCGAAGTTCATGATTCTAGTAATTTTAGGATAGAATCGGTATAATCAAATTAATTATAATTGATAATTAAACATTATATCCCTCCTAATCAAAAAATAATTTTAGCATTTGACTGCTATGTAATGGTGTGGGCGTATAGGCAAAGAATGCGAGCATGTTATAGATTTTCTCCATTCCTGAAGACGGGGGAGCCTTATTTTCCAGTCTTTATACAGCCCACTGGACGTTGAATACCCTCCCTAGCGAGCCTTCTTGAATACTAGGGAAACAGATTATAATTATAAGAACCTAAAATTAGTCTTGCTTTGATTTGTTTATTTTTGCAGATAATCATACTTCTTTTTAGGTGGTTTGAATTTTGTAATATAAAAATAAAAAAGAAAAGCCATTTATCAAGGGATTTGTGTTTGTGACAATGGAACGTGTATAGTGTATATAATAATCGAAGAAATTGCAACTTTACATCCCTAGAAAGGAAAACCTGTTAATTCTTACATGTATACGTTATGTATTGTATTTGTAGTTCAATACTACATTTCACCCACTTTAGAGTCTACTTTTGGAATATTATTTCTTCTTCTTTTTTTCCCACCTAGTTAGGCTTAATTATAATTTATTAAATATGTGACACATAATTCATACGCTTCAAAACTAAAATTATATTCTTACACCGACTCAACAGCACAAAATATTGGACTTGGAAAGACTTAGTCTTACGTACAGCAATATTTTACATGTTTTTTTCTTTTTATTCGTAAAATTAAGGCTTAGCCTCATTCTAAAAGGTCACTGGTAATTCAAATTTTGCTTTATCACTAATTAATAATTAAAATACTTCATCTTGTGTTCTTAGCCGCTTCCCTTGGACATTGTTATGGGAGAATAATGAAAATATGGAGGGTAGTAACACATGCGACTTTTATTTTTCTTATATTTCCAAAACAGTGTATACTAATGGCCGACCAGACCACTTTAAGGAGATTAATTAAAGGAAAAAGAATTAAGGAAGTAGTGCCATGCCAATACATTAATCTTGATTAGGTAGTGATGTCAATTATCAGAGGTTGAGTAGTATATGTATATACTTGAAAGCTCAGGTGAAGTTTTTTCCTTTTTGCCCAATAAGATGTTACAATTTCCAGGTTGCAGGAATTAATATATTGGGGTCTGTCTTTGTGAGTTAATGATAGTTCGTACTCAACTGCGGGACACATTTAAACTAAACACAATATGAAAAAGATATAGATTGTATAAAGAGTGAGCTAATTAAGGAAATGGCCATCTTGACAAACTTTCAGGGCACAATATGAAGACAAAGGTTTGGTACGAAGATGGAGTATTTTAAGGAAGAATGCGTTGTTGGATTCCATTAATGTTTCAGGTTTTTAAATTTTTACATAGGTTGTGCTGTTGTTACCAAATATAGAGCTTGCTTGAAGCAGATACTTAATTTGACTTCGTGTTCCATCATTTATTCTATTTATTCACCAATAAAAGAGAACTATGTAATTGGGGATCATAAATATAATTAATATGTAACTTGCTTAGTTGGTTCCGCTCATTTTAAAGTTTGTATTTAGAATTGGACAGCATTAGCTACCCCAATATATGCTCAAATTAGACTCTCCATCACAAAGAAAATAGGCCCAAATTTCGCCTAACATTTGGCAAGCTTTTTTATTTTTTTTTTCCCTAGAGATAAGTACTCCTTCCAAAATAAAATTAAAAAAAAAAAAAAATGTTCCATGACATATATAATTATAATTAGCGTACTGTACAACCCGGTTCAACATGTTTGCCAAAAACAAATTACTTAAAAATAAAATTTCTCTGCCTTAAATAATACCTAATACAGAATTGAAGATTCAGAAATAGATCTTTAATTACTAAAACAACACAAAGAAGAATTTAAAAGCGACGGAGTTGGAAATGGAAGTCATTAATTTATTCATCAGAAGTGTAGTTGATGATGGGCATAAAGACGAGACAAATGGAAGCTCTCGGTTGATTAGGTAAGTAACTTTTCTGATGCAAATATTTAAGAATTAGGATGTAATAGGTATCTCCCCCTGACTATTAAGTCATTACAGACATAGATTTGTCATCCTAGGATTGGTTTAACAGTTCAATTCTCGTAAGATTAATGGTCCCACCTCATTGCTAATTAACTACTTTTCATGACCAAACTGCCAATATTCAAAGTAGCCGTTACTGCTTCCATTTAAATACTCACATAAGAAAAGAATCCCCTTTTCATCAAGAAACCCGTGTTTCCCTTTATATTATATACTAACCCATCTCCGCTCTCTGCCCTCAGATTTCAAACCTCTATCTCTGTTTCTCAAAACAACAATCACCCTTTTATGATTTTTGAATAAAGATTCAAACTTTGGCTATTTCTCGCATGGATCCTGTTCTTTCACAAACCCCATTATTATCTGCAGTTTTTAGCCATGAAAGCCGTACCAGCAGCACCAGCAGTGACATTACCGATGATAGCCCACGAACATCATTAGGTTTCGAGCTCCAAGATGTGGATTATGATGATTATCCAACCAAATCACTATCTGGGTCTCCCTCGTATCGGTCTCTCGCGGTACTTTCTGGCCACGTAGGATCAGTTTCTTGCTTGGCTGTGTGTGGTGAATTCCTCTTGAGTGCTTCACAGGGAAAAGATATCATAGTCTGGCAACAGCCTGATTTGAGGCTGTTTACGAAGTTTGGGCAAGGAGATGGCTCCGTTAAGTCGTTGGTGACAGTTGGGAATAAGGTCTTCACTGCTCATCAAGACAGCAGAATTCGAGTATGGAAGCTGACGAGAAGCTCAGAGAATGTGTTTAGGCTTGTGGATACACTTCCTACTACAAAGGACTATTTGGGGAAATTCATGAACCAGAGTAATTATGTGCAGACCAGAAGGCATCATAAGAAATTATGGATTGAACATGCTGATAGTATTTCTTGTTTAGCAGTTTATAACGGCCTGATATATTCTGGTTCTTGGGACAAGACATTAAAAGTTTGGAGAGTTTCAGATTTGAAGTGTTTAGAGTCAATTAAGGCTCATGATGATGCTATAAATGCGTTGGTGGCTTGTAAAGGGATAGTTTATTCAGCATCTGCAGATGGGAAGATAAAAGCATGGGGAAAAGGAGGAAAAGATTGCCATTCTTTGGAAGGAATTTTAGAAGGTCATAAAGATGTTTCAGTTAATTCAGTTATTGTATCAGAAGATGGGAAATGGGTGTATGGAGGAGGATCAGATGGATATGTAATGGGTTGGGAAGGGACAAGCGATGATTTCATGAGCTGGAAATTGGTTTCTGAAACAAAAGCTCATCAAATGGCTGTTTTGTGTATGTGTTTAATGGGGGAATTGCTGTGCAGTGGATCAGCTGATAAGAGTATTGGCATATGGAAAAGAGAAAATTTTGGTAAACTTAGTAAAATTTGGGCGATAGATGGGCATGAAGGGCCTGTCAAGTGCTTGCAGGCAGCACCTTATAGGGTGGGTGGTGGTTTCTTGCTCTATAGTGGTGGCCTTGACAAGAGTTTAAGAGTCTGGTGGGTGCCCAGAAATTCTGACAACAAACGCAACACACCACAAAAATCCATAACTTTGTGTCAGTAAAAGTTTTCAACTTTTCATGTTTTGAGGTTAATTTGAAGCATTGAATTCCTAATTTTGATGTGTTTCAGTGCTTTCATTTTGGTAAAGGTCCAAGTGTGACGAAGGCTGATTTCTCTGTCCATTTTTCAGATTTTGATTTCATATTTTTAGGGGTTATATGATTTTGGTGTACTATATATATATATATATATTGTAGGCAAAATATTTCAGTTATACTTGTACAATCAAATAATGTAATAGAGTGCTGTGCATTTTTAGTTTTTTTTTTTTTATATATATTTTTAAGCCTTTATATTTCTCACAATTGTAATTTATATGTTGAAAGGAGCAAATAAATGAAATAAATAATTGATTTTTTTTTTAGCTCTTGTGTAGTTGGATGGAGCTTAGTTATATTATCATGCTTCCTAATAAGAATCTATTTCCTTGATAAGGACACAATTGTAAGGTTTAGGACAAAAGCCTTCTAACATGGCATTGCTTCACATGTACTGGACATTGCTACCCTACAAATTAAGGAACAAAGACAATGAATATGCTTTATTTTACTTTCGGTGATTTGTGATTTCATTTCCATTCTGCTTCTTTTGTTCCTTTGCTTTATTCTAAAATAACTAAATCAAGAATATATAGAAAGGAAAAACAAGAATAAAAAATTCTATTAACATATAAAATTATGATGTTAATGCAATTGGCTGACAGGCTGGCTGCCTACCTTCTTCTCCAATTAAACAAATGGAATCCAATGGTGTTAAGCTACAAATTTCAAACCAACGGATAGTAGAGGAACCTTCATCTTCTCATTATATACTCTTTATTCTTCACTTTTGACCATTACTACTGAATTATTATAATCATTCCAAAAAAATGCTTCATCACACGTTAAATCAAACTCTTTTTTTTTTATATATATATATTTAAGAATTAAGATACCAAATAAAAATATTCTCCAAAAAAATTGTGAGGTTTCTTTATTTCTTGACACTTTAGTATTTTATTAAATTAAAAATAAAATAATTTGAAAGTGTATATGAACCTAAATACCGTTACCTAACTAATAATTATTACATCGAATGGCAAGTAGTTTAAATTTTTTTCAGCATCTCATATTTGGAACGTATACCATTAAAAAAAATTATTACTTTTGATATGATAATATCCGATTTTGAATTAATCGATTTGTAAATTTAAAAAAGCCAAATTGAATACCGGCACCAAAAAAAAAAAAAAATTCCTTAATCCATGTTAAAGCAACCATGTAAAGCTTGTAGAATCCGCAAATCGATTCAACGACCAGTCTATCTTTAGCAGCACTGTTCTCTTATATATATATATATATATGTATAGCAGGGCAAGAAAAAGCAGTCATTGATTCATGTGAAAGGAAATTAAGAAGCAACCATCTAAAGCAATTATACACATATATATCATGTGCTTACCTGTGCAATATATATATATATATATATATAGTCTTTTATTTGAGAGTATTCTGTAATTCCAATCATTCTTGATCCCTACTTGCCCAAACACTTTTGGATTTAAATTATTCTTTATCCCTTCTGTTCTGATTTGGTTCAATTAATTTGACTTATGTCAATACAACAATAGCCATTTGTTTGTTTAAAAAGGCCAAGACTAAAATCAGATTGCTAAACATTCCACCCCACCTACCCTATACTCTCTTGCCTATAAACAACATACGACGGTCTAATTACTAATTAGGGACATAAGGACAGTTTGAAAAAACAGCTAAACTCTAATTCTCATGAATTCAAAAAGTATAAATAATTTTGAAAAAGTAATTAAACTTTTTCAACCGTTGGAATGTTATATGTAATAATATTCCAACGATCTAATTACTAATTATGTATTTGGTAGGAACCAACGATGTAACTAATTAATTGAAACCTCTCCACCAAAACAATGTCCAGTCGCAGAAGGATTTGCATGACAAAAGTCATCTTTTAAGTTAAATCATAAAATAGAATTTCAATATATTTCTCCTCCACTGTCACATACATATTACAGGTCAATGCATTGCTCAATCTAAACAGACAAAAACAAACAGTAATGACTTTTTCTCCAAATCCCTTCCCAGATGGCCCTGAGCAGCTTCCAAACCTCATTGAAGAGGTCTTTTCTTACTAGATGCTTAGATTCTTTCTATAGGGCCCCATATGCAAGAATGTTCATGCATCATCCAAGCCCTCGCCCGGAAACTGCTTGCACAGCAGTTGACCAGGTAATCTTATCCACTGAATACTTTTAACAGATTGCTCAAATTTACATGTTCTAGCTAGCAGACCATTTCTTTCCATCACCTTCTATACTTGTTTGTAGAATAGGACATAGGCCTGATCATGCAACACCTTACTTGTTCCAATTGCAGTCACAGACGCATCATCAAACCGCAGCCACTGGCCATTTGAATATCGAGCATCAGCTGTGTAATGACCCTTTGATGGCTCTCTCCCATGATGAGTTATTGTGGCAACAAGTTCATATTTACGGCTCTGTTAAAGCAATGGAGGAAAAAAAAAATCTCCATGAGAGCGCCAATAGTTGGTACTCACTTTCAAATAAAGAAGTAACCATTTGTTGCATAATTCACCAAAATCATGTGAAAGCCAATACAAATATATTTTAAGCATCCGATACAAAAGCAATTAGCTAATGCAATAAAACAGTGACTCCACAGAAAGCCAAGCCATCTCCAGACCACAATATAGTAGAGCAAACAGAATCCCATATTTCACAAGTGGGAAGCCGAACTTATCACCACCACCAGAAAACAGATCCATCAAACAAGAATAACAATTGGAGTAGAATAAAAGGAAGAAAGGGCTTATCACCTCAGTTGATGGAGAAACAAGTAGTTCCCGACCCAGCACCAATTCAAGGGGAAAGTGCACAGGCTTGTGTAACTTGGTGCTACCTTGGCTTCCATAACTGAAGCGCATCAAGTGCAATATCATTATCTTCGAAAGAGTCTGTATCTTAAGAGATTTTCTAGCAGTCACTGTGGCAGCCTGAAGGGATCAACAAATTTTAACACTTGATTATTGGTAAACCAGAAAAATTACTAAAAAATTAACTCTAAAAACAACATTTACGATGATAATTTTGGAAAACTGATACTCAGGTACAGGCAAGCACTTCAAGTATGGTATTTAACAATAGATTGTTCAAAATTATTTCAATGTACCAGTTTTCCATGCAAACTATAGCAGCCAACATGAAAATGAACAAAAGGTACCTTTCCAGTTGCTGATGCCCGATACCCTTCAAGATTTTCTGGTGCAGCAAACAAATGGAGTGCATCCTCAATGGTACAAACAGCTTCAGGATAGATATCAAGGTGAAGCAGTAAATATGGTTGAACAGTTGCTGAAGCTTTATTTCCTGCACCACAGAAAAAGAATACTTAGTAAGTGGGTGTCTGACATACCAATTCAGCTCTTCAATCAGTGTTTACTTTTTAAGATAGTTTCACAGATTTAATCACATCACATTTAAAAATTTGAACCAAGTTATAATTATCTTAAAATGATAAGTCAAAATGTTTAACTAAAAATAAAAAAGTTGCACATGCTCAGCTATCTGAATTTTATTTTATTTATTTTTATTATTGAATTCACTTTAAAACCTGAGTAGGGCACTAACTGATTCTGATAGGGAAAGCCTCTAGACAGAAGGTAAAATTGCAATGGTGTATTGCAGATGGTTTGGACACATGGCTACTGTCAAATTGTTGAAATGATTTATTATTTTGAGCAAGGAACTAGTAGGCAAATATAGAGTGGTGAAATTTCAGATTCTATAAAAAGAAGGCGGCTATATAGCAGATTTGTTAGCAAACACTGAAAACCTGAGTCAACATGAAACTGATTTGGGAATATAATCAGGGATTTGAGATAGGATCTGACTAGGGTGTGAAGACAAGGTTGCTACATAATTCTGTTATAACTTTTTAGAAGGAGAATCCATCTACAGAGTTCACCAGCAAAATAATTCAGAAAGAATAAAAATCATGATTTTAATATATAACAAAGACACCTCTTGCTTTCACAACGCTTCTCAACTGTCCTCCAAAAATATCACTTAGCTCTGAAGGTATAAAGCTTTGCGTTCGAGTCACTGCAGATTTGTTTTTTGGGCCAACTGTCTCCCACTCATCATCTTCTATAGAAGAAACTACAGCAGATTTCATCCCATTTCTATAACCAGATTGTCCTTCAAGCTTAAGTAACTCATCATGCATTTGATCCATGATGAAACTCAAAAACTCCTGAGCATCCTCCTGCCTGATAACATATATGTCAGAAACCCATCCTCATATTCATAACAAGTACTGCAATATGTCATACGCATCATAGCAACAAATCTCAAAATGTACAAAGCACTCGCAATATTTGGTTATACCACTAATATTTGTCATCATATCAGCAACTCAAATACATCCTTTAATGCTTGTATCATCAACTCAAAAACTGCAGAAGTAAAAGCACAAACCTTGGCCTGCCTGACATGCTACTTGGAACATCTGGAGTAAAATTTTTAAGAACGCCTTCAAACATGGCAGGACTGAAAGGCCTACCAGTCTCAATAGCAGCTGTATCTTTTTTCAGGCTGGAAGAGCTTGGTATGTCCAAGTCAGAAATAAACTGAGAGAATGCAGCTAATGTCGGAAAGCCAACCTAGTAAATCATCACCCAACAGAGGAGCAACTTTAGTAAGCATAAGCAGTCAAAATATAGCTTATCATTGTAACAATTTCTGTTTGCTATCAACTACTTTGTGACTGAGATGATAAACAGGCCTGGCAAAAACACATCAAGGGAAGTAATATAAAAGCATAAGAAATAATATACCTTTGGGATGTTTCGATTTCTAAGATCCTTCAATAGCTGAACAAAAGGGGAACAGGATATGAGAGCCTGCAGAGTTGAATTCAGAAAGCATAAATTCCCTGAGTTAATTAAGCCACGAGGTAGCAAATTTCTAATTGCGGTGGCAGAAGCGTTAGTCAGCTTCCGAGTTT
Organism: Excoecaria cochinchinensis; assembly: GCA_947683425.1. Lineage (NCBI taxonomy): Eukaryota > Viridiplantae > Streptophyta > Magnoliopsida > Malpighiales > Euphorbiaceae > Excoecaria > Excoecaria cochinchinensis. Next base: position 247,883 of record CANTUQ010000125.1, on the reverse strand, counting down.
CCTCTTTTTCCAAAGATAATCTTAAAGCATTGTTAGTCTCTTCCAGATTATCATCCTTTGTAGCTCCAATGTCAAGTACATGAAATTTTGAGTTCCGTGATTGATTAATGGAATTGTCTTCATTCTGGGATAAGTGCAAAGAAGTCAAGTCTAAACTCTCTGTTTTAAAGTCTTTCACACCATTACTGAGAGAATTTCCATGAGTGAAATTGTCAACTATTCCATTTTGAATTGGACTTTCCAAAACACCAGGCAAATTATCAGCTTTTCTTGGAATCTCCACATGTTCCTCCTTAGGTGGGCTTTTAGTCTGAAAACTGGCTTTTCCACCGGAACAACCAAGCTGCTTGCCTGGTTCACAACTAAAATCACCAAAAGTTATTCCGCTGGCATAATTTAAAGAACCAAATTGCAACTCTTTTTTTTCCAAGGGTTTTTCATCCTTATCAGATGATGGCTTTTGCAACCATGACCTGGTTTCGTCTTCTGTGAACGACCCAAATACCAGCACCTGCTAGGAAAGAGAAAAACTCGGGATTCAGAAACCAGAAATCATGTGCAAGCTAGCCCCAGTGAGAGTAACAAACAATGTCTTCTGTGTGAAATCATTATGTCGAGCTCTACTAAACGCACATAAGGAAAATCAAATGTTTGAAATTTGATAATCTGCAAAGATATATATTTTTTTGACTCTACGAATTGGAAACTCAAATCCGCAATTTCTCTCCTTATTAACGACAAAGACATTCAAAATTCCATCTTTCTACCTAAAATATTAAACAAGCCTTGCAATGTTTGTTCTTAATTAAACGAAGAAACCACAGGCAGAAAAAAAAAATCACCTTCTTACTCATGATGGGCAAAAAAGAGAGCTTGGCAATCCAGAGAGCGTAAAGAAACAGAACCTCGATTTAACTTGTGGAAAGAAAGAGAAACAAAGAAAACAAGAAAGGGTATAAAAAAAGATATGAAGAAAAGTTAGGATTTGAGAGGACTCCCACTCTGAACAACAAGGAGCAGAGGAAACAAAAGCGTGGATGGAAGACATGAAATAGAAGCAGACTGTGATGGGTGTGAACAGAGAGAGCATTTAGAGACGAAACTCTCTCTCTGGATATTAAAGAGAAGAAGCTCCACGTTACTTTGCATATGTAGATGGCTTTGGGGAGGGAGAAGAAGGACCTCAATTGTGGAACTACTCCTTTTCTTGGTTTTTAGGGTTTGGATTTTATTCCTTCTCCAGGTCAGAGACGGTAAGAGGTACCTCATCTCATGTCGTTTTAGCAGACTCCGACATCGTTTAGTTTCCTTGAACACTTTTTTTTGGCCCCGAATTTTTCAAAATTATATAATATAGCCCCAGAACTTGTAATTTATTTCATTTTTTAAATAGATGAAATAAAACATCGTTGTCATTTTAATTAACTTCGAATTGAAGGTATATATTTCAATTCCTAAACCTTTTAAATACGTTAAGAGTTAAAATTTTCAAACTCATGCTTTGAAGAAAACTTAGAAATTTGAATTGTTGAACTGAACAAAAGTATAATTGAAAATATAGAAAAAAAACTAAAAGTAGAAACCATAATCCATAAATATTTTAACCATAAATGCATTTTTCCAAATATATATTGTTTCAATAAAGTTTGCATATTTATAAATTATAAGGCTTATATATAATTTTTTTATGAGCAATAAACCTCTCTGGGCTGTTGTCGCTGCTTCTATAATTTACACTTGAAAGTTTGTAACTTTTTATCTCCGGCCGCAACCATAATGCCTAACCACCACCACCACCTCCACACGCCCCTCCGTCCGGCCACCTCTTCTTCCTCCAATCAATCCTTCACCTCAAAGTTAATTCTCCTTCTAACTCTGCTTCCTCTCTCTCTTGCCGCCTTGGCCTTTGTCCTCCAATGGAAGGGTGATCGTGGCTTCGCCGACCCCACCGCCGCCACAGCTCGCTGGGCTCCCCAAGGTTCCCGCAACCACGAGATCTTCCCTGGCATGGAAACTTCTCCTTCTGTTCTCTCTCCTAAAGCTCAACACTCATCTGATTGCTTCAGTCTTGCCCGTACTGGGTCCCCTACTTTTCCTTACTTTCATGACTGGAAGTTTGATTTTGATCCCAATTTAAGGCCTAAGGTATGCTTATTTCCTTTTCTTTTGTTTGATTTTTTCATTGGTTCTTATACGATCTTTTAATCAATTTTTTTTTTTTTATGTTCATGCTTATTGTGTTGTCAGTTTTGGGAATCGATCTATTTCTAGATTTTGCTCTATTGTTGATCGGTTGTTGTTTGTTTATGCATTGCATCAACGATTATCGCGTTGGAATCTCTTGCTTTGTTTGGTCTTCAGTACGTGTAAATTTGGCTTGACTTGTTTTGTGAGAAAATCTAGGAAGTGATTATGTTTTGAATATTCTGTGATCAGTTTGGTTGTCATTTTTTGCCACTGAGGACTTGGTTCACCTTTAAAGATGCGAACTTTTATTTGTTTTTGAATTTTATCCTTGGAGTTGAAGTGTTTAACTGTTCTTTCAGCTTTATGTGGTATTGATCGGTTTCTGCATTTTGCCACTTGCTGATTGAATTTTTGTGGGTTTTGGGTTGGATTTATATCTTAGTGTTTTTGTTATAACTCGCGAGGCTCTTTCTGACCCGGTGCAGCCTTGCTGCTCGATCTGCAGATATGTATTACAACAAGTACATCAGCTGGATTAGATCAGATTCTTCCATGGATGTTTTATCATAAGGTTATTGGTGTTTCGACATTTTTCCTTTTTGTGGAAGGAAAAGCAGCATCTCCTAATGTATCTAAAGTTCTCAAATCTATTCCTGTGAGTTGGTGTATTTGGTTTTTGAGATTCTCTGCTTTGATCTATGTCTGTCTTGCTGCCATGAGTTATTGAGCATAAATAGCCTGCTGCTTTCGCAGGGAGTAAAAGTGATATATAGAACAAGGGAGTTAGAGGAGCAACAAGCTAAAAGGTTAGCTACTTCTGCTAATTGGTGGTTTTGTCATACTTTTTGGGTTCTTAAGTACATTGGTTGAATTTTTCTGTGAAGTCTTTTTTGATTTGCTTCTGTTAAAATGGGGTTTAGTGCATCTCTGGTGTGTAGTGACAGAGATGAATTAATTTCTCCTTTCAGTAGGCCAAAACTATTCATCTTATTGTGTTTGGGAAAACTTTCTTCAAATTCATCAACCTTGTGATGTTTTTCTCGCCTCTTTGTTATGATCACATAACAATATTTTTCCTATTATGTATCTATTTTTGCTAATCAGTCGGATCTGGAATGAGACATGGCTATCAAGTTTCTTTTACAAACCATGCAATTATGAGTTGTTTGTCAAACAATCTCTCAATATGGAAATGGCTATTGTCATGGCAAGGGTATGTAGTTTTCTCATCAGTGGAAATACTCTCAATTAATCTTATTATATGATAATTTTCTGATCTGATTTCTGTGCTTTTTAAAATTCTAGGATGCAGGCATGGATTGGATACTTCATCTTGATACCGATGAACTGATACATCCTGCTGGTACAAGTGAATACTCTTTGAGGCAATTACTGTTGGATGTTCCTGGGAATGTCGATATGGTTATATTTCCAAATTATGTGAGTGAGATGATTTAGGTTTCAAAAGTTCTATGAGTGATATTGTCTACAAAATTTGTAAGAGATGCTTGGTAGCATGCTGGCTTTTCCGTAGTCTGTTGTTATTGAATAGCTGAGATGTCTTTATTTCAGGAGAGTAGTGTTGAGCGAGATGATATCAAGGATCCATTTAGTGAGGTAAATTTCTATTATTATCTGCTCTATTCTTCTCCATATTGTTTGGGTAGTTTCAATTTCTAAAGTAGGAGTTACGCAGTTCCATAATGACTTGTAATGCATCGTAGGAATGATATACACAAAGCACACTGTTGCTTATTTCTTCACATTGTATTACTGACAGAGTATATTGTATTATGACAATATTTTACAAATTTTAGGTGATTGATCCCTTTAATATGGATATGTATATCTTCTGGTTCAATAGTGCAGTTTGATAAAGTTATTTTGAGATAGCTAGTGTAAAATTATGCAAACAGGACTATCTGCTGGTTTTTGTGATGATATTCCTAAATATTTTGACATTCAGTTCAGAAGTTAAATAGAAAATAACTGGTGATATGTAACTATATTATCTTTTTGCTAGACAAAAGCAATGGCTAATTGGTGATTATTTAATGACCCTTGCTTCTTCTTGCTCACTTTTGATGAAGTAATGTAGAGTGCCTAGAACCCACCTCAAACAACCTAAATCTTATGAAACTAGACTACATGTTACTCCTTATGCTTGACGGTTCTGCAAATTTTTAGAAGACCTTAGTACAGAATATCTATGCAGGTTTAAATTCCATCTTCTAATTTCTCATGCAAATCGTCTTAAAAAAGGAGAAGAAACAATATAGCAGTTTGTAGATTGATGGGATGGAAAGGAGTGGATTAGTGTTAGGAGAAGAATACATGGATGATGGTAGAAAATAAACTGTTGTGGCCTTTACTCCTGAATAGAGTTTCTAAGCGTTAAAGCGTCTGCACATTTATATTTTCTGAGATTCAGAATCTGTAATGTTATGGCTCTGTATTTCTCTCTGTCCAAAGAAAATTGCAGGCCTTGGAAATATATTTGTAGTCTGTGCATATGTTGTATTGATGTGTCAATGCAAACAGGTTTCAATGTTCAAGAAGAATTATGACCATCTCCCAAGGGATACATACTTTGGCTTGTACAAGGAATCAACTCGCGGCAATCCAAACTATTTCTTAACTTATGGAAATGGGAAATCAGCTGCTCGCATTCAAGATCATCTTCGTCCAAATGGGGCACACAGATGGCACAACTACATGAAAACCCCCAAGTATGCTATTATACTATTGCTTAGTAGTACTGAATCTGAACTATTAATATAAGCAAAAGAACCAAAAAGAAATGTATGCAGCAATATTTATGAGTATGGGCTATGAAAGATTAAATTAAGCAAAACAACACAAACAAGAGCCATGCAGCCATATGCATAAGTATTAAATTTAAAATATCAATCTAAGCAAAAGAACAAAAATTGAAGGCATTTGAGCCTCATGTATTAACAAATGTGCATGGAAAGGTGCCCACCTCTTCTCTTCCCTGCAGCAGTTGAGTAGTTGGTTTTGTATCTTCATGCATGAATAATATGTGGATCTGGAATGTTACATTTTGGAATTGTGTTCCCTTTTCAATGATTACTTATTGTGTTATGTTTTTCTACCTGCATTCTTGAATTTCTGTGGGGATTTCCTCTGGCTTATTGATTTTTATGCTGATATAGATTGCTGGCTTTGTAATTTGATTTATATGATGTCAGTGAGGTGAAACTGGAAGAGGCTGCTGTTCTACATTATACATATGCCAAATACTCAGACTTGACTTCTAGACGTGATCGGTGTGGCTGCAAACCTACGAAGGAGGACGTCAAAAGATGCTTTATGTTGGAATTTGACAGATCTGTGAGTTGAATTTCTTCTCTCTTTATCTGTTCTGTTTTTCCTTTCTGCTTCTGCTACTTTTTTTTTTTTTTGTTGATAAGTGGCATTAGGATTATAGTAATCAAAATAAAATCTGCAATTTGATCTCAATGAGTTATGCTAGATGGCTTTATGTTGTCGTTCAGAGTTATAGATTGAGTCACCGGGAGATGTACAGGAAAGTAAACTTCTTCCTGAGAAGCTTTACCTTTACCTTTATTCCTATTTCTGTCACGAGAAGTTCCTCTTGTGAAATCAGAATGGAGCTCATGTAAGGGAGTTCCAGACCCTAGGCTCATTGGGAGAGAGAGCCCTAAAACCTCTTGGAATTAAAAATAAATTCTTCTTGTCTTTTTTCTTTCTTCTGTTGCTCTTCAAATGTAGCTTACAATGTAGAAAATAGGAAAACTAATTAAAATAACATCTGACATAGGAAAACAGAAATTACATATAAAATAGGAGAACAAGAGTTTTTAAATAGGAAAAGACTGCTGCTGCTGATGTCCCTTGGGTCCTCGTCTCTCACAAATCTATAACACTTTATGTAGCTTAATATGGTATAGGTGCTCCTATCAACTTTGAAGAATATGCGCTGTAAACATAGGCTATATTGGACAAGGATCCAAGTTATGATGTTAGCTTAATGTATTATTGATACCTTTTTTTCTCTTGGATTCTAATTTTAATTACCAAAACAAATATTATCAAGAACTGCCTGAGGAGTGCAGTATGTTGGGTAGAGCATCACAATAAATTACTGAGATTGACGTGACCCGACTAATGGTATATTTGAATGATGATTCGGCTTTGCCTTTGGATAACGAGGGGGCAGTGGCCAAGTTGGTTTTATGTGGGAGCCAATTCTTAGTGGTGCTTACTGTATATAGTTGACCAAAGAATATTATACTGGAAAAGTAGGATTTCCATTCTGTAATCAGTGGATGAATCGAGTATTATCCCTTATGATGTTAGTGTACCATGTAATAAGTGAGAGTGAGTAGTTCTGCACAATAGAGGGATTTCAAGTTATAAATAAAATTGTGTTTGCAAATGTTAATTTCATTTGGGAATCTTCCATTTTATGCTGGAAGCTTTTTTGTCGTATGAATTAAACATTATGCTTGCAGGCATTCATAATTGCTTCAACTGCAACTGAGGAGGAAATGCTAAACTGGTAAGCATGGATTATAGAAAAGTTTCCTTCTCATTTTCATTATTCTGACAGCACTTTATTAGCATACACACAGTTTTTTTGTTTTCCCCTTTCTATAAAGAAACCTTTAACTGTTGTGTTTCCAGCGACTGATGATGTTATGCTTTTGCTTTAGGTATCATGAACATGTGGTATGGGGTGATAAAGACCTAAAATTGAAGCTCTTGAGGAAGGGCATTTTAACTCGTATATATTCTCCCATGGTAAGAAATAATATTTTTTCATCTTTCCTAGAGATGGGCATTTTAATTTTCTAAATCATTGTTGACTGTAATCTATATTTACCTTCCATCCCATAGAGAAAGATGAGAAAGTCTCAATTATCTTTCCTTTTGGTGTTCGTATGCAACAGTGAAAGAGGTTGCTGAACTATAGCATACTGATCTCTTAAAAGATATTCATGCTTTTATATTTCAGGTCATAATACAAGCGTTAAGAGAGTCTGGTGTATTTAGCTCGATCATCTCATCTGCCCCAACAACTATATCAAGAGACACATTCTTAGCTTCTATTGGCAAAAGCAACTCAACGAGAGCTGTAGCCTCTGAGTCGCTGCCCTCAAGAAAGATGGGTAGAAGTCAAGGACAACAGGCCGCTGCAAGGAAGGTTTTGAATGTAGAAGCTATGGTGTCTCATGAAGCAGCTGTTCCCCCACTGTCTCCACCAGGAGTAGACAGCAACTTCCTTGTGGAAGTGTGATCCAGATGCTGGCATGATTGCTTCTTCTTCTCATTCCTGTTCAAGCAGTTGATCATTTGCTTTTAAAGGGAAGAATCAGGAGAGAGTAAAGAAAGAGCAAGCAGGCCTCTTGTTACAGTATAATTGGTTCTTCCCGATCATGATCCAAGCGCTTGTGTACATTTTTTGTAGCAGAGGAGATTAGTGGCCTGGCAACTTATTTTCACAGCTGGAGAACTCTGCATATTGTTGTTTTATGTATAGAAACAAGAGTGCTGACAGTCAAAGGTTGTAACTATTATTAGTTGGTGTAATTCAAAAGGCAAGACCAACTTTTGCGGGTCTCTGTTTGGTTATTAACTGTTGTCTAGAAAATGATCTCTCTGTGGTATGAAACTGTACAACCAATGTTTGTCCACATTCTATGAGATGCAGTATTCCTCACTTCTATCAAGGATTCATAAAATGATCATTGATGGGTTTGAGTACTCATTCATTTCAACTTTGGTCTATTTTTGTTTTAAATAGCTTAGAAAAATGATTTTTTTTCAAAGATTAAGTGATTCATTGATAAGAAAGAGCAAAGTTACAGCCGTAAAGCTAAATTGGACTGCAAAATTTAGAACAAAATCATAATAATGTAAGTAATTTGCGAGCTAAAAGATGTGTCGCTTTATTAGCTACGCCTTCAAGTTTAAGAAAGTGATTACAAGGTGAGGGAGGTTGCATATATTGTTTGAAATTAAAGTTTACTCTTGCGTAAATGATTTGATTTTCTTATTTTTTGTTGAAATCCTAAACTTGGATTTGGTGTAAACTCTCTCGTCATAGAGATATTGGTCAATGTGTTATAGGCATACATAATTTTGAACTTGTAAGGAAAAAAAAAAGTATGCATCTTTATTTCGGACACATAAATAATCCCACTCCTAAACTGCTCCCAAAGCCACCATGGCGAGCTTCCTAATCCCCAGTTCCGCCACTCTTGCACTCCCTATCCACTCTACAACAGCACCTGCCTTCTTCAATCCCCCGCAAATGGCAACCTTACCGGCAATTCGCTTCGCCGGCGATAGCAAAAGCCGGAGAGGTCTGATGGTAGTAAGGCGTGCGGGACCCAGCACAGCCAGCTACGTGTTCGCATTCGTGTTCCCCATGTCTCTTCTGGTTGGCACCATCTTCGCCTCCATCAGAATTGCTGATAAGCTTGACAGACAATATCTAGAGGAGGTGCTTTCTGTAACCTTATCTGGTTTTTCTGTTGATTTGATATTTTAGTAGATTGGGTTCTGGGTTTAGCGGATTACAAAACTGGAGAATTTTCCAATTTCATAAAGATGTTATTTTTATAATCAGTTTTTTGGCTGTTGTCTGCAAGTCTGATACTTTATTTCTTATATGCTGTCAATTCATTATTTTGAACATGGATACCTACCAATTCATTATTTCTGCTGCCAATTCTTTCTAAATTGGGATTTTAGCATTTTCAGATATTGGGACGAATGAACAAGAAAGGGATGCTAATAACTGAACTAAACTGATCTAAAATTGTTTAACTGTTTGAGTATGGTGATGTTGTGGAGCAGCTTGCTATTAATGAAGCCATAAGGGAAGCGGATGAAGAAGAGGGTGATGATGATGATGTGGAGATTGGGTTAGAGGATGAACTGCAGCAACCTGCTCTTCTTCAAGGGACAAGAACTCGAAACCGACCCAAACGGGAGGCCTAGCCTAAGCCTTTGTCTTTGTTGTGGAGCAATATGCATATGCAGGCAAACCAATCGTAGGCTTCGTTATATTCTAATCACTCACTCTATGTTGTATAAGATTGATTCAAATTATTTGCTTTTGGCTAATAATATTGTGAATATTGGCATATGAATTTTGATAATATAAGAAATTATTGTCGGAGAACTATAATTCCGTTCTGTTTTACTACCATCTCATTCTCAGGGTTGAATGAGTTCCCAAGAATCAACGCTCACCATTGCAAATTCTGTCTCATTTCCGGTTGTAGAAGACGCAAAACAAAAGCAGCTGAGCAAATTTAGGAGACCAAAATGAAATTTTTGGGAGGCTATCATAAGAATGTTCCTTTTTGTTTTTCTTTATACCAAATATAACATTATAGAATACTTGGGTTACATATACAACTTCCAAGAAGAGAGAAATCGCCATATTACCTACAATACATCAGAGTTATCATTCATTATTAAACCCTATCCACCAACAACAACAAAGTTATGTTTGGTATGATGTAATGTAATATAATATAATATAATGAGAAATATAATAAATGTAATAAAATAATTACATTACTATGTTTGATCGGATTAATAGTATAATGTAAATATTAATATATTTCTATGTTTAGTTAGGTTATATACATATTTTGAAATATAATTTCTCATAAAAAATATGTTCATAATTATAGAAAAATATTTTTTAAGCTATATGAACATTTTTGAATCAATCAGACACCGTTTATCGGTCTGATATATTTTTATCGATCTGATAATTTATTTTTCTGTGTCGCCGTAAAATTAATTTTTTATTACCAAATAATATTTCATATTAGTTAGAGTGAATCCCTGTGATCAAATAATTTTTCAGTGGTTCTAGCACTATTTTTAGATCCGGTCAAAATTCAGTAAAATCTATGTTACTATTCAAATTAAACAGTAACTTATTTTTATTTTTGAGTTTTAACGACCTACTTGATTTCAATTTCACCTCAAATTTCATCATCGGACTCGTCATAAATAGTATTTTTCAATTGTTACATAAAATATTTTTCGTCCCTGGATGATACTATTTATTCCGGATGATACTATTCATGCTCTAAAAAATACCATTCACGATTTACCGAATTTTAGGTCATTCCAGTAGCGGTGACGGCAGTAAAAGCAATAGAAAGAACAGAAGGATGAAAGTTAGAAAATAAGACGCGTATCAAAAAGTATTGTAGTGATAAATACCACCAAATCTTAAGAATTAACAAATACATTAGCAAAGGTATTGAAAATTACAAATGTAATTAACATTACATTACAATATAAAATTTTTATATTAACAAATAAGAAATTCATTGTATCTTTAATTACGTTACCGAACATATAAATACCTCTAACAAGCAAATGAAAAGGCAACAAGAAGTTGCTTAAAAGAGTCGCATAATTCATAAAACTTCCACGTTCTCCCTTTCTATCTGCAGACAATACTGCACATAAAACCACTTGACAATGTAATAAAATTCAGAACGAGCCGTACCACAAATGAGGATTATACTGATCAGACAATGCTCCAAGGTCTACACCCTTATCCTTAACCTCAACGGTTATGCTTCCCAATAAAAACTGAAACAACAAGGTTTTCTGTAGTGGCTTCCCTATATGCAAGCCATCTCCGTGCCTTTAAGCTGGACTTTGCCACATACAAATTCTGTGCAACAGTATGGTTCAAGACGGCTAAAATAATGAGGTCAATTCTCAAGATTGCTAGCCTCAAAGTTCACCAGTTACTGACTTCGCAGTCAGGGCGGTAACACCAGAAACAACTTCTTGCAAATTCCAGCTTTGCTCTGACTTGCAGGAATAGCTCTTAGAGGACAGGTCCGAGGAGCATCTCATCTAGAAAATTTAAGAAACGTCAGCTTACAGAAGATCATAGAATTCAATCAAGTGGATCGATATTTATAATCACATGTCATCAATTTACTGGTAGAGATCCATTGATCCCAATATAACATAATATGCACACAACCTGATGTTTGGGGATCCAACAATTAGGTATACAAGATAAGAAACAAAAAAGAGTGACAGACATTTCAACAGCCTTACTGTTTGGGGATGCACACCAGCCATACTCGAGTAAAACCGACCCAGGAGATACATGCAGATCCAAGTAAGAACCACTCAAGGTCCACCAACCTGATGTGATCATTTTGTTCAAATAAATCTGACGAGGATTAACCATCTTCTGACAGAAAATTGATACTCCACCCCTGTAATTGCAGCTACAGCCTAAAGATATGCACAAGTTAGTTTTCAACAGCATTCACAAGTTTATATTAGAACAGCAAACAAAAGTATAGATTGCTGTCTATAGAATGCATATCAATATTATATGATATACTGAGGAAAAAGGAAAAAAGAAAAAAGAATAGATAATATGAGTACCTTTTCAACTTGATAGAAGGGTACATCCCTTTGCTTTCAGTCTTGATTCCAGACCGAAGAACTTCAATCCTGACACAACCAAGTCTGCTGTTTTCTTTTTCATGTGTTCAATTAATATTTCATCATAAACAATTGTCTTTGATTCTGTTAGAATCTTGCGCTCTCTCAAAATTGTGAACACTTTTCTTGCCTCTTCCAGTGTTCCGTGCTTGCACATGCCAGAGATAATAGCAGAGCATGTCACTTCATTGAGAGCACAACCCTCCTGCATCATCTCATTCAGCACTTCAATTACCTTTCCAGCATCACCTGATCTACATATATGAAGAATTGTGAGAGTGTACATGAATTCCATTGGCCCATTCGTAGCATTGCCAAGGCAGTCACGAACTAGCATTATAGCTTCATCAATTTCTCCAATGCTACAAAGCCCTTTAGCAAGAGAACGATAGGCAGCAACAGAAGGGACACAAGACATCTCAATAATTTTATTATGACACATACAAGCCTCTTGGATTTTGCCATCCTCAACAAAGCATAAAATCGCAATGCTATAAGTAGTTGAGTCAGCTTCAAGACTTGAATTGTTCATTTCAGTAAAGAATGTCAATGCCTTCTTCACCTCTCCAGTCCTGAGGAGTGCCTCCATGAGTATATTGCATGTCGAGACACTACTATAACCTTTTACTTTTAAGTCCTCAAACACTTCCAAGGCCGTCATAATTCTTTCCTCCTCCTCCACCATAAAAGAGAAAAATTTTGAAATATCATCAATAACAGAAAAACCCAACTTGGCCATCTGATCAAGCAGTTTAGAAAAATCATCCATCCTTTTCATTTCAATGTAAGAAACTAACATGGGATTCACTGTCTTAAAATCTGGGTCAAGACCCTCATTAACCAGGACCTGGAATAACTTATGAGCCTTATCAACCTGTTTCACCTTACATAGACCTTCAATAAGTGAATTATAGATTCCCAAATCAGCCCTATAACCAGACTCCACCAAATCCTTCAACAAATCACATGCTGATCCGACCTTCCCATTCTGTACAAATGCTTCAATCAAAACCCCATAAATTGCCCTATCAATCAAAATTCCCTTCTCTTTCATCTTCTTAAACAACTTATACCCCTTCCCTACCCTCCCTCCTTTACACATCCCTTTGATCAAAGTCACATAAGCCATCACATCTGGGTCCACTCCATCTCTGTTCATCTCCTCCCAAACCAGCAAACTTCCGTCCAAATTCCCTTGTCCAACCAACACCCTGATCATTGCTGTATAAGCAAAAACATCTGGCTTACACAGATTTGCTCGCATTCTTCCCAAAACCTCAGTCATTTCCTCAATCCTGCCAAACTTACACAAGCCTTTTATCAAAATCATATATGTAACACTGTCTTCCACCATTCCATCACTCCTGAAATCCTCATACACTGACAAAGCCAAATGTAAATGCTCAGTCTTAATCAAAGCATCCATAATTCTATTGTACAGGAAAACACGGGGTTTGATTCCAAATGTCTTCATCTTTTGATAAACATAATAAATCCTAAGTCCTCTATTCGCATCAGAATGCATTCTAATCAAAATTTCAAACTGCTTCTCAGTGGGTGGCTTCCCTTGAGAATCCATTAACTCCGGTAGCTGATCAGCAGCACGAAACAAGCTGCTTCTGTTCAAACAATAAGCAAAAGCATTATAAGAAGCGAAAGTGTGCTTGTACCCTTTTTGCTTACCTGCCCAGTGGAAGAATTTAGAAGCTAAATGAGGGTTATTTTCGACTTTGAGAACTTCAGCGACTAGGCCCGGCGTCACCCGACGTAGCTTACGTAATTCGGTGACCACCGATGGGCACCAGTGGTTGCCGTTTTTACGGAAGGCGTCGAGGATGAAGCGGGAGATTGGGGAGAGGCGTTGAGAAACGGCAGTAAGGGAGTGGTTGTGGGGCAAAGGTGGAGACTTTGAGGACGGTGCTGATGAAGATTGAGGGCACCATTTTTCCAGGTCAAATGGCACAAACCGAGAGCGGGGGTTTATGGGCTTTGTGGGATTCGATGGCTTTATGGTTAGGCGATTGGAGAAGAGGCCACCGCGGACGACCGGGCGGTTTTGGGAGGGCTTTCGGTGGCCGTAGAAGAAGTAGGGCTTATGAGGTTTTGGTGGTGGCATTGATTGGGGCGGCATTTTCTGGTTGATTTGGTACTTCTCCCACTATTGCATCTCATCGATTTGCTGATGCTGCCGGTGCTGCTATTGCAGTTGGAGTTGCGAAGAAAACAGATGCATCTCATCGATTTTCTTTTATATCAATTTTTCAGTTTTATCCTACCATACTATTATTATTTTCTTTTTTCCAAAAACAATATCCTACCCTTACTAGTTTACCTAATTTTTAGACCAGCTCCTGTATCACCGAAACACTTGTTGCAACAGAAAGAATGCTCCTTTCCATATGTTGCAAGTTGCAAATAACAACAATGATATCGTTCATTAAAGATATTTTAGCATTTCAAATAAGTGAACTATATAAATTCGTTTGGTAATTGATGTAAACAAACTGGATTCACATAAAATCGAATACTAAATCATCCGACACAAGTTGACTGAAAAGAAAGGAAGAACAGTCCAAAATCCACACAATTTAAATTGCACTGCTCCATGATACCAATGCATCTGTTTACAGAGTACAGAGGTAATTAAGTCGAGAAAAAATTTGTGAAGTCTTTCTGAACAACAGTTATGTCAAAATTCTTATTTGTTCTGGCGTTGTATGTATTCAATTGTGACTGTTTCAGCAATTCTTGAACTCATGTTCTACAAATGGCCAATTCTACAACCATGGCTACTCAAAAGGAAAACTAACCCTCTTCTTGGTGGTTCCACCCCTCCAGCAATGACCTGCTTGATAATTGTTCTCCCCAAACCTTACGTGTTTGTTGCCTTTTACATATTGATAGCGACCTTCTCTTTTCCTGTGACCTTCCGTCCAGGTTCCCCAACCACCATTTGGTTGTCTAAATTCCAAATCTTTTGGCTCCCTGTAAGGATCGTCCCCCTGTCTCCAACGGATTCCACTCCTCCCATTTTGTCTCCATTGTTTACCTATTGGACTTTCACTGCCCCATGTAAAGTTACTTTCCCATTGATTACCACCATTATGCATTTTTTCTGTTGCCCACTGATTATTTCCGCAATTTTTTCCCCATGCCTTCCCATGACCAGCACCCTGGCTGCCACGCTTCCAAGGATTCCCACTGCTATTCCAATCCTTTTGCTGATTGCCCATATCATTATTACTATCTTCCCATGCACTGTCCTTGGCAGATTCATTTTTCTGGAAAAAGCTCTGCTCCCAGGGGTTATCATCATTATTTAAGGTACAATTTTTCCAATCCTGCAACTGATTGACATTTTTTCCTCTTTGGCTCCATCCTTGTAATTTATCAGTAGTACTCCATTTTCCCCAAGTGTTGCGCTTGATCACTTCATTTCCCAGAGGAAAGCAACTCTCCCACGGGTTGTCATTATCATTCAAATTACCTGAAATAGTTGTACGATCAGGCCATTGGTTCCATCCCAGTGATTCATCATTGTTGTGATCCCAAGGGGTTCCAACTTCACCTGGATTATTGTTCCATTCTGAAGGAAGCAAGACTAAGTTCCTAGTTCTTTTGTTTTTACACTCCAGGTTGATATCTTTTTCTTCCTCTTCAGGAGTAAAAAATGCTTGTTCCAAGTTTTCTATCAATTCAGGATCAATACTTGGATTCCAGTCTATCTCATCAATATACATATCTGGATTGGGGAGAGGACATTCACAAGTGGTGCCGTTGATCTCTGCCCAAAAACGTTTTTTGGCACTCTGAAATGCCTCTTCAGCAGCAGAGTCATTCCAGTTGACCACCAAACCATGGCAGTACATAAAATTTTTAGCATTTACAACCTTTTGCCATGGTACTGATCCAATCAAAGAACAAAACTTCTTCTCCCATGAAGGAACGCCATCTTCACTAAAAGCTACATAAATTGAATGAAATCAGTTTAATGCTCAATTACACATATCATTCCTCATGGACATAAATGTTACTTAAAGAGAGGGAGGGTCAACCAAGAAGCATAGGCGATATCCCAGTGACCATATGCAACATGTACAAAGAAACCTTGTAAGAATTATTTGACCATGAAGAAAAGAAAATTTCAAGAATATTCACAGCAAGGGACTATCTAAACATGAAACTAATGCACTGCATAAAGGCAGTCTAAGGCCTCTGTGTTAAAATAGGAACTGAGATTCCTATTTTTGGGTGTCCACGGGGATAATGGCTAGATAACTAATAAATTCAAAGACATTATAAAGTGGAATAAGTGGGAAAAAATTCAAAATCTCAGGTCCAAAATTGGTATTTGAGAAATAGATGCATTGTCTAAAAATTTGAATGACGATATATTTCCTCCAAATATTACAATTTGTCCTCTATTTTACAATCATGTGAGTTTCGAGGGTAGGTTGTACTGTTCCTGACTCAGCTTAGCAAGAAAATTCAAACAAAAGCTCATGCTGATCGACACATGTAATGCTAGACCACTCGAGTTATTAACACAGACATTTGTGAAAAGCATCATACCTAAACAGAGAAAACAAGCCTAGGAACTAGCTGAATAATCAAAAAGCCTTGATTGTATCGATACTTAAGTACATGTGTTAATGTGCTTCATAGTTGTTGCAAAAATACTTCTTGATCATCATGTCACAGGGGACTCCTTATGGTTCAGCCTATGCTATTATTGTACCTTAAATTTTGGACATGAAACAAAATAAGAAACAGTTTTTCACAACCTCTGAAGATAGCATCAATTCATAATTGTGGAAAGAATAACTTGTAAATAATTACTAAACCTGGAAGCCATTTGCAGTAATTCATCCGATGCCTGCCATTCTTCTAGCCTAAAGGCCAAAGGAATGGCGAGGAATACACTTGCGGTTATGCCCACAAAAATTGGGATTTTCCAAATGTGAGCCAGCCTTGTCTTAGTTAACAAAATTATGAGTAGAGCTAATAAATCTTAGTAAATAAACTATCTATGTTAGGCATTTTGTAACTGACCTCTCCGAGATGCATAAACCACTGAACACGCTATGTAATAAGCACAGTTTTTTTTTAAAAAAAAAAACGGATTTTGATTCCTTTCATATGCCGTATAGTTGGGATTTTGTATTTGTCCCTTCAGTTTGTTACAGCAGCCAAACAGGGAGAAATGCGAGAAAAAGAAAGTTATGAAACCAGAAGACAGCTTAATCAATAAGGTAAGCAAATATAAACAGAACCCAGTAGAAACCCAAGAAGAAATACATAAAGCGAACAACTTTAGACAAAAATCCAATTAAAAAATTCGTGCCAAGATCCGTAAGGAAACAATTATTGACATATTCACGTAAAAGACCAAACCTGGAAGCGAAGGAGAAGGTTCATCGGAGTCGTAGTAAGACGATGCAGGATCTTTATATTGCTTCTGGTAGAAGAATCTACGAGGTCTACGATATTTCCAATTGCCCATTTGACTAAAAATCCTGACAACTAAATCAAACTCCCACGTACATCTGCAAATCTTGGAGAATTTAGAAGTTTTTAAGGCGAATGAGAAACAAGTGTAAGGAGCAGTTAAAGTGGATTCATAAAGTGAAGCTTCGAGGCGACGGAACTATGAATTTTAATGTAAGGGCTTCGGCCATCCAGAGACACGGACCTAAAATCTTTGAAATTCAGCCTAAAGCAAAGCCCAACATTCTTTTTTCTTTTTAAGGAAAGCCCAAGGCTTATTAGAGGCCCAATCTTTTTTATCTTTTTCTTTTTAAATTTTTAACAGACATTTTAATTATAATTTAATTTTCTTATAAATAATATAGTTTTTTTTTTTAGTATTGCTTGTATAAAACTTTTTATATTAAATATCCTGTTGACTTAAAATATATATATATATATATTAGCTTTAGTTTGATCATCATTTGAAGTGTTATTTGAATAATTTTTTTAAAACATGTATGGTTGTTTTGTGACATTAAGTGTAAGATATGAAGGATATAAAAATTAAGCAGGTAAGTAAGGAAGCGTCAACATCAAAATTTGCTTGTATGTGAAAAAAATGGAGGTGTTGTTTCGGAATTGGGGCCCAATATCTGAAGAAGTGTCTTTCATGTGTGGGGTTGCCCGTGCCGTATACATTCTCTGCTTTTGCATGTGCTTATGAACTTCAAACACTGTTTATTGGCATACCTCCCTTCTTTTTTATATATATCTTCAACGACTTACGCAATTTGTTCAATGTCAGTGGGCTTTCGGAAACAATATCATTGCTTTTCATTCATTATTTATGTTTTAATCATTCATTTGAGCTTCGAACAGTGTCATTGGGGTTGGAATTTATAGTTGATTAGAGCAAGAACTGATTAGCGGTGAAACAAAATGAAGAGAAAGAAGAATTATGTTAGTTTCCTCAAAGAGTTTAATGTTTATAAATGGACCCTTTTAACAGCTGGAATTGCAACTTGATACCCAACATTTGTTTTGGTTTCTTCTGCACATTCCACTCAACTATTGCACTGCACGTTCCTCAATTATATTTATGCCCCCATACTTCTCTCTGTTTTCTGTCTAATGCTTTATTAAATTTCACTCTCAACCATTACCTACATTTCCATGTCACTCATCAATTTACTACCTCAATTCTTGATAATTTTCGATTCATCAAATTTAATTTCTAATGTTAGACCAAGGGTATTTCCATAACTTCAACCCCAACAAACATTTCAATGTGTCTGTTACAGCTGAGGAAATATCAGAGTTGGAAACAGATATTGGGAGGTCCTCGAAGCTTTTCCTTTTCCTTTTTTTCTTATAATTAAAGAAAAAGAGAGAGAGAGAGAGAGAGAGAGAGAGAGGGGCTCCTTCCATTATAGACAGTGCTTTGCCTAAAGGCCCACAGTTTTGCACAGATGGAACTTATCATAAAAAAAAAAAAAAAAGGATGAATTATTGCATAAATATACAAACATACCCAGCAGAATATTGTCACTCACTCCTCATTTTACTATTCTCTTTGGAGTTTTTGATTTCTGATTCTGCAGAATAAAATCTTCTATCTTTGCTCGTCTCTTATGCTGTTGTAACTCTTTTAATTACTATCGCATTTCTTGGTCTTTGTGGCAATAAATATACACTTGTTTCTTCTGAATTCAACCCAAATCCTTCTCAGTTTCCCATATTTGTACCTCTCAAGTTCCCAAGATTAGATCTTTCTTGTTCCACTCAATAAATCACTGGATTTCAGGACATGGGTAAGCAATCAGTTTATTTTTTTCTTTTATAACCTGCATAGGATTTCGCATTACACTTGCCATTTTGAACATTTCTGTCTAATTCGTATCTTACACAAATCAGCTCCATAGTCTGCTCCCATCCTGTCTCTTAAATTCCTATCATTGTCTCTTTATCTTACAATTTTTTAATTTAATTTTGAAAGGAACTGAATTCGCATATAAAAGATGAGATCTTTGATGTTGTGTGCAGTAATGGTGCTTCAATGGCTAAGAAGAGGAGCTGGTTCAATCTAGTAAAAAGGTTTTTCATTTCAGAAACAGAGTCAGCACAAGAAAAGGTAGGCATGCATAAATTGATATTACTGTCTTATTTTGTGCAAATTTTAATGGTGAAACCATTAATTAATTTATCAGAAGGAGAAAAGAAGAAGATGGGTTTTCTTTGGAAGGCTGAAGGTGAAAAGCAGGCTACCTTCCATATCAGCACCAATGCCATCACCACCAAGAGAGAGAAGTAGAGTGAGTGAGGCAGAGGATGAACAGAGCAAACGTGCTTTAAATGTAGCATTAGCCACTGCTGCAGCCGCCGAAGCAGCAGTAGCAGCTGCTCATGCGGCGGCGGAGGTTGTTCTGCTAACTCAATCTACCCATCAATCTGATAAACAACTGATAGAAGAACAGTTGGCCATCAAAACACAAGCTGATATTTTTCACTCCAATCATCAATGTGTTGAGGAGAAGCAAGAAATTGCAGCCATTCAAATTCAATCCGCCTTTAGGGGTTATCTTGTGAGTTGTTATTTGGTTTCATTTCATGATTTGAAGAACCAGACGCAGAATGTGATGTTGGGAATTGAATTTGCAGGCTAGGAAAGCTCTGAGAGCATTAAAGGGTATAGTGAAGCTTCAAGCGATAATCCGAGGGCGAAATGTGAGGCGCCAAGCTATGAATACTCTGAAATGTTTGCAATCCATTGTAAATATCCAATCACAGGTCAGTGCTAAGAGAATCCAAATGGCTGAAGGAGGTTGTTACTGTGAGGATGACAAACATTTGCAGAACTCGAGTGACAAGATAATCAAGGTAAGCCCATCCAACAACCTTGTTGTTATGTCCCACTCAAGAGAAATCAACATCCTTTTCCTTATTTTGGTATTTCAGATGGATACAAACAGTCAAAGAAGATGGGATGGCAGCATTTTGACAAAGGAGGAAATAAATGCCTTGTTTGTTAGCAAGAAAGAGGCAGCAATCAAGAGAGAAAGGATCAAAGAATACTCCTTTAGTCACCGGGTAAGCTGGATTTTTCTGCTCCATTATTAGAGATAAAACTGTCATGTAAATAAAATAATAACTGATAACTGAGCAAGCTCGGTTTGGCCGAACTATTCAAGAGACTAGTAAGTATTGAAGTAATTGTTACATTGAGCAGGGCTAAAATACTCAGTAATAGTGGAATGGCCCAATTATTAGCAATGCAATGCTCGTAATGGTTATGTCAATGCTCAAGTCGGTTTAATATTTCAGCTAAACCAAGCTAAGGGATAAATAGCAAGGTCATAACCTATAATTATTTGTGTATGTGGCAATTTATGATTGGACGAATAGCTGCGCTTTCTCTACTTTATTTGACCATAAAGAAGACGAAAATTTGTTTCAGAATTCGGCAGAAAGTGAAAGGAACAAGAACAATGGAAGGTGGAGGTACTGGCTAGAGCAATGGGTGGATACACAAGTTAGTAAAAGCAAAGAGCTAGAAGATTTGGATACAGTAATAACTTCAAATCCAAAGCCAAGAGTAGAATATAGAGGGAAACAGATGAAAGAAATAGAATCATGTTCACCCATAGCAGGTCCAAGAAGATCATTCCACAGAAAGCAAAACTCATTAGGAGAAGAGAATTCAAGGTCTCCTGGTATACCAACATACATGGCAGCAACAGAATCTGCAAAAGCAAAAGCAAGATCAATGAGCTCACCGAAGCTAAGGCCAGCTCCAAGTAGTTTGGATGCATATTCTGATAGCTGCTCACCGTGTAAGAACAAGTTGACAGTGGTAACATCATCTGGTGGGAGAAGAGGTATTGGTTACCAGCAAAAATCTCCAAGCTTGAAGGGAGTTGCTGTTCCTCTCAAATCCAATCTCCCTTTCAATAAGGATCTTAGCTTTGATTCTCAGTGCTCTTTCCGCACGTGGCACCAACCTTCCGACTTTCCATGACTTTCAAATATATATATATATTGTTATATTGGTTTTCTAATTACTCATGATTCAATGAATTTTTGGCTTA
Organism: Excoecaria cochinchinensis; assembly: GCA_947683425.1. Lineage (NCBI taxonomy): Eukaryota > Viridiplantae > Streptophyta > Magnoliopsida > Malpighiales > Euphorbiaceae > Excoecaria > Excoecaria cochinchinensis. The sequence goes on along the minus strand of CANTUQ010000125.1, from coordinate 226,641 downwards.
ATCAACCACATTTCCAATTCCCACTAATTCTAAATTACATTGAAATTGTCTAAAATGCAATATAAAATATACTTTATGAATCACTTTTTTAAAATATGGTAGAAAATAAAGTGTATATTAAATATAAGTATTTTCTTACAACTTTGCGTAGATGTGAAAAAAAAAATAAGGTGAAATAGCTATTTTTGAGAGCAAATTAGCTATTTTAGAAAATATTAAAGATAAAATTGTTATTTTTAAAAAATATTAAAATTAGTAGAGAATGAAATTCGTTAACGATGTGCATGCTGATATGAACTGGCAATTCATTTATGTGTGTGTCGTGTCATGTCAGCACTAATTATCCCTGTTATAAAAAAAAAAAAAGGAAATCAATACCAATTTTCAAAATATTTTGAATAAAAATGAGAAAAAAATGGATAGACATTAGAAGCAAATAAGTTGTAAAAGGTAAACTATAAATGATGTTATTTTGAAAACGTTTTAGATAAAAGTGAAGAAAAAAAAAGGTGGAAGCGCATAAGTTGTACAAGGTAAACTACAAAGGGAAAATCAATACTTTCTCCTATATAGGACGGAATTTATAAATTTATTTTATAATATCCATGGACATGTTGGATGATATTTGGGCCAATTGTAGTGGTGAGCAAACACATTTGGGTTGAGGTTAATAGGCATAAATTACAAAATGTTAGGCCCGTAAGCCTTACTACCTGGGCCGAATAACATTGTAGGCTTAGACTCAGAAACCAAGCTTATGAGCTTTTGAAATTTGGTAGACCGCGAGTATTACAAGGAAAGGGATTAAGATGGTTCAAGAATTATAGAAATAAGACATAAAGGAGGGAATTTGTATATAGTTTGAAAATGATAAATTCTAGATTGCACTACTTTTATGTTATGTTATGTATTGACTTCCACTAATGAAAGTCAATATTTGGGATATGATCTAACTCCACATACTTTAATTTGTCATTCGACTTGGGCCTAACCAATCTTCATTTACCACCTGGATATTTTTAAAAATAATTTCACATTAAATTTAAGCTAATCACAATATATTCATATGGAAATTTATGAATATATTTAACTGATTGCTTTAATTATGACGATTTTTTCGAGAATATTTGTGCGGTAGTTCAAAAAACACGCATATATATGTTCGTTCAAAAAGTCATTCAAATCAATAATATTCTATAATTATTGAAAAAGAATAATTTGTGTGGATAGTGTTGAGAGTTTAGGACAATGTTTGAATTTGAGACTTGTGGGAGTCGTTCTCTTCTTAATTTGGTATTATATATATATATATATATATATTTGATGTTAGAGAGTACAGTTTTCTACTGCATGTTTTTATTATTGGAAAATGACTGTATAGAATATTCAAAGTTGGACGTTGAATTAATTATAAAATGGACATACCCACATGAACATATAAGTCAAGTCGCATTCAATTATATTATTGCAAATAATTCTTTGAACGATCAAATTGAGTGCATTGACTCACCTCCCAATCATAAATTATCTTGTACTATAGTTTTCAATTGAAAGTGTCAATTTCATCATCATAGTATGGTCATGAATTCTTCTCCAGAAGCATATTCTCTTTCTTTCTAGGATCAAAAAGGAAAGTTTTATTACATTAATATTTACTGTTGATTTCCAAGTGGAATGATATTGGTAGGTTAAAATCCTCAATTCACCACAAGTGGATGGATTTGCAGTTGTCGACATTTCTCAAAGGTTAAATTACGTTCCCAAATGAGTTGCATTGCAAGTTTAAGGGACTTTAGCATTTCTTAGTTTCCAAATTCCAACAGATTGGTGTGATGATGATGGAAAAGATAACCAACTGGCTTTGAGAGGTTAAAAACTAAAAAGAGTTGTTGAACCATAATTTATGGAGATGGGGAAAACTAAAATATAAATGCTTACTGCTTTCTAAATGTCACCGAAATTATGTTTTAGTTTAAAAACGCACGTTATTATTATTAAATTGGTTCACTTTTTGTCTTGTAGTTACTAAACTAGTTTATATTTGCCGTTATTTACTGTTAAAAAATATTCATATTTATTTTGATTATTATAAATAAGAATAGATGTGAGTCGTTTTAATAATAAAAATATATATTTTTTAAAAAAAATGAAGGACATACCATTTTGCATAATTTACTCTTATTCCTAAATTATAATTTAGTATATAAAAAAGAATTAAGAAAGAATTGTTTTTGGATACAAGGATTGGATGTTCTGTGAACCTATAAGTGGATGCTACATATATAGAGTTGTCATGACAACAAAGACTTTAATTGGAAGATAAGATAAAGGGGAAAAAAATAATAAAAAAAAAAAGTGAATTTGGTGGTCAAGATTAAAAGAAGGAATTAAAAAAATAAAAATAAAAATTACTTAATATATATTATTGAGAGAAGAAAATAAAAGTTGAGGATAGGCACATGGTATGCCTATTCATTTATAGATTTGCTGCCTAAAACTGTGATACCTGATTTTTCATTCAATAATTTATATATATTACCTAATCATTCTTAATTATATATTTATTCACAAGAGAAGAGACAAAGTATAATTTTAGCTCCTAAACCATACTTCCAAATGAAGATATTAAAATTAATTAAGAAGAAAACTTTGTGTATATTTGGAAAGTAACCCTGAAATCATTCAAGGGCATACATACATATATATATTACTTTTATTCTTAATCATCTAATATATAATAATTCAACAACCTCCTTTTATTCTTCTTTTTTATTTTAATCTGCATATGTCAACTCCATTATATAGCTTGATTTCTTCATCCATTAATTAATTATTCTAATTATATTTATAAAATCTTTTAAACAAGCATATACATAGAATGAAAAAGGTGGTTTTGTTTTGGTCAAATCATTTCCAAACTTATATATATATATATATATTAATGTGACTTACAAAATGAAATATACAAATAGAAAGAATTTGATTTTGGATTTAAGCTCTTCAATACGTTAAGGATTAAAGTGGAAAACGACAAACGTTTATGAATTAATGGGACAAGGAGACATTGATTAAAGTCGAATAAAAGTGGATTAGGGAACATGATTTAAGTAGCCTATAATTATTTGTAATCTCATATCCTTGCAATTACAATTTAATAATCTATATATTTATTGTTCTTCTTCCTTGTGTTCAATTAAAGCATTTAGCAAAACTGTTCGATTCTGGATTATCCGATTCTGCAACCGGATATTAAAAAATTATAAATAAAAAAAGATTCAGCAATGCTTAGTAAAATAATGTAGCTATGTAATTAAACAAAATAAAAGTTATGAAAAAAGTCAATTAAAGTTGATATACATAAAATAAAGTTGCAAACCAACTTTATTGAATAAACTAATAAACTTTCACATCTTACTATTGATGACTTGGTTGGTCTAATACCTATCCCACCAACATAATATTGTGGGTACACTTGCCGAATTCTGATTGGTTAGCCCTGAATCTCCTACAAGCCAATGAAATAGAGAAGATCTTTGATGGAAAGTAAAATGATTTAGGGTTAACATTGGTCGTGTCGAGTTGTGGATTAATGAGGGAGCCACCATAGCCGCCCTCTTGACTACTTAGATGACAAATGTTCCACATTTTTTTTATTTAAATTCAACATTTATTCATTAATAAAGACCCTCTCGTCTCGCACTCCACGAATGAAGCATCTGAGCAACATTTATCGACTTTCCACTGCATCACGCATGATGTCTGTCTTTCTTTTTCTTTTTTTTATGACTTTCTATGAGATCTATTAATTCATAATCAATCCAATGCTGTTGAATCTATAATTAAAGACGGCATCGTATGTACAAGGCAATAATCTCATAAGCAATTGGTATGTGTTAATTCACACATGTAATCGACTGTAATAATTTAATAAAAACAAATTATGTGATATAGGGGTGAGAAAAAAATCGATGGACTCGGTTAATCGAAAAAAAAAATTCGAAATCAAACCGATTGACTGGTTAACCGATTGTAATGGACTGGTTAATGGTTAGTGTTTTGAAAAAACCGACATTAATGGACTAGTTAATGGTTTTTGACTCATATGACTGGTTAACCGAACCGAAACCGAATTTTTAGTTAATTTATTAATTTTTTAATAATTTATAACAATTTATCCTAATTAAAAGTGATCATGTACTTTTTTTATTATACTAATTATTTTAAAGTTTTTAAGTTTTTTTAATTGGCTATTGGTAAGTATAATAATTTATCTAATTAAAAGTAATTATGAACCGATTAATATATTTACTTATTAAATATTAATTTTTAAAAACAAAATTGCTTATATCCACCAAATATGTTTATTTTAACAACAATAATGTTATATTATAGTGAAAAAATTATAATTTTTAAGTATTTTGAATATTTTAATTTTATTTATGAATATATTTATAATTATAGTGGTTAACCGAAAAATATTGGATAACCGATTCGAAAATCCGAAACCGATGGACTGGTTAACCGATGGTAATGGACTGCAATTTCAAAAAACCGATATTAATGAACTGGTTAATGAATTGAGGTTAATGGATCGGTTAACCGACCATACTCACTCCTAATGCCATCCTTTTTGATTTATTTATTATGAGGGTCGGCTTCATTTTGTTAAAAATGCAACCAAAGATTAGGTATTTCACCACCCCTAATTAAAAAATAAAAACGACAATTAGTGTTGAAACTTGAAAGCTGGAAATACTTCATACTTTCACACTATATCTAATGATGAGAATAAGCTATTCTAAACAATTTTGGAATATAATAATAATAATCTCACAAAAGAAAAGGAGAAACTTACGCCTAATAAGGACACATAGTTTATGTAAATGCCTAATTTTTTTTAAATAACCTCGTCAAAATCCACTCCATGGAAGTTTAAAGCAACAAGGTAGATAGTGGAGTGTTTTTGTCTATGCAGTCTTTTTCATGTTGTTTTCCTTCTCGTATCATTGTTCTGTTGTGTCATTTTCCATCGCCAATTTAAAGAGAAAAAGAAAAGAAATTTGAAATTTCCTAGAGAATAATTTTGCTTCTGTTTGCATCTAGCAGTCAAAAGGGGCCATCCCACAGGGAACTTATTGTTTCTCTTTGGATAAGTTCTCCCAAAAGAATGCAAATCTAATACAAAATTTCCCTTGTATAATGTATAGTATCCAATTTCTGATTAGAGAAAATAACAAAATGGACCAAACTTACATCCATTTGTCCTTTAGGACATTTTCAGTGTCTCAAGCTTCCAAACCTAAAAATATCATCAACCTTGTTAGTTAGTGCCATTAAAAAACAATTATGATCACCAATGATTGTTGTACAAGGCACCCATTTCTTACCTTTCCCCACTGCACAAACAATGGCATGCATATGCATTCACCAATACCAGGGAAGTGAAAGATGATTCCTTTAGGAGCTGCAAAATTTCCCCTTTTATGCAACTCGTGACTTAAGGTTAAATCTTTGTATATTATCTATATAAAAAAAACAAAAAAAAAAAAGACAATAATTGCAGTTTGGAACATATAAACATGAGAATCATAAAGATTTGTCCAATTGCTTGGAACTAAGGCTTCAAAACAAGTAAAGAGCAGATAGGGAAGAAGAGAAGTCTTTCAGTGCTTCCAACAAGCTGTCATAGCTCATCAGTCATCACCCATTAAATCCCCTAAAAGGGTCCCATCATAGCCAATCATAACCCTTCGCCCCATAAAGCACACAAGCAGCTGAGCCTTCACGTGTCCAGTGGACCATACAAGACCCCATCAGGACCTCTCAGAGGACCCCAAAGTCCCTCTCATCTGATCACAAACTAGATACGCGATGCTCACATTCCGACAGCTATAGATTCAATAAGAACATAATTTATCATCATTTAGGTGTGCAAGACTTTAATTATGGGCATACCTGACATTATAGAGCACAGAGAGATACGCTTACTTGTAAACCCCATATATATTTTATTTTTTTCTCCAAATAGGAGAGGTATCCTTAACACAGCTGAGGATAAAAACTTCCAAGACATGTTTGTCTTTGGTGGAAAAGCCGAGTTTTGTGGTTGCAACTGTTTTAAAAAAGTGTAAAGATTCGAGATATCTTTGTTTCTCCCCACTTTTCCAATTCAACTTGGCATATAACTGATGGTTTCTCTTATAAATTAAAAATACTCCATACCAGGAAAAAAAAAAGACACTTGGGTAAAAATCCTAAAACTCTTCCACCTCAGTAGGCAGTCTTCTTACGTGTTCTCACAACCGAATGTTGGTTGACTCAGCCACTTCAAATCTTTACCTTTAAATTCTCTCCTCACCCCTTCATTTCCTTGGCCCTTCATAAGCTTTTTCTTCACAACGAACACCAGCTTAAACATACCTGTTGCCCTCTTCTCCTTCCAACTTTTCCAACTGAAAAAATAATGAAATGCTTACCCGTTAGCTTCCACAAGCAAAATAATATGTTTTTCATCAGAAGCTTTATAATTTTGTTAGTGAGCTGCATAACTATAAGAATAAACCTGTGCTTTTCAAGTATCCCTTCATCGTTGAAAACACTTTCTGTTGATGGGCATTTTACCTTTGATGATGTTCACCATGTAGCCAAAGACTTTGGCAATAGGTTTCAGTTCCTCCCGACTGCAGTACTACATCCAAAGTCAGCTTCTGACATTGCCACCACAATACAACATATTTGGCAGATGAGCTCTAATTCAGAGCTCACAGTTGCAGCTAGAGGTCATGGCCACTCGCTCCATGGTCAGGCACAAGCCCAACATGGAGTTGTCATCAACATGCGATCTCTCCAGGTCCCTAAAATGCATGTTCATTCTCAAGATTTCCCATATATTGACGTCTCTGCGGGTGAACTATGGATAAATATACTGCATGAAAGCCTGAAATATGGGTTAGCACCAAAATCGTGGACAGACTACTTACATCTATCTGTTGGTGGTACTTTGTCCAATGCTGGGATTAGCGGGCAGGCATTTCGCCACGGCCCTCAGATAAGTAACGTTCATCAGCTGGAAGTTGTTACAGGTTAGTTAAAGCAAAATTGTGTATATCAAGTGCTGATAAAATATACACACATGCATCAACTGCTGTTACTTTGTATCAATAAAGAGACCAACATTAATCAGACAGCCATTCATGACATACACAAGTTTCCTAGTCCTGCACGTCGCACTAACCCTTGGTTCCATTATAATATATTGTCATCATATTAGCTATAGTTTGTTTTCTCAATATATAGGTATATAAATAATATGATATAGGCGTGTATGTAAGAAATGCAGAAAAAGTTGTGCACATAATATAAATAGAATGAAACTGAATGCAGGGAAGGGTGAGATAGTGAACTGCTCGGAGAAGCAGAATGGTGACCTATTCCACGGCGTTCTTGGAGGACTTGGTCAGTTTGGCATCATAACAAAGGCAAGAATATCACTAGAACCAGCACCTGATAAGGTAAGATGAATATTTGGGGGTAGTAATAAATTAGAACAAAAGATATACTAGTTCTCAGTAATCACTAAAAGGGTCACTTCTAATAACAGAATTCTTATGTTGAATAGGTGAAATGGATTAGAGTTCTTTACTTGGATTTCGATACGTTTACCAGAGACCAGGAGCACTTGATATCAGCTGAAAACACATTCGACTACATTGAAGGGTTTGTGATAATTAACAGGACCGGTCTCTTAAACAACTGGAGATCGTCCTTTAATCCTCAAGACCCAGTACAAGCTAGCCAGTTTGAGTCAGATGGAAAAACTCTATTTTGCTTAGAGTTAGCCAAATACCTCCAAACAGACAAGACAGACACGATAAATGAGGTTAGAAGCAGCGGTCCGCCAGATGGTGGTTTTCTTGAATATTTAATTAAATTCACTAAAAAACTGCAAATAAGTAAAATATAAATAAAAATATATAAATGAATGAATGATGCTTACTTGTGTATGTATTTTACCATGCAGGAAGTAATGAAATTGTTGTCTCAATTAAAATATATCCCATCAACACTTTTTCTATCAGAAGTTTCATACATACAATTCTTGGATAGGGTTCATGTTTCTGAGGTCAAACTAAGATCCAAAGGCTTGTGGGAAGTTCCACATCCATGGCTAAATCTACTTGTTCCTAAAAGTAAAATACACAATTTTGCTCAAGAAGTTTTTAGCAATATCCTTACAGACACCAGCAACGGGCCTATCCTCATCTACCCCGTAAACAAATCAAAGTAATTGTTCTACCCCATAAATGTCCTTATTTCAGTAAATACTTGTAGTTTCTGTTGACTAATTAGTTCATTGACTCCATTTTCAGGTGGGATAACAGAACTTCTGCTGTTATTCCAGAAGAAGATATTTTCTACTTGGTGGCATTCCTTTCCTCTGCTGTTCCGTCTTCCACGGGAACTGATGGCTTAGACCACATCCTAACTCAGAACAATCGAATTCTAGAATTTTGCGAAGCGGCACGACTTGGTGTCAAGCAATATCTGCCCCACTACACCACACAGGAAGAGTGGCAAGCCCACTTTGGCCCGCAATGGGAAGTGTTCGTCAAAAGAAAATCTATTTATGACCCCCTGGCAATACTTGCACCTGGTCATAGAATATTTCAAAAGGCCATACCTTTCTCATGACACTGGAGACAAATCTCTATTTTAAAGAAAAGGCCCCTAAAGTAGGTGAGAAGATCCCTTCACCAATGTGTGAATAGATAAAACTATCAGATTCTCCATTTTCTGATATACTGCAAGTGTAACAGAAAGCTGCAGGTTATAGTCTAAATTATTTTTCAAAACGTTGAATACTACCCTCATAAATTATCAATTAGAGCCATAAAAGGCACTGAAGGATAGTTGCCTACAAAGAATGTATATAGTGATTTTGTAAAAAAGGTACTGATCACTCCCTCTATGAAAAATACAAATTTTCCAAGACAGTTTTTTTCTGGCGATTAGCATATTAAAAAAAAATAATAATAATAATAACATAGGATAGTCAAAATATTCAAATCATATTAAAAGGATACACTATGTTCGAATCACAGGCATATGTTAAACCCATAAATGAATGTAACACGCTAGTTGCATTGTTCACTGTTTTACTGCAGAACGGCAAAAAACAAAATGATAGTAATCTAATGCAATGTAATAACATAATAATCTTACATATTGTTTATCAGGTTATAGGCAATGTCAACATTTACTTTGTAGCAACTGAATGCCTTTACTGCATCTAGCAACTTAATGCCAAAAGGCTCATGAAGACAGCCGCGGTAGAGAGACCAAAACCTACTAGCCACCAATCTAAGTTCTCCCAAAAGCAAGCTAGCACGAGACGAAGAAACATATGAGACATTTTCACATCTACTTCTACTCTAGCTTAATCTCTTTTTTGTTTAAACTATTCTTCCAAATTTTGCTCTCTTAATTCATACCAGGCACACAGGAATGCCGGGAATCCAAATTAAGCAGATGATGAAAGAAAACTGAACAGCAAAATCTTAATAAGAAGAATTTTGCAGTTCATTATCATCATATGTGTACGACCAAAAGTAAAGATATCAAGAAACAAGAAATATAGGATCGATCAAGCCATGTACATGAATTTGGCAGCCAGGCATAAAAGCAAATTTGTTCTAATAAAGAGGACATCTAAGAAGGTTAATGCATAAGTTCAAAACTTCCAATAAAATGGAGGGTAGAACATTCCCATAGTTTGATACAGGAGGGACCTCATCAAGTGACCAAATATGCATGCTCTTTAATTTTTAAGATTAGATACTGTTTGATTAAGGGATAATCTAATAATATTCTCCATGATTCTCACTTTCTACCTTTTTCAGTGAGCAATTATCAAAATACTGAAACTCTCCGGATTTCAGTTTATATCCATCCATGTCAGCCAAAAACAAAAGAAACTGTTTACAAAGTGAATTCTAAAAGGAGAAAATTTTGTTGTCCAGAAGATACGGGAATATCTATGTCAGAAGCATGGCACATCCAACGGCTCACAGAGTTCATTCTCTCTGTAGTTAGTGTATTGCATGTTTTCAAGCAAAAAGTCTTACAAGCAGCATGGCCACTTGCATTATTTTTTGTTTCTTGAAACCACTCAACTATAAATGGCACTTGGAAGACCATATTTGGTACCAAATAAAGTGAGCTCCCACTTTCCATTTAACGCTAATAACATATAATACAGATATTTGCGCGCAGAATATTCGCAGAAGGTACCAGACTTCAACGGGGAGTGAATGCAACAGAGATGACATATGAGATCAGCATTTGAATTATTGATAGCACTTGAGAAACCACATTTGGTACAGAATAAGTGAGCCCCCACCCACTTTCCATTTAAAGCTAAAGACATGATACAAAATATCCGCATGCAGAATATTCGCGTGAAAGAACAAAACCACAACAGGAAGTGCATGCAATGGGAGATGCCATGGCAATGGCAAATGAACATAACATCTAACCAGATGCTCAATTAGCAAGACAAAAAGCAACAAATAGAGGTTCTTGTGAGAAATCCAAAAATTTCAAGTGCAAAAATGTTTAAGACCCTGCAAATAGCATATTTTGTTGGAACAGAAAGCAAACTGAAAGGTAATGTATTTTACAAAAGCAGTGCAAAATTGACTACCAAGATGCTGCCTATTTGAATATAGATAATGCTAAATCATTCATATCATATCTTCCATCATGGAAACTCATAGAGAAGACTTGATCAACCATTAAGCACTGATAAATAAATCTGGTTGGGCAGATAAAAGAAAGAAACATAACACTAGGTTGGAAGGAAAACAAGAAAAGGGATCCAAGAAGGAACATCAACTATAATAAGCATGCTCCTTTCAGCAATCAAAGGAGATGCAAAGTAAAGGAGCCCATGGACCAAAAGGTTCAATTACTCAGTTCTAAATTTATTAAATTCAATTCTGAAGCAGTTAAAAGTTAAAGAAATGTGTCCTTTTCCCTTAATAATTAACCATAGTTAAACGAAAAACCTTTTTCAGATGTTGCTTCAGCTGTCAGCAAATAACTCATTGTCATTTCAATTCACATGGTTTGTAGTCTACCTCCTTTTTCTTCCATACTACTGCTTGAACTCGCTCAATTTTCCAGACTCGTGTATATGAAGATCTATATTGGATGTAAAGTGACTCTTTCTACTCGACCCTCCCTCAATTTGCATTTAGTAAGTGCCATCTTGACCTTCTCATGTAATGTGGTCATCTCCCAGCTAATCCACTCCAGTTCTTCCTCACTCCACCATAACATTTTGAAATGTAAGCTAGAAATTCATGATTATAGTTCATAAACTTCCATAGCAAGAAGAGGCGAATCACAAAATATATAGATTTTACTCCCTGCTTTATAGGAGGTTTATGATCAATATTCATCATTATAAATCATAATCAACATTGTTTTGGCTGGCTTAGGTTCCAATGACTTCAAGTATTACAATGATTGAGAAGTTAGTTGAAAAAAAAAAAGATTAAAGAAAAATTAAAGATTTCTGTTTGGAGTAATGATATTTAGGCGCCTTTTTCTATTGAACCCAGGCAGAAAACGTCTCTTGGGCCAGAGTATAAGTAGCACTCTATGCTGGCCAAGTAGTCAATCCCAAAATAATTCCAATGACCAGTGCTGGTTGAGGACTTTCATCAAACAGTAGTAAAGTATTTCTCACTGCCAGTTCTCAGATGAACAGTTTTCACATACATCACACATGTAATAATAATAGTAAAATATCTGCAATACACTCACTGATAAAAATAAAAGAAGAGAACTTCTCATTTGACCCAGAACATCGTAATAAAAAAGGGCAAAGAAGTGGAGAATTCAACTAATTGAAGGAACAACAAACAGTAGCACATTTGGCTGTTCCTCTGCCATTCCTTTCACTTACACGAACTTTTTCACTTCCAATTTAACCATTTTCAATTATTCTAAACGAGCACAATATACAAATAGCCTGATCATGGATGAGATTATCATAAAAAGATTTAAGTCTTTGGGATCAAACATAAAACAAGAGAAACTGTTACCTGAACTGTATTGTCACTGAGTATAGGAGGAAAGAAGAGCAATTGTAGCCATGTTTCCGCGTTGAAGGCATTGGCTTCCGCAAGGCCTATGAAAGCCCTCAGAAGCCTTGGTTCTTTGCCAATCGCCTTCTTTTTTCTTCTGGCCTGCGGTTTTGCAGCTCTATGCTTTGCAAAACTTACCATTATTATTATGATATTGCAAATGTACAACTGTAGCTGATTTGAATTCATATTTAACTGAAAAATTGAAAACAATTATCGTACAGTACACTTATAGCACAATAAATTATGCTTTTATATCATTGATCTCAAATGTAACACTTTAAAACTATTAAAATGTAATCAAGAACGTGGCTTTAGAGTGATGACTTCACTTTTGTGTTGTTTTAAGAAGAAAAAAAATAAAATAAAATAAATTATTACCAAGTTAAATAAGTATTACACTAATAATAAGCTTTGCCAGGTGGCATGATCGCAAGAAGCAAAAGTTCTGAATATTGGCATTGCGGTTGGCGAGTGGCGAGTAGCGACACATTAGCTATATGCCGGCTATGGCTTTCTCACTGGAAAGAGCTTTCGTGACAGCAAGAGCTTCTATGCTCTCTGGTGCCAACGCCATCTTTCTTTTCTTTTATTACCTTTTCCTTGTATATCCCTCAAGAAACGTTTTCACACTCACACGGTTTCTTCCTCAATTTCCTTTAATTCATTAAAAAAAAAAAAAAGAAAATTCTCTTTCTAACTAAGGAGTTTATACTCCATTTATTTAAGCACCCAGTTTGTATTTCGTGACGTTTTGTATGATTTATTTGGCCTTCGAGTGAAAATGAACCGAAGCAAGGAAAAAGCTTGAATCGGTGTTACCGCGTACAGAAGCCGACAAGAAAGGTCGTTTCGCTCTCCTTTCTCTGTGCTCACGTTTTTATTTATGCTGACTGCTTTTTCAATATTGAATCTTTATTTTTTTTTTAATTTCTCAGAAATATCTCAATTGGGTTCTCTATAAATGTTCCTTGATAAACCCGTGTGCCAGAATTCTTTGCTTCATTAATCCAAAACAAATACAATTTTGATCGTTGAACTTGGTTCTAGAAATTTGGAGTCCTGGGTCAATGGCGGTTGACAATAATTGTGCTTGCCAATGAAATCTAGCTGGTATTATTGATTTGTGATTTGCTGATCTAAGCTCTTGTACTTTCTTGCGGTATAAAAAACCTATTATGTTTCCAAACCCATGGAAATTGTTCAAAATAAGTTGTTAAGAGATCAATAGATCAATATACTGAATATTCTTTTAGGAGCTTTGGGTGTATAGCCAGGAAAGTTCTTAGCTTTGGTATTGGTGTGCTACTTTTGTAGTCTTTCTAGCAATATATTATTGAGCAATCCACGCTTGGTGTAATTGAGAGGAAAACATGGTTGAAAATACTGAAGCAGCTAATCATCATGCACATTCAAATGGGTGGTCCACTCAGAATCAGAACCCGAACCTGAATACTGCTTTAGAAGAGAAGCTTGATGAGCTTCGGAGTTTATTGGGCAAAGCAGAAGGCGATCCCCTGAGGATTGTTGGCATTGGTGCAGGTGCTTGGGGTAGTGTATTTACTGCATTACTGCAAGATAGTTATGGTCAATTTAGAGATAAGGTTCTAATAAGGATATGGAGAAGGCCTAGCAGATCAGTTGATCGGGCCACTGCAGAGCATTTGTTTGAAGTGATCAATTCAAGGGAAGATGTGTTAAGGAGATTGATAAGGCGTTGTGCGTACTTAAAATATGTTGAGGCAAGATTGGGTGATAGGACTTTATATGCAGATGAGATTTTGAAAGATGGCTTTTGCTTAAATATGATAGATACCCCACTATGCCCTCTGAAGGTTGTCACCAATTTGCAAGAGGCAGTGTGGGATGCTGACATTGTTATTAATGGGTTGCCTTCAACTGAAACATGGGAGGTCTTTCAGGAAATCAGTAAGTATTGGAAGGAAAGGATTACAGTACCAGTTATTATCTCCTTGGCAAAGGGCGTGGAGGCTGAGTTGGAGACTGAGCCACGCATTGTAACTCCCACTCAAATGATTAATCGTGCAAGTAAATTACATTTCCTTGATCATTTTTGTTCTCTGTTTTAACACCAAACTTGCACACATCATAGTTTTGTCCATATTTTTCAGCTGGAGTTCCAATGGAGAATATCCTCTATCTTGGGGGACCAAACATTGCATCGGAGATTTACAACAAGGAATATGCTAATGCCCGCATTTGTGGAGCAGAAAAATGGAGGAAACCTTTGGCAATGTTTTTGAGGCAGCCCCATTTTATTGTGTGGGATAATGGTGATCTTGTTACTCATGAAGTAATGGGTGGTTTGAAGAATGTATATGCGATTGGAGCTGGTAAGTAAATTTTGATATAATAGATCATGGTAATGTGCTATTCTTCACAATTTAAATCGTTGGTCTTGAGATCTACACTGTACTAGAGAATAGAATTGAGGTTGAACCTGGATGAGGTGGCCATGAAGTCTATCCCACTCTGACTTATGAACAGCTTTGAGACTTCATAGTCCCCGAGTTCTTTAAAAATGTAACACCAAAATGAATTATTAGCAAGGGTGAGAATGCACATGTGCACTAGCCTCTTGATTAGGCATTGTGCCTTCTTTGTCCTCATTAGCACATAAGTTCCTCAACTAGAAACTGATTTTATGTTTTTCATGTGATTGATTTATGTTATTGTAGATGCCATTTTTAAGAATCTCAACAATGAAACTCATTTCATAGTATTTAAATACATGACTGGTTCTTGAGAACATGCACTTTGTGTTTTAACAAATCCTTTGTCTGCTACTGTGTTGAGAACTTTAGAACCAGCAGACATTAAATGCCAGATCAGACAACTTCATAGCAGTATGTATGTTACAATAACTTATCTAATATCTGAGAAGTCTGCCTAATCAATAAATGTCCGTATGCAAAAGAGCGCTAAACTTACAATGTCCATATACAGTTTTACCATGTTGAGGTGCTGGCTACTGCTGTTTCATTATGATATTTTATGCCAATCTATTATGGATAGTTCTTTTTTTTATTTTTTTTATTCTACTTTTTGTCATGCCTATACAGGAATGGTAGCAGCTCTGACCAATGAGAGTGCAACCAGCAAATCAGTGTACTTTGCTCACTGTACATCAGAGATGATATTTATCACGCATTTGTTGTCAGAAAATCCTGAGAAACTAGCAGGTCCCTTGTTGGCTGACACTTATGTAACCTTGTTAAAAGGGCGTAATGCATGGTATGGTCAGCATTTGGCCAACGGAACACTGAATCTTGATATGGGTGATAGCATCAAGGGCAAGGGTATGATTCAGGTATTCACCATTGCTGTTCATAGTCATTATAAATGCAAATGCTCAAGTCAAAGAGGTCTAGTTGCCAAATCACTGCGCAAATTTACCCTACGAGTTTCTGTTTTTTCTGCTTGTGTCCAAGATATTGATAGTTTTTTCCTCTTTGCAGGGTGTCTCTGCTGTGAAAGCATTCCATGAACTGCTGAGTCAGTCCTGCTTAAGTGTCCTACATCCTGAAGAAAAGAAGCCTGTAGCTCCAGTTGAACTTTGTCCCATATTAAAAATGCTGTACAGAATTCTCATTAAAAGGTAACTCAGGCTAATTTTACATAATCTGCAACCCACACACATGCACATGTCCATGTCCATGGATCGGTCAAGTCAAATGAAAGTGAATGAATGGTATATGTGTATGCATATGTAAACGGTTGTCTGAATTCATACATCACATTAAGCGTAGCATAGAAGTGAAGTCTGATGGTATCCATGTGTTTGAATATCCAGGGAGTTTACAGCACAGGCCATTCTTCAAGCATTGAGGGATGAAACGATGAATGACCCAAGAGATCGCATTGAGATTGCACAAAGCCATGTTTTTTATCGGCCATCACTTCTGGGACACAAGCAGTGATAAAATACTGTAGTCTGCTCTTTTGTATGTAGTGTTTTCTAGATATATTTAGTTCCAAACTATTAGGACAAAAAGGTTGGGTTTTGGATTCTGATGTTGTAACGATTCCTTCATTTGTTGAGAACTTGATCTTGGGCTTGCAATGAACAGACTTGCATTTTATTATTCAGTGTCTGTCAGACTAGTTCATCCTTCAATTTTAACGATCAATTTGTTCTTCTTATTGTATGCTAAGAATTAAAAAAAATAAAAAAAACATTTGATTCGTTTTATCCATATTTTTTTATTGCAATTTGCTATCATATAATCAATAGTGCAAAATAGTCGTCCATTAAGAATTTTATGCATATTTTCTTTAGCTTTTGGGACTAAATTCCTTTGGTAAAACCATTTAAAGAATTGTACTTGCATTTGTTAAGCAAACATCAAGCATACGAAGCACATTAGGTGCTTACACGAAGTTCCAATCAGAATATCTTTTATGGCACGTAAATTCGAAGGTGTCAGGGTAAATCTCATGGGTTGGGTAGTGTTTCTTGCATAATCATAAATGCCGGCTGAGTTGGCATGGGGTTTACAAAGCAATGCTACTGCATTAGTATGGCTTTTTTCTTCATATTAGGAGTTTGGACACGTCGATCCATGGCTCCGACCCTTCAAGAAATGTCAATCTATGAAAGGCATGAGCAGTAGATGGCTTGCTATTGACGTCTATGATCTTATATTTCTATTTCATGATGTACAAAAAACTTTGTTTAAATCACTAAACTGCTAATGCTTAACCACTTGAATTTTCTTCAGCTGTTTCAATTTGCAATCAGTAAAACAAATTCAACTTACTAATAAAGTGTTACAAAAGGGATCGATGAGAGAAGGCATAAAAGAAAAGGGGTTTAGGTAGGACTCTGCAAATTTCTGTTCTTTAATGTATATATATATATTATTTCTACTAAGATTGGACGAAGTTATAGAGTTCAATGATCATTCACATTCTTGAAATTTATTACAATAAATTAGAATGTAGACGCAAGCATAAGCTGCTGCATCAAAATCCGAATGGGGGATAGTGGTGGCTCCGAGTCCCTTGCCTATATTCTCCGCCATTGTGCCAACATATGCAGGTAAGTATGAACAAATACCCGCTATTTGACTCACAGCACATCGGAATCCATACCTTTTTTTTTTTCTTCTAACAGTGGAATCCATACTCACATAGAGAAAGGGGAGTTTTAAAAATGGTTTTTCAGCAACAGAAAGGGAAAAAGAAAAGGTTAGTCACTTGAAAATATTCGAATGATCACCAAATAATTCACCATCTCAAATTATTTAGAAGCAATTTATCTCACTTTCTTATTCAAGAATCTCTGTCCCTGGGCAGCCGCCCTGTTTCGAGGTACTGCTTGATTGGGCTCATACAGGTTTCATCCTCTTAGTCGATCTCCATCATCTCCGGCTCGTCTAAGGAGGAGTAAGTCTGGTCGACAACGGCAATGTTTTCCCCTATGACACTGAGTTCAGAGGCAGACATCTTTACTAGCTGATCGGTTTCTGATGTTCGGTCCCTTGGCACTTTCTGGAGCGCCCATTCTGACCCAGTTTTCTCGAGTTTTGTGAAGTCAGCTTTAACCTTGGCGAGGTACTGGATTATGTTGGGTTCTCTGGCTTCGAAGGTCCCCAGAACCTGACTGGTTACAAGCTGGGAGTCACTCCTGATGGCTACTGACTCCGGTCGGAATGCGTGGAGCAGTCTCAGCCCTTGAAAGAGCGTCTCGTACTCTGCTACATTATTGAAAGCTTTAAAATTGAGATTTATTGCGTACCTTATTGTGATGCACAGGGGGCCTTTTATTACTATGCCGACACCTCCTCGAATGTCATTTGCTGCGCCGTCCACCGTCATTTTTTAATTTTGTGGCATGGGTTGACTCCGTGGTTCCTCACCCGCAAATTCAGCGACGAAATCTGCCAAAGCCTGGGCCTTTATTGCCTTTCTGGGCTCGTATCTCACATCCCAGGACGGTATCTTAATTGTCCATCCCACCATTTTGCCTTCCAGATCGGGGGTCTGGAGAATCTTTCTGAGCGGATGACCCGATCGGACGACTATGGTGTGCGCCTCAAAGTACGGTCTCAGCTTCCTTGCGCACATCATGAGGGCGATAATGAGCTGCTCAACCGGTTCCTTCTTTAAATCCGCACCTCTAAGTACTTCACTGACGTAGTACACAGACAGCTGTTGAGTTCTTTCCTCTTGGACCAAGGCACCTGCAACAGCTTCATTAGAGGTGGCTAAATAAAGGTATAGATTTTTACCTGATACTGGCCGGCTAAGCAACGATGGGTTGGTGAGGAACGCCTTCAGCTCTTCGAAGGCACGTTGGCACTCTTCCTCAGCTTCTTGAAGAAGGGAGTGCAGCGCTTGGCTAAAGAGGAAATGAATCGTCCCAAATCTGTTATTCTTCCGTTCAGCTTCTGGACATCTTTTATGTTCTTGGGGGGTTGCATCTCGAGGATAGCCCTGATTTTTTTCGGATTAGCCTCAATCCCTCTCTGGGAGACTAGGAATCCTAAAAATTTTCCTGACGGTACCCCAAAGATGCACTTCTCGGGATTGAGTTTCATTTGGAATTTGTTCAAAGTGTCAAAAATTTTTGCCAGATCGGCGGGGTGTTGCTCGGGGCTTCGGCTTTTGACGATCATGTCATCTACGTAGACCTCGAAATTCTGCCCGATCTGGTCTTTGAAGATCTTGTTCATAAGGCGCTGATACGTGGCCCCAGCATTCTTCAGGCCAAATGGCATTACCTTATAGCAAAAGGTCCCGTCATCTGTAATGAAGCTGGTTTTCTCCTGATCCAGGAGCCACATTAGGATTTTGGTGGTAGCCGGCATATGCGTCGAGAAGAGAGTAGATGGCGTGACCTGCGGTGGCATCCACCAACTGGTCTATGCTGGGCAGGGGATAGCTGTCCTTGGGACATGCCTTATTGAGGTCAGTAAAATCTACGCACATCCGTAGCTTGCCTGACTTTTTCTTAACCAGAACCACGTTAGCCAGCCACTCGAGGTAGTCTACCTCTCGGATTGTCCCGGTCTTAAGTAGCCTATCCACCTCTTCAGAAATAAACTTCCTCCGGTCGGGTGCATGCCTCCTTAGCTTTTATCGGACCGGAGGATAATTTGGGTCCACATTCAACTTGTGGGTGATCACCTTGGAGTCTATACCAGGAATGTCTTCTGGCTTCCAGGCGAAGGTCGCTTGATTTATCGTCAAGACCTGCATGATGGCTTCTTCCGTCTCTTTATCCATGCTGGTCCCGATTTGAATATTTTTCCCTTTATTTAGCGCCCTTGTTTTTGTCTCCTCGACAGGGTCCATCATGGGTCTTTTCGCCTGCTCTGGCTGCTCGAGGCCGGGCTCTACGACGATTGCTTCCCGTTGTTGCTTTATCATGGTTATATAAACCTCTTTGGATGCCTTTTAGTCGCCTCTCAAGATGGCGACGCCTCCTGTGGTTGGGATCTTCATCACCATGTAGCGGATGGAGGTAATGGCTCCGGTCTGGAAAAGCAATGGCCTGCCAAAGATGGCATTATAGGCAAACGTCATATCGTTAACCATGAAAATTACCTTACATGCGTGAGCAATTGCCTCTTTGCCCAGTTCGACAAAA
This sequence comes from Excoecaria cochinchinensis, assembly GCA_947683425.1. Classification (NCBI taxonomy): domain Eukaryota; kingdom Viridiplantae; phylum Streptophyta; class Magnoliopsida; order Malpighiales; family Euphorbiaceae; genus Excoecaria; species Excoecaria cochinchinensis. The sequence goes on along the minus strand of CANTUQ010000125.1, from coordinate 206,874 downwards.
AGCTCTACCGATCCCGCTACTGGGATAGTGGCGTTGCCCAACCCAACCAGCGGCATGGCAGTCGGCTTCAGCTCCCCGATCGGGAGTCCCATCGCTTGGTAAGCCTGGAGGGTCAGGACATTAACAGCGCTGCCATTGTCCACCAGAATTCTTTTGACGTTGAAGTTATTAATCCGAGCTCTTACAACGAGAGCGTCCTCATGGGAAAACATGACGTCTCTTACGTCTTCGCTGGATATAGTGATTGAGGCAAGCTGCTCGGCCTGGTGGGAGAGGTAGACACCTTTCCCCTTCCTTTTTCTGGAGAGATCCTCTCCGTAAAATGACCCTCCGGTGATCACATTTATTACCTTGGCATATGGCCTGCTCGGGTCGGCGTTTCTTGGGTTCCTACGCTCATCGTCGTCTGAGTCAGGATTGTCCCTGCGAGACTTCGGCTATCTACAGGGCTCATCCCCTCTGGCCGGGCCTATAAACTTTTTGGGGGCTCCGCGGCGTATTAGCCTTTCAATCTCCTTTTTGAGCGAAGTGCACTCGTCGGTTAAATGACCGACGTCTCTGTGGAATTCGCAGTACTTATTTTGATCTCTCCCAGCCCTGCTTCTTTTGGACAGGTTCCTGGGCCAGTTGACTTGGCGGTACTTCTCCTTTATCCACATGAGCACCGCGGTCGGTGTAGCATTGAGGGTGGTATATGTTCTTTCGGGCCGATCGTCTGAACGCTTAGACCGGTCTCGTCCCGACCCTTTGACCTGTCCCGAATTTCTGGAACTGGCAGCTCCGTCTTGGCCTCTAGCTGTCCGATCAAGGCGGAAGCTCTATGAGAGGAGCGCCCATCCGGATACTGCAAGCGGTCCAATATGCTAGTCCTTCTTCCCTTGTTGGATCGGAGGGCGTCATCCAACTGGTTGTGCTGTCTAGCCCTCTCCATGAGTTCAGCAAAGCTAGATGGTGGTCTTGTTGTGAGTGATTCGAACAGCGGTCGGTCAGTGATGCCCCTTGTTAAGGTGTTAGTCGCCATCTCCACACTGACATTTCTTACTTCGGACATGGTAGCCTAAAACCTATCGATGTAGTCTCGTAGACTTTCATCGATTCTTTGGTAAAGGTTACACAAGTCGTTCACCGTATTCGATGCGCGCGTTTACACGATGAACCTCGTGGTGAACAGCTCTTTTAACTGTCTGAATGACGTAATGGATTCCAGAGGCAGCTCGTGGAACCACGTCAACGCATCTCCTCCCAAAGTGGTGGGAAAAACCCTGCAGGCTATCCTTTTATCGTAGGTGTAGACCTGAACCTTGGTCAAATACTCAGCCAAATGGGTGGTAGGATCGGTCTTACCCGTGTACCTTTCCATAACCACATCTCTCCACTTGGGAGGGAGCTCAGCGTCAGTGATTTCTCTACAAAATGGGGAGGCAGTATTCCCGCAAGTGTTCCCTTCGAAGGCACCTTTCTTTGGCGCGAGAAAGCCAAGCTGTTTGAGTTTCTGCTTGAGCCATTGATCCTCTTTGCTCAGGATCGTGGCGGTGGACTCGTCTTTGTGCTTTCTCATGTGGCTACGGCTCGAAGTGCACATATAGGACAAGTCGTCTCTTATGGAGGGAGTAGCGGACCTGCTGGTGTAAGGGGAGCTCCTGTTTGTGTACGTCATCTGTTTCCCCTTGTCATACCTTCCCGGGGTTCTGACCGCGTCTCTTCGAGTGCCCTGAGCTCGAGGCTCATTGATGATGATTCCCTTGTTTCTATTCCTTCTGAAGTCTTTGCCCGTGAGGTATTCCTCCTGAGCTCTTTCAGAAGTAGCCGGCATCTTACCTTTCTTGAGCATTTGGACGATGCTCTTGGTGAAATCGCTGAGGATAGCGCACATGTCTCTCACGGTAACAGCGGTATTCTCAGGTTGCCTTATGGTGGCATCATTGAATTCGGGAAGGAGGTTAGTCCTCGTAGGGGAACTGGTGGGCCTTTCCCTCCTTCTCAAGGTGCCTGATCTGGCACGAACATTATCGTCATGATCAAGGTCCATGGGGGTCGTGTTCTCGTTAGATCGTGAGTTCGCCATACTCTCAACGAAAGCACCAAATGATAAAGCCTAGGACGTCTTTATCTGAGAGAGAGAGAGCGAGGCGATCGGATGAGAAAACCCTGCAATAAGAGGTGCCCGATCGGACCAGGCGTAAACACTCTGAAACTTAAGTTAGTAGCTTAGAGAGAGAAAGTGATTTTAGAGATAGAATGTTTAGGATTAAATACCTGGTGCCATCGTTGGCTGTGCTATTTATATGAGATGATTGGGGGGCACTTGAATGCCTGGGGAGTGATTACTGGCTGTCAGAGTAGGTATTCGGCGACATGAAAGGGAGCAGGTGATAGGTATGGGCGCTGTCTTGTGTCAGACGGCTGACGGAACTAGCAGTCACATCAGCCGATCGGGCGTGTGCGCTGCCTAGGAGCTCGTGTCTATTACTCTTGGTTATTAGGCCTTGGGCCTTACCAGTTGAATGAGCTGGCTGAATGGGTCTTAGAGCAAATGATTTTTGCCGTGTTATCAGGTATGATTGCAGTAAAGATTTGTAGATAAGGATAAACACATTCAGGCCAAAGTATTATATTTTTATTTTTATCCTTATTTTTTTTTAATTTTTCTTTAAAACTTAAATACAATAATACTTTAAAATATATTTAAATTATATGTCATTCTTCTAATTATATAAAGTGATTAACCTTGATAGCCTTTAATGGTATTTTCATATATTTTAAAGTTTATGCATTAACATTTAATTTAGTCCAAAATTTTTTCTTTAGCCTAATTTTAAGTATACTAATTTCTAACAAATATCGAATCCGTTTTATAATATTAGTTTTTGATTTGTTTAAATATTTAACCATGAGAAGTAGAAAATGGTGCAGGTGAGACATGATTTTTGGCTAAAATTATGTTTATTTCGTAATTTTTAATGGACTAATTAATTATTAATGATTTTAAAAATTTGCTATTAATGGATTGATTAAAAAAATTGCTAATTAACCGATTAAACGGTTCATGCTCACTCCTACGAGCATGTTGTGCAAAATGGATTTACATACCTAATTAAAAACCATTATTAGAGATGCAATATTTTAGGCAAAACCCATCATTAGGTTATTGAACTTTCATAATTTTTTAAATTGAATTTTCGAACTAAAAAATATGTATTGAAGCGTGTTATTTTTAATTTTGGACACCTTCCAATTGATGACATGGAAGGAAATGAGATAGACATAATTAAAATTATGCGCGTTTAAATTTGACTCTTAAATAAATTTATGTCCTTCATCATTTTGAAACTTAACTAGAGAATATATAGATAAAATATATAAAAATTTATTTTTATGGTATTGTTAAACCAATCATTTTGGAATTTATGAGTTTTTTTTTTTAAATTTTATGTAAAATATTTAATAATTTTTTTTAATAAATATCAAAGATATATTTGATCTCACACAATTTTAAATGCATATGCATATCAATCTTGTTATTTTTGTCAATTAAAAATCTAATCTGGCCAAAAAGAAATTAGATATAAAACTTTTTTAGTTGGAGAATTCAAAGAAAAATGCACTTAAAAATGTATATGGCATATTTTTATAATCTATGCATAATACTCATCATCAAATCTCTTGATTTTGTCGCAAGCTAAATATTTCCTCTTTTAACTTATTTTTTTTATTTATTATATGGTATATGCACAAATAAATTAAAATATATAATTTAATAAATTATGAAATAGACACATATTATATAAATAAAAAATAAAATAGAAGGCAAGTGTTTTAAAATCTACAGACAATATGACCCAACCTATCTGATTTTATAGTTAACCTATAATTGATCGATTTGATTTTGATTTTTATGCGTTGTTTAAATGTGAGTATATTGTATTTCTGTTTTGAGAGAAAATGAGTGCAAATGAAAATAATATAAATTTTATTTTTTTTATTATTTGATAAGTTAAAATAAATATAAAATAAAATAAATTTTCGTTTTATAGTTAGATATTATTTTAACATTTATACCATTACGTTATAAAAATATAATAATTAACTATAATTTTTTTTGTTGGTAACGTTCCTCTGTATTCATTTCTCTTTTCTCTTACTTCGTTTAGTCTTCTTCTCCAAATATTTTAAATCGACGCTTCATTTCCAAACATAAATCTAATTTATCAATTCTGAGCCATCGATTTCTTTTTTTGATTTGTCAGCATGGCGGCTGCTAAATAGAAAATACAGAAGGTGAAAAAAATGCAGAAAATGAAGAAGGACGAATGCATGAAAAAACCCATTTCTCTTCCCATTTCCTCTACTTTCCTCCCAAATCGAACGAAAATTAAATATTAGATATAGAGTGAATTTGAAAATTTCATTTTCCTCGCTTTTCCCTCAAATTTGCTGCCATTTTACAATCCAAATAATGAAAAGTTTCCCTTGATCCAAACAAGGGGTAGGTTAACCAAACTGTATTGTTTTTTCTTTTTTCTTTGAAATTTTCGAATATGGATCGGCTATTTCAAAAATCGTTAGTTTCAACTGGTTTACTGTAATTTTTTAAATATAATATAATAAAATAAAGTATTAAGAAACCTGTCCCTGTATTTCTTCGATCACTACCTTCACTTTCGCTGCAGTGCCGCAACCGGCGTCCAACCGTGGCCCACAAACCTGTCACCTGACCACCGCACTCCGTCGTTACGTTTTCAGCCGGCGTTATCCCGCGATATATTCTCTCTCTCCCACCTGCGATGGAAGGTAAGTTTCGTTTTTTTTTTTTTGTTTTTTCAGTTTGCTGTCGTCTTTTCGTATGCGTTTGGGTTTATTGAATTTAAAAATTAGTATCCTAAAAATTTTTATGTTTGCGTCATAGGAAGCAGAATCTAAAAATTAAGCAATTTAATTGAATTTTTAGTGTGGGTTTATTTTTTTTTGGTAATCACGATTAGGAACCTGATTGTTTTAGTGTGGGTTTATCTTTGTTTGTTAATCGCGATTAGAAGCTGATTGTTTTATGTTTATGTATATTTTGTAGGAATGCCTCTTTCTTCCATATTTTTCTTTCCTAAGAATTATATTTTCATATGCAATTAATAGTCCGATATGGTGTGGATTAGGTGCATATTAATGTTTTGAAGATCTTATTTGCTTATGCTTTCATGAATTCTAGAAAATGCAATGAATATATGAAAACACTAAAAAGTGCCATCAAAGTTAAATTATCAGTTGTGTTCGTCATAAGCACTCTTGATGCAACAGTAGAAACACCTGTAGAACATAATCACTCCAGAACATGGGGCAGCTGAAAAATAGTCTTACCAAAGGCTTGTTGGGAAACTTATTTACTTGAGACCTGATATTGCATATGCTGTAAGTGTTGTTAGCCAATTGATATATTATATAAAAGAGATGCATCTCAAGGCTGTGAATAGAATTTTGCAGCATCTAAAGAGATCTCCTGGAAAAGGAATCATGTTCAAAAAGGGGGAAAAGTAAACTCTTGAGAGTTATACGGATGCAGACTATGCTAGTTCACCTATTGATAGGCAATCTACTTCTGGATAGAAATTTTGTTACTTGGAGGAGTAAAAAAACATAATGCAGTTGCTAGGTCTAGTGCTGAAGCAGAATTCAGATCCATAGCACTAGGAATCTGTGAGTTGTTGTGGCTAAAGATAATCTTGAATGACCTTAAAATCAAATGGGAATTTCCTATGAAGCTTTATTGTGATGACAAATCAGCCATTAATATTGCTCATAATCCACTGCAATGTTATCAAAAGTAGACTTTAGAAGTTGTTAGGCACTTTATCAAAGAGAAACTGGACAGTGATCTAATTTGTACCCCATTCATTCCCTTGTGTGATCAACTTGCAGGCATTCTCACTAAAGGTTGTCCAATACAGTGTTTCAACGATTGACATACAAGTTTGGGATGGATAATATCCATTTACCAGCTTGAGGGGGAGTGCTGAAAATAGTGTACAGCTAGTGTCTTGGAAATTCTGATGCCACTGTTGAAGAATCTGATTTTGGGTTGCCTTGCTTGACCAATATAAGAGAGACTGTGGAGAAGTAGGTACTGCTGACAGACATCAGTAAAGAAAAGTCATAAAGGAAGTATGCACATGAATGGTAGTAATCCCATGGATCAAGAAATCAATATACACAGCACGGATCATGAAATCAGTATGCATACAATGGATCATGAAAACAACGTACACAGCAGAGTAAAAGAAAAGGAGAACTATGTGCCCTTTGATATTGAAAATGGGTCTCCTGAGAACATACTTTCATCAGATAATATTGAGAACGGTGATGATTCTTTTGGCAATCCTGAGAAGTTGTCATCAAACTCTAAAAGTCCCGTCTCTGCTGCTGATGTCTTGAAGACCTTGTTTTTCATACTTGTTTGGTACACTTTCAGCACATTTTTGACCTTGTAAGTTCATTTACTTGAATAATAATGCAACCTTGCATCTTTATTCCTTTCGATTGCAAACATACTATATATATATATATATATATATATATATATATATTAACTTTTCCTTTGTGCTATGTGCTGGTTTGTTTCTTGTAGGTATAATAAAACTCTCTTAGGAGATGACCTGGGGAAATTTCCAGCTCCATTATTGATGAATACTGTCCATTTTACTATGCAAGCTGTTCTATCAAAGTTTATCACATGGTTTTGGTCTCACAGATTTCAAGTCAATGCTGTTATGACATGGAAGGATTATTTTATGAGAGGTACCCTAGCATATCTATATTTCATTTTGCTTCATTGTGAAGAAGTTATTATTTAAATGATGCATAACACTTATAATCCTTAATTTGGCTTTTGAATTGTCCTTGATTGAAGAGGTGAAGAAAAGAGTCGATCAAAATAATCCTAAAATGTATGTGGTTTATTGGTTTTGGCAATCTATTTGAATTTTATAACATGATCTACTATGGTGATTTTTCTCATCAATGTGATTAAAATTGATGAAATATGATTTACTATTTAATGAGTAGTATACTACAAAATAACTTTTAAATTTGTTAATAGTAATTCAAAATTACAAGAATTTGCTAAAATTGACATTCCATTCTAATGTTTGGATTATTTTGGTCAAGAAGCCAAGAGCATACTACTCATAAATTTTTCATTGTGATCAGATTTGTCATGCGACAGCACTTATAATGGTTGTACGCATGGGTCCAAAAATTATATGTATATATACTATAACTTCTTACATTGGTTGTATGTTACGAGACAAGGTGAAAGCAAAATTGTGATTCTTGTTTTGGTGGTGGTATTATTATTAATATATTTTTCTTGGGATTTATGGGTTTTTATTGAGTATTAGTGTCTTACATCAGTATGCTTATCTTGTGCAAAGCCTCTATGCATGCTTCATTGTATATGTACATGTCATGCATGGTTGGTCATAGTTGCAAGGCTCATTTAGTTGGTTGTTGGAGGGATCTTGATTTATATTAGAAAAGGTAAATATGGACCTTTTCTTTTTGAGATTTTATCAGCTTATTGTGTGTGAGAAATCATCCCGTATTATTTTCTGTATCATTTCTTAGTAATTACAGACATTTATACACAAAAGATTGTTATAAATTCAACTATCACTGCTACCTACTAACATTTATTCAACTATTACTGCTACCTACTAACACTCCCCCTCAAGCTGGAGCATAGATATTAATCATGCCCAGCTTGTTACACAGATATTCCACCCGAGTCCCATTCAAAGCTTTTGTGAATAAATCACCTAATTGCTCTCCTGTTTTCACGTAACCAGTTGAAATAAGATTTTCTTCAATCTTTTCACGAATAAAGTGACAATCAACCTCGATGTGCTTGGTTCTTTCATGATATACTGGATTCGAGGCAATATGAATAGCCGCTTGATTATCACACCAGAGTTTTGCAGGTGACAAATACTTCAACCCAATTTCAGTCAAGAGATGTTGGATCCACACTATTTCACATGTGGATTGTGCCATGGCTCTATACTCGGATTCTGCACTGGACCGAGATACAACCCCCTGCTTCTTGCTTTTCCATGACACCAAGTTTCCACCAATAAAGACACAATAACCAGTAGTAGACCTTCTATCAATTTTAGATCCAGCCCAATCAGCATCTACAAAACATTCAATGTCAGTGTGCCCATGATCGCTGTACAATATGCCACGTCCTGGAGCTCCTTTCAAGTAGCGCAATATTTGTTCCAGAGCTGCCCAATGTTTGACTGTAGGAGTAGACATAAACTGACTAACAATACTCACTGCAAAAGAAATATCTGGACGAGTCACTGTGAGGTAGTTTAGTTTTCCAACTAACCTCCTGTACATCTCTGGATCATCAAAGAGGTCCCCATCATCTTTTGTAAGACGTGCATTAACATCCATCGGCATGCTGTATGGCTTGGTTCCTATCTTTCCAGTTTCCTTAAGTAGATCCAAAACATACTTCCTTTGAGATAAGAAAATTCCTTTTTTGCTTCTCATCACTTCTATTCCCAAGAAATATTTTAGTTCGCCCAAATCTTTTGTAGAAAACTTGGCATGTAGAAATGACTTAAGAGATGCAATACCTGTACTGTCGTTTCCAGTAATAATAATATCATCAACATAAACAATAAGAAGGATGATACCTGTTGATGATTGTCTGTAGAAGACTGAGTGATCACACTTGCTTTTATTCAGTCCAAATTCTTGAACTGCCATACTAAACTTACCAAACCAAGCACGGGGACTTTGCTTTAAACCATATAAAGATTTCTTCAAAAGACAAACTTTCCCATACTCCCCCTGAGCAACAAACCCAGGTGGTTGCTCCATATACAATTCTTCCTGAAGGTCTCCATGAAGAAAAGCATTCTTAATGTCCAACTGATATAAGGGCCAGTGCTGCGAAGCAGCTATAGAGATAAACAATCTAACAGAAGTAAATTTAGCCACTGGAGAGAAGGTTTCTAAATAATCCACCCCATATGTTTGAGCATATCCTTTTGCAACAAGCCTGGCTTTAAGTCTAGCTACAGAACCATCTGGATTAACTTTAACGGCAAAAACCCATTTGCATCCCACAACCTTCTTCCCTTTAGGCAGATCAACCAAATCCCAAGTGTGATTTCCATCCAAAGCATTTAGTTCCTCTATCATTGCATTACGCCAACCGGGGTGAGACAATGCTTCTTTAACAGTTCGAGGAATAGAGATCGAGTCAAAAGAGGCAATAAAAGAACATGTAGATTGAGATAAATTATTATAGGAGACAAAGTTGCTAATAGGATAAGCACACTGGCGTTTGCCTTTCCTTAAGGCAATGGGAATATCAAGATCACTTAAGACTGGATCTGATGATGAATCCGATTCAGGCATTGTACTGAAGGTTCCATGTTTTCGAGAATAGACCTGTACAATAGGTGGCTTTGCTGGAGCCAGATCGGAGGCAGGTGGAGCTGAATCATCTGAAATAGGAACCAGATCACTTGGAGTAGGGGGAACAGAATCATTTGGCATAATAGGAACAGGATCATTTGATGGCCGTGTAGTAACATTGTAGACCAACCAATGATCATCCTCCCTCGGGCTTGCAGAGTCAGAAGCTGGGAAGAATGGTTTATGTTCCCAAAAAGTAACATCAATAGACACAAGATACCGGTTGAGTTCTGGGTAATAGCATCTGTACCCTTTTTGCAAACGAGAATACCCCAAGAAGACACACTTCAGTGACTTTGGATCCAATTTAGTGATATGAGGCCGAACATCACGAACAAAACAAGTGCTCCCAAATATTCGTGGTTCTATAGGAAACAACGGTTTAGATGGAAAAAGAACAGAGTAGGGAGTCTCACCAGTGAGCACTGACGATGGCATGCGATTAATCAGGAAACAAGCAGTAGATACCGCATCGGCCCAAAATTGTTTAGGAACTTTCGCCTGAAATAAAAGGGCCCGTGCTGTTTCCAGCAAATGTCTGTTTTTCCTCTCAGCGACTCCATTTTGAGACGGTGTGTCTATACATGAGGATTGATGAAGTATACCATTCTGAGTCATGTATGTCTGAAAAGCATCTGAAAAATATTCTTTTGCATTATCACTTCTCAAAATGCGAACAGAGGCATTAAATTGAGTTTTGACCTCAGCACAAAAAGCAAAAAAATGAGTGAATAATTCAGACCGACTTTTCATAAAATATGTCCGAGTCAGACGAGAGAAATCATCCACAAATGTTACAAAATATTTGAACCCAGGTTTGGCTGTCACAGAACACGGTCCCCAAACATCTGAATGAACCAATTCAAATGCAGAATCGGCTCGTTTATTAATCCGAGGACTCAAAGAGCCACGGTGGTGCTTGGCATACTGACATGACTCACAATCAAGAGAAGAAACATTAGAAAATTGAGGACAAAGTTTCTTCAGAGTTGGCAAAGAAGGATGTCCCAATCGATAGTGTGCTTCAAAATGAGACAAAACACTAGAACAAGCAACTGGTCTTGGTAATTTTCTATCAAGAATATAAAGACCTCCTGAAACGTAACCTTTACCAATGATTTGTTTTGTTACCAGATCTTGAAAGACACAGTGATCAGGAAAGAAGGAAATACAACAATTAAGATCACACGTAAGTTTACTTACAGAAACCAAGTTAAAGGCAAGCTTCGGTATATGTAGAACTGAACCCATAGAAATTGACGAAGTTAGGTTTACCGTACCAAAACCGTTTACGTGAGAGAGTGATCCATCTGCCATTGTAACTGTAGAAGAAGATGCATGAGACTGACAAGTAGAAAATACATTTCGATTGCCTGTCATATGATCTGTAGCACCAGAATCAATAACCCACTGAGATGAGGAAGAAAAAAGACATGTATTTGGATTCTTTACCCCAGTAATAGTTGTGGTGGAAGACATTTTCAAAGAATTCTGATACTGGATAAATTTTGCATACTCATCTGCAGAAATCATAACATACTTTCCAGAAGTGCTGGTCGTAGCCATGTTTGCTAATTTGGGCTTTTGGTTATGTAATTTTCTACAAAACCTTTTTATATGACCAAGTTTATGGCAATAATAGCATGTGATATTTTTGTTCCAACTCATATTAAATAATACCGAGTGAAAAAGAATATCACCTCACAAATATTCAAAGAGCAAACCAATACACAAGTACTGTTGACAATAACACCCGCCAGCAAAGAATAGTCCAACTAAAAAGCAGCTTGCAAAGAATAATCCAACTAAACAGCAGCTTAATATCTTAATTATTAAAACAACAACCAAGCCTTAATTGTAGCAGCACCTCAACATTAACTAACACTTCAAATGCCAAAACACCCAAATATTTTCCTTAAACAACATACACAACAACTAAATAGGTAAGGGACACTTCACCTTCCGAATTTTGTTCATGTTCTTATATATGTCAAAGCAGCAATTGAACTTGTCATGGCAGAGCACGCGAAGACCAGAGAGAATTGGATCCAGAAGGGCTCAAGAAAATACACAAATCTGAGCTAGTTGTAGACAATTCCTTCAGCTCCCGTAATACCGACGTTAAGACTAGAAGAGCTGCCTTCCCTCCACCCAAACAGTTGTCCTCCAATCTCGTTGGACAAACTCTCAAAAGGAACCAACTACCACAGGGAGAGGGAACCACGGCAAGAAGGCACCGGGATCTGACCGGAAATGGCCAGGCGACGCCGGAGACGGAATCGGAAGACCGTCGGACGCCGGACGCACTCCCATGCGCCGGCGCGTGAGGAATAGGTCAGACTTTGTGGCGGCGCGTGTAAACTACTCGCTGGACAGACGGTCGCCGGAAAACGTGTACAGGCCGAAATGGAGGAGGCGGTTCTTCCTGTGATGGCGGTGAGGCAAACCGGTCACCGGATCCGGTGACCCAAGGCTGACAGAAGCTTCAACCGAAAATGGAAACGCAAGCAAATCTTCAAACGGCGCGTTAGGTCCACTCGCCGTCCGGATGATCACCGGATTTCGTGAGCAGGCCGGAATTCCACCTGCGCAGCTCCCGAAGTGGGTGGTGAAGCAAACCGGTCACCAGAGCTAGTGACCCAAAGGGGAGCAGACTCCTCACCCGATGAAGAGGAAGAACAGAGACCAAAAAATTCCCAGAAAATTCCCAGAAGAGCCTAAAGCTCTGATACCATGTGAGAAATCATCCCGTATTATTTTCTGTATCATTTCTTAGTAATTACAGACATTTATACACAAAAGATTGTTATAAATTCAACTATCACTGCTACCTACTAACATTTATTCAACTATTACTGCTACCTACTAACATTGTGCAACATCCTAAAGACAACTTGTAGGATTGCATTGCTGTTCTTGGATGCAGACTTGCATGGAGATATTGATCATACAAATTGCTAGCTCTTCTAGTGATTGGATGAGTCTGCACCTCAAACTTCTTTGTTAAAACCTGCTCTATTTGATTGAATTGGCTGGGTAACTGGTGAGCTGTCTAGCTTGTAATGATTCAATTAAAGCAATCTACAATTCAAGTTGTCATACAGCTCATATTTGAAAAGTTTGCATCACCAACTTTGAAAGAGTGAAACTTCCACCATAAACAGATTACAAACACCATGTTCCATCTTAACCAAGATTGATGTTTTTTATAATTCATGCAGATTTTGTGTTTGACTAATCATCTATTAGTAATGATTTAATGCTCCTCTATCTTATTTCTTTTCTTTATGCGCAGCTAAAAAGTTTTAGTTGTTAAAAATTTTTCACATCTGCAGTCTATCTGAGCCATTTTTAGTTTCATTCTTGTAGGAGAAATTGAAGAGCATATCTTCTAACTTTTAGCTATTTTATTCTGAGTTGTAATTTTGTCTTTTCTGCTTAATTGTCATTCTGACACTTATGCTTTTCATTTATGGTGCTATATTTACTAATGTTGTATAAATGGCACTCCTATGAGACTATGTGGCGTAGGGTCTTTTTATGAACTTTTACCCATCTTTCTTGTTATCTGAAGCGTCCCGTGGCTCTTGATTTTTGCCATAAATGTTGCTTTTATTTTTGGCTGAGATATGAAAACAGACAATTATACCTCCTGGTTTTATGTCAAAATCTACTTCGATTAATGTAATACATTTTAGGACAGTTATTTTCTTATAGGACAAGCTCAACGGATCAAAGTTTTAGTTCAGTAACACTGATCATAATGTCCCTTTCTCTCATTTATAATATGTGGCTATTGAATTTTATTCACATAAGTTAAACATTGTTTTGGGCCAACATGAAATGCAGACATGTAAAATTTGTAAGCATATTTTAGATGAAATATGTTATTGGTTATTTTTTATTTATTCTTTTTATTACTGTATACATCTCCCTGTCTATAAGTTTCTGTAAGTAATGATTTTAATTTTACATAACTTATTAAATTAACTTTTCTATCAACTAATGCTACAGATGGACTTTCCCTTTCACAGTTGTACCAACAGCACTTGGAACAGCATTGGATGTTAACCTGAGCAATGCATCCCTTGTTTTCATCTCGGTTACCTTTGCAACAATGGTTTATTTTATTCTCTTTATTCTTTCTTCATAAAACTTTTACTTTTTGATTCTGGTGCTGGCAGTTTTTTTCTTTGCCCCTAGGTTACTTTTTAATGTTTATATTTTTGTTTCTGCAGTGCAAATCTGCAGCTCCCATATTTCTCCTCCTGTTTGCTTTTGCATTCAGGTGAATATCATAGAAACTAATCTTCTAGTTCTATCCTGTAATTGTTGCATTGTTGATACACAAGTACACCTATCCAATTTGTGCTTTTTTTATTATTTTTTTTAAGAAAAAAATAATGTATGCATTATTAATATGGTTAATTTATCATTTTCTGACAAGTAATTACAACATAGAGGAGCTTTGGATGTTGTCAAAGTGCATTAGAACATGAGGAATATGATGCTTTCTAAATATGCAAGAACATAGGATATATCTTTCTAGCAATGCAATATTATGGATCAAAGATATGTTTTATCCAAAAATCTAGTCTAGTGATATTCCCTTTGGAATTAGTTACATATCTCTGAATTGCATATCTCACTTAAATTTAAATTGTGCTTTTTGGAAGGTTGGAATCTCCTAGCATTAGACTTTTAGGGATCATTGTGATCATCTCCATTGGAGTTTTATTTACAGGTAAATACTGATTTTAATTAATTATTTTTGTTTGCTTTCCAGTTATCACTTGCAACTTCTTGGGTTTGAACAATTACATGATTTGAATGCCTAGGAAATCGGTAGAGGTATCTACTAGTTCGTATTGGTGATAAAATATAATGTACCCAGGACTTGGGTGTTGGTCTCTAGGGGATGAGGATGCTGCATACTTTGCCTTGTTCAAGGAGTATTGCTAGTTCGATACTCAGTTTATCACATTGTTGCAGATCATGTAGCACATGCAGAACTATAATTTGGATTTGATAAGGGTTGGATCACTACCATCCCCTACTTGAGACCCGTTTCAGACCTACACAAAATGTATGTAGTTTAGGGAAATGCATCATTAACCAAGAAAATTAAAGGGATCTCAAATGCAAAACAAAGAAGGTATATCATTATATCTTGGGAAGGGTATTTATGGATACCCGATCATATTTTCTTTGTTTATAAAAGGTACAATAAAACGAGTTTGGTTAGGAAAGTTTACTAATGCTGACGGGTTTAGATATTGGTTTGCCCTTTGGGTATCTTCTATTTGTATTTGATTTATATATATATATATATATAACCTCAAACTTGGCAGAAAATGTCTTTTACACACCTAAGCTTTGTGAGCGCTCTATTATACACTTAACTTGACAAAAATGTACCTATTTCCCCCCAATTAATCAAAAATCACTACCTATGAGTCTTGAAATAAACACAGTACTTCTAATCAGTCATTGAATTTATTGCTGTTAAGAGAAAGAGGAGGAAATGAAAAATGAAAAGAGATGAAATTAACGAAGGAAAAATGGAAAATGGTCTAAAAAAGGAGAAATAAATAGAAAAAAAAATGATTTTTGGAGTGTTTATTTTAATAATATGCCCAGTAAAAAAAATTGCTATGTAATTTGTCACTTGAGGGGGGTAATGGTTTTTGTCAAGTTTAGGTGATATGGGATGCTTTCAAAGTTTAGGTGTGAAAGAATTTTTCTGTCAATTGAGGGGGAAAATATGTATCAAATCTATATATATATATATATATATATGTTAGGTAATATGTTTATATTATGTGTAATATTAAAGTTTATTACATATTTAATTAGAGTAAATTTTTGCTGTTTAATTTTATTTAGATATTTGTTTGATTTAAAGACTTGAAAGCTTATGACTTTGTAAATTGTATTGTAATATATTTGGTATATTAAACTTTAAATTCATATCTTAGTTACATGGGTAATTTTATGGATGTGGGTATGATGCGTCTTATGCCTAAAGTTTTATCAGTAGGGGTACTTTTTTCAGTTCTGCTGGTAATATTTCCCTAGTCCTAAAGAGTTTTTTTTATTTGTTTATTTGTTTTTCTTAGTCCAAATACTAGTTGATTTAGGATTAGAGGATTCTTCCTTTGTAAGTAGTTATTCTAATCCTTATAGGACTAGGAATAGTATTTCTTGTAGAATTAGGACTAGTTTTATCCTATAAATATCAAAGTTATGTAACGGTTTATTCAGTCAATTAATAAGAATTTTTCTAGCAAGTTTGCTATTGAATTGAATGATTCAATTCCCTCCATTGGTGTGACTCCTTTGGATCCTTTAGGTGTGATTCCTAAGAGGTTCTAAGTGCGACTCTTAGAACAAACCCTTGTGACCATACTTCCTAATTTCCTAACATCCTTTAAGCCCTAAATTTACATTACTCAATTCTGTCCTGCATCAGGGTAGTAAACAAAAAGTGTTGAACAGGTTTGGCATAAGGATAGGGATAATTTTGTATGGATTTGGGTAGTTTAAGATTAAATGGGTTTGGTATCATGCAGGGCAAAGTTCATGGGTACCCAATTTGCTGCCCATCCTTAGCAGGGAGAGGGAGAGAGAGAGAGAGAGAATCTAATTAAGATATAAAGAATCTTCTTCTTCTTCTTTTTTTTTTTTTTTTTTTTTTTTTGTTGTTGTTAAGGTGGGGTGTGAAAAGCATTGCAATTTAAGAATATTTGCTATGCAACCTTGACCTATATGTAGATGAATAGTCCAAGATCCTTGAATTTACATTCATGAAGAGAATGACAGTGATACTGATGAGATCGTTGTTTGTTTTTTCCAATCTCTTTTGGGCTGCGATAGGTGTCACTAATACAGTGATACCTATATGTAGATGAATAGTCCAAGATCCTTGAATTTACATTCATGAAGAGAATGACAGTGATACTGATGAGATCGTTGTTTGTTTTTTTCAATCTCTTTTGGACTGCGATAGGTGTCAATAATACTGTTTCTGTGACTAACTTTTCTATTCCAATTCTCAAGCATCTATATCTTCTAGAATTTGCCATTTAGTTCTTTTTTTTTAATCATTATTAAGCTTTTAAGTTTTTGTTTCTTCAGTGTCAAAGGAGACTGAATTTGAGTTCTGGGGGTTTGTACTTGTTATGCTTGCTGCTGTTATGTCTGGGTTCCGCTGGTGCATGACTCAAGTTCTCCTGCAGGTATAATATTAAGATGAACTTTATATTATGAACTTAAAAGTTCTGATATATCATAATTACCGCCTCCTAATAGACAATTGAAATTGCTTACTCTCTTTTTTCTGTTTTCAATTTCTGTTTTTCTTCCCCTTGGAACTTGATTTCTCAATTTGGCGATGCACGGCATTCCAAACTGACATAAAGAAAGATGAATTTGGTAGGCCTCTTTTTTTTTTCTCCCTGCATTTTCTCCTATATTTTTCATATCCACGATTGTGTGGTCTATGTGCATCATTTATAGTTTTTTTTGGAATGTTAAAATTTTAAAAAAATTCAAATTATGGGGTTGGACAAAATATTTAGAAATTTGTGGTAGTATGGTTTCACTGCCAAATTGGATCCACAAAAAAGTGAATTTTTTTGCATTAAAATTGTTAGTGGGCCCAACGGTTTCAGTACAGTGAACCCACATAATTCTGCCACCTGCCAATTTCAGTACCCTGGAGCTTGCAAGGCTGATATATATATATATATATCAGCCACTAAAGAACGAAGCACCCCCACTAAAGAATTATCCCTTTGGCTGCTTTACCAGTAGAAATAAACCAACAAGGGTTGAACACTTCTGTATCTTCAAGCGATAAAAAGACAATTCCAACTGCAGTTCAACTTGTTCATCGCTGGTTGAGAATCACCTTCAAAACAGAAAAACTCAATTAGACTCATACTCAGCTATAATTTCTAAAGTTTCACAATTGACCCAGAAACTTTAAAAATCACACAAAAACAACTAAGTTAGATAAAAACACTCAAACTAACATGAAATTAACTAAATAAACCTAAATCAAACATAAAACTGAACAAAACATAGAATAACCCAAAATAAACTTGAAACATATAAAATACTAACTTATCAACCGGTCAGGCTGTGGAGTTGCTTGCATGACCAGGTCTAGGTAGTAGTGCTACTCCTTTGGTGTTTGAGTGACTTTCATTTATTGTCATGCAACATTAATGGGCATCTTTGTGGTTTTTTTCAGGCTTGAAAAATCCCCTTACATTGATGAGCTATTTGACTCCAGTGATGGCAATTGTCACTGGTCTTCTTTCTCTCTTTTTGGATCCATGGTATGAATTTAAGAAGAGCAGTTACTTCGATAATTCTTGGCACATTGGCCGGAGCTGCTTGTTGATGTTTTTTGGTGGAACTCTAGCCTTTTTCATGGTATCGTTCTTCTTCAAACTTTCGCTTGCTATTTATTCTTGTACCTTGTATTTATTATTTTAATTTAAATTTTAAAGGATGGATGTGGTCTTGGTGTTTTGAATTTCAAAAAGTGCATATAATCAAAAGATCAAGTTTCTTGTCATGTACATTTCTTGTTTCAGAATTGCTCAAACTATAGAGATATCTTATGAGATGCACTACAAATAGCAAAGAGTTGAGGAAGTCAAATTAGTGGTGGCACAACAATCTTTAAATATAAATTTCATTTTAGTAATGGGACAATTTTTTTTCCTCTTTTTTTTTTTAATTTTTTAATTTTTTATTTTATCACGAGTGCATTGATGCAAAAGTATTGGGATAAAAGAAAGACCATTACCTGATACTTGTCGATCTAGAATGGGCATATGATCCTAAAGGCATAATAAAATTTAGAATGCACATATGATCCTAAGAGCATGATTAACTATATTTGGTAGGGAGGGCTAAATAGGCAATGACTAAGGGAGGTTCTATTGTAGGTTTGAAGGATATGCATGAATAGGTTTTCACTAATGGTTTAGATTGTCAAGAATGGCATGGAGTATTTTTCCTATCATACCTAGGACTGCACCGAGGATCAACCTTGGGCTTTTATCTCTTTGTTCAAGTCATGTGTGAGTGAAAAAACACTTCGAAGAGGATTTTTTTTTGGCTTGTAATGATTTCTGCTCATATAGCTATAATATATGATTCCCTAATTGTAGATTACAAAACCAAAGTATGAGTAACTGCCTTTGGAAAAGGTCTAAGTTTGGACTAAAATAGAGTATATGCATGTCATTTTAGTTATAGCATGGGAACTGACCACAGTGGAATTAGACTCGATGGTGTAGAGGTCTGCCAAAGTGCAGATTTGAGATATCTTGGCATTAGTTTACAAAATGAAGGTGAAAGTGTAGAGGATATATACTGTTGGATAAAGTTTGTGAGCTGCAAATGTCACATAAGTCTAGAGTGGTTGGAGAATATTATCTAAAATGGAGGAAAAGCTATACAGTCCTCTAACTCAACCAGCTAGAGATGGAAATGATTCAAAGAGTAGTGCTAAATACCTTTTCTTTATTACCTTCTCCATTCACTGCATGATATGTATCCATTTTATAAATTACAAGATCAACAACAATAACAGCAACTAAGCCTTAATCTCATGCTAGATAGAATTATAAGATCACTTGTTTTAATTCACTTGCATGTGTGTCATGCAATAAATGGAGAAGGTAAAAAAGAAAGTAATAAAGAGAAGGTATTTAGTACTTCTCATGATTTAAATAATGACAAAACAGCATAAATATGCTGAGGTCTACATTTGGAAATTTAGGGTTGAACTGGTTGATTAGTGACTGCATTTGTAGGAAGGTGCAAGTGTCTTGGCATTAGTTTACAAAATGAAAGTGGAAGTGCAGAGGATATATGCTGTAGGATAAAATTTGTGAGATGCAAGAATGTTATGATAAGTCGAGTGTGGTTGGAAAATATTATCTAAAATGGAGGAGAAGCTATACGGTCCCCTTTGTCTCAACCAGACTGACATGAAAATGATTGGGAAAACAGCATAAACACATGACCAGTGCAGTAGAAATAGAACACTGATGCCTATATTTGGAAATGTAGGGTTGAACTGGCTAATTAGTGACTGGATTTGTAAGGTGGAATTGGAATCCGGAAAAGTGGAGACAAGGAAATTTATATTACTTGGACATGTGCATTGTGGACTAATGAATGTGTGAAACAAGTTGGCATATTGAAGTCTCGGGTGAAGGGAATGCTAGTCGAAGACTTGGGATGGTATGGAAAGTAGTGACAAATGATTTAGGAACCCGAAATTTTAATGAAAATGTAGCCTAAACTAAACGAAATCAAGGAAAAAATCTATATAGCTGAGCCAACTAGGGGTGATTATATTTTAATTGAGTTGATAAATTATACTTCTTTGGTTTATGATTATGTTGTTGAAGAAATTAACATATTCTTTGATGTTGCAGGTCTTAACTGAATATGTTCTCGTCTCAGTTACTAGTGCTGTTACAGTGACTATAGCTGGTGTTGTCAAGGAGGCAGTAACCATATTGGTATAAACTTTTTCTATATTACTGTTCTTTTTCGAGATTGATGTGAAAGATTATTAGCATATGAAATGAACTTTATTTGTTCAGTCTCAACTGCCTGACATTCTCCTTTTCATCGTGCAAGTTTTTATTAGTGTTTTTTTCATATATGAAATATGCTTTGTGTTCTTTGAAGTCAAACAGCCATATTAGTAACAGAGACACACCTACTCTGTGTAAAACTGCTGGCTAACCTTGGACTCAGATGTTCATTAGATTCTTTTCTGACTAGGTTCTCAGAAGATTTACTGATCAATATTATCTCTCTTTTGTTACAATGCTTGGTGGTTTTTAATTTTGGTAATGACTGGTTAGTTGGGAGATGCTAATTCATGGCACTCACCATCAGTTTTTGGAACACTTGTTATACAAACAGGTTGCAGTTTTTTACTTCCATGACGAATTTACTTGGTTGAAAGGTGTCGGACTTGTCATTATTATGGTGGGCGTCAGTTTATTCAACTGGTACAAGTAAGTCATCCATCAGCTTAGTCATCAAACAACTTATTCTGTAATTTCTTCAATTAATCCATTTGCTCTCCATGGTCATGTTTGGTTTTGTTTTTTTTGTACTTTCATTTCTATCTTTTTTTTGTGCACTAGTTTTTTTTTTAACTGTAGCAGGACTGAATTATAGATTACAGAAAGAAATATAGAGGCCTTTTGTCTGATTAATCCTTCCTGAAGTGTTTTGAATTCTTTAAGCTTCAATGACTAGGCTTGATCAGTTTTGTTTTAGAAAGCAGCTTACCTTCATTGGTTCTGGAATGCAATTAGTTTTTCTTAGTATTGTGTTTGATTTGTTGAATTTGACTTGGACGTAAAACAGTTGGGTTCCTGTCAATTATGCAGCCTGAACCAACCTGGTTAAATTGCGAGATAGGGATCATGCCACAGTGCAATTGACTGGGAAATCCAGCGATGCTTTTCCCTCGTTCCTTTTTCTTGATTGACCTATCTTATTGAATCAATGAAGTTCATAAAGGAAGCCTGAAACTTGTGGACTTGTTGGAGAGAGAGAGAGAGAGAGAGAGAGTCTTCAAAATCTCTTAGGGTTTTGATAGAATTCAGCTTGTCTTATTTTTATTTCATGTGTCCTTTAAATAGGATTTGCTTATTACATAAACATAGGAAAGTTGTGGTTTAGTCTTTTGAATAAAGACTTGCTAATTATAAATTCTTCTAATCTAGGAAACCCCAAATAAAATGGACTACTAATATCCAAGATATTGAGTACCATCTTTGTTAGCCTTTAAATTGCGTGCTTATTGCATATAAGCAACCTAAAAAGCCATATGTAACACAATATATATATGTGTGTGTGTGTGTGTGTATTCAGACATCATATTTTAAACAGCTCTAATTTCTGTTTAAACTGGTTCACTCTAACATTTAGCGTAGAATTTGGATAGTCTGCTTATCAGCACTTATTTTCTGTGATCATTTTTGCGTAGAATTTGGATAGTCTGCTGATGAGCACTTATTTTCTCTTATCAGTTTAAGATGGTTTTAAAATAATAATTGATAATTTATTATACTTCATTACATCAGCTGAGGAAGTCCTTGAACTGTGCTTGTAGTTTGGTTTAGACTGATAGGACTCTTATATGTAAGAGAGGTTAGATGTAGGGGGGCCAGTGAAGCAGTTGATACCCTTTGAGTTCTTCATTCTGAGTTTTCAAATTTAAAGTTGATCAGATTTGTTGAAAGTTGATTAAGACTTCTTCACTTTATATTTCAATTGTATATTTGGTATTTTGGGTAGTTGGTTTCATGGCTTGAGGACATGATTCATTGCTGGACATTATTTTTTTTTCATCTTATGAGGCTTCTCTCGTAAGCCATTTAGGTTGAATAAGTAACTAAAATATCTTATGAAAAGAAGAGACTTTTTTTTTTTCCATATTTCTGTCCTCTACGCGTTCCTCTCACCCTTTATTTCTATTTCTTCCACAGGCAGAACATGAAGAAGAAAAGAGAGTTTTTGTATTTCATGTTCATGCATTAGATTCAAAAGTCAATAAGATTACATATAAAGTTGCAGAAAATTGACAAAAACTATAACATAACCTCCAGCCTTTGTCCCATATCTAAATTTGACCCACAGTATTTCCTCCAAGAATTTACTCCCTCAAAGGTCACACTTTAGTTAGTTGTATATCCAATTTTTATTCCAAGCGAAAGTTTGCTGAATTAACGTTTGCAATATTACTCTTTTGCTTTACAGATATGAAAGGCTAAAAAAGCATCATATGGGTGAAGATGACTTGACTGGGGAAGATACAGCCAATGTTGCTGCAAAATATGTAATACTTGAGGAGATGGATGATCAAGATGATTCTAGTTAGCGATGCTCATTCTTGAGTGAGTGTCTGCCTCCTACAGAAAAAATTATTTTTCATCGTTTAGATTTTGCTTTTGGCCTAATTGCAGCTTAATTCTCATCAGCCGTATCAATGAAATGCTTTTGTGCTGTTTGCATTGTTTTGATTTGTTTTCTTCTGTTGTATATTTTTGCATTTTGAGATCTAAGATAAATCATTGAAATTCAGGTTTGGAAGGATGTTGGAGAAGTTTGTGACAAGTGCTGCTGGCAGATATCTGCGGCTACTTCAACTTTACCCAGAATGCTTTTGGACTAAGAAATTTCTTGACACCGAGTCGAGATTAAACTCTTGATTTTTGCTACAATGTGATTAGTGGCATTCAGAGTTTTGTAAAGCTCTGTAGTGGGACATTTTATTATGCCTAAAGATTATATACCTTTAATTTATCTTCAATTGTGGGTAATTTTTCCCTCAAACGATGTAATTGTAACCGCATTGTATGTGTATTTTGCTTCACTTAGGTGGCACAATTGTTACACTTGTGCTGGTAAATGTATAAATGCAATATAACTGAATCCGTGTAATTGCCTGCCTAGGATGTATTTCTGTAACTTCTAAAGCTTATTCATTAGAATCCAATAAGCCAATTCAGACTGAATGCCTCTTATCTATAGTGTTATAGAGCAAATTTAACTGTTTAGATTGATACTGATGAGCTTTGAATTTCAGTTTTTTTAGTGGATGTGGTTTGCAGGCTTGGATTGAGAAGAATATTTTCCCAGCTGATTGTAATTGAACCTGGTTGTCTTCGGGGTTATTTATTTATTTTTGACGTATTAATTAAGGAACAGTATGAAGGAAATTTAACTGGCTTGAGATTCGAATTGATGATACACCCTAGTTCCCTTCAAAACAGGATCCTGTTGAATAGGGGTGTGTAACGGTCGGTTCGGTTTTAACATAATTTTGCTCACTCCTACTGTTGAAGATAAAGCATGCAGGCGGTTTAAGTCCTAAAAATCCAGTCAAAGAGCCCCTAAATGTTATTTTATTTGTTATTGTAGCTACAAATAAATAATACTTTCCTATATTTAATAATAAATAAAATAAAAATATAAAAACAATCAATGTATGCTTGCACGCACGTGCACAACTATTAGTATATACTGTACATACTGTCTATAACATGTACGAATATAGTTGGCTTGAATAACAAGGGGAGAGGTATCGGAATCCAAGAAAACACACAGGCTTGAATCGATAATGGAAGAGGGATGGGGTTCCAAGACGATACAGAGGCTTGAATCGACAATGGAAGAGGAGACAGAGCAGGTATTAGTGTATTACAATTTGAGAAAATTTGCCTAGTGCTTTATTCTGTTCTGGTCTATACTATAGATGTCAATTCTATGGCTAATTATACTGATTTAAAATCTATCCAATCGTTGGACCCATGCTTGCGGTTGGATTATGAATCCTATCCCGAAATGATTGGTTTTGCTGGTTTGGGTTGTAAATTATGCGGAAATTTGGGCTGGACAGAGCAAATGTTTGTGGTTGATATGAAAATAGTTCCAAATTTGCCAATGCCACCGTCCAAATCTTGTCTATTAGGAAGGTCTCCCCTGCCCAGTAGCTATCTTGTCGAAGGACCAAACATGAATGCCGTAAAACACAAACCTGTTGCAGTTGTCATAGATCATTGAATTTGAGTTTTTTTCCAAATGGCTGTTTTGGCTGGATGAACAAAATAAGTTAAGCAGTCCCAATTTCGAATTGTTCGACGATTTGCCTGAACTCTTTCATCATTCTTTAATGAAATCGAAGCATTTAGCTCATTCAAATTCTACTTATTATCTTTGTATTAGCTGTAATTCTCTTTGGAATTTATTTTATTTGGTTGTGACAAGTGCCCTAAAACGAAATTGTTACTGCCATCGGTGTGCATTAAGGTAGTAGGACAAACATCTTCTTACGTCATTTTCAAACTCCTTTTATTTGCGGAAAGCATTTGCTTCCAACTTTAAAGATATGAATAGCATAGGCATGAATTTTGCCATTAGTGTATGCCTGCTTGACCCCTATCATTGCGCCTTGCACCCATTATTTTTAAGCGAAGTAGTCCTTTCAAAGTCTGATTTTTGCGCTAAATTAATATATGTCCTTCAATTTATCACTATTTTGATTCTTAATTTATCTATGGTAAATTTTAATTGCAATCATGTAATCAATAGTTATAAATTACGAATTGTGTTCAAATTATGTCATTTAATTGATTTTTGGGCAAATGAATCATCACAAGGAAGTTCAGAGCTCTCAAAAGATGAGTGAAACGTTGACATAAGCTATTTTAATTGCTTATGATATTACATAGCCAATGCATATCCAATCCATAACATTCGAGCTTTTGGCCCATCTTCACACTGAATGAAACGGCAAGGTATTAGCAATTTTGTTTGTTGTGATGCCATAGAACCAAGTGCCAAAAAGATGGGACTAAATTCCTTTGCTTAAAACCATTTATGCGAGACAAATTTAAAGAATTGTATTTACATTTGCTAAGCAAACATTAACCATATTCATGCAGCACATTAGCAGTCGTAGGAAGGTCCAATCAGAACACCTTTTATGGCATATAAATTTGAAAGCGGCAGAGTAATAGCCATAAATCATAATTGTAGGCTAAGAGTTTCTTCATATTAGTAGTTTGGACATGGCTCGAACCTTCCAAGAAATGCCAATATATGAAAGGCATGAGCTGTGGATGGCTCGTTATGGATTACACGCTAATGAGAAGGAGATGCGCTTCAAGATATTCAATGAAAATGTAAAACGCATTGATTCGTTTAACATTCAGGCTAGTAAGTCCTACAAGCTTGATGTGAATCAATTTGCAGATCTTACAAATGAGGAGTTTAAATCCTCGAGGAATATATTCAAACTCTACTCAAGCAGGCCCTTTCATATATGAAACTCTTGGTGCAATACATGCTGGCATCGATTGGAGAAAGAAAGGAGCTGTCAAACCAATCAGGGATCAAGCCCGAACGTGGTAAGGTTTAAATCGATGAAAATTAGTAAGAAGTAATTAGCCTGTTACCGTGGGTTCTTGTTGGCCATTTTCGGCTGTAGCAGCTGTTGAAGGAATCCATGAGATAAAAACTGGAAAACTGATTCCTCTTTCAGAAGAGGAGCTAGTTGACTGTGACACAGCAGGTGAGCATCAAGGCTATGTAGGTGGTCTGATGGATGATGCCTTTGAGTTCATAAAAGAACACGGACTGGCAAGTGAGGCCACGTACCTGTATAATGCATCCGACGGCAATTGCAACAAGGAGGCAGAAGGCAAACCTTCAGCTAGGATAACCAACTATGAAGATGCACTTAAGAAGGCTGTTGCTAACCAACCAGTTGCTGTAGCCATTGATGCTGGGGGATTCGGGTTCCAATTCTACTCAAGGGGCATATTCGCAGGGTCTTGTGGAACTGCACTAGATAATGGTGTTGCCATTGTTGGTTATGGAGTCAGGGATGGGGTCAAGTACTGCCTGGTGAAGAACTCGTGAGGCAAGCAATGAGGGTAAGTATACACAAGAATGAAAAAAGATGTAGCTGCAAAGGAAGGCCTCTGTGGCATAGCGATGCAAGCTTCATATCGCACTACATAAGAACTCGTGGGGCAAGCAATCAAGGGAAGGATACACCAGAATGAATAAAGATGTAGCTGCAAAGGAAGGCCTCTGCGGCATAGCGATGCAAGCTTCATATCGCACTACAGAAGCTCTAAATTGAAAAACTGCATATCATGTAACCTTTGTTCATATTTTATATGATGTGTTCGTACAACCATCTGACCTAAATCATGAATATCAGCAGTTCTGATTCAGATCTCATTGACAGAAATCTGTACAGAACCCGTGCTTCTCTCATTACAACAGGCTTTTGCAAATCCCCAACCAAGTTTCTAGCTTCTGGTAATTGTCAAATGTGATCTATATGTTTTTATCTATAAATTGTCAACTAAGATACATTCCTTTTGGTCAAACAAAAGATTAGTCGAGGTTCAAGTTGTAGAGAAACGCCCATAGCCATCAGCAATATTAGGATATAGTTCGACCTCATATCAAGAAAGAATTAGGAAAACATAAATTAAAATTTGATCTTGTATTGACATTATATATAACCTATACAGTTTTGCATATCTTTGCTAATACACAGTGGATTCAACCACTGTTGAAATTAAATATTTTTCTAAAAGCTGTATGACTGTAAGCAAATGACAAAAGAAAATAATAATAATAATAATAATAATAATAATAATAATAAACAAA
The DNA here is from genome assembly GCA_947683425.1 of Excoecaria cochinchinensis. Lineage (NCBI taxonomy): Eukaryota > Viridiplantae > Streptophyta > Magnoliopsida > Malpighiales > Euphorbiaceae > Excoecaria > Excoecaria cochinchinensis. Next base: position 180,144 of record CANTUQ010000125.1, on the reverse strand, counting down.
ACAAAACAAAACAAAAGAATTAAGGGGTAAATGAATTGCCTCAATGTTTGCAACAAGTGAGCACATAGTCATCTAAAAACTGGCTAAGCTGAGCTCCATAGATTTCTGGATCATTTCTAAAATGATCAACATGAGGTGTGGACACAAAGTTGCAAGCCCTGACTTCATGCCCAGCTCTTCTTTGCTCCTCTACAAATGATTCCACAGACTTCGCAGGGATGACTCTGTCTGCAGAGCTATACATATATAACTGTGGACAGCTAGGTTGTCTGGATGACAACAAGCTTAGCACATCAGAAAGCCTCCTGTTAATCAATAATAAATATTGACTAAGTTTCCACTTATGCGAAGTCAGTCAATAACAATATCTCTTATTAGTCCCCAGCTGTGTGGGCAAAAGCACATTACCTTTTTACAGTGGGAAGATTTAGAACCACCTCAAAGAACTTCTCAAGGATTACAAGCAGAGCTGCTTCAGTCGCTGCAGGTTTCGGTTCCCCAACTAACACCTCAATATTCGACTCATTTGTGCTCATGTGTACTTTTGTAGCAACACTCCTCTTTTTCAGAAAAGCTGCAGAAAAACCTGAAGCCCAGACCTGCACCATATATCAAGAGGCTCATATAAGCTTACAAGTCATCCAAGAAAGGAAAAAAAAAAAAAAAAGCAGTTGCAGCAAAAACTTTCAAATAAAAGAACAGTTCCAAACTTATTTTCTGGTATGAAAGCAATTTTACAGAGATTATAAAGCAATGATTGTACAGAAGAAATCAAAACGTGAATGAAAAAATTCTTTAATGTATTCAATCAAAGTAGATGCTCCAATGCATTGAGACTCAACTAGCACAATTAAAACCTGAATGAACAGATTCTTTATCGTATAGCATAGAAGAAATCAAGCCTGAAATGAATCTGCTAGATACATTTGATCAAAATAGATAACAAAGACATAATAGCAATGGCAAGTCAGCTGACAAACTTAATATGCCAAACAAATAAATTCATGGTTTTCTGGCTTTTACCGTCCGAACAGTATCACTGGACACCAAAGTTAACATTAACAATTCATGAAGCAGTGAAGCATATTGTAAGAACTGATATCAAGCCATTCAAAGGACTACAAGAAAAGGAAATGGTACTGAATGCTAACAATATGACATGCAAACACCAAACTAGCATAAGTAAATTCAACGTGTACCTGAGGGTCAGGGGCTGCAACAGGTGCAGAATCCACTATACAACCCTTAATCCTCCCAGTTAAAGAGGGATCCTGCTTATGAAAATTCTCTAGTATGACTCCATATCTGCAACAAGACACATCAAACTAAATAAGTCAAGCGAAGTTGTTTCCTAAGAACAAATCGAATAAAAACAGTGATGTGGGTGTTCCTCTTTGAAGGTGCATTTATAATTGAGAGCACTTACGTTAACCATCCAGTATTGCTGAAAGTATGAAAAACCAAATTCTTCCCATGCTCCTCTTCCAGCCAATCAACCAGATGATTCACAAGCAAGTCTATGTCTTGTTCAGCTTTTCCACCAACTTGGTAACTAAGAATTTCAGCCATTGGGAAAGTAAAAGTAATGACATGAAATCCCCTTGAAGAATACCACTCGGCGTATTTTTTAAGATGCCTTTGCCTTGATCCCAACCATCCCAGCAAAACCACGACAGTCCTAGACTTTGCCGATGAGCAATCTGAAGAGCCAGAAACATCAAAGGAATCCGGTTCTGGCAAATGCCATCTGTACAATACATCAGGAGAAGAAGTAGGGATTGCACCTCTAAATGAAGTTGGTTTTGGCCCTTTTGCCAATTCTGCAGACTGGTATGAATTCAAAAGTTGAGAAGCAACTGTTGAACCTAATGCATGAGGGACAAACTTTTGAATTGAATTAGGAACCGGGAAGTTAGTGTTAGGTAGAGGTACACGAACTCTAGTCACGAAGGACAAGTTGGTTAGCTTAGAAACAGATATATGAGAAACCCAGGACAAGTCTGTTTCTTGCAATGAATTAGATAATAAAGAATGTGACCGTTCTGAGACTGTACAAGCATCTAAGGACTTCAGAGACGGGAGTTTATCAGAAAAGTCAGTAGAAACAGAAGCAGCAGCCACCGCAGCAGCTGCCACAATTGGTCTTTGAAAGATTCCAGACAAGGAACCCATAATGGAGATTCAAGATTCGACAATCTCTCATAAAATTATAAAGGAATATCAATCACATAAAAACTGAATCTAATCACAACCCGGATTGAAAAATATGGGATTAATCACAAATCGCCTGCACAAAATTGGAAAAATTCAAATGCTACAATTATTTAAATGAGAACAATATGAAGCCGGTTGAATTGGTTTTGACACAACTGAACCACAATGAGAATCGTTACCTTATTATGATTAAGAGAAGAAAGAAAGAATTAGAGAGTTGAGGACTTGGTCCAAGAAAATCGGGCTGTCAAGTGTCCTCCTTTGACAGCCCGATTAACAGCAAACAAACAGCGCCGACCTCTGAGCTTAATCTTGTGGGGTCAAAAGAAGCCACTTTTCACCAAACGCGTCTCTGCAAATAACACAATTTCAACATGTAAATTAAGGAGCAGCGTTTTATTATATTTAAATCTTAATTGCATGATAGTGATTGATTGCTAATTGATCAACATCAAACCAAGTTCTCCCTACGTCTAAGGAGCTCTTGAAAAGGTTGGAGACAACAATCATGTCAAAAAAAAAAAAAAAGGACGAATTGGTTTAATATAAAAATATTTCCAAAGAAACCGGAAGTTCAGACCTTCTAGAAGGGGCGAAAAGGAGATAAAGCAATAAGATTGAGGGTAGAAACAGGAACCAAAGTTAACAAACAAGACATAAAAGAATATCCTTTTCGTTGTGAAATCAAAATGGCCGATAATGGCGAAAAATTAAAAGAATGTATTTTCTTTGGATTACACAGACGATGGAAGCAATGGGGATGGTTAACGGGAATCTGAAAATTAATGTTGTTTGTTTTCTGACACATAAAAACCAAAGCGAAAAGGGAAAGAAGAAAGGAGAAGAGAAGAGAGAACTCACCTGAGAGAGGGAAGAGAAGGAAGGAAAAAGATTTGATGTTCCGAGAAATGAGTGATTGCAAGTGCTTAATTTTTCTTCTTTTATAGAGAGAGAGAAGGGACGAGTGGGTGTCCACAATTATAGGAGATGCCACAGATATGAAGAGGGAAAATGGGAGGGGAATTGGATTCGATTCTCGGCGGCGGAGGCGGCAGTAGGGATGGCGGTGACGATTTGGTGGATGGTGGTGGGTCTCTTTTGTGCTGTGGCTCTGCCTTTAAATATGTTCTTCTCCGGTCTTCCACCAGCCTTTTTTATTGGCGTAATTTTATTCAGTATTTTCACCTAAATTTTAATATATTTTTAAAAAATAATTTCTTATTTTATAAAATTAAAAAAAGAATTAATTATTTCAATTTAAAATATAGTTATATGCCTGTCTAAAGTTCAACTTCTTTTTATTTTTTGATATATAAAATTCAACTTGTTATAGAACAAGGATAATATTATAAGTATGGAGTATTGTATCAGAATTCAACTTCTAGATAGAGAATGATAAATGCCAACGTATCAAAATTGGTAAGGTATAAGTATTCAGAAAAGTAAATAAAAGAGCTTATATCAATTATCATGTGAAGGAATAATTAAAAAAAAAAAAACATGAGAAATTATTTAAAAGAAACACTTTAAAGACAATTAAAAGTTGGAACAAAGAGAGTGTGATGATAATAATAATGTCATAAATAAAAATTTCCCAGCCTAGAAATCCCGCGGTGCTATGGATATTCGGACTGAATATTCTGCCTGCCCACGCAGAGATTGAAAAATTGCAAGAGATGCCAACAGCAGCCCATAAATATGGTTTTGGCACGTCATTAACCACAGCCCTCCATTCTATCGACTCATTCACCCACAAATTGCTGACCTGCTTTCACGTCATCACTCACGCTTTGAGATGTACACGCCACAACCTTCATGGGATTCTTTTGTTTAAGAACCACGCCACAGCCTTCATGGGGTTCCTTCGTTTAGGAACCAATGTACACGCCACAACCTTCGTGGTCATGGAGTTCCTTTGTTTAGGAACCAGTGATTGATCACGTTTCATCATTGATTTAATCCATAAAAAAATATTCATGATACGCTTGTTTAATGATACGCTTGAAAGCTCTACCACAAAGTCTGACGTAAAATCTACTCAAACAATCATAGTAAACACAAATTAGGCATAATAATTTCTTCAATAACCAAATTCAACACCCAAGATTTTAAAATCTTGAGGACTAAAACCTATCTCATCTATTTCTAAATGGACATACATTGAATCAATTAATACATTACATGCCACTGGCTTCTCATTATCAACTAAAACAAAACAATTGCTGTAGAAACCATCCTTTGGTGGTAGATTCAATGACCAAGATTTTGGAATTGAGACCCTCCATCTCCTGCTACTGCTACCAAATCCTTTCTGGTCTTTTACCATCAACATCAGCCTATGCCTACGACCCAGCAGTTCCGAAACGTATTTCATATCACCTACAGCTAAAGCATGCCGAACACGGGTAGATGAAACTTGTCCTCTATCCTTTGAATCAATTGAGTCCATGTTTTTGGGATCTTTACTCTTGTCCATCACAGAATTTATAATGTAAGCTCCTATACCATATTCTTCACACAGCCTCACCAGATCAGAAGCATCACCAGCAGCTTTATATCCAAAACGGTAGTTTTCCCCTGAATCAACTATTCATCATGACTTCTATCCAAGACAATTGCAATTGGTACTTTCATATTGAAGAGGAAAACTAATGCTAGATTACCTGCCACCACTCCACATACTCGGAGTTCCTTAGATAACTTCTCGACAAATTGTTGTGGATTCAGATGCCGCACACTTGAGAATTCGATTTGGAACTCTGATGGGGCTACATTACCACAGTGCGGGGTCCATGACGCAAGAACTCTATTCCGATCACATTTGGCAACTATTGGAGCCCTGTTCAGACAAGTACAAATGTCATGTAAACTTATTGTTCTAGTTATATATAATCAGAAAATTTCAAATGCTAGAGTCCAACCAAGGTAAACATTCCAGATTCAATATTATAATATATAATGCCATGGAATTTCCACTGAAAAGATACTGCCACTCAAACGTCAACAAAATTTACTCAGCAAGTATGAAAAATACAAAAACAAGTGATAAACATCCTTGAAATGGGTAATCCAACTTCAAAATGGAAAGGCACACAACTAGATGAAGAATAGAAAGCATCTGTACCTGGGTTCCCATCCAAGTACCTCTGCCATTCCCACAAAAGATAAAAGATATGGCGTTCCAACTTTTGATGCCTGAATTGCAAGTTCTCGATGACCTATGTGAAGTGCATCAAACTTTCCAAGTGCTACTATTCCTCCTGCAAGAACGATTACCAAGCCAAGCATGCTAAGAGTGCTATTAGGCCTAAAGAAAAAAAAGGGTAAATATATTCAACATTAAATTTGCAAACGAGCCAGCAGCAAGGTTCACTAAAAACAAAACAGATTGATTCCAACCCAAAATATAGTATTTAAAGATGGAAAGCAATGACCATACACCTACTCATGAATGCAACGTTCAATTGATACAATGTATAAGGAATCATAAACGTAAAGAGATCATGTAAGGCGGTGATTATAGATAAATATAAAGGGAAATCAAAAGTGAAAATAAACCTGCGAGTGGGGACAGTCCTTCAGAGGGAAGCTCATGATCATCTTCTTGTTGGCTTTGGACAAAGAAAAGGCATCAGCTACTTGACCAAACATGGGAAGCATTAGACGCACAGAAGGAAAGGCAGAAAGAGAAACACACAACTAAAAGCAGCAAAGTTTAATCATATTGAAACAGCAGCAGGAAAAGACAGAATTAGAACCTGAAACAATTGGACGTAATGGGAATTTCACCAGGGGACTTGGCCTGAAGACTGGAGGAAGACACCGTCCTCTGCTGAAATCGACGGCTATTACAGTGATTGTTGCCAATTAAAGTTGCAGAGGAAGGTCTGGATGTGAAAGAAGAGAGCTTTACAGTGCCGGTGCTGGAAAACCCTAATCCTAAGCCGAGGCAGTGGTGGCGGCGGTAGCGGTGGAGGTAGGTACACTCTCGTAAGTGGTGAGAAATACGTGAACCACCACCCAACATAATAAGATTTTTGGGTTGCAATTACTTAGGAAGAGATGGCTAACAAAACAAAACTACCTCTTCAAGTAGTTGATTGATTGAGATAAGCTTAAGGTGTTCGGCTTGACACGGTGACCTGTGTTTTTGTTGGTCTAAACTTCTGTTGTCGCTTAAGCCCACGCAAGGCCTGCTATAAACTGGGCTCACCATATATAAAGATTTGGGCTTTAATTATGACTAGATTCACCTATACCGAGCCTAAGAATAAATTTACAAATTAATTTGAAATTTATTATATACCATTTTATATGCATTATAATTGAATCTGGGATTAATAATTGAGTTTATAAATTGGGCTCACCATGTTCTGGTTTGATACATGGATGGGTTCTTCTTCTTTAATCAATTTTCTCAGCAATTTTTCGGTATCATAGAAAATGAAAATGAAAATTAAAATCTGTCTCTTATAGGCTTCCATTTCTAATTGTTTGCCTCCTAATTAGAATTTATATTCGTCATTCAATTCAACTAGTACAGTCTTCTCAGTAATTTCGGCTTATTAGGTCCTCTCTCATGATAATGTCTCTTTTATGTCGCCTGTTTAGAACTTGATTTGGTCTTAGGATGGCCCTTAAAGGATCAAATCTTTTTGCAATCAAGAAAGAGTTAGACGGCACTTAAGTAATTGCCATTTATACTCTCTTGAAGCTGAGTCCATTCTGCATCTGCTGTGTGATTATTTGTTTGTTCCCCCAATCTGGCATAGGCATAGGCTGTTGGTTTTTCTAGATCAATGAGTCGTTGCTTTTGAATTTGAATTCAAGTTTTAACAGCATTGGATTCTTCTTTTCGGATATTTTGTTGTTTTTGAAAACAAAAGAGTAAAATTTTATTTATTATCAATTCGGTTACTGCTCACTGTCAAGTAAAGAAGGTTTTGGATATTGTTTGTAGTGGTTCTGAGGCTCTCGTGGGTTGGTTTGCAACTCATAGTGATTTCTTTATTTTGACCATCGATGGAGCTATGCAAAGTAGTCATTCTATTGCTATTGTTGGAGGAGTCATCCACAACTCTAACTCTATGTTTGGATCAAGGGAAGTGGATGGAAATAAGGGGAAAGTAAGTCTAATTAACCGTACTTTCTCTCGTTTGGATGATAAAATAGCAAAAGAAGTGGGAGGAACGTGAAGGAAGTTAGAATTTCCAATTTCCCTTATTTCATCACTTTTATTTACTCCCGATTTGGGAAGAAACAGAGGTAAGTAGAAGGCAATGAACAGTAACTATATAAATTGACCAAAATACCCTATTTTATAAACAAAGTTCTATCTATCTTCAATTTGGGTAAAACGTCGCTCACTCTTATCTCCCGCCCTCTGTTCTCCTCTCCCGCCATCTCTGCCTGTCTCCCGCTATCTGTGCTTTTTTACTGTTCATCATCTCCATGACTTTTAAATCAATGCAAAGTTATTATAACCTTAATTTTTTTGTAAATCTGGTATATTTTGGTTGACCAACAAACATCATTTTTTGGCTCATATATATTCCAAACAAGCATTGTCAAATGGTATTATTATGGCAGATTTGTTTAATTTTTTTGTAAATGTTTACATATCACAATATGTAAATGCAGCCCTTAAGTGGCTTTGATGTAATTATATTGATTGAACTTGTTTATATATTAATTATGTAATTTATATTTATGTACTATACTGTGAATTGATAAAATTAGACTCCATCATTGCATCATCTTCTAGCCATCTTTCTTATGCATTGTTGTTCTTACAAATCCAGATTTTGGGCATTCCTTGGTTATTCTTGAAATAAAAATAAACATTAACCCGTAAGTGGATTAATGTTCATTTTACAGATATCGAATTGCAACATAAAATTCTTATTTTTGAAGCAAAAATAAACATTAACTCGTAAGTGGGTTAATGTTCATTTTACAGATATCGAATTGCAACATAAAATTCTTATTCTTGAAGCAAAAATAAACATTAATCCGCAAGTGGGTTAATGTTCATTTTACAGATATCGAATTGCAACATAAAATTCTTATACATTAACCCCTTCCACCATAAATACATCTCTTTCATTTTCTTTTACGTTTCTGCTCTTTCTTTCATTTGCTCTGAGTTTGTTTTGCAGGTTTTATTTCATATGAGAATAAAATATTTAAATGTTTACAGGGAAAGTGGAGGGTTTAAGTTCGAATCCTCTACCTGTTGCCCTAACTTAGGCCCCTCGTTATCATCATGCCAGGATTTTATTTTTTTTATTGTTTAGCCAAAAAGCTTTTCTTTTTTTAATTGAATTTTAACTTTTATTTGTTGCCATTGGGTTCTTAATTTTATTTTTAGAAAATGTACTTAAAATTTTATTTTGACAGACATTAAATTTATTTGTTATCAAAGTTAGATAAATAATAGCATAATTTTAGTATGTATTGAATTTTTAAATTTTATTAGGAAGAAATTTTAGTATGTATTGAATTTTGGAAAATTGTAATAATTAATATTATTACCATAAAATAATATCATAAGGGTATAAATGTCAAAATTCTATCTATTATTAAGAAGGAAATCTAATTTACTCTATATTTATTTTAGGTTAACCAAACAATGTAAATGAAAGTAGGAGGAAATTAAATTTACTCTACTCTCATTTCCTCTCATTTCCAAACAAAGCATAAAGGGAATTGGATTGGAGGTCTTACTGTTTCTCTTGCTCCATATAGTACTTACAGAGCATAACTTTGGGGAGTTTATTAAGAGCTAAAAAAGGCTTAGAATAGAGGCATTAGGGAATTGAAAGTTGAAGATGATAACTCTAGCATTGTCCATGCTCTCAAGAATGATCGCACTTACCCAATTGCGAATAAAAATCTTATTTGTTGCGCAGCTTCTTCATGTGTTCTCAGAAGCAAACTGTGTTGCTGATAAGATGGCTAATTTGGTCTTTATGTAGGATTCTTTTTGTTATGAGATCAATTGAAAAAATAAAATTACTGCTGAAACTCCAAAACTACCCTCCCAACTGAAACCATCTGCAGTCTAACTGACACGTCCACTTTTGTACTTTCAATTATAGCGGACCATCCCAATCATCATCCTACCTCACTCCACAGAGGAAAGGAAAGAGAGATTAGGGTTTCTTGTTCCCTCAAAGATACAATTTTGTGATTTCTCCTCAATCTTAGTATTTCACAATCGATGGCTTCTTCTATTTGCATTAACGATGCACTCACGGATGACGAGCTGCGGGCGATTTTGTCCAAGCTTGAGAGCGACAAGGATAAGGAAATATTTGGGTTGGTATGCAAGAGATGGCTCCGCTTGCAGAGCACGGAAAGGAAGAAACTCGCAGCCCGTGCTGGACCTCACATGCTCCAAAAGATGGCTGCTAGGTTCTCTCGCTTGATCGAATTGGAACTTTCTCAGTCAATTTCCAGGTCCTTTTATCCTGGAGTGACTGATTCTGATCTAGCTGTTATTGCTGATGGTTTTAAATGCTTGAGAGTTCTCAAGTTGCAGAATTGTAAAGGTAAAGTTATGACCTTTTTTGTTTGATTGAAAAAAAAAGAATGATGCTTTTGTGATTGTTTCCGGGAGCTCATTTTGTTAACTGCTAATGGCATTCGATGGATTTAAGTGCTAATTGTGTCTTATTTGATGGGAAAATATTTTGATGAAAAAACATGTATATTGTTACTGCGCGCGACTCTAACTTGGTGATCTGATTAAGAATTTCAAAGATGCTTCATATGCGTAGTCTTGGTGATAGTTTAGGTTGCTATAAGGTCAAACGCTAGATAAATCTTCATTGATAACTTCGGTTTTGTATCAATTGCCTTGGATGGTTCCTTTTTTTGTAGAATTACTGAATGAGATTGAATTTTAACGATAAGAAAGCTGGATATCTTTGGATTTGTTTTACCCCTTAGCCTTAATGCTATGCATTAACTATCTTAAAATGATTTCTCCAGCAATGTAATGAAATTCTTCTGCACTTACATGCTTGTTTAGCATATTGATTTATCTGTCAAATTCTCGACGTCGGCAGGTATTACTGACAGTGGAATGCTGTCAATTGGTTGTGGTCTTTCTTCTCTACAGTCCTTGGATGTATCCTATTGCAGAAAGTTAACAGACAAGGGATTGTCAGCTGTTGCTGAGGGTTGTAGAGATCTGCAAAGCCTACATCTTACTGGTTGCAGACTTGTTACTGATATAGTGTTAAAAGCACTTTCTGGGAACTGCCTTGATCTACAAGAGTTGGGCCTCCAAGGCTGCACGAACATAACTGACTCTGGGCTCACAGATCTCATTAGTGGGTGTCAGCAGATCCAATTCTTAGACGTTAACAAATGCAGCAACATTGGGGATGTTGGGATTTCCAATCTTGCGAGGGCATGTTCATCTTATCTCAAGACACTGAAGTTGTTGGATTGCTATAAAGTTGGGGATGAATCTATAACATCCATAGCCACATTTTGCAATAATCTTGAAACCCTCATTATTGGTGGCTGTCGAGACATCTCTGATAAATCTGTAAAATCATTGGCCTTAGCCTGTAAAAATAGTCTGAAGAATTTGCGCATGGACTGGTGTTTAAATATTTCTGACTCTTCATTAAGCTGCATCCTCACTGAGTGCAGAAACCTAGAGGCTCTTGACATTGGATGCTGTGAGCAGGTTACAAATGCTGCATTTCAAGGTTTAGGCGCTACAGAAAATGAATTGAGGCTGAAGATTCTGAAGGTCAGTAATTGTACAAAGATAACAGTGACAGGAATAGACATGCTTTTGAAGAAGTGCAATGCTTTACAATACCTTGATGTTAGATCCTGCCCACATGTTACGAAGTCAGGTTGTGATGAGGCTGGTTTGCAGTTTCCTGATTGTTGTAAAGTAAATTACACAGGAAGCTTAAATGAACCAGATGTTCTAGTTTGAGACCCCATATTTCATGATTTTGGATCTGGGGAAGACATACATTTTAAAATTTCCAAGCAATCCCCTCAAGATGCAAGCCGATTCAAGGTTATTGTCCAAGCCGATTGCTGGCGGGAGTTATCCTGTTATCTGGAAGGATGTTAATGTATTTTTTAAATGTATATTGTTTATGCTGTTGTTTTGCGTGTTGACTTTAGTTTTGCTTTTCCCTTTGTTCCTTAGGCTGTGAAATGATGTTGTAAGGTGCTCATTATCTTGGTAAGATAATAAAAATGCAGTTCATCCCAAGTTCCCTCTCATTCCTTATTTCTCGTATAGAATAATCCGTTTTCTGTTAAAAGAATTTAATCATGAGTTTTGGTATGCTAGTTCTGGTGCTTTTGGCTGTGGATGGTTGCTTTTGGAAAAGCTTTTTCGTTTATTTAATCCAGTTTAAAATTACCTATTGCTGATCGGGTATATTGTAAGCTATTCCTATGCTAAGAGATTCCTCTGTTGTCAGCCAGCAGAAAAGTATTTAGCCAATGAAAATAAAAAATTCCTAATTACTGCTCCAGATTGGTACTTGGGTAGTTTGGGGATTCAAAATTTGCAGGATTGTGGGCCCTGGCGTTGGAGTTTGTTATATGCCTGCCATGTGAAGGAAGTCTTTGTGTGCCACTGGCCGTAGACACAACCAATAGAAGATGAAGCATTTTGTCAAGGACCAGATAAGAGGCAACAGTTGTAAGTTGAGGTTAAATGTATACTGGGCCTTAAACTAGCTGAATCTTAATATACAATGGATCCAACTCGGGCTCAATTTGAAATTCCTAGAAATTGGTTATTGTGCAACATGAAACAACAGCAAGACGAAGAAGAATGAAATATCATTAATAGCCACTGCAGTATAGAAGAATCAAGAGCGGAGTGGAATAGATTATGAAATTTTTTTGATATAAAATAAGAACTTTTGTACAATTTTCTTTGGTGTCAACTAATTAAAGTTGTTGACACGTCCATCATGGTTGTGTAGAAATCAAATCATATTCCAAGCTTAAGAAATAGCTTGTTGAAGATGGTTGAAAGCTTTCTGATAATTCAAGAAACCCATAAACCAGAAATCAAAATCATCAACAGTCTGTAATTCAATGTACTTTTGTGAAGGCTTCGTAACATTTTCAGTCTGGTGGGCAGACTTGATCTTGTTGAGTGGGATAACAACCTTGTAATGAACGCGAACCGTTTTCCCATCAGGAGAAGACAGCTTAATTGATCTCTCACTGCAAAATCCAATCTTTTCAGTACTAATGAAGAGAAGTCCAGCAATAGGACCAGCTGTTGTTGACAGGTAACATTGGCAAGCCTTCAATAATCGTTCTCCTTCTCTAACACTAAATAGCTGCCTAAAAACTTTCTTCACACCACCTACTTGAATAATTCTAGCTCCCAAGCTCAACTTTCCTTTCAGAGTTTCTGTGATCTTGCTTCCCAGTCTCACTGCAATACCATTAATTCACAACATTTTAGTCCATATACTTCATCAGTATCAAACTCCAATCTTAAACACACTAATAGTTACGAATTACTTACCATGCTCTCGGATTCCATGTGCAAATTTGTCAGCTTTTTTCCCCAGTTTGTTCATCCTTTGAAGCATGGATTCAACTTTATCGTGCTTGACTGCAAGGGATTTATTAGCGGGAGTTGGAATGTAGCCTTGAGAAGCATTTTGGAGCAAAAGTCTGGGAATTCTCTTTGCTGCAGAGGTGATTGGAATTCCAACAACTTGTTCTTGATGAGCTGAGTTCTTCATCTTTGATTAAGCTTAAATTTCTGGTACTCTGTGTAGATGCAATTGCTTAAATGGAAGACAAGGATGCTTAGGTTGATGAAACCATGGAGTTGTTGGAGTATATATATATAGAAGAAGATAACAGTGGTTGGTGCATAGCTTTCATAGCATGACTCACCCATTGCTCATCCACGATCATAAAGACAGACATATTGACTCAACCTGACATATTTTTAAGAAAAGATTATATCTTTGGTTGCTTTTAACAAAAGAAATTGTATGGGCACTTCAGCTTTTTTGGCAATTTATTTATTTTCTGTAGAAAATCTTCTCTTCTTCCGAATGGGGCCATGCCATGGAAAAAGGAAAATCTTTCCTCATTAGTTGGGACAGTTTTTTTTTTCATTCATATCCATGTTGTTTTGTTATGTGGTGAGTGTGTAAGAGAACTTTTGAGGTGGCATTATAGCTTTCTGATGCCAACTTCCCAATTTCATTACTATAAAAAAAGAAACCATAAAAAGTCATTTACAAGACCATGAGAGGCTGTTATAGATTTCTTCAAACTACCCAATTGGATGCTTACTTTTTTTTTTTTTTTTACTATATATGTATATATATATCAAACCGAATTCTTGGCTGGCTCATGGTTCCAGTGGTTTAAACAAATTTAATCAAGCATTTGAATTGTTTTATGTATGATTTTATGGAACAACCTCATGTTTTGTTTCATCAAATTTGAGTGTATATAGGTATACAATTCTTGATCTTTTCATCAAACCAGACGGAATAAGAGTAGTTTTCATATTTCTGGTCCGACCACTTTATCCGGTGCAAATTGAAGGAGAATGGTTTTGGTTAGATTGTGAAAGTCCATTTCCAATTGGGATAAGATAAAAAAGCACTTGCAATTAAGGAAACAGCACATGGTCTCAATTTGCAAAAATATGACATATCACTTAGTCATAAATGCACAGCTTAATTGGACAAAATAACTTTTGCTTGTAAGAAACGTCATCTTTTTATCTTCATGGCTGAGGTGGGGGTGACTAGGCAGCTGGCCACCAACTTCACCTTTCTCTATCTTACAACAAAACCATCAGCATTAAGTTAAGGCCATGTCATATCCACATCACCTCATTTCCCACGTAGGATTACATTGTCTGTGATTTTTAATACTGAAATAGATTAAGACACGAACAAAGAAATTCAATTCTAAAGGTTTCCTAGGTTGGAAGTTGTTATTTATGAGTGAAAAGGGATTTAAAGGATGTCAAAATAAAACTACTAAGTGACTGCTGTGGTCTTATATACTTATTTTTATAAACTGAAATTTAAAGAATTTGAGAGTTGCATGGGTAAATTAACAATAAAAAAAATTATATCTTGCAGCAAAAACAACAAGACACCATAGATTTGCTGCTAATCATTATAATTAATGGTTAATAATGTTTTTTCTGTTTTAGCAGTTGATGATTGTGCTTTCCATTTGTTAGTGCCTCTGCTACGTAAACATAATAAAAGTGCATTACTTGTGATTTGAATTTTGTGATCTTTTATTTTTGGCTTTGTTTATTGTTACAATCAGATTACGAATGTTTTTAAGTAATAATACCTTATTAGATGTTTTGAGTATGAGAGTCCTCATGAATTCTTGAATTCTTGATATTAATGGGCTTAGGTATCCTGTTATTCCGCCTGAATAATGGGCTTGAATGGGCTTATCATAAAAAATTTAAGGCCGATTGTGCCCAACATGTGAACAGGTCTACCAAAGTGAGAACAATTTGTACTGAATTCATAACAAAACTTCTTCATAAAACATTTAAGAAACCATTTCCATTCCATGTGGTTTTGGGATGTATTCTTACATGTTCTCACTCTTGTTCATTGTTATAATCTTTGTTATTGGGATCAAAACCAAAGTTTATATAATACTTGGATTGATTGATCTAAAACTTATTGGTAGAAACAAAATTGAAACTTTGTGTTGCTTAAGTTACCTTGTAATGGGCTCGAGTGTTTTTTCAATTGCAGAAGAAAAAGTTGTTGTGCAGTGGCTGAAGCCTCCTTTTGGGAAATTCTACCAAGTAATAGAAAATTACGATATCCAAAGAGCTGCAACGTGCAAATTTTAACAAGCAAGAGATTGTAGGGCTCAAGTTGGGGTATGGTGTGGAGCTAATGCTTTTGAATTGGCATATTGAGCTTTTTGATGCCATAATGCCAAGATAAGCAAAAGAATTGGACTAAAGTGTGACATTAAAACTGAGGAAATCTCTCTCTTTATGGAATAAAGAAAGCGACTTTGTAAAAGGACGATGGTCTCAATTGGTCAAAAGAAAAGTTGATTGCTGAAGACACAACCTGCTCATTTGATCATCCCAACCTTTCTGGTTCGTCTTTTGCTGTGCTGATGTAGGAATGAATGGGCAGCCGAACAATACACTATGCTCGGCTAACAAAAAGATGTCTCCTATCAGCAAGTGAAGTTATTTCCTTAACCAGAAAGATATGTCAATTCGGTGTGAACACAATCTTGTTGCTGAAAGAAAAGCCAATATCCTGAAATTTTAAGATGACGGAAAAGCCTGATACAGAAAAAAGCAGCAGATACTCAAATCCAGATTGGCACTGATGTTAACAAAATAAGTATCAGCAATGATTCGTAACTTTATGCGCATTAATTTAGACCACTTGAAATTATTAAATCAAGGCTCCGGATTCGAGTCTCACCACTGCACTGGGAAGACTTCTAAATCTTGACTAAGTTCTAAAGCTTATTTTTCCTTTAACTCACTAAACCATTGAGTTGAATCATTCATGAAAATATTGCCTAAAGAAAAGTTAAAAATTCATACAAGTGAAGCAGGCTAAGGTTAATTTCTTCCAAAGGTTTTGTTTTTGGTTCTGAAGTTTGGTTTGCATCATTTCTTTATTAAGAGTCAAGACTTTATCCTTTTTATGCTTATTGATTTTTCCCCTGAATGTCTAACGATATTGGCCTGGAAAGTAAAGAACTTTGGCGCTGGACCATTGGCTATATCATACGGAGTTCTATTATTCAGTTATGCAGCAAAGTTAATGGAAAAAGAGCTTGTGTACTTGTTTTTATTTTTTGAATTATACATATAGTCCAAGTTCCAGAATTCATCCAAAAGCAATCTTCAATTATTTGATATGGAAAAATTTGTTACAAAAGTAATCATTGGATTTACAGATTCCCATAAAAGCATGGATTTTCAAGTCACTAGTAAGTGACTTATCATCTGACATTTTGTAAATTAATTGCAATCTGAACATATTTGAAAGCCTTTTGATAATTCAAAAATCCCATAAACCAGAAATCAAAATCATCTACAGTAACTATTTCCATATACTTCTGTGATGGCTTCTTTACATTCTCACTTTGGTTCGCACTCTTTATCTTGTCAAGTGGAATCAACACCTGCACAAAAGTATAGATAAAAGAGTTCAACTTAATGATTAAATATCTAAGCAAGAAAAATGGAAGCAAATGAACATGTTTCAAAAATTACCTTATAATGTAATCTAACAGAATTCCCATTTGGAGTAGAAAATTTAATTGATCTTTCACTGCAAAAGGCAACTTTATAAGAGGAGACAAACAGGAGGCCTGCAATAGGACCTGCTGTTGTTGACAAATAGCATTGGGAAGCTTTCAACAGTTTCTCATCTTCACTCACTGTAAATAACTGCCTGAAAATTCTTTCAACCCCACCTACTTGAAGAATTTTAGTCCCCAAACTCAGCTTCCCTTTCACAGTTTCAGTGATCTTTGGCCCCAGTCTCACTGTTTCAGAATGAGCAAAACAAAGTTTATATTTTTCTTTATTCAGAAATAGTAATTACAGCTCCGATCTGAGGAAACAACTAGTTATTACCATGCTCCATTACACAGTTGGCAAAATTGTCTGCTTTCTTCCCAAGCTTGTTCATCTTTTTAAGCACTGAATCTGCTATTTCTGCAGCTTCGGGAGACAAACCATTACTTAGAAATACTTTCATATGTGCATAAGTGGATATGAAAGATATACATATGTAGAGAGAGAGAATATTTTACTTTGTTTCAATGCAGGAGAAGCATAATCCTGATGTTGAGCCTCAGGTTTAGGTAAGTATCCAAGTGGTGATCTCTTAACTGTGTATGCTACTGAGTTGATAGGGATTCCTACTACTTGTTCTTGAAGCATGATGCTCTTCATTTTTTGAGAAATGAATGGCTCTACTGATGTTTGAGTTGTTAGTTGCAAGTACTGCTGGTATTATAGTTTGTGCATGTATTTAAAGGGTTAGTGAATCTTAGCTATTTGTTGCATGAGTCATCTATGGCTCGTCAATTAAGTTAGTAGGCACAGACCATAGAATAATATTGGTATTTTTAATGTAAAGATATTGATATTGTGGTATGTTTGGGTGCTTTAAGAAAAGGCCTACCCTCCTTTTCCAATATTCTTTCAGAACACAGTTGGATCTTCCCATCTTGTTATGCAACACTTCCTCAATCATCAGGGTAGGTTTTATAACGGAGAAGCGAGGTGGATGCCTTTATTAGATTCTTAGGTGTTGAAATATAATAAAATATAAATTCAAGTTGTATGTAGGCTTAAGTAAAAAAATAAATAAATAAAATTGATCATTGTTAGAAGTGTCCAATTAAGGAAATGAAAGAATTTGGTTAGTTGAAGACATACTTTTCAATCATGGAAATGAAATCCAAAGCAAGCATTGGAACAGCTACTTGTATCCTTAACCCATTCTCTTTGGTTCAGGCTTTTGAGCTGGCATATTAGCTTTATGATGCTGACCCTTTTTTTAATAGCAAGATAAGAAAAAGGCACATAAAGAAAATATTGACAATCCCATGACTTCAAATTAGCAAAAGTGATCCATGCATCTGCTCACTTTATTTCATGCAATGCAACTAAATCTCAGCAGCAAGATCCAGTGCTTTTCTGACATCTGGATTTACATCTCCAACACACCATTTCTGGTTCATATTGTCTTAATTAGGTAAAAGGTCAATCAGATCAGCTGCTGGTTGTGTATTCTTCAAAATTGCTAAATAAAGCATAACTCATCACATCATACGGAACAAAAGAACACGGTATTTCTATCAACACTCTTCTTAATGGGTACTGGATATTACTGCTAATACCTAACCATGTAATGTTGAGCAATTTGTTTTTGGTTTATGTACAGCTTTGAATACTTAAAGAATAAGGATCATTCCAATCCCATTTGAACCGTCATTCACTGAATTTTATGGCAAGAGAAAGAGGTTTCTCCTTGTTAAGATATGAACATATTGAGCATAGTGAAATCGGATGATAAAAGCAATCTAAGAGATTAACAGATTGAAATCAAGGCTAAGCACAATATGTGCTGACATATACTACTCAAAATAGTAAAAACGGTTCTTTACAACTTTGATGTCATAAATTTTAAATACCATTAACTGATACCGAGACTAAAGTTCTAATGTAAAAAAAAAAAAAAAAAACACTACTAAAATGCCGTCCTACCCATAAATGCTGCAATTTTCTGCAGTGGCTGCCTATACAAATATGCATGCAGTTTCCTACCTATCACCTTATTCAACATCCCTACCAGAATAAACAAATAACAGATTACTATTGTTTGTGCAGTCTTATTCAGGCTAAAATGGATAAGCCACAACCTAACAGCTGCACGAGCATATGATCTTCTGCCTTTGTACATTTTGCAGCTAAGACATGCATATCACCGATGTGCACTTGTGGGTGGCATTGGATATGTCATATGACCCATGTTCATTGGTGCACCAGGAACCACTGCTCCTGGTACTGGGGCTCTGACACCATAAGCCATGTGTGCTGGGGCAGGAAGATTAACGGGGGTTCCAACTGCTGAGACCAGAGGACCTCCTATTGGTTGTCCTATAGTTGGAGGACCATACACACCAACACCTGGAGGTCCTGCAGGGTGTTGAGGAGGTTGTTTAGCTGCTTTGCCAGAGGAACCTCCTGCAGCAGAACCGTTAGCTTGACCAGTTATTGGTCCTTGAGGTGCTGAAATGTCTCCATTGCCTACGCTTGTGATGTCGTGAATGCTAGACCGCCGCCTATCTTTGTTCATCGAGTTCAAACGGATGAAATACTTTTGTGCATGGCTGGCCACTTGGGTTGGTGTTCTCGTCACAACAAAATTTCTGGAAATACTTCGCCAATCACCTTTCCCATATTTGTCCAAACCAAGAAGAAATAACCTGTAATTTAAGTGTGTGCCACTAGAATATCAGAATGCTACACTTACAAGACTATTATGTATTAAGAGTAAAGGACTGAAAAAGAAAAGAATCAATGACCTCCAATACAAAATAAGCCCATTCTGGTCCAAAAACACAACTCCTCAATTTAAGCTAATGATACAATCCCTAGTAATCACAAACATGAAATAGCCTCTTGCTTTTATGAACTATGCATGAAAATAAATGCACAAATGGCCATATAATGTTCTCAAACCTCAGAGCAAACAAATTTTGTGAATCAGAAAGCAAAAAGCTTTCCGCATCAACTGAAAACCAAAGAATGCAAGTTGGGTTTGAAAATGGAAACATTAGCCTGTACAACTGCACCCTTTTGACAATGCTCAAGCAAGCACTTGAAATTAGTAAACTGCACGATAAGCTTTCACATAGAGAGAGCTTTCTAAAGCACAAAAAGCAGAAGACACATGCATGACTGAATCTCAAAAATAAAGTCGCTGCACCGTAATCAAGCAAATGTACATAAAATTGCTTATAATACAAAAGTGAGAGATTGCATATATGTGAAATTAAATTTCAGTAACTATCACCTAGTTATTCCGATAACACTTCTTTAGAACATAAGCAAAACCGACAAAATTTAGAGAATCAGAAAATAGGAAACTGTTCCAACAATTTACTTGTATGGGTTGCAATTGGCAACTTGAGCAGACACAAAGAGATTATGAAAACGATCACGGGAGACAGAAATCAAGAAATTTAAGCAAACGCATCTTGAAGCTTTTTTGTGCATGCAATCAGCACAATATGAAATTCAAGGGGCAATCCTTTACATCATAACAGTCACCTATTCGGTAGTAATGACATTCTAAAGGTTACTAAAATTTCACAAACAATACAAGATACAAAACCACACATATAGCAGTTAGAACATTAGGCTACCATGACTAACTCACAAGAGTGCCACCAGAGTGGACTTTTTTGACCTTGCATGGTTAATGATGCTACAACTTGATCAACTAAACCATTCACTGTTCCAGATTAAAACTTTAAGATTTCCAGCTTCACCAATGTCAGGAGTTAGTGATATGATAAAAATTAATACACCAAAATTAAGATTATTCTAAATCTTTAGGAAGCATTTGTCCGATGAACAGACTCCTCAAATTATCATGGTTCAAGAACTTTTCAAATCTTAAAGTGGACTTGTCACAAAAAGAAATTTTCCAGGAAAAGATCGAGAATTAACCATAAATTGGTTTTCTGACCACAGAAGACCTTATCAATAAAGCAGTTGGATTGGAACTCAGAGAAGCTAAATGTCTAGATCATGTCAATCAACACAATAAATCTCATGATCTTTTTGTTTATTATCTGACAGCTACATATGTGCCATATAACTTCACCAAAGAAGTATATATACAGTATCTGATTTTCCAGATTCCCATCCTGGTGTCCTTTGACTGTTGCAAATGCAACTAAATATTATTTGGGTGGGAAAATTGACCCAAACCAGTACAATAGGCAGCAAGCAATTCATCCACGAAAAGTTATCATCAAATTAATGAAAGTAATCATCATTTGTCGAATCTTAAAAAAGATAATTAGACTATAAGATTTTGCTAAACCATTAAGTCAGTGGCCTAAATGCATTGTTCTAATTTAAAATTGTCACTTATGGTCTCCAAGGGGCCATCCCAATGGTAAATATTGATCTCAATATATTGAGAGGTCTCGAGTTCGAGCCTCTACTCCCCCTTTCCCTCTATATATATATAAAAAAAAAATGTCATTTATGTTGCTATGCCTCGCTATCTCTGAACATTTACTGTATTTGTTTAGCTAAGATTATATCCCTTGTTGAAAGCAAAAGTGCAGAACTTTGAAAGATTTATTTTAGCTATTAAAACTAATAAATATCATAAATTAAACCAATTTTAGTGTTTATCAGCAACAGCGTGGCTCAATAGTCTTTTCTCAATTTTAGTGTGAGGGCAAAATAATGTCAACTAGTCCCTCAAGAAAATTGAAGTATGGGGAAAAAAAAGGGAAAAGAAAATAAACTAGAAAAATCAGCATCAGACTAGCAACATAGGGAAAATTGTTTCTTATTTTTTTCTGCATTAAGACATTAAATGCGATAACAAGAAATTGTTTGTTTTGATGATAAACATAGGGGAAAAAAATATGTCAGCTGTCAAAAGCTGTCTCTTGCTGGTGATATCACTATCTTTATTTGTGTATGGCATAACATTTCAAAAACTACCTAACACCTATGCTCTTAAGCACAGATTTTGGCACATTTGGAACAAATATGCAGCACTAGTAATTTGTCAATGGACCCAATAGAAAATCATGCATGGTTAAAGTTTACCCAATAATGTTAATGCTCACCAAGCATAACTTCTATTCAAATAAGTTATCTCCAAGTGAAAAAAAAAAATCATAACTGGAAGTTGTAACGTCGTAACACAGTTCCACAACCCAGATTCCACACAATAAGATACAGCTAACCTCAACAGAATGCTCTTGATGACAAAATCTAAGGAATGCCAACGAACAAAGCAACAAAATGGGAAACAATCACTAACAAAATAACAAATCTAAGACAATATGCAGCCACAACATTAAATAAATATAACACAAGTACAAAAATAAATGGGCAATGATAAATTTACCTGTGCTCATCCTCCGTCCAAGCAATCCCTTTACGGCGTTCTTGATCTGATCTCGAAGCCTTATTGCCATGAGTAGACTCACCATTATGATGCCCTGTGCTCCCACCCTTCTTACTAGTTCCTTCATCGCCACCATGGCTCATTGAACCGTCAGAAGAAGAATAGTTAGGCAAAGGAACACAGCCAGCTTCAATCTGATTCACATCGTCAACCAGAAGTTCATAATGAAGTTTGATATCTTCTACAGATTTTCCTGGTACATCAGCTGCTATTTTCTCCCACCGATCTAGAGCATCCTCAGGATATGTTGCGAGGGCATTCTCAAATGCCTTATCCTGCTCTCTACTCCACACAGAGCTGCAACCCACTTCATCCACAGTCATCTAGACTTGTTTGAACTCTCCTATCCAGAATACTCTCACGATACAAGAAAGAAATATGCCAAAGACCCTTTAGATTTTAGGCAAACCTGTAAGCCAATTTCCAGAAGAAGAAGGTATCTTCTAAAATTGTCGTGGATTATTTGGATCTGAAATATTTCTATATTTGGTATCCCCAACAAATGAAGTTATGGTAGAATAGAGTTATGGAAAAGCAGGATGTGTCAGGGTATAGAGGCAAGTAAGAAGAGAAACAAACAGATGGACCCCAAAAATGGCCAGGCGAGCTGAACCAGAGATCACCTCCAATAAAAATCACAAAAACCCAGCAGAGTATGTGAAGAATTCAATGGTAATTTGCTCCACAATTCAAGAAATTGGACTCTTGTGAATTGCTGACCTATTTTGAATGAAAAAAGTAGCAAAGTTCAGTTAGACATGAGAAATATCTGAAACCCATTAAATCAAAGATGCAATAAATGGCAAATTTTAAACAGAATAAAAAAATACATACACAGAAATTAATGTGACGGTGAATTGAATGGTAAGTGGTAATTAGGGTTTTGGATAGTGAGGTACGATAGAGACAACAAAGAAGCCAACCAAAGAAGAAAAACCCAGAAACCTGCAATGAATAATAGGATTATAGGAGCACCCACAATCCGATTTCTAATTCCAACAAAACCCCAGTTAACCTTATGCCCTACTTGATAACAACAGTTTTCACACCACAGGCCCACAAAAATTTATGGCAATTACTCTCTTTTTATTTACTCAAATTTTACAGTCTAAGCACCAGCTCCTCATACTTTGTTTTCTTCTGTCAATCTCACCAGACAATATATTCACTTCACCTTGCTATCTTAAAATATAAGAAATTAAATTGACCTAACAGAACTCTTGAAGTAGCAGGGTGTCAATGCCACCTTACATAGGAATCAACGATAGTTTGAAATTCAGATCAAATGTGGAAAATAAATTAACCAAAAACAGAACTTTTTGGAACACTGATCAACATTCTATGTTTTGACACTAATCGTGTTCATCATTTTAGTCGATGAAATCCGCAAAGTAAAACCAGTATCTACTACCTCTATTATCAACTAGAAATATAAAATCCGCCTGTAATTCTTATGATTAGAAAACCATTCGTTGGAAAACAGACAAGAAGTAATCCCAGTTTTCTTAACTCTTCATGTGAAAAGAAGAAAAATTTTCTACCCTCCATATTCCTTCCTTTTTAACTGTCAAGTAACAATGCAAAACACCATAAAAGAAACATGACCTTTTGACACTTTCACTGACACTCAAAAACTTCTCTTTCAGAACTAGTACTACTTTACTAGTGACACAAACTGTACATATAAGGAAGTGGAGGGGAAAAAAAAAAAAAACCTAACCTTGACGGTGCAAACCTTACAACCACCTTCACTGTGTGTTACCATAAAAAATTGATAAAATGAATATTAAAACATAACTAAAAAGAAACTAATGGCATTGAATCTGGTAATTCTTTTTATAGATAGACCTGATAAAACAAAACCCAGATGTTAAGCAAAGGAAATATCAAAAATAAAATAAAAATTAAGGTCCCTAATAAGAACAAAAATTGGGAGTATCCAGAAACGAAGATAAACCCAAAAACACCCACGAAAGAAAACAAAAAATTTTGTTTAAAAAGGAGGCAAAAAAAGAGTGAATTTTACAAGGGCAACCGTAGAAATTATGAATGATGTTGATGGGTTATCCTGAAAAAATCAACAAAGGAGGTGGCCAAGAACAGGATGGGCCAATTGGTCCCATCCCCAACAACAACAACAACTACCTGCTTACACATAAAAGGACAGCTGGGATTGAAAAAGGCTCGTTCCAAGTTGCCACACTATGGAATCTGCAATACCCATTAATATCTGACAGGATAATAACCTCTATACAACACAGCACAGTATAATTGAGGCCTAAAAGAAAAAGCCCTTTTTAAAAGAAAGAGAGAAATTTGATTTTCTCTTCTTCACTTTTTCTTTTCTTTCTATCCAAACAGATTTAAAAAAATCAACAACAACAACAACATGAATTGTGAGTCCACGAAATAGCCATGGCCAGTTGCAGATATATTATAATAAATATACTTGCTTACTCTAATAAAACATAATTGATTACCTCTTTCTTCATCCACTTTATAGAGTAGTAATAAAAATCAGATGAAAATGGTGTAATTGAATGTTTGATTGGTGGGTGGTGCGTTGTGTCTTCTGTTTCAGTTCATAAGACTGATACGCGAGAAACAGAGTCAAAAGGGGAAGAGTATAATTAAAAATAATTAGTAAGTAATAGATGTGGCGAATGAGGAGCGGAGGGGCAGACAGAGAGTTTCTCACTAATTTTACCTCATCTTAAGAAAATAAAAATGAAAGTTAATAGTTATTTCTAAATTAAGATTATCCTTTCTTGTTTAGTGTTTTTGCCACCTCAGTTGTTACTGTGCATTGGTCTTTATTAGGAAATTTCTGTTTTTTCATTATTGTACATTGACAGAATTAAATTACAAATATCTCCTAATTGCTTCTGCCCTTTTATTTATTTATTTATTTATTTTCTATTTATATTAAGAAGAAAAAGAAAATAGTTGTTAAAAGGCAATTGCATTTTCAATTGTGAATTTTTTCTTACTATTATTTTTCATATTTTAATTTATTTTTAATAGATTAACGTAATTGATGGCAAAATCATTGGAGTTGATGAAGGCTGGGATAGAATACTATATATACATCAATGAATTCAATTAGGTAGTATTGTAAATTTGTAATATATATGCATATATTTTAAGATGAAATTATAGGAGTGGGGGTAATAGTAATATTATATCATATGCTATATTGTCTTCATTGCTGTTTTTCAATTAATAGCAACAAAAAGAATGCGAATGGATCACTCGTCATTCATGTGAGAAAACTATATATAATCCTTATTTTTTATTAGAAAAATATAATACATAAAGAAGCAACTGAGAATTATTAACTGAGTAAAAAATATAATACATAAAGAAGAAAGCAACTTGATTCCGCTTAAATAAGATCTCGGGTTCGAGTGCTAGAGTACGCAGAAAATTCCTATTGAAATACCTTTTCATCAACAAATTCGGTGCGTAACGCGAGTTGAATCTGAATGTAGTCGGGGTAAAGTCCCGGTGAACCGGACGTGGCAACATAAAAAAATATATATATATATTCCTTAAAATGAGCAAAAGATAGAGCAAATTTAACAAACACATGAAGTAAGCAGAGAAGGAAAAAAAAAAAACTATGATTATTTTGCTGCGTCAAACTAAAAGCCAATCCTACAAATCTCTATCTTTTTCCTCACTTACACTTTTACTAATCTCATCTCTCTTCAAATGCAAAACCAATTATTTTAACAACAACATATTAAAATTATAATCAACTTCATTAACCCCACCCAGTGTATTCAAATTAAAATTATATTATGATTATTTTTTTAAGCATTAGTGAATTTTTTAAAAGTTAATTGATAAATCTTGGTACATGAATATGTAAATGCCGAAATAGTACCGACATCATTAACAACAGTAAGGGTGTGTTTATTTGGTGGTATGATTTGATTTATTAATGTATTGTTATCTAAAAACTAACATTTAAGATAATAATTCTGTTTATGGTATTGTAGTACGTAATTTTTATTTATGATTTAAAAATCATGAAAATAGATTATTTTAATAATCACCAATTATGACTGTTCAAAATTTCTGAGCTGATAGTTTCAAACGGTCACCTGAAAACAAATAATTTCGGCGGATTTTCGATCAAAAATATTCTGACGATCAAGTCAGAAAAATTGATGATAATAATAGTGTTATAATTGTAAAAAAAATAAAGAAAAAAACATATCTGAATTCTCTCTTTTATAGAGTTAGGAATCAGTGTTACAGAAAAAATCATTTTCCGCTTGGGACAGGTATTCTCAATAGAGCTGGAGGCTGGAGCTGTGAGTTGTAACTGGAGCAGAACTCGGACTCTAAACAGATAGGGATATTTCCTGATCAGATAAGAGTAATTTTCGTTTGGATAAGTTTAAATTACTGATTATATAAGATTGATCGCGTAGAAAACGCGTTGTAAGGAAGTGAAAATTCTTGAAGGATTCTAACAATTATAGGAGACGAGCTCTTCCCGAGCTATTGGATAATACTGAACTGTTATTTAGAGATTTCAGATCAATTCGGCTTTCTAAACTCAAGAATAAGGCAAAACCGAACCTCGTGAATGATGATAAGACGAAACCGAACTCTTTAAATAGTGTCCAATTATCAACCAATTTAGTGATTTTTTATAATTTTCTGAAACTAATTTTATTATTATATTTTTATAACTTTTACTTTTTATCATATTATTTAATTTTTTTAACAATCAAAATTAATGAATCACCTACCCTAACCAAAATTAATAAATTACGTAAAATCAATTACACTTTTTAAGCTTGCAAAATTATTTTCTGCCCTCGTTCTCATTCTCTCACTTTTTTTCTCGTTTTGTAATTTTTTTTAGGGAATAAATAGAATGCACTTCTAATAATTAATATTTTAAAAATTAGATTAACTCGACCGATCGAATCAGTTCAACTGCAAATTAATAAAAAAATTGATTTAATTAAATATGAAAATCGAAATATATAAAAACTCATATTAGACTTGAAAAAATCGAGTTGAAACGAAAATTATTGAATCGAATCGATCCGGACTCAATTCAAAAAACGGGGCGTTTTGTTCTTTTGTTTCTTGCGATACTACATTTTCTTTTGTTTTTCTTTTCTCTCTTGTGGTCAAACTTAATTATATTTATTTGCCCAAAGACAGTGGTCCCCACACACACACACACAACCCAACCCCCACCGTATTTTCCTTTGTACACTTGATCGTTATTTATTTGGATTCTTTAGCTGTTATTTTTCATTTGTTAGAAGTTATTATATTTTTAATTTCCTGCAAAAATAACTTTGATTTTAGAGCATAATATGGAAAAGTGAATCGGGTGTTATCTCAGATTGGACTTTGTCTAAGATATAAATCGAACAAGAACTATGTTGAAAGCTTCACACTGGATTCTTATTAAAATTATTACAAAGATAAAAAAGTAGGATTTGAGGTATTTTCTCGATGTCCTGCAATCTTTGATATTACAAACTATATATAGACTAAGTAGAAGTGGTTTACAGCGGGCCACTTTTACTATACAAACACACTTTAATAATACAAAAATAAGCTTGTCACATCAAGCTTTATTTATTCTATCTCCACTACCAAAGTGGAGTATACTTTAATAATTTACATCCAGCTGGCCTTCTGTGTTGGACAAGGTTTACAGCTGGCCACCACCATCACCATCACCACCATCACCATCACCTTTATTCACCACGCTCCGTTTGCGCCTATTCTGTACTGTAGCCACCATCGGAATCGAAGATATCGATTTTGGCATAATCGAGTACTCTTTTGGCTGGCCACTGTTGAGTTTCGTGGAGGAGTTCTTCTGCTCCTTTGATGAGTTTTGTGATTTGGATGATGTGTTCTTCCAATTTTTCTCCCTCGTAATTCCATCTAAGGCCTGGTGTAACATGTCAGTAATGAGCCTTAAATTTTTCTTCCAGGATGTCCTGGTAGTGCTTGAGTGCTTGAATCGCTTTCTCTCATGCTTCTTT
Organism: Excoecaria cochinchinensis; assembly: GCA_947683425.1. Classification (NCBI taxonomy): domain Eukaryota; kingdom Viridiplantae; phylum Streptophyta; class Magnoliopsida; order Malpighiales; family Euphorbiaceae; genus Excoecaria; species Excoecaria cochinchinensis. The sequence continues at coordinate 152,153 of CANTUQ010000125.1, read as the reverse complement.
TTCAAGCTCATCTGCAGCTTCTGTTCTAGCTTGGTAGTCATTCCATTCTGAGTTATCAAGGGTTTGGTTAACATGTAGGCAATAATCTCTGATTGCTCGTTCATTAGAACTTTCTCCTGACATGCTGAACAAGCTAGTCTGGACAGTGTATCAGCTAGAGTGTTGTTTTTTCCTTCAATGTGCTCGAAATTGATTTTTACTCCAGTTCCTGTGATGAAATCTGGGAAACTTATCCAGCGAACTCTGGATGGTTTGTTTTGAGCACTCTTGTTGTAGAAGCTGATTATGGCTTGGCAATCAGTTCTTAATGTGATCTCTTTCTGGTCTAGGTAGTAGATTTTTAAGGACGTCAAGGTTTCCATACAGGCGTTGATTTCGGCATCGATTGTTGATCGAAAGCTGGGAAACTTGCCACTTGCATAGGCACAAATCTTTTCAGATGCCCTTGGGTCCCATCTACTTTTCTTCCACTTGCATATTCCTCCCCATCCTTCCATGCAACCATCTACTTCGAGTATAATGTACGCGCCTGGGGGTGGTAGTTCTAAATCAGGTAGATTTTAAACTTTTTCCTTAATCTTCCTGATTAACTGATAATCAGAAGGTTTTAGCCTTTTATCTCCATGGGGACTCGTCTTCTGGTAGAGTGGTCCAAGCAGCGTGCCAAGATTGGGAATATGTGTTCTTGCATAATTCAGGATTCCAAGCCAAGACCTAAGCCCTTTCTTTTCTTTGAGCTTTTCTTCATTGAAATCTGTAATTTTTTTGATGATATGGGTCTGAAGCCTTATCCTTCTATTCCCAATAACTGCTCGTAAGAAATCAATCTCAGGGACTGCTATCTTCATTTTTGAAGGGGATAGAACTAATCCCCATTGAACACTTCTTCTTAACAATTCTTCCAAATGCTTTGCATGTTCTGCCTCTGTTTTTGAGAAGACCAAAATATCATCTATGTAAACTGCTATGAAATCTTCGGTCCCTTTAAAACAATTATCCATTTTTCTTTGGAAGACTGCTGGGGCGTTTTTAAGGCCAAATGGCATTACAAGCCATTCATACAATCCGCTTGGTACCACAAAGGCTGTCCAGGGAATAGAGGTTTCTTCCATTGCTACCTGATGGAATCCACTTTTCAGATCAAATTTTGAATAGATCTGACTATTACCAACCTTTTTCATGATGGTATTGATCCTTGGCAAGGAGTATTGGTCTTTGTGAGTGTTGTCATTAAGGCTTTTGTAATTGAACACCATTCTTTCTTTTCCTCTTTCTTCCTTGCCTGTTTCTGGATTTATAGTTGTTCCAGAATTTACTATGAATGCCATTGTACGATGTCTGCTTTTACTAGGCCTGATTACTCCTATTTCTAAGAGAGCCTTGATATGCCTATCAAATTGCTCCTTCATTGCTGGCGTCACATGCTTCAATGGCTTGTCTTCGATAGTTAAGTCTGGATTAATGATTTCCAGTTTACACTGTACTTTGTTCTTTTTCCAGTGTCTCAAAGGGTTGTTTCCAATATAACCCTGTTCCTGTAGCTGGTTTATCAACTTGCTAAATCTCAATTCAAAATTTTTATTTTTAAAAACTGAAGAGAAATAGACCAGCTCATTTAACTCAAGGTACTCCTGTTCTTCCATGTCTAACTCAGGAATAGCCTTTGCTCCTTTTAACTCCAGATCAGCTTGAGTTACTATGGAGGTAATATTCTTGTAAAAGGTAACCGTGTTGCCTTCTATCCTTAGACCTCCATACATGCTTCTAATAAAATTGCATCCAAGAAGCATTTGGATACCGTCATCTTTTATTGTCATTGGTACTGCATATGTGAAAGGTATCCTAAACCGATTGCATTCTATACTCATCATTCCTGACTTCAACTTTTGCTTCACAAATTGCTTTGAGTTGATTCCACTTAAATTGATGGCATACGGGCTTACTTCAACTGCCTCCTTTGGTATTGAGTTTAGATCAATAACACATGCTGAAGCTCCGGTGTCAAGTATGGCTTTTACTGAAAAGGGTTTTACCCCAGGAATGTTCAGTTCTACAGTCATATTGTAAAGCCTGTTGATTACGCGCCTGGAAGGGACGTAAGTTTCTTTGGATGCAACCTCTATCATCACCTGTGCTTTGTCAGTGGAGCCCCAGCCATTATCTCCCCTTTCTGTGCTATCCAACTCACTTACTTTAATAATGTTTAAATCCACTACCTTTTGAATTATTATTTGTGCGATCTTATCTCCTGTCCTTATCTCAAAAGATTTTTCGGAGTGGTTAAACAACAGCACATGGATGGGTCCACGGTAATCCTCATCTATTATTCCTGCACCAACGTCTATTCCTGTTTTGAGTGCATGTCCTGATCTTGAAGCTATTCTCCCATAAGTGCCTTTTGGGATAGATATCCCAACTTCTGTGGGGACTAAAGCTCTACCTTTGGCAGTAATGACATCCATTGAGCTATATAGGTCCCACCTGTAGCTCCTTTACTTCCTTTGTCTGGTATTTTGGCATCTTTTGAAAATAGCTTGACATAAAGAAAAGATTCCTTTTTCTTTTGTCTGGTTTCAAACTGTTCATCTTTTTCTTCTTCCTCAATAGCAATCTCTTTTCCTTTGCTATTGCTGGTATTTGCTTTATACTGTTCTGGTTCTTTCAAGTTTTTCCAATCTTCTTCAAGTTGCTGATCTAGTATACTTCTGCATCTGGTATTTTCAGCTATCAGATAATTAATGTAGGACAAGAGTTCCTTAATAAACTCATCTTTCGTTCTGTAAACTGGAGAGTCTGCCGGTTTCGGAGTAATCCTTATATGAAAATAGTAGCTTGAACATAAAGGACAACATGTTAACTGGCAATTTGAGCAATGAATTCTCATCCTATCATTTGTTTGAATCTGACAAAGCTGACAATTTCTTTTTGTTACATCTCTGATTTCTTCATTTGTTTCCCAGTGATGCTGGCAATTCTCTTGTTCATCTGGTAACTTAATCTGCTTCCTCCAACCACAATTTTCTTCACCAAGAACAAGACCTGTTTCTTCGAAGGGTAAATCTTCTAATAATGCACCAGCATTATGAACTGTTGACCCTGCTTCCCCTTCAGAAATACTGCATATAGCATCACTAAGTTCTTCATTCATATCAAGGGAGACCACATCCCAATCTTCTGGGAGATCCAGATTATCCATTATCGCAACCCTGACGATATTCCCTTGATTTTTTCTACATTCCCTGGCAAAATGCCCTTCTTCTCCACATATGTAACACTTACATTTTCGCATTTTGTCTTTGTTTTTCTTCTTAAAAACCCTGACATGGCTGTCATGTGGCTTTCCTTTGTAAGTTTTTGATTTTCTCAGCCCATATTTCCTCCCACTATCGTAATATCCTGGAACAGGAATTTTACTACAGAAGTCTAGATCCTTCAGACTTCTTTGTAGGGCTGCCTTTTTGCATAACTTCGCCAAGTGCTGGTAGGCAAAGTGAATTCTTGGAAGAACTCCAATTGTATTCCCTGGGTGCTTAGCTTTGAATGCTTCTTCTATCTTTTTTCCAATCAGGCTAGGCATTTTTCTGAAAAAATTTTCTGATAGTTCAGGACTGGAATACATTCTTCCTGATTTGGCTGCTAGGATCTTAAATTGATTCATATAACCAAATACGTCTTTAACATTATGACAGGATAACCTTTCAAGGTCATTGTAGGCCCTGTTTTATTCCTCTGTTTCTCCCTGGTAAGGGTCTTCAAGGATTAAGACTCGCCTTATCTGAGAGAGTATATTCTGAGTATTTTCTGCTATGAGTAGCAATTCTTCATATTCTTGGAGAAATTGACTTCTCCATTGGATCCAAATTTTCTTTTCAACTTCCCCCAAGAGATTTTCAATGTACATGGCCTTGGCCCTGTTATCTGACCAAACCTTTTCGTTTACCAGATTGAGAGTAATGGACTCCCATCTTGAAATGACATCATTGTACAGCCCAATGTCATCTGGTAAGACTAACATGGCTCCTACTACCTGTTGGGCTGAAGGAAGAGTCCACTGGCCATTAAAAGTTCTGCCAAAATCTCTTGTGCGAGTTCTAATTTGATCTACAGTTATTGGGCTTGAGGCTGGCCCAGTTGAGGTTGCTGGTGGATATTGGACCGGGCCCATTACTGGTTCCTGAGGGGGCCTATAGGCTGAAGTTATTAAGCTTGATAGCCCAATTTCTTTAGGCTTCCTTACTGGGTAGTCCATTAATCCCTGTAGATCATCTTCCTCCTTTGCAAGTGCAGCAAAAGGATTTTCCCAGTCATAAGTTGACGTCGACTCATCTGATGATTCAGTATCCCATCTAGGGTCTTCTGATTCTTCTACCTTGATGACTGTTATTGGTAATGCTGCTTCTTTCTTTATAGGATCTTGCCTGAATTTGATTATTTTCCCCGTTTCTTCATCATATTCAGGATTTGATGGATGATACCACTCAGGAGGGTATTTTGTACCATCGTCTTCATCTTCTTCCCAGCCAGAAGGCTGTATATTTTCAATAGCCACATTCGCACTTTCTGGTTTTGAGTATTTGACATAGTAATCATACTTTCCACTGTATTCTCCAAGGGTATCCCACCCTTCTTCATATTTCCAAGGATTATGTATCCTATCTGCATATTCTGGTTCTTCTTCTTCAATAACTAAAGCAACAATTTCTTCGTCTTCTTCATCTATGGTTTCATGGCCATCAACACTGTGTCTTGGATCAGGCCTCTGTGTTGCTTCTCTGTAGTTATTGAATCTCAAGGAAATAGATCCATCTAATCTACTTCTTGAATATAAGGACTGGGGTTGTGTTGCAGGAGTCATTCTAGAAGGCCTTAATCTCCACATTTGTCCTTCTAGGTCTCTCGAATTATGAGATTCTCCTGGGATTGCTCTTATCCCATTACTGGTGAGGTAATCTGCTACATGTTGAACATTGTAGCGGAAACCAGCAAAGCTGTTGTTGGTCAGGCGTCCTACTAGGGATCTGGATATGAGGAGGTTACTTTCCCCTCCTTGCTAATCATCATATCCCCTGGTTTGGATAGAGATCTGAATGTGATTATAAAAATCTTGGATGCTCATCATCATTGCAGGTGCAATATAGACGAGCTGGGTTCCTTCTGATAGATCTACCTCCATTGTCCCAAGAATTGATCGATCTCCTCGCCATCTGGTGTCTCTAAATACCACCAAGGCTCTTGTTCCTGCATTCCTTCTGTGAAGGGCATGAATTCTAATCATTATTAGCCCTAGATGAATATGTTGCATCCCAGCCTCTACCAACCTTTGGTAACTTTCTGATTCAATAAATTGTAAATCCTCCTGTTGACCTTCTTCAACCACCCTTATCCTTCTTTCAGAATAATGCTGGTATACTCTGTGCTGTGGTTGAGAGTATCCCGAGTCATAGAGAGTTTCAGCTGGAACTAGATTTGCTCTCCTTCTCTGAGAAATTCTTAACTGAGCATCTGGATTTAGCATGCTTTCTAGAGACTGTCCAAAACTTCCGGGTCGTCTCCGTTGAAGTCTTCTCTCAATATGATGACGTACTCTAGCTCTCCTTCTGTAACTTCTAATCTGATCTTCATAGGTGGGAACTTGTGAAGATTGATTAGTTTCTTCAAGAACAGAGGGGGCTCATTCCGTCTCTGTCTGAGTTCTACTCATCTTGTTTCTTTTTGTTTTTCTCCTTACCTTTCTGATTGGGATACTTATATGCCTGTGATTCATAAACAAAAAGCTTATTTCGCCAAGGAGGATAGGTATTCCTACTTGAAGAAGCTGTTCCTCCTAGATTCACCGTTTTCAATTTCTCTTGTAGTTGGGTAATAGATTCCCCCAATTGCTCAGGGAATTCTTGTTTTCGATTTTCCCACTGTTGGATTTTATCCAATTCTTCCTTTAAAAGAGAAATTTCTTGTTGTTGTTTACACAATAGTTGTATTTTCGTGTTATTTTGCTTGATTACAGTTTTAATCAAGCTGACTTATCCTTTAGCTGCTTCTAGGGTTGGTTTGACAAATCCCTGTGCCGGTTCTTCAATAGTCTCAGTAGCTTGTAAAGCTTCGAGATATTCTTCTGATTCTGCTGTGAGCCTCCAGCTCATGAAGTTAGAAACTTGGTTAAATCCTTTATCAGGATTTGCACCTTTTCTATCTTCTTTTCTAGTTCTGCAATCAGATGAAAGGCCTGCCTCTCTGCTGCCTTTGGTTGTTCAGAAATCTCCTGTATTAGCTTCCTTACTTGGCTTGAGGTTAGAGGTTTATGATCCTCTGTTAGCTTTAAGAAGGATTCAAGTTTTTCTTCAATTTCAGCAAAATTTTTGAGGGTCTGTTGATGAAGAGATACTTGATCTTCTTGAATTTTGTGAAAATGTTTCAAGGAAGCTTTTGAAAGAAGGGAGACTCTGTCAAAGATGACTGCAATATTCTAGGAATTTGCAAGAGCTAAATCTATTAAAGAATTAATGCAGTTATCACGGCTTGAAAGAGAGTGATTTTCCTGATGAGTTTTAATAAAACAAGGAAACTTTGATTTCTGAATGGAAAAAAGGGGTAGGAATTTCAAGATTTAAATATTCAAGGTTGGATATACGAGCTTGGGTATACCAATCCTGAATAGCTTGTTCAAACCTTGCTGACATTAATCATATAATTAAATAAAATTTGCCAATATTTGTTTTTCACCTTAGCGGGTTCCCTCACAGGGCTTAATCAACACACGCCTGTGATTTTGGGCCTGTCTAAGTCTTTTAAAACAGAATAAGAACAAATTTAATTTAATTATGATAATCAATATTTCGCAATAAACTGGTACGTGGCTTTGTTTTCCAGATTAGGTTTTCCAACCTATATACCAGAAGATATTGAAAAAGCTATAAAGATGATAATACCTTTGCTGTATTCCTTCCCTGAAAGAGAGTTTAAGCTGCCATTCAAGGCTCTGATACCAAGGTGGAAAAGTGGATCGGGTGTTATCTCAGATTGGACTTTGTCTAAGATATAAATCAAACAAGAACTATGTTGAAAGCTTCACACTGGATTCTTATTAAAATTATTACAAAGATAAGAAAGTAAGATTTGAGGTATTTCCTCGATGTCCTGCAATTTTTGATATTACAAACTATATATAGACTAAGTAGAAGTGGTTTACAGCGGGCCACTTTTACTACACAAACACACTTTAATAATACAAAGATAAGCTTGTCACATCAAGCTTTATTTATTCTATCTCCACTACCAAAGTGGAGTATATTTTAATAATTTACATCCAGCTGGCATTCTGTGTTGGACAAGGTTTACAGCTGGCCACCACCATCACCATCACCTTTATATAGTATTTTTTAAATTCAGAAATTATCTAAATCTCAGCACTCATGTTGATGTGTTTAAAATTTTTTAGGTTGATGTAATTAAAATTTAATTTAGGGCCAAGTTATATTTTTACTAATTATTGACAATTGAGTGATTTTATTTCTAAACTTTTTTTTAGTCCATTTTATTCTTAAAACACAGATTTTGGCTGATGTATGCCTTTTTTGAGTGCATGACCACTGCCACCCACAGAACTTTATTTAATTTTTATGTTTGAACAATTTATTTGATTTTATTCTTAAATAGATATTTGCTATTTATGTTTGAAAATTTTATTTAATTTTTATATCTGCAAACTTTGTTAGATTTAGAATTACTATTTTTATATTGATATTTGATAATTAATAAGTTGTTTAAATGTGTTTTTTATATATCATATTTTTAATTTTTATAAATAATTATATTTTAAAAAAATAAAGACTCTAAATCAACCCGATCCAACAAGTTGACTCATGATTCAGCTGGAAAGCCGAGTCGATATCCGATCCGATCCGTTTCTGAAAACATTGTTAATAATAGATCTATTTATTTAATAATGTGCTTGAATTATTTATTTAATTTTTAAATTAATATATATTATGCTAAAATAAATATTTATTTAATTATTTTAAAAATATTTATTTTATCTTAAAATATTAAAAGTTATAAGGTCATTTTTATAATAAAATTGTACAATAAAATACAGTTAAATTAAATAAAAAATATTATAAAATTACATAATATTATATGGTATTTTCAAATACTGTATTGTTATAATCATACCGTAACATATTGTTATACAATACGTCTGCTGTCAAACGAACACACCCTAATATGCGCAAGGAGAAAGGTGAAACGTGGACCCAAAGTGGTCCTACTCAACTGATGCATCTGCAGCCCATGGATTTTGTTTTCAAATCAAAGTATGTATAAACGAATCGTGAATTCTTTCAATTTAGAATTTAATTATTTTTTCAACACAAAATTTTAATTAATTCTCATGCTTATAAATACTAATAGTATAATATAAAATACATTTAGATGATTAGAGTTTCAAGTGGAGAGTTTAAAATTAAATTAATAATTGTTTTCAAAGATGTTAGTATGTATAACGATTGTTGTGCTTCGAGTTTCTCCATCCGCCATTTAGATCTGTGTTTACTTTTTCACATTTAATGGCCAAACTTTCTATCTTCATCTACATTTCCGTAGCTCTTTTCCTCCTCTTTCTAATCTCCTACTCCCCTAAAAAGTCTTCCAATCACCGCCATCGCCGTCTTAAGCTCCGTTCCTCCTTTAACTTCTCCGAATTTAACTCTCGCCGCCATCGCCACGACCCTATCCCTTTCGATCCTCTCGTCGCCGACATCGAACGCCGCCGCGAGGACAAGCAATGGGAGAAGCGTTACTTCGACCATGCCCATCCTGACGTTATTAAACATTCCGACGACCACCACCCCGCTCCTGCCCATGAGGCACAGCCTGAGTGGGAGGATTTCATTGATGCTGAGGATTATTTGAACGATGAAGAGAAATTCAATGTCACCAACAGGTTGCTCTACCTTGCAACGCTTCTATGCTTTCTATTTTACTATATTTTATCAACAATCTCTCTGCATTTCTGCATCGCTTTACTTTGAATTTTAAAACATGTTATATGGATTTTGGCTTCCAACTTATTTTCATTCTAAGCGCAAATTGGCATGCTAAAACTGTCTTATGCTTAAATTTCTCCAAGTGAGGTTAAGTGTGTCCTGAAGCTTTATATATAAAGTTTATGGTAACCATTTTGAGTTCAATTGGAACTGCTGTTAATTGGTCTACTTATTTACATCTATTATTTAGCACTTGCTTATATCTGTGGTGAATACTTGTTAGTGCATTGATCGAGATGATGTCTAACTTGCTGCACAGGTTGTTGCTCCTTTTTCCGAAGATTGATGTGGGCCCAACTGATGGTTACGTAAGCGAGCATGAATTGACTGATTGGCACTTGAAGCAAGCTGAAAGAGAAATCTTCCATAGGACTCAAAGAGAGATGGAGGTTCATGATAAAAATCATGATGGCTTCATTTCTTTCTCCGAGTATGACCCTCCCACTTGGGTTCAGAATGCTGGTAAATGCCCTTGCTTTCTAATTACACCCTAAATAAAATTAAATGGTGGTTGTTTATGTAATCTCTTGAATTTGGATTTACAGATTTTTGGAAAACAATTATTTTGTGTTTCATACGTGATCATGGATTCCCTTTCTATGAAACTTGTGATGGTTCACATATTTGTGAACTTGCAATCTTTGATATGTATGGAGTTGTTCTTTTTAACTCTTCCCATTCCCATCCTGTCAGACACTTTTAGATTGTTTTGAGGCTTAAGCAGTGCTGTAGGCTCATGAATGAAGCGATGCTGATTTAACTTCTTGTGAATTGTTGATTTATTTAGTCATATTTTTATTAGTTTATGCTTCATATGTTTGCAAGCTTCTCTTCTTACTGATGCTTGGTATTTCTGTTCTCTATACGTGACACTGTCTGAAGTGGTAAATTGTGGTAGATACATCATTTTGGAGGAATTTTAATACTCTTATTTCTATAGCATTTTGGTTTTTTGGGGGAGGGGGTCCTTGCATTTTACCTTTTGACAGTACCTCTCATCTGTCAAATGAAGTAAGTTTTTGCCTTCTATTTTAAACAGTAAATTGTCTATACGTAGCAATATGTTGTTTGGACATAAATTTCACTTGATTAGTTTTATTAAACTTTGAGACTAGAAGTGTTTCATGATGCAGGTTGATTAATATTCATTGTGTTAATTTCTGCCTGAATGGAACTTTAGCAATTAAAAGAAACTAAACTATAGGTGATTGTTGCAGTGTACACTAATGACAATGGCATTAAAAGAGGGGGCAAGTGGTCATATTGACCTTACATTTGTTATGTGATGATTGGGATTCTTTATTTTCTTTTATCCCACTTATTTTATGGGATTTTTGTTATTTGATTCCTTGTTCCTCTTCTTTTCTTTTGGTCGTCAGATAATAATTCTTTTGGCTATGATATGGGTTGGTGGAAAGAAGAACATTTCAATGCATCAGATGGTGATGGAGATGGTCTTTTGAATATAACCGAATTCAATGAGTGAGCTTCTTGTTGATTACCAAGTCTTAATTTGGTTCCTCAAATAAATGCTTTTATTCCTAATTATCCTGTATGATCTTTTTAGCTTTCTGCATCCGGCTGACAGCAAAAATCCAAAGCTACTTCAATGGTTATGCAAGGAAGAAGTAAGGTAACGTCAATTGCATTGACTTCCCTTCTCTAAGAGTTTTATATTTTTTTATGTTATTCCCTGCATCCTCTTTGATTAATCCTTGTGTTTTGGCTGATGTACAACGAGAGGGGAAGGGGATGATGGACAAATTACCAGATAGTAGGAATTAATTATTGAATGAAGGCATTAATTCTAAATTTTTTGTTCTACATTCTAGTGGATTGAATGGTCTAAACAGTTCGTTATATTATGTTATCTTAAAATCTAGATGTCTTGCAATGATTTTTTTCATCACTATTTTGTATCCTAACAAGCATAGTTATTAAAGGTGGCAGTGCCTTAGGCTCTAGTGCCTTGGCTTGTGAGAGGTAGGATTAGGAACTTGCTGGTAGTTATGACAAAATCTCAAATACAATTACCTAGTGATTCATTCTTTGGCTATCCAATTTTGTTACATGTGTTTCATTTGTAGTTACAATTGATCTTGTGTCCATTTCATTGTATCAGCTTAATTGCTTGGCTAGTTTGCATCAGTTCAAGTGTTTAACTGACTTATTGCTGTTTCACTTCTTTAGGGAAAGAGATTCAGACCGAGACGGGAAGGTCAATTTCAAAGAATTCTTTCATGGGCTCTTTGACTTGGTGAGAAATTATGATGAAGAGGGTCATAATTCTTCACCTCTCTCTGAAGATACAATGGAGGCCCCAGCTAAGGTGTTGTTTTCTCAGCTAGACAAAGATGGTGATGGGTAACCTTCTTGAATCTATAAATAGAGTTAACATCATTATTCCTTGAATATTTAGAAGTTACATTAATTATTGAACTTGGCTTTGGCCTTTATAGATATTTGTCAGACACAGAGTTACTGTCAATAATTGGGAAGCTTCATCCATCAGAGCGTTACTATGCAAAACAACAAGCAGATTACATCATATCACAGGTAAAATAAGGAATGGTCAAATAAGTCCGTAGATGTTGAAAAATACAGAATATGCATTCCTTGCTTTCTCTAAGCACATGTATTAGCAGGGATTTTTGTTGTACGCCAAACAAATGCTGCCCTCAACTATGTCACTGTTGGTGCCACTTGGATCAACTAATAAATGAAAAAGCAAATGAGAACAAACCATTATATTGCCTTCATGATTTTATCTGCAATTATAACTTGCTTTTCACCGAGTACTAGGCAGAAGTTGAATTGAATATTTGCCTATGATTTTTGATCATTTAAGATAAATGGATGTCAAATGATGGTTTCCTAAGTTAGTAGGTTTGATATAAGAGTCACTACTTTTCAAAACTTATCTCTTTGCTTAAGGTATAGGAACTTCTCTGTCAAGATGTTCTCAGTGCATCTCAATGTCTACCTTTGCTTTATAATAGATTGTTTGCCTGATTGTTAGGGTTATGGAATGCCTTATTATCCTGGACTTTTCCATATGGAGCAGATTTTGGGATTTAGTTACTGGATCTAGCCTCGATCTAAATGACAATGGGCAATTGATTCTTTTTTTCTTTGCTAGATCTCCCATGTTTGTGGACATGCATGTTTTTCATGGCTTGTTCTTTTTTAAGAACCTTAGTTCTACAGAAGTTTAGTTTATGTAGGTTCTTCAGTGTAAGCTTCTTTTCCTTTGTTTTTTTATTTTTTTTCAGTAATTCAGTAGCTGATTTCTCTAAGGATTGCAGTTTTGGATTCTCTGCTTTTCAATGTCCATCTTGTTGTTTCATGAGAAGCATAGCTTGTTTTTGTGTGCTGTTATTTGGTCTTATTTCTTGTAGATCAACCTTTTCTTTCATCTTTTTGAGCCTTTTTCTTTCTAGAGGTCTTGTTTTGTCAGTTACGCTTTGCCCCCATAAGCAAAGGTATTGTTGTTATAGTTGGCTTCACTGCCTTATGAACAGCAGAAGAAACCCAGTGATTATCTAGATGGGAGAATTATTTTGGTTGGACTGTAATTAAGATGATTAAGTTGGTTCTTGAGGATATCAGTTTCACTGCTCCATATTATGATTTTCTTTGTTCTTTTTTTTTTTTTTTCTTGGAGGTGGGGTATGGGAGGCAAGACAACACTACAATGGATTTTTGATTACTAGCATGCTGCGTCACATAGATCAATGTGCCCACTTTCATTACATTATATACATTGTCATTAGATGTCATTTAGATTAGAAGATCTTGTGATTAGATTTTATTAATATTGTCCATTCGATAGTACCATCTGTCAAATTCTGCATCTTATCTTATGAAAAGATGTCTGAGTTTATACTGTGTTATGAGTTGACAATGTTTGTCTATGGATTCTGTTATTAAACATTTGTAAACTATGTTGCAGGCTGATATAGACAAAGACGGGCGCCTATCATTAGTGGAGATGATCGAGAACCCATATGTATTTTACAGTGCCATTTTCAGTGAGGAGGAGGAGGATGATTATGATTTCCATGACGAGTTCCGTTAGTTTCATATGGAGGTAGGGGATTTTGCTGCTTGGTTGTTATTAGTTGAAGTATGCTCTCTACTTTATGAATGAGAAGTTTTATTTCCCACATGCAGGCTACAAAGAAGAAAACTGGTAGATTCTTTTAAGTTATTTTTAGAAGGAATTTGGTGTATTATAACGTTAGTAATTGAAAAGGCTACTAATTTAGTGAGGATAAAGCTCCACTAAACCTGGTGAGTTGGGTATAATCAGTTGTGATGCTTTTATTCATTGTTAATCCATTAAACCACTCAGATCTTCAACTTGTTGCAGATGGTAGTGCTCTGCCCGTCCATTTTGCGTCTCAAATTCCCCACTGGACAGTAGGTGGAAACTCAATTTTTCTGGCAAAATTATTGGTTAATTAACAGACTGTAATTGTGTTAATTTGTCAGTTTTACTTGGGTTGTTATGAACGTCAAAAAGAAAGGGAAAAAGAAAATTACTGAATGTTTTGGGAAGATGTTATGATTTGAAGTTGTAGATTAGAGAAGAGAGGTATTAGCATCTGAAATATGACAATATAATTGAATTATTCGCATACAAAAATTAATCTGGATTTTGGAATTGGGAGATGTCATTGTTCCTTGTATAATAAAATTCGAATTTCTTAAACATTACAAAGAGGAAACAGAACGGAAGCAATAAAATTCGAATTTCTTAAACATTACAAATAGGAAACAGAACAGACGCTGCTCATAGTTCGAAATCCACAAATTAGATAGACTTGCAAAAGCAAAACTATTTGGGATGGGAATTTTTGAAATCTCCCTCATCTTCGCCGTCAGAGATGTCGGAGTTTTCATTGGAAGGCGGAGAGGGGTCGAGACGAGCAGCATCCTTGGCCCATCGAATGATCTTCTCAACCTCGTCTTCTTCATCATCGGCGTCAGAATCTGGATGAAATCCAGCATTAACAGTAGCAGTAGATGAGGAAGCTTTGAGGGCAGCAAATCGAGAGATGAGATCATCGCTATTAGGGGGTGGCTGTGGCGGATTCAGATTGGGAATGTTTGCAGCAGAAGAAAGAGAAGGTCGAGATTTGAGAGCTTGGAAGCGACGATCGAGATCAGGGAAGAGATGATCGGGGGCGACGCGGGACATATGGGAGTCCACTGAAAGCTTTAACACTAATTCATCTTGGGCTGCCTTAAGCAATTCCTCCACTTCATCTTCTCCTTTGTTACTCTTCTTATTTCTTCTGTTATTCATATTCCTCGCAACTCAGACCCAAGCCCTCTGTTACTCGCGCCAATCCTCTATTTTATACCTATTTGATGCTATTTGGTATTTATATAAATATGCCATTATTATTGTCCCTAAACCTTTACATCTTAATGGCTTTGATGTAGTTGCGATACATTACTGTCAAAATTTTAGTGCAAATATTGTTGAATTTCAAATACATGCAAACAGCTCAACCCATCAGTCATTTATGCGTAGTACATTTAACATGCCTCTTAATTAAGGGTGTGCAAAATTCGACCCGATCCGAATAACCCGATTAATTCGACCCGAAATAATTGTTCGGATAGATTTATTCGGATAGTTAGAATCGGGTCGAGTGTTTGGATTTTGTAGATTTCGGGTTCGGGTCGGGCCGGGTTAAATTCACCAAAATCCGAACCCGACCGAAAAAATATATATACCATTTTTTATTTTTCAGTCCCACTCTCATCCACACACTCTCTCTCTCTCTTCCCCCTTTCTTTTCTTCTATTTGCCCCTTACCCTCCTTTTTCTTCTTCGATTTGCCTCTCCTCTCACTCTCTCCTCCTTCTGCGATCTTGCTTATCTTCTTCTTATTTTTCGTTGAGATTAAAATATATTGTTTTGATTTGATTTTTGTTTGTTTTTTTGACTGAAAATATAGATTTAATTTATTTTAAATTCGATCCATTTGATTTTTTTTTATTGAGATATATGTTTTTTTTTGTATAAATTTGATTTTTTTTTTTTTTTTTGTTGGATCTTCTGAAGAATATCCGTTTGAAGGTTGATTTTCTGAGTTTTTTTGTTGGATCTTTTTTTTTTTTTGCATAAATCTGCTGAAAATAATAATATCCGTTTGAAGGTTGATTTTCTTGAATGTTTGAAGGTTGATTTTTTGGGTTTTGATTTTCTAGGTGGGTTTGAACGTTGATTTTCTGGGTTTCAAGTTTGATTTTCTGGATTTGTTTGAAGGTTGATTTCCTGGGTTTGAAAGTTAATTTTAGTTTTTCAGTTTTTAATTTCGGGTAGTTCAATTCGGGGCCCGAAAAATATCGAACAGTTCGGTTCAGGACCCTTATATGGGTTAAGGTCGGTTCGAGGGATGATTTAGGCAAAAGTTCAGATTTCGGGTTAATCGGTTTTGGTTCGGATTGATCCGAACCCGACCGATGCACACTCCTACTCCTAATGATATGATTATAGTTCCATACTTGCTTATCAATACAAGTGTGGCTTTATATACCTGGCACAAAATAACCAATCCCTGCTCTGCTCCGTACTTTATGATTTCAAAATAGTAAGAGTCAAGCATCCAATCCAGTATCTGATTCTGATATCAAAATCTTATTACGCCCACCATCCTATTTTCCATTGACAACAAATTGTACATCTCTTGAATGAGGGGAAATAAAATACCAGCTTCGCAAAATCTACCAATTTAATGAATACTGAAAGCTAAAACTGTTCACAGCAGCTGATGCTGTTCCATCAATAATGTTTTTTGTTTCCTCAAAACAGTACAAGACAACTCCTTGTTGAATTGGAACCATAAAACTTGCAGCAATTACAAGTGAGTTTTATGTAAAATTTGATGATACGCCATCGGCCTCCCACTTCATTACCCCACCGTCAACCCAAACCCAAATTTGTAGTCTTTCTTCTTATGATCTAACTGCAAAACGTAGACCAACAACTTGGAGGATTATACTTCTGAATCCGCTTTTAAGTCATATTAAGGTATACTTTAATCTTTATTATGTGGAACACAATGATAAAGATGCAACAAAAGCAAGAATGCATAAGACTTGAGTGAACACAAACAACTGAAACTGATAACATAATTTGCTTAAGAAAAGTGAAGCACTACATGCCAAAGGATGGATCCCTTACCTCTGCAGAAAGAATGAAATTGAGACCCATATTTAAGCGCTCTTCCAAGAAAGCTGCTGCACAGCCATTGGAATCAATCTTTCCTCTTAGACGGGCCTGAAACAACCATACAAATTATTTCTCATTCAAAATTTAGCTTCTTGAGGAAATTTTCAAGGTTTAAGCTCTGCAAACCCAAATCTTAATCTAACCCATGTAGAACAACTGACTGCAAACTTCATCTGCCCAAGTTTCCAGTTAACCAGTAATTAGTTTCAATTTCAGCTAAGAAATCTGAAACTTTTTGGTTGAGTTGCAATTTTGGTGAATGGTTTACTTAACTGCACCCTGAATGCCTCTAAGTATAATTTTTGCCGGGTGCTCCCCAGACCATATGAAGGTTTTACCTGTCTAGTTCTTGCTAATATAAAGGTAGACATTAGGTTAACAATGAGCAATATCCAATTCAGGATCAGGAAGATTTTGACAAACCTAAAGTAAAAAATGAAACAAACAAGTACCATGCAGATGGAAGTCTACTGCAAGTAAGAACACATCTTTGGATCATAAGAACTTATAGATAGTTCTGAACCATACCAGCAGAGTTTTGAATCCAGTGCATGTCTAAACAAAGCCCAAGACAGATATGCATCACCAGCTAATGGTAAGTTAAAAAAAGAATGCAATCTGTAACAAAACTGCTAAGGGGGATACCCGAATAAATTATACATGTAATTGATCCTTCCAATATGCAGGTTTTAGATTGATCCTTCCAATATGCAGGTTTTTGATTCAAAATTCTCAGGTTTTTAAGGAGAGGAATTATAGAGAGAGAAACAGGGGGATACCCGAATAAATTATACATGTAATTGATCCTTCCAATATGCAGGTTTTAGATTCAAAATTCTCAGGTTTTAAGGAGAGGAATTATAGAGAGAGAAACAGGGAAGAGGCATTGAATCAAAAAGTTGAAGTAAAAGAAAGTTAGAATCTCTCAACAATTGCTCATGCATTCTCAGTAGGAATTGAAACCGTTACCTCTTTATTCACATGCTTAAAAAAAGAGTTATTTCTCTCTCTCTCTCTCTCTCTCTTTGAAAAAAATAAATGAGAACCCTCCCTAAGAATAAAGTTTGCCATGACTCGAACAAAGGAGAAACAGTAGAACTGAAATGTTTAAAGATCATCATATGTAGAATTGAAATGTTAAAGAGATCATCATATGTGTAACCAAACCTACTTGTGGTACCCATCAGATAATTTGCATTCCTAGCCAGTACATTCATGGGATGGCTACCCCAACTTACAGAAGAGCCAAACCCTTGTAACATGCCAGTGATTCATATAATTCTTCAGTACTGTACCTAAAGGCTAAAGGGGTTTGTGATCCAGGGTATAGGAATTCAAGCATTTAATCTCATCTGCTTGGCCATAACACTTACTAGTCGAGATATAGTAGTCACACTAATGATCACTAAAACACTAGAATGACCTATAACAACAAAGAAACAGCCAACTGTTTTGCCCATAAATTAGGACTTCAAAGATCTATCATATATTATGACATGTATTAGTTTGCTACTACAAATGAGATTCTCTGATATAGAAACCAAACAAAAGAGAGAATGCTGAATGGTGCATGCATCCATGCGGTACAAATCAAATATCACAAGCCAGTAATCATCTAAGAGTTTACAATCATAACTTACTTGTCTAAGGATATAATCATAGCCAACACTTGCTGTCACATCTCTTGACATGTAGTTGTACATGAAGTCAGTAGCTAGTGTAACCTTGACAAAACAGAGTAGTGTAAGCATAATGGTTGGATAATAAAATATAGCTTGCCCAATAAACTTTATTACCTTTTCAGAAACCTTTTGAACATAGCT
Organism: Excoecaria cochinchinensis; assembly: GCA_947683425.1. NCBI lineage: Eukaryota > Viridiplantae > Streptophyta > Magnoliopsida > Malpighiales > Euphorbiaceae > Excoecaria > Excoecaria cochinchinensis. The sequence goes on along the minus strand of CANTUQ010000125.1, from coordinate 134,040 downwards.
CAAAGCCACCATTCCAGTGCTAGCAACTTGCCCTGTTGCAACCTGAAGGTGATTACAGTCACTTGCTAGGTCAAAGAAGTAAGAAAGCAAGAGTGCAAAATATGACAAAACAACTCCTATCAATCACAATGTGATAATTTTATATTATATCTGATCTTTGTGCAATACTTAATTTCTCTTAACCACGAGTAAAATCTAACATATTCACAATCAAACAACTCTATTTAATCAATCACTTTTTAATTCTGGAATTGCTATTGTTCAATTGCTGTTCAACTGTATTCTTATACTCTCATCATCATCAGCTTAAGGCAGGAAGATGCAGCATCCAGCTTAGCATGTGCAACCAAGACATAAATAAAAGCCAAGGCTGCCCTCATATGCAGTACTAGATTGATTTATATGACCCTAGAAGTGGATGAGGAGGGGATGTTGTGTCACAAGTCCCAAAATATGTGATGAAAATGAGAGTTGAGTGTAATACCATCTTATCTGTTTCATACCGAGCAGCATATCCAATACCAGACTTCCTATGTTGACCAGCCCAAAATACCTCACCACCCAAAGACATATATGGGGTCACGCTCTGCATCAAAATGAAGATTCAATGAAAAGCATAATAAAACATAAGAATTTAGGTGACCCTTTTATCCAACCCCAATAGAAAAGGAATGGGGAAGAATGAAAGCAATCCACCTCAACCCAACCATGCACAAAAAAAGAAAAAAGAAAAAAAGAGTTTCCCCTTTTCAAATTAAGTTGAATGCACTGGACAAGGTCTTGTACACATCAGACAAAACTGTAAATTGCTTTTTTGGTTTACCAATTCTACCTTCTGAAAATTACTTCAAGGACTTTGACCAATATAATCTTCACTTCAGAAATTTATTGGTAGTGGTTCTACCATGGTAATTAGAATCCCAAATCTCAAATAATTTAAACAATATGATGTTGAGGAGGCTGAATATATCTTATTCCATTCTTCAAGCGAACCGCATCATTTAATTTCATTATCATGGCTACTGCATTGCTTGAATTGGATCATATACCTGAATGTAACTAGCCCCAAATAAGGCGCCATTGCCTAGTTGAAGCTGGGTCCTGTAGTCTTTACCCTGTAGAGCGAAGGCAGGCAAAACAAGGGACGATGTCATCAAATATGAGCACCATACTTAAAAATGAACTGAACTTATGTCATCAAATATGAGCACTGACTCACTAGAGATTTGCTCCACAGATACAAGGGACGATGTGAAGGTTAAATATGTCAAACTTAGTGTCAAAAGATATTCCAAAGATGTTTCTAATCATATTTCTATATAGCTGGTAGCTATATGCATAAAATCATTTGAGAAATGAGTTGTATAATGATTTTTTTACAGCTTTAGTAGTTTATTTTTCTTTCAGTTCAATGTGAGCTTCAAAAACTACAACTTAAAGAATTAGATGCCCATTCACGGAACAGGTTAAAATGTGTTATAATGTACTCGAGCAATCTGAATAAAATTGTCCCACAGATGCTTACAATAAGTGTAATGAGTACAGAAAATATGAACCTAGCATCATAATCTCATAAGTCTTCTAGAGCATGAATCAGCTAGCTTCATACTAAAATACTAGCACAGCACAACTTGAGCAACATCTCTTCCCAATATTGTTCAAATAATTTCCAAGAAATCCTAAATGGTTGAGAAAATTTGTGTAATTTCATTTTCTGGAAAAGATGTAACATAACTTTAATTCTAGTTATGAAAAAGTAATGTCCATTAGACCAATTACATTCTTTTTATCAAAGGAAAATGGATAAACAAATAAGGAAAAGTATGAGAAAATTAACCTTGTAGTCAAAGTTGAACATGGCATGTGACATATGAGGCTCACTTGTTAGCTGGATAGAAAATAATGAACAAAAATAATGTCAACTTGCTGACAACCCTGATACTCCCAAAGGTGAGTAAGAAGATTATAGGTTTCACCTGTGCATTAGCCTTCAAAGTAAGATCATCAGTCAAATCACATTTCACTCTAGCATTCAGTCTCCCATCAGTCAACACCCTCCCAAAAAGCATTAACTACAAAGACCATTATTAATAATCTTAATATTTTCCTAGAAAATTATTGATAACAACAGTACAATAAAGGAAATACTAGTAAGAGGTCTGTACAGATGCATAATATAAGTATCTACCTTAGGGTCAATAAAATTAGCACCAAACTCATAGTGAGCGGTGGGAATTTTGATGGTTTCTGAAGATTGAGAAGGAAGTTCCATGGGGCCCATAAAGACACTGATATATACATGATGATCCATTATTGCCAAAAACCCAAAAGAACTTGTCATAGAAAATGCAACTGAATTCGATAAGTATATAAAAATGAGAGAAGCAAGAAGAACCTATGACTTAGAGAGAATTTCTGATTAAGTCCTTTGGTAAAATCAAAGCGCATCCCCTCAAAAAGCTCTGGCTTTAAAGACACTGAAAAACATTTTTCAGGAAATCCAAAAGTCAACAAGTTGCATAAGAAAATCTATTTCTGTTCCAAATTTTGCCAAATAAGCATTTAAGTACTGTGTGCATACATCCTTTAATGTAGAAAAGTATGGTAAGCTACTAAACTGTTCAGATGTTGTAAAGCATAACAAAAACTAAAGGTCTATGCTGCCCCAACAAGTTCTAAGTGAACCAAAAATCTGAAGCAATAAAAGGAAAAATTTGAATGATACCATGAACCTAAATTTTCTCTCAAAGCTGTTGTGGCTTTATGCATCATACTTTCAAGGAATGATATTATCATTAACTCAGGAAATCATGCTTAGCACTATTTATCACATGTTTGCACAAAACGATCAAAACATAAATGTAGAATATCCTATATTGGAGACTTGAAACCAATTTTTTGTTCAGTTTTGGTAAAACTCAACTCAATAAGCACGAGTCAGTTTTGACAGAAAAAATACAAATATCTGTCTACCAATTAAAATTGGATTCTTTAAGGCTTGGCAAACCATGAAACATCACATAATTAGATACTCTTTACTTCCAGAAATATTTTTCTGCGTACCTAAGCATTCAACAGCTAAGTAAGGGCCAGTATTACATTTGAATAAACAGCCACAAGTAACTAAGAAAGACCAGTCGTTGACCAAAATAAGCCTAAAAATTGTGTAATTTACTATTCAAAGCAAATTAGGGTTTCACAGTTAGGCAAACTACTGAACAAAATCTCAGATGCCACTCAACAGTAAGAAACCACATGCAAATAGCAGATAGACAAATCGAGAATCAAAAATGGAAAAAGCGAGAAAACGGTAGTTGAAAGCATCCAGAAATGAATCACTGACATATAAAAAGAAACATTAATTAGATAGCGTAGAAAAAATAAAATACAAAAGAACAAGGAAAATGATAAGAAGAGAGAAAGAAGGTTAAGAAACAGAACTAAGAGCTTCGCGATGGAGTTCTTCATAAGGAATAGGACAAGGAAGGTTCATGTAATCAACTTTCTTATGAACTTCGTCGATCTTCTTGGCTGCATCGCCTGGAAAAGTTGTACCAGGAGGTACTATGCCCGCCATTGCAGATACTTGAGCTTCAATTCCACAATCACAGTAGAGATATACAGAGCCCGAAAGGGAAGCGAGGAGAGAGTGGCTGGTTGTCTCTGTGAGGGCACTCAGTTATTTTGGGGTTTAAGAAAGGGTTTTAAGTGACCTACTTTGCGGCCCCGCATATATTTCTCTCGAATTCAAATAAGAATTTATTTGTTAAATACGTAATTAAAAGAAAAATTTCTTCAATAGGTGGAAATTAGAAAATCCAGTTATTGAACGTTTTTTTATGGATTAATCATAAAGGCCATGTTTGTTTTCCTGTATAGTATACAGGATAACATAAAATAATATATTCTAATACATTAGATGGTGTTTGGCTAATTTTTTTAAAAAATAATATATGTATTATATAATACAATATTTAGTTTTTATCCTATATATACAGTATAAAATAGTACACCCCTCCTCCCTCCGTTTATTTAATACGGTGTTTATCCTTATTTTTACTTTTTCTCATTTTATATAAATTCTATTTTATTATTTTATTATTATTTTTATTTTGTGAATATATATTTTGTGTGTCATAATAGTTTATAAATTTATTTAGTTTGAATATTATTATTATTATTATTATTAAATTCTTTTTTGCATGATTTTCTACTTATGAGCCTGTTACATATTGGATTATGTCTAAAATAATAAAATAATAATAATTAAGTTTATTTATTTTGATTTGTTATGGGACTATGTATAAAATTATTAATTTTAACATATTTATTAATATATTTCAATTATATAATTGAATGTTATTAATTAAATTGCTTGTTTGATTGTTAATTTATCTACTATTATATATTTATATTTCAAGAAATTTTTGCACATTTTTTAAAAATTGTATTTTACAATTAATTTTTTTTGTCTAAATTGATAATATTAAAAATAATTTAATTTTTCATATTTTTTAATTTTATTTAAAAACAATACAATATACTATTATATATCAAATACAATATAAAATAATACAAACTAATATAATATTATACCAAACACTGTATAATATAATACAAATTAATATTATACAGACTAATATTATACAGGCTAATACTATATAGATTAATATTATACATGCTAATATAATACAGCGAACCAAACGTGCCCAAAAATAATTAGTAGAATGGAATAAAATATCACTCATTTAATTACAAACAAATAGAATAAATATCACTCATTAAAAAATAATGTACTAAGTATTTTTAAAATTAAAATAACTGATTATGAAAGTAATTCAAAGCTAATTTTTACGCTCAATTTTTTTTTTTTTACATTATGTTTATTTTTATGCATAACATTTCTTTTTTAAATTATGGATGATTAAATTCAATTTGAGTAATACAAAAAAAAATCAATTTGTATATATTATAGATGAGGATAGAAAAATCAGTATAATTTTTTTTATTTTGAAGTTCAAATCAATATATAAGGGTGAGTATGAACCGGTTAACAATATTCATGAACCCCAAAAAAATCAGTCTATTAATATAGATATTTTCAAAATACTAACCATGTTTCAGTTTTTCAGATTGGTTAACCAATATTTTTTAGTTAATCACTATAATTATAAGATATATTCATAAATAAAATTAAAATGTTAAAAATACTAAAAAATTAAAATTTTTTCACTATAATATAATATAATTATTGTTAAAATAAATTTTTTTGGTGGATATAAATAACTTTATTTTTAAAAATTAAGATTTAATAAGTAAATAAATTAACCGGTACATGATTACCCTAATTAGATGGACGGTTACACTTACTGATCGCCAATTAAAAAAAAACTTAAAAATTTTAAAATAATTAGGATAATGAAAACAAGTGTAGCAAAAATACTTAAAAATGCAAAATTATTAAAATAAATGCATCCAGTACTAACAACTTTTTTCCTTTATTTTTTTTTAACTTGACATACATTACTTTCACATATATTAAAAATTTTAATTTTTTTAAAATTATTGAAAATTTTAGTTAATATATTAATGTTATATAAATTTTCGAATATATTTTGATTTTTATTAATAAAAAATTGATAAATCAAGAAATAATAATAAATATTAAATATAGACATGTTGAATAATTGATAAATGAACTAAAATATTTTTTTAAAAAAAAAATTAAAATATATTTGAAATATATTTTAAAATAATAAAAATTAAAGCAATATAAATAATTAAATATGAAAATAATGAAATAAAAAAATGTAATATATATATATATATAAGTATTTATATATCGGTTATCGGTTCGGTTAACCGGTTCATGAGAAAAAAACTAATTTATTAATATCGATTTTTTTAAAACACTAAATATTAACCATTAAAATCGGTTCGATTTATCGATTAAGCAAATTCAACGATTTTTTCTCACCCTAAATATAATGTTATTTTGAACAATATATATATATATATAAAGATATTAATCAAATAGTAAGAGACGAAAAATAATAAAATCCTTCTGAACGGGCTAGCGGGTCGGGATTACCCACGCCTCTCTGAATATGAAATATCTATAGCGGAGAGGTGGTTGAGCAAACGCTGCCGTTTTGTGCAGGGCCAAGAGTGCACGAGTTGAGCTTCACTGCTTCTGATCCTCGCATAACCTTACGAGCAGTGAGCAGTGAGCAGAGAGCAGAAAGAGTTTTGGTGAAGCAAAGATTATGTATTCGAATTCGGGTTACAGTAATGGGCACCACAACCAGCAGCAACGACACCGGGAACGAGCCAGAAGAGGAGCACGCGGTGGTCGGTCACGTGACTCCAGGGAAATGTTTAGGGTTCCTGCGGAAGAGCGGCAGAGTGACCAGGAGGTTGCTCCTTGTACGGATTTCGACATGGCATACTTTCATTCCTATGCTCATGTTGGCATTCACGAAGAGATGATCAAGGTCTTTGCTAGTTATCTTCTTCTTCCTGTTTACTTATTTGTAAGCCAAGAGGTTGATTTTTTGTAGTTTTATTTTTATTTTTTCAAATTCGGAGTTAACTCGAAATGGCTGGTTAGTTAATAACAACAAATACAAACTAAGGAATCAAGGCTGCTGTTAGGTTGCACCTGCTAAAGAGTGTGTTCGAGATCCTAAAATTAGATTTTTATTCTTTAAGTGGTTTATAATATTGGCAAGAGGCCCTTTGTTCATGCTGTTCAGTATTGGGACTTGTAAAAGGTTTATTGGATTGAATTTAAGATACTGGAAAAAGATAGAATCCAAATGAGGATAGGCTAATGAAATGTCTATTTGTTTCTAAATCTTTTGATCTTAATTGTAAGCAAATGTTGGATTGGCAGCATTCTTTCTAATTTTCTTTTGGTCAGATTAGCTAGACCTGAGGTAGCTAATACCAAAAATATCCTAAAGACAAGACTAATCACACTCTTGGGAGTAGAAAATGTATTCATGGCAGACAATAGAAAGAACCGAAGCAAATTTGGCTGGATTAAATAGAGATAAAGAACAGATGTGCTACAGAAAGATATGTATGGTATCAATGGACAGAACTCCTTTGATTTTCTGGAAGCAATATATCGGGGTGGCATCTGACGCTTGGAGCACATTTGAAATACAAACAGCATTAGGAAAATGAACTCAATTACTTTTGATTTTCAATCTCTCTTTGCACATGATCTTCTCTTCTGCCCTCTTTTTAATAGTGGGTTGTCTAAAATGCATGTACTTTAACAAATAGGAGTGTTCATTCATTTTCTGAATACTGGTGTTGGCCTTTTGGATATTTCATTAAAGGAGATGTTTTTAACTATTTGATTTCATGAAATTGTTTCATTTATGGGATTTCTTTTTGTTTCATAATACCTCATTGACTAAATTAGGAATGTCCAACTTTTGTTTGATCTGTACAGGACCGTGTGCGTACAGAGACTTATAGGACTGCGATCATGCAGAATCAGAGTTATATTGAAGGCAAAGTAATATCATTGTTGTTAAAATATTTTATTCAGGAAATAATCTGCACTCTTTTTCTGAATTAATTAAGGGATTTTTTTATCTGCATGAACTCTTTGATACTAGGGTTAGAATGTAATGAGAACTCCTTCTGTATTTAATATCTAAGGGCCAAAAATTTGAATAAGATTATGATGCCACAAATGACCCAATGTAATACGTATGCCTTTTCTGATATAAAAGACCATCATAAGCATCATCTTTTTACATTGCCGTGTTCTAATTTAGGCAAATGATTTTTCTGTGTAGATTGAAATTTATATTCAATATGAACATTTCTTCAGGTTGTTGTGGATGTTGGCTGTGGCACAGGAATTCTTTCTATATTTTGTGCTCAGGCTGGTGCAAAACGGGTAAGATATACCTAAAGCTGATGCATTTAAAAGGTTATACATTATATTCAACAATTTTTGTGATGGGTTTTACTGGCAAAAGAGTTTGCCTGAAGTATTACATGTCAAGTTACTGCAGTTTCTTGGAATTTTGCAGTTAAATTATTTTTTAAAATTATAATCACCTATGCTAAAGTGAATTCTTGAAATTTAGATTTACATGCTTTCAAGTCATGAAACCGTTATTTCTAGAATTTTGGTTTTCTCTGGAAATTAACCTTCATTATCACTAAGTAGTGTGTGCATTTTTCAATGTTTGAAGAAAGAAATTTTGTGTACCAGTCTCTAGGCAGCACCCAGGTGTTTAAAATTTGAAGATCCCAGGTTTGAGCTGTTTAGTTCATTTGGTAGTGAATGAGGAAGGCTATGGAATGAAGGTTGACTGATCTTTCCTGTGTATTCCAAGGACCATATCCTACCAAATACCAAAAAGGGAATTAGGGAGTTAAGAAAGAACCATCGACTTTTCATATGTGCTAATGTTTGATAATTGCACTTTCTTCTTATTGTTTTTAATCTCCTAAGGTGATGTAACTCTATGAATGTGCTTGAAATTGTCTATGTGTATACACACATCATTCCTGAACTGATATTATCTGGCCAGGTGTATGCAGTGGATGCAAGTGATATTGCAGTGCAGGTACTATGTCATTGTGCTTCTTCTACTTATTGCTGTGTTGCTGAAACTGAGCTATAAATATTATGGGGTGATCACATTTTATAGACAATCTCAATGCTATTAAAGAAAGAGAAAAAGATTCTCCAACAAAATGCGACGAAAAGGAGAAAGGATATAATATATTTTGCCACTTTATGGGATGGGTTGCTGGCAGATTACGTGTTTTTGAAAATAGAATCTGTATTTATCTATCACTGTGCTGCTTAGTTTGTTTGTTCAAAACTGGTTGATGATTCAACATCTTTGGAAAGACGAAATTTTTATTATTGTTCTTTAAACCTCTTCGTGGCGGTATAATTGTGCTGCCATTTCTTTATGTAATAAATCACGATCTACTAAGAATCTTGACATCTTTGCTTTGTGTGTTGACCTCTAGTTTTTTATCAAACTCATGACTTGCCAAGAAAATCAAGTTGAAGGCTTGGGTTTGAACTGATCTTGCTATTTGTTGAGCAGGCAAATGAAGTTGTGAAGGCAAACAATTTATCTGACAAGATCATTGTACTACACGGACGAGTTGAGGTAGGCTTATATGAGTCATATATCCATGCAAAGAAGTGGCTGCCAAACTATCCATTTCTAAGTATCAGTGCTTTTAAATAATTTTCATTGTTATAGTGACATTAGGTATTGGATGGCTTTCAGCCATAAGGTCTTCCTTTGTACCAGAAAAAGAAAATATCTGTTACAGAAACCTTTACATAGAATTATTCTTATTTGAGGAGGTAACCAGAAAACCAAAATAAAAAAATAAAAAAAAAAAGAAAAAAAGAAAACAGATATGGAAACCTTTATATAAAATGATTAATATTTGAGGTGAGGTAATCAGGAAAAGGAAAAAAAAAATTTGCTGTGCCCTTTACAGAGAATTGTAGTGGAGGATAGGTAATAAGATAGATTAGAAAAACATATTTCCTCTTTCTTGCAGTAAATTTGTTTGCTTCCAAATCCAGTTGAATCACTCCAAGAAATAATTTTGCAGGATGTTGAAATTGATGAAGAAGTTGATATTATAATTTCGGAATGGATGGGCTACATGCTATTGTATGAGGTGATAATCAAAATGGCTTTGTATATGGTATCTATATTGAATTACATTTATGCATATCCCTGCATCTGCTAAACGGGATATAAAAAATTTATATTTTAATTGTAATATCCAGCATTTTGATGATGGAAAACCCCTATCAACTCCAATTTACCCCCACAGAAAAGTGGGAAAAGAAAAGGAAATAATATTTTGAGGGCTTCTCTTTTGTAAAATGTAGAGCATGCTTGGAAGTGTTATTACTGCCAGGGACCGGTGGCTAAAACCTGGAGGAATTATTCTTCCATCACATGCAACAGTAAGTTCTTTTTCATGCTCGAGAGTCACCTTTTAGTCAGACAACTTCTTGTGCAATAGTAAAGAAGCAAGTACATTTCTTTCCTCTGCTTCCATAATGGATAGATAGTCAACCCAAGTTTTTCTAATGCAAGATTAATATGTTTTAGTTTAATGTTGTGTTGAAGCACACATGAAATGAATCCTATCTTTAGATATCGATTCCAGTGTTAAAGATGCTGATTTTCACAATTTTCTGCAGTTGTACATGGCACCTGTTACACATCCTGATAGATACAGCGAAAGCATTGATTTTTGGCGAAATGTTTATGGCATTGATAGTAAGCATTTACATATGTGAAATTCTTTGAAATTAGGAAAATTGGCTCCTATTTATTTAGTATTATGTGGAGTTGGGATTCTTCTAGGGAGTTTGTCCTCATTAGTTTTGGTTGCAGTGTCTGCCATGATGCCGTTGGCTAAACAGTGTGCTTTTGAAGAACCATCTGTTGAGACAATATCTGGTGAGAATGTTTTGACATGGCCACATGTGGTAAGTCTTTAATTTAATTAGTAGTTGCTAAGGCTTTCATTATACACTATTGCTTTGTGCTTTCTTACATATGCTTTATATTTGAAGATTATGTGGATACAGATTGAAACATGCCTATCTCCCTTTTCAGTTTGTTTGAATTTTTATGTGTTTGTGTGTGTGTCGGTGTGTGTGTGTGTGTGTGTGTGAGAGAGAGGGGGGGGGGGAGGGGGGGGGGGGGGGGGGGGGGGGGGGTGCAATTTGGGGCTGTGAGTTCCAAATATTTTATGATAGCACTGTAAAATGTTTCATCGTTTATTTTTGCGTATATATACTATGATAATTTGCACACTTGATATGTTGTTCATTTTTCTTTTTCTTTTTTTCCCTTTTTTTTTATAATAAGATTTCATTTTAATACATCTAATATTCCATTTTATTTATCTGGATCAAACGTATTTGTATGGAACTGGTTGATGTGGTCTGATTCGGATTGTTATCTGAGTAAATTTCAAAACCGTGGTCTTTCTCAAGGTTGTATCTTGAGTGCCCTTCTAAGTCATGATTGTTGTCACAATTTTAAATTGATTGCTGGTTACAGGTTAAGCATGTTGACTGCTACACAATTCAACTTCATGAACTGGAATCCATTACAACAAGATTTAAGTTCAAGTCTATGATGAGAGGTTAATTTTCTTTTCCTTCTATCAAATGTACCATCATCCTCATTAAAAGAATCTAATCAGGTTGCTTACTCTTATGCTTTGTATGTGGGCCTCAAATCACTTTCTGATAGTAAACCAATTGAGAAAATAAAAGTAAAAAGGATAAGTAATTTGCACATCTAACTAAATACACTGGTTTTTTTTGGTCTCAACTCAGTGTATATCATCTGCTTCAAAAGTAGGCTTTTAGTGCATGTTACAAAATAATGCTTGACACATCATCTTATCTCTATAGCTTTTTATACTTTCTTTCTTAACAGACTTTGTTATTCTTGTTCCTTTTGCTGCTGTTTTCAACGTGGTTTTATGTTTTTACAAATTCCAGCTCCATTACATGGGTTTGCATTTTGGTTTGATGTTGTATTCTGTGGGCCTGCTACTTCTCCTGTTAATACTCTTGCAAGCAATACTCTCGTAGATGGGAATCATAGTAAAAAAAGGACAAACCCTAATGATGCACTTGTCCTGTCCACTGCACCTGAGGACCCACCAACACACTGGCAACAGGTATCTTCCTTAGCCACTGGGTGATTTTTGTGAAATGAAATTGTTAGTTAAGATTTTTTTTTTCCTTTTAACTTTCTCTTCATGGAAAAAAAAAATTAATTGTATGTACTTGCAGTCATCCTGGCCAACTAAATTTCCTTTTACAGACAGTCATCTACTTTTATGACCCAATAGAGGTGGAGCAAGATCAACTTATTGAAGGTTCAGTGACACTATCACAAAGCAAAGAGAACCGTCGATTTATGAATATTCACCTTGAATACAGGTGAGTTTTTTGAGTTAATAGATTCATCTCGTCCTCCATGGTGAAACTGAATTCAGCTTATAGATGTATTCCCTTTGTTGAGCACTCCCCTGTTATTTGCTCGTGCAGCTCTGGTGGTCGGTCCTTTGTAAAAGAGACAGTAATGAGATGATCCTCTTAGGAGTCCTTACCAGCTTTTATGAGGTTGATATGATGATTTTTAAACCTTACAAATGATTTACATTGCAAAAGTGTGGCCGTTGTGCCTGCGAATACCAGCAACTTTGACTCGTGAGATGAAGCTTCTCTGCTGACTATGCTAGTTCATGGCTTTTACTAACTGTTACAAACAGAGATTATAAGTAGAAATTGTTGCCAACTTAGGAACATAGATTTTAAGCTTACTAGCAGCCTGAGATTGCCGCTTCAAGTCGTTATCATTGTTTATTTCCGTACAAGATGTAAGCTATGCAAGAGGGCCACAAATTTGTGTCAGATGATGCATTTTATTCTTGCGTTTCCATTTTTGTGAGCACGAGTTTGGAAAAGTGTCTCGACTAATCACATAACCTTGATGTACGAACTAACAAATCCACCATATTAATGGACTGCAATTGTAGTTGCAGAACTTTCATCTTTTCTTTTCTTTCTTTTCATTTCTTTTTTTTTTTTTTCCATTTTTACTATTTACTTTTAAAGCTCTTCATTGACAGTCGGGGTGGAGTCGGACTAGTGGAGTTTTACTTGCTTTCAAATGTGCAACCTCCAGGTTGCTTTTCCTATCTAATTAATGGCACCAAAGATGACGAGAAATTCTATGTAGAATACCAATTTATTTCTTAGTATGCGTGCACAGAGCCATTCGTATATGAATCATAAACGTATTGTGAATTTAAAGTAAACTTCTAGTTTGTGAGTTGCTGCCTCCTTGAGTTCTTTGGCTAGGCTCTGCTTGAAAACCATGGTTATTGTCATTCATGGATAATATGGTTCGGTATATTAATGATAAACAATATCTAAAGTACAAAAATATAATAATAGATTAAAGCGAATAGCGAATGTCTTATCATAATCTCTGTAAGATTAAATCCAAGATACACTGAGATAGACTTGCAATACACTATAACATACAGACAAATGAAATATGTTTATATAAATAGGATAATGTATTAAATAATTTCAGGTAGCAGAGGGCATGGCGAACAACAGTTAAGCTACTTGCAATAGCAACGGAGCATTAACGTTGTGGATCATCACATTATTCTACGCTTTATTTCTCTTCTAGAAACCTTTCTCTGCCTAAAAATTGATTTTAGAACTTGAAAAATGATAGGCTTTATCTCTAATTCTCCACTGAAGCTTGTCATCTTCCTTCTAATCAGTGCAACAAGGATTGCCCTTCTCTTTTTCCTTTTTCTATTAGCTTTTAATTTGCTTGTAAACTTAATCTTCTTGTTCTATATATTGATTCTATTTTTTCTAACTGAAACAGTTCCCCACTAATTATAACTAAGAAAAATAATGTTGAAATAACAAACACATGATAAATTAATAAGATTAAGATAAAAGAAATAAAGTAGTAATCATTCAAAAGAAGAAGAGTATTAATTTCCAATTTATGATGCAAAAGAATCATCAAGTAATTACAAATTTCTTAAAGTTTATTACAATCGATCTGAGTAGTAATGATCATTAATTTTGCACACAGAGAGTACAATGTTTCAGCAGACTTATATATGATCCTAAAAATGGAGAACTTAGGTAGACTGAAAATACAAATAAAGATATACGTAAATATTTCAATAATAACAATTAAAAAAATTCGGATGGGTCCAATCTCCACGTGTAAATCACAGAGCACCTTTTTTTATATTATGAACCTTGAAAGCGATACGGATTATCTCCACTGAAACCTGTCATCTTCCTTCATATTAGCCCACACCATTATCAATGGAGAGGAGAGGATATCCATAACATCACATACGCACACACATTTGATATATTCATAGCTTAAAATAAAAGAAAAAGAAATTATTGATGTATTTGCGTGTTAGGTTATGGGTGTTGATATAACAGGCATATATATCCATGTTCACGTTTTACGATTATGATATTGTGTTTGTTGGATAAATTTAATATTAATATTATTAAATGTACGTAGTAGTGCTGTAATTGAAAATTAGAACAACTTTTAGGTGGTAATAATTGCTCCATTATTAAGAAAGTGCATATCTTTTCTACTCCTAATCCCAGTTTTTTCCTAATTTTCTATACTATCGTTTTCGGTTGGTGTTGTCGTATTTAGGAGCATTAACATATATAATTGAATATTTTTGTACCATATGCATGCTCTTTTAATATTCTATTATCTGCAAAAAGCATACTTGGAGACAAACAAGCAAAGTAAATGGAGGCCTAGCTATGCTTAACAATCAAATTTTAAGCCCGTCGAATATATATTCATATCTTATATTAAGTGTAGTCTTTGAGTGAGCCATACAGGTAGGATTAAAATGAATGTATAATAACTTTAATTAAGTTGCATATTGGTGTTATTGTAAAACTATATATGAGATCTGAAATTGGTAGCAAAAAATAAAAATAAAAATAAAAAAGAATTTTACCCATGGTAGATGATCGATGACCTTTTATAAAGCTTAAATCTTTGGTTGATACTCTTGCCAATGAAATTGTTACGTACACATTGATAGGTATGTGTAGAGTAGTGCAGCTAAAAGTGATTATTCACTTATGATGCCTGATATTTTACCAGAATTCTGCCAAAAACAATGAGATCAGCCGCCATTATACAAGATTAATATTTGCTTTTAGACTATATAACCTTCCACTCACGATATTAAATCATTATATATACTATGATTCAGCAACAAAAGAAAGATAGCTTTCTCTGAGATATTACTTAAAACATATATATATATGTAACTGGAATGCATAGCATGGTTTTATAAAGTGTTTGGAGTGAAGAGAGGTTTGAAATCCGTAAAAATTAAAACCATGTATGTAGGGAAAGGCAAAGATGAATGAATGACAGAAAAAGGGAGGAAAAGAAGAGACAGTAGCACTTATTATGCTTTTTCATCAATTGATGAAGAGAGTGGTAGTGATAGAGCCACCTTTCAGACCATGTTATGCAATTATGCATACTGTTTATTAGAAGCCAGCTTTGTTGAAATCATGTCCCTGTCCCCCCCCCCCCCCCCCCCCCCCATTATTCTTATTGGGTTAATTCATGAGGTCAACTTATAATTTCAATTGTTTAATTAATATAACTCATGCACTTGAATTTCTTTTGGAAATGCTCTTGTGGTCCACTTTCATATTATATAAATAATAACAAGAAATATATATCAGACGAGCGATAAAGATTAATTAACCTGCCCTCACTTCCATCCAACTTAATCATTCTTACTTTAGTTATTAATTAACTGAAAGGGTGAAAATAAACATGCACAAGTACTTACGCACGTAGCCTCCTTAATTTGAATATATTTCTATTTGTATTAACACCCACCGAAGCAAAACAACATTATTATTCTTGGTCTGTTCGGAAACAACCAATCAATCATAATAGTACATGCTAAGCTAACATGAGATAATGATTACGAGAAGGGTAAAACTGTTGCCCAGCTCTCAAGTTTGGTCAAAGTGCTCTCCTTTTTCTTTATGTGGCTTCTATTTCTATCATTAAAGCAATGCAACTCCAAACACTAAATTCCAAAAACCATTAGCACTCCCAAATCCCAACCTAAATAAATCCCTCTTCGCCTCTCCAAAACCTCTCACTCTCACCCAACCATGTTTCTCTACTTGTTTCCACTGCTACAACTCCTACTTGTAGCCACAGCCTCCATTTCATTTCCTAATTTCCAAATCTTCAACCTTAAACATACCATCACCCCAACCAAATCTAAACCTCTAAACACTACCCAATCTCATACTCATAATCATCCCCAAAATTTCAAACTTCACCTACTTCACAGAGACAATATTCCAGCTTTCAATCAATCCCGTGATTTTCATGCACGTTTAAAGAGAGACCTTCAAAGGGTCGCTACTCTCGTCCGTCGACTTTCTCCCTCCGCCGGTTATCATGTGGCGGATTTTGGGGCGGAGGTGGTCTCCGGTATGGACCAAGGCAGCGGAGAATATTTTGTTAGAATAGGAGTTGGTAGTCCTCCAAGGAATCAATACGTAGTTATTGATTCGGGTAGTGATATAGTTTGGGTCCAATGCCAACCTTGTACCCAATGCTACCACCAAACCGACCCCGTTTTTGACCCGGCTAATTCTGCGTCTTTTATAGGCGTTGCCTGTAGCTCCGCCGTTTGCGACAGAGTGGAGAACGCCGGTTGCAATGCTGGCCATTGCCGGTATGAGGTCATGTACGGGGATGGGTCCTACACAAAGGGTACACTTGCCCTTGAAACGCTTACAATTGGCCAGACTGTGGTTCGCAACGTGGCTATTGGTTGCGGCCACCGGAACCGTGGCATGTTTGTTGGGGCCGCCGGATTGTTGGGCCTCGGCGGTGGTTCCTTGTCTATTGTGGGCCAATTGGGTGGTCAAACTGGGGGTGCATTTAGTTATTGTTTAGTGAGCCGTGACACTGATTCATCCGGGTCACTAGAATTTGGGCGTGGAGCAATGCCCGTGGGTGCTGCTTGGATCCCCTTGATCCGGAACCAACGGGCCCCGAGTTTTTATTATGTGGGTCTTTCGGGTCTTGGAGTGGGAGGCTCGAGAGTGCCCATACCCGAAGACGTTTTTAAGTTGAGTGAAATGGGGGAAGGTGGTGTGGTCATGGATACCGGGACTGCAGTCACTAGAGTTCCGACAGCTGCTTATGTGGCATTCCGGGATGCTTTTATAGCACAAACTGAGAACCTCCCACGAGCTACTGGTGTATCCATATTTGATACTTGTTATAATCTATCAGGATTTGTGTCAGTTCGGGTACCAACCGTATCATTTTATTTCTCGGGTGGGCCAATTCTGACCCTTCCAGCTAGGAACTTTCTGATTCCAGTGGATGATGTGGGGACATTTTGTTTTGCATTTGCAGCTTCTCCATCAGGACTATCCATAATAGGGAACATACAGCAAGAAGGCATTCAGATTTCATTTGATGGGGCAAATGGTTTTGTCGGGTTTGGACCAAATGTTTGCTGATTAGAATGTAAAGGGAATCATGGAATTTTGCTAGTCTTTAGTAATAGTATATATACATAACAAATGTTCAGTGTATTATCATGATGTGAGCTATGTCGTCCTAGTTATTATTTTATGACAGCTAAAGTTGTGCTTTTTTTTACCTAAATCAAGGATCAACCGTGTTAAAAATTGGTGATAAAAGTCAAATATAGAAAGAGGAAATTTTAGTGTGTAGTCAAAAGAATTAGAAGAAAAGGTAATGGTAGGATCCAAGAGAGTCCTTTTACCCCCAAAAGAAGACCAATTGGTGGAGGGTGCTTTAAATTCCCGTGTTCATATAGGTAGATTCCTTTGTTTCTGTATTATATCTAATTCAAGTGTTGAAAATCATGGAGGGAGGGAGCCACCACTGAGTTAAACATGTGATGTATGTCTAAGTTGGGGTGCATTCAAGCAGTGACTTTTACAAAGGTATTAGCTTTTGATGGATTTGATTTGAGAGCACAAGTGCTTTAAGCCCCTTTGGGTGTTTTGTAACAAGATTAGAAACAAGAGGCAGTCTCTTCCTCAGGTATGCTAAACTCTAAATACTACTCCTGTTACTTTTGTTTAGAGGGCCACAAAAAAGAATATTTGTTTGGTGAAAGGGAAGGTAATCAATAAAAGCAATATGAAAGCTTTGCTAACCAATTGGGAATCATTTTGGATATCCTTTCCATTTTTCTTTTGTGGACCTTTTGGCAAAATTTTTACAGCAACTACTCTATTGTGAATTACCCTCTAGACTCGACTAATATTTTATTACACACTTGAGGGCTAAACATATTTCCCTACAATTTTTAGAGACCATGGAGTCCAACTGGCAACTGCTCCTTTTTGACTTTCTTCTGCTAATTTAACGGTTGAACACAGAAATTGTCAAATACGAAGTTGGAATACACCTCCCTCCCAATTATTGGATGAACCAAGGGATAGGATGAGAAAAGAACCTAATTAGCTTTGGTCGCTCTTTGATGGAAATGTGGCTGCAGTTCCAGATTGAAAAATCACAGCTCCCACTCTCTTTCTTGACCCTCAAAGAGGATGGAACCTGTAGTACTCACCACAACCATAATTAAGAATAATTACAACCTTAGCTTGCCTAGAGGATAATTAAGAATATTAACAATATACTTAGTTAGAAAAAAAAAATGAAAGAGCACAGAGAAATGAACAGCTTTGCTTGTAATATTTAAAGAAATGAACTAATAAGTATTAGAAAGCGGAAAAGGAACCTCCAGTGCAGCTCCTAAAAATGAGCGTCTCATCACATCAACCCACGGGCCACTCCAATGCTTTCCACAACATAATTTCCTCAAAATCAGCTGGATCATACCACAAGTCTGCCAAAAATTTCCAGTTTTCCACTCTCCATAAATTGTTTGGATTTACTATTGGCCTCCTCCTTTTTTTTTTTTTTTTTTTTTGTGAAGTACGGATTTACTAATGGTTAATAATTGGGATATTAAGAGGAAAAAAAAATTGGAAAACGAATCCCAGGGCAAAATGGAGCTTCCCTTCCACTCACTTTCTTGCCCTTCAAAATCCAAACATCAAAGCGGACAACTACAAAAAGCATTGACTAGGAAAACTAATTGCTATTATATATGCTAGAGAATAATTAAGAATATTTACAGCTGACTTCGGCTTGCTTTCCTCTGCACTTGATGGTAACAAAATTGCCTTTGCAGGCCTCAAAACATAAAAAACATATAAATAAAAACAATTACCACCCAAGCCTTGTGGTTCAAATTGAACCACAACCAAGCCAGGCCATACAAGTGCAGCCTCTGATTCCCTATATCTTCTTGCTAGTCAAAATTCAAGCTTCAGCTCTCATTGCGATTATATCACCATAAATACACTAAGCTTGAGGACCACTTCTCCCCATAAATAGATATTTGAGATCTTCAACTGTCAAGCGAGCAGCCGAGCCCCCGCTTGGATCTTCCCCAAATGCAGATGCTACCATTTTTCTCTTTTCCTCCTGCAAATAAAGGTGAAGAGCAAATAAAACTAAAGTAAAAGTTTTGGCACACTTGGACAAACTCTCGCACAAAAAGACATAAAACAAAAATTGATATTTGTGTTCAAAAAAACAAGAGATTCGCATCCCCCATACAATTTATAGAATGCTACCTGGAGAGCCAAAATTCTATCTTCGACTGTGTCTTTTATAGTGAGCCGGGTCACATTAACTGGACGGGTCTGACCAATTCTATGTGCCCGATCAACAGCCTGATCTTCAGTAGTTGGATTCCACCAAAGGTCCAGAAGGATGACGTGGCATGCTGCAACCATATTCAATCCAAGGTTTCCTGCCTTTAGTGACATTAGCATCACAGTGACCTGCAATAAATTGAAAATTATTTATTGAGACAGTAGGAACAGTATCACACAAAATGCCATCAATTTGAAACATCAGAAACTGGCATAGTTGAATTCCTCCACCTGTCAAATATATGACCATCTCCTATGGAACTTTAGATGGAATCATTAATAACTGCCCACTTTATAGAATAAAAAAGCAAGTAATGTTAGGATCTACCTCAGGATCTGTGTTGAAATCCTTAACAGCCCTGTCTCTCGCAGTCAAAGACATTGTGCCGTCAAGTCTCCGGTATTGTATGCAATACTGATTCAGTGACATCTCAACCAGGTCCAACATACTAGTCCACTGTGAGAAAACAATTGATTTTATTGGTCCTCCACTTGATGAGCTTAAATGAGATATTAAAGGTCCATTGCGTCCTATAAAACCATCTAGTTCTGCACTTGGGCTTTTTGCTCTACAATGAGACTGGAGAATCTCAATAACAGCTCTGATTTTCGATGAGCTATACTCATTCTGCAGTACAATTGACCTCTCATCAGATTCTGTACGGTAATGACCGGCATCACTATTATCAGACATACAACTTCTGAGAGTAGTTTCAGAGAAAACAACATCAGAACCGAGCTGTTCTTTACAGCCACGTGCAGGGCACATATTATCATCCCCAGTGAGGTATTCTGATACACATTGATAACAAAAGACATGTGCGCACATTGTAACAATAGGGTCCTCAGGTGGATCCTGAAATAGAATCAAGTACTTGAAAAGTTAGTCATCAGACGTGCCATTTCTTTACAATTTTGTTAATTTCAATGTGAACACATGATCCATATTACGTAGAGAAAACAAAGATCAATAACAAAAAATCAGTGAGTAGCACAGCACAGATAGGAAACCTGCTGCAGCTGCAGCATGGCAAATAAAATATTGCTTAAAAATGTATCCGTTGCCAATACTAATATTACTCGTAAGAATGCACAGCCATGTATCCAAAATATTGTAGTAGCTACATCAACAAAGCAAGGTTCAAGAGAATGCCAAACTTTTAGGACACTTACATTGCATGCTTGACAGATGGCAGAGGAAGTCGCCAAGCAACTTAATAGATCAATCATCATATCATTGGGCAGTCTCTTTGCCATATCTGCAGAATCTTTTCCAAAAGAGTCAGAATTATAACCTTTGACAAGAAGAGGGTGATCACAAGCTTGGCGAAGTCGCAAAAGCATCAAAAGAATGTTGGCATAGTTTTGGCTGACAGTCCCAGCAGCAGCATATGCCTGCATGATTCAGAATAACAACCTTAACATACCTTCCAAATTATCAAAGGAAAAACTCAGTGGAGCAGAATTAAACCCTCAAAAGATCTCAAAGGATTCTTCTCTGAACTGAAAGGACAACAGTATTCTGATATTCATAGAATAATAATCGATGCCATTAGGCAATGCATGTCCATCTAGCCATCGCTGTTTTCTTTAGCAGTTAAGTATCATGCAAACACACAGATACTTATGTGAATTAAGCTCTTTGTTTTACAGAAAGAACAACCATGTAACATATTTTCTTCAAACAACATTTTGTGAGCTGCTCATTTGGTTGTCACTGGAAATTGTTTTCTGTTGTAAAGATACAGAAGAAAATGTTAAATCTCTTCCAGCCAACAAAATCATGAAAATCTTTTGGCATTTTAAGACACTTGTTTTCCATTTGCAATTGAATAATAATAATAGCAACAATAATAACAATAACAATAATAGTAAATTGCACAGTTCCCGAGGTTGTGAGCTAAAATCTGCCTCCGATTGGTAAATATGAATTAGCAGATGATGGACCCTAAAGAGCAGAGCAAATTACAGAAAATAAACTTCATTTCCGACGACATTTGGCATGTTCATGGACTCCAACGATCTTCATAACATGACAATGTTTCATTTTCTTTCGTTAATGCATAAATGTTAAATGAACAAATTGCAAGCATAAAATCAAGACCATGAAACATAATAACGTTAAAATAGAAATTGTTTCTCCATAGAAAAGGTACAATATCTCAATATAAAAAAATTATTTAACCACCGTTATAAGCATGTAGTTTTATTTTCAAGTTATCACCAGCACCTAAAATGCCCAACAAATTTTTTTTTTTATTTCCTGAAGGAAAAAAAAAATTGGTGAAAAAGCACATATTGCGATTATTTTCGATAACATACTAGCTGATGGTACTAAAGCACTCAGCTAATAAGATGGAAAACCATTCAGTATCCTCCAGCACAACAAGTTCCATGGAAAAGGGAAGCACCTTAAATTTAGAACGCGATTCAGCTTCTAGCCGGGTATAGAAAGCTCGCTCCTCAGTTGAAAAGTCTACCTTTGTCAAGCTTATTGATTTTGGAGGCAATTTAATAATGGGCTCCCCATCAATCAACGTTCCTTAATGGCACAATAAATGATAATCAGCACCAAAACCATAGGTGACATCTCAACTTGGTGCAGAGCTAAAAGGAACAGAATATCTATTACCAAGATCACCACTTTCAAATTATTCATTAGAGTCAGCAATCAAACCACATAAAAAAATAATAAAATAATTGAAAACCTGGAAAACACCTTTTGTACGACGCAGCATGATTGCCCTAAGAATTGCTTGTAGCTTCTTGTAACCATGAAATGAATTTCTAGATATCGGAACCCTTTATAGTGGTGTAGAACGATTTATACACAGCATAAGGATCATATCTGAGAAACCTGAAGTAGCTATACAAATCATCAATTGCATTTTGAATAGGTGTTCCAGATAAGCACCACCTTGTCCTTGCACGAAGACTGCAGCAGGCTCTAGCTACTTGAGTTCGATGATTTTTTATTGTTTGGGCTTCGTCTAGAATCACCCGAAACCAGGCCACCCTAGCAAGGGGACCGCTATCATAATCCATGGATGAGCTACTAATCCCCTTCCTACCTTTCTTTCTTTTCTTATTAACATTAATCGCCTTCTTTTTCTTTTTATTAATTAAAAGCTCAGAAGACAATCCATACTTCTCTCCATCCTTTTCATCTGCCTCATCCTCATCAACTATAGGTTGCTTTGGAACTTCATTAGTTACAATTGAGTATGTAGTCAGAACCACATCATACTTTGCCAACTCAGCAGGATCCTAGTCCGACTGCCTCCATGATAAATAAGGACAGCCAGTTTTGCTTCATCTGGAACTTTATCATCCAATTCCCTGGCCCACTGTCGGAGTACACTAGCAGGACACACAACCAATGTACCAGCAGATGGCCTCTTTCTTCTAAATGCCCGTGAAGAAGTACTAACTTCTGGCATTGGTTTTATATCATCAGATTCTCCGGTCTGCTTGACTTCATTCACACTAGAACGGCCATTCTCATCATCATCATCTAAATTCAATGCTTCAGGTTTGCGATCAGATTGATCTTCTGACTTTGTTTTTGACTGCAAATACTTTTGTGTTTGTATAAGTGCAATCATTGAGACAGTTTTACCCAGGCCCTGAAACATAAATGTATAATGAGACTAAGTAGAAAATGCAAATTAAAATTAAAGAACAGTTCACAAAGCAAGCTAACAAATCATCGACTAATATTTGACAGAAGTAACCTGATCATCAGCAAGAATTCCACCAAGACAATGCAAACTTCTGGTTTCTTTTTGAAGCATCCATGCCAAGGCAATCTTCTGCAAATCAAATTGGTGTTAACAAAATGTAGTTCAACAAACCAAGAAATAAATTATAGTAGATACATGACAAGACCTGATGCCTTAGTAGAGACACAGACAGCACACCATCAGGTGGATTTGTTTCAACTTTTGGTTGATTTAGATCCTGCAGATTCAAGGTCCATCAAATTTTGACTCTTTAAGCTCTTCAAACATCAATTTCTCTACCAGTAACTTAAGATGCAAAGATAAGAAAAGTAATTCTAGGTGAGAACTCATACAACACCTGATGATAAGATTTTAAAAACAATTTAAAAAGTAGAACAACATAACCATGTATGGGAGAACATTAATAATACTTCCCTATACAAACTCAAACATGGGAAATAATGGCAGGTCAAGGTGTGTATTACTGTGTTTGTATGCCACTTCAAATTCAAACAATAACAGTAGAAATGTTCATTATCACCATTACTATTCCTTCAAAACTGAAGAGTGAAAATCATCAAACACAAAAGAATTGATGCTTGTCATATTTATTTTCTTCTTACTCTTAAAAAGACTGAATCAAGTTTGTATTAGAAACTGCACATAGAATAATCTTTACCGAATATGACATTGGATATTTAGGATGAACAATAAAGCAAAAATAATTAACTATCAAATTATGCTCCTCAAAATTGTTTATGTTTTACTTCATTGGTTTGTAAAGAAAAGCTCAATCACACATGAAAAGTTAAAAATAGAATAAGAGACATGCTGGCCATAAAAACAATATTTCCATGGTGGAAATGAATAAAAAGTAAAAAAGCTCACAAACAAAGCTTTTCTTTTTCCATGAATAAATTGAAAAAGGAATTAGCCTTCCAACAGGAAGTTTTCGTCAATTATGTTTATTATCAAACTTGAAACTTTTTCTGAATTCATTATCAAAAGGCATGTTTAATTGAGCTACATATAAATCTGAATAAACCAATCAAGAATGTTCTGGTGCTCAACTTGATTAGACTTCATTACAACCCCAAGAACACATTTGAAAAATTGATTGCCAAACTTGAATATTTTAACTGGGAACAGGGCAGTAACAATATTCAGAATAAGCGCAATACCTAACTAATATAATATTATAATTGCAAAAGTTACCTCCAATGCTGCTTGATAAATCAGCCTCTCATCATTTCCAAGAACCCTTTCTTCACCAACAGCAGACCGGTATAGAGGATCGCTTGGACCAAAATGTGGCGAGGAATTAGACTTTCCATGCATCAAAGATGGAGGTAGTGTCCTGCCTCCATTATTTTCATACATCATAATGTCCTCATGATCACCCCTGCCATAGTTGTCCCTCATGTAGCCCTTACTATGAGTTAAACTTGGCCCTGCATGATGGTGTGTGATTCCATATATATCACGGGTCTGGCTGCTACTAGCACTCTCGACTAAATTGTTTGATTTGCTATTAGTTGGATATTGATGAAGAGAAGATGGAAGGGTCCTCTTGAAAGCCTGCTGAGATGAAAGTTTCTCATAGTCTGCACCAGAAACATTAGCAATTCGGTAATTAACACTTTGAGGCTGACCCACATTCCCATTCCCCAAAAAATACGAAGAATCATCTGTTT
This sequence comes from Excoecaria cochinchinensis, assembly GCA_947683425.1. NCBI lineage: Eukaryota > Viridiplantae > Streptophyta > Magnoliopsida > Malpighiales > Euphorbiaceae > Excoecaria > Excoecaria cochinchinensis. The sequence goes on along the minus strand of CANTUQ010000125.1, from coordinate 109,222 downwards.
GAGTCATAAGCTGATCTGAGCCTCTATTGCCTCTGCTGCTACTAGGTTGAATATGACGTTTCACCGATAAATGATCATTTACATTTGATGAACTCCCATTAGAAGCATATGCTCCTTTAGGAGAATTTTTACTCCAAGCTTGCCCACCATAAACTGCAAAATTAATTAGTCCAATGATAATTCATAAATATACATTCACCTTTAATTTTTCAAACTGGCAAGGTTTTGCTAACTATTAGGTGTAGTAAGAACAATAAGCATCAGGATATTGGAGTTCAAATAGCCAAAATAAGAAGAGGAAGAGTAGGCTGACCTGTACCCCTAGTGTCTGGGACAGCTGAAGCAGGCCAAGATGGAAGAATCCTATAATCAGTAGATCTCCTTCCAGGTGATGTATCAAAATCGTCATCTTCCATAAATATATCATCACTATCACTATCAGAACTGATATCTATTGGGTCCATCGCAGCCAGCAAAGATGAGTGGTGAGTCCCCTTTCTTTAACTAGATGATAAATTCCTGTACTTCAGAAAACTTAGTTAAACGAATCTTCAAAGAGAAGCTAACCTGCAAGAAAATTATTCTGAATCCTGAAAAAGCACTTAAAACAACCAAACCAAGCCATCCAAGAAAGCAGGCAATAACTCACCAATTCTTTGCAATGCCTTGTAAAAAAGGCCACCAATCCAATCACTTAAAAAGCAACATCTCCAAGACAAACCAACAAAAACGAGATACTCCGCACGGTCTTGCATCTAGCAGAAGTACATTCCCACTCCCTTCAAAAAGCGCAGTGATGAAGCGGTTAAATATAAACACTTGGGGAAAGAAAAGCCAATCATTCAGTATATTACGTCATAAACCAGAATTTGAATTTGAACCTCTTCCAAAGTAAACAAATTTCCATCATGAATATTTCTCAATGAGCAGCATTGATACGAGTAGACTACAAATGTGTTCATCAATGAGGAAAATCAAGTAGTCAGTACAACCCCCATCACACAAACTACAGTAACCTGAAAAAAAAATCGAAATCTCCACTAATCTTAGAATCCATAATAGAGTTAAAAGAAAACAGAGAACTAAGGCATGCAGCAGTACAAAATAATGGGAATTGGACTAATCATCCTAGTACAAAATAAAGATATCATCCCACAAGAAATCCATCGATTCATTAAAAAATTTAAAAAAGGGCTTCAGTTGAGAAAAAGAAAGTAAAACCCTACCTGTGAAGGGACGATCGACATTGTGGGAGAGGGGTAGAGCGTTAGGGTTTGGGTTTGGGTTGACCCACACAAGAATGAGGTCGCGGGAGGAGACAGAGACAGAATTTGACTGGTGAGTTAACGGAAGACTGAGAGAGGGAGATTGGAGAAAGGAGACATTGACGGTGGCGTTACCAGTAAGGAAAGGGATGTTCTTCTGTTACTGTTTTGATTTACTTGAGATGCCAACCATTAATCACCCTCAAATCAAACTTTATTATGTCAATATTTATATCTAATATTTTATTTTATTGGCTACTATTTGATTTGTTGATAGTAATTTTTCTGTTATTTTTTTCTTAATTATTATTATTAGTATTATTAAATTCGAAATGGTCAATTATAAAAATAAAATTCTTTACTAGCTTTGAATTTAAAATTTTATTTAAAGAAAATAAATATAAATTTCTTAATTTTAATTGATTGTGTATGCATGCAATCATAATAAAGAATGATAGTTTTTTTTTTCACAATAAAGAATAATTAGCAAGAAAAAAACGTAGTTTACTTTATTAAAAATATGGGAAGTGATTGAGGATAAGGTAAAAAGTAAAAAGTAGAATAAATTTACCATTAACACTGCTGAATAGAGATTGAGAAAAACAGTTTAATGGGTATTGTCCACTAAATAATGAATAGAAAGGCATGAGGCTCTCTTAGCATTAACCAATTAATAGAAGAAAGGTTTCAAAAACATAACGGAATCAACCTCTCTTCACAAAAATTTCAACGACATCACAATCACCACTATGAATTATGAATATGATTAACAGTAAATTGAATGGGTTGGTTGGAGAAGAGAAAATAGGGAAATGTGCAAAGTTTGTTTCACGAGATGGCCTCAAAGCAGGCCCAAAGGTAATGTAACGGTAATACCTGACTTATTTGTGCTTTAACATTTGATTTTGGGCTTCCTCTCTCGGTCCACAGTTGTATTTTTATTATATAACTGCAATGTAAATTTTTTGTTTCATCACCATATTTTGGGTTATATAATAAAAATATATTTAAAATAACAAAAAGAAAAGAAAAATACAACTGAATACATTACATCTATGTATTTTAAAAAATTGATATTAAATTCATATATTTTCTAAATCATCCACATTAAGTCCAATTTAAAAGGAATTGAAATACATAATTTGTTGATGTCGCGTAAAATTGACTTAAAATGATTATAGAGATCTATCAAAATATTAAAAAATAATAAATAAAAAATAAACAACCATATTAAATATGTAAAAGGTTATTAGTTGATTTTATTTTTTATTTTTTATATTTTAATGGATTACATAATTATTTTAAATTGATTTCATGCAAATTTTGATATTAACCTTTAAAAGAATAAATGTAGAAAATTTGCTAAATTTCAGGTAACTCATGATGCATTTTTGCTAGCATAAACATGATGCTATATAATCAGAGGCGAATCTGCATGGGTAACGAGGAGGGATTTTTTTAATTTTATATTAAATTTAGCTTATTTACTAAATTGGTCCTTTAAATTATATTTATTTTTATAATATTTAAATTTCGACTCTCCTCTTCAGTAAATCATGGATTCGCGGAAGCGAAAACATGGTGATGTATAATGTAAGATTTGAGCAAGTGAAGAATGAAGATAGGGTCGGTGAGCGAATGGCGAGGAATCTGATGAGGTGGTTGCTTTAAGCACGTAGGTGCGGGTAAAAGCTAGAAAAGCAAAGCTTTAGCTTCTCTTTTTACAGTATGGGTAGAATAGTACGCATTGTCAGGTCCATATTAGACTTTGTTTTGTTTTTTATCCAAAAAAAAATTACCTACTCCAAGAACACGGCCCTATGCCGACGGGTCCCCAACTCTGCACTTTGCATTCAATGAATTCAATATTACTTCACTCTCTTTCAAACTTGCCCTTTCTATCACCTAAAACCTTCATTTCCATTTTGCCACTCCCACGCTCTCTCTTTCCTTTATTCATTTTATTTTATTTTTAAATACATTTGTAATTTTTATTTCTTTTTCTAGTATCATATCTAATATATATTCTTTTATATAAGTCTTACATATTAGCTATAATAATTGCATTCAATCAATAGATTTTTTTTAAACTATATTTCATATTGGATCATTATGTTTTGCATTAAATATATACGTACCATTAAGATAATTGCTTTTAATTATGGTTTTGACAACGTCCATGAAGTTAAAAAAATCTCATTGAACAAGAGTTAAAAGAGAAAGCAGTTGCATTAGCAGGGGAGTTGATCATTAATTAAAAAGGAAAAAGAAAGGAAGGAGTTTGAACTTTGAAGAGTGTATGAAAATGAGATGTATAAAACCAATATAAAGGACGAAAGGATTAACGGAGACAAAAAAGACAAAAGGAAAACGAAAAACCTAAAGCATGTGGTTGCAGGGAGCTACAGTGAGGTAATAAATAAACTAAAAAACAATTAATTAAGATTGCCATGTCGCCAAATTAAATGCAGCACACACAATTCTGAATGTTTTGGTTTCTTATAATTGGAGAATTATTGGCTACCCATCACCTTTTTTTTTCCTATTGTTTATCGACACCCCCATGCATGCCATGCAATTAATAGCCTCTCCTATACTTATAGCCTGCTTTCTACTGTTAAGTACTGTAATTTTTTCACTCCAACTAAATCTTGCAAAACATTCCTAATTGTATTAATCCTAATTCCATCGGGTATGCTTAATCGTTTCTTCGAATATTCATATATAAAACGATGTTTTTCCGATCTGCTTTGAGTAGACTAGAGTAGGAATACTAAAATCCGTGGGGCCGGGGGGTTCGTCAAAAGAAAAAAAGGATGTGCCCCAAAATAAGAGTTGAAAAGGTTCCGTCTCAAAAAAGATTTACCTATTAAAGTAATTGTGGAAGTTGAATTGCTTTGCTATTGTATTTTGACAATCCAGGCTACAAAAATAGGACACTTGACACTTGGAATACAAATCTACTGAAAATCACCCAACACAGCAATTTTGGAATGTCTTCAAGTGCCAACACATTAAGCTTCAACATCATCTCTATCTTGATTATCCTAACCACATTCTTCTACTTTGCTTGTTGTTACATCTATTTTAGGTGTGAATCCAACATTTAATATGTGTAGGTAATGATTTTTTTTTTTAATTTTTCCGTATTTTCCATTTATAGTAGAGTATAATTATTAGTATTTTAAACACAAATACTGAATTATTGTTGGAAATTTAAGAACACGAGATAGATAAAATATAAAAAAAAGCCAAAAAATCAAGGGTACGTAAAAACATATCTAATCATCTGTCCATCAAGGAAGAAAAGAAAGCCTAAAAAGAAGAATCAAAACATCCCATCAATTAAATACATGTTAGGCAATGCAATGTAAAAATGTCGAACATATTAAAAGGAAAAAAGTAATTCCGTAAGAAACTAAGAATTCAAACTCAAAGCCCTATATCAAGGCAGCTTTTGCATTCTCCTCTGTTCTCTTCATTATTCCAACATGTGACTTCTTCTTCTTCTCTCTCTCTCTCTCGGTCTCAGCCTTTTATATTTAAAATTTATCTCTTCAGCCCAAATCCTGTATCTATTTCTTCATTTCTCTCTCTAGCATTAAAGCTAAACATTCTCATCTTTCTTTGGTTTTCCTTTATTTTTCTTTTGCTGTATATCGTGATAATGGGTGCAATGAGTTACGGTTTTGATCCAAATGTGGTGGTGTTGCGTGGGAAGAGGAAGTTGAGGAGCTTGTTTTGGAGGGTTAGGGCAGAGATTAGAAGACAACTCAAGAATCGTTCCAACCAACGCTTCAGCTTCCACTACGACCCTTTTAGTTATGCTCTCAACTTTGATAATGGCAACTTCGGCTTCTTCTGCTGATTCTCAAATTAATCTACTACAAGCTAGGAGTAGTAACCTTCACTAGCAGTTCTTAATTTCTTGTTCTTCTCACTTTTCCTTTTCTTTCTTTTCATGGTTTCCTTATGTACGTGACTAGCTAATGAGAATCTAATTTCAGACACTTGATGCCATATTTTTTTTTCTTGAATTTTCATATCTGCTGTGTGTGTTCTTATCATTTCAAGCTACAGTATATAAAATGATGGGTGTAGACTTCCAAGTTTCGTTCTTTTTGTGAGTCTGATTCTCCATGAATGCATAGATAATGATGGGTGATTATGTGGGCTTCAAAGTTACCATCTTTTTTGTGTTTGATTCTCAACTGACGCATATATAATGATGGCATGGGCGAGCGTGTAGGCTTCAAAGTTTCAACATTTGGTGAGTGTGAATCATCATTCTGTTCCAGGAAATGAATTGAAGAGTGTAATGGAGGTGGGGTAACATATATAAGAAGACCTAAAGGAACCATATTAGTTGAATGGTCTTTATCTATTAATCCATAAGCTTCTCACCGAATTAAAGAGGACAAAAGCAACTATCTCGGATCCATTGTGAACATCTTCTCCTTGGCTAGCTACCACTGCCATTGTGTTGTCGCTATCCTTGCAATTAATTTTTTTTTTGGGGTACATGCCCATACCCCAACTAACCTATTGCCTGCACTCTACAGTAAATCAGAATTTTGTCTCTCTGTACTACCGCCTTTTAGTAAGTTTGGACTCGGTTCCTGCGTTTACTTTTACTTCCTCAATTATATCATCAACAACAGTAATTTTCTATACCTCTATGATTCTACTAATTAATCCTTGATTTCTGAACGAAATTACTGGATATCATGACCAGAAACTCAAATGCTTTGCTTAATCTTGAGTTGATTGTGGAAATAAACAAACTGCTGAAGTATCCAAATTCAACCCCATTTAATTATTTATTTATTTATTTTTTTTTTCTAGTCTCCAGTATATAAAGAATATAGATAAGAATTGCTTGTTTAATGAAAGGATTCACGAAAAAGAAAAGGCACATGCTTTGGTAAGTGGGCCTGAGAAAGCATAGAGGTTGAAACAACTGAAGATTGGACTGTGAGAAGTCTAAATAGTTATGGATTTTCTTCTTTGTTGGTAGCGTGTAAATTAGTAGCTGTATGCCCTGGAGGGCAATGGCATTGTAATTTGTAAGTATTGTGACCTTCACCAAAGCATTGAATGTTCAGGGAAGAAGCCCAAAGCCCATGTTCCATGAGATGCATTTTAAAAAACAGGCTCATTAGGCCCAATATTGTGGGTTATTTGAATTCAAATTCAAAAGCACGTTTTGGGAAATTTACTCCCCTCCCAAAAAACAAACACTTGGCGGGGTTTCAACTTTCGGTGGCGCCAAAAAAACCCCAATTTTCCCTCTCTATACCCCTTTTTAATTTCATTTATTACCCCTCCCCTTCACATTCTGTTCCCTATCTGAGTTTTCTTCCTCCCTCCCCGCGTCAATTAGAAGAAGAAGCATACCGATGGCTAGGAAAAGAGTCGAAGCTGAGGCTGCTCCTGCTCCTGAAACCAATTCCTTGGTTCGTGCCAAAGATGGCAGTGCTTTTGCTCGATGGTACTCTTTTCTTCCTTTCTCATTTCTTATTTTCTGTTTTTGCTTTTTCTCTCTGGCGCTTTAAGCTCCTGAGTAATTAGAATTTCTTTCAATGATTTCTGTGGTTTTAGAGTTAATGTGTCGTTGCTTTCCTTTAACTGGAGTATGCAGCATATCTCGATTGCTTATGTGGGTGTTGTAATTCTCTCAAAATTATCTAATGGGTGATGTTAACTTTTGAAAATTCAGTGAAGAGTGCAAAAAGGATGTGCCCGTAGCTCTTATAAGTATGCATAGCTGTAGCCTTGATGCTAGAATCAAGATGAACTTGGGTGAGTCCCGTCACATTCCTGTCTTAGCATGAAAATTAACACTTCCTTATAGACTTACTCATTAATGATTTTTATTCCTTTTGTTGTTTTAGAGGCTCAAGTTGTGGAAAAGCCCACTGAAGTTAAGAAGAAGCCAACTGAAAGGCATGCATTAGTTCTTTTTATTGTTTCTAAAATTTCTACTTATTTCTGCATAACGAGTTCTTTACTTTTTATTGTTTTGAATTGCTATTTGGGCACCAGGAAGAAGCCATCATCAATAGAACCAAAAGCAAAGAAAGCTAAAAAAGAGAAGGCCAACAATTCAAACAAGCCAAAACGCCCTCCCACTGCCTTCTTTATCTTCATGTAAATATTATGAATGGGTTGTTTCATACTATAAGGTCATCGTCGTCTTACTTCACACTAACAAGCTCTTATTCATCAGGGACGAGTTTAGGAAAATATTTAAGGAAGCTAATCCAGACTCTAAGGATGTCAAAAGGGTAAATTCTCTAGGATTTAATATGCATGTCATTCTCGTTATATTTTTTACTGGGTCTGCTAGCTAGTACTTGTATTTTGGTATTGCAATTTTATTCTTTCATTATTTTCTTTTGCAATGGGGTTGCCATGGTTATGATACAATACTTTGAATTTTATCAGGTTTCAAAGGAAGCTGGTGAAAAATGGAAATCGATGACTGATGAAGTGAGCTAATCTTATTATTGTTGCTCCATTTTTTAACTTTGAAGATATTCGTTTACGTCAATGTAGTTTTAATGGAATATTTGTTGCCTTTTGTTTCAGGAGAAGAAGCAATATGTGGATAAAGCTGCCGAGCTTAAGGCTGAGTATACCAAACAATTAGAAGCTAACAACCAAGAGAATGAAGATGTGAGACTCAGTTAGCAATATTTCGTTTTGATTTCTTGAACTTGCAATTCTGGAACTGTAATTTAAGAATTTATCTGCTTCTCTGTGCTTGTTCAGGATGAAGGGGGTTCTGAGAAGGAAGCTGCAGAACAGGAAGTAGAAGGGTCTGGAGAAGAGTAGGATGAGTTTAAAAATTTTAGGTGCTTTCTTAAATGAGAATGATTGTGTAGAAGATTGTAAATTTTAGGATTTTCTTAAGACTATTGAGAACTTCAATGTTTTAATTTGGTTATGAGCAATATAGTCTCCAATTTTTCAGTTGAGCCTTTAGCAATCATTTGTCCTCACATTCTATTTCTTACTAATGTGGTAATTGTTAGCTCTAGGGAACTAAATTTTAGCGATATAGACAATCAATGACCTAGGCATGGACGATTTCATGGGATTTGACATCATTTTATTCCAAGATTTGAATGTTGGATCTGCTTCTCTAGACTCTAGATTGTCTGTCCTGAACAGTGTCAATGGCAATTATAATCCAAATGATGATAAGCAATGAGCAAAGTTTACTCTTGTCTCCAATGTGTTGGACATTTCTACAGGAAATGATATATCCATGTGATGTGCATGCTTGCTGATAATAAGTTGGCTTTTGCTTTAGCACTATTCTCATACATGGGCAGTTTGGAGTAAATTAGATCTTCTGGATTGAAATTTGTGTTTAAAAATCATTTGCATTATTGGAAATGACTACAGATTATAAATAAAGAAAAATATTAGATCGTAACTGTTGCAGATAACATAAATTGATGCTTTGCTTGCATGTAGTAATTCTGATATGGCTGAGCTTGGCTCTTAAGTGATCGAGTCAGCATCTCGCTGGCCCAGTTTCTCCTTGTTACTTACAGGGTGGCAGAGGTTTGCCACATAGGCACTGATTATGAGCATAAGCACTTGGAGGGAAGATATTATATGGCCTCCTTTGCGGGATTTCTCCACAAAGACTGTTGGCTCTGAAATTTGCATGCCTCAGATTTTTAATGCCAACCAAGCTAGTTGGGATTGATCCTGTGAGCCTGTTGATAGACAGGTCAAGCCATTGAAGATTAGATAGGAGGCCCAGGCCAGTAGGAATGGTTCCTATAATTTGGTTCCTGGAGATATCGAAGGTTTCTAGTTCAATCAAGTTTGAGACTGAACCAGGGATGCGACCTACAATCTTGTTGCCTCCAATGTTAAAAACCTTAAGGTTCAATCCTTCTGTGAATTCTGGAATTGTGCCTGAAATTTGGTTGTAAGATACGTCCAAAACCTCTAAAAAGCTGCTTGTCCTGTTGTTTAAGATCCTCGAGAGAGATCCAGTGAGGTGGTTTGAATGGAGCTCAACGGAAGAAATCCCATCTGGCAGTTCAATCTCCAAAAGATCGAACTTCAATTGGTTGTTGGAAAGCTTGAGCCTTTGCAAACTAGACATATTGATGAAAAAAGCTGAAATGCCGCCTGTGAAAAAGTTACCAGACAGGTCTATGGAATTCAATGAAGATGGCTTAGTAAATTTTGGAAGGGTTCCTCCTAGTTTGCAGCCAGCTAGGTGAACATCTGAAAGTTCTTTGTTTGTGATCCAATTAGGAACTGTTCCAAGACTAAGATTGTTGTAGGACAGGTCTACTGACAGCAGAGAAGGAAAGCCGCTACCTTGAATAATTGGTAAAGGCCCTGAAAAAGCATTTCTAGACAAATTAAGATACCAAAGATTCTGTAATCTTGAAATGGAATCTGGAATTTGACCAGTAAGCCTATTAAAACTCAAGGAAAGATGGCTAAGGGATTTCAAGTTAGCAATCTGGTTTGGGAGTTTTCCTATTAGCTGATTATGGTCCAAAGATAAGTCTTGAAGTTTGGGCATGTTGAACATGGAAATGGGCAGCTGCCCTGAGAATTGGTTATTGGATAGGTCCAAAAGAGTAAGGTTTTGAAACTGCCCCAGAATATCAGGAATAGACCCAGACAACAAATTGAAACTAAGCTCAAGACTTTGCAAACTAAGGAGATTTTTGAAAGTGATTGGGACGGGACCTGTTAAAGAATTTCTAGCTACACCTAAAATTTGAAGGTTTCTCAAATTTCCCAAAGTTGGAGGAATCTGACCTCCAAGAATGTTTCCACTTAGAGAGAGAATGTTGAGGTTAGACAAGTGAGTTAAAGCAGGAGGGATGTTCCCTTGAAGAGAATTATCTTCCAGGATCAATTGTGTGAGATGAATCAAGGTGGAGAAGGCATCAGGAATAGGGCCTGTAATATGCTTCATGCCACTAATAGCCAATACCTCTAAAAAAGACAAACTACCCAGAGAAGATGATAAAGTGCCCTTCATGTAGCGGGTAGTGTCCCTCTGAGGACCCTGCAACACCAACCCAGTAACCCTTCCTGTACCAGGATTGCATTGGACACCTTCCCAATCTCCTCCACAGCAATCTGTCCCAGTCCAAGAAGAAAGAATCTCTGTAGTATCCCTGAATATTTTGGCTTTGAATCCAAGAAGAGCTGCCCTATCTGCGGCAGAGCAAGCCGGAGGAGACTGAGCAAATACTGATGTTGAAAGCAAACAGAGAATAAAAAGCTCGAAAACCCATTTGAGAATCTGCATTTTGAGATATGGGTGTCGATCAGATTTGAGAAATGGATTTGATATTCTAGTAAAGAAGACGGGGGGGGATCTGAAAAGGAGAAGAAGTTTGAATGGGAAAAAAGGAAAAAAATATAGTAGTACTAAGAGTAAAGTAAGAAAAGGTGAGAAGCAGACATGGTGGTTTAGTCGAATTCTATAATCTAAATATTTCTTCACGTAGACAGGAAGGTATAATGATGATAAAGAGAAAAAAAAAGAAGAAAGGATTTGTTGAAGAAATTTCAACTAAGCCTGCTCCAAAAACTCAACAATATGTCTCCCTCATTTATACTGGCCATTAGAAAACCATTGAGTTTAAAGGGATTCACATGGAAAATTGTGACCGTTCGATTATATATATATAAATCACGAGGATCCTAATATGTCACTTGAACGTTGGAGCGCACTTGGATTCAAAAAATACTGCTACCTTTTTCAAATCAAATCAAAGCAACTGTACGTATTTAGCTATCAATTTCTTCTAGTCATTTGGATTTGCATGTCCTGTTTTGATTTTGCTTTTATCACACTTTAATTATCTTTACAGACCAACAACGATTGATCTTTTAATTTTACAGTTGTTTGGTATTTAGCATGCAAATCGGTTGGCTTAAGCTTTAATTTGGTTCCCAATTAGAATATAATCCATATATATATATACTTGCCTTGCCTTCTTCTATTTTTCCAAATATCTTATTTGACCGTTTATGTTATGTTTGAAAATGTTGACAAAAGTTATTATTTACTTTGGATCAAAGACAAAAAGTAATCATGATGACAGTTATACAAAGGAATGGTTTAGATGAGTTTGAGGTACTTGTAGTTGCATACATCACATAGTTTCCCACAACAGCGTTATTATTGACTTTTTTCTCCTCAATTGGTTTAATTTATGTTAATTGGGAGAGTAGTGTAGTGTGGGTGTGGAGCACCCCATGTGTTTCCCTGCACAAATCAATATATATATGAAAACGCAAGCATATGATAATTAAAATTTTCAGAATTAGAGAGGGGTATTATCTTTAAATAAATATGATTATTATTTTCCGCTGATTGCTGTCAATTTTCCTTAATAACAGAAAAAAAAAAAAAAGAATGATATTTTTCTGATGAACTCAGACTATAGCTTTTAAAAAGCCAAAATTAGATGCAAAATAGAACTTGTTCCCTTTGGAGTAGCAGTACGTATAAATCAACCTTTTTATTTTGTGTGTACTATTTGAATCCAGCTAAATATGTGGCAATCTCATCTCAATAAAAAGCCAGTGAATGGCTACTACTCATATATATATATATATACATATATATATATATTAAAGAGGAATCATGATGTTATTTTTTCAAAATTGATTGTATGTATGTAGAATAGAATAGAATTTGATTGCATTACAAATAGACTGATATGCCATAAAGAAAATGGAGAGAGGGTGCGATGATTGCGGTGGGTTGGCCCCCAGTCCCACTTCATTTCTAATTTAATTACCCTGTCATAACTTGTAAATCTATATGCCTTTCTCATCATTTTTTCGCTTTCTTTTTTTAATTTCCAAATTATTTCTGCTTTTTTCCCTACTTTTCATTATTACTCTTTTATTCAATTCTTATTATTCATTTCCTATATTTAGATTGAGATTTTTTAAAATCCATTTCGCTTTCAACAAACTCCTAATTGAATGGATATGTAGATTGAGATTGAGATTGAGATTGACCCATATGTATATCTATTCAATCTGGCCTACCTAATGCTTTCACTCTTGTCTTTATATTACTATTACAATACAATTTTTTCAACCTTTACCTACACCTTATATGCCTGGACTCAGTTCCTGGACTTTTTGTACAACAAGTTTCAGTTTCAAATATGTTGCTCTTATGGGCTTAAGTTTGAGACCAATCTAACTCCATCTGTGGGCTCCCATTACCAATACTATTAAATTTTGTGATCATAATAGCATGCTTATTCTATTTTACTACCACCGCTATCAATTTCGACTTTAATCTTATACACAGTACATAAGTTCCCTCTTGCAATAAAAGACAATTCTATCAATTCAGAATACACAATAATAATTAATAAGGAACTCCTTTCCAATACCTAACCCATTTTATTACTATACTTATCTTTTAATTAAGCCATTAACAACCAAAAAGAATGAATACTTCACTTTAATTAGACTGAATAATGGCTAGCCTTAGAACAGGAGCTTCATGTCATGGAAGCTGCCTAACAAGCTCCTAGAATACAGGAAAAAAAAGAAGAAATGAACATATAACATGACTAAAGACTAGATTTTAGATACTATTCAAACTGTAGAATTAGAACAAGTAAGAGTGAGTCTCTCATACCAATGCATTTTATTCAATGGATACTATATAACTAAACTTGCCTTCTAAAGTAAGTTGAGCCATTTATTTGACAAGGCCTAAGTTAAGAATTCCCCAAGATGTTTGTGGCCATGATTTTTGCTTAGCTTTCATCAACAGAACTCTTGCCCAAGCAACCCAGCCTTCCCAAGACATCCTCTTATCCCAAGGACTACCCCACTCCAAAAGCAGTGTAACCCCTCTCTCTGCCACTCTCTCTGCCTCCTCGTACCTTCCTTTCCTCAAGTATATCTGACCCAAAACCACATAAGGCTCCCCTACATAAGGATTCTTCTCAATACTACTCAACAACAACTTCTCAGCTCCCTCCATTCCTCTCTTAGACATATCACAAACACCTTCCCAATACATATCCCTTGCAGCTATTTGGTCATTTGGGTCTAATATCTTATTGCAACCATCAAGCACTGGTGGAACCACAAGCTCTATGTCTTCATCTCTGCCTATATCCATCTCAATTCCACCACTCCTTTTTCTCTCTTCCACAAGAATCTCTTCCTCTCTCCTTATCAAACTGTAAATTGCACCCATTCTAGAAATTGAGTTCATCCAGAGGCCAGGCTTACCATCTCCTGGCCACAAAGCACCAAAATTGTTCCCAACGAACTCTAGCCTGCCGTCCAAGTTATCAAACAATACATCTTGAAAACTGAAAAGCTGGTCACTGAAATCAGCCATGGTCATCAACATAAAAACACCCACTATTCTTCTCGACACAACAACATCCTCTCCAGTCTTTATATGCTTCACGATGACACCTTGGGGTGGCAAAAGAGAATTGATTTTCTTCCTCCAGGGCTCTTCCCCATTGAACACACCTTTGTCTTTGGCAAGTTTGAGTGATGTTTCGGAGAGAGAAAGGTGTTGGAGGAGTTCAGTATCGGAATATTGGAACAAGAGATCATCGTGGATCAAAGGTTGGCGAGGAACGATGCAGAACAAGTGAATCAATCTCTCAGCAGCTTCACCGACATGGGCACGAACAACGTCGCGGCCAGTGTTGGGATCGAAGATTGCGAGATTGACATAAGAATTGGAATAAGCAGAGTGGAAAAGGCCACAGAGACAGACAGAGTCAGGAGCTTTCCAAATCTTGAGGATGCGATACATGTCGATCAGATGATCAAGGAAGCTGCCGTGCTTGTGCCAGCACTCTCCGGCGCCGACAGAACGCAAGACTGCGAGCAGGGAAGGCAGATTGGTGTCGATGGATTGGAGCTCTCCACGAAGAAAGGGGCGAGTGGAGGCTAAAAGGGATTGAAGATAATCTGGAGAAGGGGAGAGGGTGATTGAAGATGGCATGCTTGTTTTGATAGTTACACAAAGACGAGGTAATCAGGTTTTGTTGATTGATGTGTGCTGGAAGGAAGAGGATTAAGAATGAGAGAGTGAGGTGATGTGTTGTGTTGTGTTGATCTTCTTTTATTTGTTTGGATTACGTTAACCGCACTGTCTAAAACAATGCCTCATTTTTCTTGCTTTTCCTCTTATCTCTAATGACTATGAAACCTTATCAATTGAAAACAAAAAAACATAGAAAAGGTTACATTTCTTTGCATGCCTGAATTTCTAGTTGTATGGTTTCATCGATTAAGAATAAGAAAAGCTCTTTCCTAAAGAAAATAATAATAAAAAAAAATAGAGAAGTGAAGCAGTGGATCACCATTTAAAGCCCACCCACGATGAAGAAAGGAACCCACTACATTAGTAGTATGGGCTTAATATGGTTCATGAGCCTTGAATGGAGCCCACAGGCCCTCAACTCATGCTTGGGTTGGCCTGCAGGAAACTGCCAAATGTTGTTATTTATAATTTATATAAAACTGTATTATTATTGGGTGTTTAGATGAGAAGATGGGCAATGTAGAAGCATGAGAGGGCTACAATTTGCCAAAATCTTTAAGTTGCTGATAAAGACATGTAAAACTCCACAATTTGGCAAAGAAATAAAATTACGGTTTTTTATATATTAGTTGAAATTTTCAATAGTATTAGAATGCCGCTGCCAGCCTTCTGGTTTCAACGAAAAAGGAAAAAAGAAAAAAGATTCCAAATGGCAGTGAAGCATATGAATTGGTAATAGCGGACTCTTAACACACGTTTTTCACTTTAGGTCTCACATGGAGATGGAGTATGCTTAGTTTGTCTGAACTAAACTATACAAACAAACCCTCACGTTTTTCAACTATCTATCATATCATAAACTAATAAGCTGCCAAACTACCTCTCTCTCTCTCTCTCTTTTAGTTGTTTTCATTTGCAAAGCTTTCAACTTTCACAAATTTAATACTAAAGATAATACCTTTTCTTTTGTTTCCAATCCATCGTTTTCAATCATTGTTAATCCATCCAAACAAGCATTTGATTTTGGGATTTGTGGAGTAATTGTTTAAACAAATACGAAATATGCAATGCACCCACCAGCCATTTCTCTTTCTTTCTTTCTGTTTTCTTCATTTTTATTTTCTTTAATTGCGTTAATATATATATATATATATATATATATATTCCAGTTTTGTGATTGGTGACGTACGGGATGTTTGTGGCTTACACCCTGCTTCAGTGTACTAAAAAAAAGTCATCATGGGATATTGCGCGATTATCATTCCCACAAAGCAAAGCAACCCATGCTTTTTTGTTACACAACCTTAAATTTTGGCCTAAAAACCACCTCATTTTCTTCTGTTTTTTCCCTTTTTTGACATTTCATATTTTGCTCTTGCTCCGTTAATTGACTAGTATTTATGGAGAGATACGCAAAATCTTTTGATGTGTCTTTCAAATCTTTGATAAGAAGAGCCCAAGGTAAGCTGTCCTCCTTTCTTTGTTTAGTCTAAGTTTATCATGTGTTTGACTGTTAAATTGATTTTGCTACCAGTTTGTATATTGGATGTATGCAGCATAAGCAAATACAACAAAACTTGAAGTTAAATTGATTTTAAGCAAGTGTTAGGGACCCCATCAAAGATTTTGTGTCAATGTTCTCTTTGGAGTGCTCGTGAGTTGCCGAATACTGTATTTGGCTGTACTTAGTGTTATCCTTTTACATGTTGATATTCTATATTATTGCTGTTCAACACAATCTGGCCATTTTGAGACTCCAAAGCTATCAACTTGAATTGCAAATCATTGGTTGCTAGAATTCTTTAATGGAAAAGAATGTTCCTTTTTTGTTTCCTTGTTATTTCTTTTTATTTCATAGGATCCTGTTTTGGTCAATGTGGCTTAACAATTCAATTATTATTATGATTTTACATGATATAGAAAATTATATGATGTTTCACTTGTGACGGTTGGTTATCATGCTGTTATTGGGATTACACGTTCTTAAATGTCTTTTAAGAAGTGCATTTGGAATTCGAATGAACTACAGCTGTTCAAATATTCCAGCCTGAAATCACTCCAGCTATTTCTCTACTTGTTAGTTCTATTTTTGGGAATTCTTATTTGGCCAAGCTTTCAGTCCAAATAACAGTCTGCTTGACCATACAGACACACAAGTCTTTTAACCAAACAAGGGGTAAGTTTTTAGCAAATGGGGTGCCTAGCATCCACACATAGAGGCTCTGCGGGAAACAGAAGGTGGTCTAGAAATATTGGGGAGGTTGCTGTGTTTGTTCCTGGCATAAGGATTCCTAAACCAGTTGACTTCACTCAGCCATTCGGCGATGGTTTATCTAGGAATTTGATTGAACGACTTTCTGCCCTTAGAACACGAATTGTAGTAATGGCAGGCCAAGAAGCACCAATGTCCACAAAACCAAGGAGAACAGCAACACAACATGGTATTGTTGTTAATTGCTTAGACAGTTGATGGTGATATCTTGGCAGTTCAGTTATTGATATTGGTTGGCTTATTTATGCAGGA
Source organism: Excoecaria cochinchinensis (assembly GCA_947683425.1). Classification (NCBI taxonomy): domain Eukaryota; kingdom Viridiplantae; phylum Streptophyta; class Magnoliopsida; order Malpighiales; family Euphorbiaceae; genus Excoecaria; species Excoecaria cochinchinensis. The sequence goes on along the minus strand of CANTUQ010000125.1, from coordinate 92,379 downwards.
GGATCTACATTGGCTGATCTCCAGCAGGCTCTTGAAGATTACCTGCCAGTCCTGTTGGGGCTACCTAAAAATGGTATGTAGTTATGTACACAGTTCTTTAACATTAAACCTTTAGAGCATCAACCATAGGCTTGAGCTTTCAATACCTCAGTAAGCATTGTTGGTCAAGAGGCTTATTTGGTTGTCAAGAAAAGGAGGCTATTTTTGCATTCTTTTGTATTGTTAAAAACAAAGGACATTTTCGACAAATCAAACCAGCCAACATAATTGATTCAGGCTAAAACAATTGAAGATTTTGTTCTCTCAAATCCTAATAATGGTTAAAATAATTAAAATCACAAAAAATAGATATTCTTTAAAAAATATCTGCATTTTATTTTCACGAAGCAGAACCTTAATGCAGAGCTTGATAATCATTCTTTTCTATCACATGTCCTTGTTAAGTAATTAATCCTTTTGCATTACATATTTCAGGAAATCAGGCGCAACATGAATTGCATTTCTCTTGGCTGAATCAGGAGGAAACTATAGAGGTGAGGTTTTGGCAAGATCATTAATTTTCTGATGTTGTTGTAGCATGCCTTGTATTCCTGTTTGTACAAAATTGTCATGTGATCTAAGTTTTCATCTTTGCAGGAGACCACAATGTCAAGCTCTTGGTACGAGGTACTGTCAGTTTTGCACTTGATGGCTGTGTCATCGTTGTCACAGGCCAATTTATTGCTTCTGCCTATAACCTCTAATGATTATCGTCTGTCAAAATTATCAGAAGGTATGATTATTTACTCTATAGTTTGTACCTCCAGTTTTCAGTATAATTTTTCACTGGAACTGGAAAAGGAATTGAGGTTGACATTATTCAGTTCTGAGAATGAGTTCTTCTAGTATATAGTTTGCACCCAATACATGCATACTGTGAAACATTGATCTATGTAAGTGGATAGATTGTTAGAGATGCACTAGTTCAAATTGCTACAATGGCGTATTCATTACCACTTGCATCTAATAAGATGTGTTTTACAATTTTATTATGTTCCAGGACCTTTTGCTTATTGCAGTCAAATGCTATTTATATTGATAGTTTTATTTGATTTCAGTAAGTGTATTGCATCACAAAATTTAGAATTATCCTCAAGTTTTGCTGCTTTACTCTACATCCGTTGCTTGATTATTAATGCACTTGTTGGAAGCCTACCTGAGTTGTTTCTGTCTGCGGTTGTTTGATGGGCTGATTATTTAAAAGTATTTTCACAGTATTTCCTTGTGCTTACATTATGTGCATGTGTTACGAGATGTAGTTTGTTTTACATGTCAGAACGGAGACGAGCTTGTATTGATATTCTCTTGAAGGCAGCAGGATATTTAAATTTCTGTATCCAACATGTTCTCCCACAGCTTCCTCCAGAACTCAGGTTCTCCAAATAAATTGTCGTTTCAAAGTTGCTGCCTCCTCCCAAGATTTAGGTTATTCTTTCAGAGATTTCATGATACTGAAGGTAAAACTATTTTCTGAACCTTTTGTTACTGTAGGAAAGATTTACCGATAGACCTGTCAGAGAGGGTGCTTCAAGCCCTTTGCCTGCAAGCATTAAGCCAGGTAATAGTCTCAATTGAAGGAAGCTTTTCATTTCCTTTGAACTCTTTTCTTTTCTCCGAAAATTTGCTGTTTCTTATATTGATATTACATGCATTGACTGATTGTTTCATATTTGCATCTTATGAGTTATGCTGCCTTTGTTGGACATTCTGTTAATCCTGTGGTTTTTCCTTTCTTGTCCTCTTCCTCTTTTGCTGTATGCATAGTTTACTAACGCAAGAGAAGTTAGAACGTTTTTGCTTGATTTAAGTGCTTAACTGGGTTTATCACTTTTTGTGTTTCAACTTGCATGCTATGGTTATTTAACAAGACTGAGCTTAAATGTACACCTTGGAATAGATCATTTCCTCCTTGTTAGTAGCTTCACGTTTGTATATTTGTATCTGCTTTTGATTTTCCTTTCCTTTCATTTTCTGAACTTTTTCCCATACGATAAAGGTTGTTGATATTCAGCTTGGAATGGCCATAGATAGTGTCAAGGCCACAATGGCTGTCAAAAGAAGGCTTGCATGTGAGATGGTAAAGTACTGGCAACAGGTACAACTTTTTACATAATACAAATTTGCCAGTTGCTGTAGCACAGGATAATTTATTGTCTCATGCACTCATGATTTTATTATCCTGTTGCTGCTGTTGCTTTGTAATTTCAGAAGCCTGTATGCATATCCTTTCAATTGTTTTTCAATTCTTTCTCCATGCTTTTGCTTAGGCTCAAGAGAATATTGTAGACCTTCCACTAGCAAATGGATGGGGACAGAAGCACAAGCTTTTCATTCAGTGGAAATATGCTGAAGCCAAGGTACACCATCGTTACTTGTTTCCTCACTCTAAACATTTTGTACGCTATTGTTGCTGCCTGAATAGTCTCTTCACATTTGTTTAATATCTCTTATCGAATATGTGACTTCTAATTCAATGGGTTACAAACAAGCACCAAAATAGGAGGAGTTTGTGTTTGCATCAGTATATTGTGCACCAAGTTGAGTCATCGAGGGACCTATGGTAGCATATGAAGTATAGAATAAATGAAATGCACTTTGAAACCAATTAGCCTTTAGCCTGTTAATATGGAAAAAGCCATAACAAGGAATAATGTTGCAAAATTAGGCAGCTGCATACTATTATCACGGTTCCATCCTTAATGAGGGGAACACAGAGAGGTCAAAAGAAATGGCTGTAGCTGCTCTGCAGGCTGCTCAAGTGTTCTATGAAGAAAGTATGACGATTTGTGGGTGCTTCCATACAACCCCTCCTTTGTCCAGGTAATTTACTCCAAACCCTTCTCTGTGCAACGAGCTGTGTCTTTATCTGATAGGTTCATTTGTTTGGTCAAGTTTATTGCATGTAATGTGCAGAAATGTGGTATCATCCTGTCTTATGTTTACCTCTTAATTATGCTTATACACTTTAAACCCTGTCCAGAAATGCAACACCTTGGGGAACTAGCAAGTTTCTCTCTGAGAAGATACCTAGAGATAAATCAAGCAAGATGGAAAGGGACACGAATCAGCTCAATCATGAAATGTAAAACAACATTGACTTCTCATCTCCTAACATGCATATATATGGACATCAACTCTCAGAATATCGCTTGTGTAACAAGGATGCAACTTTATTGGAAAAGAAAATCATAGATAGCAAGCAAGTTGAGTCTATTTATTTCTAAACATCATGTCCGTTAACTAATGTTTGGATGCAGGATTCTAGGAACTGCTCCAGAATTGCCAGATTTTGCTTTGTCACTAACACCCGATGAATACAAGCTTCCTCCTGTGGATGCCTCTTGGAAGGATTGCGGACAAACTCAATATTCAGTTGCCACCCAGGAATGAACCAATAACATAGAACACAAAGAACACAAATACTTATTTTCTATCTATATTTTTTAATTGTCAATCAAATGCATTTGGTTACATGAAAGTATCTTCTTTTTATTCCCTTAGATACATCCTCCGAAGTTTTATACTTTTTATTTTTGAAGTTGAGAGATTTCCTTCAAATTTCCATCCCTGTTTGCTCTTCGTTATGCAGGGAATCCAACAAAATTTCTCTCCATTTTTTCTCCCCCTCTCATCATCGCACGTGGAGGTGCATATCTATGTGATGCAACTACACTTGTATTTTCTGTTGCATGGTAAATAACATTATAATCAATTGGGAAAAAAAATGTTGACCTCCCCAATATAATCATCTCATGCCATCTTGAAAGCATAAAAACCAGCCTTTCTCGTTTACAGGATCTTTACAAGAACTTGAGAATGCTTCAGATGTGTTCACAATAAAGAAAATCAATAACATTGCCTTGAAAAAATTTAAAACATTCAACAAGTGAAAAAAAAAAAAAAAAGTTGAAGATTTTCTTTTTACAGCCTTCTCTTTTACCGTCTTGCATAACATGTTTGTACTTTATTTCATGTACTTTACATGGGGAACAATCACAAACATTTTTATCCTAAGCAAAAATCTATGGTGACAAACGAATGGCAATTGCACCATTTGTTAACATTCACATCTTACAGTGCTCCCCAACAAGCAATCTTTTAAACCAGAATGACAAATTTCGGTGCTGATATTAATTATCATTATTTGCACCACTCCAAGCCAAAGGATCATCACTACTGGCCAGAGCCAAGATCAGGAATCACATTTAGAATCTTTAACAGAAAAGTATAAGTGAATGCATCTTCTTCCAGCTTCTCAAATCTGCAAGGAACATTGCATAGCATTGGTAAGTAATTAACTTAAAACACCGCAAGTATGTACGGCTACCCAGCAAAAGATTGTAAAACACACTTCATAATTCTGCAAAGCTTATTTGCATTGTAAACTAGTACTCATGGCATGAAGTTGCAACCAACGTTGACATGCATCACTTGAGGCCAAACAGCAAGGGCGTTAATTAATCATGATACAAGTGGAGCAATGGATCAACAAGAGGATTAATTGGGAGTACCAAAAAACAACCAAAAATTTAAAAGGTAGGGTATCAGTAAATTTTTATTTTTTTATTTTTAAAAAATAACATTTGGAATTAAGATTCTTTCAATCCCCAAACAAACAGAAGACCAGTGCGTAACTATTACTAACATTTGAATACCTGCCACCTTTAAATCAGAACAATTTGTGAGGACGCTAAAAATAAATATTAAAGCTGAAACTGATAATAAAATAAAAAAATCAATCAGTTTCAGGTGGGGACTCTTCGCTTTGCACTTAATGAAAAGCAGATAATAATAATAATAATAATAATAATAATAAAAAGCAATATGCATAAAATGTATAGATCACAAGTAGAAAAAAGTAGCACTCCTCTAGCATTGCATTTTGGCTTTGTCAAAGCCAGGTGCAAGCACTTAAAGCAGAATTTCTAATTCATCAACTTCTTGAATAATTTTCAACTTTTATCGAGCAAAAGCAAAGAAAATGAAATCAAGTGAAGCAGGTAGCAGTATGCAATATCGAAAGCACTAACTCAAACATTTTTCACTTATCAAAGCCATTGAAATAACAACACTTCAAAGCTCCCAGATATTTGATAATGCAAGTTTCTATCCAACAAATGCACACTTAGGAAATTTTCAGTAGCAAATTATAAAGGGATGAGCACATGCATGCATGAGTAGGCACACAGCAACAAAAACAGGAAAAAGCAGATGAATTGCCCCAATTACACAAACAATATAGAATATACCTTCCTGACTTCGAAAAATGCCCAGCACCAAGTTCGCACTTGAACAACAGGACATTATCATCAATTTTCATATCCCTTAGCTTTGCCACAAACTTTGCAGCTTCTGAATACATAACTCGAGGATCTGTCATAGTTCACCTCTTGTTAAAAGGTTAGGAATTTAGAATATGAAACCATAATAGGTGTCATGGTGACAAAGCCTAGGCACTGATGTAAACAAAACTAGAATATAAGATTTAAAGAAAGCAGAGCAATAATGGAGTTTTGACACATATTATTCCACCTCGTACCCAGGCGATAGTCTTTACCTACATCCCGGGAAGACATGAAGGCCCCAAAATAGAATGTCATATAAGCAATGCACCATATTTATGACTATGTATGTGACCAGATTGTATCAACAAAAGCAAGTGTCCATTAATATAGGCTTGTTAGAAGGTTACAGAATTTTTAAATGAAAGAGCAACTTGTGATAGAAGATACTATTGTTAGAAAAGTATAAGCCAGGCACCTAACATTTAATCCCAAATCCACATTTCCACAAGACTCATAGCACCTTACTAGTAAAAGTATCAAACAGATCCCAACAGCCCACTTAGCGAAAGAAGGATTGAAAGTACAGGTGATGAAGGCAAGTTCACAAAGCAGTGCTTTAAAATTCATTGAAATGCATATACCAGGCAGCTAAGTAAAATAGTCAAAATCGAGAAACTATCAGAAGGTAGCATTGAAAAGGAAAAGTCCTAGAAGGCTGGCACATAAGCTAGAAAATTTCTATTCATTGTGCACTGCAAATGGAAAACCTGTAGTCAATCCAACACATACCATGCAAGCCAGCTTTAACAAGGATGTTTGGATAGTTTTGTGGCTGAACCTGTGCCCCAAAAGAAAGGTCATCTGTCATTACAAACTATGAAAGATCTTACCATGTTAAACAAAGAAAAATTAAATGTCAGCTATTCTAACTTTATGGCAAGTGGTATACTGGCTAGCGTACAAGGAAACAATTCAGAGTTGCATGTGCTCACATTATCAACAGGAGAATATGACTTCATATAGAAGTAGAACTCCTGTTCCCGGGGGTCTCCCCATTCCTGCAGTAACAAAGGAGATGAGCTGCTATATGAAGACCAAGAATGAAACATCATTAGGCTTTATTCGTCCTCCCAAAGAGGAATCTATATCTATTATAACTGCTTAAGAGTGACAACTGAAAAAGAATGATTAAAATTTTAGCAACGAGAACCATAATAAAGAACATGAGCAATATTTCATAAGCCATCTTAGCACAAGAAACAAACAGTACCAACCATGGTCCCAATTTGCAGATCGGAGCACTGGGCTATTAATCAAGCTTGTCAAAGAAAGCTTGTATCTTCAAGTTCTTTAAGGGAATTAAAGACCTTGGAACTTGTTAGAGAGAGTTGCTTATCTCTTATACTTTTTGCAGAAAATTCTGACCTTTATATTGATTAAATTCTGCCTCTTTAAATTGAGGTTATAAGTCCAATAATATCTAATAAAATAGGAATTATTTTCTGAAATCCCTTCTAATTACAAAATATTAAAATATGAAAATATAAAATGGGTAAACTTAAAATTAAAGACTAAAACAAGGACTCCTACTATATAAAAATACTTGTTAAATAAATAAAATCTCTTAAAAATATAATTATTAATTTGGATGGTCTTCTTTCCATTTTTAACACAAACATTGCATCTACTGCACCCAAAACAGTATGACTCTCTCCAAGCTTTTTCTATTAAGACTCCAAATATTGGAAAATGGCTATTTGTAATATAACTAGAAAAAATTGGATCATTAATAATGGACAAAGAAAAAAAAAAAAAAGAATACCTCCCACTCTTCAGTCGTAAGTGGGAGACTTGGATCAAGCATAGTAGTCAAAACATCCACAAAAGGCACACCGGCAACAGCAGCCTTGAATAAATCAGGCCTCATATTAAGAACAGAACCAATAAGCAAACCCCCTGCACTCCTTCCTTCAATGCACAATTTGTCCTTGGAACTGTATTTCTGTTCTAATAAATGCTCAGCACAACTAATAAAATCTGTGAAAGTATTCTTTTTCTTCAATAGCTTTCCATTCTCATACCACTGCCTCCCCATTTCACCACCTCCACGAATGTGAGCTATTGCACATATAAAACCACGATCCAACAAGGATAGTCTTGATGCCTTGAATGTGGGATCTATACATATCTATTCATAACAAACAATTGATCAAGAAAGTTCAAATATAATTCTAGAACACAGATAAGAAAGAAAGAAACCAAACTTCAATCCAGAAATGGAAAGGACTGCGCCCAGAAACTAGGCACATTAAAAAATTGCAAGCCATTTGTGGGCAATAAAATCAAGGGACACATTCATTTTATCATAAAATTAATTTTATTATCAAATGATAGCGGCAGAATTTCATGAAAGAGGAACTTAGAAGGTGATCACATGGAACCAGAGACTGCAACTGTCAGCAGCATATTCACCTAGAAAATAGACATAAGACTTGTGACCTGCTAAACTGTTCCTGTTTCATAAGAATTAGGGAAAAGACTTGAGATGTTATGGACAGAGCAAAAGATTCTACTTTTGGATCACAAAAAGCCAGGAACTTGACAAATGACACAGTGATATATCCACTTAACATCTCCCTAATATGTAACAGATACTTTGATCTCCAAAAAGAAACAGATCTAGATATCACAGAAGAAAACAGCCGCTGCTAGCATAGAAACTAGTTTTTACACGGGGGGGAAACAATTTATGCCATCAGTTTTCGTATTACCAGATCCATTTGCATAGAAAACCACCAGATCTAGTTTTTGTATTACCTCATAAGAACCATAGCCATAGAGCAGTAAGGGATCAGACCCATCTAGTTTCACAACTTTTTTATTATAAACAATCGACAAAGGAATTTGAGTGCCATCTCTAGCTGAGGCCCATTTCCTTTCAGTAACGTAATTAGATGAATCAAAACCTCCCAAAACCTGAATAAAGTACTGAAAAATGATCAGATAATAAGTTTTATACAATAATAATGGCATAGTTATCAAACCAAAAATAATGAGAGAAAAAATGCATAATGACAAACATGCAAAGGACAAAAATAGACCTTATCAACCTAGCATTGACAATATGATAGTTATAATGAATACAAGTGGCATAAATTCTCCTACCTTTTTGTACTAACAACCTAACAACTAGTGCAAGGCTGTACCCATACACATGGCTCATAAGTTGGTAATAGTTAAAATAGTGACTCCATTTAAAATATAAGAAGATTGAACAACATCCAAATAATATTTCCGACTTTCATGTTTTCTTTGCAAAATCAAAGACAGATGGCTTTTCCGATTGCATTTTTGGTTCACTGTTAATTCAACACAAACACACAGGATGCAATTGGTAGATGATTTTCATGCATATGTTCTCTCTTGGTTCTTCGTTTCATCTATTCACACAGATTGCTGGCACCCACTGTATTTTCTAACATTGAATCCTATTCTTCACATGTATAGAAAGAAAAAAAAAAAATACTGGAAAAGATGACATGGTCCTGGGCTCAGTAATAGCTCATTAAGATGACAAGGACACATGTAGAAGAAGATATATGAGTGTAGCATATGTAAATGAAGATACTTAGATGCCCATGGAATAACACCAAAATAATGTTATCCAAAAATACAACATTATGAGTATTATGTTAAACAAACAAGTGATTATGGGCATTTAAGTAGTAAAGGGTAAGAAGGGTCGAGGTAGGCTTAGTATCATGTGGGGAGTAGTGTCTAAGGACCTACAATTACTAGATATTGAGGCAGATCTATCTTTGAAAATAGGAATTTAGACACATAGAATCCATAAAGCTAGGGATGTAGCCAGAATTTTAAGTTAGTGTGGTCAAAATTTAATACAAGTAATTCCATACTTTCTTCTTGCTTTTTGCATTCAATATATTAAAATATTAGTAAAATTTAGTGGGGTCAAAGAGAATTATGTACAACTTTCTTTGTATAATTGAGAAATCTTTAATCGAAAAGGATTAAAACTTATAGGGGCAATTAAATTTTTTTTACTAAATTCAGTGGGGTCCAAAGACCCCATTTACTCCCACACAGATACGTCCATGCATATAGCTGACTCCATCTAGTATGGAATTAAGGCTTACTTACTGTTGTCGTAACAAGTGACTGCATGACGTGTAAAGCATTGCCTTTATTAGTACACACCAAGCAAGCAAATTGAAAAAAATATGAAAACACTCTAAGCACCACAGGATGGGGGAAAGCAATTCACTTATATCCCATATATTAATCGGAAAATGTCCATAGACAATCATCTACAAACAAAAAGCACTTATGCAAGAGATCATGTCAGGGAAGAGAACTACGCCTTAACTGACATTCAGGAAACGCCAATTTCAAACAGATAGTAATATGTGGAAAGCAAATGTTTGTAACTCACTGTTTCCATCTTCTTCAGAACACAAATGCCTGTGTTCATATCATATTCATATACAGAGCGAGGTGTCCTCAATGAGCTATATGAAAACCTCAAAATGCTCGAAGAAAATTGTGATTCTTCTGGATCCACAGAGTATACAGGGTCAATAAATTCAACAGATCGACCAGCTTTAAGGTTTGTGAGAGGTTCATCAGGAACTGGAAGATTATATGCTGTTATTTTGGGCAAACCATTTTCACGCTCATAAACAACTAGATGTTCAGCAAAGAGTTGTGCATCCCAAATTTTTATACTGGAAAAAGTTCAAAATTAAATAGCATAATAAGAGCAGGAAACTGATCATTTTACAAATATGATTACTATGAAAAGCCAATACGGAAAAAAAAACAAGTTATGCAGAACATCAAGTCATGAAAAATCAAGTTTCAATTCAAGTTCTTCTATGATCAAATGGAAAAGAAAATCTGAACACATGCGCTTACGTTTCCCTGTGAGGAATCAGCACTGTGGTTGCAGAAATTTCATTCACTGGACAGGCTAGCAGCTCGGAATTAAAGAGCTCACCGGTCCTCCTCTGAATAAAGAAATGATTACCACGATGGCTGACTGATGTATCAATGCCAACTACACAAGGTGTCAAAACCTTGGCACCATCTTCAGGCATGGAAGCATCAACATAAAAGACAAACCTTGTATTTCTACTGCTAGAAGAAACAAACAAATACTTTTCACTCTCTGAAGCTTGGAGATCTAGACAAAATTTATCATCTTTCTCATGATAAAGGCAAGAGTCACTTGACTGTTCCATCCCCAACTTGTGTAACCAAACCTAGGAAATCAAAACAACAGGTTTGAGTCAATGGAACCAGAAAACAAAGATTCAGACTTTCATTTGAAAAGGAGATATAAAGCTAGCATTTTGCAATGGAATTTCATATTTGTCCAAATGGTTGACCATTACTAGAAGGAAATGATTTTGAGAGCTCTAGCATATCTAGCTTCCTTCACAACTGAATTACTTGACATATATGAGATAACAGTGCTTCCCTTCTAAATGGAAAGGGAATTTGAGTCAGAAAGTTCGGGCTTGGAATACCTACAGAATACCTTATCAGCTCGATGTATTTCATCCATTGTGATGTAAACCAAAAAATCATTTCCAGCCCACTCAATAGATGATGTTACACCAGTAAGAGGCTTCCCAACAGGGGCTTGAGTCTCCACATCGATGACATAAACAGTGTAAATTTCATCTCCCTTGGTGTCTTCTGCAAAGGCAACCAGTTTATGATTTGGACTAACCTGAAGAAGGAAATGGAAAGTCATAGGCTGAATAGGAAAGAAGAGAAGGAAAAAGAAAATTAATTGAATTTGAGAGCACATATAAACCTTGAAAGCCTCAATGACGTAATATGCAAGACCTTGAGCCTTAACATTCTCATCCAATATAACATGCTCAGGAGGATCATTAGGTCCTGTCGGCATTACATCGTTGACAGAGGTTGGGGCTTCATTATTGGATATATGGCGCCGGCAATGCTGAACGTACTCCTTCCCCTCCAGAGTCCTTTCATAATAGTAGTAAGGCCCTTTTCTTCTAGGAGCGGATATATCGTCCTCCTTAATTCTTCCTCTTATTTCTGCGAAAAGCTGCTGTTCAAATTGTTTGGTCCCTGAAAACATAATGACATATCCATAAAATAACAAAAAACTTCAGCTTTGACGAGATAAAAGAGAAAAACTTCTGATTTTGGTTTAGAAAAATTAGAGAGAAAAAGTCATACCAGTCGTAATAGAGGCAGTGTAGGCATTCTCTTCATGGAGATACGAAAGGATCTCAGGATTGGAGCGAGAGTCGTCGCGAAGCCAGTAATAGTTATCCACTCTAACATCGCCGAACAACTCCATGACATGCTCGACCTTCTTCGCCACCGGCGGCGACTTCATGGAGGTGGTAGATGACATGACTAAAGTATTAGGATGAGATGACGAGAAGAGAAAGAATGTCGGAGCGACCAAAGCAAGACTGCGCCGCCCCAAGTGGTAGTGATGGCAAATTAGACGGCAGTGAACGTTGAGCAGCATAGTCATCATTCAGTTCTAACTACTTATAAATAAAATATTACCAAGCGATGACTTCCTACGACTAGGAATGATCACGGGGCCGGGGACGCGGGGAAAAATACCCCCGTCCCCGCCCCGGTGGGGATCCCCGTCCCCGTGGAAAATTATCCAACCTACCAATTGTCTTTTTTTTTTTTTTGGAATTTTCTACAAAGTGAAATGTTATATTGCAATTTGGATTTTCCCTTTTAAGTCTTTGGAACGCATTTAAAGGAGAGAAATTGTTAAAATCGCAAAATTCTTTATAACCTAATTTAGTATTTTAATTTGTAAACATATATATATATATAACGAATGAGAAGTTCTTTTTACTGATAATTTATATTTAATTTGATGATTAACGCATGGGAAGAACAGTTTTGTACAAATATTCTTGAAAGATGATTGCCATTTACTGGATTGGCATTGGCATTTTGGAAGGAGAAAAATTAATGGTGGTGGGTCTATAGAATTTATATCTATGGTATGAATCAATCAATTTTAGTTTTAAAATGATGATGAAACAGAAGCTGTGGGGAAAACTTTTTTCATATAATTTTTACTCAACCACTTTCAGAAATTAAGCAAATCTTTGAATTGTAAACCAAAACCAAATCACTGTGAACAAAGAGAAGTTGATATATAAGTACCAAATGTCCAAATCTGTGCCCGCCGGAGCTGGAGAGAGTAGGTAGCGCCGGTGGACTGCAGAAGCCTTCAACTTCTGCTTGCTTGGAGCAGGAAGAGAACCGCTGCGGAAGGAGAGGCGAGACGCAAGAGGACCTGGTGGTGGAACATCCGGAGGAGGAGGAATAAGTGGTGATGGACTGTCGGAAGGGGACTTGTTGGCGGTGGAGTAACTGCAGGTGAAGAGAAGCTTATGAAGAGGGGGAGTTATGGCGGGGTACTGGGTGGGATTTCTTTAGAGCAAGAAAGGGGAAATTGTAGTTTATATATATATATATATATATATAATGTATTTTTTCCGGGGCAGGGACCCCGCTGGGTGGATACCCTCTCCCCGTGCCGAATTCCACTTGCGGAACTTTTTCACTCTCTATCCCCGTTCCCAAAGGGAAAAAAGTCGAAAATTTTCCGTACCGTGATCATTCCCACCCACGACTCTACAAGAGATTCATACGCAATCTTTGAGAATCTACTCTACTCCAAATTTCCCATTTGTGTGGATCCATTTCTATTTTATGTTCAATAAAATGCCCATTTTTATCCATCATAAATAGAAATTAGTATATTTATCGATGGTTGAATAAAACAATTACCCGCTGCCCAATAATAATAATAATAATAATTATCCACATGATATTTAAATCCATCGAGGAGAACCAAAATTCACTATGAATTCTCGCTTTATTAGAATCAACCTAGATTGCTAGATTGTAAGTTATGCCGTGGCATTAAGAGAACTGCTCTGGGTACTGCAGTTTTATTATTGAACTGAGTTAATAATTGACTGCCACAAAAGAAAAATTGTTTTCAGAAATAAGTTTTATATCTTATAGAATAAGATCATCTTATGTGCCAACCTATTCTTCACTCAGTTCATGAAGAAAATAATGACAAAATTTACATGGTGAATGTGAAAAATCTGAGGTTACAGAGAAAGGCCTTCGCATCATTTGGACCTTCTACTGACCTGAACCTCCAGTAATTACGTACAAAGCAAACCTACATTTCAATGAAGGATCCCACAGAAAAATACATTGCTATCAAGGGCAGCTGCTGATAACTATTTCACTTCTAAAGGTATGTGATATGATATGGAACATAAAATATAATTGTCAGTATTGAGAGACAACCATCTAATTGAAAAAAAAAAAAAAAGAAGATATAACAATGAGGAACACTAATACACAAACGCCACAAATTCAAAAAGCTGCCTAAAGTGGATGGAAATGTCCACCCAACAAACGCAAGGTTCGCCTGCTAAAACATGCAAAATTAAGGACGTATTCTTCTGTCTTTTCTCATTACATCTCTTCTTCATTAACCAATAACCAGTTATAAATTTTCACCAATTTTACAACTAATGCACCAAATCATTCCCCTCATAAGAAATAAGGCACTCCTGTCCTTGGCCCTCTCATCTGGTTGTTCTCCTCGGTTTCGGTGAAAAACTTGACTTCTCTTTCCTAAGCACATTACATAAACAACATTCATCAACTGATTTCACAAAATTAATTAAGGAAATGATCGAAGAACAGTCCTGGTTGAAAAAGCTCAGTAGGTAATCATTTGTATTAGCTTTATGATAATGCAATGACACAAATTGTTAACCCACATAATATAGAGAGTACCAACTGCTACAAAGTTTGTCAGATAATCACATAATTCAACTTGAAGGTCAGATTATCTTTTCCATGGTCAAAATATCGTTAAATTGTCCTCTTCAAAAATCAGTATCTCTCAAGATACAATCACATAACAGAGGCCATTAAATGATACACAACTCAAGATAGTAGTTATTTGCGCCAAGCAACAAGTTATGGGTATTTGAATATCTAAATGAACGATCACAAGAGAGTAGAAAAGGTGAAACTGGCAACTGAGAACTATAGTATTATTATCAAGCAAGACAAATTAGGAGAGTATCAATCAACAGGCTACCAATAATTAACTATACAATAAATTTATCAATATGTTTTTTTTTTTTTTTTTTGAGGAATATCAATAGGTATTTGAAGCTTGGTTAATCCTAAGTACGGGCTCAGTTGTGAATAAAAATAACTCCACCTCGTGTTCCTACAGCACACTGCCAACCTTTCCATTAGGCAGTTTTATTTTCTAATCTAGAGATGGTTATGACTTCCCCCCAACCATACAAACCTACAGACATACTGCCAACCTTTTTCCAGTAGGCAGTTATGCGATAGCATTACAATGTCATACAGAAATATAATTGCATTCGCTGACCATAAAAAATAGCAAGTAGGCTTACAATACTTACCATGTTCTCATTGAAGCTCAATATAGAAGCTACATTCCCACAACGGTAACAGTAATTTGGTGCAGACCAGACCTGCAAAAGTTATGGACCAAGCGATTTGACCAAGCTGCTAAAATGTACTTGAGAACCATAAGATTAGAGAAGGTTCAGTATTTACAGTTACTAAGCCTTTATCTTGAAACATGTACTTAAGACCTTCTTGTACAAGTTGGTGTGCTCGACAAACCAGATCAAGATTGTTGATGTGATTGAACTGCAAGGAGGGGGAAAAAAAAACCACCGTCATATACCATAATCACACTATTATAGCTGAGATCAAAGACATTACCTCAGAAGTAACCCTGGATCCAAATAGCCAACCTGCTCCTCTGGGACTGACTGCCCATGTTTCAATATCTTCAGGATCACTCCACATCAGATCACAGAAAGGCCCCTCATGTGGAATCTCACAATTGCGCTCAATAACTCTTATCTGCCATGGCAGGGGTAAATATAAAGGTTTCACATTGTCATCCATGAGAAATGAATTAAGGAATAACATATAAGAAAAGCATTGGAGAATTAACTGCATAAATGTCCAAACATCAGAGAATAACTGTACAAATGTCCAAACACATCATATACTACTACTGGCAAAAGATATTAAATTGCACAAACAAGTTTTTCTGGTTTCCCTAGAAATGAGTCCATGTAACAATGGACAAATTGGAAAAGCAGAAAATTTAATAAACTGCATTATCCTATGCTTTTGTGTAATAGGAATTTTAACATCCAACTTTTGAGGGGAGAAAAACTTTAATATTTCACTTATTCAAAACCAATAAATGCTAATTTGTGCTATCAACAATCAATATATCCAAAAAACTAAACCAAGCAAGCAATTATGGTCTCAGAAGAAATGCAAAATAAAGGAATACCTTGGAAGTCACATACACCACACTTTAGAAGGTTTCAGTGTGGATTAAATGTTTGTACAAGGACATGTATCATGATTCTTATTCTAATCTGCTGATCTAGAACTTTGATTTGGAGATAATGAAAAAGAATCTTGAAGAATGCCCTCTATGACTAAAGACTTTTTCCTTTCAGTATCAGAAATACACCAAGAGAGACATTCTAAATTGGACAAACATAACAAAAAATAAACAGAAAATTGCTGAGGTAACAAATGCAAAACCTAGAAAGGAAAAAGGAGAAATTTACGATGCACATCCCTATCGATCATGAAGTTAAGCAAAAGTACCTGATCAATTGTTCGGATGTCTGGAGAAAGGCCACCGTGGACACAAAGTACCTAGAAGATCAAAAACAGGAAACCCACCAATATTTAAGGCCAAGCATATTAAAATGTGGATAAATGTCATGCATAAAAAATTACATACACAAACAGAAGAAAGGGGCTTACAGTGCCATCTATGATTGCTGAGAGGGTTAGATAATCAAAAACATCAGTACAATACCGCCATGCATTGGCATTTCCGTACTTCCTCTGGCATTCATCATAGAAACCATATACCTAGCGAGAACAAAACGTCAGCAAAACTTGAAGATCTATCATTGCAAGTGCAGAATCATGGAACTGAAAATTCAAGAATATTGATAACTGAATTCCAGACGGATCACATCAGGAAATTGCAGCAAATTGTAATAGGATATATCAATGATAACAAACATAAAGATTTCAAGACAAGGTCAGTTCTGACTGTAATAAAGCATACTCCTTAAGACAGAAGAAAACTGACAGCAAAACTGGGAGAAAACTTCCAAAATCATGACAACATCTATCTAGCTCCTATTCCAGATATCAACTCTAGCTATTATGTTAAAAACAAAAAACCAAAAACTCATCTAAACCATGTATGCTTGCCACAGATTTAAAATAAGAAGGCTTTCATTTCTTGATATTCTCAAGAACCTATTTCATTTGCAGCAACAGGGAAATTCAATGAACAAATGAACCTGACTAAATGCATACCTGAGTTAGTTGCCGGCTTTCATGATTTCCACGCAAAAGTGTGATATTAGCTGGGTATCTAGAAAAGCAGAAAAAGCAATAAAAGTTCAGAAAGTTAGCACAGAAGCAACAATTTACGTTATGTAAAAGAACTTTGCAAACAAATAATTTCAGAAATAGCCACAGCAATATACATTTATTATATTCCATAATGAGCTTTAAGGGGCATGACTGCCACTATACTAATGATAACAATTGGCCTCAAGGCCATTATTAGGGAAATTGCTGTTCTGTGGTTACATGAACTCAACGCTAAAAATGAGCATATAATTACTTCTAAGAGACTTTCCAAAAAGAAGAAGTTGAATAAAATCACTATGTTTAGCTCTGTACCACATAAAATGCTGGAAAACCCATCAATCCACCAGAGTTGAATTCTCATTTATAAGCTTTGTGCCTCTCCTACCCAATTTCTAATTCAGAGATACATCAATATTACCTCTTAAGATGCCGACATGCTACTATAAAGAATCACTCCGTAAAATTTAAGAAAACATGCATGAGAATCATAAAACACTCAATATTTTCTCCCATGTAACCCGCAAAAGTAAGTAACCTTGAACTCCATAGGCACTAAAATATGATGTGAACATATAATGCACCAAGAAAAAACATAAATACAGACGTGCACTACCAAAGAATAATCAACAAAAAGATGCACAGGCATATTGAGTGCAGATTTCACGAGGCATGCACACAACATAAACCCATACCTTGCTTTAAGGAGCAATAAAATAGTGAAAACTTCAAGACTATTGTAACCCCGATCAACAAAATCTCCCTGCCAAAGCACTAGGAACATATAAGCTTCCAAGATATGGCACATGGCAATATGCAACAAGAGTTAACAGTAGCCCAAGAAAGCGAAATAAAAATTACCATAAATATGTAATTTGTTTCAGGAACATGGCCTCCAGTCTGGAAAAGTTTCATTAGATCATGAAACTGACCATGAATATCACCACAAACGGTCACTGGACTGTTGACAGGCTGCACATTGGACTCCTCGATGAGGATTTCTTTAACCTGTGTTGTTTACAAGCAACAGAAACTAAGGAACATGAAGTCACGAGATCTCCACATATTTTGTATTCCTTAGTTTTTATTTTAAAATAAATGAGGATTCCAGCACATTGTGCTAATTGTGAAAATTGTTCCAGAAATACTTTGCATGCTGGTGGTAAATTATTATTCACTAAGGCACAAATAAAACAGCAACAAAATGAGCTGCTATCATATCGGACCATCATTTTCCACATATATTTTCCAGAATGCAAAACAAAATGGCAGTCATTGTTCATCCAATTCAGCAAACATTGGATACAGAACGAAAATAAAACTGGTAAGCATTGCATCTTCCATAACCCATCCCGTTTTAAAAGATGGAAAATGCATTCAATTCTCCACTGACAACCAAATTCAACTCTGTTTAGCTGCCAGAAATGTTTGGTTTGCCCAGAAAACAAACAATAAATAATTAAAGAAAGCGAAGTCCCGGTAACACATAAGCATAAATAGAAATCATAAGAGTAAAAAAGAATTTCAAACAGATTATTGTCGTTTCCGAGGCACAATAGGGGCAGAGAAGAGCAGAAGAAAACCCTAATACCATAAGGAAAGAAACCCTAGGAACAGAGAAAGAAAAAAACTATTACGTATTCACATAGAAGTTGAAGCTCGTCCTCCAACAGATGCTGTCCTTCCTTTACCTTGGCTATCCACTGATCCAAATCCATCTCTATCTCTCTTAATTACTTTTTGAATCTCTCTCTCTTTTATCCTCCGATATTATCAATACCAACCGAAACCTCTACCAAGAAAAAGAGGAGAGGGAGAGCAACAATTGTCCTCTTTTGTTTAATTTTTGTATATGACTGCTATTTCTAACAAAATTGAACAGATCTGCTAGTGCTCCGCCAATGCTTCAAAAATAAATAAATAAATATATTCACACTTGTTTTGAAAAATACAAAAAACGAAAAGAAAAGAAAACCCAGCAGCAGCACACGCGAGACGAGACGAGCCCGATGGAGGAAGCGAAATGGAAACAGCGAATCACTGAAATGTTACTGCCCAAACACTGCGCTGTTCATTATTTTACGAAAAGTCCAATGGGCCCATTCTCCCCCCAAAGCCCATTAATTATTGCATAGGCGGAGTCCCCTCAAAAGGCCCAAAACCACTGTAAAATATATGACCCAAACCTAACCGAAATTTTGATTTTCTTGAACATTCAATTCAAGCACAAGAAACTTCCCTTCCCACACCCTAATTCGGGTTCTTGAAGCTGATCTTTTCTTCTTTGAATCGACTATAGATGTTTTTTTGACGGAATTGTGTCTCTATTTGGATTTGGAAGTAGAGATTTCTTCACTAATTTGGAAGCTGGGGAAAATTATTGATATTTTCCGAGCTTTTCTTTGATTATAATCCTTTTATTCACCCAACTAATAACTCGGTCCTGGACATTACCTTGAGCTTCTGGCTTGCTTCCTATATCTTTATGAGAAGGTGAAGACTGAAGCGTTCAGGTAATTTTCTTTTTGTCTTATTTTCCAGAACGTCATATGTTATTATCAAAATTTTTCTAGTTGATGACCTTCCATATTCTTTATACCCAACATTTATGAGAATCGGTAAATTATGTAACATTCATGGAAGACTATGCAAATATTGCTGTAAGGTTCAAACCAGAAAAAATTAAAGCCTCTAAACTCCCCAATATTCTGCCTCGGTATTTTAGTTTGAACCTGTCTTTTAACAGTCAAATTATTTTAATTTGATAATTATGTTTAATATATTCTTTTCTTACCGTATTAATTATTTTGAATATGTTAAATGACCATCCAATTTGATGCAAATCATATAATTCAATCTTTATGCTAAAAAAATACTTAACATAAATGGTTATTAAATGCTGATGTCGATGCAGTCAGATATTTATTTATACATAATGTTAGTGATATCAAACAAATTGCTAAGTTTCCCCAATTGAAGCTCATTGGTAACATAAAAGAAATACATTTTATCAGAAGAATTAGCAAAATTTTAGATTAAGAATTTAAGCTGTGATTCTTTGAAACTGTCATCGAGTGTTGAATAGCTCCAGATTTTTTTTTTTAACAATTCTCTGGATTAGTGGCCTGTAGAATGAACTCTTTAACTTCATCCTGGAGGCTATTGGTTATCCAAAATGATATTATGCTATTCCGAGGATTCATACTTTTTTAGCATGCCCTCTTTTCATGCATGCACTGCATGATACACATTAAGATGACAGAGATATTGTGCAGAGAAGTCATGGGAGATGACTTGTTGGGTCCGAGTAGCTCTACAAGTGCCATTGGTTCCTCCAATATAGGCTTTCAGGTACACATCCCCTACTATATGTATGAATTCTTTGTTTCTTTGAGAATTAGTTGTGTACTCATTTCCTAGGTGGGGATTGTAGCTCCTGAAGAAGCATGGATGGAAAGAAGGTACTGGTCTTGGAGTATCCGAGCAGGTAAGTTTCTTTCTTTCTCTCTTTGTCTGTTGTTTTGGACTTTTGTGCTTGTTAATCTAGTGGACCATATATATTTACTTCTTTTTTGCGGGAATATTTTGGCTTGAAATTGCATTTATGTTCCAGTTCAACCGACTTGTCTCTTGTTAGTTTGACAGCCAAAGGTTTAATTGTAAATCATCCTTCCTATTTACTACTACTAATCACTTTGTGGTTCAAACAGGGGAGGTTGGAGCCTGTAGAAGCATACTTGAAGAATAACAAACGAGGTTTAGGAGCAGATAAGTTAAAGAAGAGGGCTCCTAAGCCTCTTGAATCCCCTGCCTCCAAGGAGAAAAATAGAAAGGTAAAGTTTCGTTCTTATTCATTCTGAAAGTTGTTTTGTTTTCTTGAGGCAAAATGAGACGTAGCAAACACACAACTCAAAAAATTAATTTTATGCCATGGAAATGGAAAAGGCCTGGCTTAGAGATTCCAAGTAATTGGATTGCAGGTCTCGCCTGAGAGGTGGACTCTGCCATGTAGAAAAGTGTTGCAGGAGGGGCTTCCAATTCTCTGATACAATGATGTGGTTGTGGAGGTTCTACTAGAAGATATAACTGTACTTGTAACACCCCGCCATCCCCGTTGGAAGGATGCCGGAGTGCCACGCGAGCAAACACATATAAACGAATCCATATACACATGTATAAACAAAAACCAATAAGATGTAAAAAAACTTTTAATCATTTAATAATAAAACCTGTTTACATGTAACATATATCAATATCGTTTTACAAAAAGAGGCTTGTAAGCAAATACATATACAAAAATAATATTTGTTCCTTTACAAAAATTTACTTTGATATACACAAGCCATATACAAAAATTTACAGCGGAAGACTTCAAAAATAACTTCATTCAAAAAGACTCCTAGTGACCGACCTGCAGATATCCGACTCTGAACTGCACTCGCCACCTGCACGGGAAAAGAGCCCGTGCTAAGCGATAACGCTTAGTGGGGAGGAACAAAACAAACAAACAATATGCATTTACAATATTTATACAATAATAATTTAATGATTCATAAGCAAAGGCATCAAAATTACATGTAAACATATCTTTAAATTCCTTATTTGACATGTATAAATATATACATTACATGCAATTAAATATTCAAATCATGATTCTCATCATTCCAAGTATACAGATTCAAGGGGCATAAAATAAAGTTATGCAAGAACTCATATACCTCATATACTTATAATCATGTCAATAATGCATTTCAACATATGCAACACATTTAAACATATAGCCTGATTAGTCTAAAATACTCTCTAGAAGTGGATGCGGTCAATTGGATACTGATAGGACACAGTATCCCAAGCATATAGAGACATGAGTCTCAAACATGTACTTTTCATATAGAGACCGAAGTCTCGCATTTAAATCCATATAGACCCATACAGGATCGAAACAAGGATCCAAACGGACCCACGTATAGCGTTTTATCATATAGCAGCTGCACACAAACACTGACCTAAATAAGCGCTTACTTATCCACTACTATGACTATTCAGACTTAAAAACTCAACTCATAATTCAAGCACCAAATCAGTATTAAATACACTAAATGCAAATACATATTTCACGTGTACATGTGTCTAAATCAAAATTCCGAAATATTTAAATACATCCAGTATCAATTACTAGAGGCAGAAGTATAAATAATTCGCATTTAAGTTAGTTTATGTTCATGTAAAATATAAACTAGTAAATTATGTACATTAATTATTTAATTAAGTATACAACTCAATATTAAACAATTATTAATTACAAATCAGATTTTAAATCCAAACTTTTGTCATGTAATGCAAAAACCCTTGAAATCAGAAGTTAAAATCATGTTTTTAGAAAACAAGGCAGCAGGGACGGCTGGTCACGAGTCACCCAGGCAGTGGTGTCTCGTGACGCAGCTTCACGCGAGCGCCAGGCAGAAGAGCAGGCGGTCACGGCGTGACCACCAGTCACGTCTCGTGACGCCTGAGAGGGGAGGGGAGATCACGATATCTTGTCCCAGGAGAACCAGTGAGAGGTCGCGAGGCATGATGCTCCATCACGTCGCGACTTTCCACAGGAAGGAAGGTCACGGCGTGATGCTTCATCACGCCACGTGACTTCCCAAAGAGGGAGGTCACGGCGTGATGCTCCATCACGTCACGTGATCTTCCTCTCACATTCCTTCATCTTCTCCAAACCAACTTTCCAGAATTCTCAGAAAAACGTGAAAAACCAGAAGATCCAGAAAACAGAGTACAACTTAAACTCCAAACCCCATTTTGTCTAAAATCATTTCTCATACAAAAATCATGCTAACACATACCTTTAAGTCTTCTGAGCACAATTACAGCAATTAGAATACCAGTATCACATTTTTACAACTAACACAGAAGCAATGCCAGAACATTAACTTTCCAGGAAATCCTTATTCAAACTCATACATATTCATCTCATTGCATGTTCATGTTATTTCTTTTCTACTGTAATCATGCATACACATCGTATTTCTCATACATTTTGCTAACCAATTACACATAAATGACAGACATACAATAATGGCAATCAGGATCCAAAACGAGAAAATGACAGACTCTCCCAAACCTGTTACTGAAGTCCAAAAACCTCCACTGAACTCTTCAATCCACAATCTTCCCTTTTCCCTTCTCTTTTCTTTTATCCTCAGATGCTTGCAAACAGATAAAACCACAATCAAAATCCAATAACAGAATCTCTATAAACCTTAAGAAAAGAAGAAGAACCACACGAAAACCAAGAGCCACTTACCTTCTGAAGCTTCAAAGCTCAAAACCAAAGCTCTCAAAACAGATGAATACACACATGCAAGTGAGAAGAAGAGCAGAAAATGGAGAGGGAAAGATGGCTAACGTGAGAGAGAGCAAAAGAGAGAAAACCTCATGTGTTTAGTTTCCAGAAACTAACAACATTCAGCCCCTTTCTTTTCTCCCACCCACGTACACACACACTCACTCTCCACTTGGCACACATGCACGATTCCTCAAATCCACTTATTCCCTTTTAACAGATTACTAACAGTTCTTTTTCAAATCTTCAAATAGGTCCCTCTTAATTCCTTTATACTCACTAGAATAAAATCTGCACTCTAATTACATCCAATTCCAGCAATTAAATCTCTATCCTCTTGTAAATTACTCAATTACCCTTAATTGCCCAATTAAAATCGCTAATTCCAATTAGGCCACTAATGGGGTGTGACAGTACTGGTCTGGAGTTCTAGGCCATAGCCAAAGATTTACTGGATATGGTTAGGTTGGGGGTGTCTGAGTATAGTATAAGAGCAAGAGATGAACTCAAAACTTTTTCTAATTTCAGATTCGCAGTAGATGCTTAGGCTGATTTGTCATAGGACAATGAGGCATGATCGGAACCTACTGCATGCATATCAACATCATGAAATACTAATTTGTTAGGAGCATTGAATTGGCTGCTTTGTAC
This sequence comes from Excoecaria cochinchinensis, assembly GCA_947683425.1. Taxonomy (NCBI): domain Eukaryota; kingdom Viridiplantae; phylum Streptophyta; class Magnoliopsida; order Malpighiales; family Euphorbiaceae; genus Excoecaria; species Excoecaria cochinchinensis. Next base: position 68,502 of record CANTUQ010000125.1, on the reverse strand, counting down.
TATTAACTTCATGAATTTATCTAGTTTCTACGATATTGGCATAAGATAAAGATTTTAGAATTTTGATCTTCTGTGCTTCATCTCCTGATGCATGTGCTAATATTTATCATTTTCTTACAAGATTCAGGAACATTCATCTTCAAAAAGATCCAAGGCGCTCTCTAAGAAACAAAGGAAGTTGCAGGAGTTAGAAAAGCATTTAGAAGAGAGAGAATTCGAGCGGGCTTTTTTTCGAGAATTCTGGCCTGATAATGTTTGACGTGAGAAATCCATTTTTACTTTTGTATTTTCCCCCATTTGTATTTTCCCCTTTATTCTGTATACTTTAGAAAGCTGAGTTATGTATAGTTATTTTTGCACCAACTCAGCAATGAAGGGCGCTTACACTTTAGTTGATAACATATAACCTTTTTGTCCTTGAATTTCGAATGCATAGACCTCTCTCTTCTTTTGGAGTTTTATTCTTTGCCTTTTTTCTCCTTTTATAGATATTACCCTTAGGTCGTGTACTCATTAATGGGTTATAAGTAGACCTGGCAAACATAACAGAAACCAGAACAGGTCCGATGATTTTGGGTGCGGCTCAGTTTTGTTGGGGTTTGGATTTTTCAGATCACTTATTTTTCATGTGGATTTAGGTCAAGTCTTGAGTTATGACTGAAAATTGGATGAAATTGAAAATTGAATCATAAGTAATTCAATAAATTTGGTTCGTTTTCGGTTTACCAATTTGTTTTTGATTTTACGGTGTTTAGGGTCAATTTTTTTTTTTTGGTTTTCTTATTTAAAATATATAATTGATATTATATACAATTCATCATATTAGTTGATTTATTTTTTCGGTATAATGGGTCAATTTTGATCACCGTCAAATTTGAATAAACATATCACTATTCATTATGAAATCGTAGTCCAAATTTTAATTTCAATTTTAACACCTTAAATAGATTTGTTTTTGCTTCAAATTCAACTCTCGGCCTGTTTCAAATGCAATGTTTATAGCCTAAAAAAAATAATATTCATATTTCAGGTGATATTATTCCTATTGGGATGTACTATTTACGGTTCGAAATGTAATATTTATAAATTTGAAAATTTTGAAGCTACATTGTTTGAAATTTGAAATGTTATGATTTGATAAGAAAAAAATAATAAAGCACAGCTTAGTGGCAATAATAACATAAGATGGTAGATAGGGCAAATTAGGGTATAAAGTAAATAAAAATTAAAAAATATATATATATAAATAATAGAAATAGTTAAATACAATATACACTATATACCACTTAATTATTATTTACTATAATTTATAAATAAATATAATATAAAAAAATTGAGCCAGAGTTTGAGACAGATCTAATCAAATTTTAGATATTTTTGAACAATTTTTCGGATTACAGGTTGGATTCTGAATCTGAATCGAATTTGATCTTAAAATTTTAAATTATTCAAGTTCAACCCATTCAGATTTTTTTGGAATTTGGCCCGGATCAAAAACTTGGTTAGTTACAACTTAGAAGGGCCCATCACTTTAATGATAAGGGAACTCTAAGGAGAGTTTTATCAAGAGAAGACTGACTTGAGGGAGTTTCAAAGATACAGGAGTTGATAAATTGTCTGTGCTTCTTTTTTTTTTTTTTTTTGGTTTCAAGAAATTTGGTTATGAAGCTCGTTGATAGACTTGCACTTGTATTGATTTTCCTTGATTTAAGACTTTAATGGAAACTGGCCATCTGTACAGGCAACGAAAAAAGTTACTGCTGCTGTTTTTGACAATTCATCTTTGAGATTATATGATTAATCCTAATATTCAATTATATACATAAAAATAAATCAGGACAGGAATTAGAAACTCTACTTCTGTACAATGTAAAAGCTTTTTAGTTGCTCCCTATGTTCTTTGGCAGGAACAAAAAAAAAAGAATAAAGAAAAAAGCAGTTTATGCTCAAGAGGATGATTCACTTATTCTTTTTGTTTTCATCAAGTTTAATGAGCTGAACTGGAGCTGCTGGTATTCGAATCCACCATTCCCTCAACCGCCTTCGGCACCTCTCACTGCTTTCCTTCCTATAAGGCATTTCCCGTGTGAAAGCCTCAAAAAATACCAGTAGAACTAGGTGCTTGAATGGCACAAATGCAAACATGGCAGCTGCAAGGACCAGGAATAGAGCGACCATTTCTGTAGCCTGGCAAGCATATAAACTTAGATAAATAAAGAAGCACTGGTAAGCGTTAACGAGTATATTTTTTCAGCATAACCATGCAATTGATGAACTGGATCACAAAACAAAACCAACAATCAGCAACCTTACCACAAAATGAGATCAAGAAATAGGACTCTTGCTAACCTGTTGTCTAAACTGTACGAGGTGTATGTAGTCATAGGCGACTTTTCCAATCAATAACAATCTCATCTATGCAAACTTTATATAACAAGTCTAGCAAGATGGTAAATGTAAAGTGCTTTACCAATTCAAATCCACAAACAATAGAAAAGAATTCAAAGACCTGTATTGGGGCACACCCCATGACAGAAAAAATCCTAGAGGTATTCAATAATGATTCAACATATAAAAGTATTTCTCTAACAGATCTTTTCAAAAATATAACATCCAAATTGGCTAAATCACGCATCACACCATCCTATTTTTCCCAATTGCTTCCTGAGTAGGTTATATTTCAAATTGTGAACATGCCTCGTTACAAATCCCCAAGTTTCCTTGGGAAATTAAATACTTATCCAAATTCAACTTTCATTTCCAGGTTCAGGCATCTAAGAAGTTTCAGAGAATTTGGGCAAACACGTGATGATAAGTCTTTTACCTGGGGAAGAACAGCAAACAAAAGAGCTCTGATCTTCAGAAGAATAATATTCCCAGACTGAATTAGTGTTTCAACTTGAGTGATAGCCTCTTGCAATGTCAGCAGCTGTTCTACAGCATTTTTATTAGGTGGTGCTCTAACTCTGAAGGCATCTAAAGAGTCCTTTTTGCAAAAATGCCTACGGAAGAACATGAAAAGTGCAGAGCACACAAAAACTGATGGCAACATATACCTGGTCCAGCCCCTACACATCGCAATAAATTGCAACATTACAGTTGGTTCGTTAATTTAACTTATCAATCAAACTCTCAAATTTATCCAGTAATGCTGCATATACTAAGTTCAAAATTCAATAACAATGCAGCAATGGAGAATGGGAAAAAACAAAGAAGCATTAACCTACTTAAAATAAACTCTTCATAAGTACAAAAATATGAAGTTGAAAAATTACAGTCAAGTCCCATCAGCTTTTTCTATATGTTAAGAGGATTAAATAAGGATGCAGAGAGATCCATACAAACTTAACTTCCATAGACTCAGCTTTATAGTCAAGGTATTACTGTTACCCCTACACATCTTGTGTGCGGAAATAGAATAGAATGATGTTATGACAACCATCATAAGCCTTTAAAATGCATAAAGCTCCCTCAATCCAATGCACATTACTGCCTCCCTCGAGTAACACAAACAAGAATTATAGAAAGAGGTTCAGGAGTTATTGTTGCTTACTTGAAAGCATCTCAATCTGACTTTTACTATGGATTGATTATGGCATCTCAAAACCTTTTGAACAGTCTTGCATCTCCTTTAGCATCCAAATCAACATATAAATTTAAAATCTATGCACAATCATTTGGGGATCTACAGCTAGTTGTTTATACAAAAAGGTACAAATGCTCTCCAGAAGATATTCAAGTGAATTCATGCATGCTTTATCTCAATTCAGCTAGGAAGCCTACAGTTTACCATATTTAATAAAAATTCTACATTTGCTTCCAATGAATTATGCAGTATCACAAGGCAATTGTTGTTTCCCGGAAAATATTGCAACTTGGATACCTTACATCCAAATCAAATTAAAATTAAGATGGCCTGGTTTACAAAAAGCAGGAGGATTATTCCTATTCTGTAGTCAAAGCACTATAGAAGCTTCCAATGAATAAGTGAAATGAAAAGTACCCAATTCAGATCAGAAGCCAAGGAAACCATAGTAGGTCTATTACAAGCACATCCAATATTAACTGCATAGCTAACAGTTGTACTTTTCAATTTTGGACCAACTTCTCTTTCATGTTTATCCCAAATGAGGAGAGTGCAATAAAATATATTTATTCTGGGTCGTACAGCTAAGAAATTATCAGAGTAATATTCAAGCAAGCTTACAGATGAAGTGTTTTAGTAAGGATTGCTCTCTATAGTCCTACAACCATTGATTTTGATCCTTGATCAACGTAACAGGTTTGGGATGGAATAATAATGATAACCAACCAAGCCTGTGTTAAAAATGCTAAAGCTAGCATAATTTTGTCCAGATGTTATTGTTCCTTTGTTGACATAATGATTTATGGATGCTAGAACCTTTACCTTTCTTCTCAACACCATCCATGCCTCCACCAGTATCCATGTAATATAACCAAACACAACCATACAAACTGCATCAGAAGAAAAGTTACCTTGATATAGCTAGGCAGCATATTACCAGAAACACCATTGATTTGAATGGATCTTCCCAAGAGGCCAAAAGTTGAAGATGGCTAGCAAGTTCAATAACTGGAAATAGTAGTTCCTACAATGAACAAAAAGAAAGAATTATAACTAAAAAAAAAAAATATTCTTTGTACAAGCTCCAAATGTTCAAGTGGCCAACACAATAGGTTTTGTCAAATGGCACTCTCTCGGTTCCTCTTTGAGCATAGGTTTTGAGAATTTTTCTTCATTCCACTTCCAAATGTCCCTTTTCAAACTCCAAGAAGCATATATTATATATTTTCCTATGTTACTCTTATGTTTGCACTCAAAATTAAATAATTTTAAATAATTTCAAAATTAAATAATTCCAAAAGTAAATAGAGGGAGATGATATAATTTTAAATAATTGGAAAAAGGTTTAGTAAATCACAATGAGCATTTATAAAAAAGATGGTAATTAATCATTTCATTGGTTCAAAAGCTATAATTAACGAGGAACGGAGGAAGTGACTTGATGAGTGTTACCAAACAAGTAGAACGGTCAATAAAAAGACCCTCATAAAGAAAAATGCAATATTTAAAGACCCTAGAAAAAATTAGCAACTTGATTTATAAAAGATGTCATTTATTTGAGCTGTCAGAAGTATAGATCTTGTTGGTTGTTGACTTACAGCATCCAAGATTGTATTGACTAATAAGGTGGTCCATCTAAAAGGCTATGGAAAAGCTATCCCAAAACTTTTCCAAACAAAAGAAACCTATTTTCTTGATGAGAAAACTTAAATAATAAAATTTACAATTTTGCAGTCATAGATTGGTCTCAAAATGATTTCAGCCCAGGAATCAATAGTTGCCAAATATTGTAACCAACCTTCGTTACTGCAACATTAGTATCAATGCCTTCAACCTTGACTTTGTCCACAGTTGCTTGGGCAGCTTCAGCCTTTACAATATTTGATACCGACTGTTTGACTGCTGTATCCAAGGAATTTATCTCACCAGCACAAAGATCTCCCATTGTCATTGCTTCTCCTTGTAGATTTAACTCCTTTTGTAAAGTAAAACCAAGCCTACCAAGTGTCAAAAGCGCAACTGCTGAAAACTTTGGCTGCTGTTTTGCATTTGCAGATTCATCAACATTGTATGGGGAAGCCATGACCTTTAGGAGTGCTAGGCGATTTGAAAGAGTTTCCAAGATCATATCTCCCCTGGGAAGACTTTCAGCCAGTTTAAAAGGAAGTACAGTTTTGTAATTGGATGAGAAGAATTGGAAAGCTTCTCTAACAGCACGGTATCGGAAAATGCTTAGAATAGCCCTTGCCAGCACCTCCAGTTTCTGAGTCTCTTTGAATTTTTTTTTTCTGATAAACTTGTGAGCAAGCAGGACCTCAATGCATATATCTAGCCAATAATCTCGCCGAGAATTACCTTTAAATTCAGGGAACTCAAAATATACTGGCTCTACTCTGGGGGAGAGAGAGAGAGAGAGAGAGAGAGAGGGGGGGGGGGGGGGGTGGGGAAATACAAGAAGAAGTTAATAATAAGTGCCTCATATACACTTGATTGATAACATCTACAGATGCAACAAACTCTCAAAGTATAAAAATTGTTCATGCAAGGATGAAAGATAACATACACAGATGTCGATTTGTACATCACAGCTTTATCAAAGAGGCGAGCACCCAATGGTCCAGTCAGTTCAGGTTTTATGACCTGTTTCATATCCGTTGCCAGATCATATCTAACTGCTTTATCATACAGACCAACTCCAAATGACTCGAAGTACAGAGCATAATTAGTCAGCGTTAACCGACCTAAGCAAACAGAACATTGACATAAATAAAGACAGGAAGTACAGTATATGATAAACAAGCAAAATCATAGTCTTTAATAGAGTTTATCTTAAATTTAATCAATTAATGGATTGATGCTGGCTGAAAAACGTAAAATCAATTCAGGTATTTTTTCCTTGTATAATATGAAGAGTCAAGCCCGAAAAAATAACATGTAACGAGGTTAGAGATCTCATTTCAGTTTCTAAGTCTTGGACTTGGTCAAACTTGGTATATAATCGGAATTCTTTCGAAAATCATACTGTGAAATCGCAAACATGAATTAGCATTAACACCTATGTTTAATGGACCTTGAGATATCTTCCGCTGTAATTATTCAGCAACTTACCAGGCCACGCTGACATTCCAATATGCTGCAGAATTGGTTGAGTGGGGACCATCCCATCAACGTCCAGAATGATCTCCCCATCAGCAAGCTGAAGATTGGAAAAGAGCCCTGGTTTACTTTTTGCTGCCCTAATTATCCTACAGAATAAGGAGCCACAAAGGAACACTAAAATTGAATAAAGAATAGGAAACAAAAACATCAAGGTGAAGATTTTCACAGATTTTTGGTCTATTCATAAGTCCATGCACATACCATCTTTTCTTCCTCCATCAATCAAAATTTAGGGACATTCTGAACTGACATTCACAGAAACCAAAATTTAGGGACATTCTGAACTGACATTCAGATAAACCTATAATACAACTGCTATCATTTTGATCAAATTTCACTAGGAGCCTTAAATATCATATTATCTAAAAGATACAGAAAAAAGAAGCCAAGGTATTGTCTAAAGATTTGGAGACTTATAGGACAATATGCTAAGTGGAATAGAGAAACAGACTCCTTGGGAGACACATAACAAAATTATCAACATGTTTGTCTTGTACCTGCGAGGTAGTGTTTCGCAGGAAAGTAGACCCACTCAAGAACACTGCATTGCTTTTGACTGAAGGATATATATAATTTGCAGTGAACAATTTGTACACTGAATGAAACTATAATCTCAGTAAAAAAGATATCTGAATCTATAACCTCAAAGAAGACCTAAAGCAAAACTGAGTAGGCAGTGAAGAGTAATTATTTTTCATCCAATTTGAATTACAAGTGAATGACTTTAGAGATGAGTAGGACTCTCTGTCCTAAATGTTAAGAGCGCATTGAAATTCCAAAGTATTTTGGATAAAACAACGTAGACATCAGTTTTTTGTGATTTTCTTCCTCTATTCCAGTTCCACAAGAGATATAAATTGCAGTACTTCAATAAGGAAGAATAAAGAAAATATGCGAAAGGATTTGATCCTATCATTTGCAAATGCCTTAATGTTATCAGCCACTTAGTAATACAAATTTTGCGCACATAATTACATGTCATATGCTTCCTTCTCAGTTTCTTCTGGCTAGAACACCTTTTATATGAACTGAAAGAAAGTTAGTCATTGTTTTTTTCTTTCTTTCAGCAATCAACTGAGCAACTGAAGCTGCATGATAAAGAGGCAAATATAACAGAATGATGCAGTAACAATTTTAGCAATGTGTGTAGAAGTATTACTTATGATATTTCCAGGGCAAGCATCTAGAAGGACAAGTAAATAACTGAGAAGAAAAGAAAAAAAATGAATAAAGACCAATGAGAAAGTCCATACTTGTCCAGGGTGTGAATATATTTATCATAAATGAGAAAATGAAGCCGGCCACCCGAAGAGCTAGTGAGTGCATCAAAAAGATTGTGAGCAGTCATGACATCTGCAATGACAACACACGCAGGAGCTATGCGTGTAAAAGCCTCTCGGCCAACAGTTTTTGTGTAATCAACCTGATGTTGTGGAAGTAGAAACTTAGTGGTGATTGAAATAACAAGCAAAAGACGGATGTTCTAAAAAGTTACACGTAGTACTAAAAAAAAATCCACATGATAGCATGAAAAACCTTATGAAACTTCTATATAATATGTAGAAGAGAAGAAAAGGACCTGAACAGCCATGTTAGTGGAGGTTGAATAAAAGAATGATCCCCCATCCTCATCCTCTTCTTGCAGGTTACTGGGGGAGGCAGTTTCCTACAGATGAAAACAAATTTAGGGAAGAAACCCCAATTCAAGAGGCCAGTAATTGAAAGGATTAGAAAACAACAGTGGCATTGCAACGTTATACATTTGAGAAATGGAGAGCAGGTAACAATACTTTGTCTTGTGATTGGGCGTCAACACTAGGAGCCTCCCAGGCGAGCATCATGTCGTATGTCAGACGACGGAAATCTTTGTCGCTCAAATAATTAGGGTTAGTGGTGAGAGAATTAAGGGCTTGGTATGAACAGAACTCAAGGAAGTTTCTGGCATAAGTGAAAAGTTGCTTAACGCTCTCGGGTAGCTCAATGTCGTAATGGTGCTGTAACTCTTGGGTAGGGACTCCAAGGATCCTGAAATGCCATTAAATTTAATAAAATGAAAATCTGAAAACGAAAATGCATAAAATAAAAGTATCGATTTCTTGAAATTGATTACTTAGAACAGCGAGCGACGACAGAATTAGCGAGAGGGGATAGCTGAGGAATGGCTCTAGGGGAAATGACCGGTGAATCATGAGAACCATCTTCGCCTGATCTTATTCTCTGAAATAACGATTTCAGTGAATTTTGATGGTTTTTCATAAAATTCTCTAGCATTCCCAGCTTCGGTGATCCTTCCATCTTTTTTCTCTGTGGTTAAATCAATCGATCAAGTCTACAATACACGGCCAAAATTCGTTCCAACTGGAGAAGATTACCATCTTCATGCATATATTGTCTCATTTGCCGCGGCTTCTCTCTATCCACACCAAAATGCCGTTACTTCTCTGTGCTTTTCAGTTTTCACACACTCTCTCTCCATTAGTTTCATTAATCTTCCTTTCAAGTAGACATGGGCTCGCTTATCCGGATTCGGCCCAATCCATCCGTAATGGGTTTGAACACACATTTTTGGAGAAATCTAAGTTTTGAAACCCGGGCCGGGCATAGGATTTAATGAGAGACTGGGCCAGCCATTGCTCAGCCTACCTATTGTATATAACTGTATTCTGTTTGTTTTCCTGGAAAAAGTTGTTAGACCTGTTATGTAGAAAAGAAATATGGGCCAAGCTCAGAGCGAGACGGCGGCGGCGGCTCCAGCAGTTGACCACACTACTCAAAAGCAGCATTCACCATCACCACCACCACCATCATCATCGGTTACGCCACGTGATTCTCAACCACCAACTTCTTCTTCATTGGATTCTCTAATTGCAGGTAACGATATTTACTTCTTCTATATCGAACTCCAGCCTCTGTGTGTGTGTGAAAAAGAATTATCCTTTTACTGTAAAATGTCCACGTAGACTTGCCCCGAATATGGATCAGCTTTGATTATCTTCCTCGCAGTACTTCAATTAATTTTTTATGTTTTTCTTTTCCAGTTAGCAAGGTAATTTTAGATTATGGCGATGGGTATACCATAAATAGACAAGGAATAAGACTGAAGGATCAATTTGGTTGGTATAAGTTGTGGATCGACCACCCACAATTAAGATATAATCTATTCGTTTTGAGCTAGACGATAAATGAAAACATTCTATTTGCTTCTCTATTCCACGAGGCAGAAAAATAAAATTTAGGATTTTATATTTTTCTCTTTTGATAGTTGGCCGCTATTATAATGGCAAAAATGCTAATGCATTTGCTCTATTGGGATATGAATATAGTAGCCTTACTAATTCTTCTAGTGACTCTTTTTGGTATGGATGCAAGCAATGTAGAAAGAGACGTTTGATTTTATTCATCTGATACCACCTCTTCTCATGATCCAGTGTACCGATTCTTTGTCATGCTCCTAATAGTTGCTGGTGTGCATTTTGAAAGAATTAGTGTCTCACAGTCATTACGCCTCTGCATCTCTGCCCAGCTTGTTTAGGGAGTGGATTTGATCTCAGTTGGAGCTAGATTTGAAACCTGAGCTATCACAAGTAATTTCTTCTTTATGGCTTTTGCAGAAGCTGCAGCATACGGCAAGGTTGCGAATGAGGTTAGCCCACCTCAGATATATATATCTTATTTTATTTGCCCTGTGATTAGGAGTTGCATATAATCATGTTGAACTATGACTTTTTCAGTCTCTTGATGCAAAGGCACAGAAAGCATTAGAATGCCCATGCATTGCTGAGTTGCGCAATGGCTCCTGTGGAGTTCAGTTTTCAGATGCATTCCTTTGTTTTCTCAAAAGTACTGCTGAGGGAAAGGTGGGTCAAGTAGACTCTAAGAGCTTCAATTTTCATTTTCAATCATCCAATTTGGTTTTCACTATACCCGTTCGTAGGTTCATTGGCTGGAAAGCTGCAGAATTTTTCGCATCATTGTAAATCAGAGACCACTTGAGCATAAATTTTCCCATCCTCCTGTTGAGGAATCAATAAAATCAGAATGAGAGTTTGGGGTGTGGATCAACATTCACCTTTTCTCTGGCTGCTGGATTTTCATTTTCGTTGTTAGGTTGCAGTTGCTGTCTCAGGTGGCTTGGTTCAAGTCATGAAGGGGCTGAGTCACCTGTTGCCCAGCAAAAGTGATCATTTGCTAATTTCTTGAAGTGCTGATAGTCCTTGAATAGTAGGTTACCGGTATAACTAAGCTTGCACTAACACAAAGAGGTGACTCATAAAGCATGGATATATCAAATGCTAATATTCTGAAGAGTTGATAGTTCTGGACAGGTTGCGTGTTGTATAAATAGATTGGCTAACAAAAGTTGTGGGGCAACTCATGAGACATGGTTAAAATAGTTCTGAATCACTAGATCTTGTAGGTTATATGGAAGTCAAGGCGTAGACATTCCATCATTAGGAGTTTAGAATGACTCAAATTTTTGAAGAGTTACTAACTTGTAAAATTCATGTTCACAGGGTTCAGACTGCGTGCTTCCTTTTGTGGCTTTGCAAAATTGTATCAAAGCGAACCCTAATGCATTTTCCAAGGACAATTTAGAAGAGGAAGTAAAGAAAGAGGAAGAGGCAGCTCAAGAATACAGAATTATTCCTCCTGCATGGTCAAGGGAATCTCCAAGCCCAAAGTCCAACCTTTAGGAGAGATTGTGGAAATTTCTGACTCTAGCCACCAGGCTTTCACATGGAAATTGTAGTTGTATTTGCTGTTTTTAGTGAATATTGTGATCCCCAATTATTGAAATGTTGAATGTAAATTTATGAATGAGAAAGAGCTTATGATTGTCTTTTGAAATTAGATTCTGCAACTGGCAGCTAACACTTGGTAAACATGATATTACCAAAAGCAACCATTTTTGTTTGACGAATGTGAGAGAGTAACACACTCCATCACTAAATTACGTGAAGATATCACTTCTTACGGGTTCCTTGCCCTCTGTTGAGGTTGTGAATTGTAACACAAGATCTGATGAAATTGATCTTTGATAAGCTGTTTCGCTGGATTTGCCCAAGACTTAACTTGATCAGGAGCAGGTTGCTTGAAGGTGTTGACTAAAATGAAATTTTCAACTTGAGAATTTAAGTTGAAGCTGGCATTTTAATGGAAATAAAAATGAAAGTCGACAGAGTTTAATAAATTAGTAACTGAACACTGTGTGAGTTCTTCATTATTTATTTATTTACCCAGGTTTTTGCGAAGAATTACATCCAGATAGGAAAGAAAACCCTTAGCAGCAAAATTTATTTATACAAGTGGAATCTAAAGAAGGGTACCGCCACTCTTGACAATCCCCGATTGCTCCATGGCTTTCCTTTCTGCTGCTGCTTCGTCTTCTTCTTCATCTCAATTATTCTTGCCACATAAAGTTCCGAAATTTCCTTTTCCTTCTACTCCCTCTCCGTTTTCTCTCTTATCATTCCCAAAGTTTCTTCCTTTGCGTGGAATTGTTGTTGCGGCTGCAGCTAAGAGCAGCTCCAATGCCATTCAAAACGATAGCCGAAAATCGACCTCCAAAGATAAGAAAACGACTGAAGAAAAGGAAGAAATAGAGATGGAGGAGGAGTTGCCTTGGATTCAGGAGAAAGCCTTGGACCTCGTAGAATTCACGGGCTCTGTCACTCAAGCAATTCCTGGACCCAGAGTTGGCCAGAGCTCCTTGCCGTGGATTCTTGTTCTCCCTCTAGCTTATGCCGGCGTTACCTTTGTTATTGCCTTTGTTAAGACTCTCAAGAAATTCTCTTCTCCTAAAGCCAAGCGCAGGAGACTGGTCAGTTTGAGATTCATTCCCTCCTTATATGAATTTTTGTTTTATTTGCTGTTATTTATTTTTTATTCCTTGCTCCTTTGTGCTTAATCTTGCCTATTCATAGCATTTTATTCTACATTGCGAAGCCATTTCCGGGTCTTGTTCTTTTGCCTTGTTGGCTGTTGCATAATTCCGTAGTTGAGAAAGCAATTTGACTTTTACCTAGAAATGGGTAGTCCATCTTAATCCCTATTCACTTGTCATTTGATTTCTATGTTCTTTAATGTCTACATGTATATTTATCCTTTCGTAGTTATAAACTTTCCCTATGATTCTCCATTGCTTTGCGTAACTGGAGTCATCTCTTCAGGTCAATAAAAATGCTACACTGTGCAAATTCATAGATGAGCTCTTTCAGAAAGGAGGAGACGCATTACAGTATTCGGCCCTTAAGGGATTGGAGCAAAAGGTGAGATAAGCGTTATGCCTACAGTTCCCATCTTGAAAATTTATGATACTTCAATTGACAGAAGTTCTAGTTCATGTAAAGAATCTATAGATATTCTTATTGTGCAAGTCTGCACAGTTATTTGTTAAATGGTCCTTATACTATGTGGTCAGTGGATTAATGATTGTTTCATCTTTACTCAGTCATCTAAGATGATTACTTTAAATCTAATGAGGCCTTTCTGTTGAGTCATTTAAAGCAATTTTAATATTTCATTCTCATTCCTTCTATTCACCCTTTTTCTCTATGTAATGGAAATGAATTGTTCTGTCCAGAAGCTGAAGTTACTGTTTGTAGACTAAAACATGGTCATAATTCTGTGGTTTGGATTCTCATTTCATCCAATATTAGTTGGATGGTGGCTACTCTATATTTTATCTAAGTCACAAACGTGACTGAATCCCTAAAAGCCACTTTTGCATCCTTCATAGTAATTAGATGGTTATATTTAAAATTATAGATCTGCTTCTTTCTTACATGGTACTTAGTTGAGAGTTCAATGGTGTGGTGTACAGAGTTCTTAAAATATATCAACGATGCTTTCATTTTCTCTGAGATGATAAAATAAGTTCCAAGAATTTTTTGTTTCTTAAATTTAAGGTTTAAGAAAACTTTTGTAAATGCATTTTTTGGAAGAGTTGTGAGAATAATTAACTGAAACTTTTCCTTACTTTTTAGTGTAATCAGTCCTCATTGAAAAACACTACCCATCCAAGTTTCTTTTATTGAATTTTGAACAGGGATTTTATTTCATCGGACCATGTTATTATATCCTACGATACTTTTTTCCCAATAACCTGTTTAAGCTCCTTAATAGGATACTGTTGTCTCATTAGGCTGAGTATCTCTTCTTTCTTGTCTAGATTTTATTTTTTCCTGAATCATCGGAAACTTCAAATTCAGAGATATTTGTTTGTTTCTTTTCGGAGATATGATTCTTACTTGATTCTGCACATATATTCTTCTTAGTAATTGACTGACCATTTGACCGTTGATGGCAACTGCTAATTCATATCCAGACAGGTTTTAGCATGGAGGATATTTTGCGCAAGTATATTCGGTATGCATTGAATGAGAAACCATTTAATCCAGATCTAGTTGTCAACTTAATCCAGTTAAGGAAAGCTTCAATGTTAAACGACTCCCAGGTTGCTGAAATTTTAAATGATATCTCAAGGCGGATTGTGAAGGAAAAAGGTAACTCAATTTAAAAGTGGTTACTGCCTCAAGTATACTCATATTTTGTGTTAGATGGTTTTATGGTACAGGTACAGTGGCAACTTTCTAATTGGAAAGTGTTTGGTCTTGCCTACTAGTATTTGGGCCTCTAGAAAAAAAAAAATAAAAAAAAAATAAAAAGAAAATACCTCACCTCTTTGCTCAGTAAAACTGACCAATATATGATATATCATTTATGTATGCATTCACTAAGCTTTGTAGGAAAAATTTATGTATAAATATGATATTGTGGTCAGATTTTCAAACCATACTCCTGTTTTCACTTCAGCTGGTTCCTGCTCAATCATTGTGTCTGGGATATTGAATATTCATTCTGAATTAAGGGATTCAATATTAAATTCTGACTTTTTGTTTCTACTCATCAGGGCCAGTTGTCATGGATATGACAGGGTATACTGAAAAAGGGTTTAAGAGAAAACTTGCTGTACAGGCCCTTTTCGGGAAGGTGTATTATTTGTCTGAGGTATGTTCTAAACAATGAATGTAGTAAATTTCCAACTGTCTGGTATTTTTTGTTTCAGATCTTGTTGTACTGCACATCTACGACACTCTTTTGTCTTTTTTGGTCTAAACTTCCACCTTTCTCCTTTCTTGAATAATGATTCTATTGGAGTTTCTAGATATTTTAAGCTTCTATGTGTATTTTTCTCATTTACTTAGATCTTGATTTATGTACAATTCATATAGTGTTGGCACATGGTTTGGGCTACCCAATGGATGAATTGAAACATGCAATCCAAACTGAGAGATGTATGTGGAATCATTAACTTCCAAATATCTTCAGTCTTGATTTGATTGTAGCTTAACTCCAATCTTTTATTTAGGGATCAAAAGGGCTATCAGTCACCCATTATAAACAGAATGTAGTTGTTCAGATTCCAAGTTGCTTTCCTGGTTTCATTGGGAGGGTCTTTTGAGACTTGAATTTTGTTGTTTTGATGCTATTAACTCCACCTGTGAATATGGTCTCTTTATTTTTGTTTTTTTTTTGAAGTACGATAACTTTCTGTTTTTTAATCCTATAATATGGTGATTGTTTATTACATTTCTGGGCAGCTGCCAGAGTTCTGTTCAAGGGATAGCACCTTGATTGTCAAGGAGATATTCGGGGTTACAGAGTATGTGTTTCGTCCATTTGGTTCTGAAGATTTCATATAAGCATTATATGTTGACATCTGCGTTGTTAGACCTAAAGATTTCATTTACTTTTTTTTTTCTCCCCTAACAGTGAAGATGCTGATAAACTTCGCCTGCATACGCTCTCGGAAGCGGGCGATATGGATTCCTTAGAGAAGATGGTTGATGGTTCGGATTCAGAAGATTCGGAGGAGGGCTTATCAAGTGCCCCTTGATTTCATAGAGTTTAGGTGCAGAGATGTTGAAAGAGGATCTGAGGAATTTTCAAATACTGAATAGTTAAATGGAGGTTGCGGATTGTTGATTTTCTTTAATGATCATGTAAACTTCTTATAAAATTTTGATAGTACGTGTGGTATTTATTTGAGATGGACTTTTATAGGCCATTTGCTATCCAAATTTTATCTAAGAGATCTGATTTGGAAGCATTCTATATTTTTTTGTTTTTTAGCATTTCGGACCTCCACTTTAGTTTTTCATCCTGCTCGTGGATAGATCACCCGAAAGACAATAAAAGCGAGGAATCTAAATCCAAATCAACAGGCTTATTCAAAATCATCATGAACAGATCACCCAGGTGTGATATTTCGATTGTAACACTTCATACCCATATGAAAAGGGAGTTCATCCGCGGGGAGAGTGAACATCTTTATGGATAAGGGTGTTACCAAACAGACCATAGCAAAGCATACATAAAAGTGTATATATATATATATCAAAATAAATTAAAAACTTAAATTCTCGAAGATCATTTATTGATGTAACAAAGGGTCTAATACAAAAATATAACTGTACATAAGATTCATTTACAAAATTACAAGCCCACAAAATACAAAACTGGAGAATTACAAGAGACAGATACAAAGTAAAACCAAAAGATTACAAAAAGGTATACAAAATACAGAAGCTAAGCTCCAAAACTTCACTCCCACTGCGTTGGCCTAATCTGCGACGACACTTCCAAAAACTTCACTTTTTTCGCACCTGTACGGATGAAACAGCCGTGCTAAGCGATAACGCTTAGTGGAAAAAATACAGATATGAACGGCAATTCACAATGGTTGTTAAAGCAAAACACACACCAATGGCACATGCTTACAATTACATTCAACAGCATTCATAGTTTTAGGTATCATAAATCGCATTTATAAAGCTCATAATCTGAACATATTCCACAATAATTTCATATTCATATAATAAACAGCAAAATGCATGCAAATTCAGAATAGCGGATAACGAGTAAACACATTAGTATCCAGAGGTATAGTCAAAAGCAACATCTTTACTTTTCATTCAAAAACATTTTCATATTGAGGGATCTTAAATAAGATCTAAACACATTGAGGATCGCGAGGACCCAAACGGGAACCTGATCAAGGTCCGGAACACAATGGGGCTGCAGCTAACTGAACTCTATAGGTATGCCTATCTATCCACTAATTTGACTCTTGTAGGCCATACATCATACATCATATCAATTTCATATTGTTCATAAAATCATTCATGCATAATTATAATAGCATCACAGGATCGGAAATCAAGTATCGATTGCGTGAAAGAAAACTCGTTTTGAAAACAGAAAGAGTCGCGCTCACGACAGAGGCGAAACTCATCTAGTGTCGCGCTCACGACAGTCCTCGCGCTCGCGTGAATAGGGCTAAACAGCCTTTGTCGCGCTCGCAACAGAGGGCCAACTGAGTCACGGTCGTGCTCGCGACAGTGATCTGCCTACGCTCAGCTCGGCAGCCAAGCTCTCTATCGCGCTCGCGACAGGGGCTCGTTCAGCTGAAGCTCGGCAGGCAGGGGCTCGGCAGCAGGCGAGGGCTAAATCACCGAGTCCTGTCGCGCTCGCGACAGAGTCGAGTTTTCTAGCTCTCTAGCGGAACTACAGAAACACAACTCCTTCAAACTTTTCCCTAAACCTCCAAACGACCCAAAACTTTATCACCATCACAATCAAGTGTTCAAAACACATCATACAACATAAAACCCAAGTTTTATGCTATAAATCAGGAAATAAGACTTTCAATTTCATCAATCAAAACCCAAAATTCATCAAACCCAGAATTTTGCTCAAAACAAACCCAATTCATACTCAATCAAATCCAACCCACATAATTAACAATATCACTTCAATTAATCATTATATACTTCAATTAAACACCAAAATACACATTTTCTGCACCAAAATTTTCAGAAATCAACACAATTATTCAAAATCAAAATTTATGCAAAAACACAAAACTTCCCAAACCTTTGGCTCCTTAGCTCCACAACTTCAAGGGGCTGCACTACCACTTGATATCTCTTTCCCCTTGGGCTCTCTAGCAGGTATTTCTGAACCATCAAATTCAAAATACACAAAAACACAACAAAAACACTACACCCACACAAACTAACGGGAACATCAAAAGAGAAGAGGAAGATGAAGAAGAAGAACAGAAAAACTTACCAAATAATCTCTTGTATTGTCAAATTCCACCAAGTAGCTACTAAAGAAATTTTAGGGCAAGAAGATGGAAGAAGAAGAAGACGGGAACAGGGAGAGGGAAACGGGAGAGGGCAGATGAGTGGCTCTCTCTCATTTTCTCTTTCCTAGTTTATATATCCCTCCTTTTTCTCTTCCTTGCCACGTGTCACTTAGTCATTGGTGGTTTTGACAAACACTCTTCTAGCCCTTCTAATTCCTCAACCACACAATTAACATAATCATGCAATTGACTCCACACAAACTATCATTAAAGTTAAGCACATGCACTAACTCACAAACAAAGACCCAATACTACCAGGGTGGGAATCAGGGTGTTACACCGTTTTTTTTCATATATTAATATTATTTAGTATTTTGATAAAGAGAGTTTCGTTCAAATTTAAATAGAAGATATTTTAACTTAAATAAAATACTCTATCTCTATCTCTTAATTTCCAATCCAATTAAATTTTTGCTTTTTCTTCTTATATCGTGCAGTTTTTTTTACTTTCTTTTTGCCTTCTTGTTCTGTTTAAAAAAAAATATATGCATCTTTATTCTGAAAATTTTAATCTCTGACTTTTCATGTTCTTACGGTTTCTTCTATTCAATTGTAAGTTTCGGTGTATTATATTAATTTCTTTTTCCTACTTATCAAATTTTGATCTATTGTTAATTGTTGATTGTTTATTTATTCAATGCTAGATTCTACACCATCTTTTTGATAATAGTATCAATTGCGAATATCTTGTACACAAATTCTGGTACTATTCTTTCCCAAAATCTTTGTTTTTATCATGATATGTTATTATTATTATTATTAAAAGAAAGGAAATTGTTGTTTATGTTGTTGTTATTATCACAATATTTGCTCCTATCCTTTAGGACGAGCGTGCGATTGGATAGTGTTTTTGGCCATTTGTTTTGTCTTATGCCTCTTATCTATTAGAGAATCTCAGTAGGACTAGTGTCTAACACTTCATGACTTTCAACCGAATTTTTATTGCAGCTTTCGATCGCTCCTTTTTGTATTTTGCTCGTCTTGCCTTCTTGAACTGTTGATCAGTCGTATTGAGTGGAAATTGCAATTGAACAAATACATTTGGTGGAGATTGCAATCGATTAACCATACTTGGCAGGAATTGCAGCCTTTCGGCTAGAGTTTATCTTATTCTGTCAGCGATGATAGTTTCATCCAAAGGAATGACCAACTCCGCTCTTTTCATTATGTCGCCCATGTCTGGGGTTAAATTTTGAGAGACTTAGATAGAGGAAAGCTCCTGGTATTTATACGCAGTGCTTCTATCTCCTTTTTAAGTCAGATACCTCTATTTTTCATGACGAGTGCTTGAAACCTTTCCATACAGTCTCTTAAACTTTTATGGCGTTGTTGAGTCAAGCTACTCAGATTTTCGATCGTTGGAGCTGGGGTAAATTTTTCTATGAAAAGCTCATTGATTTGCTCGAAAGAAGTAATTGAGCCCAGAGGGAAGCTCTGGAACCACTTTAATGCCGAGTCTGTCAAGGTTGTAGGAAAAACCCTACAAAATACTCGACTGTTAGAAGAGTATGTTGCGATTTATTCTAAAAACTCATAGAGGTGAGCCTTTGGATTTGTTTTGCCCGTAGATTTCGACATTTGAATTCTCCTGAATCCTGGAGGCAATCTTATCTCTTTGATTTCTTGGCAAAAGGGAGAGGTGACCTCTTTATCAAAGGGCACGCAGAATCATATGCGTGAGAAAGGTGGCTCACGAGGATGGAAGTGTTCCTTTTGGAAAACAATTTTTCTTTTCCTCTGTTCCTTTGATCTGGCTCGTGACAATGAGCCTTGCGTCTTTCATTACAAGCTGAGTCTCTAATCACGATTCCTTTTTCCTGCCTTTTGCCTCTCATTCTCCTATCATCATTTTTCCTCGAACTATAAGGTTGTTGAGCCACTTGAATGGATTGCGCAAGATTTTTTCTAAAATCCGCAAGGATGGACTGTATGTTGTCCATGATGCTTGAAGTTTCAAAGAACCCTTGAGGTTCACTTTGTTCATCCGAGGACATTGACTTACTATGGTCTATGTCGGATAAAGCGTTTCTCTTTGACTCTGCTTGCGAGAGATTTTCATACCCTTCCATCGGCTCTCAATGAAAACACCAAGTGATAATCCCGAACGTATTAAAATAAAAAGTGAGGATAAGCTGATGGATTTAGAAGGGATTGAACAACCTGCAAAAAGACTAGTCCGGTTAGATCGAGCGTTAGCTCTCCAAGTTTAAGTCAGTAAGAGACTTAGAGAGAGAAAGTAATGAGATAGAGTGTCTCGAGATTGCTCATACCTAAGTCTTCATTTTCAGGGTATTTATAAGGACTTGTGAGAGGCACTTGAGTAGCTTGATCTAGTGTCAGAGTAGGTAGATGACATGACCAAAAATAGTCAGGGAGGTATGGTGATGAAATATGTCAGTAGGTTATCAGGCACGTCCGATCGGACACGTCTCATTGTCAGCTCATTGAATTTTCTGTTTCATATCTTGAGCCTTATGTTGGGATTTTAGTGCTTTTAATAGATAAGGTATTATCATTTACTTTTAGTTCTTAATTTTAATTTCAATTTCAATATAAAGTTTAGGGTTTAGAGTTTAATTGTTGTTTTAGTTTTAATTGCAATTTTCATTAAATTTCAATTTCAATTCTAGTTACATTTTATATTCTAATTCAATTCCAATGCAATTGCAATTTCAATTTCAATTTTAATTTTAATCCCAATGCCATTGCAGTTTTAATTTCAATTCAAATTCAATATAAAGTAAAAAGTAAAAACTACCCCATTTATATTTTAATTTTAATTCAATTTCAGTTTTAATTGAAATTCTCATTGGATTTCAATTTCAACTCCAATTTAATTACAACTTCAATTCGATTTCAATTTCAATTTTAATTGCCATTTTGATTCAATTTCAATAACAATTTTAATTTTAATTAAATAGCAATTTCAATTTCAATTGCTATTTTCATTCGATTTCAATATAAATTTCAATTCAATTGCATTTTCAATTTCAATTGCAATTGCAGTTCCGGTTTAAATTCCAATTTCGATTCAATTTCAAATCCAATTTCAATGCAAATTAATTTTAAATTCAATGCAATTTAAATTTCAGTTTTAATTGCCAGTTTCATTCAATTTTAATTTCAATTTCAGTGTCAATTTCAATTCTAATTTTAATATTATTTTAATTTCATTTTTAATTTCAATTCAATTGGAGTTTCAATTGCCAATTTCAATTTTAATTCTAATTTCAATTCAATTTCAGTTTTGGATTTAGGGTTCAATTGCAGTTTCGATTTCAAATTCAATTCTATTTCAATTAGAATTTTAATTCAATTTCAATTTATGTTTTAATAGCAATGTTGATTCACTTTCAATTTCAAACCAATTATATCAATTAATTTCAATTAAATCAATTACAATACAATCTATCAACTCTGGTCGAAATTGATCAGATTAAAACAGATTGAGTTATATGCGGGTCATAATAAATAAACCCATCCACTTCAGTACTATGCATCTCTCTATCCATCACGTCCACGTAAATCTCATTGATAGCAATGCTATCATGAATCCCATATCGGCTGGGGATGTGCTGAAAAATGGGTCTTATAAGGCCATGGATCACCTTCCCCTATGGACGTGTTTTGGGTCAAAGGCCCAGAAACAAAGCCGTGAGGGCTCCGGCTCAAAACGGATAATGTCCACAGTGTCCGGCGTACCTCCCGATAAAGTAAAAAATGGCTTTATCATTTGGTATTTTCGTTGAGAGACGATGTCAGCACCCGATTCGCAGCGCCCAAAGCGGCCAGTCCCGACAAGCGGCCAGCGCCGAATCCCTCTCTCGGGAGAGGGAATAGTGATAGCAATGCTATCATGAATCCCACATCGGCTGGGGATGTGCTGAAAAGTGAACCTTATAAGGCCATGGATCACCTTCCCCCTGTGAACGCGTTTTGGGTCAAAGCCCAGAAACAAAACCGTGAGTGTTCCGGCCCAAAGCGGACAATATCCACAGTGCCCGGCGTACCTCCCGATAAAGTCAGAAATGGCTTTATCATTTTAATAGTGATAACAATATTACCATGAATCCCACATCGGCTGAGGATGTGCTGAAAAGTGGACCTTATAAGGCCATGGATCACCTTCCCCTTGTGAACGCATTTTGGGTCAAAGGTCCAGAAATAAAGCCGTGAGGGCTCCAGTTCAAAGCGGACAATATCCAAAGTACTCGGCGTACCTCCCGATAAAGTCAGAAATTGCTTTATCACCCATGAATTTTATACCTAAATATTTTTTTTCTCTTTAAATTTCACAAGATATCAATTAAAAAAGATTAAGATATATTATTTGAAATAATTAAGAAATAGAAAAAGATATTTAACAAAAATACAAACTCATACCGACCCGGCCAAACATCTTCCTGTCTAAAAGAGCAGTCTTGAAACTCATTAGTACCTTTATGCTAATTATAAACTATTGATTTAACCCATGAATTGACTCTAATCTTATCTAAATTTTTTCAAGTCATATGAATAGTATTATATTTGAATTATTTATAGAACGGATTTGAGTGCAGGTAGGCAATTTCAACCTCAATTTCAAATCAATTGCAATTTAAATTTTAATTTAATTAAATCCAACCCAATTTTAAAAATTAAATCAATTCTATTCTAATTCTAATTTAAAATAGAAGAATGGATGATCTCAGATTCTCAGTGTTAATTTCAATTCAATTACAATTTCAATTCAAATGCAAATGCAATTTTAATTTCAGTTTAATTAATTCAAAGTAATGTTTTTACTTGTTTAATTATATATAGACTTGCCTTGATGAATATGCATGCAGTGAGATAAACTTTCAATTTCTTTTTCTTTCTTTCTGTGTGCTGATGGTGTTGTTGGTACAACAAAGAATCTAAAAACTCATTTGTATAGAAAGCCATCCTCATGAATTTGAATTCTCTGTCTAGCCAGTAATTCTCTTTAAAGAATTCATGCACTTTAAGGTTCACTTTATTAATAAATGATTTATTTATTTTGCTCATCAAGTGACTTACTTAACAGTATAGGTTTTTTTTTTCCGTGGCCACTTTTTGTTTATGAATGTGCTATAAGATTATTTCATGTACTTTGTGGGTTAATTTGGAGAAACCTTGTGGGGCTGATCTTGCTTTTATACTTGCATTAAAGCAAGTGAATGTTAGGTACAAACAAGATTCTGGTGAAGGGGATGGATGTTTTGTGGCATTTAAAAGCAAAGATATTGATGGCTCAAATTCAACCGTGTTTTCCCAAACTAAATTGTGATTTTGTGATGCTCTTCTAGTCTAGATGTGAGGCATGAATGAATTTTGTGATTTTTCATGCTTTGTATCGAATGGAAAACCTTTATTAATTTGTTGTCCTTGAAGCTCTTTGTCAGGTTCTAGATTTGTTGTTTCACAAATTATAGTTCATTGTCTAAGGGTAATTGCAGTTATTTTTATGGTTGCGCAAAAGTGATAATTGATATTAGTTGGTCCAAACTTTTAGTTTTGGAAGCTGACGTGAAAAAGAAAACCACATGTCAACTGGCTAATCCAATGCAATAATAAAAGTATCCTAACCAAATGAGACAAATATTTATTTTTAAAGGAATTCCATTAGAAACTATTATATATTTAAAGTTTATTATATAAATAATTTCATAATTTTTTTTATTCTGTCAATAAATAATTAATCTTTACCAAGCTATATATATATATATTTATGATCCATTTTGAACTAACCCAATTTATTTGCCGGATCTAATTTCAATCCAATTTTCAAAATAATTTAATTTCAATTAAAATACAATTCCATCTTGATTTCAATTGAATCAATTTCATCACAATTTTCAAATTATATAAATTGCAATTTCAACAACGAAATTTTCAAATTAATTCAATTGCAATTTCAATTTTAATCCAATTTTAATTTGAATTGATTCAAATTTTCAATTCCTTGGCAACCATTGATTTGATTATGGAGTTGATGCAGCCGCCAAATGCATACAAACGGAAGCAGAGTATGATTGCCTTGACACACTAACAGGTGAAACTACCCACTTCCTCTTTTATTATTTTTAGATTCCATGGCGAGGCGGAGAATTCAAAGCCCTTAACCCAGCCTCGATTCAAACCGATTGTTAACCTGTAAACTGCACTAATTGAATTCAGACTTAGTGCAGCTATGATGATGGAGCAAGCTCTATCTAATCCTTCTCTCTCCTTATCAGTTTCCATTCCAAAATCGTCGTATTTGTCTCCTTCAAAAATTCGATGTCAATCGCAAGGTGGAATGATAGGGCCATACACTGGTAGAGATTCGAACGTGAAGAAGCCTGACTGGTTGAGGCAGAGAGCTCCTCAAGGAGAAAGGTTCCAAGAGGTAAAACACTCTCTCTCTCGCTTGAAACTCAATACTGTTTGTGAGGAAGCTCAATGCCCCAACATTGGTGAGTGTTGGAATGGAGGAGGCGATGGTATTGCTACTGCTACTATCATGCTTCTTGGCGATACCTGTACCCGTGGCTGCAGATTCTGTGCCGTCAAAACCAGCAGGAATCCTCCACACCCTGATCCTATGGAGCCTTATAACACTGCTCAGGCCATCGCAAGCTGGGGGTACCTTTTTCACTCTTCAAAGTTATTCATCTTACTGTGGTTGGCTATATCAATTTCTAACTGATGCAATTCTTTATTGAATTTACTATCATTAACTTCTATTGTTTCCTTGTTACAATAATCTGGAACCATTCCACTAACCTCTTGCATTAGTGTCTTTTGCTAGTCAAATTATAGATGCCTGTGCCTAAAGAAATTCATTTCTTCTGTAATTGGATGTCTGCTGGAAATATCCAATTTAATTTATGTGTACTGTAGTAATTCCTCTACTTTAGTAATCGCACATATATCAAACTTGACCATTTTTTTATTATTCATTTATTGGGGTCTTTATCCAATATTGGGGTCTTTATCCATATTAATTTTTTGATTTTTTAGGGTGGACTATATTGTTCTAACAAGCGTAGATCGTGATGACCTGCCTGATGGTGGAAGTGGACATTTTGCGCAGACTGTTGAAGCTATGAAGGTCTGTATTCTCTAGCTGCACTTTTCTTCAGTTCCTCTTTGGTTCTCATGCTGTCCTGAATACAGTTACAGAACAGATTTGAACATGATAACAATTCCTTTTGCAGAAACTCAAACCTGAGATTATGGTCGAGTGTTTGACTTCTGATTTTCGTGGTGACCTAAAGGCTGTAGAAACTTTGGTACATTCAGGATTAGATGTCTTTGCCCACAACATTGAAACTGTGAAACGGCTCCAACGAATTGTTAGAGACCCTAGAGCTGGGTAAGTAGCATGTTTCTAGTTAGAATACTATTGGAAGTTAAACTACTTTGTCAATGGATTGTTATTTTGATATCTACAAGCTGTAGTTGGAACCTAACTAAAATTCATTTGAAACACATTTGGAAGATTAATGCTTGGTTCGTAGGATTTCAACTGTAATTACTCTAGGCGCTTCAAAAGTCAGGGCAATCTGAATGGAAACATACCCGGTTGAATTCATGAATTAGGCTATATGTGACATTGCATAGAATTCAAAATACTTGTACCCGTAATAATCATTAATTTATTGTATTGGTGTCTGCATTTGGATGCTATGTGCAACAATACCATTTTCTTCATTAGAAACAAGACTATTTCACAAATGAACCAAGTATTGAGGCTAATGTGGTTGCAGGCAGGGAAAGCAATTTGATTCTGATATAATTGCTTATAGTTCCCAATGTGATTTAATTTTTAGCCTTATGACACAGGTATGAACAGAGTCTATCAGTTTTGAAACATGCAAAGCTCATCAAGGAGGGAATGATAACAAAATCTTCTGTTATGTTGGGTCTTGGAGAAACTGATGATGAATTGAAGGAAGCTATGGCTGATTTAAGGGCAATAGATGTTGATATTTTGACATTCGGACAATATTTACAGGTACTCTATATGCAAATTTGTTTTTGTGCCACTTATCTTGTGTACTTCATTTCTTAGTTTTCTGAGGATTTTGATTGTCATGTTAGCTTGTTTGCATGCCCAGAATTAATTCTCAGGTTTTCCTGAGCTTAGTCTCGCTACATTTTGTATTGGCACTAACCTCGATGGAATAATTTCTTGGATGTATACCACATTTAGTCTCACTACACGTTGTATTGTGTGTAGTTATTCGGGTGTGCCAAATTATGGTTTAAGCTTACTTCTTAACTGCTCTTGCATCCATGAGATTATCCTTTCCTTTTCCTAACTGTTTTCAATTCTTTGATCCTTAATGATTCAAGAATGGTTATGAATTGCAGCCAACTCCACTGCACTTGACTGTCAAAGAGTATGTTACACCTGAGAAATTTGCTTTCTTGAAGGAATATGGAGAGTCTATTGGATTCCGATATGTAGCTAGTGGGCCTCTGGTAAGCTTGGCTGAACTACGTAGATGATTTTTATCTCTCAGGGATTATCCTCACTTGAATGAACTGACAGAAAGACATGCAAATTTTGCTAATATTTGTAGTCATAAACAACCCTGCCACATTTGAATTCATTTATACTTCTCTGACTTGAACTCTAATGAGTTGATACTGAACCGAGTTGAATCTGCAACTACAAGATAAGCAAGACGTTTGAAGACGCCTTACTTGCAAATATATCTTGGCTAACCTTGAGTGCACATGTCAAGCTTTCTAAAGCGTCAAGCTTTCTAAAGCAAATTTAAGTAATGTTTGTAAATCCTTAAAGAAAAATGAAAAATGGAACTCAAGTAAAGATATCCTTACAAGAACGTTGCTTTTGTCAGGTTCGATCCTCTTATAGGGCAGGGGAACTGTTTGTTAAGACGATGGTGAGAGAAAGGGCTATTGCTACTGCTGCCAAATCATAGTGGTGGTTTGTCATTCGTTCTGCACTTGAGCTTCCACCTAGATGGGCACCGAAGTACAACTCAATGGCTGTTAGTGAGGGGATTGAAATGCAGCTAGTTGTAATTGATACCTTTGGTAATGATTTGCAGCATTTAGGGAGATTGACAATGGGCCCTTTGCTATCGTTTTTAGAGTGTAATGACATTTTTCCAGAGACTGAAAGAATGGAGAGGTAAACGCAGAGTAACCTGCAGAAGCAGAATTTATACCGCTAATCTGCTATTCGTGAGTCCATAGTGCGATTGCATTTGATTGCCTGATGCGGCTGCCCCATTCGATTGTATGGGGATTTATTATTTGATTTTGTTAAGTTTATTCATTTTAAGTCAAGATTGTGCGCTTAGTTTCTCTGTGATAAAATATTTGCCAGTTGACAACTTTCTGATATGCAGAAGCTGCGACACGTTATGTGATACGTGAAGTTTCCTCCAGTTTAACCTTCACAATCGGAAGTAGGAACCTCGTCTGTACTTTGGATATTCGATTTTGTTTGAAAAAAGTCGGTGCCAGTGCTTGTATTACTTGTACAATTAAAACTTCAACGCTCAGCAAGACAATCCAAAGTAGAAACCTGTTCTGTACTTTATGTTGGAATTATTGTTTTCTTTTTTATTCTTTGTTTGTTTGAATTAAAGGGGTGCCGGTGTGCGTTTATGTGCACCTGATCGATTGAGACAAGACTAATACTCAAGGATGGAATTGGGTGGAAAGGAAAATAATTAAAATAAAATTTTTGCTGTTGTCTAGCTTTTGGATATTAAACATTCAAGCAAGGAGACAACTATAATTTCCCAATTTCTTTGGTTTGAGGCTTTCGTAAAGGCCCATCCAATACCCTGTTCTTTTTCTTAACGTGCTAACTTCCTTAAACAAAGAACTTTTTTTTTGTTTACCGTCCTTAAACAAAGATTAAATAGTAACAAAATAGGTAAGTACTTTTTTTATACAAATAATTAACGAATTTTCAGTTATAGTAATGGAAAAAGTTCTTGCTTAGATCTATAAAATTTATATAGTAAGACGATGATTAAAAAAAATATATTATTTTGACAATAATATGAAAAAAATGTCCATGATCTTACCAATGCATGGAAAGTTATTTTGATATCTCCTTTTCCATTTTCCGAAATCTATATTTATAAGTTACAAGAGCAATAGATTTGCATGAATATTTGTGGGATAGGGGTGGAAATCCATTGGCATTGGCAACATGAAATTTGTGAGTGGCAAACTCGTAATATCAATAATAAGAGAAGGGTATATTGGGAAACAAACAGAAGAGGATTCAGCTGTCCTTGAGGAGTTTGATTAAGGGCAAAATGGTGAGATGAAATGTCACCGTTCCCTCTGGTGAAATGGGCAAAGTATAGATTAAAAGAGTATAGATGTAGATTATTTGTTATATAGGAAGGAATCACATTTGGATTTCTATTTTCTATTTTCTCTCTCTATCCATCTCTCTATTTTCTGTGTCTGGGTAATGCTATCTGGTGAGTAATCTTCATACTCATTTTTTCTCTATTTATTAAACTCCTTTTTTTTTTTTTTTAAATTTTATTCCGTTTTCTTTTTTCTTTTTATTCTTGGATATAGAATTTTTTTTTTTTTAATCAGCGTAATCAATGGAAACCATTTACTCTTTCTTTACTTTAACACAATCTCTGATGAGGTTAGATTTTTTTCTTTTCTTTGCGGTTCTTTTTCCTGTACTTTAAAAAAAAAAAAAAAAAGAAATAATACAATTATCATTGAATCAGAAGAACTTTTTGGTTTCTGAGTTGACGGATACTGTATGGATGAGTTCTTTGTTAATATTCATGTAATTGCAGAGTTGTTTATAATATTTGATTATGGTTTGAATTCAGCTTAATTTTTACCAGCAAAGACTTTAAATTAGAGATAAATATATATCAGATATGGAGCTTCCCCTTTTTACCATCAGGAGTAGCTCTAGATTACATCTAGTCTGAAATGTTTGAACAAGTTAGATATTGTACTGTTGTTAATACGAGTTTGTAATTCAAATGTTCATTTTTTTCATTCCAACGAGACGCTCAATCTGGTAATCGTTGGCCTTCAGTTGCTGGTGCATCTCTCTTTTGTTATCTTCATTTGGAAATGTGCCCTCTAATTGCTGTTTGTGAAGATATCTTTTCTTTGAGAGCTAAAAAACTAATAGTTCTATTCTGTAATAAATTATGTTGTTGCTACTTCATTCTTATCACCATCTTTTGGAGATAGCATTATTCATTTATCAACATTGTTGAGCTGTTTGCTTCCCTTTGTTCTGGATGCCCAGCTTCTAGTGAGCTTCTACCTGTGAAATATTTCTCTTCAGCATCTTTGCATGAATCCTTTATTGTTATTTTGTTTAGAATTAAAAGTTGTTATTCTCATACTTGTTTTATATTTCTTGTGTAGAGTATATATGGGCTGAGTTGTACATTTCATGGGAGTTGTAGAGGATCATGAACCGCCCTTGAAACGCGTGAAGGTGCCCTTGGGAGAATCAGATAACTTCTTGGAGCACTCATCTTTTAAAGAACCGGTGGCTTGCTCTTTGGGAGACTTGATGGCTAGGCCTCTAACCTCCCAAGGGGATGGAGAAACGGTTGGTTCGAGGGGAGTGATTAAAAGATTAGAATTTGTTAAAATCATAACTAGAGCATTGTATTCACTTGGTTATGACAAGAGTGGAGCCCTTTTGGAGGAAGAATCAGGAATACCGTTGCACTCACCTGTAGTTAGTTTGTTTATGAGGCAAGTGATGGATGAACAATGGGATGAAAGTGTGGCCACATTGCACAAAATTGGTATCTTGGATGAAACCACTGTAAAATTGGCATCTTTCTTGCTATTGGAACAGAAGTTCCTCAAACTTTTGAAGCTGGATAATGTTGTTGCTGCCCTAGATACTCTAAGAAATGAGATAGCGCCTCTTCGCATTAACTTGAATCGCATTCATGAACTTGCTGCTTGCGTTATATCTCCTTCACGGTGTTTAATTTTTGGTCAGGATGCTGAGGGTGCAAGTTCAAGGCCAAAGATTTTAGAAAAACTACAAAAGCTTCTACCTCCTACAATCATGATTCCTGAGAAAAGGTTGGAACATCTTGTAGAGAAGGCTCTTGACATGCAACGTGATTCTTGTGTCTTCCACAATACTTTGGATAGCGATCTGTCATTATACTCTGACCATCAATGTGGGAGAAATCAGATTCCTTCTCAAACAATGCAGGTTAGTGTCTTCTTGGTCCTTTTCTATCAATGCCATACATGCTTTGCATCAGTCCCCTTATCATTTTGTTGGCCTCTAAGGAGAATTAATTTCATAATTTTGTTTTTGGATGTCAAAATGTGAACCTGATAGTTGGTTTTATGATGAAGGTTTGCATTGTTTATTATGGTTTCTCAAATGTTTCTTTTGCATGATTCAAATTTCTACACACACACACACTCATCTTCAAACCGAAACAATAACTTGAGTTGTTGTTTGATTTCATAAGGATATAAGTGGCTTTTCATATGTGTGGATACTTTTAGATGTTATATATACAAGTTTGCTGGAGATTGCATATTTGATTGAGTTCCTTTCTGTATTGCAATAGCTTTTAGTCTCAATAAAATGCCCTTTCTTGGGAAATGGATTTGTGTGAAAGTGAAGGAAGAAAGTGAGGGCGGCAGCATATTGCTTTAATTGTATCTTTGGGTATTTGAGAATTGGTTTTTACCAGATGCGGAAGCAGTGAGAATATGCTGAAGCTTTTTGTAAAAAATGGAACACTGATGTCGGTCCTTCTTATAGAATGATTAATTAATATTATATTGTTGTAGAAGATTAAGCATCTTCTACTTTATTAGGTTACTGTAAAGAAACTATTGTTGCTGGGAGTGGCTTAGGTGGGCTTGAAGCCTGTCTGGTACTTACCCATTACCATTTAATTTCTAGAAAGCAGAAAATTCATGCAGGTTCTTTCTCTTTATTTTTAATGTGGTACATCTGGAGGAATAAAATCTAAGCTTGCCAACTGGATTTCTGCTACTTTGGAACATTATTATACTGCCTTAATATGACATGTTGCCATGAATGATTAGTACATCTGTTGAATACTGTAAGGTGCCATATCCTTGAAATTTGTCGGTGTGTAAATGTTTCTTTTCTGCTAAATGAACAGATTCTTGAAGCACATGATGATGAGGTTTGGTTTTTGCAATTTTCACGTAATGGAAAATATTTGGCCTCAGCATCAAAGGATCAGTCAGCAATCATATGGGAGGTAATACTTTTGCATTATATTTGGCTTTCTGACCCCAGAAAGAGATTATTCAATTAGTAGCTGTCGTTTCTTGCTTTGATGAACATTGCTGATGGACCCTGTTGTTGAGGTATTTAATCTTTTCTAATTAACAACCGTGAAATAAAAAAAAAAAAAGAGTTGAGGGTGTTGAGCGTGGAGTAAATCCAATATATCAGCATATGCTTATGCAATATAGAGATCTTCTAGAGGTTGCTACCTTCTTGTGGACCTTCAATTTATATTTGTTTTCAGCAAACACAGCCTTATATAATGTTAGGAATTTGTAGTGATTTTTCTAGATATAAGGCTTAGACAAATATTAAACCTGGTAAAATAGTATTCTTACTTTGGTTTATGGATATTTATGTGAAGCCATTGAATCCAAACTCAAGTCAAATTTGGCATATTCTTCCAATAAGCCCAAAACAGTTCTTGTTAGTTGAAAATATGATTATTGTAATAGATTGGTCTTAATTCAGCTTCTTGATTTCCACACTGAGTTGAAAAGGATGTTGTGGTTTGGCTATATGTGAACAATGAGTTTGAAGCTTAATTAAGGATGTCTTGGGTAAGTGTGAATGTTGTTGCCACTGTGTGACAAGGGAGACACGCATTATGTTGTTATGTTCATGAATCATGAGTGAAACCACTATTTTTGCTCCTTCCAACTATGTTAGTTTGGAATATATTCTACCATTCTTGTCAATGGCTGGCATCATGTGAAGAACATGTCATTGTTATCAAGGGTGGATGCAGGGGCAGAACTTTGGGACATCTAGTAATAAGTCAAAGGGGTACCCTTATTGTATAAGAGAGAGTCAAGTTTTAGGATTATGGTATTGGGGATGTTATCTTGAGATGATCCTTTGTTCATGTGCTATGATGAAGTGAGGGGCTGCTAGGTGTTCAGGGATTTAAGTATTAGCTTCATGTTATGCTATGAGTTAGAGATCTCGTAATGTTCTAATCAGGCCACATTCCTCCTGTATCCTTCTCCCTGTCTTTTCAGTTCTTTTTTTTTTTTTGACACCACACATATATTTTATTGCATCTGTTTTATTTTTATTTTTTTGTGTGATAGGGTTATGTATTAACTGAATTTTTGAGTATTTAACTAATTGTTTGAACATGATGTGGAATCAATTGCATCATACTTTCTTTTTATAGTCATTTTATATCACAGACTAATTAAACTGTGGAGTGAGTTTATCTTTAATTTGGTTGACTGATATGCTTTGTCATTGTAGGTTAAAGAGGATGGTGTGGTTTCATTGAAGCATACATTAAAGGGTCACCAGAAGCCGGTGCTGACTGTTTCATGGAGCCCTGATGACAAACAAGTACTTACCTGCGGACAGGAAGAGGTTATCAGACGCTGGGATGTCAGTTCTGGAGAGTGTGTCCATGTTTATGAAAAAGCTGGTGTTGGCTTGGTTTCCTGTGGATGGTTTCCTGATGGTAGGGGGATATTTGCTGGCATGACTGACAAGAGCATCTGCTTGTGGGATTTGGATGGAAAAGAGCTGGAATGTTGGAGAGGCAGGACTCTTAGGATATCAGACATGGCCATAACTGATGATGGAAAGAGGGTCATAAGCATGTGTAGAGATACTGCAATACTATTGCTGGACAGAGAAGTGAAATTTGAGAGACTGATTGAAGAGGAAGAAACAATTACTTCATTTTCTCTATCAAAAGACAATAAATTCCTTCTGGTGAATCTTATAAACCAAGAAATCCATTTATGGAACATAGAAGGTAATCCCAAGATTGTGTCCAAGTATAAAGGCCATACACGTTCTCGATTTATAATTAGATCCTGTTTTGGTGGATTTGAGCAAGCATTTATTGCAAGTGGGAGTGAGGATTCTCAGGTACTTTTATTTCCTATCTGCTGAATCTGATGAAACGATGAAATTTACTCGGACAATTGATCCCATGGATGGATGTGCTTTGTTGAATTTTACAAACTCTGCATGTGCTTTAATGTTATTTTATTTTTACTCGTGAGAGTGTGAGGTATCATATGGTGTTGATTATATTGCACACCTTGGAAGATGCAATACTATCTCCTTAGAAATGTTCGAACTTGCACTGGATCGTTGCCTTATCCGTAGCCCATACCCATGGGCCAGCTTTTGTTGAAAGCTTTTGGTAGAGATTGCAAATGAGCAAAAAGTGCTTCAATTCCAGTAGTTTGAATCTAGTCAAATTTGAACCATTATCTTTGAATAGGAGAAAACATTTATCCTTCTCCTCGGTACCCTTTTTATGTAGGAGCTTCACTTCCACCACTGCATTATTAGGTTGGCAATAATTTGATTTGGGTTTACTTGGAGCGTAGCAGCTTGCTCCCATGTACGTCTGGTTGAGTAG
Organism: Excoecaria cochinchinensis; assembly: GCA_947683425.1. NCBI lineage: Eukaryota > Viridiplantae > Streptophyta > Magnoliopsida > Malpighiales > Euphorbiaceae > Excoecaria > Excoecaria cochinchinensis. Next base: position 34,889 of record CANTUQ010000125.1, on the reverse strand, counting down.
AAAAGATAGAACTCCACACTTTATGCCATGCACGTGTGGTTTATGATTTAGTTCAATCTGAAATTACACAAATAGTTTGATAATGTGCTTATTCTTCTGTTTAGATCAGTTTGGGTTTGATAATCAAGGTACTGCAATTGTCATTACAGGTGTACATATGGCACAGAGGGTCTGGAGAATTACTTTTGGCATTGCCTGGGCATTCAGGGGCTGTTAACTGTGTGAGCTGGAATCCAGCGAATCTTCACATGCTGGCTTCGGGTAGTGACGATCGTACAATTCGAATATGGGGTTTAAATCACTACAGCCTGAAGCAGAGAGACCACAGCAATGGGATCATTCACCCTTGCAATGGAAAAAGTTGAAATGTTGTCTGAAGAGTTGCACAATTTCTTGGAAATTACCAAGATTCTAATGTTGTTCAAGTTGATTGACATTTGTTTAAAACCTTGAATCATTTACTTCCCTTCATGGCAAAATGGCAGGATTCTGAGACTGCCATATGCCTACAGAATGCAAATTTAATCTTCTGTGCAAGTTTCCTCTTTGGATGAGCCAATTTCCTTTTCTTTTTTTCTTTTTTTTTTTTCTTTTTTTTCAAGCTTAAATTGTTTTTCTTGCCATGGGGTGACCCAATTCTTGTCGTGGTCATTGCAGTGTTTTTAGGTTCAGCGTTCTCTTAGGAAGTAATTTTTTTAGACTTTTTAAAGAATAAGTTGTGTATTGCCCATGCTTGGTTATGGCTTTTTCACATAGCATAATTGAATTGAATTGAATTGCGTATCAGAAATAGAACTGCAGGAAAATTAGAGATTGCTTATAGATATTGCTGTTTGATTTTATTTCCAAGAAAATCTTATCCCTTCAAAGAGAATGGATTTGTCAAAAATCATGAAAACTGTTTTATCAAATAAGTATCAATCGTCAAGTTGAAATAAACATAGAACTTCAAGAATGAAGTGTGTTATTAAAGTAATTATATAGAATGGAGTGGAATTGTGAGATGGATAGAAATTGTAAAAAGGAAAAAGTTGTATGGCAAATTAAATACAAGAAGGTTCAAGTGAGTTGGCGATATCTATTATTTATCATCACATGGCTTGGCTAAATTGAAGTATGTAATTGTACATTTGAGAATCGTTTATACATATTCTGAATGATAATATCTAAAAAGATAGGAAGGAATTAGATTGGGTTTAGCACATAGAGCTTGCATGCACGGGGATCCACATTTGCTGTTAATTTCTCTTGAAACGTCGTTGGGAGGGTAAGGTGCTGACAAAGAAAAAGACGACATTAAAAAAAGTAATAATAAATAAATAAGTAGTTTGAAGTGTGGGTGAGGTACGGTACCTCCCATAAATCTCTAGCTTCAACAACTGTATTGTCGGGAAGAGAGAGATCTTCCCAATGAGCGGTCATTGTTGATTTGTAAGGCTTTCGGTTTACAAAGAGAAGTACCACTCTATTCTCAGATAGAGGCCCAGCCCATATCTTCTCATTTTATATCCAATTTCTCTTAATTAGTTTCAGCTCATATTTATTTTACCAAAATTGCTTTTCTTGAATTCATAATCTATCATTGTAAAATAAACAAAACAAGGGTTGGATTTATCTTACATCACGTTCTCCTTCCATTCTAACCTTCTTGGCTTGAACACCCAAAGAATCTATCGAATTTCAAAACATCACATCATAACTAACAACAATAAATTCATCCCTCTAATCATCAATAAAAAAGCATATACATATACATATATGCACACACACCTTGATTAATTGCAATAACCTCCTTATTGCTGATAATCTGCATAGTCTCGTTGGTCATACATCGTATATCACATCCTAAAAGAAGTGGTGCCTGCAATGCAATTTTCAACTCACTCACTTACCTTTGCATCCATTAACGTTAGAAACACTTTGCATAATTAAATATATATTACCTTAGAGATGGCCCATATGCTAAAATGCACCACATATTCATTATACTTCATTCCTCCGTTTCCTACTTCTAGCATATCTGGGTCTGCCAGGATATATATATATATATGTGTGTGTGTTAAACTCATTCAAAAAAAAATGGAGCGAGAGAGAGAGAGAACCCATTTTGGGTTTGGATCAAAAGAAACTAACCATTCCAACCCCCAGGCTTGGCATAATCAGCATACACTTGGTTCATGTCTGCTATCTTTAGCATACTGTAATAACCCCATTAACAAAAAAATAAACTCATGGGATGTGCTTACCTGTGTTTAACCAAATCTTGTATGTGCTTACCTGTCCCATTGGTCTTTTATGTCATCAGTCGTTCTCCAGCTATTTCCCATCTCTGCTCCCCATATAGCTGGACTCATGTCTCCCCTAATTGATTTTCATAAAGTCATTTTTTTTTTTAACAAGAAATAAATAAATAAGAGAGCCATTTGTATGAAAATGAGTACCATTCACACAGAGAGAAAAAGATGGGGCGCCCTGCCTTCTTTAGAGCATCAGACATTGCTTTGTATCTGTAAACATATTAGATTGCTTCAATTCAGTTGGTTTCTCATTAGATTAATGGATTCATAAACAAAAAATAGCCAGGAACATAACCTAACGGTGGGTCTTGTATCATTGTTATAACAATTATCATACTTCAAGTAGTCAATTCCCTGCTTTCAATGCCAAATATACATTAGTCATTAGTTATAACAAAAGTTTTGAGTTCCAATTCCAAATTAATGGATGTATACCCATGAAGCAAATGTATTGGCATCTTGCTCTTCATGCCCGAGTGATCCTGGCATTTTTCCTGAACATGTTTTGAGCCTTCAAGCAAAAATTAAAATAGAAAGAGAAACTTGTAACGACATTATTGTTGCGCATTTTGAAAGAAAAATATTGAATGTAATCAAAACTTACCCTGCGTCTGCATAGATTCCTAACTTAAGGCCCTTGCTATGAAGGTAATCTGCTACAGCTTTAATCCCGGAAGGGAATGTAGTCTTGTTGGCCACAAGATTGTGCTGACAAAAATAGGGGGTTTTGTTTGTGACTTTGAACAACTTTGATATATTCGGAAAATTTTTTTAAAAGTTGAATGAGAGAGTGAACCTGGCGGTCACGGTTCGATTCACCCCAACAATCATCTAAATAAGTTCAAAGATCATTGTAAGAGTTAGTCAAGACATTAGTGTGTTCAAACGAAATGTGTCCTAATACTTTACCTATGTTCACGTACTGATATCCAAGCTTGGCTAGGCCAGTTGAGACTAGAGCGTCAGCTGTTGAACCCACAAACAAAACCATCTCATCTTTACATATATTTTCTTGACTTAATATGTTATCAGCTTTAATTACCTGTTTCTCTAATGATCTTCTCATTTATGTGACAATTGAAGTGATTCCAACTGTTCCATCTGTGCCAATAAAAGTGCTATAAAATTTCAAAGTTTAAAAGAGGAGGAAAGTTTAGATATATTAAAAGTTACCCCATAGGAGGAGTGAGACCAAGGCCATTGTCGAGAAGCAACTTCCTGCTAGTTATGGAATATGATAACACCCTGCACTCAACCACGCAATAACAACAACAGTATAAGCCGAGATGCAACAGAAATGAAGAGTAATGTGTAGCCATGATTTGATTTTGCTGCTCACACTTCACTGGATTAAATAAATGTATATGGTCCCGTGCAGTTATGGAGTATGACTAGTTCGTAGTATCCTAAAAACAAGCCGCAGGAATATGTGTTAGAAGATCCAATGATCAATTTTAATTCAATTAAATAAAAATAAAGAATGTGTTGTACAAAGTAATTTAATATTTGAGACTGTAAAGTCGGTGTGAGCACCTAGACATGCGCCTACCTTGTGGTCGGTCTTGGTCGTCCACATTGGTATTGTGAGTGGATTTATGGGAAAACTGTATTGGAAGCCAGCAAACCGCACTTGCGTTGTTGAAATTCAGCTACAGCTTTTGTGGTGTGGCTGCCTTCTTTACGCATTTTTAGAGCAAGTGTAATAGATTGGTGAATCACACCCTTATTAGTTTATGACCATCACAAATTCTTTAATTAGATTTTCTTTCCATTACTAATTTTTCATACAAACCTCTAGCTCTAGATAGTGATCGTGACATGTAACACACCCACCTGTCATTCAGTAACCGAATCAAAGGCAGGAACCTTAAGCTACCTCATCAATGATGGGCTTATAAAAGTACACACTAGTGTCATCTTATCTTCATCCTTTCTTCTCATACTAATTCAACTTATCGTACACATTTCCGCTACTTCTTCAGGCTCAATTCACCTCTCACATCTCCCCCTTCACATGGGGATACCAAGAGAGTAAAATACACATCAACCCCACGGCACAAACAATTTTCTTGTCTTTTACTATCCTATCGACACTGAGCTTACCCTTTTCCAGATGTTAAAGAAAATGAACCGTGTCCTGCAATAGCATTCGATTATTGTAATGATATAAATTACAGTTTTACCAAGCACCACCACTTCCACAATACTGATAATGATAAAAATAATAGGACTAAACATTTCCATACCCAAAATTTTTTACAAGATTCCTTAACAAATGCGTAAATTCCCACAGGACTGGTTACATAGTATAAGACACATTTTGAGAAGAGAGATTAAGATCTCAGAGTTTCTTGCTAAATTAAGGCTCACAGTTTTTCTAAGCAGAACATGCAAGAAACCCTAATGCTTCCTCCAGGTTCATGATTAAAATAGGAACCTATCTATTATGCTCCAAATACGCCTCTTCCAGGTTGAAAGCCCAATTCACACAGGCTTTCTGCTCATATCCCTTCATTTTCCAGCAAGCCTTCTACCTCATCAGGCAATTACCAGGACAGTCAGAATCATTCAGACCTGATTCACAAGGCCTCCCTGAGACTGAATGTTTTAGCTATGTCCCTGGCAGTGTCATAATCATTGAGCTCAACCAGCATCTTCTTCAATCGACGAGCCAGACCACTTGTCTCAGCTTCAGTCACCCCTAATGCGTGTTTTTTCTCCAGCATCCTTCCTAATGAGACCACATAATCCACCAAAGGCCGTAGCTTATGGCTGCAGAGTCATATTTTAGAACAGGGATATACCATTTAATATGAAGTTGCAAGATTAAAGAAAAAGTAATAAATGATAGAAGACAGCCAACTTAAGAATATATAAAACCAAAAGACAAAGTAATCCGGGAAAGGAAAAGAGAGAAAGTGGCAAGAAATTTTACCCAGAAATATTATACTTTCGGCAAGAAACGTTGCATTATTTATGAAATGATAAACCGTTGATCAAGATTTTCTGATAAGTTACATTCTTACATACAGGGCTACTATTCAGTTCAGGTTAAAAGGCTGCTAAAGCACTCAGACACAACATATCTCTTGATTCCTATCTCTGTTCGATCATTATCTTTCATTCTCTCACTTCTATAATCTATACCCCCAAAAACAGAGCTGCCCCAGCATAATAGTACGATTTATAGTTGAGACACAATCAGTATTGCTCAATTCCCATCTTTTAATGAAGATCATCATTTATTGACATAGTAATCTCCTCTCTACAACAGCAAAACATCATCCAACAGAATTGCTCAATTCTAGAAAACATGCCAGGAGTAGACAAGTTAATATCATTAAAACCAGTTAATTCTACTATTTCATTAAGTAACTGATGAGCAGTCATTTGAAATTCCTAGAAATAGCATATGAAGTTAAGGGAAATTCACTAGCAAAACAAGAACCAAACACTATCAGTACCTGGAGTCCTTGGTGACACTTGGACCTGCCCAAACGCCAGATAAAGAAGCAATGATCCTCTCTGTTCTCGTGATGGCATCATGAACATTAGAGGCAATACTTCGAACATGAGGTAGAACCTTTCTGCATAAAAGCTCATCAAGAGCAAGCTTCTCCAAGATTGGCAATGCTAGGATATCTTTCCATAAGCATATATTTTTCATCAAACGAACAGACACTCCAAATCTATATGCTGCAATTCGTGCAGCACTTGGTACAGCCTTAAGCACAAGCGGGGTCCATGTTGGGACCTATGGCAAGGAAATGAAGGGAAGACATTAGAATATCCATAATTGTTTTGAAGCTTCTTCACATTATATCATGAGGGAAAAACATACAAACAAATCAGGGAGATAAGGTAGGACAGGATTTTAAGCACAAAACATATACCATAATTTCAGCAACTGCATCAGTCAGACGGGTACGGATTGCAACCAATACATCTGCTAGAGCCTCACTAGAAGCTGGAACATAATTTGTTACCAAGCTTATGGCAGAAACAGCATTTCTTGTTTCTCGTGTACTGAGCATGTCCCAACAGTGGGCAATTTCATGATGCAATATGGGAATTGCAACCTTCTCAACTAGTTCTGGGATAAGGTTTCCATCTGCATCATCGGAATTGAGATCACTTCCATCTTCGGGAAAACCATAATTAAATAGCAAGGAATGCCTGCACAAAGGAAGAAAAAAATCAATTTGAAATTACAAAAATGCCAAAGTATGCATCATTATGTATATGCAGAGCAGATGTCCAATTACAAAGAAAACAAAGCATTAACAAATTAAACTACAAAAACCATGGGAAGCAAACTCTATTTATAGAATGATAGATGATCCAAAGGGAAGGGGGCGGAAAAAAATGCCTTTAGAGCTCAAACTAATACCAGTTCATATGAAAAAAATCTCCATACTCATGGAGAGGGTCCCATTTTAGAAGTTCTAGTCTCACATATGGAGAAAAGATGGCAGGTGCACTTAGAGACATGAAAGCATCTCGATAGCTTGTGGAATACTCTTTCTTCCATCTTTCAAACCTTTCTTTAACAACTGAAAGTTGAGAATATTCCTCCGATGCATCACCAAAAATTTGATCTGCAGTCTGGAGCAACAAATCACAGTTTGACTCGTAAGCTGCACTTTCACTATCACTCTCATCTGTGCTTGATTCTCCTTCTATTTTCTGATCAGAACCGTCTACCTCCATTGAAGACAATCTCTTTGACTCAAATTGAGTTCTCCTACGTTGACAGGCCTCGGCCCTTCGCTTCGTATCCATACGCTTCTGTTGGTTAATGTCTCTACCAAATTCATCTAGCTTCACCGGCAGATTAGTTTGTTCCTTCATGGCAACTGATGCAGCTTGAGCTGCACTTGTTGCAGCAGCAATAACTGCTGCACTGCTTCCTCGTTCATCAAAAACCAGCATTGCTGCTTTTACAGCTGCTTCTACCTCCTCCATTTCATCATTATTATCAGAAATTCTTCTTTCTAGAATAGCAGATGCACGCTGTTCGTGCAGCTTCTGCATCTGCTCTTCCAGTTCCTCAATGTAAGGAGCTTTATGCTGAAAAGTATTACAGGAAAACCAATAAGAACACATGACGCTAAAGAAAGAATGCAGGATATAAATAAAATCTGATATTACTGCCGAGAATAGGTATAGGTATGAACATCCTGATACGACATATAAAAAATACAGCCTTAGAAGTTTACTTAATTCTCATTTGCTTATCATGGTAATCAAGTCCCCAAGTTCCAATGCCCTTGCTTTCTAAAATTCATATAGTGACCTAAGGCCATCATTCTAAGAGCAATTCCGGGATCCAGTAGAGTTGCCAGAGATATAGGTAGAGAATGAGAGAGAGGAGACTAGGGAAAGATGGTGCACTGAACCTAACATAGAGATATATAGGGGTGCAGATTAGATAAATTCATACCTGCAGAAATTCACATATAACAGAAACAAAGTCACGAAGCTTTTGCATAAAGATGAACTTCTCACCAGCAACGGATAGAGACTTCTCAAGAGAAGTAATATTCATCAATGAGGCAGATAAATTCTCATTAGTCTTTGTCAAAGAAGAAACTGTTCTACTGTGAGATTCCTGTGATAAAAATACAGGATTATATACAGATCAAAGCAGTTTGCAACAAAAAAAAAATATATGTATATAATAACAAGTATAGTACATGAATATGTATGTTTTTACACTAACATCACAGTTTCCATGATGCAAATAGATGAATTAACATAAAGAAAGTGAAATTAGACAAAGTAAGGCTTTAATATGTTGGTAAGGCATGACATAGAGACAAATATTCAAGAGCCTTACCCATCCCTAGCTCTGTTTAAAGGGAAGAGAGATGGAATAATTTTGGTTCCATATACTCTCTTCAACTTGCCAGTCTACCCAGGATCTTTTACATTATTTGCCACCTAATACCAAGGAATGACTGCTAATGCATCTGGAACCATCTATTTATGAAGAGAACAGGTATAGCCAAAAAGGAAAAGTGTGGCGTAAGCATTAATAGAAGCCAATTGTTGATTATTTAGATTTTTGCAGTGCATGTCCACTTCAAGTTTTCAAGTTTCAACTCAAATTATATATAACAAAACCGCCAGTTCACATGATGTAACTATTAATTAAAATTTCAGGACAAAGTATTTATTCTAAGTGAATTTAAGGTAGAACTTTATGATAAAAAAATAAAAATAAAAATTTCAAGCATACGCATTATAAGTCAATCCCAAAATGACTACTGCGATTATTACCACACCTTAAGTCTACTAACGTTGTCCTGCAAAGCTTTCCTTGCGATCTCTGCCTGTTGAGGTATGGACAGTGCATCTAGACCTTGAGATGCTCCAAATGCTCCTCCTATGCTTGGAACTGAAACATGCACCATTGGCCTCTGCTTCTGCTGTTGCTGCTGATTATGCAGTGCAGTAGCAGCACTACTAGTGAAAACCCTATTAGTACCAGTTCCATCGTCCATTCTCTTCCCTAAGCCCTTTCTAAATTGCTCTTCCTCCCAAATCTTATCTTCCTCATCCTCCTCATCAACTCCACCATTGCTCTCCTCTGCAATAGCATTATTATTGGGATATGTAGCAGCTGTAGAACCAATAATTGCTTTAACACGACCATTACCATCATCCTCATTGCCAAAATCCTCAAAAACACCATGACTAATGCTACTCTCTTTCTTCCCAATCATAGCAATCCGCGTCCTAAACTCAGGCTCCTCGTCGCTGAATCCTTCAGGTGCCCCGAGATTTGAACCTCCATCCAAGGCAATATAATCGGGAGCTGCCGCTCTGGACTGCCTCATTCGTTCCCTCTTCGCCCTGATTTTCTTGATGGTTTCCTCATCTGGAATTGACGAATAATCATTGGATTTCCCCAAACCAAGTGATGCCAATCGATCTTCCGTATCAGTTCTGCCAATATCTTCTTCTTCTTCACCAGAATCGAATTGTTGGGGTTGTTTTAGGGTTTGAAAAGTGGAATCTTCCTGCGTGGGTTTAAGGAGACCTTTAAGAATAATTTTGGGCTCAGAAGTAGATGAAGATGGAGTCTTGGAGGTGGGTTTAGCGAGGGTGCGGGTGTTCTTTTGGAGCTCAAGAAGCGCTTCTTTGGTGTAAGTACCAGCTTGGGGAAGCACATTGGAGGTAGCAGAAGATGAAGTGAGAGGTAGACGGTCCTTGGAGGCGGTGAGCTTGTGAGAGGAACTGGGTTTGCTCACCCGGGAAGACGCTTTCCGAGAAGCGCGAGATTTGGATGAGAAGATGCCTTCTTCTTCCTGTTCGTCGTCATCGGCGAAGCTGAGTAGCTTCTTGGGCTTTGAAGAAGATTTGCGAGCGGCGGTGGAAGGAGCAGCGTTATTATTATCGTTGTTGTCGTCGTCGTCATCGCCTCGGCGGCGAAAATTTCTGGATTTGGCGGAGCTCATAGTGCTTCTGCCTTGTGGTGGAGCAAATACTACTTGAAAATTTAAAAGAGATACCAAGGGATTTAGCTGTTCCTACAATGCTAATTGCTGAAAAATAATCCTTCTTCTTCTTCTTCTTCTTCTTCTTCTTTTCTCGTACTCTATATTCAACTCTCTTCTACAATCTGACTTCCAAAGCTCGACTTTATTGTAATGAGCATTTTCGAACCGTAAATCCTAAAGAAATCTGGAGATGGGGAGCCCAACTCCGAGGGCCCAAATATTCAAACTCCCCTGTTAATATTGGGCTGTTGCTTCCCCCCGAAACATTGAAACATTGGCCCACATTTTATATATAATATTTATTAAAGAAATTAGACTAAATACCATTTTTTTATTTTCCATTTAAAAAATGTCAGGTAAATATTTTTTTTAAATTTTACAAATGTCCACTTTTTTACAATTGTTTCTTTTCCTTCTTCTTCTTAAATATTTTTCGATTTCTTACCATTTTTTCATTTCAATGGCTGAATATGATGGTTTTAGAACCTTATTATTATTTCTTCTATTTTTATCTATATTCTCTAATCTTTATTTGTAAATTTCTCTTATTCTCTATTTTAATTTTGCATTTTTAAATTAAAATCTTCTTCCATTACGATACTAGTGACTAATATGAGTTTATGGCTTTTCACCACCATGGCACCAAAGGAAAAATCCACCCAAAGATGTGTTGGGTTTTAAGCAGAATAATGCAAATTAAACGCAGCGAAAAAATAAAACCCGAAAAACAGGATCCATGTATTTCGATTGATTCAAATGGAAGTGATAAGATTTACTAACATTTTCAGTGTGGAAATTCTAATTAAACACCTTTAAATCGAACTGAAGACGCTGCGTTTAACACGAACGTCCTCTACTGGTATCCACACGCACGAACAAAATGAACCGAAGTCGCAGGGTTGCTAGTTCCCTTTAGATGCGAATGGATTTTACGATTTTCTTTCCTTTTCAAGGAAGAACAATGGTGGCTGTGTTTTTCTTTTCAGAAAATTAGCTAGAGTTTTTTTTTTCTTCTTCTCAATAAGAAGTTAAGCTAGCTAGGGTAACCAATGTTGGTATCCAATGTTTTTAACCACCTTAAAACTCTCATTCCTTTTGAAAAACGGAAATTGAGTTTTGATAAGAGTTAATAACAAGAGATAATAGCCCAATAGCCCAATAAAATTCATATTGTTCATTTTGGTCTTGGTGTGTGACCCAATAGGTTTATATTATGTTGGCAATGGGTCTTATCCCATAATAAGCCCACAAGTCATAATTGGTCTCTAGCAAGACATTATGACTACCCAAATAATATAAATATCGTTAGTCATATTTTAACCTGTCAATAGAACATGTTATTATCCTTTTATCACACGATATCTTATTTGAACATAAGTCATGGTACATGTCAAACTTATATTGTTCAAACATTTAATTTCCCGATCACTAAGTAGACTGATAAATTCAAATGATATTGATGACACTATCAATTCATTCGAGCACGGCCATGCATTTTATAGTCCTACTTATCGAGGGGCCCAATAGATATCTCTCTCATTAGAGAGGGACAAATTTCATCTTGATTATTCACTTTCCTCCGCATAATTCTCATTATGTCCGATCATAAACTTTATAAATGACTAGGGACAACATGAATAACATTGTTATTCATAAATATTACAATAATGTAACATGCCAATAATATCAATGTGAAGAAAACCATTATATAAATGAAAATGTATTGATTACATCAAGGTCCAAATGTTTGGCCTAGAGCATAACCACTAACAAGATGGTCTTTTTTTAACCGCATAATTTTGAATCTATCTTCCTGATTGTTTATTGAAAAAAAAAAAGCTTGTACCTGAAATTGGAATTAATATGAGGTTTTTTTAGCAAATTTTAAGCTATTTTTTTATTATTTTTGCATTCTTTTTTGTCGATCAAATTTTTATTTTTGCGGTGTTTTGAAACCCTTTTTCTTAAAATTTCACTAAGTTTTAGACATAAACTTTAATTACTCATTCCAAACATTCAATGTGAAATTATTTCCAACATTCTCCTTCAAGTGCATTTAGTTTTGGCTAGCACCTGCTTTCACTTGTTTAATATACCCTTCATTTAATTTGGACTTTTATATATATATATATATATATATAAAACCTCAAACTTTATGCCCCTTAATCAAATTCGGATTGTTGGACTTAGACCTAACAAACAGGAGTCACATGCGGATTAAATGGGTTACAGATTAACTCAAAATGACCGAATTAAATATTGATCCATTTATTTTTTTCACATATTTTTCTAAACTTTACTCGATTTGTTATTATTTTCCAAAATCAAAGTTTTGAAAACAATAAAAATTAATGTAAATGAGTCCTTGTAATTCAAGAGAATGTTTTTTCTCTTTAATTTGTACACTACTTTGTTAATAAAAGAAGAAGAAGAAAAAAAAATCAATAACTATAGCAATGTTTATTCACACACAGTAGCATTAAAGAAATAACTATATATACTAGCCATAGAATGACTTGTAAACTGCCTCGAGTTCTCATTGCACAGTAGCATTAAAACAAATAAGCAATGATTTTTTTTTCTCTAACGGGTATGTGGGTCAATTAGTTACTTGATTCGTTTAATATGAATTGATTATAATCTGATTCCAAATTCTACAGGTCATATTATATTTGAATATTTATAAATTTAATCGAATTTGTATATTAAGCTATATGTATTATATCAAAGTTTGATAGTTCTAATTAGAATACCTTATAATGATGTTCCCATGTGAAGTTTATTCAGAGTATAAACAATTGGGCTTGAAAACTTGATTATTGCTTCAAAATGATTCAAGACATAAGACATTATGCATTTATAACTCAATTACAGTCACGAACCTTTATTATTTCAATTAATCATCCAAATTGATAATATTTTTGACAGAAAGTGCGCCATAACTAAAAAAAATATTTTGCATGTTAAAATCGGACATAAGAAATTTAAAAGATTTTATTTCTGAGCATTGAATAAAAACTATGAAAAATAGACATTAACATGATTTATTTTTATGCACCCACAGTTAATTTTGAATTATTTCACAAACAATTATAAACACTCTATTAAAGTGGAAAATTACAATTCAGTCTCAAAAAATCTTTTATAAATAATTATTGGGAATAAAGAGTTATCATGTCATTAAATTTAGTTAAAAAAAATACATAAATAATGTTAATTTAGTCTAACATTAATATAATAGATGATTATGTAAGTCTTAAAAAAAATTAGACCATTTCATACATTTATATAAAGTATAAATGTATATATAGAGAGATATCATGGGGGGATAGATTGGCATATATATGTATATATATCATGAATTAAATTCTTTTTCTTATTTATACAATACAATATCATAATATAAAAATTAAATTTACAAAATTTTGGAAAAATCTCAATCACTATTAAAATAACGAAGGTGAGTACTTTTATTTTATTTTTATAAATTTAACTTCATTAAAATTAAAATATTAAAATAATGAATGGAGTACTTTTATATTTTTGATAAAATTTTTTATTCATCAGATTTCTTAGTGCTCCATAAAAGAAGTGCTTTAAACTTTAAGACTAGTGCATTATCCTTTTCTTTTTTAACTATATATTTTAATGTTGTGATATGTCCATATTAATTAATTATCAAAAACCATTCCAATTTATTTTTTTGATTTTCTTCTTTTTTTTATTGAGTCTAAATATTTTAATTTTTTTTATATAATTACAAGTTTGGTCAATTGAAAAAAAATATGTGCATGCACTCATCTCAACATTATCATATACAACAGTATAATAATAATAATAATAATAATAGAGAAAAGAGTGTGTATAAATTAAAGGATAATCTCCAGAATTTTATTTACTAGTGAATGGAGATATTATGTTATTTATAGAAGTAAAAAATTAGGATCAAAATAATATTGAATTTGAAGGGAAGATGGACTCATTAGTCATTACCACCGCAGCTAAGGCGGAAGAAAAATAATAGACAAGGCAGAAGGAAGGAAGGAAGGAAGAAAAGGGGTTTTCAACTTTTCATTTCAATTTCAATGGATGAAGCTCTCTCTTGCACCTCCTTATTTTCATTTTGAATTACCTAACTAGAGGATCTCTCTGCTTTCATAATTATCAAGATTCAGAGGTGATAATTTAGCTTTCCTTTTCTTTTTCTTTTATTCCATTTCTCAATTTTCTCCGAATTCCCGTGTTTCACTTGTTTAGATGCTGTTGAGTTTGTGGAAAATGAATATGTAAATTGAATTAACGCATTGCTAGCTGATCTGATCATTCCGATTGATGTCTTGTCTTGCAGTTGGAATTGGATCGCTATCCCTCCTATTTAGGCTCCAGCTGCAGCTCCTCATTTCGGATAACAAAGGAAATTAAATTATCATATCCCTTCTTCCTCCTCCTCCTCCTCCTTCTTCTTCTTCCGTTTTGTGTTCATCTCTTATATAAAAATAGATTCATTTGGAGCTCATTTGAGATTACAAATTCATTTATCTCGAATTAAAGTTTAGCTTAATTCCTTCTTGTGTATGTGTTGCAAATTATCGAAAAATCACAGTAAGAAAAGAATAGAATAGAATAGATATGCAGAAGAGTGGGAGTTTATCGAGGAATACTAACAGCAATATTACTGGCATCAATAACAGTAAATCTGACTTCCATCAGCAGTCTCTGAAGAGGTTGGGGTTGTGTTCTCAAATAGCTACAGCTGGGGGACAACACTCCTCCCCTATTGTTTTCCCTGAGAAACGCCCCAAGAAGGTCAAAGCCTCTTCTAGACCTGATGATCCATTGAACAAACCTAAGGTACAAGAGCATCAGATAGACATCATTGGAGGAGGAGGAGACGAGAAGTCTGATTTGTTAGGATGCGTTGTCTTCTCTGGCAAACTCATTTTGGACAAGAGAAAGACCATCTTCCATGATAACTCTTCTACCAAAGAGGCACAACAGCAGACCTCCATCGACATATCCAACCAAGAAGCTCTTGATGCTAAGCTTACTAGCAAGGCTCTGATTTTTGGTTCTCACATGCTTCATCTTGATGATGTCATTTCGGTAATGGGGCAAATTATCATCATTTTGCTGCTATATCATGAAATGGGAGTTTTTCCCCTGGGAATATATAAACTAATTCTATGACCTTCACAGGTATCATACAACGTTGGCCTCAGGCATTTTACAGTTCATGCTTATCCATTAAAAAAGGGTTCTTGTGGTCTATCTTGTTTTATAAAACCAAAAAGAAGTCGCAAAGACTACCGTTTCCTTGCTTCTAGCGTGGAAGAGGCAGTTCAGTGGGTTGGTGGGTTAGCAGACCAGCACTGTTATGTGAATTGTTTGCCTCATCCTTTGGTTTCCTCAAAGAAGCAAGCTTCTTCAGAGTTACTTCCAACAGACACTCCTCCAGAGTTACTCTTCAAGTGTAAAACTCCACCTAAAATGCTTGTCATCTTGAATCCACGTTCAGGAAGTGGTCGGTCAAGTAAAGTTTTTAACGGCATTGTGGAACCGATATTTAAGGTCTGTTGTTGTTTTTGCTCTGGATTTTTTCTAAATGTATGTTGTCAAAATGCAAAAAACATGGAAATCACTCTTCTCCGTATTGCAATCTTGCATCCATGGGACTAGAAATGCTAGAGGCCTTGGCCTTGTTACGTTGAAAGTTTTAACTACCTTGTTCCTTCCACCATCATCACCATAAAGCATTTCCTTCCTGGTCTTCACTTCTTGAATTGCAGCTGACATTGCAAACAAAGCCATTTCTCTCCCTCTCGTTGTTTTGTTTGGGGAAGTTGAAGTCTTTGATAGTGAGAAGCTGTGATAACATGTGCTGACATGTCATAATTTTCCACGTTACAGTACAATGAGACGGACTATTTTATTCTTGCTTCACTCTGATGTTGTTGGGACTGCACTAAATTATGTATGCGAATCAATATCACATTGGTTGATGCTTTTTTAGCCTGCAAAAGTGTGCCATCTTTGTCTTTTCTAGTAGTTCATTTCCACTTTGTTGAAACTTGGAGATCCTTGCCCTTTGGAGCACATTGGCCAAGCCCATTATGCTCTGTATGCACTTACTAACTGAAACCTGATTCCTCGCATGTAATTATTATATCTGAGTTTATGCTGTGTCTGTCAACCACTATCCCTCCCTTTTTATGGATGTACAACATGTGAACATTGGGATGGAGCAACTGTTAGTTCATATTGCATTGCAACCTTAATAACTATGGTTTATAGGAAGAGTTTTGATAAATTCAGATGAAACTTTTATTGTGGTTCATTCTAATGATGATGTTTACGGTTGTAGAGTTTGCAATTGTTAATCTTACAGAGTATTTCTCTAATGAATGTTCATTATCTGGTCCAAAAAATAGTATGTTGGTCTTCCTTGTATGGTGATCACCACTTGTATCATAAATTCTGCTGGTTTTTATTGTTTAATATTTTTTTTTAGCTTGGGGGATTGGCTGGGATTCGCTTTACCTTTTTTTGCTTCATTGTTTCATCTTTGTAGTTAGGAGAAGAACAAATGAACTTTCCTAGTCAATATTGCACCAGCACTTGCACTCACAACGTAAATCATGACAGCTTGCAGGATTTAGATTGGAGGTAGTCAAAACATCATCTGCAGGACATGCTAGAACTCTTGCATCAAGTGTTGACATCAGCACATGTCCTGATGGTACTAGAAGCACTACTATATAACTGTCATATTTTGGCTTTGCTTGTGTTTTCTGAGGATCTCCAACAACTTTTCCATTTTTCTCATTTATACCATTGTACATTATTTCAGGGATCATATGCGTAGGTGGTGATGGAATTATCAACGAGGTTAGTCCATTTTATGTGCTGTCCTCCTTGTTTCGTTCTATGACTACCAATGGTTTTGTTTCAATCTGAAATTATAGTTCTATATGTAGTTGAAACAGTTGTTTGTTCATGGTTTACTAATTTATCATGCTGTATCACGGAAAAAAAGCCAATTGATTTCTGTTCTCTTGCAAATCTTGAGGACTCAGTTTTTGTCTGATATAAGGAAAATTAAGATATTAGTCTTTTGGTGTAGCAGTATCTATGATGTCTAAACATTGATATGATTGGACATTACCTAATATATATACATGCTTTTCGAGTATACTAAACTTAGAAAAAAAAAAAAGAGGAAGAAGAGTTGCTTTAGAAATGTGTCCAATATTTCCTTGAAGGATTGATTTCTATCTTGCATATGCCAAACTTGTAAGATTGAGCTTGTTTAATATTGTTGCTGAGAGAAGTTGGAGGTCAAGGTTTTAGTATACCTTTAAAAAAAGTTCTTTTGGGAATGGTTTTCATATCAAATTAGATGAATGCTGCTAGATATCTCTAAATCCATAGCAAGTGGAAATATGGAATTCTATATCACACAGTCTTGGATTACGGATATTTGGCAATCTCAAACATAAAAATTATGATTTTGACTTTAAACAACCCCTAAAGAATCAAGCAGTCTTATGTCTAGTTCAGATATTCTTATGCTCTAATTTTGGGATTCACATTGTTGAATTCTTATAAAATTTTGAAATGAAACTAATTTATCTTACTTGTAGTATATGAAAAATTGTGGTTATTTTAATAAGCATATTATGTTCTCACTAAGAAACATTGAGGAGTGCCCTTGCCATAACACAATTTTTGGATGAGGGGATATATACTTGCCAATTTCGTTGCTTGCATCAAAGCAATTTGTGCTCCCCTTTAAATAAATTTGTACCTTCTCAGTTCCCTAATTTGTTGAATTTTATTCACAAGAATTTATCTTATTCATAAAGCCATGTGGTGTCAAACCAATGTCCTTAGTTTTTTATGTTTCACATGCTCTCATTTATTATATGTTTGTAGATTTTGCCTCATACATTTTTGAGTGGATTATGTCTTTGTTTCCTATTTCGGTCCTTAATGTATATCTTTTGTGTGTGTGTGACTTTCTTATGGTATTCAAAATCTAAAAGTTCATAGTATTTCTTTGAAAGTTCAAAAATTTTCTGGCTTTGATATGGTTAATCATTTTGAAATGACATATAAGAGAACTTGAAGGTTGTCCTTTTCTGTAACTAGAATTATGCTTTTTTCAACAAATTGATCAAGATTTTTGTTTCAAGTGTGTTTTTCGTTTGTGTTGTTTTAAGGTTTTTTCCTGGTTCAATAAAGTCATTACCTTATAAGTACTAACCAAAAACATAATGGTGAATTTCTTTTGTCCTGAAATGTTGCAGTTTTGATAGTTTTGATAGTTTTTGAAATTTTGGTTTTTGTATATGAATCCCCATTTTACTAAAAAATGAGTTCAATATGAAGTAACTTTGTGGAAAAACATATTGTTTTGGAATGAGAAAGGGTGAAAATGTTGAATTTATTATAGGCCATTCTATAGAAAGTTATCTACTCATTTACATAAAGTCTTATGAACTTATTATAACTTGTTAGATTTAAGATTTAGATTTTTTAATTTTGTATCATATAAGATTTACAATCAAATTTAAGTGGTCCTATTGCTGCTCATGTCAATTTGGAAAGAATTATTTATTGTTTTTCAATAAATATACTTTTTTAAAGACCTTATATCTTGAATGAATCTTATGTTTTGTTGTTATTTTCCAGGTTTTAAATGGTCTACTTAGTAGAGATAATCAGAAAGAAGGAATTTCCATACCAATTGGAATTATTCCAGCTGGGTCAGATAATTCACTAGTTTGGACTGTTTTGGGAGTAAGAGATCCAGTTTCTGCTGCTATAGCGATTGTGAAGGTACTTGAATACTTGCATAATTTTCTCTAACCAATTTAATGTGTAACTTTCATACATTTGAATAGCTATTTTGTTGCGTGGCCTTACAGTCCTCTTTATAATCATTATATATTAGTTTAAATATTTTTATGACGTCTCTATCCTCTTAGCCATTGTAAAACCATCAAATATCTCACCGCTGTGTTCTGCAAGGTGAATAACTGGTGGAACATGTTGGAATTTTATTTTCTTTTGATTGGCAGAGGGGCTAAAGGATTTTGTAATCTTTTGGTCCTTATTGCATGATAACTATGCTTATGTTTGAAAGTTTGTTCTTCCTGTGAAGTTATAATTTAGTGAAAGTTCCCGTTCATGCTATTGAAAATACTTTTATTTTTCTCAGGGGGGTCTGACTGCTACTGATGTTTTTGCTGTTGAGTGGATTCAAAGTGGTGTTGTTCACTATGGGATGACAGTTTCATATTATGGTTTTGTTAGTGATGGTGAGTTTCAGATCACTGCAATAATCCAAGATGATGAAGGTGCTAAAAAACCTTGCAATAACTATGGGTTTTAGACTTTTAGTTCTTTGTAAATTGTCTTAAAGGTCCTATAGTATATATGTTGCTGGGAAATCTGCTTAATTCCATATTTTTTGCTTCACCAGAGAAGGGACATGTTCAAAAATGAATGAAGCATGCAAAACACATAATCCACATTATATAAAGAATTTAAAGTAAGAAGTGCCCTAATTCTGATGTTTGAGCAATTTACAAGGTACTTCTCTAGTTATTCTCTGCGCCTTGCGAGCCATCAAAAAGCCTGATTCCTTGTTAAAGGTGGAAACAGGGAATTGAATGCTCCATAAAGGTTGCATTAGAGAAATGAGATTTTACAAATCTCTGGAAATAAATTCAGTCAGTTTTTGATGCTTGAGGTATGACTAGTTGGGATACAATATTTTACATTATGTTTGACTATTAACTGGAGCTGTTTTAGTTTTCTCTTCAAATTTGGCCAATAGAATGGATAAATGGCTTGGTTATGTCTCTTTTATTATTTTTATTTTTTGGCATGTAAAAACTGCAGATGTAGCTTGTAACTTCTAGCAAGATAGTCGAATGATTTTGAGTTTCTTTAAGATTGATTTATCTACGCAGGTAAAAAATCATTTGTTAATCATATTTATGTATCAAATTCTCTGCAGTGTTGGAACTTTCGGAGAAATATCAGAAACGATTTGGTCCTTTGCGTTATCTTGTTGCTGGAGTTCTCAAGTTCTTATGCCTACCGAAGTACAGCTTTGAATTGGAGTATCTTCCGGCCTCAAATGCAGATCGAGAAGGAAAACAAATGGAGCGTGAGGTACTTGATATGTCTGACCTGTACACAGATATCATGAAAAGATCAAATGTGGAAGGGATGCCTAGAGCTTCCAGTTTATCAAGTATTGACTCAATAATGACCCCTAGTCGAATGTCCGGGGGTGAATTGGATACAACTTGCAGTAGCACTCATGCTAGTACAGAACCATCTGAATATGTCCGAGGCCTAGATCCTAAAGCAAAACGCCTTTCATCTGGGCGGAGCAATGTAATGGCAGAGCCAGAAGTTATTCATCCTCAGTTACCACTATCAACAACTCCAAACTGGCCTAGGACCAGGTCAAAGTCAAGGACAGATAAAGGATGGACTGGATTGACATCTACACATGATCCCTCCAGATGTTCTTGGGCAAATGCAGCAACTAATGATAGAGAAGATATATCTTCAACGTTGTCTGATCCAGGTCCAATTTGGGATGCTGAACCAAAATGGGATACTGAACCTAATTGGGATCTGGAAAACCCTATCGAATTGCCAGGGCCACCTGATGATATAGAAGCAGCAATGAAAAAGGAAGTTGTGCCTAGGTTCGAAGATAAATTGGAGCTGAAGAAGGGGCAATATCTTGGCATAATGGTTTGCAACCATTCCTGCAGAACTGTCCAGAGTTCCCAGGTAGTGGCACCGAGAGCTGAGCACGATGACAACACCATGGATATGCTCTTAGTTCATGGTAGTGGGCGACTAAGGCTATTGAGATTTTTCTTGCTGCTACAGATAGGTCGACATCTTTCACTACCATATGTAGAATACATCAAGGTATGGGCATGTCCTCTACTGATGGGTTTTGCTTTCAAAATAGAAGTTTCATTTTAATTTCATCGAACTGAATCTCAAGTCTATGGAATTCATTAATCCAGAGCTGCTACCAGCGATGCAGCCATATTCAAATTTAATTTCCTTGAAATTAAGGAGACTGCAAACACATGTATCGTGGTTAGCTTGTTTGTTTAGTGCATTTATGTGTTGGCATGTCCATGCAGTAAACATTATTCATTTCTAGGACACGTGATGCATCTGGTTATTGATCCTCTATCTGCACTAGTGTACGTAAGCATGCTTTTCCATATGCTGTTTTCCCCCCCAAAGTATCTAGGATGAACTCTTTTGCTTCGTGCACGAGCACGTTGACTCACCACCTTTGCTGTTGCTTTAATTTTCTTTGGCAAGGTTCTGGTTTAACAGATAACCTTCATTTGCTATTATTTATAGCCATACTAATTGAGTTTAATGAGTTAATTTTGTTCATATAACCTTCATTTGCTATTATTTATAGCCATACTAATTGAGTTTAATGAGTTAATTTTGTTCATATCTTTCCTTGAGCTGAACTGATGAATTTTGTTTCTTATTTGCCCTTGTTTGTGCAACTCTGAGGTAAAGGGATAATTGGCAGGGTAGTGCATAGGACAGAAAGTGTGCATGATGTTTCTGCATCAATGGATATACTGTAATTTTTTTCTTTTTGGGGTTCTGACTTCAGAGAGCAGCTTTTTAAATTTTAGATCCTTGGCATACACATACAGAAAGCTACATTTCCAACTAACTTTCATGACGACATATGATCTAAATGTCAAGTATTTCATTCATGTGTAGGAACTTCTTGACTTTTTTAATGAACTAACATTCAATGTCATGAGAAGGAAATACAATTGCTGATTTGGGGAAATACATATGATTCTACTTGCATGTATAATTGTTTTAGAGCTGTGAGGAGGTTGGAGGGACAAAATCATAATTTCATGGTGTGTGTAGAAAAATACGCCGTTCTTGCAGGGATTCCTTGTGGCCATCATGTCTTTAACGGTTAAATGGTTTGTCTTGGCATCATCTTACCCAAGCTTCTGCAGGTGAAGTCTGTGAAGATAAAGGCTGGGAAGCACACTCACAATGGTTGTGGCATCGACGGTGAGCTTTTTCCTCTCAATGGACAAGTAGTCTCATATTTGCTGCCAGAACAATGCAGACTAATTGGTCGCTCCCCGAACTATCATGCATGATATCCTTGAGCCACATCTTTCAACAACTTTGAAAGGTGTTATGGGTATTTCTATGATCTTCCTCAATTGTGGTTGTGATATATGCAGAGCATATCCTTAAACCAAGCGAGAAAAACACTTGCCTTCTTAAAATTTCTTTATTTATATTTTTGTCATTTGTAGTTCCTCATAATCTTGCCATTGCATATATGAGGTCTCTGTACATGCTTTCTGCGGTTATGTATCGGTTGCCTGTTATTGTGCACTTTCCTACATTGTGCCATTAGTTGCTCGTTGTATTGAAAATTCTGCGTCTTCTGTTTATTTTGTGCTCCCTTTTTGGTTTCCTTGATCATCAGATTGTGACATATTATGATGTTAATATTGTAAAGCCGTTTCTTTCTTCAGTTGTGGTATTTATTTGCGGTGCTCATGTATAAAAAATAATAATAATAATTAGAAAGGAACTTGGAATTTTATTTTTAAAAGTTTTGGAAGATAAGAATGTGGGGGTGTATGCGTACGAATTATCAATTTTAGGTTGTCGTTTGCTATCCATAAAGACTGGAGGAGAGGAGGGGAAGTATTGTTGGCCACTTCCCATTGGAGATCACGTATTTATCCTTTCTTTTCTTCTGAACTTTGAAACATTACATTTTCATTCTATTCATAGCCACGAAAGCTTATCCATAATTTTTTGAATGTCATATTTTATGAGGTTGCAGGGTGTATATGATGCCATGTGTATTGTGTAGTGAGCGGTGATCCTAGGAAACCCGTAGATATTTGCCTCTTTTCAGCTGTTTGGAAGATTGTATTAATTATGAATTCAATAGTATTTAATTTTAAATTAGTTGAAATTAAAAAAAAATCGAGCTAAATACTTAATGGTTAGATAAAAAAAATTAAAATATCCGTTTTGGCCTCCAAATACTTAATGGTCAGATTAAAAAATATTAAAATATTCTGTCGCATCAGTATAAAAAAGAAAATGTGAAGATCCAAAATTGCGTAGTAAAAAATACGATGAAAATTGTTTCTTATTTTTTATTTATTAAAAGAAAATTGTTTCATAATTGAAAGTTTGACAATTTTATGGGGATTTAATTCATATTCCAGCTTCTAAAGATGAATTTTTATATATAAAAAATATTTTCTATGCAATAGAGATTGTTGGTATGGCAGTTTTGTGATACAATTGAAGAAAGTTTGTTGCCATGTCTGAAAATACATATAATAAATAAGGTATAGAAAAATTTTGAAGCTATAAATATATGAATTGTTACAGTGATACTTTTATTTTATTTTAGGTAGCGAAAACTTTTTTATAGTCAAAATACCACCACAAGAATAATACTCCAATTGTGAAAAACGAAGAGAGAAATGAGCTCAGCAAGTGTGGCTTTGTCCTCTGCGGGGGGATCTGCCTCCGCCTGTTCTTCCCTCAGTCGACGTCCTACCGGTGCGATAACTACAGTGCTTAATGCCTCCACGATGTGGAAGAAATCTCTTGTATTCCCTTCATCGTCGGCGTCAACTACCAGTATAAATAGCAATTCGATGATGGTAGTCTCTCATCTACCTCTGGGAAGCAACTGCTACCCAACTACTACTCCTGCTAGTGATATGATAAAAGGAAGGAGGAGGGGAAGGAGGATTTCATGTGAAGTCGCATTAAGCTCCAGCGATTCGGCTACATCGACAACAACAGTTGCTGAAGGAGGACCTGAGATGAAGATTGGGGCAAAGGTGAGGGTAAAAATTCCTCTGAAGGTCTATCATGTGCCTCGTGTGCCGGAACTAGATCTCACCGGGAAAGAAGGTCATATCAAGCAGTACGTCGCCCTCTGGAAAGGGAAACGAATCTCCGCAAATCTTCCATATAAGGTAGAGTTCGTGGTGGATGTCGAAGGCCGTGGCCCTGTGAAATTTTTTGCCCATCTCAAGGAGGATGAGTTTGAGTACCTTGATTGATTGGCATCCCCCCCCCCCCCCCCTCTTTTTCTTTAATTTTTAAAATCCCCTATCGCAGTACACCTAGCAATACTTTTATCTCCCTCACACCTTATTTCTCTATATGTACAACCCTAGCCTAGAGTATTCAAGTGCTGTATCTAGTTTTACAAGCGGAATTGTTGTTATTTTTCTGCTCTATCTTAATTAACATGTTTTTCTTCATCATTTTTCATGTTCCTATTGATCTTGCGACATCCTTTGAAGCAGCAGCATGGTTTTCAGAAACGTTTTTCACAAATGCGTTTTTATCGATACTCACTCGTTGCATAATTTAAAGTGATCCTCTGCAATTCTTTGCTTCAATTTATAACTCACCTTTGGTTCTTCATTTCTTATTTCGAATTCTTTGCTTCTTATTTTTCTTTTTGGCCATTTATTCTATTTTTATTTTCGAAGTGTTCATCTAATTTACATATCCATGAAGGCTTACAGAAAATATTTTGCTCATATGAGCTTCTAAGTATGTTTGCGCTGTTTGTTGTACTTTTGTGGTTGGCGATATGCTTTTAATTTTAAGGCTTTAGCCTTATTCCTAATGAATAAAAATGAGGGCAATCCCTAGGATATTAATTTCTTGTGATTTGATAGTCCTTTTCATACGGGTTCATATCTGCTTGCTTTCTCTTTTTGTTCTCAATACTTTGCTATTTTAAATCATTGGCCAAAATGAACCTAATGTTGGTTGTTCTAAGTTACATTATCATCATGCTGTAGGATTGTCTAGAGAATTTAAAAACTAAGTTTATACTTCATATCCGGAAAATAGCAGTGAACAGAGAGAAGTTCGGGCTGAACTATCTTCTGGTACGCTTAAGTGTTTAATTTTTCTTTTAAGGCTTTTGAACTTAATTGTCTGTTGCAAAGTTAAAAGGAACTGTGCTCTATTGTAGGTGTTGTTTTATTTTACAATGATTTGTCAAATCATTATCAAATGCTTAAACAGAGAGTATAAATTATTTATGCATGTTAATTGTGGACTATTCATATTGAAACTCATTTGCTGTAGCTAATTTTCAGTTCTCTCACATCATGAGCTCTTACTTCGGCTGCTGATTCTTTAAAATTTAGATGACGAATGCTAATGGCTTAATCTGTGTTTATTGTATGGTAATTGCCAAATTGCACTGAAACCATTCCGGAACTTGCTGTTGTGCGAAGGTTTTGTCCACTAAATAAGTTCTGCTGGTACTCTTTCTTTCTCTTATTGACTTGAGCACTGGGTAAGTGAACCAAAGCTCAGGACAAGCAAATCCTAGGCAAGGCAAGCCGATATATCTCTTGAAGCCACCAGCTCGAGGTGAATCAAAGCAATGAGCAGCCAAAGGACACACCTAATTGAGTTAGTGTCTGCCAGAGTTGCCCTCCTCATGCGTGGTTAATCTTAAAGCACTCTTCACAACTCTTATGTTTTGATTCACTACTGGATAAGCATTTTAGTGCTATGGTATATAACACATACCAATTGATTACTGGAAGCTGTGAATAGATGGAAATCTGATCCAGTACTGTTTTATGAAAGATTCTAGAAAGCTGAGTGAGAGGTATGCAATTCCCAGCAAAGTACAAAGCTGGTGCACTATGGCTATACATGTGTGCGCGCGTGTTAGTGGCCAAGAGCTGATAAATTTTCTCGGTTCCAATCCCCTATCAATTTGTACGTGCTGACAAAGCTGGAAAAAGGAGGGAAAACAGACTCATATTGGGGAAATAGAGAAAGAAAGGTAAAAATAGCAGTGAAACAATTAGCTATTAATTAATTTCTATGGGTTGTCATATGCCAATTTGTATGGAGTAGACGCTTATCGAATCATTGTTATTCATTGCAATGGTTATGCTCTAATGTACTATTCAATTTTGTTCTTCAGTTTCTTCTGCCTTGATAAATCCTCGAATTCTTCTGCCCCTTTGCTTGTTAGAAAGCACTTCTTATCTGACACTTTTTTCTAAGGAAAGTGATTTTAACCTTTCAATGCCATCTTCATTCTGTGATGCCTGATGTTCCTTTCCAATGTCATTCGTAGGTAATTGTTTATTTTATTATTATTACTAATTCATTTTTGTTCACCTTTTTGGTCTGTGGCTGTGCATATTTCAAAGAGCTTAACTCTTCTTTTGTTGCGCAAATTTATCATTTCTGTTTGGCACATATAATGAGGACGGAAAAGGCGTGGAAATGGTTTTCAATTCCATATTTGTCATATGATAAAAAAATCTGTCTACGGTGGAGCTAATTAAACGTATACGAAGGAGCGAATGTTACTGTTTGATTGTTTTTTGATCAAATAATATACAGGTAGCTTGCGAGTATGCCAGAATATTTAAGTTTTTTTTAAACTAATTCATGCTTGGCTATTCAACTTTAATAGAAAATTTGAAGTTTTTCTAAGGGTGCGTTCGGCGTGAATTTTGTTTTCGATTTTTTGTTTTTTTTTGGAAAATAAAATCAAAACATGTTCGGCAATTTATTTTTCATTTCGGCTTTTATAAAAATTTAAAAAAGTGATTTTCATACTAAAAACAAAAAAATAAAAATTTTCAAAATGTGGTTTTTAGGATTTTGTTATTTTATTTTTATTATCATCACCGTCACTGTAACAACCACCACCACACCACTCCACTGCCACTGCCGTTGCTGCCTTCACATTGTCGTCGCCACCATCACTACTACTACCACTACCACAAAATCTCCGCCACCATCACAATCACATTGCTGCCGCTGCCCGCCACCACACCGTCGTCGCTGTCATCACTACACCTCCGCCACTATCACCACTATGCCATCGCCGCCACCCGCCGCCACCACACCACCATTATCGCAATCACACTGCTGCTAACACCACTGCCGCCTCCACTACCACACCGTTGCCGCCTCCACCACCATCACGTTGCCGCCGGTGTCACCATAACCACACTGCCGCTACCACCACAACCACACTGCAGTCGCCACCACCATCACCACATTGTCGCTGCCACCATGCCTCTACCGCTACCACCACCACACGACCGCCACTGCCACTACAACCATATCACTGTCGCCACCATAACCACATCGCCGCCACTACCTCTGCCGCCTCCACCACCGCCACCACGCCTCCACCACCGCCACCACCCTGCCGCCGCCGCCACCACCACACTGCTGCCACCACCATAACCACATCGCTGCCACTATGGTTGCCGCCTTCATCGTCACCACCACAACCACACCGCTGCCGTCTCCATCACCACCACACTACCGCTATTGCCATTGCCACTAGTAAAATCATTATTATAATATATATGAATAATTAAAAAAAATATGATAAAGTTTTTAAATATATAAAACTGTTTGGTAAATAATATAATTAAAAATAAATTTTTAGAATAAAAAGACAAAAAATGATATATATAAATTTTAATATATTATATTCAAAATCTCACTAAAAAATAATAATAATTTTCACTTATTTGAATTTTTTTTATTTCACTAAATTATTAAGACTATATATTTTCATATATAATTAAATAAAAATAAATATAATATAAAAAAATAAAAAATATATATATTGTTTTCATAATTAATTATGCATATTATTTTGGATGATAGAAAAAGAGAAGAAAAAAAAGAATATTATTATTTTTAACATTAGATAATTTTGGATGGTAGGATAAGAGAAAAGAGCATTTTTTTTTTTTATATATAATAGATATTATTGTCATTGTGAAATAAAATAAACGATATTTTTGTTTAAAAAAAATATTAAATCTGCTGCGCTTAAAAGTTGAAAATCAGTTTTTTTGAACAATTTTAATTTCTAACTTTTTCTAATAAAAAGTTTTTTCACTTTTCACAAAATTAATTTTTTTAAAATCAGTATTTACTAAAACACTTATTTTTATCCCAATCTCTCCTTGCCGTTCGCGTAGCTGACGGTCACCACAACTTGAATAACTGCTTAGTTGTTATTTCCTTCAGATAAAACTGACTATGCCTATTAATTGTCCTTGGGCCAACACCTATCGAGATGCATTTGCATCTACATAAGCATAAGAAGAATGATAAATTTGTTGAAAAAAAAGCCGAGAGTGTATAGGTAAACTGATAAACGATGCAACAGTGTTGTTTTTATAAGCATACGAAGTCATTCATTTCTTGAAATTGGATGTCAAGTACAATGTTATTTTCTTTTAGAATAAGATTGAAGAACTACGAGAGAAGAATTCACAGACCGATCTGGTATCAATGAATTTCAATTGTACTATGAAGCTGTAGGAGGAGAGAAGAAGAAAAGGGTGTATGGTCTTGGGTCTGATGGAGCACGCTGGTATGAATCAAGTTTTTGTAACTCAATCCCAATGTTCAGTTAGCTGCTCCTTTTGAAGGTCAACCACAAACATATACTGATTCTTTTGAGAAATTAAAGCAATCAATCACCGATATGAATGCAAATATGAAGAAAGACTTGGAGACCTTCATTGTCCGAACTGTGGATTCACGTCTTACACCTTCTGCAACTGGTGGATCCGATGCTTCCACCAACACTATAGCAACTGTACCAGCCCACAAACAGACTGTACCAGTCACCAAGCAAATCGTTCTAGCTCACTGGTAGAGTGCATTAGTATCGGCCGCCAGTAGTTCGGTACTTTAATGTGTTGGTTGAACAATTATGTTTAGAATTTTTATGCCTTTGGTTTTTCAGACTTGTTGAAAAATAGTATTGTCTATTTGTTTTATAGTTTATTATGTGGAGTTTAGACTTAATTGAATGATTTGATGTTTTGCAATACCAATACATTTTGAGTGGTTTATGTTATGTGGTTGGATGTTTTGATTATGTGTTTTTTTGGATATGTTATATTCAATTAAACAGGGAAATGATGAAATGAATGAAGATTACCCAAGAAACACAAACGAATAGAAAGCAACATTAAAATTTTGAAACCCTAAAATTAGCGATTGATTTAGCGTTGGACTATTTTTTATTTTTATTTTTAATAGCGAATGATTATGAAGAAATAAAAATTCATTAAAAATGTTTAAATATTTACCAAGGGATATATCTGCCACTATTGTCTTAAACAACCAATTATAAATAAAAATGGCGATAAAATATTTCCTTTTGAGTGAAGGAAATTTCCATCCAATGTTTTAGTGACGTAAGGGAATTGGTCGCTAAAAGTTGTACCAGGCATATTACCTTCCCGACACTCCTTTAGCGTTGAATTTTTTCGGCGCTAATTTTTTTTAAGCTCCGGCAACATTAGTGGCCCCTTCTAAGACTCAAACATAACTTCCTTTTCCAATAAACTTTTTGTCTTTGGCGGCATCCTTTAGAATTGGTCCCACCAAGCATGTCTAAAATACTGTTTGATTGTTTGTTACTGATAATACATTGAATATTAATGGACTCAACATAAAACTCAGCCTAGAGCCTATTGGCACATAGGGTTAGCAGAAGGCGCTATAAATTTTCAGTCCAGTATCTCAAAAGATATCACAATTGATCAAGAGCTTGGAAAATGAAAAGGTGACGTCAACATGCTATCCAATTAAATTGCTCAGGCTCTTCCCTCAATGTTTTACTGATATCCGCTACCGTAATCTTTTCTGTCTTATCCCTGTCACATCGTTGGAAATCTATTCTAACACTCAAATAGGCCACTTAAGTAAGCTATTCTACTCGTATAAATATTAAGACACCTCGAATTCAAGTAATATAAAATACTTAATACAAGAGGCATCATCACTTTACATTTTTGATCCAAGTCTTTTACTGACAAAACTATCGGAGTGCTAATCTACTGCATAACAGGGGGTAATTCTATTTGTCTAGTAGATCGGTTCCTGGTTATTTGACCGAACCAATGCTGCCAATCAAAAATCGGCTCACTTTCTATCTCTCATTACGATATTCTTAGGTTTATCAGTTACGAATTAAACAATGCACACGTGATTCACAAGCGTGCTAAAGAATTTAAGTGTTTTCAAATTGATTAATGCGTAACTATCAGACTTTTACAAAAATATTTGAGTTCTCCTAAACTATTATTTCGGTAAAAAATTCAAGAAATTTTAAAAGATGCAGTAAAATTAAAAATAAAAATAAAAATTCGATTGTATTGAACTGAAAGCTAAATTATAGTACTGAATATTTGATTAAAAAAAGCTTAAAATCTAAGAAATTTAAAGAGTTAAGCCATGGATTATTTTGTGTAGTTTTCTGAAAATTTGTCTTTGTATCTTCTTCAAGTTTTGTCCAAGATGGTCAATCTGCTAACGTCTCTTCACTGTCCGCCTAATCCATAATCACCGCCACTTCACTCCTCAGTAGTTATTTCCTCTAGATAAAATTAATATTGCCCATTAATTATACTTGAGCCAATGATTAATTAAGCCCAATAAATATTTGGATTTTGGCCAATTAACCCAATAAAATATGCGGCCCCAATTACGAAGCTTAAATAAAACCAAGCCTGGTCATTTAAAATCTAGATTAAACAGTTACAAGTAATTATGATACCCATATTTAATTATTTGTCCAGACATTACAATACATTAAAGTTTGTATTAAACACTACTCTATTTGCCATTTTTATGATTTTTATTAGTAACATTAAAAAGTACTCCTCCGTCCCACTTTAAAAGGCTGTTTTCCCTTTTTTATTTGTCCCACTCCAAATATTCTTTTCGCAATTTAAGAAAGAAATTTACGTATTTATCCCTATTTATTATATAATTTATTAAATATATATCACTTACTTTTTCTTTTCCCAATATAATAAATAAGGACATTTTTGTCATTTTATATTATTTTTTATGAAATTGATGTATTTCAATTATTTTTTTAATTACCGTGAAAAAAGGATAATTGCCTTTTAAAGTGGGACAGAGGGAATATTAATTAGTGTTAAATTTAAAATAAAATTGAATAATTCAATCCACAAATTTAAATTTAATTGTTCAATTTTTATTGAAAAAAATTATATTAAAAAAATAAAATAAAATTACATTAAAAATTTTAAAGTGACAAATAAATAAAATTTATATTTTACTCAAAAATAACATATAAAAATGAATCGAGACTATTCTTCTTCCTCTTTGTAGGTATCAAGTATTGGTAAGTCTATTATCAATCTTTAGTTGTACTAAAGGTTTGATAGAATTTACCAATGCACTTCTCTCTATATCAAAATAAAATTTTGAAGCTCTTGGTAGTGATGTGAATATACAATTTTTTTTTTTCCTTCCTATCCGTAGTCCCAAAGAAGAAAACAATCATTGGGCTGTAAGGGTGGGCCTGGTGCGGTTTAAAAATGATAACATAACACTGTCTCGCTAAGGAGGCGCTAATTAAATGCGCAGCGCAGTTAAACGGATAACACAGGAAAAAAATAAAAAGAAAAAAGAAATAAATAAAAATGTCAATGGGATTGCAGTTGGGATGGAGTGCCAGTCCCTCAAATTCGCAGACTCACCCCCAACGGAAGAAGAGCATATTGCCTCGGATTTCATCTTCTTTTTCTCCTTCCGCTGCTGCCGACAATGATGCTGGGTTTAACACCACTCGGAGCGGTGCGGTGGTTTCTGGAACGACGGCCAGAGGACGAAGGATACTCAAAATTCGGGAAGAAAAGAGGAGACGCGAATATCATCGCCTTCACAATTATCCTTCCTGGGCCAAGTTGTTCTCTATTCCACCTTCTGTTTGTTCTAATATCCTCAATGACCATGCCTTTTTTTCTTTTTTCTTTACTCTGTTTTTTCTTTGGATTCAGAGTGCTGGAAGACGCTTGCAAAAACGATGAGGAGCTTCGAGCAGTTCTTGGAGATAGCATTGGCAACCCCGAACTCATGAGAAAAAAAGTACATATTTTCTCGTTTAAGTTTTCTACTAACTCATTCCCACGAAAACTCTAAACTGTGATTCTGAAATAAAATTGATCAAAACCACGCTAGTTTACCATGTAAATTCTCTGTTTGAAATGTTTTTTATGTTTATTATTGCACACGAGGCAGATTGAAGATAGAGTGAGGAAGAATGGTCGCAACTTCAACAAATCAAAAACGGGTTCTGTTCTTGCCTTCAAAGTCAGCTTTAGAGAGTGAGTTTTCCTATTAAATTAGTGCTACCAAACTCTTCGCTTCTGATATGGCAGGTGTCTATAAACCCTATGGCTCCTCTCTCCGAGGTCTCGGGTTTGACCTCCACCTACATCATCCTTGACTAACCAAATGGAACCTTAACATTTTTAGAATGTTCTATCAGAAGCAGCGGCTAACATTCTTCTGCAGTCTAATGCATAACAATTATTTAAAAGTATTTTCCCCTTTCTGGTGTCTGACAGTTTCAATCCTGTGGATTCCTACATATGGTTTGAATTATATGGATCTCCAACTGACCGCGATGTTGATCTTATTGGCAGTGTAAGTACATTTGTTTCCCCTCTTCAATTCCTTCCATGATGTTGAATATTTTTGTATTACTGTGACCACCTCTAATGATGGAAATACTAGAAAGGATATGCCTTTTGAGCTCAAAATCTATAGCTACTTAATGTGGAAAATTTTGCAGGCTATTCAGTCATGGTATGTTATGGGGCGGTTGGGTGCCTTCAATACTTCGAATTTGCAGGTTTGGCTATGGATTTCAGTCTCTCTTGCGTTACCTTTTTCTCAAAGATTACATGTTTATATTACTACATTACATTAAAACCTAATCCAAAATGGTAAATGAGAAGATGGTTGCGAAGTTGTAAAAAGAAAAAAGATTTAATGTTTATTTTTTTTTTAAATTCTTACCATGAGATATTGTGGAGGTATATTTCTTGTCATAACTATAGCTATTGAAATGAATTTGAAAAATGTTAATATGCAGTTGTCAAATCAGTCAATGGAGTACAATCCCCTCTATGATGCAGAAAAGGGTTTTAAAGTAATGCCATCGGCATTCCATGATATCAGTGATATTGAGTTTCAGGATAGCTGGGGCCGTTTTTGGTATGGTTTCTTGAATCTTCCTGCTCTGGATCTGTGCCCTATATATATTTATGGTGCTCTCATGTGGTAGAAGAGATTAGAAATATTCACTATATGAATGTCTAACAGGGTAGATCTTGGCACATCTGATTTTTTCGCCATAGATGTACTTCTCAACTGCTTGACTGTATTGAGTTCAGAGTAAGTCCGAGACTTGGATTGACTTTATATTCTTCTCATTCACATGCCTTAGCTCCTAGCTAATTCTATGTATCTTTCATAGCGTAAAAAAAAACAATTATTCATCTTTCTTCATTCTTTATTGCAGATATTTAGGGATTCAGCAAGTAGTTTTTGGAGGTCACCGAGTAGGCGATTGGGAAGAGGGGATGACGAACCCTGATTTTGGGTATAAACACTTCAAAATCTAAGAAATACCGGATCGCAGAGGCTATTGTTGTTGAAAATCTTTATTTTCTTTGCAATTGATATACATGTCTAGGACGACATCTCGTGCGCGGATTAAGATATGGAGTTTGTGGAGTGGAGTTTGAGTGGCAGTGACAAATAGTGAACGGTATTATCAAGAAACCATTCCTGCTGGTGACGAAAGCGTATAATAGTTTAACACTACGCCTAGAATGGCTAGCCTTAAGCATTCCAAACTGATTGCTAAAGTATTTATAGTAGGTAATGTTATGGCGCCCTAAATTAAAGAGTGTGGAGCTGAGAGATACTTTTGAGCGTTCATATCAGCTTCAAATAATTAATTTCCAAGTCCCTGGTATCATAGTGCCTGCAGGAAGCCCACCCCAATGATTTCTTCTTTAGCAAGGGGCATTGTTGATTGCTTGTGTGCATGGGAGATTGTTGAGAAACAAAATGAATCATTATCACGTGGGTTTTACTGGTTTCATCCATGTTATTGTTAATTACTATCAAATTGACATATAACATGAAAATGTTTCAAGGATGATCATCATTGCATCATAAACATTCCAATGCCAATAAGATTGCAGGAGTAAACTCTATGGCTATGAAATAGGCTTCAAGATAAACATCTTGCATGCATGAGAATCCACTGTCGCTGTCAGGTTCCCTACAAATTGTGCCTTCAATGTCTTGTGCTGCATGAGTTGCACCCCAAACTCACATTACAATTACGTCAATAGGGATCTAGTAAATCATATAAAAAACGCCTCATACGTACACACACAAAACTAACTCAAGGAAAATGAATACCTCCCAAAGGTCTCTTGCTTGAACGATGCTATTGGAGGGAATTCCGATATCATCCCAGTTGGCAGTAACCGAATTGCGCCATGGGCCTCTGTTCAGTAATAGAACAACTGATCTGTAGCCTGTGAGGGGCCCTGCCCAAATCTGTCAATGAAAAAAAAAAAAAAAAAAAATCAATGATTTTTTTCCGCTGATATCCGCAGGAAGCACAACTTGGTAGCTAATTCAGAAATTACCTCAAGATCGCCTTCCATCCTAACTTTCTTAGCCTGAACACCAAGCCCATCTATCATAAATGGTCAAAATGAACAGCATCAGATAATCAACGGTAAAATCAAATCAGATGTCCAGATATACAACCACATACCAAATAAATGCAATGAAAATCCTATCAAGTATCAACATATAGCCATTACCTTGGTTAACAGCTATGACTTCCTTATTGCTGACTATCTCCGTGGTCTCTTTTGTCATATTCCTCACATCACACCCAAGAAGAAGAGGAGCCTATATAACATCGACTTGGAATAAATATAACATCAGGAATCAATATTCAAGAAAGCGATATCATCCACAATCGTACCTTGGACATGGCCCAAATGCTAAAGTGGACTATGTATTCGTCTTTTGTCATCCCTCCATTACCCACCTCAAGCATGTCAGGATCTTTTCATTTAAAAGAACACGAACAATT